>JARJIL010000008.1:1638500-4608500 GCA_038502395.1 Dittrichia graveolens | reverse complement strand
TCCTCTTCTACCCGGATCCACACCCGTCAATGTTAAACCGTATAGATACCCACACTACCAAAAGTTTGTTATGATTGAGTTGATCTAGGAAATGTTACACGATGGCATCATACAACCCAACAATAGCCCCTTTCCCTCCCCTGTAGTAATCCTGTGAAAACAAAAGGATGGGACTTGGTGGTTTGCATTGATTATAGGGCCTTAAACTCGGACTGTCGATGAGTTGTTAGATGAATTGCATGGTTCTACCTACTTTTCCAAGATTGATCTAAGAATAGGTTACCACCAGATTCGGGTCACTTATTCCAACATTCATAAGACATCGTTTCACACGGTGGACGGGCACTACGAATTCCTCGTGATGCCATTTGGCCTCTTGAATGCCCCCTCGACATTGTAACATCCCAAATTTTTTTTAAACGTAATTCATTCATAAAAGATGTCGGTAATCAATGATAACGTAGTTACATGACACATCGTTAATTGAAATAAACACACAATATCCTTTAAGTTACAATCATCGTCACTGTTTGTCTTTGAAACTATTACTATGAAAACTAAGTCCTTGTATGCGGAAGCTTGAGTACTGAGCTATCAACATTGAGTTGGAGCCCCGCCATGGTCATTACCTGAAAAGAGATAAAACAACAACTGTAAGCCCAAGGCTTAGCAAGTATACTACTTACAAACCAAATAGTTCACATAGCTGCTCAACTCATACCCACTACCGTAGTAAGTGGTCTCATCATACCCATCACTAGGACGGTCTCGTCTCACCCGTTGTCGTCACAACGGTCTAACATACCCGACACCGAAGTGCTGGTCTCATACCCGACACCGAAGTGTGCGGTCTAACATACCCGTCACCGAAGCAAACGGTCTAACATACCCGTCACCGAAGCAAACGGTCTAACATACCCGTCACCAAAGTGAACGGTCTAACATACCCATCACAGAAGTGAATGGTCTAACATACTCGTCACTGAAGTGAACGGTCTAACATACCCGTCACCGAAGTGAACGGTCTAACATACCCGTCACCGAAGTGAACGGTCTAATGACATTCAGTTATAACTCATGGCTATTCACGTATTCACATGCATAAGGATATATCTGGAATCTATTTAGATCATAAGTGAGAATACTCACATGTCAGTGATCCTAGTTTCTTAGCTCTTACTGTAAGACTTTACTTGTTTGCCCTTTAATTGACTGTTACCTGGTCCAAGTCTAACTATGGTTAATACCGGGTACTAACCTCTACTTACTTACACAACTCTCTATGAGTTGGATGGGTGCATACTACTAGAAGTCACACAAACATACTGAAAGTCGCATGGTGAATACTCATACATTACTGAAAGTCGCATGGCAAATATACTTGGTCTAAAAGTCGCATGGAACAACTACACATCAACTAAAAGTTGCATGGACTTAACATACAACCACTGAAAGTCGCATGGAATAATACATACTCACTGAAAGTTGCATGAAACACTTATACATACTACCAAAGTCGCATGAACTTATACGTGTATCAACTGAAAGTCGCATGGCACATATACTTGGTCTGAAAGTTGCATGGAACAACTACACATCAACTGAAAGTCGCATGGACTAAACATACAACCACTGAAAGTTGCATGGAATAATACATACTCACTGAAAGTCGCATGAAACACTTAGACATACTACCAAAGTCGCATGAACTTATACATGTATCAACTGAAAGTCGCGTGGCACATATACTTGGTCTGAAAGTTGCATGGACTAAACATACAACCACTGAAAGTCGCATGGAATAATACATACTCACTAAAAGTCGCATGAAACACTCCCAACACTCATGTGACTGTCGCATGGACTCACTCATGTGTCCATGTGACTATCGCATGGTGCATCTTCTTCCCTATAAGTTCATATTTCAGAAAACCCAGACTCCATAGCCAAGATCAAGCTTTGTAAAAACTCAATCAATTCAACTCATTCTTGTTGTAAAACATTTCTCCACTTATTTAAAACTTTCTTCTAGCTTAACATAATATTTCATCAATCTTATAAAGTGTTCTTGGCTAGATATTGCTCCTAGGTTTTTCTCACATATTCAAAACTCAAAACCCAGATTCTAAGCATTCAAATATCATCTTAATATAGAAAGAAAATGATGTATACATGATCCTAAAGTATAGAGAAACATTACCTGATGATTTTCCTTGCCAAAATCTCAAGCTCCAAAAATGGATGTAGCCTTCTCCTTCTTCTCGTCTCTTCAAATGGCACACAACACACACACACACACACCTTGAATGAATGAAATAGTGACTTGATGGTTTGTGTGGGAGGATGTGCCCTAAACTCCTATTTATACTCACTTGTAACACCTCTTGTGGGCCTAAGCCCAATGCAAAGTCTCATGTCCCATTTTTCAACTTAGAACCCCTTTATTGGATTAACTCAAGCCTAACAACTTAAATGGATTTCCATCCACAATATATATAAACATATATATCTAAGACATAAGTCCTACTCTTTAAATAATTTCCAACCACATTGTACATAAAATCGCCATTAATATCCATAAAAATATTCTTATACATTTTATAAATTATAGGCATTACAGACATTTCAAGAAGTGATGAATGACTTATTTCGTGACCAGCTGTGCCGTTTCATACTCGTATTCTTTGACGATATTTTGGTTTATAGTCTCACTAAGGAACAACACCTCCTGCACCTTACTTCTGTCTTTGAGCTCCTAGCCACCCACCATTACTACACCAAGAAATCCAAATTGTGCTTTGCAATGACACAAGTTCCTTTTTTGGGACACATTATTTCAGGTAGTGGGTTTCTAGTCGAACAAGAAAAACCAGAGCAATTTTAGATTGGCCACGACCTACAACCATCACTCAATTACGAGGATTTCTTAGGCTCACCGGTTACTATCGTTGGTTTGTCAAAACTTATGCTCATTTTGCTGCACCACCCACTAACCTTTTGGTGGGAATTATTTTATGTAGGTTGATGGTGTCTCTACAGCCTTCAAATAATTGAAGTTGATCATGACTTCTCTTCTAGTGTTGGCTTTACACGACTTTTCCCAGCCCATCGATGTTAGTTGTGATGCCTCAGGTTCTAGGATTGGTGCTGTGTTATCCTAACATAGGCATCCAGTAACTTACTTCGGTAAGAAGATGAGCCCTTGCATGGGCAGTAACTCAGCCTATGTTCGAGAACTCTATGCTATCACCGAAGTAGTATGAAAATAGAGACACCATTTATTGCGAAGAAAATTTTATGTTTATACGGATCAACAAAGTCTATGGCACCTATTGACACAATCGATCCAAACAGCTGAGCATCATCGCTAGGTATCTAAGCTAATTGGATACGGATTTGACATCTTTTACAAACCGGGAAATAACAACTGGGTCGCCGAGACCCTCAGCCGTGTTGGTGACGCCTATACACGGCTCACAATGCCAACCTTTCTTTGGTTAGCAGAGGTTCAAGATTACTGCGCCAACATTCCATCAGACCACCAAGCTACATCTAATGCAAAACACAAAACCAAGTTCAAGACACACCATAATCTACTTACTATCATGACCGGTTAGTTAAGCCCTTTCAGAATTACGATGACAATTAATTTATGATAATCATCATACTTCAATAGGTGGTCACAAGGGATTGCAAGCCACCTATCGACATTTAGTTGCTTCTTTTTATCGGCCAATTATGAAATAGATGATTGTTTCTTTTATCAAATCATGCCTAGTTTGTCAACAAGTTAAATATTCCACACAAAAGCCTTATGGTCTGTTATAGCCATTACCAGTGCCAAACCAAGTGTGGGAAGACATCACCATGGACATCATTATTCAATTACCAAATTCTCATGGCAAAACGGCGATTCGGGTTGTCATTGACCGCCTTAGCAAATTTGCGGACATCATACAACCATTAACATGACTCCCTTTGAGGCACTTTATGGCCGTGTGCCTCCTCGCCTGCCTTTCTACATGGTCGGATCCTCCTCAATAGCATCCATTGATGAATTGCTCTCCCATCATGACCATGATTTAGATGAACAACATAATATCTGTATTATGAGACATGAATGTTATATGTATACAATGAAAGTAAGTATGGTACAGAATACGTACGAGGTATAACCTTGTACAAAGAACAATGTTAAGATATACGGCCATACAGATGGTGTAACTGTACACCAAAGCCGTACAAGTATCTATGAGTCAGTATATGTATATGCGCACTAGAAGATCTGTTATGTTATAACCAGATATAATATACATATGTGACCAGATATGTTATGTATATGTGACCAGATATGATATGTATACGTGACCAGATATGATATGTTATGTTATGACCGGATATGACATGTGATACAAGTATAGGTGTATAGTCTTGCCATGAGCATAACTATGCCCAAGAAAAGAGATAGGGTTTTTAGCAAGCAGCTGGGATAGGCTACTCCTGCGAGGTGTAAATAAGCCCAGCACAGAGGATACCTAGTACGTGCAAACGTAGCTTTGTATCCAAGAAAGTGAGAAGGGGTATATTGAGATCCTTATACCCAAGAAGAGCTTATAAGCCAGACACAGAGGATACCTAGTACGCGCAAGCGTAGCGTTGTATCCAAGATAGTAGAAAGGGGTATATCAAGCTCTTTATACCCAAGAGAAGCGCTGGGGATATTCTACACTAAGGTGTAGATAAACCCTAGTACAGTAACAATTTTGCATATTTGCAGGTGATACAGCTTGGATGCGAGACATCCTGAAGAGATCTTACTCCAGTTATTACAGTTTGGATACTAGATATCCCGGGAAGATTTTACTCCTGTTCCTTGTTGTTTATGCTCAGTTAGTATGCTCACTAAGCGTTAGCTTATGTTTTAGTATTGCATGTTGTAGGTTATGCAGATTCCAGCAAGGGTAAGGCCCCAGTACGGTGCTCAGTCGGATAGCTCCTGGTTTTCAAGAAGCAAACATTGACACTACTTTTGTAAATGTTAGCATGCGTATGTTTAGAAACTGTATTATTGTGACACTGTGATATCTTTTTGGTGCTAACACGTAGGATAATGTTTTTAAATTAAAACTGAAAAAGTAGTGTTACAGAAGAGGAGCGTAGTGTTATGGATGTGGGTCATGTTGACCATGCACCTCACGAGCCTAGTAAAGCCCAAAGGAAAGAGAACGACAACCCATTTATGGGAGCCCAGTAATCCACTCGACCCAGACGTACCAAGGTGATGCTTGCTAGGTATCTCAACTGACTGAGAGAAGTGGACGTAGAAGTTAGAGATCATGGTGGTAGTTATTGTCATGTTTCCAATTTAGTAGCAGTAAGGTAGCAGGACATTTAATTTTGTTGCTTCATATTTAATTCCCTGTAATTGAAATTGAAGAGATACATAAAAATAGCTCAATCATTGCTTTCTCTTTCTCTACATACTCTCGGAGATTTACCTGTCTTGAATACGGTATCACATAATACATGTACAATAATTCAACATTTGAATGTCTTTGAGTGTGATGTGTGTTTGTATGTAAAGGTATGCTTTTGTGGATTTCTTTCTCCTGTTTTTCCCGTCCATCACGACACAATATTATATGCTTGTTTTTGGAACTAGGCAAAAATTTTCTAGTAGCATGTTTAAACTATCACCTAATAGTCTATTGGTCAAGGTTTTATCTCCGCAAAAGGAGGTTTTGGGGTTCTAGTTCTATGATCCAGTGGTAGTAAGGAACCGACTAGGAAATGGTTAGATTTCATTGCTCGACCACCAGGTAAGAGCCATGAAAACTTCTTTTTTAAAATTTTTAAGTGTAGAAATTTCATGTGATTCACTATGATTGTGGTCCTAAAAGGTGTTGTATCCAGTAAGGTTAATGTATTTTTGAACTCGACAATTTTCTTATCTATAGCTAATGTAAAAATTTTCTAAGGTGTTACACTTTAAGTGAAAGCCTTTTCACAAAGAGGTAGAGGTGCACAAATTCGGTCATGGACCCTTTCGGGGCCGGTCCTTGGTGGACGTTCCTCAGGTAAGACAACTTGGTTTTTGGGTGGTCTAGTTTTTTTGGACCAATCTTCTTTCGGACCGGTCCGACTTTAGTTCAGACCATTATAGTTTTTGTTTGGATATTTTCTCGTTCAGTTTAAACATATCCGGTTTTGTATTTTAAGTTTCGATTTAGACATTTCCAGTTTTCGGTTCGTTTTTTGTTAAAATTTTTTGACAATTCGCAAGTTACATAAATAATTGTTGAAAATATATACTTTATCTTATTGAAAATTTCAATGATTGTACACTTGACGAAATAAAATTACATATTGTTGAAAATAACTAACATGTTTTTTCGAAATTAAACTAAATGTTGTTCAAAATAACTAAGGTGACAAAATATTGTGATACAACAACTAAAATGTAAAGTCGGGATTGAATATAATTGTTCCAAACTTCTGCAACTCGATTTGTTTTTGGAATTTCTTTAAACGGGAGATTTAGATCAACACTACTTTGACCCATGTTAATAGTGCTACTACCTTCTCCGACCATTTTTTTTCAAACGTGACGCAGATCTTCACACTTACAACGGAGAATATTAGAAATGTCTAATCGAAGCCGTTCGTAATTTATCAAACATATAACCGAAATTTGAAAAGTATAGAGAATCGTAGAGAGTTTATGTAGAAAGAAAAATGGAAGAAGTAGCACAAGTATTTATATAAGAATTGTAAAAAAAACTAGCCGTTCGGACAAGTTTGGACCAATTTGGACCAGTTCGGACCATTCTAGACCAAGAAACTAGCCGTTGTACCCTAAGTTTCAAAAAAATTACCATTGGGACCGGCTATATTTTTTGGACCGGTTCACTTTGGACAGACTTTTACACTCTTTTGGATCGGTTCACATTGTTCACCTATACTAAGGGGTAGTAGCAGAGTGTGGCTTGATATCGCGTTATTTAGATATATATTCGTTGCGATAAATGGAACTTAAATGTTAAATATCCCTCTAATTAATGACTAATGGTACTTAAAGTGTGTAATTATCGTTCACAGATCATACAATACTCAATGGCGAGAGTTTAAGCGGGAAAGGCGGAAAAGACTCAAAGTTCAAAAGAAAATCATAAAGTCATAAAAGGCGTGAATGCGATGCGTCGGAGTGATAAACACGACGCGTTCCGATGAAAACAAGCGAACTTGTCGGGCAAGATTGTTAAGACACGACGCGTCCAAGACATGAATGCGACGCGTTCCCGGCTGGAATTCAACTCTATAAATAGACATGTTTTATTCGAAAAAAGGGATGCTAACCCTTCCAGCCGGCCCTAGACGAACAAAGACGAAGACTTTGGAGCTCTGGAGCAGAATTCTCAAAGTTTGCTTGAAGATTCAACCATTTGAAGTGAAGATTGAAGGTTTATCTTCCTAGATTCTAAGTTTAGTTGCTATATCATCATGTTTAGCTCTCTATTTACTAATTTCTATGTATTCCTCTGATTATGGGCTAAACACCCTGTATTCTCTACTTGGACATGATTACCTTTGATAATTAGTATGATTTCAATGTTTGGATTGCTTTTAATGATATATTTGTTATGACTAGCTTTTTCAAAGATCCAAGTGTGATTAAGTTCTGATTTTTATGTCTAGATCTGAGTTTTCATAGGATTGTATGACCATTCTTCCTTTAATTGCTTGAATTATGAATTTCTATGACCATTAGGATTCATAACTAGTGATTGACCATATCCTAGGTTAGGCTTAAAGATTGAAACTTTAGTGTGCTTGCTTTTGTTTTTTATGACCATTCATTGATAATTGTTTGATTTTGTGAATTAACAAGTCAAAAGATTAAGTCTATCATAACTCGAATAACTTGGCTAGTTAAGGATTATTTAATTGCATGACCATTGGATTAACTAGTCTGAAACTATAGGGTTAGTGAGTCTGACCAGGAAATCTAACCACTTTAGAAATCGGTATATTGTTTAAGTAATCCATTGCACTTCATTGAAATATGCTAATTTGATTAGGGAATCTATTGTCCGAGTAGAGATACTTTACTTCTTATTGATTAAATTCAAGTTTAATTGCATTCTCGCTTTCTAGCTTTGAAATCTGAAGTTTTGGTACATTTAGGCTCTGATTGAATTTGTTGCTTTCTACTGCTAAATTGCCAATTCCCCCATTGTTTACTGTTTTCTTAGTTTTAATATTATTTAGATAATTAGTTTAATTATATCTAAAATCATACTTGTTCCCCGTGAGTTTGACACCCGTACTTATTTTCTATATTGCGACACGATTAGGTACACTTGCCTATTGTGCCGTACGTAAAATATCTACGGTTTTTATAAATTTAAAACTGGTACGAAATCGTACATCAAGTTTTTGGCGCCGTTGCCGGGGAACGGTTTCATTTTAGTATAATTAAATTAGTTGTCTATTTAGTTTTTATTATTGCTTATTTATTCTAAAAATCCAAAAAAATCAGAAAATATAAAAAGCCAAAAAAAATTCATAAAATATTAAAGCTACAAAAATATTTAGGATAATTTTGTTTGCCGGAAAACGCGACGCGTCATATAGATAAACGCGACGCGTTCGCAACTTTAGCGCGATTAGGGTTTTCTACTTCTCGCCAAACGCGACGCGTTCCCGCGTTTCCAGAATTTTTCTTTCCTTCCTTTCGCCCTTCTTCGCGTGGAGTTACGTGTTGCCAATTTTCGTGTTAGTTTAGTGCATGCCCAGGAAACCTTCTGCTGATATCGTCTTGCCTTTCGACGAACCCGGATGAATTTTCCATCAACGCCTACGAATCAAACGTGAGAAGAAACCAGTTCTGAAGACGACAGGGAACTTCGCCAACATGTCATTGGAGGAGTATGCGAGCTGCGTTCGCGAGGGAACCGGAGCAGGGATCCATAGACCCGAGATCCCTGAAGAATGATCTTTCGAAATCAAGGGTCAATTCTTACATCTTTTGCGCGAGAGTCCTTTCACCGGAAAGGACAACGAAGACGCAAATCAGCATGTCGAGGCCGTTCTCGAGATTGCTGACTACTTCCACATCCCTGGGGTAAGTAGAGATGCTGTTATGTTGCGAGTGTTTCCGATAACACTCTAGGGCGCAGCCAAACGTTGGTTGAGATCCGAGCCACCCATCCGTATATGGGATGAGCTTAAAATCCGCTTTATCAAACAATTCAGTCCTCCGTCTAAGATTGCAAAAATGAAAATGCAGATTCAGAATTTCATGCAATTGGAGGACGAGACTCTGTATGACGCGTGGGATCGTTACAAGGAAATGTTACAGAACTATCCACAACATGATTTAAATCCCCACCAGGTCGTCCAAACTTCCTATAACGGTATAAATGTCTCCATGAGACAAATGGTCGATTCACAAGGACCGATACCGAAGAAAACTCCTGCGGAGGGATATGCCCTGATTGAGGAGATGGCTCAGCACTCCCATCAGTGGCACTCTACGAGAGATTTATCTTTCCGCAGAAAACCGGCAGCCGCAGCCGACTCATCTGATAGCATAGCAGCCCTCAGTGCCAAACTGGATGCATTGGGGCGCGACATGAAAAAAGTCAACCAAAATATTCATGCTATGCAGGTTGGTTGTGACAACTGCAGCGGTCCCCATCTCGATAAAGATTGCCCCTACGATGAAAGTGGGAATCTAAAAGAATCTGCGTGTTATTCTTCAGGCGATAAATACGATTATCCCAAGGACGAGGCATTCTTTCGCAACAAGAAGCCCAACTAGAAACCCTATCCTGAGTATCGTAAGGAGATGGAAGGGAGGTACAAGCAGAATGCTCCAGGATTCTACCAACGAGACCGACCCAAGGAGCCAGAGAAAAAACCGAACTTCAAAGACATGCTTACACGATTCGCAGCCGCGTCCGATCAGAGGCACAAAGAAACCGAGGAGTTGGTAAAGAAGATAGGGGTATCGACCGAAGCAGCACTTCGGAATCAGGAAGCGTCTATTCATAATATCGAAACCCAAGTCGGTCAAATCTCAAAGGTCCTTCAGGAACGTTTTCCGGGTACTCTTCCGAGTAACACGGAAAACAATCCTCGAAGAGATGTCAAAGCCGTGACCACCAGGTCAGGCAAGACACATGAGGACTTCTTTCCCAAAACTGACGATGCTCCACCCACTGCTCCACCTTCTACTCCTATCGATAAGGAGCAAGACAAAGGTAAGGCAAAGGCAACCGAGCCTAAGCCAGTTGAGAAGCCATCATCCGTGCCACCCGTTAAGCCGTATAGGCCACCTATTCCTTTTCCTGAGAGGCTAAAGAAAGAGAAACAAGACAAGCAATATCGTCAGCTCTTAGACCATCTCAAATCTTTGCACATAAACATTCCATTCGTTGAAGCAATGGCACAAATGCCAAAGTATGCAAAGTTTCTAAAAGAGCTGCTAACTAATCACAAGAAAATGGATGCAGTCTCGAGTGTGACGATGAATGAGGAATCTTCAGCTGCTATGCTGAACAAACTTCCGAAGAAAATGACTGATCCGGGTAGCCTGACTTTACCTTGCCAATTTGGTAATCTCCCGATTAGTCATGCATTAGCCGACTCCGGTGCTAGCGTGAATTTAATGCCGTATTCATTCTATGCAAAACTGGAACTTCCTGAGCCTAAGCCGATTCGTATGGCTATTCATTTGGCCAATAAATCAGTTACTTACCCACGAGGGATTGTAGAGGATTTGTTGGTTAAAATCGATAAGTTTATCTTTCCCGCGGACTTTATCATGATTGATATGGAGGAGAATGATCAGGTTCCGATAATCCTCGGAAGACCGTTCTTAAGCACCGCTCGCGCGTTATTCGATATACACGAATCTCAACTCACACCGAGGGTCGGTACTAATGCTGTTACCTTTGGAATTGACAAATCTATGAAACATTCCAGATCGTGTGATGATTCGGTGTTCTTTGTTGATGTTGTTGATGAGTTACTCGAGGAAGAAGTATTGAAGGTGGAAGATAAGGATGTGGACGGTCAGATGCCTATGGGAGAGGAGCTTCTTGATGCTGATAGAGACTTGGAAGAGCTGGAAAAGCTTCTGGAGGAAGGGATTGAATAAAATAATGATAGGGCATAATTGCAGAAAACGCGACGCGTTGGTTCAGAAAACGCGTCGCGTTCATCTTTTGAATCACGATCAGAGTTGCCAAAAAAGGGAATGCGACGCGTCCAGGTGTACAACCCGACGCGTTCCCTGTTTCCAGCAAACCTCTTGAACTTAAGGAGCTTCCGAAACACCTAGAATACGCCTATTTAGGAACTGATTCGCAATTTCCCGTTATCATTTCATCCGTGTTATCCTTATCTGAGAAGGAAAGATTGATTGCCGTCCACAAAGAGCGTAAACAGGCGATTGCATGGTCTATTTCCGACATTAAAGGAATTAGTCCGTCATTCTGCTCGCATAAAATCTTGATGGAGACGAGGCAAAACCTGTAATCCAACCGCAGCGACGATTGAATCCGAAGATGCAGGAAGTCCTGAAGAAAGAGGTTGTGAAACTACTTGACGCCGGTCTTATTTACCCAATATCCGACAGCCCGTCGGTCAACCCGATTCACGTGGTTCCGAAGAAAGGTGGGATGACCATGGTCGTGAACGAGAAGAACGAGCTGATTCCTACTCGTACGGTCACCGGTTGGCGAGTGTGCATCGACTATCGTCGGTTGAATGATTCCAAGCGCAAAGACCACTTCCCGCTTCCGTTCATAGATCAAATGCTCGAGCGTTTATCCGGTAATGCCTTCTATTGTTTTCTCGATGGGTTTTCTGTTTATTTCCAGATTCCGATAAACCCCAAGGATCAAGAGAAGACAACCTTCACATGCCCGATGGAACCTTCGCATACCGACGCATGCCATTCGGCCTCTGCAACACACTAGCCACATTCCAGCGGTGCATGACTGCGATCTTTCACGATATGGTGGAGGATTTCATGGAGGTCTTTATGGATGACTTCTCAGTATTTGGCGATTCTTTCGACTCTTGTTTATCTAATGTGGATCGAATGCTTGCGCGTTGTGAGGAGACAAATCTAGTGCTTAACTGGGAAAAATGTCATTTCATGGTGAACGAAGGAATAGTTCTTGGGCACAAGGTGTCTAAAGTCGGCATTGAGGTGGATAGAGCGAAAATAGATGTCATATCTAAACTTCCACCACCGACAAATGCCAAAGGGGTAAGGAGTTTTCTCGGCCACGCGGGATTTTATCGGAGATTCATTAAGGAGTTCTCTAAAATTACGCGGCCTTTAACTCAGCTTTTATTGAAAGATGCTAAATACGATTTCTCCAAAGAGTGTTTAGTATCATTTAATACCCTTAAAGAGAAACTCACCACTGCACCAATCATGGTCGCGACGGATTGGAACTTGCCATTCGAACTTATGTAAGATGCAAGTGACTACGCGGTCGGTGAAATGTTAGGTCAGAGAGTCAACAACCGTTTTCAGCCAATTTACTATGCGAGCAAAACTCTAAACCCAGCACAGGAAAACTACACCACAACGGAAAAGGAATTACCGGCCATTGTTTTCGCTTTCGATAAATTCCGTTCATACCTTATCTTATCTAAAACCGTCGTGTTCACCGACCACTCTGCTCTGAAATTTCTATTCGGCAAACAGGATTCCAAACCGAGACTTCTTCGGTGGATCCTGCTTCTCCAAGAGTTCGATATAGAAATTAAAGATAAGAAAGGAGCAGAGAATGTCGCTGCTGATCACTTGTCACGTCTGGAAAATCCCAAATTAGAGGAGCTGCACGAAGCTAACATTGGGGATGATTTTCCAGACGAATATCTATTGCAGGTAAGTCAGACTACGCCCTGGTATGCTGACTTTGTGAACTATCTAGCCGCAGGTATCTTCCTGAAAGGAATGTCACATCAGCAAAAGAAGAAATTCATCGCTGATGTGAAGTATTACTATTGGGATGATCCTTATCTTTTTCGTCATTGTGCAGACAACATTAGCCGAAGATGTGTGTCGGGAGAAGAGGCGAGAAAAATATTGAGGGATTGCCACAGTGGGCCAACCGGGGGACATCACGGTGCGGCCTACACCGCAAAGAAGGTATTTGAATCCGGATTCTTTTGGCCTACCATTTTCAGGGATGCACAAAGCCTTGTGAAGGAATGTGACGCGTGCCAACGTGCGGGAAATATCTCTGCACGGAATGAGATGCCACAACACATCATTCAAGTATGCGAAATATTTGATGTGTGGGGTATTGATTTCGTTGGCCCTTTTCCTTCTTCCCGTGGAAACAAATACATTCTGGTAGCCGTCGATTATGTATCGAAATGGGTTGAGGCGCAAGCTTTACCCACTAACGATGCACGTGTCGTCGTGAAATTCTTACACAAATTATTCTCTCGGTTTGGCGTTTGTAAAGCTCTCATAAGTGATAGGGGCACGTGTCGTCATTCGTATACTATGTCTATATAACATTTACTGTTTTACAATAAAGTTAGATCCCATATAATATAATCTTAGCTCCGCCTCTAGGGGGTTTGAAAGGGATGGCACACCATATTTTTTTGTGGTAAGGAGGGTGAGGACCATATAAGACCATGTGCATCCATCCCAGAACTTTTCATTTCTACATTAGCGTCATATTATTATTTTTTCCTTCTATCCTCTTCATCCCACTCTTATTACTCTAACCACACATCCATCCGCCTTAACCACACACACACACACATATATTTATATATACACACACACAGAGTCAAAAAAAGAAAAAAAAACCAACGTGACTACAAGCCAACTGTTTAAGGGGGTGGGGGCAATGGTGTTCCACACTTTCACGCTTACCTCATGCTCCATCAAGCTCGATGAATGTGCAAGGCCTAAGGGTGGGCATGCCATATGTAGTGATGGATTTGTTTAGTAAGAATTGACCACAATAAGACCGAGTGGTGAGACCAAGAGAAAAAAAATTAAAATGACAATATGATAAGTACGATGAAATGTAACCACATCTTGCATTCTAAGCAAAGACCCGGTGTAGTCAATATCACGATGAGAAAATAGATCGCTCTTTTATATTCTATGAAGGACTTAAGGAGATGCTGGTCTTTCAAAAGTACAATCATCTTGTAATAATTACCATTTTTTTTAATTATTTTTAATATAGACTAAAATATATCTGAAATGAAAAAAAGTAGACTTTGGTGTACAACAAGAAAACTTGAAGTGGGGAAGAATACAAAGACCATAAATGTCTTAGACAACACAAACCTTTAGGTACAAAAAGAAAATAACAAATTAAAGTTTAAAGTTATGTCAAATATAAGAAAGAGTCGAAACAAAATGACCAAAAATACCCAAAACTTTAGGTACAAAACCTACATGAATTACGTACAAAACACATCTTGAAATAACTCAAGTGGATCAAGTGTGTTCTATGAGGCAACTCGCAACTCAAGCTATTCAAGAGCATGGCGTATCTACGTACATGATCGATTTTGGGTGACGGTGAACCGACTAAATATCTCAATAATCACAATTTTAAATGCAATAAATCTATGTTAGATAGAAGAACCCAAGTTATATAGAGAGTTAACATGGTGAACCCTGTGGTATCCATTGCTAGCTCCCGCTTCACATGTGGTACCCCCATGCTCCGTGAAAGGGTCACACATACTAAAGATCTTTCTTCGTATGTGTATGTGAGGTATAAAAAGAATTAGAAAATGAAAGGGTTCTAAGCTTGAATGATAAAGAAGTAAAAGTAATATAACGTTAATATGCTGTAAAAAAAGTACAAATGAAAAAAAATAAGGGTTTTTTATAAGATTAACTTTTCTACTATTGTAATATTGTATAGTAACTTTTTGTGGATTTTTTTTAATTCTATAATCCATACAAGATCCTTGTCCTATTTATTGTCCTTTGTTTATGATTAGAAAATACATCTTGTGGATTTCTACAATATTTTAATCCATCCTTAACTATTTATCATCTTTTCTTTAGGATTAGAAATTGCAAAAGATGGATCAAATATAAGTGATAATATCTCATCATTATTTTATCAAGTTTTGTTTGTCTATCCTTTCTTTTTCAAGTAATTATGCTAATGATTGAAATTATTGTGGTCAAGTGGTGCCAAGTGTTTGGACATTTGCAAATGCTTGGAAAGAGAAGCATTTAGTTTAATCTAAAAAATGGTACAAGAAAAAGTACATCAAGGTATACACTATACACAAAGTAAAGGTACAACAAAAGTAACATGAAGTACAAGTGTTTTGGATCAAACTGCATATACAATTTTAAGTAGTGGATGCCTTCCTCAACTTTGTTATCTTCTATTAACAATTTTTTATTTAAAATAAGATAATTTTCAACAAATGACATAAAAACTAAACAAAGTAAGATTTGTAAGATCTAACTTAGTGCATTACGTCTTCCATTTATAGTTTTGACATTTTGACCATTTGACTTTTCACATGGGATTACAAAGGTTTCGAGAACAAATCTAACTGTGTATAAAACACATTTTTATACTTAGAGCATTCATAGTTATAATTTAATAACTATTATAACCGAATCACATAAGAAAGAGTGACTTATTACTTAACACTCGTAGACATGTAGTTGAAAGACAATGAAAAAAAGAAAAGCTCAACGCTTTATGTGAGCATGACCAAGGGGCTTGATGACTTCGGCATAACACCAGAGTTGTAGGGATGACTAGTCATGACGAAGGGGTTTATATGCCCATTACAACCCCTCTAAGAGACAAAACCTAAATATTTATGAAAAATGTTACACTACTAACTAGAGTTGTGTTCAATAAAGTTCATGTAAAAAAACATAGTTCTAAAATTTTAATATTCAATCACAGGTGATTTAATATACAATCACATGTGATTTGTAATAGGATCACGTATGAATTACGAAGATGTCACTCCGCCCAAAATTTTAAAATGCAATCTGGACCATTAATGTCGTTGATCTAAAGGCTAAAATTAGTCCCTTATAACTACAAATTAAATATGAACTATATTGAACATTCTTCACACGAACTAAACTAAACTTCCTATTTAGTTTATCCAAACTAAAAAAAAATAAAAGGTTGTATAAATTAAAAATAAGCTAAAATAAAAGATAATTACATAAATATAGAATTTTTTTTCATTTTATTAGTGATAACTTTTTAGTTTAGCGGTAGGAGACATATAAGACGATTATCTAGGTTTTACATCCTAAATCTATGTAATTTATCTATGGTTTACTAAATTTACACCCTCTAGAATGAGTTAGTCAAGCTTACAACTTCTGAGTGTTGGATCTTACATCTTTAGATTATTAATTAAGGTGTTGTTTGTTTTCGAACACATAAATGTCTTATGTCTTATTTCATATCTTCAGGAGAAGATGCGGTTTAGAATATCTTAAGTCGAGAAGGTCTGCGAAAAAAAGATGTATTTTTTAGCTTCTTAAAATAAGCAAAAATAAGACAGAGTAAGGTTTTATGTCTGTGAAAAAACAAACATCCTTATTAAAAACGTCTACGGGCGCGCAGACGTTTCTTTAAAAAAACAAACAAACAAATCAGAAACGTTTACGCATCCGCAGATATTTCTTTAAAATAAGACCTTATTTTAAAAAACAAACAAAGCCTAAGTTTACGATAGAAGCATTTATGGATAAAGCATTAGAAGACTTCATGTTGCTTTAGTGATTGAGGTAATAAAAAAACCATTTGTATGAAGGTGGGTGTATCATTAGAGTTATATGATAATATATTTGAATGTCCAACAACATACCCCAGGTCCATTTTCATTTGAGGATAAGAAAGATATTTGAATGGACTTCCTTTTTAAACCTATGCCTATCCTTGCTTTTCAACTCATGAAATTAACCACCCCTTTAAAATTAACAAACTTTGATATAACATATATAGTTTAATAAAATATTTATCTGTTGAAGATTAAAATAAAAGTGTTAAAAGGTAAATTAAGATAAGTATTTTTTTCCCATAAAAAAATATTCTCATAGTTAAGTTTTTTTTCTATAAAAAACTTATTCTTTTATTTTTTAGAGCAAAGGTCTTTGGTTCCGGGGATTTTTCTTTTCCTAGCTTTTGATAAAGAGTTTAGTTTATCAAAATGTATCTAACTTGTCATATTTTGCTATTGTGTGTATCGAACTTTAAAAGTTTCTATTGTGTGTATCAGACTTTTAATTTGTTACTATTTTATTTGGATACACAAAAAAGGAAAAAAAATTATTAGTACATACAATAGAAAGTTTAATACACATAATATCGACAAATTAAATGTTCGATATTCACAATACAAACTTTTAAAGTTCTATACACACAATAGCAAAATGTGACAAATTAAATACATTTTGGTGAACTAAACCTTATGATAAAATGTTTAGGACTTAGGCCATTATCAATATTTATCTTTTGTCACTTCATCTTATTTGTTACATCATCTCTCTTTTTAGTTATTTCATCTTTTATCATATCACTAATTAAGAAAATACTCATCCCACTCTTTTTTTCTATTAAATTTCCTCTATCTCACTCACTAATCCCTTTCTTTGTCAATGTTCTCATAATTTGTTTAACCACTATGTTCTCATTTAACCTTAAAGTTTTTTGTGAATGTTTTAACTTTCTACACTTACTTTAATCCCTTAAGTTTTGGTTGGTTTTCGATTTAAGCCCTTTTGTAACATGCTATTATGGTTAAAAGGGCTAAGCCACCACGTAAATGAACTTTAAGATTAAACATTAAAAAAAAACTTTAGGAGTTTTAAGTGTAAAATTTAAGAATTAAACCAACTTTTAATCCTAAATATTAATTGAGCAAAACAGTTTCTAGTAAAGAAGAGGAACACGTGTGTAGGCTCATGCATATCACACATATATACGAATGGTAAGGTTTTAGGAAGAATAATTTTTTCGTGAAGTACATAAAGTATGGTTGTAAAAATTAAGAAAATTGATAAAACCATCTTTATCTTTAATCCATAATAACATAAATACAAAAAGCTTTAAAATTATATTAAAAAATGAATGCTAAAAATGATAAATGTAATAGATGTATCTAATTTTGTAGATGCATCTAATTCTTATAGATGCATTATATTTTTGTTGCCCTTACATCAAGATTTCAAAAGCCTAAAGACCTATATACGCTCTTTCTAAAAAGGTGTTTTCTACGAAACATGCAACTATATACAATTATATATTTACTACTATAGAATTGGTTTTATATTTCTACTAGTAATTTTAAGATTACAAGTTTTAAATAAATACGAAATCTTAGCCATTCTTATTAATTTCGCACAATCTAATTCCTAAAATCATTCTCTAATCTCCTCCACAAACCCTAGTCTCATATATGAAATCTTACATCGTGTCTTCCCTATTTCTACTTGTCATCGTAACATAGCACAGATATCTTTTCAAGTGTAACATTCTTTTCAAAAAATTTCGGTTTGTATAACATTTGATTTTTTTTCAACTGAATAATTTCTTACTACTAGTATTAATATAATAATACGACTAGTAATAAGTATTATATATTATTATTATTATTTAGTTACATTTATAAAAATATATTTAACTTTACAAGTTTTGCTATTACTATAACTATCAGATTTAGGCAAAAAAATTCTTTTCCTTATAAAAATATTATTTTGGAATTTTTATCTTTTAGTTTATTCAACTTTTGCCAACTACAACCAAATTTATATTTTTTATAGGAAAAAAAAATACATTGAACAAAAATTATCTAAGTCGCGGATAAATGATTGATACAATATTTTTTTTAGTTTAACCATATAAGCTCATCTAACATCTAAATTCTTACAAACGGTCAAAAAAATATTGAGCCCAAATTATTTAGGGCAAAATACACGAAAATACAAAAAACTTTGCCAATATTGTCATTGTATGCAATTAACATTATTTTGTACATAAAAATACATACAACTTACAAATTTTGTTCATTGTATACAACTGATTATCAGGTTAGCAGTTACAGATTATATACAATGAACCAATTTTGAAAGTTTTTTTATATTTTTAGTTACTAAATTTCTTTTATTTTTTGCCAGATTATCGGTAAGTTACCTATTATTATAGGTAACTTGTATACAATGAACCAAATTTGTAAATTGTGTGTATTTTTAGGTACAAAATAAAGTTTGTTGCATACAATGATAACATTGATATAGTTTGTTGTGTTTTCGTGTAATTTGCCCAATTATTTATATTTTTTTGTATTGCATGCACTGAAATTTAAAAAATATGAAATGTATTTTCCAAAAAATGTATTGTACGTATCTTATTAGCTTTATAGAAGGTAACCCCGGCCGTTTTTTTCTTGTTATTATATTGTATATCTGTTTGTATAAAATATTTCCAAAAAAAAAACCGTATTGTGTTACTCACCTTTAAAATATAGTATAATTTAGCTATTTTTCTTGAACTAATTTTACACAAGTGTGTATCTTTTCTTTTTATTTTGATTTGTGTGTGTGGCCCCCCGCGGGGGGTGGGGGGTTAGATAGATGGTGTGTGTATATAGGGGTGTTCACGGGGCGAGGCGGGTAATGAAATTTTACAAACCACAACTACGGGGCAGGTACCTAGTTTTGGAAACTGAAACCGAACCGTAAACAGCGGGTACCCGTTGTGCGGGTACCCGAAGAGAGGCGGGTATCCACAGTTCGGGTCACAGGTACTCTAAAACCGAACTGCTTTTCATTTTTGTTGTTTTCAACAAGTTTAGATTCATGATAAAACAATAAACAATGGTAGAAACAAGTCAACAATAATAAATAAATCACTAGCAGAAATCAAACAGATCTTCGATGAGAGCTTCGTAGAAACAAAAAATCGATATTATTAAAGTTGGCACTGTTGATCGATTTTAGTGTCACTATGTTGAACTCTCGATCGTTGCAGGCTTGTGAACTCTCGATATCGAAGCTCAAAAAAAGAATTGGGGGAAACAGTAGAGGCTACTAAAAGTAAGTTGGGTAGTTTTGAGAAATTTAAATTTTCTAATGATTTTGTTATTTCTATTAACATATATATATATATATATATATATATATAGGGGAGGTTTCATGGAAAAAGCTCCTTATTTGCAAAAAATACGAAAAACAATCTCAGTCACTCATTTGTATTTGATCTAGTGGTGTAGATTAATTATGTTTTTTTATTTTTTTAATTTAAAAGGGTATAATAGTAAACAAAATTTTTCTCTCACAAATTTATTTCTCTTTCCTATTTTTCTCTCTCCTAATTTTAAATAAATAACAAAATAATTTAAAATTAATTTACTAGAAATTATTAATTTTACGGAATTCACTATTGAATATACCCCAAAAAGTTTACGAGTTTTTCACCGATGTTTTATTCAACAAACAAAATTCAATATTGAACAAGGCTATAGATACGTAAGTTTTTTTATTAAATAATACCCGTTCACCAATAATTGAATAATTAACTATTCATAGTTGGAACCTTAAAATGTGTCGTGTTACACCATTTACAAGTTTTTCGCTGATGCAAATTTGTAAATTGTGTGTATTTTTAGGTACAAAATAAAGTTGGTTGCATACAATGATAACCTTGACATAGTTTGTTGTGTTTTCGTGCAATTTGACCAATTATTTATATTTTTTTGTATTGTATGCACTGAAATTTAAAACATTGAATTATATGAAATGCATTTTCCAAAAAGTGTATTGTACGTATCTGATTACCTTTATATAATTTAGCTATTTTTCTTGAACTAATTTTACACAAGTGTGTATCTTTACTTCTTATTTTGATAGATTGTGTGTGTATGTGCACGCAAACAACGAACAATGGTTACCGGTAGAATGTGGTCGACCGTTGGTTATAGTGACGACGAATGACTATTTGTGTGACTTGTGTATCTTTTTAATATAAAATAATTTTACAGTGTGTGATTTGTAATGCGTGTTCAACTCTCAACAACATTTTTTACTCACCCCTATGTGTATGCGCACGCAAACAACGAACAATGGTTGCCCGTAGAATGTGGTCGACCGTTGGTTATAGTGGCGACGATTGACTATGTGTGTAACTTGTGTATCTTTTTAATCAATTTTACAGTGTGTAATTTGTAATGCGTCTTCAATCAACAACATTTTTTACTCTTAGAGAATGAGTTTTTTTGAAATTGATCTTAAGGGAGTAACACCAGGATTCCAAGAATATGTAAAAGAATTATTTGAGAAATTGATAATATTGAAATTACTTTTTTTTAACGATGATGATAATTGGTACACCTTCCAACTCAAAATTATTGTCCACAAGGCAAAAACATGCAGGTTTGAGATGGTTTTACGATTAGTTGTAACTTTTATTTTCTACCATTATCACATCAGTTTTTCACTCTTATCATTCAGCTACTCACTGATCACTCCTCATCACTCCTTATCACACTAAATTCTGATACCCACGCTAACAATAAAAAATTAAATAAAAATAAAGAAAAAGAGAGCAAGGCCCGCCTTTTTTCTACCACACCATCTTTTTTCATGTGATAATCACCACACAACACCCTCCACCACATCATGATGGAGTGGAAAGAGGGATGACCACATAGAGGTGGAGGCCACCACACACCTCATTTCGCTCACTCTAATTTGAAGTTTAATTAGTGAAAATATCATTTTTAGCCTTACACATATAATACATTGTTGACTTGTAAAAGATGAAAAACTTAAGGATAAAATAGGAAAAATCACAATTGTTTTTTTTTTTTGAATGGCAATTGATGACAATCCTTTTTAGAAATGGATAATTACTTTGGGACGGAATAAAATAGTATATTGAACAATAATAATGAAACGAAAGAGAATTTAAAATAAGAATAATCACTAATTAGATTAAACTAATAATAAAATATTATAACTAATAATAAAAAGACTGTGACTATGGCTCTGATTAGATGATCTCGAATGATGCAACGATTATCATCGTCGCCGCCCCTTCTACTGTTGCCATCCACATCGCCGTTCACCGCTATCAAACTCAACATTGCCAGGGAGACTGAGCGTTGTGGTCGACGATTAGTGGTACCAACAATTCTTTCTACAAAAGATCGATTAGACTCGGTTATCATCACCGGGGGGTTAGCTTTGATTACAAGCACCCTCAATTCTTTCTTTGTTTTTTTTATCTTGACAGCTACTTGTACTTTCTGCAAAAGATCTTGTACAATTGCATGTGGTTATCCAAACACCCCCCTAACCCATCAAACTGCTTGAATTGTGTGGTACTTGTTAAACCCAAATTCACTTAACCAAAATGGGTAATTGTTGAATTCTTGAAATAGATTTATACCATCCATGTTTGTAAAAGTAAGACAAAGTGTGTTTGGCAATGAGGATGGTAAGTAGTGATTGTTCTGTATGGTTGTTCAATATTAATTTTATAATGGTTGATGGTTATTTTTATTTATGTATGGTTGCTTAATATTGAATTTTATAATGGTTGATGGTTATTTTTATTTATGTATGGTTGCTTAATATTGAATTTTATAATGGTTAATGGTTATTTTTGTTTCTGTATGGGTTGTTTAATATTGAATTTTTATAATGATTAATGGTTATTTTTCTTTCTGTATAAATGGTTCAACATTGAATTTTATAATGGTTAAGGGTTATTTTTGTTTTCTCTATAGATTGTTCAATATTGAATTTTATAACGGTTAATGGTTATATTTGTTTTATTCTAGTAAAAGAAATAATGTCTTATGGTATTTATAAATGAACATATAGGACTAAACAAGAAGCAGTAAAAAATACAATAACAAAAAAAATTGTAAAACGTACGTTGTATTCACTAATGAACACAATATACATAACGAAAAATTTGTAAATCATACATTGTGTTCAGCGTTAAACACCGTATTATTAATAAAGTAAAAGTAAATTCCATAAATCTGGGAAAAAATTTAATTATAGAGAAAAAATTAATTAAAGGAGAGAGAAAAAATTTGTTTACTAATTTACCCTTTTGAATCAAATAAAAATAATAATTATGATTAATGTGAACCATAAGATTAAAAACAAATCAATGGCTGAAATTGTTTCTCGCAATTTTCGCAAATAAAACACTTTTCGCATAAACCCTTCCCTATATATCCGGCTCATATGACTCAATACTATTATTATGTCTCAAAAAAGCACAGCTTATAAAGGGTAAATATGCGTCAAGTTGGGTTTTAGCATACGTCAAGTCTTGCGCCCAAGCCTTGAACCTTGGCGTGACGGCACGATCAATCCTCAAACCTTTGCGAAGTCATAACGAAACCAAAGCAAACTTTTTAAAACCATGGACGCACCTATCGTTTTAATGCTTACAAAATAAAAATAAAAATTATAAAAGGTGTACAGTTGATTATATTTTTATAAAATAGATTTATACACCTATTATATTTATCTTTATAAAATAAAACTAAAACTCATAAAATCAAAGTACCCTTATAAACTAATAACCTGTTACCACTACAAGAAAAAATCTTAATTGCGGCGACAAAAGTTGCCGCTAATAACCCCGGTTACGAGAGCATGGTACTCATTTTTCGTCGTAAATGTCGAAATTTTCGTCGTAAATAAGTTTTTGGCACGAGTTTTTTGCGACAGACTATTTGAGGCGACATGTCTGCTCAAAAAACCTTTTATGGCGACAATGAGGCCTTTTGTTGCGACAATATGTTACCTCAAAAGCCACTTTTCTTATAGTGTACCCTATTGTTTATTGTTAAATTTGATGAAATAATATTCAAGAAAGAAAGAATTAGTTAAAAAGCGAATTAAAGAGAAAATGAATTAAGGAAAATAAGAAATCTCATAAGATTTCTAGGTGTAACAGTTGTTAACTGTGATTGTTTTTGTTAGAGAAAAGGTAATATAAACACTAGCTAGATAAAAGCAAGAGTAATGGAGGGTATTTAGTGCCCTATGGAACAAGACTCTAGGCTTTATATCCTATATTATTGTTGCTAGAAGGAATTGAAGGAGCTTGTTAACCTCTTTGAAAGAAAAGAAAAAGCACTTGTTGCATCCACCATGTATCATCTCTCACTAATTCTAACTAGGCAAAAAGTAAAACAAACACAAAATCAGTAACAACCTTTAGTCCATTATTAGGAAATTGTTTTTGCTTGATTTCATGGACAAGTTTAAAGAACAATCCACTATTTCTACATCCTCTGCATACACACAAACAAGCTCTACCCTCGGTTGGTTAGACCAGTAACGTCTAACTCATACTTACCCTCTCTAACTCATTATCACATCAGCATCCACATCATCTTTCATTTTCAACCTTCTCTAACCCACAAACCCACACATCCACCCACATATACTATTTATTATAAAATATATATTAATAAAGCAAAAGGAAGAAAAGAAAACAAAACTCGATGACCCGTCACTAGTTGGGGAACCAACCGCTGGTCCAACCAGCCCAAACCAGCAAAAGGGCAATGGTGTGCTAGCACTAGAAGAGCTTCAACCAGCGCTGGTTGAATGCCCGATGCGCATGGTCTTATAAAATTATTTGGGTTCAAAAAAGTTTTAATTATTTGAAGTACAGTAAAATGATTTAAATAAAATAATTTTCTGTAGCTAATTATGTACATGAGAATGATATTGGTGAGAGTTCTGGTTTATATTTGTTATGAACAAAATAAAATTCTTTATTACAAACATAATAAGATTAGTGGCCCATTCAAGACCAAAGTTCTTGTTGTGTATCACTGATCTTATATGTACTACTTATTACATTTTTTTTACTATTTATAGAGTATAACAAATACAAGAAAAACTCTAATAAACTTGATTAGCTTATCTACACAATCGGGTTAGACCATTCTTCGTCAAACCGTAATATCCATTAATTCTATCTAATATGCTCATGAAATTTTGAATTTGCTATGCTCTTCATCTTCTTCTTGTTCCCTGAAACCAGGGTTCTTTTTTATGTCAGCGGTCCGTTTTAAGAACATGATTTCCATCTGTGGTTATGATTACATGTTTATACTCCTCCAATCTTATATATGTAAGTTCTTTTATAGTAATCTTTCAAACTTTTATACAAAAACACTATTACTTTTTAGGAAAACTTCATAGAATAGTAATCATGTTTGAAAACTGTTCCACTAAGATCTCTCCCTCATTTATTTTACATTATGAAATAACCTATGAGTGACCTTTGTGTAACAATTCTCAAACTTGATTACTTTTATTTAAAATAAACCATTTTTTAAAATAATAACCTTGTAAAATTTTACTAGGAAAAGAAAAGAATTATCAATTGCTAGTTTTAGGATTGGTACTACATCACTACCCATTTTATATACCCTAGTGCTTCTATCAACAATCCAAATTGATTATGAAAATTGTTATATTTATATTATATGGCCATCATGGCAAGTTGGCAACAAAAGATGGCCACAATTTGCATTAAATTTATAAAAGGCTAACTTTGTGTCTAGGATTCCTGGAGTTTATAAATTATATTTTCAAAACTATTTATTAAAGAATCTATCAACAAAAGTGGTTTAGAACCATGATATCTGCCTTGCAAGTTGTCAAATTAGAAATTTTATCCATTTTGATAGTCCTTGATTATTCTTTGTTGTTGGATATTTGTGTCTAAAGATTCTTGTTAAGCTTTTGGGAATTCTTATTTTGTTTTTTGATTTTCGCAGTTAACATCATGTAAGTTTTTTTATTCAACCGTGTATGAGCGTTGTCAGAATCTAATTACATTTGCGTATCTTTAGACAACATAAAATATTTATCATTTCCGGATAGATTATTACAGATGTCGAACTTTGCTTGAAATACCAGTATATGCAATCAAATTCATTTTGTTTCGAATAATACAACAAATATGTCATAAAATACCATTCTTTGCGATGTAATCCGTGATAGGATTTTAGCAGGTTTCCGGTAGAAAATTTCACATTGTGATGATGATTTTTAATTTGATGAAGATTTTCTTTTAGGGTTTGTAATAATTCATACTCCATGTGTCCATGGTGTTCTTATTCAAGTTTCTTTATCATGCTTTGATTTCAAGAATCTAAGAAATCAATGAATGTTACCTAGCTATAAGTATCTTAAAATGAAAAACCAAATATGGAAATCAACGAGTGTTGGTTTCAAGAATATAAAAGCCAACAACGATTTAATGTGTTTCAACGTCGAAGGTTACCTTCTGAATCGTCATCGTAAACTGGGTTTCTTTGTCGAGGGTTAGCTTTGTAAATCGTCCGGTGTTAGCTTCAAGAATCTCGTCAAAGTTCACATGATAGATACCTATTTAACCTTTTACATTGAATACAATGACACAACTTTGAAAGATTATTGTTTTTGAAGATAAAGCAAAGTTGGTTGTGTATAATGATATTTTAAACATTTTTTTTTAATTTTCACACACTTTACATTTTATAAAATCATGATTAAATCGTATACATTCACAAGTTCATTAAATTAATAATTGTACATTTTAGTTAGACTGTCACAAATTTTTGACATTAGATGTATCTAATAATTGTACATTTTTGAGCAATTTACATATGCACAAAAATACATTAGATGCATAATTCATCCGAATGTAGTGTTATGCATCTATGAATTTTTGACATTTTTTAACTTAATTTTCTTAAAAACACATAAAGTACTTCAATTAAGATGCATACTTAGAAATTTAATTAATTTGCATTATATGCTTGTAGTTTGATCGAGTAACTCTTACTATTCTAACAATTATTTTTGTACTTCTTAAAACTCTCCCGTAGCTTTATATCTATGTTTTTTTTAACAGCAAAGAAAGATCACTAGGAAAGAGAGCTTTCGCTTAACAATCAGTCTCCATTGACAAGCTTAAATATATTAAGAACTATAAAAACACTAAAAGGAAAGTTTACAATACAAATTATAGAATAAAAATTGAATTACAATACTACATAGACCAATTTATATATTTATATCTATGTGTCTTAACATGCAAAAATCGTTTGACTTTTTTGTTGAATGATATTTGTGTTAGAAAAGACATTTTACAATACTTTATTTTAAACCTAAAAATAACAATGAATTTTTTGTTGCTAAATTCCATAAGTACCATAACGGTGTTTGGATAACCCTCACGTTCCTCGATTCCTAAATAACATTGGCCCATGAGATGAATGAAACACAAGAATAGTGTTAAATCATTCCAGCTTAAAGTAAATTATAAATTAACGAAGGGTAAAATGCGCGAGAATACAAAAAAATTTGCCAATTTTATCATTGTATGTAATTAACTTTATTTTGTACTTAAATATATAAACAATTTATAAATTTGGTTCATTGTATACAATTAGCAACCTGGTTACCAGGTTACCCGTTAACAATTATATACAATGAACCAAATTTGTAAGTTGTTTGTAATTTTAGGTACAAAATATCGGTTATTTCTTATATTTTTGTTCAAGTTACCGGTAAGTTAACTATTGTCATAGGTAACTTGCATACAATGAATAAAATTTATAAGTTGTGTATATTTTTAGGTACAAAATAAAGTTTGTTGCATATAATGACAATATTGACAAAGATTGTTGTATTTTTGTGCAATTTGCCCATTAATGAACACACAATATTTTATCCTAATATCACTTTTTTTAAATGTTGCTTTGTTAAATAATCATATCTTACTATACAATAAATTATTATGAAGGTTAAAATTGCAATTTACATTGTTCATTCAGAACCCTTATCAAACAACATATCATATTCAAAAACAGTTCATACAGAGTCTTTAAATTATTCATACCATGAATCATTTAGCACTTAATCATTTTGTTTTATCAACAACCCCTTAGACCACACGTAGTGGTCGTCATAAATGACAATGACGAGCAATAGCATTCTCCGTCATCCTCGTTCTCGGCTTCTCATTTACTATAGTAGGGTATGTCATATGCTCGTCATCCAAATGCTTGTCATTCTGGTGACGAGCTTGTCTAGCTCGTTATCAATTTTTTTTAAATCAATCATATTAATAATCTAAATTAATATTATGTTGGTTCAGTAATAGTAGTATTGGTGATTTGGCAGTTTGTTATGACTGTGTCATAGGCTAAAAAGCTTATAGTCATACATGTCATGACTACGGGTGCCTTTGTAATTGAGTTATCACGAGTCTCTTAACATTCGTCATCTACTCCAATTGCTTCGTTAGGGCTCGTGATCCATGATGTTCATTGCCCCCATCACAAACATAAGGAATCTTTTTTCCAACATAGAAAATGGAAAGAAAATATTTTTTGTGGGTCCATTAGTAATAGTGAAGAAATGTGTGATGTTAATAATGTTTACGTGACTATTGGTAATTACAGTTTTTACCGTGCATACAAGGAGTGTTTTTCGGGTATATTTTTGGGTAGTTCGGGTTAAGTATAACGGGTAATTTGATATAAACAATAACCGAACCATTCTATTATTCAGGTATCGTGTTTGGTTAGAATTCGGGTTTGGTTAGAATTCGGATAGTTCAGATCGGTTATAATTTGGGTATAACCGATTTAGGGGTGTTGGGCTTTTTTGTTATCTCTCCATGAACTGATGAAGTCGATCAACTACTTTTAGCAAAGTATGGGTTAAACTTTTTTTTAATGAGTATAGGTTAAACTTTTTTTTAATCAAAGTATGAGTTAAACTTTTTTAATGCGGGTTAAACTTTGTTATGCTAATTAATTCTGGCTTGGTAAAATTACTTGAGCAAGTCTATCAAAGTTTGTGCGATGGATGTTTTTAAATTTTAAGTGGGCAATATTTAACTAGTGTTATACATGTGCGTTGCTCGGATACGTAAATAAAACTTTTATATTTGATTACACATACTTTTTTTAAAAGATATAAAATTATATTACACATCTAAAAGTTTTCAGTATAATATTAATGTGTTTCTCGTGATGGAACTCCGTCTCGACATTGTAAAGTCACAAGGATAATATTATTGTTGATATTATGATATCAAGTGCTTAAAAACAATTATTTAGCCAATTATGTGTTTGAATATTTGGAATTGTAAACTAAACTTATAAAAAATTAAATAAGAGTTTAGTTCACCAAAATATATCAAAGTTGTCATGTTTTGCTATTGTATGTATTGAACTTAGAAAAATTCTATTGTGTATATCGAACTTTTAATTTGTTAACATTGTGTGTATTAAACTTTCTATTGTATATACTAAACTTGTAAATTTTTAACTTTTTTTATGTAACTAAAATACATACAATAGTAACAAATTAAAAGTTTGATACACACAATAGAAACTTTTAAAGTTTGATACATACAATAGCAAAACGTGATAGCTTTGATACATTTTATTGAACTAAACCCATTAAATAATAATGGCATCAATATAAGTATACACAAATTAGATCTCATAAAATTAAGATACTAACATAGAATAGATTCAGTCTATATATATACGTAAATTGCATAAGTATATTTATTATTTAATTAAATATAATTGAAAATACAACATAACATTGAATTCAAGTATCCATGGAATAATAACTTTAATTTTAATTAGAAATTTTATTAGTTAAAAAATAGGGAAACTTAGACAATTAAAACCTTATAAAAGTTTCAAGTTGTAAGGGTGATTACAAATCCCACTAACATGAACGTTGATCCACTTCCCAGTAATTACGTATGGTTATAGTTTTTGTATGATTATATTTTCTGTACGATTATTTACTCATACACATTAACTATCAATTTTAAAGATCATTAAAGTGGTGGTAGTAGTTTTGTAAACAACTTAAAGCCATTAACCAATAAGTGGGTATTAAAGATATTAATTTTATCGTAATACTACAAAATTTTAAAAAATAGCATACTTTTAATTCTTTTTATCGAAAGAACAAGAAATTAGTGAAATATCGACTACATTACGTAGAGTGAATGGATATGAAAAACGAATAAAATTTCTAAAAATTACTTATTTGTTGCTCTCGATGGATATAAAATATTAAAATATACTAATTTAAAAAAAGATATATTACGATAAAATTTATATCAAAGCGTAGATAAAAATGAGACGGTCACAGATATATAATTATTTTTTTACAAAACAAAATATATCACAAGTTATTAAACATAATTTACAAACAATTTACAATTAATTACATTAACATACAATTATTATAAAACCCCCTCTCATATTTCATACAAGCCCCTCAAAATTTAAGTCCAAACCCCTCAAATTGAATTGAATTAAAGAGTTATCTCCATTGTCCATATCACATTTACATGTCATCAATTACATCATCATTTCTTTCTTTCTGCTATATGGACAATATATATTAAATTGTTTGCGGTGCCTTATTTTCAAGAAGTGTGTGGCTTGTTTCTGGTATGTTATGTGTGTCACTCAATACAACATATAAGATAGAATGATAGTTGTTTTTTTTAAGATTTTGGGATTTCAGGTATACCCGAACTCAGTTTACACCAATCGATAACCGAATCAAATCTAGTACAAGTTAACTAAATACCCGAAAATGAATACCTAGTAACCGATAACTACTTGAATCATCATTCAGTCGGTCGGTTTGTTCGGATATCGGGTTTCTTCGAGAGGCCTATGACAAAACTAGCAATTATACTTTGTTTCCATAAATAAAACAATCACCAATTACTAGTCTATCCTTTCTTTTCTTTCAAACGTGAACACAAACAAGTCAACTACTAATACGCTATCGATCTATTTTTGGTGTAAGGCGGTTTAAACATAACAAATTAATTATTAATCATTGTTGCTTGACAATTTTATCAAAACACGCTTACTTATAATTGACAAATAACAAGCTGGAGAAGTCAAATAAATGAATCCTATGATATTTTGTTTCTTGTTTTATGTAAAATAAACTTTTAAGAATATATTTAATTTTATAAAATTATTCTTTAAAAGAAAAAAATGTTAGTATTAGAAGAAGTAATGCACATCTATTTATATATTTATAATTCGCAATATACTAACTAGCTAGTTATGAATTTATGTTCTAAATTTTTACAAATAGTATGGATTTAGTCCTTTAATTTTATTAATTTTTACAAATAGTATGGATTTAGTCCTTTAATTTTATTAATTTTTACAAATAGTACGGATTTAGTCCTTTAACTTTTAAGTTTTTAAATTTTGATTACTCCCATTCTCTTAGCAGCTAAAGGAAGGAGGATATGATCATGTCTATTCAATGATCTTCACGTCAGATCATTAACTTATTACTAACGGTTAGTAGTTATAAGATGTATTATTTATAGAATATATAATGAAAATTTCGTAGGTATTTTATAATACATTGATAATTTTATTAATGTAAAATAAACTACCTACAGGGTTTTCATTATTCTACATGGTATCAGAGCCTTAGGGTTCTGGTCATATTCTTCTCTTTCTCTTCCATCGCCGCCACCTAATTACGGTTGGCCGCCGCCGCTTTTCTTTTCCCCATCGTCCCCCTCAAGTGACGACTTTCTTTCTTTTCTTTACCATCTCGTCTTACCCCTAGGACGCATTGTAAATACAAATCTATTAGTTTTCTCTCCCTTGCTGCCACCGCGCTTCTTGCCGCCACCGTAGTTGTAGCTCCTGCCGTTACAGTCGTAGCTCCTACCATTGCCGCCCATAGCCGCCGCACCTCTTGCCGACGCCGCCATAGTTGTAGCTCCTGCCACTACAGTCGTAGCTCCTACCGCCGCTGCCGCTCTTCTTGCCGCCCTTTTTGGCCACTAACCCGTCACCACCTTGCTGCCACAGAGTGTTTTTTTCTATATATCTATGTTATTTTCTACATATCTTTTTTTTCTTATGTATTTAATCTCTTTTATTGTATTTTTCGCTCCGGTGACAACGCCCGATCTTCTACCGCTCTTACTGCGGGGGAGTATTATAGAATATAGGTTAGGGTTTAGTATATGATAGCCCAGCCCTATTGTATATATAGGCTAGAGCCCATTAGGGTTTTATATTAGGGTTTATATTGTACCCTTTGTATTATATAAATGGTTATCAATATAATACAAAATACCTACGTGGTTTTCATTATTCTACATTATTATCATCATTAACCGTCTATGAGTATCATTTCCTTTTTTATTTTTCTATAAAAACACATTATTATTAAACTAAAAACTATATTAATGTTTTAAAAAAATACAAATTAACTTAAGTACGATAAAGTAACTAATATTCCATTAACAATTTGAAAACTAGAATACAATAATTAACTCATATAAATCAATCTTGGTTGTAAGTTGAAAGTCGTCAAATATGTTCGACGAGATCATTCCAAAGATTATGATGCGTATAATTATCATGTAGGTATCTAGTATTCTTGACTTGTGAATTGAATGTCTCCATAATAGTACAACGCACGTTGTTGCTTTCTACTTCTACACCATCATCTTGGTGGGTTATCGAGCACCCTTCATATTTGACAATCATGTAAAATTATGTAAGTGTGCATGATTACTCTTTTTTTGTTGTGGTTTTTCACTCATGCCGGGTTTTTATTATTGCCAACGACCACGAAGAATACAAAATGTCCGCTCATTATCCTTTGTGCCCTTTCTTGTGCTTTCTTCAAACTATTTTCTCTTCAAGTCTTGTAGATACAAAAAAGACTCTTCACAAACATAGCTCACTCAAGATAAATACCGTCAGAGAAGTAATTTCTTTATACATAACTCCATTAACCTGAAATGGAGCATCAAGAGTGGTGTCGTTGAACACCGGCTGGTAATCGCTTCGAAACATGGATGTCATTGTGCAAATATCAACACGGCTTTTGTTTTAGGGTTTAGAAAAATATATAGAATGCATAAGTACATATATAGAAGTTTTAGAAAAATATAGCCATCGCCATTTTGTTTACCATTGATCGAGAAAAGAAACTTTTTTTTTAATTAAATGGCATTTAATTACAAGCCAAGGGCTCTTTACCATCATCACAGGCACAAAACTATAAAAATTGGTTTTTTTTTTTTTTTTTTTTGGGGGGGGGGGGGGGGGACTTCACAAAATCAAATTGGGATTAAGTTTTTTTTTATTTCAAATTATGTAATTTTTTTGTGTTTTTTATTTTTATAATGTAAGCTCAAAATATTAGTTTGAGTTTTATGAAAATGTAATATTTTATATTTACTCTTGTATTAAATTATTATTATTTAATAATAGTATTTAAAATAATAATTAGTTGAAATAAAAATTAAAAAAGTGGGTGAAAGATGGTGGGTTAGAAAGGATGGTTGTGGGAGAGGGTTGAATCGAAAGAATGAAGGAGAGGATGATATACGCTGTTATGATAAATAAAAAAAGATAAATAGATGAGATTTCATTAACGTTGATGATTTTCTGTTAGTGGTGCCACTAATTTTTAGTTTATTCAACTATTTATTTTTTTTCTTAGTTTTAAGAATTTAATTTAAGTATTTATAGAATTTATATGTTTTATAAAGTAATTTGTAATTCATTTAAGTGTTCCTTTTTTACTAATTTAAAGAAAAACATTTAGATTTGTTGCTCATAAAGTTTCTAAAAATAAATAGATAATTTAATTAAGAGTGATTCTATTGATATCACACACATCATTTAAATAACCTTCTTAAAGTGACTTTTACGAGTAAAAAAACTATATTGGAAATAGAAAATGTATTATTTGACATATGAGTATGTAAGAGGACGAGCCAAATAGTAACACCCTTTAACTAAATAACTTTTTTTAAAAAGATGACATGTCACAATCAATTTTGTAATAAATGATGGTTTAGTAGTAGATGTCTTTAGAATTATGTTTAAGGTATGAGAAAACACACTACTAGAACTAGCGGACAAGTTTCGGAAAAAAGTAAATTAAAATACTATAAAATACAATTTTGTAGAGCAAAATTTCGGATTTATCTACTAAAAGTTATTTTTGAAGTTTGTGAAGATGTTAAAGGATGCTAAACATCTCGATCAAGGTATTTGAAGTAAATTCTACTTTTTACAAAACATTATAAACCGGTGTTATTATTAGGATTTATTCTCTTTGTGATAATAGAAATGTTAAATTAATCAATTATAAATTTTAATACAGATGATCATTTACATAAATATATCTAGAGAGTTCAAACGATAACTGCTTTTGTACAAGAACCGCGAGAACTAATTATTGTCATTGATCAAAATTACGAAGGGTCCAAATTAAATGTTTGTTAATGGATAACCAGTAACGCCCCAAATTTTCAAAACATAAATAAACATAAATAGCCTCATTTGTGTACGTTTAGAAAAATCAGCGGAAGCAGAAAATTGTTTGAACTCTCGGGTTTGTAGAAAAGAGGTATTCGCCGTAATTACAACAAAAGTAATTTCAGTTGCATAAATAGGAGCATTATAATTACAAAAATGTTTTACTCAACCAACAGTCAAACCTTGGCCTCACCCTGTGTGCTATCATAACCTGCAAAAACAGAAGAGGGTATCTCCTAAGCTACAAGAGCTCAATGAGGAAACTAAACTGTAAATCATATAAGTATATGCATAGTCATATATGAATGTCCCAACTGTTCTTATGGATACACTACTGCACCATCTTAGCATCGCCCATAAGGCTAAATGCTGCTTATAGCCCTACTGCACAAAGCAACATGCTACCCTCACGTTGATCCTCAGATCAATAGTACACATTGCAATGCATCACACATATTTTAGATATGAATCAGAGTTTAGTAAACTCACCTCAGCAATCCGTTAATAATACAGTGCTATGCCAAATATAACTCAGAATATTCACCAACGATAAAGTTCTACAAGTAATATACCATTTCGGTATTAAACACACATAATAACTCATCAACTAAAACTGGACAAAGCCTAGGCATGCCCATGCCTCACGATTCAGGCCCAGTCATGGCCTTCTCAAACATGGATGTAGTGGGCTGAACACACCCGTACCTTATATAGATACGCTCGTGTCCTGACATGCCCGACCTCAAGAACAAAGGCGGTCACAGTCTCTTAAGCACAACAGTACCCCCATAGGCACGTGAAGGTGTTTGTTTGGCATAATCGAGTAGCAACGGAAGCAAGATATAATATAAAAAACTAAAACTAACCAAACAAACACTTCCCATGGACCAACATCTAAACATGAAGTTGCAACTAGAAAGTAATAAACAAGATAGAAGAAAGATTATACCATAAAACAAGATCACAAGAGCTTTCTTCTTTGTCAAAGTGTGTAGAATTCAACAAGAACTCCTCTAGTGAAGTCCACCCCAAGCACACTTGATTCCCCAATGCTAGTAGGTTGGTGTAGCCACCAAAACAACAAGATTAAAGTATGTCTAACACCTTTGTGTGTAACACCCTGATTTTCGGTCCAAATTTAAATTTTCCAATACTCATTTTGAAACATATTTTATACACAGTTGCGGAAGCATTTTAACATTTTTGAAGTATTTCAACGAAATACAGTACACTTTATCATTAAACTTTCCAATAATTAAAATTCCAAAACCTTGGATGTTACCACAGTTAATCTCACGACCATACCTAAAAGAGTAGGAAATCCAAGATTACCGGAACTGCAAGCAAAACTATGCCCAAGGCATCTACCCGCCTCACCAAGGCCATTGTACAACTTGCGGATACAAAACATTTTTATACACCAGTTAGCTATAAACATAGCTAGTGAGTACATCCAAAAACATTTGTTTTATCAAAACCAAGTCATCCTTTTACTTCTTTTGAAAACATAAGTTTGGCAATCAATTAAGCTTTTGAAAGCATACACAATAGCACATAAGGATGCGGGTCTGTCCATTGGGCCACAATGTATCCACGTGTTAGCTAGCCACGGTCAACACGTGCCCACATGGGGGATAACCACATCACCCCGTCAAGGTAGGGGATGCACGAAGCAGTCCACTATACAACGGTTATCTGGAGTGCATGCCCTGTTCACCAAATCCACTCGTGTTGCCACGGGTTCGGTGGCTTGTCAGCCCAGTGAACCCACACGGTCATGATGGCTACAGACATACCCCTCGACTCTCTGCACCGATCCCTCAGCCACCCGTACCTCGCGGTCCCCCAATTGTCGAAGCCACAGGAACCTCTGTGTACGTCCCAATGACTAGGAACCCTATGGTACAGAGTTATATCACACAGTGGTCCGGACAGAAGCACATATACCCCGAAGGGTCACATAAGCACATACCCCGAAGGGTCACATAATCACATACCCCGAAGGGTCATAAAATCTCTTACCCCGAAGGGTCATAAAACCATTTACCCCGAAGGGTCATAAACCAGTTGCCATTAAGGCCACAAATCATCTTGCCATAAAGGCCAATTAATCCAAGCATATCAGTTCATCAATAAAACAAGCAAGTTTCACAATTTAAATCACTTGAGCATAAATGCTCAACAATCGAAACCATATTTGGCATCTCAATGCCTAAAACATCTTTAGTGAAAACGTAAGTTTCATTAAGTCAAAGCCATGTCTTTTGTTTCAAAATCAAAGTCCACTCCAACATGGAGCATCATGTTTCAAAACCATTAGTTTAATCACAATATAAGCATAGACCATCTCCAACATGGAGCAATGGTCTTATTTAGAAAACCACCATTTAAAACACCTCTTAACTTGAATTCACAATTCCATATTCTTAAACCCCAAGGGTTTCATAAAGCATTTATACTTCACAAAGACCATAGTATAAAAAAATACATGGTTTACATATTCTGTAAGTTCAAAACTCATAAACAGTTTCTAATCATTTAACCCGCATTTGTAAAACAGTTTCATAATCCACATCCTTTGAATCATCAAGATTCATCAAACAATTTCCGAACAATCAAAACACAACATGATGACTTGTAATCTTATCAAACAGTTAGGTATCCGCAGGGTGTACTCACCTGAGGGTGTGATGAGGATCACAACCCCATCCAAACCAAAGCTTAATACTTGATCATAAACCTATGATCACTAAAACACAAGGTTAACTTAGTTAAGTTAACCACACATAGATGTTACACACAAGAGTGGACTCAAAACACAACTCAATAGCTCATTTCGGGTCTTTTGGACTCCCTTTGGACTCCCTAAAACCATTAGAAACAAACCCCAATCAATTACAAGGTCAAATGGGGTCAAAAATAAGTTTTTGGACTTTTCAGGGGTCCTCGCGCCGCGAGACAAGGGGCCTCGCGCCGGGAGAAATTCTCAGGAAGATGACCCTTGCCAAAACCGGACCCTCGCGCCGCGACGCGCCTGTGAACAGTAACCCGGGGCAGTTTCATTGTGCTGCAGGCCCCGATTTTTAACACCAAAACTTCCAAATCTTATCTTTTCCAACATAAGTCACTTGCAGCAATAAAAACACTCCAAGAACACTTCAATGTACCATATTAACAACTTGTAGCTTAACTTTGATCATTAAAACTATATACTCAACAATTTTCCCAATTTTGACCCACTTAAATCAAGTTTTCAACACCAACACCAATAATCACCACATTCAACTAAATTTTAGCAACAATCCACCAATACCACATGTAGAATCACCATCATACACAAAGATTAACACTTAAAACCCATTTGATTATACCAAAACCCTAGCTTTGTCAATTGCCCAAACTTTGACCCATTTACTAGAATTTTCAACATCAAAATCAAAGATCAACACAAACAACACTCCAAGCTTAAAATCAAACACAAATCAAAGATTATACTTACTTGATTCACAAAACCCAACTTGGTTTCTTCACTCCTTTTGCTCAAAATCAAACCATAGATGGAGAGGATGAAGCTCAAACACCAAATTCTTGACTCCAAACACAAGAACCACCATTTTTCCATTTGATTCTTCTCTCTTTGCAAGACTCGTCTCTAACTCTCTCTCTTGCTCCATCTTCTCGATGGTTCTCCAGGATTTGGGACTTTTGACTTCCAAAAATGAAGTCTAACCCATATATAAATACATAGTTACATAAATGGTCCCCCAAGTATTATACTCTTTCCTTTTTGGTACCCATTTTTAACTTATAACCACAAATATACATAAATAACACCTTAACACATAATTTTTACTAATTCCAAGTGAACTTACACCCTATATATATATTTTTATAATTTCCAAAAATAAGGGTATTACATTGTGCATCAAAACTTGATCACAAAGTGTATGAACACTAGAGAGAAAGTGTGTATATTCTTCATATGTTCTTCATAGCCACTTTTCCTCAAAGAACACAAAGAATTCGTGGCCATTGAAACTGCCAAATTGAATGTATACTTAATCCCATTAAAATGAGCTTTAAAACCAATCAATTCTACTGTTACAGCACCTGTACACGACCCGTGTTCACCAACACGGCCGTGTAGGCCCAAAGCCCACGGCCTCAATTGGGCCAAGATAGCCCGTGTCTAATAGGCTCAACACAGCCCGTGTTCACCTACACGGCCGTGTTGGCCCAAAGCACACGGCCCTGATTTGGGCCTAAACGCCCCATGCTAGTTAGGCTGGACACGGCCCGTGTACCATCCTGCCAAAACCCATTTAGGCCTCTTTCTCTCTTTTGCTTGATCTTATTGCCGGAATCAATACTTAGTGTGTGACCCAATAGGCCTATACTTCATCAGCAGTGCCATTAACTCGTTCGTGTCAGCGGGCATATTCCAACAGCACGCCTATGCATTTCTGGTTTCAGCAACAGTTAGCTGACTGTCTTACTCTTTTCCGGCCAAAACACCAAAATAACTCAACTTTAACAATTCTAACGCAGTAGGGGTGTTTTCCTACACCCCAAACATCTTCTAACTAACAAATAACAACAAGAAACATGCTAAATCCTTGAATCACCGTGATTTTTGGGTCAACTTTTGACTTTGAAAAGTTGTTTTCAAACAGACTACAATTTGATAAACAAGACAACGGAAGTCCTATCAAAATATTTTCTTTTATTTACAACAACCCAACCGGATTTTTGTTTTACAAACGGGTGTTACCAACGTCAATATCGACCGACCATCATACCTGAAACGAGCAACAAATGTCCCAGCACAACAAAAGCAATCCCAAGCATAACATCTGCAAAAACATACACACTAGAAGGGGGTTAGCTTTAAAAGCTAGTCAATACAAACTTAACCATAAGCATCATCTATCACATAAGACATCATATTCTTCAAATCATATCGCATGGAAACACAAATAGTGTTATCATATTACATTGTGGTGTGCTGACAAGATCGGTAAGAGTCATATCTTGCAGGATAGCCAGTCCAGCTCAACGACCCAAACCGGGGGATCAAACACAACCATTCGCGCTGGTGGGGGAGCATATAGCGGTCCATCAAACATCATTATGAAGCCACAAGCTCCTTTGGGCTCAACTATTAGCCGAATACCCCTACTTTGTTAAGGAACGGTGGTCCTGCAGAACCTACGACTCGGTATGGGCCCCACGAGTCGGGGGTTGATCCCGAACTATGACCCGAGGCCCCCTGGGATCCAGCCATTGGCTGACCTTAACCCACTTAGCAACTTGAGGTCCGCGGCCAATTTCCACATAGGTGATCCAATTAGGATCTAACAACATGCATGCATATCAACAAGTTCCACATGGCTGATCTAATCAGGATCCAATAGCATGCATATCAACACGTTCAACATGGTTGATCCAATCAGGATCCAATAGCATGCATAGCAACAAGTTCAACATTGCTGATCCAATGAGGATCCAATAGCATGCATAGCAACAAGTTCAGCATGGCTGATCCAATTAGGATCCAATAGCATGCATAGCAACAAGTTTAACATGGCTGATCCAATCAGCATCTAACAGCATGCATAGCAACAAGTTCAACATAGCTGATCTAATGAAGATCCAATAGCATGCATGCATATCATACAACACGTATTCATTCACTATTACTGTGAACTTGAACAATACAGGCATTTAGGCACACACCAGCCTAAAATACTCCTGAGCTACCTTCTTATCTCTAGTTAGCATCTATGTTTTGTGTTCTATAAACACATGTTCTGGAATTATTGATACTTGCACATTCAATGGGATATCACACCACTATTGGTAATATTAGCTCCTTTTAGTTGAGAGCATCTTTAATTATCTTTAGTATTTATCTTTGAGGGTATTGGTCAATTCCTAACCAATAATCAATAATCAATATCAACTCATATTTACACTAACAGTCTAACAACAATCCCAACTAGATTACACATGTTCATACTCAACATTACAATCTTGATAACCATAATCATAACTATCACGTCTCATACATGTCTAATAGTAATCAACAAGTCCATACATACTACATAATGATTACGAGTTAAGTCGGTACTCACATGTAGAGCTACAACAGGCAAATACAACGTTTCTGTAACACCACAATTTCAACCCATTTTTTTTAATACTGCGGAAGCGATAGATTAATATATATACATATGCTCACAAAGATAATACTTAAAACCAGGGTTAATTGTTTTCAAAACAACATCAACAGTATAGTGTTTCATAAACCAATGGCTCATCAAACAAAATCAGAGTAGCAGTCAATTATTCCCCAAGCATGCCACTCAACAGATGAACCACCAACTTACCAAAACCTGTAAAAAGGAGTAAGAGGTGGGGGATTAGCACAAAGCTAAGTGAATGAAAGTTAAACCAACAATTAACAACAATAGAACCGAAAGATACAATAATAATCAAGTATCCGAGAAGACCGGCGGTTCTGCAGGAACCTATAACCAATGCCGGCCAAAGCAAAGGTTTACCGATAGTTCATTTGCTATTCTCACACAGTATTACCCTTAAGTTGCAACAAATGCATCAAAAGATCAAAATACTGATTAGCCGATAGCAAACAAACCCAGCCCATATGCCCAGCCGAAACTAACTTCTCATCCGAATCATGTGCACATACCAAAGGTTAAATTAACACAAACCAAGTAATCAATCAGCAGACAATAAGTCTATCTAAGTATTAACCAAAACAATTGCAACCAAACCATTACAACTAAACCAATTGTGAGTTAAACATCCACTCACCTTAGATCTCCGAATCTCCAACTCAGTAATCTAATTTCACTGAGTCTTGTCTCCTCCCGAGAACACAAGATAACCAAAATTAGTAATCAATTCATAATTATCTCAAAATATAAAGTTTAGTACCAAACGGGTCAAAACCAAGCCGATACATTTCACATGTGAAAACCAATATTTAGAATATGCCTAAGTTGTATACAATTTATATTCAAGGTACTAAACATGTTACAAGCACCAAAACATGGACAAAGTGCATATACATACCAATTTACTCATAAACGGGTCAAAACCAACCCGTTATACCAAACATGTAAAACAAACTTGAACTACATATCCAACAGTCAAGAATCACTTCATATAAAATACTTAGCATGTAGGAATCAATGGAACTTGCATAAACCTTTCCAAACATCCTATCATGATTTCAAGTAAGCATAAATTCCAAATAATAATCCATATATGTCATCCAACATTAACTAACTCAAGTATAATAACTAAATCATGATTAGAATCAAGTATAAGCAACCAAAACTGAACAAAACTGAAATAATGAAGCAAAACAGACCAAACTGTTTCTGTCAGCAGGGAACGCGTAGCGTTCCCCTCTTGGACGCGGCGCGTCCGTGGCCGAACAGCAGCAGGTCTGCAGTTAAACACTGCCCTGTTCCAGCACACTTCAATCCATCTTGAATGACCATTTCAGTTCTGGAAATCATCTTATAACCATTGTAAAGTGGTACCAAGCTCATATAACATATAAACCACAACCAAAAACACAATAACATCATCAAATCCTTCAAACCTAATTCCAAGTTCATCTTCTACCTCCATCAATGGAGTTCTATGTTTTAATCCATAAATTCATATAGTTTGAACATAAAATCAGTACCATAACATCATATAACTATTACCAATTATCAAACCAAACTAACTTCATCAATTAGTCAAATACCCAAAACTCAAGAACCCTAAATTAACAAGAAAATCATGGAAGAAGATAGAACAATTCAAGAACCAATATCTACCTTCAAATTTGGAATTAACCAACACAAAGATGCAAGAATTAAACAAGATAGAGGCTGGATTCTTGGAAGTTCTTCAAAGCCAAGTTCAAGAACACAACTAAAAGGATAAGTCTAAATGGCAAGGAGGTGGTGGCAAGGCTGCCTTCTTGACTCACGATTTCACACACACACAGTGCACTTATCTGCCTTCTAACTCACAGTTAATTAATTAAGCGGCCCTACTCAATTAATTATAAACCAACGAGGTATTATTCGTGACCCTTATCTAAAAACGAATCCAAATAATCAATTAAATCCATAAAAATATAAAAAATATATATTTCCCCTTTTTAACCTCGTGGCTTTAAATTAAATTATTAATTTTCTAAAATAAAGCAAATAAACAAATAGCACACATACCAAAACACGTCCTACCAAGCCGGTGACTAGGGTGTTATAGTTTCGGCTCTTCATGGTCGTCAGTTATACCTATAGCAATGTTACTTACATCATATGTTTACACACACATAAGTACCACTACTAGAATACTGTTAGGAATGTCCTAATGATATCTTGAGTCCAATTACAAGTCCACACGGGCTTTCCAAACATTAAAACACAAACAGCAACACAAACTGCTTATTGTTGCTACAAAACAACCCATTGAGGCCGCAAGCCACTATGCTTGCACCAGTAAGGGTTGTTACTTGCACCCACAAGCGCAACTCTTGCGCCTGTAAAAATAAGTCGGATCACTAGGTCGGACCAACACTTGCGGCCGCAAAGACTTCCCCTTGCACCCGCAAGCACCCTTCGAACCATCCATTCGAACCCACCCTTACGGCCACAAAGACTATACCTTGTGCCCGCAAGCAACCTGTTTCAGAACAGGTCGGACGACAGTCCCCTATTTTTCCTGTTTTCATTCCAAAACATACCCAAACGATTCTTATTCAACTTCCAGTGATTATATATGTTATACCAAGTCCAACTAAGCTCAAAACATCAATTCTTAACATATTTTAACAACCATATCAAGAATCAAGATCAATTCTTCATTTTTGACCCATTCACACAAAACCACTAAATTTAACCAAAACCACTTCTTTAATCCATAAATCTTGTTTATAAACACCTGTGAATGATATAGGAACTAATTACAACTTGAATTTCAGTTCTTTATTGCTATTTCTAGCAGCCCATCTTTTGACCTCAAAACCTCAAAATGAAGAACAAGGAAGAAATCCTCTTACCAAGATGAAGAAGATGAAGAAGTAGGGGTTAGGAATTGATTTTCCACTTGAATTGGCTACTGAAATCCAAGCTTAATAACTCTTCTTTGAATTCTCTTGATTTCTCCTCCAAGAGCCAAGAACAAGGAACAAGTGTGTGTTAAGATGTACATACGTATGTGTATCTGTGGTAAAAAGGGTGAACCGCCTTTGAGGTTCAAATATAACCACAAGTGAGTATTTTGTTTCCCTTTTCAACTTACAACTTAATATCCGTTTACCCGTTTTAGCTAACGGAGATATTTTCGAAATCATTATCTAAAACCATTTAATAATTAATAACTACCATTTATTCTCACCAACTTTTATTAAACACCTCACTTACAGGTTATACATATCTACGTCTTTTAATTCACCCTTTCTTATTTAATTCCCCAGGTTACAACCTTATAAACACATGGTACAGCTAGGACAATTTTGGGATGTTACAAATTCACACATTATTTGATCCATTTCACATATATCTATACATTCTACGTAAGTCACTACACCATCATTGAATATGTTATTGTGTCTAGACATGAAAAAGGGAAAGGCACCATGTGTTCCACCTAATCACCCGTACTCATCATCTGTAACTCAAAGCTTTTATTTTATCAAGATAATGTATCTATGCACGTCGGAACCACTGTCTGGCCTTGCTCCATTATACTTGTCAAATTCACCGCCTTGGCACCATTCCAGTTTTACTTACACCCCTGACAACCCCTAACCAACACTAGAGACGGTGTAACTCCACTAGAAATACTAAGGCCAAATAAAGCCTTAAACCACTCTTTACATCCTAATCGCGACTAATGTGGTGATAAAGGTATCGGTTGTGCTACTCTTGGCGGTGATGGAAGTGATGGTTAGTGATTAGGTGTCTATTGTTTCACCTTTGATTGATACTGGTTCACTAAAGGGTTCTATTAATTGATTTTCTTATGGGTTTTTGATTTTGATACATAAATGTTTGACACTTGGTATATTGAAACCATCATTTTTACACATGTTTGCTATCCTAACTAAACTATATGATAATCAAGGTTCTTAACAAATCTTCATAATTACTATTCACTAGATAACTATGGGGGGCTAAATGTAAAGAAAGAGTGCTTGTAGAGAATCAATTAATAAGTATGAGTGTGAATAAATTTTCATTAAACATGAAGGGCTAAATAAAAATGAAGTTAAAGTTTGAGGATTAAATGTGAAATATCTTTAAAGGATAAAATAGTGGTGTTAAAATTAACTTAACCGATTTTTGTGTGAGGGTGTTTGGGATTACGTTTAAATATTGATTATCTGATTATTTTGATTTGAAATCGCAAATAATTAGCTTAAAGTGTTTGGGGTTGTGTTTTCATAAATCAACTATTTGCGTTTTGAAGACTGCAAAATGCAGTTTTGAGAATTTACTTTTGAGTTGCTTTTTCAAACCGATTATTTGATTATTGTGATTTTACCCTTTAAAAATCAATTAATCTACTTTGCTAAGCACTTAAAACACTGATTATCTGATTATTGTGATATGAAGTAACATAATCAAATCCAAACACTATTGTTTAGTAGCATATTCTCTTACAATTGATTATCTGATGTTGATTATTAAAAATGCACCCTCTTAGTGTTAAGGGACCAATGGGTTAGAGTTCAAACAAAATATAAATTATATGGATTTCCTTATAAGTTAATTCCCTCTCTCTCACTCTATCTACACACATGAAACATCTTTAGTATTAAAAAATTAGAATAAAGAAGAAAATAAATGAAAGATTCGCATTTTCTAAATTTGAAAAATGAACAAGGATGAAAAAGAGAAGTGATATAAAATCAATATAACATGTAAAATCAATAGAGAAGCAAGATGAGTATAGTTTATACTCTTAAAAATTATGATTCTCAAAACACATGGGATCAATATCATACTTTTATAGACCATAGTTCAGAAAACGGGTTTATATTATAATACAGTAATCAAGTTTAAAACGTGTTTTAATTAGGTTATTTATGAGTTATTTTTTAATATAATTAGGTTATTTATGAGTTATTTTTTAATATAAAATAAAGAAGTAAATGACTTAAAAAAACATTTTCTAAACTTTATTACTATTATTTTAATTTTCCGTTCAGAAACAATCATTTCTAAATAACCCTCTGTTTCTTTATTTTCTTGTCAAATTAAAAATTTATATTCAGAGTTCCACAAAATTAAGGAAATTCATCCCATAGGGCCATAACTTTAGCTAAAAGACAAAACCAAAGTACCTCCTATTTTAGAATGAGAAGTGAATTAAAAACAGAGGTTTTGGAAAACCAAAAAAAGTATACACTTGACAATCTCCATGATCAAAGTTGAAGCTTTGTAATAGAACTTTTCCCTGCCAATAAGGGAGAAACTGAACTCAAAACATATGATTTTTAAACTCCAGATAATCATATGTTATATATATATATATATATATATATATATATATATATATATATTCAATTTTTCAAGTAAAATTTCACATAATTTAACAAAACACAACAAATTTGTATCTCAAAACATAATAAAAACCCAAAATATCACATTTTACAGGGAAAGAATTAGAAACAGAGTATGATGAATTGGATGGCATTCATTATATAAACCATATTCCTGAACGAAATTCAAGCATTTATGGAAAGTTTACAGAACTCAGGACCTTAAATTTTCATTTTAAGATCAATTAAATAACCAAAAATATTACTTTTTTACAATTTATATAGAAAGAGGGGAAGAGAGAGAAAAACAGAGGATGTTGAAACTGTCGACATTCAAATGCCACACCATTTTCATGATCAAACTGAAGCACGAGAATTAAAGTTTGAAAAAATCACAAAACCCCACTGTAGTTTACATAAGAAAATCGATTTTTATAAAACTAAATATTTAATCTTGATTCTTGAAACCAAAAAGGAGCTGAAAAAGAGAAACAGAGACTGATAAAGCTGCTAACAATCATATTTAAAGCATGTACAATCAAGACTGCTATAAAAAGCTAAAGAAAAGAAAAGAAGAAATAAAAAAAAGGCAAAAATCAAAAAGATTTGATGAGCAAACTCATCAAGATTTTCAACAAGGATTAGTTTCAGTAGAATGGAAAAACCCCGGTTCGAGTTTGTTCCGGCAAAGGGGGCAAACCGGGTTTTTTGCAAGCCAAGTATCGGCGCATTGTAGATGAAACCCGTGGTTACACCCCGGAACCACCCTCGCCGGTTGCTCCGCCGTTATATCCTCCAAACAGACCGAACACTCGGTGGCGGGCCCGAGTTCGTTTCCGGTGGTTTTTGGAAGCTTGTCGAGCTCCGCTGCGGAAAGGCCAGTGACGGTGGTGGGTTTCACCGGCGGCATATTTTCAGGAAGGTGACGAGCGGCGTACCATAACAAACACATGTAAATAAGAAACACAACACTCATGCCGGCGCACGGTAGAAACAGGGCGAGGAACAAAGATGGCATCATTTTTAAGAAAGGGTGTGGGGTATCTTGCGCAACACGGCGCACGATAAGGTTTTTGAATTGGTGATGAAATGAGACCTTTTGAAGTGCACCCTTTGGATTGTAACTATGGATACTTTGGAAGAAGGCTAATAAATTTATACATGGGATGCAATTGGTGTGCAATAGTTTAATGACCCCTTTTTTGTTATCATTTTGTAATTTCTTAAAAAAAAAGCTAAGATATTTTCTTCAAGATGATAATCATCAAATTTGTTAATCAAGTTGTTAGTATGGAACAATATATATAAGAAAAGAGGTAGCGTTTTGATCATAGAGAATTCCTTTTTGCCTAGTGGTAAACACTTAGGCTGCATTTAGCAGAAGAAAAATTTTCTGTTTTTTATTTTCTGTGAAAAATGGTGAAGTTTTAATTTGCTGAAAAAAAAAAGAAAATGTGTTTAGATAAAGGGGTGGAGTTTTCATTTTCAGGAAAAAATGGAAAACATGTTTGTTTGAAGTGTTTTTTTGAAAAAGTATGCGAGTTTGAAAAAATTGAGAAGTTTGGGAAAATATGAAAAAGTGAGAGAGTATTCTGTTTTCTTGGAAAAAAGTGTAAGTGAATATGTTTTCTAATTTTCAGTTCTCTTGGAAAAAATTTCTGAAAAAATGGAAGATTTTTTTGGAAGTGAACGCAACCTTAGATTCTAACAATTGGTATCAGAGTGAGATTATTGGTTCGAATCCCACATCATGAAAAAAAATGCAAAGGGGAAGTTCGATGGGTCATTAGCCGCCATTTTTCTAAATCCGCTCATAGGTTGTGACAAGTTAGAATCTCATAAGTCTAAGTCATTTACGGCAAATGTTATAGTAGGAAAAATTAAAGATGGTAAATCATATTATAGGTATTTCTGGATTCACACATCTTTTTCTAGCATTTAAAAGAAGAAAAACAACATAAATCATTAAATCATGTATTCATGCATATGTACTAAATGTTATGTTCACATGGGAAACGTAGCTGTACTAATTAAAATCAAGATTTATATAAATACAGCTGTAATCATAATTTTAATTTTAATTATGCAGTTTCTTTCCTAATTAAAACATGTCACAAGATGGGAGTTAGGCCAATTTTGCCTCTTGGAGTGCTTGTGCGACTCAGGAAATCGTGTTCATGTAAGATTTTTAGTCTAAAATTTATAAATTTTTGTTTTTAAAGAGAAAATCATGTGTTAACATCATCATATAAATTAAGAGTTATTAGTATCATATATCATTAAAGCTAGCATTGTATACATGTAATGCGACGCCAACAAAAATAAAATTACTAAAATTGAGTGTGTTGTTCGGGTTTTTTCTCGGGTTTCCAGTTAAGCGGATCGGATTAACGAGGTTTCAGTTGCTGCTCTGGTATTTTAAGGCCAAAATTTAAAACAAAACACAATTTATATGAAGTCATGTTAATTAAATTGTTATTTTCAAGGTAAACTAAAATATTTTAAAGGTATAAATCAAAGATAGAACTATATCTTATCATTTTTTTAAATTCATTTTTCCTTTGATTTTGGTGGCATAAAAAATCACCGGTGGCACCGGCTCGAAAACGTTGAAATTTTTCACCGCGTCTGCAAAATTGACTAATGTCTTGTGCCACCAACGCCGGACACTTGGGTGTAACACTGCCTCGGCTATTGCCAAAACCCGTGTAAATTTAAGCTTTAAATTGCATGGTTAGGTTTGTAACAAAAGGGTTTACCTGATTGATTAACTAGCTAGTAATTTAAAACAACGCAGCAGAAATGTTTATACCAAACATACAAACCTATTAGTTATTACAGAGTTAAAACCGTAATGATTTGGCGATTATATTTACATAACAAAATTAGTGCCAAATCACATTGTATCAGTGTTACTACATCATCGACCGACCATTGTACACATTGTACCAATTACAGTGTTCCTTTCCAAAAGATATATACAATTCCCAGCAGAGAATCCCATCTCACCAGGCACACCTACTCCTTATCTGTAAAAAGATAATATCAACGGGATTAGCTATATAAAATAGCTAGTGAGTACTAACAGGCATGAAAAGCAATAAAGCAAGTCATATACATATCAAGAATTAGCAAACAATGCTATCCTATCACATTGCGGAGTGTTGACATGTCCAGCGAGTGAATTATATTGCCGGGTTGCAAATCCAGCTCAAACCACTACCACCGGGGGAATCAAACACTACCATCCCTTGCCGGTCTCATCACATAAGTGATTACCAAGCTCGTTTTGGAACCAAGAATCATAGGCTAGCCATTTAAGGCAATCACCTCCCAAGTACTCTAAGGAACGGCACTCGAGTACCGGTAGTGCAGAAACATTACGCCTAAAGGCTCTGGACCCAGCCGAAGCTGACCTCAATCAAGAAACTGTCCGGACATACACATAGCTCATCAGAAATCGTTTTCAGGAACAATTGTATGCATGCTTTTACAGATAACTAGTATTCATCAACATATATATGCACATGTAATAAATACATGTTCACATATCAGATAATCATGGCTTTGCAAAACTTACATACATATATCTACCGTGTGTACCATATTTAGCATACAATAATCGTGTAGTGCATTTACCAATTAAATCTCCCTTTATTGAACTCATGAAAGTCAATACTCACCTTATAGGCTAGTATTAGGAAAACTACAGTGGTGGCACTCCTGGTACAGTTGGAATACCTAATTACAGATTTTACATATCAGATAAGCTGTAAAACATAACTGTCACAGGGCAAGGCACGCCCGTGACTCAAGGGGCACGCCCCGTACCCTGGTCACAGGTACGCCCCGTGACTAAAGGCACTCCCCCGGGCCTTCTAGGGTTAGGCACGCCCCGTACCTTTTCGAGGTACGCCCGTGCCTTCCCGGGTACGCCCTAGGGCACTGTTGGATCTTGAAGGGTACGCCCGTGCCCTTTGACACACAGCAGCAGGTTCGACCAGAACCTGCTGTTTCCCTTACCAAATTAACCAAAACTCATTCCAAGTCATTTCCAGATGTTCCCTTTCATTCATATGTGAACTAACACTGTAAAAACAATTCAAAAACACTAACTTTATGTACTTTAACAACATATAATAGATTTGGGACTCAATTTCATTATTTGACCCATTTTCACAAAATCACCCAATTCAATCATAAACAGCAATACAATTACACATATTGATTCCTAAACATCTGGAATTGATCTAGGAACAACTTAGAACAATTAACTTCAAAGATTGAAGCCAATTTGACCATAAACCCATTTGGACCTAAATTTGGAATTTGGGTAGAATTCAAGGAAGAACTTACAAAGATTAATAGGATGATGTAGAATAGATTACAACAAGGATTTACAGCAGATTGTTGAGTTCAATTTCCAACTTTGAATCCAATCTTGAAGGAGTTCTTCAATCTTCAAGAGGCAAGAGAGAAAAGAGCAAGAACTTAGTGTGTGTATGTATGTGTGAACGTGTGTGTGTACAGAGAGATATACATGAGAACTACTTTTAGTTCTCATTTATCCACAAGGGGGTATTTTGTTCCCCTTTTCAACACACAACTTAACGCACGAATACCCGTTTCGAGTAACGAGGATATTTTTGGAAACCTCGTTTGAAAGCATTTAATATTTAATCATTACTTTCTATTTTCTTTATTATTTTTAAATTCCCATTTTAATCTACCAATAACTTATTTCTTTAATTACTTAACACATATTCTTAATTTAATTCTTTTCAAATTAATACACGTACCAAATGAAGCGCATGAATAGGCCCAATTTGAGGATGTTACATTGGGTCCACCCATGTGCGGCGGCGGCAAATATTATTTGCTTGATGATTTGTTCGTTTTCAAAAGGGTTTAGTATCTGAAAATGTATCGAAGTTGTCACTTTTTGCTATTGTATATATCCAACTTTGAAAACTACCGTTTGATGTATCAAACTTCCTAAAACTACCAATTTATACATCATACCTGCTACAACAAGTTCTTTGCTGATGTGGATCTAGTTTCTATGACATGGCAGATGATGTGGAAGATGACATGTAATTTTCAATTAAAAAATAATTAAAAAAGAAATTAATATTTATTTAATAATAATAATAATAATAATAATAATCAAATATTCATCAATCAGTTCAGTGTTTCCATTATCTAAGTTACATCCATTATTTAATATTCTTCTTCATCTTCATTGAGGGTTCATCGAGGGTTTCAAGGATATGACAATTTCTGTTGGTTCATCGCAAGTTTCGGATTTGATTATTCAACCATCATCTGCGATTTGTCTTTATCTTCATCGTGGGTTTCCATTTTAGTTGCCACCTGTTCTCCGCCGATTTTTGTTGGTTCGATTTAGGGTTCTCACGCAACAAACCCAGATCTAGTTCGTGTGTTATTACACTACAACAATGACAGCGATTTCTAAGATTTATTAAAAGGTTTTGTTCGATTTTCTTTACACTGCAACAATTTTTGTCATTCATCATCTGGTAGTTTCTTGTTTTTTTAGGGTTCTTGTTTTTGGGTGATTTCTGATTCTTCTAAATCTGTATGTTTGTTTTCCAAATCTGTGCTTCTTCTATCTTTATGTTCGATTTCGAGTTACTTATTTTGGTTTTTGTTTTTTGGTTTCCGATTTTAAGGTTTCCGAGTTAGGATTCATGACATTTGTGGTTCTTCATCTTCAATAAACTCCAGCCTTCATGTTCTTGGTTCTTCATCTTCAAGGATGCATCGATTTTAGGGTTTCTGAGTTAGATTGGTTTGATTTTGTTTTGGGGTTTCCGATTTTGAGTTCACAGATTTTCGAGTTTCATTTTGAGTTCACAAATGGTTGTGTTCGATTTTGAGTTCATGTTGGTCTTCATCATCATCTTCATTTTCATGTTCTTCATCTTCATGTTCTTCATCTTAAATTTGATTTTGAATTAATTTTTCATGGAATTTAATGAAAATATAAAAATGTGATGTGTCTATACATGTGGCATTTTATAGATATAAAAATAAATAAAAAATGATATAATTACTGGTTACCTGCTTAGCAGGTAATGATAGTTTTAGAATGTTCGATACACTAAATGGTAGTTTTAAAAGTTGGGTATATACAATAGCAAAAAATGACAACTTCGGTACACATTTAGATACTAAACCCTTTTCAAAACATAGTTGGTGTGTTTCTTTTCTAAATTATCATGAGCTGATAAAATATCATATTAATTGGCAGAATACAACAAAAATGTTGGCGTCATAATTCCATTTTATTTAGCTTATTACCCACTAAAAAATCTAGTATAAATTCACTAATTCGGGCAATATATTATTTAAAGTTATTAGTTCAAGGTATACGCAACTTCTAATAATTAAGTTTAAATATTTATTAAAGATTTAATTTCATTTCATTTGCATTGACTTGATTTTTAAAAAATATTTTTTTTATTATAAGAGGTTTAGTTTTAAAATTATATAAGATTTTCATTAACTTCGTCTGCCAGTTACTTCATTTAATAGTTTTAACTTTCCAACTATGATTACTTGATTTATTTAACTTTTTATAATTTTTTAGTGTGTTATAATTGTATGTACAAGGTATATAAATATTTATACTACTTAGAAATAAAAGATTAAGACTTTTAAAAGAGAGTATTAAATGCATTAAATATTAGTATAGATAAGAGATATTTACATTATTTTTATTTATGTTGATTTAAATGATATGCATTATACACAGCATATATGTTTTTTTTGTTTTTTTAAATAATTTAATTTCACATATGTAATACGCAGATGATATGATGATATCTCGTAATTGGAACTTCAAAAATCTGGATGTTCTAATTTGGACGTTGAAATGTTGGCAAGAAGCATCCACTCTAAAGGTTTAGCCGGAAGAAAAACAGAATTTATGGGATTGGCGTTATCCCGGATGAATATGCTGACCGAATTAGGTGCAAAGTTGGAATAGATTTTCCTTGGTGTATTTGAGAATGCCGATTAATGTTAGTATGAAGAGAAGATAACATTCATCCAAATGTTGGAGTCCAAAATGTCATTGTGAAAGAAGGGTTCAATTTCTAGTGATTTGACCTTAAGCAAGTCAGTATTATCCAACTTTCCTCTTTAATTCTTCTCTCTATTCCTTGCTCCGGCTAATATCCTTAATGTGTTAGAAAAAACTTCTGGGCTGGGATAATTTAAGTAAAAAAAATAGCTTGGATTTGGTAGGGTAATGTTGTTCGTAATAAGGATCATAGGGTTGGATATTGGGGATTTGAACACTTACAATCTTAGTTTGTTAGAAAAATGATTGGTGAATGTTTTATATGAAAAAGATGTTTTTTGAGTAAGGGTTATGCTTATGCAGTTTTTAGGGTGGTCTTGAGGTAAGAATAGTTTATTCTTATAAAGGAGTTTGGGAGAAGGCATTGATTCTTTTATTTTTGATAAAGTGTATGTATGAATAAATAACATCTATATGAGATAAATAGTATTGTTGTATATTTAATGTATTAAATTAACTGTGTAAATAAGAAAAAAAATAAAATTATTAACTTAATGTGAAAAATATCATCTTCATAACTTATTTAGTTAAGTCATATTTTTTTGTATTAAGTAAAAAACAAATAATATGATTATAACTTACCAAAATAATTCTTTTTTTTATTAAGTCAAAATCAAACATCACTTTACTTTCACTATTCTGAAATTTAGGTTTGGACATTTTACGTTACGTTTTCAAGTTTTAATCAGAAAAGAAAAAAAGGGTTTAAAAAGAAAATTAGATTTTGATCGTATTTCATAGTATTTTCAATAAAGAAAAGAAATAATTTTGAAAAGAAAATTTTTCCTAATTTTTCTTTTAATGTTAAGAAATTTTTAAAAGAAAAAAAACACTTCTTATTTTATTTCCTTTAATTTTCTTTCTTACTCGTTAAAAGTTAATTAGTTCTCTAATTGCATGCAATTGTATAAAGAAATTGAAACTGTAGCAAAATTAACACAAAAACAATAATGTTTATGAAACCTTTGGTGTAATTATAATTTAGAACCATATATTATTGCATCACCTTCTTTTCTAGCAGGGTGAGTCTTATAGCGTTCACGAAGTACTCATAAACAAGACTCATTCTCTATTAAAGGCTCTAAATTTTATTCATATGTAATACTATCTATACTCATTTATGGTTCAAAATCTTTTTAGGTTAATAAGTTCAAAGTTTTGTCATTTATGTATGGAAAATCAGAACTCAACAAGCGTGAAATCAATTTGGCAAACGGGAAGATGAAAATGATTCGTCTCGATGTCCATTATTATACACGTGAAAATTAATCAATGATGAGAACGGTATTGTCTTCAAACGATTAACTAAATCGTAATCCAGAATCCAGCAACAAGTCAATAACGTTCTTGTCTTCTACTATTCTTGATTATCTCGAATTTTTTAGAGTGATGTGACGCGGAGATGATATCTGTGGTGGTTTGTAGTCATGCATTCACTCCTAATGCTCTTATGATGGTGATCAATGAATTTGTAGAAATATTAGGGATGTAAAAGAACCGAGTTGAGACTGGACATGGACCTTTTCGAGTTGGAATCGATTAGGTCTTTTAGGCTCGAGCTCGAGCTCAGCTCATTTAAGATATATGAAGATTGAATCGGCTCGTAAAGACTCGTTTAGTATCATGTTTTATTTTGAATTTTTATTAAAAGAATGTATATAAAAATATAGATAATGCAATGAATGTTTTTGTATATGAAGCTTGTTTAGGTTCGTTTAGGCCAATGGGTTTTGAGGCTCGAGTTCAGGCTCATTTACTAAATGAGCTTTAGTCTATGATCGAGCTCGAGCTCGTTAAGGCTTGACTAGTTTCAAGCTTTTAACGATTCGAACTCGGGTAGCTCATAAATAGCTTGCAAGTAGCTTGGCTCTATGTAGAATGAAGTTGTTATCAACGGAGTATCAATGACAAAGTGAAACTATGACTTCAAACTTTCATGCTTCGCGTTCTCATAAAACTACACCTATCAATTTTATAAGAATATGATCCCAACTATAAGTATGGTTTCTATATGATTTCAACCGCCTTAACAAACTAGAAAAGGGTCTTAGAAAAATCAATTCCTTAATTACCTTTTGCATTTTCTTTTGGGTTATCCTAGGGGTTGTTCAACAACCAGTCATAAGAACAACATGAAGGAGATAAATCACGAAAATTATGACTAACTTATTTTATTGGTTCAAAGAAAGATGCAAAAATTGAAGGATGTGAGTTGGTCTTCTTGGTTGCATTTTCCAAAAGAAGTGGCAAAGTTGATAGATTAGCATATAAAATCCCACAAGCAGATCAATAGTAATGATTTGGGTATCAAATTTAGTCTCCTTTAATGTTATTGGTTCACTATGGACTGAGGTCATTCTAGGTCTTGTAGAATGTGTTTTTTCTAGGTGTGTAAAATATTTAATTTAATCTAATAATAGTTTTCTTTCCATATTAATAATAATAATAATAATAATAATAATAATAATAATTCATGGCCCTCAACACTATGTTACTGTCATGGTGACATTTTTGCATTCTTCTTGTTTATATTGTTGCATTCTTGAATGTAACAATGACAAACGAGTTATAATTTCAAGTCATAAATCTTTTAGGAATCAGTTTCTTTACATATGGTTAGACTAAGATTGGTTCTAATACGAAAAACAGTTTTTGATTGAATTTATATATATATATATATATATATATATATATATATATATATATATATATATATACACACTAGCCTGATACCCGCGCAATGCAGCGGCAACAAACAATTCCTACTCGTTAATATGTCCGTTTTCAAGACGTAGGGAGTATAGTATTTATATAATACGGTGACAACGGATAATTTTCGTTTGATGACATGTCTATTTTCTTTGTCTTATTTTCATTTACTTTACTTTTTTGTTCTCCATAGAAAAAAAGGTTATGAAAATACTTTTTAATAATTAAATTAATTTGTATTTGCTATGCCTTTTAAAAAAATCGTATTGATTTTGATTTTATTAAATATGTAAAGTTTAGTTATTAAGATGGAATATAAGAATTTTATTAACTATTTATAATAGTTACTCTTGTTTTTCAGTTTCGGGCAGGCAGAAGCCATGTGCCCCATCTCCTTGCAATAATAGCACATAAGTTCAGAACTTGTGCACTCGAAACTAGTGTGCCCCATCTTACCACACCTCCTGCAACTCATAGTGCTTTTAGTGCAGGGTCCCTTATGGGAAGAGTGACAAGTCTTGCAGAAATTTGGGTCCTTCTTCTTGCCCTCGGACCCAAACTTCTTTTTCTTTGAGGACCCAGATGGCCCCTCCCACTTTCTCTTCTCTCCGCTGACGGGGTTCTTCAGACCCAAGTCTTCCTCAATATTCCTTGCTTCCTCCATTGCCGCATCCAGGGTAGACTTATTACGGATAGCAGACCGGTATTCAAACGGTAAACCTTCCATATACTGGTTAACCAAAGAAGCTTCATCAGGACAAAGTCTCCTGGCAAAAGTAAGCTTATTCGAGAAAGTCGTGTTGTACTTGCTGATCGACATCGTCCCCTTCTTCAACTCCAAAAATTCTCTCTCAGCTCGCCTTTGTGCACCCAAATTGCAGAAATGATTCTGCACCTTCTCAACAAAGTGGGACCAAGTAATCTCTTTCCGAACTATCTCAAAAAGGTTTTGGTAGAAAGAGTTCCACCATTCAAGAGCCTCTCCCTCAAGCATCCGAATGGCATAACGGACTTGTTGTTGATTAGTAAAATCCCCCGAATCATAAACTTGCTCCATCTTCATCAACCACCGAGAACAAACCAATGGATCTTCACCTCCTTTAAAAACTGGAGGTTTGCAGCACATGAAAGTTCTAAACGAACTACCCTCTGCCTTAGCAGTCCTTTGACGGGGTTCAGGACCATGGCGGTTATCCTTACCGCTTGCTTCACTTTCATCGTTCTGGTCCTGTTCAATGGTATCTTTAAGGAGACCTGCAGCTATCATAGCCTCCCTCATTTGTGCTATTTGATTATCTCGAATCTTCAGTTGCTGCTCCAAAGAAGCAATTTTGATTGTGATGGCCCCACTGTAGCTACTCCTTTCCGTATACTCCTTAGTAGACGCAGTCCCTTCGATAGTAGTTGGAACCGTTTTAACATGTGGTTGCAAGTGAAAGCTTCCCACATTCTCATCCTCGTGCTGTGGATGTGATCCACCAGCTCCACTCCCTTGATTAGCACCTTGTTTACCATTGTTCTTGCGTGTAACCACCATCTTCTATGGAAGGCACAAGAAATGAGTCGAAAATATACTTCTTAAGTTCGTAGATATGTACAAGAATTCTTATAAGGAAAAGAGGTAGAGTTAAACTATAAGGAAAAGATCTAGAATTCCTATAGCACTCAGCACACACCATCCCCCCTTTAGAAGTCTTGTTCTTTCTTAACGAGCCGTTAACAGTTGTAAGTCTAAGCATCGGACTCAATGCTTAGTTCGCTCAAAACGCGGCTCTGATACCAACTTGTGACGACCGTGATTTCCCAAAATTTACCAATTAAAAAAATCTTGCCATTTTATCAGAAAAACATGCAACAGAAGTCTTTAGCCATAAAATACTTTTTACTGAAACGATAAGAGATTACATCAGTTTGAAAATCACGACATCACGTTCATAAACATTAATTGTAAAGATATAAATTGTTTGATGCGATAAAACAAAATGGTATCAACTAAGACAGTACACTATCCAAAGTCCCTGTCTCACAAGCAATCTTCTAAGCAACCTACACGAGTACAAGACACATTTCAAGAAACAAGTGTCAGCCTAAATCCTTGTGAGTCAATAGAGTTAAGAAAAGATTCAATTAAAAATAACATACTTTAGGCGGTAATATCAAAATAAATAATAATCCATACCCACCCATTCACATAGTTGACCAACCCATCATTTGACATTTAGCACATAACGGTCAACTAATCATAGTACCCCATATAGTTATTTCATATACTTCGTTATCTTAATTCTTTAAATCATAACTATCGTCATCATCACAATCATCATTAATGGTCTATGGATATTATCTTAACCCAAGATATAGACCCGGTTCACGAGTTACGTTATTACCCGTCTAAGAATCATTAGAGTGCAACTTCCAATAATTCTTAGGCTGTAACATCTTCCGCTATCGCTACTCCGGCGACGTGGTATACAACGTATTCCACAATGCCGTTCAGATGAAGTAATAACAGTGTTTTACCTCTTACACCTCCTCACACCCGCATGATATTTAATAAGGTACAACCTCTAGTACCAAATATCATTCCAATGAGTATAAATACATCATCACGTTGTCCCGGACTCGTCATGAACGTCCGGTAACCCACAAATGGCTAGCACTTTTTCTAGAAGGTTCAACCTACTAGGCATCATGAATAAGGATAGGACTACCCCTATCCCAAGGTCTCGTAAATCAATATTACGTTAAAACTCATAACTTCATAACATAGCATGATCATCAATGCAATTTCATAACACGTAACAATCATATATATATATATATCACATATTTCATGCATAGGTAATATATAAACCCATATTACCATTTTATAGTAAATCATTACTTTTGAAAATATATCATTTTTTGTCTAGTACTCGGTTTTGAGAAATATTAAACTCACCTCAGTCCAGATAACAAAACACACGAGCTCGAAAAGGCAAACAACGCTCACGGATCGTCAAGAACGCGAACTCAAACGCCACAAATAACCTATGAAGGTTACTACGTTAAAACATGATTCAAAGTTTCTAGAGAAGTCTAAACTAGCTTAGAATACTTAGACATGCCGAATAACAACTCGTGACCAAAGATTAACGCGTCATACGCTAAGAAACTTCATAGAAACGCATAAACTCGACATGCATGTGGCCTAAACACCTTCATAGTTGAAATAGAAGCGTAGGATTAAAGAAATATACCTCTCGGGTTCACCCACGCGAAGCCTTGGTCAAAACTACGCCCTTGACGGTGTTTCCGAACTCCCGTAACTATAAATACGCTTACAAACGAAACCCGACACTAACGTAGGCTCAAGAATCTCGGAAAAACTCGTAAATTTGGCAGAGTAATGACTCTTGAGGTTGGTGTGTGAAAAATGGCAGCCAAACACACATATTTATAGAGAATTCGGAACGCGTCACGTCGCGACCGCCTTCAATCCGGCCAATCGTGGAGCATGCAATTTCTGACACCTGCAACCTTTAGCTTCTGACACACGAAAACCAACTGCTACACGCGATCGACTGACACACCCGACCGATGACGCGTCGCGTCGAACACAGAATTTCGAAATTTCTTTTATTTTCCAACGTTCAATTATTTTATTAAATTAGTAATAATATCCTTTAATTATCATTAAAATAAATAAACTCCATAAATATTATTTATTTCTCGGCAAATAATATTACGATAATTATTTCGAATTTTCGTTCGTTACATAGCATAGATATAGATATGAATAATGAAATAAATTTATTTTGTATATGAAGCTTGTTTAGATTCGTTTAGGCTCTTGGGTTTAAAAAAGCTCACTTTTTGAGGGTCAAGTTCAGGCTCATTTACTAAATAAATTTTAGTCTAGGATCGAGCTCAAGCCCGTTAAATTGACTAGTTTCAAGCTTTTAATGATCTGACCCTAGGTAGTTTACAAGTAGAATGAAGTTCTTATCAACGGAGTAATAATGACAAAGTGAAACCATGATTTCAACTTTCGTGCTTAGGGATTTCATAAATGATAAAACTACACATTCCAACTATATATAAGTACGGTTTCTATATGATTTCAACCGCCTTAACAAACTAGAAAAGGGTCCTAGGAAAACCAATTCGTTATTCGTTAATTACCTTTTATATTTTCTTTTCGGTTATCCTAGAGGGTTGTTCACTACCAATTATAAGTACATAACTTATTTTATTGACTAAAAGGAAGATGAAAAAAATTGAAGGATGGTTGCATTTTCCACAAGCATGGCAATAGTATTGATTTGAGTATCAAATTTAGTCTCCTTTAATGTGATTGGTTCACTTGAGACTAAAAGCATTCTATGGTTTGTAGGATGTGACTTTTCTAGGTGTGTAAAATATTTAATTTAATCACCACTATTTTACTATCATGGTGACATTTTTGCATTCTTGTTTATATTGTTGCATTCTTGAATGTTATAACGACAAACATAGTTATATTTTCAAGTCAGAGGTCTTTCAAAAACCAGTTTCTCTATCTATAATTAGATATCTATATAAATATCTACATCTTACTTTCATATATACGGATCTTACGAAATTTAGTATGGTGATTGTTGATATATGTCGGGTTATTCATCTTGTCATGAAAAGTTCACGGTTTTGCATACTTTTCTAAAGATGACAAAATCTTTATCCCAACATAGAATTGAAGTAACAACTCAAAAGGTTACATACACAATTGTGTAAGCACTTCACTAGCCATCACTTTAAAAGGAGTATTATTTTTTATTGCATTTTTTTTATTAAGAGATCAACTCAATATAAAAATTATTCAAAAAGTTATACCTCTCGGTTTCTCATTTTTAGTAAAGATAAAGACTAAATTAATCCCATTTTTAGATCATTAAATGGGTAAATATAGGGTGTCCCCTGCTACGTTACCAATGGACGTCAAACTTTGGGTTAAATATAAGCAATTTAACCGATATACTCGTGTTTCTGAAGTATTCAGTGTTCATCCATGATTGAAATCTTCATCAGATTATACTCTGATAGTTGAGTCCCAAACATTGTTGTACCAGAAACTGTTTTTTTAATAGTAGAAGAGACTTCGAGTTTCTATTATCACAAAAATGTAAAAAAGAAAGAATGCAAACTCATAAGGAATTATCTCAATCAATAAGTGGAAATGATTTTGTTTTGTTAATAATATCTTAATTAGGTACTATTGTACTTACAATTTCTTAAAACAACTGTACACACACTCACTAATCCTGATCTAAAATCTACACCTTATGTTTATTACAAAACTTGAACCCAAAACTATCGTAAAATATAACTTGAACCCGTTAAACTATAAGTCTTTTGATTGCTACTGTATTTACATAACACTTAAGTATGAGATGTGTTCATCATTTCATTGTTTTACCCTCCGACTTGAAGGTGATCACGTTCATATATATTACCCTCTCTTGTTTGGTTTTATGTATAACGTACAGCATGATCGTGTGATGAAGTAAGGATTTAACGTCATACGTAAGTGATACCGACACTAAAATGATTGATTGATCAAGTAATGGAGTACACGCTCCTAATTTAATTTGTACCAAAGAAAGAAGCATTTTAGTTACATATGAATGTTGAAGTTGATATTTTGAAGTACGGAAATATAGAAGGTGGGGTACGCTTAAAATTAATTAAATTTACATTAAAAGAATAATATATCATTCTATTATTTTATATTTTATCTTTTTACTTATTAGAAGATGACATGTAGGGTTTACTAATTCTTTTTCTTTAAAACTTTTATTGATTTTAACATCTGTGTTGATTTTATAAATAAGAGGATGAGTAAGAGAAGAAAGTTGGAGGATATATCGCCTCTAAAAAACAAAGAAAAAAAAACAGAATTAGGTTGCATGTTACGTGTGAGACAAGAAACTATATGCATGTAGACGTCGTCTTGACAAACTGCCTTGTATGTCATGCCATCACGGTCGTTTCTATATTTGATGTAATGACGCAAATAGTCCCCAAGGCCTAAAAACCTAACTTCTTTTCTAACTTGTGTCCATTAGAACTTTTATATTTTAAAAGAAGAGTATGTGTACATAGGGCTGCCACTGAATTGAAAGAACACGAAGGAGGCCGGTTCATGTTCGTTCATTTAACTTTAACCGAACAGATAAACGAATAAGTTTCTATATTCGTGTTCGTTCGTTTAACTTTAGCCGAACAAATAAACGAACACGAACGATAAACAAATGAGCTTTTGTGTTCAATTGTTTAAAAGATTGGTTAGTTCGTAACATTTTTTTTCGTTCATTTAAATGATAAACAAACGTAAACAAAGGAAAACACGCTATAATGGTAATCCACATTATTAAACACAAATAAACACTATATATAAACACGCATATAATATATATATAATATTTAAACAAACGAGAGTTCTGTTCATGTTCGTTCGTTTAATTAAACGAACGGAAAATCTTGTTCATGTTTGTTCGTTTATTAAACAAACGAACGTAAACGAACTTCTCATCGAACAATTTCATGAACGGTTCATGAATGTTTTGTTCGTTTACAGCCCTATGTGTACAGCTAGAAGCACATAAGATATATGTTTTTTAACTCATAAACACTTAAATGATTACATAGTAAAATGACTAATATATCCTTCATTTTAAATGTTTATGAATAAATAAACACCTAAGAAATATACTCTTAAAAACATATATTATATCCTCATATTTTAAATATCATATTAATTTGTACATCATAAGCGTGTAAGAGTAAAGTCAGTAAACTATTATTTAACCCAAAACTTTACTTTGACAATTTTAAAATTTAAACATAAATAACGAAATAGTTTTAACTTTTCTGTTACAAATAAAATTTTTTACACAATTCTAAACAATTGATTTTTTTTTAAAATTAATATTCAAATTTAAACTATAACTTTTTGGTAAAAATTGAAATCAAATATTTGACTTTTTTATCAAAAAATTTAATTATTAAATCTCTTCTTCTCTTAATTATATCAAAATTAAAATTAATCAATTTGGATTCTAAAGACATACTTATTCAAATTACATTCATAACTATTCAAACAAATATTTTAATCGATTTTTTTAAAACGTATCACATTCAAATTCCTTATCAACTTCATTAATACAAATATCTTTTAACTATAACTCCTATCATATTTCTTATTAGAAAGTACTAGATTATATGCTCGTATGACACGAGTTGGTTTAAAAAATAATAAATATATTAATAAAAAAATATTAAATAACTATAAAACATAAATTAAATAGAATTTTAAAAAATAGACAAGCGGCATCAACACCCAGACAGATGGTGAAAGCATTGATTCGAGAGGAAAATGTATATATGAAATTATCTCTAATAAGGTTAAGTATTTATTGGTTACAATTATAAATAATTTAAAATGATTTTAAAATATTTTTAAATGATAAAACTAAAAATATGGTTATATTTGATATGTTTAAATGTTATAAAGGGTATATATGGTATTTGTAAATAAGAGTGGATAAGTATAATATTTTAAGGTTTAAAAAGTATATATGAAATTATGTCTAATAATTTTGATTTAAATTAAAGTCAAAATTAGATCAAATTTTGATAAAGTTGGATTTCAATTTTTACATAAATGAATTGTTCAGATTTTATAATTAAAATTTTTATCTCAATATAATGGCTAAAATTATCTAATACATTTTATTTAAAAAAATTATTTATATTAGAAGATATCACTTAATTTGTATATCATACCCTATTCATTTTTAAAAAGTATATCATGTTAATTTGTATTCTTGTTTTATTTAGTTTTAAACTATGCTTTTAATGTTTAGGGTTTAGTTCATCAAAATGTATTCAACTTATCAGGCTTTGTTATTGTGTGTATCGGACTTTAAAATTTTCTATTATGTGTATCGAACATTTAATTTGTCACTATTATGTGTATAAAACATTTTATTGTATGTATTAAACTTATATATTCTTTTTTTATGTAATCAAAAATCAAAATACATACAATAACAACAAATTAAAAGTTTGAAGTTTATACACATTATAAACTTTAAAGTTTGATACATAGAATAGCAAAACATGACAAGTTGGATATATTTTTATGAACTAAAGGGTTGTTTGTTTGCTGCTTAATGGAACCATACAGCGTGTTTGATTGTTGCCTTTGAATGAAGACTGTGCTGAATGATACAACATAATGCTGCCGAATCATTCTATCTTAAAGTGTATTCTGAATCATTAATCACCAAGTATTTTACCATAATACTCCTTTTTTCGCAAGTTGTCTTGTTAAACAATCATATCATATCTTATCTTATCTTATAATATAATATATCACTATTAAGGTTAAAACGATATTTTGCATCGTTCATATTGTTCATTCAGAATCTTAATCAAACAGCATGTCACATTCAGAGACGGATTCATTCAGAGATTTTGAATTATTCAAACCACAAAATCATTTAATGTTTAATCATTTTGTTTTAACAAACAACCACTAAACCCTAATATTTAATGTTTTATCAAAGAGTAATTATAGTTACCCGTTTATTACACAACCAATTAAGTTAGTATTAAATATGTTTTAACAAAAAAAAATTTGAAAACCTTTTTATCAGTTCTACTTGTTATAATTTTCAATTTTTACTAGACCATGCCGCTACTTGCTATAATGTTTAGCTATTTTCGTGTAAATCACACCCATTTAACAGTTAGGGGAACATGTTTAATACCTTCTTGTGTATTAAATTCTTAAATAATGTACACATACTTATAACTATAATCAAGAAAGTGCTTATATCTAGCGGTATCAGGTGTGTAAGGTGTCCTATAAAATTGTGGATTCAAGTCTCCTGATAGATATAAATGTGTAGATTTAAGATTAGATTAAGGAAGAGCGTGTTATGCCGTTAAAAAACTGAAATCACTATTATCAACAACGTCAGTATCACTAACATCCAACAATAATAATTGTCATCATTATCATCACTTAACTCACAAAATATTTTCTTTTGCATTTGATTGACAAAAAATAAGTAAATAACAAAGGCTTGTGATTAGGTGTATCATAAGCTACGGAACCCACATAAAATTATTTATTTTGTATTCTATTAGTTAAAAATAGAAACCATTCTCAAGCTCCATTGCCTGTTACCGCTTACCAAGCATTCCCCCTAACGACCAAATAACAAGGATTAGGAAATAGCATATAAATGAGTCAATAAGTGATTATTTTCTTTGTAAATGATTGATTTTTTATATATGATATGATAAACGTTTTAAAATAATAAACTAATTTTTAAAATAAGAAACCAGTATTATGATTTCTAATTGCAGTTATGAATATAGAATTATGATGTATGTTATTAGCAGTATCTATTGTGTATGTCGTCACGTACACAAACACTTTAGACAAGTTATTCATTTTAAAACCTACATACTTATTAGTATGACAACATCAATCACAAATGTTGCTAGTAGCACACACCATATTTCAATTAAATATTAGGACATATATGTCCCTCAGTTTCTTTTATGCTTTTTAGTTTTTATGTCGTTCTTATAAAACCCTCAATATGCCAATGTGAACCATCCCTGCTCTCTTTAACTATAATCGACCCTAATCCACTAGCTTCACATTGTATTTGATGCCCTAACATCATTGTTGCCTTACCACCTACACTTGTAGCCCTTAAGGTTACCCCTTGAGAGGTGAGTGATTGAAGGAACTTTTTTTTATTGAAACGGTTACAAATTTCTCACATGAAATTGAAAAGGTATTAATATGAAGAAAGAAAAGTTATAGGTTGATAAACATAGGGAACCCACTAGGGATGAGCTGGTTTCAAAACCCAATAGGACTGAACCCGAAAGAACTAAAACTGAAACTGCACTAACGTAATAATCGAGTACCGAACCGTTTGTTCCTAATCGGTTCTGGTTCCGATTTGGTTTCATCGGTTCCAGGTAAAAAACCGAAATAATAAAAATATAAGAATCCATAACAAGTTTTGTGGAAGCTCCATAAGCAAACTCACATTGTAGAAGAATATCATGATACACACAAGTTAACTACCTCGAGATCTACTATAATAAAACCCATTGACTTCACCATATAGGATTGACCTTCAACTTCATTTTCACCTTTGTTCATTTTCTTGACAATCGCAGATCGTTGACTGAAGCCGCACCTTCAAAATCGCAATCGTAGGTTCATCGATGCTAGGTTTTGTTTGATGTTAGGTTCATAATTCTGTTTGACGTATTTTCACAATTGCAAGTATATTCGACGCCAGGGTTCGTTGTTGACAGAAGTAGCACCTTCACAATCTCCACTAATACTAGGGTTCTATTTTGTTAGTCTTCTCCGTCAAAAGGATGAAAGAACGTGCTAATTTTGATTTGTGGTTCTCCAGCGAAGCGTTCTGTTCTCTTTGCTGAGGGAAGAACAGAAAGCCCTAATTTCGTTTGAGAGGCAAGGGGAAGAAGTTGAAGAAGATGTAAAAACAAATAATTTCTCTCTTCTTAAAAAACCGTAAACCATCTCTTCTTAAAAGAGGTGAAAAAACCTAAACAATTTTAGGTTCTCAAAAACAAACACCGCTCTAAAAGCATGGGTGTACTCCATGTGAAGCATCTCATGCTTCATGCCACATCGGCACAACTCACCTATGCTTCAGCCATACTTAAACATCAGTACTACCATGTTTCGCACGCTTCAAACTTTTTTAAATTTATTTTTGAAATACTAAATTTAATTTATTTAATAAACATTAATTAAATTACGAAATAAATAAAAATAATAAAACGTAAATAATCAAAAATTAAATAACCACTAATTTTTTTATTTAATTAAACATTACATAAAGAAATTTAATATTACATTAAACTAATAAATATATTTAAAAAAGACTAAGAATTTATTCCTCTTCCTCATCATCGGATTGAACTTCCGTTAATTGGTTAAATCCTTGAGTAATTGAATTTCCGTTAAAAGACGGAGTTGGTTAACGGATTTTTGATTGAGATGAGTTTGTGGTGTTTGAAGAAGACTCCACTTTGAATGAGAGAAAGTGTAAGGAATATAGGAGATTTATAAAATGTAAAGAATATAGCGAACTAGAGTTGAAGTGCGGTGTAAAATAGTTAAAAATGAGGTATTTATAAAGTGGGTATTTTCTTTTTGGGCAAATTGTATGAAAATACAATGAAGTTTGTCTTAATTATCATTGTATACAACCAACTTTATTTTTTTTAAAAAAATACTATCAACTTTTATAATCCACCCATTGTATGCAAGTTGTTGTATACAATGGAAATTATGAAAAAGTTTATTGTATACGATAGTAGCTAAAGACTAGACACAGAAAAAAGTTGTTTGCATACAATGAAATTTTTTTAAAAGTTAGTTGTATTATTTTTAAGAATTTAAAGTTAGTTGTATACAATGACAATTAAGACAAAGTTAATTGTATTTTCATGCATTTTGCCCTTTCTTTTTTGCATTTTAATAGTCAAAATGACTGTTTCTCTCTCCTCGATTCTCTCTCTACTTGGCATTGAAGTGTCGTTGTATGTTCAAATTTCCGGTACTAATCATTGGGGGTGGTGTTCATCTCGGTACCGAACAACCACCTAGGATTTCTGATCCATTGGCAATGATACACCCATCAATCTAATGTCACATCATCTTTTTTTACTTAATCACATCATCAATCATTACAAACTCTGTTGGTATTAGGGGTGAGCATGAGTACCGAAAATACCGAACCGTACCGGCACTGTACCGGAACCGGTACCGGTACTGAGTTAGAGCTTTCGGTCCGGTACTCGGTACTTGAAATAGTGCTAAATCGATATTCGGGATTCCGTATTCGGGACTAGTACCGAAAAAACGAGGTAAAATAGGTACTAGTACCGATCCCGTAGTATGAATACTCGGTACGTTATTCGATAACGTCTTTAAATCAAATTCGGTATTCGGTAAAACCGGTACCATGCTCACCCCTGGTTGGTATTTACTAAGTGCAAAATATAAGTTAGAAATTTTTATGAGAACATTAATCAATTAGCCAATTGAACAATTGAATATAAATTATATTTTCAAAACATTGGTTAGTTCATTAGTCCATGCTACACATTTATTATACCACTTAAGCCCAAATCCAACAAGCCTATCCAGCCCACATCTTGAAATTTTAATGGATTTGGATGTTTCCTCCTTCACCAAAGTCTTCAACAGCTCTAATGTCCATTAAATTGTAAGTTTGTAACTCATATTGGATTTTAACAACTTTCATTCCCCATATGATATAAAGAATTTTAATATCATAAGTCCACAACTTCATTAACAATTTTTACAGTTTCTAACAACAACAACAACAACAATAATGATCACTATCATCCAAGCCTTGAGTCATAAGCCGCCACCATCAAAGCGAAAAATTGCGAAGCAAAAAATCTTGATTAAAAGAAGACGAGATTGTGTAGCCACTTTGTATGTTTCCATATCCAAGAATCCAAGTATCCAATTGTTGTATTTCTTCTCTCTTTTATCCGAATGTTATATTAGCGCCATATCAATTTTTTTTCTTTTATCTCTTTTACCCGAAACCCAAATATAACTTAACACTAACAATTCAAATATTTTTTCTCTACTTATTCTCTCTTACAAAAAAAAGGAAAACGAACGGGTTGCTCGGGTTAGGAAAATCGAGAGCTAACATAAAAAGGCCGAGTCACCCGCATGCAACCCAAACTCTCCCGATAGGTTTCGGGCCACGCGCTACACTGACGCTGCCGCTTTTATTTATATCTTTGAAATGCCCAAAATATGTCAATTGATGTTAGAATTCAGCTGGATAGGAGCCTTTTTTTTTATCTTTTTATTTCCTTATAACGAGGAGTTCGACCACTCACTTATTTTTTTTATTTTTTTAAACTTTTATTACTTCTTTTTCTTTTTTCCACCCATTTTTTCCGACTATGATAGTATAAGGAGTGGTCACTTATCACACACACCACACCTTCACGTCAGTTTTTTTCTTTTATTACTTAATCAATCACTTATGAGCTGTTTGTTAAAACAGAATTATTAAACACTGAATGATCCAGACATCCAGTGGTCTGAATAATTCAAAGGCTCTGAATGAATCGGCTTCTGAATATGATATGCTGTTTGATAAAGGTTCTGAATGAACAATTTGAATTATGCAAATTATCATTTTAATCTTCATAGTGATATATTATATTATAAGATATGATTGTTTAACAAGACATCGTGTGAAAGGAGGAGACTTAGGGTAAAATACTTGGTGCTTAATAATTTAGAATGCACTTTAAGGTAAAATGATTCAGCAACATTATGCTGAATCATTCAGCACAGTCTTCATTCAGAGGCTGCAATCAAACACGCTGAATGCTGAATGATTCAGCATTCAGCGCTGAATGATTCCATTAAGCAGCAAACAAACAGCCTCTTAGTCTTGTATCACTTATCAGTTATCACCACATTAAATTATGGGAACCACATATTATCCAACTAATCAATCCAAATTTAATAAAAAAAGTTAAAAAACTAACTGGCTCACATATCCTCACCACACACTCATCCACATGTGATGAATAGCATACTTCTCCTCCCATCACATCTTAACGGAGTAGTACCACACCCACTACTAAGTTTATAACCACGAGTCTGCATCTTATGTTTATTACCTTTGCTAAATGCCTATTTTTTATTTTCATTTTCTTTTAAATTATATCAAACACAACAAGTGATTTTTCCCTTTTAGTATTATTAATCAAACTTTCTTGGTTTTCACTTTAAATTTAGTTTGATTAAGTGACGTTTTTTACAAAGGTATAACTATAATAAGTTAATTCATTTTTTATTTTATACCTATTAATAAATTATTGAATTATAATTTAAGTATATTTACAACCAAAATATAATTACAAACATGAGAACAGATTAAAAAATTTAGTATATTATTTGCAGTTATAATTTTATTTATAATATATACATTTAATTTATAGAATTTTTTTAAGGTTGTCATTTCTAAAAATTAATTTATTACTTTCATGTTTAATTTTCATAATTTTATTCTCTTCATTATTTGATAATAACCATTATCAAATTCTCTTCTTCTTCTTTTTTTTTTCTATATCTTTCTTCATTTTGTTAATAATATAATTTTTTTTCCCATTTAATTTTTAGACCAATAAAGACAATGTGTAGCTTTTTCTTATAAAAAAATAAAATCTTGACTAGATAGTCTTGACTTTTGTTATGTAATGATAACATTTTTAATAGTAAATTGAATTAGCAACATTTTTTATATATAATTGAAATTTACAATATTTTTTAAAATAAATAACTCAAAGTATTTTAAAAAACCTAGTTCTTAATATACGGGTTTAGTACATCAAAATATCTAACTTTTCATGTTTTGCTATTGTGTGTATCGAACTTTAATAATTTCTATTGTGTAATTCGAACATTTAATTTGTCGATATGTGTGTATTAAACTTTCTAATGCATGTACTAAACTTATACATTTTTTTTCATTTTATGTAACTAAAGTATATACAACAACAACAAATTAAGAGTTTGATACATACGATAAAAAAATTTAAAGTCCGATACACACAATAACAAAACGTGACAAGTTTAATATATTTTAATAAACTAAACCCTTAATATATATACTCCTTGACGAACTACAAACCCATATATAACAACTTTAAAGGACTTTAATTTACTATAATTCAATATAATTAATGTATAATTTAACAGTTCAGATACATTTTCATAATATATCTTTGGTTCTTAAAATACTGTAGTTTTCTCTATATACATCTTCTTAGCATTTGGTTTGATATGATAAATGATTTTCTTCATATGTATGTACTAAATGAGGAAAATGATATTTTCACATGTAAAGTTGATTCATTCAAAAAAACATATGATTCATTAATTTGTAACATAACTTTAAATGTATTGTATATTTCGTGAATAAATCAATTTAATAAATTATGAATTACAAACCCGCGACGAAGAGCGGACGTAACAACCTCATTTTAAGAAAAGTTGCAAAAATTTAAAAACGGTTTTATTAATAACTTCATACAATGAATAACTGGACCTAAAACACCAAAGCTTGTCCGCCAACTCCTCCATTTATAGATTGATATTCTATGATAGAAGAAATACAACCTCGAGTTTTTTGTATTTTTCGTATAAAAAGCATATTATTTTTATAATACTTTTGAAATTATGATTTTGTACCAAATATTTATACTGACGTTTATAACTTTCCTATATAATAAAATGTTATTAAAATAAGTTTTGTATTATATAATAAGAAGAATGTTCAATATAGTCCATACTTAATTTATAATCTTAAGGGACTAATTTTAGCCTTTGGATCAATGACATTAATAGAACATATTGTATTTTAAAAATTTGGGCGGAGTGACATTTTCGTAATTCACATGTGAGTGATGCTTTTACAAATTACATGTGATTGTGTATTGAATCACATGTAATTGAATATTAAAATTTTAGGACTATGTTTTTTATATAGACTTTATTAAACACAACTCTATATAATAAACATAGATAAGGACAAAGAATTTGTTATGTATAGTATTTTATTATCGATGTAGTAAGTTTACGATTTGGTAGATTTATTCCTAAACTAATATAATGAATAAAAAATTAATTAAAGAAATAGTAGTTTAATGTAAATTAAATTGGTTTAAAGTTAAAATTAATTATCAATTTTGTCCATTTAAAGTCAAAATTGTGTTTCAATTTTAACCAAATCTGCTAGGTGACCCGCAAGGTTGTAGATTCAAGTCCCGTAATAGATAAAAAAGTATAGATTTAAGATTAGGTTGTGAAATATGTGTTCTGCTATTAAAAAAAGAAAGGAAAAACAAAACTAACTTGTTACCTATATTTATTTCTTAGAAAACCTACGATTTGCATTGAAAAAAGCTTCAAAGTTGAGTTATGAATCTTAAATTTACGTTAAAAGAAAATTGGTTATGATATATATGTTAATATTATTTAACACTATAAACATTATAATTTTACTTTAATTATTCTCATATTTATACACGAGATGTTAAGATAGTTTACGACCGAATGAACAACCTCCAAGATCCATGGTCGATTAGCACATGAATGCCAATAGATTACACATTTGCTTCATCTCTTTTTACCCTTAGTTTATTGTATTTGTCATTTGTTTTAGTTACATCTATTATTGTGGAACACTTAATGTTGGAAGATTTTAATAGCGAATATGTGTTTTTTTATTAACTTTGGACACAATGGTTTTACGTTTTCTTATAGTGAGAAATTCAAAATAACATATTATGTGTCTAGATCGAATAAAATAAGTGTAACAAAAGATAACGATACTTAAAGTTGAGTAGTTAGGACTAAATGTGAAAATATAAATGGGTGGGACAACAATTCCACATACGAGTGTATAAAATTTATGTAATTTTATAGTGATGAGATTGGTAGGCATAGTAAGCTTTTTTCCATAGTTTTACCCATAATCCTACCCATGGGCATGGGTTGCGAAAACTAGATTTTAAAAGAAACTCATTGAACATGTGTGTGAGCATGACCTATGGGCATGAATACAGTTTTGAAATCTCAAGTTCGCGTAGCAAAGTTTTATTGTTTATCATATTGTTTTTGCTTTGACTCCTTTGTGTTTAACGAGTTTGAATTTACTGTGGTGTTAATTCGTTTGATTAAATGGTTAGTTACAAATTAATCATTGTGTATATAACCTTCACAATAAAAGGAGTCACACACACTCACTCTTGACACTAGATATATGTACTATCCTTGGTTCTCAATCTTTTATTGCATACAAAATTCTAATATAATTCAAAGCAAGTTTTGGTCATCTCCGGTAGTACATTTACTCTGATTATTATGTCGTGTAAATAGACGGTGGATTTGTTTTAGAGTGATGGTGTTAAACACAAACTAGCCTCACTCTAAACATAATTTGGCTACATTTTATTCTAGCAACGTTGACTATCTTCAGAACGCCATCACCTTTTAGCAGCACTAATATTTGTCTAACCTTATAGTTGTCGAACGCCTTTCAGTGCTAAATCTTTCACTAGATGCCAATCATTCCACAGTTATTATTATTCTGTTTTTAAGCATCAACATAAACAACAAAGCAGGTTTTTAAGCTGTTTTTTTTCATATTTTGAGGGGAAAGTTTACCAATATTCTATACAACTTATAGATATCAATATATCATGATGGGGATTAAATTACAAAGGGTTTGAATTCAATAGCCTGGAATTTATAGGATCGTGTATGAAAACCACATTTCTGAATTTATTATTTGACCCTTATTCGAGTATCAAAATAGTAATTAGGGATATGATCTTGAAATTTCTATTTAGTAACATAACATATATCCAAATTCAATTTGGTTTATTCTATTTCCAGTCACCCAAAAGCTGTTATTTAAGTATCAATGTTAGTTACTAACGGTTACTCAACAAGTACTTTTTGCTAGAAAATTGTTATGAATATATGTCAATGTCATCAACAAGTGCCGAACAAATAGACATTTGTTGATCAAAGACGACCAACATATATACCACAACCAGGGGCGCTACCCTTTGGCCCCACAAGGAAGCGCAACCTCGTTGACCATCGCTAATTTGTGTCTAGGACTTCTACTAAAATTCGAGTGTACGTGCTCTTCAAACCGATGAACCACCTATCTCGTTTACCGAATATAAATAAATCTTTCTTATTACACTAAAATTACTAATATAAAGCTTAGAGCTCGTAACTATAGTTATCTTTATTGAACATATATACCATTATTTTAAAATGAAGGAATATCGTATTTGGAGTTGATATATGTACTCAAAATTTTTAATTAAGATTTTCTATGTTAAAACTTTATAGATTGTCAAAGTATGCATTTTAAGTTTGTCTATAGCAAATTTAACTAAAAATATTCCTACACATGAAAAATGTCTTCAACAAAAAAATCATTACACCGATAAAAAACTATGATTTTATACACTTTTACTATATTTTAGATTAGATACATAAATTCTCTTTTTTACTACCGAGTCTTTGACTCCTTGTCCATTGGCTCTACCCTACCTAGGGGTGTCAATGGGTCGGATCATGATCTAGATCCGATCCGATCCGATTTGCTCCATTAATTTATATGATCCGACGGGTTAAAAAACTAGATACATTGACCCAATAAGTGATCCAATAGGTTGCTCTATTTAATTGGATCACTACGTGAGTCGATCTATTTAATATTAAATTAAAATTTTATTTTAACAACAACCAATCATCATCAATTTATTATTAACCACCCACCACCACCATCGACCGCCTCTGCCACCGCCATCTCCGCCGCCACCGCCGCCGCCGTCACCACGGCCATCATCTCCGCCGTCGCCGACGCCACCGCCATAGTCACCACCACAACCGTCACCATCACCGTCACCGCCATCACCACCACCGTCACCGCCACCACCACCACCGCCACAGTGTAACACCACTTTTCCAGTTTTAATTTAAAAACATTATCTTACGAGTTAGCACCAAAAAGATATCAGAGTTTCTCAAAAATATTGTTTCTAAACATACACGTGCTAACATTTACATAAGTAGTGTCAAACTTTGCTTCTTGAAAACCAAGAGCTATCGGACTGAACATTGCGCTGGGGCCTTACCCTTGCCGGAACCAGCACTACCTGCAACATGCAAAACTGAAACATAAGCTAACGCTTAGTGAGCATATCTGAACTTACATATCATAAAGCGGGAGTATAGTATCCTCAGGATGTCTCCAAGCCGTGTCACCTTCAAACCTGCACAACTGTAACTGTGCTAGGGTTAATCTACACCTCAGTGTAGAATATCCCCTGCGCTTTTCTTGGATATAAAGAGCTCAATATACCCCTTTCTACTATCTTAGATACCAAGGATAAATGACACTTTTCTTATCCAACTCCATTCTATGAAGTTCATAACTTGCTCACCTTGTCAATTAAGGTATACTAAACATAGGTTTAATAACATAGTCTCATGATTCTATTCACGAAACTTGTCTTAATCAAGACTTAGTTTCCCATTTTAGTGCTAAAAGTGTCTTTTACCTCATCAAGGAAATCTTTCTTTCTAACTGGTACATCATTACAAAGGAATCCATCAATGACTTAACAATAATACAGACCTTAATACACATGCTCAAACAGCTTTCTATCACTATCCAATGTTCAATCTAAACCAGGACCACTATTCTTAGTTCTCAACAGTACAATTCACTTCTAAATTGCTACCCACGGTAGGCTTTTACATAAGGCTTAACTTATATCTGGAGTCAAACTTAGTAACATAGGGCTAACAACACATTTGAGTTACCTAACACTCAGGCAACTCTCATCCTAACCCAAGTTACCCTCCCAGCTCAAACGGATTTCCTTTAATGGTCGGCCTGGTTTGAGACCAAACACCAACTCGAGTGCATGATTCACTCAAACCCAGGCTCTGATACCAACTTGTAACACCCTGATTTTCAGTATAAATTTAAACTTTTCGAAATCTCAATTTAAAACATATTTTATACATAATTGCGGAAGCATTTTAATCTTCTGTAAATATTTCAACAAAATATAAAACCTTTCAAGAGTAAACATTATCAATAAATGTAATCCAAAACTTTTGGTGTTACCACAGTCAATCTCACGACCATAATCAAAAGAGTAGGAAATCCAAGATTACCGAAAATGCGACCAACTCAATACTATGCCCAAGGCATCTACCCGCCTCACCAAGGCATCTAGACATCCTGCGTATACAAAACATTTTACACACGGGTTAGCTATAAACATAGCTAGTGAGTACAACCAAAAACATTTGTCTTTTCAAAACCAAGTCATCATCCTTTCTTTTAAAACACAAGTTTGGCAACAATCATACTTTAAAAGTATACATATAAGCACATAAGGATGCGGGTCTGTCCATTGGGCCACAATGTCTCCATGTGGTAGCTAGCCACGGTCAACACGTGCCCACATGGGGGATAACCACATCTCCCCGTCAAGGTGGGGGAAGCACGAAGCAGTCCACCATACAACGGTTATCTGGAGTGCATGCCTTGTTTACCAAATCCACACGTGTTGCCCCGGGTTCGGTGGCTCGTCAGCCTAGTGAACCCACACGGTCATGATGGCTACTGACATACCCCTCCACTCTCTGCACCGATTCCTCAACCACCCGTACATCATGGTTCCTCAATTGCCGAAGCCACATGAACCTGTGCACTTCTCAATGGCTAGGAACCCTATGGTACAGAGTTCATATCACACAGTGGTCCAAACCAAATCACATACCTCAAAGGGTCACATAAATCACATGCCAAAAGGCCAAATAATCCAAGCCATCAAGCTTATCACAAAACACATAAGTGTCACGATTCATATCACTTGAGCATAAATGCTCCACAAACAATATCACCTTTGGCATCTCAATGCCCATATCACAGTTTAGGTACAAACACAATTTTTATTAACTTAAAAGCATAGGTGTTGTTCAATATCAAAACTTACTCCTGCATGGAGTATCCCGTTTCAAAACCATCAAGTAAAACATAACATAAACATAGACCATCTCCAAAATGGAGCAATGGTCTTGTTTTGAAAACCATTTTTAAACACATCACATAATGAATACAAAGTTTTCACATCCTTAAAATCATTAAATTTCATAAAACATTTGCCAAACATATCAAACACATTCATGATGACTTATAAACTTTAACAACGGTTGGGTATCCGCAGGGTGTACTCACCTGAAGGGTGTGATGAGGATCACCACCCAAACCAAAGGAAACAAGCTTACAAGTAGCTCCAAAATACTCTCATATCTAAACAAGAGCAAAACCATTTACCACTTAATCATTATTACTCAAACGAATGACCCTAAGTTTTATCTATGGTTATACAGTGTCCAAACCTTCCATAAGACTCGTTTCCTAATCGCTTGACAATTCAATAATGTCCAAGCCGAACAACCCATATGAACAAAGTCCTAATTGGGATTAAGGACTCTTAATATATAGCAAAGATGGTATCAATGCATACCAAGATGCTTAAAGGGAGTTTAGAGTTCAAACTTATTGAAAGGTGAACTTGCTTGCATGAAAACATCCTTCAAAATTGACCCTTATGTATTGTACTAGAATTTTAACATTTAAAACATTTGATTTAGCCTCTTATGTCTGAAAGTAACTTAAAGTAGACTCAAAGAGCTTTCCGACGATATATAACATGACTTCTAACGATTTTTATTTGATTTTATATGATTTTTACAAAACTGGCCATATTTCATAGTCGGGCTCGCGGCGTGAAACATGATCCTCGCGCCGCGAGGAAATCTCTGGAACCCCAAAACTCACCCAAACGACGTCCTCGCACCGCGAGACACCCCTCTCGCGCCGCGAGACATCGGTAGGTCAAATTTGACTTTCAAGTCCAAAACTTATTTTTTGCAACCCAAATCAACCATTTCTTCTTTGTGACTTTCAATTCACTCATATATTCACCAAAACACATCCAAAACAACCTTCTAACTATAACAAACATAAACTTGGTTGATTAATCTCTTACATGAAGATCTTGACCCATTTGACTTGGAAAGTCAACTAATAATAATCGTAAATCATTCTTTACAACAAATATGATTAAAATCAAGCACAAGTAAAGATTAGAACTTACTTGATGCTTGAATCCCTTCTTAGCTATCACCAATCAAGCCAAATCAAATATCATTGGAGATTAGAGTACTCAAGTCTCACAAAATTGACTTTAAAATCAATATCAAACCAACCAAACACATATTTCTTCCATGGTTTCCTCCTTTCCTTGCAAACCTAGCTTGAATCCTCTATCTGCTCCTCATTCTCGATGCTTCCAGCCCTTGTGGCTGTGTAATTTGACTCAATTGAGTCAATTGAAGATATTTATAACCAAACTTTCACATTTAACTCCTCAAGTCCCAACTTAACATCTTTAACCCTTTAAGTTCCATCCAATATACATACATAACAATTAAATCATAATATTTACATTACTAATAATAGAAGCTTGAGTCAATTGTACCATGTGCACTACTAATTGTACTTCACGGGCAAATATCATCAAATAACTAATATCACGCTTAAAACCATAACTTCTGATTTAGCTACAATATTCCATAACTTATTTTACAAATATGAAACACGAATTCTTTTGCACAATGTAACCACCTATTTTACCAATAATGAGGTTGTATTAAATTTCGGAATATTACACAAAGATTAAGCTAACATCATAAACTGTACAAACTGAACTGAGAAAGGGGCTACACGGGGCGTGTAAGCCTACACGGGCGGTGTATCCAGCATACTACACTACTACTCTTGGCCACATGCCCTGTGTTGACACATCACCCTACACGGGTCGTGTACCTTTACACAGACCGTGTACCTCTTATGCTACACGACCATGTAGCCCTACATGGCCTGTCACCGCCTTAGACCTCTACACGGGCCGTGTGCCTTACACACTACACGACCATGTTTATGTACATGGCCTATCTCCTTCTTACAAGACATGTACACGGGTTGTGTACAGGACCGACCTGTAACTTTCTGCCAAGAACACAGATGTTGTTCTTGATTCAATTCTCACTTTAAATGCTTTTCAGAGCTTGTAAAACATGTTACCACATTTGAAACTACTAAATAACAACTAGAAACACCATCACTAACAACAATCTATGATTTCACCTTTGAAATCACTTTCTTGACTTATTACACATAAAACTCACAACAAGAATACATACCTTGCTACTGATAATCACTTGGTTGTTGCTACACTCTAAATATGTTGTTCTTTATTAGAGAATTCAAAGGAATTGGCTGTAGTGAAAGTGGCTTCACAAATGAAGGTTTGACTTACTAAGTCAAACTACACTTTCATATATATAATAGAACTTTTCAAGAATTACCAAACAGCCCCTGAACTTATCATGTTTCAAACTAACAACTTTAGCCCCTCTAGTTTTATAAACACCTCTAATTTTAAATAACTCTTAGCCATAGCAACTTTTGAACTTTGGGACGTTACACACCGCCATCACCACCACCGCCACCGCCGCCACCGCCACCGCCACCGCCACCATCGTCTCCGCCGTCGCCACCACCACTACTGTCACCGCCGTGGTAGGGTGGGGGTGGGGTGGGGTAGGGTGTGTGTATATATATATATATATATATAAAATGAAGACGTACGTATAGTCAGGCTTCTACTATACATGCATGCATGTAGATCACTTTTTATAGATAATTAATTACTAAATTCTGTTGATAATTACAAAATTTAATTAGTGAAGAAGCAACTAATTAAGCAAGCTTTGTGAGTTAACGGTGGAAGTACTTCGCTGATCTATTGTAACACTGGAAAATTCAAGCCATTTAAAAAAAAAAAAAAACGCTGCGGAAGCTTTAATTTAAACAAACATATAATATACAAACCATCATTTACAAATGTACATAATTGTTCACAAACCACAATATCGTTTTGGTGTTACAAAAACTACAGGCTCGTTTCATTTAAATCAAAATATCAGAGTGAGGTCAACTTCTCCTTGAGCATCTACAAACTCGAACCTGCAAATCAACAACTGAGGGGAGTTAGCACAAAGCTAAGTGAGTAGAGGCTAAAGCATCAAATGCAAACATTCACAATTAACATCAATCATGTAATCACATATCCAGAGAAGACCGGCGGTTCGGCGTAGAACCTACAACCAATGCCGGTCAAAGCAAAGGTTTACTGATAGCTTTCCACTGAATTGGCACAGTAAACTCCCCTCTAAGCAACAAATGCAACAGAGAGTCTACTACTGTTCAACCAACCAGTTAGACAAGCCCAGCTCAAGTCCACGTATAGATGACTTCTCAACGCAGCTCAAAATCATCCTAAGAGCGCGTATCGACTAAATAGTCATGCAGCAGATATCAACAATCAATCCAATCTCAACCACATCATGCATCACATCAATAACATTAATCGTAATCTTTACCATCCGCGATTAACGTCCACTCACCTTTTGTTCTCAAACGGGAAACTCGGATATCTTATATTACTGAGCCTTTGTGTTTTCTAAAAACACAGCAACACCATACGTCGTGCCGCGACCTTAAGGCGTCACGCCGCGATCCTCTATTTTCCAGATTCTGTCTTCTTCTTTCTCACGTTCAACCAGTCAAGAACACCATAACCAAATTTCCAAAACTTAACAAACTTACTAAAACTCACTAAAAACATATATAAACATCTTTAAACATATTCTCATGCATCCTAAACATCTTTTAATCCAACAAAAAACAAAATTCATCAAAACCCACTTCTTCATAAAAGCTTCAAACTTGAACATGGTGATTCCACATATAATCATATATTTTAACAAATAACCATGTCAAACTAAATCAAAACATGATATGAACATATCCTTACCTTTAGTTTGAATTATAACACACCAATTCTTCTAATCCAATATTCAAGTCTTGCAAGTTTTTGAGGTTTCTTCAACAAGAAGCAATAAAACACACACTACACCTTTTTAACTTTTGAAAGTAATGAGCAGGAAACATGCTGGTTATCAACAAATACATACACGTACACATTTCTATTTATTACACCAAAGTAGGAGGTGTCAAATTATTTTCTTTTCATGCATATATACACTTAACTCACATACATGACATACTACAAACTTCTTTCCTTTTAACCAGCAAACTAAATACATAAATATATTTATCATTTTATCAATTAATTAATTTAGTCAATTAATTAACTCATAAATTAATGCAATTAGCTTAAACAAAATTAAGCAATACCACAATCCCGCTAATCTCCTAGCCCGGGTTTGCGGGTGTTACAAGTCTCCCCTCCTTAAGAGGATTCCGTCATCAGAATCCCTTCTCGTTCAAACAAGTGGGGGGTATCTATCTATCATCTCAGCTTCAGTCTTCCAAGTCAAATCAGAACCTAAACTGTGCTTCTATTAGACCAACACCATTGGAATCTGCTTCTTACGAAGTTTGGTCACTTTACGATCCAACAGTTCGATAGGTTCCTCAATCAATCTCTTCTTCGAATCCACTTTTAATTCGTGCACTGGGAGAATCTGGCTTTCATCTTCAACCTTACACTTCCTCAAATAATAGACATTGAACGTATCGTGAATCCCGGCAAGCTCCGTTAGAAGATCCAGTGTAACTGTCTGGTCATTTACTATCTGACGAATTCGGAAAGGACCAATAAAACGGGGAGCCAACTTCCCGCGTTTGCCAAAATGGATCACGCCTTTCCACGGTGACACTTTCAGATACACTAACTCTCCCACATCAAACGTTACCGGACGACGTCGCGGATCTGCATACATTTTATGTCTATCTCTGGCCGCTTTCAACTTCTCCTTGGCTATAGCAACCTTGTCAGCAGTTAACTGAACAATCTTGGGCCCTGCAAACTGTTTCTCACCAGCCTCTAACAAACACGTCGGAGTACGGCAGCGACGACCGTACAACATTTCATACGGAGGCATTCCAATACTGGAGTGGTAAGAATTATTATACGCAAACTCTATCAACGGCAGGTGCGAATCCCAAGATCCACCATACTCAATTACACAGGCACGTAACATATCTTCAAGTGTCTGTATGGTTCGCTCAGTCTGACCGTCAGTCTGGGGATGGTAAGCAGTACTCAAGTTAATTCTCGTCCCCAACTCTCTCTGTAGACTCCTCCAGAAGTTCGAAACAAACCTGGAGTCTCTGTTAGATACTATCGACAACGGTATACCATGCCTCGCAACAATCTAGTCAATGTACAATTTTGCCAGCTTACTCAGAGAAGTTGTCTCACACGTAGCCAGAAAATGAGCGCTCTTTGTCAGTCGATCCACTATCACGCAAATCATATCATTATTCTTCTGAGTTCGTGGAAGTTTAGTCACGAAATCCATCATTATATGTTCCCACTTCCACTCAGGAATATCCAACTGCTTTAAGGATCCGTAAGGCTTCTGGTGGTCTGCCTTCACTTGTGCACAAATATGGCACGATTCTACAAATTGTGCCACATCTGCCTTCATCGTAGGCCACGAGTAAAGCACTTTCAAATCGTTGTACATTTTAGTACTTCTTGGGTGTACAGATAGTCTTGACTTGTGTGCTTCAGTTAGAATCAACTTTCTCAATTCTCCAAGCATAGGCACCCATACCCGAGTCTTATACATCTTCAATCCGCAAGGATCATCAGTAAGTTCATCCTTACGCTTCTTCAGCAATTCATTCTTCAAATTCTCCTCTTGAAGAGCTTCCAGTTGGGCAGACTTCAGTCTATCCACTAAGTCTGATACTATCTCCATATACATAAACTGGATTGAACTTCCTGCTCCCTTGCGGCTCAGGGCATCTGCTACCACATTCGCTTTCCCAGGGTGGTATCTGATCTCGCAATCATAGTCTTTTATCAACTCCACCCATCGTCTCTGTCTCATATTCAGTTCTTTCTGTGTAAACACATACTGAAGACTCTTATGGTCGGTACAAATCACGCACTTGGTGCCATACAGATAGTGTCTCCACAGCTTTAGGGCAAAAACAACGGCTGCCAGCTCCATATCATGTGTCGGGTAATTCTTTTCATGTGATTTCAACTGCCTTGAAGCATACGCAATCACCCGATCCCTCTGCATAAGCACACAGCCCAATCCATCATACGACGCATCGTAATAGACAGTGAAATCATCTGATCCACTTGGCAATGCAAGAATGTGGGCCTGACATAACTACTGCTTTAAATTCTGAAAAGATTTATCTTGTTCACTACCCCAAACAAATTTCACGTCTTTCCAAGTTAACTTAGTCAACGGACTCGCAATCTTAGAGAAATCTTTAATGAACCTGCAGTAGTATCCAGCCAAACCCAAAAAACTCTTAATCTCAGATGGTGTCTTTGGAGCATTCCAGTTCATCACAGCTTCCACTTTCGAAGGATCCACTTTCACTTCTTCATTACAGATAACATGCCCCAAGAACTGAACCTCTCTCAACCAGAATTTGCATTTTGAGAACTTGGCAAACAAATGTTCTTTCTTCAGTGTCTCCAAAACCTGTCTCAAATGCTGTTCATGTTCCTCCTCAGTCTTTGAATAGATCAGTATATCATCAATGAAGACTATCACAAAATCATCTAGAAATGGTCGACAGACCCTATTCATCAAATCCATAAAGATCGCAGGTGCATTGGTTAAGCCGAACGGCATAACCAAGAACTCGTAATGCCCGTAGCGCGTACGAAAGGCTGTCTTCGATACATCCTCTTCAGATACTCGTACCTGATGATAACCCGATCTCCAATCAATCTTAGAAAAGAACGAAGCTCCCTGCAGTTGATCAAACAAATCATCGATTCTCGGCAATGGATACTTGTTCTTTATTGTTCTCTTATTCAATTCACGGTAGTCGATACACATACGCAACGTACCGTCTTTCTTCTTTACAAACAATACCGGTGCTCCCCACGGGGACGAACTCGGACGAATAAACTCTTTATCGAGAAGATCCTGAATCTGCGTCATCATCTCCTGGATTTCTGAAGGTGCCAACCTATACGGAGCCTTCGCCACCGGTCGAGATCCAGGAATCAGATCTATTTTGAACTCTACCTCACGAACTGGAGGTAGTCCTGGTAATTCCTCTGGAAACACCTCCGGGTATTCCGTTACCACCCGGATATCACTCATTGCCTTCTTCTCTTTCTTTCCATCAATTACGTATGCCGAATAAGATTCACATCCCCTATCCAATGCTTTCTTGGCTTTCAAACACGAAATAATTGGAATTACAGACCCAACTTTCTCACCCCTTGCTACCACTCTTGTACCATCAGCCAATTGAAAAGAAATCAACTTCTTGTGGCATTTGATACTGGCTTGATTCAAACTCAACCAATCCATCCCGAGCACCACATCAAACCCCGACAAAGGCGTAACAAGAAAATAAACAGGAAAACACACGCCATCTATATCAATTTTAGTTCTAGCCATGTAATGTCCCAAAATTTTTTTTTTTGCAAGACACACAAGAATATAACATCATTTCATATCAGAGTAAATGCGGAAGTATCAAAAGACATTATAAGTAAATTACAAATTCCAAATTTAGGTCTACATCAGTTCAACGGAGACAAGTTTCAAAAACAAGTTGAAATTCTTTTGGTTGCGAGCTGTCGTCACTGCCGTGGAGCTCTACCATGGTCCCGCCCTGAAAGATAAGAAATTAACAACGCTAAGCGCGAAGCTTAGTGAGTAAGTTAATGCAACCTATGAAATTACACCATAGTCCCAATCATGCACATTCTACCCACCACCAAGGTGGTCGGTCATATCTACCTGATGCCGAAGCATACGGTCATGTTACCCGCCGCTGCAGCGGACGGTCATAACTACCCGCTGCCGAAGCAGACGGTCATAACTACCCGCTGCTGAAGCAGACGGTCATACTACCCGCTGCCGAAGCAGACGGTCCTACTACCCGCTACCGAAGCAGACGGTCATACTACCTGTTGCTGAAGCAGACGGTCATAACACATTCACATTCTCCACTGGTTTGGTGTGCAAGTAAGGATACTCACCTGGCAGCTGTCACTGGTTCTTACTGAACTTTACTTGGTTCCTCTAACTTTAACTGTTACCTGATCCAAGTCTGACAAATTAGTACCGGGCAATAACCCAGATTTACTAACACAACTTCTACAAGTCTGACAGGCATCACACAAGTTCTCATAGAATCGTAACAAAACAGAATGCAATTAACATCAAGGTCCATAAAACTGGGGACGCGTCGCGTCCCTCAAGCCGACGCGTCGCGTCGAGGTAAGTGTCGGATTTCACAATCCGGGTCTCAAACCATCGGATTTTCCTAACCTGGGCCTCCAACTATCGGATTTCATAATCCGGACCCAAACTATCGGATTTGGACCTAGTGTCGCATGAAACATGAAAAATTCGCATGGCAAGTCATGCGAAAGTCGCATGGCATCATGATCCGAAAGTCGCATGGCACCTAATCCGAAAGTCGCATGGCACCTAATCCGAAAGTCGCATGGTTCCTAATCCGAAAGTCGTATGGTACCTAATCCGAAGGTCGCATGGTACCTAATCCGAAGGTCGCATGGCACATCACCTAAAGGTCGCATGGCACATATTCTAAAAGGTCGCATGGCACATATAAGTCGCATGAAACAAGCATAAGTCGCATGAAACAAAAATAAGTTGCATGGCATAAAGAAATTCGCATGGCACATATTCTAAAAGGTCGCATGGCACATATAAGTCGCATAGAAAGTCGCATGAATAAAAACATAAGTCGCATGGCATATCCAGAAAGTCGCATGGAACATTATCTTCTTCATCAGTTCATTATTTTCTAAAACCCAGACTCCATAGCCAAAATCCAACTCTTCCAAAACTTAACCAAATCACCTTATTTTTGTTTCAAAACATTTCTCCATTCATTTAGTTACTTCTTTCAAGATTTAACCATATTTCTCAAGCAACAAGTATCATATCATAATTTCTCTCTCTAGTTCTTCATAAACCCACAACCTCAAAAACCCAGATCAAAACCCAAGCTAGCATCAGTTAAACAAGATAAAGCTTATAGCTACATTACCACAATGAGATAGGAATCATTACCTGATGATTTCCTTGCAAATTCCTTGAGTTTCCAACACTTCTTAATGGCTCCTTTTCCTCTGCTCGTGGGTTTAAGCTCTCTCACACACACACAAGGAAATTCTTCTGGTTTGAATGGATGAAACAGTGAAATGTTGGGGGATGTGCCCTAATTGTCCTTATATACTATCCCTCAAAAAGGCCTAAGCCCAAAATTAGACAACTAAGCCCATAGTTTCAATAATCCAATCACATACACATATCTAGTCCATAATCCACTTTCTTTGTCCATTCAAGCCCATAGTACCTAAAGTATTTCATAGCTAAGTGCACAAATCAACACAACTTATATGTCCCAATAAAATATTCTTTTTATTTATTTACAAGAATTTGGGTATTACAACTCTCCCCCACTTAAACACGATTTCGTCCCCGAAATCTTTAATCGAACAACGCTGGGTAGTCTCTTTTCATCTCGTCTTCGGACTCCCAGGTCCACTCCGATCCCTTACGGTGCTCCCACTGTATCTTAACCATCCCTACTTGCTTGTTGCGTAACTGCTTTGTCTTTCTGTCGATGATGCCAACCGGTCTTTCGACGTAATTCAACTTCTCATCCACAGTGATATCTTCTAAGGGTACAAAAGCCGTCTCATCGGCTAAGCATTTCCTTAAATGGGACACATGGAAAGTGTTGTGTATCCTTGATAATTCCTCAGGTAATTCCAATCGGTAGGCTACTTTGCCGACTCTTGCAATCACTTTGAATGGCCCGATAAACCTCGGGTTCAACTTCCCCCGTTTCCTAAATCGTATCACACCCTTCCATGGGGACACCTTGAGAAGTACAAAATCCCCAACCTGGAATTCTAAAGGGGATCTTCGTTTGTCCGCATAACTCTTCTGACGACTCTGGGCCGCTTTTAACCTTTCACGAACTTGTTGTACGTATTCTGTGGTTCTCTGTACTATCTCGGTACTGCCGAGCTCCCGCTGCCCAACCTCTCCCCAGCAAATGGGGGTTCTGCACTTTCTCCCATACAGTATTTCGTAAGGCGGCATTCTAATGCTCGCATGGTAGCTGTTATTGTAAGAAAATTCTGCTAATGGTAGATACGAATCCCAGCTTCCACCGAAGTCTATGACGCATGCTCGCAACATATTCTCCAGTGTTTGTATCGTTCTTTCGCTCTGTCCGTCGGTCTGGGGGTGGTAAGCTGTACTGAGATTGACCCGGGTGCCCAAATCTTGATGAAACTTCTCCCAAAATATGGAAGTAAAACATACGTCTCGGTCGGAAACAATAGAAACTGGCACTCCATGCTGCGATACTACCTCCTTAACGTACATTTCCGCCATCTTTTCTGCGGAAGACGCTTCCTTAATAGGTATGAAGTGAGCACTCTTTGTAAGTTGGTCCACGACGACCCAGATTGCGTCAAAGTTCCTCGGCGTCTTCGGGAGTTTGGTGATTAGGTCCATGGTTATGTGCTCCCATTTCCATACTGGTATTTCCAACGGTTGCAATTCCCCATGAGGCCTCTGGTGCTCGGCTTTCACTCGCAAACAGGTTAAGCACTTTTCTATATGCTTGGCTACGTCTCTCTTCATACCCGGCCACCAATAATCCATCTTCAAGTCTCTATACATCTTGGTTGCTCCTAGGTGGATCGAGAATTTGGACTTATGAGCTACCTCGAGTAGCGTATCGCGAATCCCTAACGCTTTCGGCACCCAAATGCGGTGGTATCGAACCATCAACCCCTTACTGTCTCTCGTCATGTGTACTACCTGCCCCTTTATCCGTTCCGCCTTCTGATTCTCTTCCCTCATCGCTTCCTCTTGTGCACTCCTAATCGACTCAAGTAACGTTGTCGACACCGTCACTCTCATGCAAGCCACCGGTAGCCTCTCGTAACTGGTCTTACGGCTCAAGGCATCTGCCACCACATTCGCCTTTCCTGGGTGGTAAAGAATCTCGCACTCGTAGTCCTTAACCAAATCCAACCACCTCCGCTACCTCATATTCAAATTCTTTTGGTCGGCGAAGTACTTTAGGCTCTTATGGTCGGTGTAGATCGTGCACTTGACCCCATACAAATAGTGCCTCCAAATTTTCAACGCAAACACCACTGCCGCCAACTCTAAATCGTGTGTTGGGTAGTTACTCTCATGTGTCTTTAGTTGTCGCGATGCGTATGCTATAACCTTCCCTCGCTGCATCAAGACATACCCCAGGCCTACGTGCGAGGCATCACAGTAGACCACAAAATCCTCCATTCCATATGGTAACGTCAAGATTGGCGCTTCACACAGTTTCTCTCGTAGTGTTTCAAAGGCTTGTTGTTGCTCCTTTCCCCAATTGAATTGTACGCTCTTCTTTGTCAATTTAGTCAATGGTACTGCAATCTTGGAGAAGTTTTTAATGAACCTCCTGTAGTAGCCGGCCAACCCTAAAAAGCTCCTAATTTCCGTCGGGCTCTTGTGTACTTCCCACTTCAGTACTGCTTCGACCTTTGCTGGGTTAACCTTGATACCGTCCTTGTTTACCAAGTGTCCGAGGAACTGCACTTCTCGTAACCAAAACTCACACTTTGAAAACTTGGCATACAGTCTCTCGTTCTTTAGTGTTCTCAATACCTCTCTTAGATGGTCCTCGTGTTCCCCTTGGGTCTTAGAGTAGATCAGAATGTCATTAATGAATACTATTACAGACTTGTCTAGCATTGGTCGGCAAACCCTATTCATTAAGTCCATGAAGGCTGCGAGAGCGTTTGTGAGACCAAAAGGCATGACTACGAATTCGAAGTGCCCGTAACGGGTACGGAACGCTGTCTTTGCTATATCTTCTTCCCGAACTTTCAATTGGTGATAACCCGAACGTAGGTCGATTTTTGAGAACCAAGCCGCCCCTTGCAGTTGGTCGAACAAGTCGTGGATCCTAGGCAATGGGTATCGGTTCTTTATGGTTACCTTGTTCAACTCCCGATAGTCGATGCACATTCGGAAGGTTCCATCCTTCTTCTTTACGAATAACACTCGTGCTCCCCAAGGTGAACTACTTGGCCGGATGAACCCCTTATCCAGTAGTTCTTGCAATTGTGACATGAGTTCCTGCATTTCTGGTGGCGCTAGGCGATATGGTGCTTTAGCAATTGGTGCGGCTCCAGGCGTGAGGTCTATTCGAAACTCTACTTGTCGGTCGGGTGGGATTCCTGGTAGATCTTCAGGAAAAACCTTTGGGTACTCTCGTACTATCGGTACGTCTGCCACTAGCAGCTTCCTCTTTTCCATCTTACTATTCACCACGTGGGCGAGGAAGGATTCACAACCCTTGTGCAGATATTTGGTTGCCTTTACCATAGTGCAAAAAGCCGTCACCCCCTTCTTGTGTCTCCCGTAGATGATAACTTCTCCCCCACTTGGGTTTCGGATACGGATGATTCCCTGACTGCACAGTATGCTGGCCTGGTGCCGTCCTAGCCAGTCCATTCCCACGATCACTTGAAATTCCTGCATTGGTGTTGGAATAAGGTCTATGGGGAATTTTACATCATCTAAAACAAATACATTGCTCTTATACACGGTAAACACGTTCAAGGTCTTATCGTCGGCTATCTCTACCTCTAATGGTGTTTCTAACATCACCGGCTTGGTTACAAAACTTTTACAAAAAGAGGAAGATACAAAGGACCTACTGGCCCCGGAATCAAATAACACGAGTGAAGGTGAAGAGTTGACAATAAAGGTACCTGCTATGACGTCGGGTTCCGTGACCGCCTCCTCAACCGTCATCTGGAAGGCACGCCCCCTTACTCTCGGCACTTCAGCTTTCTTGCCTTCCCTTCCATCAGTGATCCGGAGTGGCTGTTGTCCGGCTGGTCTTTCAGCTCCTGCTGTCCGGGGACACTCTGCAATGCGGTGCCCTGGTTGATTGCATCCAAAGCACATGTTGACGAAAGCTTTACAGTCTCTCCCTTGATGCCCACTCTTTCCACAACGAAAACAGATATCCATACCCATCCGGCATGGCCCGGCATGTCCCATTCCACACTTGTGGCATCTCCTTCCCATATTCCTTCCCGCAGAACCGGTGCCGCCGGTGTTTGGTTTCTTGACAAACTATCTTCCCTGCGCGTGCCCCAAGGCAGCCCGATCAGCCGTCCGCTTTTTGGCTCTCAACTCCAAATCCATTTCCCTCTTCCTGGAAACCTCAATCATTTCTTCTAACGTCGTGAAACTACCGGTTGTAACAAACTTCCGGATCTCCTCCTTCAACATCTGTGCATATTGGTTCATTTGCAAGTTCTCATCTGCCACATAGGCGGGGCAGAACAGGACTTTCTTCTTAAAGATCGCAGTGATCTCATTCACCGATTCAGTGGTCTGTTCCAGCTTTAGGAACTCATTCAGTAACCTTTCTCGTTCTACCCTTGACGCAAACTGTTCAGTGAACAACTTCGTAAACTCCTCCCAAGTCATGGTGGAAATCGTCTCCCCCTTTAACTGTCTCAACAAGTTCCACCAGGTCTTTGCCTTTCCCCTCAGAAGATTGGACGCAAACCATACCTTGTTCTCATCCGCACAATGGCAGGTGTGGAAGGCTCCCTCCACTTCAGATACCCACTGAGTACTCTTCACGGGGTCCGGGGTCCCCTCAAAGGTAGGTGGTTGACAAGCAGAAAAATCCCGGTAGCTACCCCCTTGCTGCAGCTGGTTTGTCATGCGGGTATTGGTTTGGGTTGCTACAGCTTCCCTTGCCGCCCATAAAGCGCTCAGCTTTTGGTCTATCATAGTTCCCATGTCTTCCTTTATCTCTGCCACGATCTGTGACAGCATGTCTTTCAACTCTTTCATCACGTCGGCAGTTATCTTCGCCGCTATCACCGCCTCTCTATCCACTTCTTCTTCCCCTTCTTCTACCTCAGTACCGGGTATGGCAGTTACCGGTGTCACGTTCCTTGGGTCGGGTACCCCATATGTTCCTTCGTTCAAAATCGGTTGCTGGCGAGGGTCAGACTCGCCGGTAACACTCGTTTCGAATCCATCGGGTGCATGGCTAGTCCCCGCTCTTGCGGATGACAAGTCTCGTCTCCTTCTCGTGTTAACCATTATGGAAGTATAGGTAAAGCATTAAAGTGTTAGGTGGCTTTACCACACTGTCCTACTATCACAGTCCACATTCATATCTTGCACGTATCTCTTGCATGCTTCCTTATCTAAAGCAGTCCTAGTCAACTAAGGCACTCTTACTCTATAAGGAAAGTTGTTGTTTTACAAGTACCTCTCACCTGATTCACAAGATTTCCCTTGATTCCGACAAGTTCTAACACGTGTCATGTGTTGTTAATAATATGGGCCCGTATATTATTCCCAACACATTACCCATATCAGGTCTTGTCGTCACCCCTCGAAATCCCGATTCACAGGCTTAGGCCATGTATCACTTGCCACATATAGTCACATGTATAAGTCTAGCCTATCTGTTAGGCTAATAAGGCATACTAGCTGAAAATATATCATATGTGTATCTGTAAGTCCTTCTACTGCCAGGGTATCACATAAGCATAATAGATTCGCGTTCAATTCGTATATCCTAGTTTAATTAAATCATGTATACATCCGTGTACAATGCTAAATCGTATAAGTAGTCGAGTGTCCGATTCTTCCCTACCCCAACATCAAACGAGAACATGAAATAAGGTCAAGTCATCCACTCTAAACTTACACGGTTATCATTGTATACGGTATATAGTATCCATGATTTGCCTAAACACGGAGATAGTTATCAGTTACTCTTACCATTATTATCGTGTCGTACCATACTCCACTTCGCGCTTATCGGGACCAGGCTCCAGTCGACAGCTCTTCGCGAAATTTGTCGTATAAAAGTTAAATAAATATTGGTAAAAATTTCCTTAGAACCAAGGTTTAAGTTCAAACACGCAGAAGCACATCCGAATCCCTTAAACCTAGGTTCTGATACCAAGTTGTAACGTCCCAATTTTTTTTTTTGCAAGACACACAAGAATATAACATCATTTCATATCAGAGTAAATGCGGAAGTATCAAAAGACATTATAAGTAAATTACAAATTCCAAATTTAGGTCTACATCAGTTCAACGGAGACAAGTTTTAAAAACAAGTTGAAATTCTTTTGGTTGCGAGCTGTCGTCACTACCCTGGAGCTCTACCATGGTCCCGCCCTGAAAGATAAGAAATTAACAACGGTAAGCGCGAAGCTTAGTGAGTAAGTTACTGCAACCTATGACATTACACCATAGTCCCAATCATGCACATTCTACCCACCACCAAGGTGGTCGGTCATATCTACCTGATGCCGAAGCATACGGTCATGCTACCCGCCGCTGCAGCGGACGGTCATAACTACCCGCTGCCGAAGCAACGGTCATAACTACCCGCTGCCGAAGCAGACGGTCATACTACCCGCTGCCGAAGCAGACGGTCATACTACCCGCTGCCGAAGCAGACGGTCATAACACATTCACATTCTCCACTAGTTTGGTGTGCAAGTAAGGATACTTACCTGGCAGCTATCACTGGTTCTTACTGAACTTTACTTGGTTCCTCTAACTTTAAATGTCACCTGATCCAAGTCTAACAAATTAGTACCGGGCAATAACCCAGATTTACTAACACAACTTCTACAAGTCTGACAGGTATCACACAAGTTCTCATAGACTCGTAACAAAACCCAGATCAAAACCCAAGCTAGCATCAGTTAAACAAGATAAAGCTTATAGCTACATTACCACAATGAGATAGGAATCATTACCTGATGATTTCCTTGCAAATTCCTTGAGTTTCCAACACTTCTTAATGGCTCCTTTTCCTCTGCTCGTGGGTTTAAGCTCACACACACACACACACAAGGAAATTCTTCTGGTTTGAATGGATGAAACAGTGAAATGTTGGGGGATGTGCCCTAATTGTCCTTATATACTATCCCTCAAAAAGGCCTAAGCCCAAAATTAGACAACTAAGCCCATAGTTTCAATAATCCAATCACATACACATATCTAGTCCATAATCCACTTTCTTTGTCCATTCAAGCCGATAGTACCTAAAATATTTCATAGCTAAGTGCACAAATCAACACAACTTATATTTCTTAATAAAATATTCTTTTTATTTATTTACAACAATTCGGGTATTACAAGCCACAGCAGTCGTGACTGGAACCATCATACCATCAACTACTTCTATCTCTAAAGCAGTAGCAAGTTCAATCACATGCACATTTAATCTATCACAGAATTCCACAGAAACAAAGCAGCGATTTGCTCCAGAATCAAACAATACTCTAGCAGGAGTAGAGTTTATCAGAAACATACCCGTGATAACGTCGTCTGTGGTGGTGGCATCATCCACCGTCATTTTAAATGCCCGACCCTCTACAGTGGGTGGGTTCTTTCGCTTCTGACCCGCTGAAGACGATCCCCCAGCTCCTCCCCCTCCTGACCCTGACCCTGACCTCTTGCTCAACGGGCAGTCACCCACTCTGTGCCCCTCTTTCTGAAAATTCTAGTAGACACTCCTTGGGAATCTGCAATTCTTCAGTTCATGGCCAAACTGGCCACACTTTATGCATCACATAGATTGGGGCGTACACTGCCCATGATGATAGGATTTGCACCTGTTACACCAAGAAGCCTTCTGAGTAGACCCACCTGTAGTAGGCATCCTATTCTGATTTCCCTGCCTGCTTCCACTACTCTGCCATCCTTGCTTCTGCTGAGCGTTATAATGTTCGAATCTCGATTTCTGTTGGGAGATTCTCTCCCCGCTCAACCTATTTCTCGCAATAATGTCCCCTTCAGCCGATTTGGCTAAAGTGAAGGCCTGGGACAGGGTGGTAGCCCACCTAGTGGCGCTACGGAGATCAGGATGCAGTGCCCCCACAAAATGGGCAATCTTCGACTCTTCATCAGGTACCCAGTGCTTCGCAAATTGCATTATCTCGTTGAATTGTGTAATCAATTGATCCACAGTCATATTTCCAGTCATCTGCAACTCCATAAATTCTCTTTTAATCTTTGCAATCTCAAAAGTACCGCAATATTGCTCGCAAAGTTTCTCCTGGAACTGACTCCAGGTGATACTCTCCTGCTGTTGCTCTGTAAAGTGTCCGGTAATCGAATCCCACCAGAACATAGAGTCTCCCTTTAGCATCCTCGATGTGTATTTTACTTTCAACTCATTTTCGCAATTGCAAGCATCCAAAGTCTTCGTCATTTCCCTAAGCCAGTTCAAAGTGATACTGGGATCAGAACTCCCCCGGTATTCAGATGGTTTACAATCAAGGAATTGCTTATAAGTGCGCAGTTGTTTGTATCCCGGAAACGCAAATGGATAACCTCCGGGTTATGGATACGGATAAAATAAAGGTTGTTGCTTCATCTGAGTCATTGGCGGTAAAGGTGTTGTCACTGGTGGTACAGTTGTCTGTGTGGGAATCGCAACTGGTACTAGAGTTGGTTCTAGTTGTTTCTGTTGCTGCTGCTCCATGCTCTGAACTTTATTCCTAAGCTCTACAGCTCATTTTCCAATTGATACACATAATCACTTTGATCTTCTTCCCGGGCTTGACCCGATGTTCCTACAGTTTCAATATTCCCCAATTGCTCAATCACTGGGGCTTCATTTGCAGCTTGGGTCATAGGAGGAAGGATGTGAGTCTCTCTGTCAGCCATAATCTGTTACAATCACATCACCTCATAGCTCATTAGCATAAACCGTTAGTATCCAAAATACTAAATACTACAAACAACTCTAACTCACCCTCCCCCGAAGGAAAGCTTGACCCGTCACGAGCCAAGATTTGGGAATGCAACACTCTAGCCGTGCATGCATCGCCAAACCTAGGCTCTGATACCAAACTGTAACACCGGAAAATTCAAGCTATTTTTTTTAAAAACGCCGCGGAAGCTTTAATTTAAACAAACATATAATATACAAACCATCATTTACAAATGTACATCATTGTTCACAAACCACAATATCGTTTTGGTGCTAAAATATATTTTAGAGTGGGGTCAACTTCTCCTTCAGCATCTACAAACTCGAACCTGCAAATGAACAACCGAGGGGAATTAGCACAAAGCTAAGTGAGTAGAGGCTAAAGCATCAAATGCAAACATTCACAATCAACATCAATCATGTAATTGTTGGGGTTTGTTCGGTTTTTAAAATATATTTTAGCAACGGAAGCATGAACAACAATTTTAAACTTTTAAAACTCTCCACCAATGATCCATATGCAAGCCTTAAGAAATAAAACAAACATAGGGTGTTTAGAACTACAACCTTTGTAGCGTGATAAAACCGTTGGTGAAGTGGTTGATCAATGAGAAGCCAAGTAGAGACTTCCTCCAAGATATCCGCAAATCAATGAGTCCAACACCTCCAAGATGCTAGTCTCTCCAACCCTTGAAATTCAAGCAAGCAAGCAACAACCTCATGTTCTTCTTCTTGAACTTACTATGTATGTATATGAGTATGTATTCTAGTATCACACTTTGCTCACTTGAAGAACACCAATACTATAAAGTAAGGATGTTTTTAAGTATCTTAGAACACTTAGAACTTTTCTTGAAGAATAGCAAAGGTGGTAGCATTAACTAGTTAGAACAAAGAACCATGCATGTACTAAATAAGATCAAGAAGTGAAGCAACAAGAGGGAGGCCCCCTTTGGCTCCCATTTTCGGCCGAAAATAGGTGAGGTGGGAGGGTCCCCTCTTGCCTTCCTTCCATGCTTGTACATCTAGTCCATGCCTTGGTTGATTGCTTTCAAGTATACACAACATGCCCCCCCCCCCAATTTGAATTAATAAGGGATTTTCTAGTTTCCTTCATAAATACATATATAAAAGATATACTAGATGTGCCATACTATGTATAAAATACATCTACATGTATTTTATATACATACTTGATTGTTACTAGTAACTCTTTACTTGTAACAAGGATATACATACATTTATCTAATTTGTTATTTGTAACAATTTACATGTAACAAATATATATTTATGCATATATATATATACATACATACATACATATATATATATATAATCATATGTTTATATCTATGTATTTGATATGCATTACCTTATATCAATATATAAGAGTGATATTATTATTTCACATAAATAATAATATGCAACAATGCATATATATACTTATATATATAATGAGTTGGAAACATATTTAAATCATATTCAAATATGTAATTGGTGTCTATTGATTGTAAATGTGTGACCCTATGGGTTTATTTATTATCAGTAATATCGTATTAATTTGTGTTTTGTGCACATAGAACCAACAGTAATTACATATACAAAGAACAATGCCGGCCAAAGCAAAGATTTACCGATAGCTTTCCACTGAATTGGCACAGTAAACTCCCCTCTAAGCAACAAATGCAACATAAAGGCTACTACTGTTCAACCAACCAGTTAGACAAGCCCAATCCAAGTCCACGTATAGCTGACTTCACAACGCAACTCAAAATCATCCTAAGAGCGCGTATTGACTAAATAGTCATGCAGCAGATATCAACAATCAATCCAATCTCAACCACATCATGCATCACATCAATAACATTAATCGTAATCTTTACCATCCGCGATTAACGTCCACTCACCTTTTGTTCTCAAACGGGAAACTCAGATATCTTATATTACTGAGCCTTTGTGTTTCCTGAAAACACAGCAACACCAGAATCAGTCTCTTTCATCATAAATATATATTCTTTCATATATTTATATCACATATACTTCACACATATCATATAACTTTCATATAAAAATATACCAAAGAAATATCGCATTAAACAATCAAACACAAGTCAATGATCCTGAATTGTTGAGGTCGCGCCGCGACGACCTCTTCGAGCAGCCACTTCGAATGCGAAGCCATCTTCGAGCGCCTTCGAATTCGGAACCAACACGCGTCGCGTCGCGACAGACCTTCGAGCGGGAGAACTTCGAATGCGAAGCCTAGAACTTCGAACAAGGACCTTCGAATTCGAAACCATACGTCGCGCCACGACCTTAAGGCGTCGCGCCGCGATCCTCTATTTTCCAGATTCTGTCTTCTTCTTTCTCACGTTCAACCAGTCAAGAACACCATAACCAAATTTCCAGAACTTAACAAACTTACTAAAACTCACTAAAAACATATATAAACATCTTTAAACATATTCTCATGCATCCTAAACATCTTTTAATCCAACAAAACACAAAATTCATCAAAACCCACTTCTTCATAAAAGCTTCAAACTTGAACATGGTGATTCCACATATAATCATATATTTTAACAAATAACCATGTCAAACTAAATCAAAACATGATATGAACATATCCTTACCTTTAGTTTGAATTATAACACACCAAATCTTCTAATCCAATATTCAAGTCTTGCAAGTTTTTAAGGTTTCTTCAACAAGAAGCAATAAAACACACACTACACCTTTTCAACTTTTGAAAGTAATGAGCAGGAAACATGCTGGGTATCAACAAATACATACACGTACACATTTCTATTTATTATACCAAAGCACGAGGTGTCAAATTATTTTCTTTTCATGCATATATACACTTAACTCATACATGACATACTACAAACTTCTTTCCTTTTAACCAGCAAACTAAATACATAAATATATTTATCATTTTATCAATTAATTAATTTAGTCAATTAATTAACTCATAAATTCATGCAATTAGCTTAAACAAAATTAAGCACATACCACAATCCCGCTAATCTTCTAGCCCGGGTTTGCGGATGTTACATCTATCACTTGATTATATAAATTTTTTCATGACATACGTTACATACTCATTGTTTAATTTAGATCGAATTGATCAGCTTCACGAATCTAATCACAATATTTATATAGTGATTAGGGTTGGGGGTAGGGTGGGGGAGGGTAGGGTAGGGCAGGGGTGGGGTGGGGGTAGGGTAGGGTAGAGTAAGGTAGGGTGGGGTAGGGGAAATATTTGATTTACTTTTTATATAAATAATAATTAATTAATATTAAATGGGTCAATCCGGGTCAAGATCCAATAATAATTGATCCGATCCAAATCCAATTAAATTGATCTCCATGTTATTGGATCTGATCCAAATCCAATTAAATGGGTCGATGGTCAGGTCAGATCTTTAAAAGATCCGATCCGATCTGCTCCATTGACAACCCTACATTGGCATAGTCCTTTAACGCAAATGCTTAGTGAGATATAAATAGATAATGGTCTGGGTTTCGACTCTAGGGCCTTCTTTAAAGGCTGGCTATCAGAGCAACCGTCCAGGATTCATGACTAGACGCGGCTCACGATTATATAGTATATTTTATATGTATATGTAACCTAGTTTATTGAGCTTAAATATAGACACATATATGAAAAAAAGATCTAGTTCTTAGGCCCAAAATCTGAAACTCATACTTAGAAATTAAAATAGGAATAGGCTTTGGAATCTCGGACGCATAACAACCGCGTAGCAGCGTAGGGGGGAAAAGAAATGTGAAATCAATGTTGCGGCAAATAAATTGGCTATGTATTAGAAATCGAGACGTCGGGAAAAGAGTAGAGACGATTGTTTTCGTCATTAGTGATTGACACTCCTTTCGCCCTTTCTTTTTTTTGCAAACGATGAAACGCAAAAACAAACCACAATTGTAACTCATCCAACCCAGAATTCTTTGATCTTTCCCGAACCCAATAGACGATTTCTTTAATTTATTTATTTTGATAACTTCAAATCACTTACTTGAGTCAGTTGTTAATTGATTAGTTTAAATCACTCACTTGAAACTTAGTCACTTAATATTAACTATCAAGTTTGTTGGTGTCATTTATTTGAAATAATGAAACACTTGAAATTAGTTGAATGTAGTTTATTAGTTAAACTGTTTACTTAAATGACTTGATATAAAGTTAATTAGCGGTTAGATTTTTGTTTTAAAAGAAAAGCCTATAAATTATGTTTGGATATAAAACCTGTAAGTTTTTTTAAACAAAAAACTTATTGAAGTAATTTTTAAAACTAGTTGAAAGTTTTTTATATATCAAATTACTTAAATACCCTATTTAATTATTTTACAATTCCATCTATTTTTATTATTTGTCATTTTTTTTATCATTTCACACTATTTAGCTTTAGCGACTAGCTAATTTGTCAAACACATATATAATTAAAATATATAGTTTTCGGCTTCAGCTACCAGTTATTTCTGTCAAACATACCATAAACCTTTTGTTAATCTAAGTTAACACTCTTTAATATGATGTATATAAGTATATAAGGCGAAGGTCTCGGGCTGGGTTTCGGCTCTCCCGGGTTCCTTCGGGAACACTAGTACCCCCATTTTCGGGTTAAGGGTTTTCAGCTCCCCGAACCTGACGCCACCCATTCCATTTCTTTTTTTTTCCTTTTCTCTCTTTCAACGGTTATTTGGCTGAAAAAAAACTTTTCCCCCTTCAACGGTCATATGATCGTTTACATATATATATATGTATATATGTAGTGAAAAGTTCATTTGAAAATCGTTTTCATTTAGAGAACCGCGAGAACCAATCTTAGCCATCTAATTCCCACCCATGAATTCCTTACATGCACCTTGCCACACTCGATCCCCCCACGCTCTTTATCTATGAATTTCATTATCTAAAATGAACGGCTAAGATTGGTTCTCGCGGTTATCGCAATAAAAACGGTTATCAAATGAACCTTTCCCTATATATGTGTGTTTGTGTGTGTGTGTGTATATATATATATATATATATATATATATTCTTATACTCTATATACATACATACTATTTTACTTCACAAATTCTCACCCCAACCAAATTTTACAATACAAACTTCTTTCTCTCTTTCCTAATTTCTTATTACTTTCACATTTTTTTAGTTTTACACAATATGATACTTGAAGAAGAAGACAATGCCATTTATAGTTTATACTCAAACGAAATTCTATCGTCAGATATCGAAATACAAATAAGTGAACAAGCACGCGCGCCAAACGTACGCCAAACGTACGAGAAGTCAAAAACCAGGAGACACATAATAATTTTCGATCGGATTTGGTCGAGCATATTCCACGGATTCAAGTTCCCAACAACGAGGACAAGTAGATGTTTTTATAATTTATTAACTTCGATTTAGAGTTTTGTAATTTTTATTTTATAATAATAATATTTTATTAATGTTTTGAACTTTTTATTTATGTTATTTGCTAAATTTTTATTTTTATAGATCTGTTTAATTATTTTATTTTGTTTAATATATAAATGTATAATTAAATACAGTAAAAAAATAAAAAAAGATTAAGTTGACTTGAAATCAGTGCACTAGTTAATTTGGGTTAGGAAGAAAAAGAAAAAAGAAAAAAAATGACATAATAGATTTTTTTTGAATATAAAGTTATGTTAGTAATGGATCTGCAGTAACATTCAAATGAGTAGTATACGAACCTAAGCCACACATCATGAGGTAATAAAATCTCCTTCTATTTTTGAAAACCCCGTAGTAAAACTTGAACCCAAGATCTATATTATAGGATATAACTCTATATACTAATGGGATAAAACCGTTAGTAAATGATACAAATATATGATAGATGATGTAATATTTGAATTAATTTAGAAGAAGTCCAAATAGTAAAAGTCGTATTTTTTACCAGATACAATGTTTACCTGTAAACCCCTGAATACTTGGCTATTTTTCTGACATAGAAAGCAAACTACTTAGCTAGTGCTATAACACGTGGACGATATAAAGCTACTCCATCTCCACCTTCAAAACCCCCACCATTTTACCCACTTCCACTCCAACAGACGTCACAACTCTCCGGTTTGCATCCTCCCTCCCTCCGCCGCCGTACAATTTGCAATCACCACCCGCCGCGCCACCACTACCATGTCCAATCATATAATTCCCTTGAGTTTTCTACTGATATTAACCTACACGGCTGTGTTAGTCCGATCACAGTCTATAATTCCGTCCAGGTATGACGGATTTGTGTACGGAAAAAAGGAGGCGACGACGGCCACCGTGCTGATTGAGGCGTTTTATGATCCGGTGTGCCCTGATAGCAGGGATTCTTGGGCGCCACTTAAACAAGCAGTTGATCACTATGGCACCAACGTCGTCTCTCTCATCGTTCATACCTTCCCGTTACCGTTAGTATTCCATCTTTTTCCCGTTAATCATTTTGTTCTATTAACGGCGATTCCTTGTAGTTATTAAAGTGTTCAATTAAGTGTATGATCTTAATTATGAACATTATTTTTCAAAATTTAAATTAAAAAATTTCTATTTATTCCCTGTTTTATCTTCTTACTTTATTTTCTAATCCACATATAATGCATTAATTCTTTTTTTTTTAAATTTATCCTCTTAATTTTGACACTTTTCATGAATAAATAAGAACTAGTATTAGTGTGATGCGACAACGATAAATAGTTTGTGTTTGAACACATGTCGGACTTTTAAAATGTATCAATAGTTTATTTTATATCTGTTTTCTTTGTCTTTTTTCAATTTCATGTATTTCTCTTTTTCTCTTTAATTTTTTTATTGGTTTTTAAGGTAAATTTGAAAAATAATAATATAAAAAAAAGTTATATAATTATATTTAATGAGTTGTTAAACAAAATTTATCATAGATTAGTGAGATAATTAAGAAGATTATTGTTTGGATTTTTGCACTGATTATTTGTATCGTTTGTATAAAAACATATACTACTCTTAAAAAGTTAGAGAAATGAGATTGTTAAACTCTTTATAATAGATATTTATTAGGATAATATAAAACATCTATTCTTGTAATGTAATGTTATATGTTCGGCCATACTCGCTCACAAACACATTAAATAAGAAACATGTTAATCATTTAAATGTTATGTTTGGGAGTGTGATGACACCTCCCCATAGATGCAACGCGCATCATTTTCCATTTTATAACATTCATTTTTATTCAAAAAAATTTAGTTAATTTTAAATAAGCTAATAAGCTTAATCAATCACATGTATGTATGTGACACATATCATTTTCTCTTTTATAATATATATTTTTATTTAATAATTTGCAATTAATTATAGACAAGCTAATTATAAGCCTAACCCATCGCATGTTACTTATGTAGTACAAGACCGTATGATATGCTATATTTGTTTATTTCACTTCTAGAAAAAGGGCCGGCATGTGATTTATCATCATAAAATTTGAAGGAAAATAATTAATAAAATATTATTTATTTATTTATTTATTTTTATATTATTTCAACTGGATATCTAGATGCTGTCTGTGTCATTTTTGAATTAAAATAATGGTTAGTTGGAAAGTGTTTACAATATTCTATTTTTTTTAGTTTTATTCCTATTCTATGGTCAACTTTTCTAATGTCTTTTTTTCTTTTTTATACATTTTAATTTTTAAAAATCTTTAACTTTTATTTAAATAATAAATAGTTATTAATGTGTATTGATTTTTAAAGTGAATGCTGATGTTATTGTTGTTATCATACTAATTTTTTTATGTATAGAATATTAAAATTTGTTTTTTTTCCATAGGGTAACCATGTCAAAATACAACGTAGTTTGCGTAACATGTTATTTTATGTAATATAATACGTTATTTTTTTATAATAATATAACAAACTTTCTAACGTCTATCATTGTATGCAAGGTAACATATTATGGCACGTCATACAATTATAGTTTAAATTAATTAATATAGTTTATAGGCTAGCGGTGTATTAATTATATATTTTCCAAGGTTGTGGGTTTATATCCCGATAAAGAAAATGTGTAAATTTAGAAATATGCTTAGGAAGTGTGTGCTCTCGAGTATCATACCCCCAAACAAGGATTTGGAGGTAAGACAGATTTGGGTATGTGACTTGGATTATCAATACCCTTCCCATTGTCATTCCTAGCTGTATGTTACTTCTAATTGGGTATCACAGAACTTAATTAAGGCATAGAGTAAAGATTCAACAAGGATGTAGGAAGAGTTATCTTTGGTACTTTGGTAAGAGAAGTTAGTTGCTACATCAAAGGTACAAATATTAAAGCCCATAGTACAACATTTTGATGCATCATTTTGTATCTTTCAACTTCTTGATTAGAATTCCTTTTCACCAATTGTTGGTTTTATGTTGAACACTTGACTATGATGAGTTTTGCTTATTGTCCATGATTTACAAACCGCAATCGGTTTTTTTGTTGCAGATATCATGACAATGCTTTCGTTACTTCCCGAGCTTTGCACATTGTCAATGAGCTAAATGCTTCGGCTACATACAATTTGTTGGATGCTTTTTTTAAGCACCAGGTTAGAACTCAACGGAAATCCTAATCATTGACGTACTGTTCTCGAGTTTTATAATGGGAGGAAAGGGAAGGAAGGGAAGTCCTTTCCTTCCGAATCATCTTAACTTCGGGAGGATAGATTTGAGACCAAAATAAGCCTAAACTCCTTGTACAAACCCTTCGTTTCCTTTCCTTTCTTAAATGAAACTCGAGAACATCTTTTTTGGAGGTTTCCTTCCTTAAAAAAACTCGAGAACACCTTCTTTGGAGGTTTCTTTTATTAAAAAACTCGAGAACAGGGTGTAAGTGTAAGGGAAATTTGCACACAAAATTCATTTTATTTTAGAAAAAGGATTTTGATTTAAGGGTCTATATTATAAGTTTATAACCAAACTACGTATATAACGGGTGTTGGCATTGCGTTTTGAAAGTGATTATGTGGGGTTAAGATTCTCTCGGTTGTAATCAAACATGACCCTCATGTTCTTTTACAAACATGAGAGTGAGTCCCTTATTATAAATCAAGAATGGGTCACTTTGTAGGTCCCACTCTCATGTTTGTGAGAGAACATGATGAGTCATGTTTGACCATAACATGAGGAGATATTAACCCAATTATGTGACGTAAGAATAATGCGAATCAAATGATGAAGTGTAACATAATGGTTGCGTGATACACTTAACGCATTACTCTTTTTCTTTAACTTTATATATCTAACTTTACATGTTTTATGATCGACAAATAAATAGGAGGGATTTTACAACGCACAGACCTTGAACAAGTCTCGAGCAGCAGTTCTTGATCAGGTTATAGGGTTCGCATCAAGCACTCTTGGGAACTCCATGCTATCTGCCATTAAGTCCGGATTCAATGACACCAGAACCGGCACCAAAACTAGGGTCTCGTTTAAGGTAAGTCGACCAACCCTGCTTTGTAAGTTGTACATCATGCATAAAATGTAGTATGACAGCTTAAGAAAACTAGTCCACTCCTGCCCTGCTATGCAAGTTGGACCTGGCCTCTGCATGCATCCATCATGTGTTCTCTGTTGTACATTGTTCTTTAAAAGCAGTACCACATAACAAAAACCATCCTTGGCCTAAGCAGCCTAGGAAAATGCATGTTCAGGCGCTGAACATTGGTTTTAAAGGGTGTTTGGATGTGCATTTTGAGCGTAAAATTCGCGATTTCGACTAATTACAAGAATGGAACTAATTAATACCCAAAGTAATTATTTGACCCTAACAAAGTAGACAAAATAGATGATTTATACACCACTAAAATTGCTTCGTATACCATAAGACTTGGTGTGGATCGTTCTATCAATCTATCATATACCGTTGATAAGTACCTTGTCGCGTGCTAAGTATTTTTAGTGATGTACAAATCACCTTTTGTTGAATAATTAGAAGCATAATGTGTTGATCCGAACATTAAAAATGCATAAGTACGGCTTGACAGATACTTTGTTGCAAAGCACGAATTTGAACACCTTTATTCGTCTTGAATCGTAAGTTCTACTATGTAGAAATATGATACTGCTAAGCATAGGCCGGCCCAAGGTGTAGCACAGGATATCTTTGAACTTTTTACGCATAGTGTTACTTTTGACCGACTTTTTTTCTGTATATAGATGCAACCTGTAATCTAAACTTTTTATATTTGTGCTACTTGTGAGAAATTTATCTTGGTTCGACGATGTATCAGGCGTTCTTGATTGAAAAAAACTTTTTTCGTTTTTGCAGTATGGTTGTTCGAGAGGGGTGTATGGCACACCGTTTTTCTTTGTTAACGGGTTTTTGGTGCCCTTCAGCGATGAGACGATCGACTACAACGGGTGGAGAAAAATCATTGATCCGCTTACTACCAAACAGCAACACTATCCTTCAAATGTCTTCTGATTGAGAACTGTTCTCATTTCCGTTACTCTAAAACCTTTGTATTTTGGTGATGTTTATATGAATAAAACGTACATCGATAACTTGTAGACATCCCTAATCAAGGAAAAAGATGTAGTTTGAGAATTTTCATCATGCTTGCGAGAGACCTATTGATGTTTTGTATACGGGAATTCGAGTTTTTGACGTAGTTAGAAGTTAATTATTCTACTAGAGAGCCAGAGAAAATGTTATGCGGGGCAAGGTTGAGTTGAAACCCTACAAACTTACATGGTATTCATGGATACCCAAACAGCTACACATTCCACGTAACTCATAACTCATAAGTATCTACGTGTTAAGCGCAAAGAACCTCGGGCGTATTGAGTATTGTCACATATCAGACTAGTATGGCTTTGTAATATGCTTAATAAGAGTATTGTGTTACTCCATTAATAGTTAATTGGTTATGAGTTGAAACCCTACAAACAGGGACGGAGCTAGGATTTTAGTATAGCGAGGGCTGGTCTTAATTTATCTTAACACTAATAATACACAGAAATATATGAATGGCATAAAAAAAATTCCATTATTTAGCTAGATAACTAAATAATAAAAGTTCATTTAAAGTCAAAAACTTACGTGTTAAAATATTACTTAAGTTTTGTCAAAATCAATCATCAAAGTTTTTTAGCGAACGCTGGTTCGTTTGTTATGAATTAACGTGATAGAAGCATGATATTAACTAAAACAATAAACTCAAATGCTTTATCTTGAGAAAGCTTCAATGAAACCAAAAGGTAAGGATAAATAAAGCATACTTCGCATGTTAATTTATAGTTGGACATGTCTTTGTTTATTTGAATAGAACTTGTCTATTATATTGTCTGTAGATAAAGTATCAGTAATGTCTCTCTCAATGTAAAGAACCACACCGATTTAAAGATAATTATCATTCATGCTATTATGAGACTATATTTTCATAAATTTCATTGTTGAGAAAGCTATTTCAAAAATCAGAATCGCAACTTCTAGCCTTTCCTTCGCCGTTTCTGTTTTAAACTATACTTGAGCTACTAATCAACTCTAATAGGAGGGGGTTAATAAATGTGTTATACTTAGGCTTCTAAAATACTAAAGATTTTGGGCTTATTGGAGGGGGCCGAGCACCTTTCAGCCCCCTCTTGTCTCCGGCCCTGCCTACAAACCTTACATTCCTAGCGTCGATTAATCCGTTGAACTAACCACGGATGATAAAATCTTCATAACCGTTTCCAAGGATGTGTAGTGTTATTATTGTGACAGAATTCGTTAATACGTACCCACGTCTCAACGGGTACAAGCTTCTATGCGCAGAGTACAAGAAGTGATGCATAGTCGCAAAGTGGAGTGTTTAATTGGTTTACTTAGTCCTTATGCATATTGTTAGTGAAGTAGGCCACGATTGTTGTTTCTCAACTGAAAATACAAGAAAATATGCGTATGGTACAAGTATAATAAGCGTACTTAATTCTCATGCATGTGAGATGAAGTGGAGGAATTAGTCTAATTGTTAGGTACGTAGTGTGCATCATGGGACATGTTTTCTTCCTTTTTTCTCAAATGTTTTCAACTAGGTAATTTATAGCACGTTTTTCGCGACGGGAAGAAACTTTAGTTTATTATTATTACATTTTAAAGTATATTTTTTATGAAGGCATGAAATTTTTATTTATATTGATTTTAATCTATCGATTTTTTTATCAAACAATTTATAAATTACTATCCTCTAATTAATTGAACTTATTCAACTACATATAAAATTTAAATCACATCAAATTTTAACTGGCAAGTAACTTATTTTGCAATAATTTGTACTTATATAAAGGGTTTAGTTCACAACAATGTATTAAAGTTGTCACGTTTTGCTATTATGTGTATCGAATTTTAAAAGTTTTTATCGTGTGTATTAAACTTTTAATTTTCTGTTACTATACGTATTTTGGTTACATAAAATAGAAAAAAATGTACAAGTTTAGTATATATAATAAAATCTTTAATACACGCATAATGACAAAATAAAAGTTCGATACACACAATAGAAATTTTTAAGTCCGATACATACAATAGCAAAACGTGACAACTTAAATACTTTTTGATGAAATAAACGTTTATATAAATAATAACTTAAATAAAAGAATAATTTTATTCTAAATAAAATGGTAAAATACAAAGAAATTGATTTTGAATTAATACGAAAAAAATAAAAATAGAAGAATGAAATTACTAAAACAAAATTTAAAGTAAATTTAACTAATTAATAATTTGATTATTATAATTAATAATTTAAAAAGAAGTAAAGAAAGAAAAATGAAAAGGATCTTTTAAAAAGGAAATGTATGGAAAATAATTTATTTTAATTAACAAGGGAAGTAAGGATAGAAAAAAGAGCAAGAAATTAAAAAAAAAGGTTGTTAATGCCATGAGTAGAACCTAAACCTAATCCCTTTAAATCAAAAACCCTCCAACCAACTCTGCCAAAATAAATTTTGTTTTTTATTCGTGCCGCAAAATATTTATATTGAAAATGCTTAGAGAAGTAAAAAAACATCATGTTAAAGGGAGCCAAGATTCTAACCCGGGGCTCCAGCCCCAAACCATCGCTTTCATACCACTTCGTCCAGCGTCTCTTTTGTTAACCTTATGGAGGATTAATTATATATTGATTTACATCGAATGTGGAAAAAGACAAAAAAATTCCCGGTAAATGTATGGTATTGTAATGTCTGTTTGCTTCCTCGTGTTTATTCTTGGTCGTCTTAAGGGACGGGTTATCTAGATGACAGTCCAGGGCCTATGGCTAGATGGGACCGCGATTAGTATAATATCTTGTATATGTGTATGTAACCTAATTTATTAAGCCCAAATACACACACAGATAAGCAAAAAAAACCCAATTTTTTAGGCCCAAAATCTGAAATGTATATTTAGAAATTAAAATAGTAATTGGCTTGAAAATCTTGGACGTATAGTGACCACATAGGGGCGAAAAGAAAAGCGAAATTGATTCATCACATTTCACCAAACATACCCTTAATATGATAGTACCAACCATAATACTTTCACCAAACGTACCCTTAGTATTATAGTGTCACGGGTTTGAGATTGACTAAACGAAGGTTCAAGAAAACACCTCCCATAAAAAGTACATCAAACTTTGGATGAAGTAAGATCATTGTCTTCAAAAGCTTATGCATTCCACCTCCCAAATTCTTGTCACCAATTTTGCTTCAAGCTTTGAGAGGCCAAAATATCATCAAAACCCATTAATTGCATCAACTTTCACCATAAAAAGCAGCTTCAGCACACAGACAACACCAAAAATACAATTCCTATTCCAAATAAAAAACCATCCAGAGCCCTGATCAAAACTGCAACAAGCACTGCAGACTTCAACTTATGAAACTGCTGCAACAAAGCTTTATCTTCAACGGTCATACAACATTTTACAAACTATACGCTATCAAAAACTATACCATAAAACATAAGTTTGCAGGATTTCAACTCAAAACGAATTGGCTATAAATGGAGTAGACAAGGATCTTTATTAAGCATCTTACAAAGTCATTTTTCGTTTAATGTGGGACATTACTCAAATGGTTCCCCTCACGTGTGCCGTGTGGTGTTCTCTTTTTTGGCTTAACACGTGGATACTTATGGGTTACGTAGAGTACATGTGACCTTTGATCAACCATGGTTGAACCTTACTCGGGCACCTTTATTTAACACATTACAAAGTCACTTTTCGTCTAATGTGGGACATTTCTCAACATGCCCCTCACGTGTGGCGTTCTTTTTCTTCGCGATTAACATCTCAATACTTATGGGTTACGTGGAGTCTGTGTGACCTTTGATCAACCACGGATAAACCTTGCTCTGATAACATGCAAATTTGTAGGGTTCCAACTCAAAAGTTATTGGCTATAAGTAGAGTAGCTCAGTACCCTTATTAAGGACATCACAAAGTCGCTTTTGGTTCGATGTGGGACATTACTCAATATAAGTTTGTAGGATTCAAATTCAAAACCAATTAGCTATAAGTGGAGTATCTCGGGACCTTTATTAAGCATATTACAAAGTTATTTTTCGTTCGATGTGGGATATTACTCAAAACGCTCCCTTATGTGTGGCATTTTTTCGCACCTAACACGTGGATACTTATGGATTATGTGGGGTCCGTGTGGCCTTTAACAAATTCACAAAATTTTTTTAAAAAATATTGTATTTTCTATAAAAATTATTAAAAGTAATGCAAGTTTTTTAAAATTTATAAAAGTAGAGTTTTTGGGATTTTAGATCCCGAATTTGATGAAGAATTCAGAATTTGAGATCCCGAATTTGACCAAGTACAATCACAAAATGCATTGAAAAAGACAAATAAAAAGCTGGGAAGTGCACCTACGTGACATGTGGCAAATTCGGGATCTCAAATCCCGAATTCTCAGTCAAATTCGGGATCTCAAATCCCGAAAACTCTACTTCTATAACCTTTGAGAGACTTGCATTACTTCTGATAATTTCTTTAAAAAATACATTATTTTAAAAAAAAATTCACAAATTCATGGATGAACCTTACTTTGATACCATGTATGTTTGTAAGGTTCCCACTCAATATAAAAAATTACTCAATGAAAACCCCCAACCCAAGAGTAGTTTGAGACGATGAGAATTGATTGTATATTTTGACCATTTGTGTGTTAGCAACAAAGATATGTGCTTTTGTAGGCACGAAAATTAACTATCCATTTTTTTGGAACAACAGCTAGAAATTAAAAAAAAAAAAAAATACTAGCAAGAGCCTACCAAAATCAAGTACAAAAACAAAAAGAGAAAACACAAGAACTTCTAACAAAGGAAAAGAACACCAATTTGCTCAACACATATTCTTACCCAATTTGGCTCTTGAGTTTAACCAAATAAAAGCCGCACTTCGGATGTCGCCGGTCTTTCCCATCTCAATTTCCAAATAAAAATGTTATTTTTGAATGTACCGACTTAAGCCACCTTATTGTTTGCAGCTATCAACATCGTATCATCCACAAACGGATGGTTAGACTGAAATTGTGAATAAAAGTCTTGAGTGTTACCTACGTTGTATGACCGGTGAGCAGCCTCGACAATGAGTACAATGGTTATCTCTTGTGGAATTTTGGTATAATACCACATTCCACACCTCCATTCAAACCACTCCTTTTGAGGTTCTGTATGGACAACCACCTCCTACTCATCTTTCGTATATATCGGGGGATTCTATGGTGGGCATGGTGGATAGATCTTTAGCTACCAGAGAAAGTGCAATTGCGTTGCTTAAGTGTCATTTAAAACGAGCACAAGACAGAATGAAAGCTGTTGCAGATAAAGGAAGAAGTGACAGGTCATTCGACATTGGCATGTGGGTGTTTGTTAAGTTACAACCTCACAGGCAGATCACCTTGAGATTGCACAAGCAGCACAAGTTGTCTTCACGATATTACGGACCATTTCAAATATGGGATAAGGTGGGAGAAGTGGCTTACAAGTTGAAATTGCCATCTACTTCAAAAAAAATACACCTTGTATTTCATGTGTCTCAACTGAAATTGTGTAAGAATCCGAACCCAATACCAGGCGATTTACCACAATGTACTGATGAAGGATTACTTATGAGGGTTTCAATTAAAGTTTGTGACAGAGAGGCTTATATTATACTCATTAAGCCAAGAATCGACCGATGTGATTCAGGGGCGGACCCAGGATTTGAAATGGATGGTAGCACCGGATCTAACTTGTGAAATGGATAGTAGCACCATCTCGAAAAAATCAAAATTTGCACTACGCGAGATCGAAATTTACACTACGCGTATAAAATTGGATGGTGTCCCGTGACCCCGTTCGGTAACACTTGGGTCCGCCCGTGATGTGATTGCTTTCCAAGTTCCCGGTTTCTTTGAAGGTAAAGGATCTACTCTCGAATTCCATTTGAAGCCATGAAGAGCAGTAATCACCTTTTGCCGTATCGCATTCGAGTCAATTTTAACTCTCCACCACCATTTCGACAACAACACAATGTTTAGGGCTTTTAGACTATTAATTTCTGAACCTCCATTCTTCCTTGAACCAATACTCTTTTCCCATGTTAACCAGGAGATTTTTGACTTATCTGCTCATTAGTTATTAGGTAATAACTACTTATCAGGTAAGCGTCATAATATTATTTAACTTTCCTTCACTCATTTAAAAGCTAATAACTTACTATATTAAAAAGTTTTGTTTTCTTTTTTTCATATTAATCCACTGAATTGTGTATACTTAATGTACTAAATATGGTTGCAACAAAAGAAGGAAATAATAAAGATCTGGCTTGTATTAATTGGCCTAAGGTTCACGCAAGCTGATTAGTGATTAATTACACAAAATTATAATTTTAAGGGTAAAACTATAATATTATTAAATGGGTCGGGTTAGGGTCAACCCTACAAACCGAAAGTGACCTGTATAACCCGTTTAAGGGTAAAACTATAACATTATAAAAATTTACTTTAGTATTTAAAATTTAGATTTTGAAAAGAAGATTGTTAATTCAAATAAATGAGTGACATCTTAGAGCAATAAAACCCGTCAAACAAAAGTATAAAACCCTTAAATGTTAAAAACTTAAAATAAACAATAAAATATTTACAGTTAAAACAATAGTACGTCATTTTAGTATTTTCTATTTTGACTATATCATTTTGGTACGTTTACTTTTGATTACTTGATAAGTGGCACTTTTGTATTTCGAATCAATTCATAATTCTTTTTAATAATGAATAGTTTTAAATTTGTAACATTCTCAGCTTGGGCCTAGTTGTAATTAGTACGTGAGTGTACGAAATTATTGTAATAGGAAGTGTTTTATGTGTGTACTTGTTGAATTAGATGAATATATATGTATTTGTGATTATGTGTATACGTATGTGTGTGTATTAAGTGTGTGTATGTGTAATTAATTAAAGAATAGGAAAACCTCTTGTGAAGAAATTGGCAACCGCCTCTGGGGTTTTGAGATATGAATATGTGTGTCCACGTATTTGTTGACTTTACAAGTCAAAGATAGCAAACACAAAAACACACATTTCTCTCTGTCTCTCGTTGCTCTCTCGGATTTTCTAGAAAAGAAGAACAAGAAAAGATCTTGATTTTTATCCATATAAAGGTTAGTAATATAGAACCAAGTGTATTAGAAGATTGTATACATGTTAGAGACATGAATCCATGCATGAACACCTCGGAGAACATGGAAAACTCACTTTGAAAGTGGGTTTTGCATGAATGGTGTTCTTATGTGGATTTAATGTGTTTATGATGAGTATATGAATAGAATGTGATGTCCCAAGATGTTCTGGGCTTAGAACTAACAAGAACGAAGTTATTTAGATGACCAAATGGGGTTGTCGGTATTCCAAGCTATGAAGTTGTCGGATTCCGATACTATGAAGGTGTCGGAATCCGCATGTGGTGAAAAAACCCGCATGAATTGTCGAAATCCGATAGAAATGTCGGATTCCGCAATTCTGTAGGATTTTGTGTTTTGAAGTTTCGTTTAAGCTGGAATCCACAAGTTGTCGGATTTCCAATATTCCGGATTCTAGGTGTCGGAATCCGATAAGTATCGGATTTCATTGAAAGCATCGGATTTCCTTCTATGTATCGGAATCCGCAAGTGTCGGACTTTGGGTGCATGGTTGGAATTCCTAAGTGTTGGAATCCGATTGATGAATATCGGAATTTATGAAGCTTATGTGTCGGATTTTGTGAATCTGACAGAACCATCGGATTTCCCCAAATCCGACAGTTCTGGCGGATTTGTGTTGTCCAAAGTTAAGTGTTTATTTTGTAAGTCTTGCATGCACATGTGAATGACTAGTGTAAGTATGATATGCTAGGTGAACTTGTTGTGTTAAAGGACTCAAAACCAAATACCTGTGCATAGTAAACAGCTCAGGTGAGTGCCTGCTTTCATGAGACTCAGTAGAGTAAGGCTTGCATACTAAATGAATATGTAAATGTTTTGTATGTATCTACCTTGCTTTTGCAGGTACGCTCGAGGAGGTAAGTGTATGACTTATATGATGGTAGAATATGTGTCAGGAGCATGCCAGTGGGTCCAGTTTGGAACCACTTAGTTAATATATGATGCTATGCATGGATAACTTCCTGAAAGATGTTATATGTAAGATGATGGATCCATGTGGGATCAAATGTACGTATATGTGTATGTGCACTGTCTGCAGACTATCTAACGCATGGTTAAGGTCAGTCGGTTGTAACTGGATCCTTCGGGATTTCACGGTGATTCAGGAGGCATCCTGGATTCTAGGTTCTGCAGAGTGCCTTAACGTGAGTGGTGATCAGCCGGTTGTAGCTGGATTACCTGTGGAGCCTTTGGCTCTGTGAACGATGCTTGGTGGACTGCTTTATGCTCCCCCACCAGCGCGGATTGGTCGTGTCTGATCCCCCGGTTTGAGTTGTTGAGCGGGATTGATTACCCTGCAAAACACGACTCTTACTGATCTTGTCAGCACACCGCTATGTGCTAAGCTAGCAATGATTGTTTATAGTATGATGCATGACTTACTGTATTGATGCTTATGATTGTATGTACTCACTAGCTAGTGTAGCTAATGGTGATATGTTCCCTTTTCAGGTAAAGACTAGATGTACTGCGAGGCGGGTAGCTTTTGGGATGTACATTGCCCCTTGTGGGTGGAACACTTAAATTTATTATGATGTAATGTAAATAGTTGCTATGGTCGGTTCCTGTACTTGGTAACATCATCGTTGTTTTTGAGAAGATGTTAATGTAAATAATAGTTGTTGTTTTAAAAAGAAAAAATTTCCGCAGCTAAAACCTAATATGTCATTAAAGTAACTGAATTCAGAAGCGGTGTTACAAAATTATTCGGTTGTTCAATAACATTTTTTACTGGCACTTGATAGAATAGCATAGTTTATATTATATTTATTTATGTAAGTTGAATAAAAAAGTAAAATCAAATTTTGAATCAAACCGTAATAAATTCCGAATTTAAAGTTCGAATACAATTGAAACGAATATTAAATATTGAAGTTAAAATATAAACGAAAATTATTTTCGAAATTGTTACTGAAAGTTAGAAAACAAACATGAAATTTGAAAAAGTGATAAAGAAAAATGTAGTTAAAACGGAAAACCGTGCTCGAAAACCGTATTTGAAGACCAAAAAAAATACTCGTCGATCTCGTATAGCCTAAATGGGTCGAAGGTTGACACGAACCCGACACGAAAAAAGTTGACACGACGAACCTAACACGAAAATAAAAGGGTTGAAATTGGGTTAACACGAAACTGAGCCGAACTGGAATGACACGAACCCGACTCAAATTGACAGCCTTACTACTACATGTGCTTCTGGTTTGGCAAACCAGTTACTCAAATATATAATGGATTTAACAAAAAGGAAAAGATGGACAGAATGTTTTCGTTGTATATCTACCAAAAAGCAAAGGCAAAAAATATATAGGATAGCTATCACCTACATTCCTTGAAAGACTCCTCTAAATAAGGATATGATAGCAATCAAAATAAACAAGGAAAAACAATCGTAGATAACAATTAAAATATATGAAATCCTATATTCCCCCTCAAGATGTAGCATGTAAATTTGTAATGCTAATCTTGCCAAGAAGAAATTGAAGTTGCTGTGCAGTAAGTCCCTTTGTTAATAGGTCTGCTATATGCATTTTGCTACTGATCTGCATGGGAACTATCTCCTTGGATTCAACGCATTCACGAACGAAATAACAATCCATCTCAACGTGCTTAGTTCTTTCGTGAAAAACCGGATTGTTGGCTATGTGGCGAGCCGCTTGATTATCACAAAACAAGGGGGTTGGCGATGAAACATCAATTTTCAATTCGCTAAGTAACCATCGGACCCAAAGGACTTCACTGACCGTGGAAGCCATAGCCCTATATTCAGCTTCGGCTGAAGATCGTGATACCACAAACTGTTTCTTAGTTCTCCAAGAAATAGGAGTCCCGCCTAGTAATAGAAGTACCCGGTACGTGAACGTCTCGTATAGGAACACCTTAACCAGTCAACATCACAATAAGCGTTTAAGACAGGATCCCCTGCTCGGGAAAGGAGAATGCCTTGTCCCGGTGTAGCTTTTAGGTACCGAAGGACACGATTTGCTGCCTCCAAATGATTGTTTCTTGGATCAGCCACAAACTGGCTTAGGACATTGACTGAATAGGTAATGTCGGGTCGTGTGGCTTGAAGATATAACAACCGGCCAATTAATCTGCGGTATTGACTCGCATCAACACTGGGTTCATTTTCACCTTTCTCTAGTTTCAAGCCTTGTTCGATTGGAAAGGAACTTGGTTTGCAGCCCAATTTCCCGTTGTCCTTTAAAATGTCCAGCGTGTACTTTCGTTGACTTAAGACCAGGCCATCACTAGTTTTGGCTACCTCTATCCCGAGAAAATATTTTAATGGACCAAGATCTTTGACACTAAATTCGTTGTCAAGTTGTTTCTTGATTTCTTGAATTTTGTTGAGACAATTTCCCGTAATAATGACGTCGTCCACGTAGATTAAAGCAACCACCGTTATATTTTCAGTTTCATAAATGAACAAGGAGTGGTCAGCCTTGGATTGTTTGAAACTCAAGCTTAAAAGAAAGGTGGTGAACTTGTGATACCAATTGCGAGAAGCTTGCTTTAACCCATATAACGATTTTCTTAGACGACAAACTCGAGTCTCACCATCCTTAGAAAAGCCTTGAGGAATTTTCATGTAAACCTCCTCATCTAAATCACCATGCAAAAAGGCGTTGTTCACGTCAAGTTGATGAATAATCCAATCTCTTTTCACAGCCACCGCTAATAAAGTTTGAATCGTAACCAATTTAGCCACAGGTGCGAATGTGTCATGATAATCCACGCCTTCCATTTGCGTGAAGCCCTTTGCAACTAGACGAGCTTTGTAGGCAAATCTTCCAAGGTCCAAGTTCCATTTTTCTCTAGGGCATTAATCTCTGTTTGCATAGCTTCACGCCAACGAGCATCTTGGGCAGCTTGTTTGAAATATTTGGGCTCATCGTTATTATCGATGGCCGAGAGAAAGGCTTTATAATTAGCTGAAAAACTATAATAAGAAACAAAGTTAGAGATTGGATGGCATACCATAGAGGCAACTTGATTGGACGTGGGTGCCGGGTGTTTGACCTAAGGGGGGAACTTGTACCACGAAGTCTTTGAATCTCGATGGCTGAGTTCTTGTTCAACTGGGCCTTGTCTCGGATTGGGCTTCTTCATTTGGTTCATGCATTTCAAATTCAATATTATTGGGCTCACCTTCATCATTAGTTTGGCCCACTTCATGCTCATCATTAATTTCGTGTGGGCTGTTTGGATCAATGGCCTGGTCATGGTCCATTTAAAAGTCTTGTTCCATTGAGTTTTGTTCTTTACTGTGTGGCAAAGTTAATTCATCATGGCAATGACAATCGTGACATAACATTGGTTCTGTGTCATCATTTTCATGGTTTTCTTGGACATTTTTGAAAGGAAAATTTCCGTCATGAAAGTTGACATCTCTGCTAACTATTATTTTTCTAGTTTCAAGATCAAATATTTTATACACTTTAGTTCTAGGAGGGTATCCAAGGAAAGCCCCCGGCTTCCCCCTTTCTTCAAACTTGTCTCTTTTTGTGTCGGTGTTTTTAAAATAAACAAGATACCCAAAAACCCTTAAGAAATCATAATTCGGTTCTTTGTTCCAAATTAATTCAAAAGGAGTTTTGTTTTTAACGACCTTAGAAGGAAGGCGATTGATAATATATGCTGCAGTTAAAACGCATTCTCCCCAAAACTTTTTAGGAAGACTTGCACCGATCCTTAAGGCCCGAGCGGTTTCGAGAAGATGCCTATGTTTCCTCTCAACAACACCATTTTGTTGGGGAGTATGGGGACATGTGGTTTCTAATAAAATTCCCGTTTCATTGTAAAACTCGATCATATTTGTGGATGTGAATTCCCCACCATTATCACACCTGATTCTTTTGATCCCTTTCTCAAATTGCACCTCTATTATTTTTTGAAATTTTTTGAGATATTGACTTGCCTCACTTTTGTGTTTAAGAAGAAATATCCAAACCGCTCTACTAAAATCATCAACTATTGTAAGAAAATAGTTGGCTTTAGTATATGAAGGAACACGATAACCTCCCCAAATATCACAATGAATTAACTCAAACGGAGCATTGGTTTTAATAAAACTAGAAGGAAAAGGTAATCTAGTATGTTTTGCTTTAGCACAAGAATCACAAAAAATACCTAAGTCATTAATACTAGTTTTGAGAAAATCCACTCTAGCAAGCTTTCCTTTTGATGCATGTCCAAGTCTTTTGTGCCATGTCTCAATGGTGGTAGCCATAGCCTTTCTTCCTTGAATCATCTTCATTCGGTACAGTCCCCCTTGGCATCTCCCCATACCAATCAAGTTCCTCTTCAGCAGCCCCTGCATGATGCAAAAGTCAGGAAAAAAGGATATGGAACATTGAAGGTCTCGACAAAGATGACTAACAGAAAGGAGATTGCATTTGAAATCCGGAACATAAAGAACTCCATTCACTTTTAACCGGAATGGAGTCCCCATTAGGAATAAGAAAAGGGGCCTCAAAGTAAGCAGTTTTCTGGTTAACAAGAATATCAAATAAGTAAGTAATATATTTGGTGCAACCCGAATCAAGGATCCACTCACCTTCTTCGTTTTCTTTATGAGCCATATTAGCTACGGGTTTTGTACCCTCGCTATTACCTGTTCCGGAAAAATGCTTCATGAAAAGTTGGTAGTCTTCGTTTGTCAAACCTGGAATAGGACTTGTCTCCGTCTCGACACAGGCTGCCTTGCCCTTTGCCTTTTCTCCTTTCTTTCCGGGCCACCATTCTGGGTATCCGATTAGTTTGAAGCAACCCTCACGTTTATGACCATGTATGTTGCATTCGGTGCAATGATCGATTCCTTCTTTCATAGTCTTAGATGTGTTCTTTTCTTTGTTTGAACCTGCAGAAGCATTGCGCCTTTGAAAGGCCTTGAATGCAGCAGACTCAATCAGTTTGGTGTTATCATTTGAGACGGCTCTTTGCCTTTCATCTTCAGCCACCATGTGGTATGTTGTCCCAAGTGAAGGGGTTGGTTTCGTAGCCAAACTCTGGGTTCTAATGACTGTGAATTCGCCATCCAGCCCCATCAAGAACTCATAAAGGCGTTCCTTTTCTTGATGTTCATTTAGCTTCTTTCCAACATCACATTCACACTTGTTGCAAGAACATCGAGGAAAGGGATATATGGACTGGACTTCATCCCATATGGATCGTAATTGTGTAAAGTATGTGGAGACTGAAGCAAGATCAAGAGCTAGGTTTGTGAGACCTGCTCTGATACCATAATGGATTTAACAAAAAGGAAAAGATGGACAGAATGTTTTCGTTGTATATCTGCCAAAAAACAAAGGCAAAATATATATAGGATAACTATCACCTACATTCCTTGAAAGACTCCTCTAAATAAGGATATGATAGCAATCAAAATAAACAAGGAAAAACAATCGTAAATAACAATTAAAATATATGAAATCCTATAATATACGATTCTTTGTCTGTGACTTGGTTTTGCTTGTTGTGTTAGATTTGAATATTTGTGGATTTCAAACTTAAAATTAATTGAGTTTGAACAAAATAGCAAGGAGCCTTATTAAATAAATTATAAAGTCACTTCTCCTCTAATATATATATATATATGTATGTATGTATGTATATATTACATAACACGCCCCTCGTTGTCAATAGCTGAACTTAGTAGGGCAGGGTGGTTGTGTGCCTTGTGGCCTCCCCCCCAAACTAAGAGTTGTTATAGTAAAATTTATATTAAAAATTACATATGTTGATATTTGGACCTTCGAAAATTTGGAACTAACAACCTGATGAGAAGAGAAAAGGAATGTACTACACTATTATTCAAAAACATAAGGAGAAACCGATTCAGTAGAGATAGAAGTTAAGTACCCACATTACAATTAACAAAGCAACTCTAAAAGGCTAGAGTTTAGAACACATTGTGTAAAGATTTTAGCCACACAGGGAGATAACCAGAGAAACACTAATTCCTTTTCAATTTATGTAATCAACCATACAAAGAAGATCAGAGTGAGTTTGTGATAATGACAGACCTGAAATCAAATGGTTTACTAGGCTAGGACAAATTGTACCCTAAAATGGGGACCCAACAACTACTAGAGAAATATATACGTAAAAGTAGAATGAAGAAGAGATACTTTGTTGAGGTACTTCAACAGCCCTACGAAGCTCTATTTATACAAGGTTGAAGAGCCAACTCCACCCTCACTATCTTTGGGTAGGAGGAATAAAATAAACAACTTTCCTTAGAGAAGACCTTGAATAAAGCAGAATCTATAATTAGATATACACAGCCAGCCCATCTTTCCAAAACTCTTCATCAATCAACACGTCAAATCTGCAAAAATAAATATAACAAATAAATAAAAACATAACAGACTTGATCCTAATAAGATTGACATTTTAACACATTGCAATTGGATATCAATTACCGCATACGAGTAGCCGAACATCCATTTTTATAGTGTAGTCTGTAGATTTGCAAACACTCATGTTTGAGAAAAATTGAGACAATTCTGTGGGATTTTGTGGTTCGAATTTTAGGCTTCAACCGCCAACACTTCGGATATAAGTGGAGAAGAGAGTGAGGGTAGTACTTGTTAGTCTCAGATTTGTTTGCATTCCATTAATCAAGTTGTATTTCGAAGAAAGTATATGTAGACCATCATTCTTTACGTATTCTGTTGAAGATGATCCTTTTATCAATCTGAAGGAAGCTTTGCTAAACTAAAGATTGAAGTTTTGTCGAAGTTAGTCTTCACTGAACAACTGGTCCCCTCGACGGTTACATATGTCATTGTTGTCATTTTAATTGCAAGATCGCCTGAGGCAAGCAGTTCAAGATCCGTCCTTCCTATTAGCCGAAAAGTTTGTTAGGATGTCTAGATTACTATTCTTTAGATGATTACATGTGTAATTTTTTAGAAGGCTAGGATCAATTTGTTAAATGTATAAATACTTTTCTCACGTGTTAGAGAAGAGTGTCGATTCTGTTTGTATCAGTAATCGCAGTTTGTTCTTCATACTCAAGTCTGTTGTTGAGTATTTAGTTTGCTTATTAATATAAACAAACTTTGAAAACTCTGTGTGATTGATTCTATATACTCAATTCCGCACTTAGATTTATTACATCTTTGTGAGTATTACATCTCATTCGGGAAAAACAATTGGTATAAGAGCAGGTTCTAATTCGTCGATAATTAGTGTTCTATTCGAGATATCTCACACTGAATACATTGATAATGGTTCTTCTGCTAAGTCTCCTAAGTTTTCCATTGAGCACTTTGCTAGTTGGAAAAATCGTATGCTATTATACATAGAAAACATCGACTGTAATTCCATCTCTATCCTTGAGGAAGGTCCTTATATTCCTCTTACCGTCCCAGTAGTTGATCTGAATGCATCTGATGTTGCCCTAGCCTTTCGCCGAAAACCTCGATCTCAATGGACAGAGGATGAGAAGAAGTATGCCAATCTCGATGCCAAAATCAGAAATAGCATTGTCATTGCTCTACCCAACGAGATTTTTCACACTGTATGCAATCTCAAATCTTCCAAAGAGATGTGGGAAAGTTTGTGCATCTCGTTCGAAGGTACCGAAGAAGTTAGAGAGAATAAGAAAACCAACATAATCAGAAAATACGAAAGCTTCTATGCAAAGGCGTCTGAGACTCTCACTAAGGTGTATACCAGGTTCATCTGTCTATTTAATTACATGCTCAAAGTTGGTGTAGAGCGTGACCAATTTCAGATACTGAACCAATTCCTCGATTCTCTTTGAAGGTATTTGTTTGGCATAATCGAGTAGCAACTGAAGCAAGATATAATACAAAAATTCTAAACTAGCCAAACAAACACACATCCCATGGACCAACATCTAAACATGAAGTTGCAACTAAAAATAATGAACAAGATAGAAGAAAGATTATACCATAATACAAGATCACCAAAAGCTTTCTTCTTTGTCAAAGTGTGTAGAATTCAAGAAGAATTCCTCTAGTGAAGTCCACCCCAAGCACACTTGATTCCCCAATGCTAGTAGGTTGGTGTAGACACCAAAACAACACAATCTAAGTACAAGAAACACCTTCTCTTGTGCATCAAACTTGATCACAAAGAACTAGAAGAACCAAGAGAGAATATGAACTTCCAAGAACCTCTTGAGCTCTCTCAAGTCTGTTCATGTGCAGAGAAATACGTAGCTCACATTCACCACCACTTAATCCCATTAAAATGTGAGTTTAAAGATGGTAATTCTGCTATTACAGCGAATGTACACGGCCTTGTTGATCAACACAGCCGTGTAGGCCCAAAGCCCACGGCCTCAATTGGGCCGAGATAGCCCGTGTCCAATAGGCTCAACACGGCCTGTGTTCACCTACACGGCCGTGTAGGCCCAAATCACACGGCCTCTACTTCGGCCAAAACGCCCCGTGTTAGTTGGGCTGGACACGGCCCGTGTACCATGCTGCCAAAACCCATTTTGGTCTTTTTCTCTCTTTTTCTTGATCGTGTTGTCGGAATCAATACTTGGTGGGTGACCCAATAGGCCTATACTTCATCAGCAGTGCTATTAACTCGTTCGTGTCAGCGGGCATATTCCAACAGACTCCCACTTGCACGTGACACGACTACGAAAAATAACACAAACATAGAGCGGCCTCTAGCAAGACATCTATGCTCCCAAGTCAGTATAGGGTATGCCACTCTTGACAAGATCCCAATCATGAAATTATTATCCTAAAGACAAATGAACATGTACATCCCTTTGTTCGCGATATCCTACGTAAACACAAGGCATGGAATAAAGTCAACCTTCAGATCGTTCACGATTATGTTTCTCGATTCTAGATTAGTGGTGACCAACAAACAAAGTTAACATTGATCCATCATCAATATAACTTGAGCATGACCATGCATATGAACGTCAGCACTCAATCATCTAGGGGCCCATGGATATCTTCTCTATACATAGAGGAACAAATTCCTTTCGACTACATAGTCCCGCCACATAGATAATACTCCACCCAAGCATCTCCCTTATAACGACCAGTTACGGACCGCGTTAGAAAACAATCAAAGCAAAGCAGACCTATGCTTTGGGATCACATGTATCTCTAGTTTAAGGATGAAACGCCATCATCATCCCGTGTTACTTATGACCAGAACCATGAAGCGAAGTCGGGTGCGGGTCCTCCAATCACTTGAAACCCCTTTCAAGTATAGGCAAGAATCACGTTTAACAAAACCAACTCTTTACCTCAATCTTAATTTATACTTCCTTCCCATAAAGTATACCCGATTGTGGAGATTTTAGAATGGAAAACATTCTCGGAAGTGTTTTAACATGCTAAGATGGAACACAATAAGGATTCATAAAATACCCGCCCTACACATACTATTAAATCTCCATTTAATAATCGATATAGTATGAATTGCAATACTGCTTAACGTCACCAAAATATAAGTACAAATCAAACATAAACCAAAACATATTCAAGCCAAGTTATATGCATTAGAAATGCTAATGGACCTAGTATGATAAATATCACTAGTCCATAACAACGGCTTAACTAGTGGATTTGTACCACAACATCCACAAGTACTTTTGTTATTCAATTATATCTCTTTTGACAAGACTACTTCAAAAGTATGCATCAAAGAGATCTTACTTTTCAAAAGCTTAAAGTAATCACACCCTCATTATCTCAAAAGCCCACAATAGGGTTAGTGATCCTTAAGAACCAACAATCAACACCACAAGTTAGGATCATCAACTTTGATCAATGATCAACAGTTATCCTAAGAGAAACACGCATTAGAGTAACTACTTACTCCAAGCCTATTCTAGTCGTCAAACATCAAGAACATATCTCTATATTTCTTGAACTAAATACTATCCAATTTTGTATCTCCTAAATGCCCTTATGAAGCAGTAATTCCTGAATTAGGTTTGTAGATAACCTAATAACGGGACATTATCTTCAATAGACATTTATCACTAGGAATACAACAAAGCTCCCACTAGCCCTGACACATATAAAAGGTTTTATCTACGCTTCTAGAACACTCATCACTTTGATTTTCTAATAGTAAGCAAAGATATTTCCTTTAAGATGCTAGCATAAGTCCGAATTGGACTTATCCACTTTTGTAGACATAATACGGATACTACGGATGTATATTAAGACCCTCGGAGAGTGTTATAAGCACTTCCTCATCATATTGTTCCATGACGGAACGCGGTTATTAATATCCACAAGTATCAAACATTCTTCAACATAGCCACTTAGGACAAGTTTCTCCATAACCATCATGAAAACTTTACCACTAGTCGGTATTTGAAATTGTCTACAACTCCATCCATGTTAATCCCATCACTACCACCTTGGTATACACCTAGGTATGGGATCAAGTCAAGTCAAGTACTTGGACATTTCGAATGTATTGCATCTCTTTATCATTTACTTCTTTTATTTTAGTAAATTCTGGATCCACTACGTCTTCCGATAGGTGGTGAACTCAACATGACTCACAATCAAGTCATTGCCACTTAGATATGAGAAACCCGAATCTCTTTGGCTCTATATGACTCTTATCAGAATTAAAAGAAGTAATGACTCTTAGTCAGGCATACCAGCATAACCATGCTGATCATCTATCAAAGATATCAGATTATATGCTGGTATCATCATCAAGTCATTTATTTAAGTTCCACGTTCTTCCACTGGAATGCCTTAGTTTTAGTTTCTCTATTCTTCCCCTTTTAAGCAACAAACATTGTTCTCAAAAGGTTAAATAGCTAAAACTTAGAAGAAATCCTCAAATGTATTAGCACTTCTTGATTTCAAGTTTATCCATCTCCCACTGAATGTAGAATGGATAACTTCGAACTATAAGATAGACAAGCAAAGAACCTTTCCAGTCGTATCTTAATAAATGCTAAATAGACTATCAATTGAATTTGGATTTGAGGACTTAGTCACAATGGTAAATGAATATCCCAACAAATCGGACACACATTCTTGACCCGTCATAAACCGAATCAATAACACCCGGTTCCCTACTCCATGACACCCTGTACCAATGTGTCTTAGTAGGATATGAATTGTGAAACAATTCCACAATTCACTATATGGTCATCCAATATATATATATAGTAGGTATCTTAGCATCTTAACTAGATCTAAGTATCTTGATCTATATGCCCTATTGATTCTGAAAGTCGTTTTGGCTAATTCTGAACACCAGCAAGGCTTCAGACATATACCTAAACTAGTAAACGTCTCGCAACTACTACCATCAAGGTAGCAACGAAGAAGTTTCTCTTTCGTTATTCTTTGTGATGTGCTTGAATGGATTATCCACAAAATGTGATCAATATCCAACAAGCCTTTAATCCTCTCACAAACTCCGGTGAAGGATCTCATAATCATCTTAGCCTAATAAACAAGATCAATATAAAACGTTTAGCCCAAGGCTAAACTATCCCGAGATCCCATCTACGTGGATCTAGGCGATATATATCTCTTGTTTATGTGGTAAAGTTGATTATCACACAAAGATAATTAATCCAAACTATTTTGGATGCAGAATCAATTATTCATGAATATTCTATTACTTGTAACCAAACCTTGTGTATGCCATGACATGGAAAATTTTGAACACAATAAATTTTCATAACAAATTTCATATTTTAAGAATAAACTCATCGTCACCACATGTAAAGTTGTGTGTCACGCAGGGCAAAACAACAAATGAGTTATGACATAAATAAACCTTGAATAAACAATGCTTAAAAGGTTTAACATCAATTCTTAAAAACTTCAATTTTTTTCATCGTAATCAAAAGCGAGCATACAAAGAGATGTTACTTGCCACGCAGGGCAATAAAACAAAATAATAAATAAACCGGCGACAAAAGCGAGATCAAGTCTCCTTATCTTCTCTTAGAGGACAATCACCATGGTTTCCTCGTTCGAGATCCGGATCTTCATGTTTTTCTCTCACCAAAGGACCTACACTTTGTAACAAAATAAATTTGTGACAAACGTGACTCAATCAGCTTGGGTCAACTACCCAGCTTATATAAGAATAGCAATGAATCATGAACGTACCTGAAGATGGAAAGTTAACTCTCTCTAACCTGAGAAGTTTTATATCCTCTCGGCACGTAGGGCAGGCGTGACGGCCCCAATTTCCAAATCTTCCGCAGAAGTAGTAAACCACCTTTTCTTGAGTCTCTTCTTGAGGCACATTCTCTATGTCCTTCAACTCAATATCAAGGATAGGCTTGGAAACTCCAACCTTTCCTTTTAGGGTCGGTTTCTTCTTCCTTTTCTTTTGTTTCTTTAAACACAAGACGGGAGTGGTTGACGTGGAATTATGCTTGGCCATGTTAGACTCCGCAGACTTCAACATGCCATGCAATTTGCTTAAAGATTTCTCCATTCCTTGCATATGATAGTTTGTGACAAACTGATCATATGATGCGGGTAGAGACTGGAGTACAATATCCACAGCGAGCTCTCTCCCAATAGGAAATCCTAACCTCTCCATTTGGTCCACGTTCGCCTTCATCTTAAGGACGTGAAGACCAACATTCCCGCCCTCCTGCATCCTACAACCGACTAGGCTTTTAACATACTCATAGTGTTCCTGCCTAACTTGCTGTTGGAACATGTCATTGAGCTTGTTTAACATATTGTACACACTCATGTGGTCGAGTTGCTTTCGCAACTCCGAGCTCATAGTTGACAACATAAGGCAGGCAACATCGTGCGGGTCCTCAACATGTTTTTCATACCCGTATCGGACGGCCCAAGTCGCGTTGGTAGCAGGTGGCTCCGGAAGGGGTTCCTCAAGGATGTGCAACTTTGACTCATGGCAAAGGACAATCCTCAATTGCCTAAGCCATGCAATGAAGTTCACCCCCGTGAGGTTCTCCCTTTCTAGGAACACACGAAGTGAGATGTTTGACGTGGTGTTGTTATGGTTTGACATCTATAAATAACAATAATACGAGTTTTGGTTAGTTTAGATAAACCTTGTTAAAAATAATTACCCCATAGTTTTGGATAAAACAATTATTTGTAACAAGGGCTAAGAACCTTATTTCACCTCGCACCGTGACGGGTTTACCGCGGATCACGTGGCGAAGCTATTTAGGCCGGTAACCATTTTACCAATTGTAATATCTATTACAACTCTTAGACACTTGTGGGATCCGTTGACATCCATTATGTCGGTTGGCATGTTTGATCCCTTCCTTACACCAATCTTAATATATAATTTTTGTTTAGATCGTGCTTAGCTCGACAACTAATCAGGAATTATATACTAAAATTATAAACCGTCCGACAAGACACACGGGTGGCACTCTCGACCATCAATTGGCTCGTGCTTAGCTCGACAACCAATTATGCGAGTTACCCCACTCACCTTCCACACAACTACGCAAGGAATGACGTGTGCTTAGCTCGACAATCATCCTTGTTTCGTTAGATTCGGGTGGTGTCGTCTTACGGATGGTGCGTGATTTACATTTTGAAAAACGAGATTTTGTTTCCGGTTTATAAAACTTTTTGTGAATTAACAAAGTAAGTGTCAAAACGATTTTAAGCACTTTTTAAATATAATACCAAGTTTATATTTTCTTTGTCAATTCTATTCGCGCTAGATTGTTAACCATTTTAACAAATGTTGTGTTTTATTTAATTTATAGAAAAATTGTCTAGCATGCGAATCCTAATCCATGCATAGAAGATAAAATACAACCACACAAATATATATATATATATATATATAATTCAGTAACATGCCCAAAAATCCTATGAGTTTTCCCCGTGAGCCACAACGGGGAAAACGAGGCCAAAACCTAAGGACAAGGTAAAGTCTCGTTGGGGGAGCTCCCACCGAATCCAACACCTCCAATAGCGTGTTGATTCCTTCTCGCCAAGACGTCATCACCATGACTCCCGTTGACTTCTCCGGTTCTAATTCTATACTATTTACAAATACATATGTAACACCCGAAATTCAAATTTCATGATTTAATAAATTAAACCAGTGTTACAGTTTTAGTGATTTCCTAATTGAGATTAGGAGGTGTTTAGAAACTTGAGGGGTTAAAATTGTCATTTTTGAAACTAGAAAAGGTTGAGGGGCTATTTTTGCCAAATATCAAAGTTGTTTATATAAATAGCTTACTTTGACTAGTGAGAGTCAAAGTTGGCAAATACCTCTTCTGCACATTCACGAGAGAATTGAGCTTTCAAGTTTCTTTGGGATTTTGGAGCTAGAACAGCAAGAGCAAGTAGTTTTCATCAAGATTTAGCTAATCACAAGTTGAGGTAAGGTTTCTTTTTGGTTGTTCTTGATGTTTTTATGGGTTTTAAGGTTTGATTCATGGTGAATCATGGTATTAGCTTATCTTTATTGTTTAGTTTAGTTTATCTGCTGTATGGGGTGTAGGAAAACACCCCTAACATGTTTCTTATGAGTTTAGTTGGGTTTTTGGCTTAGAACACCGACTGTTATGAAGAACAGTCAGCTGGTCTGTAGAGTACATGGCCGTGTAGTGTTGAAGGCGGTCACAGGGCCATGTTGGTATACATGGTCGTGTAGAGATTGAGGTACATGGCCCGTGTGGGTCTACACGGCCCGTGTAGGTGAGTTGTCAACACCGTCCATGTAGCCAAGACATGGTCGTGTAGCATGTAGTGTACACGGCCCGTGTACTTTACACGGCCCGTGTAGGTGACGTGTCAATACTGGCCATGTAGCCAGGTCAGGTCGTGTAGGCTGAAGGGGGCACGGCCTGTGTAGGGATACACGGCCCGTGTAGGTGCCCTGCTCAGTTTGTTATGTGCTGAGTTTGAGTACGTGATTAACATCATGATTATATGTATACATGTAGGAAATACTGTTTGAAGTATTCTGGGTATATCTGGCATAACACTGTGTGGTATTAATTGCGGAGGTGAGTTTTCTAAACTCTGATTCATATCTGTGATATGTGTGTGGTACATTGCAATGTGATATATTATTGATCAGAGGATCACCAGAGAGAGAATTGTAGCACGCTGCTTTGTGCAGTAGTTGCTACGGACAGCATTTTAGCCTTCTTGGCGGATGCTAAGATGGTGCAGTACTGTATCTATAAGACCTGTTGTGGCATTCGTATATGTGTATGCGCATGCTTATATGATTTACAATTTAGCATTTCTCACTAAGCTCGTGTAGCTTAGCAGATACTGCTTGTTGCTGTTTTGCAGGTTGTGATAGTACCGCGGCCAAGCTCCAGTTTGGCTAGTGGTGGTTGATTGGTTAAAACGTGATTTGTAACATTAACGCTCCCATTTGTGTAACAGAAATTACTTTTGATGTAAATGTGCGTATACTTCTTTTATTACAAACCTGAGGGTTTAAATGAAATGTTTTGTTGGCTTCCGCTGACGGTAAGCTTATTGGAAACTGTTTTTGACATGATTTGAGGTTGTATTACTTTTTTTGTACGAACCAGAGGGTTCAGAAATACTTAGTTGGTTTCCATTAGCTTATCAAATTCTGATTTTAGACAAATACCTTTTATTTCAAGCTTTATTGCAAGTTTTGGAAATCGGGGCGTTACAACATAGAATATATATATATATATATATATATATATATATATATATATATAAACGACACGCAGGTCGCATTCCTACACTATTTATACAAATACACGGAATAAAAGAAACGGCGTGCAAGCCGCACCAATAAATAAATAAATATATTATATTACAACAATACAGCACGCAGGCCGCCAAAAACCAAATTAATCAACCACCACAACACATAGGTCTAAGGGCATATCATGTTACCGAATTAAACAAACGCAAAAAAATGAAACATGGTGTGCCACACAAAACAATGATACAAATATATATATCTATATTTTAGTCAAGATTGTCACAACATCAAAGGCACCAAAATGACAATCCTTGTACATATGCATTAGTGTACCAAATCATTTTTAAGACACATATTCATATATACATTTATAAGTATATATTTGTGTAGACTTCATGTCAAGTTACAACAAATATATAAATATAAAAACTAAAATATTATGACGACTACAAATATATCAATTTTAGTCCAACAAGAATCCACACGAAAAACCATTTCAAGAAAACAATTTTCTTATATAAAAATATTTATATGGATATTATGTAGGCTACATATATATCAATTTTAGCCTAACAAGAATCTACACAAAAAACCATTTCAAGAAAACAATTTTCTTATATAAAAATATTTATATGGTTTTTCTAGACTCGTTAGTGCAAAGTCATGTTAGATATGACTCTGATACCACTCAAGGTATTTGTTTGGCATAATCGAGTAGCAACGGAAGCAAGATATAATACAAAAGTTCTAAACTAGCCAAACAAACACACATCCCATGGACCAACATCTAAACATGAAGTTGCAACTAAAAATAATGAACAAGATAAAAGAAAGATTATACCATAATACAAGATCACCAAAAGCTTTCTTGTTTGTCAAAGTGTGTAGAATTCAAGAAGAATTCCACTAGTGAAGTCCACCCCAAGCACACTTGATTCCCCAATGCTAGTAGGTTGGTGTAGACACCAAAACAACACAATCCAAGTACAAGAAACACCTTCTCTTGTTCATCAAACTTGATCACAAAGAACTAGAAGAACCAAGAGAAAATATGAACTTCCAAGAACCTCTTGAACTCTCTCAAGTCTGTTCATGTGCAAAGAAAAACGTAGCTCACATTCACCACCACTTAATCCCATTAAAATGTGAGTTTAAAGATGTTAATTCTGCTGTTACAGCGAATGTACACGACCTGTGTTTATCAACACAGTCGTGTAGGCCCAAAGCCCACGGCCTCAATTGGGCTAAGATAGCCCGTGTCTAATAGGCTCAACACGGCCCGTGTTCACCTACACGGCGGTGTAGGCCCAAAGCACACGGCCTCTACTTGGGCCAAAACGCCCCGTGCTAGTTGGGCTGGACACGGCCCGTGTTCAAGAACACGGCCCGTGTACCATGCTGCCAAAACCCATTTTGGCCTTTTTCTCTCTTTTGCTTGATCGTGTTGTCGGAATCAATACTTGGTGTGTGGCCCAATAGGCCTATACTTCATCAGCAGTGCTATTAACTCGTTCGTGTCAGCGGGCATATTTCAACACTCTTTTCTCTGAATGGGACATGATGTGTAACATCCTCGTTTATGGCTTAGTCGTTGCGCGTGGTGGTAAGTTTAATGATTTGTTTATTTGCTACTTTTATATGATTATTGAATAAAAAATTGGACCACAAGGTTAAAAAGGGAAAATGAATAGTTTTATATATTTATGTGTTAATTGAACCCATAGATTTGTTTTACCTTGTTGGTTAATAATTTATTGAGTATGACTGCTTAATTAATCAACTGTATGTAGATAACAGGTTAGTGTACTGTATTTAGAAAGCCATGTAGGCTTAACACAGGCCTTGTAGCTTTAGACACAGGCCGTCTAGGCTTGACACAGACCATGTTGGCCCCTCTTGGATCAGGATTTAGTTTTTGTGTTTTAATTATGATGTATTTTGATATGCTATCTTTATTTAGGATGATTGAGGATTCGAAGTAGCCGAAAGAAGTTGTTAGAAAGATCTGGAATACAGTTGCGTACCTTAACCTGGTACTTAAAGATAATTGTACATATAAAATACTAGAGTGAGATTTATTACATAATTGTTATTATCTATTGATATCAAGAGATTTGCAACTAAGTATTTGGTGAAGAGTATTGAGATAAATATAAAACTAATAGAGATGAGTATAATTGTATATAAGAGAAGCGCGACTATAACAACCAGAATTTTATTTATAATTTAATATGAGTAACATACAAGTGTTATATATGTGATAAGTAATTATGTGATAATATGAGATTATAAACTAGAGGGGTCAAAATCGTTGAAATGGAACTTGAATAGTTGGAGGACCATTTGTGCCATTAATCAATACATATAGATATATATGTATGAACATATGTTTGACTTTCAAACATTCAAATTACAAATACACAGCAAATACATATGAACACAGCTGCTCTTCCTTCATCTTCGAATTTTGATCAAGAAAACAGCAACTTTAGCATCATTGGATCATCATCTTCATCTTAGGATCAACAAGGTATGTTTTGTTTGATTGAAAAAGGTGTTCATATGGGTCAAATAAGGGATTTAAGGATCAAAGATGTCTCTTGATGTTATTTGGTTGCTATAAGTTAGTTTGGGGTGTAGGACAACACCCCTACAGAGTTAGAATCATTTATATTGAGTTTTGGAGGTGTTTCGGCCGGAGACAGCGTGTACAGACGGTGTACTGCTGCTGTAAGTTTAAGGGCACGGACGTGCCCCTCAAGATCAAACCGTGCCCAGGGCGTACCTAAGGAGGCACGGGCGTGACTCATAGGGTACGGGCGTGCCCTATTCTAGAAAGGCCCAGAGTGCGCCTTGTGACCACAGGGGTATTTTGTTTAAGGCACGGGGGTACCTTGTATAAGGCACGGGCGTGCCTTCATAAACCACGGGCGTGCCTATGCCCTGCTCAGTTATTAATTTCAGTAGTAACATATGTTTGACATATAATTGGTATTATTTCATGTAGAGACTTATCATTGGTGTGTTCACTAGATTATTATCAATTGTGGACTATTATACAACATTACTGATTATAAGGTGAGTCTTCTAGACTATTTTTCATATCTACAGTATGTGTGTTATCATATCAGAACTTTATACATGTATTATTCATATGTGTTGTTAAGCATGCTGCTACGTGTAGTAAGGCTCGGATGTGGTACAGTACTGTGACCTATGTTGCTGCCCTGGGTCTAGAACCAGAGGCTAGCATTAATTACCTGACATACGTGTGGTATCTTTATATGATCTTATACTTATTAGCAGTCTGGTTTACTCACTAAGCTCTCGTAACTTATCAGATACTACTTTTAAAATGTTTTGCAGGTTATAGCAAAGTCAAGGGCAAAGCTTCAGTTTGATTACATTTTCATAAACTTTTTGAAATACTTAATGACTGGTTTGTAAACATCAAGCTTTTGGTACTAAACGTATGGTTGTATTTATGTGTATCTTTTGATACAATAGGTTTTTAAACAAATTATGTTTTCGCTTTTATGTAAAACTTGCAGATGTGAATACTCATAGAGTGAGATTTATTACATAATTGTTATTATCTGTTGATATCAAGAGATTCACAACTAAGAATTCGGTAAAGAGTATAGAGATAAATACAAAACTAATAGAGATGAGTATAATTGTATATAAGAGACGCGAGACAGATATACATAATTGTGACTGAGATTGGAGTATTGTGCTATTATATATACAAATTATTGGAAATGATTAAATAAAAAGCGAAAACCGGATGTAGGGCTGTGCACGGGCATAAAACCAGATTGAACCGGATACCCGATTATGGCAAAAAATCAGACCGAGGACTGGACCAGATGAAATTACTATTTAAGTAACATGTGTTGAAATTCTATATTAGTTTTAAGATAAATTTATAACATTCAATATTGAATACATCCAATGATATACTACATATAAATTTATAACATGTGTTGAATAGTAACATTCAATAACATGTTTTGTAAAATAGTAATTTATAACATTCAATATAAATTTATAACATTCAATAACCGAGAACAGTCAATATTATATTAGTTTTAAGATAAATTTATAACATTCAATATTGAATACATCCAATGATATACTACTTTGATAATGAATTTTACAATATTCAATACAGAATACGGCAAAATTCACCTGGTTAAACTTAGATTCAAATACCCACTCCATCTAACAAAATTATATGGTGTTCAACAGAGATACCAAAACTCCAACCCACGAATGTTCAATACTAAACACCGATCCAACTCATGAATATTCAATAATAACAACCCAAACAAACCAACTCATGAATATTCAATAATAACAACCCAAACAAACCAAATGTAATATGTATCAATAAATTAAACTCAAAGGCTAGATATTACCGAACAATTAAAATAAAAACGGTTTGTTCATTGATAAACAACCCAAACAAGTCAATAGATTTGACCTAAAAAAGTGTGAAATACATATGATTTTTTGTGTTTGTGTGCAATCCACCACATTATTTTGAAAGCCAAGCGATTTTATACGCCACTGAATGTTAAATGAATACAAATCGACATACTGAATGTTAATTTACAGACCGGCGGTGGTGGTCTTCAAGAAGAAAAAAGAACCAGCAAGGGGAGTGGATCTGCCAGCGGCGATGTCGGTGACCGTTGGCCAGTTAATTTGCAGACCGGCGGTGGTGGTCTTCAAGAAGAAAAAGAACCGGCAAGGGGAGTGGGTCAACCGGCGCGATGTCAGTGACCGTTGGAGAAGGAGACCGATATTTTGCTTACCGATTGCTTACGATGTTGCTTACCGCTCGAGACACCCTTAAAGGCGGAGACGGCGACGGCGATATCATGACCGGGGCAGCGGTGGCGTACGTCAGCGGGGCGGCAGTGTCGATTTTCGTGTTGCAGCGGCGGTTGGTTGGGATTGGCGACCAAACCTTTGCCGGAACCTTTAAATGAGAAATGGGGTGGTGGCCGGAACCCTTAAACGAGAAAGGGTGTGGGTGGTCGCCGTCGGAGCTCTTAAACGATGGTTGCTCCTATTGATGAGCCTCCATGGTTGCTCAATGGTTTCTCCGATTGATGAGGGCGACGGTTGGTGATGCCCTCGAGATATATATATATATATATATATATATATATATTATAAGAATTAGGGTTTTCAAATTTAGGGATATATCCATACGTCTGGAGAGATGTGTGTATATATATATATATATATATATGAATTAATGGATAATTAATTTAAGTAAACAATATTTAAGGGATAAATTTCTATTTTACCCTTTTGATTTAATTTAATAGTCCTTAAATATGCAACTTAATTACAAAAATGCCATGTATGATCCTAACCTTTGATTAAATGATCTAATGGCTGTGATTGCTTCTCGCACTTTTCGCAAATAAGACACTTTTCGCATGAACCTCCTTATTTATATATATATATATATCATAATGAAAAGCTTCAATATATATCATAGTGAAGGGATCGATGGAAAAGAATGCTTACTCTATTAAGCTTGGTTTGCAAAGGTCACAAAGTAAAGCAAAGCAAAGTCTCAATCGACAATGAGTTTTTTAGGGTTTTCTTTTTGTTTCTTAAAGGTTTGTTTATCTAAAAGCCCATAAAGTCTATGGTAGCTACATATTAGGGCTTTAAAATTGTAAATACCGGGCCGGTCTTCATTTGAACTGGTCTTTCATTCGTTCGGCCCGGCCCACACCGAGAAACCGAATCCCGCAAAATCATAACCCGAAGACCGGACCGATATGCCATATAGGGCTGGTCTCGGACAGGTTGGGCGGTCAGGACCAGTTTATGCTCACCCCTAACCGGATGAATATAAGAGAAAAAAGATTGGAGAATAATATTTAATAGTTAATCATACACATTAAAGAGAAACTATAATTAATGTTGTACGGTTCATAAAGGTCAAACACGCGCCATGTTAAATACATAAACATGTGCCACGTCACCTACCATATTACTGTAAAGGTCAAACAAGTTAGAGGCGGTGCCGAAATACCTCCAAGTTTGTAATGTGTCGCTTATAAGCCAAGCAACGCAACGCGTCAGGGTGTACTTTCACTATGAATACCCCATTCATACCATTCATTCCAGACATACTAGAACTTCACGAGAGCATAATATACATGTAAATTTCGGTTATGGTGCATCTCAAGAGGAGTGGAGAGATTCGTCAACAACGCGAAAGCTCTGGAAATAGAGGAATCACGTATACAAGTTGCAGTTATCATCCTGGTTTAAATTCTATCACGTTCTTCATTCTGAGTTTGATTTCTATTAGTTGTAACATTATTATTATGGGCCAAACATTCCTTTGTTTATACTTAGATACGATGAACCCTTGTTTAAGATCTAATTTTTTTAATTCGGACATGTTAATAATTTTGTATTTTATCTTGTTTAATTGAAGATCCACATGTGTTAATGTTTAAATACAATTGTTCTATTGATAAGTATCCAAAGCTAAGATGACCATTCTTATTGTGTATAGTCGAAGATTATGACCATTAAGTGATTGTAACTAGTGATGGATCAAATCCTATGTTAGAATTAATAGATTATATGATGTTAATGTGTGTACCATAATTATGTTCGAATGACCATAAGTTCATAATTATATTGATACTTATAACCATAAGATCAATAAAGACTAAATCCTGCTTGATACGACTGTAATGCATGATAAGAAATAAGTTAACCGCATGACTATCAAGTTAACCTTCTATCTATCATAGAGTTAGGGGCACCGACCAAGAATCTAACTACTTAAGAAATCGGTACAAGATAATTAAACAATCATCGCAGGCAACAGAAATCGATAACAAGGGTGAATGATAAAATCGGAGTGTAAACACTTTACTTTTTGAAATTTCCAATTCTAATAATTATTGTTATATTCATACTTTAGAAATATTTCTTTATATATTTAATTTATAGTTTGGAGTTGAACCTGAATTCCTCCAATCTGTTTCTCTATAATTAATTTATAATTAGTAAATTAATTTGATAAACACACGGCTGCGGAGAGATCGACATCCAAACTTATCAGTACTATATTATTAATCCGATTGCGTACACTTGTATAAATTGTATATTAATTAATATAATATAATTTGGTAGTTGTTTTATAAATTGAAAACCTGGTACACTCAACAAAAATGAATATTTTCATTGGTATCATTTAGAACTTCATTTGTAGTGGTCTCATGTTAAACCCTAGTTAATGATACGTGCTTGGGATAATGCATGGTGGTTAAGTTTCATCCCAGAACCACTATGTACATTAACTGCTTGTATATTGTTGTGTACGGTTCAGCTCGCATATTTTAAAAAACTTTTTCTTAGAACTTATACACTTCTTAAATACGGGATACTATAAAGCTAAATTAATATTCTTTGGTTTTTATGCATCTCATTTAGAAATTATGTTAAGTCATTTCTTAGTGACAAATTGTAATTAACAAAATGATTCATCATATAGTGACGCATCAGTTTTGGTCGCTAAGTGATGACTTTTGAATTTCGTGTCTAATCCGAATTCGTTATGCACCAATAAATGCGAAAAATGGCTATTTGAAATTCGTCATCATTAATGACCAGATTAATGTCATTAAGATTTTTCTTAAGCTTACCTCTGTGCACTGTTTTTGTACATACATTTGGTTAAACCGCCGGTCGTGGGTGTTTGTTTGCACGACATGAGGAGCTCGTGGTCAAGAAACAAGTTCGTCGTTCACTATGCACTACAAAAAAGATGTTGATTATCTATACTTTTTTATCAATATTAATACACTTAAAACCGTGAAGAATTACGATCAAGCGTGGAAATTTTGGGTGTTATTCTAACAAATCTTTACATTTGAAATTGTAAAAATTGGAGTGAAAAATCACATTTATTAGTGTGGACAAATTATCTAAATTTTCACACTTCTAAGCGTGGAAAATTTAAAACTAATTCTAGAGTTACAAAAGTTCACTCTTTTAAATGTGAACTTCTATAATTATCTATTTATTACTAAATTCACACATATGAAAGTATGAACTTTAAATGTACACGTCTATAAATGTTGATTTGTTTCTTTTTCTAACAATGCGCGACAACACTTAAAATTTTTATACACTTTTTATGAAACGTGAATAAATGACATATTTTTTGTAGAGATGTCTTGCTATTATAACATATTTATTACAAGCTAGGGTTTATTTTACTATAACATATTCACTATTTACACGTATTGCTATTATATATATGTATCAAATGTGAAAACTTATCTTTTAATATAACAAAACTTTCAAATTTAAAAAAAAAGATAAAATAAAATTTTACCATTACTTACTAAATTAATGTTCACAGTGTTAGTACTTCTTGCATTGGGCATGCACATCTACATAACTACCTTTAATTAGTATACCTTTTTAACTGCTAATTATGTTTACTTGTCTGGGCAGTTTTACTTGCTAGGCTTCAATTTTTAAAACCAAATATTCACCAAATTAATCACAGTCACAGACCAGCATGGCTTACAAAACCCATAAAAACATCCAAACAGTTTTAGCAGCTAAAGTTTGGTTTCGGTTTTCGGACAAAAGTGAAACGAAACAGTTGGCTAGTAATTTGCCCCTTGCCTTTGCAATTTCAATGCTAACTCAAGCTTATCCACAACTTTATTTACTAACGGTCGTTTATTTGGATCATTCTCCAAGCAATCCTTTATGAGATTTTCACACGCCCGTGCACATCCTAGAGAAATATTTCTCTCCACATGTTCAGGTGTAATCCTGTTAAGTTCTCCTCGTAAAATGAACGGATGTGCCAATGCAACAAGTTCTCTCCAGGCTGGCCTCTCGCATAACACTTCCAAAAATATGACACCAAAAGCATACACATCCCCGTGTTTTGGCATACTGCGTAGTTGGATTCATAATATTCAGGAGCTGAATACGCACTCCTACCTGTTAAGATAACAAGTTTAACATAATGTTAAATAAAAATTTGAAACCTAGCTAGTATAATTCAGAAATGACACGAGTGGCTGAAATAGACTGATGTATATAGTACCTACAAATGTGTATACGATGTGTTGTGAAGTAGATTGTCTGGAAGTAAACTTTGTGGAGAGTCCAAAGCTTATCTTGGCAACCAAATTACGATCCAAGAGAATGTTTTCAGAATTCAGGTTCACGTGAATGATGTTGCTAGAATGTAGGTAACTGAGACCTCTTGCCACTCCTAAGCATATCTCAACGCGTTGCTCCACCGTTAAGTGAGTAGTGCGATCTTGGTTATTGTAAAGATAATCATACAATGAACCATTTGGCATGAATTCGTAGACAAGAATCTTCTCATATGGTTCACGACAATATCCCACTAGAGAATTTACGTTGGCATGATGGCAAGATGACAACACCTCGATCTCATTTTGAAAAGAATCAATTTCTTGATTCGCCACCATGTTCCTACGCTTCACAACCACGTCTATAGAGATCTTGGCACGGTAAACATTCCCAAATTCTGTTTCTCCTAATAAATTTTGACGTGCAAATGCATTGGTTGCCATTTCTACATCGGAAAGTAAGAGTCTCTGGCAAGGAACACAACAACAGTAAGTTAATTTGGTTAGTTTCTAGCCTTTAAAAAATTTGTTTGTTTCTAACATATAAAACAACGTGGATGAAGTGAAATGGATGTTGAGATCCAACCTGTTGACTATTGGCTTTGGATTTGCTCTTTTGGGTGTTACCATATGTATTTATCTTTTGCAATGTCAATGCTAAGTCAAGATTAGCAATGACATGACGCATAGAAGGACGGTTATTCGGATCATTTTCCAAGCAATCCTTAATGAGATTCGCACATGCTCGTGAACATTCCGGAGACATATTTTTCTCTACATATTCAGGGATAAAAGTTGGGAACTCTCCTTTCCAGAGGAATGGAAGAGCCCAAATTACTAGCTTCTCCCAGGCTTGCTTCTCGCATAGAACTTCTAACAATACGATACCAAAAGCATATACGTCGGCTTTTCGGCTTAGTTTGTAGTCGGGTTCATAACATTCTGGAGCTATATACCCTTCCGTACCTGTTTGGATTATAGTATTGATAAATGTTGAAAGAGTTCTTTTTTTTTTGTATCAAGTATGATTTAAAGACTACTCAAGTTGTTCAGACACAATGATATATGTTTATAATAATACCTTGAATATTTTTTGTGACTTGTTCAGAAGTGGATGAGCCAACAACACGTGTTCTAGACAATCCAAAGTCTGATATCTTAGGAACCAAATTAGCATCCAAGAGAATGTTGTCAGTCTTCAGGTCGCTATGAATGATGTTATAATCTTTTCCGGAATGAAGGTAACTGAGACCTTTCGCCACTCCTAAACAAATCTCCAAACGTTGCTCCACAGTCAAAGGAAGAGTCATGAACTCGTGTTTATAGAGACGATCATACAGTGAACCGTTTGGCATAAATTCGTAGACAAGAACTTTTTCATCCCCTTCGTCACAATATCCAATCAAAGAAATGATATTAACATGATCGCAAGCCGACAACAATTTTCTTTCCATTTTAAGAGCAGAAGTTCCTTTCTCGGAGTTTGTACCCATAAACTTTACTACCAATTCTACATAACTACTTTTCTCAGAGATTTTGGCATAGTATACTTTGCCAAATCCCCCTTCTCCTAATGTTCTTGAGATCGTGCTTTTTATCTCATGAAGTGAGAAACTCTTGACACGGTTAATCACACTAGATGACTGCATTTTAAGTTGGTGATGAGTTAAGTGTAATAGTATTTTTTTCAAATAGCAGCTAAGTGTAATATTTTAGTACGTAATTAGATAAGTGATATGTATATTACACGCATGAGGACAAATGCATATACTATGTAGAATAATAACGAACGGAAAAAAGAAATAATACTTCTATTATAGCCGAAATCAAAATTTTTATAACACTTCTATAAATACAACATTTATAATATAGTCTTTGAAGTCAGGATATTATACATACATATATATATGTATATATAGGCGAAGCTTCAAACGAGAATTATTTTTCGTACGAGAACTGCGAAAACTGTTTTTCACGCCATTAATGGCTCATTAATAAGGGTATTTTGGTAATTTATATTTTACCCAACCGTGAATTGCGTCTGGGTGAACCGTCATTAATTTGCGAGACTTGATTTTTCTAAAATAACTCTCATTAATTTGTCATTAATGAGCCATTTATGAGACATTAATAAATCATTAATGAGCCATCAAAAAATCTTAGCCATTGATTAATTTTAATCGAGTGCTAAGATTGATTTCCGCAGTTCTCGTACGAAAAACAATTTTCGTTTAAACTCTCCTATATATATTGGGTATAATTTTTGCAATTTTTCCTATTAACATATATGTAGATTAAGGAGAGTTAAAACGAAAACTGTTTTTCGTAACAGAACCAATCTTGATTAAAATAGGTTCTTGATTAAAATATATTGATGATTATTAATGGTAAGGTCTCCTTAATTACTTATTAATGCGCTCATTAATGAGTCATTAATGGCTCATTCGTGACGCATTAACGAGTGATATTTTGAGAAAATCAAGTCTCACTCATTAATGACGATCCATCTAGACACAATTCACGGTTGAGTAAATATATAAACGACCGAAATAACGTTATTAATAATTTTATAATTAATTCTCATTTAAATTTTCCGTGTATCGATATACACTTAATTGATTTATCTAATAAAGCCCATTGGGTTTCATTGTGAATTTATCTATATTGGTTTAATAAGAATTCGATCTCAGTTAGGGAAAACACAATATTCATAAGTTTTGGGCCAAAACATTAAAATTTATTAATAGTCAAAGGTAGCTCGGATATAACCCGTTCACTGCCGGTTTCGAACTTGATCTTCTGCAGCTTCAATGCCGATTCAAGCTCATACACGACTTGATTCATATCAGGACGTTTATCTGGTTGCAATTCTAGACAATCCCTTATGAGCTTTTCACATGCACATGCACATGCCGGAGAAATATTTTTCTCCACATATTTAGGGGTAAACTTTGGAAGCTCGCCTTTCATAACAAACGGAAGTGCCAAAAGTAGTAGTCTTTTCCAGGCTGGTCTCTCGCATAAAACTTCCAACAATACAACACCAAATGCGTACACATCGGCTTTTGGGCTTCGTTTGTAGTTGGTTTCATAAAACTGAGGAGCTAAATAATCTCCTTTACCTGTTAAGATTACAATTTTACCATCATGAATGCGAAAACTTAAATTTGAACATACTACTCAAGTGGATACACAAAACGAAATGTTAGTAAATTGTTGTGAACATGACGGGCTGGCAGAAGGAGTACTAGTAAATCCGAAGTCAGTGATCTTAGGAACCAAACTTGCATCTAAGAGAATGAAGGTAACTAAGACCTTTTGCCACACCTAGGCAAATCTCCAGTCGTTGCTCCACACTCAAGTGAGGAGCCAGGTCATGGCGTCGATAAAGATAAGAAAAGAGTGAACCATTTGGCATGAATTCATATACAATAATCTTTTCATCTTCTTCGTCACAGTATCCGACTAGAGAAATGATGTTAGCATGACGGCGAGCAGTACTCAACACCTCAATCTCCTTTTGGAAATGAAAGGTCGCATACTCTAACCGCTTGTGCATACGTTTCACAGCGACTTCCCAATTGTAACTATTTCCGGAGATGGTTCCACGGTAGAATTTCCCTAATGCCCCCTCTTCTACGATGTTTTCCCTTGCAAATGCATTGGTTGCCCTTTCGATTTCGCCATATGAGAATCTGAGGCAAGACGACAATGGGAACGAGCCGTGATGATTCATAAGAGACGACTTCACATTCACTTACTGGAAGATGAGAAATTATTAGGTTTGTCCATAATTATCAAGAAATAAAGTGTCACAAACAAAACTTGACAAACTAATTAACCACCGTATTAAAACCCGGTTTTCAAGTTGACCACGTGTGTTGACCACCGAGTCAACCTGGTATTTGAAATTTTTAGGATTTCTAATTTTCTATATACTAAGGCCATCTGTATGGCATTTCGTTTGGTTCTCCAACCTATCTGTCATATTAGCGTTATGTCATCTTTCTTTTTCTAACTTAAAAGTTAGTATAGTGTAACTCAATTTTCCCCCACTTATTTTTAATTTTTTATTATACATTTAATTATTTAATGAAATAGAATATCTATAAATTGTTTAAAAGTAAAAACAATAATAATAAATACAAATACAAATTTCATTCTTTAATAATATTTTGGTTACATTAAAAGGGAGAATAATAATAATAAAAATAAATTTGAATTTTATTGGAACCATACTTTTTTTAATCATCTATTTTTCATCAAAGTCATCTTCAAAACATGTCCCATAGTGTGTAATAAATTGTAAATAAAGTTCATTATCTTAATTATAGTGGTTACCAAAGGCTATATTTAACTAAAAGAGGGTGGGTGGGGTGTTGAAAGGTCGGATTCTCCAACCTGAAATGACAAACCGATCGGGTGGACTTGGGGTGCGTAGTGGTGTAGTCTATGAAACTAAAGGTGAGCCGAAGCCTAACCTGAAGGCTATACGCAATGCCTAATAGTTATTATGAAATGGGTAGTTTCACCAAAGAGTATATTTAACGGAGAAGATGTTAGTTTTATGAAATGGATAGTTACAGCTTTAACTGATAATCGTTTTTCTTTGTCATCGATTAAAATAAATATCATTCATAATATGATTTTCAAACATTTTTTTGTTCCACTGATGTATTAATCATCATTTAATCTTTGTAATTACTAATTAGCAAGCTTCAAGGTGTATAAAAGTAAAGAAAATTGGTTAGCAAGATTTAATCTTTGGATGTGATAAAGAATATTTACTCTTTAGACATTATTTTTTAAATATACTAGCATTGTATCCGTATAATGCGACAGTGATGAATATCTTGACAATTTCTTTTTGAAAACAAGGGTGGTGTATTTATTTTCTAAATTATCATAGGTCAATAAAATATCACATTGATTTGTAAAATTCAATAAGAGTTCTAGCACTATGATTCTATTTTATTTAGCTAATTACCCAATTAAAAAAATCCAAGATTTATGTAACTAATTCAAGCTATATATTGTTTAGATTTATTAGTTTAAGCTATATATAATTTTTAATAGTTAAGTTAAAATATATATTGTATAATAGAATATTTAATATGAAAGGTTTAATTATTAAATTCTTTAATTATTAAATTTATTTTACATTGACTTGATTTTTTAAAAATATTTTTTTATTATATAAGATTTAATTATTAAAATGGTTTATAAGATTATCATTAACTCTACCTAATAGGTACTTCATTTAACAATTTCAACTTTTTAACTATGATTTTTATGATTTATTTAACTTTCTATAATTTCCTAGTGTGTTCTTATTATTTGCACAAGATGCATAAATATTTGTACTAATTAAAAGGGTTTAGTTCACCAAAATGTATATAATTTTTCGCGCTTTGCTATTGTGTGTATTGAACTTTAAAATTTTCTATTGTGTGTATCAAACTTTTAATTTGTTGCTATATTATGTATTTTAGATACATAAAAAAGGAAAAAATATATAAGTTTAGTATATACAATAGAAAGTTTAATACACATATTAGCGACAAATTAAATGTTCGATACATATAATAGAAAATTTTAAAGTTCGATACACATAATAGAAAAACATGACAAGTTAGATGTATTTTGATGAACAAAACCTTACTTAAAATTAAGAAATTAAGACTTTTAAGATGGAAAATATTAAATAGATTATATATTAGAATAGATATTTAATCCATATTTATATTTCTCCGTGTCATTTCAGCATGTGTGGATAACGCTGTTTTTCTAAGGGTTTAGTTCACTAAAATGTATCCAAGTTATCACGTTTTGCTATTGTGTGTATCGATCTTTAAAAGTTTCTATTGTGTGTATCAAACTTTTAATTTATCGCTATTGTATGTATTTTGGTTACATAAAAAGGTAAAAAATTTACAAGTTTAGTGCATACAATAGAAAGTTTAATGCACACAATAACGATAAATTAAAAGTTCGATACACACAATATAAATTTTTTAAGTTCAATACATACAACAGCAAAACATGAAAACTTAGATACATTTTTGTAAACTAAATTTTTTTTAATGTATTTATTTAGATATAGATAATATATGTTCAATATATTGTATTAATCTTAATATATATTGTATTAATAAAGGAAAAATTGCATGAAAATGTAATGAACTTTATCTTCGTTACTATAGTATGCCACCAAATTTAAATTTTTAAAAATAATACAATTAACTTTCATAATCATCTCGTTGTATGCAAACAACTTTTTTATGTGTGTGTTGTTTGGTTACCATTGTATATAATGAACTTTGCCATAACTTTTATAGTAGACATCAAGTTGCATACAATGTGAAGATTATAAAAGTTGATTGTATTATATTTAAAAAAAATAAAGTTGATTGTATATAATGGTAACTAAAACAAAGTTCACTGTATTTAAATGCAATTTACCCTTTAATAAAAGAATAACTTTTATCCATTTAATTAAAGAATCATAATCTTTTATTTAATCAATATTAAATTTTAATCATTTATTTGTTAAAAACTAAAACTTAAATTTTACTTTAAATAATCAAAACTGAAACTCGATTTAATTTTGCTTTTAGTCACTTTAATTTGTGTTAATATATTTCTATAATTCAAATTTTTTTATCCATGACACTAATTTTAGGAATAAATCAATTAAATATTTAGCTACATCAATAATAAAACATCAGATACGTTCAAATTCTTTTTCTTTATCATTTATTATTATATATATGCAAATCTTATCATTATTATATTTTACATCATTCGTAAAGTTATCATAATTTATTTTTCTTTTTAACTGAAAGTAACATAAAATTCTTAAACAAGTCTTAGATTAGTTGTTCCTTTGGTCATACAAACCAATCATATATTTAGCTAAGTGAATATAAAATAATACTTTCTTATAAATAATTAGGACAAATTGCACCAAAATACAAGAATTTTTACTAAGTTATCATTGTATACAACGAATTTTTTTAAAAATTAATACAATAAACTTGTTTCTCTCCCATTATATGCAACTTGTAAATTTGTAACCTACAAGTTACATGTAATTTTATAATTTTTTTTCCTAGTTTTTACTTTTTGGATATTGTGTTCGTCTTTATTCTTAAAATCCAAGAACATTTAAACCCATTTAAATCTGGAATGTGATAAAAGAGATTTCCAAAAAGAATGATCTCAACAAATATGAATAAGAATAAAAAATGAAGAACAATGAAAACATAGAAATCAGAATCACCATGTTAAAGATCAAAACCCAGATGAAGACTGAAGAATAAAGAAACCCTAATCATGAACTCACTTACTCACATATCAAAACCCAAAACACAAATATGGAAAATAGATTACAAACCCTAATCATCAATGGACAAATCTGAAACTCTATTACATATGAATCAATTTAGAAGCGGATAAATAATAAAATCCCCAAATCAAAATCAAAATAAAAAGCTCACATATTAAAGAAGGTGAGGTGGTGTTGGTCTAAAGCAACGGTTGAATGCGAGTTGTTGTTGGTCTAAAGCAACTGACGAACGCGAGGTGGTGTTAGTAGACCAACTTATGAAGGCGACGATAGATCTTCATTGAGGTCAAGGAGGCTAGACTAGGGCAGCAGCCACATATCTTCAATGAGGTCGAGGAGGCGGTGGCGGCAGCCACAGATCTTCAAGGAGGTGGCGGAGAATGTTGGTTCACGACGGTGGTCGGACTAGGGCGGCGGAGTTTGGAATAGGGCCGCAGTGGACAAATTATGCAACTGTGGGTTTTTGTATGTGAATGAATGAGAAAGATGAAGATTTGAAGTTGTGTGTGTTTGTATTTGAATGAAGGAGAAAGATGAGAATGAGGGAGAAAGATGGGAATGAGGGAGAAAGATGAAGATTTGAAGCTAATGAAGATTTTAGCTAAATATTATTTTATTAAAATGATTAAAAAATAAAAAAAAGGGGTAACCCGTTGTAATAGGAAGTGACTTGGTATAACAAGTTGTTTTGTATATAACGGTGCACTTTGCCAAGTCCGTTGTATTAATTTTTTTTTAAAGTCCGTTGTATACAATGGTAGCTTAGTAAAAGTTCGTTGTATTTTATTACAGTTTGCCCAAATAATTATGACTATCGGTATGTGTATACGGTCATACAGACATCTAAACTAGTTATCACAATAAATGATTATGTATCTCTGTATTTATGTTGAATGAGAAATAATTATTTATTCAATTTCTAAATTACAAAGTACATTTTTTTTAATCTGTTAAATACTTAAAGAAATTTTTTAAATGTGTATCTAATTAATTATAAGTCTTTGAAACATGGAAAGTAAATAGAATTACCAAAGAAAAGTATTAAAAATTATAAATATTAATAATATTAACTATTATACATGAAATATTCATTAATGTAATAAATTATTAAACGATAACCTAAATATGAAATACGAATTATTAAATATTAAATTTAACATATCAAATTAAAAATATTAATTTATATAAATTAGCTAAGCGTCCCATGTACTACACTAATAACGACAAATATCTAATTAAAAATAATAATGAATGAATGTTAGTATTTTATTAATATTATTATTATTAGATAAGATATGATCTTTATAAATTAAAATAAACATTATATAGACAAATCATCACCACATTTTAAGATTATAAATATTCTTAGTAAAAAGTTTGTGATACTTGGTATTTACTATTTAGTATATCATCAATCAACTATTAGCAATTCTTCAAGTCAACCAGATAATTAAAAATTAATCCTGATGAAATGTACCTCCATGTGCAGTTTACTCAAAATAATAACTTGCAGAAGTTTTTTATTCTTTTTATTTTTTTTTTCAAGATTATCTTAATAATTAAGAAGGATCAAATATAGATTCCTGTATAAATGATCCATCATGTCTAAACTTGATTTTTATAAAAAAAAAACATGTTACAAGACCTCTGCAATATGCCTAAAAAGTTGAGTTCTTGATCACGAACACAATTTAATTAATATATATATATATATATATATATATATAGTCAAAGGTAGTTAAGATATAACCTGTTCACTATCGGCTTGGAACTTGAAGACTTGGTTCTTTGCCTCCGGGGTTTGCTTTTGCAGTTTCAATGCTAATTCAATCTCTCTCACGACTTGATTCATATCAGGACGTTTATCTGGTTGATTTTCCAAGCAATCCCTTATGAGTTTTTCACATGCCCGGGCACATCCCGGAGAAATTTTTCTCCACATATTCAGGAGTAACCTTGGGAAGCTTTCCTCTCATGACAAACGGAAATGCTAGAACCACTAGTCTATTCCAGGTTGGCCTCTCGCATTACACTTCCAACAATAAAACACCGAATGCGTACACATCGTCTTTTCGGCTTAATTTGTAGTTGGATTTAAAACATTCAGGAGATAAATACCCTTCTGTACCTAAGAGTGACCCCGTAACAATGGTAGAACGATCAGTCCTCGACAATCCCATGCTTGAAATCTTAGGAACCAAACTCCCATCTAAGAGAAGATTGTGGCTCTTCAGGTCACCATGAATGATGTTAAAATCGGAGCCAGAATGAAGGTGCTCAAGACCTTTTGCCAAACCTAAGCAAATCTCCAGACGTTGCTCCACGGTCAAACGAGGAGTCTGGTTTTGGTTGTTGTGAAGACGTTCATATAGTGAACCATTTGACATGAACTCATAGACAAGAATCTTTTCATCCCCCGTATCACAGTATCCCACTAGAGAGATGATGTTGACATGATGAAGAACAGTCAACATGGCTATCTCATTCTCGAAATCCAAAGTCGCATTCTTTAGCCCCTGGTGCATACATTTCACGGCAACATCCCTACCAGAGATGTGGCCTCGGTAGACTTTGCCAAATGCCCTTTCTCCTACAACATTTTCGGTTGCAAATTCATTGGTTGCCCTTTGGATTTCACCAAGTGAGAATCTGAGGCAAGACGATGACGAGGATGAGCTTTGGTTACTCACATGGGAGGACTTCACGTGAACAAAATTTTTGATCAGAGACTTCATGTTAATTTGGTGGGAGAAAAAAGAGAGATTAATTTCGACTTATGAGGTGCTTCGAGCAGGAATCGTAATTAAGATATAAAGTATAAGAAGTCAAATTTAGCTGCATCCGAAGCTCTATCTTTATAGCAGATTTAATCATATATTATTATTATTATTATTATTATTATTATTATTATTATTATTATTATAAAACATTTATACCTTTTGCTTAGAGTTGTGTTCAATAAATTTTATTTAAAAAAATAGTCGTAAAATTTTAATATTTAATCAAAGGTGATTTAGTATACAATCACATTTGATTTGTAAAATCATCACATGTGAATTATAAAAATGTCACTCCGTCCAAAATTTTAAAATGCAATCTAGACCATTGATGTTATTGATCCAAAGGCTAAAATTAGTCTCTTTTGAGTTTTGACTATGAATTAAGTATGGACTATATTGAATATTTTTTACCTCTTAAATTTTAAGTATTTTAAAATTACTAAATTACCCCTCATATAAACTAATTAAATAGAGTTAATAAGAATATTCTTATATTCCATTTTAATAAATAAACCTTGCATATTTAAAAAATCAAGTCAATAAAATTTTTTAAAGGTCAACTCAATACAAATTAACTTAATTATTAAAAAACATTTTTGTAACTTTTTTTTTTCAATTATGGAGAAGAGAAAAATAAGGAAATGGAAAAAGGATAAAGAAAATAGACATGTTACCAAACAAAAATTATTTGTTGTTACCATATTGCATGAATATCATAATCCCTACGTCTTGAAAACGAACATGTTATCGAATAAAAACTATTCGTTATCGCCGCATTGCAGGGGTACCATACTATTATTATTATTATATTATAAAGCATTTAAACTTTTTGCTTAAACTTTTAAATTTTATGTATTTTAAAATTACTAAATTACTCCTAAAATAAACTAAATGGAAACTTAAATGAAATAACTATTAAATAGTGTTAATACTAAATGGAAACTTAAATGAAATAACTATTAAATAGTGTTAATAAGATTCTTATATTCTATTTTAATAACTAAACCTTTCATTATTAAAAATATAAAGTCAAATTAACTTAATTATTAAAACATATTTTCATAACCAAACCTATTATATCATGTAATAAATATTTTAACACAATTATAAGAAAATGTATATAAGTAGACCTCATAAACTCGAATAACCTATAATCGTAATTTATAAACATATATTTATAACTTTTTTAAATAGCTCATATAATCAATAATTTTAAATTAGTTTACTCTATTTTCTTAATGTCTTAATTTTAAATAGTTTCAAATTACTAATTTAAACTCTGTATTTTTATGCAATTTACTAATTTTTAGTAGAAACCTTTTTTTCTTATTTAATTGTTCTCAAATTTTATTTTAAAAATAATAAGAGATGTTATAAAAGAAAAATTATTCGTTGTCTCGGTATTACATGAATACCAAAAACGAATAAATTATCGAGTAGAAATTATTTGATACCGTATGATGCTAGTAATTAATTATTCAACAACTTCTATTTTTCCGTGTCATTTTAGCACTAGCGGTTCACAGCTGTTTTTTTTATCAATTTATTATTGCCAATTTGCTATCTTGATCAAATATTTAAATTAGAGTAAATTACACTTTTAGTTCTTTGGTTTCCTACAAACAATAGCAACAAATTAAAAGTTTGATATACAAAATATAAATTTTTTAACTCCAATATATACAAGGGCAAATTATATTAAAACACAATAAACTTTGTCTTAATTACCATTATATACAATCAATATTATTTTCTTAAAAATAATACAATTAGCTTTTATAATCCTCACTGTTTTTCCCGAATATGAATAAAACTAACTATGAATAAAATCAAAGTGCGGAAATAGTTTTAAAACAATGAACACACGAAAGTTTTCAAAGTGAGATTATATTAATAACCAAACTTTAAAGAATGCACAAGAACAAACTTGAGCACCGAGTACAAACTAAATCAAGAACAAACTTGAATGCAAATTAGCGAACAAACGCTTAACCTTTTCTCGTTAATCGAGCAGGTATTTATAGGCTAAGTAAACTAATCTTGACCATCTAATTTATTTACACGTGTACCGTTCTACACTTAATTAGGAACAGAAAACAAGATTGCCGTTTCGAGCTCCTTCAAAATGCGCAGATCGTGCACTTTACATAACAGGAAGATCCTGGTTATCAGAAGTATCTTCAGTTCAGAAGACCCTTTGATGACTGAAGACAAACTTCAGCTGACGTTCACTTCAGAACTAATCTTCAGATGAACTACGACTTCTTTCTTCAGATGTCGTCAGAACATTTTACAAAAGAATTATATATTACACCTTCAGTCGCTTTCTTCGAAAGCTTCTTCAGGAATGGAATATATACAAATAAAAGGACTAACAATCTCCCCCTATTTGTTTATAATCTATGACTATGTACAAAATGAATAAAGAATGAAAAGAATAAAGAATTACTATTCTACATGTCAGGTTTGAATTATTCAGGAGAAGATTCCTTTGGAGCTTTGAGCTTAAACTGCTTCAAGTATTCTACCAAAATGTTTTTGACTTTTGGATCTTTATTATCTATGAAGTATCGAAGAGATCTCAGATGAAGCCAGTCAGCCTTGGCGAAGTCTGAAACTCTCTAAAAACGAATCTTGTCATATGCATCAAGAAAATAAAATCCCCTCGGATTTGAGAGAACTTTACCCCACTTTAGGAATGAGACCAGGAGGCAACGTGGTGTCGAAGCCTTTGCAATTTGGAAGCTCTCCAATAGATATCAACTCCAAAATTTGTTGCTGAGATTTCTTGAGAGTGAGCTTCCTTCTCTGAAACTTTAACTTTTCAGCTCGAGTGGGTTTCTCTTTCTGTGGCATGACAGTTGCATCAGATCCCCTCTTCTTTACCTCTTCCTCATAATATTCAATTACCTTGTTGATCTCTCGTTGAATAAACTTAACATCATCAGTTTGCTTGCGTTTTGATAAACAAGCAAGTATTTTGTTCCATTCAGACACAGCATAGTTGAGTTGAACATCCTTGACAGATTGTATGCTAAAGAGAGGAAGATTTTTGCACTGAACCGTCAGAAGGGTTTCATTATTTACTTTCTTCAGCTTGATTGTAGTGATTTTATCAGGATGCCTTCTTTGATGTCGAGAGCTTAGCCACTTTTCTGCCTTTTGTTCCATGATTCTTTTCTTCTCCTCAATTAAAGCTTTTTCGGCTTCAATGTTTTCATGAATCTGTTTTTGAAGATCGAAAGGATCTAGATCAATTTTGTTAGCAGCAAGCTCTTCGAGTGCAACTTTTTCTGCTTCTATTCTGCCAAGTTCATCAGCCAATTTCAAGTCTTTTATTCTTGGATTTTCGTGATCTGAGTCACTTAAATCATATGTACCCTTACTCATCTGATCATCCGAAGAGACTATCACCATTTTTCATTTACCTTTGTCATATTGGCTTGGCTGACCACTAGATGAAGGAGCAGCTGATTGACTGGGAATTTGAGAGGCTTTAGCTTCAGTTATTATTTGCTGACATTCAGCTCAATCTAATTCTGAACTGAACAGATCAGCTTCAGCCTTTCTTTGATCAAGGAGACTTTTGAGCTCCCCTCAGCAAGTGCCTTGGCTTCCTCATCTTTGGCTAATTTGGCCTCGAAGTCGATCAAAGCCTTATTCTTGTCTTCTTCAGTGGCTTTGAGGTGTGCAAGTTCTTCTTCTAATCTTTGTAGGTATTCAACACGTGAATACTTTTTATCCCATTTGATTATTTTCCGATCAACGGTGGCCTTCCTTCTTATGATCTGACAGATTTTGGACTGTCTTCTTATTTCTCCCCCTTAGAAGCTGCAGAGAGTCCTGAAGCTTCTACCGAGTGAGACAAGGCCGAAATCTCCCTCGAAAGTCTAGAGAAGGAGGGAGCAAATAAATCTTGCAACTGACGAGTTGCATTTTCAGAAAGATTGACAGCATGGATGGTGTCAACCTTGGAGGAAAGGGAATTTACGGTGGTGGAGAGAGAAGAGAGTTGAGTGTTAAGCTTGGAAAACTCAAGAGTGGCGGAATCAGCTATTGTTGTGATAAGATGGTGAAGGGTCTTGTACATCTCATGAAGAATCAGATTTTTACGATCAATGGTTTTGGTGAGGGTGGTGAACTGAGTGTTGATAGACTCAATAAGAGACTTGAGCTCAGATTCAAGCTTTGCTTGATTATTGGCTACACACTGACCCTGAAAGGTATTGGACTTAACAGAATTAGAAATAAAAAGAACGAGTTCAGATGGACTTTCCAAAGAGGAAGCAATGTCTATTGAAGGCTCAGAGGTTTGAGAATGTACAGACTTGGGAGATTGAAGAAAATCAAAAGCATCACTGTCATCAAAAGGATTGACAATTGTATCAGGATAAGGAATATCAAACAAGGTGTTTAGAAGAGATGGGGAGGCCATAACATCAGGAGGAGTGACTGATGCATCAGGGGCCTGAGGCTCATTTGCTTCAGTTACAGTCTGGTTTAAGACTGTGTCTTCATTAGCATTAGGAATCTCGACTGAAGGAGGTTGAACTTCAGTGTCATTGATTAGTGAAGGTTGGGCATCACTCTCAGTTTGGTGTGAAACTGATAAATCATCTGCCCTTGTAGAATCCATAGTGTCAATGGGGTTTTGTGACACATCAAGGGATTTGGGTGTAGTCTCATCTTCAGGAAGAGTCATCAACTTGTTGGACCTCCGAAACTAGGGGAATTGTAGTCTCATCATTGGTGATAGGCTGAGCATCAGTGTCAGCCGATTTGGGTGCTGACTCATCATGTGCTTGGTCAATATCCATAGTGTCAGTTGGGTTTACTGATACATTAAGGGATAGAAGGGGAAGTTTAGTAGAGACAGGAATGGATGGTGGTACCTGAGTTGCAGTGGGTTTCCTGGTAGACTCAATGGTGGGTTTCCGGGATTTGAAATCCGACACTTGGGGTATTGGATTTGTGAAATCCGACATTTGGGTGAGACGCAACGCGTTGGCTGCTTGGACGCGACGCGTCCGCGGTTATGGAGGATTTTGTTGTTTGTTTGCTTTGTTTAAAGCTATGTGTTATATGTTGTTACATATGTGAATCTTATATGTGATGTTTGATTTAAAAGGATATAAATATATGTGTTTGGTATATATTTATGAATTGGTTACTGATTTCAGTTTATTCTGATCTCAGGAAAGGACAAGGCTCAGTAATATTAGACCACTGAGTGGGAGTTCGAGAACTCGAGGTGAGTGGATGTTTACTTACGGGTGTTATTAGTTGTAACTAGCTTGGGTTGCAACTGTTATCGGATTGATGCATAGATAGACTGTTGTTTATTAACTGATTAACTGTGATATGTTAATTGATTGTTGCGCCTATTGTGAAGTCAGCTATCGGCTGGGCATATTGGGCTAGGTTTGTTTGCTATCGGCTAATCAGTATTGTGGTCTTTTGATGCATTCGTTGCAACTTAAGATAATACTGTGTGAGAATAGAAAATAGACTATCGGTAAACCTTTGCTTGGCCGGCATTGGTTGTAGGTTCCTGCAGAACCGCCGGTCTTCTCGTGAGGCAAAGGGTGATTATGTGTTTACTGTTGTTGATATCATACGGTTATTTGCTAGTATATCTGTGGTGGTTTACTTCCATTCACTTAGCTTTGTGCTAATCCCCCACCTCTCACTACTTTTACAGGTGGCTGGTGAGTTCTGCGGTTTAGTTATGAGGGGGTGTAGCTTGGGGAATAATTGACAGGCACTCTGATTGGAATTGTGACGAGCCGTAGTTTTTGTAATACTGTATTTTAAACGGAATGATTTTGTAAAACCTGGTTATGTACTGTTGTAAATACTTTCTGTTAGATATTAAATAGTTTGTTAGCCTTATGTTCTTTTGTTTTGTAATATGTTTAACTAGATTAGTTTATTATATGGGCTAGGCCCACTTTTCTTATATGTATTAGTTAGTCTAGTTAATAGATGGTATTGGGCCATAAGGCTTTAGGGCCTATGTGCCTATTAGTATTTAAAGCCTTGCAAACCTAGTTTGCAAGGTAACTCTTTGTAATATATCAATCTCTGCATTCACGTTCAAGAAATACTAAGAGAGATTCTTCAAAGTTTTTACAAAGGGTTCATACTTGTTCATATCAACTTCATCATCTTTACCTCAAGTATTCTTGTTTACTCATCAAAGGACTTTCAATTGGTATCAGAGCCAACTCCCTACTGGATTGGTTCAACATTACCTGAAAGTAACATCAGTGTGTGAGAAACAAAACCCAGAAACAGCTTCTGTTTGTGTTTACGTGAAGTTTAGAAAGAAGAAAACCCATTTAGCCAAAATCTCTTGTTTTCAAGTTATTTGTTGCATCTAAGAAGTATTTAAGAAGGATAAAACCTTTTTAAGTGTTTTTAGGATAAACAAACAACATCTGGGTAGTGTTCTTCAAGTTATTTGAAAATTTAGTGTTCTTCAAGTTCCTAAAGTTTTTCTACTGTTTCATCAAATTTTTAAAAAAAATTTGTTGTTTTGGGTTGAAATCAGTAAAGAGAAGTGTTTCTAGTAAAATAAAAGGTCAAAACAAAAGTTTAGTAAGTTTTTAGTGTATTTTGGGCAAATTAGCAGTCTGTTATCGAACAGAGTATAGACCTGCAAGTTTTTGGATTATTATCCATCCGACAGTCGTGCGACTCTAGGCTCATCCGACTTTGGCCCATCCGACTGTCGTGCGACTTTCACAAAACAAACCATCCGAACTTATTTTTGAAAACTCTTCCGATCTTTAGGCTCGAAGCTCATCCGACTTTCGGACGAAAATCTCATTCGACTTTCGGACCACACTCAACTTCATCCGACAGTCGGATCACCTAGAACTTCATCCGACCTTCGGATCACCTAAAGCTCATCCGACCTTCGAAATTTCATCCGACTTTGGACCAAAAGCTCATCCGACTTTCGGATAACAATCAATCTCTTCGACAGTAAAAGAAACACAAATCCAAGAACTCTCAGTCCATCTGACTTTCGGACCATCCGACAGTCGCATCAAGTCACACTTGGACAACTTCACCCAATTCTCAAACACTTAAACCAACTTCACAAGTTTTCTCACACACACACTAACCATTCTATTTCAGGGAGAAAGATCCAAAGTAAAGATGAGTTCAAGCAACGAAATCCTCGCCATAGGAACAGACACTAAACCTCTAGTACTTTTCAGAAATGAGTACAATGTATGGAAAGGAAGGTTTATGGACTTCATAGAGCATAATGAAAAATATGGTGAAATGATGAAAGACAGCATCCTAAACGGTGATGCTATTTTTGAGAAATTTGTCGAGGTTGTTCCAGAAAACAATCCACCAATTCTTGCCGAAAGAAGACGGAAGCTCCCATCAGAACTAACTGCAGAAGAGAAAGACCGTGCAAGCGCCGACAAAGACGCAAAATATTACTTGAAACAAGGGCTATGCGCAGAAATCTACTCAAAAATAGACAGTTTGACTTCTGCCAAAGAGATTTGGGACGAAGTAAAACAACAAATGCAGGGTACTGAGGAAGGGTCATTTATCAGGGAAAAACAACTTGTTAATACCTTCCGGGAATTCAAGGCCAGGGAGGGTGAACTGTTACAGGACACTTACAGTCGCTTCTGCAGACTGTTGAACGAAATGAGGAATCATGGCGTAACGAGATTCGATCTAGATATAAACGTCAACTGGATCAATGCACTTGGTCCTGAATGGAGTGAACATGTTCGCTTAAATAAACATGTTAATCGGAATCTCAAGGCGGTATCCCACCACTTGATTTATGAGGACTTGAATCAGTTTCAAGATGAAGTTCTCACCAAACTTTCAATGAAGCATCCATCTGAACCGGTTGAACTAGTGGCTGAAAGGAGACCACGGGAATCATCCAGGGGTAGCAAAGGGAAGCAGGTTGTGATTGACTCCGACTCCTCGGAAGGAGAGATGGAGATGTTAGAAAAGGATGCAGTACTGAAAGCTATGTCATTGATTACGAGGGCTTTCCAGAACAAGTACGGAAAGACCAACAACCGACAGCGGTACACATCCGGACCTAGAAAAGGTGAGGGGATGGTAGCTGATGAGAAGAAGAAGACGGACAAACCCGCAGAACCTCAAGAAGAGGAAAAGAAATGCTACAACTGCGCTAGAATAGGGCATTTTATCAAAGATTGTCGAAAACCAAAGACTAAAGATGCCGAATACTACCGTAACAAACTGCGGTTGACTAAGAAAAGGGAGAGTGGGAGAGCGATGCTTGTTGAAGAAGATCAATTTCTGTATGACACAGATGATTCAAACGAAGATAGTACTGATCAAGCTCATTTTTGCTTGATGGCTCATGATGTAGTCTCCTCAGATGATGAGGATGAGGATGAAGCTGAGGGGGCTGATGACTTTGAAGAAACACACACTGATGATGCAGGTGTTTCTGGGAAGGTAAACATTGAGTATGCTCAAGCACTGGTTGAACACATCGAACGACAAAACCATAAAATCTCTAAGTTGGAACACCGAATCAAGAATCAATCAACTTCTAACTTAGACAACCTTCAAACAGAATTAACCGCGAAAGAAAATGAGCTAAATACCTTAAAAAGTGAAAATGAGGTAATAATTCATAACTTAAAAGCGGCCAAAGTCTCAGCTGAAGAAGATTTTAAGTTTTTGCAAAAAGAACGATGTCAACTGTACTAAAAAATAAAAGATCTCGAAGACCTATTAATTAAAAGAGATCAAACGGCACAAACCATTTTTCTGAACAAACCTAAGGATGTTAAATTTACTAAATGGACATACGAAGGTTTAGGTTACGTTAATCCTCACATAAGTGACAAGATAAGTGCTAAACAGTTATACGACTTTGAATGCATGAATATGGGATTAACCAAGCAAATGGTGTTCGTTGGACAAGTCGACGAACTGGCCGAGGAGGAACACAAGAGACGCATCACGAATAGAGCTTCAACCTCGTACGACTACGAAAGCCTAAATCAATCCTACATAACCGAAGTCTTCAAACCCACAATTTCCGATGACTACTTCCGAAGCTACTCCCAAACAGAAATGGAGTCATTACCATCAATCTCGTATTCTCCACCCGAGCCTCGCCTCTATATTCCCCATATGGATCTACAACGACACCTTTAGTTAGTTGAACTTGAGCTTGTCCATAGATCCATTGTCTTTGACTTTGAAAAAGAAATTCTTCATAACCTGATTGATCACCTTTCCACTGAAAATACCAAATCCCAAAATTCTGCTGCCATAAGCACGTCTAGAATCTCATTTCCACACGTGCAAGAAGGTGAATGTTCAACATCTAGAAACTCAAATTTCGACATACATGCAAGTGATGTATCCCAATGAATCTGGGTGAAAATTGTGAACAATGCATAATATCAGAAAAATCATTATTCACTCTTCATGAGAAACTTAATACACTTGAGAATGATCTTTTCAGAATGCAAACAATTGAATTCAATCACTTTAAAGGAAAAGGCAAGATAATTGATACTCCGTTATCACGAAAGAATAGTACATCGAAATCATCCAAATCCAAAACAAAGCTAATCAAGAAACAAACAACACGCTCTAGCCCTAAGAATGATAGTTTGGAAATGCTTGCTTCTAACCCAAATGTCCTTCTAGGTGGAAATGTGAAGAACGAGAGAAAACAGATTTTTGGATGGCGAAAGAAGCTAGAAGAGAAAGATGGAGGAAGACAAGACGAAGAGTGTTTGATTTACCCAACTATTTTCAATAAACAAACAACTTTATTACTTTGTAATGATTCGTCAATCGTAAATGTTAAACCTGTTCGAACTCCACTTGATTCTGTTAAAACTGAAATATTTTGCATGAGTGATGGTTGCATGGAAGGACACTGTACTTTCAAATGTGTGTATGATGATGATAGAAAGAAATGAGGGATCAAACCGAATTCAAACTATAAATCCTTTGAATCCACTCATGAACAAGCTTCCTTCATAAACACACGAGGTAATAAAATTACCTATTGGCGAAAGAAACACTCAACAAAAGCAAAATTCCAAATGAGTAACAAAAGTGTGCCTTTTAAACAAAATCCAGAATCAAAATCTACCAATGGGCACACTTCATGGACTCCAAATCGCAGATATCACAATAACTGGAATCACGCCAATCCTAATGCTGCCAAACCAACTGTCACAAATCACTTGAGTAAGCAAACTCAATTCAAACAGCATAAACAACCTACAGTTCAATACAAACCCATCAAAGTGATAACTGAAACAACCAAAGCAAGACTTCCAAAGAAATCAAGTGCATACATCGACGATGATGTCTCACTACCAAACGGTTGTAATCACGTGGTTATTGAACAATCCGTCACCACATCTCGAACAACCAATGCCCCCGCAACTTCCAAAGAAAGCACAATACCATCACCATCTCAATCACAAAAAATGTCACAAGTTTGTACTGCCAACATACTAAAAATGAACTTATTAACTGAAGCTACATGTGATACTGTTGTTTCTGCTAACAATCAAGGACCCAATACACAATGGGTACCTCAACAAATTTTGTCTTCCATGTGCAGATATCTAGTCGGTGGTACTTGGACTCCGGCTGCTCGAAGCATATGACGGGCGAAAAGAGTCTCCTTACGAACTATGTCCCAAAATACTCGGCAAATGTTCGTTTTGGAAACTACCATGTGGCTCCAATAATGGGAACTGGAGACATTATCAAAGAAAATATAAAAATAAGCAAAGTATCGTATGTAGAAGGGTTGGGACACAACTTATTCAGTATTGGGCAATTTTGTGACAAGGGGTTAGAAGTTAACTTCAAGGCCAAAACTTGCTCAGTTAAGACTGAAAACGGTGATGTGGTACTGACTGGGTCCCGAAGGTCAAATCTGTATACCATTGATCTTGTAGATCTGGAAGGCAAACAGTCAGTATGTCTTCTGTCCAAGGCCTCATCTGAACTGACGTGGATGTGGCAAACAGTCAGTATACCATTGATCTTGTGGATGTGGCATCACAAACTCTCTCACCTTAACTTCAAGAATATCAACAAATTGGTCAACGGTGATCTGGTTCGCGGACTGCCCAAACTGAAGTTTGAAAAAGAGCACCTCTGTGAGCACTGTGAGAGAGGGAAAATGAAACGGGCATCTCACAAAATCAAACAGGTGTCCAGCACAAAAGCTCCTCTCCATCTGCTGCACGTGGACTTGTGCGGGCCGATGAGGGTTCAGTCTCGTAATGGGAAGAAGTACATTCTCGTGATAGTTAATGACTATTCGAGATACACTTGGATCAAGTTCTTAAGGGCGAAAGATGAAGCTCCATCTACAATCATCTCGTTCCTCAAACAGGTGCAGAATCAATCACAAGGAAAGGTTGGAACTATTCGAACCGACAATGGCACCGAATTCAAGAACAAAGTCTTGGATTCTTTTCTTGAATCCGTGGGAATCATGCATCAGCTCTCCGCAGCAAAATGGAGTAGTCGAACGAAGAAATCGAACGCTTGTAGAAGCAGCTCGAACCATGCTGTCCTATGCAGATTTGTCACCTTCCTATTGGGCAGAAGCTGTCAACACAGCGTGCTACACACAAAACCGCACAATTTTGCACCGTCGCTTTAACAAAACTCCTTATGAACTTGCAAATGGCAGAGTGCCCAATATTAAACACTTCCACGTGTTTGGTAATCGGTGCTTTGTTCTCAATGAGAAGGCTAACCTGGGAAAGTTTGATCCCAAAGCTGATGAGGGAATTTTCCTTGGTTATTCCTCAGAGTCTAAAGCGTTTCTTGTGTTAAGTAAACGAACAAATGCTGTGATTGAAAGTATAAATGTGACTTTTGATGATACTTTAACCACTACATCTTTATCACCTGAGTCACCTGCAATCGTTTCTGGACATATCAGTTCAGGACCGGGACTTAATCGAAAGGAAACAAATATAACACACGCTAATGAATCTTCTGATTTTAAGTATATATTTGATTTCTTAGACACTGATGATTCTGGAACTAATAGTGTACCTATTGACAGGCCCACAGATGCTGTTTAGGAATCCCTTGAACTCACGCAGCAAACTGCCACCACATCCACAACCGGGGCTGTTAATTCATCTACCGACCCACTCCTTATACTAGGTGACCGGTACACTGCATCCAACTCCACAGTAAATACCGTCAGCGATGCTGCCACTGAGGATCACGAAAATAGCACTCCTCAGTCCTTCCCAGAATCATCCACTCCTGAGGGTGAACCATCCATTCAACAACGTCTGGATGAATTCTTTCCCCAGGATGTTACTAATGAAATTGCTAATAACACTCATCCTCATAACACCAGATGGACGGCTGCACATCCAGAGACGCAAATCATTGGAGACAAAGATGCCGACGTTCAGACCAGATCTGCCGCAGAAAATGAGTGTCAGTTCTCCAGATTTCTTAGTATGTTAGATACCACATGAACAGCTGACGCACTACAAGACCCAGACTGAATTCTTGCCATGCAAGAAGAGCTAGATCAGTTTACCCGTTTAAAGGTTTGGAGACTGATGCCCCGACCCCACGACAAGACCATTGTTGGCGCCAAATGGGTCTTCAAGAACAAGAAAGATTCTGACGGTGTGGTAATTCGGATCAAAGCCAGACTAGTAGCAAAAGGATACAATCAACAGGAGGGTATTGACTACGATGAAACCTTTGCTCATGTTGTCCATATTGAAGCCATCCGAGTTTTTCTCGCGTATGTTGCTTACAGGGACTTCAAGGTGTACCAGATGGATGTCAAAACGGCATTTCTGAATGGAATCCTTAAGGAGGAAGTTTATGTATCTCAACCAGAAGGCTTTGTTGATCCCAAACGACCGACTGACGTTTACATCCTTGATAAGGCCCTCTATGGACTCAAACAGGCTCCACGGGCTTGGTATGATGTTCTCTCGGCCTACCTGGTTCGTGAAGGATATTCGAAGGGACGAATTGACACCACACTTTTCACCAAGAAAATTGGAGATGACTATATTTTGGTTCAGATATATGTAGATGATATTATATTTGGCTCTACAAACTCACAGTACAGCCTAGAGTTTTCAAAATTAATGGCGAGCAATTTTGAAATGAGCATGATGGGAGAAATGAATTTCTTCCTCGGCCTACAAGTCAAACAGATTTCCAATGGCATTTTCATAAATCAGTCCAAATATATTAACGATTTATTAAGAAAATTTGAAATGTCGGACTGCTCGTCCAAATCAACCCCTATGTCTTCTAAAACCAAATTGTCTGCTGATTCTGATGGAAAGGCAGTCGATTTGAAAACCTATCGGGGTATGATCGGCTCTCTACTGTATCTCACGGCTAGTAGACCAGATATAATGTTTTCTACATGTCTCTGTGCTCGTTTTTAGGCAAATTCCAAAGAATCACATTTACTTGCCGTGAAACGTATCCTCAAATATTTGAAAGGGACCCCTGACCTTGGTCTGTGGTATCCCCGTGACTCATCATTTGAACTGCTTGCGTATTCCGACTCGGACTATGCCGGGTGTATGTTAGACAGGAAAAGCACATTAGGGAGTGCACACTTCTTGGGCGATCGTTTGGTCTGCTGGAGTTCAAAGAAACAAAACTGTGTCTCTACATCAACTGCCGAGGCTGAATTTGTGGCAGTTGCAAGTTGCTGCTCTCAGAGTCTGTGGATGCGAACTCAGCTACGGGACTTTGGTCTTACCTACTCCAAGATTCCCCTGTTGTGTGATTCTCAGAGTGCCATTGCCATTTCCTGCAATCCTGTCCATCACTCCAAAACCAAGCATATTGATATCAGGTATCACTTCTTGAAAGACAACGTCGAAAAGGGTCTGATTGAGCTCCAGTACGTTCCCACTTATCATCAGCTAGCTGATCTGTTCACTAAACCACTGGACGAAGCCCGCTTCTCATTTCTGGTTTCCAAGATCGGCATGCTTAATCTCAAACTCTAATTCTCTACTATTTTCATGTCTTGAACAGATTAACTGTTTTCTCTGTGCAGTTATACAGGTGCTCCTGTCTAGGGGGAGCGTTGCGGATTGAACACGACTGTTTTCTATGTATTCGTGTAGGGGGAGAAATGTGCAGTATTCATCTTCACAGATGATACTTCGTCAGATGTTAATTTTATTGTCTGTGTTAATGTCACCAAAAATGAAATAGAAAAACCACAAACAGAATAACAAAACAAAGTATTAATAATAACTTTTGTCAAGGTGAATGTATACGCACACAATGGCAAAAATTTCATGTTCTAGGTCACACAAAATCGAGTTATTTATAAATCCATTGTTTGGGTTTTGGGCACTGTTCTTCGCTATGAAGAACAGAGGGTTTCAAGTTCAAATGTGCTTAAAATTGCATTGTTTAGGCTTGTTTGAGAGTGCAAACTTGTTTGGGATTAAATTCCGAGTCATTTGGTACCAACTTTGAGTCTCTGAACTTAGTTTATGTCAAAAATCACTTTGGACTTAATATGAACTAAGTTGGGTGTTCTTAACAGTCAGATGAAGGAAATGGAATTTCATCCGACGGTCGGATGAAATTGGTCTATCCGACTTTCGGATGAAGTTTGGTCTATGCGACTTTCGAATGTCTAAGTTTCCACCATGCGACCTTTGAAATAAAACAACTCTGAAAAGACCAAGTCGTTGGTCCATCCGACTTTCGGATGAAACAGTCCCATCCGACTTTCGGATGAAACAAGGTCATCCGACTTTCAAGTGAAACAAGTTCATCCGACTTTCAACTTAAACAAATTCATCCGACTTTCGTATGAAATCAAATCTATTTGACTCTCACACAACTGGTATATTCATGCGACTTTCAAGATCACTACTCATGCGACTTTCACCTCATCCGACTATCGCATAACTTAAGCTTATCCGACTTTCAACACTTAGAAATTTTTGTGCCTTGCTTCAAATTTCATAAGTTACATAATCAAAGTCAAAGTCAACACCCAACATTCACATGTGCATAGAACTTAACACACATATTCATTCATGAGTTCACATGTTTATCAGCAAATATCTGTCTTTTCTCTTATGCTAATATGATCTATTTTATATGTGAAAGATGGCTGCTAATCAACCCCTTACCGAGGAAAGCCTAGTCCCTGCTACAGATAGGCTTGAAACTCTGAGCAACAACGTATATTTTGATCTAGCCATCCTCTTCGCCAAGCCATCACTGAAAACACAAACACATCACCCACCCATGTACCTGAAATCTATCTGCAGCAACTGTCGTACACTTTTACTGAGGGTGTCACCCGCTTGGGACACAAGTGCCTCCGGGGTCGTATTGAGAATATCCACACAACTCTTTCTGCCGTTCGACTAAGAAACCTATTGGACCTACTTGCTGCTGATCACTATCCAGGAAGAGCTGACTTTGATGAAAATCCAAGTGTAGATGCGGTACTAGACCTAATCAGAGGTCTTGGATATTAGGGAGAACTAAACCAAATTCATCAGTTCAGACGAACAAATCTTGCGCCTCTCTGGCAGACGCTAGCCACCATTATCTCCCGTACCCTGACTGGTATTCACCGAGGCACTGATGGCGGCTCCTACTACTCCCTACTCTTATTGGCTGGTGTTGCTTACCACCGCCACTTGGACTATGCCACCATCATATTCGAGGAGATCGTCCGAATGGTCAAGGAAAAGGAAACCTCTCGCCAGAAAACCTTTATACCTTTTCAATGATTCCTGACCATCTTCATTCCAACAGACCTGGAAACCTACCACACCATCCCTCGACGACTTAATAGCCCACAAGTCCAAGTACAACGCATCGCCAGATTCTTAGGAATCAGAGACCTTCCCGATGTTATAGCCATGACCGTACCAGTTGCCCTTCTTCGAACGCTGAATCAGGAAAGTTAGGTAGTGCGCGAGTATATGAGGGTTAATAGGATTACTCCTCCGGCGCCACCAGAGCCGGTTGTGCCTGCCCCGGGAGCAGTAGTACCTGGTGAGGGTCCTAGTGGTATTAGGGCTCGGGTGCGCAGAGGTGCCCCGAGCAGGGTTGTGATTGAGAGAGAAGAATATGTTGAGAGGGGCGGTGGAAGTGGTGAGCGAGGAGAGATACAAGAGAGCGAGGGAGTTGTAATTAGTGACTCTGAGGCCTCCACCCATGCTGAACCAGAGAATAAGTCCTCCACAGAAAGGACTCAAACCGAATCCTCCTCCTCAGGACAATCCATCTCGTTTGGTCCACGACCTTCTCCAGTCCGTCTCGAATCCACTGGCACGTGACAAGTTTCTGATCACCCCGAGGACATCCATCATGATTTATCAGACATATCTGCCACCTTTGGTGATGTACCGGTTATGGAAAGAGAAGACGAAGAAGTAGAGGTTGTAGTGAGTGATAGTGCTAGTGAGAAAGAAAATGATAAGAGTGAGAGTACACCAGACCGAGAAAGCCGGGAAGCCTCATCTACTACCGGTCGGGACACTGTTCCGACTGGTACTGAAACAGACGCTGGCATCCCACCAGTGCATGCACCTCACCCCACCAGCCACTCTGCTTCCACTCAAATGGAAGTGGTTTAATTGCACGGGGATCTATCACATACGCAGTCAGCCACTCGTTCGGAGTTTGCTGGCTTTGAATTCAGTGGACCACCTCCCCCGTCCACATCTTCTTTCGGAGCACCATTGAGTCTAGCGCCACCCTTAACTGGTTTTCAATCATTTGCTAGGACACAATCTGCATTAGCACGTCTTCGTGACGTTGCGAGAACGCCCGTAGCGGCCTCTACTGCAGAGGTAACGCGAGGATCGAGCGGAAGTCCCTCCAATGCTACAATTGTGCCAACACTGCGTGAGGGCCACGGGTCTGAAAGACCTGTGCCAACCGAGCCTCTTGGTGAGGTCGGGGTTACACCGGAGCTTAGGTCTTTCCTAAACTCTAAGTTCTCTTCTCTAGACTCTGGCCTGAGGGAGTATGTCAACGCACAACTCCACTCTAAAATCGACTCCCTCAGAGCCCAAATCCGAGCCTTGGAAAACCACCCACCTACCGTCATTGAGCGAGATTATTCAATCGATGAACTCAAAGACCTCCTACATGCTAAACTGAATAGTGTTGCCCATCCTACACCCGAACAATCAACCATCCTAGCAGAAATACAACCCCAACCCCAGCCCTCCTCCTCCAGCTCCACCACCTTCCAAGATACTGTCCTACAAGCCTTAAATGCCTTAACCTCTACCGTCTCAAATATTAGCAAAAGGCTGGAAGTCGTGGAGGAGTCTTGTAAGGCTCAATCGGAAACATGCAAGCGTAGGCATGATGATCCTGAGGATCCAGGACATCATGAGGGGGAGAAGCGGCAGCGGCGTTACATTGGGGCTCAAAGCACAGTACTCCGAATCGAAGCCGCCCCAGTGTCAAAGCCGTCAGAGGGTCAAAGCGGCAGTGGGAGTGGGGGTAAACAACAACAAACCGAGCCTACAATTGCAGAATTTGAATTTGAAGCAGGTCAGGGGACAGAATCAGAGGTAGAAAGACAAGAAACCCCAACAATCATCCCAACAATCCATACTCCTACAATCCAAATCCCACAAATCCAAACACACTCAAAAGAGCCAGATTCCTCTCTTCCTGAATCCTCAACAGAAAAATCCAAAGGCAAAAGGCCAATTACAGAGGAAGTAGAAGAGACTCCACTAATCAACATCTGCAAAGTCTTCACAACGGTAAACAGGGAGCTGTTTGACATCTTTCCACCTGAACAGGGGCAATTCAACATTGCGCCCATCGATCTTATAAGTCAGCAGCAACCTAAAGGGTCTGAACAGAAAAAGGGTGAGTGGCTGGTACCTGCAACTTACCATGGAGGACCTATGCCCTTGGGCACTCACGAAAGAGTAATAGCAGAAAGGCCACTCACGAAAGAGTAATAGCAGAAAGGCCAAACATCAGAAATATCAGGCCTAGGGAAGCTCTAGCTAAAGACCAACCTCGATGGCCCACACAATGGTTAAATACTCCGTATCTTGAAGAAAGAATTCCGGGTATCTTCTCAGAGGTTGTCAGAAAGGTTGATGATCTATATGTGCTAAACTCAGCAGAACATGAAAAAGCCATCAGATTTGCCGCCACCTTCCATACAAGTGAGAAACAACAAGTGGCCTCCAAACATCCAATTGTCAAGATCGAGTTCGTGTACTTGCGTAACTTCCTCAACTATCAAATGGTTCACTTCCATGTAACCAGAGCAGATGGGAAAAGATATACATTTCATGAGGCCGAGCTTAGATTCTTGAATTTGGGAGACATAACTCATATGGAAGATGAGCTGGCTTGCAAGCTTGAAAAGACCTGAAAAGAACAAAGGGCTCTCCAAGTTGTCAGAGACTTTATGAGAAAGAAAATCATTCTGTGAAGAACCCACGATTTACAGCTTGGTGCTGAGGCTGATCTTGCAAAAATAAATCTTCAAAGGCCTAACCAACAGCATTCAAAGCTTGACAAACACAGAAAATACACTATTATAGAAGAATATGATGAAGAGTACGAAGGAACGGATGGATTCGTCATGCCAAATCTTAACGGAGAGAAAGCATTCCTTCAAATTTCAGAACTCAGTGCATATTCTGATGGAACGCTTCAAAGATGCATATCCAAATTCCGCAGAACATGCTTTAGAAACTGCCACCTTCCTGATCAATCAGAATTGGTAAAAATGACCAGAATAGTAGATCAGTTAGAGGACAAGATTCAGGAAAGAAAGGCCATCCGGAGTTGGGAAAGACTCCTGGGTCAGAGGAGCAGATGAAATCAAAATTACCTGCTTCAGCACAAGGCAACAAAAGGGGGAGATTGTTAGATATTAAATAGTTTGTTAGCCTTGTGTTCTTTTGTTTTGTAATATGTTTAACTAGATTAGTTTATTATATGGGCTAGGCCCACTTTTCTTATATGTATTAGTTAGTCTAGTTAATAGATGGTATTGGGCCATAAGGCTTTAGGGCCCATGTGCCTATTAGTGTTTAAAGCCTTGCAAACATAGTTTGCAAGGTAACTCTTTGTAATATATCAATCTCTGCATTCACGTTCAAGAAATACTAAAAGAGATTCTTCAAAGTTTATACAAAATGTTCAAACTTGTTCATATCAACGTCATCATCTTTACCTCAAGTATTCTTGTTTACTCATCTTTTACACCACAAAGGACTTTCACTTTTGGTATTTAATTCACTTCCGCAGTGTATTTAAAAAGTGAAAATTTTATGGGTGAAAATACGGTGTTACAAGTTTGGTATCAGAGCCTTGGCCTGGCGATGTATGCACAGTGGAAGTGTTGCATTCCCAAATCTTGGCTCAAGTTAGGGGTTAATTATTCCTTGAGTGTAGGGATTAGGGTGAATGTGAGTATTGCTTGGGTGGTTAGTATGTGTTATACTAACGGTTTTGAACTAATCAGTTGGTGAGATGTTGTGATTGTTACAGATGGCTGATAATAAGAACTCAACAGGCGCCCCTATTGTCCCAGCAACAGTGGAAACTTTACAGAATATTGGTATATCCGGTACAGCTGGAGATGAGAGGCATGAATACATCTTTCAACTGGAGGGTCAGTTACAAGATCTAAGAAAAGAGTTGGATCAACAGAGACAGGATTTTGTGAGTCAACCACCGGTTGTTACAGTGGCTTCTACTATACTTGAGATACCACCAATTTACCCGACTAGTACTGTGTATACAGGGATGCCTTCTGCATCGATACCATTTCCACCAGTGTCTCAACCGATGTCTCAACCGATGTCTCAACCATTCTATTACCCTATGTTTTCACAAGGATCGGTGCCATATCCTTTCATGGGATTTCCACCTAGTATGGGATTTAAACAACCATGTACGTATAAACAGTTCTTGGATAGTAAACCCGAGGAGTATCATGGTAGTACAGATCCAAATATTACTTTGAATTGGTTGCGACACATTTCAAGGATTTTGGATGCTTGCAATTGTGAGGAAGAAATGAGGGTTTGTTTTGCCACCAGGATGTTGAAAGGAAAAGCGATGGTTTGGTGGGATTCTATCACTACACATAGCTCAGATGGATGCAATTACTTGGGATCAATTTCGAAATAAATTGTGTGAATAGTATTGCAATGCTTTTGAGTTGAACAAGATAAGACAGGAGTTCATGGAACTGCGTATGACGAAAAAGATGTCTGGATGAATTGATTGAGCAGTTCAATTCGAAACTGAGATTTGTGACTCAGTGGGTACCTGATGAACCTTCCCAGGTTCAACATTTCATTGGAGCATTACTTCCTGAGTACAGGAGCACAACTCGTTTGGCTGGATCGTTGTCCCAGGCTTTCACCATGGCAAAGTCTGCAGAGGGAGACATACAGGCAAGAGATAAGCAAAAACGAGATGAGACGGCTGTGCAGAAGCCGAGGTATGAACAGACTGGTAATCAACCAAAGAGGAGTTGGCAAGGAAATCAGTCACAGGGAAGTCAGGACAGTGGGGTAACCACTGAGGGTTCTGGTCAGAGACCGCAATGGTGTAGACAGTGTAGATCTAACCATTCTGGGCAGTGTATAGTTTAGACCATGCGATGTATGCGTTGTGGAGCGTTAGGGCATGAAACTAGGGAATGTGATTTCCCTCGAAGTGTGTGCTGAAACTGTCAAAATGAGGGACATAGGGCTGGTGATTGTCCTTCTGGGAGGAAGACTGGGACAGGGACGGGGGCAGAAGCGGTTGAGGGATCATCATTAGCAGGGCAAAAGAGAAAGAACCCTACTGTGCGAGAGGGTGGGGTGTTCAATATGATGGCTAGTGATAATGCCACCGCCGATGATGATGATACGGGTATGTTTTGATAAAACTTTAAACCTGTATGTGTGTGTTAATTAACTTTAAAGTTAATTGTGGATATTTTATGCATAGTATGTTCTAAAATGTGTGAGTTTATTTTTGATGAGATTGATTCTCTAGAAATAGAACTAAGTGATAATAGATGATTTTCTATTATGAGTTATGTGTTATATATCAAGATATGGTATGATGATAAGTATGTGTGATACTTGATTTAAATGCTAAGGGAGCATGATATACCATAGAGATATATGTGCAGATTAAATTGAATTGCATGATATAATGTGTATCATATGATTTATATACACTATGTGTTTATGTGAATTCAATTGTGTACAGAAAGAAGACAGAAATGAATTACTGCATATTGGGCAAGCCTGGGGTGTGCAGTATTGTGCAGGTATAAGGAATGCTGAAGATTATAAGTGGATGTATAATCTACTGAGTACAGTTGATTCATGAGGATGGATGATAATTTTAAACGAAGTTTGTGGTATGACGGGAAATCGCATTTGTTGGTTTGAAATGTGAGGCTATGCTTTGAGATTGGATGTATAGTGGATATCTTGTGTTAATTGGGATATCATGAGATGAAATTTTTACCATGACTTGAAAGTTGCAGTTGATATAAGTGCAGAGATGTTATATTAACTGTAAGGGAAGACATGTGTGATTGACGTGGTCAATGGGAAATATATTAAATGGTTAACTTGAAGAAGTTATCTGAATGATTGAAATGGTGATCGGACTGAATCAGAGAAAGTGATGGTGGAATTTGATGTTATCTGGAAAGACGACGTGATGACAGATGTGTTGATCTGTGAAAGAGTTAATGATGATAACATTTTGTATATGCGAGGTTGAAGTATCTCTAACTTAGTAGATGAATCAAGATTTCCTTTACAAGAAATTCTTGAAGAATGAAAAGGTTGAAACCTTTGAGATAGATAAAGAGAGAAGAGGATTGCAATGGCCTGAACTTATGGAGTCACAAATTGTGGATCTTGTGTGTGAAGATGCCTTTGCTTGGAGATGCCTTTGCTTGGAAATACCTATGCTTGGAGATTACCCTTGCTAGGAAGTGCCTTTGCTAAAACACTGGAGTTGAACTTTACAGGGATTTATAAATTAATTGCCAATGCTTTATTGTGGAGTAATAACCTGAGGGTTGAGTACTGATGGTATACTATGTGAATGGAGATAGTATGTGATATGAGATAGGACATATGGAGTGTAAATTGAAGTGGTATACCGGAAACTTATGTAACCTTGAGATATTGAGATATCTGAGGGGTGATGATGATAAGACGTGATGGAAATTGTATTTGAATTGATCAAATAAAGGGAAACCTGGATATGTTTTAAGTGGTTATTGACTATTCAGTATTTTTGTTATCAGTGAGACGGTGTCTGTTGGACAGATGCATTTAATTGAGTGTTTGAAAGGGATGATTTGCAGAGATGATAATTCATATTTTGAAGGCTTGTGATGGAAGTGAAGATTTGTTTAAACTTATGGAGAGTTTACAAACGAAGATTGAAACGGAAGTTGGACGATGTGACAGGATTTTCCTGATAAATAATTAAGTGTGTGATTGAAACACGACAATTTGAGAAACCCAATGATTGTGGGTGAACTAATTTCTGACAGTGGAATATCAGAATACCGTGTGTACAGTTGTGAGATTGTGGTAATAATACTTCAACCTATTGATTTAAAGTAAGTGATAAACGATGTGTGAATAATTTGGCATGATAAATGATTGGAAGCTATTGGGATTTATGACTGAGTTAGACATAAATTCAGGGGATGCTTGAAAACGAGAGTTATGAACTAACTGTTGGTTGATGATAAGCTGTAAGGATTGTATGGTTATACGTTAACAGTTGAAAGTGCGATGGAGTTTACCTGATTTAACTACCAAAAGGAGATATGAAGAGTTGACATCGTGGTTGATGTGTGTACAGTGAGATTCCGATGACGGAATCCTTTTAAGGAGGGAGGATTTGTAACATTCTTATTTTGGTCCTAGTCGTTACGTGAGCCAAGGTATGTCTAAACACGTGATTAGTATTTAATTATATGTTTAATTATTTACTAATGGCTTTAATTGAATTAATTGATAAGTAATTAATTAAAGTTTAGATATTTATTTATATATATGTGTATGGATATATATATATATAAGTATGTATGTATGCAAGCATATGTGCATGGAATCAAGGGAGGTGACACCTCCTGCTTCTTTAATTGATAAATATTATGCAACATTTGATATGCTTCACTTTACCAAAACCGACATAGTGTTTGTGTGTGTGTTTGAGAAAGAAAGCAAGAAAGTTGTATACTTGGAAAAGTGAAAGTGAAGAATTGTGTTGGTTAATTCTAAACAAAGGTATGATGATGTTCCTTGCATGATTCTGAACATATTGATACGCTTTTCTGATAAAGTATATGTGTATATAGTGAAACACCATGAAAGGAGCTTGAAGCTCCATACTTGACAAATGGGTTTTGTGTGTTTTTGGTGTTTTAATTGTTATTAATGTGTTCTTGATGTTGGATACATCTCATAAGATTCTTATACATGTTTTAGAAGTGTTCATATTGGATTTCAAGTGTTTAAATCGGGTTTTGAAAAGTGTAAGTCGGCTGAATGTTGAAGAAGATGATGCAGAACCTGTCGCGACGCGACGCGTCCGGGAAGAAAACGCGACGCGTCCTTGGTAAGTATCGGATTCTTGTTGAAATCCGATTAGAAATCCAATTGGTGAAATCCGGATCCAAAATCCGATTATGGGAATCCGGAGTAGTGAAATCCGACAGTGGAAATCCGGAACTTGAAGTCTGGGATTTGAAATCCGACACTTCAGGTATCGGATTTGTGAAATCTAACATTTGGGTGCGACGCGACGCGTCGGCTGCTTGGACGCGACGCGTCCGCGGTTATGGAGGATTTTGTTGTTTGTTTGCTTTATTTAAAGCTATGGGTTATATGTTGTTACATATGTGAATCTTATATGTGATGTTTGATTTAAAAGGATATAAATATATGTGTTTGGTATTGTAACATCCTCGATTTGGGCCTAGCTGTTAACCTTGTGTAATTAAGTTAATTATGTTAATAATGAAAAGTTAAATGTATGTATGTTTGTTTTGTGTAAATATATGTATATATGTTAAAAGGTAATTAAAGTAATTAAAGAAAAGAGAAATCCAGAGGCAACCGCCTCTGGATGTGGTTTCAAGTGTATATGTATATATTGACTTGAAAAGTCAATATGGTCAAAGTTACCAAAGATACACACCTTTTGCAATCTCTCGGTTTTCTCTCGTCTCTTTTTCTCTAATTTTCTTAGAAGCAAGGATTTTGGTGTTTTGATTCCACTCAAAGGTAAAGACTTGTTTCTTGTTAAGAATTAATACATATGAAACTGCTTTTATGATTAAAAGCATGATTGAAAATCAAACCTTTGCAAAACATCACTTAGAACAATCAAAGTTTACTTTGCAAGTGGGTTTTGGTTGTTTGGTGTTATTGTGTGGGTTATGATGTGTTTTCAAAGTCATACCAACGAAAATGAGTGTTTTCAGAATGTATAAATGTCAAAACAAACAAGAAACAAGCTCTGGAAATAAGCCAATGAAGATGGCGGTTTCCATGCTAGAACAGTCGGATTCCGAGACATGAAGGTATCGGAATTCGCATGTTCACAAATCCGATTGAGTGTCGGATTCCGAGACTTTAGAGTATCGGAATCCGCATGTTTAAATCCGCATGTCTAAATCCGTGTTATGGGTCTAAATCCGAAAGTATCGGAATTCCTAAAGTTCACATGTAAATTGCAAGTCAAAATCCGAAAGTATCGGATTTTGTTGTAAGTGTCGGATTCCGACAAAAGTGTCGGATTCCGATTGAAGGTCGGATTTCCAAGTTTTCAAGTTCATAAGTGTTGAAATCCGATGAGTGTCGGATTTTGCAAAGTATCGGATTTCCCTTAAAAGTATCGGATTTCATGAAATCCGACAGATTGTCGGATTTGTGTGGGATCCGGATTTGGGGGGATTTCTTATGTTGGCTTTGTAGCTATTTTAGTATGCTAAGATGATTAATGTAAATCCTAATGTTCTAGGATTGAAAACTCTAGGCAAGGCAAGAAGTTAAATAACTATCTGTTAAGTCACTCAGGTGAGTACCGACTTCCATAAGCCTCAGTAGAGGAAGAATTACGTGTTAAGTGATTTGAGTGCACTTGTGCTCATAAGTAAATGAATAAAGAATTGCCATGTTATTTAAAGTACAATGCCATGCTAAATACTTGTCGTATGTAAGTTAAGTGCATGCCAGCGGGATCCAGAACTAGAACCGCTTAGTTAAATGAATGCTATGCATGATACTAATTCTGAATGAATCAGTTAAGCAAAGATGTGATGATATGTATGCTAGGGATCCAGATTGGATCCGTAAAGAAGTAATTGAATGTAATTGCATGCTAAAAGAAGTAAATGAATATGCATGTTAAGTAAATGAACAAGATATGTGTATGTGTTCGCGAACATCAGCAAGCATGGTTAAGGTCAGCCGGATAGCTGGATCCCAGGGACCCTTGATCAGGAGATTCGGGATTTAACGGTGATTCGAGGTAACATTCCGGATCGTAGGTTCTGCGGAACCGCCGTGCCTTATATCATGAGGGTTAATCAGTCAGAAATGGCTGAGTCACCTAAGGAGCCTCTGGTTCCGTTAACGATGCTTGGTGGACTGCTTTATGCTCCCCCACCAGCGCGGAGGGTTGTGTCTGATCCCCCGGTGTATTGGTGTTGCGGGACTAGCTATCCTGCAAGAAACAACTTATACCGATCGTGTTAACACACCACAATGTGATAGGATAGCATTGTATGCTTATTCCTGATATGCATGTTCTACTCTAATGAAGTTTATGCCAAGTTTGTGCTCACTAGCTAAGTGTAGATAATGGTGCCATGTTAACTGCTTTTGCAGATCAAAGATAGATTTCCTGGTGAGCCGGGTCCCCTGCCTCTGGATATTCTGCTGGAACACTTGTGTTGTAATATGTACATTATGGTCGGTTGTTTTGTAGAGTAACACCAGATACTGAAACAATGTTTATTGTAAATATTTCCGCGGCTTAATGATAATTGTTCGTGATTAAGTTCACGTTTGTTAAAAAACGAAAATTTTTGCTAAAATCTGGTAAATGCAAAGCCGGTGTTACAGGTATATATTTATGAATTGGTTACTGATTTCAGTTTATTCTAATCTCAGGAAATGACAAGGCTCAGTAATATTAGACCACTGAGTGGGAGTTCAAAAACTCGAGGTGAGTGGATGTTTACTCACGGGTGTTATTAGTTGTAACTGGCTTGGGTTGAAACTGTTATCGGATTGATGCATAGATAGACTGTTGTCTATTAATTGATTAATTGTGATATGTTAATTGATTGTTGCGCCTATTGTGAAGTCAGCTATCGGCTGGGCATATTGGGTTGGGTTTCTTTGCTATCGGCTAATCAGTATTGTGGTCTTTTGATGCATTCGTTGCAACTTAAGATAATACTGTGTGAGAATAGCAAATAGACTATCGGTAAACCTTTGCTTGGCCGGCATTGGTTGTAGGTTCCTGCAGAACCGCCGGTCTTCTCGTGAGGCAAAGGGTGATTATTTGTTTACTGTTGTTGATATCATGCGGTTATTTGCTAGTATATCTGTGGTGGTTTACTTCCATTCACTTAGCTTTGTGCTAATCCCCCACCTCTCACTACTTTTACAGGTGGCTAGTGAGTTCTGCGGTTTAGTTGTGAGGGGGTGTAGCCTGGGGAATAATTGACAGGAACTCTGATTGGAATTGTGACGAGCCGTAGTTTTTGTAATACTGTATTTTAAACGGAATGGTTTTGTAAAACCTGGTTATGTACTATTGTAAATACTTTCGGTATTTAATTCGCTTCCACAGTGTATTTAAAAAGTGAAAATTTTATGGGTGAAAATACGGTGTTACATGTCTCTTCATCAGTCAGACTTGGTTTAGATACTTTAAGTAAAGGATATCTTACCTGAACAGCGTCTGTGGATGTCGATGAATGAAGCTGAGTTTTGCGAAGAATCAGCGGGGTATCGTCAGGCGAATCCTCACTCGAAGCATAGTGAGATATGATGGGACTAGAGGGCATGGTGGGTTTGTGGTGTTTAGAGAGTGATCTTATCAGGTGAGTAGTAGTTGGTTGCTTAGAAGTGGATTTAGGTATGGCTGAAAGGTTGGTGGATGGCTTAGATGTGGTAGTCATTAGTTTCCTTTTCTTTGTCTTAGATGGAGAGGACTGAGATTTTTGTGTTTGAGGTTTCGAAGGAGCAGCTTCAGAAGATAAACCCGAGTATGGTAGTGGAATGGCAGGAGAAGGCTTCAGCGAGACTAGTGCAAGCATTGGAGCAGACAGTGCTGGGTTGAAGGAAGATGAGGAGCCGGTCCATACTGAACCCGGTAGGGAAGGAGATGGAAGTAGGACTGAAGCAGAATTGTATGCTTCAGGTGTTAACAGTGAGTAGATAACCAATGATACAAACCTGGGAAAAGGAATGTGTTGAGACCTTGTGCGTGCTATCAGTGAGACCACCAGACTCTCCATGATAAGTTCAGCGAAGTCAATGTTATGACCATGGATAATGGCATAGGCCATTTTCAGAACAGCTTCATTGACTTGGTCAAGACCACCAGTTTTGCTCGTCATACAGAAATTCGGATGAGCAATCAGACAGTTCCACTCCTTTGGAAGACGAGTGCGAACCATAGAGTTACCTTTGACCTTGTGCTCATTAGCATATTGAAAGAAGGAGAAGAGCAGCTCCTTAGCATTAGCAGTGAATGAGGTGAGTTCCCGGCGAGGAAGTTGAAGAACAGATGCAAGAAACCTCGTGGTGATTTCAGCAAACTTGCTACCAGAGAGCATACTGAAGTGAATACTTTGGCCGGAGGTTTTGGGTTTGATGACTTTAGCGGTCATCCAGAACTCACAGATGTGTTCTTCAAACATTGGAACCTTTGCAGAGAGAGCAAAGTTCAATGGGCAGTTGCGAAGATAGGTCATAATTTGGTGAAGTGGTGAGGAAGATGAATGGATGGCTAGGTCAACGGCGAAATTGTTGTCTTTGAAACAGATGGATTCCAGTGGGATTTTAGGGATAACATCAGACGGAAGGGTTACCTTTGCGGAGGCAATTTTGGGGGCCATTGAGTCAAGCACAAGAGTTGTTTTTGCTTTTGAATGAGAGAGATCGCCGGAGAAGATGAGTTGCAGGTAAAGAACTTGAAGAGGCGATATTGGGTTTTAAAGGGGTTTAAACTAAATCAATCTTGGCGGTTGAATAAATCTAGGGTGAAAATAAGCGCGTGAAGCCGGAAATTACGCAAGGATAACTTTTGTGATGTCAAACAGTTATTGGGAAAACTAATTTACCCAGTTATCTGGAAACTAGCTATACTTCAACAACACACCATTAGCAGTAAGATAAAAATTTCACAATACAAAGGAACAAAAAATTATCCAAACTTTTCATTTGAAAATTTTATCTAAACAAACAAAAGAAACGAGAAGAAAAAAAGAAGAACACAATGCCAACAAGAATAATAGTTAAGCTTGGAAATTTCTAATACCATATCTGAACAAAAGATTACATGATGTTAATCATGAGTTACATGGACTGTCAAAAAAAATTACATCATGTTTATGATAACACAAATATTTGAGACGAAACTTCAATCCTAATCCCTTCATCGGGATACGTATAGTGATAACATAGCATACTCGGAAGAACACAAATGTAATTATGAATTCCATTAGTTGTTGAGAAAGTGAAATATTTTCTTTGAATCGGATTTTGATTTGCAGGAGATGAAAAAAAAGAAAATCTTTGGATGTTTATAAAGAAATTTACTCATGATTACGCTTTAGAGATGATTTGACAGTCAGAGAGAGGCAGGGTAAAAGTACTTATACAAGCTTAGCTATTAGGGTGGCTGGCATTAAATGTGACAAGAAAGAATGAACAGTAACAATCAAACGTACCTGAAATAGCTATATTGTTGAAGGATTTAGCATTCCTATTTCTGCAATCAGTTGATTGAACCGGTGTTCATCTAAGGCTTTTGTGAAGATGTCAGCAAACTGATGTTCAGTGGAGATGAAACGAAGCTCAATTTCATTCTTGGCTATATGATCGCGAATAAAGTGATGGCGAACATCAATGTGCTTTGTGCGAGAATGAAGCACTGGATTATTGGAGATGGCAATAGCACTTGTGTTATCACAATAGATGGGAGTGCGCTGAAAGGAGATGTCATAGTCAGCAAGCTGATGTTGCATCCATAAAACTTGTGCGCAACAACTCCCAACTGAAATGTATTCAGCTTCAGCGGTGGATAGAGAAATGGAGTTCTGTTTCTTACTTTGCCAACTTACTAGTTTTCCACCTAGTAGCTGATACCCACCGGTAGTACTCTTCCTATCAATCTGACATCCGGCATAGTCTGAATCTGAAAATCCAATTAACTCAAAGCCGGAGTCTCTATAGTACCATAGCCCAAGTTCAGGAGTACCTTTCAGGTATCTGAAAATACGTCTGACAGCCGTCAGATGTGATTCTTTTGGGTTTGCCTAAAATCTTGCACATAGGCATGTGGAGAACATTATATCAGGGCGACTGGCTGTCAGATATAGTAAGGATCCGATCATCCCTCTGAAGGTAGGAAGATCAACTACTTTACCATTCGGATCAGCGGTAAGCTTGGTATTTGGAACAATGGGAGTCTTCATAGAGGAAGAGTCTGAAAAATTGAACTTTTTGAGTAGGTCTTTGACGTATTTCCCTTGATTAATGAAGATACCTTGGTCATATTGCTTTATCTGAAGCCCAAGGAAGAAATTCAGTTCTCCTATCATGCTCATTTTGAACTTTTCTAACATTATTTTCTCAAATTTCTTGCATAAACGATTGTCGGTGGAGCCAAATATGATATCATCGACATAAATTTGAACTAGAATGAGTTCACCTTTTTCTCTACACTGAAATAGCGTTTTATCGATGTTCCCTCTTTGAAGTCCATTTTTCAGGAGATGAGTGGACAAAGTGTCGTACCAGGCACGTGGAGCCTGTTTCAGTCCATAAAGGGCTTTGTCGAGCTTATAAACATGGTGTGGAAACTTGGGATTTTCGAATCCAGGGGGTTGCTGAACAAATAATTCTTCTTGGAGTTCCCCATTCAGAAAGGCGCTTTTGACGTCCATCCGAAAGACCTTGAATCCTTTGAAGGCTGCAAAGGCTAAGAACATACGTATTGCCTCCAAACGAGCAACAGGAGCAAACGTTTCATCATAATCTATCGCTTCCTCTTGACAGTAGCCTTTTGCAACTAGTCTAGCTTTGTTATGCACAACTGACCCAGTTTCATCACGTTTGTTCCTGAAGACCCATTTTGTGCCAATGATGGACTTGTCTTCAGGTGGGTCAATCAGCGTCCACACCTTGTTCCTTTCAAATTCATTGAGCTCATCTTGCATAGCGACCACCCAGTTTGGATCCTTTAGTGCTTCATCGACTTTCTTTGGCACGACCTGTGATATAAATTCAGAGAACATGCAGAATGTAGACGTGGTTGCATTTCAGGTTTGCACACCAGTATTTGGATCACCAATCACATTTGTGATGGGATGAGCTCGAGTCCATTTGGTGACCCTTTGTGGTTGATCCTATTGTTCATCAGCAGAGGAATTATTTGTTTCTAAGAGATCTTCAGTGACCTGATTCACATTAACAGAAACAATATTATTATCGGTATTTACCTCCTGAGAATAATCATCCAAATCATCATTAAATGACTCTTGTAAAAGAGCATCAAATTCATCGGAAACAATTTGATCAGTATGATCGGAGGTTGACTTTGCATTGAATTCATCAAAGGTAACATTTATTGTTTCAACCACAGAGTTCTTTTTGGGAAGAAAAACTTGATATGCTTTAGAGATATCAGAATAGCCTAAGAACACTCGTTGTTCTCCTTTGGGATCAAACTTGCTTTTCTGATCTTTGGTGTTCAGGATGAAGCATGTACTTCCAAAGACTTTGAAGTATCCGACATTTGGTGACTTCAGATAAAGTAACTCGTAGGGAGTTTTGTTGTGGCGCTTCACAATGATAGACCTGTTCTGTGCATAGCAAGCAGCATTAACAGCTTCAGCCTAGAAATGGCCTTTCAGATATGCTTCAGCTAGCATCGTTCTAGCTGCTTCTATCAGGGTCCTATTTCTTCTTTCAGCAACCCCATTTTGCTGAGGGGTATATGGGGCTGAGAAGTTTTGGATGATTCCATTTTCATCACAAAAATCTTGGAGGGTAGAGTTTCTGTACTCTGTCCCATGATCACTGCCAAGCTGTTTAACATGTGTGTCAAACTGTCTTTGAACACGACGAATAAAGCTCATCAGAACTTTAGCAGTATCACTTTTGTTACGCAAGAAGAATACCCATGTGAACATGGTGTATTCATCAACAACAACTAGAGTATACTTCTTGCCTCCCATGCTTGGAGAACTGATAGGACCAAAGAGATCCATATGTAAGAGAAGAAAGGCGGAGTTAATTTGGTTGCAATGTTTTGATTTGAAAACCGACTTCTTTTGCTTTCTTTTCTCACACGCATGACACGGCTTGTCTTTCTTAAACCGAACTGACGGTAGACCTCTGGTAAGCTTAAGCTTAGAGAGTTTGCTGATGTTTTTGAAGTTGAGATGAGATAGCCTTTTGTGCCATAACCAGTTAACTTTTGACTCAACTTCTGAAAAGAAGCAAGCATCTCTTTCAGAAGTGGCAGAGTTGAAATTGACAACATACATATTACCCTGCCTTTTTGCTTGTAAGACCTCTTTTCCTTTCTTGTTAAAGATTGAACCTTTGGTCTTCTTAAAATGCACTTCATAGTTTGCATCACACAACTGACTAATGCTGATCAGGTTGTGTTCAAGTCATGTCACATGGGCAACATTCTTGATGTTGACTGAGCCTTGGTTGAGATAACCATAGCCATCGGGTTTTCCACATTTTCCTCCACCAAAAGTGACCTTGGGGCCATTTGCTTCTTGAACCCCATTCAGTAGGGACTTACATCCGGTCATATGCCTTGAGCATCCACTATCAAGGTACCAAATGTTATCATGCTGACCGCCCTACACAGATAATCGAAAAGATTAGTTTATTTGAAGAGCCCAAACTTTACTGGGCTCCAAGACACAATTCTTAGAAGAGCAACTCGAGATCTTGTTTTCATTAGAACAAGAAGTAGCTTCATGACCTCTTACTCCACATTTATAACATTTCCGAGTGGATTTAGAATTCTTTGACTTAATCTTTTTATTTTTCTTCTCTTTTTCACCGATTAACTTTAAAACTTTGAAAAGAGAATCTTTAACTTCTTTGAGTTTAGATACGGGCAAAGCAAAGGTTTCATCACTTGTTTTGATATTGGAGGGTTTTGAATTTTCAGCTTTGGATTGTAAGGTTTCAACTGATGATTCTTCAGTTGATGAAATCATGGGAATGATAATGTCATAAAAGACACTGGTTTAGGAAGAAAGCTTGAGTTAGATGACTCATTTATTTTGAATTCAGAAGATATTTCACCAACTGAATCAGATAAAGATTGATCGAGGGTTGCGATACAGGTTTCAGTCATAACTGTAGGTTGGGTTTCAGTTGGGGTTACAGACATGACTTCAGGATGGGTTTCGGTGGGACTTGATATAATAGGTATTTCAGTGATTGGTTCAGTAGTTTTGTTGGAAGGAGTATCATACTCAGTAGGAAGTTGAAGATTTCTAATTTCAAAATTTGTTCTTTCAGAAAAGCTTGGATTAACATTTTCAGATTTGGTAAATCTCCTTTTAAGTAGATTTTGATTTCCAATGTCATTAAAAATCATTTCATCGACATTTTTACACTTTTTGCTGAAATCGGCAGCTTGTTTGTGTCCAATGCCCACTCTTTCTCTTTGAATTACCATCTGATGATTGATACTCTCAAATGCTAGTTTATTTGGACTCAACCAAAGATCAATAATCGACTGACGGTCTTCACTTTTTCGTTAGAGTCTTGCAAATCTATTTTCACATTCTTGAGTTCATTTGTTAAAAATTCGAGATGATTCTTTAAGGCATAAGACTCTTGAAGAAATTGATCATTTTCTTTTTCGATGACAATTATATTAGAGGTGAGCTTGGTGATAGTTTGTTTAGATTTGTTTTGATTGTTATGTGCAATTGTCAGATCAGAACACAAATAAGCAAACATATCATCCTTCTCATTCATTGAATAATCTTTGAAATTTGATACCTTATACATTATGGTGGGGTTCCATCCTTCTGCTGAGCTAAGTTTTTCAGCTTCAGCCAGATCTTTGCTAAACTTGCTTTCAGTGGCCATCAAACACATTTCAGGATGTGCAGTTCCAAGGATTTCTTCAGCCACCAGACATTTACCTCTGACATCATTTTCTTCTTCTTCATCTGAAGATGTTTCAGAATCAGTCCAGCCCAGGTCATCAGCTATCATGGCCTTTTCCTTCTTCCTTTCCTTTGAGGCTTTGAGGGCTTTATATTTAGCTTTATACTTATCAGCCTTAGAAGGAAACCCATTCTTAGGATTGGAGGAGGTTTCCTTCACATAGCAGTCGGCTGCATAATGACCAGGCTTCCCACACTTGAAGCATTCATTCTTGGACCCTTCAGATGAGCCCTTTTTCTCTAAAGAGAACTTCTTATCAAATCTTCTCTTCTCATCAGACTTGAACTTCTGAAACTTTTTGTAATTTTTCATGATGAAGGCTTTTTCGGTACCTTCATCATCATCAGACCTTTCCTCCTCCTCAGCTTCATTAATCTGAGACTCATCATCAGAATCAAAGTCCTCAGTTTGCTTGTACTTGGTTCTTTGAGGATTTTCAGCAACAAGGGCCAGAGTTTTCTTGAAGGCCTTCTTCAGATCAGTTTTCTGAATGCGAGTCTGTTCATCATTCAGCAAGATTCCATATAATTTACGCATGTTCATGTCCCTGAGCATATTGTTGGTTCTCAGGATCATGCACATGGTGTCCCATTCAGATGGGAGGGAATCCAGAAATCTGTTAAGTATTTGGAATTGCTCTATGACAACTCCAACTTCAGTCATGTCGTTCAGTAGACATGTGAACCTTGTGTAGACCTCAATGAGAGACTCTGAGTCTTTAGCACAGAAACTTTCATACTTGCGTATGATGTTTGTTTTCTTGTTCTCACGAACTTCAACAGTTCCTTCGAACGATATGCAGATGCTCTCCCACATATCCTTAGTTGTTTTCATGTTACAAACAATATGAAATATTTCGTTAGGTAAGGCAATGACAATATTGTTTCGTATCTTAGCATCCAGACCCACAAGCTTCTTCTCCTCCTCTGTCCATTGAGATCTTGGTTTCGGACGAAAGGGAATGGAAGTTTCAGCAGAACCAATCTCCATGGAGATAGTTTGAGGAATATAAGGACCTTCCTCCAAAACAACAAGTGAATTGCAGTCAAGATTTTCTAAATACAAAAGCATTCTATTTTTCCAACTGAAAAAATGTTCGATTGAAAACTTTGGTGGTTTGGCAGAGGAGCCATTATCGATGTAATCAAACTTCGAAATGTTGAACAGATCACTAATTTATAGATAAATTAGAACCTGCTCTGATACCAATTGTTTTTCCCGAATATGAATAAAACTAACTATGAATAAAATCAAAGTGCGGAAATAGTTTTAAAACAACGAACACACGAAAGTTTTCAAAGTAAGATTATATTAATAACCAAACTTCAAAGAGTGCACAAGAACAAACTTGAGCACCGAGTACAAACTAAATCAAGAACAAACTTGAATGCAAATTAGCGAACAAACGCTTAACCTTTTCTCGTTAATCGAGCAGGTATTTATAGGCTAAGTAAACTAATCCTGACCATCTAATTTATTTACACGTGTACCGTTCTACACTTAATTAGGAACAGAAAACAAGATTGCCATTTCGAGCTCCTTCAGAATGCGCAGATCGTGCACTTTACATAACAGGAAGATCCTGGTTATCAGATGTATCTTCAGTTCAGAAGACCCTTTGATGACTGAAGACAAACTTCAGCTGACGTTCACTTCAGAATTAATCTTCAAATGAACTACGACTTCTTTCTTCAGATATCGTCAGAACAGTTTACAAAAGAATGATATATTACACCTTCAGTCGCTTTCTTCGAAAGCTTCTTCAGGAATGGAATATATACAAATAAAAGGACTAACACTCACATTGTATGAAATTTGTTGTATACTACGGAAGTTATGGTAAAATTCATTGTATACAATGGTAACTAAACAACAGACACATAAAAAAGTTGTTTGCATATAATAAGATGATTATAAAATTTGTTTGCATACAATCAAGCTATTATATTTATTTCTCTTTCTTGTTTTAACATTATTAATACTATAGCAATGATGCAATTTTGTAACTTTGAGTCTAAGATTTTTAATGAACATTTATCATATTCTTAATTTTGTATTTCATATTAGAAAACGTGTTATTGTCCTTCTAAAACTTTAATAAATAAATATCAACTTTTATAACCAATATTTTTTCCTTTAATTTAATTATTTAAATATGTGTCTGAAATTCTAGAAAACTTCCCGTTATATCTATTAATTAACCAAATTTTATGTTTTGAAGTGTTTTAATCAAGGTTCTAAAAAACGTAAGACGTAGCATGGCGGCGAAGTTAAACCTTAAGATTTAGGAGATATGGCGAGTCATGACGTTTTTTAAGGCGGCACTTAAGGCGACAATTTTTTATATATTTTATAAATATTTATATCTAATTTGTCATTATTAATATACAAATTACACAAAGTTGCACAAATTAAGAGTAAAGTAACATATATAAATTATAAAATACAAATTTATAAAAGTTCAATACACACGATCGCAAAATGTATATAAAAAAGTCAATTTTTTTTAAAATAAAATATTTTATGTGCGTCATGTTTTAAAAAACTCGTCATTTGACACATAAATGCATGCCTTATGCTGTATTATCTTACGCCACGTCTAACCCACCGTTAAGGGCTATTTCTTAGCGTCAGAATTGCGCCTCGTGCCTTAGAGCCGCCATGACGCGTTTTTTAGAACCATATATGGTTTTAATATGAGTTACTTGGTAATAGTTTAACCTCTAAAAGTCAAATTAACTCCCTCAATTTAATCTCAATTAATGTTTTATTTATATTAGAAAATATTAATTAGATCGAAAGGTCGAGTTTAATAAATTGGTAAATGTTTTTTTGTCGCTCTCTGCATTAAAATACTTGGTCGAAGAAAATAATTATCATATACATGTTCATGTTCTAAAAAATCGTCCGCAGGGCTGATTAAATCTACATAATTAAGGATGTAAATGAGCTTTGAGCCTAGAATAAAGCTCATTTAATAAACGAGTCTAAGCTTGAGCTTTAAAGAGTAAGCTCGTTTACACTCAATAGACTTTATATACAAAATTAATTTATTTCATTATTTATATTTTTGTATCTATTCTTTTAGCAAAAATTCAAATTAATACTCTATGTTTAACGAACCAAGCCGAGTTACATATATCTTAGGGGAGGTGATCCGTACACAACAAAATTATTCATGTACAACAAATTTATACATCATTAACTTATACAATGTTCAATAAATATTTATACCTTGTTATATATAGCTAAATATTATTGTATACTAATCAGCTCTCATTATAAATTGGACTCTACTCTTCACATCACACATTGGTTACACGCAACCTTCTGACCCGGTAAACTCAATGCTGTTAATCAATTATAATGACACCCCTCTCGATCATTTGTTTATATCAATTTGCTTAAAGCCAATCAACATTTAATGCATGATTCAATTATGTTCATATTATCATTTCATTTTTCTAATACAAATCGAAGTCAGAATAATTAAAACTTCCAAAAAAAATCATAGGAAAAGATGTACATGAGTATTTAAATCTCCTCTTCTCTACCCACGCAATGTGACAACATCAAATAGTTTATACTCGATAACTAGTCCATTTTTTATATTCATGTAATATGTTGACTACGAATAATTTTACTTTGGTTAACATGTTTATTTTATTAATCTTTTTTACTATTTTCTTTATTTTTTTGTTCTCAATAAACTCTTTTATTATTTTAAAAATAAATTTTAAGAATAATTAATAAAATAAGAAAAAATGTCTATACTTATGAAATAGGTAAATTGCATGAAAACTCAGAGTGTAAAATAGTAATTTGAAACAATCTAAAATTAAGAGATTAGAAAAATAAAGTAAACTAATTTGAAACTATTGATTAAATGAGCTATTTAAAAATTTTAAAAATATATGTTTATAAATTCGGATTATAGGTTATTCGGATTTATGAGTTCTACATGTACACATTTTTTAATAACTATGTTAAAATATTATTACATAGAATATAAAATGTTTGGTTATGAAAATATTTTTTAATAATCAAGTTAATTTGTTTGATTTTTTTAAATATGAAAGGTTTAGTTATTAAAATGGAATATAAGAATCTTATTAACTTTATTTAATAGTTACTTCCTATAATAGTTTCCATTTAGTTTATATAAGAAGTAATTTAGTAATTTTAAAATACTTAAAATTTAATAAATTAAATAAAATGCTTAAATGTTTTATAATATAGTATAGATATATTATATATTGGAGAGTCGTGTGAAAAATGTTTTATTTGTAAAAAGTATGAGAAACAATTTTAGCCATTGATTGGTTTTTGATCTTGTGGTTCACATTAATCATAATTAATGTTTTTATTTAAATTAAAAGGGTATATTACTAAACAAAAATATTTTCTCTCTTATCTCTCTAATTAATTTTTTTTTTAGATTTTGTTTATTTTTTGTTTTTATTGTTTTCCAAATTAATTATTATTTTCCAGAAAATTTCTTTATATATTCTACTGTTCATTAATAAACTATAACATTTTGGTAGGATTTTTTTTATCTTTTATTACTAAAAATTACAATTAATATTTGTGTTTAACAATGAATAAAAATAATTAATTTATACTTTTATTCAACAACAAACAACTTAAAAATAAACAAAAAGAGCTTAAAAATCTGAGTTTACTAATGAACAATTATCTAAACAACCTAAATACACAAACAAAAGTTATGTTCATTAATAAACAAACTCTTTGCGAGTAAACAAAGTAATATTATAAAAACTCAAACAAACCTATATTTTATGAAGAAAATTCATGATTATCTGAAAATGCTAGATCAAAGAATACATATAACAGACTAAAAAGTTGAACCCTAAACAATAACTAAACATTCAAGTCTTCTATTCACTATTAAACATGATATCAATCCAAGTAAAATTTTTTAAAAAAATTTGTATTCATAGTGTTCAATTGCTACTTTAAGTGTACAAAAATTAAAAAAACAAAGAAAGAAGAGTGGTGACACTAGATCGTGACCCAAAACCAGATCCATAAAGACTACAAACAGATCCGAGTTTGATATCACCCAAGAGATGAGCAAAATAACAATGATGTGGCGGAAGTTGTGTAAACCAATACTTTGTACAAACCTAAAATCAACCGGTGAACCTTCGATGGTTAAGCAGCAACGTAGGCGGCGGTTTAACCTAAAATCAACGGTATGGGTGGGGAGACGGAGGGATTGGTTGCTGTGTCGGGTCATCATCGGAGATGAGTAAGGCAACGTAGGCGGTGATGGTTAAGTGGCAACGTTAGTGACGGTGGTTGAGTAGAAATGTCGGTGGCGACGGTTAAGTAGCAACGTATGCAGTGGTGGTTGAGCAATTTTATAGCGGCAATGGTGGCTAAGGCCCTAAAATCAACGACGACCAAAATTCCAACATCTGATGGCTTTGTTGCGGGCGACTGTGGTTAAGGCCCTACATTCGCCGGCTGACTTGAAAAGAGAGAGAGAGAAGAGTGAGCAGAACATATCTGTGGCTGCGGCACTAAAATCGATGATGACCACTGCTTCAGATAAAAGATCGGGAGGATGGCTTGTCGCCTGTTACACCCTGCTAAAGCGGAAACATGAGGTGCCAAGGTTCCATAGCTCAAAGTGATGGACAATAACTAACCATAAATAGATAGTAAAAATAAAACACGATAGTACATCAATTCAACTTAACACAAACCACAACCGAATTTCATTGTTCAACCCAAAATATGATTAAAATGGAAATTGTTTTTCAAATATGATGATTACGCCTGACATGCTCCTACATGTCTTACCATCAATGGTTTTTTTAATTGTGTGCCACCGTTTTTTTATTTTAATTTAATTATTTTGCTTTTTTATTAATTGAATTGCTTAGCCGTTTTTTGTTATGCTGCTTTTTTAAACTTTTTTTCTTTCTTTTTTCTTTTGTTATAGATATCAGATACTAAGAATTATTTTTTTTGTATTTCTTTGTTTTCTTTTACTTCCTTCTCTGTTCATTAATTATAATCATTTACATTTTTGTTGAAATTTTTTGAGTTATATATTAAGTAATTATACCCCATAGATCCTTTTTGTTAGAATTTTTTGAGTTAACAATAAGTTTGACTAAACCAACTTTGAGTTACACGTGCACTTGAGTTGTAAACGAACCGAACGAACACAAACAGACCTTGTTCGTGCTCGTTTGTTTAACTTTAGCCGGAAAAAAATGAACATGAACGGATAAACGAACGAATATTTGTGTTCATGTTCGTCCATTTAGCTTTAGTCAAACATAAATGTACACAAACAAACGAACACATACACAAATGTAATACAAACCTAATATTATTAAATATAAACAGTTACTAACAACGTGTGTATATATGTGTGTGAGAGTGTGTGTGTGTGTGTGTATGTATATATATGTGTATATATCTATGTACACACACACATATATACATACATATAAACGAACATTAACAATCGGATAAACGAACATTCACGAACATAAATGAACGAATGAGTGTCTTTGTTCATTTAACTAAACGAACAAATATTTTTGTTCGTGTTCATTTATTTATTTAATAAATGAACATAAACGAACTTCCCGCCAAAAAGTTCACGAACAGTTCAGTTCGTATACAACCCTAACGTGCACACATGCATCTAGGTGTGTATGTGCATATATGCACCGTGCATATGTGACTTTATTGTATGTGCTAAAAAATCTACTATAACATGCACATATGCACCTATCCGCATCTATGCTAGAAAAAAAAGCGAGTGGTATGTGCACATGTGCACATATCTGATGCTGTGTTAGAAAAAAACCAACAAAAACGAATTTTTTTTCTTTGAAAAAGAAGTGAGTGGTTACACGAGATGCACACGTGCACAGTACATATATGCACCAAGACACACCTATGTAGTATGATCAGGTGATGCACATATGCACGTGTGCTTGAAAAAAATCAAGTGTTATGTGCACACATCTCATGTTGTGCTAAAAAAACCGGCAAAAACAAAAAAAAATTCTTTGAAAAAGTATATCAATATGGATGTCATATTAAAGAGCATATTTTTTCAGTTAATTTAGTATAATTTTCATATTTTAATACTTTTGCCTTTTGTCAATAGTTTAGTTCTAAGAAAGTGGAGATAAGTAGTCCCCCATTTATTTAGGCAATTTGCCTAAAATACCCTTCCAATATTTTTAGAAAGTGAAAATGACGGATGTGCTTTTAATTAATTACATATTTGTCACAACTAAAATTAACCTTTTATTAATTATGATCAATTGCTTTAAATGGTTCTTGCAGTACTCGCAATAAAATTCATTCTCAAATGAATCCTCCCCTCTCTCTCTATATAGGTCATTGATGAATTAACAAAAATTAACTTTTCTGTTTGCCATGCATGTATTTTTACATGAATTTCAAACATTTTGACATGAATAGGTCATAGTTAGCTAATCACTTGTGGTTTGTAAATCCATAATAAAAAAGGGGTTTAAAGGTTCTTCTTTGTGACACTGATGGTAACTCAACAAATAAAAAACTATGAATGTAGCATACAGAAAATATGATGTTCATCTTAATTTCAATATTCAAACATTCAATAAATATATTATTTATGAGCTATTCTTTTCTATGGATATTATGATTATGTTTGTTTAAAATGTTTTATATATTTTATTTATACATTATGATATGTTACATTTTCAATGTTTTTTAGAATTAACTCGTGCGTGCACAAGTCATTCAACTAGTTATATATGATCAGAATACACATGTGTTTGGCGGAAGTAGCCGGTAGCTGTAGCTGTAGCTGAAAGTTGATAGCTAGTAGCTGGAGCTGGAAGCTATATCTATTATTTGTATATGTGTTTGGCAAAATAGCTGATAACTAAAGCTGAATAGTGTAAAATGACAAAAAAAAGAAAAATAATAAAAATAGCAGGAATTGTAAAACAATTAAAGTGGGTATTTAATAATTTTGTATATAAAAAACTTTCAACTAGTTTTAAAAGCTACTTGAAGAAGCTTTATATTTAAAAAAAGCGTACAGTTTTTTTATCCGAACAAAACTTGTAGCTTTTTTAAATGAAAGGCTACCAGCTTCAAAAAGCTGCATAACGAACGCACCCATGATATCGTTGTTCCTCATGACCCCATGCATTGATCATATATCATTGGAATGAGTAGTTGTGAATCCTTCTTTTTTTTAACAGCAAAACACATGCACACACTAATCTACTCTTAAATATACACATTTTGTTCATAGTGAGACTTGAACTCATGACATATTCCAACATCTTGATACTGCTAGGCTGCAATTCCTTTAGTTATGAATTCTCCTAATTTGCAATTTGGAATTTAGAGTTACTAATAAAGTTACATCCGTGTCTTAAAAAAAATAAAAGTTTGGCTCACCGTTAGAAAGGTTTCCAACATACTTAAAGACAGAATAAAAAGATACCTATATACTAGTAAAATTGGTTGCCTAAAAAGCGCAATAGAGTGGTTCAGTGTGACATTATATCAACGATGAAAAATATCTAAACTATACTAGATCAGTGATGCGGGTGTCAATGAGTTTTGTTAAATCTTAGTGATTTCCTAGATGCTTATTACCTACTTCTAAACCATTACAATGATGTCAAATAAACACACGAACCTAGAGTACCTAGACATGGTATGAGATCATGGATGATGTAATGATGTGTGCATACCCTTTATACGGCTTGGGTTGTGTTATTTTGTGGTGAAATCACAACTTGGCCATAATCAGACATGTGAAACCCTTTGTATGGCTTGTGTAGTCAACTGTGACCCAAAGTGTGAAATCTTCATCAATGCACTACTTCGATATTATGTGTAATGATATGTGATCATCCATGATGTAAAGATGCATGTATGCATACCTAGTGTTGTGTGTAAGTTAGTGTGCTCGATAAGCTTTATGCTTACTGTTGTATTCTTTTTTTAGGACATGACCGCGGAAAAGATTCAACGGTAGCTCACTTGACAAAATGTTTTCCGCTGTTACTTCTATAAAACTTTTTGAATGTTAGAGAACAATCTTTGTAATTAAATACTTTTACTTAAAGGTTTTCTATTATAAGAAAAATGAGATACGAGAGAAACTCTTATTCCTATTCTCTTTAAACTAGTGTTATTGAAATCCTATTTTTTATGAGCATATTGTGAAAAAAAATAATTCCTTGATGTATTAACAAATATTAAATTTTTTGTTTGCCATGCTATGTTTACATGAATTTCAGATATTTTGGCATGAATAGGTCATAGTTGGTTAATCATTTGTGATTTGTAAATCCAAAAATATATTTTCTTATTAGAATGATTATGTTTATATATAATTTATATTTTATTATACGTTATATTTTTACTGAGTTTTAAAACTCACTTATATATGATCGATCAGAATGCACAATCAATGTGAACAACGAAATTTAATGAGGTGTTTGGTTTATGGACTTGAAATCCCTTGGGATTTCAAATCCAATCAAATCTCTTGTTTGGCTCTGGTAAAAGATATTGGGATTTCTAGAGCAAAGATGGTTAAGGAGTCGACTCACATTCACAACTTGACTGGTTCGAAGATGAAGAAGACAAAGACGGTGAAGGGCAAAGATGGCAGAGGCGGGCGCGGTGAAGGGCGACGGTGGTGGAGGCGGTGAAGGGTGGCGGAGGCGTAGTCGGTGAAAGGCAACGGCGGCAGAGGCGGAGGCAGTGAAGGGCGATAGCGACGGTGGTGGCGGTAGGTAAAGGGAGACAGCGGTGGTGAAGGGCAACGACGGCGGAGGCGGCGATGGTGAAGGGTGACAACGGAGACGGGAAAGGGCGACAGTAAAGACGGGGAAGGTTACGGCGGTGGCCGGTTTGGGTAGTGACAGAGATGATGGACAAACGGAGATGACAAGAATGCAGAGACGGTGAGGGGCAATGGTCAAGGCGGTGGTGGTGGCTGACAATGGTGATGCCGGTGATGGTTATGGTGATGATGATTACGGTAGCGACGACGAGAGTGAAGAGTCGGTTGATGTGGTGAAGGTGAACTGTGAATTGTTGGTTAGATAAGTCCTCATTTTGAAATCTCACATATGAGGGATTTATAAATACCACCTTTCCCTCAAGGATTTTGAAATCCCACACCTATAGGATTTGAAATCCCAATTCTTTTCTTCTTATTTTCAACCAAACATGGGATTTCAAAGGATTTGAAATGCAAATCCTACAAAATCCCTTAAAATCCCACAAACCAAACAGGCCCTAACAATCTTCGATCCATCGTTGTTCCCCATGCATTGATCATATATAATTGGAATACGTAGTATTAAATTCTCCTAATTAGCCATGTTTGATCACAAAAATTGTGCCAACATGAAACACATTAATATGATACATGGTTTTTCTTTATAATTTATAGATTTTCTCTATTGTAAATACATTTTTTTACTAAGCTTGATGTTATTATTTAGGTTTAGAATGACACTCGTAACACCATAAGTTTAGACGAACCAATTGAAACACATTTAATAGAAGATATTGACACAAATGGTTATTTAGTCGTCCACGACTCCATGAGGATTCGGAAGATGAACTCCTGAAAGAAACATTGATGCGAACATTTACTTCGATGACGATGAAACTAATAGAGAAAGTTGTGGAAAGAGTTTTTGACACGCTTGAAGATGTATATGTAAGGATCGAGACACTCTTTAAGTGTTAAAAGAATGTGGATAACAAATAAGACAAACAAACACAAGATATAACGTGGTTTGTTCAGAGTCACAATCTACGTCAACGGGAAGGAACCAGGACTTCTTTATTAACCGAAAGTGTTTAGATGCATATATGACTAAACTCTACGATTTATATTTATAACTAAACAAGTAACCCAAAGTTTGAATTAGGAAAACCCTAATTTACCAAAAACTAGAAAAGCCGCCACCTTGTTTTTTTAATTATAAATATCTTCCAAGACACTTCATGTCATATCATATCATATCCTAACAGTATATACATTTTATAATAGATATGTTTTTTACATGGATTAGCTCTCTAGGTTCCACTCTTTTTTTCATCTAGCCATGCTCTTCAAGTACTTCTTGCTTGGTTTTCGGCTCAAACAAGGTCAAACTACAGTGTATTAATGTAAACAGGCAAAACAAAAGCCACGAGAGCATACATATACAAACCTATTGGTACCAATATATTACGTTAGAGAGATGACATATCCTTCTACTTTTTCTTCCTATTTATCCCACTACTTACAAGATCAACACAAGTGTCAAAATCAATGGAGGAGGTGAAAGAGAATTAGTGGACTCTACATGTCATCTTGTAGCAAGTAGGAGAATGAAGTAGGAGGATGAAACAGAAGGATATATCATTTTTCATTACGCTATTGGATATCTAATAACATCAAAAAATCATTTAAATTATCATTGTCTATGGAAACAAATCAGTGTCCCTAGGTAAAGGTTGGACAAATTTGGAATTTAGAGTTACTAATAAAGTTACATTTGTGTCTTTTAAGGTAAAAAATGAAAGTTTGGCTCACCATTAGAAAGGTTACCAACATATTAAGACCAAATAGAAGATACCTATATATAGAAGAATCGGTTACCTAAAAAGGGAAATAGAGTGGTTAATCACTTAATTGGTTGCCTAAAAAGGGCAATAGATTGGTTAAGTGTGACATATTATATCAACGATGAAAAATATCTGAATTGAACCAGATCAATGACCCATGTGTCAATGAGTTTTGTTAAATTGAAAAGATTTCCTAGATGCCTGATACCTACTTCTATACCATTAGAGTATTTCAACCCTCACACTCATCAAAATGCCACGTCAACTTTTTCTTCAACCACTTAACTCACCATCCAGTCCCGTAATGATCACTATTTACTATATTAAATTTTAGGACCCACCTAATACTTAATTAATTAATATTAAAAAATTAAAAATAAGAAATAAAGAGGAGAATGGGAGAGGTTGATTGACAAGGAAAAAGAAAAAAAAACACAAAAATGAAATGTGGACCCATCTAACCTCCCACCCCAACATGTGATTTTGACCACTTAAATCGATCACCACGTGGCTATGGTGTGGCTGGATGCTTGAGCGCCTTTGAGCCCTTTCCACCCCTTGACCCACACCGCATGCTCTTACAATGATGTCAAAATAAACACGGAAACCGAGAGTACCTAGACATGGTGTAGAGATCTGGAAACGAAAACAGATGAAGAACCGAAGGCGATGATTGCTCGTCGGCAGTAGGAAGATACTCATGTCCTAGGTTGAAAATGAGAAAAAATGGAGCAATAAGTGTGATATGACGCTTATATGATAAGAAAGATAAGATGCGAGAAAAACTCTTATTCTCATCTTCACTATATATTAAAAGAATAAGATTATGATGTCATTATCCTATTTTTAGCTTTTTTTATTTTAATCATATCCTATTTTTAGAATTATATAATTTTAATAACTAAAAAAATTAAAAAATTTGAAATAGATAATTATGAAATGAATTTATGATAACATGTCTAATAAACTTTAAATTTGAAATCCATAATTACTAAATAGGTTAATGATAATTCATTGAATTTATTAATAAAAATGATCTCCAAACTATATTTATGTTTCATTATAATATCCTCTTTTATATATATATATATATATATATATATATATATATATATATATATATATATATATATATATATATTCTAATGGGTTTTTTCTTATGAGATCTCTAAGTCCATCCGTAAAGCAAGACCCGAATGAAATCGGGTTCCTTTGGGTTCAAAGTTGGCATTCGGGAACACCTCTACGGGTGTTTGGGTTCCACCTCAAAAATTTCCTATCGGGTCCGCCAAACCGAGAGAGTTGTCAGCCTTTTTCATTTTTCATTTTTTTTTGGTTTTGTAGTGAGAGTGAGGAGAGAAAAAAATATTTGGTTGTTTGGGTTAATTTGGAAAGGGTTATACTTGACTTTTGGGTTGAGAAGAAAAAAGTAAAAAAAGCTGATGTGGCATTTGGGTTGGTTTGAAAAGGGAAAAGGCCCTACGGATGGCCTAACAGGTATATTTAGAAAGGTTTGATTATAAAGAAATTTAACAAAATTTTGATGATAATGTTATGTATGAATTTCTAAAATCTTATAGATTTACTAATCTTTCAAAAGATTTTATATCTCTATGTATGTTTTACAATTGTTTTATTATATATGTTAGTATTCTTTATCAATATAAACATTAAAAAATTACTTTAACAATCCCCGTATTTATACACGGGGTGTTAAGCTAGTTCTCTTCAAACTGTTGTTATTGAAATCCTATTTTTTACGAGCATTTCTTGTAATTTGTAAATCCATAATTCAACCAAACTGGTCCATAAATGGATAGCCCGGCCCAATACCGAGAGAAGAATCAAGTCATCAACTCACCCGTTCAACGGTTTAGATGTCAGTTTAGGGCAACTGCTGCTATAAATACTCCAAACTCCATAACCGTATAGTTTTAGGGCTTAAACGAAGAAAATTGAAGCCAGAGAAGAGGGCTATTCCTTCACTGTCTTATCTTAATCATTCCAAAAAGGTATAGTTTCTCAAATTAACTCGTAAATTATTTGATTCTTATTGCTTCCGATGCAAGTTATTAGACTCCAATTCATGTAAATTTGCGTTTTTTTCCATTTTCGGACAAATTTACTGTTGATTTTGTTGGTTTACGTTGATTTTTGGACTATGAATTTGAATATTATGATTATGTTATCTTATGTCAACGCTGCTGTGTGATCTTACATGCATAAAAAGTTCCTAATCATACTGATTTCTTAATTATTATAATACATCATCAGCCATTGTCTCCTCCTTTTTGGTTTGAGTTATTAGGCTCCCTTTTTCTGTGATATTGTTCCCATTAATTAACTATTGTTACTGTGATTTAAATTCATTTATTTTTCAATTATTTTCACTGTCTTATCAGAAACTCCCAAGTCCCAACATTGGCAGTGTTTGAATTTTACTTATATTTTTTGATACCTGTTGTTTCTGTTAGAGTTATTTTACTCTGACGTAAAATTAGTTTGAGTTGTTTATGTCATTTTAGGATGATTTTGTTGTTGAAAATTGGAGTGATAGTTTCTACATTTGTATTGTTTGTTTGAATTAATTAATATCTACTATAGTATGAAGACACGTCATGTAATCCTACATACACAGAAAGTTCCTAATGATACTTATTTGCTATTGACTATGAGAAATGACTATCCATTTGATTTCGGTTATTAGGTTCCCTTTTCGGTGACATATTCACAACAATCGAATAGTGTTTCTCTGCTTTAAATGTATATACTTTCTATTATTAAGGGTTTTTACTTGGTTTATGACGGGACTTGAGAGAAACTACGGTAAAGCAAATTCAGTATTTAAAATGTCATTTTATTTGTCATATCCCTTGGAACTACTGTCTGATTTCATACTTTCATCATATAGCTAGGTAGTTGTAGAGGAAATTGGATGTTTTGCACTGCTATAATTCGGTATTTTAGCGATCTTAACTATGGTTTTGATTTGTGGGTTTGAATTTTGAAGATGGATCGGTACCATAAGGTAGAAAAGCCAAGGGCAGAGCAACCAATTGATGAGAATGAGATCCGAATTACTAGCCAGGGAAGAATGCGAAACTATATCACCTATGCCATGAGTTTGCTTCAGGTACTTGTTTTTTTGCTTAAGTAACAAAATTGTTGCGAAATGGATACCTTGTCGTTTTGGATTGTATAAGTTATGTAGTGCTTGTAAACGTATACAGACTTGTGTGAAAAGTAACGTTTAAGGCTAGACTTTAGTGTTTTGGTGTATCCTTCATAATCATGTAAGATTTCAAGGCTTATGTTTTAATTACTGTGAAATTTCTCATTTACATATCAATTTAATCTCATTGACGGATTCTTTACTACGTGATTGGGTATTACCTGAATATTGAAATCATATTACCTAACTATTGAGGGGCTCAGTTTTGTTTGCTAGAAACCATGAACACAGTTCTTTACTGTTTTGGTTATATACTTATTTTTCAGAAGTATATAGTACAAAGGTATTCTGTAAGTCTTTCAAAGAATTTCATATATCTGATAGTCTATATTAGTACACCTCGAGCCTTAAATACAGTCTCATAGATAAATATGTGGGCAAAATGCTCAATTTTTGTGAAGTAGATAATTTATCTTTTGTGTGAAGGATTGGGTGTTCTTGTAACTGTCTTTGTTTCTAATTTCCACCATCTTATACCATTTGATAGGAAAAAGGATCGTCAGAAATTGTGTTCAAAGCAATGGGAAGAGCAATCAACAAGACTGTAACAATTGTGGAGCTGATAAAGGTGTGTAATGCTTCACATTAAAAATATTCCGCCAATTATTGGTATTTCCATCGATGAAGTCTAGAGTTATTGAATTGCAGAGGAGAATAGTTGGTCTTCATCAAATTACATCCATTGGATCCACAGACATAACTGATACATGGGAACCACTAGAGGAAGGCTTACTTCCGTAAGATACTGTTGAAATTTTTTCATATGATCGTATATACCTATTTTTTTTCTATTGGTTAATGTTTTGTGCTTCTGCAGTCTAGAAACCACAAGGCATGTTTCAATGATCACTGTAACCCTCTCTAAGAAGGAGCTGGATACATCATCTATCGGGTGAGATGGTCTATTATTATTGCTGCAACTTATTCTCTGTACTGCGTTGATTACTTGATTTAATTTGTTCCTGGATAGTCGTGATAACTATAGTTAATACCAAATGGGTTACGTTTTTACAATAATGTAATTTGACAAAGACCCACATTTGTGTTTGTTTTCTATTTTTTCTTTCTGTAGTTACAATAATGTTTTCGTTCATGACAATGCGGTCATGGTAGTGGATGATATATATATATATATATATATATATATATATATGTTTTTAGGTACCTTCGAACTATTATCCGTGAGATAATAGTTTAGTTAAAAGGGAAACAAAGTAATGGTTTGAAAGGAGCCCGAAGTCAATTTTTAATGCATACAACCTTCAAATGGTTTTATTCAAATTTTTATTATTACTGAATTAAAAATGTACCTGTAATCATATTTAATGGACCACTTAAATATCGAAAAAAATCTAAAAAAAATTAAAAAGCTTTTGCAAGTCAACTGGAGCTGTTTTGACCTATATTAAAAACATGAGCGGTTCCAACCTGGTTTCATTTTTATTTGTTACTGAGAGGTGAGTTGTACACCACTAAATTTAGCCGTACACCACTACACCATGCTTTATGGTGTTATACATGCTTTAAAACATAAATTGGTGGTTTACGGCTAAGTTTAGGGGTGTACCGTGTATGTATCATCTCCCTAAAGTAAAGGATTATTTAAGATTATAGCACTTGGAATCTTTTTATCTTTGTTAGTCTTCTTTGTTGTCCATCTCACATGCTATATGAAATGTTTTCAGGTATCAACCCCCATTGCCAGCTGACCAGGTGAAGGTAGCAGCAGAGTTTGAGTATGAAGGAGGTATGTCTTTCCACTTCCACTTTATTTATTAATATTTGTTTTAATGGTTCTATTTTAACATTATTGCTTATGCAGAGGGATCACCAACTGCAAGGGGCAGGGGACGTGGTGGTAGGGGAAGAGGAAGGGGAAGGTCTAGAGCCATGCCTGGTATGAATTTCCTTGTTGTCGAGGCATAGTTGGCTTAGATTTATGTCTTGCTTTTAATTACTTGCTGTGTTTGGTCTTCTGGGTCTAATTGGCCTTTTCACATTACCTTTTGTTTTCTTCTGGATCCTTTTATCTGTACGGGAAGTTAATTGGCCTTTGATAGCTCTCTTAAACTAGGTGGCTTAAATATAATTAGAAAGATTTGTTATTACAACAATACTAATCTATTTATTTAACAGTATACTTTATAAACATGTTTTTTCTTTAGCCAACCTTTTTTTTTCAATTTTTTATCCATTAAAGTATCTCCAAGTTAGATTTGTGAGCTTTATGTAGTTAAATTTGTGAGCTTTATGTAGTTAAATTGTCAAAATAAATGTTCTTCTCTGATGCCTGTACGAGTACAATCACAGGAGAGTACGACGATGGGGGATGGGACGCACCTCGTGATTTTCCAAGGGGCAGGGGCCGGGGCCGAGGTCGCAGTTTCCGAGGTCGTGGAAGGGGAGGAGGGTACAATAATGGTCCTTATGTGGATGAACAATTTGATCATGATGGAGGTTATAATCAAGAAGCGCCCGTTCAGGGGAGAGGTATATTCTGCTTTCTCAGTTTGCAATAGTTAGAAAACTGGTATTTTTAAATTTTAAAAATTTGTCTTAAGGTGGCTTGCTGAACTCCTAGGGAGCACCTCTATGAGGTTATGCCTATGTCAGTGGTATGGATGTCATAATTTTGACCTATTCATTAATGAGTGGATTGATTTGGGTTATGTTTTTACCTCTAATGGTCAGATTTTTATAAAATGAAACGGGTCAAATAAGTCAAACGGTTATCTGTTTAGACCTGAACCCAATTGACCCATTACCCAACCTGCCTGTTTTGCCATCTTTATAGTTGGCAAGTCATATTGGTTAGATGTAAAATACGATTATGCATACAATCTACCGAGTGGCTTTATTCAAATAATTAGATTATAATGTAACCAGATAAGTTGTTCTCTCGGACTGTCAGAGTCTCAGTGATACCTTGTTAACTTAGTTATAATGTGACTGCGTTGTTCTGTAAAGAAATGCATTTTGTAGTTTGAGGCACATTTCTGAATAAGGTATTTTCGAATCCTGAAGACCAAAAAATCACCTAAAATTTTATTTACCTATTCTTGAACCGAGTATCGTAGTAATTATTCTTGTTGGTCCCATTAACTTGACTGTGGAGAAATGAAGATGTAAGCCGCCTTTTGTAGAAATGACAAGTTTGGCCATATATAAGTTAATGGAGTAATGGGTCAATTTGAGTTTCTTTTTTCTCCTTTCAAACCTTGTTAATTATGTATATATCATTGCAAAACTCAAAGTTACATCAAAATCCTCCTACAACCTCTAAACTCTTATATATACGAATACATAATTATTATTACTAAATCATTTAAAATCCCCCAAAACTACAATTTTCAACTAGATTCCCATGAGAACTTCATGGTGATGCTTAGCATGCATAAAGAAGAGAAAGAAGACTAGAAGGGTTAATTTTTCCAATTTTTAAATTATTTTAATTATATTAAATTATCTATTTGACAAGTGAGTTTAGAGGTTTCATATTGATGTAATTCTAAGTTTTGCAAGGATAAGTATGAATTTCTTCCCTTCCTCTAAGGAAATTCCGCCTGCATTTCTATAGAGACGTTAAAAAAAAGAACACAAACCTATTTTGAAGGCTGGGCCAACCTGACATGTTTTGACTTGCATTACAATTTCCCGTTCCCAGTAAAACCTGTATCCAATCGGCATAACCTGTTTAATGAGTTTTGCAGGGCGTGAACGTGGGAGGGGAACGAGAGGCAGGGGTCGTGGATTTAGATCAAATGGGCCAATCCAGGCGGGCCAGGCAGCGGCAGCAGCAGCCGGAGATGTGTAAAGGCTTGTTTCACCATGGTGACGGTTTGAGTGTGGTCTTCTATGTTTTGTGATTTTGGTAACAAAATATATTCAGCTTAGGAGGACATAATGAGTTTGTAACTGTTTTTAGACTAATCTTTATTAGTTTGCCAGCCATTTTATAGTGAGCTTGAGCTTCTTCTTCTTCTTTTATCTTTTTTTTCCAGTAATTTTGTATTCTTTTTTTTATTTAAAGTTAAAACGTTTTGATTTGTAGTTTTTGTGACATCTATAAATATTTGTTTAATAAGACTCGTCTCTGAGAAATTTAGTGTGTTTTATTCTTTTTATTATTATTTTTTTTGAATTATATATAGTATTTCACATTTACCCATCTACCATGTGTCCATGTGGTTTAATGAAGAGCTAACTCGCATAAGAAAAGAAATTAGTTTGAACCATAGTTTATTACTTGAGGAGGTTAGAATTAAACATTAATGAAGCCTTAATGAGGTCATTATGTGGTGAATTAAAAGTTGGGAAATGTCATTAATTCATGAGGGGTGGAAACATGTATTTAAAGAATCAATATCTGCAGGAGTGGATGATAGAGGAGAAAGAGAAAAAAAATCCCAATAATAAAATAGAGTTTTGTAAAAGTTAAGATAATAGAACAGCTAGTGAAATCAGGTGGTTTATTAGGCATCAGTTGCTGCTTAGTACTTGTGTATTCCTGGGTACAAGGAAAGGGACACTATTTGCCGTTCAAAGAGCAAAGGGAAGTAGGGTAGCGTATTCATCGAATTTATAAGTATTGTTAGAAATTTGGTACCAAGAAATGAATGTTTGGTACTTTCGGGTTTGGTGCCGGTTTCAGTAGGGATAAGCGTACTGACTTGAAATTTTCTGAACCAAATCAGTTTGATACCGGTACCTATACCAAATTGGTACCACTTATAAGTTTTGGTTTCGGTATTCGGTTCCTAGAAAATCACAATTTCGGTTTCAGTACCCTAGTTCAGTCCAGTTCCCGTACCGAGCTTACGCCTAGTGGGAGATGCTATAATGCTATTCGTATAGTAACAAGGTAAAGTATGCGACATTGCAACGAGCAGAAGTTACAATGTTTTTTCATTATAGTAATCCAAATATGAATAGCTCTTAAAAACATATGTTTACAAAATTGAACATGGATAGCTTTTAAAAAAACACGTGATTAGAGACGGGATATATATTTTTTCAGAGTTTTGACATCATTTTAAAAGCTGGATCAACTTGACATGTTTAGACTTGTAAATTGTGAATATCAAATAACTTTATTCTTAAAATGGTTTGTTTTTAGAGTGTGTTTGATACAGAGAATGGTATTGGAGAAAAATGATAGCAAAGAATGAAATTACAGAGAAAAAGAATTAGTCTAGAGAATGAAAATTGATTCTTTTGTTTAATAGCGTAGAGATTTAAACATAGAAATATAATAGGGAATCACTTCTCCTGTTTAGTACAACTAGAACATTAAATACATAATTCTACCAACTTACGAGAGAGAGAGAGAGATACATTGCTTGAAGAACCACATTTTGCCGCAGGTTACTTGCCGCCGGTCGCTGGTCGCTTGGTCACCACCAGAGAAGACAAACAACCAAGCCGTCGATGGATGTAGGGTTTGCTTGGGATGAAGTTTCATGGGGAACTCTCAATGTATGTATCTGAGAATAGAGTAAGGAATTAATTTTGAAATCTCTCCAATTCTCTACACCACAAGGGGAATTAAAACTAAAGAAAGGGAATTGCTTTATTTTCCATTTTATAATTCTTCCTATTAACCAAACAAGAGAATAAGAGAAATATGGTCGGGTTTATTCGGATCTCATTTTGATTAGGGTTGTTAAAAAAACCGAACCCGACTTACCCGACTCGATCCGAACCCGAATAAGAGAAATATGGTCGGGTTTATTCGGGTCTAAACTCTAAATCGGGTTTATTCGGCTCAACCCGACTAACCCGATACATTAATAGGATCGGGTTCGGGTTTATTTGTATGCATTTTTTCGGGTTCGGGTCTACCCGACTAACCCGATTTAGAGTTTATTAAATTGTAGTCAATATTATTTAGCATACAATTATAAAAAACCCATAAGTTATTTAGCCCATGTGTATGAGTTAAATAAAAGTTACAGCCCAATAGTTAGATTAGACAATTACCCAAATTAGGTTTAGCCCTTTAACGGTTCTTCCTGTTGGTCGTATACTCGTTCTATCGTATAATTACTAAACTTATTTTGTCTAATTGCTTATTTCCTTTATGATATGTTGCAATATTAGACAATTAGGTGTCATTTATGTGATGCAATGAATAGGTATTCAAAACCTATAATTTCTAGTTCACTCGTGCTTTTATTAAGAGCAAACTTCATAAGCACCACATAATTCAAATAAGTAGTTGTACAATCAAATATCACTATAAAAAATACAATTAACCCGACCCTACTAATCCGAAACCCAATAAACCAAACCCGACAAACCCGATTTTTAATAGGGTCGGTTTTCGAGTGAATTTTTTTTAACGAAAAACCCGACCAACCCGACCCGAATAACCCTAAACCCGATTAACAACCCTACTTCGGACTAATCCTCACCTTCACAACTTCTATAGTAACAAGTTTGGTGTTTATAAGGATTCATTGACCCCTGTCCCCCTCTCCCACGTACGTGGTAACACCGTCCTCTCCTTTCCTAGCCTTGCAAAATAATTCTAGCGAAATGTAGATGATTTGTTCATAATATTTTTCATCACGTATAAAAAGTATGACTTTTTTACCCCTATAGTCTCACCAACTATTTTTCCTTAATGACATATTTGAGGGTATTATGGTACAAACACACTTTTTTGTATACGACAAAAAAGTATTTTAAAAAAATTAAAAATATGTTTTTTTAACAGCTTCGTCTCAGCGGTAGTTACACAGGATCGAAACCGGTTGATCTAATCCGCGCCCCAGTTTCGAACCACTCCAACAACACCCCGTAATTAATCCGGTAGGGCTGCTTTCACCAACGAGGAAGTGACCATCAACTACTCCTAAAAAAAAACCCTCTGAAAAACTCGAACCCAATACCTCCTCTTCACCGGAAAACTTCTAAGAGTGAAGATGTGGGACAGTCTTCAAGAAACAGAGGGGACGGGGATAGGCATACACGACAGCTATGTCAAGGCAGGCTCTTCGAGTGTTCGACAATCATCACTCCGCCACCATTCTCAACTCCCTGCAAACGACAACACTTTCTCTTTCACAAACACGTCAAACTCACGCCCAAATCCTCCGAACCGGTCATATTCTCGACACCCATTTCACCACAAAGCTTCTCTCTCTCTACGCCAACCACCTTCGCTTCACAGAAGCCAACAACTTGTTGAACTCCATTGAAAACCCAGATGTATTCTCCTTCTCCACCCTCATTCACGCTTACTCAAAGCTCAGTCGTTTCAATGACTTGATTGTTTTATTCTCTCGCATGATTTGTCATGGGTTGTTGCCTGATACGCGTGTCGTTCCTTCCGTCATTAAAGCATGTAGCGGGTTGAACAATTTAAGAGGCGGGAAACAGGTTCATGGGTTTTGTATAACTTCTGGGCTTTGTTTGGATTCGTTTGTTGCGTCTTCTTTGATTCATTTTTACGTTAAATGTAGTCAATTGAGTTATGCACATAAGGTGTTTGATCTAATGTCGCAACCAGATGTTGTTTCATGTAGCGCTTTGGTTTCGGGTTATGCTCGACAAGGGTACGTAAAGGAAGCCAAGATGGTATTTCGTAGAATGGTAGATTTAGGAATTGAACCAAATTTGGTATCTTGGAATGGTGTGGTGGCAGGGTTTAACCAGAGTGGACATCATTTGGAGGCAGTGATGATGTTTCAAGAAATGTGTTTGGTTGGTTTTAAGCCAGATGGAACAACAATTTCTAGTGTTCTTCCTGCTGTTGGGGACTTGGAAGATCTTTTGGTTGGTGTTCAGATACATGGGTATGCATATAAACAGGGTCTTGTATCAGATAAATGTGTCTTGAGTGCACTTATCGATATGTACGGGAAATGTTCATCCACTATAGAGATGTCACAGGTGTTCGATGAAATGCCTCATAGAGATGTTGGTGCTTGTAATGCTTTGATTTCAGGGTTTGCAAGGAATGGTTTAACGGATAATGCATTGGAAGCATTTAAGCAGATGCGGGATCAAGAATTGGAGCTAAATGTTGTTTCTTGGACATCAATTATAGCTTGCTGCTCACAACATGGAAAAGACATTGAAGCCCTTGAGCTTTTCAGAGAAATGCAAATTTCTGGAGTAAAACCAAATTCTGTAACGATCCCTTGCTTGCTTCCCGCGTGTGGAAACATTGCTGCATTAATGCACGGTAAGGCAGCTCATGGATTCTCTCTTAGAACAGGGATTTCTGATAATGTTTATGTAGGAAGTGCTTTGATTGACATGTATGCCAATTGTGGAAGGATACGTTTAGCTCGAATTTGCTTTGATAGAATGCCAGTTCGTAACATAGTTTGTTGGAATGCAATCATGGGAGGATATGCAATGCACGGAAATGTGAGTGAAGTTATTGAAATATTCCATTTGATGGAAAAAAGTGATGAAAAACCCGACTTTATCACTTTCACTTCACTACTATCTGCTTGTAGTCATTGCGGTTTCACAGAGCAAGGTGAACGATTCTTTAACACCATGACTAAAGACTATGGAGTTAAACCACGGGTAGAGCATTATGCGTGTTTGGTTACACTTCTTAGTCGTGCTGGGAAGCTCAAAGAAGCGTATTCCACCATTGAGGAAATGCCACTTGAGCCTGATGCTTGTGTTTGGGGAGCTTTACTTAGTTCGTGTAGAGTTCATAATAATATAATGTTAGCGGAAGTGGCTGCTAATAAACTGTTTGAATTAGAACCGAGTAACCCTGGGAATTACGTTTTATTATCCAACATTTATGCCAATAAAGGATTATGGAAAGAGGTAGATAGAGTTAGGGATTTGATGAAATCAAAGGGAATGAGGAAGAATCCAGGATGTAGTTGGATTGAGATCAAGAACAAGGTGCACATGCTTTTAGCAGGGGATCGATCTCATCCTCAAATGGCAGAAATATTAGGAAAAATGGATAATTTGAGTATGGAAATGAAGAAATTAGGATGTTTGCCAGTTACTTCATTTGTATTGCAAGATGTTGAAGATCAAGAAAAGGAGCATATTTTGTGTGGGCATAGTGAAAAGTTAGCAGTTGTACTTGGGCTTTTGAATACTCCACAAGGGTCTCCTCTTCAAGTGATTAAAAACCTTAGAATCTGTGGGGATTGTCATGATGTTATAAAGTTTATATCTAAATTCGAACACCGAGAGATATTTGTTAGAGATACGAACCGTTTTCATCACTTCAAAGATGGATCGTGTTCGTGTGGGGATTATTGGTGAAAAGTTTAGTCAATGCTCGTCTAACTGTTGCATTGATTATCATTTTCTTTGAAGGACAGGACACACGTGCACCTAAATCTACTCCTAATCTACAGTTCTACACCTTTTGTCCACAGCAGGACTAGAACCCATGACGATGGGGGACACCTTTTCTAATAGTTGGTACCGCTAGGCTAGAAGCCCTTTGGTGTTGCATTCGTTATCATGGCCATGGTACTTTAAGAAACACATGTCTGACTGTCTGGTAAGAATTTAGTAAAAACTTACCACATGTATACATGAGAGCTTTCTTATCTAGACATAGATATTAGCATCAAGTCAAATACTTGAGGTGGCTGGATAGACGGGTTGGGTAATCAGTAAAAATGGGTACGACTCAAAACGGATTGTTGGGCTGACCCACTAATTTAGAGTTTTGATTAAGGTTAAAAAATAATTTAAACTCTATTTTCATTAAACTCTTCAACTTTTTGTAATATTTGAAATTGAAAGCTTATGTACGTTTGTTTTGGTATAACTATTAACCTTCATTCTCGAATTGTTTAAGCATTAAAGTAAAAGTTTTTTTTTATTTAACCATTAAACTTTATTTTTAGAATGGTTTTATATAGGTATATATCATATTATAGTTTGATCGTTAAGTCAAGATGTAAATATGTCGTTATAAAACAACCGGAATTTTTTACACAACAACTTCTATCTTTTTGGGTAAACAAATATTCTAAAAGATGTGTTATAATTTATAATTTACATACTAGCACATAAGTTTTTAAAAAGAAAACATCACTTACAAATATATTTCAAAAAGAACTTTACACTAACTCAGTAATAATGTATTTTCTTAATCAAACAAAAGATCACATGAATTTTGTGCATTAGTAATATGTACATTTATTTAAGGTAAAACCATTTAAAAAAATTGAAGGTTTAAATTAATAAAGCTTAGTTATGTTTTACTCTTTCCACAAACTTTATATTAATTATTTACTATTATTATTAAGTTGATATGGTCTTAGTGTATTATAATACTTAAAGAGCTTTTTTTTCCAAAACAAAATAAAACTTGACAGGTAAATATAATTTTTTAAGTTGAAAAGGTCAATATTTTATTTATGAGATTTGAGATCACTTTTGACTCTTTTTTGTTTTGTTATTCTTACACCATGTTAGAGCCCTAATCATTTGATTATTTTTTTATCAAACGTTTTATTATTTTTCGATAATGTTTTTATAAAATTATTAATATATTATCATGTAGATCAGCTAATCCTATGATTTATTGGAATAATAGAATTTTAGATTTATAAAACCCGGCGCAACACGCGGGCTATAAAATCCTAGTTCAAAACTAAAAGTTGAAAAACTTCATCATTTTTTTTTAAATTTTAACTTTTCTCTAGAAAATAAAACCTTCATCCCTTTTTCATAATGCTTTTTATATAAAAAGAATTGTGTTTAATAAAATTTATGTAAAAAACATATTTCTAAAATTTTAATATTCAATCACAGGTGATTCAGTATGATGGCCTTTTTATTGATTTTGACGATTGGATCTCTCTATGAATGGAAAAGGGGTGCTTCGGATCGGGAGAATCATATGTGATTTGTAAAAGCATCACATGTGAATTAAGAAAATATCATTGCGTCCAAAATTTTAAAATACAATCCGGATCATTGATGCGATTAATACAAAGACTAAAATTAGTCCTTTAAACTATAAATTAAATATGAACTATATTAAACATTCTTCTATATAAAAAACTAGAAACATTTTTCCAGAACTAAACACACATTTGATTTTAATAGACTATTTTGCCTTGTAGCATGCGGATAAAAAAAAGTATGGACTAAATTTAAAAATATTTTCAAAGTAAAATAATCCATTAATATAAAATTGTTGTGTATAACTAAAACTAACCATTGCCTAGTGGGATATCATGTAGAACACTTTCCTTTCATAGGAGAGGTCACGAATTCTAATCTTATAGATGTTTTAATTAGGGATGACTACGGGATGCTTCGAAAACGTTAGGGTATACGGGTTAAAGTTCGTACAATTAAGCTAAAGGCTCGACCCCTCTTGAGTAACATGAACAAGAAACACGCTCTATTTACCTGTTTCTACACAGCTAAAATTGTTGTACATAAACCATCTTTTTTAATTGTATTTCATAAAAAAACAGAAAATAACATAAATGCTTAACTATATAGGCAGTATAGAATGACACATGCTCTTTAATATCAATTATCCTTCTAAATTTTCTTATAAAGATATATATTTTTTTAATAATATTTTAGTTAGACATTAGTTTTAGGTCACCCATCACCCATGTCATACGGATGACCTTACGAAATTTAAGAGAGATGGTGAATCACAAAACTAAAACAAACTTCCACCTCTACCTAGGAAACCAATTTAAAATAACCACTAGCCCCAACACATATCTAGTTTGAACACTTGAACATCAAACTTCTACACCACTGACCTATCAACTAGAAAATAGTAATCGATCCGCTTCCGACGTACCTTCCTGATGCCGTCTCAACCGGATTTTGCAACCATGTCAACCAGTTGATAGTGCCTTCCTTGGCTCGCTCGAAGATCCGCTCGAAGATTTTTAACTAAAATTAGAAGAGGCAATCTTGCAGATTTTTGTGTTCACAAACACCAACCTATTCCTGTTATGCCACAATAGGTAGAGTAGACCACTAATCATCGCTTCGCATTGTTCCTTAATCTTCTTTGTCGTCCGGATGTTATCGAAAGCCGATCAAATACCTTCTATCATCGAGGGCGGTTCGGAGTCAAGCTGCCACCACCGCCATAATTGTCTCCATAATATTTCCACTTAGTGTTATGAAAAAAAAATCGCTGTGAAATATAGGTATTGTTAATCAAAATCCGTTATTTTATAACATGTCTAACAAACTATAACCCGTAAAATATACTTTATCAGTAATCAAACATTTTTGTTAATATCACAAAGTCTACCCTCTAAGAGTAAAACGGAGTGGAGTTGGGGTGGGTCTAGGATTGGATCACAACTTAAGAGTAACGTTCTAATTTTTATTTTTTATCAGAAAATATTCACTTTTGACTACTAAATTATGTCTTTAGACAGGTTGATCGGGATCCTTTCAGCACATGACTTTTCGAAAAATCCACAACCAGTCCGTATTCGACTATCAATATACGAAAAATAAACATTTCAAATTAGTGTGTCATGCCGGAAGCTTCTCCTTTATGCTTATATGAAGGTGTACGGATACATGCGGAAGGGAAACAGCCAAACAGGAAGCTATAAAACATAGTGATGTACGTACCATGGGCTTTAGAGTATCTTTCTTGAACACCGCCAAATAAAAGTTATGGAGTTTTAAATAAATTTTTATTCGTTTAGATCTAATAATTTATTTATTACTATGCATGTCGTATTAATTATTTATCATCAATTAATGTGTCTTCAATATTATACTCCAATTTATATTTATTATGTACTATTTATTTAAGACGAACCTTCTCTTCTCTTGGTATTTTCTTTTTCTTTTATTTTATTATTTTGGATATAATAATATATATATTTACTAACTACTAATATTTATCTTCGTTTACTAAGCCAATTGAATTTATTTTTGAATATAAGAGGCTATTTGTTTGTTGATTAATGGAACCATTTAGCATTCAGTGTGTTTGATTGCTACCTCTGAATGAAGATTGTGCTGAATGATTCAACATAATGCTGTTGAATCATTATACCTTAAAATACATTCTGAATCATTAAGCACCAAATATTTTACCCTAATACTTCTTCTTTCACACGTTGTCTTGTTAAACAATCATATCATATCTTATAATATAATATATCACTATTAAGGTTAAAATGATAATTTGTATCATTCAGATTATTCATTCAGAACCTTTATCAAATAACATGTTATATTCAGAGAGAGTCAGATTCATCCAGAACCTTTGAATTATTTAGACCAAAGTATCATTCAGTACTTAATCATTATGTTTTAACAAACAGCCCCTAAATCTATTTTTCAATTTCCAAATGATGTATGTATCTCCCAAGTTGATGCAATCCAAAGGCATTTGACCATTGTAAATAGAGAGATTCTACATGTTCTTACTAAAACTTCTACTGATGATTTGGTTTTAACAGAAGAAGTTTTATGATACATGCTATAGTGGTTGAGATTCAAGCCATTATTCATGTGGTTAAAACTTAGAGCCAATTGTAACTTTCTATATTGAGCTATGTGGCGTTGTACGTAATCCGTTATTCTTATTTTAATTGTATTGTAAACGTTATTCTTCGAGCAACTCGCTTGAAGCTTAATTAATATATTCAGGTTTGTTTGGTTTGGGTGATGGTCATACCGAAGTTCGTCTCCAAGCATTTCTTTTTTCTCTGTTTTAAAAAAATCCTCCTACTTATTAGATTAAGGTAAATGTCAAAATCAGTAGACAAGATTATGGAAGATAATAAGTAGATTACATGTGTCATCGTTTAGAAGTAGGAGGAAAAAGTAAGAAAAAGTATAATTTTACTTACAATTAGGTTCACCTTTTCTTCTGTTTTTCTTAGGTGCTTTACACTCTCCATCGATACATTACCAATCTTCCACCACGAAGAAACTTGTTCCCATAAATTTCCTTCAAATATTTATATGAAGTAAGACGATATGTTGCGTCTTCTACTTCTTCCTTGCAACGTGGAGATATGATATATTTTGTATCTTATATGAAAAATCACTTTTTTCCGTAAAGTAAATATGAGAATAAGTAAAAGGAAATATCATTATTTTAAAATGTCTAGTAAATAAGCTAAAAGCCAATATATACATAAGAGCGGATAGAGTAGTGTTTAATGATGAACTCGTCAACTACTCGATCCATGATGTTCGTGATGGTTCGCGTGTCGTCCATGTTGCTCTACGATGAGTATTTTTTTCAACCAATGATACGCAAGAAGAATAATTTAGTGCGAGTCTATTGATGACAATTTATTACTACAAGATGTTAGTAATAGATTAGTTAATATGTTATCGCTCTAACCAGTCATGACAGTCATTAGTTTATCTGTCATTAGTTTATGTAATATATTTTTAAAAAAAAGTATTTTAAAAGGATATCAACTTATGATTGTCATATCTTTGGAAAATATATGCAAATCCATGTTCAGATCGAGCTGGATGAGCGGATACAATGAATATGATCGAAGAGATTCCTGATGGATATTTAATTAATTAATTCAGGTATATATTATTATTGACATTATATATATTTGACTGAATTAAGATACGAAGTCCAAACAAATTGCTAGTTAAATATGTACGTGTCACACCAAAGGATGTTTGATTTAGCCATAGTTATCAAAATCGCGATCCTGATATCAAAAACGAAATTATTATCCCCGACCCGACCCTGAAACTTGTCGGGTTCGGTTTTCCCCGTCAGGTTCGGGTTGTTTTGCTATCCCTACCTGATAGTAGGATCGTACGATCGTACGATCCCACCAACCAAAAACGTTCCAGATCGTAGGATCATATAGCGGGTGCCCCAGGTTGATCCGAGAGGGTTCGGGCTTCAAGGGTCGCTCAGCAGGTGCCCCAGGTTGATTGCTATCCCCCCCCCCCTCCCCCCCTTTTTCGGGTTAGGGGGTCAGTTTCCCCAACCCGGTCTTGCCCGTGCCTTTTTTTATTGTATAAGAGAGAGTAAGGGGAAGAAAAATATTAGGTTCTTTGGGTTAAGCTATACGTGGGTTTTGGTTAAGAGAGAAAAAAGAAAAATATGATGTAACGTTGATATGATATTTGGATAAAAGAAAGGTTAAAGATGGATGCTACTTACAGTTTTAATGAAATCCATATATCATCATTAAATGAGTAGGATAATTAAATAGAAACAAAAATAATAGAAACAAATTAAATTTTTCTTTTTTTTAATTGGAACTTGACAGAGAAGTCATGGCATCTTACAATTCAGAAGTCAAAAAATAACCATATGCATGAAATATTTATTTATTATATTTTGCATCTACAATCTCACTTATATATATATTAATAAATTCAACCAACTTGACTTTCGGGATTTTGCACGTTTCATTCAATTATCTATTAATTAGCCAAAACAATCGTTTAAATTTATTTCTATGTTAAAGCTGAAAAAAATTGTTTAATATAGTTTATATTTAATTTATAGTCTTACGGGATTAATGCTTCATATTGTATTTTAAAATTTTGGACGGAGTGACATTTTCGTAATTCACATGTAATGCTTTTACAAATCACATGTGATTATATACTGAATCACCTGTAATTGAATATTAAAATTTTAAAACTATGTTTTTTACATAAAGTGTATTAAAGATAACTCTAAAAGTATAACTAGAATTATGATTTATGAGTTGTATAAATATAATCAGAGGAAGCAATATTTAAAATAAATAAAATGTGACATAATTTAATATTATGTGTGAAATTTAAGGAGTTGGTGTAGCTAGTATACTTACTAGGTCCTCTCCTAGCTATGTTATTGTTAAGGAAGTTTATCGGTAACTTCTAGAATAGTAGTATTTAAAGTTTATTTACTGTGTCAATGGTTAAGGACTCTTAACTCCTATTTAGAGCATTAGTAATGATAACTGTAATTTCGGACAGGGTGTTTAATATTTGGATACGATTCGTAAAACTCATAAATTGAATTGAACCAAAATCGAATAATTTGATTTGAATTGGTTTTTAAACCAGTTTTGGACTTGACTCGAAAATTTAAATTGGTTTTTAAATCAAGTTTCGAATTTATGGAAATATTTGTCACTCGACTCGAAATTCGAATGTATATATATAGGTGTTGCTACTCTATTTATATTTGTAACTTTTCTGATCCATAAATAGTAATTTAACTTTGGACTACTAAAACCCTTATAAATATTCTTTTAACTCATCTTTAGAAGTTCAAACTCCAATTATATATTCAAAATAACAAATTTTTCCAATTAAATTTGGTTTAAACTATAAAGATTGAAACAAATCTACTCAGTTTGGTGAATTTGGGTTTATTTGAATTCAAATATCTGAATTCGAATCGGTTTTACCAGTAGTAATACAAATCCGAATCAAATTTCAAATTGTAGTAAATATCAAACTCGAACAACCTAGTTCAAACAATTTGAGAAACTCGAAATTCAATTCGATAAACAACCCTAACCCCAGATGATACCTTAACGTCACGTCACTTCTTCTATCTCACTATTGTCATACCATGAATACCCCATAATATTTTGCTATGACCCCTAACCCACACCAAAAATACCACAGATCATTACATATTTACACATACTCTAACCATAACAAAAAGTACAAGGTTACGAGAACGAGAACTGTTTTTCGTACGAGAATTACGAGAACTGTTTTTCGTACGAGAATTACGATAACTGTTTTTCGTACGAGAATTAGGAGAATCAATCTTAGTCGTCAAATTCCCCCTCCTTCAATTGGATTGTCCACCCATGAATTCCTTACATGCACCCTGCCACACTCAATCCCCCCACGTTTTTCATCCATGAATTTCGTTATCCAAAATGAACGGCCAACATTGGTTTTCGCAGTTTTCGTACGAAAAACAGTTCTCGTTTGAACCCTCCCCTATATATATATATATATATATATATATATATATATATATATATATATATATATATATATATATATTTAAAAAACTATTAAGGAATTTCTAAAGTACTATCTCCGTAACTAGACCCTATGACTTCTTCATTAAAAAAAACTGTAAAGATTGAATGTGGGAATAATTGAATAAGATTCAGAATATCTTCAATCTTGTGCTAAGATATATATTTTAAATTTTAAATAAATTTTAATGCAAAATGTATGAATACTTGCAGGTTTACATGTGAAGATGTTCCATTGATGATTATAATCTGGATAATTAATTTTCTATCTTTCCCTTGTCATCTTATAATGCCATAAATGCCATTCAAATCCTCTTCACTTTTCTTCATCCCTCCCTACTTTCTCCTTCTTCACTCTTTTCCAATCCAAAAAATGGCAAAAACTCACTTACTTTTGCTGTTGACTGTTTTCTCTTATCTTCTTGTTCATGTTAAATGTTTTACTGCTTCAGGGTGGACTAGAGGTCATGCCACATTTTATGGTGGCAGTGATGCTTCAGGAACAATGGGTAAGTGTTCAGATCCTTAATTTTTCTTAAAAATGTTTTTTTCACTTTCGAAGATTTTTTCTGAAAGAGTCGAGCTATGTTTTAATGTACGTGTTTTGAGTTTTTAACTGTTTATGTGACTATTTCCAATACTTCCCTGCCATCCAACATGTCTACCTAGAGAAGATCAAACTTGGGTCTCTTTTGAGACTTTCCAGACTGTCTACCAGTATGACATTTTAAGATGGTTAATTATTAAGGGTTAGAAATCGTTCGATTTCATTAGTAAAAGAATAAATACATGCAGTATATTTATGAACTTTATTTTAGAAATTGTATACTGAATCACCTGTGATTAAATATTAAAATTTAGAACTATGTTTTTTACATGAACTTTATTAAACACAACTCTACACTTACAACCACTTTAAATGAAATATTTATGATTATTTTAATGTTTACTCGTTTATTTTGTTTTTAAGTGTAACACCCAATTTAAGTGGTTTAAGTGGTGTTAACAACTCAAACTATATTCACACTAAGAGTATTAGGAATAGTAAGTCTCCACCACTCTTATCACATCCACATATCAGTTTTTTCTTTCACCACTCAGCCACGTAGTACACGTTTCCACCACATCAAATTCTGATACTCACCAAATACCTCATCAGTTTTCATCATGTGGTGCTCTCACTACACCCTTTAAAAGCAATCCACTCCATGAACTTTAATTAGGAAAACTTATCACTCTGAAATCTAGAATATGCCTTGAAAAAGATCTTTAGAGTAAAAAATAGTAGTTATATATAGCTAAGCATTCCTTCAAATTTAAAAAGAAAGTTATGACCCTAGTGTATATACTTGCCAAATCTATGTAGAACAACCCATGAAGTAGGGTTGATGATCTTGTTTGAATGTAGGGGGTGCTTGTGGTTATGGAGACTTATACTCAGCAGGGTTTGGTACCAGAAATGCTGCATTAAGTACTGCTTTGTTCAACCAAGGTGCGGCTTGTGGCCAATGTTACAAGGTCATATGCGATAGGAAGACCGATCCTCGATGGTGTAAAAAAGGCTCTGTAACCGTAACCGCAACCAACTTTTGCCCACCAAATTTCGGAGGTCCTGACGGGTGGTGCAACCCACCCCTCCAGCATTTTGATATGGCTCAGCCCGCTTGGGAGAAAATCGGCATTTACAAAGCCGGAATAATCCCCGTTATCTTTCAAAGGTACTTAGTTTTATCTTTTCGCATGCTAGGAATAAAGTCAGTGAATCCTACAAAGGATCCTAATTTACTTTAAACAAAAGACCCACTAATTTTTGTTATGAGAAAATATGACCGGTCATTTTTTTCCTTTGGGTTTTTAGGGTACCATGTAAGAGACACGGTGGAGTTCGGTTTACAGTAAACGGAAGAGATTACTTTGAGCTTGTTTCGATAATGAACATTGGTGGGGCTGGTTCGATTCAGTCAGTGAAGGTGAAGGGGTCTAGAACCGGTTGGACGCCAATGTCAAGAAATTGGGGGGCTAACTGGCAATCAAACTTATACTTGAACGGCCAGTCTATCTCGTTCATGATCACAACAACAGACGGGGTGACAAAAACATTCTCAAATATCGTCCCGTCAAGCTGGAGATTCGGACAAACCTACTCAAGTCGTGTACAATTTTAAGTATATCTCAAGATTTTGGACCTCAAGTTTGGAGTTGAGGTTTGAGGCTACGGCATGCCCATTTTTTATAAGGAAGCTATCCGTTTATATTTTTTTCTAACATTTCTATCTTAAAGATAAATGAATTTAGGAGAATAATGAGTTTTCTCATATTGTGGGTAAAACCCATGTACACTCTAATGTATTATCGGGCAATCCCAAAGGGTTACTCCCTATTACACATATGGTTAATAAATTATTTTGGTTATTGTTGAATATAAATTGAAAAAATAATTCGTATCTACATTGTTTATGCAAGGTTTAGTACTAAAAGTCAAAAACCACTATATATTGTAGGCATGTTGAAAAAACAAAACCCGAAAAAACCCGACTCACCGTTGACGGTGCGGGTAGTTCGGTTATCGGGTATCCATTTTTGGTTATTTGATTAACCCGTATGTAATTCGATTCGGGTATCGGTTGACAAAAACTTGGTTCGGTTATAATTTTTAAAAAAGTGGTTTACTGCTTTGACTAATACATATTGCAACTCATGTTGTATAATTTCTCCTACCCATTTATGTGAAAGTTACGAAAAAAGACCCAAAAGTAATTTAACCCGTACCTTAAAATAACTATTTGCTGCCTATAGTCCAATCCATACTTCTCTTTCATAATTCAATTCATGTTGTACATTTTCTCCTCCACGTCCACCCACGACCTTCTTCTCCATCTTTTGACTTTGACGATCTCTATAGAATATATATATCTATACTATATTATAAAATATTTATACCTTTGAAATCTCTTAATTTTAAGTAATTTAAAATTACTAATTTACCTCTTATTTAATCCTATAAATAAACTATTATATAGAGTTAATTAGATTCTTAAATACCATTTTTATAACTAAACCTTCCATAATAAATAATATTTAAAAAAGTCAAGTCAATGCAAATTAATTTTCAACCTATATAATATTAAATACAAATTAAAAATTAAAAATTAAATAAAAATAATCTTTATAAAAATAATAGTTTTAATATTTTATCATATAACACATATTTTAATTTAAGTATTACAAAATACATATAGCTAGAACTTATAAACCTAATAACATGTAACCTAAATTTATAGATATTTTCAGATTTTTTAAATAACTCGTGTAATCAAAACAAAAGGTTTAATTTATAATATATTTAATATTCTTTTTGTTTCTCATTTTATTGTTTTTTAAAATTAATAAAAGAGTTATAAGGAAAAAAGAAATAAAAGAAATGGAAACATTTTTAAAGAAAATAGATATATTGCGAACGAAAATTGTTCGATGTCATTATAATGCATGATCTAATAGTATTACCTTATTAAAAATGGACATATTATCAAGTAAAAATTATTTCTAACCGTTGCATTGCACGGGCACTATGCTAGTGTATATATATATATATATATAGGGGATGGTTCAAACGAGAACTGTTTTTCGTACGAGAACTGCGAGAACCAATCTTGGCCGTTCATTTTGGATAATGGAATTCATGGATAAAGAGCGTGGGGGGATTGAGTGTGGCATGGTGCATGTAAGGAATTCATGGTGGGTAATCCAATTGAATGAGGGGAATTGGATGGCTAAGATTGGTTCTCGTAGTTCTCGTACGAAAAACAGTTCTCCTTTGACGAGAACTGTTGTTGGGTTAAATTACTTTTGACTTTGACGATCTCTATAGAATATATATAATCTTGGCCGTTCATTTTGGATAATAGAATTCATGGATAAAGAGCGTGGGGGGATTGAGTGTGGCATGGTGCATGTAAGGAATTCATGGTGGGTAATCCAATTGAATGAGGGGAATTGGATGGCTAAGATTGGTTCTCGCAGTTCTCGTACGAAAAACAGTTCTCCTTTGACGAGAACTGTTGTTGGGTTAAATTACTTTTGACTTTGACGATCTCTATAGAATATATATAATCTTGGCCGTTCATTTTGGATAATGGAATTCATGGATAAAGAGCGTGGGGGGATTGAGTGTGGCATGGTGCATGTAAGGAATTCATGGTGGGTAATCCAATTGAATGAGGGGAATTGGATGGCTAAGATTGGTTCTCGCAGTTCTCGTACGAAAAACAGTTCTCCTTTGACGAGAACTGTTGTTGGGTTAAATTACTTTTGACTTTGACGATCTCTATAGAATATATATAATCTTGGCCGTTCATTTTGGATAATGGAATTCATGGATAAAGAGCGTGGGGGGATTGAGTGTGGCATGGTGCATGTAAGGAATTCATGGTGGGTAATCCAATTGAATGAGGGGAATTGGATGGCTAAGATTGGTTCTCGCAGTTCTCGTACGAAAAACAGTTCTCCTTTGACGAGAACTGTTGTTGGGTTAAATTACTTTTGACTTTGACGATCTCTATAGAATATATATATATATAGGGGATGGTTCAAACGAGAACTGTTTTTTGTACGAGAACTGCGAGAACCAATCTTGGCCGTTTATTTTGGATAATGGAGTTCATGGATGAAGAGCGTAGGGGGATTGAGTGTAGCATGGTGCATGTAAGGAATTCATGGTGGGTAATCCAATTGAATGAGGGGAATTGGATGGCTAAGATTGGTTCTCGCAGTTCTCGTACGAAAAACAGTTTTCCTTTGAACTTTTCCATATATATATATATATATATATATATATATATATATATATATATATATACACGTATACATACATGTATGTATGTATGTATTTGCTTGTGAATGCTTGTCGAATGATTTGTTTTCAAAGTGCCCTGCCGTAAACCCATGCCATTTGTTGCCACAACCATACACAAACGAGAAGCAATGGTTTTGTGACTATACCCATATGTGTGCGTATGTGTGTGTGTGTATATATATACATACAAATCGCATAAGGAAGCATGTGAAAAGGCAGTTCGCATTCCACGACAATTAATAAAAAACAAAGAAATTTCTAGAAGGGCAAAATAGTCAATTAGACTCTTTTCCGTCAATGGCTCCTCCGTTCTTCTTCTTCTTAGAAAAATAGACGTTACAACTACACCATAATGTGTGTGGTATACCCTTGTTTGAAAAAGTCAAATCAATTAGCCACATTACAACGATGAACATTTTGTTTACTTGATTATTTGGTTTTATTTAGGTGATTTTTTTTGTCATGGTGATTTGTACATTTTTCTATGAAACTTATTTATTACTATGAATGTTTGGCCCAAAAATGTAATACAAAATACCAGTTATATACTTGGCCAAAAAAAACTAACAAAAAAGCCCCAAAATCGGGTGTACCAGAAATTAACCAACCTGAAGTGTACTTGAATTCTAACAGAACCCGATACCCATAATGTAGAATGATTCGGTTATTGGTTACATTATCAATGTCAAAACGCTTGTTCTACCCGACCCGAACTACCCAAAACCCTATGGGTATACCAAAAAAAACACCTCTAAAATTATTATATTGTTAGTAAATTGACAATTTGTTTTACATAAAAAAACTAGCTTAACGTCCTGAGTCTAAACATGGGGACGATTATATTAAATTTTAAATGTTTATGATGTTAAAGAATAATAACATATATTGTGAAGTATACATAGGGATATATAATATCTTAAAGGAGAGGTGAGTTTATTAGAAATCAAAAATTCATACATAATAGCATTAGATTTTTTGTAGAACTTTTTTATAAACAACATTCATCATTTTATTTGTAGGGTTGCCTTTTTTATCGCAAATTAGAACTTTTAAACTATAATTACTTTTTATTCTTTACTCGAGAAACTGTAACATATAACTGACCATGAAAGAAAACATGATGTTTAAAAAACAAACTTAATAGATAAGCATATGATTTGTTATTTGTGGAAATAAAGGGGATGATTGGTGAAAAAAGAATTCTAAAAAATGAAATAATGACATTATAACTTTTCTTCGTTTAATATATATTAAAGATTAAAGATAAATATATAAAATTGCAATGGGAGATACCAATAGATAAAGTCACTACTAAATTACAATTAAATAACTTGGGAAAACAAAATCTAGAATATGCGCTCTTAGTGTCTGTTCAACTTTTTAAAGGGGCAAATCGTCGTAAAATACAATATGTTTTTTATGTAAAGTTTAATAAGATTATGATGTTATCATTTTATTTTTAGAATTTTTTTTCTAGGATGTTGTTAGAGATATCATAATCTATGATACCTAGAGACATCCTAATTTATGAAAAATGTTTAAATGTTTAAGCACCCATATAATATATTTATATATATATATATACATACATATATATATATATATATATATTAAAACTCCTAATCTTTCCCATTCCCCATACTTTTTTAAAACCCCTACCCCTTTCTCATTCCCCTATTCTCTCTTTCTATCTCTATCTCTCTCTCTTAGAACCAGCGCCTGAGATGACCGGACACCAGCGCCAATGGCTGGGAACCGTCTCCTTGTCGCTACTTGCATGTTTTTTGCCACCACCACATCACCACCTCGTCGCCACTTGCGTGTTCTTCGCCACTAGACACATACTTAGTTGGTCGGAGGTTGGCCTCATCGCCGCTACCACGTCGCCACTCACCTCGTTGCCATCACCATGTCGCCTCTTCTACATTTTTTCTTTTATTTTTTCAAGATCTCTTCAGATTTGAAACATGCAACTTCAGATCTGAAATTTTGGCCGGAGGTTTGTCGGACACCGACAGTATTTTTGGGGTCTGACAGTAACATGCAAATTGTAGTTTGACTCTCAAAATACCTCAAACGTCCCTTCAACGTTGGCCGGAGGTTGACTGGATGTTGGCCGGATGTCTTAAACAGTTTCTTGTTTTTCTTCTTCTTTTTCTAAATTTTTTAGCTTGTTAATCTGAATTCTAACAACACCCATATTTATACATCAGATCTGGTTTATATGAAATTAATTCTTTTTATATTTTTTATGAAAGTTTAGTTTTTTAATGTGTTTGACTGCATATAATTGGTTAACATACATGGAAAATATAAATGTTTAAAGGGAATTAAATAAGGTCAAAAAGTTTAAATCAGGTTTGAAAAGTTAGAAAACTCATAACCAATAGAATTAAGTCAAAAGATCTAATTAGGTTATAATCTATCTATATCTCTTATAACTTAGTAAGGTTCCACACATATATGGCATGCATGATTGAGCTTCAATTCTTAAATCCAAGCTAATTAGCCTAGGTAGATGGATGATGTGTCAACATATTAAGAGTTTGGGTTTGAAGACAATGTATATTCTCACCCAATTATGAGCTTCATTAACTATTATTAACTATTAGTATATTAATTATTATTTTTCGGTTGTGTTAGTGTATTAAGTATTATTGTAACACCGTATTTTTAACCCAAAATTTTTTATTTTCATAAACATTGAGGAAGCGAATTAAACAACCAAAGTGTTTACAACTGTACAAACACAACTGTTTAAATATCAGTATTACAAAACACGTATCGTCACAAAATAATATATCAAAGTCCTAGGTGATTACTTCCCAAGCAAACCACTCTCAGCCGAACCGCTGACTTACCAAAACCTGTAAAAAGAGTGAGAGGTGGGGGATTAGCACAAAGCTAAGTGAATGGAGTAAAATCACAACAGATATATCAGCAAATAACCGCATCAATATCAACAACACATAACAGATAATCGTGCCCCGGGAAGACCGGCGGTTCTGCAGGAACCTTTAACCAATGCCGGCCAAACCGATAGTTCATTTGCTATTCTCACACAGTATTACCTTAAGTTGCAACAAATGCATCAAAAGATCCCAATACTGATTAGCCGATAGCAAACAAACCCAGCCCATATGCCCAACCGAAGCTGACTTCCCAATCCCCATGTATACATATCACTGACGCACAATTAATTAACAATCAACAGTTAATCAATTATCAGATGCACAATCTATCCATGCGTCAAACCAATAACAGTTGCAACCCAAGCTAGTTACAACTAATAACATTTGTGAGTAAACGTCCACTCACCTCAAGCTTTCAGTTTCTCCACTTAGTGATCTTATATTACCGAGCCTTGTTTGTTCCTGAGAACATAACAAATTGAAATCAGTACCGATTCATAAATATATGTCAAACACATAAATTTTTATCCTTTTAATCAATCATAAGCATGTATGATTCACATACGTATAAACATATATCACATATCATTTAAACAATGCAAATCAACAAACCAAAACTGTCGGATTTCACATGAAATCCGACACTACTATCGGATTTGCACCAAATCCGCAACCACCATCGGAATCCGCTACTTTGTATCGGATTTGAAGGAATCCGATACACCCATCGGATTTCCACACTTGTATCTTAATTTGGCATCCACAATCGGATTTTCCTTGCTAATCGGATTTTATGTTTAGGATTCCACCCTCGGATTCAAACCATCGGATTTCGATACTAGGATTTCACATATCCAGATTCCACGAGTATCGGATTCTAAGTTCCGGTCAACACCCGGATTCCACTAGAATCGGATTTATTGTATCGGTTTTCACCATCAACACCAAAATCCGCCACCTTCAACATTTTAAGAATCCGATAACTTCAAACCTGTAAATCTTATTTCCCAAACATACCATGCATATACAAGTTTACCAAAAACACATATAAACATGTTTAAACACACAAGCATGCATCAAAACACCTTTATACCTCAAGAACACCATATCCGATAACTTCATAAGTATGATCCTATGATGTTCATATTAAACCCAGCAAGATTAAAAACCGTAGCATGCTCATAACAATCAATAGCATGTTAATCAAGAATCATGAAATAATCAACAACCTTCGAAACTTGAATCACACAATCAAGAAATCACGAATCCGATTACTTCTTCTTCTTGCTTTCTTTCTTTGCTCTCGGTTTTGCACATACACTACACACAGTTAAGTATCTTCAAAGTGAAGATAAACATATTGCAAACCCACGTATATGAAATTAATAGCATGAGGTGTCACCTCCAAATTGCATGCATACACATACTCATCCGTATTCATACATACATATATATACATAAACCACATATATATATATTCATATAATCCATATATTTAATTAATCAATTTAATTAAAACCATGTAACTTAATACTAACAAGTAATTAATCAAGTATCAATCACAAGTTAACATATCGAAGCCACCTAAACTACTAGGCCCGATCTGAGGATGTTACAATTATTTCGGTTATGTCTTTGTAGAGTTATACTATTCAATTAGTGTATTAAGTATTTTTTTTTCTTATGTCTAGAGTTATGCTATTCAATTAGTGTATTAAGTATTTTTTTCGGTTATGTCTTTGTAGAGTTATGCAATTCTATTAGTGTATTAAATTTTTTTCGGTTATGTGTTAGTGTATTAAGTATTCTTTTCGGTTATGTCTTAGTAGAGTTATGCTATTCAATTAGTGTATTAAATATTTTTTTCAGTTATGCCTTAACATGTATTATGCTATTCTTTTCGGATATGTATTAGCAGAGTTATTCTATTCAATTAGTGTATTAAGTATTTTTTTCGGTTATGTCTAGAGTTATGCTATTCAATTATTGTATTAAGTTTTTTTCGGTTATGTCTTAACATGTATTATGCAATTAATGTATTAAATATTATTTTCGGTTATGCCTTAGAATTTATTAGGAGAAGTAAATGAGGGTAGTACTCCATTTGAGCTCCCATCTAAATAGTATTACTCCAACCAAAAGTTTATAAATTCCAAAACTTCCTTCTCTATTTGCTTTAGTTTACGTATATTTCACCGTTTACACATTTGTTAATTTGTTCCAAGATAATGGCATCTAAATATCATTTGTTAAGTGAGGTAAACCCCAATGCCGGTGGGTGGAAAATTCAGATCCGTGTTCGGTTGTGAGAGCAGCATGTCTATATGAAACATTCGGAAGCATATTGTATCGAAATGGTGTTGATGGACGAGGAGGTATTTCTTTTTTTTTTAATATTACATTAACATATTGATTTACCCTATATATGATTTTTTGTTTATCTTATATACGGTTCTTTATTTGTTTTGTTTACTTAAAGAGAACAAGGATTTCCGTCATCGTAAAGAAAAGTTTGATTGTTAAATTCAAAGATTTTATTATTGAGAGATTTGTCTATGCTATTACTAATTTCAGTCTAGCAGATAACAATGGTCGCATTAAGATGACTACACATTCTTATCGTGTTAACTTTCTAACTAATTCACGTGTGAAAGAAATCAGCAAGGGGTTTCCACTTGAAGTTAGTATCTTCTCATTCATTAACTTTGAAATCATTATTTAGAAAAAAGTTGGAAAATATCATGCAATAGGTATTTTTCTTTTGTGTTTTGTGGTTAACCATATGTTTTTAATATGACAAGATATTTACATTTGCGCCGATTGGTTGGATAAATTTTTGCTTAATTTTTATGTATGTAGTATTGTTCATTAACATTAGATGGATTTCATTATATTACATTATTTTGGTAATTTTTTGTTGTGTTGGTTTGTAGATATTGTCGAATGTTAGGTGGATACACGGATGTAATTGATACATCCAATGATGGACGGTCTACCCAGAGAATTTGTTTTCAATTATTAAGTGAGAAGTATGTGTAATGTGTATTTCTTTTAATTCAAACTAGCCTCTTTCTTTCTGAATTTATTAAATGTATTTTTCTCTAATTATCTATTGTTCTTTTCATTTGTAAACTTATGGGCATCCCACCAAATAGAAACCAAAAAAGGAAACAACGTATTCGATGCACCCTTTGGGCTAAACATGCTAATCATTTTATGGAGTGTGTTTCGAAATATGATGTATACAGCCACATAATAGTTGTTTTGCAATTGGTGAATCTCGTCCCTGGCTAGGTAGTTATTTAACTTTTTGGACATGATTTTTGTTACGTATGTAGTAATTGTTTGTCAAGTTCTATTTCACTTCAACTTAATCTTATAGGCAAACCTGGAGTATTAAACTGCTATTTTTGGACAAAAGTTATTTTCAATTATGAAGATCATGCCGTGTTGAGTTTTAAAGAGCGGTATATGCCCATATGTAGATACGCTTGTAAAAATTAATTCATTGTGTGTATAATTATATAAGATGTGTTTCTTACTGTTTGTGTCTTTTTACTTGACGTGATAGTGTCTTAGCTAATCCTAAAGTCTCAATCACACCTGAGAAGTATGCAAACATTGAATGTTTGAATGTTGATTATACATTAAGTGAGTTTGCACCAGGTTGTAAACGTGTTTTGGTTAACAGTTAGAGCGACATTAGTGAGATAGTTTGTTTTACTTTAATGAAATTCACTATTTGTGGTAAAAATTTTATTATATATCTTAGAAAATTAACCTTTATACTTTGCATGTGAAGAATGTTATAATTGTTGGGAAAGTTTTATGTGTGTAAAAAGATCAATTATGGTATTATGTTGCATATGGAGTGTTCCTGATGATACTTTAGACCAATATACCATTTAAGATTACAAGGAATGGAAGTGTGAAAAGTGTGGTGAGACAGGTTTTGGCTTTGAGTATATGTAAGGATTCTAAATTTTAAATAACCATGATTTTATTGGTATTGTACACATACCGATTGCAAGACATAACACGTAATATTTATCTTAGGTATAAGCTCCAAATCAGTGTTAAAGACACATCGGGTTCTATGTCTCTTTGTCTCTTTCATCGTGAAGCTGCTAAACTTATTGGGAAGAGTGCTTATGACATTTTCAAGTCGATCCCATCAAATGTAGAAACCGATGTGTTCCCTGATGAGTTGATGGTTATTTAATAATGAAAAGTACATAAATAGTAAAAGGAAATTCGAATCTTACTCTATATATTTCCTAATTTTAATGTAGGATGATGATACAAACAACAAAGTTGTGATTGATAGTGATAATTGTGAAATTGTGACTCCTAACGGTGGCTCACAAACAAATGTGGTGAGTTCATCCAGAAATTGTCGAAATATTGAAGACAAAGATGAGGACGTAGAAAGATGTTCTATTGCGAAGAAGAAGTTTGTGTTTGTTAAGAAAGAAAAAGTTTGAATGGTTTGAGCTAACTACCGTTTAGATTAATGTCTTTTGTTTTATACTTTTATCAAATAAGTAGCTTAATTATTTATGGTATTATTATGATAATTAGGTCATTTGAAAATAATATACTTTAATTTGGGTTTTAAAATCTATGTTTTCATGTTTGGAATTATTTGTTTTTGCGTAATTAAATGAACTTCATTATGTTTTACAAAATCTTTATTGAGGATGTTGTTATAACTTATATGTTACTATAGCAATATAATAACATACAAAAAATAATTCAAATTTATTACACATTAATGTTAATTATTACACTTAAATAACAACCAATAACTATAAAAGTCACTTTATATTATTTTGTAACACCCTGATTTTCAGTCCAAATTTAAAATTTTTCAAACTTTATTTAAAACATGCTTTATACAAATTTGAGTAACTCATTGCGGAAGCATTGTAATTCTCTTTGAGTATTTCAACAAAATACGGTATATTTTAACAATAAACTTATCATTGAATATAACTCAAAACCTTTTTGGTGTTACCGAAGTTAATCTCACGACCATCAACAAAAGCATAAGAAATCCAGGGTTACCGGAAGTGCAACCAACACAAAGCCAAGCCCACAACATCTACTCGCCTCACCAAAGCATTTATACATCCTGCGGATACAAAACATTTTAACACACCTGTTAGCTATAAACATAGCTAGTGAGTCCAATCAAAACATTTGTTTTATCAAAACCAAGTCATCATTTTTCTTTTTGAAAACACATGTTTGGCAATCAATATACTTTTAAAAGCATACACAATAGCATATAAGGATGTGGGTCTGTCCATTGGGCCACAATGTATCCACGTGATAGCTAGCCACGGTCAACACGTGCCCACATGGGGGATAACCACATCACCCCGTCAAGGTGGGGGATGCACAAAGCAGTCCACCATACAATGGTTATCTGGAGTGTAAGCCCTGTTCACCAAATCCACTCGTGCTGCCCCGGGTTCGGTGGCTCGTCAGCCCAGTGAACCCACACGGTCATGATGGCTACTGACATACCCCTCCACTCTCTGCACCGATCCCTCAACCACCCCTACATCGCGGTTCCTCAATTACCGAAGCCACATGAACCTGTGCACGTCTTAATGGCTAGGAACTCTATGGTATACAGTTCATATCACACAGTGGTCCGGACCAAATCACATACCCCAAAGGGTCACATAAGCACATACCCCGAAGGGTCACATAAGCACATACCACGAAGGGTCATATAAACACATACCCCGAAGGGTCATATAATCACATACCCTGAAGGGTCATATAAATCACATGCCATCAAGGCAAAATAATCACATGCCATAAAGGTCACAAATCACGTGCCATAAAGGCCAAGTAATCCAAACTTACAAGTTTATCAAACAATACAAACATGTCATAATTATATCTCTTTGAGCATAAATGCTCAACAATTAAAACCACTTTTGGCATCTCAATGCCCAAAACATTATTGGTATAAATGTATCTTTCAATTACTCAAAATCATTTTTCAGTTGGCATCTCAATGCCCGAAATGAACACAAAGTGTAAACATATCTTTCTTTACTCAAAATCATGTTTATTGTTTCAAAAATCAAAGTTCACTCCTTCATGGAGTATCAGGTTTCAAAACATTAAATTAAACTCAACATAAACATAGACCATTCCCCACATTGGAGCAAATGGTCTTATTTTGAAAACGATCCTTTAAAACACATCATATGATGATTTCACAGTCTACATAAGCTTTGAACTCAAAAAGCTTCACAAAACGTTTGCTAGTCATACAGATCACAATATAAAACAATTCCATAATCCACATCCTTTGAGTCATCAAACATTTTCCAAACAATCAAAACATAACATGATGACTTGTAATTTTTAACAACAGTTGGGTATCCGCAGGGTGTACTCACCTGAGGGTGTGATGAGGATCACAACCCCACTCAACCAAGGCTCAAACACTAGATCATAAACCTATGATCACAAAACACAAGGTCAACTAACATAAGTTAACCCAAAAACAATGTTTCAAAGCTCAATTCTGGACTTAGACACCTTTTCAGGTCTAAAAAGACTCTATTTATCCCTTATAGGACCTTAGAATCAATCCCCAAACATGTACATAGTCTATTGAGGTCAAAAACACAAATTTTGGAATTTTTAGGATGCCTCGCGCCGCGAGAAAATCTTTGGAAAACAAATTCCTTTGACCACGCTGCGTCGCGCCGCGACACTCAACCTGTCGCGCTGCGACGGGCCTGCACAGGTCTGGTTTCTTCTTTTTCTTTGCTGCAGCTCGCAAAACCCACAATTTTAACACCCAAAGACATAAAACTTCATCAAAATAACTCCCAATATCATATATCATCCACTTTTGGTCATTAATCAACATCAAGAACTCTATCACAAGGATCAACCCAATATTTGACCCATTTACCAAATTTTCAACACAAACAATCTAGAATCACTACAAACTACCAATACTTAAAATCAAACACAAATTTAAGTTTGAAACTTACTTGAAATTAAAGCCAAGCTGAGAATCCAACTTGCTATACTCAAATCAAAGTCAAGATGAGGAGAATGAAACCCCAAACCCCAAAAATCTTTGAATCAAACACAAGATTCACACTTGTGACCTTTAATTCTTCCTTTCTTCTATCTCTTTCTCTCTATAGAACCTTCTTCTCTCTCTCTATCGATTGTTTCTAGAAAAATGGGAGGTTGACTCCAAAAATTGGAGTCAAGACACCTATTTATATACATATTTACATGCTTAGTCCCTAAGCTTTGGTCCTCTTTACATTTATACACCAAAACCTTATGTATATATACATATCACCTCCAACTAGCTCTAATTAAATATAACCAATCATATAATTTTACTAATTTTTATTTAAACTTGCATTTTAAATAGTTTTATAATTTTTTACAAAGTTTCGGGTGTTACATATTTACCCATGTTCACAATTCCTATATATTTTTGATTGGTTATTTGTAACTTATATGTTACTAGAATAATCTAAGACCATATATTGAACTACACAAATTTATTAGAATTTAATGATAATTATTACTATTAAATAGCAATTATTATTTATCATTATTTTATACTCTCTTATGATTTCTTCAACATTATAAATTATAAATATACCAAATATATTTCAATTATTGTATATTAACAAGTATCAATATTCATGAGTCATAAATATTAATTATTACTCTTAAATTGAAAATATGATTTATCATTACTCTATTATATTACAATTTATCTAGGCTTGTAATGATTCTCAAAATATCAATTATTGTAGGTTAGCAATACTTATGTAACTATCAAAATTTATTACTCATTAATATTATTTGTTACTCTTAATTTATAATTATGATGTATCATTACTTTATACTCTATTTCAAATTCTCTAGGCTTCTTAATTTTTAACATTCCAAATCTATTTACAACTTCATATACACAAGATTGTATGATAAGATTTGTAAGATATCCAACAATATTACTCTTAAATTATACATATGATTTATCATTACTTTATATTCTATTACAATTTATCTAAGCTTGTCAGTTTTTAAGATCCCAAATCTATTTACAATTTCATATACACAAGATTGCACGATAAGATATCAAAGAAAGTCAACAATACCATAATGTAATGAGGGATATATCAAGATTTTGTCATTTACAATAATGTAAGTATTTATCATAAAATACAGTCTTTATTGATTTACCTACTTCATTATTGTTTTATGTTTATTAATTCTTCTGATTATTAAAATTGTTAAAGTCAAATATATTTACAACCTAGCAAAACCAAAAGAAAAAATTAACAATACTTATGTAACTATCAAAATTTATTACTCATTAATATTAATTATTCCTCTTAATTTGCAATTACGATTTATCATTACTTTATACTCTATTTCAAATTCTATAGGCTTCTCAATCTTTAACATTTCAAATCTATTTACAACTTCGTATACACAAGATTGTATGATAATATTTTTAAGATAGCCAACAATATCATGATGCAATGAGCGAGAATCCAAATATTTCTCATTTACAACAATGTAAGTATTTATCATAAAATGTACTTTTTATTGTTTTACCTACTTCAATGTTGTTGTATGTTTATTGATTCTTCTTATTATTGAAATTATTAATCAATGAACCCTTTTCGTAATAGGTGTTCAAAGGAGTTATCATGCTAGGCGTGCGTGAAGGTTCAGAAAAGTGCAGCTAGATATGAAGAGATGGAGAAAGGATGTGTCCAAAAATCATCAATTCCATGGTATGTTTGACATATGTTTGACATATGTTTGATTGACTTCGAATTCCCATTTTGTTGACATAATAATCTCCACTACATATATGTAACTACACAGATTCTACTTCCCCGACTGCAATAAAAGGAATGTAGCTACAAAAAACAAGTAATATATACTCACTTACGAGTGTATGAGGTGAATGTGATAAGCCTTACACACTTTGACATATCCATCAAAGAAATAATCCCTACACATGAAGAGGTGAACAAAGCTACAGAAAAATATATCAAAACAATAAATGATGGAAGAACCGGTGGAGGGAATTTAAAAAATATTTAAAGTTAAGACAACCTACTAGGTTGTTTTTTACAATTGTTTTTTACGATTACATTCCCTAACTATGATTGTCTTGGGTTATACAATTTGTGTAGAATGACAGTGTATATACTTTATAAAAACATTAAAATTAAACAAAATTACAAGACACCTTGAAACCTGGCCCGTGTTTACACGGGCTTGAGATCTAGTATCTCTTATAACTTAGTAAGCTTCCCATCATATGTGGCATGTATGATTGATTTTTAATTTTTGAATCCAAGTTAATTAGGATAGGTGGGTAGATGATGTGTCAACATATTAGGAGTTTGGTTTAAAGACAATGTATATTCTTACACAATTATGGCTCTTTAATTCCCTATAGTCGGTACATTAATGTGTATTAAGTAAAATTTCAGCTTCCAAGAAGTATTATGCAATTAGTGTCTTAACATGTATCATACTCACTTACGAGTGTATGAGGTGAATGTGATAAGCCTTACACACTTTGACATATCCATCAAAGAAATAATCCCTACACATGAAGAGGTGAACAAAGCTACAGAAAAATATATCAAAACAATAAATGATGGAAGAACCGGTGGAGGGAATTTAAAAAATATTTAAAGTTAAGACAACCTACTAGGTTGTTTTTTACGATTACATTCCCTAACTATGATTGTCTTGGGTTATACAATTTGTGTAGAATGACAGTGTATATACTTTATAAAAACATTAAAATTAAACAAAATTACAAGACACCTTGAAACCTGGCCCGTGTTTACACGGGCTTGAGATCTAGTATCTCTTATAACTTAGTAAGCTTCCCATCATATGTGGCATGTATGATTGATTTTTAATTTTTGAATCCAAGTTAATTAGGATAGGTGGGTAGATGATGTGTCAACATATTAGGAGTTTGGTTTAAAGACAATGTATATTCTTACACAATTATGGCTCTTTAATTCCCTATAGTCGGTACATTAATGTGTATTAAGTAAAATTTCAGCTTCCAAGAAGTATTATGCTACCATCGGTTACCACATGTATTATGCAATTAGTGTATTAAGTATTCTTTTCGGTTATGTCTTAGTAGAGTTATGCAATTCAATTAGTGTATTAAGTTTTTTTTCGGTTATGTCTTAACATGTATTATGCAATTAGTGTATTAAGTATTATCGTTTACCACATGTATTATGCAATTAGTGTATTAAGTATCCTTTTCGGTTATGTCTTAGTAGAGTTATGCAATTCAATTAGTGTATTAAGTTTTTTTTCGGTTATGTCTTAACATGTATTATGCAATTAGTGTATTAAGTATTATCGTTTACCACATGTATTATGCAATTAGTGTATTAAGTATCCTTTTCGGTTATGTGATAGTAGAGTTATGCAATTCAATTAATGTATTAAGTATTTTTTTCGGTTATGTCTTAACATGTATTATACAATTAGTGTATTAAGTATTCTTTTTGGTTATGTCTTATAATTTATGAGAAGAAGTAAATTTGGATAGTAACCATGTAATCCTATGTGGCATCCAACATTGATCTTCAATTTGTGAATCTAAGTTAATTAGGATGGGTAGGTAAATGATGTGTCAAGAAATTAGAAGTTTGCTCACCCACTTGCTCTTCCTTAATCCCCTACCATCGGTTACTACTAACAATTTATGCAATTTAAGTAGAAGTAAATGGGAATAATACTACATTTGAGCTTCAACCAAGGTTTATAAATTCGAAAGCTTCCTTCTTTCTTTGCTTTAGTTTACGCATATTGTAGTGTTAACACATTTGGTAATTTGTTCAAAGATAGCGGGGACATTAGTGAGGTAGTTTGTTTAGTTGGAATGATGTTCACTATTTGTGCTAAATCTTTTATTCTTTACCTATGAAAATTGACCTTTATGCTTTCGAGGTGAAGAAAGTTATCATTGTTGTTTTTAGTATTGGTAATGTAAGCTTCCTACTTTCTTCGCTTTAGTTTACGCATATTGTAGTGTTAACATATTTGGTAATTAATTTGATCAAAGATAATGGCAACATTAGTGAGGTAGTTTGTTTGGGTGGAATGAAGTTCACTGTGTCACACCCCGCCTTGGCGGAAACACGAGATGCGACGGAGATGCTCGTCATAACATATTGATATAAGAATAGATAAATTTCTAAATGAATCACACTAACGCGTCATGACGTTCCTCGACACAATAGGGGACTTGTGCCGTGATAAGTCACTCCACGACCATCATAGTAAAAAAAATACAAGGAAATACGAAATAGTTATTCCCACAACCCGGGACAAGTATACGGGGCAACAAGCCCTAGACTTATAAATCCAAGTTCATAATAGCATAGTTAAATAAAAGACTCCGTAGTCAACTGCTCATGTCACGCTAAGGCTATCTAGGGTCACCTAGGCTCCTTAGGCATTGTTAATAGCATTACCTGAAAATGAACACTCGAAAATGTCAACATAAAGTTGGTGAGCTCGCAGGTTTAACGTAAGCATGTTTGCCATGTATAGTAAATTTGTATGACAATTTAACACGTAAGGCATGGCACGCAAATGAGAATATAGCGATACCCGGAACACAAGTTCACCAGGCACGAGTCATTAGTCATTAGTCTTCCAACGATCGCCTACCAGCTGGAGCTACTAGTTGGCCATAAATAGTAATGAGGTAATCAATAGTCTTAACCCGAACACGGGCTCAATAGAAATAATCCCGAACACGAACACGGGCTCAATAGACATAATACCGAACACGAACACGGGCTCAATAGACATAATCCCGAACACGGGCTCAATAGACATAATCCCGAACACGGGCTCAATAGACATAATCCTGAACACGGGCTCAATAGGTGCACACAAATGCCACGTAATTGTCATATAAAAAAATATAATAAAGTAATATTGACATGGCATAAAGAAATTTTGAAACATGTTTTGAGTGTCATTTTCCCCCAATAAAACATATAAAAGGGGCTACGAGTACTCACCTTAGTTGCGGGTTGTCACTTGAATCTTAACGTGCTCGGAAATCTACAATCGTATAATCTAAGTTATATTCTATTCACGCGTAAAAGTTCTATTTTGTACTAACCTTGAATCATTAAATTTAATTAGGTTTCGCGATTAAGTTTTACTATAGGTTACATAAGTGCATCCATTCCTTGGCCCTAACCCCAATATACATATTTGAGGTTTAAAACCTTGGTTATTTTCTTTTTCAAATGTGTATGTTAAATTCTGAAATTTTGGGTAAGCTTTATGTAATTTTAAAATGATTTAAACGTCCTAATTATTTTCCTAAATTTTTAGGGCAGAGATCTTAATGTATCTATTATTTTACATAATTTTTTATAGAGTTGAATAACATATCTATTATTTTTAACAAATATTTTAATTAGTGTTGGTCAGAAAATACCTTCAGCTTGCGCGTCTCAAAGTTTTTATTTATTTAAAATACTAAAAAATTTTAATAAAATCTAAAAATTATACAGTAACTTAAAAACACTTAAAACTTCATTCATATAAATTTTTGTCCACCAATTCGGCTATTTGAATGTTTTACAATATTTTAAACTCTGATTATAGAAATTCTCTAAACTTTTAGATTTGACAACCAAAATATTTTTAACTAATTAAAATAGAAAACTAACTTAATAAATTCTGAAAATTTTACAGTACCTTGAAACTAATGGAATATGCCCCATATTTATTTTGAAGAATTTTCGTGATGTTTAGAATAGGTTTTTGAAATATCAAAGTTAGTAGATTAAAACTGTCAGAAATCACAGATTTGTGCACTTAAACGATTTTGATTATTTGGACGACCAAATCAACTTAGTTTTGTATGAAACCAGTTGGAGATGAAAGGAGACTCAAAGAACTTATTTTTTAGTGTCAAGAATCGATTTTTTCATTCTGTTTTGGCCGAGATATGGCCTCTTAAAATTAGTACATATTCTGCCCAGATATAGGTTCTTGTTCTTTAAGTTTTAAAGCAAATAAACCAATCCTTTGGGTTTGATATTCAACCAAACACATCAAAGTCATAACTTTATGTGTCATTAGGATGTGTTTAATCCATCAATCATATTTTACATGCAAAGAAACAAGAAGAAGAAATTAAAGATTATAGAGGAACATGTACATACCTAAACTCCTCAAATGGAGATTAAAGCCACAAACTTTCTTGAGGATTGAAGAGCAATGGTTATGGAGGTGTGAAAGCTTGAAGAAAATTGGGAGAGATGGAGATAATGCTGGCCAAAAAATCGTGGGGGTGGTGATGGGTTTAGGAGTTTGTTTTATGGATTAATTAGGTGATGGTTATCTATACTTGATTTCAATTTGAATTGAACTCTTATCTCTTTTTTTTCTTTTTAAAAAATGCTTGGCCGTAGATATATATATATATATATATATATATATATATATATTTAATTGTATTATTTTCATTATTATTATTATTAATTTCTTGCGAATTTTATTAGTGTTTTACTTATTGAGTTATTGGTGTAATTGTAATAACTTTTAAACTTTTGTGTGTTTTAATATTTTCATTTAGTTACTAATAGTAATTATTGCTATTGTGTATTTTATTTACATGTTTCATTCCTTGTGGATTTAATTTATCCATACCTTGCATCGAAATCACTAGTTCGATAAAATTGTGTACTACAAATAGGTTAAATGTTATATCGTGGTAAAGAAATAGGTTTCTCTCACATGCTAGCTCTACTACCTTATTTGAAGAATTTAGACATATATAACACCTAATTCTAGCATCTATTAGACCTTAGGTATCACACAAGCATATAGATTTAGATTGTATAGCTGGCAACGGTGTACAAGTTAGACTCAGCTAAACTGTTTTAGGTGACGGATGTCACACACTGTTTGTGCTAAATATTTTATTCTTTACCTATGAAAATTAACCTTTATGCTTTCCTGAAGAAAGTTATCATTGTTGTTTTTAGCGTTGGTATTGTAAGCTTCTTTCTTTCTTCGCTTTAGTTTAAGCATATTGTAAGTGTTAACACATTTAGTAATTTGTTCAAAGATAATTGCGACATTAATGAGGTAGTTTATTTAGTTGGAATGAAGATCACTATTTGTGCTAAATCTTTTAATGTAGGATGACGATACAACCAATAAAGTTGTGATTGATAGTGATTATTGTGAAATTGTGACTTCTAAGGTTGGCTCAAAACAACTACCGTTGGTCCATCCGGAAACCGTCTCAATATTGATGACAAAGATGTGGATGTAGATGGATCTACTGTTGTGAATAAGAAGCGTGTGTTTGTGAAGAAAGAAGAAGTTTGAAGGATTTGAGATGGCTACCGTTTAGATTAACGTCTTTTGTTTTTTGACTTTTATCAAATAAGTAGCTTAATTATTTTTGTTTGGTAGTATTTCCCAACCACTAATCTATTTCACATTAGGTTATTTGGAAATAATATACTTTGGTTTGATTTTTAAAATATAAGTTTTCATATTTGGTATTATTAAACTCTTTGTGTTGTGTGTTAGTATATATGTGTATATTGTTCAATTAATCTCTACACATAATATGTTTTTGTTTTTGACTTTTATCAAATAAGTAGCTTAATTATTTATATTTGATAGTATTTTCCAAACACCATATGATATTTAGGTCATTTGGAAATAATATACTTTGGTTTGATTTTTAAAATATAAGTTTTCATATGTGGAATTATTAAACTCATTGTGTTGTATGTTAGTATATATGCGTATATTGTTCAATTAATCTCTACACATAATATGTTTGTATTTCGGCTTTGTTATGTGGTGATTTCCTAATTTTAATATTAGATGACGATACAAACAACAAAGTTGTGATTGATAGATATGATTTTGAAATTGTGACTCCTAAAGTTTGGTCGAAAAACAAATATCGCGGGTTTATCCGGAAAACGTCGCAACATTGATGACAAAGATGGGGATATAGAAGGATCTACTCTTGTGAATAAGAAGCTTAAATTCAATTTATATTATTTACCTATGTCCATGTTTGTTATATATTTTTGATAAATTACTTATACCTTATATGTTACTAGAATAACCTGAGACTATATATTAAACTACACAAATTTATTATACATCAATGATATTTATTACTATTAAATAGCAATTATTATTTACCATTAGTATATACTCTCTTACTATTTCTCCAACCTTATAAATTATTAATATGCTAAATATATTTACAACCTAGCATAACCAAATGAATAGTTCTCTAAATATCAATTATTACTTATGTAAGAAATGCAACAATACCATAATGCAATAAGTGAGAATTTGTGACTCTTAAAGTTGAGTCCAAAACAAATACCATAGGTTTACCGAAAACGTCATAATATGGATAACAAAGATGGGTATGTAGAAGGATCTACTCTTGTGGATAAGAAACTTAAATTCAATTTATATTGTTTACCCTTGTCCATGTTTGTTATATATTTTGATAAATTATTTGTAACTTTTGTTACTAAAATTACCTAAGACCATATATTAAACTGCAAAAATTTATTAAACATCAATGATAATTATTACTATTAAATAACAATTATTATTTACCATTAGTATATACTCTCTTACGATTTATGCAACCTTATAAATTATTAATATGTTAAATATATTTACAACCTTGCAAAACCAAAAGAATGATTATCTAAATATCAATTATTTTAGTTTAACAATACTTATGTAAGAAATCCAACAATACCATAATCCAATGAGTGAGAATCATATATTTCTCATTTATAACAATGTAAGTATTTATCATAAAATACAGTCTTTATTATTTTATCTACTTTAACATTGTTGTATGTTTATTTATTCTTCTAATTATTAAAATTATTAATACTAAATATATTTACAACCTAGCAAAAAAAAAAGAATGACCTCAAAATATAAATTATTGTAGGTTAACAATATTTATGTAACTATCAAAATGTATTACTCATTAATATTAATTATTACTCTTAAATTGCAATTAGGATTTATCATTATTTTATACTCTATTACAATTTCACTAGCTTTGTAAGTTTTTAACATCCAAAATCTATTTACAATTTCATATTCATAAGATTGTATGATAAGATTCTTAAGAAATCCAATAATACCGTAATGCAATGAATATTATTTTACCTACTTCAATATTGCTGTATGTTTATTTATTCTTCTAATTATTAAAATTGTTAATGCTAAATATATTTACAACTTAGCAAAAATAAAAGAATGATTCTCAAAATATTAATTATTGTAAGTTAACAATACTTATGTAACTATCAAAATTTATTAGTAAATAGTTATACTATTAACTATACTTATTACGTAAAATTTAAATATAAGTCCGCATTTATGCGGGCCTAAAACCTAGTTATCCTAAACTAAGGCATTTTGATCCTTAGACTATGGTATATGAATTTTCCCCCTTTTTTCTATTATTTAACTCATCATTTATTTCCTAAAATGACTTGCGCATGAGTTATTTCCTCAATTGATACTTTTTAGGTGATTTATTTTGTTAACCTTTTTTCTATTATTTAACTCATCATTTATTTCCTCAAATGATTTGGGCATGAGTTGTTTTCTCAATTGATACTTTTTAGGTGATTTATTTTGTTAACACTTAAATATCTTAACAAAGCATTTATTCAAATCATATTTTTTTATCAATAAGCCATTTTTTATTTACTTAAATGACTTACAAATGAGTTGTTTGCTCAAATAGTTTACGAATAAGTTGTTTCCTCAAATGCTACTTTTTAGATGATTTAGTTTGTTAATACTTAAATATCTTAACAAAACCATTTATTTAGATCATTTAATGTATACATATATCTATTTTCGTGGTTATTTATGTAAACATATTTACCAATTGAATTAAATTAAAAAAATTCAAATTTGATTATAAAGAGATATTATAAAAAATTTGATGATAATGTTATGTATGAATTTCTGATTTCAAATATATTTACTTCTCTTTTAAGAGATTTTATATCCATATGTATGTTTTATAATTATTTTACTATATATTTTAACACTCTTTAACATCATAAAAATTTCAAATTTACTTTAACTATACCTCGTGTTTATACATAGAGTATTAAGCTAGTTATCGAATACTATTTTTTTAATTTATGGTAAATAACATTTTAAACTTATCATTGTATATAGTCGATTTTTATTTTATTAAAATAACAAATTTTCTATTATTATTATTATTGTCTAGAATTTTGTGAAATTAATTGTATTTTATCGCAATATTGTGCTACTTAAAACTATGAGCGTTTTGTAGAAAACAAAAAACAATAGAAAATATTACTAGAATATAAAACTTTTTATTACTACAATGTAAAACATCAAAACATTATATTCCAGAATTTTTCTATATAAACAAAGCGTTTTCAATACTTTTTCATTTTTAGTTGCTTAGTCATCATTCACCGACACCAATGTGTCGATTGCCCCCTCTTAAGTCTTACCTATGTCCTACTTTCACCACCTCCATTGTCCTTCACTACCTACATGTGATGGTTGTTGCCTATTGCCTACCTTAACTTACCCGTCATCGCTACACATCGATCACCTACACACACCTCCTCCTGGTGATTCCCAAGAAACCAAATCCAGCTACTATTGTCACCCTTTGTCGTTTGATACAACTACTCACCATTATTTCTAGTGCAAATCTTTTCCAGTTTTTGATTGCCCAATCGATGATGATAACTAACATTTCCAGCTTACAAATTAGACCTCACAACTACATGCAACTGCAACTAATTTTTTTCAAAAAAAAAAGCCAAAGTCTAGTTAGTCCTTTTATTCTTGTTAGTAAAGTAATTCAAAACATTTAAAAATTGCTCATATTGAAAATGTCATAGAATAACAACACACATTTACCTTTGTTCTATAATGGTAATTATAACTTCTTTACCCCTCTTGAATCTTGATATGTATACTTTGTATGGTGAGTGCTTCATCATTGATGCTACGGCAGGGGCAACTTGAAGGGTTTTATCATCATCAACAGGTTCACATTGAAGCTGGTCGTTGGAAGGAATGAACATAGGATCCTTCATGGATTTTCCCTTAGATGCCTTGCTCTTGCTCTCCACGACCTTTTTCAACCGGGAGGGAGTCTCCACGGAACTAGCACCTACCTTCTTTAGGAACCACCCTTGCAAGCATTAATTTTCATCCGGAGGTTAGAACCACCCTCAACCTCCATATACGCCTTCTTCGATGGCTTTTTCCCTTCTGATAAAACCCTAGCCTCAAAAGGCATAGTCTCGTATGGAGGAGCAACGTTTTCCTTGTTCAGAGATTGGAGATCCGCACCGACATCATCCTCCTAAGTAACCTCACACTCTTCAGATGAAGAAAGCTTCAATAACCCAAGAAAACTCATCACTGCAACCGACGAACACAAAACAAAATATAGGTCAACAAGCATAAACAGAGGGAATATAAATTCAAAAAAAATCCTAAAACAGCAAGCAATTAAACACATCCCCTTCATACCCTGTCCTTCCCGCCTAAACACCGGTATCTTTTTGGAAAATTCCCATTTCAGACTAATCCTACCTAGAACCAACGCCGCTTCTAGAAAGGTATGGTACTCCAAAACATTAGAAGTCAATAAACGATACAGACCCATATCCACTTCAGAATCGCCGGGGTAAGGATTATTCACGGAAACCTCTATTTCCTTCCAAACCATCTGATGTGGAACTGACAGTTCCCGGACCCAAATAAATTTAGTTTTCCAGTTCCTTAACGAAGGATAAGTGTCAGTTATACAAGCTTGAAAACAAGACTTCCTCCTTTCGAGGGTCAACCAATCCCCAGACCGAGTACACATAAAAAACCTCCAAAACAGAGCCAATGTGGGAACACCACCTAGGGCACGACAGTGCATCTCGAAGCAGGTAATCTTTACCTCACCAAAAGGGGAAATTGCGAAAGATGAATACCGAAATTCTTGATGAAACTAAGAAAGAACTTAGAAAATGGAAATAAGACGTTTGCAAAGTCAAAAAAAACTTTGTCCACAAACCAAAATACCCTTCTGGATGACCCAAAACATTTTCATCAGGCCGCGGAAGGGTAGGGTTATAACATTCATCAATATCATAGGAATTGAGGAAATCATGAAAAGATTCTCTAGAAAGGTTACAAAACGAAGTACTAAGGTTCTTTTTCGAACCCATCGAGAGAGAGAAAAAGGAAATTGAACCTGGAATTGAGAAACGCTCTGCTGCAGAAGTAGAAACCCTCATAGGAACGCCGGAAGAGAATTAAGGAAGAAGTAAAGAAATAGTCAGGAGAAGGAAATTATAGAAGAATAATGATGATGACTTTTGAATAACCGACATGTGGGACCCGAGAATAGTAACTGTCAGAAGCAATTGGATGGGGAGCAGCCACGTCAGAATCAATCTCTTTCTCCTCTGCAAACCATCCCTTCTCACCCTCTCTCACAAGAACAACCACCTAATTTTTAAATTTCAAAACACATTTTAATCATCACACTTGAGAGAATCATTTGAAAGCAACACTGCACAAGGTGTTAGGGTAAAAGGGAACGCCATTAATTACAAAAAAAGAGTGGAAACGTACAAGTAAGAAATCAGGCATGCTTAAACTACGTCCGAACACACCAGATGGGGGTGGGGGGCGGTTGATAGCGTATATACGTACCTACCTCCGTATCAGGAGGCAGGTCCGGAATTCTAAGAAAAATCACTTAGCTAGCATCAACAATGTACCAACAATAAAGTCCACCGAACAACCATAAAGTAACACAAAGAGTAAAGCTAGATAGTTAATCAATTGAATGGCACTAGAAAGGATGCATTAATTACTCTGACCAGAAGTACATTAGAACATTTATTAACTACACTGCATGACTGACAGAATGTACTTCTGTACACAATGATCAATAACCACTCTCACCACTATAAATACATATCTCATTACCACATATTAAGGTGAAGATTTCCTCTCTCTTCATTAACTTCTCTCATTTAATATTTTCCCTAAATAGTTATTTATCCTTGTACCCAAGCTTGGTCACGAGCTTCTGCTCATGACGAGACTAACCTTCGTGTTCACTTTCAAGTATCTCTTGCCTTTCCCAAGAAGAAGATAGCTTCAGCCTTGCCTCGGAGGTCCATTGAAGCAACAGTTAGATTTAGTGACTATGCTACCGGAATAACATGAACAAAGATTAAGAATGTTATTGTTTAATATCATTTTTGTAGCTATATATAAACATTTAATCAACCATTTTATGTATTTGTATCAATAATTTAAATTTTAATGTATATTAAAGTTTTTTTCTCTATTAGTCTTATAACACCTAAATCAAGTATTAGTACAAAATTAATCATACTTGTACATAAGATATATGGTACCACAAGAAGGTTAGTATGATATGATGTGATATGATTTAAATAAGGTATACCAAGTCCGTACGTTGTGTCAGGTGATATTTAAATAATCATATTCTTAGTAGTTTAATTTACATATAATATAATATATAAGATGGTTGTTTAAAGTTAGCATACGTAGACAATATTTAGGTTAACATGCATCGAGTGTATTTGCTGATTACATTGTGTACACGGGGCTACATTACCTAGTAATATTATGAGATCAAATGTAACATTGTAACTTATACAAACCGAAGAGTAAAAGATAAAAATGTATTAAGGGATAAATTGAAAATTCGAAATGATGTATAACAAGATTTGAAACCTTAAGTGGTAGGGATATGCCAAAGACTATTTGATTTGTAAATAATAGTAAGTAATTTTATTAGATCAAATATAACTTATATAAACTTAATGGTATATAGTGAAAATATTTTAAGGGTTAAAATTAAAAAAATTAAAATGAATAGTACTTTTACTTTAAGAATTGATTATAAGGATAAACACAACACGTAACTATTTTTTTTTTAAAACCATGATGAAAGATATTAGTAGCATATAACTTTGAACTTATAAGGTATCTCAATTTTCATTCATTTATCTATGTGGGACAAGTTGTTACAAACTTCCCCACTTAAACACATGACGTCCCCATGAGGTCATCATACTCATAATCCAAACCTGAGGAGATGCATGCGTTCCATACTCACAACACATAACTAGTTCATTGTTCAAAATGTAACATTAATACACCGAATTCATAGTTTCATGTTACCTAAAATTGTGTTTAAACAAACATTCGTTTGATAAAAAATAACAAGAACTTAACATATGCATAGCTTAGATCATGGACTTTGTACACAAAACTACAAAAGATGGTGTTTAAGACCATTTCATTAGTAAACTGTGAACATAATTAGAGGCCGTGAGTTCAATGAAGCTATATCGAGGCCCGACATGACTCTTTCTCCAACATGACTCTTTGAAAGGCTCTGAACTTGGTTTATCAATAACAAAAATGAGTTAGATGTCTCCCACTTATAACCTTGTATTACTTAATATGTAAGGATTGTGATTTTTAAAGAAAGAGTATATGGGTTTTTACTTATAGAAGATTTTTATCCAACTTGCATTGCTTGACTTGGAGATTATAAGATATAACACTTTTATAAGTAGATAAATGTTCAATATAGTCTTAATTTAATTTATAGTGCTTAGGAACAATTTATAGTAATTAGATTTTAAGATTCAATGGTCTAGATTTAATCTTATATTATAATCAAAATTAATATATTTGTATGAAACAGGATATTTATGACTTTTTAACTATTGTTCTTCACTTTCTCTCTGCTCTAATTTATTTAAAATTAATTATCTCACAAACCGTTAATCGTTAAACAAAACGAATTATACCGTTGCGATCCTTGTGTTCCCCTCTTTTATTAGAGATGTTACTTGATATACTTTTGACAAAAAATTTTTTTCTCATTTTGTTAGATTGAACTTAAATTTTATTAAAGTATAATCACATGTGATTCATAGAGGTGTGATCAATATAGTCTTTATAAAATTATAGTTTGGTGTTTGGTAATCTGGCGAAGTTCTATGGTTTAGTAACAAAAAATCAACAGTTGAAAGTGATTCTAAGTTATTAATTGTTTCATAACACATGTGATTATCTTTCTCTTATACATGCACATAATTACAGGTGATTTGATTAAATGTAACATTTTTATGTCACATATTTGACAGAATCAATAACATGTGATTGCGTATTCAATCACATAATCACATGTGATTGAATACCAAAAACATAAGATTTGGTATTCAATCACATATGATTGCATATTTAATCACATGTGATTTTGTACACAATCACATGAGAGTTTGTACAGATTCACATGTGATGAATACCAAAAAAAATGAGATTTGGTATTCAATCATATATGATTGTATAGGGGATTATTCAAACGAGAATCATTCTTATTACGAGAACCATTATAAAAGACATCGAATTCGAAGGAGAACACATCTGAACCTTTGATAGAGAGGATATGGTGTTGCTAGTACACAATATATGCATTCATGTGTAGACAATGCAATTGGATTGAGTGAAATTGAATATGTACATACATGTATAAACGGTTTTAAGCAAACGTTGATTTTTTTAAAGAAACATTCAAAATTAATAAACGTTAAATGATATACAATTTAAGAAGATAAAAAAAATTAATAAAACAACACATGTAATATTGTTATGAATCACATGTGATTATATATTAATAAAATTTAAGTCCAACTTAACAAAATGAAAAAAAAGTTTGTCAAAAATATATCAAGTGACCTCTCTAATAAAAGAGGGGAACACGAGGATGACAACGGTATAATTGGTTTCATCTAACGATTAACGGTTTATAAGATAATTAATTTTAAATAAAGTAGAGGAAAGAGAAAATGAAAACCAATATGCAAAAAGTCAGAATTATCAATCAGGACTATGATTTTAATAAGTACTATATTGAATAAAACCCTTTATAAGTATTAACAAAAACTAAAAAGTATAATATTTTAGTATTATAATGTTTTCATTCAATAACCAACATTTTAACTTTTAAATGAGTCTTTATACTATGTAAGTTATCGCGGTCAAAAATCAAATCTCAATCAAATACCGAGATTTGAAATTGCGGTTATCGTGGTAGGATAGCTATGAGATACCAGGTTTTTTTTATTATGTATGTATGTGTGTGTGTATATATATATATATATATATTTATATATATGGGAGGGTTCAAACGAGAACTGTTTTTCATACGAGAACTGTGAGAACCAATCTTAGCCGTTCATTTTGGATAATAGAATTCATGGATGAAGAGCGTGGGGGATTGAGTGTGGCATGGTGCATGTAAGGAATTCATGGGTGGGCAATCCAATTGAAAGAGGGGGAATTGGACGGCTAAGATTGGTTCTCGCGGTTCTCGTACGAAAAACAGTTCTCGTTTGAACTTTTCCCTATATATCTATACTATTATATAAACCATTTAACATTTTATCTCCTCTTAAATTTTAAGACTTCTTAAAATTCAATCAATATAAAATCTTGAACTTTCATTTAATATAAATTAATCTCATCCACTCAATATTTAACTATTTTATTCTCTCCTAAATTACTTTAACTTTTTATTCAAAATATATTATCTCATAGTAACACAATTATCCACCCACACCAACATAATTTTTTAAACCCTTATTAATTTTTCTCTTTATTTCATCAATATAAATCTTTTTTCTTATTTTATTGTCTTTTAGAATTTATTTTTAAAATTAATAAAACAGTTAGATGTAAATAAAAGAAATTTTGAAAAAAAAACGGACATGTTGTTGTAGAAAACTTTTTCGTGACATTGAATCGCGTGAATAATATATCATTACATTTTTTAAAGCGACATATTGTAAACCAAAAACTATTTTCCGCCGCAGCATTGCGCGAGTATGATGCTAGTGTGTATATATATATATATATATATATATATATAGTGAAAAGTTCATTTGAGAACCGTTTTTATTGCGAGAACCGCGAAAACCAATCTTAGCCGTCCAATTCTCCCTCCTTCAATTGGATTGCTCACCCATAAATTCCTTACATGCACCCTGCCACACTCGATCCCCCAGGCTCCCACGCTCTTCATCCATGAATTCCTTTATCCAAAATGAACCACTAAGATTGATTCTCGCGGTTCTCGTAATAAAAACGGTTCTCAAATGAATCATCCCCTATATATACATTATCCAAAATGAACCGCTAAGATTGGTTCTCGCAATAAAAACGGTTCTCAAATGAACTTTTAAATATATTTGAGAACCGTTTTTATTGCGAGAACCACGAGAACCAATTTTAGCGGTTCATTTTGGATAATGTATATATATACAGGCAAAAGTTCAAACGAGAAGTGTTTTTCGTACGATAACCGCGAGAATCAATCTTAGCCGTCAAATTCCCCTTCCTTCAATTGGATTGCCCACCCATGAATTCCTTACATGCACTCTGCCACACTCAATTCCCCCACACTCTTCATCCATGAATTCCATTATCCAAAATGAACGGCTAAGATTGGTTCTCGCGGTTTTTGTACGAAAAACAGTTCTTGTTTGAACCCTCCCCTATATATATATAGGTTTTCAAGCCGCACATAGCCACTAAAAACAAAGCATTAAGCTATTTGAACCTTATGATCATAATTGCATTCTTTTTCCATAGCTTAGATCTCTTCTCGATACAACTTTAGTGTAATAAAGAATGATTAGTTCACCAGATTGAGTAGACATTGAACTAATCTTAAAGAAGAAGGAAAAAAGAAGTATTTACTTATTACAAAATTCCAATCTCGACAAAATCTCAACGAATTTAGCTAAACCGGTTTTTACAACCAAAATCTTAATATTTTCCTAGGGCTGCTATCCGAGATCTCGGTGCCGAGAATAAATGCATAACCTTTATATCTTCAAGCTTGAATAAGGAGATGTATTATACTCATGTAGTGTTATATTACTATATTTAAATGTAATCCGAGTAACAACAACAATAATACATAATCTTGTATTTGCAGAATCGCGAGATATGAGAGAGGTGAAGACTGAAGAGTAGTGCGAGACTCCGAGTAATAGAATAGTGTGTGCCCAAAATGAAATAAACTAGGCCCATTAACAAAAATAAATGGGCCTCATACATTCCCAAGTCCAAAACCCTTACCAAACCTCGTCACTTTCCGATCATTCCCTTGTGGTGGCTGTTGTAATCGGCGACGGCTCGATCACTCACTGTTGCAAACCCTAAATAAGTCGATGTAAAAATTTGTACAATTCATTTGCTACTCAATCAAGCCCCACCCCGATTGTTGCAAAATAATCAAAATCTTACATACACAATGACCTCCGATTCATCCACCGCTACAGAAGCATGCAGCGGCGGCGGCGGTAGTGGTAGCAGTAATATCCAGCGTAGCAGTTTGCCGTGGGCTCAAGTTGTTCGCGGAGGAGGCGACTCGGACTCCGTCGCTCCGCGTTCTCCGTCTGAATCGCCGTCGAAGGAGCCAAATGTTGCGATTTCTGATCAGTTAACGGTAACGGAGCTGCAGACGGCGGCGACTGACGCGTTGGAGAGTCTTCCGGAGGGTTGTGAAGGTAGTAATATTGACAATGCAAGTGGTGTGAAGAAGTCGGCTTGGAACAAACCCTCGGCGAACAGTAATACGCCGGTGATGGGCGCCGCTTCTTGGCCGGCGCTGTCAGAGCTGACTCGACCGTCACCGAAGTCGTTAACATTTCCGTCGGAATCAACCTCTAAATCCCCATCTGATGGATCAGACACAGTCTCTCAGGTTATCTAATGTAGTTTAATTATTGTTCATTAAGCATGCTATTTTATGTACAGTTGTTACTGGTGATCTCATATTAGGTTATGATTGTTTATGGTTATTGCTTTTGTACAGGCACCTGTAATTTCTCAACCACCGGAGAAACCTGTTAAAACTAATACAAATCGTCATACTAACCAAAACCATACTCACCCTGTCCGGCAAAGATCAATAAAAAGAGGTGGAGGTGCTGGCGGTGGGGGTGGCTATAACCAGCCGCTGCCACCACCTCTGCCTCCACCAATGCCTCCATATCCTCTTTTTGACATGTCATATGGTGGTTTTGTACCAGCATTGTTGGATTCCCCAATAAGGGAGCAATCTCCATATAATGGGAACCATCTTGTGCCAAGACCGGTTGGTGGTGTTCCGTCACATTCAAATCCTGTACATGATCATGCTTTGAGTAGGAAGAGGAATAACTTTGGTCCTCGACCCCGTGGGGATGGAGGATCTTTTAATGATCATGGTGGTAGGCGGGATCACCATGATCGTGATTGGCAAGCTCCTCGAAGTCATGGTGTCATACCGCCACATCAACGGGCTCCTCCGCTACCTCCGCCTCCTCCTAGGGGTTATTTGCAACAAGCTCACCTGGGTCCTGCTCCTTTTATTGCTCCCCAGCCTATAAGACTATTTGGTGGCCCCATGGGTTATGGTGAGTTCTTAGGGTGTGTTTTGATGTGCATTTTAGAAAAGTGATTATAGGTGTTTTATGTGCTTGTGATTATAATTTGCTATTGTTATTCAATCACTCTTCGTTCAAAGGGTAGAAAAAATTACTTACCCTTAATTTTTTGCCTGTTACTTCATTTAATAATCAAAAGTTGCTAAATGCTTACAAGCTACACCATCAAAATTGATTCTGAAAATTTGAAGCAGCAGGAACACATCCAAGCCCTATTTCCAATAGCAAATTTTAATAAGTTGTGGTGACTCTAAAGTTGTGACATAAAGTCGTAACGATGAGTTTGTACTGTTTATTTTATTAGTTAGTGGTCACATGATCCGTTCTGGATCTCAGGTTTGATACCATATGTAAGAAAATGCTAAGGATTCTCAAATTGTAATATTAATCAATGTACCTATTTACCACTTCTATTTATTTATATTTTTAACACCCATTTCAGTATAAGTTTCTAATGTTTTGCAAAAATGTCATTTTGGTCAATCTAACTTTGGTTTCATAAGTAATCATAATTTATCAAACCGTCAAAGAATTAATTATCCGAGTCTTACAGGTTCAAACATTAAGCATTACCTCCAACAACTCGTGTTGTTGCTGCTGATTATTTGTGATTCTGGTTATTCAATCACATAATCACTTTAGTAACACATCCACACACCCTCTAAAACTAAGTATATGATATTGATAAACGGAATCACTTATAATATATACATTTAGAGAACATCACCTTAGTGTGTGGTTGTTTTGGATAATATTGGTGGACTAAGTTTGCATTATTTTTTATTCTTTTAACTTTGTGCAGATATGGCACCACCACTTGTTTATGTGCCAACATTACCCCCGGAGCCTTATAGGGTTGCACCTCTTCTTCCTCATGCAGCTCCACCCTCTACTTTTGTGCCTGTTGTGGAATCACCGTTGTCTGTTTTGATACTGAAGCAGATTGAATATTATTTCAGGTACTTTAACTTCGTCGTCTGATGGTTCTTTTCTTTAACTATGCATGTTTTGACATCAAATTTCTTTGCAACTTGTACTACAGTGATGATAATTTGGTGAAAGACAACTATTTGAGGTCAAATATGGATGAAGAAGGTTGGGTGCCTGTCACTTTAATAGCTGGATTTCGCAGGGTAAGAAATGTTTTTAATGCTTATTTTTATTCACATGAAGGTGTTTATAATTTTATATTTTTATCTTTTGTTTATTAAACTTTATCCGTTTTGTATAACTAGTAATAGAAGTCATGTGTCTTTCACATTTTGTACACTCTAACTGAAAATTTAGGCGTCTTTTGACTTGAGAGATCAGCTTGCTGCAAGTCTGTTTCATACTGGTTCTTTCTTTCTTTCTATTTTTCTTTATTAAAAAGATTTTAGTGCAGTGTCTTTATTCTGTTTGAGGCATGTTTTAGAAGGTTTCTTGAATCCAAGTCATGTTTCTTTTAGTTCTTATACCCTCTAACTGAAAATTTTGGCACCTTCTGACTTTAAAGATTAGTTTGCTGCATGTCTATTCCTACGATTTCTTTCTTTTATGTATTTCTTTCTTTTATATTTTATATTTATTATTTAAATGGTTATTTAAGTATTAATTATGATTAGTAGTAATAAAATTGTTATAACTATTTATTTTATTGTACTTTTTTCTTATTTATTTTATTACTTTATTTATATTTGTTTAGATTGGATTAAATTATTTATTTATGTCATGGAGAGGTTTGTTTTCCTTTTGTCCTTTTCTTTTACCAAATTTCCAGACACAATACTACTTAATTACTTAATTTATAACTATTACTTTTCATATATAATTTAATTTATTTATTTTTAATTATAGGCTAGTTGAATCGTTATAACTATTTATTTTATTGTATTAATTATGATTAGTAGTAATAAAATTGTTATAACTATTTATTTTATTGTATTTTTTTCTTATTTATTTTATTACTTTTTTGATATTTGTTCAGATTGGATTAAATTATTTATTTATGTATCATGGAGAGGTTTGTTTTCCTTTTGTCCTTTTCTTTTACCAAATTTCCAGACACAATGCTACTTAATTACTTAATTTATAACTATTACTATTATTATATAATAATTTAATTTGTTTATTTATTTTTAATTATAGGCTAGTTGAATCGTTTTGGTTAGAGCTTACAAACACCAGATAATAAACAGAACTACTTACTTAGTAACCAATGGGCGGGTTATAGTATTAGTTATTGCTTACAACATTGATTAAAACAGTTTCAGAAAGATAATTGCAATATAATCTGCTGTCATGATTTTAAAATATATGACGACTTGCAAAACATACATTATTCAATAGAAATATACTTTTGATACACAATATAGAAATATTAAAGGATGTGATTTTGTTTGGGAAAAAGGTTCAGACTCATTAAGACACCTGTCTACAAAACTCCAATATGATGAATCGGTTTTCAAATGCTGATTAAACAAAAAAAATTCCGATGTTTTTGACAAGGTGTTGTAACCATTGGTTTAAGTTATGCAGTATTTCAAGAGTTGATAAAATTTCATATAGGATATAAAATTTGAATTGTTTGAAAATGAATTATAGCCATTGGGTCAAGCTTAGAAATATTTTAATATTTAAAATCTGATGATCATAAAAACTTATTGGTTGGAAATATTTCAAAATTATCGGTTCAGGCTTTAATCTAATAATATATGAAAAATATCTTGCATATCTTGGTAAAATACTTCAAAATCGTTGCATATGTCTTTTTAGTGCTTGTGATATACTAATTTTTTTGGTAGCAACCCTTCAAAACTTAAAATTTTCACAACAACGTTTGGTACAATACAATCTTTGGTTTTTGACCAAAGTCATGATTTTGTGAGTTCATCATCCCTCAAAGATTCCAAAATTTTTGATTCAAAGAAAGTAGGTATGTTGCGATATATGGAACACTAGGATCAAAAGTTTAAAATGTGAAAAGAAATACAAAATAATTAAATTGAATAAAGTATATACTAATTTCATGAAACATATTAACAAGTCTTTAAGTAGACTTAAATCCTAATGAAAATAAAACTATTATGAAAACACGTAAAGATGCAATATAAATCGATTTAAATAGTACTTGGAACTTTTCAAATGCAACCTTGGTGAAACCCCTTTTCCTCTACTTTGTACCATAAGTACTCATAATAGATGGTAATGATCTTTTGGATCGTTAGTGGTGTTCTTGTTATTCAAGAAACACCCTAATTAATGCACGATCACAAATTCAGTGAATTTGTAGATGTACTTGATCCAATTTCTTAGTTCATGTGGTTCTTACCAACATTCATGCTTCTTATATTTTTTCTGTTTTGGAATTTGAACTGTATTGTGTCATTTCTCTATGCTTAGGACACCTGAATATTGAATATTGAATGAAGAATAAACTAGTAAATATAAGGCTCGATTTTGTGACATATATATATTTATTAATAGCTGGTCTCTTTCTCTATTTCAAACTTTAATTAACTACATCGGTTTCCCCGCATTACTTTACTATAGTTATATTAGTGTGAGTTGCGTGCGATGGTCTACATCTTACCTCCACGTACCCCGTGCAAGCAGGATTGGGTACTGTTGTTGATATTAGTGTGAGTTGCCATTGCTGTAATCATTGCGAAAATTTTCACCTTTCAATTTCTCATATCAGTTACAATGTTTTTACACCAAATATCAAGGCAAAATTACGTGTCTGCTCATATTATACCTAGAGCTGTCAGTTTCTACCCATTTATGGTGCCAAAGATGGTTTATACTTTTCTTCTTTAACCCAAAACCCCAACCCTTCATTTTGCCCTTCAAATTACAAGTTATTGATTGATTTGATCCACAAGATTTCACTATTGCTCATATCATAACTAGAGCTGTCACATGTTATTTTAACATATCAAACTTTTGAAGCTCCATCTAGGCATCTAGGGTCTATTACCTTTATAAAAATGTGGGTAGAATTGTGTTCTACACTATTTTTTTCAACAGTTTTGATATTTATTTTTTTCTTGATTATAGTTTGCTATATATTATATATGTCTTCACCTCTTGAAAATCTTTCTTTCAGTACATGTCATTTAATCAGGACGTATTTTCTGTCTACAGATGCTAACATGTGTGGGTCGGGTCAAAATTGGCTGGGGGCAAAAACTGGTACTTTTGTAACTGGGTCATTTGGTTTGACCCAAACTCTTTTTGGTCTACTTTTAAACTTCTCATGAGTACGTGATGCTTTAAGTATGATTATATTAACAATATAACTACGCTTTTGAATAAAGTGATTTAGGAGATCGTATGTATAAAAGTACACTTTGGGTGAGTTTTAACGTGTTTAATCTGTTCCTTTTGTAGTTTTTTTTATTGGTACCTGATGTGAAAATATGACCTTAATTAACCACTTAACCCTTTCGTTTAATTAATAAGGCATAATTGCCACCTTTAAAAAAAATTGCCGTCTTTTATGTCGTGCCATACTCTATTTCTCAGTTGCATTTATATACGTGTACGGATATCAACTAGGTTATTCAACTCCTGGGATTTTGTAGAATGGATAACTTTATACCCTTACTAGTTACTAGAGGTTTTTCAGCTTTGCACAAGTCTTCCATTAGTATTAAACGTGCTTTTTTTGTTTCTTTTTTGCTTCTGTGGTTTTCCAGGTCCAAAATTTGACAAGTGACATTCAATTGATTCTCAGTTCCTTAAGAGACTCAACTGTTGTTGAAGTTCAGGTATCATCTATAGTTCTATACGGTGGTCGAATCTTCTATATATGCTAGAGGTAGCAATTCCCACCAATTTACTTGTGAGTGCGTTAAAATATGATGTTTGACCTCAAATGGGTTAAATGGGTTGTAAAAAGATCGGCTGAAAAGGTAGAAAGAAGTCACCCCAAAATATACTTTTAAGACACGCAACTTACAAATCTCTTTGTTGAAAAGTGAAAACATTAGATAATTAAGGTTATAATATTGTTTATGTAAAATACTCGAGTTATGTCTTAAAACTTTAAAAAAGGATGAACAAGTTTTGAATCAATTCAACATGAACCCATACTAGAGTTGACTTATTCCAATCCAACCCTGTTTTGACCCGTGACTGGGTCAACCCATCTTACCATCTACGATACATGCACACAAAGTTATTGATAAGACACCACCACGGAGAAGATAGAACAAATAATCGAAATAGACCTACTTTAACATCACTAAATTCGGGGAACCTCTAATTACGTCACTAGTTTATCACTAAAATTTGCATTACCGACGATATTCAAGGACCCACCCTTGATGCAATTTGACTTTAGAATTCCCAAAATTTTAGTAGAACCTCTTGTATAGAACCTAGTATTCTTATTAGGTAGATGACAATCAAATATGATGTATTGATATCCATGTTTGAGCTTCATTACGGATTGTGGACGTTCTTATTCGAATTAGAAATTGATGGATGCTCAAAATCAGTATTCAAACTCAAATTTCCTGGGCATTGTTCACTTTCTATAACACGTTTAAATGAAATTACAGAAAAGGTGGCAATTTCAAGATTTCAACCTGTTTAGTCTTTATTCCTTCTTTAACAGGTGATGTCAAGGGGGGTGAGATTAAGGACGTCACTGGTGCTTAAGTCATGATTAGTGTTTATTGAAATGTTTGCTATTTATAGACTGATATATTTAAACAAATTCTTTAATAATGTTGCTTTTATAATCATATATAATATATGAATTCTCTAATACGTGTTTTTGACTGATTTACCCAACTAGAGTGAAATTTATCACCTTTAAACAAAATAGATTGACGTATATTGTTTTATTATATATTACCATCTTTAATGAGATGTGTTTACAATTATACTAAGTTGTTTTTGTATCCGTATATATGTATAAATCATCAATAATTTAGTTAATGTTTCATGGCTTTTAATGAAGGGAGAAACTCTTAGGAGACTCAACGATTGGAGAAAATGGGTGAAAACATCCATCAACATCGTAACTGATTCCAACTTTCAATCACCACATGTAGCAAGTGATGACTCGATCGTAAAAACTTCTTTGCAAGAGCTTTCGTTGGATGAACTAAAATCGGTTGAAGAGAGCACAATATATGCAAATGATACCCACACCAAAGAAAATTCAGATTCATTCAAGCTAGCCAATGGGGACGTGATTACTCATGATCTATCTATGAACGAGAAATCTTCAACATCTTCAAGTCAAGTTCTTTGAGTGAACCTTGATTTTGCAGTTTGCAGTAAATAATGAGATTGGTTCAAGACACAAGTGAAAGTATTATGGTATCCATTTGTATATACATGGTGCCATTTAGTTGGTTGATTAAATCAAAATTGAGGGCGACATCATTGTCAGAGAGGTTTGGAGTTTAAGATCCGCGTCTTTTTTGCTTCAAAGATTGAGGATTGAGCGAGATTTGTTCAGGCTTAATTTGGATTTTTACCTTTTTTGTTATCAAATTATACTATGACTCCAATTTTTGTACATTTTTTTATATACCTTAGACTTTATTTTATGACATCGGTAGAGTATCGCAAAATTTGTTCATTTTAACCTTTTTGGTTTTTATTTAGATTTGTAGATATTAACTTTTAAATTTTGGTGTGTTTAAATTTTATTGATTGTATTGTGTGGTTTTTGACAATGTTTTGAATATATACTTCTTATTTGGGTATGATACATGCATATGTAACGGTCAAAGCAATTAGTTAGGTGTTTTTGTTTAAGCTTAATATATGTAATTTATGAAGCGGGTTTGTGGTTAGTAGATTCTATACGAACGTTTTGGCTAAACCGGTCTTTACAACTCTCAAGTTTAATTTCTAGATAGTTTAGGCAAAATAATTGCTATAAGCATAAATATTTATGATAATTCTAGGTTTTATAATCATAAGTTTTGAAACTAGTACTTACATATATTTTTTTAAAAGTTCTTTTAATTTTGAAGACCACAAGTTAAACTAAGGTAAAACCTTGTAATCGGGTTATGCATAGTCAGATAAATCAAACAAACACTAATAATATTCTTGATTGTTTATTATGTTTCAAATTGTATCACGTATATCAATTTGATAATATATTTGAAAAGCATGAAAAAGTTTTTTTTGTGCGACTATTATGGTGTCAATCATCCTAGACATCTTCAATAATACCTTTTTAGGTGGTGTTTGATTTGTAAAACATAAAATGTCTATGTCTTATTTTATATGTGTAAGAAAAGATAGACGTAGAAAACTTAAGTCTATGAAAATACGTAGGATTGAAGTAATAATTTAGCACTTCAAGAAATAAATGAAAATAGAATTTGTGAAGTACTTATTTCTGATTTTAAACAAACAGTCGTCTTTATAAACCTCCATCCTCATTGACATTCTTAAAATAACAAACAAACCTTTACCATTCTTTAACATCCTTTTAACTTACTAAGAAATGAAAATATAACTTCTTAGAGAATATATGAATAAGGAATATTAATAGGATTGTATGAAAATTTTTCTTTTGTTTACAATCTTTCTTTATTATCATCACTTAATTGTGTGCTGGTTACCCGCAAAGGACGGTCTCCTATTTATAATTTACAAGCTTACCTTTGGTTCTCGTGAGAACTCTAGAATCATAAACACTTTATCATTCCACAATGTTCTATAACCTTTATATATATAGTGAGATTTAAGGGAGTATCTATTTAAAATGTACAACAGTGAGAACCTAAGTAAAATTGTAATTTAACATTTCTCATTTACATTTATGTTCACCCATTACTATCCAAAAGTTAAGTTTACATCCTAAATCATAAAATCAAAATTATTTTTTTAATATTAACAATTTAAAGATTTGTATGCGTTGATGCATTAGATCACAAACACTTTTGTATGTATTGATGCATCAGGTATATAGTCAAACAAATGATCAAAAAACGTGATAATTTTTAAACCATCCGATCAATAAAATAAAGCCCCAGAAGTGTTCTCACCGTCGTGCATTTAAAGGTGTTCTCATTTGATCTTAACTCTTTCTCTCTCTCTCTCTCTCTCTCTATATATATATATATATATATATGGAAAAGTTCAAACGAGAATTATTTTTTGTACGAGAACTACGAGAACCAATCTTAGCCGTCCAATTCCCCTTCCTTCAATTGGATTGCCCACCCATGAATTTCTTATATGCACCTTGCCACACTCAATCTCCCCACGATCTTCATCTATGAATTCCACTCACCACTTGAATGACCAAGATTGGTTCTCGCAGTTATCGTACAAAAAACAGTTCTAATTTGAACCCTTCCTTATATATATATATATATATATATATATATATATATATATATATATGTGGGATGATTCATTTGAGAACCAATCTTAGCCATTCAATTGGTAAGTGAAATTTATGGATGAAGAGCCTGGGGGGCGGATCGAGTGTGGCAAAGTGCTTGTGATGAATTCATGGGTAGACAATTGAATTAAAGGATAGAGAATTATACGACTAAAATTGGTTCTCACAATATAAATGGTTCTTAAATAATTTTGAATAGTCTACAATTTTAAATATTTGTTTTGTTAAATTTAAATCTAATACTTTAAATCGAAAATTCAATTTAATTTTAAATTTTAAAATTCAAAGTTCTTTAATTTAAATCAAAATAATTATATATAATTTATAAATACCCTTCTAAACCTTAAAATATCGTATTTCCTTACCCTAGTTTATAAGTATTATATTTACCACTTAAAACATTTCAAACTGTCACATTACTTAATTTTTAGTTTTACTATTTGAAAATATTTTATAATCATTTTAAACTTTTTCAAATTTAACTGATAAATGCTTGACCTTATTACTTATAATTGTAATAATAATGATGGATGATTTGTATAAGATATACAACCATGTTTATGTATTATGATACCATATTTCTGTCATTATACCTGCCCCTCATATGACGCTTCCATTGCTGTTTTTGATGTTGACGCCATCTTTAGCATTTTTTAAACGCTCATTATTATAGTTTATAATTATTTAATATTTTTATTAATATTTAACATTTATTATTCCTCTCAACCGACCCATATAATCATATATCACACACATTTTAATCTAGAATTATCACCTACCTACCATCATCTCTACAAAATTCTACCCAACTCTATCATTCTAGAATAGTTAGTTCCTTCGAGAGAATTTATAATCGAATTCTTTGTTTGTATATATGATTTGCTTTTTCCTATGTTAAAACTCCCAATACGAATGCCCATTTTTTCTTTTATTTTCTAACCGTTGTACATTTGAAACTATATATATATTGAAAAGTTTATTTGCCAACCATTTTTCTTGCGAGAACAGTTAGAACCAATCTTAGCCGTCCAATTCCTCCTCCTTTAATTGGATTGCCCATCCATGAATTCCTTACATGCACTCTGCCACACTCAATCCCTCACGCTCTTCATCCATTAATTCCATTATCCAAAATGAACGGCTAAAATTGATTTTCGCAATAAAATTGATTCTCAAATGAACTCTCCCATATATATATATATATATATATATATATATATATATATATATATATATTATAGGGTAGGTTTATTTAAGAACCGTTTCTATTATTAGAACCAATCTTGACACTTAATTAAAATAAATCAATGACTAATATTAGAGGATGTTCATTAATGACTCATTAATAGAGGTATTTAAGAAAAAATAAACCTCATTAAATAATGACTCATTCACCATATGTAATTCATGGTTTGGTTAATATATAAATGACCAAAATACACTTTTAATAAGTCATTAATAGTGGTAATAAATGGTTCTTTTGGTTTATATATATATATATATATATATATATATATATATATATATATAAACGAGAACCGTTTTTTATACAAGAATTGTGAGAACTGTAATATAATTAATAAGGGTATTTTGGTCATTTATATAATTTTCTCCATTGTGAATTGTATCCGGATGAACTGTCATTGATGTATGAGACTTGATTTGCCCAAAATACCTCTATGTCATTAATGAGCTAATTATTAGTCATTAATAAGCCAATCACTAGCTATCAAAATTATTAGAAATTGTTTATTTTAATCGGCACTAAGATTGGTTCTCCCAGTTTTTCATACGAAAAACAGTTTTTATTTAAACCCTCCCTTATATATATATATATATATATATATATATATATATATATATATATATATATAATTGGGTTCAAATAAAAAAAGTTAAGGTAAAAAAGTAAGGAGAGATCTAAGATTGACATGTGACTTTATTAAATAAAGGGTCGTTTAGACTTTTTATTAATCCTAATCTCTCCTCCCTTTACTATAGCCCAACCTCCCTTTAATCGCGCCCCTCAATTCACCGGTTTCACGTGTCCAACCTATCATTTTAATTTCATTCCTTCTCTCTCATAAAATCTCCCACGACTGTAACTCTCTTCCTCTCTCATTAGGTCCGCCATCGACTTATTTCGTTGGAGACTCCTAATGCATATCGTTCCCCATTAATTCATCATCGATTACTAAGGCAAGCAAAACGGCGAGCATCCCACATACTATCCACCTTTGGTCCATCAGATTTGATTGTTTGTGGGTACTTTTGTACTTTGTTGATCTAAGTTTATCGTTAGGTTTGGAGGCCTGTAGTCATCAGTGCCACACCAATTCACGGGCACCGCCGCCATCATATTTGAATCACGGGTGGGTTATTTTTTGAATACACGTTGTTCATAGATTTCGATGATTGGGTTCACTGCATCTGGGTTTCTTCATATGGAGCACCGTCTATTGTGTGGATCTTTGATTATGTTGTGCATCGATTTTTCTTTATAAATTGGATTTTGTGGTTGTGATGTTCATTGATATCAAAGTCTTGCCATATTAATATGTAGTCTGTGCTATGATTGTTCATAAAAAAAAGTGTTACATATCTGTTACTAAACATCATGAGTTATGCATCATCTTTTTTAAAAGATTATATCTGCCGTTGAATCTAATTTAAATGTATCCTGATTCGTTGTGCATCAATATGTAATTGATGATTTCTTGGTGTGCATCAATTTATATTTGACGATTTCTTGTTGTGCATAAAATACTTTGATTAGTTGATAGTACGTTTTTTGAAATTTGAATCATTGTTTTCAGGTGTGAAATCTGATTACATGAATTTTGAAGGTGGTTAAAGAATCAAAAGACTATTATACCCTTAACTAACTGATTTTAATTAGTTAATTTAAAAAACTTTAATTTTATTTTTACAATATATATATATATATCATTTTTATTACGAGTACTATTTGTAATCACCATTAATGCTCATTAATAGGGGTATTTCGGTTTTTTATATAAATTTCCAACCGTGAATTGCGTCTAGGTGAGTTGTCATTAAATATCGAGCCTTGATTTTTTTGAAATACCCTCGTTAATGTATTATTAATAAGTCATTAATGAGCATTAATGCCTCATTAACGAGCCATTAATGCATCATTAATAAGCCATCATTTTTATAGGCCGTTAACTTATTTTAATCAAGTATCAAGATTAGTTCTCACGTACACACAATAAAAACGGTTGTCAAATAAACCATATATATATATAGGGGAGGATTCAAATGAAAGCTGTTTTTCGTACGAGAACCATTCTTAGCCCATGATTAAACTTAATCAATGGCTAATATTTTTTGGTTGCTCATTAATGCGTCATTAATTTCTCATTAATGACGTATTAATGAGGGTTATTTTGGAAAAATCAAGCCTCGCAAATTAATGACGGCTAATCCGGACGTAATTTACGGTTGGTAAATATATAAATTACCAAAATACCACTATTAATTAGTCTATAATTGCGTTAAAAATAGTTATCGCAGTTCTCGTACTAAAAATGGTTCTCGTTTGAACTTTTGCATGTGTGTGTGTATATATATATATATATATAGTCAAAAGTTCATTTGAGAACTGTTTTTATTGCGAGAACCAATCTTAGCGGTCTAATTCCCCCCTTCAATTGGATTTCCCACCTATGAATTCATCTCACGCACTTTGCACACTCAATCCCCCACGCTCTCCATCCTTGAATTCCATTTACCAAAAGAATGGCTAAGATTGGTTCTCACGGCTCTCGCAATAATAATGGTTCTCATATATATAGATGGAGGTTCAAATGAGAATGGGAGACTCAATCTCAGCCGTTCAATCGATATGTATATCTAAAAAATTGCGCTGACATTTTTGTAATTAATCGCAACGGTCTATGCAGTTCTTTGATATTTCAAATATGAATTATTGCTAACAACATTAACTTTGATGAGCAATATTAACTTTGATGAGCAACATTAATTTTGCAATTCTTTGACATTTTAAATATGAATTATTGCTAACAGTATTTACTTTGATTATGGATGTAAATGAGCCGAGATACTCGTGAGCTATTCAAGCTTTTATCGTTAAAAGATCGAAACGATCCGAGCCTTAATGAGCTCGAGCCTACATTAAAGCTCATTTAATCAACGATCCGAGCTCGAGCTTGAGCTCTAAAAAGTAGGCTCGCGAGCTTAAACGAGCTTCATGTATAAAATAATTTATATTTTATATGTTTAGTTTTTAATAATTATATATATCATTTAAATAAAAATATGAAAATAATACCCGAGCCTAAATGGGCCTAGCTTAAACGAGCCGAGCCCGAGCTTCATAAATATTAAATGAGCCGAGCTCGAGCTCAACAACATAAGCTTTAAACATGCCGAGCTCGAGCTTAAAAAATCCTAAAGAGCCTGGCTTGATAAGCGCCTGGCTCGGCTTGGTTCGGCTCGTTTACATCCCTAACTTTGATGAGCAAATTTAACTTTGATGAGTAACATTAACTTTGTTTTAACAACATTAATGTTGGCAAACAGTTGTAACTTTAGTAGTAGTAACTTGTTCTAGCATCATTAAGTTTAGACTAGAAGCATTAATTGACTTGACTATCATTAATGCCCAACAATCTCCTCCCAACTTAAATTCTGACCAAGTGTTGAAGTTCTTTTGATCTTTAATATTGGCTCTTTCTTTGATATTTCAGTAATGAAATACCGCTGTTTCATGATTGAAATATCAAAGAAAAAAGCCATCGCTTCACTTTTTTCTTTGATATTTCAGTGATCTAATATTACCGTTTCATGATTGAAATATCAAAGTAAAAAAAGTCACCGCTTCACTTTTTTCTTTGATATTTCAGTCATGAAATACTACCGTTTTATGACTGAAATATCAAAGAAAAAAAGTGAAACAACATACTATAAGTAACATATACTTGATTTCATATCTGAAATATCAAAATAAAAACATGTATCAATAAATCATATATGAAATATCAAAGAACTGCACATGATCGTTGGGATTAGTTACAAAATTGCCACCGCGTAACTTTTTTAGATCTGGACGTCCATCGGACGGCTGAGATTAGGTCTTCCATTCTCATTTAATTTCTCATTTTCATTTGAACCTTCCCCTATTTTATATATATATATATATATATATATATGATCAATGTAGACCTTATGTTTAACCATAGAACCAAAAGTCCAAATCTAGACCATTAGATTTATTAAATTAATCGTCAAGATCTAATAATGAAATTTATGTAATTAATTAAACAATTATAAGATTTAATTATACAAGAAAGAGTATTATGAGAATCTTGGATTAAACATTTAATCCCCCACCCCCAAATGCACGTTCATTTCTTTTTTAACCGTGTGTATCATATAGCTCCGTTTAGATGAAAATGATAACGATATACATGATTCAAAATGATAACAATATACATTATTTGAAATGATAAGAATAACTATCTGTGTAACATAGAGCGACATGAAAATGATAACAATATACATGATTCAAAATGATAACAATAACTGCCTATAGCATATAGCTCCGTCCAGATGAAAATGATAACAATATACATGATTCAAAATGCAAACCAAATGAAAATGATGATCAAAATGCAACATACTTGAAAATGATAACCAAAATGCAATCTGCAACTTAGATGAAAATGATGAAAAAATGCAAGCCAAATGAAGATGATAACCAAAATGCAACACTTCTGAAAATAATAACCATAATGCTATATCATTTTCATCTGGGTCGCATTTTGGTCATCATTATGATTTGGGTTGCATTTTCGTTAGCATGTTCATCTGGGTTGCATTTTGTTCATCATTTTCATCCGAGTTACATTTTGGTTATCATTAATCTGAGTTGCATTTTCAAAATCAAAAATTTTAAAATATGGAAAACGTGGTCTTGATTTAAAGAGGATTAAAAAATTAGTAGTTTGATACAATTTTTTTCCTTAAATTTTCAAAATTGAATTAGTTATGGCTAATATAAGAATTGAGGGGTGATTTTTTTTTTTAAATTACTTTGCTGGAAGGTAGAAGGGACGCGTGTGATTTTTTACATTTTTCTAATTTCTATTTTTGTTCATTTCTCTCACTGTCACATGGTAGCAGCTTAAGACGTCTTTAAGGTCTATATTTAAGAATGAGTCTATATATAATCTAACCATATATATATATATATATATATATATATATATATATATATATATATATAGAAATATGATCAACATAGAACCTAGTCTTAATTATAGAACCTAAAGAACAAATATGGACCATTGGATCATCTAAATTAATGGTTAAGATTTGAATGTGGCAATTTTGTAAATTATATGAAAATTATATTAAGTAACTGCATAATTGAGGACAAATATGGAATTCTGTTTTGATTCTATTTATGGCTGCACCTTCCGAAAATGAAAAATGAGAACCAAAATGCAAATCATTGGGTTATTTGCATGTTAATGATTTAATATTATTTGCATTTTCGGTTATTTGCATTTTTATATCTTCTTTTATGTCCGTTGCATTTTACATTTTGTATTTTCATCAAATAATTTGCATTTTTGTTATGTGTTTTTTTTCATTTTCTGCAGAATTTGCATTTTCGTAAAAAAAATTTAGAAAACATTTCGATCCTGGTTTTGAATTAAAGAGAATAAAAAACTGAATCTAATGGTATATTTTTTTTTGCTAAAATTCTTAAACATGAATATATTATGATAATTTAAATGTTTAGTAGGATTTTTTTTAAAAATGGAAGTTTGGAGGTTGAAAGAGAGAGAGAGGGGCATGAGTATATATTTGTAATTCTTTTTCCAGTTTTATCCTTACTCTTGATGCCACGTGTCATCACGAGGTTTGTTCTTTAGATTCTATAAATAAGCAAGGTTATATATATATATATATATATATATATATATATATAGACACACACACACATAGTGAACCGTTCAAATGAGAATTGTTTTTTGTACAAGAACATTGAGAACCATTATGAACCAATCAATTAATTCAATGTCTTAAAATTTTCTAAATATAAAAAGGAAATTTAAGTCAAGTTTACCTTTCCATCACATGACCTAAACTTTCATTTCTAGTTACCGCTCATCAGATTTAATTCTAACGTATGACCATTACCATCATCAACATTAATAACCATCACTGCCATCAATATCATTGACCATCGCCGACATAAACACCGGCGACCACCGCTACAACTGGTTTTTTAGTTGATTATCTTCATCTGATGCCTTCCTCCACCTACAACCGCCATCAATATAAGCAACCATCGCCTCCATGAACACCGTTGACCATCACCAACATCATTTCGCTCTCATCTCTCGTCTCAGTCTCCTTTCTTATGCTTTCTATACGACGACAACCACGACGAATCTGACGAGTTGAAATGTCGTTGATAACCATGACCATGATTTAGATTTTACATCGATTATTCTATGTTGAAATGCCAAGAACTCTTGCAAAAACATAAAGAGATAAATACCAATAATTTGTTGTATTTAAAAATTTTCATGCTAGATATTAGAACATGCACGATAGGTGCTTGTTAAAATACGCCAAAGGAAAAACAGATGCACCTTGTAATTAGTTTCTTTTTAGCTTTTGCATTTTATTTATTTCAAACAATAGATGCACCTTGTAATGAGCTATTTGTTAGTAAGATTATTGAAGTTTGGTAAAAGTATCTAAATATATAATTTATAAACTAAAGTTATATAGGTTATATATTTGTAGTTATTATTAATTTGACACTCAGTTTGATCCAACCAAATCTGCGTTGCACATGTGCACCTATCTACATCCGTGCTAGAAAAAACTAGGTGCACTTATGCGTATATGCACACATGCATCTATCTGTACATATGCATATCCACGCGTATATGCACACATGCATCTATCTACACATGTGCATATCCACATCTATGCTGGAAAAAACAAGATGCATCTATGCATATGCACATGTGCACATGTCGAGATATGTATTGGAAAAAAACTTAGTAATATGCGCATGTGCACCTGTGGAGACTTGTGATGAAAAACCCAGCAAACACGAATTTTTTTCTTGGAGAAATATCACAAGATCTGTCTCAAATTAAAGAACATAATTTTCTCGTTAATTTAGTATACTTTTCGTAATTTAACATCTTTTTGTTTAATGGATATATTAGTTTAAAAAAAGTGAGGGTAACGTGAGAATGTCTGAATTACAATTCATTAATTAAGAATAAGTTTGATTTAATTAAGGATATCCATTAACAACCATTTAGACCCTCCATCTTTTTGATCGATGACTATAATTGGTTCTCGCGGTTCTCGTATGAAAAACTGTTCTTATTTAAATCCTCTCATATATATATATATATATGTATATATATACTAGTGGGGTACTCGCGCAATGCGACGGCGGCGAATAAAGAGGAGGTTGTGATGAGTTTTGTGAAGAAAAATCACAAAGAGCTAATATGAGTTTGTGAAGATTCCTTGCGAGATGAAGATAATATGAGTCTGTGAAGATTCTTTGCGAGAGCCACTTTGAAATTAAGAATTAAATTGCTAACTCTGAGTTATTTGTCTTTCAGTTTGTTGGAAGAATTTTGTCGCATGGCTGAATCATGAAGTTGCTGATTATATATATGTATGTATATGTGTGTGTAATGTTTCATAGTTCCAATTATTATGTAATTGAGTTAGAATGCAATGTTTATAAATTTTAACTCTTTGACTCTTTCATTTGTTTAGTGTTTGTGAAATCTCCTGAACTTGATTTATTGAAAACAGGAATTTAGGTGATCTCATGAATCAAAAGTTAATATTAAAAATATATGGTTAGAAATAATTCAGTTATAAGTATTGGTTTAAATTCATTAATTGTCGGTTATGTTTTTAATATTTATTTGTTTAAATTCATTAATTGTGGACTTAAAGGATGGGTAAAGAGAAGAATAAAGGAGGGGTATTTTAGTAAATTTACTCTTCTTAAAATTAAAATTAAGAGTTTTTTAGGTGGTAAATACATTATATAGGAAGTAAGATGTTTAAATTCATTAATTGTGAACTTAAAAGAGGGGTAAAAGAGAGGTATAGAGGAGGGGTATTTTAGTAAATTTACTCTTCTTAAAATTAAGAGTTTTTTAGGTGGTAAATGCATTATATAGGAGTAAGATATCAAACACTAATTTTATTGTATAAACATTCTTTCAATAAAAAAAGGAGTTGTAAAAATATTAAAATGGGCGCATACCCGTTTCGTCGTTTTCCAACGAGGATGTCATGAAATTGTGAGGGAATTGCTCAAATGTTGGGGGATAACGAGACCGATAGTTCATGTAATAGAGAAAAAAGGTCACCTACGGCACATACAATGGCACAAACGTTGAGATTAAGTTGGTGTCGGGGAACGTTTGGTGCAAAACTATTTTAGCGACATACCATTTACCATCCTAACCTTCTTACGTAGTGATTTCGGATAAGCGAATAAGTATTCTTCTGAATAGTTGAAAATATCTCAAATTACTATGAAGAACCTCTTCCTAATCACTTAAAGCACTACGTACTAATTGGTGTATGACGACGTGCATTTGTAAAGAATAGTAAAACCAAATCACCTTGTACAATTTATCATAATTAAAATATTTAAGTGATTAGGAAGAGGTTCTTCACAGTAATTTGAGATATTTTCAACTATTCAGAAGAATACTTATTCGCTTATCCGAAATCACTACGTAAGAATATGTGGAAGCATCGGTTGTATGCATTGGAGGATGCCAAGAAAATGATTGCTGAGTCTGAAAAGGATAAGGCCAGGTCAAAGGCCGCTAAGGAGATCGTAGGTAAAAACAGTTAGAGGCTCATCTGTGAGAGATTAAGGCCGACAAGGAGAAGGAAAGAGAATATTTACTGATCTAATCGATTGTTGCACTCAAAGCTCAACTTGTTGCTTTCGAAGTTTAAAAGAATTTTGACTCTAGAGTTCTGTATTATTAAAGTACTAAAGAGGAAATGGTTGTTGGGATCTTCATCCATTGCTGGTAAGCTTGTTTACCCCATAAGACCAACATAGAAAGATAGTTAATGATAAAGAAAGTAGTCAAATGATAGAAGTGACATTATGTACCAGAGCCCAAATCAAAGAAAATATTACACGACATCAAGTAGAACTTGTTAGCGAGTTTAATCAGTAAGAAACAATCAAGACAAAAAATTTCAAAAGTGGAGAAATTATAATAGAGATTATTATCTCATAAGTAAACAAAGGAAAAAGATATTGTAGGACCCAATTGTATCAAGTAACAATTAACGATTGAAGCAATCAACACAATAATATGAACTCTCAATGTAGATTTGTCGACATAGAGAGCCGAGAGAAGAAGAATGATATGTACGAAATTGCTTAATGATTTACGGTTTACAAACTTATCTTTATACCCCTTGGGTATTTACAATAACTACCCTAAACTAGGACTAATGGCATATATAAATTAAACTTCACTAAAAAATAATTAACACAACAAATCTACATGCACGTTAGAAACAATTGGATTCATAAATGCAACCAATAGAGGAAAAACTACCCAAATATGTTAGGGTTTGATAAATGAAGGAGAACAGTATTACATACATCTACTCTTATTACCTTTTGAGGGCCAGATGCTTCAAAGACCTTTCCATTGCACATGATGTATTGCATACCACAATTCATAAAGTTTCCGTTGAAAGAGGATTCATGGAAACCGATGACAGTCCATCTCGATATCTAATAGAGGCCTCATCCTTTCAGTTTCCAAGTTATCTTGTGCTATTCACGTCACGACTAATTTGCTGTTATTTGGGAAATGTTCGCAAGTTATGAATTGATCACTATAATTGCTTTTCCAAATATCATCAGCGAGATTATAAAAGTGCTGTGCAAGATCAAAACATTCTCTCTCGGATATCACTGTATTTTTACGGCCTATGAGTAAGAATCTAAAGGATTTTGATTTTCCTATGATAAACACGAAGTTCACTTTTGAACCTATGGGTTTTAATGAGGTACAAAATGAGTACTCAATTGTTGTGGATGATGAACAACTACGTGTTGAAGATTGATTTTCTTTTCAACCAAAAGGTTGTTTATGATTGAATCATGACACATATAAATTTGTTGGCTTAATTCAGAAATTAGGTCATTATTTAATTTGTTTTCTGCACGTTTTTGTTTGACGAAATCAAGGCCATGTTGGCCATTTAATTCCTAGTATTTTGCTTAGTTGAAATCGTGGGAGTTTGCTCCTATTTTGTTGGCATTTTATTTGTTTAAGTTAGCATTTATTTTGTAATCTTCAGTATGCAGAAATACAGAGAAAAAACCTTGCCCCATATCTTCTTTGCCTACTGTTATCGTGAGTTTTATTTTTCCTTTGATCTGATCCAAGTTTCAACTTACACTTGGTATCAGAGCTATGGCTGATAAAAACGATAAGAATGACAAAGAGAACCCGATCACACTTCACTATCCTCTGTTGACGCGAAGCAACTACGCCGCCTGGGCTATTAAAATGAAAGTCTTTATGCAAGCCCAGGGAGTATGGGAAGCCGTCGAGCCCAGGACCCCAAATACGGCAGTCGATGTAAAGAAAGATAAATTGGCACTGCCAGCCATTTATCAAGGGATTCCGGAGGACCTGTTACTGTCGATAGCCGAGAAGCAAACAACGAAAGATGCGTGGGGTACCTTGAAGACAATGTTTATGGGGGCAGATCGAGTCAAGACCGCGAAGGTTCAGACTTTGAAAGCTGAGTTCGAAACCCTTAGCATGAAGGAGACGGAGGTGATCGATGATTTTGCTATGAAGGTGAACAACATAGTAAGCAATATTCGAGCCTTAGGTGAGAAGATGGATGAGACGTATGTTGTGAAGAAGATGTTACGAGCTGTTCCGAGTAAATTTCTGCAAATTGCTTCAACTATAGAGCAATTCGCAGACCTTGAAACGATGACCGTTGAAGAAGTCATAGGTCGTTTAAGGCACACGAAGAGAGAGTACGCGGGCAAGGTGAAAGCAGTGACGGGAAGTTGCTGTTGACGCATTCTGAATGGGTCGAGAAGACCAAGAAAAAGAGTGAAAATGAACGTAATAATTTCCAGAATGCTTCACGATCAGGTGGCTCGAACTCACGTGGTCGTGGAAGGGGACGTGGAAGAGGTGGTAGCAATTCAACTCGTGGTGGACGTCATGGCGGTGGTTCACAACAAAACAGAGACGGTGATCGTGGGTCGTCTAGCAATCGTGACAAAAGTAAGATTCAATGTTACAATTGCCAAAGTTTTGGTCATTTTGCATTTGAATGCAAAAACCCACGGAAGGAAAGAAATCAGGAGGCCTACTTGGCAAAAGGAGATGATGAACCAGCACTCCTTTTTGTTGCGTCCAATACACTTGAAGAAGCAATTGAGGAGGTTTATTTGAATGAGAAACACGTGATCCCAAAGTTGAGGTGTCCAAAAGAAGAAGCTAATAAATCAAAGATTTGGTTCTTAGACAACGGGACTAGCAATCATATGACGGGAGACAAAGAGAAGTTTTCAAGTTTAAACCAATCCGTTTGAGGGTATGTCCGTTTTGGGGATGATTCGAAGGTGCGAATAGAAGGAAAAGGAGCCATCGCTTTCATGTGCAAAGACGGCGAGAAAAGGGTGTTACAGGATGTGTAATATATCCCAAGTCTATGTAATAATATCATAAGCTTGGGACAACTTGCTCTAACCGGTGACAAAATTCTCATGCTTGGCTATTATTTGTGGATCTATAACAAGGAGGGAAGTTTACTGATGAAGGTAAAACAATCCTCAAATCGCTTATATAAAATTGTTTTGAGTCATGAAGAACCACATTGTTTTTTGAGTGGAAAGGAAGAGTCAACATGGTTGTGGCACTCACGCCTAGGCCATGTTAACTTTCAAATGTTAAAACAAATGTGTGATAAAGGCATGGTGCATGGACTGGAAAATATCAAACACCCTACTACACTTTGTAGAAGTTGTTTAGAAGGCAAACAAATAAGAAATACATTATTATCAATCATATACAGCAAATGAAAGGTTAGAGCTTATCCATGCTGACTTGTGTGGCCCAATTTCACCATCTACGGCTGCGGGTAATCGATATTTTCTTTTGTTAGTTGATGATTACAGCCGTGTGATGTGGATATATCTCCTAAAAACAAAAGATGAAGCACTAAGTTTTTTCCAAAAGTTTCGTTTGTTGGTTGAAAATGAAACAGGTAGCAAGATAAAAACGCAGCGATCAGATCGTGGGGGTGAATTCTTATCGAAGTCCTTCACGGCTTATTGTGAAGAAACGGGTCTCAAACGTCATCTTGCAGCACCGTACTCCCCACAACAAAACGGTGTTATAGAGAGGCGAAATCGTATGGTGATGGAGATGGCGAGAAGCATGATGAAGAATATGAAAGTACCTGATGTATTATAGGGGGAGGCAGTTCGACAAGCTGTTTATATTCTTAACCGGGTATCAACTAAAGCTCTTCAAGGCATGACACCTTACGAAGCTTGGTCTGGGAAAAAGCCCAACATTGAGCATCTTCGTGTGTTCGGTTGTGTAGCACACTCGAAAGTAATGAGAGGGCACCAATCTAAGCTTGACAGCCGTAGTGAAATGCTTGTTCATCTCGGTACAGAAACAGGAAGCAAAGCATATCGACTTCTTGATCCACTTACGGGCAGGATACGAGTTAGTCGAGATGTTCAATTCGAGGAGGACAAAGCATGGCAATGGAAGACACAATCAAATTTAAAGGGAATCCAGGTGCTACTTTTACTCTTGAAGGTTACGATTATGAGCAACCCAATTTCGAAGAAGAAAGATTTGATGTTTCTGACACACATCAAAGTAGTGATGATTTAAGTGATGAAGAGGCACCTCAAACACCCCAAAATCAGCCATTGGGTGACCTGTTTCCATGTGTGTGTAATGTTTCATAGTTCCAATTATTATGTAATTGAGTTAGAATGCAATATTTATAAATTTCAACTCTTTGACTCTTTCATTTGTTTAGTGTTTGTGAAATCTCCTGAACTTGATTTATTGAAAACATGAATTTAGGTGATCTCATGAATCAAAAGTTAATATTAAAAATATATGGTTAGAAATAATTCAGTTATAAGTATTGGTTTAAATTCATTAATTGTCGGTTATGTTTTCAATATTTATTTGTTTAAATTCATTAATTGTGGACTTAAAGGATGGGTAAAGAGAAGAATAAAGGAGGGGTATTTTAGTAAATTTACTCTTCTTAAAATTAAAATTAAGAGTTTTTTAGGTGGTAAATACATTATATAGGAAGTAAGATGTTTAAATTCATTAATTGTGAACTTAAAAGAGGGGTAAAAGAGAGGTATAGAGGAGGGGTATTTTAGTAAATTTACTCTTCTTAAAATTAAGAGTTTTTTAGGTGGTAAATGCATTATATAGGAGTAAGATATCAAACACTAATTTTATTGTATAAACATTCCTTCAATAAAAAAAGGAGTTGTAAAAATATTAAAATGGGCGCATAACACTTAAACAAGCTGCGTATGCAAAAAATCTTCTTGAAAAGGCTGGAATGGCAGATTGTAATCACTCACAATTTCCTATGGAACACAAAGAGGAGCTCACAAAGGATGAAGGAGGAGTTCTAGTTGACCCGACACTGTTTCGAAGCATTATCGGAGGCTTAAGGTACCTCACACACACCCGACCCGACATCACATATGTTGGATTATGCCCACTGACACACACACGAGTTGGTATCATGGCTGATGAAGCAAGGGCCTATTGGGTCACACGTCAAGTATCGATTCCGGCATCACGGATGGTCTAATGAGAGAGAAAACCAGAAATTGGTTATGGTGGGCCAAGGCACGCCCGTGCCTCTATGAGGTACGGCCGTGCCCTATGGGCAGGCACGAGCCCAAGTCGGGCGTGACTTGGGCGTGACCTGTGGCTAGGTACGCCCGTGCCTCTGGAAGGCACGCCCATGCCCTGTGCCCAATAGACAGGCACGAGCCCAAGTCGGGCGTGACTTGGGCGTGGCCTCTTGGGCTGGCACGCCCGTACCTTATGAGGCACGGCCGTGCCTCATGCAGTAACAGCCCCTTAACTAGGCTTTCAAAGCTAGTTAAATGGTGTTTATGTGTATTGATCATGTAACAGCCATAAGATTAATTGTTGCACATTTTTTGAACTCAAATTTGAGTTCTATATAAACCACACTAAGTCTAATGGTTTTGGTTTCTTGAAAGAAATATACTAAGTTGATATAATTTGCATAAACTCTCTCAAACACACAAAGTAGTTCCAAGGCTTTGGTTCTATTGTGTAGACATCTTTGTGGTGTTTAGGTTGGCGTACCTAACACTCTAGCAAGTGGGAAAAGATCAAGACTTGGTGTGGACTTCAATAGAGGTGTACACGTTAGTACACGAGGCTTCCAAACTCCAAACTTGCGAATACAAAGAAGAAAGCACCAAGGGTATAACTCTATCTCTTTGTATGTTTTATTTTGTTTCTTAGTCATGTCTAGAGTTTTGGTCCATTTGGTGGGCGTATTCGTGGTCAATTTTTGAAATTATTTTCTACTCGTTTTGCTTCCGTTGCGATTTTAGACCACGAAAACCCAACAGTGGTATCAGAGCCATCTCTAACATGGCTTTGCACTTTTGGAGTTAAACCGGATTTTCTGAGTTTTCTGTCAAAATTGGTTTTCCGGTGACCGGGCACGGTCGTACCTCTAGGGGTACGGGCTGTGCCGGTGGCCGGGGCACGGACGTACCAGTGGGGGTACGGGCCGTGCCGGCAGAATTCGTAAACTGTTTAAAATTGTTTAAACTGTATACTGACAAAATGGCAGGCACGCCCGTACCCTCTGAGGTACGCCCATGCCTGATGGTTTTTTGGTCAGAATTTGTTTTTGAAACAATATGTTTAAATATATTAGAATTCGGGTTTTAGACTAGTCTTGATTCTGTTGATCCCCACTATATTTTGATTCCTAATTTTATATGTTTTGTGTGACTTGGCATGAAGTTCACAAAAACATATATGTTTAGGTGTATATATGAATATGCAATTTTAAAGGTGTTTTAAAATTGTTAATGCATATGTACAAGGATTGCTTGTTGTGCCTTAAGTGTTTTTGCAATCTTGGTCAAAATATATTTATCTTAGTTGGACATGGTTTTGTGGCACACCATTGCTTTCGTTTGGTTGTGTTTGTAGTGGTAGCCCGGTAACTTGATATGCCCATAGACTTTGTGTTGTTTGTGGTTGGTTTTGGTTTTGGTTTTGGCCTGCGTGCCGTAATGTTATAATATTTATATTTGGTGCGACTTGCATGTCGTTTATTTAAATCTTTGTACTCGTAATAGATTATTAGGATCGCGACTTGCATGTCGTTTTCTTATTAGTATGTACTCGTACTTAGATTATTTCAAATATGTAATATTGCATCAAAACCGACCGGGAGACACGGTGTTGGCGTCTTGACGAACCAAGTCCGGGAGATTCGCCGGAGTGGAGATCGTGACGGAGCATCCATTGGTGTTGTCCCTAGATTGACTATGTTTTCCCCGTTTTGGCTCACGGGGAAAACACTTAGGATTTGGGCATGTTACCGGGTCTTTATTTATATTTATGCGTGGTTGTTTTTATATTTAAATTCTTTAGGATTTGCATGCTAGAGAATTTTTTGAAAATATATAAAACAAAAGAGATTTATAAATGAGTTTATATTTCTACGCGCATAAGAATTGGCAAATATTAATATAAAAGTGTTTATACTAAACGGTGAATAAAAAGGAGTTTTTATCACTTAAATTGCTAATTCATCAAAATTGTTAAAATGTTATTTTTAACCGGAAAAACAAAAAAACCCATTTTTCGAAAAGTAAGTCACGCGCCACCCGTTAGACGACACCACCCAAATCTAACGAAACTTGGATGATTGTCGAGCATTAGCACGAGTCATGCCTTGTGGAGTTGTGTGGACGGTGAGTGTGGCAACCCGCAATATTGGTAGTCGAGCTTAAGCACGAACCAATGATTGGGCTAGGGTACCAACGTGTGTCTTGAAGGGCGACTTACAAATTCTTTTATGTTGCTTAAATGATGTCGATCTCTAGCCGAGTCATTTAAGAAATAATAAAAGGATTGGTGTATGAAGGGATCAAACATGCCTTGGACATTTGATGTCGAAAGGATCCCGCAAGGATCTAAGAGTTGCAATGGTTGCAATTGGTAATTTGTCTACCGGCCTAAATAACTTATTTCATGATCCGCGGTAAACCCGTCATGAGATAGAGTGAAATATGGTTCTTAGCCTTGTTCAAATAATTAAGTTTTATAACTATTGGGTAATTATTTCTACAAGGATTCACAACTAAAATTGGTACTCTAAATTTTGTAGATGGCATCCAACAACGCTTCTACATCTTCATCGAACTCTATTTCCTTAAAGTTGTTCCTCGAAAAGGCCAAACTCGATGGCCAAAACTTCATGGATTGGTTCATGCAACTAAGGATAGCTCTTAGGTATGAACAAAAGATGTGGGCCATTGAGGAGCCTTTGCCGGAGGCACCTGCGGCTAATGCGACTAGGGCGGTCCGAGACGCGTATGACAAGCGTGTCAAGGAAACGAACGAAGTGGCTTGCATTATGCTCTCGTCAATGATTCCTGAGCTTCAAAAGCAAATGGAACATTTAGGAGCATATGACATGCTTAACCAGCTGAAGGAAATGTTCCAACAGCAGGCTAAGCTAGAGCGCTTCGAGTGCCTAAAGTCCCTTTTCTATTGCCATATGCAGGAGGGTGGAAATGTGAGCGTTCACGTGCTTAAGATGAAGGCATTGGTTGATCGCTTGGAGAGGTTGGGATTCCCGTTCGGGAGGGAGTTGGCGGTGGATGTGATCCTCCGTTCTCTTCGTAGTTCCTTTTAACAATTTGTGTGGAACTATCATGTCTATGGCATGGAAAAGTCCCTAATGGAACTTCACGGAATGTTAAAGACCGTCGAGTCCGACATGTCCAAGAAGCCCTCCTCGTCCAAACCCGTCCTAGCCATCCAGGGAGGCGGAACCAAAAGAAAAGGCGCTCCCTCCTCTAAGGGAAAGGGTAAGGGGAAGGTTGCAAAACCTAACCCGAGTCCGGCCCCGAAGGGTAAGGGGATAGCCGTGATGGTTTCTCCGGCCGAGGACCCTGCGGAAGCCGAGTGCTTCCACTGCAAGGAAAAGGGGCATTGGCGGTATTCTTGCCCAAAGTACCTTGAGGAGCTCAAGCGGGTAAAACCGAAGGGAGCGGGTAACTCAGGTACGTTTATGATTGAACTCCACAATACCGCTACTTCTAACGGCTGGGTACTTGATACCGGTTGTGGCACTCATATTTGTAATACTGTGCAGGTGCTAAGAAGAAGTAGGGCGCTGGGTGCTGGAGAGCTTGATCTGATCATGGGAAACAAGGATGTGGTTCCCGTGGAGCGGATAGGGAGTGTTGATCTCGCCTTTCCTTCAGGACTTGCTATTACCTTATTGAATGTTTGTTTTTCGCCCTGCGTGGCATGAAACATTATTTCCTTTCACGCTTTGTATGACGATGGATATGATTTTGGTTTCAATAATGGAATTATCTCTTGTTTGAGAAATGATGTTCATTACTTTAAAGCTTATCCATGTCGTGGGATTTATGAAACAAGTGTGTGTTTGGATGGTAATAAATCAATCATGAACATTGATTCTAAGTCCAAAGGTGTATTGGACAAGTTGTCTTTGTGGCATAGTCGTCTTGGCCATATAAGCAAGAAACGTATCGCCAAACTCCAAGTGGATGGGATTTTGGAATCGTTTGACCACGGGTCAAGCGAGGTATGCGATTCTTGTTTTTTAGGCAAAATGACTAAAGCGCCCTTCACCGGCGTTAGTGAAAGGGGCAAAGACTTGTTGGACATTGTTCACACGGATGTGTGTGGTCCGTTCAGGTCTGCTACAAGAAACAACTGTAAGTACTTCGTTACTTTTACTGATGATTTCAGTAGGTATGGTTATGTTTATTTAATTAAGCATAAGTATGAAACCTTTGAGGTGTTTAAAACATACCAAAACGAAGTGCAAAATCAATTGGGCAAGCGGATTAAGATTCTCAGATCCGATAGGGTGGTGAGTATCTTAGCACTGAGTTTCTTGATCATCTTAGGGGTTGTGGAATTATTTCACAACTTAATCCACCCAGGACACCACAATTAAATGGGGTCGCTGAGAGGAGGAATCGAACTTTATTGGATATGGTTCGGCCCATGATGAGTCGTACAAAGCTACCCGCAAGTTTTTGGGGTTATGCTTTGGAAACCGCTGCTAGGACCTTAAACCTTGTACCAACAAAGAAGGTTGCAAGTACACCGTTCGAGATGTGGCATGGAAGGGTTCCTTCGCTAGCCTATCTCAAGATCTGGGGTTGTGAGGCTTACGTAAGACGTGAAGCTCAAGACAAACTTGAACCCAGAGCCGAAAAGTGTATTTTCATTGGCTACCCAGCTGGTTCTATGGGATATTTGTTTTACAAACCTTCGGAGAATAAGGTGTTTGTTGCTCGAAGGGTGGTCTTCCTTGAAAGGGAGCTGATATCTGCAGAAGCCAGTGGGAGGCAAGTCGATCTAGAAGAAATTCTAGATGACACCAATGATCAACCTGATGTTGGCACTAGTACCGCTTCTGAGGTCGGCGCACCAGAAGAAGTGGAACCTCAACCAACGGTGGATGAGGTGCCTGATACACAACCATTAGAGCTCCGTAGATCTGGTAGAGTTCGTAATGAGCCGGAAAGATATGGGTTTCTCATATCCGAGGGCGACGAACAATTGGTGGATCATAGTGAACCGACCAACTACCGGGAAGCCGTAGCGGGCCCTGAGTCTGCTAGGTGGAAGGAGGCAATGGACAGTGAGATGAAATCCATGGTGGATAATCAAGTCTGGGACTTGGTTGATCCGGTACCCGGCCACAAGCCTGTAGGGTGCAAATGGGTCTTCAGGAAGAAGACTAACATGGATGGAAAAGTAGACACCTTCAAAGCCCGACTGGTAGCAAAGGGTTTTACTCAAACTCATAGTGTAGACTATGATGAAACCTTTTCTCCGGTGGCTATGTTGAAGTCTATTAGGATACTAATGGCTATCGCTGCATATTACGATTACGAAATATGGCAGATGGATGTCAAGACTGCCTTCCTTAGTGGGAAGTTGGCAGAGGAGGTTTACATGGCACAACCTGATGGTTACGTAAACCCCAAATATCCTAATAAAGTCTGCAAGCTTAAGAGGTCCATTTATGGACTTAAGCAAGCATCTCGGAGTTGGAACATTTGCTTTGATGAAAAGGTCAAAGAGTTTGGCTTTTCTAAAAGCAAGGATGAACCTTGTGTGTATGTCAGGGCTAGTGGGAGTGCTGTAGTTTTTCTAGTCTTGTATGTAGATGACATACTACTCATAGGAAGTGACGTGACTACCTTGCAGGAAGTAAAAACCTGGCTTGGGAGTTGCTTCTCTATGAAAGACATTGAAGAAGCAGCATATATTTTGGGGATAAAGATCTATAGAGATAGATCTAAGAGACTCATTGGTTTGAGCCAGAGTACGTACATAGATAAAGTCTTGAAGAGGTTCAAGATGCAAGATTCCAATAAAGGGAATTTGCCTATGTTGCATGGTATGGCGTTGAGCCAGTCTCAATGTCCTAGTTCTCAAAAGGAACTAGAGGAAATGAATCGAGTCCCATATACTTCGGCAGTGAGATCGATCATGTATGCTATGCTATGTACTCGGCCTGATGTGTCGTATGCCTTGAGCATGACGAGTCGATATCAGGCTAACCCTGGTCAAATTCATTGGGTTGCGGTTAAAAACATCCTTAAATATCTTCGGAGAACTAAGGAAATGTTTTTAGTGTTCGGTGGATCGGAGGAGCTCAGAGTTACTGGATATTCTGATGCTAGCTTCCAAACGGACAAGGATGATTGCCGGTCTCAATCGGGATTTGTATTATTGTTGAATGGTGGAGCAATAAGTTGGAGAAGTTCCAAGCAAGATACCGTGGCCGATTCAACCACGGAGTCAAAGTATATTGCTGCAAGCGAGGCTGCTAAGGAAGCCGTCTGGATGAAGAAATTCATTCAAGACCTTGGGGTTGTTCCTAGCATCGCTAACCCTATTAAGATCTTTTGTGACAATGAGGGTGCAGTAGCTCTAGCTAAGGAACCAAGAGCGCATCGACGTACAAGACACATTGCTCAGAAGTATCATTTTATTCGTGATATCATCGAGAATGGTGACATTGTGGTTAATAGAGTACCGACTGAGGGGAACTTGGCAGATCTACTCACCAAACCTTTGTCGCAAGCTAAGCATGATTCACATTCTAAGTCTATTGGGATTAGATTTGCTAGCGAGTTGGTTTAATTGTTTTAGTTGTATTTGTTATTGAGAACATTAAAGCAATAATGTATTTCTTATTGTAATGACTATTAAATGGGGATTTAATATATGCATGGTGCGATTACTTTATGAAACATTATTGTGTTCTATCTTTGCATGTTTAATACTTCCATGAATAAACTTGTTTATTCTAAATACTCCACGATCGGTCGTTCTTCATTGGGAGGAAGAAGTGAATTAAGATCGAGGCGAGTGGTTGGTAAAGTTTTCATCTTGAATTGAATACCTGTTTACGCAACACTATCCTGTACTAATGGTGATTAAGTAATTGGAGGACCCGTACCTGAGTTTACTTCATGGATATTATCATGAGTAAATCAGGATGATAATATTATTTATCCTTCTACTGGAGATGCACGCGTTGCTTGATTATTAACTTGGACTTGTTTAGATTGCTTTCTAACGCAGTTCGTAACTGGATGTTATAAGGGAAGTTTTCAGGCAAGAACTTGTTGTTATGATAGGGCGGTGTAGTCAAAGGTATTCGTTCCTCCTTTGAGAGATATCCTTGGGCCCCTCGTTGACTAAGCTGATGACAAACAAAAAATGCATGGCCGTGCTCAAGTTCAATTGATGATGGATCAATTATGCAACTTGTTTTGTTAGTCATAGTTAGTCTATATCGAGAAACATAATCGTGAATGATTTGGGGTTGATCATGTTCCATGACCTGCATTCACAACGGATATCGTGAACGAAGGGGTATATAATCACTTATCTATAGGACCTTTCCTTTTGGTTAGGTATTTGTTGTGGGAAGACAAATCCTGTGCTGACTTGGAGGCATAGATGCCTTGCTAGAGGCCGCTCTATGTCGGTGACGCCTTTCGTGAGTTTGTCATGTGCAAGTGGGAGTCTGGTGGATTATGCCCACTGACACACACACGAGTTGGTATCATGGCTGATGAAGCAAGGGCCTATTGGGTCACACGCCAAGTATCGATTCCGGCATCACGGATGGTCTAATGAGAGAGAAAACCAGAAACTGGTTCTGGTGGGCCAAGGCACGCCCGTGCCTCTATGAGGTACGGCCATGCCCTACGGGCAGGCACGAGCCCAAGTCGGGCGTGACTTGGGCGTGGCCTGTGGCTAGGTACGCCCGTGCCTCTGGAAGGCACGCCCGTGCCCTGTGCCCAATGGACAGGTACGAGCCAAGTCGGGCGTGGCCTCTTGGCCTGGCACGCCCGTACCTTATGCGTCATGCAGTAACAGCCCCTTAACTAGGCTTTCAAAGCTAGTTAAATGGTGTTATGTGTATTGATCATGTAACAGCCATAAGATTAATTGTTGCACGTTTTTTGAACTCAAATTTGAGTTCTATATAAACCACACTAAGTCTAATGGTTTTGGTTGCTTGAAAGAAATATACTAAGTTGATATAATTTGCATAAACTCTCTCAAACACACAAAGTAATTCCAAGGCTTTGGTTCTATTGTGTAGACATCTTTGTGGTGGTTAGGTTGGCGTACCTAACACTCTAGCAAGTGGGAAAAGATCAAGACTTGGTGTGGACTTCAATAGAGGTGTACACGTTAGTACACGAGGCTTCCAAACTCCAAACTTGCGAATACAAAGAAGAAAGCACCAAGGGTATAACTCTATCTCTTTGTATGTTTTATTTTGTTGCTTAGTCATGTCTAGAGTTTTGGTCCATTTGGTGGGCGTATTCGTGGTCAACTTTTGAAATTATTTTCTACTCGTTTTGCTTCCGTTGCGATTTTAGACCACGAAAACCCAACAACATATGCCGTCGGGATTGTGAGTCGTTTTATGGAGAGGCCAACCATAAAACACATGCAAGCCGTGAAGAGAATTTTACGATATGTAAGAGGAACAGAGGACTTCAGTTTGATCTATGTAAGAGACCGAAGAGATAATGCAATCGAAGGATACTCTGACAACAACCATGCAAGGGATGTTGAGGATAGGAAAAGCACGGGTGGAATGGCATTCTACCTAAACGGGAACTTGGTCACATGGGGTTCTCAAAAACAGCAGAGTGTTGCACTATCCTCTTGTGAGGCTGAATACATGGCTGCAACTAAAGCTACATGCCAAGGCATTTGGGTTAGTCAGTTGGTTCAAGAAATAATGGGAAAGAAGGTCGGTCCGATCATACTCTATCTCGACAACAAGTCGGCCATAGACTTGGTGAGAAACCCGGTCTCACATGGTAGAAGTAAGCATATCGACCTAAGGTACCATTTCATAAGGGAGTGCGTTGAACGTGGAGACGTGATAGTGAAGCATGTATGTAGCAAGGAGCAAAGAGCTGACATTCTCACGAAACCGTTGGCTCGAATTCAGTTTATTGAAATGAGGAAGATGCTCGGTGTAAAGAGCATATCGGATTCTGAATTAGGGGGAAAGTGTTGGCTTAATTCAGAAATTAAGTCATTATTTAATTTGTTTTCTGCACGTATTTGTTTGACGAAATCAAGGCCATGTTGGCCATTTAATCCCTAGTATTTTGCTTAGTTGAAATCGTGGGAGTTTGCTCCTATTTTGTTGGCATTTTATTTGTTTAAGTTAGTATTTATTTTGTAATCTTCAGTATGCAGAAATACAGAGAAAAAACCTTGCCCCATATCTGTTGGGGTTTGTTCGGTTTTTAAAAATATATTTTAGAAACGGAAGCATGAACAATAATTTTAAACTTTTTTAAAACTCCCCACCAATGATCCATATGCAAGCCTTAAGAAACAAAACCAACCATAGGGTGTTTAGAACTACAACCTTTGTAGCGTGAGTAAACCGTTGGTGAAGTGGTTGATCTATGAGAAGCCAAGAGAAGACTTCCTCCAAGGTATCCACAAATCAATGAGTCCAACACCTCCAAGATGCTAGTCTCTCCAACCCTTGATATTCAAGAATGCAAGCAACAACCTTTGTTCTTCTTCTTGAACTAGATGTATGTATTTTGAGTATGTGTTTATGTATTACCTTTGCTAACTTGAAGAACACCAATACTAGAGATTAAGGATGTTTTTGAAGTATAAAACACTTAGAACAATTCTAAGAACACAAAGAAAGGTGATAGCATGCAAGTATGTTACAAAAGGGACCATGCATGTAATTATAAAAGTCAAGAAGCAAAGCAAGAGAGGGAGGACCCCCTCCCTTGCATTATGGACGAAAATTAGAAGGGGGAGGGTCCCCTCTTGCCTCTTGCTTCCTTACTTGTCCCATACATGCATGTCTTGGTTAAGTCTTATGCAAGAATACACCATATGGCCCATTTCTTGCTCATTGTGAGAATTTCTAGCTATTAATCTTTTAAATATATAAAAGATATACTAGATATGTCATACTATGTATAAAATACATCTACATGTATTTTATATACATACTTGATTGTTACTAGTAACTCTTTACTTGTAACAAGGATATACATACATTTATATAATTATTACTAGTAACAATTTACTTGTAACAAATATATATTTATACACACATATATATATATATATATATATTCATACATATATATAAAATCATATGTTTATGTTTATGTGTTTGATATGCATTACCTTATATCAATATATAAGAGTGATATTATTATTTCATATAAATAATAATATGCAACAATGCATATATACTTATATATATATAATGAGTTGGAAACATATTTAAATCATATTCAAATATGTAATTGGTGTCCTTTGATTGTAAATGTGTGACCTTATGGGTTTATTTATTATCAGTAATATCATATTAATTTGTGTCTTGTGCACATAGAACCAACAATATCGTTTTGCCTACTGTTATTGTGAGTTTTATTTTTCCTTTGATCTGATCCAAGTTTCAACTTACAAAATTATCATTAAGAGGAATTACAATTGATGATATCATCTTCACCAAGTAAAACCATGGCAAATTAAGGTATGTTTAATTCTTGTTCTTAGTTAGGGTTATTTACCATATAGGAGAGAAATTGAGTTAAATGATGAGTTTTTTTATTAGAATCAGAATTATAGAAGTTCTATAACATTCCTCAAGTCAAGTATGTGTAGAAATTTTGTATCATGGAGCAACCAATGCTCAAAGGTCAAGATGAAATCCATCACCCCCACATCACTTGATGTGACCATATATAAAACCAGCGACATGCTCAAAAGCGATGCCCCTAATACCTCCATCGTTCCTGAAAAACTGATCTATAGGGGATTTTAAGAAGTAATTTTATAGGGAGAATTTAATATATATCCTTACAAATTTCTTAATTACGTATTTATCCTTACAAAAATCAATCCATAATTTAGTAGTAATTAGATCATTTAAAAATTAAAAAACACAATCCATAATTTAATTTATAAGTAAAATCCTCTAAATGCCATTTTTCCATCTTTATCATTCTTCCTTTTTTCATATAATCCTCCGTGTTTAGAGTTGTGATAGCGATGGCGAGTTGGGAGGAAGAAACACTGCTAATGGCTTCACTTGTTTAAGATACCCCATGTCATGATTCCAAACAAAAGAGCACAAATCTATGTTCAAACCACCCACTCATTCTAGAAGGTATATGATACCCTAAAATAGCTTGACTGAATTCGTTCTATTTGGAAGTACTTTTAGAAAATAACGAAGAGATCTTCGCTTATTTTGATTCCTTTAGTGTTAAATTATTTCTTATCATTAACAAATGTGATTTGATTTAGAAAACGCAGTGATCAGAAAAAGAGTTTTGTTTCAAAATTTAGGGTTATTCTTGTTATTGGTGAAGATGAAGGTTCTGAAGAAGCCAGGATTCCAATTGGGTCTTGCACCATCTTGTGATCCCACAAACAATTTTAAAATATTTTTGAAGTGATAACGAAGTTATTGAAGATGCCGCATGATGGGTTTCTTTTGGCATTGGAAATGGAGGTCAAGATATTAGTAAAGACTACACCGCCAATGGAATGTCCTTTGCAAGGACGGCCTAAACTTTTTTTGGGCCATAGACGGAATCTCAAAAAGGGGCCCTAAATTTTTTTTCAACTTAAGTAAATCTCACATAGAAGAATTTGATTTTTTAACAAATTTATCCATTAAACCTCGTAAAGATTTTTTTTCCTTTTCAATTTCCTCCCTTTTCTTTCTTTTTTGGCTACCCGATAAATATTTTGTAACTCCGGAAAATCCAAGCCATTTTTTTTAAATTGCACTGCGGAAGCTTAATTAAACAAACTCATTACATACAAACAAACATTTACAAATTTACAACATTGTTCTTAAACAACAGTATCATCAGTCTTGATGTTACAAAAACAACAGGCTCGTTTCTTTTTAAACAAAATATCAGAGTCGGGTCAACTTCTCCTTCAGCTACACCACAAACACAAACCTGCAAAAAGCAACAACGGAGGGGAATTAGCACAAAGTTAAGTGAGTAGAGGCTAAGCACAAAAGCAAACATCAACAATCAATATCAAAGCATGTAATCACATATCCAAGAAGACCGGCGGTTCGGCGTAGAACCTACAACCAATGCCGGCCAAAGCAAAGGTTTACCGATAGCTCTCCACTGAATTGGCACAGTGAAAATCCCTCTCTGATGCAACGTATGCACCAGTAAGGCTAACACTGTTCAACCAACCAGTGAACGAGCCCAGCCCAATTCCACGTGTAGTTGACTTCTCAAACGTAACTAAATATCATCCAAAGAGCACGTATCGACCAAATAGTCATGCAGCAGATATCATCAATCAATATACACAATCAACAGTTCAATCATTCAATCCAATCTCAATCACATCATGCATCACATCAATAACATTAACCGTAATCTTTACCATCCGCGATTAACGTCCACTCACCTCAAAATTAGCACGAACTCAGATATCTAATATCACTGAGTCTTTTGATTGCCTAAAAACACAACAACAATCAAATCCGTTTCGAGTATATAAATATATTTACCCACATATATTTATACTTCAATTCATATAATAAGTCTATAAAACATAAACACATGAAACACAATCAAAAGATAAATCAAACAAAGTTCACAATTCTGAAAATCGTCGGACGTGTCGCGTTCAAGGCTCTGACACGTCTTGTCGCCCAAAGTGTCGGATTTCCTCAATCGGATTTCAAGAATCCGCCGGATTTTCAAATCCTGGATTCAAGTTGTCGGATTCTAACCCTCGGATTTCACTTGTCGGATTGCTAGGGTTGGATTTTGGTATCGGAATTCATACAATCGGATTTGGGCTTCGGATTACTAGGAATCCGATAAAAAGCAAGAACGCGTCGCGTCGAACCCTGCATCATCTTCTCCAATTTTGCAGCCGACTCAAACTTTGAAATTCCGTTTTAACCTCTGACTTTCGATCCAAAACACTTCTAAACATGTATAAACATTATATAACATGTATACAACTATCATGAACATCTTAGAACTCATCAAATCATCATTTTATGCAAAACCCATTTACTAGTTTGAGCTTAAAGCTCCATTAATGGTGAAATATCATATAACCATGTTTTCAACAGATTCAAGTATCAACATAACTTATAACATGCTACAAACATAAGCTCACCTTCTTTTTGAACTAAAGAGCACAAGATCTTCACTTTAGAAATTCAAGTTGCAAGGTTTCTTCACTAGAAGGTTTTCTCTCAAAACACACACTTCACACTTTTCACTTTTGATAAATGAGTAGATATCTATGTCATCTCCCACGTATACACATATTTGGTTTTAATCAAAGCAGGAGGTGGCCAAGAAAACTATTTTCTTTTCATGCATACAAAAATATACGACATACTTAACATACCATACATACATGCTACATACTCCTTTTCTTTTAACCAGTAAACACATAAATATTATTTTTATCAATTAAGTAATTTAGTCAATTAATTAACTCATAAATTCATATAATCAATTTAAATAAAACTAAGCACATACCGCTAACCCGCTAATCTCCTAGTAAGGATTTTAAGTCACCAACACACACACACAACACACACACATACGGGAAACACACACACACCTCACCTCTTGATGCTTTCTTGTGTTCTTGAAGAAAAATCCAAGTAAGGATCAATTGAAGCTGGAATCAAGCTCAAATCTTGCTCATTAATTATCCACAATCTGCAATTCAACATCTTCCTCACCTCTTGTAAGCTCTACCTTTCTTGTTCTTCATTTTAAGTTTTAGGTCAAAAATGGGAAAAACGAATTTAGCCAATAAAGCTTAGATTTTTGGATTATAATCTGTTCTAGGATCATTTATAAGTTGAATGGAACTGATTTTAGGCATTAAAAATGATAGCTTGATTGTAATTCTTGAAATTGACCAAATGGGTCAAAAATGGAGAATTGATGATTCAACCTTGAATCTTATGTTAAAATGTGTTATGTTAGTGTTTATGAACTTCTTTAAGTGTCCTAAAGCTTGTACATCCCCTGGAATTAATTAAGTGATAAAATTGGATTTGGAGTGGCTGAATTCTAGGCAGAACCAATTTATCGTGGCCCTGGTTGAACGTCGCGGCACGACCCTTAAGGGTGTCGCGGCGCGACCTGCTGTGCAGCAAACAAAAACCTGTTTTGCAATGGATTAAGTGTAGGTAAAGATCTTGTGTCATATTTTACTCAATTAAGAGATGTTTTAGGATGGTTTGAGCACTTTGCCAAGTTAAACACATAAATAGGATAATAACACTAGTATTAGTATATATATAGATATATATATATATGTGGTGATCTAAATGGAATCATATGTAAACGATAGGTAATTAAGCACCAAGGAAGGACAAACACATACTTGTGTTATATTTGAGCACCAAGGTGAGTACCGACTTGTATGAATTCAATAAAGGAAGTTTTTGAATGCTAATTGTTTAAATGAACACGGTATGTTAATTTTATGCAAATAGACTTGTATATTTATATATATATAAGCTTAGAAACAAGTTATTGACATGAAGTATGATATATTTGGCATGTATTTAAATATATGCATATTAATTGAGATATCCGGATATATATGATTTCATATGTGAAAGCATGCATGCTATGATCTCTTTTCTGAGATAATGATGAGCTATGTGAATGTCCGGACATATTTGTGATTAAGGTCAGCTTCGGCTGGATCCTATGAGGCCTTCGGGCGACAGTTTGGGATCAATGGTACTCGAGTGCCATTCCTTATATATGTGGGGTGATTGCCTTAACTGGCTGAGCCTAATGAGCCTTTGGCTCCGTAACGAGCAGGTGGAATCACTTACGTGATGATACCAGCACGGTTTGCAGTGTTTGATTCCCCCGGTGGTTGTTATTGAGCCGGACTAGCTATCTGGCAAGATATAGCACTGCTGGACATGTCAGCATTACCGCTAATTGTTAGGATAGCATTGTATGCTCATATTTGATTCATGACTTGCTATTATTGAACTTATACTTGTCTGTATTTACTAGCTATTTTATATAGCTAATCCTGTTGTTGTTTCTCTTTTTCAGACAGAGTATAAGCAGGCCTGGTGAGACGGGAACCTTATGCTTTTGTACGGGTTTTGAGGAACACTGCTTTTGGGTATATAATATATATACAATGGTCGGTTTAGTTTAAAGTAACACCGGTAGTCGTGTTTGGCAAGTTTTGTTTTGTATATTTGTATATACGCCAAACACGTGTTTAAATTGTAATAGTTTAATAGGCTTGGGTTTGTTTATTATTTTTGAAAATTCCGCTGCTTTGTATTTGAAATTCGGTTAGGATAACTAACAGGTAAACATTCAATTTACAAACGGACCCATGCAGTTTGAAAACTCAAATTTTAACAGATTTTTAAGCTTTCAAAGGCGGTGTTACAAGTTAGGTATCAGAGCCTAAGTTTGAGGGAATTGGGTACTTGAAAGAGTATTCAATCTCAAACTCGGGCCCGACCATTATGAAGTGTTCCTAATTGGGTAAAGGGGTTTGAGTATGAGAGTTATATGATAAGTACTTGTATTTAGCTAGTCTATATGTTTATGTGTAAATATGATTGCTATAATAAATAATCCTTCTTTCTTATAGCAAAAGTTGAATATGTCTGCACAACCGGGTGCTACTGAACAAGCACTCAAAGAAATGGAGGACGAAGCCTCCCATATACCTTCTCAGCAGGCTGCAGATCAGCAGTCTGAGCACCATTCTGAAGGTGCACCAGCTAAAAATGTGCAACAGGCGTACATCAGACGCCTTGAGGAGGAGCTCCGTACTGCAAAGGAGCTTCTACTCAGCTAGGCTTTGGGTAGATCAACCCGCAAGCCATGTTCATATAATAAATTCCTATCATGCCACCCACCTACCTTTGAGGGGAGTGATGACCCCGTTGTTACCATGAGGTGGATCAGAGAGATGGAGCAGGCGTTTGAATCCTGCGAGTGTGAGTCCGAATCAGTCAGGTATGCTGTTCGGATGTTGAAAGGCAGTGCCATCTACTGGTGGGACACGGTCAAAGCCTCTATCAGAAAGGAGGTACTTGATTCTTTACTTTGGGAGCAATTCTCAGAGAAAGTGCAGAAGAAGTACTGCACTGAGTATGATATGGAACGCTTGGAGCGTGAGTTCAACAATCTCCAAAAAGGAGATAAGACTATGGAGCAACACATCGGTGCTTTTTATGACAAAATGAGGTTTGTACCTCATTTATTAACTGATGAGAATCTGAAGATAAGAAAGTTTGTTGCTACATTACCCCTGGAGTTTCGAGCACATGTCAGAGCGGCAAGTGATCTGGATCGAGCTTTTGAGATAGCTCGACAAATGGAGGGTGATCGCATCCAATGTAGGGGCGAATCTGCAGGAGGAAGCAACAAGAGGAAGTTCCAGTCTTCTTCTAACCCAAGTCCTTTAAAAGGACAATCTTCTGCAGGTACCAAATCTGGTGATTATAAGAATCCTAAATCTGAAGGCTCGTGGTGCAATCAATGTCGTTCCACTCATTCTGGTGATTGTTCTAAAGCTACCAGAAGGTGTCCTAGATGTGGTATCAAAGGCCACCCAATGGAAGATTGCAGGTTTAAGGAGGATGTCTGCTTCAGATGTCGCCAGCCTGGGCACAGAATAGCCAAATGCCCACAGGGTTCTAATACACGAGCTGGAGGATCATCATCAGAGCCAAAGAAAGATGGCGCCCCACGTGCTAAAGGGCGTGCGTTCCAGATGACGGCCGAGGAGGCCAAAACTGCAGGGGATGTGATTACGGGTACTTTTATTATTGAATCTACCCCATTATGCATATTGTTTGATACCGGAGCTACTTACTCTTTTATTTCAATATCTTGTTGTAAGAAGCTGCAACTACCTGTTACTGCATTAATTGATCCAATTAAAGTAGAAGTAGCTGACGGTAAAGTAGTTCATGTTACCGAGAAAGTCCCGGTAGCACTTGTGTATATCAACGGGCATAGCTTTCCAATTTCATTCCTTATTATGCCTATCGCGGGATTTGATGCTGTGATCGGGATGGATTGGCTCAGCAGTCGAGATGCTGAGATTATATGTTCTAAGAAGATTATCAGATTTCCTTTAAATGACGGGTCTTATGCAATAGCAAGGGGGGAAGGACGGGAATCTGACATTCCTATCATGTCGGTTATCAAAGCTTCAAAATCATTGGCGAAAGGTTGTATATCCTACTTAGCATATGTAATTGATGCTAAGATGGAGAAGCAACCAGTTGAAGACATCAGGGTAGTGTCAGAATATCCTGAGGTGTTTCCAGATGAATTACCCGGGCTACCTCCAGTCAGGGATGTTGAATACAAGATCGATCTTATTCCAGGAGCTACTCCGGTGGCTAAAGCTCCATATCGTCTCGCTCCTTCAGAGATCCGCGAGATGATGAACCAAATACAGGAACTACTTGACAAGGGCTTCATTCGCCCGAGCTCTTCTCCTTGGGGAGCTCCAGTTTTATTCGTCAAGAAGAAAGATGGCACTATGCGAATGTGCATAGATTACAGGGAGCTTAATAAGCGAACTGTAAAGAACAAATACCCACTCCCGCGCATAGATGACTTGTTTGATCAACTGCAGGGAGCAACGTGCTTTTCCAAGATTGACCTTCGATCAGGGTATCATCAGGTACGGGTTCATACTGAAGACATATCGAAGACTGCCTTTCGTACACGTTACGGCCATTATGAATTCTTGGTTATGCCATTCGGCTTAACCAATGCACCAGCTATCTTCATGGATCTCATGAACCGAGTTTGTCGTCCATTTCTGGACAGGTTTGTGATAGTCTTTATTGATGACATCTTGATCTTTTCAAAAACTGAAGCTGAACATGAATCACACCTTCGTCAAATTCTCGATACTCTCAAGCGAGAACAACTGTATGCCAAACTTTCTAAATGTGAGTTTTGGCTTCGGGAGGTGCATTTTCTTGGCCATGTTATCTGCAGGGATGGTGTTAAAGTAGACCCTGCAAAAGTAGAGGCAGTGATGAATTGGGAGGTTCCCAAAACTCCTACAGAGATCAAGAGTTTTCTTGGTCTAGTTGGCTATTATCGGCGGTTTATCCGTGATTTTTCTAAACTCGCTGGTCCTCTTACTAAACTGACACGGAAGGATGTTGCTTATGTGTGGTCTGATGCACAGGAGCAATCTTTTCAATCCTTGAAGCGGTTATTATGTGAAGCTCCGATTCTTACATTGCCAAACGGGTCGGAGGATTTTATCGTCTATTGTGATGCATCTTATTCTGGATTGGGTTGTGTTCTAATGCAACGCGATAATGTGATTGCCTATGCTTCAAGGCAATTAAAACCACATGAAAAGAACTACCCAACACATGATCTTGAACTCGCAGCAGTTGTATTTGCATTGAAGCTGTGGAGACATTATTTATATGGCACAAAATGTGTCGTATGCACGGATCATAAAAGCTTACAATATGTCTTTTCTCAAAAAGAACTCAATATGAGGCAACGACGCTGGATTGAGTTAATCAAAGACTATGATTGTGAGATCCGTTATCATCCGGGCAAAGCTAATGTAGTAGCTGATGCCTTGAGCAGAAAAGGGGTTTCAACTTAAGCCAAATTCATGAAGCTAACTGTGGTTCCTGATATTATTACAAAATTGAAAGAATCACAGAAATTGGCTCTACAGGAGGAAAATCTGAAAGCTGAGACTATGAGAAAGATAAAGGATCAGCTAGTCGAAGATAGTCGGGGTTTGAAGACTTTTCAATCCCGAATCTGGGTACCATTAATTGGAGGCAACCGTGAGTTGATACTAGAAGAAGCTCATAATTCCAGGTTGTCTATTCATCCAGGTATTACAAAGATGTATTATGATCTCAAGAAGCTGTATTGGTGGCCTACTCTTAAAAGAGACATTGCTTCATTCGTGGAGAAGTGTCAAATATGTGCATAGGTCAAAACCGAGCATCAAAGGCCTTATGGCAATCTGCAACAGCTTGATATTCCAGAATGGAAGTGGGATCATATTACAATGGATTTTGTCACAAAGCTACCCAAGACACTTAAGGGGCATAATATGATTTAGGTCATTGTTGACCGTTTGACCAAAAGTGCCCATTTTCTTGCTACAAACGAATCTGCATCATTGACACGCCTAGCTTAACTCTATATCAACGAGATAGTCACTCGTCACGGTTTACCTTGTTCTATTGTCTCTGACCGTGACTCTCGTTTCATGTCTAACTTCTGGCAAAGCTTGCAGCGTGAGCTTGGCACACGGGTTCATTTGAGTACTGCTTATCATCCACAAACGGATGGTCAGTCTGAAAGAAGAATTCAGACTCTTGAAGACATGCTTAGGGCATGTGTACTTGAATATGGTGGTTCTTGGGATTCTCATCTCCCTTTGATAGAGTTTGCTTATAACAACTCTTATCATTCTAGCATTGGGATGCCACCATATGAGATGTTATACGGGAGGCGTTGTCGCACTCCCACTTGTTGGCTTGAACCGGGTGAGAAGCAGTATGCCGGACCTGAAATTATGCAAATCACTTCTGATAAAGTCAAGATAGCTCTGGAGAAACTTAAAGCGGCTCGTGATCGTCAAAAGATATATGCAGACCCAAAGCGCCGACCTGTTGAATTCAGTGAAGGCGATAGGGTATTCTTGAAGGTATCCCCTTGGAAGGGTGTAATTCGGTTTGGACGCAAAGGCAAGCTGAGTCCACGTTACATTGGTCCATTCAGGATTATTCGAAAAGTCAACGAGCAGACTGTATCTCTTGAATTACCTCCTGAGTTATCTGGTATTCACAACACTTTTAATGTTTGCTATCTGAGAAAGTGTAAAGTTGAGGAGAATGAAGTTCTACCTCTGCAAGAATTGAAGGTTGATTCGGCTAACAGCCTTGTAGAGGAGCCAGTTGAAATTCTTAACGCGAAGACAAAGAAGCTGCCTAAGAAGATAATCAGACTGGTACTTGTCAAGTGGAAGCACAGCCTAGGTCCCAACCTGACATGGGAAACCGAGGATGACATGAAGGCACGATACCCTCACTTATTCCCAGAAGAACAGATTCCGAGGACGGAATCTTTTTAAGGGGGTAGAGTTGTAACATCCTCAAATATGGCCTATTCGCGTGCTCCATTTGGTACGTGATATTTAATTAAATGAATTAAATAAGAATATACTTATTAGAATTAATAGAAAATAGCTATTGGTCGGTTAAATGTGGAATTAAAAATTGTAATAAAAATAGAAAAGAATTATAAAATAATAACTGGTTTCAAACGAGGTTTCCAAAAATATCCTCGTTAGTTGAAACGGTTACTTGGGTGTTGTGTTGTATGTTGAAAAGGGGAACAAAATACCCCTTGTGGATAACTTAAAAACCAAAGTCGGTTTTTAAGTCACCAACACACACACACAACACACACACATACGGGAAACACACACACACCTCACCTCTTGATGCTTTCTTGTGTTCTTGAAGAAAAATCCAAGTAAGGATCAATTGAAGCTGGAATCAAGCTCAAATCTTGCTCATTAATTGTCCACAATCTGCAATTCAACATCTTCCTCACCTCTTGTAAGCTCTACCTTTCTTGTTCTTCATTTTAAGTTTTAGGTCAAAAATGGGAAAAACGAATTTAGCCAATAAAGCTTAGATTTTTGGATTATAATCTGTTCTAGGATCATTTATAAGTTGAATGGAACTGATTTTAGGCATTAAAAATGATAGCTTGATTATAATTCTTGAAATTGACCAAATGGGTCAAAAATGGAGAATTGATGATTCAACCTTGAATCTTATGTTAAAATGTGTTATGTTAGTGTTTATGAACTTTTTTAAGTGTCCTAAAGCTTGTACATGCCCTGGAATTAATTAAGAAGTGATAAAATTGGATTTGGAGTGGCTGAATTCTGGGCAGAACCAATTTATCGTGGCCCTGGTTGAACGTCGCGGCGCGACCCTTAAGGGTGTCGCGGCGCGACCTGCTGTGCAGCAAACAAAAACCTGTTTTGCAATGGATTAAGTGTAGGTAAAGATCTTGTGTCATATTTTACTCAATTAAGAGATGTTTTAGGATGGTTTGAGCACTTTGCCACGTTAAACACATAAATAGGATAATAACACTAGTATTAGTATATATATAGATATATATATATATATATGTGGTGATCTAAATGGAATCATATGTAAACGATAGGTAATTAAGCACCAAGGAAGGACAAACACATACTTGTGTTATATTTGAGCACCAAGGTGAGTACCGACTTGTATGAATTCAATAAAGGAAGTTTTTGAATGCTAATTGTTTAAATGAACACGGTATGTTAATTTTATGCAAATAGACTTGTATATTTATATATATATAAGCTTAGAAACAAGTTATTGACATGAAGTATGATATATTTGGCATGTATTTAAATATATGCATATTAATTGAGATATCCGGATATATATGATTTCATATGTGAAAGCATGCATGCTATGATCTCTTTTCTGAGATAATGATGAGCTATGTGAATGTCCGGACATATTTGTGATTAAGGTCAGCTTCGGCTGGATCCTATGAGGCCTTCGGGCGACAGTTTGGGATCAATGGTACTCGAGTGCCATTCCTTATATATGTGGGGTGATTGCCTTAACTGGCTGAGCCTAATGAGCCTTTGGCTCCGTAACGAGCAGGTGGAATCACTTACGTGATGATACCAGCACGGTTGGCAGTGTTTGATTCCCCCGGTGGTTGTTATTGAGCCGGACTAGCTATCTGGCAAGATATAGCACTGCTGGACATGTCAGCATTACCGCTAATTGTTAGGATAGCATTGTATGCTCATATTTCATTCATGACTTGCTATTATTGCACTTATACTTGTCTGTATTTACTAGCTATTTTATATAGCTAATCCTGTTGTTGTTTCTCTTTTTCAGACAGAGTATAAGCAGGCCTGGTGAGACGGGAACCTTATGCTTTTGTACGGGTTTTGAGGAACACTGCTTTTGGGTATATAATATATATACAATGGTCGGTTTAGTTTAAAGTAACACCGGTAGTCGTGTTTGGCAAGTTTTGTTTTGTATATTTGTATATACGCCAAACACGTGTTTAAATTGTAATAGTTTAATAGGCTTGGGTTTGTTTATTATTTTTGAAAATTCCGCTGCTTTGTATTTGAAATTCGGTTAGGATAACTAACAGGTAAACATTCAATTTACAAACGGACCCATGCAGTTTGAAAACTCAAATTTTAACAGATTTTTAAGCTTTCAAAGGCGGTGTTATAATATTTATGTAATATTGATTTTTGTAGGGATATATACGTAATTATGAAAGTTTGTAAGGATATATATAAAATTCTCCCAATATAATGGAAATTTTATTGTAATCTCAAATGACAAGTATACCCTTTTCTAGGTATTTGTAACTAAAATAAAATAAAAAGCCCCTCTTTGATGAAGATTAAATCTATCAAATGGTTAGAATTTACCTCTCACGTCTCTCCTTAACGCACCCTATAATAACCTAACCACACACACACACACACATATATATATATATATATATATATATATATATATATATGAGTTAGTTACAAAAACGGTCCCTGTAGTTAACACTCATTTTCACTTTTGGTCCTTTAACTTCAAAAATTACGAAAATAGTCACTGTAGTTGTCATTTTATTTCACTATTAATCTTTTAAGCTAACTCTAATTATCTTTGACCATTAATCAAAGGGTAATATAGTCAATTATCTATTAATCCTTGTTATCAAACAACTTTTAACATCTTTCTACCCCTTTCTTAAAGTAATAATTAATTAACCTTTTATCAAATTAACTAATAATTAGTTAATAATTAATAATATTAAGTAATACATATTACACATTAATTACAACCTAACTTTTATAGATTGATTTTTTAAATTTTTATTATGTTCTTAATATTATTTTTTAGTGTGCTTGGTGTTTATTTATCAGTATGCTTGATTTTCATCTTTATAATTTTCATGTGTTCTTAAATATGAACACAAAGAACCACAAACCATGTTCCCCTTCAAACCAAAACCCAGAAATTAGACTTTGATAACACATGGATTGAGAAACAAAAACCCATCCACAATTAACAGATTGAATGAGAGTAAGAAACTAGAATTTGATAAACAAAACCCAGAAATCAAAGAAACCCAAAAAACTTCAAAAACTCGAATTTGGAAGACAAACTAAAACACAAACCAATTATTAGAACTAACAGATGAACAACCCCTAAAAATTAAAAGAGAAACTCGAATTTCGTAGATGCCTAATCGATGTTTTTTTTAATACAAGAACTAGATGAAGACCCCATATCAATATGTTTGCTGATCTGCCATCTTCGAAGGCGGTTGAGAGTAGACACGACGATGGTTCGTACGAAGGTTGTCAACATCGGCAAGGAGGGTTTGTGCTTCAGATCTGCTACGGTGATGGCGGCTTGCCTACTGTGTGGTTATTTGCTTCGGATCTGCTACAAAATGTCAACATCGGCTACGGTGGTCGTGGTTTTTTGCTTCAGATCTTCTACGGAGACCATCGGATGTGAAAAGAGAAAGGGGTGGTGGTGGTGCAATGGTGGTGACCTGCGGTGCGGTGGTAGTTACCGGCGGACTTGAAGATAGAAAGGAGTGTAGGAGATTTTATTAGAGAGAGAGGGGGAGGGAGAGTGAGATTGAAAGTGGGGGTGTTTGTTTGAGTTTGAGAAATCATAAATACTTATATAAGCTGTGGAGTATGTTTTGTAACATGAATAATTAGGAAATTGATCATATTACCCTTTGACTAACGGTCAAAGATAACTGGAGTTAATCTAAAGGACTAATAATGAAACAGAATGACAACCACAATGACTATTTTTGTAATTTTTAAAATTAAAGTACCAAAAGTGAAAATCAGTAACAACCACAAGGACCATTTTTGTAATAAACTCCCTCCCTCCCTCCTTCTCTCTCTATATATATATAGTATGAATCAATGAAAAATCATATTTATTAAAGAACCTAAAGAACAAATATCAACCATTCAAAAGGTCTAAAAAGGAGTTTTTAGAGTCTCATGAGTAGTCACCTCCCATCACACCGCCATGTAAGCTATCCTCTGTAACATCTTCGATTTGGGTCTAGTTGTAAATCGTAGATAATGTAAAGGGTCCAAATTGTATAGTTGATTATGTTAATGAAACCATATTTGTATTACTTGTTAAGTGAAAATGTATATAAGTATTTTGACTAATAGTATATAAATATGTATAAGTAAATATAAAGAAAAGAAAAAGGAAAAGTCCATAGGCGGTTGCCTCTGGACATGGTTTTGCTATATATATAGAATGTGTATACTTTGACTTAGATTAGTCAAAGTTGGCAAAACTTACAAACACCCACAAACTCTCGCTCTCTCTCGTGTCTCTCTCTCTCTCTCGGATTCTTGAAGATTTGAAGGATTGAGGTTTCGAATTCAAACAAAGGTAAACAAATGTTGTTTTGTAAAGCTTAAATATATTTCAAGTTGGTTTTAGTATTTTGAATCATGATTAAAATTGAATTCTTGCAAAACTCCATTAATGAGCATACAAGCTTACTTTGAAAGTAAGTTTGTTATCTTGATGTTTTTAAAAGGTTGTTGGGGAGATATTCACTTCACCCTATAATCAACTCTGCCTATCCTAAAACATAGAATTTGATGATAACCAAACCCTACATTCAGTATGACTTAGAAAGAATTCAAACATGTGTGGTTTGAATCAGTTTATGTAAAAATAAGCTAAGTATGGAACCATCAGCTGAGAAAAATAAGCCATCAGTTGAGTATCAGATCCTACTCAAAGTATCAGCCAAGGAGCATCAGATGAAGAAAACAAGTAAAGAAGAACATCAGCTGAGGAAAACAGTCTACTAGCTGAGCAAAATTGTTGATCAGCTGAGGAAAATATTCCATCAGCTGAGTGAACAAAATTGATCAGCTGAGTGAAGAAATTGATCAGCTGAGTACCTACTCTATCAGCTGAGTGAACAAATGGATCAGCTGAGGCCCAGAGCATCAGCTAAGTAAGTCTTCCTTTACACAAGTCATCTCTGCTCATAAACTGATGTATTTGATTGATCAACTGAGCACTCTTGATCAACTGATCAAACAAATACATGAGCTTATGTCCTCCTAAGCTTACTATTGATCAGCTGAGCAATATGTGTCAACTGAGTCCTAGCAAAAAGTGATCAACTGATATATTTTGTCAACTGAGTAGTGAATATCAGAGTTCCTAGTACAATCTGTTAGCTGAGTCGTGAAAAATGTCAAATCTACTCTATCTTTTCAGATTGTAAGTCATATGTAAAAGGCAGAACATGTGTTGTTCTATTATGCCTTAGATCTTTGTTTGTAAAAGTAAAATGCACTTTTTGGATCAAGTATGAGACAAAAAGGTTTGACCTTATCCCTCTGGAAAAGGATAATGATACCTCAAACAAACGAAGATCTTGAAGATTTGTTCAAACAACTAAGTATGGCTGGCAATCCCATACTTGGTAAAGTCAAATCAATCAGAAGCATGGTGTTGATTAAAGTACAATCATGGAAAGGGAAAGATACTTCTAGACGACACTAGATGTGGACTTTAATATTTTATATTGTAATGGGTTGCACTTTTGCAGAAAAGTACAATTACTTTTATCAAAACATTTGATTAGAGTAACTTTACTTTTCACCCACTACCTTTACAATTAAAATATTATATTTCCACACCCTCTTTGTCTCTTACCTTCATGCAACCGGATCCACCAAGAGTTCTATATATACTCATGCATGGTGGACATGCAAAGATACAATACACAATACAACAAAGTGAAGTCTCTACTACACAGAAAGAAAATCCATCAGTTGAGAAATTCGTAGAGTTTAAGCATTGTGTAGAATCAAACTTGTTCATGTGTTGAACACTCTATATACATTAGTTGTTTTAGAGTTAGCTTGTCTATGTGTTAGACAAATTGATTGCCACCTTTTATTATACTTAGAATTTCCGCTTCTAGTACATGTAATTCTTGATTCAATATCAATAAGAATTATATAAAAGTATATCAGTGTGTCTTTAATTTTTAAAAGCTAAAGTTTGTATTCAACCCCCCCTTCTACAAACATTTGTTGTTGCGTACTCAATCTGGGACTAACAACTGGTATCAGAGCAGGTTAGATAATCAATATCTAGATCTGTTTTGCTTACTCTACAACTGCTTCTACCTCTCTCAATATGGCCTCATCCGCAAACAATATGAATATCTCAAACACTGGGTCCTTAACAAGATGTCCCATGTTTGATGCTGAAAATTTCTCCATGTGGAAAAGTAGAGAACATCTTTTCCTATCCACCCTTGATATCCAAATGCTTGAAATAGTCACTGATGGTCCTTATGTTCCAACATCAGTGTTATCTATTCCATCAGAATCTGAAGGTCAAACCTCTACAACTGAAAGAATCATAACCAAACCCATGCATCTGTGGACAGATGAGGATAAGAGGTTGGTTAGCCTAGATGTTAAGGCTAGATCAGCTCTTGTCTCTACACTACCCAATGAAATCTATCATCAAGTGCTTAACTGTTCTTCTGCAAAAGAGATGTTAGATACACTCATAGTTGCATATGAAGGGACTGAAGAGGTGAATGAGAACAAGAAGCTCCTCCTCAACAGAGAGTATGAATTCTTCTTTGCTCGGAAAGGTGAGAGTCTTACACAGACATACACCAGGTTCAACTGCCTAGTTAATGACTTGAAAAGGGCAGACATAACCAAGAGCAACTTTGTCTTGGTGAACAAGTTTCTAGACTCCCTTCCTGAAACATGGGATCACTTTGTCACTGTTCTAAGACATAGTGAGAAGATTAAGGGAATGTCTCTGGTTGCTCTCTATGGTAACTTACTTAACCATGAGCAATCAATCAAACAAAGGAAGTTGTCATCCAAGGAGATGAAGGAGGTTGTGAAAGCTACACCAACTGCCCTTGTATCAAGAGATACAAAGATGAGAATCTTTGCAGCTATTGATTCTGGTTCTGATGAAGAAGGAGATGGAGAGGAGAGTGCTGGAGAAAGTGATGAGGAGAAGGATTGTGAGGAAAGTAATCTGGAGGAGTTGGTTGAAGGTGTAGCTATGCTGGTTAAGAAGTTCAGACCTTTCAAGAAGGGAAAGGGTGTCAATAGGTTCAGCAAGAGGTCATCAAAGTTTGTCAAGCCCAAATCCACTTTTGATGCCTCCACAGCAGAGTGTTATAAGTGTGGCAAGATTGGCCACATATCCAGTGACTGTAAGTCCAAATATAGCACTGGTTCTTCATCTGTGCAAAAGCAGGAGGGCAAGATTGATTATGAAGCCAAGTATAAGAAACTCCTTGCTGCTGTCCTTGACAAGAAGAAGAAGAAGAAAGCCCAGGGCCAAGTTCTTGTTGCTGAAGAAGAAGATTGGGCAGAAGAAGATCTCTCCTCAGATGAAGATAAGGTGATCTCTGCTCAGTTTTGCATGATGGACAACAACAATGATGGTAGTTCCTTTGATGAAGACATGAAAAAGGCTGCTAATGCTTGTTCAACTACCAACTGGGGTCCTTCTTCTATGTATCAGGTTGGAAAATTTATTAACTATGATGATAATGAGAAGAATGCTATGTTTGATTACTTGTGTATTGATTTCCAGTCTGCTATTCAAAGAGAGAAGAAGTTAAAACTAGAAGTAGAATCACTAAAGGAAAAGTTAATTCTTAAGGATGAGGAACTTAAGTAGATAACAATCTTAAATGATGAACTAGCTAATCAAAAGATACTTAATGAGATCTTAGTAAAAGAAACTAGTGAAGCAACCAAAAAGTTTAATGACCTCCAAAAAGTAGTAAAGTCTTGGTGTGTATCTGCAGAAAAGACCACTCAGTGTGTCAAGGAGCAGATACCCAAACAAGTTCAAGCTATTATTGGTGGAAATTACTCTAAGGCTGCTAACTATGTTGATTCTAGTAAGAACCTTAATATCTTAGACAAAGCTGATATCTTGCCACAGACCTTTCACAAGACTGTTAAAGGCAAAAGTGTGTTCACAAATAAGTTTGTTAGAAGCAAGAGTTCCCACTCAAAAGAATCAATTATTCCTTCTGTTGAATCATCCTCTAGTAAGATTTCAGAATGTAAAAATACTAATAACACAAAGTCAAAGGATGTGATTAAAGGAAAGGAATCATTAGTTGAGACCTCAGAGACATTATGTTGTCAAACCTTGAAAACAGATGACTTAATTCTTAGCATTTCACAAACTGAAGAATCATTAGCTAATACTACTCCATCAACTGATAGGTTAGTAGATGATAAATGCTCAGCTGATAACTTGTCAGCTGATCATAGCTCATCTTCTAAACAATCAGTTGATCTAGAAGTAATCAACTCTCTTTCAATAGAAGAAACTGTGAGTAAAAAGAATGATGTTCACATTGTTCCCATTTCTGCCACTCCAAAGATTGGTCAAAAACTTTCCAAAAACAAAGATCAATCTAAGGTGCCTGTAAATAAATTCCTAAGAAATTTACAGGATAAGCTTCATAAGCTGAATGGTCAAGTTAGTCAAATGATGACTGATAAGAAATCTCATAGGCATTCAAACCATGTTGTTCAATGCTCCAAGGCCACAAAATCTCAAAAATGTTATAAATGTGGAAGCAAAGAGCATAAGGCATTTAAATGTTATTTAGAAGGGAATTCAAGACAGCAGACTTGTGATGATAACATAGTTACTCCTCTCATACATAAGAAACCTGAGATGAAGTGGAAAGCTAGGTGCATTCCAAAGGGATCCACTGAGTAGTGGATTCCTACTTGTGTCACTAACTCTTCTTTCATTCAAATCTGTGCAAGGTGTTGGTTCTTGGTTTCTTGATAGTGGATGTTCAAGAACCATGACAGGTAATAAGGCTTTGCTCAGTAACTACAAGAAAGAGAAAGGTCCAAGGGTGACCTTTGGTGACAACAACCATGGGCAAACTAAAGGCTATGGTGAGCTTCATAATGGGAACCTCAAGCTATCAAAAGTTTCATATGTCAAAGGGCTGAAATATAATCTCATAAGCATAAGTCAATTGTGTGATGGAGATAATGAAGTCCACTTCACAAAGACAGGAGGCTCCATCATAAATAAAGAAGGTAATACAGTGTTCAGTGCCAAGAGAACGAAGGATGTGTATATACTTGACATGTCCTCCTGTGACCCTTCAAAGGAAACATGTTTGTACTCCAAGAATAATGAGGATACAAACTGGCTGTGGCACAAGAGGCTTTCCCACCTTAATTTCAAAAACATCAACAAGTTGAGCAAGGGTGAACTAGTGTCAAGACTACCTTCATTGACTTATCTTAAGCCTAAACCTTGCATTGCTTGTGAGAAGGGAAAGCAGCATAAGACATCATTTCCATCCAAGCAGTCCTTCTCAATTACAAAACCTTTCTACATGTTGCACATGGATCTCTTTGGTCCTGTTGCAACTGCTAGTATTGGTGGAAGTAAGTATGCTCTTGTATTGGTTGATGAATTCTCAAGATATACTTGGGTTTTCTTTCTTAAAGCAAAGAGTGAGGCTGCTGAAGAGATTATCTGTTTTATCAAGAAGATCGAAATGTTGAATGGCAATCTGGTGATGAGTCTTAGAAGTGATCATGGAACTGAATTCAGAAATCAAACTCTGGAATCTTTCTGTGATGAGAAAGGGATATCTCAAACCTTTTCTGCTCCAAGAACCCCACAACAAAATGGTGTAGCTGAAAGAAGAAATAGAACATTGATTGAAGCTGCCAGAACCATGTTGTGTGAAAGTGGGTTACCCTTTAATTTCTGGGCTGAGGCTGTAAGATGTGCATGTTTCACACATAACAGGTTCCTTATTATCAAGAGGCACAACAAAACTCCATATGAAGTGCTCAAGGGAAGGAAGCCAAGCATCAGCTTTCTGCATATCTTTGGTTGTCAATGTTTCATACTCAATCAAAAAGATCAATTGCAGAAGTTTGATCATAAAGCTGATGAAGGAGTGTTTGTAGGTTTCTCAGTGATTTCTAAAGCATACAGAGTATACAACCTCCGAACCAAAGTCATAGAAGAATCCATCGATGTAAGTTTTCATGAAAATGACTTTGTTGCTTCCTGTTCTTCTAATCATGTTTCAGGTGAAGATTTTAATGATCTTATGCAAACTGGAGAAGTTCCTCCAGAACAAGTAGATCCCTCTCCACCAGCTGCTCATGATATAGATGAACCTGTTCCTATCCAAGTTTTTAACCATGTACAACCATCCTCATCCAATCCTATACCTCTACTGAATCATGTGGAAAATTACTCAACATCATTGGATTCCAATTCCATATCACTCATTCCTTCTTCAGTAGAGATACCCACAGATTGCAATAATGAAGTTATATCAGCCACTCAAAATGAACTCATTTCTACTGCTGATAGCCAACATGTAACTTCTTCTCCCCAAATCCAAATTAATCCCAATTCCCAAGAAATCCAAAAAGCCTTCAAAGACCTCAAATACCATCCTCATAATTTGGTGATAGGCAACATAGATGATCCAGTTAGAACAAGATCAAAAGCTTGCAACATCTGCTTGTATTCTGGATTTGTCTCAATGATTGAACCAAAGAAGGTTGATGAAGCTCTTAATGATCCCCACTGGGTATCTGCCATGCAAGAGGAACTGGCAGAATTCAATAGAAATAATGTATGGACTTTGGTACCCAAACCAAAGGATAAATCCATCATTGGAACAAAGTGGGTGTTCAGAAATAAGCTAGATGAAAATGGGCAAATCATCATAAACAAAGCAAGGCTAGTGGCACAGGGGTACTATCAAGAAGAATGTATTGATTTTGATGAAACCTTTTCCCCTGTTGCAAGATTGGAAGCTATCAGACAATTCCTAGCCTATGCTGCCTTCAAAAGCTTCAAAGTGTTTCAAATGGATGTGAAGAGTGAATTTCTGAATGGACATTTGAAAGAAGAGGTGTATGTCAAACAACCTCCTGGTTTTGAGGAGTCAAGCTTACCTGATCATGTTTACTTTCTAAACAAAGCTTTATATGGTCTTAAGCAAGCTCCAAGAGCCTAGTATGATACCCTCTCTTCTTTTCTCATTAACAAAGGTTTTAAAAGAGGATGCATAGACAACACTTTATTTATTAGGAAGTCCAAAGGTGATGTGATACTTGTGCAGATATATGTAGATGATATAATATTTGGGTCTACTAATTTGGAACTATGCAAAAAGTTTTCTAAACTCATGTCTGATAATTATCAGATGAGCATGATGGGTGAGTTAAACTATTTTCTTGGTTTGCAAATTAAACAAGAGGTTGATGGTATTTTTATTCATCAAACAAAATATGTCAAAGATTTACTCAAAAAGTTTGATTTTGAAAACTGTTCTTCAATGAAAACACCTATGTCTATTTCTATCAAGTTAGGAAAGGACACTGATGGCAAATCAGTGAACATTACTACTTATAGAGGAATGATTGGATCACTTTTATACCTCACTGCAAGTAGACCAGATATAATGTTTTCAACATGTCTCAGTGCAAGATATCAAGCTGATCCTAAAGAATCACATCTTGCTGCTGTTAAGAGAATATTCAGATATCTCAAAGGAACTCCTAATCTTGGTCTTTGGTACCCCAAAGACTCAGATTTTGAGTTAGTTGGATATTCTGATTCTGATTTTGCAGGATGCACATTAGACAGAAAAAGTACTTCAGGTGGTTGTCAACTTCTAGGAGGAAGATTGATTAGTTGGTCTAGTAAGAAACAGAATTCAGTGTCAACATCTACTGCAGAGGCAGAATACATTGCTGCAGGAAGCTGTTGTGCTCAAATTTTGTGGTTACAAAATGAACTACTTGATTATGATATGAAGTTTGAAGACACCCCAATTCTATGTGACAATACAAGTGCAATCTCCATCTCAAATAATCCAGTCATGCATTAAGAAACAAAGCATATTGAAATCAGACATCATTTTCTTAGAGATAATGTGCAAAAGAAGAAGGTCACTTTGCACTACATCAACACTGATTTACAACTTGCAGACTTACTCATAAAGCCATTAGATGAAGCAAGGTTCAATTTCCTAATATCCAAACTAGGTATGCTTAATTTTTAGTTTAGAATAGTGGTAATTTAGTTTGTGCTAATTTATAAGTGTTGAAAATTATAAGTTGCTTATTTAAGCATATCTAAGTCTTACTTAATTTGTGTAAACTGAGTAACTATGCTCAGCTGATACTTATCAGCTGATCAAATTTACTCAGCTGATCACTTTAAGATAAGGAATACATGCTCAGCTAAGTACTTTACTCAGCTGATACCCAAGTTCTCACTATCAGCTGATAGTTTTCCATCAGCTGATACCCCTCAACTAATAGTTTTTAATCAGCTGATACCCATCAGCTGATACACTCCTATGATCAGCTGATGATTCTACACTTAGTAAATTTTCACTTTTTACTCTCATTTAATACTTTTTAACCCTAGTTATTTACTCCGTTTGTCAGTTTTCATTTAATAGCTAATTAATTTGTTTTCCGTTAGATCTTTTGTCAGTATCTAACGATCTCTGTTAACTAAACTTCATAAATATCCCAATTTCTTTCTCATTCACCTTTACCTGTTCAAACTTTCCAAATTCCCTCTCTCTCTCTACAAAGAACTACCCTACCTTCTCTCTCGATACTCACTATTCATCATCCCTACCAAATGGCCACCTATATTCCAGACCCGGCTGTTAACACTGGTGAGAATGTTGCACCCAATCAACCGATGAATATAACTCCCAACAACATTCTACTTTGCACCACCATCCATACCTCGCGAGAAAACCAAGGTTATGAAACAATGGTTCAGTTCCTTCAAGCCCATCCCATGTGTGAAAGTCTCACCGCTGATCCACACTACATTTACCCTACCATTATCGATGAACTATGGTACTCTGCAACCTATAACCTAAACACCAACACCATCCACTGCACCCTAGCCCAAGGAAACTACCATCTCCAGATCACCACCGAAACCCTTCGTGAAGCCTATGTTATTCCTAACTTCCCACCGTACACCGCTTTTCCCTCCAGAGCAGAAGTTCAAACCGTTTTAGACACCATCGGCTACAATGAACCTGTAGTGCATGGTCAAGTCAAAGTCTCTGCTCTCGCTCATCCATGGAAGTATTTGGCCAACATGGTCATACGTTGCTTCGGTCCTAAATCTGGAAGCCATCATCTCATCACCAAACCGAGCTCCTTGTGCTTTATGCCCTAGTCTTCGGGGTAAATATCGACTTTGCTCAAGTGATATTTTCGGACCTTATTGATAAAATCACCAAGAGCACCAACAAGAAATCATCGAGGTCGCAGGTGCCCTACATTAGACTATTGAGCCTGATAGCTATGAGAGAGATTGGAGAGGATGATTATGTGGGCTTAATCGAACATCTTGAGCATATTCCTGTCCCTGCCATGGGTGAAAAGATATTCCATTTCTTAAAGGCAAACAGAGGTCCTCCAATCACTGCCCAAATGCAAGAGCTGATAGGTGTTGCAAATGACAATGCAAATGCTGATGATGGTGATGAAAATGATGATGATAATGATGGTGATGATGATGCTGATGAAAGCCACACTGGCTCTAAGGATGATGATGATGATGATGCTGGTGATGGTGATGCTGGTGATTTTGCTCCTATCAGTCCAATGGAGTTAAGTCCTCTTGGTGATGATGGTGATGCCCAAGAACAAGAGATCTCTGAGCAACTTCTGGAGCTCATTGACAGAAGTAGGCACATCATGTCCCAAGGTAAGGACAGTACTAATTCCACCTCTGAGGATATTCAAATGGTAGTCCCAACCTTTGATAGCCCATCCTCCTCTCCAGTCCATACACCACTCCAACAGCCAAGCTCTAGTGAACCTCCAGTGGTCACTAGTTCTACTCCTATCCGTAGCCCCATATATACAAGGTCATCAGAAGTGACTCATTATGAGAACTTTGAGGGAGTGCAATCCACACCTCTGACCTCAACTCCAATTACCCTTCCTCATGTTGAGGGGGAGCAATTGGATGTTGCAACCTTAGAACCAGTGGATGTATCCTCACAACAGGATACATCTGTAAAAATGGAACTTAAACCGTTAGCTGAGACAACCTCCCAAAAGGTTGATCTCATTGAAAGACAGACCTCAACCCAAGGTCACACTGTGTCTATCCCACAATTGAGTCAGCCTATACCATCCACATTCTCCCAACAGAATGTGGATCCAATAAGGGATTCCCTGTTATTGAGTGCATCCCACACTCAGTCCACTTATCTTGCACCCATCATTGATTCTATTCTTACACAAGCATAGCCTGCCAATGCTAGTGGTATAAACCAACCACTGGCACAAGGCTCAACACTCTTCCCCAATGAATTTGAGCTTATACACCAAGGCTCAAATGAGGGGACACAAACCTAACCCAAGTTCTTTAAACCTCTATATACTCTTTCCACCTCTACCCCATCCATATCTACCCAAACCCCAAACCTTACCCTTATCCAGACAATTAACCAAAACCTTGATCAACTAACCCAAACCTTCAAAACCCAAACCTCTGCTCAATTGTCTCAACTTACCAAAGACATTGAGTCTCTAAAAACCCCACCCACACCCTCCCCTGCACCCATTAATCTTACCCCAATCCTTACTAAAATAGATCATCTTTCTACCCTTCTTCCCTCTCAACCACCAATTCCCATCCTTCCTCAATCTACTATATCTACCCTAAACCAAACCATATCCAACCTCCTATCCCAACTCCAAACCCTACGCCCAATCAACCCAAACATTTCTGTACCCATTCCTGAACAACTCCTTCCAATGCCTTCCTTTCTCAAAGGCATCCTTGATGACATAGAAACCTTAACAGAACAATCCAGAATGAGTCATCTCTCATTGTGGAAAGCCATTAAAGATCTCAAGGATGACCTCTCCCTTCAGCTCTCTAAAATTACCTCTACCCCTACCTCAACCCATACCCCTACCCCATCCCATAAGCCTGCAGCAGGTGACTCCCCTCCTCCTTTTGATGATGCCAAAAAGGGGGAGAAGTTCTCAAGTTCTTCATGGGAGGATGATCCTGACTCAGAGGATATTGATGCTGCCTATGCTGAAACTGCCTCAAAAATCATGCAGCAGGAAGCACCCAAAGCAACAGCTCCCTCACCTATTAAACGAAAAGCACCTTCTGAGGGGGAGCAAAGGTTTCTTAAAAGGCTGAAAAGGATGGCAAACAGGCCAAAGCCTAAAAGAAAAGTTGCTGAGGGTTGCTCTCCACAAATCAACATAGAGTCTCATTCTGATGATGAGGATGATACTCCACTTTCTGACATCCTCAGAAGAAGAAGACAGAGCCCTAAGCCATCTACTCCACCAGCCCAATCAACCCCATCAGTCCAAAAGGCTTCAACCTCTGCTCCTAAGGATAAAGGCAAACAAAAGATGACAGATGAGCAAGTTGAAGCAGATGCTCAAATGAAAAGGGAGCTTGCTCTTAAAGAACATGAAGAAAGGGGAAATGCTCAAATGGCTCAAGCATTAGGTGTTTCATTTGAAGAAATCTACCAAGCCAAAGAGCTAGCATATCAGCAAGAGCAAGAACAAAGTCAAAATCAAGCTGCTGCTCAACACAAATTGGCAAGGGAAAAATCTCAGGCTGAACTACTCAAAGCTAGATCCCATGCTGATGCCATCAAAACCATCTTCAACCTTGATTTATCTGCTCCCATCAATCTAAGTCAACAAAGACTTCAAAGCTTCAGAGAAAGGATTAATATTCTGAGAAATAGAACAGAACCAACTCCAATAACAAGAGCCACTGTCCATAAAGGTGATGGTGAACCTTACCTCAAAGCTATAAGACAGAACAACTTCAACAGCTGTGAAGTTGTATCCTATGAGAGGTGTCACATATATGGGTTCACAGAGTTAGTTGAGATCCTGTACCTTCTCTTCAAATCCAAGTCAAAGCTCAAAGTTCAATTCATTCAGAAAATTCAGAATTGAATAACTCTAGCTGTGTCACAAAGGGCCTTCACTCCTGATGACTATTACACGCATGTGCACACATTTGATAATCATCATAAGAAAGGCTCCAAGCCCTTCAAACCATTTGAGCTAAGAGAGGTACTACCCCAGCATGAATTCTTATCAGATTTTGAGGGTCTCAACACATCTCTTCCACTGAACATCACTCCTGAGCTGTACCAGTTTATAATTATGCCTATTGAAGGTATATTCTTTCTGGACAGAGCTGGCACATGGAGGTTCTTTAGACAGTCTGAAATCCTTAAAGCTAGCAAGAAGTTTCTATTTGGGCTAAGGACATCTACAAGAGGCAGAACTGGAAATGAAAACTTTGAAGCCCTTGTTCAAGCCCAATGTGAAGTCTTAGCTGAAGCTGATCCCCATGCCAAAGATTTTGAAGTTAAAGAAGAACCATGGTGGGATGATTGAAGACTGATTCTAACTCTGAAGATTTTGCTGTTATTTAGTTGATTGTACATTATAGAATAGTTAGTTAGTGGTTAATCTATGTAATCACGTATGAACATTTCTTTATTCTGTTATTTCAAGTAATGTTTATGTATATCAGAAAACCAAAAACATATAAAAATGGAAAAATGAAAAGATACCACAAAAACAGAACAAAATGGTACAACACAGAAAAAGATTCCACAAAAACAGAACAAAATGGAACATTAGAAAAGAAACCAAAAACAGAACAAGGTTCAAATAAAAAGAGCTACCAAAAACCAAATAGCTAGGTAGCCAATTGTACTTAAAAGTTCAAATCTTTTGTATTCGAAGTCAAACTGATTCTTCAAAAAGAAAAAGGTTTTGTCATCATCAAATAGGGGGAGATTGTTGGGAAGATAATCACTTCACCCTAATAATCAACTCTGCCTATCCTAAAACATAGAATTTGATGAAAACCAAACCCTACATTCAGTATGACTTAGAAAGAATTCAAACATGTGTTCTTTGAATTAGTTTATGTAAAAATAAGCTAAGTATGGAACCATCAGCTGAGGAAAATAAGCCATCAACTGAGCATCATATCCTACTCAAAGTATCAGCCAAAGGATATCATCCAAGGAGCATCAGATGAAGAAACCAAGTAAATAAGACCATCAGCTGAGGAAAACAGTCTATTAACTGAGCAAAATTGTTGATCAGCTGAGAAAAATATTCCATCAGCTGAGTGAACAAATTGATCAGCTGAGTGAACAAAATTGATCAGATGAGTGAAGAAATTGATCAGCTGAGTGCCTACTCTATCAGCTGAGTAAACAAATGGATCAGCTGAGGCCCAAAGCATCAGCTAAGTAAGTCTTCCTATACACAAGTCATCTCTCCTCATAAACTGATGTATTTGATTGATCAACTAGCACTCTTGATCAACTGATCAAACAAATACATGAGCTTATGTCCTCCTAAGCTTACTATTGATCAGCTGAGCATCTATATGATCAGCTGAGCAATATGTGTCAACTGAGTCCTAGCAAAAAGTGATCAACTGATATATTTTGTCAACTGAGTAGTGAATATCAGAGTTCCTAGTACAATCTGTTAGCTGAGTCGTGAAAAATGTCAAATCTACTATATCTTTTCAGATTGTAAGTCATATGTAAAAGGCAGAACATGTGTTGTTCTATTATGCCTTAGATCTTTATTTGTAAAAGTAAAATGCACTTTTTGGATCAAGTATAAGACAGAAAGGTTTGACCTTATCCTCTGGAAAAGGATAATGATACCTCAAACAGACGAAGATCTTGAAGATTTGTTCAAACAACTAAGTATGGCTGGCAATCCCATACTTGGTAAAGTCAAATCAATCAGAAGCATGGTGTTGATTAAAGTACAATCATGGAAAGGGAAAGATACTTCTACACGACAGTAGATGTGGACTTTAATATTTTATATTGTAATGGGTTGCACTTTTGCAGAAAAGTACAATTACTTTTATCAAAACATTTGATTAAAGTAACTTTACTTTTCACCCACTACCTTTACAATTAAAATATTATATTTTCACACCCTCTTTGTCTCTTACCTTCATGCAACCGGATCCACCAAGAGTTCTATATATACTCATGCATGGTAGACATGCAAAGATACAATACACAATACAACAAAGTGAAGTCTCTACTACACAAAAAGAAAATCTCATCAGTTGAGAAATTCGTAGAGTTTAAGCATTGTGTAGAATCAAACTTGTTCATGTGTTGAACACTCTATATACATTAGTTGTTTTAGAGTTAGCTTGTCTATGTGTTAGACAAATTGATTGCCACCTTTTATTGTACTTAGAATTTCCGCTTCTAGTACATGTAATTCTTGATTCAATATCAATAAGAATTATATAAAAGTATATCAGTGTGTCTTTAATTTTTAAAAGCTAAAGTTTGTATTCAACCCCCCCTTCTACAAACATTTGTTGTTGCGTACTCAATTTAGGACTAACAAAGGTGTTATTGCGTTTTTGAGGTTCATATAGATGTTATATGAAGCTCTAATGTGTTTTAGATGTAAAACTAACAAGAATGAATTTTGGAAATGGAAGAATGAAGGTGGCAGGATTCCCGCCTAAGAAGGTGTCGGATTCCGAGACATGAAAGTGCCGGAATCCGCCAGTTTGTCAAAATCCGCTAATGTGTCGGAATCCGCAAGTTGTCGGATTTCGTACACATGTCGGATTTCTTCGTATTTGTCGGATTCCGATAGAATGTTGGATTCCTCTAAATTGTCAAATCCACAAGTCAAAGAGGTCTAAATACTAGAATCCGATAATGTGTCGGATTTCCTTTGTGTGTCGGATTCCGATGGTATATCGGATTTCCCTAAGTGTCGGATTCCGCCAAGATGGTCGGATTCCCTATGTAAGTATCGGATTTCTCATAATCCGATAGTTTTGTCGGATTTGTGTTAGGTCCGGATTTGTAATTCCTATGTTTGTTTAATAGTCATTCTTTGTATATGAAAATGATTATTGTAAGCTATAATGTTCTAGGTGAACTTGTCATACTAAGTAAAGCGGAAGTGAAATAACTATCTGTTTAATCTACTCAGGTGAGTACCGACTTCCGTAAGCCTCAGTAGAGGAAAACTTAAATGCTAAATGTATTGCATGTGATGTAATGATGTTTTAAAGTGCCAGTATGTTAAAAGTAGATGCATAAGCATTGCTATGCTACTTTAATACACTGTGCCATGCTACTCATTGAATGTAAGTTAAGTGTATGCCAGCGGAATCCAGAATTGGAACCGCCTAGTTAAAGATGAATGATATGCATGTTACTGATCCTAAATGGATCAATTATGTGAAAGATTAATAAGATGTATGCTAGGGATCCAGAATGGATCCATAATGATGAATTGAATGAACATGCATGCTAAGTGATTGATCCAGATTAGATCAGCTATGTGTATGTGAAATGTTCGCGAACAACTGTTGCATGGTTAAGGTCAACTCTGTAGTTGGGTTCCAGGGATCCTTCATCGGGTGATTTGGAACTTAACGGTGATTCGGGGTGCATCCTGGATCTTAGGATCTGTAGAACCACCGTGCCTTAACGTGAGATTGTAATCAGCCAGAATACGGTCGGGATTACTAGGGAACCTATGGTTCCGTAAACGATGCTCAGTGGACTGCTTTATCTTCCCTCACCAGTGCGGATGGTCGTGTCTGATCCTCCGGTGTATTGTTATTGAGCGGGACTAGCTATCCTGCAAGAAATGACTTATACCGATCTTATCAGCATACCGCAATGTGATAGGATAGCATTGTATGCTTATTGCTGTGATGCATGACTTGCTTTATTGATGCTTATATTAAGTTTTTACTCACTAGATATGTATAGCTAATGGTGCCACGTTAATTCTTTTTGCAGATTGAGAATAGGTTGCCTGGTGAGCTGGGTTGCCTTATGCTGGATATTTTGGATGGAACACTTTAATTTGTAATATAACATTATGGTCGGTTTGTATGTAGAGTAACACCAAGTGTTGATACAAAGTTTTGAATGTAAATATTTAATGTAAACCTTTTGGTTTAAGTTTTCCGCTGCATAACTCAAAGTTATTTAATCGTGATTGAGTTCACGTGTATGAAAAACGTAAATTTTTGCTAAATTCTGGTGTTTGCAAAGCCGGTGTTACATCCTCTCCTATCGGTTAGCCTACCACTAAGACCCGTAGTAGTCACTCTCCACCATACCAAATTTTGGGGATTAATTTCATATTTAATTTAATAATACTCAATGAATTAAAATAAGAATTTTTAAATAAAAGAAAAGAAAACTCATTTAAAATTCTAGAAGTTAAAATATAGCAAAATAATAAATACCATAAATATAAAAAGTACAATTTTTAAAGATAGAAATACATAAAAAAATCACTCGTAATTTTGTTGGAGGCTCCACATGTGCTCCACGAGATTATTACGAGGATGTATATATGGAAATGCTTGAAAGTTGTTGGCTTGATATGATTTGAGGGAAATGTGAGAAGGTCGTTAGGTCGGTATCATTTATCACACTCCAAAGCTCTTTGTTTAGATAATGATATATTTTGGAAAATTTCAAGACTTTGGCTTTCACGTCTCGCCATTTTCCGGTGAGTTGGCCTTTAGTTCGCTGCATGCCGGTTGTGTAGTTGTTGCTTTGTTGAAGATAGCTAGATAGAAAAAAGTGTCACACTTTTGGGAGTTGCCAACGTAGGGTCTTTGGATACGGCTACCCACAAAGTCGCAAAAGAAAAACTATTCTTCTTACAAATCTTCTTTTCTTTTGATGGTTCGGGTTGATTGACCGGCTATGGTGAAGGTCGAATTTTGGTTGGTGACAATGACAGTTTCGGTTGTTGTTGCCACCACAAAAATTGCTGATATTGTTGTTGATTTAGGTAAAATTGTTGTAGATTTGGTGATATGTATGGTTGTTGATTGGTGGTGGTGGCATTTAAGGGATGTATCATGGTCTAAAATTTGGAAATAAACTTTTTGGTCTTGATGGTTGGTTTGATGATGTATTTGGTGAGTTTGATGTGTGGCTAGAAGAAGATAAGGAGCTTCCAAGCCAAAATATATTATCCATGAAGTATAAATTTGAATAAGAAGAACATGAAGATGATATGTGAAGAAAATGAAGATGAAGATGATATGTGAAGAAAATGAAGATGAAGATGAAGATAAAGTATGAAGAGAATGAAGATGATATTGAATGAACCTGATTTGCCAATTAATATGAAGTGTGAATTCATATTTAATAAATGAAGGGTAAATAAATAAATATTCAGCAAACAAACGATCATATTAAATGAAGTATAAATAAATTAATGATTTACGGTTAACCACCAACCATAATGAATGAAATACAAAATTAAATAAGCTTGCATGAACTACTAAATTTAATGAAGTGTAAATAAATTATTCATGCAATTCGATCGACTACAAAAGAAAAAAGAGATTCACAATTTTCAGTTCTATCCATGCCAAAACAGCGCAACGGTTATTGCCACGCCGACCCACTCACCACGCCCCCATGGTGTGGTATCATACTCACCACAACGCGATTTAGTGTTTTTCATGTCGATTTCGTTGGCCACTCCGTCATCTCTTACATCCTTCCCCAAAATCATACATAATTTTTATTCTTATTAAATGAATACATGGCTGAATACAAAATAAAAAAGCAAACACACGGGAGCCAGTTCTAGATCCAACTTTAAGTGCATAATAAATAAAAATGCAACCCTAGATGAAAATGCATATCCTACTTTTTCAGATTTGAAAATGCGGTAGAACAAAACTGATTTAGTGTTCATTGTTTGTTAAGATGAAGAAGACGATTACCTTAGTGGGGCGAGAGAGAGCAATAAGAAATAACAAACCAATGGAATACATGGAAAAGAGTTTTAAATAAGGGGGTAGGGTTGGAAGGTGTTTCCCCTATAATACTCTCTTCAGTTGTTTTAAATTTATATATATATATATATATATACACACACACACACTAGTGGAGTACCCGCGCAACGCGACGGCGGCAAATAAATAGGAGGTTGTGATAAGTTTTGTGCAGAATAATCACAAAGAGCTAATATGAGTTTGTGAATATTCTTTGCGAGAGCCACTTTGAATCAGGAATTTAGGTGATCTCATGAATCAAAAGTTAATATTAAAAATATATGATTAGACTTAATGCAGTTATAAGTATGGTGATCTCATGAATCAAAAGTTAATGTTAAAAATATATGGTTATAAATAATTCAGTTATAAGTATTTGTTTAAATTCATTAATTGTCGGTTATGTTTTCAATATTTATTTGTTTAAATTCATTAATTGTGGACTTAAAAGGAGGGGTAAAGGAGAGGTATAAAGGAGGAGTATTTTATTAAATTTACTCTTCTTAAAATTAAGAGTTTTTTAGGTGGTAAATGCATTATATAGGAGTAAGATAGGGTAAGGATCCACATAAACTCACCTTTAAACATAGAACTCAAAGGTCAATTCTCAGCCACTTATTTAAAAGAGCAAAATAGGAATTGCAAATAGAAATCCAAACTCAAGCGCCTCCTTAAGAATTTCCCAAACTTTCCTTTTTTTATTATTTATTTATCCCTTAAATCTTTAAATGACCATAACTATTTCAATATTGAGAATTTGAGTAAAAAAATTATATCAATCTACTCATCTTTTAATCCTCTTTCAAACAAGACCACTCTTCCCATATTTCTGAATATTTTATTACGAAAATGCAAATCATATGAAAATGATACCAAAATGTTATCATCTTGAAATCATGTGAATGTTTATCATTTTCGATTGTAAGTTGTAACCATGCGTATCTATATCATTTTTGACTAAAAACATGTGTATTTATATATTTACGACTAAAAACATGTGTATTTATAGCATTTTGGGTTAAAAACATATGTATTTATATCATTTTCGGGCTAAAAATATGTGAATGTTTATCATTTTCGGCTGTACCCATGTGTATTTATATCATTTTCGGCTGGAATGAGTGTATCTATATCATTTTCGTTTGGAAATACGTGTTTTTATATAATTTTCGGCTAAACAATGTGTATTTATATCATTTTTTTACCGAAAATGAGTAGTTTTATCATTTTCATGTGGATAATGTTATCCTTTTAAATGTTATATATTGTTATCATTTTTAACTTAAATTGTTATAATTTTCGGCTAAAAAGTTATTATTTTCGGCTTGAAAGTTATCATTTTCGGTGGCTAGAAGTTATCATTTTAGGTGGCTGGAAAATGTTATCATTTTCAACTGAAATTGTTATCATTTTCAGCTGAAAAGTGGTCATTTTCGGGTAGCTGGAAGTTATTATTTTCGGTGGTTGTAGATCATTTTCGGCTGAAAGTTATCATTTTTGGGGCTGGAAGTTAAAAAGAAAGGAAGGGGCAAAATTTATGGGGTGGAGGATTCCCTTAATACCATTCCTTCTATAATTAAATCTTATAATTGTTTACTTACTTACAATAATGTCATTGTTAAATCTTGACCATTGATTTAAAAAATCTAATGATCCAGATTTGGCTTTTGGGTTCTATGTTTAAGCATAGGACCTTTATTGATCCATTATATATATATATATATATATATATATATGTGGGAGGATTCAAACGAGAACTGTTTTTCGTACGAGAACCAATCTTGGTTGTTCATTTTGGATAATGGAATTCATGGATGAAAAGCGTCGGGGATTAAGTGTGGCAGGGTGCATGTAAGAAATTCATGGGTGGACAATCCAATTGAAGGAGGGGGAATTGGACGGCTAAGATTGGTTCTCGCGGTTCTCGTACGAAAAACAATTCTCGTTTGAACTTTTGCCTATATATATACTAGCATGTTACCCGCGCAATGCGGCGACGATAACTAATTCATACTCGATAAAATGTCAGTTTTCGGTAACGTAGGGTATGGTATACACACATTATGATCACGTCAAATCATTTTCATTCACCGCATGTCCATTTTGTTTCCTTCTTTTCCATTTTATTTATTTCAATATTATCTATCAACTCTTTCATTAATTTATAAAATAACCTTTGAAAAATAATAAAATAAGAAAAAAAAATCTCTACTTATAAAATAAGATGATAAAAACGTACCAATGACTTGGTGAATTGTGTTGATTTGAATGAGAAATTGTGTAGGTATGAGATAATATATTAGTGGCTAGGTTGGTGTATTTTAAAAATGTAAAGATATTTCAGACTATACTGGTAATTTTCTATTACTTAAAATTTAAGAGTTCAAGTAAAATACTATTAGATATATTGTAAATTACACGTTTTATTTTACTTATACGAGTGTTTATAAATTCGGTTATATGTTATCAAGTTATATGAGTTTAGTTATACGAATTTTCTAATACTTCAATTAAATTATTTGGTATATGATATAATATTTAAAATAATATTTCTATGGAGGTTTTTTATTTAATTTTTAATTTGTGTAATATCTTATATGTTGAAATTTAACTTGTATTGACTTGATATTTTTAAACATTATTTTTTATAGAAAGTTTAGTTATTAAAATGGTATTTAATGGTTTCCTTTTAGATTTAAGGGTTTAGTTCCCGAAAATGTATCCAAGTTGTCACATTTTGCTATTGTATGTGTCAGAGTTTCAAACTTACCATTTAATGTATCAAAGTCTCAAAAGTTACCCTTTAGTGTACCCGGTTACCTACACAACAGGTAACCGGTAATTTTTTTATTTTTTATTTATTTTTAATCTTTTAACATTTTCCACCTCATCATTATTGTTGCCACATAGTATATCATGAAGAAATTCATCATCTTCATCCATAATCTTCATTCATAAAGAATGAAGAAAATTGTAAAGAAAATTCATCATCTTCATAGGAACAAAAACCAAACTCAAACCAAAACTTATTAAAATCTGAAACCAAAATGCACAGAATATTCATTCATCATCATCTTCATCTATGAAATCAAAACTGAAACATAAATAATAAATCGAGATCTGTAAAACCATAAATCAAGATCTGTAAAAAAACCCTAAATCGCAACCCTAAACTTGAATCGAGCCAAGAACAGAATTGCAACCCTAAATCGCAACCCAATCAGAAATCGAACCAAGAAAGGGAAATCGAGCCAAGAACTGAAATCTAATAGAAAACCCTAAACTTACCTGAAGATGAAGATGAAAGTGAATGAAAGCATCGATGAACCTGAAAATCAGAACCCATGTTTGTGAGATTTCGGTACTATCGATACCCAAATGATGAACCATTAGCCCTTTCTAACAGAACCCTCAAGAAACATGAAGATCGAAACCCAGATGAATATCAAAACCCTCGATGAAGCCCTTCAGATTAATATCGAAACCCTCGATCGAAACCCAGATGAATATCGAAACCCTCAATCGAAACCTAGATGAATCACGAAACCCTCGATGAACCTAGATGAATATCGAAACATGAAGATCGAAACCCAGATCTAATCTCAAATATGGAAAGCAGATTTGTATTAAATGCCATGAAGATCGAAACCCAGATCTGGCTTACCATACATGATATAATATCTGTAACACCTATTTTTAATTCTTTTTATTTATTTATTTATTATTATTATTAAGTAGGTTTTAATTTAATTTTTGATTTTTTTTAGTTTGAAATGCCATGTCATTTGCCAAATCATTCGACACGTCAGCAAAACCTGTGTCACATCACCATGTAACCTGCTATAGTAGGTTGAGTACATTAAATGGTAAGTTTTGAGAGTCCAATACATTAAATGGTAAGTTTGAAAGTCTGATACATACAATAGCAAAATGTGACACTTGGATACATTTTCGGGAACTAAACCCTAGATTTAAATAAGGGGTAAGTTAGTAATTTCAAATTACTTAAATTTTAAGAGATTAAGTCATTTAGGAGAGAGAGTGCTAAATGCTTTATATATTAGTATATATATATATATATAAGGGATTCGCTGAGAACACATGTTAAATAGAGAATGGTGAGAACACTTGTAGGTCAATCATTTAATTAAATACTTAAGAGATATAAAATCAACATACCTTAATTAAACCAAATCATTAAAATTCAACATATCTTAATTAACCAAGATTAATATTAGACATTAAATAAATGTCATCCAAGGGTTATAAATTGTTCTTCAAGTTCTCACATTAAAAGATGTTCTTGGGTTCAGGAGGTTGTTACCACATGGAGAGGTCTTGGGTTCAAGTCTCCTCGTGGGGGTTTTCCTTCTGTGGTGGAGGAGTGGGGTTTATCCCCTCAGGAGCTTGGCTTGGGGTTCGCATACTGCCCATTATGAATGTCACTGCAGACCCAGCCCACTAACAACTAACTCGCCGTTCAAAAAAAAAAATATGTTCTCATTTGATCCTACCTATATATATATATATATATATTTATATATATAATTATCACATTAATATCAACCATTGATCAAGTCAATCTCATGGTCAGATTTTGTTCTTTAGGTTAGTTAAATAAGCAAGGTTCTTAATTGATTATAGAGTTAATTGTCAAATTTGTCCTTTAACTTTGTCATTTCTTTCAATTTGGTCCTTTAACTTCAAAAGTGACAAAGATATACCTTAAACATTCACTTTTCGGTCTGAATGGTCCTTTCGTTAGTTGACTGTTAGTCAACTTCATTAAAATAGGGTAAAATAACAATTATACCCTTTTGTTTCTATTTTATTCTTTTATTTAACTTTTACTCAATTTATATATTAATTAATAATTAAATATTATTTAAATATAAAATAAGAAATCAAATATTTATACATTGATTATAAAATTTTGTTTTTAACCTTTTATCCTTTCTTTGTGATGTTCCCAACCACAACCACCCACCACTCGAGACCACCACCACCATGCATCGCCTCATCCTCTCCCTCAACTCCTTTCTCTCTCCCACGGTCTCTCTCTCCACCAGACAGATTCAAACAAATCCCCATCGCCAACCACCATGTCCAGCGTCTCAGTCATGTCTCCATCACCACATCCACCTTTCTCACCATCTCTGCTCTGCACCAGCACCACCGCCAACGAAAGCGACATGAAAATCACACAAAACAAAGTTCAAACACAAAATCAAACCTATTGTTCTTCAAATCAAACCTAGATAAGAAACCCTCACAAAATCAATCCTAGATAAGGAACTCGTGACCGGTGGTGGTTTTCAAACCGGATCTAAACTTTTAGTGAATAAATGCAGCCACAAACTTGAAGTCAGATCTGAACTTTTAGCCAGATCTGAACTTTTACCCACTAACTCGTGATCAGTGGTGCTTTTCAAACCAGTACAAACTCGATTGCAGTTAGTGGTAATGGCGACGACGAAGAAAGCGAGCAGTGGTGGTGGTGGTGGCGGTGCTCAGATGGTGGAGGTGGGGCGGTGCTCAAATCAAAGAACAATGGTGGTGGCGGTTAAAGAGAGACAGAGAGGAGAAAGAGAGCAAGGAGTGCGATGGTGGTGGCGGTTGGAGAGAGAGAAGAAAGAGAGCAGGGAGTGTGGTGGTGGTAGGTGGTGGCGGTGGCGGTGGATGGTGGTGGAGGCGGCGACAGTCCTTAGAGAGAGAGAGTGTGTGTGTATGTGTATAGAGTGGGAGATATATATTATTTAAAAAGATTATATATTATTTTAATTAATAAAATATTAGAAAAGTCGGTAAAAAGACCAAACTACCCTTGACTTAACATAGTTGACTAACGGTCAACTAAGGAATTGAAAGGACCATTCAGACCGAAAAGTTGATGTTTAAGGCCCATCTTGGTCACTTTTGAAGTTAAAGGACCAAATCGGAAGAAATGACAAAGTTAAAGGACGAATTTGACAATTAACTCCTGATTATATATTTTTTCTAATACATCCTCCTACCCTCTAAATGAATACACATGGATTCCGCTATTATTGTCTCCTTATCTTCACGGCACATGTCTTAACTTAGTGAATAGAAAGATTTAGTATGAGAATTTAACCTCTGTATATGAAAAGTTCTATATATTTATCTTTCTACTCATTTGATTGAGACTAATTTTAAAATCAATAAATGAGATAAGAAAAAAAAACTAGTATATTGCACATATCAATTTTAAATAGTTAGAAAGAATAGAGTATCAGAGAGAGATTACCCATTGATTATCCTACTATAATTATGCTTATCCTAGACAAACATGATTAACTACCCCACCCACCCCACCGTTGATTACTAGTTACTACATCTCACACACAAATATACACACATCTGAGATCTTGGTTAAGATAGAAGCCCATGGCCATGGATGATGTATGGAAAGACATCAGCAGCCTCCCATCTCTTCATCACCACTCTACCACCACCCATCACTTCCAGGATTTCCTTGCTCCTGCTGCTCCACCCAACCTCCACCACCCTTCACCACCACAGCCACCACCACCAGCTCGGCCACTCACCACCATGTTAAGCCTGAGTACTAGTTGTAACTCAGGAAATGATGAAGAACCACCTCATAGTAATGCAAAAACAGGAACCACTTCACTTGTAGTCAAAGTAAAACAAACATCTCCCCCTGATCAGTACACTGACAAGTTTAAGCGTTTGATGAAGAATCGTGAGTCAGCTGCCCGATCCAGAGCTAGAAAACAGGTCTCTCTCTCTCTCTCTCTCTCTCTCTCTCTCTCTCTCTCTCCTTATCTATGGCATGCATATTGTAATTGATAAAAAGTTAAAAACTTTATTAAACATTATTTATTTTCTTGATCTCGTATTTGACTCTACAAATATATAGAGTGATATATAGAAAGCATACATATTTATGAAAGGGCCGGAAGGTAATTGAAGACTCATGGAGTGGACACTGTAATGTTATATGCATATTACCGTGATATTATATCCGAGAAATTTTATTTTTGCTAGAAAAATGGTGTGTCCTGAGTACCATCAATAACACCCTTTGTGAAATTAGTTACGAAGCAAATGTAACACATGGAAATAGGGAAAACGTTTTACTAAAGGGCATTTAGCTTAGCGGTGCCCGAGTTCAAGTCACGTAATGAAGAAGGTGTAGATTTAGAGTAGGTTAGTATATGTGAGTTTTTCCTATAAAAAAACACTTTAATATATATAGTAACCTCGGAAAATTATTTGCAAGAAATTAAGATAAAGTATGAATGAATGTATGATAAGATTTAGTAATTAATATTCCTTTTTGTTTTAATACTATATTTGACTTTAATCGTAAGCCGTCTCAATCCATGACTAAATTTTTGTCGGATTTTGTTTCTAACCAAAACTAATATGGTCAATGACTCGATGATTAAATTATTTTGAAGTATAATTAAGTCTGAGATAATTCAAAAAATCAGTTTACTAATTAATAAAATGAATATTCAAAGAGTACTCGATCATAACTACAATAAGAATATTAAAGAAGAGTTTTTCCCATCTTAAGTTAAACACCTAATGCTTCTAGCCTAGTTCTATTGTAGTAGTTTAAGTTTGATGTTATTTATGATCTAAAGTCATGAGTTCGAATCTTATTAAGAACAAATTTGAAAAAATTTAAAAGTAGTTTTAAAAAATTTTAAACACACTCAAATACCATAATTACAAAGGGTGAAGTGTGTTTGTATAGTAAATAACTAAATATACTAGGACTTTAGTGGGCCTTTTGTTAGTCTTCGTCGTTGACTGGTCCCACAACTATAAACTTTTATAACATATAAAATCCATAAATATTTACTATATATTTCTTGTTCTCGACACTAAACTTTTATAACATGAACAAAAATTAGGACTTTAAACTTTAACCCTTGTATGTTCTAGTCTTATATCGTAAATAAAAAAGTATTTAATTAAATGTATGTCGGCTGTCAAAAATAATGATCGGATACATTTTTTAGTGTACTTGTTTATGTTTCATTAAAAAATATATCCTTCATAAATTCTTAAGCTTTTTGTGATCAGGGATAATATAAACATATGAATAAAGTTCTTGGGGTTCCACTTGCAAAATTAAAAAATTTAAATATTAATATAAAATTAAAATATTATTTATATCATTTATTATTATTATTATCCTGAAGTGCATGAACAAAATGGATAGATGATTTGGATACCTGTACAGAGTGTTTAATCATTAGTATTATTTAATGGAGCTGATATATACACAACTATTTTTGTTATACATAACAAATTTGACTTTTATACCCTCATTTAATTATTATGTATTTTTCTCATTCATATAATTAAAGGTATAAATGTCAGATAAATCCTTTTATTGTGTATGGCTAATAGTCGTTATGTAGATATCATCACGCATTTTTTAATATTAGTCGGCGTTAAATCAACCTAAGCATATTTGATTTAAAATAACACTTTTCTATGGTTGAAGTAACACTCCTCGTAAATCTACTTCTAAGTTTAGATCTTGTTTACTATAGGACTTGAACATATATAAGACTTTGAAGATTATTTTAAAGTGCATAGTGTTGGTAAATAGTTTCTTGTGAAGATAATATTTAAGTAAAGATTACATAACAACAAATATAAGATAAGATTATGTGTAGTTGATAGCGACTGATTGGAGAAATTAAGAAACAAATACAAAGTTTCTACTTTCAACACAATTTTTTTTCTTAATCCTTCCAAAATTGGCTTATCTTATATATAATGGGCAAAAGAAGAAACTACTAAACTAATTAAGTGGTGGAGAACCAATATACTTCCACAATGTACAATTACTTAATCCTAAAATAAGTGATATGTAGTGCATTACTCCATTATTCCATGCAAGGGACTACTTGTCTACTTAGTCAACTAAAAAAACATTTTTTAAAAAGGTAATATATTAGATAATTTTGTACTATTTGAAATGTGAAAAAAGCTATGCTACAGTTGGTTAGCACCCATGACTTAAACGGTATCAGTAGTTATCACTCTACAGTAATCACTAAAATATCATGTTAGCATCACATGCTTACCACTTAACTCATCTAATCACTCACATTGATCATACCAAATTTACATTAATTAATTTTAGTTAACAAATAATGACAAAAACATCACAACATGACCCTTATTCCGTGTTCACCACCACTTAAACCATCTATCACGCATGTGTCCACCACCACCCCCATCACTTCCATTATCACGGACCCATAAGAGCAAGAAAACATATCAACAAAAGACATGTATGTGTGTCTCTCCCCGACCCACACCACCAAATCAACTTAGTCATATACCATTAGCTTTGAGTCTTGGTAATCAATTACTAAGCATTTTCATTTTTTAAATTTTAATAAGATTTGATAGGTTTGTATTGTATTATGTATTGGATTTTCTTTTATTTATTATTGTTTGGGAAAAACATACGTGTGCGTGAGAGAGAGAAGAGTTAGATATAAAAAATAAGATAAATTGCATAAAAATATAACGAACCTTGCTTAAGCTACAATTTTATATAATGAAATTAATACACAAAATTTGAATATTCTTTCATTGTATACAAATGATAACCAAATAATAACATGTTTAATAGATAGCAAGTTATTTTCTTATTTGATTTTTAATTTTTTATACTATTTTTTTCAAATTCAAAAACATTCAAAACTTATTGAAATAAAAGAAAATTAAAATTCAACAACGTTTAAATCTCAATAAAACCTGGAATGTATCGAGAGATTTCCCGATATGAAATTAACAAATAACAGAGCCTAAAATTTGGAATGTGTTCAGAGATTTGCAAATATAAAATAAACAAATAACGGAGCCCTAATCCGTACCAAATTGAAGATGAACTCAAGAACATTCAAGTTTGTAACCAGTTCCTACATCTAGTTGCACCTTCAAATTTGTAAAAACCTAAACTGCGGTTGTAGCATCTTCAAAATCGCACCTTCACATGAACTTCCCAAAGACCAAAAATCAGGGTATGGAGCTGTGTCGTTTGGTTGGCCTGTTCGGGGAAGAGTTTTGCAGTAGGAAACTAGGGCTAACTATGGATGTTAGAGTCGAAGATATACTTATAGCCTCACCGGGACAAAATCCGATAGTTATGAAGGATAAAGAAGTAGAAAGGACAAATCGGTGTTAGTTTGAACCAAATCTAGAACCTGAAAAAGATGTTCATCCTATGGCTTCATCTATTAGTGGTATTTTGAAGGCCGTGTCAGTGGTCGAGGTCAGAGTTTCTGGACTCCTTCAAATCTTATGAAAATAACAATGCTTGAAGATGATGGGTGGTCGGCTATGAAGCAACGATGGTTTAAGGCTATGAAGATGATGGCAGCGGGGGTATTCCTCTTGAAGACAACAACATTGATTTATTCTCGTTGAATATTAACGATGGTGTTGGGGTGGTTTTCCCCTAGCGAAAGTGGTGGGGGTGGTATTCCCCTTGAATATTGGTGACCGATATGGCGCTAGCCCCTTGAAGATCAAACACCCTATAGACAATATGTTCTACGGGTACCCGCCCCACCCCACATGATTTAAATTTTATATATATATATATATATATATATATATATATATATATATATATATATATATATAAACTACCTTACTTACCTTTAATAGCCCCCACCGTCTCCGCCTATTCTTTTTTGAGCTTCGACATCGAGAGTTTGTAAGTCTGCAACAATTGAAAGTTCAACATGAAGGACTGATATTGATCAACAGTGCCAACTTCAAGCCTAATAGTTTCTTGTTTTTACGAGGCTCTTATTGAAGATCTATTTAATTTCTGCTAGTGAATTATTCATATTGTTAACTTCTTTTTACAATTGTTTGTTTTATTATGAATCTAAACTTATTGAAAATAACAAAACTTAAAAACAACTCAATTTTAGGGTAACTGTACCCAAACCGTAGATACCAGTCTTCCTCTGGATTCCCGCTGTCTGCGGTTCGGTTTCGGTTTCTAAAATCAGGTATCTGTCCCGCAGTGACGGTTTGTAAAAAGTTCACTATCCACCCCGTCCCACCCCGTGAACACCCCTACTGATAGGCGTATGGAGTATATAGTTTTTAACAAAAGATGATATATGTAAGTTAAATTCGTCCAACAACAACCATACCCAATCTTGTCTAAACATGCTAGACACTCATATTTTTACCTATGGATAGAGAGAGACTACTTCTACCGAGTTAAATTAATATAATAGGTTAAAAAATAATAAGAAGAAAATTATGGCTACTATGATGCTAGTGCTTTTTCTTTTAATTTGTTCACTATATCATAAGTGACTAAAGGTTAAAACGTGTCTTGTTCTTCTTTGTTGCTTCTTTATTTTTTGTTGGGATTTGTGCTTCGGTTTGGAATCCCTTTGGGTGTTCAAATTTGGCCAAAGTAAAAGTTTTTAATAAGAATTCTTTCAAGCATAAACTTTGTGTTTGAGATTTTATAAATGAAAGTATTAAACATCATATATTCGATCATGTGATACACACACATGAAAGAGAGATGTTTGGTGATAGGTTTATTATGCATTGTATAAAAACTAGGAATATGAGTCCAAACCAACATTTATATGCTGCTAACAACTGGCAAGCACCCGATTAATTTACATTCACAATACGTTATTTCTGGATTAGTTGGGGCAAGAGATACGGACTTAAGAAAGCTCAAGACAAACCAATTAACTTGTTATAGAGTTGTAGTTATACTCGTATAAGTTTAAGAGTATACTTTCAAGTTTAGCTAACCATGCAAGTGATCTTAGTCGATTCAAGTAATACATGGTTTTTATACATAACTTGGTTTCTCAATGATTTAAAAATATATTTTAACTTTAACATAACTTGATAATAATAATAATAGTAGTAAAATAAATACATAAAAAAGATAGAAAATGTGACATGTTAAAAAGCAGGTCTATGGTGAAGAATTGAAAAATAGGTCATATGACCATTATAATTATATTGGTGATTTTAAAAAGTATAAAATTCATATAAATACTTGAAATGTAGGATTTGTAATATTTTATTTGATTATTATAAGAAAAACTTAACAAATAATAGAAATATTTTTCTTTGATAAAAAATGGGAACAAATAATTGAAAAATAATAAACTATTAATGTATTCTAAGACAAAGAAAAAAAGATAATAAAAAAATTTAATAAGAATATATTAGTTTGATTAAGCAAAAGTTGAAAATAATGAGAAATAATAGAGCTAGTTTTCTCCAATACCAAGAAAAGGAAAAAATAAAATGATATAAGAGAAAATAACAGTAAAGAAAAAAACCATAAAAGTTAATATAAAAATTACATCTAAGTGTTTAACTAAAAAATAGTAATTGAAAAATAATAAAAATGACATCAAAGGTCGAAATTTAATAAAATACTTTTTTAAACTAAAATCATGAGGAAAATAAAAATAAAAAATAGAAACTTAAACTGAAAATGACAATAATAATTTAACAATCATATGTGTTTACTCTTATCCAAAATAATTACGACTTCGTAACTTCAACCTAGTTTAGTAGAAGAAAGTGCAAGTTCTTTTGTGGTATACCACATGTATGAAGCTTCTATACAATTCAAATAATTATCCGTTTTAAAAGAATTCCAGTTTTATTTATATCAATTAAAAAAACAAATTACCTAAAAAGATAAAACTATGTATATAATAATTAGACAAAGCACACAAAAATACAACGAACCTTGTGAAAAATGTCATTCTTTGCAACCATTTTATTTTGTACTAAGAATACATCCAACAAACAAATTTTGATCATTGTATACGATTGATATCCTGATTATTAAATTATCGGTTACTTCCTTGGTTTTTGAAATTTTTTGATCTTGGTAATTGTATGTTCCTGGTTTTATTCAAGGTGTTCTACTAGTTCACCATGTTCATTAGACACTAAGACACTGAAATGAACAAAAACAAAATAGCAGATCTTTCAAAGGACATGAATCAAAACCTAACCATAGATCTTAAAGAACATAAACAAAAACGAGAACCTAACAAAACCAAGCAAGAATCACGATGTTGAACAAGATCAAACAAACAAACAATCATTAAACAAACTGATCTGGAATCAAACTTCAAAATCATATCTAAGAACCTTAAAATTATTTGGAATTTGATATCAAAAGCACACCTTCAATTTAGGGTTCTCAAATCTAGATGTAATGTTTGTTATAGAGTTTGAGATATCAAAAATCACACCTCAAATTTTCTATTTAGGTTTCACGATATCAAATTTGCACCTCAAAATCATCACAAATTTAAAACCCAATATTAGTTGAAACCCTAATTCTCGAACCCGATGAAGCTCTTTTACTCAAATCGTATTCATGAACTTGCTCTTTTGCTCCAAATGAAACACTTAAGTAGATGAATTTGAACACTTGATCAATTTTTTAAAAGAGTTGGGAACACATGAATCATTTTTAAATCGAGAACATGAAACCCTCGATTGAACATAACTAGATAACAAAGATTCGTTTGTTGCATCTGAATCGATTTAGGAACACATAGATACTACTTAATCAATTTCTTGGGAACATATGAGCCAAGTTGGGTACAGATAAATAAAGTTGGGAACACATTAATCAATTTTTAAACACAATAATAGCTTCTCCATATGAATCTGCTATATTTTTTATTCAAATTCTGAAAAAACAAAAAAATTGCGTTTTAGCGGTTGGTTACGTGTTATTAAAGGTAAATTGTATATAATGAACCAAATTTGAAGGTAAATTGTACTTTTAGGTATAAACTAAAGTTGGTTGCATATAATGACAATTTTGGCAAAGTTAATTGTATTTTCGCACATTCGCCCTATAATAATCTAATAAAAGTTATTCCATGTATGTAATTGGGTTAACTTCACTGAAATGTAATGAACTATATTCACTTTAATATCACGTGTATTAAACTAAATTTATTTTAGTTTAACGTAAAAATGTTGCCGAAATTAAAGTTTAACGCAACATGACCTTCAACCATGCATACCCAATCACCTTTAATCTTTTTAATCATTTTTTAATTTTATTATTCTATTGTCCATTTATTATTATTATTATTATTATCATTATTATTATTATTAATGTAAAGCATAAAACATCCATATGATCATCTCCTTCGTCTTCATTCAAACACCACCACCTGCTTCACCTTCAACCACCATGACCGCTACTTCATGCTTCACCTTCAACCACTACGACTCCCACCGTCTTCTTTATCCTTAACCACCACCACCATTGTTGCTACCTCCTTCGTCTTCAACAACCTTTACCGCCGCCACCTCTTTCGTCTTCAATAACCTCCACAGCCCATCACCTTCTTCGTATTCAACAACCTCCACTGTCATCATCTTCAACTTTCCACATCTGGAGATGATGAGCTTGTTCAAAATCTAGAAAAAATAATAACAATAATGGTAATAATAAAATGGTGATAAATTAATTAAAATAAAAAAATAAAAAATTAAAGACGGCCTAGTAACTTTTGTTTGAAGATCATATTGTATTAAATATTAACTTCAGCAATATTTGAAAATTAATCTCAAAAAGCATTATTTTAATACACCTAATATTGAAGTAAGTATATATATATATATATATATAAATATAAAGAAAATCATTATTGGAAAAGTTTTCCTATATAAAAATCCAATTAATCAATCAAAATCTCTTATTTTCTCAATTGTGACCAAAAAATTTAATTTTGACTTCTGCAAGTAGAATTGCGGATTTAAATGAGTAAATGAAATCAATAATAAGGAAGTTAAATGAAAATATATAGGTGGTGTTTGTACAAATTATATATTTATATTTAATGCATGTATTTAAGTATATATGTTTATAATTTTTCTTGTATAACTTTTATTGTATAATTATTGGTATAAATATAATTATATATTTATAATCGTCTCATTTTTATCTTCGTTTTGATGTAAATTTTACCGAAATCTGTCATAAAATTAAAAAAATATTTTTTAATCTTTTATTAGTAAAAAAATATATTTCATAACCATTGAAAAAAGTGTATTCCCCATGGCCTATGGTCATGGGTTCAAGTCCCATTGTGGATAAAAGGTGTAGATTTAGGAGTAGATTAGTGTGTGTACTGCTGTTCAAACAAACTATATTTGATTTTCTGTAAATTGAAATGTAATGATACTTAATCTTTTCTAAATAAGAATAAGTAATTTCTTGCTTATTTTTTTATAAACCTTTAAACTAGTTAACATATTTATTGTTACGTACTTTTTATGTTACGAATCACTAAAGTGGTAATCATTTTCTATAAGATATATTTGATTTAGAGTATACGAGAATATATATCTTCAACAAATTAGTGAGGTATAATACCATTTATGAGATAATGTAAATCTCTAAATCAGTTATCTTTTTCGTTGACATAATTATATAACGTTAAACTCTCGATTTGTTTTAATAAACACGCTACTAATTTGTAAGTGATTAACCGGCCAGAGCATTGTATATAAAAAAGGTTACGAGTATGACATCCGAAGTTTGAGACAATGTTATTATCAGCTAATGAGGTTACTTATGTGTTCGTTATGATTTCTAATTTGGTTTTATGTAATAATAATGATAATTTATGGTTAAATTATATTTTAAAATAATCCTTAAGATTTGAACTTAGATGTTTGACTCTCGTTTTTAATATATTATGTTTTTTATAATTATACTTTGATAAAAATAATTATGACCAACTGCGTATTACATGGGTGTCCAACAAATGAAAATGTTTGACACATAAATGATTACATGATATCAAAGAACAACTTTTTGATCGAAATTATCTTTAAGAGAGTAATTTTGTTTCAACAAATGAAGAGTTTGAATACGTAAATGATTACATGATATCAATGTTAAACACTATAGAGGTATTATATTTCAGTACATATAATATATGTGAAGATGAATTTTCATGTCATTTTTAAGAATCATTGTACACACCGAATATACTTAATTCTCTGAAGGTTTCATCTTTGTGAAGATGATAGTAACCTAACAAATAAAACTATGAACGCAATATATAAACAAGTACTATTGAAAATATGAAAGTCCGTCGTTTACCTCGTGCGTGCATTGATCATTCAACTAGTAGTTCATTATTACATTTCGGTGCAGTTTACGATATGTATTTTGACAAGTATATCTTCTTTTAGGTTTGAAGCAGCATGACACATCAAACATGTACACAAATGTGTGTACAAATTATAGGATGAGGTTTAATATGCTACCCTTAATTAAATCCAAATGAGTGTGTATGATTGTTGATTTAATGAGTTCTAGGAAATGAAGCTTTAAGAGAGTACTAAAGGTATATGAGGTTTAATTAACTGTAGAATGGCTATATTTATGTGATATGATGGTAGGTATGGTTGGTGTTTTAATGTACTAAATATATTTCAGGCTCGTGCTGATGAGTTGGAGCATGAAGTTTTAAGATTAGCAAAAGAGAATGCGAAACTTAAAAAACTACAAAAAGAGGTATTATTTTTTTCATTTTTTAGGTTAATATTGATCAAGGTTAAATGTTATGAATTGGTAATCTAGATATATGAAGAATGATTTCAAGTTTTCATTTAACACTTCTTTTTAACTGCATGACTATAATTTAGACGTTGCTCTAGGGAAGACTCTAGACACTAAGGCCCCGCTTGTTTTGCAGAATTCGAATAAATGAAATTGAATTGAATCAAATTTCGTGTTATATTGCGTTTCGTAAACTTGTTTCCGAATGGAATATCATTCTTTAGAATGTTTAGATTCCGTAAAGTAATGAAATGTCCATTTCATAGATGGGTTGGATAAAATTCAAATCAATTTCATTCTTTCGAATTCTACGAAACAAACGAGACCTAATAATTACAAGGAGTTCTTATATGATATAGTAGGATTTAGGAGTAAATCTGTCTAATAAAATTTTGAATGACCCAATATTTCTAGTTTAATCCACTTGAAACTATGGAGTACAACTAAAAGAAAAAACACATAGTTCTAATAAGAATCTATTGATTCCTATTTTGCATAACACATGTATATGGACTACTAAGAATCGGTTTCTTTTGATTTTCATGTGTTTGTTCATATCTTCAATGTTGAAGATAACCATCCTTTTGTAATGGAATTGTGTTTTCACTTTTGGAGCATAATTCATATCAAAGTGTAGGAGTGGGGACCAAGTAAAAAACATGCTTTGTACTTTAATAATGAAAATGTACACAAATTGAAAAACATGTAGAGTACTTATTCATTTCAATAATTTATTTATTATTAAGATTCATCATAAGTTTATATTTAATGGTAAACTCATACTCAACCTAATATGGTAATGTCTAAACCGAGACTTGAACTTTGACGTTAAAGAGGAAGTGAAACACCTTGAAATCACACCTTAATACCACTAAACCAAAGACCCTTTAGTAAATTAACCCCTTCCCTTCCCGTTATCCAAACCTTAGTTTTGGCCTTCTCAATCATTCACCCACTTTTATTTTATTTTATTATATATTAATAAGGAGATCAAAGGGTATTTGGCCTAGCGGTATTATGCTATGTTTAAGATGATCCTTTCTCGTTCAGGTTAGGAGTTCAAGTTTTGTTAAGAGCATAGTTATGGATTAGGATGTCTGTGTGTTTGTCATTTAATAAAAAAATATTAGTAAGGAGAGGGAGAGAGAGAAAGAGAAGAACAAAGAGATAAAGAGAGAGGTGAGAGAAAAAAGAGAGAGAAAGAGGTGGTGAAGTTGGGGTGGTTCCTAGGGGTGTAACCGAGCCGAGACAACTCGCGAGATACTCGGGATCAACTCGAAAAATGTTCGAAATCGACTCGGTTTACCGAGTCGAGCTCGAGCTACTCGAGTAGTGTACCGAGTCGAGTTCGAGTTCTAAAATACCCAGTTCGTTAGGCTCGCGAGCCTAATCGAGCTTTCACCAAATTACACTTTTGCCATTATATATATATATATATATATATATATATATATATATATATATATATTAAAACACACACACATGGTTCTTAGAAAATAATAACCCTAATTCATTTCAAAAGTTGCTTTTCCATCCCTCTTCAAACTTCCGCCGACATTTACCTTTATCTTTTTCTCGCACCGTCACCGACGACATTCACCTTCATCTTCTTCTTGCACCGTCAGCAGTGCCTTCATCGGTTCACTTTCTTCTTCCGGTTAAACTTTTACCGACGCTACCTCTCACGGATTGCAATGTCAAACCATTGCTTGTGACCACCGACGGATTGCAATGTTGCCGATGGTCAACTCTGACCGGCGACTACGGCTTCGAACTCCCGCATATCTCATCACGTTGAGATTAATTTTTGCTTCAATTCTTGTTTCTTTTGTTTCATATAGGTCATTGATTTGTTTAGTTTTGTTTATCTTTGATATGGGTTAAAGCATTTTTGTTCCTGCTAGTGTTTTGTTCCCATTTTGCTGATGAAATTGTGAGGATAAAAGTTATTTTTATTGTCAAGATGTTTATACTAGTTTGTCATCGGGTGATTTTTTCATGTAATGCTTGCGGTAAAAACTAGGTAATATGGGTTTGAGCATTCTTGTTCATGTTGTTTTGCTATTAGACAATGTTAGTTTTGATTTGGATTTTGTTTAAGAAGATCAAAGTATGAGAGTGATGAAGCTAGAATCTACTACTTTAAGTCTAAGAATTCTTGTTTGTCCTATTTTTTTAAATTGCTACTATTCTCAGATTGATTTGCTCTTTTTGATTTTGTTATTTTTTAGTGTAGACTCTTTTATGTTTGGCAAATTTTTACTTTATTTAACGAGTCGAGCCGAGCTCGAGTATATCGATTACTTTATCGAGTTCGAGCTCGAGCTTAAAAACCAAGGCTCGGTCGAGCTCGAGTATTATGATTCGAGTCGAGCTCGAGCTTGTCAGAACTCGGCTCGGCTCGACTCGTTTACACCCGTAGTGGTTCCCAGGTGGGAGAAGCCAAAAAGGAAGGGAAAATCGGGTAGGATAGGAGGAGTAATGGTATTTCCTAAGGAACCCGATCGTCATATGTACCCGATAGAGACGGCTAATGCATAACGGATGGTCTAACGTAATATAAAAAATTATAAATTTATAATTAACATTATTGGAGAGGCAAAATGTGCGAAAATACAAAAAACTTTGCTAATATCGCCATTGTATGCAATTAACTTTATTTTGTACCTAAAATACATGCAACTTGCAAATTTTGTTAATTGTATACAATTGCTAACATGATTATCATGTTACCGGTTACCGATTGTTTATAATGAACCAAAATTGAAAGTTTTTTTGTATTTTTAGTTACCAAAGTTCTTATACTTTTTGCCAGGTTACCGGTAAGTTACTTATTGTCATAGATAACTTGTATACAATGAACCAAATTTGTAAGTTGTGTGTAGTTTTAGATACAAAATAAAGTTGGTTACATATAATGACAATATGAGCATAGTTTGTTACATTTTTGTGTAATTTGCTCTTATTAAAGTCATTCGGTTTTACCATAATACTCTAGAGGAAGGGAGTTAACTTATGTACCAACTATTTTTAAGTTATACATCATTATAATAATGATTATATAACTTTGTCTTCAACTAAAATCATGTTTAAAATGTGCTCTTTATAGAGCTACAATTATTAAATGATAAATTGTATGAAAATACAATATACTTTGTCTTAGTTATCATTGTATATAACAAACTTTAAAACTTTAAAAATAATACAATTAACTTCATAATTCTCTCTATGCAAACAACTTTCATAGTATACAATAAGTTGCATACAATATGAGGATTACGAAAGTTGATTGTATTATTTTTAAAAAAATAAAGTTGATTATATATAATGGTAACTAAGACAAAGTTTATTGTATTTTAATATTATTTGCCCATTATTGAACTAATATTTTAGTGATGTAATACCTTAATATATACCTCGTATATAAATACAATAAATGATTAATGTAATTTTTAACATTTACAATGTGGATGTGTAGTAAAATAATATACAAATATAAAGAAACATTAACAAATAGTTGTTTTGTGTCATCTTAATTTCGAGTCATTACCTAACTGCATGCCACCTTTAAAATCAACTGAAATTAAATTTTTTGACATGGGTGATAGTTGTGTTCTAATTCTAACGTAGTAACATGCCTTCTTTTAAGGACAAAATGTGTGAAAATACAATAAACTATGTCAATATTGTCATTGTATGCAATCAACTTTATTTTGTACCTAAAAATACAAACAACTTATAATTTTGATTCATTGTATGCAATCGGTAACCTCCCGATTACTAGGTTACCGGTTACATATTGTATACAATGAATAAAATTTGAAAATTGTTTATATTTTTAGGTACCAAAGTTCTTTTATTTTTAGCTAGGTTACCGTTATGTTACCTATTGTCATAGGTAACTTGCATACAATGAACCAAATTTATAAATTGTATGTATTTTTATAAAATAAAGTTGGTTGCATACAATGTCAATATTGACATAGTTTGTTGTATTTTCGTACAATTTGCCCTTCTTTTAATCAAACAAACCATCAACTAAAATACCAACAATGTGCTGAAATACTTTAACATATCTTCTTCTAACATATTCTCTATTTTATAACAACATTCAAACTGTTTATTTTATAAAATAAAATTGTGCTTTTGATAAAACAAAATTGGGAGAAATTTCGAACTATAAAGCTTAAAACTCCAAACATAAAGTTTATGATTCTAGAATAACTAAAGTAACATTTTTACATTTCTCTTAGTATTATAAAAAAAAAACTAACCTACAAATGGGTACATACATTTGGGAACCTCAGTGAGATCAAATTGGGTTGGGTTGTAGAACCTTAAAAATATCATGATTCAATAGATACTAAACCTGACTCATATACATCATACATTTCATGTTTTGGTCCTTCTGGCTTCAAAGCTTTAGAGAAATACTAAACCTGGCTCATATGTAATATAACTCCAAACACACTTACCACTATGACAAGAACACATGATAATAATGTAATAATAATCAATTTCCTGGATCATAACTGTGCAAATCATTAAGATCATCTTTTCCATCCATAACCTAATCCTAGTTTCATCTAAGCAACTTATCGAACACTTGGTGTGTGTTACAACATAGCCAATTGCTAGATGTGATCGAAAAGAGGAGTTGGTAAAGAGGAATAAAAAAGAATTGGTACCTTCGATTGGTAAGTAAGAAAGTAGAATGAGGAATCGGTACCTTTGATCGGCGTTATTCGTAAAGAGGAGTTGGTAAAGAACGACACAAAGAACTGCCATGACATCAGTTATTTAATGAAGTTGGCCAATAGTAGATCCACGTATAAAGAATTGTCAACGGAATAAGGTTTTGGCGTTACAAATGAGTTTACTAAAAGTTTTCAAAAAGAAAAGGCTATAATTGATGGATTGAAAGATATATAAGGAATGATGATGTCATATCCCTTTTCTTTTAGTATATATTTGCATGTTTTACATTTTTTTTAATCTTTTCATAGATTTAATTATCCATTTATTCCTTATTAATAATTTAGTTTGTTTTTCTCTTTTTACAGTTATTTGCAGCCTCTACTACTCAGGTTTCCAAAACACCAATGCTTCATAGATCCAAAAGTGCTCCTTTGTAAGAACACTAATATCCATCTCAACCCTTATTGTATTCCAATAAGATGCAAAATATATTCATTAATTGTTTTCTACTTGTGTACACAAATTACTTCATAGATAGTGGAAACTGTACTCTGATGTATTCAATTTTGGACTTCCTGATACTAATTTCAAATCATAATTTGCATTGATATAATTAACTTTAAAAACATTTTTGAAATGAGTGAGAAACTTGAGGTTACTATTGTATATAATAAACTTTTTATTTTAAAAAATACTATAATCAACTTTTATAACTCTCTCGTTGTATGCAAGTTGTTATATTCAATGAGAATTGTGACAAAGTTTAATGTATGCAATGGTAACTAAAAATCAGTTATAGGAAAAATTAAGTTGTTTGCATACAATGAAATAATTATGAAAGTTAACTGTATTATTTTAAGAAAAAAAGATGGTTATATACAATGACAACTAACACAAAATTTATTGTATTTTTATACCGTTTGTTATTTTTTCAATTCTTTTTTCCATTTATATGTTAGTCTATACTCTCTACCACTCTTTCTCTAATATATTACTCTTCTTTAACATCACTCTCCACTCCTTTGTTACTACTAAATTGTGTTCTTAAGTTATATGTCGAAGCAAAATAGAATGATAGAAAATTAACGGTAGAAAAGAAAAGAAGGGAAAGGAAAATGTTTTTGTCGTTGAGCGTTCCCGAGTTCGAAAGAAAATGATAGGAGAAGTGAAATTTGAAGTGTTTTTTTGTTTTCCTTTCAAAATCTTCTATGCTTTGGGAGGAAAATCAGAAAAGAAAATAAGAGATAATTAATTTTCCTTTCAAAATCTTTTCTTGTCTATCCGAATAAACTTAGGAACACCACTAAAGTTCATTATTTGTCCTAAATATTTTATTTTCTCTCCTAATTTTAACTCGGGAACGCAATGCTAGTGTTGTGTCACGGATAAGAATAAACAAAGAAAGGCAAAGGAAATGTGGAAAAGTGTGGCTAATAGTAAGGATCCCATACATGGCGCCAATATTTCATTAGTAAATCTTAACAAGTACAATGAATAAGGTTTGGGATGGGAAATATTAGAGGTTCTTCTACACTTGTTAATTATATATATGCTAAGAGTAAATAAATGCGTTAGAGGGCTTACCTGTAACAGTCCCCATGTAAACTCTTCTGACTCTCAAATTTGCAAAGTCCATATAAGACTCGTACTAATAGAAAGTAGGATTAAGAATGCTTTAATAATCAAAGTTTTAGTTTAGTTTTGATTTAACTTTTAGAGTTTTTTCTAATGATTTTATTATAAAGTTTTAATTTGTTATAACTTAATCCTTAAAGTTATACATTTCTTTTAGTTTAAGCCTTAAAGTTTTTTTTAGATGATTTAACCCTTGAATTTTTGTTAGAAAATAGTTTAACTACTTAAGTTTTTTTGAGTTTCTGAAAACTAACATGTATAATCAAGTAAAGTGGGTAAAATAAGAAACCATACAAAACTTAAGGGATTAATCAGTTTTTTAAAAACACTTCAAAATTTAAACAATTAAAAAACTTTAAGATTTAAATCATAACAAATTCAAAACATTATGGTTAAATCGTTTAATAGAAAACTTTGATGGTTAAACCAAAACTAAACTTAAACTTTTGATGATTAAACCTACTATTTACCCTAGAAAGTATAGAGAAAGATTGTATATGGTGTGTACTTGTGTATGAAGATGGAGGCCACTATTAAAAGGAGATGATTGCCCATGGGTGGAGATCATAATGTAATATATGGTGTGTGCTTGATTCTTAAGATGGAGGTCACTATTTATATAGGTGATGTTTGTTCATGGGTGGGGACTATAATGTAAGATTGTGAGGGATAACTCCAAATCGTTATGGGTGAAATAAAATTGTTGTCCTTGATGGAAATTATCGTCAAATTCGAACAACAACTAGATATGGTTTTCTGATCTAGGCATCAACAATACCGCACAACATAAAACAATAAAAAATATACTATACAAAAGAGCTTAGAGATGTATTTTTTTTTTTTTTTTTTTTGCAACGGGTAATCTAAGGAGCGGTAATAGTGACCAAAGTAGCCACCTCTTAAAGATGCATACACATAACTTCATAAATTCACAAACGGTGCAAGCCGGATGTGGTAACCTGTTGAACAAGGAACTCATCAATCAACAAATCAGCTAATTGGCACACAAGAAATCAACACCCTATGGGGAGTGGTGCTACTACAAGAAAATCACCTTTGCTAAGACAAAGATCGTCGCCAAAAGGCTATTAATCCTCGCTGAAAGTTTTTCACGATGACCTATCATGGCCAAAATGTCGTCGCTGAAAGCCCGTCTATGAAACTTCTTAGACATGACATGTCGTCGCGGAAAGTCATATTAAAAAAATTCAAAATCTTTACTACTCTATAAAGCATTTAGCTCTTTTTTTTAATACAAAATTTTAAGTTAAGTAGTACAAGTAATATAACATGTTTTACAATAACTTCCGGCAACAATCTTAACACTTTTAAAATAGTACAACTCAAATAACATTAAATACATAATTAAAACTTTACAATAACTTTCGGCATTTAAGACAATTTAAATACATAATTAATACTTTACAATAACTTCCAGCATTTAAAACCATCATAAATTAATTACATTTAGCTCTTTTTTTAAGACAATTTTTAAAGTTAAGTAGTACAAGTAATATAGCATGTTTTACAATAACTTCCAGCAACAATCTTAACACTTTTAAAATAGTACAACTCAAATAGCATTATTTACAATATGTTCCAGCAATGATCTAAAACACTTTAAAACTGCCAAAAAATTAATTACAAAAAACTGTCCTAAATTTAATGACAGAAATCAGACCAAAATACTTTGCCTATATATACCTTATAACTGTCTACAAGAAGTGATGTGTGATGAGTGAAGTACATATGTATTTAGCATGATCTAAATAATTGTCATATTTACTTACTGTTTTTAAAAAGTTTTATATTCTACCATGTAATCTATAACTATTATTAAAAGACTTACCTTTTTTCCTTTTTTAGCTATTAAATCAGAACCTATTAATCAATCAGAACCTTCAATTCCAAAATCAAATCAATTTAGAAAACAATTTTGGTAAGTATCCATTTTTTCAAAACACGCGGGTCACTCGGGTATTCTTTTAACCCGGATACTAATTAGTCCAATATCCCCATTCGTCTTCACACACTGATCTTTACCCTAGCTTCCTCTCGACTAGTTCGTAATTTCGCGTGTACAAGGTTCGACGATTTGGAGTTTTAATCTAATGATCTAACCCTGTTTTTTGATTTGTAAGTTTTCATATATATACACTGATAATCTTTTGAATATTCAACTGTTTAGGTTTTTTCTTGATTATGTGATTTGCGAGAAGGTGCTTCGTAACTCCACTCATACAAGGTTCGACGATTTGAAGTTTTTATCTAATGATCTAACCCTGTTTTTTGATTCGTATGTTTTCATATATATATATATATACATTGATAATTTTAAGAATATTCAACTGTTTAGGTTTTTTTCTGATTCTGCGATTTGCGAGAAGGTGTATACGCGAAGGTATGTGTTGAATGAAAAGCTTTGTTATTCGAGTTGTTACTTGATTTTTCCGTGATATGATTTGATTTATACTTCATCTTCTTCATTTTGTTCTCTATTGTGCTTTGTTACTTTATTTGTTCTTCAATTTGATTTAGGGTTTTCCTTCATTTGATTCTTATATATACGGTTATGTATTGAATTTACTACTTTGAGGCTTCTTCATCTTCTTATGTAGATTTAGGGTTTTCGTTCAAAAACCCATATCTGAATTGGTTTGATATACTTAGAACACGTATTCTTTGAATTATTGCTTTTTTATATTTTCTTGGTCTGTGATTTTGGGTTTATGAACAAATCATTATATGTAGAATTGAATGTTTAACTTTGTTTCGTATAGTAAATATAGGGTTTTGAAATCTTTCCTGCACCTGTTTATCATTGAATGTTTATCATTGAATGTTTATCATTGTTTCTTATAGTTTCTATAGGGTTTTTACATCTGAAACTTGATTAGATATACTTAGAACACTAAATCTTTGAATTATTGCTTATTTTATTTTCTTGGTCTGTGATTTTGGGGTTGATGAACAAATCATTATATGTAGAATTGAATGTTTTACTTTGAATTATTGTTATATGTACAATTTGATGAACAAATCATTATATGTAGAATTGAATGTTTAATTTGATTTTGGGGTTGATGAACAAATCATTATATGTACAATTTGGCATATTTGTTATGTGTGTGTGCATTATACGAAGATGGAGTGATCATAATGTGTTTGTTATATTTTTGGCAGACAAATGTCGTCTGAGATCAAGTATATAGAACAGGTTATTTCAATTAGTTATGGTTCCTTTATATTTATAGATTATCCACCATAATAAGATGAAGATATCTAGATTTATGTTATTATACAAGTGATGGATTTTATCATCCCTTTCAAACAAAGACACTACGCTTTCTTGGTAAGTAACATGATTACCAAAAATAGTTGTTTTACTGAATAAATATTTGTATATTTAAATCCTTTTATTTCTTTGTAGAATCTTCAAGAAACTTATAGTTGTTTTATTGAATAAATCTTTGTATATTTAAATCCTTTTATTTCTTTGTAGAATCTTCCTGCTACTTTAAAACATGCTTTATCGCCGAGCGTTCCCGAAAGGATTGTAATCCGTAATGCTGACTCGATGTGGGCAATGGAGGTGAGGACGGATTCCAAAAGTGGCTGCCTTCAGTTTTATGGTAAAACACTATTGGAGTTCTGTAAGGCTAAAGAAGTCGAGTTTGGGCATGTTTTCCACATGCAAATTAAGATGAAGGATATTTATCTTACGGATTTCAAGAGTCTTGGAATTTCAAAAGAACTTAGTTTCAACTTAAAAATGGGAGGTACACATCCCACGTGCTGTGTTTAGACACTTGCTTCTTCGGTACACCATCAGGTTGCTTATTTATTTATTTTTTTGTTTGTTATATGTTACTTTCTATTATAATAATTGAAGTTTTTTGAGTTGATGTTTAAAGACTCTAAATAAATACTAAAACAGTGATTGTGTTTATAAATTAAGAACATTTTGTTAAGTAAATATGTTTGAGATTGCTATGTTTTACCATTACCAACTTCCTTAAGGAATATATATACTTATTTTGTAAATCGAACTTCATACTTTATGAAACTGGATCTTACCGTATGTCTAGCCTAATTACTGAAATATTCTAATTTGTTGTAGTGTGATTCAAGTTTAATATAATTACCAACTTCCTTCTTGAATTTGATATAGTTATGCTATGTGTAGTATAGAAATGTTTATCTTGCATCTAAAACTTGAATAGATATACTTATAACACTAAATCTTTGAACTATTGCTTATTTTATTTTCTTGATCTGTGATTTTAGGGTTGATGAACAAATCATTATGAATAATGTAGAATTGAATGTTTAAGTTTGAATTATTGTTATATGTACAATTTGATGAACAAATCTTTATATGTAGAACATATATTTTTAATTTGATTTTGGGGTTGATGAACAAATCATTATATGTACAATTTGGCATATTTGTTATGTGTGTTATGGATAATATTAGGTACTAAAACAGTGATTGTGTTTGATATTAGTATATTGACAATATCCCCATTCAAAAGTATATTTCTGAGAATTTATATTTCTGAGATTGCTATGTTTTAAACTAAGATGGTTATGTTAAAACAGGTTATTCCAGGGTGTTTTATCCAAAAAGATGTCGATAAGTGTGTTCTTGTCACAAAAGTTAGAAACTACTATGTCATTATATGTACAATTTGGCATATTTGTTATGTGTGTTATGGATAATATCAGGTACTAAAACAGTGATTGTGTTTGATATTGGTATATCGACAATATCCCCATTCGAAAGTATATTTGTGAGAATTTATATTTATGAGGTTGCTATGTTTAAAACTAAGATGGTTATGTTAAAACAGGTTATTCTAGGGTGTTTTATCCAAAAAGATGTCGATAAGTGTGTTCTTGTCACAAAAATTAGAAACTACTATGTCAATTTGCTGGAAATTGGAGATGATGTAGGCTTTGGTAGTAAGGAGTGGGAAGAATGTTACAAGAATATTGGAGTGTTTGAAGGCTGTTTTTTGGTGTTTCAGAATTACTATGGACCTTGTGTTTTTGAGATGAAAGTATACACCCCAGATGGTATGCCATCGAAGATCAGACTCCAGACCAAGAATTTTTGGTCTACCACCAATATATCCTGTTTTCTGATGAGATAGGTATCTTTTTGTGATTATATTTTATACCTTTTTTATTGTGAATGATGTAATGTGATTTAAAATCTTATATGTCATTCAGTTGAATTTATGGGCCGTGAAGATCGGGTCTTCTGTTATGATGTTCCTTTTTCCTTTGTATTCGACAAAGTAAAACCAGGTATACCCTTCTTAAATATTGTTAATATTTAGAAAGAATCTATAACTATTAGTTTACATGTCTGGACTCTTACATATCTTAATGTTTGGTACCTTTGTATCATCAGGGTCTCCCTATAAACCTCCTAAGGAAAATCCAAGTGTACAACATCTGATATCAAGAAATGTAACACCACCCATCTTAGGTATACAAAATGAGCCTACTAATAATATCATAATATATTAATATTTGAGAGGGTGTTTTTCTCTTACCTAATATTATGTTCCGTACTTTTTTTTGTATCATTGGTGAAGAATTCTAAGAGAACTCTATTGTCTCAAACTCAACAACCTGTGGAACCACCTCAAACTCAACAAGCTGTGGAACCAGCTCCCGTAAATCCAACTTTTGAGAAACAACTTGATAACAATGTCCTAACAAAGAGAGGCTTGGTAAGTTTCAAATTTTATGTAGATTAGTTATTTTTATTCTGTTTATTTCTTATTTAAGAGTATAATAAATTCTCATGTTATCTGTAGCTCATTCCCGGAAAGTTTGTTTCTGAGCACCGGATTTATCAATACCAAGATGCGGTTATGGTTTGTGGAGGATATACTGCAGAGATGAAGCTAAAAAAATTATCAGGATTTGAGGAAGAAGAGGTCCAAACAAAGTAATCATGTATGCATTGTTGGTGATTGGGTTGAGTTCAAAACACAAACCAATTACAACACTGGTGACATGTTGCACTTTAGTTTGGACCGGGCAGATTTGGTAGACGGTAAAGTTTTATTTACCGTTACTTAAAAAACTGCATATGCATCGGGGGTAATTGGGGGAGTTTGAGTAAACATGTTGCAATGTCACCAGCTTTTGTTACCTTTTGAAAACACTAACAATAAGGGTTAAATAGTTGTTAGGAGGTTTGGGTTCAAAATGTGGAAGTTTAGGACTATAGATTTAAGGTATTTTCTGGTGACCTATAATCCGTGATGAAATACTGTTTTGTTTGCAAGGAAAAACACGTATTAGTATGATGAATCATTTTATGTTAGGAATGTAAATTATACATGGTGTTAATTTGCCTGCCAACAAAATCCTTACCAACAACACAAATTGAAAGGATTTGATACATGTTCTTCATTTTTTAAATTTTATTAGTTTTGATAAATTTTTAAACTTGATAAATTTATGTAACTTGATAAATTTTTGTATTCTCGATAAATTTACGACACAAACCAATTACAAAGTAATCATGTATGCATTGTTGGTGATTGGGTAGAGTTCAAAACACAAACCAAGATGTTGCACTTTAGTTTTGACTTTGGTAGACGGTAAAATTTTATTTACCGTTACTTAAAAAGCTGCATATGCATCAGGGGTAAATGGGGGAGTTATAGTAAACATGTTGCAATGTCACACACCAGTGTTAGCTTTTGAAAACACTGACAATCACTGTTAAATAGTTGTTAGGAGGTTTGGTATCAAAATGTGGAAGTTTAAGACTATAGATTTAAGGTATTTTTTGGTGACCTATACTCCGTGATGTTAATTTGCGTGCTAACAAAATCCTTACCAACAACACAAATTCAAAGGATTTGATAAATGTTCTTCATTGTTTAAATTTTATTATACTCGATAAGTTTTTAAAGTTGATAAATTTATGTAACTCGATATATTTTTGTATTCTCGATAAATTTTTCAGAATTAATCAGATCAAAGGGTAACAAAGTAAATGCTGATAATTTACTTACATATTTTTATTTATATTTCAAATTGATTAATTTTGATTTTTTAGTAATCATTGTTTATTATCATATACATAACATGTTAGAAAGGTAAAAATAAGAAAACATGTTTTACATATTTTTATTTTTATTTGTGAGTAAGCAAAACTGTAAATATAATATAAGCAAACAACACACTCATCCAACACCAATCCTACGAAACAAAGACGGAACTTAGTCAATGAACCTTAATGTATATGAGCAGGTTTTATTAGCCAACTTAACCATATATATATATATATATATATATATATATATATATATATATATATGAGATTTTTACAACCTTTATTTTGTTTAACTATTTTTTAATCCACGAATCTATAATACTTAGAATAATTGGTTCTTAATACAACATTTTTTACGATTTTTATGGCTAACAATTTTTAGGGTTACCGATATATTTAAACCTGTTTTGGTAAAAATCGTGTTAAAACAGATTTATATATTAGAATTTCGTGTTAATAATAAAATCGTACATATTTAAAATTCTTTGAATATATCTAATAACTAAAATTTAATCTCTTTATTTAAAATAGATTTGTCAACTAACTTCATGATAATCTTGAAAATTAAATCCTTAAATCTCTATTAGGTTGTTATACATAACCTTTTATATTTACGGTCATTATTAAAAGGCTTACCTTTTACTTACGAAAATCATCTTCCTCTGGTTCAATTGTTTGAGTGAAACAATGTTGATGGAGGCTACAAAACTTTCATGTGAGAAGATAACATTTGTTGAAGAAATTGATGGCAATGTCGATGAATGTACCATAAAGGTCATGGTAATTCTGAAGTGGAAATCATTCTATAACAACACTCCTCGTGTTGAATCAAGTATGGACTTCATTTTACAGGATGAAAAGGTATGTCTTATTTTTAAATTCTTATGACTTTTGTTTAAGCATGAAGATTTCATTTGTAAGAATTATATAAAGTTTGATGTACTTGAATCTAAGATTTTATAGGGTGATAGGATATATGCTACTGTTAAAAGAGGTCTTATAAAGATCTTCGACCACCAATTGAAGGAAGGTAATTCGTATTTAATTTCAAACTTTGTGGTGGCTTCAAACAGTACTGATTATAGGGTTGTTGATCATAAATAGAAGATCAACTTTTATCGTGCAACATTTTTCAGCCAGCAAGTGATTTTAAATCTATGGAGAGTGTTTATCGTTTTGTAGACTTTCAAGACATTACACAGAGAAAAGTTGACAAAACAATCAATTTTGGTTAGTTTTCCCATTAATAACTTTTTATTTCAATATTTGATTTACAGATGCTAATTTATTTATTTTTTTCAAAAACGTGTAGATGTCATTGGTCGTTTGATATCATCAGGTGCTATGAAAGTTTTCCATTCATCGGGTCAACAAAAATGTGTTATCAATTTGCAATTACAAGATTTAAGGTAGTTTTTTACAACAATATATATAGTATATTGATGATACCTCTTTATTTAATTTATAAAATACAAATTCAATATATATCCTAATGTTCTTGTGATCTACAGTGGTGAAAGAATTGGTTGTGCTCTATGGGGTGAGTATGCACAGAAGATGCATAATTTATCAAGTCAGGTAGTAACAAAGACAATCAAATTGTGATCCTCCTGCAACTTGCTAAGTTTTATCTATATGATGGTATGTTATTTATTGTATCTTTCTATTAGATAAAAAATATATATTTTTCCTATTTTATATATATATATATATATATATATATATTTTGAAATAAAGGTGTTCCACAAGTTTTCAATTCTCTTTATGGTTCAAGATTGTTTGTTAATGATGATATCCCTCCAATCTCCAAGTTCAAGGAAAGGTGTGTATTGATAAATCATTTCTTATTTCATGTGCTTCTGTCTTAGATTGAAGTGTATTTTAATAAGTTTTTTTTATATGTAGCTTGAATAAGATTGATAAGATTGATAAAGATTCATCAGCTTTAGATGTTGTTGTTGAGTTGTCAAGTGACACCGTAGTAACAAATGAGGTAGATTTTTATAACAGCTTTGAATTCAAGCATATCGATAAGTTGTTTGATAAACTCTGAGGTACATTCATTATATTTTGTGTTTATCAGTTCTGTTTTTCCGCTTCTCTGTATTTTATTATATAATCTTATTTAGTTAATTTCGCCATTTCTGACTTCTTTATATTTAGCCTATTGGTTGCATTATTGTTGGAAAAGTTATCAAGATCGAGCATGAGCATGGTTGGTATTTTTCTAAATGTGCGATTTGTTCCAGTATCGTGAAAAATCAGGATGGTATGTCGTTATTCATGTAAAATGCCTACAGTTTTTGACACGTAGATCAATATTTTACATTATTCATGAAAAATATCTTCATTAATGAAAAATAACTTTAGTGATAAATTAATCATTTTATTTTTTTATACAGAAGATTCAACTAATCTGTTCAAATGTGTCAATTGTGATGATGTTACTGATGCTTATCATAAGTAAGTTTCTACCTTATTGTCCTTTTACATTTTCTCTTAAATCTATATATACTAAGTTGTGATTTGTATTGGCTCTAATTTTGTAGGATAAAAATATGTGTTAGAGTTCAAGATAACACATGGACTGTTTCTTTAACAATGTTTCAGAATGATGTATTGAAGATTGTTAAAACATCATATAAAATTTTGTTTGGTAGAATGAAAAAGGTATGTTACCTTTTTGCAAATGTTTCATATTTTCACCTTTTTTCTTTGAGTTAGATGATGTTTATTTATTATTATGAATCAGATGTCAAAGTTTGTTGCATTTCCGGATGAATTGAAGGTCCTTTTAAACAAGAGATTTGTAGATTTCAGACTTTAACATCAATCAAAAGTATTACTCTATCACGGTTAATCGATTGACTGATAAAGAAGATATTATTGAAGCCCAACTTAAGAGGTCATCACATATGGAGGTGTGAAATATTCCATCTAATATAATATTTTTATAAATTATAAATTACATTATTAAAATTTTGATCTGCGAGTAACGGGTATTTTTAATATGTTATTATTATTTTAGAATAACTTGTTAGAAGTTGATCCTCCACTCACTATAATGGATGTTTCCCGGGATTAGAGTGAATCAAAGGTAAGTTATCTTATGTTGTTTTGTAATAATTATTTTTCATGGAAATTACAAGTCTTAATGTTAAGACTAACAGTATTAAAATTAATACTAATGGTGTTAAAACATTCTGTTTAGGATGCCATTTCTATAACCGGAGATAATAGGACACCGTTGGAGATTGTTTCAAGCACCGAATCAAGTCCTGGACAAAAACGCAAATATGAAGTTCTTGAGAATGACACACAAGTTCAGTCTTCAACCTCAAATAGTTTGCCATTTTCAAACAAGGTGAAGCAGCCTAAAGTAGAGAAGGATTGAGAGAATTGTTTGCATTTTTTCGTAGCTACCAAAGTTGAATAAATTTCCAGTTTGTTTTTTTTTCATGAGTATCTTTATGGTTGGACAAGATTTTAGGATTTTTTTTCTCATTGTAATGGTACTATGGTTTTGGTTATTGAATAATTATTTGTGCTTTTATATTTATGGAATGTTTTCTTTTTGGTTGAATTGACTGATTTATGTCTCATACTATTTGATTTTAATATCTATCATTGTTCTCAAAATATTAACAGTCTCTGTAGTATTGTATTATTGTTTAAACTGCAATAATTAAAATCAAATACCTTATAAATCCTTATTGTTCTGTAATTTAAGTTAATACAATAATATTAATGATATATTTTATATTTTGATTGTTTTGCCAGATTTCAACTTAAAGCTTGAACTTGGAAGATCTGCATTCAACTTAAACCACCAACTTATGGTAAGTGTTTAATACGAAGCACATGATTATAACATTATTCACAATTGATGATCTCAAATTAGAGTTTTTTAAATAAAAATGGTTGAATAACAGGTAAATATGTACCGTTAGTTTAAGTTAAAATAATGCTATAATCGATTGTGAATAAGGAAGTTAACTAACTTTCCTCATTTTTTGTTCCTTAAACTTATCTAATTAGTAGAGATAATAATAATTTTATTATACTAACTAATAAAATTAAACAAATGAAGTCTGCTAAGGATAAAGCCTATTCATGTTGGACTTCTCCATTTGAAATGTCTTCCGAAAATCTTAAATCAAAATTTCAAATTTCATGCAAGCACTAAAATGTGCGGGACTATTTTCAGGGGTGTAAAATCAAATTTGTAATATTAATCCTTAATACTATATTCTTATTTTCTCCTTTCTAACACTTTAGATCCAAAGTATATTCAATTTTTATGTAGTTATTCTTCTAAAGGAGTGAATGAAATGGATAAAAAGTTGAACATTTCTTCAACTTCTAATCAATATTCACGAAAATCATGTTCATCAAGTATGAGTAAAAGACCTTCTGAGCTTGTTGGTGATTCTACAAATAAAAGGATCACATTAGATGACATCTGTAATGGTATGAGAACCTTATGTATTTATATTTTTTTATTGTAGTTTAGATATTATGTATTAATTTTGTTTTAATAAACTGATTATAATATCATTTTCATTTGTTTATTACTCAAAGCTATTCCAAAAAGAAATAATTCGGTAAAAGGAGTATTGATGAATGAGTCTTTAAAGGAAAACTTGAACTCTATTATTGAGAATACACATCAACAAAAAAGTCCAATGATTGCTCCAAAAGGCCTCTCAAGAGTAATAATCCTTCTGAGAAATGAATTTTGTTAGTTTATTAACAAAATAGGCAAAGTACCTGATATATGTAGTTAAATTCTCCATATACATAATTAGTTGATGCTTTGATATTAATCTTCTTCTTTTCTGATTTTTGTTGTGTAAATTTTATTTTAGTTGTTTATGAAGTGCTTGTTTCAACATCTGAAACATCTGAAGAATATACCATGTTCATCCAACGTTCAAAGGACATTAATTCTTTTTGTCAAAAATCAAATCATGTCCAAAGAAGTCCAATGATTGCTCCGAAAGAACGTTCAAAGGACATTAATTTTTTTTGTCAAAAATCAAATCATGTCCAAAGAAGTCCAATGATTGCTCCAAAAGACATGTCAAGAGGTAATATTTTAATTTAACTTTGAATTTTGTTAGCTTATTAACAAAAGAGACAAAGTAGCTTGTTTCATATTTTCTCCAGGTACATAAATAGTTGATGCTTTGATATTAATCATATTTTTTCTCTTTTTTGGTCTCTTAATTTTATTTTAGTTGTTTATGATGTGCTTGTTTCAACATCCAAAGAGTATAACATGTTGATTCAACATTCGAATGACATTATCTCTTACAGTCAAAAATCAAATCATGTCCGAAATTCAGGTGTTGTTCTACAAGATATTTCAAATGGTTTGTATTTTCATATTAATTTTACATGAGTTTATTAATTTAATGAATCTTGCAAAATTAAATTATGGATTGTACTAATTAGACGAGCTTCAAATTTTAATTTAGTCAATCCTTATGAAGAGCCTATTTCTACGTGTGTAACACGTGATACCCGTGTGCAAAGTGATAAGGAGTCTATCCAGTTTCAACCTTTCATGGATAAACATTTCTCATCAGGTATATTTATTATAAAGTTATCATACATGCTTTGTCAACTTTTATAAAATATTATTTTTAGTACTAATTTCAAAGTTCCAAAAATTCATTTAGACAATCTTTATGAAGTGGCTATTTCGACGTGTGGTAGCTCTGATATGTCCATACAAGCCATCCATCATTTATTGTTACACAACAATTTCCAGCATTTAAAGATTCCTAAAATTTTATATCACTTCGTAAGTTAATTATATTCTTTTCTTCTTTTTGCTCAACAGGTGTATCTACTCAAACTGAAAAATCTTATTTGATCTCAAGTTTGTGCCATTCTAATCTGAACAATTCAAATGTATCCTCTCGAGATTTGAATGTTTCAAGTAAGTTTTACGAAATATATTATTAAAAAGATTAACCTGTATATTCTAGAACAAACAAACTTAATAGTTGAAATTTGTTAAGCTCCATCAGTGGCATATTTATGTTTATCAGTTAGTTACTTTAAATATGATATGTTTACATATTGTTGTAAAAAATCGTCAATGTTGAAGAAAAATCAACATCTTAATACTTTTGACATTGGTAGTTCGTAAAAAAAACACAAGTATGAACGGTGCTACTTTCAAAAGAGGCAGAAATCAAGTTTCTCCGAATGTGCCTGTAACACCGAATCAGCTAATATCAAAATCAGTGAAAATTTAAGTTTTGAAACTATGTGGATCGATTTGTAATAAAAGTATTTACCTGTTTGATTATCTAACTAGTAACTTAAAACAACGCAGCGGACTATTTTAAACCAAACCAACAAACCCTATTAATTATTACAGATTAAAACCACAATGATTTGGCGTTTATATTTACATAACAAAAATGATGCCAAATCACATAATATCAGTGTTACTACATCATCGACCGACCATTGTATTCAAAATACAATTTACAGTGTTCCTTGCCAAAAGACATATACAAATCCCAGCAGAGATCCCATCTCACTAGGCACACCTACTCCTTATCTGTAAAAAGGAAATATCAACGGGATTAGCTATATAAAATAGCTAGTGAGTACTAACAAGCATAAAAAGCAATAAAACAAGTCATATACATATTAAGAGTTAGCAAATAATGCTATCCTATCACATAGTGGAGTGCTGACATGTCCAGCGAGTGTATTATATTGCCGGGTTGCAAATCCAACTCAAACCACTACCACTCGGGGGAATCAAACACCGCCAACCGCGCTGGTTTCACCACGTGAGTGAATCACCATGCTCGTTTAGGAACCAAAGGCTCATAGGCCCAGCCATTTAAGGCAATCACCCCATATAATCTAAGGAACGGCACTCGAGTACCGTTGATCCAGAACATTATGCCCGAAGGCCCAGGACCCAGCCGAAGCTGACCTTAATCAAGAAATTGTCCGGACATACATATAGCTCATCAGTAATCCTTTTCAGGAACAATTGCATGCATGCTTTTACAGATAACTTGTATTCATCAATATATATATGCACATGTATTCAAATACATGTTCACATATCGTTTAATCATGGCCTTACTTACTTGCATACATATAACTCCCATGTGTACCATATTTAGCATACAATAAACGTGTACTTCAATTTACAGTTAAATCTCCCTTTATTGAACTCATGAAAGTCAATACTCACCCGTTAGGCTAATATTAGGCAAACTACAGTATTGGCACTCTTGGTACAGTCGGAATACCTAATTACAGATTACACATATCAGATTGAGTGTAAATCAGGACTGTCACTGGGCAAGGCACGCCCGTGACTTTCGGGGCACGCCCCGTACCTTGGTCACAGGTACGCCCCGTGACCAAAGGCACTCCCCCGGACCATCTAGGGTTAGGCACCGTACCTTTTCGAGGTACACCCGTGCCTACCCGGGTACGCCCTAAGGCACGGTTGGATCTTGAGAGGTACGCCGTGCCCTTTGACACACAGCAGCAGGTTCGAACAGATCCTGCTGTGTTCCATTCCAAATTGACCAAAACTCAATTCTAACCATTTCCAGATGTTACCTTTCATTCATATGTGAACCTATGTTACATAAACATGCTAGAAACACATCTTTTACATATTATAACAACATATAGCAGATTTGGGATCAATTTCTACCTTTTGACCCATTTTCACAAAATCATCAAATTCATCATTAAACATCAATACAATTACACAAACTGATTTCTAAACATCTGGAATTGGTTTAGGAACAACTTAGAACAATTAACTTCAAAGATTGAAGCCAATTTAGACATGGACCCATTTGAACCTAAAACTAGAACTTCAAGAATTTGGAGAAGAAAGCTTACAAGAATCAAAGAGATGATGAAGAACAGATTGCTACAAAGATTAACAGCAGATTATTGAGTTTAATTCCAGCCTTGATTGCTTGTGTTCTTCAATCTTCAAGCACAAAGGGAGAAAGAGGCAAGGTGAGTGTATGTATGTATGTGTGAACGTGTGTATGTACAGAGAGAGATAAACATGAGGACTAATATTAGTTCTCATTTATCCATAAGGGGTATTTTGTTCCAATTTTCAACATACAACTCAATGCACGAATACCCGTTTTAACTAACGAGGATATTTTTGGAAATCTCGTTTGAAACCATTTAATATTCAACTATTATTATCTATTTTCTTTATTATTTTTAAATTCCGATATAATTAACCAATAACTTATCTTCTTTAAATACTTAACATATATTCTTAATTTAATTCTTTTAAATTAATTCGCGTACCAAATGGAGCGCACGAATAGGCCCGATTTGAGGATGTTACAGTGCCTTCTATGGTTATAGCTTGTGAAGAAGAAGAAGATATAACACCACTTAATCCAAAATTTTTTGGCATATCTAAAGGTATGCAATTTAAAATATTATATTTTGTTGTTTATGTTAAGTTATCATTTCATGATATAGAATATTAAAAAGATGATTAGAAATTATGAACCAAATTTTATTAGATTACGTTTATATGGGAAATCTTGATATGCCATGTCAAGGATGCAAAGCTAAATTGTGGAACCATGAAGCAGATAGAGGAAATCAAAAACTGAACTCAAAGATTTACTCTCTATGTTGTATGCGAGGAAAAGTTGTTCTACCCAAACTAGCTAATCCTCCTTACACGTTGAAAAGGCTTTTTATAGGAGCAAATGAGCAAAGTAAAGATTTTCTTAAAAAAATTAGAAAATACAATAGTTTCACATCTCTTGGTGAAAAGAATGATAACAGATATAATAAAGGTGGCGGTCCTTATAGTTTTAGAATGCACGGAGAGAATTATCATTGTATTGGTACTTTGCTTCCTGAAGATGATCAGATTCCACGATTCTGCCAACTATATATATATGATACTGATCATGAGACTTCAAATAGATTCAATGCTTACAGGTGTTCATATGTTTTAATCTATGATATTTTAAATTATGTTATTGTGTATATATATATATATAACTTCAATAATATAACATGTTTTTTCAGATCTTCTAACGGTGATAACAATTCTGATGACAATTCAATGCAAATTGTAACTGTATTCGAGATAAGAAGCCTTTTGGATGACATTAATCCATTAGTGAAGAAATTTAGAATGGTTAGAGATCGTTTTTCTATGAAAGGAGATGAACAAGTACAATTAAAGCTTATTGGTAGAAGAGATAGGGATGGTCGGATGTACAATCTTCCTACGGCAATGAAGTGGAAGCTTTGATTATTGGTGATATCGATGGATCGTTTAGTAAAAGAGACATTATCTTGGAGCGAAAATAAGGACAGTTAAAAAGAATTAGTGAATTGCACCTTTCTTACCTTGTACTTCAATATCCTTTACTTTTTCCTTTTGGTGATGATGGGTATAGAACTTATATATTCCTCCGAGATGTACAAAGTTCTGATGAACGTGGCGGGACAAAGTTGTCCATGATAGAGTGGTTTGCATACAGATTGCAACAGAGAGATAATGAGGATTCACTTTTGCTAATCAGTAGAAAAGTGTTTAAGCAATTCTTGGTAGATGCTTTTACAATGATTGAAAACCAGAGGCTTTACTATATAAAAATTAATCAGAAGAATTTAAGATTTTCTACAATCAGCAAATTGAACACAGCACATGCTGATGGTCTAGGAGATTCATCTTCAATTGGTAATCGTGTTATCCTTCCATCATCATTCACCTGTGAAACTAGATAAATGCAGCAAAATTTTCTAGACGCATGGCTCTTTGCAAGTGGTATGGTTATCCAGATCTTTATATTACTTTTACTTGCAATCCAAAATGGCCAGAGCTATGTAGAATCCTGGACAAACTTGATTTACAAGCTGCAGATAGGCCTGATTTAGTTAGCAGACTATTTAAATTAAAGTTGGATGATTTAATATTTGCTTTAAAGGATGAACACATTCTTGGTCGTGTCAATGCAGGTATCTAATTTGTTTGTTTAAGTACATAGTCTTTCTTTATTTCAAAGACATTAATCATAGTTTATTCTTTTCTACAGTTGTGTATAATGTGGAATTTCTAGAAAAGAGGTCTGCCTCGTGCTCATATATGTTTATTCTTTAGAAAAGAAGATAAATTGCCAAATCCTGATGATATAGATCGAATTATATGTGCTGAATTACCTGATAAAGAAGAGGATCCAGAATTATACCAATTGGTATCCGAATTCATGATGCACGGTCCTTGTGGAGCCGATAATCAAAATCTCCGTGTACAAATAACAACAAACACAAATGTACAAAGAAGTTTCCAAAGAAGTTTAATAGCCATACATACATTGACCGTTACGGTTATCCTGTTTACAGACGTCGTGACACTGGAGCATTTGTTGAAAAAAATCGGGTTGTATTAGACAATAGGTATTTTATTTCTGTTACACATTTTCACTATTTAGAATCATTTTTCCATCTAATATTATAGTTAAATATGTATAGATAATCAAAGTGTGTGTGTATATATATACACACATATATACAAAAGACAGGTTTAATTTTTCACTTCTATACATTCATATATACTATAACTATAAAATAGTTTTTATACTATCAAATTTAACAGACTGAAAATATATAGATTAGTTATTAAAAAATTGTTAATTTTTTTTTCTTATTAGGTATGTTGTTGGATATAACCCTGTTCTGCTTAGAAGATTTCAGTCGCATATCAATACAAAATGGTGTAACCAACTTGGATTCATCAAATACCTTTTTAAGTATATAAATAAGGGCCTGGATAGGATTACGGTTGGGTTTTCAAACATCAATAAAAATGTTCCACATTCAAATGATGATAACCAAAACGGTGAGAATGAAGTCAAGAATTACTTTGATGCTCGATATGTATCTGCATGCGATGCATCATGGCGTCTTTTTGGATTTGAGATACATCATCAAACGCCTCATGTAGAGAGGCTCTCATTTCATCTTGATGGTGAGGAACCTATTGTTTATGAGCCTAGCAATCATATCAATGATATTTTAGGTAAATTGTCAATATGCAAATCTCAATTCCTTCGGTGGATGGAGTGTAACAAAACAAATGAACGTGCCAGAGAGTTGGCATATGTTGAGTTTCCCGCATATTTTGTTTGGAATCAAAAAGATAGAAAGTGGACCGAACGAAAAAGGGGTTTTGCTCTTGGAAGAATTAATTATGTTTCTCCTAGAGCCGGTGAGGCATTTTATCTAAGAGTTTTACTTAACAAGGTCAAAGGTCCTACATCTTACGATGATATCAAAAAAGTTAACAATGTTACTTATGATACATTTAGAGATGCTTGCTATGCTCTTGGTCTTCTTCATGATGACAAAGAATATATAGAATGTATTGAGGAAACATCACGCTGGGCAAGTGGATCATATTGCAGATCATTATTTGTTATTTTAATTACTTCAGATACTTTGTCAAGACCCGATTATGTTTGGGAAAATACCTCGCAATTTCTTTGTGGTGATATTCTTCATAATCGTCGTAAGGAGCTGCATCTTCCATGTACCTTCTTTAACTTTAATGAAGAAATTTATGTAATTACATTAATAATAATTAACATATTTTCGTTATTTCCTTTTTTAATAAAAATTATGTTTCAGATCTTGAGCTTGATGAGAGTGTTATAAAAAATATTGCTTTAGCCAACATTGAAGATATGCTGAAAGCTTATGGTATGACTTTGAAAAATTTACCTTCAATTTCATATCCTGATTTCGAGGTTATTGAAGATTCTTGCAACATGTTGATACAAGAGGAATTGTCATATGACAGAGATTCATTGAAGCAAGAACATTATCTTATTTATTCTAAGATGACCGGTGAACAAAAAGTTATACATGATAAAATAACGAATTATGTCATCAAAGGTGAAGGTGGTGTTTTCTTTGTCTATGGATACGGTGGTACGGGTAAAACGTTTTTCCGAAAAACTCTATCGGCTGGACTTCGATGAGACGGTAGAATTGTAATAAATGTTGCTTCAAGTGGAATTGCTTCGCTATTACTTACGGGAGGTAGAACTGCGCATTCAAGGTTTGCTATTCCTATTAATGTAAACGAAGATTCTTTTTGTTCAGTTTCTTCTGATAGTCATTTGGCAGATTTGTTGAGGAAAACAGATCTTATCATATGGGATGAAGCTCCAATGTTGCATAGACATTGTTTTGAAGCTCTTGATAGGACATTACGAGATAAAGTTGATCAACGATACAACTCTATACCTTTTGGTGGAAAGGTTATTGTTTTTGGAGATGACTTTCAACAGATTTTACATGTAATACAAAAGGGACGAAGAGAAGATATTGTCAATGCTTCAATGAATTCATCTTGTATCTGGAAGTATTGCACAGTACTTACCTTGTATGTTAATATGCGTCTAAAGACAGGTTCTAACGGTGAAAATGATGAAGAAACAAAACAATTTGCATATTTGATCTTGGACATTGGAGAAGGGAATATTGTTGGACCAAATGATGGAGAAGTTGAAATAGAATTTCCTCTATGATGTTTTAATTTCTACGGACGGTGATCATGTTCATTCAATCACAGAATCTATATATCCTTCTATCGATGATCATCTTTATACTGAAAATTACTTTCAGGATCGAGCAATATTGGTGCCAACAAATGACGATGTTGAGTATATAAATGAATACATGGTATCCAAAATTGAGAATGAGGGAAACAACTTATTTGAGTTCTGATTCTGTGTGTGCTGAATAATTGTCAAGTTCATTTGATGAATCTTTATACTCTCCTGAGATTCTCAATTCATTAAAAGTTTCTGGATTTTCTCATCACAAACTGTCTTTAAAGATTGGTGTTCCTGTTATGTTACTTAGGAACCTAGACCAGTCTAAGGGTTTATGCAATGGAACAAGGCTATAAATTGTTCGTCTTGGGGCACATGTTATTGAAGCAAAAATCATTTTTGGAAAAAATATTGGTGAGATTATTCCTAGAATGAAAATCATTCCATTAGATACAAAACTTCCGGTTAATTTCCAAAGAAGATAATTTCTTCTAATGCTGTGTTTTGCCATGACAATCAACAAAAGTCAAGGACAGTCGCTTTCAGAAGTTGGTTTATTCCTCAGGAAACCTGTTTTTACACATTGACAACTATACGTTGCCGTTTCACGTGTGAAAACAAAAAAAGGCTTGAAAGTTTTAATTTGTGACAGCAGTGGTAATGTTACAAACAAAACCACAAATGTAGTGTACAAAGAAGTGCTTCAAAAAATTTAGTTACTTTTTTTGTATAAACATTTTTGCTATATATAAGTTTTTTAATATATTTCATTTATTGCAAACTGTTCCATTTCGTTGTAAACAACTATTTCATTTTGTTTTAATCGAAGTTTACTTTTGTAATACCCGTACGTGTACGGGTCAATAAACTAGTATGATCGTAAAAGATGGTATGAATTCATTCATATAAAAATAGAATGTTGTCATTTAAATGTAAGTGTTGCGTTAACTTGATATTTGTACGAAGATCACAACCATCATATTCTCCGGCAACATCACAAATAACATGTTGAATTAACAAGTCGACAAATAAAACTATTTTACCCCGCCGCATCGCGAGGGTAAAATACTAGTTAAAATAAAAATGGTTTTTGCCACGATAAGATGTCCTCGCAGAATCTTTAGAGACGATATTGTCGTCGAGAAAACTTTTTTAAAAAGTATTTTAAATAGTTTCAGCGAAAGTCGTCGATAAAGCTTTTTTTTATTCTTTATTTGTTTACATTTATAATATTTACTTGCTATTTATAGTAAATTTAAATGCTAAAACTGTTCTGGTACCGGTTTTTTAAGAATAAACTACTTACACCAACATAGTTTTACACAAAACAATAATATATTTTTTACAAACTAGTTTAATAAAATTAAATAACAAAATATATAACTAATACTCATCATCATCCAAGTCTTCCTCATTCACATCATCATCGTCCTCAGTTACGTTCATAGGAGAAGCAACTGGTTGAAAGTCGGGAATATCAAAATTTACTCGTTTTAGTGCATCAAATAATATTCCAAATTTTGCATTGTTTGTAGCATCATGATTCCGCATCATTTCGTCCACTTCTCTTGTGTGTATACCCTTTCTTTTGGTGGTTGGTACTTTAGAATAGATGCAATAGCGGGTAACTTTTTGTCCCGTCCACGATTATGCCAACAATGTTCACCTAATGTTTGTGAAAGTATTTGCTCGTCTGTCATGAGATTTGAACTCCCGGCTTAACTTTGTCTGAGTTGCTCCATTTGTTGTTGTGTAATTATAAAAATTGAAATTTTTATCATTAATATCGTGTTATAGATAATATTTCTCAATAACATTAACTTTATGTTATAATATTTTTATTTCTATCATAAGCTAAACATAATTAAGTATAAGCATTAAGTGCCTGCAATAGAGTACTTTTGTATTATAAAATAAGTAAAAGCCTAAAAATTCCTTATACCTTCATTCCATCCCCACCGATTAAGACCATGAGATTACAAAACAACAAATTAGATCATATAACAATGCTCGATTGCTCTCTTTCCACAAGTATTTTGGCATTAAAGGGTTAAGTTTAGCCAAAAAAATATCCATTTTAATTAGAATATTAAAGAAATAAATATAACTATAATCATAAGTTAAACATAATTAAGTATAACATAATATAGGAGAAAAACCATACCTTAAAATGATGTTCTATTTCGCCGGACTCCTTGGTTTGTCGCGGAGATAAAAAACTAAAAAGAAAATGGCAATGTTATCTATAAAGAATCTAACAAACACTACTAATATTAATTGCAATTCAAGAACTCGCCAGAAAATATGGAGATTTCGCCGGAAAAAATGGAGTTTTTACCGGAACAATGATGGTGTTGACAAATTAAAGGAAGATAGTAACCCAAAATCCCTAGTCGCGCCTTGTGTGGCTTCAAAATCACAGTAAAAATCAAAAACCCGTATGAAGGAGTGAGAGGTCGGTTGTGAAAAAGTGAAATGGGTTAAAGAGATGAATAGATGTGACTGTTGTAGTGTTTTTACTAGGCTCAGGTTTCAGCGACGACATTGTCAGCCACTAAAAGATTGAATACGACGGCGTTCGATTATCGCATTTCCATATAACTAAAATAAAAATTAAAAAAAGATTTTAGGGAGGTCGCCACCGAAGATCATGAAAATCATTTTGGCGGGCTTTCTATCGCGTAAAATACATTTTACACTCGGAAATAAATTAAAGAAATCTTAATTACTTTTAGTGAGGACAAAGTCTTCGCCCAAAGTATTCAATTGTCGGTGTTACTTTTCCAAAGTAAAAAAGACGTGTATTTTTGTCATTTAGTGGCTTTTAGCGAGGACATATGTCGTCGCGGAAGCTTGCAATGTCTAAAAGAGAATTTTCATGTAGTAGGCCGAAAATTAAGAAAGGGGAGAGAGAGAATTTAAAAAACTCAAAATTCGAGTGAGGATAAATTAGGTTTAATATATATATATATAAACCCTTATCTAAATGAGTTTATTTCAAATTAAGCTCACATGCCTATAATGAGTATTTAATTAATAAATTGTTCACAAATGACCCAAATTAAAATTTTATTTTACTTGGAAGCTATAGCACATAACCATAAAGTCCAATTTTGTCATTAATTGATCGTAAATATATATACATATTAATTTTTATTATTGACATACATTTATTATTTGTTGTGAAGTCAACTTAATTGTGTGCAATCCTAAAAAACCTACAATTAAATAGACATCCAGTTACTATGGTTGCTCTACTACACATAGCCTAACTGCCCATACTGCACTATCAATCTGCATATGCTTTTAAGGACACCATCACTACTATCGGATATTAACCAATATTTGGGGATTATCATGTGGGAATGATCTGTCACCTACAAATTCTCTAGGATACTCTTGACATTCTTAGCGACGTATGAGATTTTTTTCGTTGCCTTATGTGGCGGTGAGTGTATACGCCTGGTGCACATAATCTAGGCTTTACTAGCATGGATATACATTTAGATCCAAGGTCAAAAATGACATGAGAAATGGGGGATTGAGTATACGTTGCTAGCATATTCAAGGTGTTAAGCTTGCTAGCTCTAGGTCTGATATCTCATTTGGAACCTTGTTGTATGTGATCTTTGTTGTGGGTTCTAAGATAGTCCTAGAGTTAGGATCGATCTAACCCGTGACTGCTTTTGATTGTATCATGCAAGACATGTGACCTGCAACACGCTTTTTAAAAAATATGACTTGCGACACACACGATAATGGTCAGGTCTATCCATGCCGCCTTAGCCTGTTGTGACCGGAGGTTCTACATGCCATTACACTCTATTTCGAAACTTTGGATTTTTTTCCCAAATTTTAGGAAAAAATATAATATTGAGTTTCTCATTTAATTATCAAATTTCTTTTCTAAATAATTTTACCATCAAAGTTTTTTTCTATCAATGGTTTTTTTTCTATTCCAATTTTTTTTTCAATAATGAACCATCAAAGTTTTCGTTTAATTTCGGTTTATCCATCAAAGTTTTTTTCTCAACAATTTTACCATAAAGTTTTGAATTTGTTATGATTTAAATCTCAAAGTTTTTTTCAAATGATTTAAACTTGAAGTTATGTTAAAAAAAACTGAGTACTTAAGTTTTGTATGGTTTTCGATTTTACCCTCTCTACTTGATTATGCATTTTAGTTTTATTAAAAACTTAGAGTGAATAATGGTTTAACCATCAACGTTTTCGATCAATTTCGGTTTAACCGTAAAAGTTTTTTTCTAAACGATTTTACCGTAAAGTTTTAAATTTGTTATGATTTAAACCTCAAAGTTTTTTTCAAATGGTTTAAACCTTGGAGTTTTGTTACAAAAAACTAATTAATCACTTGAGTTTTGTATGATTTTCGACTTTACCTTCTCTACTTGATTATGCATTTTATTTTTATTAAAAATTTAACAAAAGGGTTAAATCATTATCAAAAATTCAAGGGTTAAATCGTTTGAGAAAAAACTTTAAGGTTTAAACCAACAAAAAGGTGTAACTTTGAGGATTAAATCATAAGAAATTCAAACTTTACGTTAAAATCATTTGAAAAAAACCTTGACGATTAAACCAAAACTGAACTAAAACTTTGATAGTTAAATCATTATTGACTCAAAAACTTAACAAAAGTACTTGAAGGGTTAAATCATTTTTTAACAAAAATTTAAGGGTTAAATCGTTTGGGAAATTTTTTTAAGGTTTAAACAGAAAAAAGGTATAACTTTGAGGATTAAATTATAATAAATTCAAACTTTATTGTAAAGCCGTTTGAAAAAAAACTTTAATAAATAAATCGAAACTAAACTAAAACTTTGATAGTTAATTTATTATTGACTTTTATATTTCACAACTTTCAAGCTAAATTTAGAATCAAAATGCATGAAAATACAATTAACTTTGTCTTAATTATCATTGTATACAATCAACTTTAAATTCTTAAAAATAATACAACGAACTTTCATAATTCACTCATTGAATGCAAACAATTTTTTTCTATGTCTAGTATTTAGCTACAATTGTATACAATGAACTTTTCTATAATTTCCATTGTATACAACAACTTGCATACAATGGAAGGATTATAAAAGTTCATTGTATTATTTTTAAAAAATTAAAATTGATTGTATACAATGATAATTAAGGCAAAGTTCATTGTATTTTCATACAATTTACCCTTTTAAATATATGCTAGTTAATTTAAAAGGTTTGAATTTCAAATATTTTGAAAGATAGTTTTGGTTGATATCAAAATTTAGCTTACTCCTTTATAGTACATTTACAACCTTAAAAACTCTTAATTTTAAATAACTTGAATGTACTAAAATACTCTTTCTTAACCATTTCATTCTCTCTCCTAATTTACTTTAACTTTTAAAATACCTCTTTTAACCATTTCATTCCCTCTCATAATTTACTATAACTTTTTATCTTTTTAAAATATCTCTCTAACACTAAAATACCTCTCACACAAACACAATTATCCACCTACATCAACATAATTTTCAAAATCTTATTAACTTCTCCATCCTTATTTCATAAATATAAATCTTTTTCTTATTTTGATGTCTTTTAGAATTTATTTTTAAAATTAATAAAATAGTTTATACAAATAAAAATAAATAAAAAATTGACATTGTATGATACTATCAACATGATGTAAAATACAAATTATTTGTCGTCGCAGCATTGCGTGGGTACTTTGCTAGTATTTATAAAATGGTCCGGGTTTTTAATCTTTTCAATAGATTAATTTGTGTTATTTCGGAACTTTTTTCTGTAAAAAAATAGGTGTTATTTAGATTATTTTAAAAATACTAGAAATATTAAGGGGGTGCTTGGTTGGAGGTTTTAGGGGGTAAGAAAAGACAATGGTAATAATTAATATTGCTTGGTTTGGTGAAATTAATCAATTATTACTCATTATTGAGTAATGAACTATTTACTAACAAATTGGGTGTAATGGATTCAGCTATGTATCTGCACCAATTTCACTCTTACCACCTCCGGCACCACCACCGACTGCCGCCTCCTCCGCCACCACCACCACCGACCACAACCACCACACCATCGTAACTAGTTGCACAATCACCACCCCTACCACCTCCGCCACCACCACCACTACTCACAATCGCCGCCATCATCATCGTTGGCTTGCCACTTATCACCACCTCCATCAAAAACACCGTCTTTACAACTACCACCACTTTCGACCATCAATAACCACCACCATCGCCATAGATTCAAGTGTACATTGGTCCACCAACCACCACTGCCGCTGCCACTACACTCTACCACCATCATAGAGCACTTCTACCTCCTAACACCACCTATACCGACTATCACAACACCTGTCGCAACCATCACCGTTGTTGATCACTATCCACCGCCAGTAATTTCCTTTATTCGTTACCTCAACCAACATCACCGTCGCCACCACCAACCATCACCCCGAACAGTTGTCGCCACCATCACCAACCACCACCAGTGAACATTATAATATATATATGTATCTAATGACTACCTATATTAACCAAGCAATATCAATGGTAATGATAATACTAGGGAATGCTCATTGAATTCCTTTGTAATTTAAAATTGTAGGATCCTCAGAGTTGAAACCCAAAATAGCAATTCGAGACACCAGGTTTTCCTATAACATTACAACTAAATACCTAGCCAAGCACGGGATTCACTAATTGTAAAACAACTATTACGTTCATATTTACATCACAAGCTAAAAAACCCTCCATAAAATGGTCAGCATACTCAACCCAAAGGGTGCAGCGTAAGCGTTGCCTCATTTTTTCCCCCATTTTTGGGTATGTCCGCAAGATCAACATAATAAAAATTCAGGAAATATTAGACAAACATCCATTTAATAAATTTAAAAACTAAAAGGTTGGTCGGAATTAAAACCAAAAGAAATTATACATACTTCTCATTTAGTAGTTAGAAACAAACCATCCGTGCAGAACATCCATCATTTGATGTATCAATGAGATTCATGTATCTGCCTAGCACACCAACAACATCTACATACCAATCCATCAAACAGTATAAAAAATTATGCAACAAAACCTATATACCAAAGAACACAAATGAAAATAAGAATATGCTTAAAAAATTACCTATTCTTTGCTCTTCCTCAACTTTTTTTCAAGAATGTTGTCAAATGTCGTAAATGAAAACATGTTGACTTCAAGAGGAAAACCATTTCTTACATCTTTCACATGAGTGTGTGGCAGGAAATTAACTCGGTAGGCATGTGTACTCATTTTAACACGAACATTGTTATCCGCCACACCAAAATTATTAATAGCATAAACACTACACTCACAATCAAGTCTTGAAATTTCATTATCAACCCTTTCTTCACGGATGCCGAAATCCTAGTTTCCTTTAAACAAACAAAACAACCCAAAAAATGTATATAATAATTGTTCTATCTATTCCAAAAGTTTAAAAATAACATACATACCTCCTCATCCATCAAAACCATTTCAATGCTATAAGCTTCGGACGGTTTCATATACACATGCTATTACCACAACCGGAGCACATGAACCTTGATTCTCCAACCATCGGTATCGGGTTAACCTCGCTTAATAGATGATATTGGGATGCCATTTTCTTAGCGGCAACAAAAAACACATAAAAAGTATGTGTTAACAAAAAGAAATTAAGAAGGATTCTAATCAATTTATAAACTCATAGAAATGAAATTTAAAAAAGCTGCCATTACCTTCAACTCACAATTAATTAAAATAACCAAAAATACAAATTAATTGATACTTAAATGACATAAAATCATAAAAGGCCTTTAACTCCCAATTGATTGAAAGAACCGAAAATACAAATTAAAAACATCAAAACACCTTTGATTGAGAATTAAATAGATATTTAAATGATGTAATAAACAATAAAAAAACGGATGAATCAATAAATTGAAAGACACCTGATTACTTAAAGTATTAAAGAAGTAGAATCAATAAATCAAATAGTATTGGATGAATACAATCTAAGCCCATTTACATTTTAAGAGCCCAAATGGCTAACACATCATCAAAGCATGCCTCCTAATTAGCTTAGAATAAGGAATTACCATTCTATAATTGGTGCCACATAGGATAGGATGCTTCTTAAGTTATAAGGGATATAGATGGGGACCGGTTTTTAAAACTCATGGAACCGGTTATTATGATAAAACCGGTCTCCTAGGGTTCAAATCCTCCTAGGGGCTTTTTTTTAGTTTCAATTTGCTTAGTTATTATTATTTATTTTATTTTTATCATTATAAGATAAATATATAATTAACACATTATTATTTTTATATTATATAGGGGTGTGCATATAAATCGAAAAATCGAAACCAATATGTTAAAACCGACAAAACCGAAACCATTTCAAAATTGAAGATTTGGCCTTAGAATTTTGAAAAACATATGGGTTTGGTTCGATTTTGGTTTTAACCATAAACCGCCCCGTTAAGAAACTAAACCAATAATTTTTAATATACTATATATATATATTTTAAATTTTATATTAATCAAATATTTGTCAACACATTAATTACTAATCCCTTAAACTCAAAATTTTAATTTCTACTTTGCATAATAATTCTTATTTATTTTATTATTATAATTATATAATTAACACGTTATTCTTAATCGTAAGAGTAATTAGTTCCAAGTGGACTTAGTTATTACTAGCAAGGTAGTTGGGCTTAATTGTTGATAAGGTATCTTGGGCTAACAATAATTAAATTAGGTAAGTAGACCCATTTAAGAAATCCAAAACCTTAAGACTTGATACTAGAGCAAGGGAGACGGGAACACAAGCCATCATCATCAATGGATACATATGATCTAGAGGGGATTAGGGATTCATAACCACAAGAATCATAAGTAATTATGATAAAACCGGTCTCCTTAACAAAAGGATATTGAGAGTGTGGGCTACGTGTTAAATTACATAACATGGGGACCGGTTATAATAAAAAAACCGGTCTCTTTGAAAGGAAGTCGTGGGGACCGGTTCCTCTTCTAAAAACCGGTTTCCATATGTAACCATAGAGACCGGTTTTTAAGTTGGAAACCGGTTCCCGTGACTTCCTTTCAAATAGACCAGTTATTTACACACGAACTGGTCCATAGTTTTTAAAACTACATAAAAGCCGGTTTTTCTATGAACCGGTCTCCATATGGGGTCTCTATCACAAGTTCTGTAGTAGTGAAGGTTGTTTCATTTTAATAATTTAAGTAATATATAATAGCAATATCATTTAACTTAGGTGATATTAGGTGCGTCATGCATGTATCATTTCCCCTTAAGAGTAGGGTTGACAATTCTGTTATTTTTGTTTCTATATATTTTTGTGTCGATCCATTTTTTTTTACAAAATTTCATTGTGTTCGGTTCCATTCGTATCACTTTATGTAACATCCTCAAATCGGGCCTATTCGTGCGCTCCATTTGGTATGTGAATTTATTTAAATGAATTAAATAAGAATATATTTGTAAGTATTAATAGAAAATTAGCTATTGGCCAGTTAAATGTGAATTTAAAAATAGTAATAAAAATAGATAAGAATAATAAAATATTAACTGGTTTCAAACGAGGTTTCCAAAAATATCCTCGTTAGTTGAAATGGTTAATCGGGTGTCGAGTTGTATGTTGAAAAGGGGAACAAAATACCTCTTGTGGATAACTCAAAAACCATGAGTCGGTTTTTAAGTCACCACATCAGCTTACACACACCCTCACACCTAAGAAAACACACGCACACCTCACGCTTTCTTCTTCTATTGTGTTCTTGAAGCCATTCTGATCAATCAAAGCTGGATTAAATCAAAGAATCAAGTTCAAATCTTGTTCATAATCTATTCATAAGCTTCAATTCATCATCTTTCTCACTTCTTGTAAGCTCCTTCTATCTTGTTCTTCATTTTTAGTAATTAGGTCAAATTGGGTCAAAATGGAATTAGCCATTAAACTTTAGATTTCTTGATAACAATCTGTTCTAACATGATTTGCAAGTTGTTTGGGACTGATTTTATGGATTAAAGATGCCAACTTGATTGTATTTCTTGAAATTGACCAAATGGGTCCTTAATGGTGATTTGATGAATCAAACATGAATTTGATGTTAAACAATGTTATTGTAGTGTTTATGAACTCCTTTTGATGTCCCAAACTCTGTACATATGTTGGAAATAATTAAGAACATGTTAAACTTGGGATTGAATGGAAAACACTGTTGTGCAGAACACATTTTCGCAGCTCTGAAGCTGTGTCGCGGCGCGACCCATTAGGGTGTCGTGGCGTGACCATGTGTGCAGCAAACAGGTTGTTGTTTTTCAATGTTCAGGGTGTATGGACTATGGTTGAATCATTTTTGACCATTTTAGGGGTATTTGGGATAGTTTATGCATTTTTACTAATTTAGACACAATTAGGGAACTTAACACTAGAATTAGTATATGTATATGATATGTGGTAATCTAAATAGACTTATATATATACAATAGGTAATTAAGCATTCAAGGAAGGCCGGAGCCATATTTGTGTTGTTTTAAGCACCAAGGTGAGTACCGGCTTTTATGAATTCAATAAAGGAAGTGTTTGAATGCTAATTGGTTTAAACGAACACGGTATGTTATTTATTGCACATAGACTTGTATATTTATGTATATAAGCTTAGAAAACAAGTAGTGACATGATGAATGATATATTTGACATGTATTTAAGTACATGTATATTTATTGTGATATTTTGATGAATACAAGCCATATGTAAATGCATGCATGCTATGATCCCTTCAAAGGGTTAATGATGAGCTATGTGAACGTCCGGACATATATGTTATTGAAGGTCAGCTTCGGCTGGGTCTCATGGGCCTTCGGGCAATTGTTCGGGACCAATGGTACTCGAGTGTCATTCTTTTAAACTCTTGGGGTGACCGCCTTAATTGGCTAAGTCTAATGAGCCTATGGCTCCGTAACGAGCAGGTGGAGTCACTTATGTGTTGAAAACAGCACGGTTGGCAGTGTTTGATTCCCCCGGTGGTTGTTATTGAGCTGGACTAGCTATCTGGCAAGATATAGCACTGCTGGACATGTCAGCATTACCGCTATGTGTTAGGATAGCATTGTATACTCATTCTTGAATCATAACTTGCTTTATTGTATTCATACCTGTTTGTATTCACTAGCTATTTAAATAGCTAATGTTGTTGTTGTTTCCCTTTTTACAGACAAAGAATAGGCAGGCTTGGTGAGTGGGGAACACTTGTAGCTGTTGTACATGCTTTTGTTGGAACACTGCTTTTGGTATTAATATATACAATGGTCGGTTTAGATTAATGTAACACCGGTTGGCATGTTTGGCAAGTTTTGTATTGTATATTTGTATATACGCCAAACATGTGTTTTTAAACTGTAATAGTAAATAGCTTGGGTTTGTTTATTGTTTTAAATTCCGCTACATAGTTTTGAAATTCGGTTAAGTTAACAAACAAATAAACATTCAATTTACAAACGGACCCATGCAGTTTGAAAACTCAAAATTTATCTGATTTTTAAGGTTTCAAAGGCGGTGTTACACTTTATTTCGTGTTAGGTTCGAGTAAAGTTTCGAGTTTGACCCCTTTTTGTGAAATTAACATATCATCAACTTTCGATAGGCCGTTAAACGATACCGGTATCTGAATCACCCAACCGAAATGAGTTTAGTTAACTAGTATTTTGCTTTGATTATTAGTTTGGTTTTAGTTGGATAACTCAATATTTGATCATTAAGAAATTTCAATTTAAAATTTTGATCGGTTAAGGTTTTGTTTTGAGTTTGATTGGTTTGGGTTTTTGAAAAAAAAACAAGAAACATGTTTGTAGTTAGTGTTTAGAATTTAGATTAATTCTTTTCAATTTGAGATTTTTGAGCAAACCATCTTCACTATCTCAAATCCAATCGATTGATTAACTCCATTTTTTTCTTTTTTCATTTTATGTTAAATCTAAGTAGTTTACCTCTTTTAAACAAGTTAACTTTGAATTAATCAAATTAACCTACCATAAATTTTCACATTCATCGAATATTAATCTGACTTAATTTCATGTGAAGTTGGTGTTCATCTATATGAGTTTTGGAATATGTTAAAAGTTGGCCTTGCGTTTGCTACTAAGACATGCGGGGACATATTAAGGCTGAGATTTAAGACACGAGCTCGAAACTTGACCTGAGCCGAACACGAAATGGTTGAAACAAACCTAACACGAAACTAAAATACGTAAAAAATGGATTGACATGAAAATGGCATGAAGTCACGATTTAAATTAAGGTATAACCATTAACCGATATTGTTAAACAAAAATATTAATTAAAAGTAAATTATATAACATTCAAAGTAATAAGTAAATCTAAAACGAGACAAAGTTAAACTAAAAAATAGCTGCCAAATGAAATTAAAATCCTTAAAAATCAAAATCTTAATTCCACTTATAAATTGTGTTACTTATCTTTCGATCCCGCCCATAAAAGGGGTTGACTCAAGATTCAAATCCGACACAGTAATCCAGATTTGGAAGACAATTTTATGTGCTTTAAAGTCTATGTAATTTTTTCTTGAATATCTGAATTTCATCCTAGGAAAACCATCCCGTATTTTTCTAGGTAAAATTGGTTGACACGAACCAAGTTTTAAGTTTAGTAAAAAATGATCATCACACGAAAGCAACACGAACCATTAAATGATCATCAAAGCGACACAAACCATTTTACCGGAACACTGCCTGAATTGCATAGCAAGACACATGTTGATAGAGCTTGTTTCGAGATAGCTAATCTCCTAAGAAAAAATGAGATGGAATAAGGAATTTGGAGCAATTTTTTGTTCTATTCATCCAATGCAAAACCATTACAATTTATAAAAAAAGAATAATAATGGGGCATCTCTCCTACTAAACCCACGATGCCACAAACTAAAATATGCATGCAGAGAAATAGGTAAACGTGATTCCTAATACTTCCAAAAGATCATGGAAGTATCCCTTCTAGAATGCCTACAAAAAGGGAAACGTGCAGGCTCATGCAACGGCTCAAAGACTACTAGACTACTTCCAAACTTCAGCATCAATCAAGGTAACGGGCTGGCCTATTGGTTGTACGCTTGGGCCTCATGGGCTGATGCACAAAATGAGTTGGGCTTGGATCAGCACACTGGGCCTTATCTGGACTGCTTTCTGGGCTGCTAATCGAGACACTGCTATCACATGTAGGGGGTGTTTGTTTAAGCTTTTTTTAAGGGCTTAAGCTTATGAGCTTAAGAGCTTTTGAGCTTATAAGCTTTTGAGAAAAAAAGTGTTTGGATTAGCTTATAACTTATGAGTTAATAAACTTCTTTTAAAAATATAGAAAATGACTAAAAATAGCTTTCTTACATTAGCTTATTAATGTATAATGACTAAAAAGAGGGTATAAAGGTAAAATTATAAAAATAAGCTCACATGAAAGAAAATAAACTAGTTCAAGATGGCTTATGAAAAATAGCTTATTTTGTTAAAAATAAGTCAATAAACTTAAGCTAATAAGCTTAGCCAAACACCTAAAACATAATAAGCTTAAAATATAAGCTCATAAGCCAACAAGCTAATAAGTAATCTTAAACAACACCCCCGTCGTTACTCGGTTGAAACGATATCGAGTTTGAAGTGACCGAACGAATTCAAAACCCCCACGAAGAACAATGTTGCCGTATCAAAGAATTCAAGCTCAGGTAAGAACTCTCGACGCTGTTACATCTAAAATCGGACACTATTCGCAATTAATTCCAACTAATTTTAGCTACAAGTTGACCCTATTTTGCATTTATGCTGATGAAGTATTACAGTTGTCAAAACTGAATGCCATTGAATGCGCATGTTATTTAGAACTAGTTTCACATCTAATACCTTTCTTCTTCTTCTTCTTGTTCTTAACCTTACATTCGTGTATCAATATACAGATTTCCGATGTTCTTCGGTTTAATTTCTGTATTTTTTTTGGGGAAAATATTGTCATGCAATTTGATTATTTTGACCTAATTTTACTAGTGCTAATTGGGATTATTGTTCAGAAGCTGAAAATGATCTTCTGTACGTGCTTTTAACGTAAATTTAGGGCAAAATTAGTTGGCAGTTATCATCTTTATTACACTTATTTCAAAGCTCTTGAATGTAAGGATAAAAAAAAAACAAATTTAACCATCTTTATCCCAGATTACCTTCAAATGTGGTTTTGCAATTCAACCTTTTATGTTTCAAATTACTAATTGATATGAACTTTTCCAAGTTTGTAGTTCGAAATTTTTTTATGACAAAGCCAGAAAATTCATGAATTCAGGGTGAATTCTACAATAAGGAGGGCAAGAATTTTTTCATTTATGATCATGCACAATAGGTTATCTGACTTGTTCACTGGTTGTATACAATTTATTATGTTCATAATGGCATCATGCTACTTACATGAAAAGGGGAATTTGATAGAAATGTAAAGTAGCTACATTGAAACAACTTGCTACAAATGTGCAATCCTTCATATTGATTTAAAAAGAAAAAAAAAGTTTGCCATTTGCTGGAATCAAATTGATAAGGAACCCTGTGTACCAAAAACTCCATTTGAAGATATCCGTGTTCCCTTGTTCCAGTTTGTGGTGATGGAAAATCTGGTGGAGAGTTATGCAAATTTCATGGTTGGGGCTCCAATTTCAGATTAACCCTCAAAATTTAGAGATTTTTGCAATTTTCATTTATTTAAAAATTGGGTATTTTTGTCAATTGGGTTCTATCTTTAGGTACGGGACTTATAGCATCCAGCAGAGAAAAATGCTTCATTTTCAGGGTTATTTTATGCAGCCGATAAATGGGATTTCTTCCTAATGTTGTTTGGGAGCATTGGAGCTTGTATTCATGGTGCTGCACTTCCAATTTTCTTTGTTCTATATGGTCGTATGATCAATTCTTTGGGTCATTTATCTTCCCATCCTCATAGATTATCTTCCCAAGTTTCTATGGTAGATAATACATACATTTCGAACTTTCTTTAATCGTCACACTTTCTAACTTAGTTAAATACTTATCAATTCATTTCCCTGAGCAGAATTCTCTGTACTTGGTTTATCTTGGACTGATAGTTTTCATATCATCATGGATTGGTAATTTTCTTCCCTTCATTCCACACAATGGTTCAAACTTTGACTTTCAAAGTCAAAACTAGCTCTCTATTGAATGTTAATATGGGTTTCTTGACAGACTAGTTCTGGGTTTTGTTTAGACTGGATTTGGAAAGATTACTCATAAGGAAAACCAGGGGTTGGGTTGGTAAATGATAAATTGATTACAATTTCTTTTTTTTTTCTTTTAAGAAAGCATTATTTTCGCTTATTGCTCTGATGATTTACAGGGGTGGCATGCTGGAAGCAGACTGGAGAAAGGCAAACAGCATGTCTACGTTTCAAATACCTTCAATCTGTGTCGAGAAAGGATATCAAATTTTTTGACACCATGGCTAAAGATAGAAATATACTTTTTCACATATCTAGTGATGCAATACTTAGGTAGCGTTTGGTTGGCAGGAATCCTTGGTATTCTGAAGGAATTGGATTGGATTCCTGTGTTTGGTTCACTGTAATGATGGAATCCGAAGGAATTGGAATCCATCAAACGAGGGAAAGTGAATTCCATCACTAGATGGAGGGATTTTAAAATCCTTTGAATGAGGGAATGTGGAATATCACCTTGTTACCTTTAAACATCTCTATAGCCGTAAGGATTGGATTCTATTCTATTTTGTCTTTGGAAAAATGGGTCAGTTGGGCAACGCTCCAAATGGATTGGAGTCAGAATGGGCAAATTTCTGGTACGTCTTTTGTTGGGCTGATCAGAACACCTTTTGCCTAAACTCTTTGTAAATAATTACTGTCTAAAATATGGAGCCCTGACTGTTTGTTTGCATCTGTAGGACAAGTATTGTTGGATGGCCATGATATAAAGACTCTTCAATTAAGTTGGTTAAGAGGGTTCATGGGGTTAGTTAGTCAAGAACCAGCATTATTTGCAACAACTATAGCCGAAAACATTCTCTATGGTAAACCGGATGCCGATATAAACCAGATAATTGAAGTTTCAAAAGCTGCAATCGCTCATTCATTCATTCAATGTTTACCTGATGGTTATCAAACTCAAGTAGGAGAAGCAGGAACCCAACTTTCAGGAGGTCAAAAGCAAAGAATTGCGATCGCAAGAGCCACACTTAGAAACCCAAAGATTTTACTGTTAGATGAAGCTACAAGCGCACTTGATTCCGAATCAGAACTCATTGTTCAGCAGTCGTTAACTACTGTTTGTCAATCGGGTTCTATCTTTGGGAGGTTATTAGGAGATGATTATTCTATCTATAAAATTGATTTATCAACGGAAAGTATAGGGTGAAGCTATGTTATAAATTCGTAAAACAAATATTTTTTTTGAATGAATCAATTTCAAAAGTGAAAAATGTGTTCAACAACTTTTAAATATTCTATATAGAATTTTATTTTATTTATAAATCACATAAACACTATGCAAGTTACTATACTTATTTTTATGTAATATCTATATATTATATTATAAAATAATAAAGATGATTATTATATAGAGTGCGTTTGCTACGCAATTTTTTTGAACCTAGTAGCTTTTTGTTTTGAAAGATAAAACTACAACTCTTGTTCGAATGAAAAAGTTTGAAGTTTTTTTTATAAACAAAAAGATTCTTGAAGTTTTTTATATATGAAATTACTTAAATACCTTTTTTAATAATTTTACAATTGCTCCTATTTTTATAATTTGTCATTTTACACCATTTAATTCTAGATTTTGCCAAACACATATACAAAATAAAATGTAAAGCTCCCAGCTATAAACTATTTCTGCTAAATACACCCATAGTTAAATTAAATGTACAACTAGAAAATTAATAATTTCTACATATAAATCCATATAGCTAGGGGTAAGAACGAAAAACCAAAACCGAGCAAACAAGACCAAACCAATACAGAAACTACTAGCTTTGGTTTTTAAAATTTCAAAAACCAATTTTTTTCAGTTTAGTTAGGTTTCACTGTTTCTGGTTTAGACCGAACAAATAAGCAGAACCGAACAATTAAAGCCGGATCATGCTATAGTTCTATTCTCGAGATTTTTTTACGAAGAAAAAGGAAGATTTGAAATGAAACTAAAAAACGAGGTGTTTTTGAAAGAAAAGAAAAGAAAATGAATAAAAAGAAAAAATTTAGGTTTATTTTATCTTAAAATCTTTTTGTAAATAGGAGGAATTGGACGGCTAACTAAGAGCGTTTTCTCTAGTTTCATTTTTCAAGTTTCAAAACCGAACAAATAAGATGAGCCATTCTTATTCCCCTTGTTGAACCGCTAAAGAACAAGGCGTTAGGGTTTTGTAAACCCCTATACACAAATCACCGCTTGTAACATCAAACATCTGTGAGACCACAGCCCCAAAGTCGACTTGAATCTACACCCAATATGAGTATTTCGATTTTGCATCTACACCTCAAATCGCCGCTTACTGCTCAATCCTGAAGTGTCGAAATGTCAGTACTCGATTTCACACGAGTATCTCGAAATCTCAATCAGTATCTCAAAGGTAATTGTTCATTGTTCTTAAAATTTTGATGAATAATCTGTTTGTTGTTTCTAATATGTTTATAAGTTATATCTATTTGTGGACTACAGACTCTTTGTTTTGTTGTTAACTTTTGAGCCTCTGCCTCATCTGTTTCCAAAAGCTATCAATTTAAATTAAGTTGTTTCTGATTTTTGGGAGTGATAAAAACAATGATTCAATCACGCCTCACGGTCTCAGCGAATAAGAACTGCTCATGAATTCCAAATCGGTAACTCACGCTCACTCAAAAAATCTAAATCTCGAGGTAAATAAACTCCAACCCTAAACCTAACCTGGTTGAATTTTAAAGAAGATATGGTTTATCATTTGTTATTTGGGTATATTTATGAGTTTTAGATTGGTTTATGTGGTTGAAAATTTGACGTATAGTTTGTTGAATTAGGATTTTTACCTAAATTAAATGTTTTATGTTTTTAGTAGTCCTGTTCAAAAATAAAAATTATTCACTGTTGTTGCATTACGCGGGTATGATGCTAGTTTTAAAAGAAATGAAAATAAAAAATAAAATAGATAACATGTCACAACCTCACTCGTGCTGAAACTAAAAACCTAAACGTCGTTTCCTGTTTAGAGCTTCATCCTCACAGCAGTCGCACAATCAGACGCTTCATCAGCTCATCTCTCACAGCCTCATCCATCGACATAACGTTACAGCTTCAAACCATCACAGGAATCGGCGATCTGAAACCGTCGGCAGACGATTGCCCCTAATCTCTAGATTCAAACATCGACATTCGACAGTTTCCCTATAATCGGTAAGATTCAGCTTTTCACAGCCCCTAATCAGCGACAATTTCATCCTGGTAACAAGTTACAAGTGATATGAGTAAATAGTATTTCTGAGTTTTTGATATTAGCATTTTATGGAGATTAGAATAGGGATGACAAAATGCTCCGAACCTGACGAGGAAAACCGAAACCCGATGAAGTTCGGGTCGGGTTGGGTTTAGACATTTCGGTTTGGGGTCGGGTTCTCGGGTTCGTTATCGGGTCAAGGTAAACCCACCCCGCCCCGATATATATAGATATATTTAATTAAAAAAATATTATATTATATAATTATATATACACATATATTGAAAATAGGTTTAGGGTATTCAAGATTCACTTGTTCTTCTAACTATCGCTGCAGCCCACCGCCACACCCCCCACCTTCGAGTCTTCGACAATCCACAGTCTGTCGCCTTCGACGGTTCGTCTTCGAGGCTTCGACGGTCCACACCGACAGTCTTCGACAATCAACACTCGATACTCGACCTTCCTTCTCCAGCCCGCCTTCGAGGCTTCGACAGTCCACACCGACTCACTGCCACCGCCGCCCTCTATTTCTCAGTTTCTCTCCTCGACAAATCGACCCACTGCAGCAAGAAGCAACCACGATTGACCACTGTTAATTTCTGGAAGTCTCGATTTGTTGTTCGAATCCAAGTATTCAAGCTGTGCAAATCAATCTGTCGCAGGTATCGTGTTTCTTGTTTTTGATTAATTTGAATCTTTGATTAATTAGTTAATCTGTTATGTTGCCTTGATTAATCTGGAAGTCTCGATTTGTTATGTTTCTTGTTTCTTGTTCTTGATTAATTTGAATCTGTTATGTTGCCCACTGTTAATTTGATTCCTGTCTTTGATATGTGCAGAAGTTCTTTTCATGTTTCTAACTGATTTTATAATATTTGATATGTGCTTCTTCATGGAACAAGTTGTATGTTAGGAAATTTCTTCATCATCATGTTCCTGATTCAAACATGGACATGAGATCTATTTTTTTTTCTTTTTCAAATTTGTCCCTTGATTGACTATGAATTCATATAGTTTTGTGGGGTTTAGCTTCACCATCAACTATGAATAATTTTCTCTGCAAGTTAAGTTCAAGGAATGTATTACATAGCTTTGAGTGACTGTGCATGCAAAGGGATGATTTTAATACTGATCTTTAAGTCATTGCTTAAGGATTATAATTAAGTTTATATTAAACTAATATAACAATACTGATTAATGTGGTTGGGTCACACAAGCTATATAAAGCAACTTCATAAGTAGCAAATGACTGTTTCTAAAGAGAAGGTTAAGGTTTGTTGGAATTGCATTATGCACTTGCCTTCAGATGAAAATGGAGTGAACAAAGAAAACCAGGTTTGTTTGTCTTTCTTATCACAATTTTTTAACAACAGTTACTTCAAAGAAAACCATAGTCAAGGAATCCTTTTCGATCTTTTTATTTTATACATAAACCATTTGCTATATATTTACATTCTTGATAAGGATCATGATTTGTGTTAATGATGTAATCATTATGGGATTGAATTAATCCTGTGATGCTTGTAGTAGTCATGCTGATCATGTTTCTGTGTTAATGATATAATACATCTTATCTACAAAGCGTTCTTTGATGCCCCTTTTTTTTGTTGTCAGGGAACAATTTCTTTCAAATATCATCTTCTTGTAAGGCCTTTGTGGTGAATTTGTGACATGAATTCTTTAATTACTATGTAGCCTCGGTGAAAAGTTATTCAGTTGCATCCTTTTTGATTTTTTTTAGTTTAAGTATTAGTATATAGATATATATATAAATATATTATATGTTTTCATAGGGTTAGCCAATGGATTTAGTATTGTTAACAAAGACTTGGTTTGTATTGTATTTGGGCATAATTTTCCAGCTTTTGCCCTTTTATAATATCTTTTATGTAATGTCTTTTTTATATGTATTTGGATATATAAAGCTGCATTTTTTTCACCATTCGGGTTGGGGTCGGGGATCGGGGAATTTTCATCGGGTCGGGGTCGGGGACGGGACATAAAAAATCCCCGACGGGGTGCCCCGATTAAAAACCCGACGGAGACGGGGTGGTGACGGGGATCACTTTCATGTTTCGGGGTCGAGGACGGGGTAGGGGAAACCTGCCCCGTTGCCATTCCTAGATTAGAAACTTTAGAATGTTTAAGTATAATATCAATAGTATAAATCTTGCACAATCTCGAGGCTATTAAATGTTCTTTAAGATCTTCAGTGTTGTAAAAACTCGGCCTAGGCGGCCGAGTTGTTAAGGGAGTACTTGGAAATCGGCACCCGCCGAGGCGAGTTGGGACTATTTGGCCAAATTACTCGGATTTGGTCAAAGCCAGTCAAACTCTGCTTTACTCGGCCCTACTCAGTTTAATAGACGTCAAAAAGTTTTTTATTTTTCAAAGGCATATGGTACACGCATATGTATTGTTTAAGCTAGTCCATTCTCTCTCTTCCACTATTTCTCATGACTACGAAATATTTGTATTATGAGTGTGCAATGCACCGGTTGATTTTCGCTCTTCAACGTTTTTCATGATTGTTGACTGGATGAGTAGATGATGCAATTTGTGTTTATAAACATATCTCTTGGGTCTTATAAACAATTTTATTTCTATTCTAGTATTTATGAACATTTGGTATGTATAATTTTGAAATTTTGTATATAAAAATTTCCAATCCGAGTACTCCCTGCCTAGACCGAGTACTCATCCCCGCCGACATCGACTACTGTGTAACGAGTTTTACAACATTGAAGATCTTAACATAGTCCATCATAAATGATGTTGCTGCTACGTTTTCATTATCTTGTTTAAGATGTAATTCTTGTCCGTAGTTTCTATGAATGTTTATTTGGCATAATTTGAAATTTCATATTTTTCAAACTTGGATTCTTCTTTTGTAGTTTGGGGCTTGTGTATGCTCTAAAGTTTAGGCGCTTTGTTTTATGTTTTATATGCTTCATATTTAGAGAACTCAGTTTCATTATTAGCTTGAATTAGCAAGATGAATTTTCCTTCCCTTAATCACTGAACAAATCTGATTTGTATATCCATCATGCCAGATGGCAGATGCTAAGTTATATCATATGAAATCAATCTAGCAACTTGCTGTTCAATTTCTCGTTTATTAGATATTTAACTGACCAAGTATGTTCTTAACATGGAATCTTAGTTAGCAGAATGGCTGGAAATTCGATTAAATCTGCTGCAAAAGCTGTTGGTGAGTTCCAATATCCTTGGCGAGATAAGTTGGCAAAATACAAAGACGAGCTCTCAAAGGGTGTTTGGGGATATTGGCAACTTGGGGCATGGAAGCCTCTGGGGATTAGTGCTCGTCGTAGGGCCCGTCTTCGTAAAGAAGTTCTGTTAGCTGGAGAAGATTGGCCTTATGATCCCGCAAGGAAGGAAATGAAGACAAAGAGAAAAGGGCACAAGTGTGACAAAATATCAGCTGAAAAAAGAGCGAATACAGCTGAACTGATGAAGAAAATGCCTCAGATGCTTGCAGATTACCGAAAGAAGAAATGGGAGAAGAAGATGAATGAAGAGGATGCTGCTGCTAAGAAAACATAGGTTCGTTTTAATCTCGCCACTTTTTTTTCTTTAATTAATTCCTGGCTGTTTCTATTTGAATTTGAAACCTTCTAACTTTTTTCGGATTGGTGGATAGATGAACAATAAGTCCTTTGCATAACTGAATGATATGGTTAGTTTGTGGACTTTCTAGTAAAGGAACCTGAAAGAAAGACTCGTTATTTTGATGTTCTATAGCGGTTATATAAATGCAGTGAAAAAAGGATTGGTGAAAGCTGTAGTTCATGCGAGTCGTTTGTCAATGTAGATGAGAGAGATCTTTAGACATTCAATGGATAATATGTGAGACAAAAAGTAGTATGCTTTAATGGATAATATGTGAGACAAAAAGTAGTATGCTTTAATGGATAATATGTTGTATTTCGTAACCAAGACGTGTTGATCATACACAGGACCGTATCAACCCGTTTATCTGAAAATGCGTCAATTTGATTATATGTAGCTGATAACGGATTAAATATAAAAGATTAGCTAAGCGCAAAACAGGTCAAACGGATGAAACCATGTATTCGAATGTTAACATATTGAGTTTTAGAGAAGGATCAAAAAGTGTTGGTGAGCAGGCCCAACCTGACTCAGACCCATCTTGATCTGCACATAAAAGTTGCTTGTTCTGTGTTTTGACCTTTTATCATACTTGTTTGTTTTGCCACCTCTACTCGACCCAATTTACTATCCTGCACTTAAGTAGAGCACAACAAATTTATGGCAATTGTAGTATCAAGCATCTCTGGACTCTCTCAAGGGTATACCAGAATGTTGATTTCAAGTTTTGAGGTGTGATTATGTTTTGTGGAATTGCAGTTCTTGAATATGGGAAGTATTAGGAGGGTTGCTTCATGAAAGAAGCACAAGAAGCCCAAGAAAAGTGTCTCATGTGTCACATGGTAAGCTATAAAAAAGTGAAAACCAGTGCTGTGGTAATTTCAATTATATGCAAATGGGTTGTATATTTTTCTCAAATGTCAAATGTCTTGACTGAATTTTTTTGACTAAGAAATATTTTCTTGTAGACATTTTTAACCCTGGTCATAGTTTCTTTGGCAGGTTTGGACTAAGAAGTCATTTTACATCTTTTAAGGGTGAAGGGTTTGATTATCCCACTGTCTTACTTACCACATTAGCGCCATATCAGATATTCTTTTCTTACTTCTTTCATCTTTTGATCCAATAAAACCTCCGTTTCGGTTATCTTTTGACGTCATTATCCCGCTGTCCTCTTTTTTGTAAAAGGAAAACAAAATCATGTGAGTGGCAATGAGACAATCTTACCGGCATGCACATCCAACATGTATGCCCTTCATCGGGGTGAGGCAACTAGGGTGATGTTTCTAGCGTAGAAATATAAAGACTAACAAGTTCTTTTTGAAGATACGAAGAAGCTTTAACATAGTATAAGGATTCGTTTGGTTCACGGAACGAATATGAAGGAATTGAAATTTGATCAAGGAATTGGAATTTGTGAAAAATTATATCTTGTTTGGTTAGTAAAGACTGGAATTGGAATCTAGTTAAAAATAAATTAATTCAATATGTATAAACCAAAATAAATTATACAATCAACCGTCTACCATCCCCTACCCCCTCCGCAACCTACCCCACCCAGAATTAAGTTTAGGGTTAAGACTTAAGAATGTATGTTTAGCAATTCAAAACAAGTAACAAACCAAATTAGAATTACTCGAATTTTTATAGATATAAAAACCAAACTAGAATTTTGCTTTAAAAAAGTTAAAACTAATTAAATATATACCACCCGGCAGTGAACAAAAAAGATAACACCACATCTTTTTGTCTACTCAACTTGTTAAATCCATCTCTCTCTCTATGTTTCTCATTTCCGACCATCTTCGATGGAAAGTTTTTCAACGTTAGAGAGGACGAAGTGGAAGGTGGTACCAATGTGAAAAAGGCGGACCATACTGTGGTGGGAGTGGTATTCACACCATGGCGGTATGGTGAAGTCTTCAAGAGGTAGAAACCACAGCGCGATGGGGGTGTGAATTGCTTTATTCATGGGAAGAAGTTAATAAATAAGACGGGTCTCAGAATTTGGTATAGTAGGAATACTACAGGTTTGAGTTGGGTGTTAAGTGATACGATGAAAAGCTAACATGAGGGTGTGAGTGAAAAACCTTTCAATTAGTCTACCTTCTTCACAAACCTTTAAAATCCTTCACCAAAGACTTCTAAAAACCAAAAGTGACCCCTTCGTCCTCTACCACTACTATCAACCATACAAAAGACAATTTAATTTATTTATTTATCAAGATTAATAAAGTTTTTAAAGTATGGGTAAGATATAATTTTTTTAAAGATATGTAAGATGATGTAATACTGTAAAGTACCAAACTTTGATTTTTCGCGATTTTTGCACTATGGGTGTTCTTGTGCTTCACAAAACTACCAACAAACAACCATCTAGCCATCCATCCCATTCATGCAACAATCATAATTTGGGTCGTGGGTTTTCAGAAATTATACCCTATGCATCCCTCCAACTAGTTTATAAACGATTACTCTTAAATCAACACCGTGTCATATGGAGGGTATGTTTAATGAGTGTAGCCATCACGAAAAGATGAATTTTATGTACTACGAGCATAAGTACCATGTGTCTATCATTTTTCTTTTACTCAAATGCCACATCAGTGTCATATTATTTTTTTTCTCATTTTTTCTCTCTTACTCGAAACCTAAGTATAAGCTCAAGAAGCCCAGTTATCTACCCGAAGCATTCAAGACTACCGTTACATTTGGCTAAAAAGGGTCAAGGGTGGTGTTCTTGCCGGCCCCTATTAGGCCATCAGCAATTCAGCATAGCTTTCCTTTCCTTTCTTTTCTTCTTTCCCTTATGGCACATCAATCCACCTTTTACAACTTAATATAACTCTTTACAATCTAATATAACTCTTTACAATCTTACTCTCAATTTTTATTGTATTTTATAATATATATGTAAGAGTACGAAAGAGAGAGCGGGAATAGAGACAAGAGAAAAATAGAGAGAGAGTGTATGGAATGGGGGAAGGTAAGTCTTGGGTTGTAGAAGCCAATGGTTGGGAATGGGAGGGTTAAGGGATGGCTTAGTATGGGTGTTTCAGATAAACCCAAATAGGAATCGGGTTAGGTCATATGAATGGTATTAAAATTCTCGTTTAAACTTTTGCTTATATATTAATATACATTAAATTAATTTTAAATATAAAGTATACAAATCTTTATACATTTTTACACAACCTAATTTTAATCGTTATCTTTATTTGAATTATTTGATTTTGATATTTTGGATTCATTTAAATTCTTTAAGACTTTAAATTTGGTTCAGATATGTTTTCATTCGATAATGTCATGTAATTTAGTATAATCGTTTTATAAAACTCAGGATAAAATCTTAACGGTGACGATAACCGTAATGAAAAATCATAGTTTTAGTTTAACGGATATCTCTACGGTGAAAATTACCTATTTAATCACATGTTTATATTAAGCAGGGATACCCGTTTCCCCACGGTTTTCCCCAGTTACCCGACGGGGATCCCCGTTTAAATTCTCGCCGTTTTTTAAGCGGGGACGGGGGGGACCAATCCCCGCCCCGAGCCCACCTCGTTGTCATTCCTAGGTTGGAAAGGGAATATGTAGGCAAGTAGTTGAGGACAGTGAGTAAGGTAACGGCCGACACAGTTAGGGAGTGTGAGAATGGCGAAAACGGAAAGAGATGGTTAGAGACTCTAATTAGTAGGGTGACAATGGTCAAGAGAGTCTGTGTTTAATTTCATATTATTTTTGGATGAACAATATGTAAAATGAGAAAATTACTATTTTAAACATTATAATAATTTATTTCGGGTTACGATATGATTTTGCTTAATAAAGTACAATAACATGTAAATAAAGATGTAGTATGATAACAATATTAGATGATTAATTATCTATGATATGTTTTAAAGTGGGATTATTCACCACTCATTCAAGTCATGACTCAAATGCACTTAATGTTAAAATGCTTCAATACTTAACATGGAATAATTCTATCTAGCTAAAAACCAATGACTTCCATCACCATTATAAAAAACTAAATACTATAAATAAATAAATAGTAATACAAAATAATATATATTTTATCTAATATAAATAAAAGACTAACATGAATAAAATCTATTATATAATCATAGTCATTAAAATGTTTAACTATCAAATCTTAAACATCTGTTTTGATAAAAATTGAAATCCAAATTTGACCTTTTTCATCACTCAATTTTGACTGTAATTTGGATCAAAATTATTAAATAGAATTTCATGTATGTCATTTTTAAATCTTAAAATATCGTATTTCTCCACCTTAATTTATAAAATATCACATTTACCCTTTATAACATATTAAAATATTATATTTAACAAAATCATTTTAAATATTTTACAATCGTTTAAATTCTTTTTAATTATAACCAATAAAGACTTGACATTCTTATTTCTAATTATAACAATAATGATCGATAACTTATACAAGATTTACAATCACGTCTCGTCGTATCATGATTACCATGTTTCTGCTGTCACGTCTGTCCTCCTCTCATATCGACGCTTCCATCTCTAGTCTGTGTATAATTTTCAAATTCTCATTTCTTTCATATCTTGTAAGTTTTTAATATCTTTTTTATTAATATTTAACTTGTACACTAATTATTATAAAGAAAATAAAAAAATTATATACAAATTACCTCCCTTTTTCTGGTTTTCCCAACCGATCGTAATTTAGTTGGATCGATCAAATCAAATAATATGAAATCATTCACTTTGAGCTTTTTTTCTAGTGGGTTTATCGTCTACGCCATGTGTCTACCCACTTCTGATTATAAATATAATTATGTTAGATTATGTTGTATCAGAGTTGATCTGTATACAACAATAATTTATCATACATAATAAAAAAAAGTTTGATTGAACAATTATACCCTTAAACATATAGATAGAAATAATTGACAATAGAATTCTAAGAGTACTAATGTCATAATTACTATGTACGATAAAATATTCTCTTTTGCACCAGAAAACAAAAAAAGAAAATGACTAGAAGAAAACTATACTTTTAATTACGGATATTTTGTGAACTTTTGATAAGTACAACAGTACTTTTGGGAACATATGGGCACCCATTTATGATTTAGATATTTTTGAGCCAAAATAATTGTTCTGTATGAATGATTACAATAGTAACTTTTTAAGAAAATTCAAAAGTATTTTCCCTCTTTGTAGTAGCAACTAGGGAGGTTTAGTTATCAATTTTTTTTACGGAAGATTTTGTTTTTTAAAATAAGGTCTTATTCTAAAGAGTAAGTTGTTGAGAAAGGTAATATAAATATTGAAATTTGTTAATAAAGTTAATGTCAATTTTTTTTGTGCCAAGAAAGGATTCTAAATTTTAATTTCTAACAAAAAAGGGAATGGTGACCTGAATGACCTGCTGAGCGCTTAGTCAGCAGGTTAAGATTGTCTAAATTTGTCAATAAAGGTAATGTCTAATTTTTTAAGTAAAAAAAAGGATGATAAATTTCAATCTGTAGTAAAAAAGGGCATGCTGACAATTTGCGACGAGTTCTTGTTACTGTGTTCGTGTCAATTACGTGTCAACCCATTTTAACCGTTTATTTATCGGTCATGTTTTGGGTCGACCAATTTCAGCCAAATGTATTCGACGAGTATTTTTTCGATTTTCCAATACTGATATTCTTTCTTTGTTTTGATACGAACTTCAAATATGATATTTTTCGATTTAAACTTTAGAATTCATTACTTATTTTGGTTTGATTCGAACTTCAAATTTGGTGTTCGTTTCAATTTGAATCGAATTTTGAACTTCAAATTTTGTTTACGTTCATTTAATACAATTATAAAGCCAATATAAGATATTAAAGTATCATAATACAAACTGCAAGTAGTCAAATGTCAAAGTACCAACATAATATATTTCAAATATCATATACGAAAATGATGTAATATTATTTTAATTTTAAATATTTTATTATTATATAAAGGAAAGAGAAAACACATACAAGAACACAAACACGAGCCTAGATCCAAACATGATGTTTTGTTTCAAATTGGAATTCATCATCCTTTATTGGTCTAGAAAAAATGAACATTACATTTATTGACAAATTTTGATATTTATGTTACCTTTTTTGTCAATTTGCATAATATAAAAATTAGTCACGTCATCAATTTAACCTGTTACCTGCTACAACGGTAATTGGTTACCTTTAATGTTAGAAATTGAAATTTAGAATCCTTTCTTGACCCAAAAAAATTGACGTTACCTTTATTGGAAAATTTTAATATTTATGCTACCTTTCTCGGCAATTTGCCCTATTCTATATAAACGTTTGCGGGCATGCATACTTTTTTTTTATAATTTTGTTTGTTTTTTCAAAGAAACATCCGCGGATATGTTTCGTTTCTTTTCATGAGCCAACACAAGTTAAAACAAAGTCATACTAAGGACAACCAAATTTGATACGTCGACTCCTGTAGAATCTATCATCCTTTCAGCGACACATGGATTCAACAATTAAACAATACCAAGACACCATTTCCATGTAGGGATGGCAAAAAAAACCGAAACCGACGGGGAAAACCGAAAACCGATATAAACGGGGCGGGGACGGGGAAACCCGATTAGTTAAACGGGGATGGGGACGGGGACGGGTTTGATGATCCCCGCCCCGATTACCCGACTATAATTTAAGATTAACTATACATATATATATTAATATACATAAAATTAATTTTAAATATAAAATATACAAATCTTTATACACTTTCACACAACCAAATTTTAATCGTTGTCTTTATTTGAATTATTTGGTTTTGATATTTGGATGCATTTAAAATCTTTAAGACTTTAATTTCGGTTAAGATATGTTTGTATTCGATAATGTCATGTAATTTAGTATAATCATTTTCTAAAACTCGTGGTAAAATCTTAACGGTGACGATCCCCGTAGTGAAAAATCATAGTTTTAGTTTACGGGTATCTCTGCGATTAAAATTACCTATTTAATCACATGCTTATATTAAACGGGGATACCCGTTTCCCCACGGTTTTCCCCGGATCCCCGACGGGGATCCCCGTTTAATCCCCGTGGTTTTTTAAGCGGGGACTGGGGGACCAATCCCCGCCCCGTTGTCATTCCTATTTCCATGACTTTTGTTGATTGACACTGATATTTTACTTAACGCATCAAAAGACCTGTTTCTGATAACCCTAATTCGTTTTTGAGGAAACAACCAGGTTCCTTTCCTAAACGTAAACAAAACCTAGTTTATAAAGCTTGCAGTTGAACTCCAAATTAAAAGAGTCCGTTTTTACGAAAGGTAGTTTGAAAACCGAGTTTTCTTAAAAAAAACAGAACGAGTTTTATTTTATTTATTTTATTTTATTGTTTGTCTACATGTTTACAAACCTCGTTTTCCTAACGTGAAGTAAACAAAACGATTGTTACAAATTACCATCACAAAATTTGTTAAGCCTAACTTTAACGTTAATAGAATTTTACTTTGAATGTATACACGAATTGTTACAAATCCTTGGTGTTTTTGGTAAGTTTAAAAACCACCTGATATAATTAGCTAATTACCAAACTACATATTATTTCATCTTATCCCAAATGGGTTGGAGACGGGGAAAATGGAAACATAATTGATTCATCCACAAAATATGAATGTTTTACTAACTTATACATTAGCTTCAAGGGTGTTGTAACATATGTAGAAGAATTAATGTTTTTCGTGAAAGAATCATCTTCTTTAAGATTATTAATGTAATCTAACGGAAGGCAAAATCATGGTTTAATGTAATCAGCTTGTGTTTGATAAAAATTGCTGATAGCTGAATCTAAAAGTTGATAGTTATAAACTAGAGCTAGAGGCTTATATTTGTTACATATGTTTGGTAGATCGAGTATAGCTGAAAGTTGAAGGTGAGAAGTTCAAAATGAGATCATAAGAAAACTTAAGTGATTGAAACAATTAAAAAACAATTCATTAAGGGGACTTCAACTAGTTTTTTTTTTTTAAATAAAAACTTTATCTTCACGATCAAACAAGTCTTGAAGCTTTTATTTTCAAAACAAAAAGAACAAGAAAACGAAGATCAAGATCGATTTACGCAATCTCAAATGGATTTTTGTGATATCGTGTTTTGCGAAACCATAAACAAGAAAACACAAGTCGCAAATCGATTAAAACCCATAAATAAGAAAACCCATAAACAAGAAAATCGAAAACAAAAAACCAAGTTCTTTTTTGCACAACCATAAACAAAAAAAAAACAAGTCACAAATCGAATAAGGATCATAAACAAGAAAATCCAAAACAAGAGATCATGTTTTGCAGAACTATAACCAAGAAAACCTAAGTCGATTAATTATAATCGCAAATCGATCGATCTTTAACAATTCCAGAGCAAGATCTATTACAAGAACAAATTATTTAAAGAAATCTTAATTATGAACCGATTACAATTAAAGAAACCTATTTGATTAATGTAACATCCTCACAAAGGATCTAGACGCACGCTTACGTGGTATGTTTAATAAATTAAATAAATTGAATTAAATATATATTTGTTAGATATTGATATAAATGACTAAAATAGTTATTAAATGAGTTAATAAAATTATTGATAAAAATAGATAAAAATAATAGAATATTAAATGGTTTAAGATAATGGTTTCAAAAATATCTCCGTTAGTTGAAATGGGTAAACTAGAGATGAGTTGTCAGTTGAAAAGAGGAACAAAATACCCACTTGTGGATAAATAAAACCCACAAGTCGGTCTCCTCCCTTACGTATACAGACACACAAACTCATACTTCATCTTCACTTTGTTCTTGTTAGACTTGAAGGAGAAACAAGAAGAAAATCAAGAGAGATTAATCAAGCTGTAATTCATTGCTGCAAATCCAAGTTCAGATTGTTTCTTAGTCATCTTCTCCATCTTCCTTGATTTTTGTAAGCTTCTCTTCCATGTTCTTCCATTCTTCACTTTTTAGGTCAAATGGGTCAAAAACCTAAATTGACATCTACAATTGAATTCAATGATTCTAATCAGTTTCTACTCCTAGTCTAAGTGTTTAGGAATCAAGTTTGTGAATTAAAGAGATGATTTTGGTTGAATTTGGAAAATAAGTTCAAATGGGACAAAATATGTTATTTTGATCTTGAAGCTTGAATTAGATGTTAAAGTGTGTAAGAATTGTTGTTTATAGCTTAGTTGTGATGTATATTTCATATATGAACACTGGAAATTGGATTGGAATCGTTTGGGTAAGTTTTGGAGTTGAAATGGGTCAAAACAGGGGCTGAAATCGCCGCTGTCTGTGCAGAGCCTGCTTGCCCGCAAGGATCACCCTTGCGGCCGCAAGGGTGGTGCTGTTTACGGCCGTAAGACCCTGTTTACGAGCGCAAGGAATATTCTTCCTTGTGGGCGCAAGCTATACTGCTTGTGGCCCCAAGGAGCCCTGTTTCAGTGAATAGTTTGTTGTTTCGCACTGTTTTGACATTCGGGGTGTTTGTTTAGGTAAACCAGTTGATCAAGAAACACATGTGTCTTAGTTCTTACCTTTTATAACTTCACAGGTGAGTAACAGTTAACCTAAGTATGATATTAATAGTGTTTTATAGATGTTTGTATGTTACAAACCATAGATTTGATAACTATGCATGTTTAAGGCTTTTATAAACCAACAGAGCTGTAATTTGATATGTATACATGTTAAAGGCTTTTGTAGGCCAATGTTGATATGTTATGGCTAAAGTAGGCCAATTGTGATGTGTTAAGGCCGGAGTAGGCCATTGTATGTTGTACCGGTACTTTGTTGGATGTTGGGGCCAGCTTGTCTGGGTCTTGAGTTGGGGCCTTGTGCCGCCTGCTAGGATGTGCGGCGATTCGATGATCACGAATCTTGGTTCCTGCAGAACCTCCGCCCCTCAATACTATATGGGCTCTCAATTCCCGCTGATCCTGAGTGGGGTATGTTTTCCCGATAACGCAATGGTGGACCGCTACCTGCTTCTCCACCGGCGCAGAGGAAGTATCGGTTTTCCCAGTTAGGATCACTGAGCCGGGCTCATTACCCTTCAAGACGTGATGCCTGCTGACTAACCGGTGCTTCACAATGTGCTAGGGTAGACTTGAATGATGATATGTGATGCATGTAATATGTATATGATACTCTTGATATGATGCTTCCGCTTAATTGTTATTCACTAGCTATTTATAGCTAACTCTCTCATGAACATTCCATGTGCAGGTAAATAGATTGCTGGTGAGGCCACCTGTTGGGAGTTCATGTTTTGTTATGAGAACACTTTGTTAATGCTTTGTTTATGTAATAAGTAGTGTAATGGTCGAACGAATTGGTAACGCCTTGGAATGTTTTTAATAGTTCTTTTGTATTACAACTTATATATATATATATATATAAGTTGTAAATTGTAAAATAAATAATAAGCTTCCGCTCGTTTTATATATAAAAAAATAACTCCTCAAATTTAGGCGGCGTTACAATTAAGAACTCTAATTGCAATGTGACGAGCACAAAACCCTAATCGTTTGAAGACTAAGAATCTAATCGTAAACAAATTTTAGATCCTATTAAATTTACCATTAGAGAGAGACCTGTAACTAGGAATTTCACAATGTGATGAACAAATTACATGATGCTTTATGATCTTTTTATGTTCTTATATTTGTCGGTTGTATGTTTGCAAACTTGAAATATCTTTTCCTAATTCTGTATATCCTCACTGGTAACTAGCTAGTAGAATATGAATTGTTAGGTCACCTGTATGGGGTGACCTGAAACATCTTCAGGCTTCTCGGGCTTCATCGGGTGGCTTGGGAACACACGTACTCCCCCACCTTCGGATAGGTGGTTGGTTTATTCAACCTAACCTCACACGAGCCATTTTTTTGCTAGTGTAAGAGAGAGCAAGAGGAAGAAAAAGATTAGATTAGTTGGGTTAGATTATACTTGGGTTTTGGGTAAGAAAGATAAAATGAAGGAAAAATTGATATGACGCTGATTAATATTTGGGTAAGAGAGAGATAAAGTGTAGACTATACTCATGATCTTATAAAATTTATATTGCATACAATGATATATTAAGAAAAATGTAATGTCCCATTTTATTTTTTTTGAAATATAAGTAAATGTAAAAATGCATTCAACAAAAGTCTTACGAGGTCCCGCACCCGGGACTACCCGTCATCAAGTATTTTGAAGTAACATTACAAATAGCGTTCTGACAAAACGTTTGAATAAATTAAACAGCGGAAACGGTTGAATAAATGATGAGCCATTTACAAGCTACTGGAGCCTTCCCACGATCCGGTCCTGAAAAGAATAAGTTCAACGATAGTAAGCATAAAGCTTAGCGAGCACTGTAACTTACACACCACACTAGGCATGTACATGTCACATCCTAACACAAATCCATGATCACATATCATTTCACATACTACCGATGCAGTGCACTGACGACGATTTCACATTTTGGGTTACAGTTGACTATCCAAGCCGTACCAAGGATTTCACACTATGTCTGACCGTGCCCGAGTTACGTTTTCACCACAATATAACGTAACCCTTCACTTCACATATAAACATATCAGCTAAATCATCGCATAACATATAACATACACATTTCACACTAATATCATGTATAAGTTAGGGTAACTCACCTGATCTGCAGCACAAATAAACGCAACAGATTTCACAAGTTGAAAGTTAACAAGTCCAGTCGCGAGGACCTACATCACAGATATCTCACAGATTAGCTTTGGGTATACTACAGACCCTAAGTCGGACCATACTAGGTCGGATCACACTGAAAGTTGGACCACTCACCATCCGAAGGTCGGACCTAATAACTGAAAGCCGAACCACCCTCACCATCCGAAAGTCGGATGGCCAAAACCCCAAAAGTCGGATCACTCATCCGACAGTCGGATCCATCCGAAAGTCGGACCAAACTCTAAAAGTCGGATGGTTCAAAACTCAAACACCGAAAGTCGCATGGTACAAAACTCAAACACCGAAAGTCGCATGGACTAGACTGAAAGTCGCATGGTACAAAACTCAAACACCGAAAGTCGCATGGAGTAGACTGAAAGTCGCATGGTACAAAACTCAAACACCGAAAGTCGCATGGACTGGGCGAAAGTCGCATGGTACAAAACTTAAACACTGAAAGTCGCATGGAACACGCACACACCCCATCTGAAAGTCGCATGGAGTATCTCCTTCTCTGTCAGTTCATTATTTGAAAAACCCAAAACCCTGAAACTCCATTTTCAAAATCACAACCTTCCAAAACTTAGTCATTTGATTCAAATCATTTGCAAAGCTTTTTCTCCTATCATAAGAACAACTCCTACCAACATTCATTGGTTAAAACAAGATTTAACCTTTCAATCCACCATCTCTTTTCACTTTTCAAACACAAAAATCCAAACAACCAAAAATCCCAAAAACAGGTCTCAATTCACGTCTCACCATATCTATATGATCATACAGAGTTTAGAAACATTACCTGATGGTTCTTTTCCCAATTCCTTAAAGATTTTGCTAGAAAGATCAAGGTCCTAGCCTCTCTCTTCTTCTCCTTCTCGTATTCAAGAACAAGCTCCCACTTTCTCTCTCTAGAAATGAAACAGTGAAATGTTTTCTTGGAGGCTACACCCTAATCTTCCATTTATACTTGTTTCTAACAAAGCTTTTGGGCCCAATAGTTGCACAAATCCTAAGCCCATAAGGCTTTAAATCTTTAACACTTCTATTTACTTCTCTAACTAATTAGTCCAACACGAATGGTAGCCCACTACTTATTTCTTTATTAAGCTAAATAACCCACCAAATCCAATAACAACTTAATTTTCATAAACAATAAACAATTCCAATAAATATAAAAATCGCGTCATCCAATAAAATATTCATTTATTTATTATACGGAAACAGGGTATTACAAAAAAAGTTAAGTGTATTATTTAAGACAAAAGTTAATTAAATACAATAACATTATGAACAAAATGTATTACCTTTTAATGAACTCTATCCTAATCTAAACAACAATAGTATTAAAAAATTTAAACGCATTCCAATAAATTGGAAAATATCAGACCCTTATTAACTTGCAAAATATCTTATATACCCAAAGTACAAGTTTTTAATGTATAAAGTACAATAGTTCTAAAGCATGTTTTGGGTATATAAGATATTTTGTAATTTAAGAGGGGCATATATGAAATTGATATTAAATAGTAAAAATTACATGTCAATGGTTTGATTTAAGAGAGCTTCTATATCTTTCTACTTTGTATTTCTACGCGTCCTTCCACTCACAAGACCAAGACAAGTTCAAGAGAGGAGATGAAAAAAGAGAATTGGTGGATTTCATATATCATCATTAATACGAGGTAAAAGTAGGAAGATTTAGTACAGAGGATATGAAAAAAGAAAATTAGTGGATTACATATATTATCATTTAACGAATACGAGGTACAAGTAGGAAGATTTAGTAGGAATAACTATAAATTTCCTAAATGTTAATGCATTTTCCATTCCAAATTTTTGTGTAACTCTTTTTTCTCAAACTCTCTTTAGTTACTTCTAGAAATAATTGCATGTCAATGGATGAATCATTAAATATTTGAATTAAGATGTTTAAATGAAAAATTAATTATTTTCTTCTTGTTGTCACAGCTCAATTATTTTCCTATTTTTCTAATTTCTTTTTTGAGAAGAAGTATGTTTGAATCTTGATTTACCAATGCAAACATTTCCTTATCTTTTAGTTTGTATTGTGATTGTGAGATTATTGAGAGAAAAGAGAATGAAGAGTACATGATATGTATTATTTACTTACTAGCTTAACACCATGTGCATAAACACAGTGAATGATTAAAATAAATTTTAAATATTTATGATGCTAAAGAGTACTAACATATAAAGAAATCACTTGTAAAACATATATACAGATATAAATTCTCTTAAAATATGAGTAAATCTATTAGAAATCAGAAATTCATACATAACATAATCATTGAATTTTTTTTCTAGAAAAAACATTTATACGGATATAAAATCTCTTAAAATAGAAGTAAATTTATTAAAAATCAGAAATTCATACATAGCATCATTATTAAATTTTTTGTAGAACCTCTTTTATAATCAAATTTGAATTTTTTATTTAATCTAATTGATATATATATATATATATATATATATATATATATATATATTTGCATAAATAACCACGAAATAGGCAAATGTATTATGTATCTACTAAATGATATAAATAAAAAATTTTGTTAAGATATTTAAGTGTTTACAAACTGAATCACCAAAAAAATAGTATTTGAGAAAACAAATTATTTGTAAACCATTTAAGCAAATAAATGAGGATGATCAATGGAAAAATTCTAAAATTAGAATAATGAAATTAACTCATTTTCTTTTAATATATATTAAAAATTAAAGATTAAATATTAAAGATATATGATGCCTCGAAGTAATTAGAATTCATCTCCAAAACGTAGTTTGACAATTTTACATTTCCCTTAAAAAATATGTTCATTAAAAGGATAAAGTAACTGTTTTTGGTTTGAGAAGAATTCTTGTATGGATTAAGATTTTCTCATGTTTGGTCAAAAATAATCTATCATGTTTTTTCATAAAAATGAGAATGACACCTACAAAAGACTTATTCTTGACTTGAAATAAGGAAACTAGACCATCCGCATCGGTATTTATACCCGATGGTGGGTTGTGTTGGGTTGGATGGGAACACCATCGCCCCCATTGGGTGATGGCGGGTTTCCGAGCCTTCGAGTAGCCGAACCCGTTGCGGGTATTTGGCTTTTTTTTTCTTTTTACCGTTTTACAACGGTCGAATGCATATATATATATATACAACGGTCAGGTGAGCAATTGGATTTCGTTCTTAAACAAAAAGATGAGCTTTGACAACAATACGGGTGGTATATTATAGTTTTTTATTTTATAAATTATGTATTTTTCACTTTTTTATTTGAAATTATGTAATGAAATTTATGAAATATTATTAACTATTTTATATTTTATTGTCTTTGAAATAATTAATTATTTTAAAACAAAAAAATAGAAAATAAAAATGAAAAGATATAGGGTTGAAGAAGATTGGATGTGGGGGTTTGTGGGTTTGGTATGGTTAAAGATGGAAGATGATGTGGATACTGATGTGACAGTAGGTTTGATGGGGTAAGTTGGGTTAGATGCTGATGGTCTTACTCTTATGTTTGTAAAAAAACTTGATAGATTATATTTAACCATAATATGAGAGGATCTTAACTCATCCATCTATTTATATCCGGTAAATCAATTTTTCTTAAAAAAGAAAAATTTTCATTTTTCCAATTTTAACTAAAATTTTAAAAAACCCATGATCCCGTTTTCCCACTTTTTTTAAGAAAAACTCTATCATTTTTAACCAAACATGTTTTCTGAATTTTTTTACTCCACCTTTTTTTTCAAAAAAAAAATTCCACAAAAAATAAAACATTTTTTTACAACTCACCAACCAGTCAGTTTTCATGAAAATAATTATTTTGAAATTATTGACTGTTTTTCATGATATTTAATTGGGTTATGATTATCTCCTGATCACTATCACAAATATAAAAGTAACACCCTTAGTTTAAATTAAATCTTAGGCTGGTTATAGGGTCCAAACATGTTTTAGAAAAGAATATTAGAAAAATAATATATCTTCTTACTTTTTCTCCTACCTCCTACTCATCACAAAATGATATGTAGAGTTCACTAATTCTCTCTCCTCGTCTCCTCCATTGATTTTGACACTTGTGTTAATTTACGAGTAGAATGATAATTAAGAGAAGAAAATAGAAGGATATATCACCTCTCTATATCTGATCATATTTTACCCAACTTAAAAGAATCTTGATCCATTTACTCTAAAAGATTATACCAACTCCAATTCAAATGGTAACTTGGGTTATAAGTGCGCATGCATTATGTCCCACCACAATTCATCTTTACAATCCAACCTATCTATATTCTGTCATATGCCCACTTCAAATTCTCTAAGGCTTAGTGCTTCTCTTTCTCTCTCATCATCACTTTTCTCTCTCTCTATATATATGCACATGTTTTGTATATATAAATATGTGTGTTTGTGTGTGTGTGTCATGAAGAATGCAAGTGTGTTATAAGCAGGCAAAAACATGAAAAGCCTCTATGTTTTGTGTAGCCTGATTTTTCTAATATGTTTTGTAAGAGAAAATGAAGCAGATGAAGCACAAAGTAATGGTGTTTATATTGTGTATATGGGTAGTGCTGCTACCTCTAGGAACAACCATAATCTCCTTCTCACTTCCCTCGAAACAAGGTACCGCTGGTCGTGGGCATATCTTTAAACATATTCGTCCGAGTATATTTTTTTTTTCTTCGTGTCGGTCCCATTTTTGTTTCCTGTAAATAGAGCTAAAAACATAACGGGTTAAATGGTTGAAATGGGTCGAAAGTAAGTCAACTCGTATTCAAATGTATATAACCTCTGAAACTGATTTATTCTAAAAGCTAAGATTATTATTTCAATCCTATGATTTTCTTAATTAGAGTTGATCCACTAATAAAATTAGGACAAATTGCCAAGAAAGGTAACCTAAATATCAAAATTTGTCAATAAAGGTAACGTCCAATTTTTTTTGGTCGAGAAAGGATTATAAATTTCAATTTGTAGCAAAAAAGGGTATAATGCGTGAAATTTATACCTGTTTTCTGCTACAAATTGAAATTTATAATCCTTTTTTGTTAGGTCAGAGGTCATTATACACTTTTTGTTATAAATTGAAATTTATAATTCTTTCTCGGCCAAAAAAATTACACGTTACCTTTATTAGCAATTTTCGATATTTAGGTTACTTTATCGACAATTTTCCCATAAAATTATAATCCTTTTACAAACATATACATAAGTGATGGTAAGTCAACTTATGATATATAGTTTTCTTATTCACCACTGATAAATTAAATAAGAAAACTCATTTATACCGTCAACAACACTTATGTTAGGTATTATTGTATTCATAACATCACTTAATTATAAAACAGCTAAAAGACAGACACACTTCATTTAAGTTTATTGTGAGTATAACAACACCTAACTTCGGAGCTGTTGAGAAAATTGATGATTTCCTCATTAATTAATTATAATTCCTCAAAAAAATAAACAAAAAAGCGTTAGCGGGTCAACCTAACTCGAGATGGCTTGACATGTTCGCTCTAGTATTAAATCGTATAGTTTTCTGAATCACAACTATCTATTAATTATTATATAATCCTTACAAAAGATAAACAAAAAAGTGTTGGCAGGTCAACCTAACACGACAAAACTCATCCTGTTTTGACTAGTACTAAATCTCACCCAGTTACCCAACTAGTGTTGTAATAACCTTGATTTTGTATTGATATGTAACACTAATTATTATAATAAGCTTAAAGAATTACATTAAAAAAGTCGCGGGTTAGCCCAACCTAACACATACAATATTTATCTGATTTGACCCGTTATCCAGTCTGACCGTCCCATCCATTTCCCGCCCATAATATTAAGTGTAAGTTAACCTGACGTGTCTATAAACTATTCATACTTGTGTTTGGGAGGAATTAATGAGAACATATCTTCACTTGAGCTAGGAAAAGGAATGCAGTTGTGCATAATTACGAAAACAGCTTCTTAGGGTTCGCTGCACATTTAACCGAAAAAGAGGCACAAGATATCGAACGACAACCAGGGGTTGTCTCGGTCTTCCCGGATCCAATCTTGAAACTCCACACAACTCGTTCATGGGATTTCCTGAAATACCAAACTGGAGTCGAAACCGACTTCAGAAGAGGTGCTACATATAACATTTCAAGTTCAAATACAGCTTCAGATATCATCATAGGTGTTATGGACACAGGTAGTTGCATATAACACTTTCAAGTTATCTATGCTAAATAATCTTTTCTTTGAAAACAAAAAAGAAATTCTTTTTATATTTTAATTACGGAAACATTATCATCGCGTATTATTCACTGTTTCAAACATGGTAACTCAGGTATTTGGCCAGAGTCTGAGAGCTTCAATGATGATGGTTTTGGTCCTATTCCATCAAAATGGAAAGGAACTTGCATGCAAAGCAAGGATTTCACAACAAAAAACTGTAATAGGTACCTTTTAACAGCCATCTTGCCGCATCTTCCATTCAAATGTTACTAGGATCTTCGACTCAGGTCTGGATTACCGGGTAATTTTCACCAATTTACTCATAAATGAGTAGATTCGGTTTGTGTCTAATCTGAAAAGGGTCAACTTAAAAGATTTACTCAAACAGAACAAATGTCCATTTATAAAGCATACAACCCTCCCAAACCATTTTCTTCAAAGATTTATGTATTTCTGAAGGAAATTCTTTTAATCATAATTAACACATTACCTATTTATAAGAACAACTGGATTACCTGGTAATTTTACCTCTTGTTTCTAATCTTTTTTCCCATAATATGGAAGCATATACCTTGGCTTCTCCATGCCATAATCCTGATACAAGGAAAAAGCAAGTCAGTTTTGTATGTTAAGAATGACATCTGACTTATAAATGCTATCAGGAAACTAATTGGAGCAAGATATTATAAATCCGGAGGGGATTTCAGCTCTCCTCGGGACAGAAGTGGGCACGGAACTCATGTTGCCTCAACAGCTGCTGGCAACACTGTGTCTAATGCATCTTATTATGGGCTTGCCATGGGTTCAGCCAAGGGAGGTTTTCCCGGTTCAAGGATAGCAACGTATCGGGTATGTGGAATTACAGGTTGTCGTGGATCAAATATACTGGCTGCATTTGATGATGCAATCAAAGATGGTGTGGATGTATTATCACTATCTCTTGGTGCAACTGCGGGATATGGACCAAATTTTCAGAAGGATCCTATTGCCATTGGATCATTTCATGCAGTTGAAAAGGGGATCACAGTGGTTTGTTCTGCAGGGAATGATGGACCGAGAAGGGAATCAGTTGTTAATATTGCTCCATGGATACTCACCGTTGCAGCTAGTTCCATAGATCGCGATTTTCAGGCTGATATCACCTTAGGTGACAAAACAGTGATCAAGGTAATCTATTCAACAAACTTCATTCTTAATTATGATATGAACTTCAAGAAGTAAAAGTGTTTTTTTACGAGGGGTACTTGGAATTTTGACTCAGAATCATGATTTTCTTTATATTCAAGTACACATAGTTACAAGTTTCTCTTAAAATTTAAGGGTGGAGGCATAAACTTTGGTGAATTACAAAGATCTCCGGTATACAGATTGCTTTATGGGAGTTCAGCCAAAAGAGATTCTAGCTTTTATGACGAAACTGATACAAGGTAATTCTATAAATAAAACTTTAATGGTGTTCTCGCCTTTTATGTAGAGGTGGCAAAATGGGTGGTGCGAGTTGTGTAAGGGGTCAAAATAGGTTTTAGTCAATATAGTACAGGCTGGGTTGGGTTGACCCAAATGAATTTTTCTCCAAACTTGTAAATTTTTTTAGCAACAATCGGCATGGTAAATTCATTACGAAATATACTATTTTAATACTAATAGATTCTATGAATGAAATAATGAGGTTTATGCATTAAAAATACACTCCGACTTCGAATCAGTTTGACCCGTTACCTTTTTAGTCATTTCTTCTTAGTTACCTATTTCTCCAGTTAGAAAAAATATCCCGAATCATCCACACAAATGTAATTAGGACGAAATTTTCACCGCTATATTTATGCTTTCAAATTGCTTACTTAATAACATGGGATTACTTCAGAAACTGCATACCACGTTCACTGGATCGAGAAAAAGTTAAAGGAAACATTGTTCTTTGTGAGAATAAAGAGGGAATATATTCACTAAAACAAAAACTATCAGCTATAAAGCAACTTGGTGCCATTGGAATGATATTCATTAGCGATGAAGCAAGAGCAGTGGCTTCTGCCTCTGGGTCGTTTTCGATGGCCACGGTTAATCGAAACGATGGGAATAAGATTATATCGTACATCAAAAGTGAAAGGTATGTACTAAACCAAAACATTGCAAGTACATTGAAAGATAATACCCTATTATCCATCCTTTCATGGGATCTGAACTCCGAACCAGACCCGGCTTGACCCAATTTAGAACTGATGTGATCCTAAACATAACAGTGAAGATTTTCTAATTTGAAAAATATAAACATAAAACAAACGCAATTTTCCAAGTTTGAAAGATCTCAGAAATATAAATGGTTCGACTTCAGTTTTCAAACAGCATCGTGAACCAATTTCTACAAAGTTTAGAAGTGAATCGAATAGAATTGGTTCTGGTCTGGTCCGGTCCGGTTTGGTTTAGTTTTTACAGTTTTACCCACCATTGCAATTCGTCACTAACCAATTTAAGGGAATATATGAAGCAATCCTGTGGCAACTATTCTACCAACTAAATCAGTAACACAATATAAGCCAGCCCCTGTAGTTGCCTACTTCTCATCTAGGGGCCCTTCATTTGCTACAAAAGACATACTCAAGGTAAAGCCACTTTAATATTGTGCACAATATCAATTATTGATTTTAATATAACATATAGTAGGTGATGTTAACGGAATCCTCGTTTAAATGGTCTGGTATATGAGCGCAACATCACCTAACTTACGTGATAGCGTCAAGGATCATTTCCTTTTCTATTACGAGTATTATTATCTAACAAGTACATAAGTTTCATGATTGGTTTACCTTGCAGCCTGATGTTGCAGCACCAGGTGTAGCCATTCTTGCTTCATGGCCAGACGACGACTCGGTAGTAAAACTCGCGGGCAAGAATCCTCCACGTTTCTTCATACTTTCAGGAACTTCTATGGCCTGTCCACATGTTTCCGGCCTCGCTGCCATGATCAAATCTCAGTACCCTGATTGGACCCCATCAGCTATTAGATCAGCAATCATGACAACAGGTTAGAATTTTTCACAAAGCCTGTTCATCTACACCTACACATGTTCTCCATTTTTCTTAGAAAACGAAAACTCCATCTTTCACAGAAAATCGCGCTAAAAGCAACCATATTACAATTGGAAATAAAATTAATAACAGAAACCCTTGAATTTTAACAATTTTCAATCACAGCAAGTCAAACAAACAACATGAAGAGGCCGATTACAACAAACACTGGATCAATTGCTACGCCGTATGATTTTGGTGCAGGGGAAGTAACATCAACACCATTTCAACCAGGCCTTGTTTACGAAACTGAAACCATTCATTATCTACAATTTCTATGTAACATAGGCTACAATCTTGCTACAATTAAACGAATCGCATCTACTGTTCCTGCCGATTTCACCTGCCCTAATAACATTAAAGATAACTCAATCTCAAATATGAACTACCCATCAATAGCGATTTCAAAATTCAAGGGGAAAGCGATCAAAATAAGCAGAACAGTGACATATGTTGAAAATGGTAATACGGTTTATAAAGCAACAGTTGAATCCCCAAATGGGTTAAAGGTTAAAGTTACACCAAATAAGTTGGAATTCACAGAAAGCAAGAAAAAGTTAAGTTACCAAGTGATCTTCGCGTCTGATGGTGAATTGGGTGAAGATAATTTTGGGGCAATTACATGGTCGAATGGGAAGAACAGAGTACGGAGTCCATTTGTGGTGAGCAGCCATTAAAACACACATTTCTGCAGAAGTTATATATACAGTCTTCATGTAGCAGTGTAGAATAAATGTGATGAGTTCCTTTAAAAAACGTGATAACAAATTATTGTAATGAGAGTATGAGACATAGTTGCTAAAGGTTCTTTCTTGTTTGCTCATGAGGTTAAATTTTAATCTCATAAAGCCCATTTAGAATACATGAATTACCTATCTATTAAACCAAACTTTAATAAGAAACCAATTATCAAAGTTTTGTTAATCTTAGTGGTATTAATGTGTGATTTAATGTGTTCTAATTGGTTGGTGTGTATTTTGTCTTTAATAAATAAATAAAAAGAAATGAACCTAGTTTGATTGAAAATTCTGTTAATGATATGTATATTAGGGTTTAGTGTAAAATAGACCGACCTAATTGTATAGATGTGTGAGGTCTATTAGAGTTTTCTTTATACCTTTGTATTCTATATAGACATATGATATATCCTACTACTTAACCTCCTAATCATAGGATCAATACAAGTGTGAAAATCAATGGAGGAGGTGAGAAAAAAGAATTAGTGTAATCCACATGTCATCTTGTGGTGAATTGGAGGATGAAGTAGGAAGAAATAGTAGAAGGATATATCATTTTTCTTCTATAAATAGTGGTTAATGTAATACATAATAGCTACAGGGTTTTTATAGTTCTACATGATATTAGAGCCTTAGGTCTAGCGATATATTCTCTTTCTCTCCTTTTCGATACCTTGTTATTCCTACCGCCGCCGAACCAAGGTTGGTTGATGCCACATTCCTTCTCCTCCTTCTCGCCTTGCCACCACTAAGCTCTTTATATATATATATATATATATATATATATATATATATATATATATATGCTTCTCTCATTTCTTTTATATTTTATCTTTTATTGTATTTTTCATTTTAGTGTGAACATTCAATCTCCTACTGCTCTCAATGCGGAGGGAGTATTGGAGATATGTATATTAGGTTTTAGTTTAGCATAGACTGGCATAATTGTATTGATGTGCCAGGTTCTATTAGAGTCTCCTTTGTACCCTTATACTCTATATATAGTGGTTAATATAATACATAATCAGTTGTATTCAATAAAATCTATTTAAAAAACATAGTACTAAAATTTTAATATTCAATCACATGTGATTCAGTATACAATCACATGTGATTTGTAAAAACATTACATGTGAATTACGAAAATTTACGAAAATGCCACTCTGCCCAAATTTTTAAAATTTAATCTGAACTATTAATGTCATTGATCTAAAATCTAAAATTAATCTTTTAGGACTATAAATTAATTATGGACTACATTGAACATTCTTTAATACATAATACCTATGGGTGACCTAATTGTTGCTACCAAATAGAGTAACTAGAACACTGAACACTCTGTAAATAGTGGTTAATATAAATACATAATACTCAACCAAGTTTTCCAAGTTAGCAAGCATGAACAATGAACACAAGAGTTGTATCTCATTATCAACCAGATGACCTAATTACTACTACCAAATAGAGTGACTAGAACACATAGCAATGTTGTTGTCGTGAACAAAGGTTTGCAAGATATAGTTCACCTCGTCTTTGGTATCAAAGGAAGATTTTTCTTATTTAGAAATCCTTCAAAGAAAATCAGATTCAATAAACTTAAGAGTGCATTTATTATCTATAGTATATATGTTGCAGATATGGATATCATGCATGTTATTTATAATACTAATGGTGATCCACAAGAACATTGTTTAAATAAGTGAGTAGTCTGTAAGGATAAGTAAAACGAGTATAATTTAATAATGTTATGATATCAATACTTTGAATTGAAAATCGTGTATTAAAACTCAAGCAAAGGAACGTACATATATACCGGGAAGAAGGAGAAATTATAGGAGGGATAGAAGCTATACAATAAAGACTAAAACATATACAGGGAAAGAGAGAAATGGCAGGAAAAGAAAAGGCAATACAATAAATTCTAATTGACTCAATATTCCAATTTGAATTCAAATGAAATACACTAGTTAATATTGGCGGTATCACTTAACATTCCCCTGCAAGATGGACGAACGAGAAGCAAGTCCAATCTTGGAATTTAGCAGCTGAAAACGAGGTCTTAATAATGGTTTTGTAAGTACGTCAGCTAAGTTGTAAGTCGTCTCCAAAAACATGTGTAACCCGTAGGGAACCAAGTTGCACTTTTTCACGTACGAAATGAAAATCTAAAGCTAGATGTTTCATTCGAGAGTGGAAAACCGGGTTTGCTGCGTATGTGGTAGCACTTAAATTATCGCAATAGATGGTGGGGGCTGTAGACAAATGATACCCAAGTTCTTGAAGAAGATTTGCAAGCCATTGAACCTCAGTTGTGGCAGATGCGACCGATCGAAATTCAGCCTCCGTCGTGCTTCGGGCTAAAGTACTTTGGTGTTTTGAGCTGCATGCTATAAGATTAGAACCAAGAAAAACTATATAACCAGTAGTGCTTCGATAAGTATTTTTGTCACCCGCCCAGTTGGCGTCTGTGAAGGCATGCAGATTAAGTGCAGAATTTTTCCGTAGTAGAAGTCCCTTGGATATTGTACCTTGGAGATAGCGAAGTAAACGTTTAAGAGCTGACCAGTGCTGAAAAGTGGGAGCATGCATGAATTGAGAGAGTTTGTTCACTGTAAAAGCAACATCCGGCCTAGTAAGAGATAAATACTGAAGAGCTCCAACAATAGCGCGATAATCCATAGGAGAGGAATATGCAAGGGCACCGGTAAGAGTAAGAGTTTCGAAGCAGGTAATAGAAGTGGAAATAGGTCGACAATCACTCATATGTGCCTTTTTGAGAACATCAGTAATATATTTTTGTTGAGAGAGAAGAAGACCATGAGAATGTGGAATTCATTCAACACCAAGAAAGTACGATAGAGGACCTAGGTCTTTAAGGTGAAATTTTGTGGATAAGAGGTTGATAAAGCGAGTAACTAGAGAGGTAGAGGGACCAGTGATGATGATATCATCAACATAGACTAAGATGTAAATTGGAGAAGAACCAACCTTTAGAGTGAAGAGAGATGAGTCTAAAATAGTGTGTTTGAAACCATGAGATAAGAGATAAGATTTTAGCTCGTCATACCAAGCACGAGAGGCTTGTTTCAAACCATAAATGGCCTTATTTAATTTACAAACATGGGAAGGGAAGGCAGGGTCAATGAAACCGGGTTGTTGGGCCATATACACGTCTTCATTAAGGGTGCCTTGCAAGAAGGCGTTGTTGATGTCAAGTTGATGAAGAATCCAGTTTTGGGAAACATCAAGAGTGAGGATTAGACGAAGAGTTGCCGGTTTGAGGACGGGACTGAAAGTTTCACGATAGTCAATGCCTGGGCGTTGGGTAAAACCCTTAGCAACAAGACGAGCTTTCAATCGATCGACTCAACCGTCAGGATTATACTTGGTTCGATACACCCATTTGCAACCAACAAGATTAGGGGCATGTGTAGAGGGAACTAATGTCCAAGTTTGGTTGCGTTGAAGTGCATCAAACTCAAGTTGCATGGCTGCATGCCAAGAAGGATGTTTAAGAGCATGAGCAATGGTATGGGGTTCAGTGGAAGGATTTAAAGATAGATTGAAAGCTTGTAATCAGAATTATGATATTTAGAGTTGGGTTTAGGATTTTGACGTGTGTTTGGTTTTTGTGGGGGTGGAGTGGAGGACTATGAAGGGATGGATGTAGACGAGGTAGGTGAGGTATTTGAGTAGGGATTGGGAATGGAAATAAAGGTAGATGAGATAGGTGAATGGAGAGGAGATGTAGGGGGGTCACGGTTGAGTTGGAGTGAGAGTTTGAGGAGTGAGATTGAGGAGTAATGGAAACGGAAAAAGGAGCCCAAACATTTATGTTTGGAGGTTCCGTTTGGTGTGTGGAGTTTGTCATTTTCGAGAAAGGGAAAATATGTTCAATTAAAGTAACATGATGAGAAGTGTATATTTTGTAGGATGTGGGATCAAGAGAGTAGTAGGCACTTTGAGTGGGAGAATAACCAACAAAAATACAAGGTGTGGAACATTGGTGGAGTTTGTGGGGAGAGTATGGTCGTAACCAAGGGTAGCATAGGCAACCAAAAGAACGGAGTTTACGATAATTGGGATGCATTTGAAATAAGGTGAAATAAGGAGATTGATTGTTTAAGGTTGGAGTGGGAAGGCGGTTGATAAGGTAGGCAGCGGTGGTGAATGCTACCGGCCAAAATGTGAGTGGAAGCGTAGCATGAGAAAGTAAAGAAAGACCGGTTTCGACGATATGGCGGTGCCTTCTTTCAGCACAACCATTGTGTTGAGGAGTGTGAGGTGGACTAGTGAGATGAGATATGCCACAAGAAATGAAATGAGTGGCGAGTTTCATGAATTCGCCCCCATTATCGGAGAAGAAACGTTTTATTTTAGTGTTGAAAAAATTTTCAACAAGTTTTTGGAATCTAATAAAGATATTTAAGGAATCAGATTTATTTTTGAGTGGGTATAGACATATGTATTTGGTGTAATGATCGACAAATATTATATAGTATTTGTAATTGTCAAAAGAGGTGATGGGTGAGCACCAAACATCTGAGAAAATTAAGTCTAGAGGAGAAGTAGACGTAAGAGATGAGTTTGCAAAAGGAAGTTGATGACTTTTACTAATATTGCATGCATTATAGTAAAGAGGAGAACTTGAATTAAAAGGAACATGAGAAGATAAAAGCTTGAAAACTTTATTGTGTGGGTGTCCAAGCCGATGATGCCATGTAGTGGAATCAGATTTATGCATGGTGTAGATCGCAGGTGAGGATGGAGAGGATAGAACACGTTTGGAGCGAAGCTCATACATGCCCTTTATTGCCGTTCCCTGGAGAATTTTGAGTGTAGTCGCTCGATCCTTAAGAACAAAAACAGAAGAGTAAAATTTCATGAGAAGATTGTTATCAAGGCAAAGACGTGAAATAGAGATTATATTTTTGGCTAAGGAAGGAACACATACAACATTTTTAAGAATAATGGAGGTATGTGTGGTGTGAAGTAAGAGACAACCAATATGAGTGATTGCAAGACCTGATCCGTCACCTATTACGAGTTCTTCCGTTCCATCATACGGTGCATGAAATGATAGGTTGTTGAGGTCGGTGGTGACATGATGGGATGCACCACTATCAAAAATCCAATTGGCTTGATCCTTAGCGGAAGCAATGGCCATGGTGTTGACTTGAGCGTGTTTTGCTTGCGTATTACGCTCATAGGATGGAGGAGTAATTGTGGGATGCATCTTCTTGAACGCTTGACAATTTGCTAGAGAATGCCCTCGTTGATGACACTATTGGCACTTGCCAAGGAATGGTTTTGAACTTGTATTAGCAGTAGCATGAGAATTAGGAGTTGGTAAAATACCTTGACCATGATGAGGAGAACGACTGTAATGGGCAGAAGACATATTTTGGTTCTTCGGTGGCCAAGAACGATGACCAGAACCTTGTCGCTGGGTTTGTTGCATGTGAAAAACAGCCACCGGTTGGTGAAGTCCGGTAGCTTGAGTTTGTTGAGATAGAGAAAGTTCGTGATTGATCAGTTTCTCATGTAGTTCAATGAATGAGATCAGGGTGTCTCTAGCATGAATCACATCAAGTATAGTTTTATATTGAGATTGATCAAGACCTTCAAGAATTGTGTCAATGATGTCTTCATTATCCATCTTCTTTCTGAGAATTGCCAATTCATCGGTAATAGTTTTGATCTGCTGCATGTAGTCAGAAACAGATTGGGTTGGAAGTTTTGTAGTTTGTTTCAGCCGGTGTTTTAGCTGTTTTATGTGACCACGGCTTGGAGAGGCATAGGTTGTTTCCAAGATTTTCCAAGCATCACGAGAAGAATCAGCACCTTGAATTATAGGTACTATTGTTTCAGAGAGACTACCAACAAGAGCACCAAAAATCAGCCTGTCTTGCCGGAACCATTGTGGATAGTCTTTGTGAGGAACCCGACTTCCGTCAGAACTGATAGTAGATAACGGCTTTGGGTAAGAGCCGTCGAGAAATTTGAACAGATCAAGACCATAGAGCAGTGCCTGAACTTGAGTTTTCCCGGCCAAAAAATTGAAGGAGGTTAGTTTTAAGGTTGCAGGGAAGGTTACAACCGTGAGATCTTTCATGGAAGGGTTAACCAAGAAGGATGGTGGATCTGGCATTTTGAAAAAAATTTAGACGAACAGGAGATAAGGATTAAGAAGAGCTTGGTGAAAAGAAATGTGAGCCAAGCCCTGATACCATAATAATGTTATGATATCAATACTTTGAATTGAAAATCTTGTATTACAACTCAAGCAAAGGAACGTACATATATACCGGGAAGAAGGAGAAATTACAGGAGAGAAAGAAGCTATACAATAAAGACTAAAACATATACAGGGAAAGAGCGAAATGGCAGGAAAAGAAAAAGGCAATACAATAAATTCTAATTGACTCAATATTCCAATTTGTATTCAAATGAAATACAGTAGTTAATATTGGCGGTATCACTTAACATAATTGTCGTTAATCACAGACATGTATGATCCATCACTAACGGTGATAGATGAAACAATACGCATATGAAAAAGAGAAGCGAGTTTACGTGCTTCCGAGGCTAGAGATGATGGTGCACCATTGTCCATGTATCACGAATCGTTTATGGGATAATATGAGTGCGATATATTTCCAATCATCTACATGGAGGCACCATCAACTATACATTTTGAGGTTATAAGAGGATCTTAATATATGTTAAAGCTACCTTGGATTAAGCTTTTTTATAAATCTTTGGAAAACTATCATTTAGTCCAATATAACAATAATGATTGGATCGAGATCAGTTAAATGTCGACGATGGAAGGAGTACCATGGGTTCTTGTACAGATTTGGAAATCACAACTTCTACTAGGAATTTGAAGAAGCAGCCTATAGTAACACTCTCAAATTCTGAAGTTGAGTATGTTGCTAGTGTTGCTTGATTTTGTCAAATATGCTATTTGACCAAGAAAAGTGTTAAAAACATTGCAGATGTCAGAAGTTGAAGCTGTTGCAGACTTGCAGTTTTTGTAGATAGCATGTTAGCCATATCATAGGGGTAAAATCCAATCTTTCATAATAGAAGCAAACACATTGGTACAGTTGTTCCCAGTTATATAAGGGAATGCAGTAACATATTGAGTTTTTAAGGGAGAGTGATAGGAGTATTCATGAAAGTTACATTTTATAACAAAATAAAACTTACAGAGTTTATATAGAGTACACCGAAATTTGAAACTCTAACAGTGAAGCTCTAACACTATTTTTGTTTAAAAATGGAGTTCTATAATCGTCGATAACAATTACATCATGAAGAAGAACACGACTCAAGTGATGAAGTCGCATGATTATCATTTATCAAAGGCTGAGCACTTCGTTCACATATCTTTCAAGAAGATTATCAACGATGACTCTGTAACCTTTTTCCGTTGGATGAAAACTATCCCAAAAAAGATACTTAGAGATATTTGAACAAGTCGGGCCGAGTGCATTACACATCCAACTCACCTCCACCTCTCCTGTGCCACAACAACCTTTGTTCACTATCTCAAATCCTAATAAGAATCACATTGACAAAAAAACATACATAAACAGACTATTTAATTAGTTGAAGAAAAAAGAGATTAGAAAACGAAGAATCATACGAATTACCATATGATTGCGGATTATTGACTATGTCAAGTAAAGGGGTGTAAATATCAGCAAAGACGACTTTAACAGGAGGGTTTCTGGATCTAAGAGAATGAAGCTCAGAAGATAGTTTGCTGTTGAAGAACTCAGCTGCTTTGTTGTAAAGTCTTGAACATGATCTGTTTTTCCCTCCATTTAAAGTTATTGAAGTTGGCATACACCCAATTGGTGGTAAACTTAGAACAACCACCCTTCTTGCTCCAAGCCTGTGAAGCTCCTTCAAATCAATAAGCAAACACCAAAAGTATACAATTGTTAATAATATTCATCCATAGTTAGTTAAATACAATAAACAAAGCTATGATAGAGATGATACTATTGTTTGTGTGTGTTTGTGTTCATAAATGGTTACTAAAAAACATCAAGTATCTTGCATAGAAATGAAAGAGTTAAACCTTTACCTGTATAAATGTCGAAGCTTCCGCTACTAGAAAGTTAGCGTAAGAGGGTATATCGTATTCGATTTTCCGAATCGGGTAGTAGAAGTAATTATCGACGAAATCATCACTTCCCGTTGCCACCAAAAACAAACTGTTACTCAAAATGTTATTTGTTTCCTTCTTACCCACCAGTACATGAAGCCTTCTAATGTAATTAGTGAACATTTCCAGCTGATCCACCATTGGTATCACCATCTGATTATCATTATAACCAAAAACATTACACATTTAGTCTGAAAAGAACTCTAAAATGTTAAATAATAAGTAATATATCATATAGGGGAACGTTCATTTGAGAACCGTTTTTATTGCGAGAACTGCGATAACCAATCTTAGCCGTTCATTTTGAATAATGGAATTCATGGATGAAGAGCGTGGGGGAATTGAGTGTGGTAAGGTGCATGTGAGGAATTCATGGGTGGGCAATCCAATTGAAGGAGGGGGAATTGAACGGCTAAGATTAGTTCTTGCGGTTCTCGCAATAAAAACGGTTCTCAAATGAACTTTTCACATATCATATATGCATACATTTATTGTTGAGGTGAGAGGATCAAGTCCTGTGGCTCCTGAGGCAAAGCTTACACCAGTGATCAGATCTTGGTCTTGTATTAATGGGTCTATGTATGCTGGCACATACTCCTTAACATTTATTTTCTCAGCTGAAGAATGAAAAAAAAATTGATAAAATGGAGAAATAAGTTTTCTTAGTTTAAAATGTATGTTTATGAGTGTTTTATAATGAAATTTATGGAAAAATGATCCGTGTTGCTAGCCTAACTTAGCTGCTGCTGCATTCACAAATCACCTAATTTACAAAACCATTAAATGACTTAAATACCCTTTAGTTAAGTGATTTGCGAGTGCAACAACTGTTAGTAGCACTGATCCTTTTCTGGGAATTTATATGTATCTATGAGATAAATTCCATAACCACGAGATAGTCTATATGAAAAGAATACCAATCAAGTCTGCAGGCGTCTTTGCGTTAGAGAACCTTCCCGTTGCTTTTGCACCCAGAAAGTTTACTCCATAAGGAGGGAAGTTGGCCTTTATAAACGTCGGAATGTAGTTGTTATTTCCCTGATCCAAGATCGAGTCTCCAAACGCTATCACAGCTGGAATCGTCACATTCGCAGGCAACTTGAAGGTTGCTAGACTAGTGTTAACTAGTAGATTAAGGTAGAGACAAAATAACACTATAGTTGCTGGCATTCTTGAAGTACTGAAAACTATATCCATGATGATTCTTGAAGAAAGAAAACAAAGAAGCAGCTCTTAAAATTAGTCTTTTTTAAGAAATTAAAAAGTGTTTTAAGTAGGTAAAACACTCATCTCATGATATTAAGATGATATTCAGTTTTAAAAACTGAATCCTTAACTTATGCCAAATAAAACTTTACCTTTGGAATACAGTAAGTTGCATACTCAACTATAACCTCAATAACATTATAAAATTATAACAGTTAAATAGTAGTCATTTAGCTAAAGTGCTAAACTATATTAACTAATTACACTAGAGGTTATATATCTTCCTACTTTGTATTTCTATTTATCCTTCTACTTATAAGATCAAGACAAGTGTCAAAATCAAATAAAGAAATAAAGAAATAGAATTGGTGAATTCCACGTATCATTATTAAATAAGTAAGAGAATAAATTAAGGTACTGTTAAATAAAATAACTTGTGATTCTCTTAAAATTACAAGTTTATAATAAATTAATACCAGGCTATTAATTAATACTTTTATCTCATAATATGATGTGCTTGAAGACTAGTGATGGTGTTCAAGATTTTGAGGGTTAAAAAAGACTTTTAAGATGAAACCGGTTTTAAAAGAAAGTATTAAGACCGGTTTTTATAAACGTCAACATGTGCACCAATTTAAGAACCGGTTACCAAACCAGTTAAAAGGTTTAAAAACCGGTATATAACCCATGCCAAGTTTTGTCATTTTCTGAACCGGTTTGGGTGTAATTTTTTTGACGCGATTTATCTCGCTAATCTTCCAAACCTTATAATACCGGTTTAGAGGAAAACCGGTCCATATACTTAGAGATGTAAACGAGTCAAGCTTTACACTAATCGAGCCAGACTTTTTTAGAAATGCAGAAACTAGAGCTCGTAATTTGAGGCTCGAGCTTGACTCGCGTAATATTTACGAAGTTTGTTAGAAGCTCGTTTATTTTTTTGTTTTTTGAAAAATAGTTTAATTATACAAATAATAGATAAAAACAATTTCAATTTCAATTTTAAATTTTTATTGATTTTTTCATATTTAATGATATAAAAACAATTTAAATATAAAAATATATAATACAATTATATAAGTAATAAATAAAAAGTAAAAAATAAATATTATATCAAAGCTCATTTAAGCTCGCGAGCTTAAACGAGCCCAATATATAAGGCTCGGGCTTGAGCTCGTTTAATAAATGCGACTTAATCTAGGTTTGAGCTCGGGCTCGTTTAAGCTTTGCTCGTTTCGAGCTTTTAATAATCCGAGCTCAAGTAGCTCACGAATAGCTCGACTTATTTACATCCCTTCATATGCTTATTGTATAGCCCCCAAAAGCCTATTGCTTACAATTTTACAAACCCTGGTATAAGTAAACCCTTGCGGCTATTACTTTTTCCATTCGCGTAACCAACCTTTAACCTTCATTGCGAACCTCCATTGACAATACTCTGCAAAAAGTAACCACAAGTATAAATATACTTGTTTTTTAGGGATGAAATTTCAGATCCAATTCGGTTATCGTGTTCATGTCAATTTCGCGTTAACCTATTTTTGACCAATTTATTTTTGTGCCAGGTTCAAGTCGTGTCACTTTTTTTTTGTCAGGTCCGTGTCGTATTTCATGTCAACCCAATTTGGCCAAATATGCTGACATGTATTTTTTGGATACAAATTTTGAATATGATTTTTGTTTCGATTTGACTCAAAATACGAATTCAGTGTTTTTATTAATTTGCTGCAAATTTTGTTTTTAATTCGAGATATATAAATAAATGAATATAATAAACAACTAGATTATATTCCCTTGTGATAAACATGGTGATTTAAAAAATGATAAGTATTAGCATTAATAAAAAAATATTAAATAATTATAAACATGATAAGAATGAGAATTTAAAAGATGGGGCAAATACCTAGACCAGCGGTGAAAGTGTCGACTCGAGTTTGAGGGTAGATGTGATTGAAGAAACCTGACATTATGATATGAAGAGATACGAATATACGAGTATATTTCTTGTACAAATCAATCTATCATTATTGTTACAATTAGGGCAATATATAAACCCAAATAATTATTGGTTATAATAAAAAATAATTTAATACGATTATAAAATATTTAGAACTAAGTAATAGGCCCGCATAAATGCATGCGTCTATTTTAGATTTTAGTTTGTAAGTGCGGATAAAATTAAAGTTGGTTACCATTTCATCAAATTAGACATAAAACATATGAACTTTATAAATTCGGTATTTCAAGAATTACCCTTCAAAGGTGTACAAAGATTTAATCAACAAAATGTAGTAATTGATAACAAAATCTAGTACCAACATTAAAATCGTTGCCATTTCAGGACCATTAGCACCTGCAGCGATTGCTCAATAGTTCTGGTTCTGGAAAAATTGGCCCATTAGGTGATGCATAGGTTAATACCTAAGTTAATCCGATCTTGGCCTATAAGCTCATCATATCTCCTTTTGTTGATAAAATCTGAATTTTGGAGTAAGTGATCTAAGAAGCTGAGAGCATTTAACGGGAATTTAAGGAGTCCTAGATGTTGTGTTGCTGATTTAACATATATTTAACCTAAATTTGACTATGAATAATTTCACATTGGATCATGAGGGTTTATTCTACTTCCAAAAAAACTTAAATATGGGCTCTAATCTTGAGTATGAACCTCCTAAGTTTGTTCGATATTATCAAGTAACTAATTTTGCGTCTGTGTAGAATTGAAGTCATTTAGTTACCTTAAGTGATGTTAGGTTAGTTCTATTAGATAGGGGTGTTCATGAGGCAGGGCCGGGGGTAGTTGATTTTTTGCAAACCGTCATTGTGGAGCAGGTACCTAATTTTATGAACCGAAATTGAACCGCAGACAGCGGGTACCTATTGTGCGGGTATCCGAAGGGAGACGGATATCAACGGATCGGGACACGGGTACCCTAAAATTGAATTGTTTTTCATTTTTCTTGGTTGTAGCAAGTTTAAATTCACAATAAAACAATAAACAATGCTAGAACAAGTTAACAATAAATAATGGTATGAATAAGTCAACAATAATGAATAAATCACACGGGATCTTTGATGAGAGCCTCGTAGAAACAAAAAACAAACAGACTTGAAGTCGGCATTGTTGATCGATTTTAGTGTCTCCATGTTAAACTCTTAAGCGTTGCAAGCGTGCAAACTTTTGATGTCAAAGCTCAAAAAAAGAATTAGGGAAGACAATGGGGGCGGCTAGAAGTAAGTTAGATAGTTTTAAGAAATTTAAGTTTTCTAATGGCTTTTGTTATTTCATATTGACAAATATATATATTTTCTAAATAAGTTAAAAGCATGCGGGGCTAGACGGGTATCCGCTGATATCAAATTTTAAAACTTGAACCCACCCCGTGTTTAACGGGTACCTTAGTTTTTGAGTTACGAATTTTACGGATATCGGTTTTTTTTGTTTCGGTTCATACGGGGTTGGTCGGTTTGTCGGTCTTTTTTAACACCCCTAATACTAGAAGATGATTTTATTTTGGCTCAAAATTTGATCTTTTTAATCATAAATATAAAATATAACAAAAGCTTGAAGATATCTTAACCAGAACAACTACAAATTTTCAGGAGAGGACATCCTGAACTTTGTATACCAGCTACCAACAATCCAAAGAGTACATCATGTTTTACCTTTTGCACCTGATTAGCATATAAATATCAAATATCTAATCAATAAAAATGTGTCTAGCATGCATGAAAAGGTATAATAGGTCTTCCTTGCAAATGGCTTGACATCATTGTCCATATCTTTACGCTCTAGTGTTTAGGTCCCGGTTCATTCCCACAATACAAACATGTATCTGTCGATAACCACTCCAGCAGAATGTTTGTGGATATGTATTAGGGGTGAGTTGGGTAACTGATTAAAACATGTGTTTTTTATATATCTTTTAGTACTACGTAATATGTTAAATATGACTATAGAACTATATTATTTACTTGGTACTTTATCTTAGAAAGCAAATTAAAACGTTTTATGCAATTGACTACATTTATGATGACTTTCAGCCATTGCTTGATCCATTTTGAGTTGATCCCTTTTTAGTTAAATCGTTTAACTCAACCCGTTTGACCCGTAAGAGATATAGTATAACCCAATCAACCTTTTGTACATAAATGAGTCAAAATTTTCTTTGGAAAGTCTATCTTTATCTTTTCTCACTACTACACAATTTGTAATAGAGACCCTGTTATGGGGACCGGTTTACCAAAAAGACCGGTTCTTATATAGTTGCTGAAATTATGAGGGCCGTTTCTTAAGTAAATAACCGGTCTTTTTGAGGAAAAGCCATGGGGACTGAGTTTTGTATTTAACACCATTTTGTATTTAGATACATTAGGATGAAATATTAATCGGTTTTTGTATTTAGCCCCTTTTTTGATGAAATGTTAACTGGTTTTATAATTAGTACAATTTTTGTATTTAGCCATCGTGATAAAATATTAACTATATAGCTACAATTTTTAGGATATTTTGGTGAGTTTTTGTAAAATTCTAAAAGTTTATTTCTTGTTTGTGTAGTGGTACCGGTTTTTAAAACCGGTTAAAAATGTAATTATTATAGAGACCGGTTTTCATGTATTTTTTTCATAGAGATCCCTTAAAGGGAACGGTTTTAAAACCGGTCTCCAAAAGGAAAATAACCGCCCCATTTAGTTTTGAGTAGTAGTGTCTTATGCTCTTGACGGAAAGCAGTACATGGAGTCATCATTTCTATAGTGTTGCTATAACATTGAGGCCCATTTGCGTTGAAAGTCTTGAAACGAAATAGAATTACATGTGATTGGACGGTTGAGATTGCGTCGACAATCCCCATCTAATTTCCTATTTTTATTTGAACCTTCTATATTTATTTATTTATTTGATCTATTAGATCTTACGATCGCAATTCATCCTCGCATGGTTAGATACGTTATGAATAAAATGAAAGACTAAATGTATAGACCATCCGATCAAATCAAATAAAGTATCAGAATTAAGTCTCTCATTCTCACATAAATATTCATTCTTATTTGACATATAGCTGAAAATGATACAAAAAGCCAAAACTGACATTATTCATAACGCCATATCAATCCCTAGTAATTGTATGTATAATAAACAAAATTTATATTATATTACAATTCTATCTCGATTATGATAAACACTTAGGTCCTGTTTGTTTCATCGGAATGTGAAGGAATGAAATGGAATGGAATTCAAATCAAATTTCATTATATTTTGCGTTTGGTAAATTATTTCGAATGTAATCAAATTCTTTAGAATTTTAATATTCCTTTGGTAATGGAAATCAATTCCTTTAATAGATTGGATGAAATTTAATTCATTTTCCTAAGTAATGTTGACAAAAGACAAGATTACCCTTGATTTAACCCTAATCGGCTAATATTTCCATCATAACAGATTTTCACCCTACTCAACCCCCACCCACCCCACCCTACCCTTACCCATACCCACCTCACCCCACCCCTACCATACACCCACCCCCACATCACCCACACACACCCCACCCTATCCCCACCCCACACCACCCACCCACTCACCACACCTCACCCTACGCCTTACCCCTTACCCACCCCACCCCACCCTACACCTACCTACCCTTACCCTACCTACTCATACCCATACCCATACCCTACCCCACCCACACACCCACACACCCAAACCCACCCCTACCCTACCCCTATCCTAACATTGGTTGTGGCAGCCGGTAGTAGGCGGAGCAGTGGCTGGTAGTGGTCGGCGGTGGCGGTAACGGTGGTCGGAGGTGGGAGCGGTAACAGGGGGAGATGGTGGTGGCGGCGACGGACGTGGCGGCGGGTGGTGGTTGTTTGTGGCGGTGACGGTGACGGTGGTGGTGGTGGTGACGGTGGAGGTGGCATATATTTCCTTTTATTCTTGAAAAAAAGATTGTGTTGTGTGTGTATATATGTGTGCCCGGGGGGGGGGGGGGGAGGGGGTGGCAGATGGTGTGGGGTGTGGTTGGCCGGGGGCTGGGGGGGATTGGATGTGGGTGTGGGTGTGTTTTACAAACACAATTATATAAAGTTTTAAATCAAAAATGAATAAAGGGTATTTTGGTCTTTTGATATGATTCCATTACAATTCTTTTAATAAATTTACAAAAAAGCACAAATTAGGATTGAAATGGATTTCAATTCCATTTCATTTTCTGTGAAACAAACATGGATAAGAATCTTATTTCTTAAAAATTTAATTTCTATAGGAATTGAATTCTGTAAGTAATTCAATTCCATTTCTTTGAATTTCGTGAAACAAACGCAACCTTAATTATCATAGATTCTATGAATTATAATCCTTATCTCTTGAAGTAAACACTTATCCACTTGAATGTGTAGGTCCTGCAATCCCAATCGAACATGCCTTGGATTGTTTCCATTGCCAATTCGTTTGGCACTTGCATATAGGTTCGAATTCTTCATCATGTTACTCGAAAATAAGAAGAAATAATACAAGGAACACAGATTGTTCAAACTAAATTCGATTAATCAATCAGTGCATAAACTTTACATATTTATAGTTGTTGTTTGGCGGTTTTTCTTACCGCCTTAACTTCCTAACAGTAACTACCTAACGGTGGCAGTTGGGTGGTGATGGTGGTTCACGGCAGCAGCCCTACCACATCACTTTATTACATATACTAAATAGATTAAATGTTTCATTAATAAATAGATAAATAAAAAAACAAAGTTTTAAGCCTATGTTTAAAACATTATAAACCAATATTCCTCCCTAATGTTTTAAACATAGCTTTTTCTTCAATATACTTCATTTGTCCATGATTGCAACTTCTGGTGCATCATCCCTGTTGTTGCCGCTTCTTTCTTCCTCCTCCATTGGATCATCTTCCACACCTACCTTTGCCATGTTAGTCTTAATATCAGCATCGGTCCCGACATTTCTAGTCTCTTCAATTGGTAACACATTTACCTTTATTCCCCTTGTATCCTTCCATGCTTCTGCCATCGATACAAGTCCACTGCTGGAATAGTACTTGGCCACTTCATAGTATGCCTCTAAGAGACTCAAATGAGTTGCATAACATTCTTCCAATTCGCATGCATACTCCACCGGGAACCCCATTGCCTTAGAAACACAATTCCATTTGTTTCTTGTAGTCACAATAGTGTGTCCTCCCAAAACTTTAACTGTCAAATAAAGATCCAACATACTGAGATTTGTTCCATAAATCATCACGGGTATCGGCCTTTCCGTGCACTTCATGCAAATGCTATAAAACCATCTTATCAAAATTTTCAAGTCTTCTTCCACCAGATCTTTATATCCCTGATTAATTTCTTGCTCCTTAATCATCTTTAGAAAGGCTATAAGGCTGCCAAAATCGTTTTTGGATGGAGCATCATCCTTCTTGTCTTCGTTCAAGCTTTCTTCGATCGTTAATTCTTTTGAGTATATGGAGTCATAGTAATCTTTTAATGCCTTGATTGCCTTTTCTTTTTTAAGATCCATACTTTGAAATTTCTTGTTGTATCTGCTGGTTTCATTCAAACTTTGATCGTCATCACTGCTTTCTTTACTATCAATCACACTAATATCCTTATCATATTCATCCTTCAAGATTTCACCACTTCCTTCAAAATCTTTTCCCGAAATTCTTTCTTCTGTTTCCTTGCTGCTGTCACCACTGTCATAATCGCTCTTGTAACACCCTGAATTTTGGTACAAATTTAAACTTTTTATATTTTAACAAAACAACATCCTAAGTGTGTTTGTTTACATCATAATGCGGAAGCTTGTCAGATTTACAAAAGACGGTGTTACTTGTTGACCCGAATACACGACCATTAATTTACAAATAAACAAAATGAGAATAATCATGTATTCCAAACATATCCAAAGGCAAAAAGCTTCTCCCAAAAGTGTCTACCCGCCTCACCGGCATCATACTATGGCTTATCTACGGATACAAAACATAAACACAAATTTTGTTAGCCGAAGCTAGTGAGTGTGCCAAAATCAGTTTAACAAGTAATCAAGTCATCATTGATCATAAAACAGTTATTGCATCATATACAGTTCACACAAGATGTGGGGGACAAGTCCACTTATACTTGTATATTCCGTAGGGGCCAACCATGGTCAACAAGTCCTCGTGGGGGTGTGTCCACATCTCCCGTCAAGGTGGGGGAAACAAAAAGCAGTCCACCATACAACGGTTCTCTGGAGTGTAAGCCCTGTTCACCAAATCCACTCGTGTTACCCGGGTTCGGTGACTCGTCAGCCCAGTGAACCCACACGTCATGATGGCTACTGACATACCCCTCCACTCTCTTCACCGATCCCTCAGCCACCCGTACCTCGCGGTTCCCCAATTACCGAAGCCATAGGAACCTCTGTGTACGTCCCAATGACTAGGAACCCTATGGTACAGAGTTCACATCACAACAGTAGTCCGGACCAAAACACCTAAACCCCGAAGGGTCACATAGCACAAACCCCGAAGGGTCACATAACCAGTTACCCCGAGGGGTCACATAATCACATGCAAGTTATAGACACAAGGTCACAACTTTCCCTAATCAATACATATCATAACATGCTTCAAAACAGGTGAATCATATATTCAATTGCATAAATCATTATCATAAACCTGATAATATCAATTACAGATCACATTGATGCCATACATATACTTAAACATGGTTTATACGAAAACAGTTGATGACTTGCACATTAAAAGCATTTTGGGTATCTGCAGGGCACACCTCACCTGGTTGAAGTGATGAGGATCACTTCCACTTCACAACAAGGCCACAAATCACTTGCACAACGATCCTATGATCATAACACAAGGTTAACTTAGTTAAGTTAACCATACAATGAAGTTACACGCAAGTATAGACTCAAAACACGACTTAAACGCTCATTTCTGGAAAAATGGCCTTTGCCAAAAACACTCGTCGCGCCGCGACACTAAGGGGCTCGCGCCGCGACGCCCCGTATACAGTAATTCTGGGCCTGTTTCTTTGCTGCAGGGTCCGGTTTTTCTCACATTTTCCACAACCAAAACCCAAATCTTTCAAATACAACTTAAAACAACCACTAGATTTCTTCATAACCATAACATAACCATTTTCAACCCTTTTTAACAACTTTCAAATACATTTAAACACCATTTAATCATCACATAAACCCTTAATTATTCCATTTTCATGTTCTTGAACTTTTCTACCAAATTAACACAATTTCAACTATCAATACACCATCATAACATATAAAACCATTACCAAACTCCATTATCAACATCATAAACCCATTTGATCATACCAAAACCCTAAGTTTGGCAATAACCCTAACTTTTGACCCATTAAACCCATTAAACCTAAAATCAAACCAAGAATCACCAACTATAACATGTATAACTCAAATCAAACACAAATTTCAAGTTAGAACTTACTTGATTTTCAAAACCCTAACTTGAGTGGTTGTTCTCTTGATCCAAATCAAACACAAGATGAAGAATAAGAAGAAATAACACTAAATCTTGAGGTTAAGCACTTGAACCACCAACTTCCTTTGATCTTCCTTCTTCTTCTTCACTCTAGAATTCTCCTTGGCTCTCCCTCACGTTCTCTCTCTCTACTTTTCAGACTTTTCCTTCTTTTCTTCTTCTTTGACTCAATAATTGAGTCCATAGGTAGATATGTATACATATTTACACACTAAATCCCTCATCTTCCATCAGTTTTACATTTATTTACCATTTTAAGTTGTAGACACTTATGCATAACATATGGTATTTAAATAACATAATATACACATAAGTTACTAATTTCTAAGTAAATTGGCATTTTATATATTTTTATAATTTTACAAAATGCGGGTTTTACAATTCCTCCCTCCTTACAAAGATTCCGTCCTTGGAATCATTACTCGCTAAACAAGTGAGGGTAACGGGTTTTCATGTCGTCTTCGGTTTCCCAAGTCAAGATATGACCTTGACTATGCTTCCATTGCACCAAGACTAAAGGAATCAGGCGTTTCCTTAGCTTCTTGGTCTTGCTATCCACAATTGCAACCGGTTCTTCCACTAATCGCTTCTTCGGATCAACCTGCAACTCATTGATGGGAATGACTTGATTATCCTCCACTTTGGTCTTCTTGAAGTTGCAGACATGAAATGTATTATGAACACCTTCCAATTCCGGTGGTAGCTCTATCTCGTACGCTTGCTCGTTGACTCGCTTCAAGATCTTGAATGGCCCAATATACCTCGGGCTCAACTTACCACGCTTCCCAAACCGAATCACCCCTTTCCAAGGTGAAACCTTAAGCATCACTTGATCACCGACTTCAAACGCCATAGGATTTCTTTTCTTATCTGCGTACATCTTTTGGCGATCGCGCGCGGCTTTGAGGTTTTCAAGTGCAATTTTGACCTTGTCGGCGGCTAATTGAACAATCTCCGGGCCTGCATACTGTTTCTCACCCGGTTCAAGCCAACACGTAGGGGTTCGATATCGCCTTCCATATAGCATTTCGTAGGGAGGCATACCAATGCTAGAATGGTAGGAGTTGTTGTAGGAAAATTCGATCAAGGGTAGATGGTAATCCCATGATCCGCCAAATTCTAGAACACAAGAACGCAACATATCCTCCAATGTTTGAATGGTCCTTTCGGATTGACCATCCGTTTGCGGGTGATAAGCTGTACTCAAGTGGACACGAGTACCCAATTCTCTTTGAAGACTCCTCGAAAAGTTGGATGCAAATCTCGATTCTCTATCCGAGACGATAGACAGAGGTACTCCATGCCTAGACACAATCTCGTCCACGTATAACTTGGCCAACTTGTCTAAAGACGCTGTCTCACGAGTGGCCAGAAAATGCGCACATTTGGTCAACCGATCAACTATGACCCAAATCATGTCTTGTCCTTTAACTGTCTTTGGCAATTTTGTGACAAAATCCATAGTAATATGATCCCACTTCCATTTTGGGATCTCCAAGGGTTGAAGATTTCCGTATGGACGTTGGTGTTCAATCTTGACTTGCGCACAAATTGCACACTTCTCAACATAAGAAGCAATATCGACTTTCATCCCGGACCACCAATACAATGATTTTAGATCATAATACATTTTCGTGCAACCCGGATGCACGAACATTTTGGAGCGATGGGCATCGTGTAGAATCACCTAACGGTTGTTGCCAAGCTTTGGCACCCATGCACGACCCACAAAGATCTTTAAACCATGGCTATCATCTTCTAGACGATCCTTGAGTTTCATCATTTGCTCTTCTTTAAGGTTTTCCTCTTTCAATGCCTCTTATTGAGCCATCCTCAGGTTTTCTACCAAGTCAGAGATCACATCTATCAGAAAAGATTGGTAACACAAGGCATCGGCTTGAGTTCTGCGGCTCAAAGCATCCGCCACAACATTAGCTTTAGCCGGATGGTACCGAATCTCACAATCATAGTCTTTAATCAATTCGAGCCAATGGCGCTGCCGCATATTCAACTCCTTCTAATCAAAGATGTGTTGAAGGCTTTTATGATCGGTGAAGATCACGCAGTGAGTGCCATAGAGGTAATGCTGCCAGAGTTTCAAAGAAAAGATCACTGCAGCCATCTCTAAATCATGAGTAGGATAATTTGATTCATGAGGCTTCAATTGCCGGGAAGCATAGGCAATCACCTTGCCCCGCTGCATCAACACACATCCCAAACCCGACTTGGATGCATCACTATAAACCACGAAATCCTGTGATCCCTCGGGAAGAGATAAAACAGGAGCTTGGCACAACAATTTCTTAAGAGTTTGGAAAGCGGCTTCTTGAACATCAGTCCAAGAATAGGGAACATTCTTACGGGTCAGCTTGGTCAGCGGCCCCGCTATCTTGGAAAAATCACGTATGAATCGGCGGTAGTAACCCGTAAGTCCAAGAAAACTTTTGATTTCAGAAGGGGATTTCGGAGATTCCCACTTCATAACCGCTTCAATCTTAGAAGGATCAACTTTAACTCCTTCTTCACAGATAACATGGCCAAGGAACTGAACTTCCCGTAGCCAGAATTCACATTTGGAGAATTTTGCATAAAGCTTTTCGTGTCGAAGAACTTCAAGAACTTCCCGCAAATGAACTTCATGATCCTTCTCAGTTTTAGAATAAACCAAGATATCGTCAATGAACACAATAACAAACTTATCCAAGAAACGATGGCACACCCGATTCATAAGATCCATAAACACCGCCGAAGCATTGATTAGACCAAAAGGCATCACAAGAAATTCATAATGCCCATAGCGGGTTCTGAAAGCAGTTTTGGGAACATCAACATCTTTAACACGAACTTGATGATAACCTGAACGAAGATCAATCTTGGAGAAGTAACTAGCTCCTTGAAGCTGATCAAACAGATCATCAATGCGAGGGAGCGAATATTTATTCTTGATGGTTCTTTTGTTCAACTCCCGGTAATCAATGCACATCCGGAGAGTACCATCCTTTTTCTTGACGAACAAAACCGGGGCTCCCCAAGGCGAGGAACTCGGTCTAACAAATCCCTTATCCAAAAGATCTTGGATTTGGGTCATCATTTCCCGAATCTTCGATGGTGCTAGACGGTAAGGAGCTTTGGCAACAGGCGTTGCCCTGGGAACAAGATCAATTTGAAATTCAACCTCACGACCCGGAGGTAAACCGGGAAGATCATCAGGAAGCACATCGGGGAATTCACTAACCACTTTGACATCGCCAACACTTTGCTTCTCCTTTTTGGCATCAAGGACATATGCCAAGAAGGATTCACAACCTTTCTGGATACATTTTTGAGCCTTCATAACATACAAGATCTCCATCCCGGATTTGCGTTTCTCGCCTCGAGCTATGACACATTCACCATTGGGCAAAGGGATCTTGATCAATTTCTTAGAACACAAAATCTCCGCATTATTAGCACTAAGCCAATCCATACCGATGACCGCATTGAAAGAAGATATGTCAACCGCTAACAAATGAATTGGGAAAGAACTCTCATCAAGATCCACAACACAACAATCACAAATATCAGTCATAGAAATGATCTTGCCATGGGCAATTTCTATATCAAGGGGTTTGGCAAGCTTGCTAAAAGGTAATTTCAATTTCTCACAGAAAGCATATGATATGAACGATCTATTGGCTCCGGAATCAAATAACACATAGGCAGGGGTAGAGTTCAATTGGAACATACCAGATACTACGTCCCCCGCCTCCCGAGCCTCCTCCGCTGTCATTTGGAATGCTCGCCCTTTTGTTTTCGGAGGGTCTTTGCCCTTTGAGGATGAACCACCCGCTCCTCCCTCCTTACGCTGAGGGCAATCCTCCATTTTATGGGCCGGTTTGCGACAGGCAAAACAGACATCCACTTTATACTTGCAATCAGACGGGATGTGGCCAGGTTTGCCGCAACGATTGCAAGCTCTGGTATCTTTGGTGCAGTCTCCTTTGTGGTGAGACCTGCACATTCTGCACCACTGCGGTTTGGATTCATCAGTTTTGGGCTTAGAGAAGGAGGATGGGGTTGCTTTCTTCTTTGACTGACCACCAGAGGGCTCATCCTTCCTTTTTTTACCAACTAACTTCTTGGCTTGCTTTGAAGCCTTGAAGTCATCAAAGAAGAACTTCACCTTTTGAGTGGCCGAGAGGAGAGTGGAACAATCTCTGATGCGGATTTTGTACTCCGGGGGTACGGTTTCAAAAAACCGCTTCACTTTGGCTTTTTCATCGGGGACCCAAGTGGTCACAAAGCTCAGACGCTCGTTAAACTTGCGAACATGTTCATCCATAGAAGAATCCCCCAGTTTCATATTTAGGAACTCCCTTCGAGGCGTTCCAGGTCTCTCTCAGTGCAGAATTCCTGTTGAAACAGTTCTAGGAATTCATCCCATCCTAGCTTGTCAGCTTCACCTTTAGGCATTGCTACCTTGACAGTATTCCACCAAACAAGAGCCCTCCCTTTGAGTTGTCTCACAAAGTAAGGAACTTTGTGTTCCTCATCATAGTCACTGGAGGTAAAAGTCTGCTCCATCTCTCGAATCCATCCAAAAGTCACGATCGGGTCATCACTACCTTCATAGGTAGGGGGTTTGCAATGAGAAAAGGTCTGGTAGGAAACGGTAGGTTTCCTTGAGATAGAAGCATCACTAGACTCACCAAAAGTCGAAGTCCTTTGGGTATCATGGGTTCTTTTCAGTTGGTTTTCTAACTCCTGGATACGGTTCAGGAGTTGGGCTATCACAGAAGATTGATCATTCGGGTTGCCCGAGTGGGGCTGAGAGTGCTGGGTGTGGTGAGAACCAGAGTTTCCACCCGGTTGAGAGTGCTCTGGAGGTATTTCATCACCTCCGGGTTGAACAAACATGAAGTTGTCATCATTATGGGCATCCATGCCTCAAGTCTTGTCTACTACACACATTAAAACAACAACAGGTAGCACATTAAGGCACAAAAATCAATAGTTTATCACAATTGGGAACAAAGTTTCCCTAACTCTCTTGCAACTCTCATCTTAACCCATATGCCCACCCGATATGTTTGGATTTCATATTAATAGTCGGCCTCGGTTTGAGACCAAACACTTGCTAAAGTGCTCGATTCTCTCAAACCTCGGCTCTGATACCAACTTGTAACACCCTGAATTTTGGTACAAATTTAAACTTTTTATATTTTAACAAAACAACATCCTAAGTGTGTTTGTTTACATCATAATGCGGAAGCTTGTCAGATTTACAAAAGACGGTGTTACTTGTTGACCCGAATACACGACCATTAATTTACAAATAAACAAAATGAGAATAATCATGTATTCCAAACATATCCAAAGGCAAAAAGCTTCTCCCAAAAGTGTCTACCCGCCTCACCGGCATCATACTATGGCTTATCTACGGACCAAAACACATAAACCCCGAAGAGTCACATAGCACAAACCCCGAAGGGTCACATAACCAGTTACCCCGAGGGGTCACATAATCACATGCAAGTTATACACACAAGGTCACAACTTTCCCTAATCAATACATATCATAACATGCTTCAAAACAGGTGAATCATATATTCAATTGCATAAATCATTATCATAAACCTGATAATATCAATTACAGATCACATTGATGCCATACGTATACTTAAACATGGTTTATACGAAAACAGTTGATGACTTGCACATTAAAAGCATTTTGGGTATCCGCAGGGCACAACTCACCTGGTTGAAGTGATGAGGATCACTTCCACTTCACAACAAGGCCACAAATCACTTGCACAACGATCCTATGATCATAACACAAGGTTAACTTAGTTAAGTTAACCATACAATGAAGTTACACGCAAGTATAGACTCAAAACACGACTTAAACGCTCATTTCGGGTCTTTCGGACTCCCTTTGGACTCCCTAAAACCATTAGAAACAAACCCCAATCAATTACAAGGTCAAATGGGGTCAAAAACAAGTTTTTGGACCTTCCAGGGGGTCTCGTGCCGGGAGAAAATCTCTGGAAAAATGGCCTTTGCCAAAAACACTCGTCGCGCCGCGACGCCCCGTATACGGTAATTCTGGGCCTGTATCTTTGCTGCAGGGTCCGGTTTTTCTCACATTTTCCACAACCAAAACCCAAATCTTTCAAATACAACTTAAAACAACCACTAGACTTCTTCATAACCATTTTCAACCCTTTTTAACCACTTTCAAATACATTTAAACTCCATTTAATCATCACATAAACCCTTAATTATTCTATTTTCATGTTCTTGAAATTTTCTACCAAATTAACACAATTTCAACTATCAATACACCATCATAACATATAAAACCATTACCAAACTCCATTATCAACATCATAAACCCATTTGATCATACCAAAACCCTAAGTTTGGCAATAACCCTAACTTTTGAGCCATTAAACCCATTAAACCCAAAATCAAACCAAGAATCACCAACTATAACATGTATAACTCAAATCAAACACAAATTTCAAGTTAGAACTTACTTGATTTTCAAAACCCCAACTTGAGTGGTTGTTCTCTTGATCCAAATCAAACACAAGATGAAGAATAAGAAGAAATAACACTAAATCTTGAGGTTAAGCACTTGAACCACCAACTTCCTTTGATCTTTCTTTTTCTTCTTCACTCTAGAATTCTCCTTGGCTCTCCCTCACGTTCTCTCTCTCTACTTTCCAGACTTTTCCTTCTTTTCTTCTTCTTTGACTCAATAATTGAGTCCTTAGGTAGATATGTATACATATTTACACACCAAGTCCCTCATCTTCCATCAGTTTTACATTTATTTACCATTTTAAGTTGTAGACACTTATACATAACATATGGTATTTAAATAACATAATATACACATAAGTTACTAATTTCTAAGTAAATTGGCATTTTATATATTTTTATAATTTTTCAAAATACGGGTTTTACAGCTCTCCTCTTCTTCAAATTGCCTTTTTATAACACACGTTGTTCCTTTGATCAACACCTTAAAACCTTGAACCACTAATTGGTTTAAACTTAAAGTATTAAAACCAACGTTCAGTAGATGGTAAACACCAGGAATGTTGGAATTAATTGTCAAAAGAAATTTTAGTGTTAGTATTATTATTATATTTAGAAAGAAAACTTTTATATAGGATTATATGTATTACAACCGCGGGCTACCACCGGCGGCAGCCGGAGACTTGACGGCCAACCGCCGCCGTCCACCACCGTGAAAACGGCGGAATAACCGCCACCATCACTGCCTATATATATGTAATCGATTGTACAGACTATGTAATTGAGATTTCGAAGTTTTCCGGTTTATATCTCGAAAGTTTGAAGTTTCAGTTATAAATCAAAGTTTAAGTTTAATTTTATGTGTTTTTTGAAGTTTTGATTCTGTCATTTGGTATCAGAGCCGAGGTTATCACCAAGGTTCTCATCATCTACCAAGAAAAACCCACAAGAAATTGAAAACCTAATTTTCGAATCGGAGGCAGAAGAAGAACATCCCATCTGGGTTTGTTTGGATTCATCACAATAAGATACCAAGGGCGGTTGTTCAACAAGGAACTACCACCCGACACCCATCGGAAAAGGGGACTTACCTCAGAGGAGAAGACGACCGGAGAAAACCAAACGGTCAGAACGACCACTGATCGAAGGCACGAAGGCAGAAAGCATCGCACCACTCAAACAGAAGTCGAGATCTACTCGACAAGAAGCACCGATCGGAACAACCATCAGAGAAACCATCGAAGAAGAAAACCATCGGAAGTTCTCTCGGTGGAACAAAAGAACAAGATAGCAGAAACGGCACAACAAGGAGCGGCGCAAAGGAGAGAAAAGAGACGTGTTTTTTTAAAGATAATACCCTAATCTCTTACTAAAAGTCGGGCCGGTTGTCCTCTTTTAATGAAAAGAAAAGTTTGTTTTATAATCAAGTCTTAAAAGGGAAATTTTTAGTTAAAGGTTTTTGTTTTTTTAATAAGAAAAGAAAATTTCTTATTATATTAAATTCTATAGATTGATTAAATGATTAAGTTTAATAAAGTTTTATAAATTATAAGTTTTTCAAAAGATTTAAGATTAAAAAGTTTAAGATTTTCAAGATTAATATAGTTTTTCAGAGTTTTAAACCAACATTTGGTTAAAGTTTTAAAGTTTAAGGTTTCAAAGTTTTTCAAAGTTTAAACCAAATTTGGTAACAGTTTTAAGTTTATAAAGTTTTTAAGTTTTAAAGGTTTTCAAAAGATTTAACCAATATTTGGTAAAGTTTAAGTTTTAAAAGGGTTGTTAAGTTTTTTTTTAAATACTAAAGTTTTAAGGTTTATTATAGTTTAAAGATTGTCAAGTTTTTAAAGGTTTATAAAGTTTTTAAGATTTAAGGTTATTTCAGTTTTTTGTTTTAAGTTTTTATACAGTTTTAAGTTTTTGTAAAGTTTTAAAGTTTTTCAAGTGTTTAAAAGCTTTAAAGATTGTAAGTTTTAAAAAAAGGGGTATTTAAAGTTTAAAAGGTGTTTAAAGTTTATTTTACAAAATTCCAGTTTTAAAGTTTTTTTTAGAATTAAGTTTTTAAACAAGGGGTTATCAAAGAGATCTTAGCACTTCAAGGAAGACGACAAGCCAAGAGATGGACTAAGTTGAAAATGGTCTATGTGATCATGGATTTGGTGACGACTTTTGTCAAAAGCGCCACAAGTTCGCAGGAGTTCGTAAGACTGAAGAAGACTATGCAAGAAATGAAGGAAATAAAAGATCCTAGCATCGTGGACTACTATACAAACAGGGATATCGAAAACCAAGAGGAAGATGGTGTTATCATCATCATAAGCTCGAAGACTTGAAGACACGAAGATTGAAGACTTTTGACAATTAAGGGGGAGATTGTTGGAATTAATTGTCAAAAGAATTTTTAGTGTTAGTATTATTATTATATTTAGAAAGAAAACTTATATATAGGATTATATGTATTACCACTGTGGGCTACCACCAGCGGCAGCCGGAGACTTGACGGCCAACCGCCGCCGTCCACCATCGTGAAAACGGCGGAATAACCGCCACCATCACTGCCTATATATATGTAATCGATTGTATATACTATGTAATCTAGATTTCGAAGTTTTTCAGTTTATATCTCGAAAGTTTGAAGTTTCAGTTTATAAATCAAAGTTTAAGTTTAGTTTTATGTGTTTTTTGAAGTTTTGATCCTGTCAAAGGAATCACATACACATTTGTTTCTGTTGTTACATGGACTTCCCTAAAACCTTCGATTCTTAGTCCATTACTTCTTGCATCATTGATTCCTATCAACCCCGGTTTATAATTTATAAAATGATCCATGCTACTAATCCTGTGCCTTGGGTATTGACTTGACACATACCAAAGTTCATCCCAACCCCTTTGATCCGATCCCAGCACCAATCAATTTGGTTCTGGTACAATTTTGTTTTCAAAAAGCAAATCATTCTTTCCTTTTGCATCTGTTTTCTCAGACATACATGCTCTTGTTTGATGTATTTTCTTGAAGTATTGCCCTTTGTTTTTATTTGGGCATTCAGAGTAAACATGCCCACGCCCAAAACATATATAGCATCGGGCCTTTTTCATCTTCCTACCCAGATTAAAAGTCAATCGAGTTTTACTTACAGTGAAGTCACGATTTTTCAAATTCAAATGCTTTAATCTCTTCAAGATGTCACTTCTACGCTGATACCATAACATGCCACTAGATCGTCCTTTGTTCTTATTCCCATGATCGGTTCTGCAGTGTTGAGTTCCTGAGTTTTCTGATATTCCAACTTCTTCCCAGGCCTCCGAAAAAGCACTTGTGTTGTCTTCTTTGTCCACCCATGATCGCCCAAACCTTGGGCTCTGATACCACTGTAGGTCCTGCAATCCCAATCGAACATGCCTTGGATTGTTTCCATTGCCAATTTGTTTGGCACTTGCATATAGGTTCGAAAAATAAGAAGAAATAATGCAAGGAACACAGATTGTTCAAACTGAATTCGATTAATCAATCAGTGCATAAACTTTACATATTTATAGTTTCTGTTTGGCGGTTTTTCTTCCCGCCTTAACTTCCTAACTGTAACTGCCTAACGGTGGTAGTTGGGTGGTGATGGTGGTTCACGGCAGCAGCCCTACCACATCACTTTATTACATATACTAAATAGATTAAATGTTTCATTAATAAATAGATAAATAAAAAAACAAAGTACTAAGCCTATGTTTAAAACATTATAAACCAATAGAATGAATCATGAAATGCATCTTCATAAATCATAGATTCAATCCCAAAATTATGATCATAAAGATTTTCCTTCCCACATTTTATTCATAAAAACAATGTACATCGTCTCTAGTATCTACAATAAGAATTTATCTTCCTGGTGAAATCAATATATCTCAGAACAAACTTTTTATCAAATCTGGTATGATAAGCTTAATAAAGATGTCACATCCTTTCTCTGTTGGGTGGAGACTATCCCAGAAAAGAAACTTAGAGTCATCTTGGCACAACCTGCTCAGTTTGTTACATGTAAAACTCATTTCTAACTTTCCAGTTCCACAACAGCCTCTATCTGTAACCTCCAAGCCTATGTAAACAAGAAATCAAGAAAATCAAACAAAAATGAATGTGAAATCAAGAAAAGAAATTTGATCATTAAAGATCAAAACTTCTTTCCTTTAGTATATTGAATCTAGTTAATTTAATACCATATTGGTGAGGGTTTTGAATGATGCTTATCAGAGGATTGTAGAAATCACACAAGACAATCCGCGTCTCTGGAAGACTGCTTGCAAGAAACTCGATCTCTTGTTTTAGCATGTTGTTGAACAATTGCGCTGCTTTATTGTACTTTTCTGCACATGTTCGGTGTACTCCACCGGCTATAGTCCTCTCAATTGGAATACAGCCAATTGGGGGCGTGCTAAAAACAACTATCCTTCTTGCCCCCAATTCGTGTATTTCCTAAAAGAATCGTAAGAACGTATGTAAGTGATCTTTTAAAATAATCGATCATCTCTAGTATTTACTATACATTCTATCTTGCAAAGTAAAGACTAACTTTGTTTAAAGTACAAAAATAATTAAAACATAATAGTATAGATCAAATATGTTACCTGTATATAGTTAACTGCCAAGTTTACAAGCATATTACTATACTCAGGGACATCATAATGTAATCTTCTGAAGGGGTAGGTAAAGTAGTTTGTAAGAAAATCATTGCTGCTTGCTGAAACAAAATATACACTGTTGGTGATTGTATTCTTGGCAGCTTCTTCCCCAATTTTTGTTTGGAGCTTTGAAATGTATTGTTTGAACATCTCCAATTGCACTGATAATGGTATCACAGACTAATGCATATGACCAAAGATTGATACAAATAAGCTCAAAATATACGACATGATTCGACTTCTTATGAAAAGGGTATAATAGCAAGATGAGTATTCGTACCGCTAGTGTGGATGTTAGGGGGTCATATCCTGTTCCACCAGAAGCAAAACTTACGCCCGTTAGAAGATCTTTGTCTTGTATGAAAGGATCAAGATATGCTGGAAGATACTCCTTCACTCCTAATGCCTTGGCTTAACAAGTTAAAACTGATATCAATATTGCAGTTTTATCAATCAAAATGACTAGATTTAAGTAAAAAAATACAGATGGTTTCCATGGACATTAATTAACACATTAATTGTTATCTAGTTTTTATAAAGATTTTAGTAATTAAGCTCAGGAAAAGGAAAAAAAAATTGTTACCCAAAAAGTCTCCTAGAGTCTTCCCATTAGTGAATCTTCCAGTTGGTTTTCCTCCCACAAAATCCTTTCCATAAGGGGGAAAATTAGCCTTGGTTAGTGTCTTGAGATAGTTATTATTCCCGGTATCCATTAACGAGTCTCCGAATGCTATGACCGCCGGCACGAAGACATTTTTCGGAAGATAGCTGGTTGTTCCTTTGTTGCAATGTAAGTAAAGAGAAGCATATAAACAAAAAAGAATGACCTTCATAACTATAAGTTTGAATTAAGGAAAAAAAAATATATCAGAAAACTAAGATCTGGTGACAAATGATAGGTTTTAAAAAAATAAAAACCACTATCAAGAAAGTTAACAACAGGCATGTTTCCATCACTCTTCTACGCTAATATAAAGAATGGGAAAATTTTACCCGTGTTTGAAAAAGCGTTTCAACAAGGTCATGCATGAAAATTTTCACATTGTGAAATAAAGGGGTGCGTGACTTTGGAGAAATAGTTTTTAAACTTATTTATTATTATGTAAATTTTTACTTATAAAGAAACCAATGAACTTGTTACTTAAGCATATAATATATTGTATTTTATTAGTAGTCATTTCTCATTAATCACCAATACACAGGGAACTAGGGAAGGACCTACTATGTGGCCCGGGTACCACAAATAACCCCTCAAAGTCTTGCTCGTCGTGTTAAATTTTGTCAAGATTTGTTCATTTTATGTAAGTATTACCCCTAACTATATATGTACAACCTATATTTGTAAGGGTTTTTAAATCCGGATCTACGTACTCAACTTCTTCGATCTTGTAATGAAATAAAGAATGTAAAAAACAAATTTCTTATTTGTAACGACTAACACATGCCGTTCGTGTACAAACCCTTTTTACTCATCAGTCGTCACAAAAGCAGTTGGTCACTTGATTAGTTGGTATAGACCTCAATCAATGATAGGTTTTTTAGAAAGTTAAGTGAACTGAACAATAAAGTTTCAATGTCTCGACGTTGTATATAAACTTGGGTAAATATTATCTAGTCATAAGAAATTACCTTATTATTATTATTATTATTTATTATTTATTATTAATTATTACTATTATTTATTATTATTATTATTATTATTATTATTATTATTATTATTATTATTTAGAACGATGAATTTATATAGCTCAAAGACACACGGCTCTCTTTATAAGGTTGAAGGTTCAAGTTCAGTCCAGATATATATGCGTAGATTAGGTGCGTGCGTGTATGTGTGTTTGACTTTAAAAATATTGTGATTATTATGAACCATTAAATCAAAAACCAATCAACGAATCAATATATTTATCGCAAAATAAAAGTTTCTCGCAAAATCCTACACTCTTTTATTGAATATAATTCCAAAAATTCTCTCTACTAATTGATCTAAGATTTAATTTAACTTCACCTAATTATTTGTATCCCTAATCAAAATCTAAAGAGAGCTGATATATCCTACTTCATTCTCCTACTTATTCTCCTACTCACAAGATCAACACAAGTGTCAAAATCAATGGATAAGGTGAGGAAAGAGAATTAGTGGACTCCACATGTCATCTTGCGGTGAGTAGGAGGATGAAGTAGGATGAAAAAGTAGGAGGATATATCATTTTTCAAATCTAAATTACTTATTACGTGCACAATAGGTAAAACCTCCGAATTAACATCGGAAAAATAACTCTTTCATTAGTACATTACCATCGGAAAAGAATCATTCTCGATTGCATTAAAGCCTTATCCCAATTATTTAAGCATCCCCCGAAACCTTTTGGTATTATTCAGGTTTGGCGTAAAATATTGATATCGTTTAAAATATACATGTAATTTATATCTGATATCTCATTATTGACTGTATTTTTATAATAATTAGGTTAATTATTGGCTTAATTTGTTATAGGTGTGTTCAGCAGCGGGTTTATGGAGAACTATAGGAGCTTAGGATTTTAGTTTTTATAATCCCAGCCTTCTAACCCCGTTCGAGAGTTAAAATAAAATAAAAGTCTTTTTAAGTACATTATGGTTTGGATTTGAGCTTATTAATTAATTGGCCCCAACCCAGTCTCTTTCATCAAACACACCCATAGTCCGTGTCTCATGGCTTTAAAGAAAGGAAATATACGAATTGGTTAATAAACAGGATAAAATGAGAAAACCTCATAAGCTTCACATACGCTCGCTAGTCGCTAGATCTAATCCGGGCTGTGAGTGGGCTGAGTGAACAAGTACGTGCCTACGTGGTCTGCAACTTTGCAACAAAGAAAGAAATTAATGTAGGCCCAAATAAAACAAAGGAAAAATGCCACAAGATGTTTTGCAATGAAATACTTTGGTAGCATGAGAAACCGAAAAACAAGAAACACATGTTGCGTTTAGTAGGAGAAATTTTTTCTGTTTTTCTGTGAAAAATGGTGGAGTTTTTATTTTCTGAATAAATAGAAAACGTGTTTAGATAAAGGGTGATGTTTTTCTTTTTTAGAAAAAAAATGGAAAACATGTTTGGTTGAAGTGTTTTTTAGAAAAGTTGTTTGAAAAAGTATAAGAGTTTGAAAAAATTGAGGAGTTTGGGAAAATGTAAAAAAGTGCGGGGGATTTCTGTTTTCTTGGAAAAATATGTAAGTGAACATGTTTTTTAATTTTCAGTGATTTTAGAAAAATTTTCTGAAAAAATAAAGGATTTTTCTTATCTACCAATGCTGCGTTGATGTGTTTTGAGGTCTATATTCATTTGTTTATAACATTTGTTTTTGAGTTTTTTAAAGAAAGAAAGTGGAGGGAAAGAAAAATAAGGATTAACTTGTGTTCTTAAGTTAGAAGGAAAGGAAATAAAAATAAATGGAGGGAGCTTTTTTCCTTCCTAATTATCTCACTTTTGAGAGGAAAAGAACTGTTGTTTACATTTTACTTTCCACACAATCCATGGTTGAATATGATGTTGATTTACGATCTTTTATTCAAGATTAGACAAGGATAATAAATCGTGATTTTTTATTATCTTTTTATTTTTAATTTCATTCACATATTACGATTACCCTACGTCTATTTATATAAATATTAATGGTTCAAGCATTCTTCAAACCAATACGTGTAACAACGGGTCTCTAAACTTGTATAAAATATAAAGAAAGGGAGTAAGTAACTAAAACAAATATTTAGAAACCTAGTTGGATTGGAAACTAAGTAAAGATTTCTTCCTTTGTTTACATTTGTTTATATTGTTACATGGAAAAATAGCAAGTCAACGCTTTTTCATATCGGCTAGCCGCTAGCTTACATGGCTAAATATAGTTTTCTCACTTGCACGTTTAGAAACTCAGAATTTAAACTTATTAATATGCTGCTAACATATCAACAAAATCAATCTTGATTATTTTAGAATAAGTTATTCACCAAATCTTGTAGAGTAAGATTTACAAGGATTTCATATCCTTTCTCTGATGGGTGGAAACTATCCCAAAACAAGAACTCAGAATCATTGGGGCATGTTGGGGTTAGTTTGTTACATAAATATACCACCTCCAACTCTCCAGTTCCACAGCATCCTCTATCTATAACCTTCAAGCCTAATGAAAACCAGAATATCAGTACAAGGAAAAGCTTTTATAAAATTGACAATTAAATAAATTAAAAAACAAAAAAGCTGGATATAGTTTATACCATAGTTTTGAGGGTTTTCAATGATGTTTAAAAAAGGATTGTAGAAATCAACAATGGCAACCCTGGATTCAGGAAAACTACTTGCAGAAATTTGAAGCTGTTGTTTTAAAATGGTGTTGAATGATTGTGCTATATCATTCTTCTTGTCATCGCACCTTCTCTCTAGGCCTCCGGATACAGTTCGATGTGTAGGAAGACATCCATATGGGGGTGCGTTAAAAACCGCTATCTTTCTTGCTCCCAGGGTGTTTAGTTCCTTGAAACGATTTTAAAGAACATCTGTTAGTTAGTAATCTATTTATTTATGGTAAAAAATACGTTTTTAATTACTTATATTGGTAATAAAAAAGTATACACATGTAAGGTACGGGTCATTAAAAAAAGTAAGTTATTATTTAGTGATTTGAGTAATACTTTTTGATTAAAGATGTATATGTTTGTTGAAATCAAACACTTGGCTAGTAATTATGTTCCATCTTTCAAAGAAAATTCCAGTTGGGTAAATATCATACATATACAACTACTTGTTAAAGTCCGAAAGAAAACAATCACTACAACAAATATGTTGGATACATCTCACTTTTTTAGTAATACTTATACATATTAAAATGTATAAAATTATAAATAGGTGTATGTGAATAAATATAGTGTGACAAATATTTTGTAAAGTCTATATGGTTGAAATATCATATTTATTAGTGTGAACAAATAATAAGTTTTCACATTTCTAAATGTGAAAATGTTGACCATCTATATGTTAAAAGCGTGAACTTTTCTTAATTTCTATTCATTATTATATTTACACACATTTAAAAGTTTAAACTTTTTAAAATTAACTTTATACATTTAAAAGCGTGAGCTTGTTTGTTGCTTTTAAATTGTGTTTAAACTATTCTACACACTTTTAAATGTGAACAATTAATTTATTTTCTTTATGCTTTTGAAAAAGCGTGGGGAAATAAGATATTTTTTGTAGTGTATGAAAAATGTTACTAAAATCGAATGCAAATGCAAAGATAAATGAACAAAAGAGGAAATCCATAATAGCTAGAGAATTAGTACCTGTAAAAAGCTCAAGATTAGCTTTACCAACATGTTTATATAAGCTGGAACATCATATTGTGGTGTTCTAAGGGGAAGGGAAGCAGTTAGATCGTTGGTGCCCGCTATTACCACGACAACACTGTTCTTGATTATATTATCGGTCGCTTCCACTCCAACTTTCCTCTTTAGCTTCTCGATATATTCTTTGAACATATCCAATTGACGCGATATTGGTATAGCAGTCTAATTGTTGTTTGCCCAAATTAACACGTATAAACAAACGAGCACGTATTAAGTTCATTTGCACATATACAAAACGGTTTGAAAATATTAAAGATCGAGAATATGATTAAGGGGATACCGTTGTTGTGCTCGTAAGAGGATCAAACCCACTTGCAGCAGAAGCAAAACTTACACCAGTTTGAAGATCTTTGTCATTTAAAGAAGGGTCTAAATATGGAGGAAGATAATCCTTAACTCCAAATGCCCTGGCTTTGAATTTAATATCAAATAATTGAAGTTATTTTAGAGAATATTATTAATGGAGAATGATTACTGGTTAAGACCTGAGAATAAAAAAGATAATTTTAGTTTTAAATATAACAATCACCACTATATTTTTATAGTCAACTTTTTATAATTTTCAAACTTATCTTTTAATTAGGTGTCAACTTTCCGAATATAAAATAAGGTTACTATTTTTAAAAATTAAAATCACTTTGTTAGGTTGTGATCATTATTCTACATTATTAAAATGTAAAAAGTACTATACATTGACATGAATCCCTGTATACATTCTACTGCATTTACAATTTCAATCCCATAGTTCATCAACAAAAATGGTAATTTTTAGAATTCTTTCAAAAATTAAAATTATTTCTACGACATATAGTTTTAATCAATTTACTTAATTACTAATTAGTTCTTTTATAGTGCTAGCTAGGATCTTTTTAAAAAGGAATTTTCACTTTAGCAGGTTTTTTCAAAAAGTTAAGTATGCTCTAATCATTTATATGTGAGCAAAATATATGAAAATACAATTAATTTTGTTTTAATTATCATTGTATACAATCAACTTTAAATTCTTAAAAATGATATAACCAACTTTCATAATTCACTTATTGTATGTAAATAATTTTTTTCTATGTCTAATATTTAGCTACCATTTATACAATGAACTTTTCTATAATTTCATTGTATACAACAACTTGCATACAATTGGAGGATTATAAAAGTTGATTGTATAGTATATTAAAAAAAATAAAGTTGATTGTATACAATGATAATTAAGACAAAGTTAATTGTATTTTCATGTAATTTACCTTTTATATGGTGTTTCCTACACTTCCAATTCAATATCTAGATCCCTATATATGTATTAATTAATTTAATCCCAAATCTTTTAAAACTAAATCTTTTTGCACTTGCCATCCATAAGTCAACTATATAACGACAAGCAAGTCCTGAAGTCTAAAACTGTTAACTAATAAGGATCTTTTATTTGATTTGGTCATACACTTAATGCTAGGATTTGATACATGAAATTCAGAAAAATGGTGAAAGATTAAGAAAGGTTGAAATGAGGATATCATAAATTAATGTAAAAATTTGCTTATACACAACTCCATAATAACATGTATTATTAAACCTGTGGGCAATGTTTGGTGGTAAAAATTAAGAAATAAACCTTGTTATTTACGCGTAAAATGGGCTATTTTTTCACTAAATGACTAGTAACTTGCTAACTAGTTTGATGTTAATTAAAGATCTCACAGAACAAAGCATGGACTTATTGTGTTGGTTGGCCAAGTTATCTTATACTAAATGCTAATCTACATTATCTCTAATACAAAGAAAAATGAAGGTACCATAAAGATCAGATGGCGTTAACCCATTCGAGAACCTTCCGGTTGGTTTTCCACCTTCGAAATCCTTTCCATAAGGGGGGTAATTTCCTTTGGCCAAAGTAATGACGTAGTTATTATTCCCTTGATCAACAAGGGAGTCACCAAATACTAGGACTGCTGATACAGAAACATCTTTTGGCAGAATTGTTGCTCCATTGCTGCTGCATGAACAAATAGAAGCATATAGACAAAGAATAACAATCCTAACAGCAGAAAGAAACATTATGAAAATAATTCTTTGCTATATAATAAGAAGAATAAGACCAAAACTTGATAGTGGACAATATTTTTGGATGTATGGACTGAGTTATATATATAGTGATGAATTGTTTAAATGTTCCTTCAAAGTTGAAAATGTGTCCAAGTGTATAATAATAATTTATCCTTTAATTATGGGCATCCTCAAGTCAACCATTCTTCCTTTTGGTTGTTTTTCTAGCTGTCAGATCTTATTCTCATGCAACCTTGAAGCTTATTTAATTATTTATATGAAGTCTTATATGCGTGTACATTATCTCATCCAACCATTCTTTCTGTTGGGGTTCCTTGTATCTTTTGTTGGCTTTTTGAGCTTCTACTTTGTCTTTTTTACCTTTTTTAATTGTGATTGGAGTCGGCATGGAAGTGGCCTCGTTCATGGCAGTAATGGAGAAATAAAAGAAAGCGAAGGTCTAAGGCCGTGGGAATGGCCGTGGGCGGCAAAAGGGAGGTTTGAGAGATCTAGTCGGCGGTCGACTAACAGGAGAGAGGAAAGACGTGGAATTTAAGGGGAAAAAAGTTAACATGCTTGCATAAATGTCATAATTCATCTTAATTAGCTTTTAATTTAATCATCTAAAGGTTGTAAGAACTTTTGGTATTTTTCGTAAAAAAAAGTTAATATATATATATATATATATATATATATATATATATATATATATATATATATATATATATATATATATATATAGAGGGTGAGGTTATATATAGAACCTTACTTATTCATAGAATCTAAATAACAAACCTGACGATGACATGTGACATCAAGGGTAAGGGCAAAACTGAAACTAATGCCCCCCTCCTTCAAACCAGAAAACTTCCATTTTTTTGAAAAAAAAATCCTACTAAACATTCAAATAGTCATAATATATTAATCCTTAAGAATTTTAGCAAAAAAAAATACCATTAGATTCAGTTTTTTATCCCCTTTAATTCAAGACCAGGATTGATATGTTTTCTAAATTTTTTTTTCAAAATGCAAATTGTTTGACGAAACAACAGTCTAAAATGCAAACAGCAACATGTGAAATGTAAGTAACAACAGTTTAAAATGCAAACAGCAACATATGAAATACAAGTAACATCGGTCTAAATTGCAAACAGCAGCACTTTCACATCAAAATGCATGTTTATATATTTGCATTTTCATAATTTCATATATATGCATGTTCGTATATTTGCTACCGAAAATTAAAAAAAAAACTGATAATAAAAATGCAAATTGTTTGACGAAAATGCAAATGCAAAATGCAACCCACATAAAGAAGATAACAAAAATGCAAACTCACGACTCTCATCTGCATTTCACAAATATGATTCAATAAAAATGCACGTCACAAACCCATTCAATGAAAATGCAGATTAACAAATAAAAAAATAGTCTAAAATGCAAACAGCAACATGTGAAACGCAAGTAACAAGGGCTGATATTACATGTTTAAACCTAAAATGCAAATGCAAAAAGCAAACAGTAGCACTTTCAAATGTGAAATGCAAACAGCAGCATGTAATTGTAAATGCAAACAACAGCATATAATTGCAAATGCAAACAACAGACACGTCAAACCTAAAATGTGAAATACAAACAGCAGCATGTAATTGCAAATGAAAATGCAAACAACAACACTTTCAAGGGCTGATATTACATGTGAAATGCAAATAACAACAGTTTAAAATGCAAACAGCAACATGTAAAATGCAAGTAATAACAGTATAAAATGCAAATAGCAGCACTTTCACATAAAAAATGCATGTTTATATATTTGCATTTTCATATATATGCATGTTCGTATATTTGCTACCCAAAATGAAAAAAAAGAACATATAACAAAAATGCAAACTTACGACTCGCATCTGCATTTCACAAATCCGATTCAATAAAAATGCACGTCACAAACCCATTCAATGAAAATGCTGATTAGCAAATAAAAAAATAGTTTAAAATGCAAACAACAGCATGTGAAATGCAATTAACAAGGGTTGATATTACATGTTCAAACCTAAAATGCAAATGCAAAAAGCAAACAGTAGCACTTTCAAATGTGAAATGCAAACAGCAACATGTAATTGCAAATGCAAACAGCAACATATAATTGCAAATGCAAACAACAGACATGTTCAAACCTAAAATGTGAAATGCAAACAGCAGCATGTAATTGCAAATGCAAAATGCAAACAACAACACTTTCAAGGGCTGATATTACATGTGAAATGCAAGTAACAACAGTCTAAAATGCAAACAGCAACATGTGAAATGCAAGTAACAACAGTATAAAATGCAAATAGCAGCACTTTCACATAAAAAATGCATGTTTATATATATATATATATATGCATTTTCATATATATGCATGTTCGTATATTTGCTACCCAAAATGGAAAAAAAAGAACAGATAACAAAAATGCAAACTCACGACTCTCATCTGCATTTCACAAATTTGATTCAATAAAAATGCACATCACAAACCCATTCAATGAAAATGCAGATTAGCAAATAAAAAAAATAGTTTAAAATGCAAACAACAGTATGTGAAATGCAAGTAACAAGGGCTGATATTACATGTTCAAACCTAAAATGCAAATGCAAAAAGCAAACAGTAGCACTTTCAAATGTGAAATACAAACAACAGCATGTAATTGCAAATGCAAACAACAACATATAATTGCAAATGCAAACAGCAGACATGTTCAAACCTAAAATGTGAAATGCAAACAGCAGCATGTAATTGCAAATGCAAAATGCAAACAACAACACTTTCAAGGGCTGATATTACATGTGAAATGCAAGTAACAACAATCTAAAATGCAAACAGCAACATGTGAAATGCAAGTAACAACAGTATAAAATGCAAATAGCAGCACTTTCACATAAAAAATGCATGTTTATATATATTTGCATTTTCATATATATGCATGTTCGTATATTTGCTATCCAAAATGAAAAAAAGAACAGATAACAAAAATGCAAACTCACGACTCTCATCTGTATTTCACAAATCCGATTCAATAAAAATGCACTTCACAAACCCATTCAATGAAAATGCAGATTAGCAAATGAAAATGAAAACCCACAACTCTCATCTGCATTTAACAATCTAATTCAATGAAATTGTAGGTCAATAATTCATGAAAAAAGTATACAATAAACAAAAAATGTAAAATATAACATGAAATAAACCAAAATGCATTATAGTGCGTCACTGAATTAACTAAAATGCAGATGACGCTAAACAAATTACATGTTCAAACCCAAAATGCAAATTCCATATACAACACTACAATGCAAATTTCATACACAAAATACTACATCAGTTAAAAAATCATTGAATTATCAACCAATTTTTTGGAGTATGAAGAATTGCATTTTGATTATCATCTTCATCCACATATGCATGTTCAGACATGAAATTTGCATTTTCGTAATTTGCATTTTCAAAATAAAATTTTAGAAATATGGGAAGAGTGGTCTTGAATTAAAGAGCAAGAAAAACTGAACCTAATGGTATAATTTTTTTGTTAAAAATCTTAAACATGAGATAGTTATGATAATTAGAATGATTAATAGGTTTTTTTTAAATACATGTGAGGAAGCGTGAGGAGTTGATGATTTTTTTTCAATTCCTTTTTTGCCCTTCTTTTTAATTATAGCATCATAATTATGTATGATAATTACAATTTTGCCACAACTTAATATCAGCCCTTGATCAAGTTAATCTAAAGGCCCAAAATGGTTCTTTAGGTTCTATGTTTAAGAGTGGTTCTATATTATATATATATATATATATATAGAAATAGGATCAACATAGAACCTAGTATTAATTATAGAACCTAAAGAACAAATCTGGACCATTGGATCATATGGTTAAGATTTGAAGGTGGTAATTTTATAAATTATATTGAAATTGTATTAAGTAACTGCATAATTGAGGGCAAATATGAAATTCTATTTTGATTCTATTTATGGCTCCACCTTCCGAAAATAAAAAATAAGAACCAAAATGCAAATCATTGGGTTAATTGCATGTTAATGACTTAATATTATTTGCATTTTCGGTTATTTGCATTTTCGTTATCTTCTTTTATGTCCGTTGCATTTTGTATTTTCGTCAAAGAATTTGCATTTTTGCTATCTGTTTTTTTCATTTTCGGCAGCATTTGCATTTTCGTCAAACAATTTGCATTTTCGTAAAAAAAATTAGAAAACATTTCGATCCTGGTCTTGAATTAAAGAGAATAAAAAAATGAATCTAATGGTATTTTTTTTGCTAAAATTCTTAAACATGAATATATTATGATAATTTGAATTTTTAGTAGGATTTTTTTTTAAATGGAAGTTTGGAGGTTGAAAGAGAGAGAGGAGCATGAGTATTAATTTGTAATTTTTTTTCAGTTTTGTCCTTACTCTTGATGCCACGTGTCATCATCAGGTTTGTTCTTTAGGTTCGATGAATAAGCAAGGTTCTATGTATAACCTCACCCTATATATGGATTTTGTTCAATACAAACCTAATTTAAATCATAGTCTTGAAAGACAATTTTTAGCTATTATATTTCAAGAATTAATGGTTCAGATTTAATCTTAGATAATAATCAAAATTGATATAAGTGAGAACAATTCTGACTTTTTACCTATTGGTACTCACTTTCTCTCATCTAATTTGTTTAAAATTAATTATCTCACAAACCGTTAATCGTTAGACGAAACGAATTATACCTTTGCGATCCTCGTGTTTCCCTCTTTTATTAGAGAGGTAGCTAGATATACTTTCGACAAAAAAATATTTCTTCGTTTTGCTAGGTTGGACTTAAATTTTATTAATGTATACTCACATGAGATTTATAACAATATTACATGTGTTTTTTATCTTCTTGAATTGTATATCATTTAACGTTTATTATTTTTGAATGTTTGCTTAAAAAAATCAACGTTTTCTTAAAACCGTTTATACATGTATGTACATATTCAATTTCACCTAATTCAATTGCATTGTCTACTCACGAATGCTTATATTGTGTACTAGCAACACCTTATCCCCTCTATAAGAGGTCCAGATGTGTTCTCTTTCGAATTCGATGTTGTTTATATTCTTTCTCGTAATAAGAATGGTTTTCGTTTAAACCATCCCCTATGCAATCATATATGATTGAATACTAAGTCTCATGCTTTTTATTCAATCACATGTGAATCTGTATAAACTCTCGTGTGAATTCTGTACAAAATCACAGGTGATTAAATATGCAACATATGTGATTGAGTACCAAATCTTATGTTTTTGGTATTCAATCACATGTGATTATGTAGAAATTCTCATGTGATTCTGTACAAAATCACATGTGATTGAATACAAAATCACATGTGATTGAATACAAAATCACATGTGATTGAATACACAATCGCATGTGATTGAATACGCAATCATATGTGATTGATTATGTCAAATCGGTGACATAAAAATGCTACATTTAATCAAATCACATGTGATTATGTGCATGTATAAGAGATAGATAATCACATGTGTTATGAAACAACTAATAACTTAGAATCACCTTCAATTGTTGGTTTTTTGTTACTAAACCATAGAACTTCGCCGGATTATCAAACATCAAACTATAATTTTTATAAAGACTATATTGAGCACACCTCTATGAATCACATGTGATTATACTTTAATAAAATTTAAGTCCAACCTAACAAAATGAAAAAAAATTTGTCGAAAGTATATCAAGTGGCCTCTCTAATAAAAGAGGGGAACACGAGGATTGCAATTGTATAATTCGTTTCGTCTAACGATTAACAGTTTGTGAGATAATTAATTTTAAATAAATTAGAGCAGAAAGAAAGTGTGAACAAATAGTCAAAAAGTCAGAAATACCCTCCTTTATACCCTTACATACAAATATATCAATTTTAATTATTATATAAGATTGAATCTGGACCATTGAATCTTGAAATCTAATTGCTATAAATTGTCCTTCAGGAATATGAATTAAATTAGGATTGTATTGAATATTTCTCTCTCACACACACACACACACACATATATATATATATATATATATATATATATATATATATAGGGGAGGGTTCAAACGAGAACTGTTTTTCGTACGAGAACTGTGAGAACCAATCTTGGCCATTCATTTTGGATAATGGAGTTGATGGATGAAGAGCGTGGGGTGATTGAGTGTGGCAGGGTGCATGTAAGGAATTCATGGGTGGGCAATCCAATTGAAGGAGGGGGAATTGAACGGCTAAGATTGGTTCTCGTACGAAAAACAGTTCTCGTTTGAACTTTTGCATATATATATATATATATAGGTACATATATAATATAGTATGGGTGAAGAGGAGATGGAGTGATTTTAGATAAGATGCAGCGTTTTTAAACTAGATGTAGTGTTTTTTTAAAGGGTTTATGATGTGCGTAAAACGTACCAGTTTTAAATTTATAAATCCGAGTTATTTAGCACAACTACAACACAAATAGGCAAGAGAACCTAATCGTATTGTAGTATAGTAAATAAGTACGGGTGTGGAACACTAGGGGAACGGGTATGATTTTAAATATAACTCTATTAATTAAATATTAAACTAATTAAAACAACTAAAAAGGGAATTTAGAATCTTATCAATAAAGATCCAAAATTTACCACTCTAAATTACTACTAACACTATTAAACTCCAAAAGCAACCCAAAGAGAGCCAACAACAGATATCTTTACGGATTTAAACTTATTAATTCAAAGATTTCCCTCCCTAGACTCGATTTCACCTTTTTTTAGCTAATTAATTCAATTACTGTGTGCAATGGACATATAATCACTATATACTGATTCCTATATTAGTTATACTCATGGTCAGATTATTACTCTATAATTATGGTTTTAGCAAACCTTATGGTCATGAGATTGATCAAAACATATAATTAGCCGATTTTAAGTTCGTGTCAAGAAAGACTTAATCTTTATATTTGTTTAGGTTAACAAAACATGTATTAACATATAAATGGTCATTATATATTAATCACACACATTAAAGTTTCCTTTTTTAGAAGTTTAACCTAGGATTGGTCTATCACTGGTCTAGATTGTCTATTGGTCCTAAACAATCAAGATTCAAGTCACACAAGCGGATTGGTCCTCTAACTTGTGCAAACTAAGTTAATAAACTCTAAAAACAGAAACCAAAACACATGTGGGTCATCAATTAAGCAATACAAGACAAATTATATAGCAAACATGTCCAAATTAACATAAATTAATCAACTTTATTGAGGCTCATCTCCTCTAGGGAGGAAAACATGAAATATCTGCCAAGAAACATCCCAATAAACTTCTCGAAATTAATAAACATTAAAAACAGAAGATGGATAAGAAAGAATGATAAAACCAGTATGATCCAAAAACGAAATCTTCAAAATCAAAGCTTCAATGCTCCAAATCTGAGCTCCACAGCTCCTAGAATGCTTTTAGACGTGTTTTGGCAGTATTTGGGTAATATAAGTTGGGTTGTTCACCCCAAAACTGATCTGGAGTTGTGTTTATATAAAAAACTGAAAACAGGGGTGTCGCGTCTCGACTGGTAAGTGTCGCGTCGCGATGGGTGAGTTTGACGCAATCTAAAACTCTTTTAAAATTTAAAATTCTGATTTGATCGTCGCCTTGCGTCGCGATTTCCTTAACGGTCGCGCCAAGATCTTGCCCTTTTACTATATGACCATAAAAGTGATTTTGTAGCCCTCTAAGTCTAGTTTCCGTGACCTTTTGAATCACCTCAATCCGAGTTCGTATGAGTGAGATATGATCAAAAAAGTGGAGGTTTGTCGGTGCGGACAACTTTTCTATTTCTTCAATTTTTTCCGGTTTTTGCTCAAAACTTTTCATGTTCCGCCTTTTTGACCTGAAATTCAATAAATGAAGATAATTAAATATCTTTTACTTATTTACAAACAATAACAAGCTAAAATAAATCAAATATCGCTTAAAATATATATCTAAATTTGATGATATCAGTTTAGTTACTAACTTAACATTTAGTGTATCCAACTCTCAAAAATTACCGATTAGTGCATCCTTTTACCTTTTAATCAGGTTACCGGTCATTTTATCATTTTTGTTTTTTTATTCCACTTAATTCCACATATGCTGCCATCTTAGTTAATACGAAATTATATTTAAAAATGTTAAAGGTAATTATTTTTGTCTATGATGAACTTGAAATCTGGAAAAAGCAAGAACATTCAATCAACAAAACCTTTCAATCAACAACAGAATGAAGACTGAACATTCAAATATAAAAATGAAATCTGGAAAAAGCAAGAACATTCAATCAACAAGAAATTCCAATCAACAACATGAACCCTAAATCGAACAAAGATGAAGATGAAATTAAAACATACAACCATCGATGGAGATGGAAACACAAATAGATCTAAACCATGGATAAGAACAAGAACAAAGATCGAAACAAATCTGGGTTGTACACGAGCCTCCATTAAATATTGAAACACATATGGGTCATATATCCCTAAACAGACCCACGCTATCGAAATCCCACCAAATCGACAATCCCTAAATCGATACACCTACCAAATTGACAAACCCTAAATCATAAGATGAACTCGACTCACAAATCTGGTAGGATGAACTCGATGTAACCCAAATCTAAATTAAAACTTAAATCAATGAAACACAAATGTTGGGGAGATAATCACTTCACCCTAATAATCAACTCTTCCTATCCTAAAACATAGAATTTGATGATAACCAAACCCTACATTCAGTATGACTTAGAAAGATTTCAAACATATGTTGTTTGAATCAGATTATGTAAAAATATGCTAAGTATTGAACCATCAGCTGAGCATCAGATCCTACTCAATATATCAGCCAAGGAGCATCAGATGAAGAAAACAAGTAAAGAAGACCATCAGCTAAGGAAAATAAGCCATCAGCTGAGTGAAGAAAGTGGATCAGCTGAGTGTTAGTCCCAAGTGGTTCGAGTATAAATGAAGTAATGCAAGAATGTAGTGTGAGAGATGATTTACACCGTACAAAACACACACTTAAACATTGAATATGGCAAAACTCACATATTACAAGGGTCATATCCCTATTTATACTCTATGAGTATTTTCTCAAGTAAACTCCTATTTCTATACAATTTTATACTTTACAGTCTCCCCCTTTGTATTGAAATAGGAGTGTAAACGCCAGTAACCTAAGGACTGTCTTCCTTAGATTATATAAGCAGTTTTGGATGTAGCATCCCACCAAATACATCAGTCTGAAACAATTCTTTATCTTGAGCTTTTGACAGCGGAAGCATAAACACTTTTGATGTGTTGGGAAGAATCTTCTTTTTGTCTCCCCCTACAATGTAGCTCAGATTGTTCCCATGTCTTCATAAGTCTGACAATCTTGACTCCCCCTAGACATGATATAGACTGACGTTTCTTTGTCTCTCTCCCCCTTGAGTAGACACAATAACTTTTCAATATCTTCTTTTACTCTCCCTCAACAACTGAATCAACAATGTAAAATTTCTTTACTTATTTTTTTTATTCTCCCCCTCATGATGATTATGATACATTATGAGCATCATGCATAAAGGACATCACTCTGAGATTCAGTTGTAACAAACATGGAAAAAGGGATGGGGAGGATCCTACATATTCATGTGAAAAAGATCTCCATTTGTTGTATGACACGAGTAGATACTCGAACCACTCTCGATCGTTAAGGAGTGGTAATGATTTGATCTGAATTCGTGAAGATTTATAACTTTGTGTTGGATGTAACCTGATATTGGAGATTAATGTTGTCAAGTAAGTACCCCAATACCGTGTAATCAACCTTGACCAAATCACCGCAAGTCCCAAAAAAAATTGGAAAACATACGGGTGCAAAAGAACTTGGGTACACATAAGTGGGTAGGTGACTTTGATATAATAATCAGTGAGTCGGATCCATCCTTACTCAAGAGCATTCGTATGTAATACAAAATTTTCTCAAAAACCTGAAGTAATTTGATGTTGGTCAATCCTTCAAACAATTTCACCAACAATGTGATCTGGGTTGTCAGAAATGACTGATATAAGATAACCAAGATTCAAAAGAAACAAGGAATAGATGGCCAAAATCTAGTTTTGAGACCAAAAATTGGTGACTCTAAGAAAGAAGAACCAAAAATTAGTTAGGAAAGGGTAGGATGACTAGACATAAGGTACTAGACATTCAGCATATGGTAGCAATGACCCAAAGTAAACCAAATCTAGAAACATCAGAATGATAACTGAAACTTTGAGAACTCCTGACTCAGCCAAAAAATCCAAACACTTGTCCTAGGAATCAAGGTAACCAGATAATTCAATCACAACGACTACGGGGGTTTGGGGGCAGCGCCCCTGATAGCGGGGTCCAAGGGGTGGCAACCCCTGGTGGGGTCCAAGGGGCAGAGCCCCTTGCTGGGGTCGAGCTGATACTTTCAAAATCCGACACTTTCAAATCCGGTAGAAGGCAAATCCGACTCTTTCAAATCCGGAAGAAGCAAAATCCGATACTTTCAAATCCGGAAGAAGCCAAATCCGATACTTTCAAATCCGGAAGAAGCCAAATCCGATACTTTCAAATCCGATAGAAAGGCAAATCCGGTACACACAATCGGATTTATGAAATCCGCATAAACCAAATCCGGTAAACACAATCGGATTATGAAATCCGATAACTTCATCTTCAAAATCCGATACATTCATATTCAAAATCCGGTACCTTCATCTTCAACCCGTTCAGATTTAAAAATTCTTCAAATTTGTACGAATCTATATATTTCTTGCCCAGATCACTTCGCCTATCAACTTCAATCAATCCTATATCAATTTTTTCGATAAACAACAACGAATTGATATCCAATTAGACGATTTTCCCCAAAACTCGTTTTTCACAAAACATACATAAATCTTCGATTTGCTTGCTGTTTTGGTGTTAATTTGATTTCGTTCACTCCAAAATGATTCTAAAATGATAATCGAGCATCAATCAACCATAATCTTCACGAAAATCACAAAATTTGACGAAAACCCAAAAATCTCAAAATGTGTTTTCGGTTTTCTTCAAATTCTTCAAAAATCTTGAACTTGTATGTTGAATTCAAAATCAAATCACACTCCTTAGGCTCTGATACCACTTGTTAGTCCCAAGTGGTTCGAGTATGAATGGAGTAATGCAAGAATGTAGTGTGTAGAAGATTTACACCGAACAAAACACACACTTAAACATTGATTATGGAAAAACTCACATATTACAAGGGTCATATCCCTATTTATACTCTATGAGTATTTTTGTTGGGTTTTCATGGTTCAAATAAACACAGCGGAAGCAAAAGTAGGAAAAATAATTTCGTTTGTGAACCATTCAACGCCCACCAAGCGGACCAAAACTCTAGACATGACAAAGCAAGTAAAACAAAGAGAAGAACAAATAGGAGTTATACCATTCAAAATTATATCTTCTTCTTATCGCCTTTGATGGACGTGTACACAAAGTAGTGTACCGCTATTGGTATCCACACCAAGTGTTGATGATCCCCACGTGCTAGCTATGTTTGGACGCCGCCAAAAGCTTCACCAATGGTCTAACACCATTTTGAAGATTGATATGCCAATCTATCTTCTAAGTATGTGTTACTTGAGAGAGTATATAAACTAACTTGGAGTTACAAGTTCATATATCAAGAATTCAACTAATCCATCATCAAGTTATCTTCCTCTAGATATAAAACATATATCTATCCGGCCTTACGACAACTCCTATCAGAAATAGGAAGAGTAACTAGTTATGCCAGGTACTCCAGCATCTCCATGCTGAGTTCCAATCATTACAGATTGTATGCTAGTGCCAACATCAGGTTTTACTCCCACTGGCTCCCATAGATATTAGACTTCCACTTGCTATTGAGCGACAAAACTTGTCCTCAAAAGTTCGTGAAACAAATATCTCATGCCTAATGGAGTAGCATCTTTTGTCCCCGGATTCTACCACCTCACGTCTACACGTAGGAAGGATAATCTAGGTTTTGAGATAGACAAGTAAAGACACTCTTTCTAGTCTTTTCTCCTAAGATGCGTACTAAACCATCTTTGTTGATTTTATATATAGAACATTGCCCGCCATACTTAAGCATCCCAACACATTGGGTATGAATTTGCGATCCATCAAGACCCGAATATTCGGTTCCTCCTCTACGCGACCCATATGCCAATGTGTCCTAGGAGAAATAATTTATGAGATAAATCCCACAATTCTTATGATGATCACAAAATTCATATATTAAGATACTCAACATCTTTACAATATTTAAGTAGCTTAACCTTTTGTCCACAAACCTCGTTAAGGTAATCAATGAATACCTCAAAGCTTTCAGATATACCTATCCCTTCTACCACTACGGGTAAAGGTAACGAAGTGCATGTAGTTATCCCCATGGATTTGCTTGAACGAATTAAACACACAAGTGTGAACCAATTACAACAAGCTCCCAATCCTCTTACATACGCCGATGAAAGATGTACAAGTCATTTAGCCTAATAAACAATTCTTGCACTCAACATTTGATCAATTATCAAATGCATCCAAGATTCCAAACCACACGGAACTTGGTGAAGCAAGTCTTGTTTACATAGCTAAATAATATTGTCACTTGGATAACTAATCCAAACCAATTTTGGATTTAAACACATTATTCATGATTAATTTATTACTTTTAAGCAAAAGCTTGTAAATGCCATGACATGGATAAACTTTGAAATAAACCACCAATTTATATATCAAATACAAAGTAATATCCATCGTCAACCAATGCATAATAGACTTAATATTTCTCTCACCACGCAGGGCAGATAATATATTAATCTAATAAAGTAATAAAATAGCTAGATGAAATGGCGAGACCAAAACTCCTAATCCTCTCAATCGAGACAACGTCCAAGTTTCCCAATCTTGAGCTCTAGCTCTCCATGCCTTATCAACTACTTCTTCCGTTTAACACCTACACTTTGTAACAAAACAATTTTGCAACAAACGTAAGTGTTATAGCCAGCATTTCAATAAATCTAGCTAAGAAGTAGAAAAGCAATAGAGTTAACCATGAATGTACCTGATGACGAGGAGCTATTCCCTTGCCTCAAAGGAAGCTTTAACTCCTCCGAACACTCAGGACAAGCGTGGCGTCGCCAATCTCCATATTTACCGCAGAAATAGCAAACTTCTCCCTTAGGAGTCGTATTCTTTTTCTCTGTTTTACGTTCCTCAAATAACCGGGTGGGAACGAACTTGCTTTTGGCCATGTTAGACTCGAAAGTCTTAAGCATGCCATGCAACTCGTCTAAGGATTCTACCATTTTGTCCTTTTGATGGTTTTTGATAAACTCATCATAAGACGTGGGAAGGGATTGGAGAATCATATTCACCGCAAGCTCCCTCCCAATGGGAAATCCTAGTATTTCTATTTGGTCAATGTATGCCTTCATACGAAGCACATGAACACTAACCTTCCCACCTTCCTACATCCGGCAACCGACAAGGTCCTTGACACACATAAAGTGTTCTTCTCTAATCTAAAGTTGGAACAAGTCCTTCAACCGATTAATCATGTCATACGCACTCATATGCCCGAGTTTCTTTCGCAGCTCGCAGCTTATAGTCGATAACATGAAAGAAGAAACATCTTTTGTGTCCTCGATACGCTTTTCAAAGGCGTATCTAGTGGCCCAACTTGTGTTGGCAGCAGGTGGTTTCGAAAGAGGTTCCTCGAGGATGTGCAACTTAGATTCATGGTGAAGGACAATTCGCAATTGTCTATACCAATCCACAAAGTTCACGCCTACGAGTTTCTCCTTTTCTAGGAATGAACGGAGAGATAAATTCGGTGTTGCGTTGTTAATGTTTGTCATCTACAATTTTAGAGTACACGTTCTAGTGAATTTAGATATAATCCTTGTATAAATAATTACCCAAATAGTTTTCAAAACCAATTATTTAAACAAGGCTAAAAATCATATTTCACTTTACCTCATGATGGGTTTACCGCGGATCACAAAGCAAAGCTATTTAGGCTGGTAACCATTTTACCGATTGCAAACACTTTGCAACTTCTAGATCCTTGCGGGATCCATTGACAATCAAAATGTCTTTTGGCATGTTTGATCCCTTCTTGCACCAATCCTAACTTGATCCCCTTAAATGACTCGGCTAGAGCTCGACGCCACCTAAGTGTCACAAAAAGAATTGTAAACTGCCCGTCAAGACATACGGTGGAATTCTCGCCAATAATTGGCTCGTGCTAAGCTCAACAACCAATATTGCGAGTTACTATACTCACCTTCCACACAGTTCCACTCGGCATGACTCGTGCTAAAGCTCGACAATCATCCAAGTTTCGCTATATTCGGGTGGTGTCGTCTTACGGATGGCGCGTGATTTACATTTTAAAAACAGGATTTCGTTTTTCCCGGTTAAAACAATTTTAACCCATTTTGCGAATTAACAAATAAAGTGATAAATACAATTTTTATCCACTTATAATATAATACAAATTTATATTATCTTGTTAATTCTATACGCGCGGAAGAAAATATAAACCAATTTTATAAATCTTTGTGTTTTATATATTTTAGAAAAATTATCTAGCATGCGATATCCTACACATCCATGCAATAAATATATAAAACAACCACACATACATAATAGTTCGGTAACATGCCCAAATCCTATGCGTTTTCCCCGTGAGCCATACGAGGAAAACAAGGTCAACTAAGGAATCCAATATCCAAAACACCTAGCCGGGTGTGCTCCCACCGAAGCCGGCATCTCCAAAAAGCAATCCGGACTCCACGTTGCCGAGACATCAACGCCGTGATTCCCGTTGGTTTATTACATACAACATCAACTTCTATACTATTTTACAAATACATAGAAGGAGAAATAGCATGCAAGCCACAATCCTATGCTACTAATACAAGTACAAAGGAACAAATAAACGGCATGCAAGCCGCACCAAATAATAATTATAAGAATTACAACAACACGGCACGCAGGCCACCAAAACCAAACAAACCAAACACCACAACACATAGGTCTAAAGGGCATCTAGTTACCGAACCACAACCAAACAAAACCATGGTGTGCCAAAAAACCATGTCAAACATATTTTGATTAAGATTTCAAACAAAACACCCAAGGCACAAAAGGCAATCCTAGTACATATGCATTAGTAATTTTAATACACCTTTAAAATTACATATTCATATATACACCTTTAAATATATATATTTTTATGTACTTCATGCCAAGCCATACAAAATATATAAATTAAAGGAATCAAAATATAGTGGGGAATGACCAGATCCAAGACTGGTCCAACACAATCAAAAACCGGATTTTAAGAATACCAAATATCACAGTTTCAAAAAATCCAGATTCCGGCCAAAACACGACGGGGCACGGGCGTACCTTATGAAGGGTACGGGCGTGCCCTCCGTGTGCCAGTACACTGATTTAAACATTTTTTAATCTGGTTTAAAAGAAATCTACCGGCACTGCCCGTACCCCACCGGTACGGCCGTGGCCCGGCCGCCGGCACACCCCGTATCCCATAAGGTACGGCCGTGCCCGGTCACCGGAAAACTCATTTTTGACAGAAAGTTCCGGTTTTCAAACCAAGAGTGCAAAGCCATGTTAGAGATGACTCCGATACCATTGTTGGGTTTTCATGGTTCAAATAAACACAGCGGAAGCAAAAGTAGGAAAAATAATTTTGTTTGTGAACCATTCAACGCCCACCAAGCGGACCAAAACTCTAGACATGACAAAGCAAGTAAAACAAAGAGAAGAACAGATAGGAGTTATACCATTCAAAATTATATCTTCTTCTTATCGCCTTTGTTGGATGTGTACATAAAGTAGTGTACCGCTATTGGTATCCACACCAAGTGTTGATGATCCCCACGTGCTAGCTATGTTTAGACACCGCCAAAAGCTTCACCAATGGTCTAACACCATCTTGAAGATTGATATGCCAATCTATCTTCTAAGTATGTGTTACTTGAGAGAGTATATAAACTAACTTGGAGTTACAAGTTCATATATCAAGAATTCAATCAACCATGTTCCATAAGCATATTTGGACTTATATAGACTCTAAAATGAAGCCAAAAAACGTCCATAACCGACTTAGGAATAAATGGATATCAATAACCATGAATACCCCATTAAACTAGTCTTAAAAGGCTAGTTTAATAGGCTGTTTTAGCATGAGGCACGGTCGTGCCTCACAGGGCACGCCCGTGCCAGCCCACGGACACACCCAAGTCACGCCCGACTTGGGCTCGTGCTTTTGCACTGGGCACGGCCGTACCTCCACTAGGCACGCCCGTGCCGGCCCCAATGGGTACGCCCTAGGCACGCCGGCCTTGGGCCCATACCTGGCATAAGGCACGCCCGTACCTTCACAAGGCACGGTCGTGCCCGGCCCAACCAAATCCATTTTGGCATTTTCTCTCTCTCTTGTTCAAAGGTGTTGCCGGAATCAATACTTGGCCTGTGACCCAATAGGCCTATGCCTCATCGGCAATGATACCAATTCGTGTGTGTCAGTGGGCATATTCCAACAATTTTCTTAAGTAAAATCCTATTTCTATATAATTTTATACTTTACACTGAGTACCTACACCATCAGCTAAGCAAATACTTTGCTCAGCTACTCCATCAGCTGAGTAAACTATGGATCAGCTGAGGCCCAGAACATCAACCAAGTAAGTCTTCCTTTACACAAGTCATCTCCCCTCATAAATTGAGGTATTTGAATGATCAGCTGAGCATTCTTGATCAACTGATCAAACAAATACATGAGCTTATGTCCTCCTACTGACACACACACAAGTTGGTATCATGGCTCATGAAGCAAGGGCCTATTGGGTCACACGCCAAGTATCAATTCCAGCATCACGAATGGTCTAATGAGAGAGAAAAGCAGAAACTGGTTCTGGTGGGCCAAGGCACGCCTGTGCCTCTATGAGGTACGGCCGTGCCCTACGGGCAGGCACGAGCCCAAGTCGGGCGTGACTTGGGCATGACTTGGGCGTGGCCTATGGCTAGGTACGCCCGTGCCTCTGGGAGGCACGCCCGTGCCCTGTGCCTAGTGGACAGACACGAGCCCAAGTCGGGCGTGACTTGGGCGTGGCCTTTTGGGCTGGTACGCCTGTGCCTTGTGAGGCACGGCCGTGCCCCGTGCAGTTACAGTCTTCTAAAACAGCTTTCAAAGCTGTTTATGAAGGAAATTATGGTGTTTTAATTGGTAATTGATGGATTATCAATGCATGCACTTTTTATTCTCTTTTGAAGAGTCTATATAATGTGGTGCTTGATTCCTTTGTTTGGTGACTAGCTTTTGAAAGGCACAAAACACACATTGCACACTTCTCTTTCTCAAACACAGAAAATACTTCCAAGGCTTTGGTTATTTTGTGTAGACTATATTTTTGGTGTTTAGGTTGGCATACCTAACACTCTAGCAAGTGGGAAAAGATCAAGACTTGGTGTGGACTTCAATAGAGGTGTACACTTTAGTGCACAAGACTTCTGAACTCCAAACTCGCACGTACAAAGAAGATAGCATCGAGGGTATACTTCTAGTTCTTTGTATGTTTTATTTTGTTGCTTAGTCATGTCTAGATTTGGTCCATTTGGTGGGTGTATTCGTGGTCAATTTTTGAAAATATTTTTCTACTCGTTTTGGTTCCATTGCGATTTTAGACCACGAAAACCCAACTGATGGTATCAGAGCCATCTCTAACATGGCTTTGCACTTTTGGAGTTAAACCGTATTTTCTGAGTTTTCTGTCAAAAATGGTTTTCCGGTGACCGGGCACGGTCGTACCTCTAGGGGTATGGGCCGTGCCGGTGGCCGGGGCATGGGCGTACCAGTGGGGTACGGGCCGTGCCGGTAGAATTCGTAAACTGTTTAAATTTGTTTAAACTGTACACTGACAAAATGGCAAGCACGCCCGTACCCTCTCGGGTACGCCCGTGCCTGATGGTTTTTTGGTTAGAATTGGTTTTTGAAACAATGTGTTTAAATATATTAAAATCCGGGTTTTAGAATAGTCTTGATTCTGTTGATCCCCACTATATTTTGATTCCTAATTTTATATGTTTTGTGTGACTTGGCATGAAGTTCACAAAAACATATATTTTTAGGTGTATATATGAATATGCAATTTTAAAGGTGTATTAAAATTGTTAATGCATATGTACAAGGATTGCTTGTTGTGCCTTAAGTGTTGTTTCGCAATCTTGATCAAAATATATATATCTTTGTTGGACATGGTCTTGTGGCACACCATTGCTTTCGTTTAGTTGTGTTTGATGTGGTAGCCCGGTAACTTGATATGCCCATAGACTTTGTGATGTTTGTGGTTGGTTTTGGTTTTGGCCTGCGTGCCGTAATGTTGTAATATTTATATTTGGTGCGACTTGCATGTCGTTTATTTAAATCTTTGTACTCGTAATAGATTATTAGGATCGCGACTTGCATGTCGTTTTCTTATTTTATGTACTCGTACTTAGATTATTTCAAATATGTAATATTGCACCAAATTGACCGGGAGACACGGTGTTGGCGTCTTGACGAACCAAATCCGGGAGATTCGCCGGTGTGGAGATCGTGACGGGGCATCCTTTGGTGTTGTCCCTAGATTGACTATGTTTACCCCGTTTTGGCTCATGAGGAAAAAACTTAGGATTTGGGCATGTTACCGGGTCTTTATTTATGTTTATGCGTGGTTGTTTTATATTTGAATTATTTAGGATTTGCATGCTAGAGAATTTTTGAAAATATATAAAACAAAAGAGATTTATAAATGAGTTTATATTTCTACACTCATAAGAATTGGCAAATATTAATATAAAAGTGTTTATATTAAACGGTGAATAAAAAGGGGTTTTTGTCACTTAAATTGCTAATTCGTCAAAATTGTTAAAATATTATTTTAACCGGAAAAACAAAAACCCGTTTTTCGAAAAGTAAGTCACGCGCCACCCGTAAGACGACACCACCCAAATCTAACGAAACTTGGATGATTGTCGAGCATTAGCACGAGTCATGCCTTGTGGAGTTGTGTGGAAGGTGAGTGTGGCAACCCGCAATATTGGTAGTCGAGCTTAAGCACGAACCAATGATTGGGCTAGGGTACCAACGTGTGTCTTGACGGGCGACTTATAAATTCTTTTATGTTGCTTAAATGATGTCGATCTCTAGCCGAGTCATTTAAGAAATAATAAAAGGATTGGTGTATGAAGGGATCGAACATGCCTTAGACATTTGATGTCGAAAGGATCCCGCAAGGATCTAAGAGTTGCAATGATTACAATTGGTAATTTGTTTACCGGCCTAAACAACTTATTTCATGATCCGCGGTAAACCCGTCATGAGATAGAGTGAAATATGGTTCTTAGCCTTGTTCAAATAATTAAGTTTTATAACTATTGGGTAATTATTTCTACAAGGATTCACAATTAAAATTGGTACTCTAACTTTGTAGATGGCATCCAACAACGCTTCTACATCTTCATCGAACTCTATTTCCCTAAAATTGTTCCTCGAAAAGGCCAAACTCGATGGCCAAAACTTCATGGATTGGTTCATGCAACTAAGGATAGCCCTTAGGTATGAACAAAAGATGTCGGCCATCGAGGAACCTTTGCCGGAGGCACCTGCGGCTAATACGACTAGGGAGGTCCGAGACGCGTATGACAAGCGTGTCAAGGAAACGAACAAAGTGACTTGCATTATGCTCTCGTCAATGATTCCTGAGCTTCAAAAGAAAATTGAACATTTAGGAGCATATGATATGCTTAACCAGCTGAAGGAAATGTTCCAACAGCAGGCTAAGCTAGAGCGCTTCAAGTGTCTAAAGTCCCTTTTCGATTGCCATATGCAGGAGGGTAGAAATGTGAGCGTTCACGTGCTTAAGATGAAAGCATTGGTTGATCGCTTGGAGAGGTTGGGATTCCCGTTAGGGAGGGAGTTGGCAGTGGATGTGATCCTCCGTTCTCTTCCTAGTTCCTTTTCACAATTTGTGTGGAACTATCATGTCCATGGCATGGACAAGTCCCTAATGGAACTTCACGGAATGTTAAAGACCATCGAGTCCGACATGTCCAAGAAGCCCTCCTCATCCAAACCCGTTCTAGCCATCCAGGGAGGCGAAACCAAAAGAAAAGGCGCTCCCCCCTCTAAGGGAAAGGGTAAGGGGAAGGTTGCAAGACCTAACCCGAGTCCGGCCCCGAAGGGAAAGGGGAAAGCCGTGGTGGTTCCACCGGCCGAGGACCCTGCAGAAGACGAGTGCTTCCACTGCAAGGAAAAGGGGCATTGGCGGCGTTCTTGCCCAAAGTACCTCGAGGAGCTCAAACGGGTAAAACCGAAGGGAGCAGGTAACTCAGGTACGCTTATGATTGAACTCCACAATACCGCTACTTCTAACGGCTGGGTACTTGATACCGGTTGTGGCACTCATATTTGTAATAATGTGCAGGTACTAAAAAGAAGTAGGGCGCTGGGTGCTGGAGAGCTTGACCTGATCATGGGAAACAAGGATGTGGTTCCCGTGGAACGGATAGGGAGTGTTGATCTCGCCTTCCCTTCAGGATTTGCTATTACCTTGTTAAATGTTTGTTTTTCGCCCTGCGTGGCACAAAACATTATTTCCTTTCACGCTTTGTATGACGATGGTTATGAGTTTAATTTTAATAATGGAATTATTTCTTGTTTGAGAAATGATGTTCATTACTTTAAAGCTTATCCATGTCGTGGGATTTATGAAACAAGTGTGTGTTTGGATGGTAATAAATCAATCATGAACATTGATTCTAAGTCCAAAGGTGTATTGGACAAGTTGTCTTTGTGGCATAGTCGTCTTGGCCATATAAGCAAGAAACGTATCGCCAAACTCCAAGTGGATGGGATTTTGGAATCGTTTGACCACCGGTCAAGCGAAGTATGCGATTCTTGTTTATTAGGAAAAATGACTAAAGCGCCCTTCACCGGCGTTAGTGAAAAGGGCAAGGACTTGTTGGACATTGTTCACACTGATGTGTGTGGTCCGTTCTGGTCGGCTACAAGAAACAACTGTAGGTACTTCGTTACTTTTACTGATGATTTCAGTAGGTATGGTTATGTTTATTTAATTAAGCATAAGTATGAAACCTTTGAGGTGTTTAAGACATACCAAAACGAAGTGTAGAATCAATTAGGCAAGCGGATTAAGATTCTCAGATCTGATAGGGGTGGTGAGTATCTTAGTACCGAGTTTCTTGATCATCTTAGGAGTTGTGGAATTATTTCACAACTTAACCCACCCAGGACACCACAATTAAATGGGGTCGCTGAGAGGAGGAACCGAACTTTATTGGATATGGTTCGGCCCATGATGAGTCGTACAAAGCTACCCGCAAGTTTTTGGGGTTATGCTTTGGAAACCGTTGCTAGGACCTTAAACCTTGTACCAACAAAGAAGGTTGCAAGTACACCGTTCGAGATGTGGCATGGAAGGGTTCCTTCGCTAGCCTATCTCAAGGTCTGGGGTTGTGAAGCTTACGTGAGACGTGAAGCTCAAGACAAACTTGAACCCGGAGCCGAGAAGTGTATTTTCATTGGCTACCCAGTTGGTTCTATGGGATGTTTGTTTTACAAACCTTCAGAGAACAAGGTGTTTGTTGCTCGAAGGGCGGTCTTCCTTGAAAGGGAGCTGATATTTGCAGAAGCCAGTGGGAGGCAAGTCGATCTAGAAGAAATTCTAGATGACACCAATGATCAACCTGATGTTGGCACTAGTACCGCTTCTGAGGTCGGCACACCGGAAGAAGTGGAACCTCAACCAATGGTGGATGAGGTGTCTGATACACAAACATTAGAGCTCCGTAGATCTAGTAGAGTTCGTAATGAGCCGGAAAGATATGGGTTTCTCATATCCGAGGGCAACGAACTATTGGTGGATCATAGTGAACCAACCAACTACCGGGAAGCCGTAGCGGGCCCTGAGTCTGCAAGGTGGAAGGAGGCAATGGACAGTGAGATGCAATCCATGGCGGATAATCAAGTCTGGGACTTGGTTGATCCGGTACCCGGCCACAAGCTTGTAGGGTGCAAATAGGTCTTCAGGAAGAAGACTAACATGGATGGAAAAGTAGACACCTTCAAAGCCCGACTGGTAGCAAAGGGTTTCACTCAAACTCATGGTGTAGACTATGATGAAAACTTTTCTCCGGTGTCTATGTTGAAGTCTATTAGGATACTAATGGCTATCGCTGCATATTACGATTACGAAATATGGCAGATGGATGTCAAGACTGCCTTTCTTAATGAAAAGTTGGCAGAGGAGGTACATGGCACAACCTGATGGTTACTATTGATCAACTGAGCATCTATATGATCAGCTGAGCAATATGTATCAACTGAGTCCTAGCAAAAAGTGATCAACTGATATGTTTTGTCAACTGAGTAGTGAAAATCAGAGTTCCTAGTACAATCTGTTAGCTGAGTTGTGCAAAATGTCAAATCTGCACTATCTTTTCAGATTGTAAGTTATATGTAAAAGGTAGAACATGTGTTGTTCTATTATGACTTAGATCTTTGTTTCTAAAAGTAAAAATACACTTTTTGGATCAAGTATGAGAGAAAAAGGTTTGATCTTATCCTCTGGAAAAGGATAATGATACCTCAAACAGACGAAGATCTAGAAAATTTGTTCAAACAACTAAGTATGGCTGGCAATCCCATACTTGGTAAAGTCAAATCAAACAGAAGCATGGTGTTGATTAAAGTACAAGCATGGAAAGGGAAAGAAACTTCTACACGACAGTAGATGTGTGTTTTAATATTTTATATTGTGAGTGTGTTGCACTTTTGAAGAAAAGTACAATTACTTTTATCAAACAGTTGATGAAAGTAACTTTACTTTTCACCCACTACCTTTACAATTAAAATATTATATTTCCACATCCTCTTTGTCTCCTACCTTCATGCAATTGGATACACCAAGATTTCTATATATACTCATGCATGGTGGACATGCAAATACACAACACAGTGAAGTCTCTACTCCACAGAAAGAAAATCTCATCAGTTGAGAAATTCGTAGAGTTTAAGCATTGTGTAGAATCAAACTTGTTCATATGTTGAACACTCTATATACATTAGTTGTTTTAGAGTTAGCTTGTCTATGTGTTAGACGAATATATTGCCACCTTTTATTGTACTTAGAATTTCCGTTTCTAGTACATGTAATTCTTGATTCAATATCAATAAGAATTATATAAAAGTATATCAATGTGTCTTTAAATTTTTAAAAGCTAAAGTTTGTATTCAACCCCCCCTCTACAAACATTTGTTGTTGTGTACTCAATCTGGGACTAACAACTGATATTAGAGCAGGTTAGATAATCAATATCTAGATCTGTTTTGCTTACTCTACAACTGCTTCTACCCCTCTCAAAATGGCCTCATCAGCAAACAACATGAATATCTCAAACACTGGGTCCTTAACAAGATGTCCCATGTTTGATGCAGAAAATTTCTCCATGTGGAAAAGTAGAGCACATCTTTTCTTATCCACCCTTGATATCCAAATGCTTGAAATAGTCACTGATGGTCCTTATGTTCCAACATCAGTGTTATCCATTCCATCAGAATCTGAAGGTCAAACCTCTACAACAGAAAGAATCATAACCAAACACGTGCATCTGTGGACAGATGAAGATAAAAAGTTGGTTAGCCTAGCTGTTAAGGCTAGATCAGCTCTTGTCTCTGCACACTACCTATTGAGATCTATCATCAAGTGTTTAACTGTACTTCTGCTAAAGAGATGTTAGATACACTCACAGTTGCATATGAAGGGACTGAAGAGGTGAAGGAGAACAAGAAGCTCCTCCTCAACAGAGAGTATGAATTCTTCTTTGCTCAGAAAGGTGAGAGTCTTACACAGACATACACCAGGTTCAACTGCCTAGTTAATGACTTGAAAAGGGCAGACATAACCAAGAGCAACTTTGTTTTGGTGAACAAGTTTCTAGACTCCCTCCCTGAAACATGAGATCACTTTGTCACTATTCTAAGACATAGTGAGAAGATAAAGGGAATGTCTCTGGTTGCTCTCTATGGTAACTTACTAAACCATGAGCAATCAGTCAAACAAAGGAAGTTGTCATCCAAGGAGATGAAGGAGGTCATGAAAGCTGCACCAACTGCCCTTGTATCAAGAGATACAAAGATGAGAAGCTTTACATCTATTGATTCTGGTTCTAATGAAGAAGGAGATGAAGTGGAGAGTGCTTGAGAAAGTGATGAGGAGAACGATTGTGAGGAGAGTAACCTGGAGGAGTTGGTTGAAGGTGTAGCAATGCTGGTTAAGAAGTTCAGACCTTTCAAGAAGGGAAAGAGTGTCAAGAGGTTCAGCAAGAGGTCATCAAAGTTTGTCAAGCCCAAATCTACATTTGATGCCTCTACAGCAGAGTGCTATAGTGTGGCAAGATTGGCCACATAGCCAGTGACTGTAAGTCCAAATATAACACTGGTTCTTCATCTGTGCAAAAGTAGGAGGGAAAAATTGATTATGAATCCAAGTATAAGAAACTCCTTGTTGCTGTCCTTGACAAGAAGAAGAAGAAGAAGAAAGCCCAGGGCCAAGTTCTTGTTGCTGAAGAAGAAGATTGGGCAGAATAAGATCTCTCCTCAGATGAATATGAGGTGATCTCTGCTCAGTTCTGCATGATGGCCAACAACAATGATTGTTGTTAGTCCCATGATTAGTATAGTTAGATTTGATGAGACAAACTATAGATATGTATAGATAATAGGTTAAGAGTTAGGAATTATGTAAGTCTGTTATAGACTGACTAGTCAGCTTCAGCTGAGTAGTCAGCGTATAAACAGATATAGAGTTTTCTATGTAAGTACTAGATAACTCAGTGACTTCTAAGCTGAGATAAGTTTTAAAAATGATGACTTGAAGACTTGAAGATTCAAGAATCCAAGATTCAAGAAGTCAGCTTGACAAGGTCAAGACTGAGTATGTCAGCTCAGCATCAGAAGTCAGTTCAGAATTTAACTAAGTTCTAAATTCTGTTATAAACTCTCCATATTGATGTGCGTTTTACGTACTAGTTTTAAATTTATATTTTAACCAATTTAATTACCAAAAACTACATGAATAGGCAAGTGTACCTAATCATTTCGTATTATAGTTAGTAAGTCGGGTGTCGAACTCTTGGGGAACGGGAGCTAAACTGATTTTTATCAAATTAATAAAGAATTAACTAAAACAAACTAAATAAACCAAATAAAACAAATAAATATAAAATAAATGCAATTAACCTAAATTAAAGCAATTAAACTAAATTAAGTGGAATTTGTAATCAAGTTTGAAACTTTATTAACCTAAGTGATCACTAACACAACTAAATTACCAAAAACAACCAAAAAAAGCAAAAAGCAAGAATCTTTTATGGATTAAACTATCAAATAAAAGGCTTCCCTCCCTAGATTCAATTCCACCCTTTTCAAGTTGGTTTTATAAATCAAATTCAATGCAATGGACAATTAATGAACACTATACCAATTCCTATAGTGTTAGACTCTTGATCCGAGTATCCAACTTATCTAATCATGCAATTAACTAATCAGTTGGTCATTAAATCAATTAACTACACAATTAAGCATATTTTAGTTCGTATCTATCAATATCTAATCTTTAATAATTGATTAAGTTACAAAATCATTCAATTAACACATGAAAGTCATCATATATTAATTCTAACACATTAAAGTTCCTATCTTGATTGTTTAACCCTAGGTTTTGATCAAACACTAGTCAACACTAATTATTGGTCCTAATTAGCATTGATTAAAGTCATATAAATGGATTGGTCCTCCAATTACATTAACTCAGATTCTAAACAAATCAAAAACAGAATTAAAGCATGCTAGGATCATTGATTAGACTTAAAAGATAAATATAATGCCATTAAAGTAAAAAAGATGTAAAACTAACCAACTTGATAGAGTTTCATCTCCTCTAGGGAGGAAAACAAAAAATCTAGCCTATTACAAGTATAATCAACTTATGGAAATCAACATTAAACATTAAGAATGGAAGAACAATAGAAAAACCGTAATAAAGCAAGATCCAAAGCCTTTAATCTTCAAAGTTATGCTCCAAATCTTCAAATCCGAGCTCAAGCCTTCTGGGATATGTTCTTGGACGTGTTTAGCAGAGGAATAGTTGAAGAAATCGAGTGGTTAACCCCTTTTCAGATCTTGAAGTTCGTTTAAATAGAACTCTGAAAACAGGGGTGTCACGCCGCGACGGCCAAGTGTCGCGCCGCGACGGAGAGTTTTACCCCGATCCCACTTCTTTCAAAATTCAAAGCTGGCGTCATCTAAACGCGTTACGCCGCGACAGGTTCCTTGGTCGCACCGTGACACCACGTGGCGTAGAGTTGGGCCTTATCCGGACACTTCGTACCGCCGCGACGGTTGAGGCTATCGCGCCGCGACGACTCCTATTTCGCCCGGATTATCCTTTTTCTTTGGGCTTGGCTTTGGGCTTAGTTTTTTTCTTTCTTTCTTTTCTTCTTTTTGGGCTTCTTTCTTTTTCTCTTTTCTTTTCTTTCTTCGGCCCAATTAATTTCTCGATTTCTTTTACTTTGCTTGAACTTTGCTTGTCCTCAAGCAAATCACAACTTTATCCAGGCTTAAAATTTAAATAACTAACACCATTCTTGAAAAATCAAATATTACTTACGAATGTCAAAAAGGTTAATTCAAAACAAAACATAAATTATACTTAGAATTATGCATATACTCATGATTAGATCTTCATTTACTTTCAACCATTTGTAAAGAATACTTCTATTTATATACATCCAATCCTTAATTTAAGAATTGCATTTATATTCAATTCGGTTAAGTTACCCTTTGTAAATCCCCTGACCTCAAGACTTATTGTAGATTTTCCAATTTATTTGCACATATGTTTTTTTCTCTTTTCAGCTCTTTTTTATATAAGCCTATGACTTTCTATGGAACCCATGTAGCGAATCCTCAACTCAACCAATCCCAAACCAGTTGGCTTTAGGTGATTAGGTGTAGAACACCCCTCAGAGTTTACTAATTCGAGTTCCAAAGGCCATTTATTTAACTTACATATTTTTCTAGCTCTTTTGTAATTTTTCATTTTTGCACATTGGCTTTTTTTCACATCTCTTTTTTTTCTAACATATGTTTATAAAAATTAAAAATTCAACTCAGTCTATTTTTATCAAGCTTAGACTTAAAAAGGGCTTAACCTTATATTTTATTGCAGCAATTCAAAAATTAAAGATTGGATACTATAGACTCAAATTTCTGAAGAATTGGCGAAAAGCCACAAGCACTACGTAAAAAAGCTAAATATAACTATGAAATGTTTATAAATAAACAATCTTGACAATCTTAAATAATATCTAACTTTTAAGTCGAATAATACTAAAAATTTAAAATTCAACGCCCAAATACAATCAATAATTTACTACGAGGACAAATAAATTTCAAGCGAGGAATCTTTTCTAACCCCTAACCCACACTTAAATTGTACAATGTCCCCATTGTACACAATAAAATATAACTAAGGTAGAAAAAGATTAGAAATAGTTCCCTGGATATTAGCAAGGCGAATGGAGCAGATAGATGTTAGCATATACGCGTACTCCATAAATTATAAGAGAAGCTGAAATATAAATCACTCAAAGAATATTGTTAGACACACAAGAATATAAATTACTCAAAATTTAGCTACGTGGCACATCCTGGGCAAATCTGAAAAAAATACGTCGCGCCGCGACGACGCGTGGCGTGTTCTGGACTGATGGGCAGAATTAGGTTGTCGTGCCGCGACATATAGCGGTCGCGCCGCGATAGGTGCCTTTTCCACATTTGCTCGTTTAGAGATCTCGTGCGCGGGATCTGACAACGGATAGTTCCTACGGCTCAAAATATCAGATTTGAGTGTGTATGAAGATCGGCTAAGGCTAGGAATCTCGAAAAACGACAAACCGAACGAAAAACGAAAACAAAGGAAATCCTAACTCACTTTCATAGGAATCACGGTTGCATTTAGCGTATGCAACAAGCCTTTAAACCCCTCGGTAACCCGAGTGGACGAGTTATAGTCTCGTGAGGGTTTTAGGCAACACACCCACAAAGCTGGAATATGGGGTGCCTCCCGAAAGCGCTTCTTTAAACGAGTCTTTAGTTGGACTTCACCCCACACTTAGGGCTTTAGTACGGCGAGGTTGATATCCTCACCTCCCCTTTCCTCGGGCATTGCTTCCAAGTAATGCTTTACTCGGTGCCCGTTGACTTTGAAGGTAATTCCCTTGTAATCAAGTAGTTCGATTGTGCCGTATGGGAATACCTTACTAACCACGTATGGGCCATACCATCGGGTTTTGAGTTTTCTAGGAAACAACTTCAACCTAGAAATGAATAGAAGAACTTTATCGCCAGGTTCGAAGTGTTTGATTTCTTTCAGACGTGCATCGTGCCATTTTTTCGTACGATCTTTATAGATCAAGGAATTCTCGTACGCTTCGTTTCGTAATTCATCTAACTCGTTTAGCTGTAAGAAACAGTTGGCACGTGTCTTATCTAGATCAGGATCGCATGCCTTCAATGCCCAGTATGCCTTATGCTCTACCTCGACTGCCAGGTGACATGCCTTACCGTAGACTAACCTAAAGGGTGTAGTACCTAAAGGAGTCTTATAGGAAGTCCTAAACGCCCAGAGTGCGTCATCGAGTTTATCTGCCCATTCTTACGGTTCCCGTTCACCGATCGTTCTAGAATTCGTTTCAGCGCGCGATTGGTAACCTCGGTTTGCCCGCTCGTTTGCGGATGATAGGGCGTTGTAAATCTATGGTTCACACCATATTTCTGCAGCGCTTTCTCCATTAAGCTGTTAGGGAAGTGCGTACCCCTATCACTGATCAAGGCTTTAGGGATACCAAACCGAGAGAATAATTTCTTTAAGAATTTCACCACGACTCGGGCATCGTTAGTGGGTAAGGCTTGTGCCTCGACCCACTTTGACACATAGTCGACAGCTACTAGGATATATTTATTTCCGCGGGATGAAGGAAACGGACCCATAAAGTCTATACCCCACACATCGAAGATTTCACAGACTTGGATGTTGTGTTGGGGCATCTCGTTTCAGGAAGATATATTACCGGCCCTCTGACAGGCATCACACTCCTTTACGAGGGTGTGTGCGTCTTTTAAGATGGTGGGCCAATAAAATCCGGCTTCAAATACCTTCTTTGCGGTGTAGACCGCACCGTGGTGTCCCCCGGTGGGCCCACTATGGCAATCCCTCAGTATTTCCCTCGCCTCATCTCCCGAAATGCATCTCCAGATAATGTTGTCTGCGCAGTGTCGAAATAGATAGGGTTCATCCCATAAATAGTACTTCACATCTGCCATGAATTTCTTCTTTTGCTGATGTGTCATACCTTTTAGGAGAACCCCTACAGCTAGATAGTTCACGAAGTTTGCAAACCAGGGAGGCTCATCGCTGACCTTCATGAGATGCTCGTCTGGGAAGTTGTCAACGATGTCTGACTCTCGTAATTCGTCTAGATGTGGATTTTCTAATCTCGACAAATGATTGGCTGCCACGTTTCCTGCTCCTTTCTTGTCCCTGATTTCGATGTCAAATTCTTGCAGAAGCAAGACCTATCGGATAAGCCTAGGCTTGGAGTCTTGTTTTTCAAAAAAGTATTTCAAAGCAGAATGATCAGTGAAGACGATAGTTTTGGATAGAATCAGATAAGATCGGAATTTATCAAAGGCATAAACCACAGCTAGGAGTTGTTTCTCAGTAGTAGTGTAGTTCTCCTGAGCTGGGTTTAGGGTTTTACTCGCGTAATGAATCGGTTGGAAACGATTATTAACCCTTTGGCCTAGGACGGCCCCTACCGCGTAATCGCTGGCATCACACATAAGCTCAAACGGTAGGGTCCAGTCTGGAGCAATCATGATCGGGGCAGTAGTGAGTTTTTCTTTTAGTGTATTAAAAGCCGTTAAACACTCGTCGGAGAACTCGAATTTAACGTCTTTTAATAGGAGTTGTGTCAGAGGCCTTGTGATTTTTGAGAAATCTTTGATGAAGCGGCGATAGAATCCCGCGTGGCCTAGGAAACTCCTCACCTCTTTCACATTAGTAGGCGGTGGTAATTTAGAGATAGTGTCTATCTTAGCTCTATCCACCTCTATGCCTGCTTGTGAAACTTTGTGTCCCAACACTATGCCTTCACGTACCATGAAATGGCACTTTTCCAAGTTTAGCACAAGGTTGGTTTCTTCACAACGGGTGAGCATTTTGTCTAGATTAAATAAGCACGAGTCGAAAGAATTTCTGAATACCGAGAAGTCCTCCATGAATACTTCCATGAAATCTTCCACCATATCATGGAATATGGCGGTCATGCATCGTTGGAAGGTTGCTGGAGCATTACACAGACCAAACGGCATCCTCCGGTAAGCAAACGTCCCGTATGGACATGTGAAGGTCGTCTTTTACTGGTCCTCAGGTGATGGGAATCTGGAAGTAACCAGAGAAACCATCTAGGAAGCAGTAAAATGCATTACCAGAAAGACTTTCAAGCATTTGATCTATGAATGGGAGGGGAAAGTGGCCTTTACGAGTGGCATCATTTAATCTTCGATAATCAATGCACACTCGCCAACCAGTGACAGTTCTAGTAGGAATGGGTTCATTCTTTTCGTTAGTTACCACTGTCATCCCTCCCTTTTTAGGAACCACGTGGATTGGACTAACCCACGGGCTGTCTAAAATTGGATAAATCATACCGGCGTCTAAGAGTTTGACGATTTCTTTCTTCACAACCTCTTGCATTTTAGGATTTAAACGGCGCTGAGGTTGGACTACCGGTTTGGAATCATCTTCCATGAGGATCTTATGCGAACAGTATGATGGATTGATTCCTTTGATGTCGGAAATGGACCAGGCGATCGAACTTTTCCGTTGTTTAAGGACATCGACAAGTTTGATTTTCTCAGATTTGGATAGTTCCGATGATATGATAACGTGGAATGTAGAATTCTCCCCAAGATTGGCATACTCCAAGTGTGGAGGTAATACCTTGAGCTCAAGAGTAGGACCTGAGAGTGGAGGTGCCTCCTTAGATATGTCTGGAGGTTCTGGATCCTCCTGTACTTCAACAGCCTCTATGTGCGATGATGCAACCTGTCGCGACGCGTTCATCGCCCTGCGTGCCGCGACGGCTGAAAATCCTGCACATCAGAACTTGGCTCTGGCCCTTCTGCCAGCAGCCTCTCTAACTCCTCCGTGTCTCTCTCAGCATCCAAGAGACCTTCCCCCAATGGCATCTGCCCTTCATCTCCATGCGTGTCGAACTTTTGCAGCTCGCTCTCAAGAAGAATATCAACTATGTCCACAAAGAAGGCTAAATCATCATAGATTTTGGAATGTATCATGGATTTATCAATCCGAAATGTGATAGCATCTGTGCCTACCCTGAGTGCCAGCTGTGACTCATGAATATCGAATAATGCACGAGCTGTACTCGGGAAGGGTCTGCCCAAGATAATGGGAACTGTATCATCCTCCTCCATATCTATAACGATAAAGTCCGCAGGAAAGATGAATTTGTCTACTTTAAGTAGAAAGTCCTCCACTATCCCGTGTGGATAAGTGACGGACTTGTTTGCCAGATGTATAGTCATGCAAACGGGTTTAGGCTCGGGCAAATCTAGTTTGGCGAAGAAAGAATATGGCATCAGGTTCACGCTCGCTCCCGAGTCAGCAAGTGCATGACTCACGGGTAGATTGCCAAACTAGCATGGCAAAGTAAGACTCCCAGGATCAGTCATCTTCTTTGGGATCTTATTGAGCATGGCTGCTGAACATTGATCGTTCAGAGTGACACTCGACACTTCTTCCATTTTCTTGCGGTTGGTAAGAAGGTCTTTCATGAATTTAGAATATTTTGGCATTTGTGCCATAGCCTCAACAAACGGGATGTTGATGTGAAGGGATTTCAGGTGCTCCAGAAATTTCCGGTACTGCTCATCCTGTTTGTCTTTCCAAAGACGCTGCGGATAAGGTATCGGAGGACGGTAAGGTTTAACTGGAGGTGGAACAGATGGAACGGATGGAGTAGGTGGGATAGGTTCTGGATCAGGAGTGACTTCCTTCTCCTTCCCCTTGCCTTTATCTGGCTGAGTGCATAGTGGCTTGATAGGATCAGGATGGGAGCTGGAAGGTGGTGGGCCTGCAGCTTCTTTTCCACTCCTGGTGGTCACAGCTTTAATTTCGGCCTTTGGGTTTGGTTCAGTGTTACTAGGAAGAGTGCCAGGAAAACGGTACTGGAGAACCCTAGAGATCTGCCCAATCTGGGTCTCTATGTTATGGATAGACGCCCGCTGATTCCTCAGTGCGGCCTCAGTAGAAACGCCTATCTTTTTCACTAACTCCTCAGTCTCCTTATGCCTCTGATCTGATGCTGCTACGAAGCGCGTGAGCATATCCTCGAAATTGGGCTTCTTCTCTGGCAGTGGCCCCTTTGGCTGGTCTCTCTGATAGAATCCTGGGCCAGACTGCCTGAATCGCCCCTCCATCTCCTTGCAGTATTCAGGATATGGTTTCCAGTTTGGCTTCCTATTGCGGAAGAAAGCCTCGTCCTCTAGATAATCATATTTATCTCCAGCTGAATAACACGCAGATTCTTTGAGATCCCCATTCTCGTCATATGGGCAATCTCTCGCAAGATGAGGTCCACTGCAGTTGTCACAACCGACCTGCATAGCGTGAATGTTTTGATTCACCTTTTTCATGTCACGCCCTAGTGCATCAAGCTAGGCACTAAGGGTCACTATGCTATCAGATGAGTCGGCTGTAGCTGCAGTCTTCCTCCGGTAGGAAGAATCTCTAGATGAATGCCACTGATGGGAGTGGTGAGCCATCTCCTCAATCAGGGCATACCCAGCGGCGGGTGTTTTCTTTGGTATTGGTCCCTGAGAATCAACCATTTGTCTAGTGTAGACATTTATACCATTATAGAACGTTTGGACAACCTGGTGAGCATTGAGATCATGTTGTGGACAATTTTGGAGCATCTCCTTATATCTGTCCTAGGCATCATAGAGGGTTTCGTCCTCAGATTGCATGAAATTCTGGATCTGCATTTTCATTTTAGCAATCTTTGATGGAGGACTGAACTGTTTAATGAAACGAGTTTTGAGCGCATCCCATGTACGGATGGTGGGCTCGGATCGTAGCCAACGTTTGGCTGCACCCTGGAGTGTTATCAGAAACACTCGCAGCATAACAGCGTCACGACTAACTCCCGGCATATGGAAGTAGTCAGCAATCTCGAGAACGGCCTCGCCATGCTGGTTGGCATCCTCGTTATCCTTTCCGGTGAAAGGAGTTTCGCGCAGAAGGTGAAGGAACTAGCCTTTGATTTCGAAGGTTCTCTCCTCGGGTATTTCAGGTCGGTGAATACCCACTCTGGTGCCCTCGCGCACACGCCTTGCGTACTCCTCGAGTGACAATTCGTCGATATTCTCTGCCATTATTCGTGCTCGTTCTCTCTCGCGTTTAACTCGCAGGCGTCGATGAAATTCGCGTTCCGGTTCGTCAAAAGGCTGAACGAAGTCAGAAGTGGGGTCTAAGGACATACACTACCCTAAAAACCCTAAAGGAGATTACTAATTAAAGTACTAATCCTAAACAAGGCCCAGAATAAATAATAAACTAAAGCAGCAATAAAGACAACAAGTGTTACTATTTTGGTCGCGACGCGTCGCGGCGCGACAGTGGCTAGTCGCGGCGCGATCAGTGGACAGAAACACAAAAATTGCTCCTTTTGAGCCAAAACTCGCGGGAAACAACGGTTAACACTAAATTAACTTAATAAAAACAGATTAAGACCGTTCCCTGGCAACGGCGCCAAAAACTTGATGTGCATTTTACGTACTAGTTTTAAATTTATATTTTAACCGATTTAATTACCAAAAACTGCACGAATAGACAAGTGTACCTAATCGTTTCGTATTATAGTTAGTAAGTCGGGTGTCGAACTCTTGGGGAACGGGAGCTAAATTGATTTTTATCAAATTAATAAAGAATTAACTAAAACAAACTAAATAAACCAAATAAACCAAATAAATATTAAATAAATGCAATTAACCTAAATTAAAGCAATTAAACTAAATTAAGGGGAATTTGTAATCAAGTTTGAAACTTTATTAACCTAAGTGATCACTAACACTACTAAATTACCAAAAACAACCAAAATAAGCAAAGAGCAAGAATCTTTTATGGATTAAACTATCAAATAAAAGGCTTCCCTCCCTAGATTCAATTCCACGCTTTTCAAGTTGGTTTTATAAATCAAATTCAATGCAATGGACAATTAATGAACACTATACTGATTCCTATATTGTTAGACTCTTGATCCGAGTATCCAACTTATCTAATTATGCAATTAACTAATCAATTGGTCATTAAATCAATTAACTACACAATTAAGCATATTTAAGTTTGTATCTATCAAGATCTAATATTTAATGATTGATTAAGTTACCAAATCATTCAATTAACACATGAAAGTCATCATATATTAATTCTAACACATTAAAGTTCCTATCTTGATTGTTTAACCCTCGGTTTTGATCAAACACTAGTTAACACTAATTATTGGTCCTAATTAGCATTGATTAAAGTCATATAAATGGATTGGTCCTCCAATTACATTAACTCGGATTCTAAACAAATCAAAAACAGAATTAAAGCATGCTAGGATCATTGATTAGACTTGAAAGATAAATATAATGCCATTAAAGTCAAAAAGATGTAAAATTAACCAACTTGATAGAGTTTCATCTCCTCTAGGGAGGAAAACAAAAAATCTAGCCTATTACAAGCATAATCAACTTCTAGAAATCAAGATTAAACATTAAGAATGGAAGAAGAATAGAAAAACCGTAATAAAGCAAGATCCAAAGCCTTTAATCTTCAAAGTTATGCTCCAAATCTTCAAATCCGAGCTCAAGCCTTCTGGGATATGTTCTTGGACGTGTTTAGCAGAGGAATGGTGGAAGAAATCGAGTGGTTAACCCCTTTTCAGATCTGGAAGTTTGTTTAAATAGAACTCTGAAAACAGTGGTGTCGGGCCGCGACGGCCAAGTGTCGCGCCGTGATGGAGAGTTTTACCCCGATCCCACTTTTTTCAAAATTCAAAGCTGGCGTCATCTAAACGCGTCGCACCGCGACATGTTCCTTGGTCGCGCCGCGATAGGTTCCTTGGTCGCGCCGCGACACCACGTGGCGAAGAGTTGGGCCTTATCCGGACACTTCGTAGCGCCGCGACGGTTGAGGCTATCGCGCCGCAACGACTCCTATTTCACCCGGATCTTCCTTTTTCTTTGGGATTGGCTTTGGGCTTAGTTTTTTTCTTTCTTTCTTTTCTTCTTTTTGGGCTTCTTTCTTTTTCTCTTTTCTTTTCTTTCTTCGGCCCAATTAGTTTCTCGATTTCTTTCACTTTTTCGACTTTCTTGCGCTTCTTTTATTTTTCTCAATTATTTGGATATTTCGCCTTTTTAGCCTGCAAAACATAAAAGAAACGGTAAACTTATCTTTTTACAATTAAATGCACATTTTCCGGCTAAAATCAACCCGATAACGCATAATATATATATATATATATTTAGCGCGATATCACATATCTACGACATTTAATTTAGGATATCTAAACCTAATTTAAACTATCTATTCGTTGGATAGAAATCTCAAATGAAATTAATTCGATATGTTCTAATTAAGGAGTTTGTTACGGTTTTAAAGAAAAGATAAGTTCTATCTTTAAACTGCGATTTATTCGTAGATATATCAAGTATAAGTATAAACCTTCGTCTTGGCTTATAAATACATGAATACATGCACGAGTAGATGTTCTTACGTGTGTACTAGAACAGATACGCGATACACAACAACTACATAAGTTGCAAAACTGCATAAGTTGCAAAACGTACGTGTGTTCGTGATACTTGATACGCGTGTGTTGCGATAACTTTGTAAGTTCAAAGTTAGAGAGAGTTTTCAAGAGTTCTTGTTAATCAGTTTTAACAAGAAATTCGATCATCAATTAGTTTGTGATTCAAGAGTGTTTAGAGAGAGTTGTGGTTATAATCATTGTAATATCAAATCATCCTGTTGATTTGATTAAAGAGTGATAATAGTTATTGTACTGGTTGATAATTGAGTATACATTTGATTAATTTGTTTGATTGTTTAAAGTGTATTCAACCCCCCCTTCTACACTGTATTGGTTGCTTGTTCACCCTCTTTGGGACCAAGAACGGGTATCAGAGAAAGTTTCTTCATAAGTTGAAGATCAAGATCCGCTGTCAAGAGGTTAAGATGTGTACTAGCAAGCAATCAAGTCATATAACAATAATGGCGGCAAAAGGTTGTCCTATCTTTGATGGCACTGACTATCCTATGTGGAAGTTTAGAGCCATGCTATATCTGAAGTCTGTGGATCACAGGATAAGTACCGTGATTCAAGATGGCCCAATCATACCAATGATCCATATTACTGCCACTGACAAAACTGTTCCCTCTGGAGAAACTCCCAAGCCTGAAGCATCCTGGACTGAAGAAGATCGTAAACTGTTCAATCTTGATGACAAGGCACAAAGCATCATAGCAAATGCTTTAACAAACCCTCTTCTGCATACTGTGGCTGGGTGCCAAACTGCAAAAGAGATGTGGGATACTCTCAGTGTCACGTATGAAGGCACTGACCTGGTCAAGCAACATAAGAAGACAAATCTGAGTCGTTCTTATGAAACTTTATTTGCTAAAAAGAATGAAACTCTGGTAGATTTGTTCACTAGATTTCAATGCTTGATAAATGATCTGATCTTGGTAGGTGTCAAGAAAGATGAGAATGAGTTGGTTCTCAAGTTCTTGGATGTGTTACCAGAACAATTCAATGAGATCACCATTGCACTTCATGCTGGAGGAACCTTAGGAAAATATGATCTCAGATCTATCTATGGTTTCCTTCTAAATCATCAACAGATCATGGAATAGAAGAAAGTGACCCAGCAACAACTAAAAGAATCTATAAACGATGTTGGATCTGCATTAATTGCAGAAAAGAAAAAGAAGGGATCTAAGAAGTCTCAAGCTGAGACTGACTCTGAATCTGAATCTGAGGAAGTACATCTTAACTCTGGTTCAGATGATGAAGAGATGGATGCTCTTACTGAACAAATGGCAATGTTAGCAAGAAACTTTAGAAAGTTCAGAAGAGAAAGGGGTCAATCTGACAGAAGCAGAAGTGGTAAGTCTACTTCTGATCCTAAGAAAGCTAAGTGCTATAACTGTCAGAGGATAGGACACATAGCTGCTGAGTGCAGAGTAAAGAAGGGAGAATCAGCTTCAGTAGCTGACAAGAATGCCTACAGAGGTGACAAATATAAAAAGAAATATCAAAGACTCAAAGGCAAGCCAGATGAAAGCACCAAAGGCCTCCTTGCTGAAACTTGGGATACTGAATCATCTACTTCAAATGATGATGAGCGAGATAGGTGTTTGATGGCCATTGAGGATGAAGAGGAACAAGTTGACTATGAGTTAGAAGACAGTTCCTTTGATGGGATCTAGCAGAAGCGGCTAAGCTGAGTAAGCAAACCAGTAACTAGGATCCTGCCTCAATGTATAAGGTAAATAACTTTAGCTCTTATACTGATGAACAAAAATGTCTAATGTTCAACTATTTGTTGAATGACTTCAAAACCTCTCCCACAGTTCAATCTAGTTTGAAAACTGAAATTTCAAAACTAAAAGATGAACTTAAACACTCTGAAACTCTCTTAAATGCTGGTAAAAAGATCCAAAGTGATTATGAATGTCAGCTTCATATAAACAAACTTCTAAGTGAAGAACTGCAAGAATCAAAAGAACAAGCTCACAATCTAAGAAAAATCTGTGAATCTTTGTGTAAGTCATCAAGAGAAGCAGAAAAGTGCATTAACCAGCAAATACCAAATCAAGTAAAAGCAGTGCTAGGGTAGATTATAGTGCTGCTGCTGAAATCATCGAAGATTAATTCAGTCTTGAAGACAAATCGATGAAATCAGATGACATAATCCCAAGAACATTCTTAAGGAACAAGGAAGGGAAACAGGTCAAAACCAATAAGTTTGTGAGACCAACCCAAAGTCCTCAGGTTATTCACTCAAACCATCAAGCTAAATGTTCCAGATCCAACAGAAACTGTAAGTCAGTTTTCAAAAGATTGGATTACAACCCGGTGAGAACAACTGTTTTTGATAGAATATCTCATGTTAACTCAAAAAGACATAATTCTCAAGTCATACATGAAAGGATGTCTAAAAACAGGAAGTTGTCTGTAAGTCAGACCTCACCAAATAGAGGTAACCATAAAGCTGACAAAGGTAAGTCCAAAGTCAGTGAAAATCAAGTAGACAAACTGTCGAATAGGATTGAAAGGTTATCCACATCATATGACCCTAAATCTGAATCCAAATTTAATGTTGGAAAACTGAAAGAAATCACCCAAACACCCATCTTTAGAAGAAAATGTTATAAGTGTGGTGATAGAGGTTATGAGGCTAAAGATTGTGTAAGTACTAATCTTAGACCTGAAAACGAAAAGGAGGATCAGTCTAAAACAGACCCAGAATCTGTTCGAGCTGATAAATCAAACTCCAAAGGATCAGCTAAGTGCTCATCCTCAGGACCCACTAAACAGTGGGTTCCAAAAAGAAACTAATAAGTTTAGTTGGTCATGTGCAGGGCTCCTACAAGTGGTATCTCGATAGTGGATGCTCAAGGCACATGACAGGAAGCAAGGGGATTCTAAGTGAATTCCAAAACAATGAAGGACCCAAGGTGACATTTGGGGATAATTCTCAAGGAAGGACTAAAGGTTATGGAAAGATAACTGCCGGAAAAGTCACTTTCAAAAAGGTAGCATATGTTGAAGGCCTTAAACACAATCTGATAAGTATCAGTCAACTGTGTGATGAGGATTATGAAGTCATCTTGAGAAAGCATGCAGGAACAATTTATGATAAGAAGGGAAAACCAATATTAATGGCAAAAAGAGAGAGATATCTATTTGTTAGATCTTAGCTCCGAAGATCCTTCAACTGAAACCTGCTTGTATTCTGATTTAACTCCCAAGCTGAGCTGGTTATGGCACAAAAGACTGTCTCATCTAAACTTCAAATATATTAACAAGTTGTCTAGTAAAGAGTTAGTCTCTGGTCTGCCTAAGATCACATTTGCTAAAGACAAACTCTACTCAGCTTGTGAAATGGGAAAACATCATAAGGGATCCTTCAAGTCCAAACATAATTTCTCAATCACAGACCCATTGCATATGTTGCATTTGGACCTATTTGGAGCTATCAGCACCCCAAGCCTAAGTGGCAAAAAAGTATACTCTAGTGATTGTTGATGAGTTCACAAGATTCACTTGGGTAATCTTCTTAAAAGCCAAAAGTGAAGCTGCATATGAGTTAATCAGCTTCATAAGCCAAGAGGAGTTGCAAAAGGGTAAGTCTCTTAAACAACTCAGAAGTGATCATGGGACTGAGTTCAGAAACTCAACCCTTGAAGGCTTTTGTGAAGAAAAAGGAATTATCCATAATTTCTCATCCGTAATGACTCCACAACAAAATGGAGTTGCTGAAAGGAGAAACAGAACCTTAATTGAAGCTGCCGAAACCATGCTATGTGAGGTAAAGCTCAAGCTGAGCTTATGGGCAGAAGCTGTAAGTACAGCCTGCTATACTCAGAATAGATCAATTATAGTGAAAAGACATGGTAAAACATCTTACGAGATGTATCATGGCAGAAAACCCAACATTGGATATTTCCATATTTTTGGTTCAACATGCTATGTGCTCAATCAAAGAGATCAGCTCCATAAGTTGGAACCCAAAGCTGATCAAGGGATATTTGTTGGATATTCTTCAATCTCCAAAGCTTACAGAATCTTTAATCTTAGAAGAAAGGTAATTGAAGAGTCAGTACATGTTACGTTTGATGAGACAAGTATTGATGAATCCAACAGAGCTCAAGCTGACTCGGTTAGTCTGAGTGAGCTTGAGAGGAGCAAAGAAGATCTCACATCAAATCCCATGTATGTTATGGATGATTCTGATGATGATGATAGTAAATCTGACAAATGTGCATCAGTGAATTAAATTATCGATATTGAAGATAATCAGCCTGAGAATCTCGGTGAATCATCAGGTACATGTCAGACTGAAGATCTAAGTGATCATCAAATTCCTACTCAGACTGAAGAAGTAAGTCCTTTTCGGCCTGAGATGCACTACCTTGAATCAGACCCAGAACCTCAGTCTCCTATAACAACCTTCAAAGTATTAAAAGATCATCCTCTTGATGATGTCATTGGGAACGTTGAAGATGGTGTGTTAACTAGATCTAAGGCAAATGCAAACTATGTTGTCTACTCTAGTTTTCTATCTAAAATGGAACCAAAGAAGACTGAAGAGGCTCTAAAAGATGAAGATTGGATTAAAGCTATGCAAGAGAAGCTGACAGAATTTCAAAGAAATAAGGTCTGGACCCTTGTCCCTGCTCCCAAAGGAAAAACAGTTATAGGCACTAAGTGGGTCTATAGAAATAAAATGGACAAGGATGGAGTAATGATCAGAAACAAGGCAAGGCTAGTAGCTCAGGGGTATTGACAAGAAGAAGGTATTGATTATGATGAAACCTTTACCCCTGTTGCAAGGATTGAAGCTATAAGGTTGTTTCTAGCCTATGCAGCCTTCAAAAACTTTAAAGTGTATCAAATGGATGTTAAAAGTGCATTTTTGAATGGAGCACTACAGGAGGAGGTCTATGTGAAACAACCCCCTGGCTTTATTGATGCTAAACATCCAAATTATGTCTATAAGTTGGACAAGGCTTTGTATGGACTCAAGCAAGCTCTAAGAGCCTGGTATGATACACTATCCACCTATCTGCTCTCAAATGATTTTGTCAGAGGAAGTATTGACAAAACTCTTTTCACAAGAAAAAACAGATGACATGTCATTCTGGTTCAAATTTATGTGGATGACATTATCTTTTGTTCAACAAACCAAGATCTGTGTGATTGGTTCTCCAAGATAATGTCTAATCAATACAAAATGAGCATGATGGGTGAGATGATGTACTTTTTGGGACTTCAAATCTATCAGAAAGAAGATGGTATATTCATTGATCAGAGCAAGTATGTCTTTGATCTAATTAAGAAATATGGACTAGACTTAAGCCATCCCGCAAAGTCTCCAATGTTACACAATGTCAAGCTTCACAAGGACATTGATGGAAAGTCTGTATGTCAGACTACATATAGAGGAATGATAGGTTCATTACTCTATTTAACAGCAAGCAGACCTTATATAATGTTTGCTACATGTGTTTGTGCACGATATCAGGCTGATCCAAAGGAATCACACTTGCTAGCTATTAAAAGAATACTCAAATATCTGAAGGGAACACCAAACTTAGGTTTGTGGTATCCCAAAGGATCAGGATTTGAGCTGATAGGGTACACCGATTCAGACTTCGCAGGATGTGGTCTTGATAGGAAGAGTACTACTGGAGGATGTCAACTTTTGGGTGGAAAATTAGTCAGCTGGACGAGCAAGAAATAAAACTCAGTGGCAATTTCAACAGCTGAAGCTGAATATGTAGCTGCAGGGAGCTGTTGTGCTCAAATACTGTGGATGCAACATCAGATGAAGGAGTTTGATCTGTATTATTCAAAGACTCCCATATTTTGTGCAATCAAAGTGCTATTGCCATTACACACAACCCAGTGTTTCACTCAAGAACCAAACACATTGAAATAAGACATCACTTCATCAGAGATATTGTAGAAAAGGGAAAGATAGATTAGTCTTCATTGAAACTGAAGATCGGCTTGCAGATATTTTCACGAAACCAATTGAAGGCACAAGATTTACAACTCTATTCGGCAAGCTTGGAATGCTCAACCCTTAATTGGTATGTTCCATTCTTTATCTCTGTTTAATTTTTGCTAAGTGCTACATTTGACTAAGTGTCAAAATCTGAGCTGAGTGCTCAAATTGAGCTGAGTGCTATCTGAGCTAAGTGCTCAAGCTGAAGCTGAGTGCTTCCCATAAGCTGAACGTTCAGGATCAGCTGAATACTTCATATACGCTGATCATTCAGGATCAGCTAAGTAATCAGTTCCAAAGTGTGGTCAGTTCCACAAGTCTAGGTTAGTCCTATCACTATGGTAAGTCCAATAAAATGGTAAGTCCAATAATATGGTAAGTCCAATATATTTACGGTGTGTCCGGTAAATTAATGTCAGTCATTTAGAAATTTTTTATGATAATTTTTTTTCAATATAACAGTGTGAGTTTGGGTATCTAACAATAAATTTAGCCGTTGTAACAAACTGCGTAGAAGTTTTTACGGTAACGGTCATATTTATTACCCTCACATAACGGTAACTTTTCTCTCACATTGAAAAGGTATAAATAAGAGAGATTGTTCATCATATTTTGTTTAAACTTCCAAAATATTCTTCTCTCTTAAACCCTAACGTTGCTGTGTGCAGAGTTCATTGCTAAGTGCTTAATATTGCTAAGTGCAATCCAATACGATAAGTTCGATTTCAATGGAGGGGTATACTCTAAATCTAACTGAACAAATGATCCGTGGAGGAAATTTCAAGAACAACGCACTCCCCATCTACAAACAAAACAACTTCATCGCCTGTACCGATATTCCAAAGTCCAAATTTGGCAGGGGATATGAGGAGTGGGTTTCCTACATTCGCAAGGGACCCCTGGCACATGCATTTCTTCGTGGACCTGCTGTGCTCATCCCTCAACTTCTTACGGAATTCTGGTATAAGTGTAAGCTGGATGCAACTCAACCGGTTATACGGGGCACAGTTCTAAGTGGACAAGTGGCGATTGAAGTCGATGCAAACTGTCTCCGCCGAATTCTTCATCTCCCAATTCACAATCAATATGAAGCGACGGTTTCTAGGGAAACATCACGAAGTGTTTTACCCTTAATGGGTCATCCTCAAGTGATTGGCGTCATACGGAAATCTGTTTTCCAGACGACATGGGGATTTATGGTATCCACTGTGGTTCGTTCCCTTGGATACAAGGTGGGAGGCCTGGATAATGTAAATGACTTTGAAATGTAATTATTATACAACATATTTTTTGATCGACGAGTGGATTACGCTGAGTTGATCTTTAAGGCATTCAAGTCATTGGTGACCAAGAACATCAGGGACATTATTGTACCCTTTGCAAGATTCATATCCATGGTCATCGAGGACAGGTTGGGTAGAAGATATACTGCTCAATATGAGTCAATTCCTACTCCTGTTCTCAGCTACAGGATGTTCGCCCATGATATTTTCCCTGGGCACCCTACATTGAGTGCTCAGATGAGGGCTTATGTACAGCTTCCGACTCCTGAGTCAAGTGAAGCTGAGACAGAGGAGGAAGCTGCGGAAGAGGTGGGTGACGATGTTGGTTCTGAGGCTGAGTCTCCTCAAGCTGATAAACCTAGAACGCAGCTCAGACCCAGTGCTCAAATAGTTTCATCCACTACTTCGAGTTCAGAGCAAAGGAGTCTGTTTCCTAGCTGTGAGTCTCCACTTCTAGGTGCAGCAGGTATGATTTCGCAACCCTTATCTCCTTCTCTCTCTTTTACTTCTCCATCTCCAAACTTAGGAGATAGGACTGAGTCAAGCCCAACTCAGTCTAACCACTCTCCTCCACCTCAAACATCTCCAACTATCTTACAATCTACAGCCAACCTTGGTCAGCCCACTGCTACCAAGGATATTTCCTATACCTATACAAGGAAAACTGCCAAAGGTGGTCCTTCATCTCAAAAGGACACTGTAGTGGATATCACATTGATACCTCCACTGGCAGGAGCTGAGGGGGAGACACCTTCTCTTAAGGTGCCAACCTCTAGGCTCAGTTCAACCCTTAAGCCTATACCGGGTATGGTGTCTACTCAGCCCATACTTACTAGTGCTATGGGAGAGCCTACTTTTGTGCCTTCACAGTCCCATGAAGGTAACATTGAAATACTGACCAATCCCCAGGGTCACTTACCCCCCTAAGCCTAGCTCACCCCACTACCATACCTCACGAACTTGGTCATTCTTCTCTTCTATTCTCACACACTGTTGCACGACCTGTCAATGAACCTTTCATACACCAGGAAGGTTTACAGGGTCTCAATTCTGGCCCCCTTAATTCCGTAGGTCATCACCAACCTTTAGATATGGGACCCACATCCTTACCGATTGAGGAACACTCAACAGCCACTCCTATGGTGGAAATACATTCTTCCACTGGACAGGAGGACGTTGAAGTAAGAAGAAGACCTGCGGAGCCCACACTGATGACTACCGATGCTAAAGTCATTATGGACTATCTACAATCCCAGTTTGAGATCCTGTATAAAAAGAGGAAAGTTGACAAAGCCAAGTTGATGCGCAAATTTAATGATTTGTCAACTTCAGTTGCTAACTTGGAAAGCTTTATGTTCAAACTCAGACCCTCCCCTATTGATGATGACAAAAAGGGGGAGGAAGAATAAAAAAAGTATGATGATAAGGTTGAGGGGGAGTATACAGAGGAAGTACAATTTGAACAAGCTCATGATTAGTTCATGAGTACTGTAGATCAGCCTTCTCAACAAAGAAATCAGATCAAGAAAAGCTGAGATGAAAGAGATGCCAGAAGGTGAAGAGATTATGATTGATGCTATCAAGAAAGCTGCAATTTGGGAACTTAAATGTTCTGATATGTGGTTGGAACTTGGAGATTCCGTTCAGTAAACAGATTAGTTCTCTGTTTTTGTTAGCACTAAGTGTGCAGAAGCTAATCAAAATGATTAAGCTACAATGTAAATGATATGTTCATTAATACAAACTCAAGTTTGATATGTTCAACCGTTTTATTATTTGATATGTTCAAAATTATGTTTGATATGTTCAAACAAACAGCTTTGTAAGTTTAAGCTGATGATTGATATGTTCAATTATAAACTGATAAGTTCAGTAGTATAAGTTTTGTAAGTTCAGAACTTAAATTACTTCTGATAAGTTCAGAGTCTAAGTAGTTGTACATTCAAATACTTAGAATACAAGTCTTACATTAGATTTGTAAAATAAACATCTTGTAAGTTCAAGATACGTGAATAAGTATGGATCAGTTCAATACTTATTTCAAGAACTAACTTTGGTCAGTTCCAGAGTTGTTCGGCATAATTCTATTAACCTATAACTTATTTGATTCAATGTTTTGGCATCATCAAATAGGTGGAGATTGTTAGTCTCATGATTAGTATAGTTTGATTTGATGAGACAAACTATAGATATGTATAGTTAATAGGTTAAGAGTTAGGAATTATGTAAGTCTATTATAGACTGACTAGTCAGCTTCAGCTGAGTAGTCAGCGTATTAACAGATATAGAGTTTTCTATGTAAGTACTAGATAACTCAGTGACTTCTAAGCTGAGATAAGTTTTAAGAATGAAGACTTGAAGACTTAAACACTTGAAGACTTGAAGATTCAAGAAGTCAGCTTGACAAGGTCAAGACTGAGTATATCAGCTCAGCGTCAGAAGTCAGTTCAAAATTTAAGTAAGTTCTAAATTCTGTTATGAACACTCCATATCTACGACATTTAATTTAGGATATCTAAACCTAATTTAAACTATCTATTAGTTGGATATAAATCTCAAATGAGATTAATTAGATATGTTCTAATTAAGGAGTTTGTTACGGTTTTAAAGAAAAGATAAGTTCTATCTTTAAACTGCGATTTATTCGTAGATATATCAAGTATAAGTATAAACCTTCGTCTGGGTTTATAAATACACGAATACATGCACGAGTAGATGTTCTTACGTGTTTACGAGAACATATACGCGATACACAACGACTGCATAAGTTGCAAAACGTACGTGTGTTCGTGATACTTGATACGCGTGTATTGCGATAACTTTGTAAGTTCAAAGTTAGAGAGAGTTTTCAAGAGTTCTTGTTAATCAGTTTTAACAAGAAATTCGATCATCATTTAGTTTGTGATTCAAGAGTGTTTAGAGAGAGTTGAGGTTATAATCATTGTAATATCAAATCATCCTGTTGATTTGATTAAAGAGTGATAATAGTTATTGTAATGGTTGATAATTGAATATACATTTGATTAATTTGTTTGATTGTTTAAACTGGATTCAACCCCCCCCTTCTACACTGTATCGGTTGCTTGTTCAACCTCTTTGGGACCAACAATGGTAGTTCCTTTGATGAAGACATGAAAAAGGCTGCAAAAGCTTATTCAACTACCAACTGGGATCCTTCTTCTATGTATCAGGTTGGAAAATTTATTAAGTATGATGATAATGAGAAGAATGCTATGTTTGATTACTTGGGTATTGATTTCCAGTCTGCTATTCAAAGAGAGAAGAAGCTAAAACTAGAAGTAGAATCACTAAAGGAAAAATTAATTCTTAAAGATGAGGAACTTAAGCAGATAACTATCTTAAATGATGAGCTAGATAATCAAAAGATACTTAATGAGATCTTAATAAAAGAAACTAGTGAAGCAACCAAAAAGTTTAATGACCTCCAAAAAGTAGTAAAGTCTTGGTGTGTATCTGCAGAAAAGACCACTCAGTGTGTCATGGAGCCGATACCCAAACAAGTTCAAGCTATTATTGGTGGAAATTACTCTAAGGCTACTAACCATGTTGATTCTAATAAGAACCTTAATATCTTAGACAAAGCTGACATTTTGCCACAGACTTTTCACAAAACTCTTAAAGGCAAAAGTGTGTTTACAAATAAGTTTGTTAGAAGCAAAAGTTCCCACTCAAAAGAATCAATTATTCCTTCTGTTGAATCATCCTCTAGTAAGATTACAGAATGTAAAAATACTAATAATATAAAGTCAAAGGATGTGAGTAAAGGAAAGGAATCATTGGTTGAAACCTCAGAGACATTATGTTGTCAAACCTTGAAAACAGATGACTTAAATCTTAGTATTTCACAAACTGAAGAATCATTAGCTAATACTACTCCATCAACTGATAGGTTAGTAGATGATAAATGCTCAGCTGATAACCTGTCAGCTGATCATAGCTCATCTTCTAAACAATCAGTTGATCTAGAAGTAATCAACTCTCTTTCAATAGAAGAAACTATGAGTAAAAAGAATGATGTTCACATTGTTCCCATTTCTGCCACTCCAAAGATCAGTCAAAAACTTTCTAAAAACAAAGATCAATCTAAGGTGCCTGTAAATAAGGACCTAAGAAATTTACAGGATAAGCTTCAAAAGCTGAATGGTCAAGTTAGTCAAATGATGACGGATAAGAAAACTCATAGGCATTCAAACAATGTTGTTCAATGCTCCAAGGCCACAAAATCTCAAAAATGTTATAAATGTGGAAGCAAAGAGCATAAGGCATTTGAATGTTCTTTAGAAGGGAATTCAAGACAGCGGACTTGTAATGATAACACAGTCATTCCTCTCATACATAAGAAACCTGAGATGAAGTGGAAAGCTAGGTGCATTCCACAGGGATCCACTAAGTAGTGGATTCCTACTTGTGTCACTAATTCAATCTGTGCAGGGTGTTGGTTCTTGGTTTCTTGACAGTGGATGTTCAAGAACCATGACAGGTAACAAGGCTTTGCTCAGTACCTACAAGAAAGAGAAAGGTCCAAGGGTGACCTTTGGTGAAAACAACCATGGGCAAACAAAAGGCTATGGTGAACTTCATAATGGCAACCTCAAACTGTCCAAGGTTTCTTATGTCAAAGGGCTGAAATACAATCTCATAAGCATAAGTTAACTGTGTGATGGAGATAATGAAGTCCACTTCACAAAGACAGTAGTCTCCATAATAGATAAAGAAGGTAATACAGTGTTTAGTGCCAAGAGAACCAAGGATGTGTATACACTTGACATGTCCTCTGGTGACCTTTCAAAGGAAACATGTTTGTACTCCAAGAATAATGAGGATACAAATTGGTTGTGGCACAAGAGGCTTTCCCACCTTAATTTCAAAAATATCAACAAATTGAGCAAGGGTGAACTAGTGTCAGGACTACCTTCTCTGACTTATCTTAAGCATAAACCTTGCACTGCTTGTGAGAAGGGAAAGCAACATAAGACATCATTTCCATCCAAGCAGGCCTTCTGAATTACAGAACCTTTCTATATGTTGCACATGGATCTCTTTGGTCCTATTGCAACTGCTAGTATTGGTGGAAGTAAGTATGCTCTTGTATTGGTTGATGAATTCTCAAGATATACTTGGGTTTTCTTTCTTAAAGCAAAGAGTGAGGCTGCTGAAGAAATTATTTGTTATTATCAAGAAGATGGAAGTGTTGAATGGCAATCTGGTGAGGAGTCTTAGAAGTGATCATGGAACTGAATTCAGAAATCAAACTCTGGAATCTTTCGGTGATGAGAAAGGGATATCTCAAAACTTTTCTGCTCCAAGAACCCCACAACAAAATGGTGTAGCTAAAAGAAGAAATAGAACATTGATTGAAGCTGCCAGAACCATGTTGTGTGAAAGTGGGTTACCCTTTAATTTTTGGGCTGAGGCTGTAAGTTGTGCATGTTTCACACAGAACAGGTCCCTTATTATCAAGAGGTACAACAAAACTCCATATGAAGTGCTCAAGGGAAGGAAGCCAAGCATCAGCTTATTGCATATTTTTTATTGTCAATGTTTCATACTCAATCAAAAGGATCAATTGCAGAAGTTTGCTCCTAAAGCTGATGAAGGAGTGTTTGTAAGTTACTCAGTGATTTCTAAAGCATACAGAGTATACAACCTCAGAACCAAAGTCATAGAAGAATCCATCAATGTAAGTTTCAATGAAAATGACTTTGTTACTTCCTGTTCTTCTAATCATGTTTCAGGTGAAGAATTTAATGATCTCATGCAAACTGGAGAAGACATTCCAGAGTAAGTAGATCCCTCTCCACCAGCTGCTCATGATGTAGATGAACTTGTTCCTATCCAAATCTTTAACCATGTACAACCATCCTTATCCAATCCTATACCTCTACTGAATCATGTGGAAAATGACTCAACATCATTGGATTCCAATTCCATATCACACATTCCCTCTTCAGTAGAGATACCCACAGATTGCAACCATGAAGTTATATCAGCCACTCAAAATGAACTCACTTCTACTGCTGATAGCTAACATATAACTTCTTCTCCCCAAATCCAAATGAATCCCAATTCCCAAGAAATCCAAAAAGACTTCAAAGACCTCAAGCACCATCCTCGTAATTTGGTGATAGGCAACATATATGATCCAGTTAGAACAAGATCAAAAGCTTGCAACATCTGCTTGTATTTTGGATTTGTCTTAATGATTGAACCAAAGAAGGTTGATGAAGCTCTCAATGATCCCCACTAGGTGTCTGCCATGCAAGAGGAACTGGCAGAATTCAAAAGAAATAATGTATGGACTTTGGTTCCCAAACCAAAGGATAAATCCATCATTGGAACAAAGTGGGTGTTTAGAAATAAGCTAGATGAAAATGGGCAAATCATAAGAAAAAAGCAAGGCTAGTGGCACAGGGGTATTGTCAAGAAGAAGGTATTGATTTTGATGAAACCTTTGCCCCTGTTGCAAGAATGGAAGCTATCAGACTGTTTCTAGCCTATGCTGCCTTCAAAAACTTCAAGGTGTTCCAAATGGATGTGAAGAGTGCATTTCTGAATGGAGATCTGAAAGAAGAGGTGTATGTGAAACAACCTCCTGGTTTTGAGGAGTCAAGCTTACCTAATCATGTTTACTCTCTAAACAAAGCTTTATATGGTCTTAAGCAAGCTCCAAGAGCCTGGTATGATACCCTCTCTTCTTTTCTCATTAACAAAGGTTTTACAAGAGGATGCATTGATAGCACTTTATTTATAAGGAAGTACAAAGGTGATGTGATACTTGTGCAGATATATGTAGATGATATAATATTTGGGTCTACTATTTTGGAACTATGAAAAAAGTTTTCTAAACTCATGTCTGATAATTATCAGATGAGCATGATGGGTGAGTTAAACTATTTTCTTGGTTTGCAAATTAAACAAGAGGTTGATGGTACTTTCATTCATCAAACAAAGTATGTCAAAGATTTACTTAAGAAGTTTGATTTTGAAAACTGTTCTTCAATGAAAACACCTATGTCTACTTATATCAAGTTAGGAAAGGACACTGATGGCAAATCAGTGAATATTACTACTTATAGAGGAATGATTGGGTCACTTTTATACCTCACTGCAAGTAGACCAGATATAATGTTTTCAATATGTCTCTATGCAAGATATCAAGCAGATCCTAAGGAATCACATCTTGCTGTTGTTAAGAGAATATTCAGATATCTCAAAGGAACTCCTAATCTTGGTCTTTGGTACCCCAAAGACTCAGATTTTGAGTTAGTTGGATATTCTGATTCTGATTTTGCAGGATGTACATTAGACAGAAAAAGTACTTCAGGTGGTTGTCAACTTCTAGGAGGAAGATTGATTAGTTGGTCTAGTAAGAAACAGAATTCAGTGTCAACATCCACTACAGAGGCAGAATACATTGCTGCAGGAAGCTGTTGTGCTCAAATTTTGTGGTTACAAAATCAACTACTTGACTATGATGTGAAGTTTGAAGACACCCCAATTCTATGTGACAATACAAGTGCAATCTCCATCTTAAATAATCTAGTCATGCATTCAAAGACAAAGCATATTGAAATCAGACATCATTTTCTCAAAGATAATGTGTAGAAGAAGAAGGTAACTCTGCACTACATCAACACTGATTTGCAACTTGCAGATTTATTCACAAAGCCATTAGATGAAGCAAGGTTCAATTTCCTAATATCCAAACTAGGTATGCTTAATTTTTAGTTTAGAATGGTGGTAATTTAGTTTATGTTAATTTATAAGTGTTGAAAATCATTGATCACTTATCTAAGCATCTCTAAGTCTTACTTAATCTGTGAAAATTGAGTAACTATGCTCAGCTGATACCTATCAGCTGATCAAACTTACTCAGCTGATCACCCTAAGATAAGAAGGAAATGCTCAGCTAAGTATTTTCCTTAGCTGATACCCAAATTTTCACTATCAGCTGATAGTTTTTCATCAGCTGATACCCCTCAGCTGATACATTTCTATGATCAGTTGATGGTTCAACACTTAGTAAATTTTCACCTTTTTACAATCATTTAATGCTTTTTAACCCTAGTTATTTACTCCGTTTGTCAATTTTCATTTAATAGCTAATAAATTTGTTTTCTGTTAGAATTTTTGTCAGTATCTAACGATCTCTGTTAACTAACCTTCATAAATATCCCACTTCCTCTCTCATTCACCTTTACCCGTTCAAACTTTCTAAATTCTCTCTCTCTACAAAGAACTACCCTAACTTCTCTCTCGATACTCACTATTTATCATCCCTACCAAATGTCCACCTATATTCCAGACCCCGCTGTCAACCTTGGTGAGAATGTTGCACCCAACCAACCAATGAATATAACTCCAAACAACATTCTACTCTGCACCACCATCCCTGCCTCGCGAGAAAACCAAGGTTATGAGCCAATGGTTCAGTTTCTTCAGGCTCATACTTTGTTCTATAGTCTCACTGCTGATCCATACTACATATACCCTAAAATTATTGGTGAGCTATGGTACTCCACAACCTACAACCTAAACGACAACACCATCCACTGCACCCTAGCCCAAGGAAACTATCATCTCCAAATCACCTCTGAAACACTTCGCGAAGCCACTGGTATTCCTCACTTCCCACCTTACACGGCTTTTCCCTCCAGAGCAGAAGTTCAAACCGTTCTGCAAACCATCGGCTACAATGAACATGTACTGCATGGTCAAGTAAAAGTCTTTGCTCTTTCTCATCCGTGGAAGTATTTGGCCAACGTGGTCATACGTTGTTTTGGTCCAAAATCTGGAAGCCACCATCTCATCAATCAAACTGAGCTTCTGGTGCTCTATGCCCTAGTCTTTGGGGTAAACATAGACTTTGCTCAAGTTATATTTTCTGATCTTGTTGATAAGATCACTCAGAGCACAAACAAGAAATCATCAAGGTCTTAAGTGCCCTACATTCGGTTCTTAAGCCTGATAGCTATGAGGGAGATTGGAGAAAATGATTATGTGGGCTTAACTGAACATCAAGAGCATATTCCTGTCCCTGCCATGGGTGAAATGGTATTCCACTTTATTAAGGCAAACAAAGGTCCTCCAATCACTGCCCAAATGCAAGAGTTGATTGATGCTGCAAACGATAATGCCAATGTTGGTGGTGATGATGATGATGATAATAATGATGCTGATAATGGTGATGATGCTGATGAAAGTCACACTGGCACTAATAATGAAGATGATGATGCTGGTGAATTTACTCCTATCAGTCCAATGGTATTAAGTCCTCTTGGTGGTGATGGTGATGCCCAAGAACAAGAAATTTCTGAGCAAGTTCTGAAGCTCATTGACAGGAGCAGGCACATCATGTCCCAATGCAAGGACAGTTCTGATTCCACCTCGGAGGATATTCAAATGGTAGTCCCAACCTTTGATAGCCCATCCTCCTCTCCAGTCCATACACCAATCCAACAGCCAAGCTCTAGTGAACCTCATGTGGTCACTAGTTCTACTCCAATTCGTAGCCCCATATATACAAGGTCACCAAAAGTGACTCATTATGAGCACTTTGAGGGAGTGCAATCCACACCTCTGACCTCAACTCCAATTACCCTTCCTCATGTTGAGGGGGAGCAATTGAATGTTGCCACCTTTAAGCTAGTGGATGTATCCTTACAACAGGATACATCTGTAAAAATGGGATCTAAACCGCAATCTAAGACAACCTCCCAACAGGTTGATCTCATTGAAAGACAGACGTCAACCCAAGGTCATACCGTGTCTATCCCACTATTGAGTCAGCCCATACCATTCACATTCTCACAACAGAATGTGGATCCAATAAGAGACTCCCTATTATTGAGTGCATCCCACACTCAATCCACTTATCTTGCACCTCTTATCAATTCAATTCTTACACAGGCACAACCTGCCAATGCTAGTGGTACAAACCAACCACTTGTATAGGGCTCAACAATCCTTCCCAATGAGTTTGAGCTTATACACCACGGCTCAAATGAGGGAACACAAACCCTACCCAATTTCTTTGAACCTATCTCTACCCTTTACAATTCTCAACCATCTACCTCTACCCAAACACCAAACCTTACCCTTGTCCAAACCATAAACCAAAACCTTGATAACCAAACCCAAACCTTCCAAGCCTTCCAAACCCAAACCTCTACTCAACTGTCTAGACTTGCAAAAGACATTGAGTCCCTCAAAACCCCACCCCAACCCTCCTCTACACCTACTACCTCTCCCATTGATCTTACCCCCATTCTAACCAAATTAGACCATGTCTCTACCCTTCTCCCATCTCAATCACACATTCCCATCCTTCCTCCATCCACTATCTCTTCCCTCAACCAAACCATCTCAAACCTACTATCCCAACTCCAAACCCTACGCCCAATAAACCCAAACATTTATGTCCCTATTCCAGAACAACTCCTACCCATGCCTTCCTACCTTAAAGGCATCCTTGATGACATTGAAGCCCTTATTGAACAATCTTGAATGAGTCATCTCTCATTGTGGAAAGCCCTAAAAGATCTCAAGGATGACCTCCCCCTTCAACTTTCTAAACTTACCTCTACCTCCACCTATACCCCTTCCTCAACCCCTGCCTCCACCCCGTTCCCAAAACCAACAACAGGTGACTCCCTTCCTCCTTTTGATGATGCTAAAAAGGGGGAGAAATTCTCAAGTTCTTCCAGGGAGGATGATCCTGACTCTGAGGAGATTGATGCTGCCTACAATGAAACTGCCACCAAAATTCTGCAGCAGGAAGCACCCAAAGCAACAGCTCCTCCTACTCTCAAAAGAAAAGCACCTTCTGAAGGGGAGCAAAGGTTTCCAAAAAGATTAAAAAGAATGGCTAACAGGCCAAAGCTAAGAAGGAAAGTTGCTGAGAGCTGTTTTCCAACAATTGCCATGGAGTCTGATTCTGATGATGAGGATGATACTCCACTCTCTGACATCCTCAGAAGAAGAAGACAGAGCCCAAAACCATCTGCTCCACCAGTCCAATCAACTGCATCAGTCCAAAAGGTTTCAACCTCTGCTCCTAAAGACAAAGGCAAACAGAAAATGACATCTGATCAAGTTGAAGCAGATGAACAAATGCAAAGGAAGCTTGCACTTAAAGAGCAAGAAGAAAGGGAAAATACCCAAATGGCTCAAGCATTGGGTGTTCCAGTTGAAGAAATCTACCAAGACAAGGAGCTAGCATATCAGCAAGAATAAGAACAAATTCAAAATCAAGTTGCTGCTCAACACAAATTGGTAAGGGAGAAATCTCAGTCTGAACTACTCAAAGCTAGATCTCATGCGGATGCCATCAAAACCCTCTTCAACCTTGACCTTTCTGCTCCCTACAATCTAAGTCAACAAAGGCTTCAAAGCTTCAGAGAAAAGATCAAAATTTTAAGAAAAAAAACAGAACCAACTCCAATCACAAGAGCCACTATTCACAAAGGTGATGGTGAACCCTACCTCAAAGCTATAAGGCAGAACAACTTCAACAGCTGTGAAGTTGTATCCTATGAGAGGTGTTATATCTATGGGTTCACAGAGTTAGTTGAGATCCTGTACCTTCTCTTCAAATCCAAATCCAAGCTTAAAGTTCAATTTATTCAGAAAATTCAAAATTGGATAGCTCTAGCTGTGTCACAAAGGGCCTTCACTCCAGATGACTATTACAGACATGTGCACACAGTTGATAATCTTCACAAGAAAGGTTCCAAACCCTTTAAACCACTTGAGCTAAGAGAGGTACTACCCCAGCATGAGTACTTGTATGATTTTGAGGGTCTCAACACAACTCTACCATTGAACATCACCCCTGAGCTTTACAAGTTTATATCCATGACTGTTGAAGGCTTATTTTTTCTAGACAGAGTTGGTACTTGGAGGCTCTTTAGACAGTCTGAAATCCCTAAAGCTGGCAAGAGCTTTCTCTTTAGGCTAAGAACATCTACAAGAGGCAGAACTGCAAATGAACATTTTGAAGCCCTTGTACAAGCCCAATGTGAAGTCTTAGCTGAAGCAGATCCCCATGCCAAAGACTTTGAAGTAAAAGAAGAACCATGGTGGGATGATTGAAGACTAATATAACTCTGAAGATCTGTTGATATCTAGTTGATTGTATATTATATAGACTAGTTAGTTAGTAGTTAATCTCTGTAAATACTTCTGTACATTTCTTTTTTCTGCTATTTCAAGTGATGTTTATGTATATCAGAAAATCAAAAACATATAAAAATGGAAAAATGAAAAGATACCACAAAAACAGAACAAAATAGTACAACATAGAAAAGGATTCCACAAAAACAGAACAAAATGGAACACTAGAAAAGAAACCAAAAACAGAACAAGGTTCAAAATAAAAAGAGCAACCAAAAACAGATAGATAGGTAGCCAAATGTACTTAAAAGTTCAAATCTTTTGTATTCGAAGTCAAACTGATTATTCAAAAAGAAAAAGGTTTTGTCATCATCAAATAGGGGGAGATTTATGGGGAGATAATCACTTCACCCTAATAATCAACTCTGCCTATCCTAAAACATAGAATGTGATGATAACCAAACCCTACATTCAGTATGACTTAGAAAGATTTCAAACATATGTTATTTGAATCAGATTATGTAAAAATATGCTAAGTATGGAACCATTAGCTGACCATCAATTGAGTATCAGATCCTACTCAATATATCAGCCAAGGGATATCAGCCACGGAGCATCAGATGAAGAAAACAAGTAAAGAAGACCATCAGCTGAGGAAAATTGCCATCAGCTGAGTGAAGAAAGTTGATCAGCTGAGTGCCTACACAATCAGCTGAGCAAAGACTTTGCTCAGCTACTCCATCAGCGGCATAAACTATGGATCAGCTGAGCTAAGTAAGTCTTCCTTTACACAAGTCATCTCCCCTCATAAACTGATGTATTTGAATGATCGGCTGAGCATTCTTGATCAACTGATCAAACAAATACACGAGCTTATGTCCTCCTAAGCTTACTATTGATCAACTGAGCATCTATATGATCAGCTGAGCAATATGTATCAACTGAGTCCTAGCAAAAAGTGATCAACTGATATGCTTTGTCAACTGAGTAGTGAAAATCAGAGTTCCTAGTACAATCTGTTAGCTGAGTCGTGCAAAATGTCAAATCTACACTATCTTTTCAGATTGTAAGTCATATGTAAAAGGCAGAACATGTGTTGTTCTATTATGCCTTAGATCTTTGTTTGTAAAAGTAAAAATGCACTTTTTGGATCAAGTATGAGACAAAAAGATTTGATCTTATCCTCTGGAAAAGGACAATGATACCTCAAATAGACGAAGATCTTGAAGATTTATTCAAACAACTAAGTATGGCTGGCAATCCCATACTTGGTAAAGTCAAATCAAACAGAAGCATGGTGTTGGTTAAAGTACAAACATGGAAAGGGAAAGAAACTTCTACATGACAGTAGATGTAGGTTTTAATGTTTTATATTGTGAGTGGGTTGCACTTTTGCAGAAAAGTACATTTACTTTTAACCCACTACCTTTACAATTAAAATATTATATTTCCACATCCTCTTTGTCTCCTACCTTCATGCAATTGGATACACCAAGATTTCTATATATACTCATGCATGGTGGACATGCAAATACACAACACAGTGAAGTCTCTACTCCACAGAAAGAAAATCTCATCAGTTGTGAAATTCGTAGAGTTTAAGCATTGTGTAGAATCAAACTTGTTCACGTGTTGAACACTCTATATACATTAGTTGTTTTAGAGTTAGCTTGTCTATATGTTAGACGAATAGATTGCCACCTTTTATTGTACTTAGAATTTCCGCTTCTAGTACATGTAATTCTTGATTCAATATCAATAAGAATTATATAAAAGTATATCAATGTGTCTTTAAATTTTTAAAAGCTAAAGTTTGTATTCAACCCCCCTTCTATAAACATTTGTTGTTGTGTACTCAATCTGGGACTAACAACAAATGAAACAGATGAATCGAACTATCGAACAAAAACCCTAAATGGAACCATCAAACCATTGTAAGCCATGAAGATGAACCTGCAATAAATCGAAACCCTAAATTGACGATGAAGAAAAACCCTTTGTAATCAAAACATACCTGAGCAAATCGAAAACTCAAAATCGCCGATGATGAACCGTGAATTGTCATTTGAAAACCCTAAATTGTAGATTTGGAAATCGGAACTTTCAAGAATTTGTGATGTGTATTGTCAAATTGCAACCATCAAGAAATTAAAAATCGGACTCCGAAGAAGAAGAAAATGAAGCCCTTGGAGAATCCGAGCAAATTTGGAGATGATGAACTTGAAGATGGCAACCATTTTGATTCTAGAGATGATGAATTTGGAGACGGCAACCCAAACAAATTTTGATTCTACATCGCCATGACGAAAGTGACTTTGAAGATCTTGTTTTATATTATTATTATTATTATTAAAATTATTTTTTTAAGGATGATAAAACACATCAGCTGCCAACTCACCGCCATGTCACTACCACGTCAGTTAAACCGGTGCCAAGTCATCATCTTACATGCTATACTAGGTTAGATACATAAAATGGTAAGTTTGGTAGGTTCAATACATTAAATGGTAAGTTTGAAAATTCGATATATACAATAGAAAAACGTGTCAAGTTGTATACATATTTATGAACTAAACCCCCCTTTTTAAATGATAAACCATTGAATCCTTCAACGAAGATGCAATATCTTAAGGGAACTCTTTGTTTTTAAGGGGACTTTATGTTTATTTAGACGAGATACATTGTTTATTTAGCGGCGACAATGGGCAATAGCGGCAACAGGTAGGAAATAGCAGGAGGCAATAGCGGCGACAGGTAGGCAACATACTTTGTGGTAATTTCGTTTAGAAAAAAACTTTGATGATTAGGCCGAAATTGAACGAAAATTTTGATGGTTAAACCATTATTGACCATTTAATATTCTATGTAACAAACTATACTTTGTTAGCATCAATACAATAAACTACCCACAAATTTTGTTTAATGCAACATGACCTATAATTACAAGTTAGTTGGTTCCCTAATTTTTGAAATATTTTATTACCTTTTATTTACTTACTCCTTGTTTTATTATTTTATTACCCCTATATAATAATAATAATAATAATAATAATAATAATAATAATATTTATTATTATTATTAGTATTAGTATTATAATTACTGTTACTATTACTATTATTAACACACAAACACACTTCGGGCTCCAAGGGCTTGTAGATGGTTTCATGAATAAAAAACAAACACCAACCACCATTACCACCGCCCTCCCACTGCCGATGGAATAACCACTGACACCATCTCAATTCAAACACTTTATGATTCTCCGATAATTTCATAGCATCGCTATGGTTAAAGCAAGTTTTCTTGTACAAATCAAATAAAGATACCCAATCTATCAATTTTGGGTTTGCTTTAAATAGAATAAAGATACCAACTTGAAGGTTTCAAGTACAGACCAATAACCCCATTCAATTATGGGTGAACAGGTCGATTTTGGTGTTTAGTGGGAGAGGAGGTATGGCGGTGATGATGGTGGAGGGAGGAGGCGGTGTGAGGGTGGCCGGTATTTATGATGATGGAGAAAGGAGGCGGTGGTTCTTGAATTATGCACACGGCTCAATGTTGTTAAAATAAAAATAAAAATTATAATAATAATAATAACAATAATAATAATAATAAATGAGAATAAAATATTTACAAAAATCAACGTGATCTGTTTAACGTGTTATTGCAAGTCACATTACATGTTATATAATTTTTATGTAGTTTATTGTATTAATATCAACGAAGATTAGTTCGTTATACACATTATTAAAATAAGCATAATTCCTTGCATTCCGGTGTACATAATTCTTTCTCATATATAAAATATAGAGAAAGGGAGTAATTAACTAAAACAAATATTAAGAAAAGTAGTTTGATTGGAAACTAATAAAGGTTTCTTCGCTTGTTCACATTGTTACACGGAAAAATAGCAAGTCAAATATAGTTTTCTCACTTCCACCTTTTAAAACTCAGAATTGAAACTTATAATATGCTAACATATCAACAAAATCAATCTTGATTATTTTAGAATAAGTTATTCACCAAATCTTGTAGAGTAAGATTTACTAAGATTTCATATCCTTTCTCTGATGGGTGGAAACTATCCCAGAACAAGAACTCAGAATCATTGGGGCATGTTGGGGTTAGTTTGTTGCATAAATATGCCACCTCCAACTTTCCAGTTCCACAACATCCTCTATCTATAACCTTCAAGCCTAATGAGAACGTACCAGAATATCAGTACAAGGAAAAGCTTTTATAAATTTGAAAATTAAATAAATAAAAAAACAAAAAGTTGGATATAGTTTATACCGTATTTTTTAGGGTTGTCAATGATGTTTAGAAAAGGATTGTAGAAATCAACAATGGCAACCCTGGATTTGGGAAAACTACTTGCAGAAATCTGAAGCTGTTGTTTTAAAATGCTGTTAAATGTTTGTGCTATATTGTTCTTCTCTTCATCGCACCTTCTTTCTAGGCCTCCGGTTAAAGTTCTATGTGTAGGAAGGCATCCGTATGGGGGTGCGTTAAAGACCACTATCTTTCTTGCTCCCAGTGTGTTTAGTTCCTTCAAAAGATTTAATGAACATATGTTAGTAATCTATTTAATTATTTAGGGTGAAAAATGTGGCTTTTAATTACTTATATTGGTAATAAAAATGTATGTAAAGGGTCATTTAGAAAAGCAAGTCACTATTTAGTGGATTTGAGTGCTACTCTTTCATTAAAGATGTGCATGTTTGTTGAAATCAAACACTTGGAGTAATTATGTTTTATATTTCAAAGCAAATTCTAGTTGGGTAAATTTCATGCATACAAATACTTGTTATAAAATATGGGACGTAAGATAAACATGTATTTGGTATTATATATAACGTTAACAATAATAGCTAGAGATTTAGTACCTGAAGAAAGCTCAAGATTAACTTTACCAACATATTTATATAAGCTGGAACATCATATTGTGGTGTTCTGAGGGGAAGGGAAGCAGTTAGATCGTTGGTGCCCGCTAGTACCACGAGAACGCTGTTCTTGATTATATTATTAGCCGCTTCCTCTCCAACTTTCCTCTTTAGCTTCTCGATATATTCTTTGAACATATCCAATTGACGCGATATTGGTATAGCAGTCTAATTGTTGATTGCCCAAATTAACACGTATAAACAAACGAACATGTATTAAATACATGTTCACATAACACGGTTTGAAATTATTAAAGATCAAGAATATGTATGACTAAGGGGATACCGTTGTTTTACTCGTAAGAGGGTCAAATCCACTTGCACCAGAAGCAAAACTTACACCAGTTTGAAGATCTTTGTCAGTTAAAGAAGGGTCTAAATATGGAGGAAGATAATCCTTAACTCCAAATGCCCTGGCTTTGAATTTCATATCAAATAATTGAAGTTATTTTAGAGAATATTATTAAAATGTAAAAAGTACAATACATTGACATGAATTTCTGTTTACATTTTACTGCATTTACAATTACTATCCCATAGTTCATCAACAGCAATGCTAAGTTTAATATTTTCGTTAAGAAATTTAATTTATTTTTTAATCAATAATCTTAATCAAGTTACTTAATTACTAAGTAGTTATTTTAGTGCTAGCTAGGGTTACTGGATCTCTGTTTAAAAAAAAAGATTTCTCTATTTAGCAGGTTTTTTCAAAAAGTCAAATATATCATGCTCTAATGCACCCAGCCTAACCATTTATATGGTGTTTCCTACACTTCCCATCCAATATGTAGATCCCTATATATGCATTATTTAATTCAATCCCAAATCTTTAAAACTAATTGAAAATTATTGTCAATAGAAAAATTCTTTTTGCACTTCAATTCCCATCCATAAGTAAACTATATAATGACAAGCAAGTCCTGAATCTAACACTGTAATAAAGATCTTTTTATTTGATTCGGTCATACTATGCTAGGCTGTACAATGAGATTTGATTAATGAGAAATCAGAAAAATGAAGAAAGATTAAGAAAAGTTGAAATGAGGATATGATAAATGTAAAAATTTGCTCATAGAAAATTCCATAATAACAGGTATATATTATAAGAACTGTCAGTATGTTTGGTGGTAAAAATTAAGAAATAAACCTTTTTAGTTATATGTAAAATGGGTGATTTTTTTCACTAAATGACTAGTAACTTCTAACTAGTCTGGTGTTAATTGAAGATGACAAAGAACAAAGTAGTAGAGATAACGTAGATTTAGGTTTACTATATGATAACGTGGACTTGTTGTATAGATCGACCAAGTTATCTTACACTAAACCCTAATCAACGTTATCTCTAATACAAAGAATAATGAAGGTACCATAAAGATCAGATGGCGTTATCCCATTCGAGAACCTTCCGGTTGGTTTTCCGCCTTCGAAATCCTTTCCATAAGGAGGGTAATTTCCTTTGGCCAAAGTAATGATGTAGTTATTATTCCCTTGATCAACAAGGGAGTCACCAAATACTAGGACTGCTGATACAGAAACATCTTTTGGCAGAATTTTTGTTCCATTGCTGCTGCATGAACAAATAGAAGCATATAGACAAAGGATAACAATCCTAACAGCAGAAAGAAACATTATGAAAGATATCAAGAAAATGGATTCTTTGCTGTATAATAAGAAAAATAAGACCAAAATTTGATAGAGGACAATATTTTTGGATCTATGGACTGAGTTATATAGTGATGAATTGTATAAATGTTCCTTCTATGTTGAAAATGAGTCTGTTTTTTTAAGTAAATTAATAATGATTTGTCCTTTAATTAATTAAGGGCCAGCCTCAAGTCAACCATTAATTCTTCCTCGCTGTTTTTCTAGCTGACAGATCTAATAGTGATTATGGTAAAATGCTTGAATGATTCTCATTAACCAAAAATCCCTTAATATAGGGAGAACAAATACAAGGCAACAATATCAACAATAATAACTATCCTAAAATACAGGATATACAAGATATACATATATACTAATACTCCCCCATAGTTGGAGCGGGAGGGGAGCAAACGCTCAAACTGGAGCGAAACGATTCAAAGAGAGGTCTAGGTAACCCCTTGGTGAAGATGTCAGCGTATTGATATGCAGCTGGAACATGAAGCACACGGATATGACCGATCTTCACTTTTTCGCGAACAAAATGTATGTCAATTTCCATATGTTTGGTTCGCTCATGTTGAACCGGATTACCCGACAAATATACGGCAGAGACATTGTCGCAATAAACCACGGTTGCCTGGCGCAGAAGGACGTGCAATTCAAGAAGCAAGTTGCGTAGCCAGCTAGCTTCGGCCATGGCATTGGCGACTCCTCGGTATTTAGCTTCGGCACTTGAACGTGAAATAGTAGATTGACGTTTGGAGGACCAAGAGATTAAGTTGTCACCAAGATATACACAGTAACCGGAAGTGGATCGACGCGAGTCCGGGCATCCACCCCAGTCAGCATCAGAATACGCGGTAAGGGTGTGACGGGGAGATGCGGTGATGCGTATGCCATAATCAATAGTGCCCTTAATATATCTGATAATGCGTTTCATGAAGTTAAAATCGGAATCCCGAGGGACATGCATAAACAAACAAATTTGTTGTACTGCATAGGAGATGTCGGGCCGAGTAAATGTGAGGTATTGGAGAGCGCCGGCCAAACTTTGATATAGAGTCCCGTCTGGAAGAGGATCACCTGCAGTAGCACTATGTTTGGATGTTGTATCCACAGGGGTATTGCATGGATTGCAATTAAGCATAGACGCCTGCTTGAGAATGTCCCGCCCATACTGAGACTGTGAGAAAAACAATCCACTGTTATCTCTTTTAACTGAAATGCCCAAAAAATGATGTAACATACCAAGATCCGTCATGGCAAATTCTCGAGACAATGTTGCTATAATAGACTTTAAGAAAGTGGAGTCCGGGGCACTAAGAATTATATCGTCGACATACAATAAAAGATACGCAATATGAGAGCCATGTCGATAGATAAATAGCGAGTTGTCGCAAGCACTACTTCGAAATCCATTTTTCGTGATGTATGTGGCAAATCGGTTGTACCATTCCCGGGGGGCTTGTTTCAGCCCATAGAGAGACTTGCGAAGGCGACAGACATGAGTTGGAGCATTTCGATCAGCAAATCCTGGTGGTTGGTGCATAAAAACCGTTTCCTGAAGTTCCCCATGCAAAAACACATTTTTGACATCAAGTTGATGTATTGGTCAAGACTGAGAGACGGCTAGGTTCAGAACAGTACGGATGGTTGCCGGTTTGACTATCGGTCTAACGTGTCATCACAATCAATCCCAACAGTTTGCGATTTGCCATTGACCACTAACCGAGCCTTATATCTTTGAAGCATCCCGTCTGCATGATATTTATGTCGGAATAGGCACATGCAACGAATAACGGGACGGTCTGTGGGACGAGGAACCAGTTCCCAAGTATTATTTTCTAATAACGCAGTATATTCATTTTTCATAGCATCTAACCAATTTGGATCCTGGATTGCCTTAGCATAGGTGGACGGGAGAGGGGAGATGGGTTGCCAAGTGGATGTGTGTAGGTTAAGGGGTTGGCGAGGTTTGTAGATGCCATGTTTGGCACGGGTGGTCATGAGATGTGTGTTGGAAGGTGGGGCCGTAGGGGACGGAGGGGAGGGTGGTGGAGATAATGGTGGAGAGGGTGGTGTATCCGGTGGTGGTGGAGTGGGTGGCGAGAAGAATGGTGAAGGAATGGGATGGTCATCAAGGAAGGTGTACGAGTTGGAGGGGGTAGGAGTGGCAAATGGAAAGGAGTTCTCGTCGAATGTGACGTGTCGAGAGAGAAGGACCTTGCCGGTGGTTGGGTCTAGGCACCGGTACCCGCGAAAGTTGGAGGGGTAACTGAGAAAAATGCAGCGGATAGAGCGAGGGTGGAGTTTGTGAGGCTGAGTGGCAGAAGTGTTGGGGTAGCATGCACACCCGAAGACCGGTAAATGATCGTAAGTGGGATGGCGAAGGTATAATGCAAAGGTAGGGGTAAGGGAGTTTAAGCGTTTGGTGGGTAGGATGTTGTGGAGGTAGGTGGCTTTGTGAAGTGCCTCGACCTAAAACTTTGGTGGGAGATGAGTGTGGGTGAGGAGGGCACGAACAATGTCATTTAGGCGTCATATTATTCTTTCGGATTTACCATTTTGAGGTGAGGTTTGAGGACATGAGAAATGGAAGACGAGTCCGTTTGAGTTGGCGAAAGATTTGAACTCATTGTTATCGAATTCCCTCCCTAAATCACACTGAAAAGATTTTATGCTTTGGTTAAACTGGGTAAGAATAAGTTTGTGAAATTTGGTGAAATTGAGAAAAGTTTTTGATTTATATTTAAGAGGATAAATCCAAACATATTGAGTGAAGTTATCAATAAGAACCATATAATATTTGTAACCAGAATTATTAGAGACAGGAGAAGTCCACAAATCGCAATGAATAATATCAAAAGGTGCAAAAGTAGACGTAAGAGAATCATAAAACGGTAATCGTTTGTGTTTAGATAATTGACAAGAGTGGCAAACCGTAATGAATTTGCTTTATTACATGAAATAAATAAACGAGTATGAAGAAAATCTAAAATACTCGCGCCGGGAGGGCCAAGTCGGTTGTGCCATAGGTCAGTGGAGGAAGTGGCTAAGTGAACGGATGGTGGAAGATCAGGTGCGGTAAATGGATAAAGATCACCCGCACTATTGTGGCGCGAAAGAGTCGTCCCATTCTTGAGATCCTTCATAGAAAACCCGGCCGTAAGGGTCAAATTCAATAGAGACATTATTATCATGAGTGAATTGGCGCACAGATAAGAAATTTTTAATAATGGTTGGTGTATAAAGGATATTGCGGAGATGGAACGTATTAGTAGGGGTGACATGCAAGGGGTTCCCAGATCCTTTAATTGGTATACTAGAGCCATTTCCAACAAATACATTACGAATATTAGAAAACGATAAAGGGGATTGGAGCTTACCGGAGTCGGCAATCATATGAGCCGAGGCGCCGGTGTCCATGTACCATGACGGGTCTTGATAAGAGAGATGCATGGCTTGGAATGCAGTACCAATATCCGTAGGATTCAGTGCATTAAAATCTGGCACAGCGGAGTTTTCGGTTTGCTGGGCTGTCGGATCAGTTTGGGCCGCACTAGATTGGGCCGGAAAATTCATGTGGGCTGGTGGTTGGTATGCGACGTGGGCTACAGCAGATTGGGCTGGATTTTGTGTTGAATTACTGCCGGGCCAAGATTGGTTGGACCAGCCGTTGGGCTGTGTAGGATACGGGTAGGGCGGCGGATCCCACCAGGCCCACGGCAGGTAAGTGTTAGACGGAGGCCCCCACGGCGCAGAACGGCCACGACCATCATTGTGAGTGCGACCACCACATGAAGAAGACCTGCCACGGCCGCGCCCCTGCCATAGGAACGATGGTCGGCGGAGGGCAACGGCGGTGGAACAGCGGCGGCAGCCGGGTGTTTGGCAGCAGACGGTGTCACCATGGCTGTTTGGTTTGACGATTGACGAGCCGATTGTCGTTGATGTTCAAGTTGCAACATGCTGCATGCGGTATCCCACGATGGAGAACTTTGGTTGATGAATGAGGCTACGGTATCGAACTCCGCAGGAAGACCATGGACTAACTGGAGTACAAGTCTTTTTTCTATCACTGGATTATCCACATCCTTCAGTTGCTCTCCGATGTCTTTAAGTTTTTGACAATACTCATCCATGGATGAGCATGCGGCTAAGGTAAGATTAGTGAATTCGTGTTCCAAAGCGGCAGCCCGGGAGCCTTTGTTGTTGAGGAAGATGTCATGGACCTTCTTTCATGTATCGTGAGCACTAGCATCCGTATCAAGAACCCGTATGAGGAGGTCATCAGATAACGTACCATAGATCCATTGAGAAACAATAGCATCGATTTCAACCCACGAATCATAGGTCTCATCCGTGCGACATGGCGGCGGCGTACCGTCGATGTGATTGAGAACCTTGTATCCTTTCGCGTGAAGTTTAAAAAGCTTTACCTAGGAAGAATACGAAACCTTGGTCCCGTCTAAGATCCGAACTTTGTTCTGAATGTTAGTGATAGTGTAGACCGGATGAAGGGCTGTAGGTTTGGGTGCTGTTTCGTTCGCCGGAGCCATAGCTACGCCGGAGAGGAAGAAGAACGGAAAGGAGGTACTCGGTGGCTAGGGTTATCGAGAGCCTAGCTCTCATACCATAATAGTGATTATGGTAAAATGCTTCAATCATTCTCATTAACCAAAAATCCCTTAATATAGGGAGAACAAATACAAGGCAACAATATCAACAATAATAACTATCCTAAAATACAGGATATACAAGATATACATATATATTGTCATGCAACTAAGATTTGAAGCTTCCTTAATTATTATATAAAGTCTTATATGCGTCTTATATGCAGGTTATTAGTTGAGTTTGAAGTGCCTGACATAACTCCTATTCCATTAAAATGTGACAACTTGGCAGCTATATACATTGCGAAAAACCCCATTTTTCACGAGAGAACAAAGCACACTGATATAGAATGCCATTTCGCTTGTGAAAAATTATAAAGTGGTTTAATATCTTTGTCACACACTCCAACCAATCATCAACCGGCAAATGTTCTTACAAAATCTTTATCAGGGCCTGATCATTTACATGCTGTTTCCAAGCTGGGTCTACGTCCATACCCACCAGCTTGAAGGGGGGTATTGGTATAAGAAGTCAACATTTATGTTGACTTTGTTTGTTTGAGTTCTGTTATTCTAATTAGTTAGAATTAGTTAGCATCACGTCATTAGTGAAAGTAAAAGGTAACTCTTAGTTAAACCCTCTATATATATATATATATATATATATATATATTAGTGTTTTCTCTTTGTTATTCAATGGAAATGAAACAAGAAATTCTCTCAAATCTCTCTCTTCATGCTCAATTTCTAGAAGCTCACGCAAGAAGCTCGAGGAAAGTTGTAGAAATGATTGAAGTCAGAATGAAATAGTGAAACTTGGAAAAAGCAGACAATCTTCCATGCTGAAAAAGTGTCATAAGGTTAGATTTTTAATTATTTCAGTCTGATCATGTAATACTTACTGCATGAGACTCCTCAGCAAGAGGTACATTTCATTAACAAGGGAACACATGAGCTTCATGTAACATTTGCCCCTGATAACTATCCTCTCCCTGGCCTCTCTTTTCAAAATTCCCAAGATCCCATATTCCCATCCTCATTTTAATTAGTAAATCCCGAGATAAAATCGACGACTCTGATTTCTCCTCTAATCTATTTTAAATGGCTAAAGTAAAAACTAGGAGAATATATATCAAAAACTCTAATTAATCCGATCCAAGTTACTCAACAAATATTAATTTGAGTGGAGTAGGATTAAACTATCAATAATACTCAACAACAATTAACTAATAATAAATATAATAAAAAAATAATAAAAGGTAGACACCAAGATTTGTGTGGAAAACCCTACACAGGAAAAACAACTGACGGAGGAGACCGAGAATCAATCCTACCACTATATACTTGAAAGTGGAATAGTTAAAAAGCTTTAATGGTGATATGGTGATTAGGGTTAATATTTCTTGTGCGTTGATGCCATAGGTGAAAGAAAGGAGAGAGTAGTAAATTACTAAATTGTGAATTTGGTTTTCTTTAAAGCATACATATTTTCTACAATCTCTACTTTGACTTCAAATGAACAAATCACACTAAAAACAATCTCTACTTTTCTTTAAGGCATACATAATTAAATGTAGGGTTGGTCCTAAGTATTTTGATACGGAGGGCAAGTTAGTAGAAAAATGTGCTATTAATTTTTTAAACAAACAACATACTGTTTTTTAGTGCTAGGGAACCTAGTCAAGCTAGACAACTTATCCCCACACCGATTTTCCAAGATTAAGAAATAAGAATCAATGATAAAAGTTTCACACATACCAAGCTACTAACCAAGGTGCTTTTGATTTTCCAAAGCAAGGTACTTTAAGGACTTGTATATAGAACCACAAATGTAAAAAAAAAAAAAAAAAAAAAAAAAAAAAAAAAAAAAAAAAAAAAAAAAAACTTGAAGATTGAAGGGCAAGTGGCAACAAGAAGATGATGAATCTAAAACTCAAGAAAACCAACTTTCTATTAGCATGACAGCTTAATTACTGCTAGTGGTTTTCAGCTACTTTTGATTCCTAATATGTATTCTAAGACCCCTATACTCTAAATTGATTAAGAATGAGGGAGCAAAAAGTATGCTAGAACAATCCTTAAAGGCGGTATAAAATCATTTGTATACCAGTATACCACTCAATAGTCAATTCCTCCAAAAGGCTCAGGATCTATATTCAAATTAATCCAACATGCAACTTAATGCTTTGGAAAAAGCTTAAAGAATCGAAGAACAGATAAAGTCATAAAGCTATCATGAAGAGCCGGACGTTGAAGAACATATAACATACATAAGTAAAACGATTGAAGAATGAAGAGACACACACTCGGAACGTCGGTTGAACGTCTTGACGTCTTCAAGAACTGGGAGTCGGCAGTCGTTGATCAAGCGTTGAAGTCGAGGGTTCTTTGGAATCAAGTACTCATGTTCATGATTGGAAACAGAGTATAATGAGAGAAAACAGATTGTAATGTATAAACTCTAAACATAAGAAACATCAAATTTCAAAATAATTAATCAAACATATTCGTCCAGTTCTTTATTTAGTGATTGAATCATATGTTTAGAGCGGGAGTCTATAAATTCAGATTGGCCGATTGGGACATGAAACAAACGTGTTTTTCTAATTCTTGATCGAGTCGTTGAATCAGATGATAAGATTGGGAGTCATTTGAATCAGATAGGCTGATCGAGACTTGATTGAGGAGTCAGTTTGAATGTTCGGTGAAGAATCGCAGAAGTCGAGAATGGTGGATTGAAAGGTTGCTCGGCGCTTTTTTTTTGCAGGGGAAGAATTGCCACGAAGCCACCACCTCATCCAATAACCATAACTCTTAAAAAAAAATAATATATCCTACTACTATTTCTTTCTGATTATAAGATAACACGTGAAATCTATTAATTATCTTTCCTCACATCCTTTATTAATTTTGACACATGTGTCGATCTTGTAAGATGATAAGTATAAAGAAATTATAGGAGGATATATCACTTATTTTTAACCTAGTATAAGCCTATATGGTACTTGGCCAGAAATTGATGCCCCTAGTGGGCTTGATGCCCTACGCCCACTAGTTGGGCCGAGCCGACCTTGATTGCATGGAACAAAAACACCCGGTCAAACTCCAAAGCTCCAAAAGAAAAATTACTTTCAATCACCATACAATGCCCCTAGTGGGCTTGAGGCCCTACGCCCACTAGTTGGGCCGAGCCGACCTTGATTGCATGGAACAAAAACACCCGGTCAAACTCTAAAGCTCCAAAAGAAAAATTACTTTCAATCACCATACAGTGAAAATCTATTCCAGAAAACAATAATAATACCTCCTCTAGTCAATTGTATTAGAAACACTCACCAAGTCTGGAAGACTTTAATAAACTTATAAGTGGGATGATAATCGATATTGATCTTGTTTAGAACATAATCACCTTTAGCAATGATTTTTCTTACAAAATGATACCGAATATCAATCACCACAAGAAATAAGGCTTTTTGCGGTGACATGTGTCGCCGCTAAAAACCCACTAAAAGACAAAGGTTCAGTCAAGAGATGTTGAGTTTCAACGTAGTCTTTTTTGGGGCGTCAGGTGTCGCCGCTAAAAGGCTAAGGATATAAATTTAATATTTCTTTCACGAAAACAATGGCGGGATCTTTTCCCACCTGAAAAATTCACCGTCGCCGCAAAAAGAATTTTCATTTTCTTAATATTATGGTATTATATGTTGCTGCAACAACTTTTACCAGATATAGGTTCCGGCTTCTATCTATTTTGTCATTTTGGTGATTGTAAAGGTCTTGCCGCTCTCTCGTAATCACCTCCGGCAACCACCGCCAGTTTGCCTGTTCTCGCCGATTCTCGCTCTCGCTCACTTCGGTTCTCTCTCCTCTACTCCTTGAAGCAATCCACCTTTGGTGTTCCTCCTCCTCTGTAACATCCTCAAACGGGCCTATTCGTGCGCGTCATAGGTACGAGAATTAATTTGAAATCTTATAAATGAAAATAAATAATTAAGTATTGATAGAAAGTATTTTATTAGCTAATAAATGGGTTTCTAAAAATGATAATAAAAATAGATAAAAATGATTAAATATTAAATGATTTCAAACGAGGATTCCGAAAATATTCCCGTTAGTTGAAAGGGATAAACGGGTGTTGTGTTGTATGTTGAAAAGGGGAACAAAATACCTTTGTGGATAATAGAGAACCAAAGTCGGTCCTCATATTATCTCACAGACAACACACACTCACTTATGCATACAAACACACACACACACTTTGTTCTTGAAGAGCATCCAAGCAAGAGATCAATCAAGGCTAGAATCAAGCATTCATCAAGTTCAAAATCTATTCTTATAGTCATCATCAGCATCTCCCTCTTGTTTGTAAGCTCTCCACATCCCTGTTCTTAGTTTTCAAGTTCGAGTTTAAATGGATCAAAACCAAAATTCACTTCTATGATTGAAGTTAATTGTTCCAATCAGTTCCTAGTCCAATCCCAGATGTATAGAAGTCAGTTTATTGAATTAAAATGATGTTTATTGTTGAATTTGGAAAATTTGTGTAAATGGGTCAAAATGGTGAAATTGATCCCAAATCTGGAATTTGTAAAGTGCATAAAAGTGATGTTTTTAGCTTAGTTATATAGTGCATTTTCATATGTGAATGAAAGGAATTGACTGGAATTGAATTGGTGTAAGTTTGAATTGGAAAATAGCAGGTTCTGGTCAAACCTGTTGCTGTTAGTCGAAAGGCACAGGCGTGCCTCTCAAGAACAAATCGTCCCTTTGGGCGTACCCGGGGAGGCACGGGCGTACCTCAAAAAGGTACAGGCATGCCTAACCCTAGAAGGTCCGGGGGAGTGCCCTATGGTCACGGGGGTACGTGGGAATAAGGTACGGGCATGCCTTAGTCAGGCACGGGCGTGCCATGTCCTTTGACAGTTCTGTCTAATTCAAGTGCTGATATATGGAAACCTTAATTAGGTAAACCAATTGATCAAGAAGAGTCAGTACTATAATTCATCTCGTATTAGCTCTTCAAGTGAGTACCGGCTTCCATGAGTTCAATAAAGGGAGGTTTGAGTGCAAACTGGTTTAAATGGTTATTGTATGCTACATATTGTGCACTAGAAATATAAATATATGTAGTTAAGATCAAGAAACGAATATTGCCATGATTTTTGATATGCTAGACAAGTATTTAAGTACATGTGCATAAATTATTGATATATTGATGAATATGAGTTATTGGTAAATGCATGCATGCTATTGTCCCTGAAAAGTGTTATAGATGAGGTATTTGATTGTCCGGACAAACTATTGATTAAGATCAGCCTATGGCTAGATCCTAAAGGACTTCGGGCAAAAGTTTGGATCAACGGTTACTCGAGTACCGTTCCTTAGATTATCCGGGGGTTATTGGCAGGGCCGGCCCAAATGGTGGGCGGGCTGGGCTCAGGCATAGGGCATCATGGAGGCAGGGGCATCATTTTGTAGTTGAAGGCCTCTTAGGGCTATAAAAAATCATCGACCATTTTTTTTTAAAAAAAGCATCGGAACCTGCAAATAGTGCATCAGAACAAGATGGGCGGGAAATCAGTTCAATATCACCCATAAGCATCAGAACTTGCAGGTAGAAATCGTCATCCTTTGGCCTTCCCTTTCATCAATGGAATCCACGCATAAGCATAGGAAGCAACAGGGCACAAATCACTAGACAAAGGTACAATCTACAGTTGATTTATTTGTATATTGGACACCATTGTTTCTCATCTCTAATATTGTAATACTTACAATCAGATCTCCAAAGAAGCCCTAATCCACTGGTCCACGGTAATTTTTCTAGTGTAAATCATGTGGAACAAATGAACAATGGCCGTAGCATTTATTAAAGGAGTATGGTTGAGTTTAAACTTTTTAGTTTGTAATTAGGAAATCATAATTCTATAGAAACAGGGATTTAACCTAGAAGCTTCATTTATTTTAAGTTTATTTCTCTCACACATCATTCAATATTTAGCTTCTTTTTATGTTAGAGAATTAGTCAATGACTTGGTTTTATATAAACTTTTACCAAATCTCTAAATATGTATTTTTAACATCCATGCTTATATGGCTTTTTATGCTCTCTTGACTTACTCTTTTCTTGATGCTAGTTTTGTTATTACATGGTTTTTACTTTTAAACAACAGATGTTCTTATGGAGGGATCAGATAATGCTTACGTTATACTTGAATCTGTTGGAGTATGCCCACTGACATACGTACGCCAATATCGCTACCGATAATGCATAGGCCTATTGGGTCACACACCAGGGGTTAATCTCGACAACAACCAAAGTGAAAGGGGCAAAAGGGACTTGAATTGTTCAAGTTGCAAAATGAACCCGGCCAAGTGGACTTCACGGCGTGAACTCTGCCAGATCTGCAGGTTGCTTTTTGCTTTTGCCTCCTCTCTCCACCAATGCATGTAGAGCTCAATCATTACCTTATGGCCGGCCTTGGGGCACTAGAGGGTCATGTTAAGGTCTATAAAAGACTCATGCATCCACTCCTCTCATACTCTTGCAACTACAAACACTCAAACACTTAGAGACTTCTTGTGAGGTGCATTAGTAGATTGTTCTTGGTGTTCTTGTGAGGATTTCCAGAGGAGTGCAAGGGAGATCATTTGGGTTCTGTTTCTTTGGCGATTTCAAGTCCTTGAAGATCATCAAGACTTGCTAGTACAAGGAGATTACACAAAGCTTGGTGTGGACTAGCAATAGAGGAAGGCTCGATTTGGCTTTCTCATTCATCCAACTAGAAGTTCTACTCCAGCTCCGAATCCAGAGTGGTATAACTTTCTCCTTGTTCTTTTTATGTTGCATTTCTTGCATGTAGTGTTTGGTCCATGGTTTGGGGTTTCTTTGCAATATGTATCTTGTTTATCTTGTTCTTTTGCTTCCGTTGCGTGCCTAGCAAACCCCAATAGTGGTATCAGAGCCACCTCTACATCAGATTTGCACATGGTGGCCTAAAACCGAAAAACAAAATTTTTGAAATCTGGCCGGATGAACTTCACGCCGTGAAATGCTTGACAGAATACGTTTTTTTCCAGTTTTAAAATTCAAATCTGTTTTGGTTTTTTGGTTATGGCATTGTTGTTGTTTGTTTCTGTTTTTTCCAATAGCTAGTTGCCTTGTGTGTTGGTTGATATATTTACATGTGGATTATTATTTGGCATGAAATGAATAATTGCATGTACTTATATTATGTATATATGAATATGTTTCATCAAAATTGGTTTGGTGTTACTAATGCATATGTACATGGGATTATTTCTTGTGCCTTGACTATTATAAATAATCTTATCCAAGATACATTTGTTGCATGGGTTTCTTGTGGCACACCATGCTTGTTTGCTTTCTTATGTTGATTAGATAGTTTTGTTAGTAACCATTTTGCCCTAGACCTTGGTTGAGATGTTTGGTTGTTTCTTATGTTTATTCATTCATTTGGTGACTTCTAGTCACATGGTTTGTAATAAGTTATTTGTTTTATTTATTTGGTATGTAAATTTGTTTTGTGGCTTGCATGCCATTTAAATTCCAATTTTATGTAAAGTACTAGAAGATAGGATCTTGTGGCTTGCATGCTATTTCTATCTTTAAATATGTTTTTGTAATATGAAGACAACCATCAGGAGTCATGGCTATGACGTCTTGGCGATCACAAATCCGGGAGGCCCAATGGAGGTGGCGGGTTTAGTGGGAGCACATCCATGTCATTGGAAGTTTTTCCCTAGTTGACTTAGTTTTCCCGTTTTGGCTCAACGGAAAACGCATAGGCTTTGGGCATGGTTACCAATATATTATATGCGTGTGATGTGTTTATTTTGTTTATGCATGGATATTAGGAGTATTGCATTCTAGACAACTTTTTATAAATTATAAAAACACAAGAGTTTTAAAATTGCTTTACAAACTCGCGTGCGCATTAGATTAACAAAAGGATATAAAATTGGTTTATATTCAAAGTGAAAAATTGGCTTTGTCACTAAATTTGTTAATCAAAACAAAGATGGTTTTTTTAACCAGAAAAACAAATCCCATTTTCTAAAAGTAAATCACACGCCACCCATAAGATGACACCACCCGAATCTAGTCACGCAAGGTTGATTGTCGAGCTTTAGCCGAGTCAATCCATGCGTGAGCTGTGTGGAAGGTGCGTGTGGCAACTCGCAAGGTTGACTGTCGAGCTCTAGCCGAGTCAACCATTGGTCCAAAGTACCACCGTGTATCTTGATGAACGATTTACAATTTCGAAATAAAATTTTGAATGATTGCCGAGCTCTAGCCGAGATTATTCAAAATTTTAGTTTGAGATGGTGTGGAGGGATCAAACATGCCAATACGACACAATGGTTGTCAATTTGGATCCCGCAAGGAACTAAGAGTTGTAATAATGGATTACAATCGGTAAAATGGTTACCGGCCTAAATAAGCTTTACCACGTGATCCGCGGAAAACCCGTCACGGTGTAAAGTGAAATATGGTTCTTAGCCCTTGTTAAAAATGATTGTTTTATTTAAACACATGGGGTAATTATTTTTAACGAGGTTTATCAAACTAACTAATCTACTTTGCTTTAATAGATGACATCTTCAAGCACCAACAACACCACCCACTTCTCCTTGAGAATTTTTCTAGAAAAGGAGAAACTTGATGGGACCAACTTTATGGATTGGTCTAAGCAATTACGCATTATACTACGACATGAGGATAAATTGGTCACCATTGAGGAACCCCTTCCGGAGACCCCTGCTCCAAACGCAAATAGGTCCATTCGTGATGCGTATGAAAAACGCGTCAAAGACACCAACGAGGTTACTTGCCTAATGCTAAGCACGATGAGCCCCGATTTGCAAAAGCAAATGGAGCATCTAAATGCTTATGAAATGATGCTTGAGTTGAAGGACATGTTCCAACAACAAGTAAGGCAAGAACGGTATGGGTGCTTGAATGACCTACTTGGTTGCCGGTTGAAGAGTGGCGGGAACGTAAGCCTCCACATGCTCAAGATGAAGGCACTTGTGGAGCGCTTGGAGAGACTTGGGTTTACCATAGGAAGGGAGATGGCGGTGGATATTATCCTGCGATCCCTTCCTCCATCTTATGATCAATTCACTTTGAGTTATCATATGCATGGAATGGACAAAACCCTAATGGAGCTACATGGTATGTTGAGGACCGCTGAGTCCAACATGACCAAACAAAATCCCACCTCTCCAGCTCCCGTCTTGGCCATCACGGAAGGAGGAACCAAGAAAAGGAAGAAACCGGCCTCTACCCCTAAGGGTAAAGGTAAGGGAAAGGTTGGGGCTCCCAAGCCTAACCCTACCCCGGAGGAGGCGGTTTGCTTCTTCTGCGGGGCAACAGGGCACATGCGCCGGAGCTGCCCAAAGTACCTAGAAGGCCTCAAGAAGCTTAGAGCTTCGGGAGCGGGTGCTTCTACTTCAGGTATGTTCATGATTGAACTTCATCATACTTCTACTTCTAATGGTTGGATATTAGATACCGGTTGTGGCACTCACATTTGTAACATTGTGCAGGTGCTAAAGGAAAGTAGAAGGCTGAGAGATGGAGAGCTGGATCTTGTGATGGGGAACAAGGAGGTCGTCCCCGTTTTGAAGAAAGGAAGCGTGGAGCTAACTTTTAGATCCGGTTACTCTATTATTTTGAAAAATGTATGCTATTCGCCAAATGTGGCGGAAACATTATTTCCTTTTTTGCTTTGTATGATGATGGATATTACTTTAATTTTGATAATGGAATTATCTCTTGTTTTAAAGATGATGTTTGTTATTTTAAAGCATATCCATGTCGTGGTATATACGAAGCCGATCCATACATCTCAAATGATAGAACAATCATGAATATTGATTCTGAGTCTAGAAATAATTTGGACAAGTTTTCTTTATGGCATAGTCGCATTGGCCATATAAACAAGAAGCGCATCACAAAGCTCCAAGCGGATGGGATCTTGGAATCATTTGACCTCGGGTGAAATGAAGTATGCGAATCTTGTTTATTGGGCAAGATGATGAAATCTCCCTTTACCGGTGTGAGTGAAAGGGGTAAGGACTTGTTGGACATTGTGCATACCGATGTATGCGGTCCATTCAAGCATGTCACAAGGAACAACTCAAGATACTTCGTTACATTTACGGATGACTATAGTAGATATGGATATGTCTACCTGATTAGGCATAAGTCTGAAACCTTTGAGGTTTTTAAGACATTCCAAAACGAAGTTCAGAATCAATTGAGCAAATCTATAAAGATACTTCGATCCGATAGAGGAGGCGAATATCTTAGCTTAGAGTTCGGTGATCATCTTAAAAATTGTGGGATTATTTCACAATTAACACCTCCTAGGACACTACAATTAAATGGTGTCGCCGAGCGGAGAAATCGGACATTGTTAGATAAGATCCGATCCATGATGAGTCACACGAAAGTACCCATCAGTTTTTGGGGGTACGCTCTTGAGTCGGCGACTAGGATCCTCAACCTTGTACCGACAAAGAAAGTCCAGAAAATACCTTATGAGATATGGCATGGAGTAGTTCCTAAAATTGCATATCTCAAAGTATGGGGATGTCCTGCCTACGTTAGACGTGAGGTAGAGGACAAACTTGAACCCCGGTCAGAAAAGTGTTACTTCATTGGGTATCCTACCGGAGCCATGGGATATTTGTTTTACAAACCCTCCGAAAACAAAGTTTTTGTTGCAAGGAGGGCAGTTTTCCTTGAAAGAGAACTAATATCCATGCAGTCTGGTGGGAAAAAGATTGATCTTGAAGAAATTCAAGAACCCACGAATGAAGGGACTAGTGTCGGCACTAGCACACAACCCGAAGTGGTTGAAACCGAACATGATGTGTCGGTACCTGACAACAATCCATTACCTCATCGTAGATCTGGTAAATCCCGTCATGAGCCAGAGACATATGGGTTTCTCATATCTGAGGGTGACAAATTATTGGTGGATCATGATGAACCCACCAACTACCAGGACGCCGTAGCAAGCATTGACTCTGCTAGGTGGAAGGAGGCTATGGAAAGCGAGATGGAATCCATGTCGGATAACCAAGTATGGGAATTGGTTGATCCTACACCTGGGTTTAAGACAGTAGGGTGTAAATGGGTCTTCAAGAAGACCGACGTAGATGGAACTGTAGATACTTTCAAAGCCTGACTGGTGGCTAAGGGTTTCACACAAACTCATGGTATTGATTATAAGGAAACCTTTTCCCCAGTGGCTATGTTGAAATCTATAAGAATACTCATGGCCATTGCTGCATTTTACAATTATGAAATTTGGCAAATGGATGTAAAAACCGCCTTCCTTAATGGGAAGCTAAATGAAGAGGTGTTTATGACACAACCCGAGGGTTTTGTACATCCTGATTATCCTAATAGAGTCTGCAAACTCAAGAAGTCCATTTATGGACTTAAACAAGCATCTCGCAGCTGGAACCTATGCTTTGATGAGAAAATCAAGGAATTTGGATTTTCGAAAAGCAAGGAAGAACCATGCATATATGTCAGGGCTAGTGGGAGCGCTGTAGTATTCCTAATCCTATATGTAGATGATATTCTACTTATTGGAAACGATGTCCCAAACTTACAAGACGTTAAATCTTTTCTTGGGAATTGTTTCTCTATAAAGGACTTGGGAGAGGCAGCGTATATCTTGGGTATAAAAATATATAGAGATAGATCCAAAAGGCTTATTGGGCTAAGCCAAAGTGCATATGTGGACAAAGTCTTTAAGCGATTCAAGATGGAGGACTCTAAGAGGGGTAACACCCCTATGATGCATGGAATGGCATTGAGCAAGACTCAATGTCCTAGTTCCAAGGAGGAAGTAGACGTAATGTAGAGGATTCCTTATGCTTCGGCGGTAGGATCAATCATGTACGCCATGTTATGCACTCGTCCTGATGTATTGTGTGCATTAAGCATGACAAGTAGATATCAGGCAAATCCCGGGTAAGCCCATTCGACCGCAGTCAAGAACATTCTCAAGTATCTTCGGAGAACAAAGGAGATGTTCTTGGTGTATGGTGATGAGGAAGAACTAAGAGTACGTGGGTACTCTGATGCAAGCTTCCAGACGGACAAGGACGACTGCCGATCACAATCGGGGTTTGTGTTCCTTTTAAATGGTGGTGCTATCAGCTGGAGGAGCTCCCAGCAAGACACGGTTGCTGATTCAACTACCGAATCCGAATACATTGCGGAAAGTGAAGCAGCAAAAGAAGCTGTATGGATGAGAAAATTCATCCAAGATCTTGGAGTGGTTCCTAGCATTACCGACCCCATAGAGCTTTTCTACGATAATGAGGGTGCAGTTGCATTGGCAAAGGAACCAAGAGCTCATAAGCGGATGAGGCACATTCCTCGCAAATATCACTTCATCAGAGATGTAATAGAGAGTGGTGATATTGTCATCAGCACAGTAACATCGGAGAGCAACTTGGCTGATCCGTTCACAAAGCCGTTGTCACAAGCCGTTCATGATTCTCACACTAGATCTATAGGTGTTAGATTTGCTAGTGACTTGGCTTGAGTATTTTGATTTATGTTTAATATGTATTTATTCTTGGGAACATTAAGCAGTATTTTATTTCATATTATATCGATTATTAAATGGAGATTTAATGATACGCCTTAGGCGGGTATTTTCTTGAATCCTTACTGTGTTCCATCTTAGCATGTTTAATCACTTCCCGGAATGATTTATCATTCTAAATGTCCACAATCAATCACTCTTCAAGGGGAGGAAGTTTGAATTAAGATTGAGGGAAGGGGTTGGTCGGGTATTCAATAATGGATTGAATACAAGAGACGCAACACTTCGCCTGTACTTGAATTATTCAAGTGATTGGACGACCCACACCTGAAGTTACTTCATGGTTATTGTCACAAGTAACTCAGGATGATAATATCAATTCATCCATTGACCGGAGATACATGTGTTTCAAAGCATGTACCTGCTTTGCTTTGATTACTTTCAAACACAGTTCATAACTGACTGTTATAAAGGGAGTTTTTTGGGTAAAGTATGGTAAATGTGGCGGAACAATGTAGTCAAAAGAATTTGTTCCTCTAGTCTTAGAGAGATATCCATGGGCCCCTCGATGATTGAGAGCTGACATCAAAATGCATGGTCGTGCACAAGTTGCAATGATATTTGATCGATTGCAACTAGAATTTTGGTCACAATCAATCTTGATCGAGAAACATAATCGTGAATGATCTGGAGATTGACATCTAACCATGTCTCGTGTTCACACGGATATCGCGAACAAAGGGATGTTTGATCACTTATCTGTAGGGCCATTTCTTATCTATATTTGAGATTTGGCATTTGTCCAGGATGACAAAACCTATGCTGACTTGGGGGCAAAGATGCCTTGCTAGAGGCCGCTCTTTGTCTGTGGTACCATGGGTACGATATGTCATGTGCAAGTGGAAGTCTGTTGGAGTATACCCACTAACATACGTACGCCAATATCGCTACCGATAATGCATAGGCCTATTGGGTCACACACCAGGGGTTAATCTCGACAACAACCAAAGTGAAAGGGGCAAAAGGGACTTGAATTGTTCAAGTTGCAAAATGAACCCGGCCAGGTGGACTTCACGGCATGAACTCCTTGGAGTTCACGGCGTGAACTCTGCCAGATCTGCAGGTTGCTTTTTGCTTTTGCCTCCTCTCTCCACCAATGCATGTAGAGCTCAATCATTACCTTATGGCTGGCCTTGGGGCACTAGAGGGTCATGTTAAGGTCTATAAAAGACTCATGCATCCACTCCTCTCATACTCTTGCAACTACAAACACTCAAACACTTAGAGACTTCTTGTGAGGTGCATTAATAGATTGTTCTTGGTGTTCTTGTGAGGATTTCCAGAGGAGTGCAAGGGAGATCATTTGGGTTCTGTTTCTTTGGTGATTTCAAGTCCTTGAAGATCATCAAGACTTGCTAGTACAAGGAGATTACACAAAGCTTGGTGTAGACTAGCAATAGAGGAAGGCTCGATTTGGCTTTCTCATTCATCCAACTAGAAGTTCTACTCCAGCTCCGAATCCATAGTGGTATAACTTTCTCCTTGTTCTTTTTATGTTGCATTTCTTGCATGTAGTGTTTGGTCCATGGTTTGGGGTTTCTTGGCAATATGTATCTTGTTTATCTTGTTCTTTTGCTTCCGTTGCGTGCCTAGCAAACCCCAACAGAATCATGTATTCATTTGTTGTACCTTCAACTGTGACTTCAACTGTAGTTATTCACTTATTTGGTATTTGTTTCATAGGTTCTCCGTATCTTTCCTCGTTTTGTAAATCTTCCAATGGATAAATTCCAGGTTGCACTTACTCGTATTGTGCAGGTAAATTTGATTCACTAATTAACTTTTTCCATTTTCATTATTTGTTTATCTTTTATTAATTGATGTTGTCTTAGCTATGTTTACATAGTACTACAATTATCAAGTATGTATGCATTTGTTAGTTTAGTGGCTCTCTAAAACACGTCACACTACTACTTAGCCCTCTAAAAGGATCTTGTAACAACTTGCTCCATACCTCATCATTCAATAGTGATATCCATATGACAAGCTTTTATGTTTATTCATAGTAAAAGTGATGAAAGATGTAAATTTTATGCTATATATTTCTTTGGTGCATACTGTTCGCAAATAGGGGCATCCTTAACTTACTTCGCCCTGGGCATAAAAAACCAATGGACCGGCCCTGGTTATTGGCTATTTGTTGAGCCCAATTGAGCCTTTGGTTCCGGAACATGAACAGTAAATCACTTTATGTGTTCTAACTAGCACGGATGATAGTGTCTGGTCTTCCAGTGGAAAGTTGTTGAGCTGGATTAGCTATCCTTCAAGATATAACATCTACCGGACATGTCAGCACTCCGCTATGTGATAGGATAGCATTGTCTGCTTATTCCTAATATATGACTTTCTTTATTGATATTCATGGCTACCTGTATTCACTAGCTATTTTATAAAGCTAATATTGTTGATGTTTCCCTTTTTCCAGATACAAAGTAGGCAGGCTTGGTGAGAAGGGATTACTTGTAGATAGTGTACATACCTTTTGGGAAGGAACACTGCTCGTAGTATATGTTTAATGGTCGGTTATGGATAGAGTAACACCCGGGGTTTTATGTTTGGTAGATTTTGTATTGTATATGTATATATATGCCAAACAAAGGTTTTGAAAACTGTAATAGTTTAATAGGGTTTGTTTTAATTCCACTGCATTATTTTGAATCCGTAGTTAAGTAACGAAACTGGTAAACACTTGATTTACAAACAGACCCATGCAATTTAAAAACTCAATATTTTACTAAAATTCCTAATAGCAAAGGCGGTGTTACAAGCTAGGTATTAGAGCCTAAGTTTGAGGGAATTGGAGACTTGAAAAAGTATTCAGTCTCAAACTCGGGCCCGACCATTATAAAGTGTTCCTTATGGGGTAATTGGGATTGAGTATGAGAGTTATATGACTAATGCTTGTTATTAGCTATCTTATATGTTGATAAGCAAGCATAAGTGATATATTAAATGGTCTTCCTTTCTTATAGCAAATTGAATAAGATGTCCGGTCAGCACGGTAATACCGAGCAGGCTTTAAAAGAAATGGAAGATGAGGCTTCACACATACCTCATCAAGCTGAGGATGAGCAATCTCGGCACCATTCTGAGGGTGCTACACTTGAATAGGTTCAACAGGCGTACATAAAGCGCCTTGTGGAAGAACTCTGCCTAGCAAAGGAGCTTCTACTTCAATCTGCCTTGGGTAAAGCACCCCACCAGCCTTGTTCATTCAGGAAATTCTTGTCTTGTAAACCACCTACATACGAGGGGAGTGATGACCCCTAAGTTACCATGAGATGGCTCAGAGAGATGGAGCAAGCTTTTGAATCCTGCAAATGTGAGCCTGAATACTGCGTTAAATACGCAGTAAGGATGCCGAAGAGCAGTGCCATTTTCTGGTGGGACATGGTTAAGGCCTATGTTAATAAGGAGGTATTTAATGTTTTTATCTTGGGAGAAATTTTCTGAAAAGCTGCAACCGAAGTATTGCACTGATTATGACATGGAGCGGCTGGAACGAGAGTTCAGCAATCTCCGAAAAGGAGATAAATCCATGGAGGATCACATAAGTGCTTTTACCGATAAAATGAGGTTTGTTCCTCATTTGTTATCTGACAAGAGCTCTAAAATCCGGAGGTTTGTTAGCACTCTACCTTTGGAATTTCGGGCTAATGTCCGAGCAGTTGCTGATCTGGATCGAGCTTTTGAGGTAACTCGACAAATGGAGGGTAATCGCATCTAATGCAGGGGTGAAGCTGGAGGGGGAGCAATAAGAGGAAATTTCAGTCATCCTCTAATCGGAGTCCTTCTGAAGGACAATCTTCTACGGGTGTTATTTCTGCCAAAGGAGTAGCAGTAGATAGAGACAAGATCAAGGCCATCATCGACTGGCCACCACCTTCTTTAGTTTCTAAGCTCTGGGGTTTTCTCGGTCTTACCGGATACTACTGCCGGTTTGTCAAGAACTACGCCTCCATTGCTTCACCTCTCACGGATTTGTTACAACACCAACGGTTCGCATGGAACCCCGAGGCGTCGGAAGCCTTCACAGCCCTCAAAAACGCACTAACCACCGTTCCGATTCTTACTTTACCTTATTTTTCTCAACCTTTTGATGTTAATACGGATGCGTCGGGAACGGGAGTGGGCGCTGTACTGTCTCAAGGTGATCATCCCATTGCTTTTTTTAGTAAAAAAAATGGGTTCACAGATGCAAGCATCTTCTGCGTACACTCGGGAGTTATACGCGGTAACTGAAGTGGTTCTTAAATGGCGCCATTACCTCTTGGGCCGTCGGTTTCAAATTTTTACCGACCAACACAGCCTGCGCCATCTTTTAACTCACGTAATTCAGACCCAAGATCACATAAATGGGTTGCAAAGCTGTTGGGTTACGACTTTGAAATTCTCTATAAGCCTGGGCATGATAATAAAGTTGCAGATGCTTTGAGCCGTCAAGAAGATCCTGTTGTTCTTATGGCCCTCACAAAACCTACCTTTACATAGCTCGAAGAATTACGCCGGTATTAATCCACTACAGCAAATGGGTTACGTTTCCAGCTCAGCTTAAGTAATTCTCCTGTTGAGTACCCTGACTACTGGGTCCATGATGGTATCATTTTCTACTCCAATCGCATATTGATTCCTGATATTGCAGGCCTTAGACAACGAATTATTGCTGAATACCATTCTACTCCTACCGCGGGACATTCGGGTGTTCAACCGACTGTCCGTCGTTTGGGAGCTTCTTTTTATTGGGCCAATATGCGCATCGATGTCACTTTATTTGTACGGGAATGTCCCACTTGTCAGCAGGTTAAATACCCTACCCATAAACCATATGGGTTGTTCCAGCTTTTACCAATCCCGAATCATGTGTGGGAGGATCTTACAATGGACTTTATCACACATCTACCTTTCTCCAACGGCAAGACAACTATATGGGTAATTGTGGATCGCCTCTCCAAGAGTGCCCATTTTATTGCACTACCTCCAAACTACACTGCAGTAACGTTGGCTACTCTGTTTTTACATACGGTTTACCGCCTCCATGGACTGCCCAAGTCTATTATTTCAGATCGTGGCCCCCTTTTTCTTAGCCAATTTTGGCAGGAATTATTCAAGCAACTTGGTACCACTCTCCGTCATTTGAGTGCTTATCACCCCAAACGAACGGGCAAAGTGAAGTGGTGAACCGCTGCCTGGAGTCATATCTTCATTGTTTTACAAGTGACGAACCACGTTCTTGAAATCATTATTTGTACCTGGCAGAATATTGGCACAATACGACCCATCATAGTTTCATTGGCATGTCCCCTTTTCACGCACTTTATGGACGTCCACCACCTAATCTACCATCATATTTAGCCGGCTTGTCCTCTCTAGCGTCCATTGATGAGACCCTAATAGCGCATCAACAGCTACTTGCTCAGCTTAAAGAAACATTAGCCTCCTCCCGACAACGTATGGTTGCACAAGCTAATCAACATCGCCAGCAAACTGTGGTGAAGCGGGTATCACCTAAGCTATCTCGGCGTTATTTTGGACCATTTCAGGTGGAAGCTCGAATTGGTCGGTTGGCCTACCGATTGTCACTCCCTCCGGAAAGTCGTATTCATCCAGTTTTCCATGTGTCTTTATTGCGTAACTGTTATGGTGATCTATATGCTTAGCGTGCCCCTTTACCCGTCACAACTTATGACGAGTTACCTATCATGACTCCGGTGGCAATATTACAGACTCATACCCACTCTGGCATGTTTCAAGTTTTAATCAATTGGCAGGGTTGCGAGCCTCATGATGCTACCTGGGAAGATGCTGCTGAGATTCAGCGCTTGTTTCCAGCCTTTTGGGAGAGTCATTCTTCCGACCTTGCGGACAAGGCCGTTGTTCATCCGGCGGGCATTGATACAAACAACGATTCACCCGGCCAGTTACGATGAACCAACCCAACAACAGCTCCTCTAGGCCTGTTCGAGTCCAAAGGCTGCCAGCCCGTTATCGAGATGATTAAGCCCAGCAGCAACAAAAGAAGAATGGATCAAGTCGTGGGAGATGTTGGAATGATTTTTAGTTTCCTGGTCTTTTGTTAGTTTAGCATTATTAGTGCCTTTTTTATGGAAGAAGTGGGCTACGTCCCACATTAGAATCGGTTGGTTGTTGCATGAATTTAGGAGGTAGTGGTCACGTGCAGTAGTTTGGTTTCCATCTTTTACCCATAAATATGTACGTTAGTTTTTATTAATGGGATCATCAGAAAATTGCTCCAGTATTCTTGTTCCTTCCTCCCTTCATTGGAGTCTAGCCAACTCGAATCGGCTTACTATCAGTGTCCACTGGGCCTTCTGTAATATAAGTGTCTGTCTACGGGATGGAACACCATTACAAGTCAAATCAAGTTATGCAATTAAATTGATTTACATGTCTTTATGTTAGACGGATTTGAATGTAGGAAATTCTTAATTGTTATCCACAATCCATTTCCTTTGTCCTATTGTTGGTTTACTTGTTTACTTCATTTATTTAGTTTTTAATATCTGATTGGCTAATTGGAAATGATTTGTTTGTACGAATTAACATCAACCGTTCCCTACGCAGACAATATCTGGATTTATCATTGCTATACTTTTAAGTGATCAGATCATACTTGTTTACTGTGTGATGGTCAACTTTAATATTTATGGACTTAATTTTTATAACTTGATTTCAACATCAAGTATCATTCTGAATTGCATTCAAGCTTACATCAACTATCATTCTGAATTGCATTCAAGCTTCCCCCTATTGCTGTCCAATATCGATTAGTGGTTCTTTCCCTTTACTTGTTTACTCTAGTTTGATAGTATCATTCCCAATTGATGTCCATTATTGATTTCTGGCTCGTTAAATTCCCATTTGACTTGTAGATGAGAATTTGTTTATTTCTCAATTACTATCTAGACTTGTTCGTGTGATTCTTGTTTGATACAATCATTGATTAGATTCGCTGGATGATCCAAGCAGATAATGACTTTTGCTTCTTAACAGTAATGACTTTGGTTCTTTGAAATTAAACCTTACAACCACGACCCTACATTTCACAAGACTGTACATGTTATGATCCCACGTCGACCAAAAATAAATTAAGTTGGTGACTTATAAGTCTAGCTGTCCCCTCGCCCTACAAGCTAGCTTTTGGGGGTGAGTTCTACACTTGTGTTTATGACATGATTCGAGCTTAGTATGGGATGGGTCCTTATCAATTGGTATGAGAGCCATCTTCCATTATCATACGACAATTACAATTTATAAAAAAATAAGAACTAATTCCTACAACTTCTACCACTAAGCTTTAGAAAAGGAAAATGGAAACATGCAGACATGGATATGCTGGAAAATCAAACATGGAAACATGAGTGCTTAAAATGGTTGTAACTTGAGCTTGAAAGCTTGTACTTGTACTTTCACTTGAGAAACAAGAATCGTACCCACGCACATATCAATACTCCGCCCAATTGATACGAACCCATCCCATACTAGGCTCGTATCATGCCATAAACCAAGTGTAGAACTCACCCCCAAAAGTGGGATCATAACGGTACATGACCAAATACGTACAACTTAACACTTATACATAATGTTTTCATACACAAATTCATTATTCAAATATGAGGACCGTTGTTGTGTGGAGGATTCTCAAAAGGCAACTTGCTACTCTTGTTAACTTACAAAAAAAAAGGCGTTGTAATTGGGGTCTTTGGCTTGCCCTCTTTATAGAAAGGAGGAAAGAACTCAGGAACAGTTGGAAATAATGATATATTTATTGTACAAACACCACAGCCCCACCACCAGAGATAACCACCAATGGTCGTCCGCAGCCGTCAGCCGCCAACCGCCACTGTGACATGACGGAGAACCGGCAAATAACCGCCGGAAAAGCGCCATGAGATGACGGAGAACCGCCGGAAAACCGCCATCTTATATGTACTTCATTCTTTTGTAAACGATATGTGATTTGAATGATAAAGAAAAGAACTTTGGTGTTATTGTGTTGTGTTTGATCCTACATTTGGTATCAAAGCTTTGGTTGAGAAAAACAGGACCGCCGCAAACCGGGCTGCAAACCGACTGAAATCAAAGGGCACCTGCCATTTTTTTTCTCGTCGAGAAAAACAGGAGCGTCGCAAAGGGCTACCGCTTCGCTTGAAGAAGAAACAATATAAGAAACCCTATCTTTCCATCCTTTTTTAACCCTTCTTATCTTTTTATTTTTTTTTTAAATAAAAGTTGTTTTTTTAAAAAAAAAAAAAAGGTCTACGTTTTTTTTTAAAAAAGGGTTATCGATCAAAACTTTTAAAACTTAATTAAAATTTTGTTAAAATTATTACTTATTAAAAAAACCTTTTTTATCAAAAGGACTTTTATTTTTTTTTCATTAAGTTTGTTTTTTTTTACAAAAAGGGAAAAACTTTTGATTATTCTTTTATCAAAGGATTTTATATTTTATTTATTTTTTATTAAAGTTGACTAAAATTTTAAGTTACTTTATATAAGCTATGTCAGAAAGCGAATATAGTGAAAAAAAGAAGAAAGAATTACAAGGAAATAGGTTTTTCAACCAATTTCAAATGTTCGATGTTAAAATCAATAAATTACACAACTTGGTCAATTTGGATGCAAGTTATATTGGAAGCAAATCAGTTATGGGAAGCAATTGAGAATGAATCGACATATGAAGTTGATGAAAATATAGATAATAATGCAATTGCCTATATTTATCAAGCGATATCGGAAGTTCAATTACTTCTTCTATCTAAATACAAGACTGCAAAGGCAATTTGGGACGCCTTGAAGACAAGAGGCGTTTCTTCTATCTAAATACAAGACTACAAAGGCAATTTGGGACGTCTTGAAGACAAGAGACATTGGAGTAACCTGTGTTTAATAAGTAAAATTACAAACACTCAACACCTAGATTCCTTCAAAATGTTGCATCCATAGAACAATACTCAGATTTAGACACTATGTCTTCAGATGAAGCAATCGGGAGACTGAAGATATTTGAAAAGAGACTAAGTATAAAAATGAAAGATCTGTTAATATTCAAGAAGGTTTAATGTTCACAAAACATGGAGATCACAAACAAGATTAACCAGAGGACGTGGTCGTGGGAGATTTAACCACTTGCGTGGATGAGGGAATAACAGATTCAGATCAGAAAGAAAGAGCTGGGAAACCTTACAAAATAATTTCAAAAGGGAAGAACACACTTCTTTTGAAGAAGATACAACAGACAAATCTCAAATCACGTGGTACAGATGTCACAAACTTGGACACTTTGCCTATGAATGTCCAACCAAATGCAAGAAACGAGCAGTCAAATCTTGTTGAAGAAAATTTAGAACCAACACTACTCATAGCAACTATATATTACTGAGAATACGACAATATTGCAGTGAGTCCAGAATCAAAGGCAGAGTGCAGAAATCAAAGACAGTGAGTGTAGAATCAATTGCAGTGAGTGCAGAATCAAAGACAGTGAGTGTAAAAACAAGTGGTAGTGAGTGCAAAAATCACGGTGAGTGCAGGAATTGCAGTGAGTGCACGAACCAGGAATTGTAGTGAGTGCACGAAACAAACAATTCACAGAGAGTGCAAAGGAGAAACGAATTGTAGTGAGTGCAGGAACAAATCAAAGTGCGCAGAACTTTGATCGCATGATACAATCAAGGAACAAGATAACCGTATGGTACGGTTAACAACATGTTATATGTGTAAATAAAACCTGTGATTGGATCATAATAAAGTGTAGTTATGTGAGAATACAATAAGAACAAGTGGAATTATGTGAGAAGACTGCACAAGAATGAAGATACAGTGGAGTTTTTTGATACTACTACACAAGGATTGAAGAAAGCAAAGATATTGGTATGACTACCAACGATACGGGAGGTCAAATAGGTAACATGAGAGGTCAAACGAGAGATTCAGTTAGCCAAAGGAGTGATTCAGTTGGAGCCACAAAAACTAGGGATCATGAGGATTTCAGTACAAGAGGAATTATGACAAAAAAGCAAATGCAACACAAAGGTTTTGGAGAGAATGCAATAGATGATTCAAGTGTCATCATTTTGTGAAGACTTAAAGCAAGATGTGATTCTGATTATATCATTAAGGGGTGAATGTTGAAAATAATGATATATTTATTATACAAACACCACAGACCCACCACCGGAGATAACCACCAACGGCCGTTCACCGCAGTCAGCAGCCAACCGCCGTCGTGAGATGACGGAGAACCGCCAAATAACCGCCGGAAAACCACCATCTTCACCACTATATATATGTACTCGATTCTTTTGTAAACGTTATGTGATTTGAATGGTAAAGAAGAGAACTTTGGTGTTATTGTGTTGTGTTTGTGTCATACCCCGCTAAAGCGGAAACACGAGGCGTCACAGCAAGGGGTCTCATAGCACAAGGTAATAGGTAATTCCCAATCATAACTGATAAACTTGAATTTTAAAAGAAGGTACGAGAATCCAATACATATTACATAAATATAAATTGTTTTTGAAATAAAACATTTCGATTGGAAATTTTGTAAATATCCACACGTGGCATGCTTCCTATGTGCTGTAAGACCTACAGACGATTTCCTGAAAGGCATGAGTAAAGAAAAGGTCAACTACAAGAGTTGGTGAGAACACAGGTTTTATATGCACAAAATAAAGCTTTAATGCAATAATATTTGTGATGGGGCTTTTGCCCATTGAAATTTATGAAGGAGGAAACTTTTGTCCAACTTACATTTTTGTAAAATTTATTGTGTGCGCAAGGTATTTAAATATACTATGATGTTTTTCTTTGCTAGAGCCATTACCAATCCTATGACACCTGTGCCCAATTTAGACCTAACGCCTCGTTAGACGTTAGCGGATGGTAAAGTATACCTGTAGTTCGCCAACCATAAGTGGGGGGTGTCTACCCAAAATAGCGCTACCTATAATTACCACAGGCTCCCTTGGTGGAGTTAATGGATAATGTCTAGTTTTTGCGGGACTTTCTTGGAAACTCAAGTACATCAAGCATACTACCATACGGTACAATATTTTGTATAACATTTGCATAACAATAAATATTTGTAAACAATTTTGTATTCATGCTTTCACCCCAAATATTTGAGTAAACATATATAAAAATGGGGATGTGAATACTCACATTGATTAGTAGCACGAAGAGTGAGAAAGTCTTAGTGATCCTCTAGTTCCTTGACACGCTCTTAACCTATTACGTTCACGTCTACCGTAAGGTTCTTTTATTGTTTTCTTTGAAGTTGTCATGATGGTGATTGTATTTTTATACATAGTTTTTAATAAAGATAATATCATGTTATATTATGCTTTACTATAAATGTGGACTCGCACTTATATATTTTATTTATGTCATGAAAAATAGACACTCCTTTATGTGTATAAGTATAGTATTTAAAATATATATATATATATATATATATACGTATATATTGCTATTTTTAAATAAATAAGTAAATGAATGCGTGTATATGATTGTTCAAAAATAGGTGGGCATATATGCAAAATATTATACTTATATATTTATTTTTAAGAAAATTATACATTTGCTCAACGCATATTTATATTTTATGTGAGAAAATAAGTTTTGTATGCATATATGGTATTTAAATAAACATACACACTCGTGTGTAATATATAGTTTTTAAATAATTTTGCACAGATATATAATATGAGATTTTTAAATAGAGTTTTTCAAGTGATCATGAACTCATATGTGTGTGTGTATGTATATATATATATATATATATATATATATATATTAAGAATAGGTAAGTTTACATGCATGTAGTATATATATATCTATAAATAAGGATGCATATTTGCATGTATTCATGATCATATATATTTACTTTTGAAAAATTATGAAAAGTAGAAGATTATTTTGTTTCACCATCATGATCTTGTATATAAATATATAATATATAAATATATAATATGTACTTTTAGTTTTTGTTGTTCTTGAAGTTCTTTTTTATCACCAACCACTTTCATCATTCTTTTTCATCATAATATTTGTTATAATATAGAGATAAGCACATGCATGTTTTTATTTTTGCCATACAACATTTGGTAGGATAAATCCATACATCATATGGTAGGATAAAGTCCTTACTCCAATAATGGTAGGATCATAACATGCATGTGTTCATCTACTTATATTGTTGCATTTTCCATTGATCACCACTTTTTAGTGTGTGATTTACCCTTAGAATACTAAGGTTCTTAGATTTACATTTGTTAAAGAAAGGAAAAAGGATGAATGTGGTGGGTTTTGTTAAGAACAACAAGATTTCAAAGACTAGTGTTAGAGATTGGTGATTATACCTTCAAAAGACACCAACAAGTATGTAAAAGAGATGGTTCCTCCTTGAACTCCTTTGATCTCTTGAAGATGAATTTTAGAGAGAGTATGAGAGTGTAAGGAAATGAGAGAGTAAGTTGGTTGAAGGTGGTGTGAAAAATGAAAGAAAAGGGTTGGTATTTACAGAAAAAAAAAAGAAGAAAGTGAGAGGGAGGGGGGACGATTTCAAGAAGGGGGGGGTGGTGAGGTGGTGATAATGGTTGAGTGTGTAAATAAGATAAATGATGGTGTTTGGGTTGACTTGTATTTTTTTTTGTTTATTATATACAATATATATATAATTATATACATGTTTTTATATATAAATGTATATAATTTTGTTTATTTATTTATTATTATTATTATATATATATATATATTTTTTATTATTTATTATTATCTTTTTATATATAAATATATATATATATATATACATTTGCTTTTGGTGACGGTTGTCACAGTCTCCCCTAGTTAGAGAAATTTCGTCCCGAGATTTACTTTGTACTAACCTTATTAAAGAGGTGAGGATATTTATGTTTCATGTAGTCTTCGCGTTCCCATGTGTATTCGGGTCCGTGTCTTGAATTCCATCGAACTTTTAAAATTGGAATTTTGCTTCTCCTAGGCTGTTTGACTTCTCGGTCTAAAATCTCTATCGGTTCCTCTTTGAAGCGTAATTGTTCACTGACTTGAACTTCTTCTAATGGTACTACCAATGAGTTGTCAGACAAACATTTCTTGAGGTTCGACACATGAAACGTATCGTGAATAGCGTTCAATTCTGCAGGTAGATTGAGTTTATATGCTACTGGACCAATTCTTTTAGTAACCTCAAATGGACCAACATATCGAGGGCTTAACTTTCCTCTCTTTCCAAAACGAATGATGCCTTTCCATGGAGATACTTTCAGAAGTACCTTACCTCCAACTTGGAATTCTAAAGGCTTTCTCCTGTTGTCCGCATAGCTTTTCTGGCGATCTTGTGCCGCCTTGAGTCTCTCCTTGATGACAGAGATCTTATCGGTAGTCTCTTGGATGATATCAGGCTTGATCAATTGTCGATCGCCAACTTCTACCCAACTTAGAAGAGATCGGCACTTACGTACATACAGTGCTTCGTACGGGGCACATTGTATGCTGGTGTGATAGCTATTATTATATGAAAACTCAACCAAGGGTAGGTGAGTATCCCAACTTCCTCCAAAGTCTACCACACATGCTCGTAACATGTCCTCTAGGGTTTGTATGGTTCTTTCTGATTGTCCGTCGGTTTGTGGATGGTAAGACGTACTTAAATCAATCCGAGTACCTAACGCTTTTTGTAGTGATTGCCAAAATCGAGATGTAAATCGGCTATCTCTATCCAAAATTATAGAAATAGGCACGCCATGTTGTGTCACAATCTCGTTAATATATATCTGGGCGAGCCTTTCCATCTTATAATCTTCCCGGATTGGAAGAAAGTGTGCAGACTTAGTAAGTCTATCCACCACAACCCATATAGCATCGTGAGCTTTTGCCGTCCTTGGCAGCTTGGTGATGAAATCCATTTTTATTTGTTCCCATTTCCATTGCGGTATTTCAGGTTGTCGTAGTAAACCAGACGGCTTCTGGTGTTCTGCCTTTACTTTTGCACATGTTAGGCATTTTCCTACGTACGTGGCGATGTCCTTTTTCATGCCCGGCCACCAATAATACTACTTAAGATCCTTATACATCTTATCAGCTCCGGGGTGTATGGAGTACCTTGACTGATGAGCTTCATCCAAAATAGTAGCCCTTATATTGTTGTATTTCGGAATCCATACTCGGTTCTTGAAGTAGCGTGCTCCATCAGTCTTGGTTACGAACCTTGACTCCAAGCGGTGAAGGACTTCGTCTTGCAAATTCTTCTCCTTTAATGCCTCCTCCTGACTTATAATAATTTGGCTCTTCAAACTGGTTTGAACTAACGCTCCCATTGCTCTAGTCCTAGTCGGCTTCACTCTTTATTTCCTACTCAATGCGTCTGCTACTACATTTGCCTTGCGAGGGTGGTACTTGATTTCACAGTCATAGTCGCTGAGTAGCTCAACCCATCTTCTTTGCCTCATGTTGAGCATTTTCTGATCCAAAATGTGTTGGAGACTCTTATGGTCCGTGTAGATGGTATACTTAGTGCCATACAGGTAACGTCTCCAGATTTTGAGTGCAAACACCCCTGCTCCCAGCTCCAAGTCATGAGTAGTGTAGTTCTTCTCATGGACTTTTAGTTGTCTTGATGCATAAGCGACAACTTTATCTCTCTGCATCAATACACACCCTAGTCCTTGGTGTGACGCGTCACAGTAAACAATAAAATCATCTGTTCCTTCGGGTAGAGTTAAGACAGGCGCGTTGCACAGTTTGAGCTTGAGTGTTTGAAATGCCTCTTCTTGTTTCTCTCCCCACACAAATTTCCTATCTTTCTGAGTTAGAGAAGTTAGCGATTGTGCAATCTTTGAGAAGTTCGCTATGAATCGCCTGTAGTAACCTGCCAACCCAAGAAATTGGCATACTTCGGTTGGTGTTTTTGGCGCTTCCCATTTCTTGATGGCCTCAATTTTTGCCGGGTCTACCTGAATCCCGTTTTTGTTCACCACATGACCAAGAAAGTGTACTTCGCGAATCCAGAATTCGCACTTAGAGAGTTTTGTGTACAGCTTCTGGTCCTTAAGTAGTGTTAGTACCAATTCTAGATGTCGTTCGTGATCCTCCTTGCTTCTAGAATAAATGAGTATGTCGTCTATGAATACGATAACAAATTTATCCAAGTATGGTCTACAGACCCTATTCATCAAATGCATGAAAACGGCTGGAGCGTTGGTTAACCCAAAAGGCATGACCAAGAACTCGTAATGCCCGTAACGGGTCCTAAATGCCGTTTTACGAATATCTTCTTCGCCTACTCTTAGTTGATGATATCCTGACCGGAGGTCGATCTTTGAAAAGTAGGTAGCTCCTTCAAGTTGATTGAATAAATCATCAATCCTAGGAAGTAGATATCGATTTTTGACGGTCAACTTGTTAAGCTCTCTATAGTCAATGCACATCTGTAACGACCCGTCCTTCTTTTTGACGAAGAGGACTGGAGCTCCCCAAGGCGATGAGCTTGGTCTGATAAATCCCTTGTCAAGCAATTCTTGAAGTTGCGCTGACAATTCTTGCATTTCTGACGGCGCTAACCGATATGACGCTTTAGCTACCGGCGCTGCTCCAGGTACTAAGTCGATGTGAAACTCGACTTGACGGATTGGGGGTAATCCTGGTAGTTCCTCGGGAAAGACCTCAGGAAAGTTTTGAACTATCGGGATATCCCAGAAGCACTTCTCCTTTGCTTCCTTATTAACGACGTGTGCTAAGAGTGCTTTACATCCCTTCATCAAATATTTTCGCATTTTCATGCAAGATACTATTCTCAATTTCTTTCCCGACTTTTCTCCATATATGACGAGTTTGTCACCTTTCGCCATTAGGATACGTACGATCTTTTCGTAACAACATATCTCCGCTCGGTGTTTGGTAAGCCAGTCCATACCGATGATTACATCAAAACTTCCTAATTCTATTGGAATTAGATCTATGCTAAATACCTTGTCAGCTAAGTTCAATGCGCAACCCATAATTATATGTTTAACCCTAGTTTCTTGACCGTTGGCAAACTCAATGGTATAGGCTTCTTTTATCTTTTCAGTTTTCAAGTTAAGCTTTGTTTTAAAATCTAATGACACAAAACTTCTATCTGAGTCAAATAATATTGATGCATAGTGATCATTAAGAAGAAAGGTACCTGCGACCACATCCGCATTTTGCCTAGCGTCATTTACTCCCACTTCAAATACTGGGCCACGGGCTTGGCCTCCCTGGTTTGGCTGGTTCCCTTGGCGATCTTGGTTGGAATTGGGTCCTTGGTTGGGGCGTGGTAAAACTTGTGGATGATGTTCTAAACTTCCACATTCGTTGCATGGCCTTGCCTTACAATCCTTGGCAAAGTGGCCTCCTCTCTTGCACCTAAGGCAGATAATGCACTTGCCCCTGTGACTGTTCCCGCACCTATCACACCTCTGGTTGGTCCTTCCTTCTCCTCCTGTCCCTTGCGCCTAAACCCCGTAGTTCCTGCTGACCTTTTGATTCTTCCAAGATCTCTCACCAGATTCTTTCTTTGAGGGTTCTTCCATCCTCCTCTTACCCTTACCTTTGTCATTAACAAATAGTCCGGATCGGACAACATTGTTGGTAAGACTGCTGGCCAAGTTTACCGCGCTCTGAAGTGTACTGGGGTTCGTAGATGTGACATTAGCCCGTATTTCAGGAGCTAGCCCCCAGACATATCTGGCTATGCGATTTTCTTCGGGGGTTACAAGGTGTGGTACTAGCTTAGCTAGCTCGTGAAAGAGAGAATTATACGAGTTAATATCACTCCCCACCATCTCGTGGATCCAGAGTTCAGCTTCCAACTTCTGTATCTCACTCTTTGAGCAGAACTCTTCCTTCAGTAGTTTGATGAATTCTATCCAAGTGAGTTGGTGAGCAGCATCCCTTCCTCGGGTTTGTACTTGGGTGTTCCACCATGATAATTCCACCTTGTTAGCTTCAGTGCATTTGCTTATGCTTAGTACCGACTCCATGCTTTCGATCCATGCAAGTAGTCCGACGGCTCCTTCGGTTCCGTTAAACTCTTTAGGGTTACATGCCCTAAAGGATTTGTACGTACAACTGGTGTTCCCAGCCGCTCCGGGTCCTGTGTTCGTATTCAACCCCGCTGCTACTTGTCGTACGATATTAGGAAGTTCCGCAATGAGTCGCTCTGTCACTTGTTGTGAGACGTCGGGGTTTAGTCTTGGTGGCATGATTCTAAGGCATAGGTAGTTTAAGCATGGTTGATTTGTAATATAGCTAAGTACGCATACACTACATTTATATTTCATAATATAACTAAGCATGCAAACACAATATTCATAACATCACAGTGATAGACAACTTCTTGATATATTATCATAAATATTTCATTACCTAGGTTGAGCGGTCGGGTATAAACGGAGTTTTAAAATTTCCCGATCCACTTATATTTATATGATTGGGTACTATAGTGAGTGCTTAGCAGAAGTTATGCATAGTGTTCACACACAATCATGATGCTTAAAAGAAATTTTTATTTAAGCATAGTTCTATTATAACTAACTTGAGTATCCCATCACACATACTTGAATTAAACATAGGTAATCAGACTTTGTTTAATTAAAGTAAGATAATGGAAATTTCAACTTAGCCACATTAGTAAGATGCTTTATTGGTAATAGGTAATTCCCACGAGGCGTCACAGCAAGAGGTCTCATAGCACAAGGTAATAGGTAATTCCCAATCATAACTGATAAACTTGAAATTTAAAAGAAGGTACGAGAATCCAATACATATTACAGAAATATAAATTGTTTTTGAAATAAAACATTTCGATTGGAAATTTTGTAAATGTCCACACGTGGCATGCTTCCTATGTGCTGTAAGACCTACCGACGATTTCCTGAAAGGCATGAGTAAAGAAAAGGTCAACTACGAGAGTTGGTGAGGACACATGTTTTATATGCACAAAATAAAGCTTTAATGCAATAATATTTGTAATGGGGACTTTTGCCCATCGAAATTTATGAAGGAGGAAACTTTTCTCCAACCTACATTTTTGTAAAATTTATTGTGTGCGCAAGGTATTTAAATATACTATGATATTTTTCTTTGCTTGAGCCATTACCAATCCTATGACACCTGTGCCTAATTTAGACCTAACGCCTCGTTAGACGTTAGCGGATGGTAAAGTACATCTATAATTCGTCAACCATAAGTGGGGGGTGTCTTCCCCAAATAGCGCTACCTACAATTACCACTGGCTCCCTTGGTGAAGTTAATGGATAATGTCTAGTTTTTGCGGGACTTTCTTGGAAACTCAAGTACATCAAGCATACTACCATACGGTACAATATTTTGTATAACATTTGCATAACAATCAATATTTGTAAACAATTTTGTATTCATGCTTTCACCCAAAAAATTTGAGTAGACATATTTAAAAATGGGGCTGTGAATACTCACATTGATTAGTAGCACGAAGAGTGAGAAAGTCTTAGTGATCCTCTAGTTCCTTGACACGCTCTTAACCTATTATGTTCACGTCTACCGTAAGGTTCTTTTATTGTTTTCTTTGAAGTTGTCATGATGGTGATTGTATTTTTATACAGAGTTTTTAATAAAGATAATATCATGTTATATTATGCTTTACTATAAATGTATACTCGCACTTATGTATTTTATTTATGTCATGAAAAGTAGACACTCCTTTATGTGTATAAGTATAGTATTTAAAATATATATATATACGTATATATTGCTATTTTTAAATAAATAAGTAAATGAATGCGTGTATATGATTGTTCAAAAATAGGTGGGCATATATGCAAGGGCAAACTGCGCGAAAATACAACAAACTTTGCCAATATTGTCATTGTATGCAATCAAATTTATTTTGTACCTAAAAATACAGACAACTTACAAATTTTGTTCATTGTATACAACTAGTAACCTGGTTACCGGTTATTTCTTTTATTTTTGAATTTTTTGAATTAGGATATTCATATCTTCTTGTGTTCTTCAAGATATTCTTCAAGTTCATAAAAGATGAAGCAAATCAAAATGAATGAAGCAAACCAAAACAACCTGAAGTTATGAAGAATAAAACAAAATCAAAGCAAAATTGATTTTATACAACTAACAAGAATCACAAAGTCAGATGAAGCAAAATCGAATGACCAAGAATGAAGCTATGAAGAACAAAATGAAGCAAACCCACACAGATCTGCAAATCTGAACCAAGTGAAAACCAGATCTGCAAATCTGAACATCATTTTATAAACCAAGAACATATGAAATTATGAACACCCATTACCCAACACAACCAATCGATTCATGAACCTAAGTGAAAAACGCAATCTGGAAACTGATTCATAACCAATAACATATGAACACTCAAACCTAATCACTTGTATCATATTTTTATCTAGAACCAAAATCAGATCCGGAAGAAAGTCACAACTTATATACATGCGATGAAGAGATCTAAGAAAAGAATAACGATTGAACCAGATCTTAGATACGGGCGATTTCAAAATCAAAATCAGCTCTTAGAAAATACAAAGGAATCACGATTGAACCAGATCTTAGAAAATACGGGTGATTTCAAACTGATTCATAACCAAAATCAGATCACAAAGGCGATTGAACCAGATCTTAGAAAATACAAACCTTGGCCATGTGAACCAGATCTAAACCAAATACTTGCAATCGATTTCGATTTTAGATACGGGCGATTTCAAATACCCGATTTCAGAGACGTGCAAACCTCAAAGCATCTTCATTTAGGGCCTCAAAATCGTGTGTTTATGCAAATCTGAATCGGAAATTGACTTGAAGTTTTCATGGTTGCAATCGATATGTGTTATTAAAACCCTAAACACAGATTTGAAATTATGATATGAAATGCAAGATGAAGAATACAGAAATCTGTTTTCATATATTTGAATCGCAAGAAGAAGAAATGTGTTGTTTATATCTATGGATGAATATAATCAAGAACATTCATAATCCTAACCCAGAGAATATATATATATATATAAAATCATAAAAATCGGATGGTTACCGGTTACTAAAGGTAATTTGTATACAATGAATAAAAAATGGAACTTGGTTGTATTTTTAGGTACAAAATAAAGTTGATTGTATACAATGACAATTTAGATATAGTTTGTTGTATTTTCGCGCAATTTGCCGTATATGCAATATATTATACTTATATATTCATTTTTAAGAAAATTATACATTTGTTCAACGCATATTTATATTTTATCTGAGAAAATAAGTTTTGTATGCATATATGGTATTTAAATAAACATACACGCTCGTGTGTAATATATAGTTTTTAAATAATTTTGCACACATATATAATATGATATTTTTAAATAGAGTTTTTCAAGTGATCATGAACCCATATGTGTGTGTGTATAAGTATATATATATATATATATATATTAAAAATAGGTAAGTTTACATGCATGTAGTATATATATCTATAAATAAGGATGCATATTTGCATGCATTCATGATCATATATATTTACTTTTGGAAAATAATGAAAAGTAGAAGATTATTTTGTTTCACCATCATGATCTTGTATATAAATATATAATATATAAATATATAATATGTACTTTTAGTTTTTGTTGTTCTTGGAGTTCTTGTTTATCACCAACCATTTTCATCATTCTTTTTCACCATAATATTTGTTATAATATAGAGATAAGCACATGCATGTTTTTATTTTTTCCATACAACATTTGGTAAAATAAATCCATACATCATATGGTAGGATAAAGTCCTTACTCCAATAATGGTAGGATCATAACATGCATGTGTTCATCTACTTATATTGTTGCATTTTCCATTGATCACCACTTTTTAGTGTGTGATTTACCCTTAGAATACTAAGGTTCTTAGATTTACATTTGTTAAAGAAAGGAAAAAGGATGAATGTGGTGGGTTTTGTTAAGAACAACAAGATTTCAAAGACTAGTGTTAGAGATTGGTGATTATACCTTCAAAAGACACCAACAAGTATGTAAAAGAGATGGTTCCTCCTTGAACTCCTTTGATCACTTGAAGATGGATTTTAGAGAGAGTATGAGAGTGTAAGGAATTGAGAGAGTAAGTTGGTTGAAGGTGGTGTGAAAAATGAAAGAAAAGGGTTGGTATTTATAGAAAAAAAAGGAAGAAGAAAGTGAGAGGGGGGGGGGACGATTTCAAGAGGGGGGGGGTGGTGAGGTGGTGATAATGGTTGAGTGTGTAAGTAAGATAAATGATGGTGTTTGGGCTTGACTTCTATTTTTTTTTGTTTATTATATACAATATATATATATAATTATATACATGTTTTTATATATAAATGTATATAATTTATTTATTTATTTATTATTATTATTATATATTTTTTTTCTATTTATTATTATCTTTTTATATATAAATATATATATATATATACATTTGCTTTTGGTGACGCTTGTCACAGTTTGATCCTACAAGAACATCTTTATGACGGTTGCGAGGTGTACAAGATCATGTTATTATAAGAATTCTGCAATAGGTGGAAGTTCGGCACAACATAATTTTGACAAAACTCTAAATTGAGGGCTTTTTACTTTTTTTAATTAAATTTTAATTGGTTAATTGGGTAATATATAGATCCCATAATTTGGCGTGGTGAAAAGTGATCACTATGAAGCTAAGTGATTGATTAAGTGGTAGGAGAAAAAAGTGATCGATAATGTGTGACCACTATTTGTACTCTTATAAATAAACTTATAAAATGGACAAGACGTGCTTAATGTATATATAAAATATATAGAGAGAAAGGGAGTAATTAACTAAAGCAAATATTAAGAAAACTAGTTGGATTGGAAACTAAATGAAGTTGTCTTCCCTTGTTCACATTGTTACATGGAAAAATAGCAACCCAAATACAGTTTTCTCACTTTCAACTTCTTATATATCAATAAACTCAATCTGGATATTTTAGAACAAGTTATTCACCAAATCTTGTAGAGTAAGATTTATAAAGATTTCATATCCTTTCTCTGATGGGTGGAAACTATCCCAGAACAAGAACTCAGAATCATTGGGGCATGTTGGGGTTAGTTTATTACATAAATATGCCACCTCCAACTCTCCAGTTCCACAGCATCCTCTATCTATAACCTTCAAGCCTAATGAAAACCAGAATATCAGTACAAGGAAAAGCTTTTATAAATTTGGAAATTAAATAAATTAAAAAAAAACAAAAAAGTTGGATATTGTTTATACCGTAGTTTTGAGGGTTTTCAATAATGTTTAGAAAAGGATTGTAGAAATCAACAATGGCAACTCTGGATTCAGGAAAACTACTTGCAGAAATCTGAAGCTGTTGTTTTAAAACGCCGTTGAATGTTTGTGCTATATTGTTCTTCTCGTCATCACACCTTCTTTCTAGGCCTCCGGTTAAAGTTCGATGTGTAGGAAGACATCCGTATGGGGGTATGTTAAAGACCGCTATCTTTCTTGCTCCCAGGGTGTTTAGTTCCTTCAAACGATTTTAAAGAACATCTATTAGTTAGTAATCTATTTATTTATGGTAAAAAAAAGTATTTGTTTAATTACTTATATCGGCAATAAAAAAGTATACAAATGTAATGTACGAGTCATTAAGAAAAGTAAGTTACTATTTAGTGGATTGGAGTACTACTCTTTCATTAAAGATGTGCATGTTTGTTGAGATCAAACACTTGGCTAGCTAGTAATTATGATCTATCTTTCAAAGGAAATTTTAGTTGGGTAAATATCATAGATATACTACTTGTTATAGAATAATTGTAGAAATCCGAAAGAAAACTATCACTACAATAAATACATTGATATTTCTCACCTTTTTAGTAATATTTTTACATATTAAAATGTACACATCAGGGTGTGAAAAAATATAATGTGACATATTTTATAAAGTACATCTACATATAAAAATATAAAAAATATAGGGGAAGTATCACATTTATTATTGTGAATAAATAATATAAATAATAAGTTTTCACATTTCTAAATGTGAAGATGTTGACAACATCTACATCTTAAAAGCGTGAATTTTTTTTAATATCTATTCATTATTATATTTGCACAATTTAAAAGTTTGAACTTTTTAAAATTAATTTTACACATTTAAAAGTGTGAGCTTTTTTGTTACTTCTACCTAAATTGAGTTTAAATTATATTATACACATTTTCAAGCGTGACAATTAATTAATTTACTTCACACTTTTGATAAAGTGTGAGGAAATAAGATATTTTTTTGTTGTATATGAAAAATGTTACTAAAATCGAATGCAAATACAAAGACAAAAGAAAAAAAAAGTCTATAAATAAACAAAACAGGAAAACCGTAATAGCTAATATGGGTCCTAATTAAGCTAAACAGGACTTTGATATTATATATAACCCTAATAATAATAGCTAGAGAATTAGTACCTGTAAAAAGTTCAAGATTAACTTTACCAACATGTTTATATAAGCTGGAACATCATATTGTGGGGTTCTAAGGGGAAGGGAAGCAGTTAGATCGTTGGTGCCCGCTACTACCACGACAACACTGTTCTTGATTATATTATCGGTCGCTTCCACTCCAACTTTCCTCTTTAGCTTCTTGATACATTCTTTGAACATATCCAATTGACGCGATATTGGTATAGCAGTCTAATTGTTGTATATGCCCAAATTAACATGTATAAACAAACGCGAACACATATTAATTCGTGTGCACATATATAACACAGTTTGAAATTATTAAAGATCAAGAATATGATTAAGGGCATACCGTTGTTTTGATCGTAAGAGGATCATACCCACTTGCACCAGAAGCAAAACTTACACCCGTTTGAAGATCTTTGTCATTTAAAGAAGGGTCTAAATATGGAGGAAGATAGTCCTTAACTCCAAATGCCCTGGCTTTGAATTTCATGTCAAATAATTGAAGTTATATTAGAGAATATTATTAAATTACTTGAAATCAACAGTTTTAAATTTTAGTCAAGTTACTTAATTACTAATTAGTTCTTATAGTGTTAGCTAGGGTTTCTGGATCCCTATTTTTTTAAAAGGAATTTTCAAATTAGCAGGGTTCTTTGAAAAATCAAGTCATGCTTTGATGTACGCAGCCGGCAGCCTAACTATTTATATGGTGTTCCCTGCACTTCCCATCCAATATCTAGATCCCTATATATGTATTAATTAATTTAATCCCAGATCTTTTAAAAGTAATTGAAAATAATTGTCATAAGAAAATTTCTTTTTGCACTTTCCATTCATAAGTCAACTCTATAATGACTAGCAAGTCCTGAAGTCCAGCACTGTTAATTAATAAGGATCTTTTATTTGATTAGGTCATACAATTAGTGCTAGGATTTGATTCATGAAAATCAGAAAAATGTTGAAAGATTAAGAAAGGTTGAAGGATATCATAAATTAATGTAAAATTTGCTCATAGACAACTACATAATAACATGTATTATTCAACCGGCCAGTGAGCAATGTTGAGTGGTAAAAATTAAGAAAAAAACCTTTTTATTTACGCGTAAAATGGGCGATCTTTTCACTAAATGACCAGTAACTTACTAACTAGTTTGGTGTTAATTAAAGATGTCAAAGAACAAACATCAAAGATAACGTAGATTCAGGTTTACTACATTATCTCTAATACAAAGAAAAATGAAGGTACCGTAAAGATCACATGGCGTTATCCCATTTGAGAACCTTCCGGTTGGTTTTCCACCTTTGAAATCCTTTCCATAAGGGGGGTAATTTGCTTTGGCCAAAGTATTGATGTAGTTATTATTCCCTTGATCAACAAGGGAGTCACCAAATACTAGGACTGCTGATACAGAAACATCTTTTGGCAGAATTTTTGCTCCATTGCTGCTGCATAAACAAATAGAAGCATATAGACAAAGGATAATAATCCTAGCAGCAGAAAGAAACATTATGAAAGATATTAAGAAAATAATTCTTTGGTATATAATAGGAAGAATAAGACCAAAATTTGATAGAGGGCAATATCTTTGGATCTATGGACTGAGTTATATAGTGATGAATTGTGTAAATGTTTCTTCCATGTTGAAAATGTCTGTTTTTTTAAGTAAATTAATAATGATTTATCCTTTAATTAAGGTCCAGCCTCAAGTCAACCATTCTTCATCTTGGTTGTTTTTCTAGCTGGCAGATCTTATTCTCATGCAACTAAGATTTGAAGCTTCCTTAATTATTTATATAAAGTCTTGTATGCGTGTGCATTTTACCAATGGTAATATTAAAAATGCTGATCACGCAAGAAGCATGAGGAAAGATGTAGAAATGATTAAATTCAGAATGAAATAGTGAAACCTCGAAAATACAAACAATCTTCCACGTTGAAAATGTGTCATAAGTTTAGATTGTTAACATGTCATAATTGGTATCTATTTGTAACATGTTATAATTGGTATCTATATGTTATATTCACTTGTAACGAGTCATAATTGTATTTATGTGTTATATTCACTTCTAAGGGGTCAAAATTGCTATGTATGACTTATATTCACTTATAACGGGTCAAAATTGCTATGTATGACTTATATTTACTTGTAACGAGTCATAATTGGTTGACGTGTTTGTTTTAACGTTATTAAGTATATATTCATTTAACGTTGGAACCCCCTAGCCTCATTGACCGGTATGCTCTAATGCATTCACGTAATAGCGTCTTTACTCACAAGGCTCTTGCTGAAAAACATGTAAGTAATTATTTATATTTTATATACTTAACATATGATAGAATATATAGATATATGTAGTGGAGTGTTCATGCGAAAAGCATCTAATTTGCCAAAAGTGCGAGAAGCAATTTTAGCCATTGATTAGTTTTTTATCACTACAAGAAATCTGGGCGACACCAATAGGCGCGACATAAGGCAATAGAGGCGACACCCAGTTATGTCACGCCTATTGCCCTATGTCACGCCTATTGGTGTCACCACTAAAGCCAATTAAAAAAAATCCCGGCAATCTTTCCCATCTTTTTTCGGTGTCGCCCTTAACTTTTCACTTCCCCATCCTTCAGAAACACAATCTGCCTCTCGATCGAGACCAACCTCCGCTCGCCTGCCACTACCGTCGCTCCTCCGCACCACCACCGCTCCTCCGCCCCACCGCCGCTCCTCCGCCCCACGCCACACCTCACCGACATTTCATCTTCCTTCCTCACCTCCACCATCAAGTATGTTTATTTTCAAGATCTTGTACCCTAAACTAAATGATAATTGTTGTTTGGGGGTTTGAAGTTTGCTTATTTTGTTGTTAACTCTTGTTATAATCTTGCTAATTAGAGTTTTTGATTTTGATTTTGTTCATTTTGTGCACTACTAGAAAAATTGAGATCTCCGACGAAATTTTGCGACGGATGAAAACCGTCGCTAATTAGCGACGGATTTGCGATGGATTTGCGACCGAATCGAGATACAAAGATATCAAGTGCAAACCGTCGCTGTTCCATCGCTAATTTGCGACGGATTTGCGATAGATCTTGATTCCATCGCAAATCTGTCGCAAATTAACGACGGAACAAAACCATCTCTAATTCGTTGCTAATTAGTGACCGATTTCAAACGGATTTGCGATGGATTTGTGACCGAATCGAGTTACAAAGATATCAAGGGCAAACCGTCACTGTTCCGTCGCTAATTTGCGACGGATTTGCGATGGATCTTGATTCCATCGCAAATCTCTCGCAAATTAGCGACGGAACAAAACCATCTCTAATTCATTGCTAATTAGCGACCGATTTCAAACGGATTTGCGATGGATTTGCGACCGAATCGAGTTACAAAGATATCAAGGGTAAACCGTCGCTGTTCTGTTGCAAATTTACGACAGATTTGCGATGGATCTTGATTCCATCGCAAATCTGTCGCAAATTAGCGACGGAACAATACCATCTTTAATTCCTTGCTAATTAGCGACCGATTTCAAACGGATTTGCGACAGAATCGAGTTACAAAGATATCAAGGGCAAACCGTCGGTGTTCCGTCGCTAATTTGCGACGGATTTGCGACCGAATCAAGTTACAAAAAACTCACGTGAGTTGTTCTTTGATGTATTAATACTACCGTGAGTGGGGTGTGTGTGTGTTTTGTTGTGTGTGTGGGTGTGGGTTATGTTGTGTGTGTGGGTGTGTGCTTTGTTTCCATATCTCCTTCGTGATTCAAAGATTTGTAGGCAGTTGCACTCTTTGGTTAATCCCCTCCATGTAATTTTGTATGTAAGTATTCCTCGCCTTAATCCATATATCTCCTTCATTGATTAGAATCTTCATATGTGTTTCGAATGTTGCCTTCTCCATCAAATGTTTCATTCTTAAGTGGGTTGGTTTGATTTTGTAAACTGTAAACATAAGAAATAATATCTGGTATACTAAGATGAAGAAGGAAAGGATTTAAGTCTTTATGACAATTTGTTTTTTAAAATCTGCTTTGAAGAAAATATGGGATCATCTTGTCAAAATTTTGTGTTTTTGACATTGAATATTTGTATGCTTTGATCCATTTATTTTAACCTCTTAGGATAACACTTGTTAATCCAATAGAACATACAATTAAGATCATAAAGGATATGTAGTTACAAAGTAAAGGTATAGAACAAACAAAATTCTAAACTAATATAAACTTCAAAGTTGAAACTACTAAAGAAACATATTGTTGATCGACTAATTGGAAAATAAATTTATTGTAAAGACTTTATTTGCAGTAGACCAAATAGGTTCCTTTTTATGGCATCTTTGTAATTAGCTTGAAAGTTAATGGTAGAGAAAAAATAAGGTAAGGGATATGATTGTCATTTTGTAAAAGAAATTATAATTAATTATACCATCCCTCCTCCACGATCGGCCCCCAACCTCCCTTTTTTATCTTCTCAAATTTCCATTTTTCTCCAAATCTTAGCCACCCCATTTCTTTCATTCTCGCTTCATGATTGGCCTACAAACAACACATTGAGCATCCACCGCCTACAAAAGCAACCATTAAGCACCTGCATCTTCCACTCTCGTTTTAAGTTCCACTGCAATGTTCACGATGAGGTCGTCGCTCCTAACCATACCCCTCTTTCTCTCTTAAGTTTCGACAGCTATCCATCCTTGCAAGGACTCCGTGGGATTTTTTTCTAGATCTATGCATGTCGATATTGCGGCCTCATCACCAGCACGTGTATAACCATGGTGGAGAACATCGTTGACATTGATGTTTTTATATGGATTTTTAGAATGGTAATGGTAAATGACTATCAAAGCATAGACCTTTCTCCTTTTATTTTTAGTTTTAGTTTTTTTTTTCCCGGATCTGTACATTATTTCTTGTGTAGAATTGTAGCCCATTTCATCAATGAGCTAAGTTTCTTATATAGATTTGTGAGTTTTAAAGTATATATTTTTGTCATTGTAGTTGAATACAGAACAAGGTGTTTTTCAATTTGTTTAGATTTGTTCATTAATAAACCTATTCATTAGTAAACGTATAAACAACTATCTTTTGTAATAAAAAATAGCATGTTTTTTTTGGGTTACGGTTTTGTATTGACATGGAAAGATTTATTTATAATAAAATAGCTGAATTTGATTTTAAATGGGAAGATCTGTTTAAAAAAATCGCTGTTAATACTTATTCTGATAACCGCATGATTTCAAAGTGTATTATGGGTTCCCGAATGAATATTTATTGTTAGGGAAAATTTGATATTATGCATGTAATAGCGAACCAGTGAACTTCGAATTATACGCTTTAAGAAGTTTATTAATGGTCTTGATAACCGTTGAGCGTGGATGTGTTCACTAATGAATACTGTATTCATAATGAAAAATATGCAAATCGTAAGTTGTGTTTAGTAATAAACAACTGATTAATAATAAAGTAAAAGTAAATTTTAAAAATCTAGAAAAAAATTTAGTTAGAGAGAAAATAATTAATTTGAAAGAGGAGAGAGAAAATATTTTTGTTTATTAATTTACCCTTTTAAATTAAATATAAATATTAATTATGATTAATGTGAATCACAAGATCAAAAACCAATCCATGACTGAAATTGCTTCTCGCCCTTCTCGCAAAAAAACACTTCTCGCATTAAACCCTCCCCTATATATATATATATATATATATATATATATATATACATATACATAGGAGCCACTTTTCATATACCCTTGATCTACATTCCAACACAATATACCCCAGGTTCTGAAATTAACTCTTTTGAATTCGTTTTGTGTGTACTCATACGTGGGTAAAGAATAATTTGAAGCATAAGAGACATATTCCTTGTATACGTGTTAACAATTCTATGAGGTACTTTATATCCTTAAGATGGATATTTTTACCAAGTTTGTAAAAAACTTATAGTTTTCATGTTTTTTCTTCATCTATATATATTATATGTTTTTAGATATAGTGTAATAAACATTTATGGGATAATTATTATCTAAACAATGGGCTCGAACGGCCCGAACCCAACTAATTAGAATTGTTATTATAGTTGGTTTACAAATTTGAGTAAATTGGTTTTTATGTATTAGTGAATAGTTTTGGTATGATATAATTGTCATATTGTTAATTGAGTTGAATGTTAGTATGATACTAACATTGGTTATGTATCTCTTGCAGTTTTGAAGTCTTTATGTAATTATAAACTTAAGTAAGTCATAATCTCTAATTAATAAAGTCGCAAGCCCGAACAAATTAGCTTATTAAACTTCATATAAGCTAGAAAAATAAGTTAATCTAAACTAGCTTGCACTTTTGGTTTTTGGCTGAAATTTCTATTTATAATGATTTTATTATGTCTATATTTTATAACATAGTATTGATTGTACTCTGTGTTTCTTCCGATAGGATTTCTTGAATCTTTTTCATTTGCTCCCCAATAGGAAAAAGCATGTAACCATCCTTGATGATGTTAGCGGTATCATAAAACCAAGAAAGCGAGAATGAAACAAACGAAGCAATCATTTAGAGTATGTGATCATTTTTATCTAATGATCATCACCTTGCTGGTTTACTGGATAGTTGGTTAGGAGATTGTTTTATGAAGTGTTTATGATTAACACCGATTAGACCGTGAAATTGTTAATTTCAAACTAAAGGAATCTGGTTCTTGTGCTGAAATTTCACATAAATTTTGTTCACGATGACATTACTTTTGGGTCCTCCAAGTTCCGGGAAGACAACATTGTTATTGGCATTGGTTGGGGTCTTGATAAGGAGCTTTTACGTAAATTTCTTGTTTATAGGCGTTCTTCAATTTTATTGACAAAAAACACAAAGAAAAAATGAAAAGGAAATTAATTAATTTATAATACTTAATTATCTTGTTTCGAATAAAAAGTAATTAATTTTTACGTATGATATAATTGTCATATTGTTAATTTAGTTGAATGAGATTTCGCGGTCATTGTTTGTGTTTATGTTTTAAGTATGAGTTTAAGTGTTGTAAAATATATGTGTTCAAGCGGGTTTTGATATATTAATTGTTTGAATAATTGATTAGTGTGTGTGATGTGTTTAAGTGTGGATAATATTTTCTTGAACGACGCGTAGTAAGTCTTTATGGGATATATGTAATTGGGTCATAATTGATCTGTGTGGGTTCTATGTACTTGTAACGGACCATAATTGGTAATATGAGTTATATTCATTTGTAACAGGTTGTATCGGCTCGGTATATATTATTTTGACTTTAGTTGTTTTATAATAAATGACTTATATTTATTTTGTAGCCGGAAATTGAAGTTATTCTTAGTGAACAGATGTTTATAGCGAGAATCGTGAGCGCCCCAAAGTGATAACGGGTCGGAGATTATCGGGAACGAGAATGATGATAATGATGATGAATCGTGGTTTATGTTTGATATGTTAGACTTTGTTTTTTGTAAAACAATTACTTAAAACAAGTATTATCTTTTGGATCGTGTATTATGAATTTATGTATTTTATATGATAGATACATATTAGTTATATATTTCCGGATAGAGCTTTATTATTATTGCATAATTTTAACTGAATTTATTTGCATTTTAGAGGGAAAACGGTTTTTTTAAAGCAATAGCAGCGACGGTATTAGTGGCGACATAGAGTAATAGGGGCGATAGTAGTAGACGCGACTTCTAAGCAACATCGGCAACGTAATAGGGGCGACATGTCGCCCCTAAAGACAATAGGGGCGACTTTTTGGGGGCAATAGGGGCGACTTTTGTCGCGCCTAATACCCCTTTTTTGTAGTGAATCTTGTGGTTTACACTAATTATAATTAATATTTTTATTTAATTCAAAAGGGTATATTAGTAAACAAAATTATTTTCTCTCTACTCTCTCTAATTAATTTTTCTCTCTAATTAATTTTTTTCTAGATTTTGTTTATTTTTTTATTATTTTCTAAATTCATCATTTTTAGAGGAATTTATTTATATATCCGAGTGTTCATTAATGAATTATAACATTTTGATAGGATTTTTTTATATTTTATTAATAAAAACAAGAACTAATATTTGTGTTCAACTGTGAACGAAAATAATTAATTTATACTTTTGTTTAGTAACGAACAATCTTAAAATATACAAAAGCTTAACAATGAACAATTATCAAAATACATGTACAAAGGTTATGTTCATTAATAAACAAATATTTAAACCTAAATACATATACAACAATTCTATTCATTAATAAAAAATAACTTATCATCGGTGAAAGAAAATAAAAATCACTATGAACAACAACCTGGAACAAAAATTAAAAAAAATAATAGAAATTTAAATAAATAAATAAAATCTGTAAAACAGAATAGAAAAGAGTCGCCAATGAACAGTGAATAGACTCGCCTCGCGGTGGATCGGCGGCGGCAGCGGTTCAAAGTTGTTTTCAAGAGTGATAAAAACCCTCAAATGGTGTTCAATGGTGGTGATCTTAAAATTCAATCATACAAACCGAAAAACATTTTATGATCTTTGATGGTTGAAGGCGGCAGTAGGTGACGATGTGTATGTGTTTACGAGTGACAGCGGTGTTAGGCAGCGATGGCGGTAGAAAGCGGCAGCGGCGGTGGCAACGGGACAGCAGCGGAGATTGTGCGGAGAGAGATGGAGGATTTTCAAGATCTGACCTGCGACGATGATGAGGCAGATCGTCAATGATGGTTTGGCAGCAAACACGCGACGATGATGGTAGATGTGCAACAAAACCACGAGGAATGAAATGGGACAAATAGGCGGCGGTGATGGCATTAGCGAGGCGAGTCCTTGAACGTCCCCCAATGTCGATGATGGTTGGAACGGGCGGAGATTGTGCGGAGAGAGATGGAGGATTTTCAAGTTCTGACCTGCGACGATGATGAGGCAGATCGTCAATGATGGTCTCGCAGCAAACACGCGACGATGATGGTAGATGTGCACCACGAGGAATGAAATGGGACAAATAGGCGACGGTGATGGCATTAGCGAGGCGAGCCCTCGACCGTCGACATGATAGTTTTTTTTAGGGGGCCGACGGTCACCGAAGAGAGAGAGGACCTTTAGGGCTAGGATTTTTTTGGAGAAAGATTGAATACGGGATAAATATGGGAGGGATAGACGGGGGAGACGAGAGAGGAGTGTTTATTTATAAAAATACCCATTTCTATTATTAGTTAATACCATTTAAATTAAAATTATTTACAAAGCTGCCACAATCACTTATAACCATTGATTAAATAATCTAAGGTTCAGGACCTCTTCTCGCATTTTTTGCAAATAAACTACTTTTCGCATGAACCCTTCTCAATTATATATATATATATATATATATCTCTCTATATATTTATATATCTATATATATATATATATATTCGAGATAATAACTCACAACTTCAGGTATTAGTGTCAATCTTCCCTTATCTTATTAGTGTCAATCTTCCCTTATCTTTCAAAAATCAGAATCAGCTCAACACGGATGTGGCTCGTGATGAATGGTCTAGCGATGAAGACAATAGTTATAATTAGTTTGTTAAAAAACATATGATTGGTTTTAAAACATTTATGCTAACTTGGAACTATTGTTTGTTTCGTATAAAGTACTTGTTTGAGATCATTATACATGTTGCGTTGTTTTATTGTTATTATTGTGGTCTAGAATTAGAAGGTTTATAATTATTATCCGGAAATACCAGATGGAACAACAAATAACAGCAAGGTGCTATAAAAAAATTTTGACACTTTTTTGCGGCGACATGTCGATTCAAAAGACTATTACGGCGACAAGCTATTACAATTTATTAAAAAATAATTAAATATCACTCGCCCCTAAAAATCGATATCTCGCCGCAAAAAGGGTTTAATATATTATTAATTATTAAAAATTAATTAAATAAGTGTCGCCGCTAAAAATGAAACCTCGCTGTAAAAAGTGTTTAATATATTATTAATTATTAAAAAATAATTAAATAAGTGTCGCCGAAAAAAGAAAAAATGTCGCCGCAAAAAGTCTATACGTGGCAAGATCTGGGCCGGTGAGTTTCGCCGCAAATAGAGAAAATTATCGCCGCAAATATGTTTTTGGGACGAGTTTTTTGCAGCGGACTCTTTACAGCGACATGCCGCCTCAAAAGACCTTTTGCGGCGACATGTTGCTCTTTTGAAGCAACATTTTTCGCCTCTAAAAATCTTTTTTTTTGTAGTGAATGTGCTTTCTTCATTCATGAAAGATGTGATCTTTACACAAGAAATAACACTGAGATTATCAAAGAACACCTTGGTAACCTTAGTGGCATCATCAAGTTCTCCGAATAACCCTCTCTTCCTCGGTAAAGGGCAACACAACTATTGACTGTAATGAGGTTTTCCAACTAATAGCATGTAAACACATTGCCAGTGATCTCCATTTATCTAAGTCTTTACCATGATCTCTATTAACATAAGCAAGCATCCCATCATTAGATTTACCAAGCTGTAAACAAAAAGAAGATCCTCTCAACTGCATTTCAATGTTCTTTTCTCAAGTGCTCCGTATATCTACTAACCATTCTCACCGAATAAGCCAAATCATGGTGCCTACAAATCATAGCATACATAAAAAAGATCCAATGTCACTAAAGTATGGAACAACTGCTATATACTTTGTATTAGTGTTCATAGGACTTATTGTGGATGATAGCGTGAATTAAGCTGCAAAGCGCATGTTGATAGGCTTTATTTCATTTATTTCTAAGAGACATAGGACTTTCACAATTTCTATACCCAAAATATTTTTTAGAGCTCCTAAGTCCTTGATTTCAAAGTCAGCTTTTTCTTGGTCTTCTAATTTCAAAATCGTCATCATATATTTCACTACGATCAACGTGTCATCATCTACATATAAGAGTAACTAGATCGCAGAACCATCGCCACACTTCATGCGATATAGTTGCATGTGCTCAATTTGTGACTAGTCATAAATGAATCAAACCTCTTATATCATTGTCTAGGACATTGCTTGAGGCCCTAAAGAGATTTATATAATTATACACGTAGTCTTCCTTGGCATGAGCTACAAAACCCTCAGGCTTGTATATAAATATATTTCCCTCAAGCTCGTCATGTAAGGAAGTTGCAGTATTGTCAAGTTGCTCTAATTCATAATCATTAGAAGTAACCAAACCTAATAATGCATGAATAAAAGTGTGTTTAACAACAGGATAATATATGTGAGTATAATAAAGTGTGTTTAACAATTAGGAATAAAATTTAAGAATGTGATAAACAATTACTAATTAGAAAAAATAGAAAACAAATAAAAATAAGATAAATATGAGAGTTTAGAATGGGAACGATCAAGAAAAGAAGTGTTCTCGCTTAGATTCGATTAGCCCTTATTTATGGTTAATTTCAAGATAGTGCAATGAATATTATTTATCATATACCGATTCATGAATTGGTTAGATCTCTTGGTCAGAAACTCTAATCCTATAATCATGAAAACACTAATTAATCCTATGGTCATGGGATCAAGTACTACCACAATTAGTCAACAAATTCAAATTATGCAACAAAATTGATTATTATTGTTCATTCAATCAATCAATCATAATGATCATCACATGCAATTGTTCACACATTAAAGCTAACTACTTTGTCATATAACTCTAGAATTGGTCAATCGCTAGTCACAACACCTAATGGTCTTAGATAATCAGGATAAAAGCATTCATAAATAAATTGTTCCTCAAACTTATGCAAACTCGGTCAATAAAAAACAAAGATGTAAGCTTTAACACATATGGATTCTATATTAAGCAAGACATGACAAATATATAACTACTAAAACATCCCATTCATTGAAATCAAATCATAAAACAAAGGTAATCTCATCTAGAAAAAACAATGGTATTTAACCTATAGTAAGAAGAAAAGAACACTTGAAAGTCATAGTTAGCATTCTAAGCATAGAACATAAAGCAAACCGGATGAAATATGATGATTCTTCAATTCAGATTCTTCAAACTTGAGCTCACATTCCTCTCTCAAGCTTTGAAATCACTTCTAGACACTCTTTGCCGTCATTATGGAACCCAAAAATCACATATATGTCCCCTAGGGTCAAAATTAATGCTAAATTTATAGATTTCACATTTTGGACCTATCGCATCGTGTTAGGTTTATGTCGCTTCGCAACCATTAAATCATTCCGCTAACTTTTTGGACTAGGATTCTTGTCAAGTCGCGAATATTTCTTCAACACATTGCAACCTTGTCTTATCCTGAATTCACCATTAAAATCAGATTGTATTTCTTTGAGAGTCTAGTTTTCATGGCCGCTTGAATCACATTATTCTGAGTTCGTATCTCTGAGATATCATCAAAATAGTGAAGGTGTGTCAAAGCACACAACTTTTCTCATTTTCTTCTGTCTCAAAACTTCTCATTATTAGCCTTTTTAACTTATCCAACAAATTAAGATACTAAGTATCTTTTGAGTTATTTATGAACAATACAAGCTAAAAATAAACAACATATCACATAAAATATATATCTATATAAGGCGATATCATAACAACTCACTGAATCATAGTGGTCTAAACAAAAGTAACATCCCTCGACATGATAACCTTTTTTAACTCAAAATTCCATAGTTTATATCCTTTTACTCCAAGATTGTACACAAAAATACACGTTTAACTACCCATGGTTCTAACTTCCGGTTGTCAAAAGATGCATAAGCTGGATAACCAGATGGTTAAAATCTATATAATTAGCATGTTTATCAAAGAGCTTAAGTTTTCATTTCCCCAACTTATTTATTTGTTATATATGATATAGTTTTGTAACCAAATAATAAGAAAAAAGAAAATGAGGGACATTATTGACATTTCATCATAGTGCCTATGTATAAAAGGGCTTGGAATATTTTTAAAAAGTCGATCAAAATCTTGTGTGTTTGGGCTTGAAGAATTGAGAGAAAAGGATAACTAAGAAGGAAGGTTGGATTCTTGACAATTTAGAGTTAAATTAAAAACGTTTGGTTAAACAAGTGTAAAGGTATAATTCGAGTTATGAAACTACATTGGTCAATTTGTAAATAGAATATTTCCATAACATGTCTTGTTAATCAACCAATCTCAAACGAACGATGAAAATTTTAAACAAAACTTTACCGACATTACAAATCTTAAACCCAAACTTGACATAATAATATAAACAACTCAAAATTGTCAAAACCAAGTTCTGTGGTGTTACTCTAATCATATCTGACCATATCCAAAGATAAGTAGCATTACAAAAACTGTTCCTCAAAAAGATATACACAACCACGGCAACCTAAATCTCACAAGGCCACCTAGTTCTTACAGGAAAAACAACGCAACATTAACTATAAATAGCTAGTGAGTACAGACTAAGCACAAGTTTCAATAAAGCGAGCCACAACATAGGAATAAGCAATCAATGTTATCCTAACACATAGAGGAGTGCTAACAAGATCAGTAGGTGTCATATCTTGCGGGATAGCTAGTCCAGCTCAATGACTCTGACTAGGGTATTAGACAAAACCAACCACGCTGGTGGGTGAGCATATAGCGGTCTAGCGTGCACGTTACGGAGCCATACGGTCACTTAGGCTTAGCGGGTAACCGAGTACCCCAACTTTTCAGGAACGGTGCAACTGCAAAACCTATGACCCGGAATGGACCCTCGAGTCACCGTTTAATCCCGAATTATGACCCATATATAACCACAAGATCCGGACAATCACATACCACATAAATAATCCATTCCAGGCTCAATAGTATGCATGCATTTCACAACAAACAGATATTAAGCATTACATATCATACCTGATGCACATGTATATGAATACATGTATAACATATAAAAACAACATGGTAATACTTAATCCTTTATCTCTATCGCATATATGAGGATTTAGGATCTACAACATATAGCTCACCGTGGCATTGGATTAATTAATTAACATACAAATCCCTCTTTATTGAAACCTATGAAAGCCGACAAACTCCGGCTCTTTTAGGTCGTTAGACGCACCTATAACATCGTTACTCATATTTAGACATTACACACAAGGTACCATTTCTAGAATACTGATAGTAATCTCCTAATGACATCTTAATCCATTTATTAGTCCACACATACTTTCCAAATGTTAAAACACAAGAAACAGCGAAACTGTTACCTTGCAGCAGTAAGCCTTCTTGCTTGCGCCCACACGAGGATCTCCTGCTCCTGCAAGCAACCTAAACAACTTCCTTGCGGCCGCAAGTACTATCCCTTGCGCCCGAAAGCATGCCTGTTACAGTCCAGGTCGGACGACTTCCCCTGTGCCTATTTTCACTCCAACTCGAATATTAACTGACATTTACTCAATTCCAGTGTTTGTATACATCAAAGGACACCAAGACAACACCATAAACATACTAATTACATATTTCAACAACTAACACAAGAATCAAACTCAAATTCACCCTTTTGACCCATTTGAGCAAATTCTTGAATTTATTGAAAATTTAATCCATAATAATTATTCATAAACACTTGCAAATGTTGTAGAAACTAATTAGAACACACAATTTCAGTTCTTGAATCCAAATTCAAGTTTGACCCATCTTGACCTACAACCAAATGATGAAGAACATGGAGATGTATGTAACATCGTGACTATGGGCCTAGTAGTGGCATAGGCCTTGGTAAGTACACGTGATTATTAATTGATTAAATGTTTATTTAATTATTTAGTGATAAACTTTTAATTAAGTTTAATATATGAATATTTGTGTGCACATGCGTGTCTGTGTTTGTGAATATATATGACTAAGCATGGGATTATAGAATTGTATACGCCTCCTGCTTTGAAGTTTGTGTAAGCATGCGTGGGTTTTTAAGAGGATAACCATGGATGAACATGGAGGAAACCTCCATGAATGGGTTTTGTTGTTCTTGAAGGTTTTGGTGATGTTAGCATGTTCTTGATATTATATACATGTTATATGAAGCATTAAATATGTTCTAGAAGTGTTTATAGTTGAACTCAGAATTGGATATTGGATTTATGTGAATGGAAATTTGTTGGTTGAGAAATGAAGAAGATGATGTTGAAATCCATTGAATGATGAATTTTGACATGAGGAATTCTGATACAATGATAGAATCCCGTACTCATGAAATCTGGTGTCTTGAAATCCGGATACCCTGAATCCGTTATTGTTGGAATCCGGTATTCCTGAATCCGATAAAGAGGGAATCCGCCAATATTGAATTCCAAAAGAATGAATCCGATGGTGGATTCCGACATGATGAAATCCGATGGTGGATTCCGATATATTGAAATCCGACACTTTGAGGTGGATTTCCTTGAAATCCGATAGTTATGATGTTTGTTGATTCTGTAATGCTATATGCTAAATGTACATGCATATATGAATTTCGTTTGGTGTATATGACTAAACAAGATATAAATATATGTTTGATATATATTTATGAATGGAATACTGATGTCAGTTTTATATGTTCTCAGGAACAGACAAGGCACAGTTACATTAGATCACTGAGTAGGAGTTCGAGAACTCGAGGTGAGTGGATGTTTACTCATAGATGATATTAGTTGTAACTGGTTTTGGTTGCAGCTGTTTATGGATTGACGCTTGGATAGACTTCATGTTTGATAATTGATTAACTGGTTGTTTGTTAATTGATTGTTGCGTAAATTGATTGTTGTGTCAGTGATATGTATACATGTTTGATTGGGAAGTCAGTTTCGGCTGAGCATATGGGTTGGGTTTATTTGCTATTGGCTAATCAGTATTTGGATATTTTGTTGCATTTGTTGCAACTTAAGGGTAATACTGTGTGAGAATAGCAAATAAACTATCGGTAAACCTTTGCTTTGGCCGGCATTGGTTGTAGGTTCCTGCAAAACAACCAGTCTTCCCGGGACACGATTATTTGTTGATTTGTTATCATGTGGTTGTGGCTAATATTCTATTGTGGTTTACTTTCATTTACTTAGCTTTGTGCTAATCCCCTACCTCTCACTGTTTTAACAGGTTTTTGGTAAGTCAGCGGCTCGACTGAGAGTGGTTAGCTTCGGGAGTTATTGACCAATCCTTTGATAATTCATTTGTGATGAGCCATAGTTTTTGTAACACTGATATTATGAAATTTGGTTGACTCAGAAAACTGTTTGTTTATTTTCAGTTGTAAATACTTGTTGTATTTTATGTCGCTTCCGCAGTGTTTTAAAATGAAAAATATGGGTTGAAAATATGGTGTTACAAGTTTGGTATCAGAGCCTTGTTTTGGCGATGTGAGCACAATTGGAAGTGTTACATTCCTAAATCTTGGCTCGTGATGGGTCAATTACTCCTTGGGTGTGGGATTGGGGTGAATGAGAGTATTGTGGAGTTTAGTATGTTATGTACTAACGGATTTATCTAATAAATCGTGAGATGATGTAATTGTTACAGAAAACAATGGCTGACAATGAAAACTTAACTGGTGCCCCCACTGTTCCGTCTGCAGTGGAAATTCCTACAGCAACTGCAGAAATTATTCAACATGCTGGTACGTCTGGTATAGCTGAAGTTGAAAGGGATGAGTATATCTTTCAACTTGAGGGACAGTTACAGGATCTGAGAAAAGAGTTAGAACTTCAACGACAGGTTACTATAACTCAACCACCGGTTATCACCATAGCTTCAACCACACCTGAGGTACCACCAATTTTCCCAGCTATTAGTACTCTTGCAGAGATTCCTCCCGTATCGATACCACTACCACCGATATCTCAACCGACGTCTCAACCGTTTTTCTATCCTCTATTTCCTCGGGGATCGTTTTCATATCCCTACATGAGATTTCCTCCAAATATGGGATACATGCAACCATGTACCTACAAACAATTACTGGATCGCGAGCCTGCATAATACCATGGTAGCACCAATCCTAACGTTACCGTGAAGTGGTTGCGAGATACAGTTTGAATTTTGGATGCTTGTAACTGCGAGGATGGAGTCCGGTTTGCTACATGGATGCTGAACGGAAGGCAATGGTATGGTGGGATTCTATAACTACACATCTTCCTAGAGCTCAAATGGATGCAATTACTTGGGATCAATTTCTATAATAAACTATGTGAACATTATTGCAACGCGTTTGAGTTGAACAAGATTCAGAAGGAGTTTATGGATTTGCATATGACGGAGAGGATGTGAGTTTATGAGTTAATAGAGAAGTTTAATGAGAAGCTGAGGTTTGTGACTCAGTGGGTGCCGGATGAACCTTCACAGGTTCAACATTTTATTGGAGTGTTACTTCCAGAGTACAGGAGCACGACCAGGTAAGCTAGATCGTTGTCTCAGGCGTTTACCTTGGCCAAGTCTGCTGAGGGAGATATTCAAGCAAGGGAAAAGTTGAACCGAGACAAAACGGCTTTGCAAAAGCCAAAGTATGAGCAAACTAGTAAACAACAGAAGAAGAAGTGGCAAGGAAATCAGTCTCAGGGAAGTCAGAGCCGTAAGGTAACAACAAGGGGCTCATATGTGAAATCACAGTGGTGTACACGGTGTAGATCTACCCATACTGGGCCGTGTACTGCTCAAACCATGCGATGTATACGTTGTGGAACTTCTGGGCACGAGGCGAAAGATTGCAGGTTCCTCGTAATGTTTGTTGGAATTGTCAAAAGGAAGGGCACCGAGCGGGTGAATGTCCTTCAAGAAGGAAGTGAGGGACGGGGACAGGGGCAGGGGCAGTGGCAGTTGGGCGTCCTCAGTAGGGCAGAAAAGAAAGAACCCTCCGACACCTAATGGTAGGGCTTTTTAGATGACAGTAGATGATGCTACTGCTACCGATGAGGTTATCACCGTGCTCGCGTGTTGTTTGATTCTGGAGCAAATCGCTCTTTTATCTCTTTAGCATTTTGTGATAGATTAAAATTGCCTACCACTGTTATTTTTGAACCACTTGAGATAGAAGTAGCGGATGGTAAGATAGTTCATGTTACAACTTTTGTGACGGGAGCTGAGATTGATATTGATGGTAGATACTTTCGAGTGTCATTCCTTGTATTACCTTTGGTTGGTTTTGATGTGGTTTTGGGGATGGACTGGTTAAGTAAGCATAAGGCGAGTATTAAATGCCACATAAAGTTGATTTCTTTTCTGTGCTAGCCCACCAGGTAGCACCTCGGTAATCTGGAAGCAAAGGTCCCACAAAATGTTGTATGTGTGATACCTCATAAGGCACCCATTGTTTCATGGAACGTAACTTCTCGTTGAACTGTCTAATTAAATCATCAACTGACATGTTCCCAGTCATCTGTAATTCCATGAACTCCCTTTTGCTTTTGGCAATCTCAAAAGTACTACAGTATTGTTCACAAAGTTTTTCTTGAAATTGCTCATAGGTAATGTTATCTTGTTGTTGCTTGGTAAAATGACCGGTAAAGGAATCCCACCAAACCATTGCATCCTCTTTTAGCATACGAGTTTCAAATTGAACTCTCGATTCGTCCTCACAATTATAAGCATCTAAAGCCTTTACCATCTCACACAACAGTTAAGAGTGATATTTTGTGCTTCCACGATACTCTGAAAGTTTACGGTCAAGAAATTGCTTATATGTACAAGGTTGTTTAAATCTAGGATAAGCAAAAGGATAAGCTCCTTGAGAAGTGAAAGGATAGAAAAATGGCTGCTGCATCACTTGTGTTACATGAGGAAGTGGAACGGTAACCAGCAAGGTTGTTGACTGAGTTGTAATAGTTGTAGGAATCTGAATTTGTTCGGTGTGTGCATGTTTCTGTTGCTCCAAATTACGAACAATATCCCGAAGTTCCTGTAACTCACTTTCCAACTTGTAAATATATTCGCTCTCATCATCTTCATATTCACGGCCCAAAGTACTTGCCTGATTCTTCGTATTTGGGTCACAGGAGTTTTGGTAGGAGTATCTTTGTCAGCCATATGTGTAACAATCACATCACCTCACAACTTATTAGAATAAAGCGTCAGTACACAACATACTAACTATCACAGAGCATCTCCAAACACTCTAATTCCTTAAAGGAAAGTTTGACGCAACACGAGCCAAGATTTGAGAATGCAACACTCTAAGTGTGCTCACATCGCCAAACCAAGGCTTTGATACCAACTGTAACACCGAAAATCTTAAGCCATTTTTTTTCTTCAAATTTTCTATGGAAGCATATCTAATATCGATTAAAAAAATCATTCACAAACATACACACTATATGCAAAAACCATCTAATATTGTGTTTCAAAGATAAACAAAATATGGCTCGTGTTTTTACAAAACAAAATATTAGAGCGCTGGTTAAGCTGTCCTCTAAACAACCCCACAGCTAAATAGTTGTACTCACCGAACCTGCAAAAATGGGTTAACAGTGGGGAATTAGCACAAAGCTAAGTGAATGAAAGCTAAACCACAACAACAATCAGCAACAATCAATACAAAAGCATGTAATCACATATATCCGGAAGACCGCCAGTACGGCGTAGAACCTTTCAACCATTTGCGGGCCAAGGCAAAGGTTTACCGTTAGTCCTCAGCCAATTGGCACAATTAATACAATGTATGCATCTGAAGGGTCTACAACTGCTCAACCAATAGCAAACGGGCCTACCCTAATTCCATGCATAGCTGACTTCTATCATATCACGATACTCGTTACCATCTCACGAACACGTATAAGCCAAATAACACACAAGCAGTTATTCAATCATCAATCATCAGACTAGACTAAACAATCTATCAATCATTAATGACATGCATCACATCAATCATATCAATCATAACCTTTACCATTCGTGAGTTGACATCCACTCACCTCGATTCTCAATTTCACTGCTCAATTATCTAATGTTACCGAGTCTTCGCAGTTCGTGAGAATATAACAACACCGAAATCAGTCATCGATTCATAAATATATATTCACATATATTTATATCAATCATAATCATAAACAACAATAGTTTCACATATGAAACAAGCAAATAGCATGCAACACGAAAGAACCAACATTTAACCAAGTCAAATGGGTCCAAAGTTGGACCATTACAAGTCGGACAGCCCTTGCGCCTGCAAAGGGAATCCGTTGCGGTCGTAAGGCTCCTTTCTCCAACCTAAGTTGCACCACTCTTGCACAAGTCGGACTACCAAGTGCAAGTTAGATCATCAAATTCAAGTTGCACCATCCTTGCGCCCGTAAAGGCAACCCTTTGCGGCCGCAAGGCCATAAGTCGCACCAGACCAAAGTCGGACCATTGTACAGTCGACCTTAAGCCTTTTTTCCCATGTTCGTAACTCAGTTGTAGAAACACATAAATGTAGGTCTGAAATTCTTCAAATCAGTTAAAAATACATCCAAACTATACACAAACTTCATATAACATGTTCACAATTAACAATAACACATCAAAACTCATTAAAGCTTCAAAATCAAGAAAACCCACTTGACAAGTATTTTTTCAAAAACCTCCATTAATGGTGTTCTATATGTTCTACCATCCAACTTAACATAAACATATCAAACTAACATGAATCATGATTTGAATCAATAAGAAACATGTAGCAACCTTTATTTGAAATACCGAACTCACAATCACAATTTCAAAGATTTAAGTTTGCTTATTCTTGAGTTTCTTCAATACTCACGTACACACACTTTTACACACACAAGATATTTGTATGAATGAGGAGGTGACTTACCAAACTCATATATATCCTTTTACATTTTCATTGGTACACGTACACACACTCAAAATCAATTCAAATGAATGATTAAACTAAGCATGTGGTGGCTACTAATTACGATAATTACAATTTTTCAATGTACCACTCTGCTTTCTAACATACAGTCAATCCAATTAAGCAGCCAACTTTAATCATTTATAATACAACGAGGTATTATCTACGGCCCTCGTTCAAGAACGAATTTATCTATCTCATAAATTCATATGATATAAATATATTTATTTTAATCACGTATTTAAATACATAAACACGAAATTAAACATAATCACTGATCGTCAACCCACCAACGACTAGCTCGGGTTTTCGGCCGTTACAAATAGTATCTAACGAGGGGTAAAAATGGATTTTAGGTTCACAAGTCTAAAATTTTAGTATGAAAATAGGGGTTTAAACCAAATGATTTTCTCTTTCAGATAGTAGTCTGCTTTAAAAGTCATTTGATAAAGAAAGTAGAATCTTATTTGAATGATGATAATGTTTTGTTTAGTAATTTAATGAATAAGAGAAGTTCAAATTGTTTCTCTATTTTGTAGATTCTAACAACTTTTCTTTTACAGTGAAGTATGATTTGTAGAGGAAATGCAATTGCCGGATTTATTAAACATGGACATATTTTTATATATAGTTAATTTGTTTAATGTTCTAGGTTTGTTTGTTGTGACTATTTAAAACATTTTAGGTGATTTTGTTTTATTTTTTCTAAACGTTAATGTTGGAAAATATAATTGTCTTGGTTTATTTTCTAAACGTGTTTTTTAAGATTGTATTATATTAATATGATTGTGTTTTGTATCCTGCATTTAGTTTAGGTTTTTGGGATGCTTGAGTGAGTTTTTAAATGGTTTTTTATGTATATTGGTAAATATTTCTTTTTATCAAATTGTGATATACTTATGGACCATCTATTTAAGCAAATTCTAAAGTAAAATATTAGTCATTAAATAGATATTATTTGTAATATCCAAAATTTTATAAATTATAAAATTTATAAATATATAAGAGTAGTTGAATTTTATATGAATATTAATAATCATTGTGTCCATCCTTGTATATTTGTATATGTGATTGTTATATAAATTAGAAAATAAAGTGTAATAGCATAAATACTTCAGGGACTTGAAGTGTAAATTGTGAGTGTTATTATAATTGACCAACTTAGAGGTTAAAGACGTCATTTGGGAGGCTGGAAAGATCCAGAAAGAGAGATAGAGAGAGTGGAACTAGGCTCTTGCAAGAGAAGGAAGAAAATCATAGAGAAATCTTATTGATTGTGTTGTTTGGGCTACCATTGTGTGATTTCTTAAGCTTTATCATCATTTAAGCTTGGTTTTGGAGCAAGAAGGAAGTAAACTAGGTGGGTGGTGATTAAGTAAGTTCTAACTTGTATTTGTGTTTGATTTTAGGTATACATGTTTTATTTGATGATTATTGTTGAAATTATGTGATTAATTTGGTAAATGGGTCAAAAATTGGGAAAAATGGGAAAATTAGGGTTTAGATCCTCAATGTGAAGTTGTGTAGAGATGTTAGAGGTGCTTTAGTAGTATTTAGACCTTATTTGTTGCTGCAAACAAGTTTGGTTTGGAAAAAATGGATTTTGGTCAATTTTGACATAGAAAACAAGCAAAATGGAAATTGTTCACGGGGCTCATTGCGTGAACCCATGGTTTTGCACAAGGTTTTTTCGAGGTATTTTCTCTTGGCGCAAGCTCCCATGTTTCACGGAGCGAGCTACCCTGAAACCTCCAAAATCACTATTTTAACCCCTTTTGACCTTGTATTTGATAGGGGATTGATTCTACTTATTATAGGGAGATATTATGGAGTCTTTAAGACCCGAAAAAGGTGTTTGACGTTAGCATTGAGCCTATAATCTTAAAGAGTCTTGATTTCAGTTAACTTAATTAAGTTAACCTTATTTTTTGTGATCATAGGATCCATATTCAAGTGATATAGCTTTGGTTTGGGTTGGAAGTGATCCTCATCACTTCAAACAGGTGAGTCCCTACGGATACACTTTTGGTTTTATAAACTTATAAGTCATCATATTGGTCTTGTATTCTATGTTTTACGCATTTATGGCATGAATGTGACTTGTTACCGTTAATCATCATGTTAATTATAATATAATATGTTTAAGTATATGTTTTGCAAGTTTCGAAAGCATGAACTGGTATGTGATGTTTCTTGCAAGTTAATATATTTGTGATTAACTTCCTCACATTTGTGATTGAGCCTTGTTGGTCTGGAACTATGATTGAGACTTAGTGCTTTGTACCATTTTGGTTACTAACCATTGGGTGACGTGTATTGGTTCATGTGGCTTCCGTAATTGGGAACCTAGATACACGGGTGGTTGAGGAATTGGTGCAAAGAGTGGAGGGGGATGATAGTACCCATTATGATCTTGTGGTTCAATGGGCTGACGAGCCATCGAACCTAAGCAAACACGAATGGACTTGGGGAAGAGGTCATTTCGTCCTAATAACCGTTGTATGTTGGATGCTTCGTCCTCTCCCACCTTGACGGGAGATGTGGACACATCCCCACGTGGACTTGTTGACCATGGTTGACCACTATGGAAGATACAAGCTCTAGTGGACATGTCCCCCACATCTTGTGAGCTATGATAAGGGATGCTATGTTGTTTTAAATGTGATAATGACTTATTCATTTGGTTAAACTGTTTTGGTAAACTCACTAGCTTATGCTAACAACTCTGTTGTTTTAAATGTTTTGTATCCGCAGATAAATAGTAGTTTATGCCGGTGAGACAGGTAGAAGATTTTAGGAAGCCCTTGTTACGATCCTATTGTACATGTTTGGATACATATGACATTTGCACTTCTTTTGTTTATTTGTGATTAATGGTCGTGTAATTAAGCCAACAAGTAACACCAATCATTTGTAAGTCAGATAGAGCTTCCACATACTTATGTAAATGGATTGACAAACGCTACCGTTTATTAGTAAATTAAAAAGTTTAAATTTGTACTAAAAATCAGGGTGTTCGGATTTTGATAAAGTTTCATATGTATTTGAAATGTGTGTGTAGGATGTAAAACACAATTATTGTATTCCATTAGTAATTTCCTTCAAGTGTAAAGTCAATATAGAAGTGAATATAAGCATACAATTAGATAGACACATATATAGGTAGGGAAGATGTACTAAGTAGAGAAGTTCGCTTGCAATAGTTAAGCATTATTTAACTCCGATGTTAGTAGTCAAATACATTTTTTTTCTAAAATAATTTAATAAAACATCAAACTCAATCTGATAGTAGGCTAATGTCTATGGAAAGAGGTTGAAGGTCATCTTTGAGCCTAGTCATAAACCCATGACGAACTTGGAATACTTCCGGTTACACTCGAGAGTTTATAGTTGGTTATGTGTTTTTTTTAGTAGCAATGTAGGTCCACAATGAAATGTTGTTTCCACCGGAACACATATATACAATAAGAACCAAAAAAACTAAAAAGTATATCCATTAACAAAGTATCAAGAAAATTCGGAAAAAGCTTGTGAGCGTACCATATTTGACCCTAAAAAGAAAGCAAAAATATAGATCATAAAGGCTATAAGCACGATTTATAGGGGAAGAAACATATAAGACAATGGAGTGGGGGGTTTTATTTTAACTTGGGTACACTACTTACCTAAGCGACTTAGATTTAACCAATTAGAAGTATTTTGAAACATTCAAAAGTCTAATTTTGTCAAATATGAGTTTTGACCCATTAAAACAAAGTTTTTTATTTTCTTACTATTTTTCAATGTATTTTATTAAAAAAAATTATACCATGTTGAGTTTATGAACTCATTATAATTTACAAACATGTTCACTCTTAGAGCCAACTTTGACTACCAAATCTTTTGTTTGACTTTCAAACATCAAACTTGCCATTTTATACTTATTTTGCCAATTAACCAACAACTTCATTTATAAATGACTCCATCAAGTACATTTTACTCTTTTTTGAATATTCTTATTTTATTTGTTTGATGAAATGTATTGTTGTAGATCTAGGAAAATATCAACGAGGACCTTTTCTTGTTGAAATAGTTATATGAACACGACTTTGTACGAATTATTAAACAAACCCTTTCTCCATGTTATTTTAAGTGTTCATCAAATCTTGGTCAACACATAGTCACCGCCTCACAAGTTTTGCAAACCTGAAATAAACCAAATATGTTAAACACAAAATGACGAGTAGTGTTTCTTAAGCTTTCGATTACATTGTGCTAGCTGTGAATTGTGAGACATTAAAAGTTTAAAACCTATAGCAAGATTAAATTGTGTATCAAACAATAGAAAAGAGAATCTACCTACAGACTACGGCTTCCGGGAGATAACGATTGAGCATCGGATGTTGAAAATTCTCTTCAACTAAATTGTTTGAAGTTATCAAGTTATTATTGGCCTTGTACTCGGACCTTAAACCTTTCATTACCATTATGACAATTTTTTCACTAGTAGTTTCAAATTTAAGCAAAATCCGACATGTGTTAGGAGAGCCTATTTATATTCAACTAAATTATAGATTATCAATTAAAGGTTAATACTGCACGGTATGGGATGGCATAAACAACCATTACATTATCAATTGGTTGATCTTGTTGAGCTTTAATTCTTGCCTTCACTTGATCTTTATCAACATTTCCCTAATAAACCATAAGCACAAAAATATAAAAATGTCAACTACCGTTAAGATACAAAAAAGTTACATTTTACATTAAATATTAGTAGACTTTATCCCTTTAGGGAGTTAAAACCTAGCCGGCCACTATTGATCGGCCACAACTTTAAAATGTAATGCCATTTACTATTGCCATAAATTTGTTAATTGGTGGAAGCTAAAATTTCAAACGCATCATGAAAATATATTGAAACGTTCGTTTACATATATGTATGATTTTAGAATGATGTGAATCACTATAAAAATTAATATCAAGCTACTAAAACAAATTGAAGAAGACTCACTTGGAGTATCATAGTCGTCCAAGAGTAGAAATATTTGCATATGTTGGCTAGAAGTAAATAAATAAGTAAGAATATAATCTTTTCGAGTGGCAGTATAGCATAAAACAAATAAAAGAAAAGGAACACATCAGCATGAAGCATCACATTCGTCTGCGAACTCTTTCTACTAATTTGTTATATAGGGTTCTTACAAATGCTACAAAATTCAAGAGAGACTCACCTTGGCATTTCATCAAACATATGTTCAGTGCCACTTGACAGCCACAATTTACCCTTGCTACACATATTTACAATGAAATCTAGAAGAGGAACCGAAGATCAAAACCAATATCAGGAACAAAAACAGCCAAAACTATAATACTCTGATACAAGCATATCATTGAAATCAATCTAAAACACGATTATATTAGAAATAATAAAGTCACGAACTCCTTACACATTTGCCACCGGAATACTTTGTTGGTGATTTTAGTGTCATCAAGCATTGTAGTATAATCGGGATTAACTTTGAGACTAGCCGATTCTAGACTTGGTTATAATTCGGGTTTGGAAGTGCGGAGTGCACACTCGGATAAACTAAGTTAGTATCGGGATACGGTACGGGGTCCGGGGGCAGGCCCCGGGAGGGGTTCCATGGGGCATCACCCCTTGCGGGGTCCAAGGGGCAGCACCCCTTGCGGGGTTCAAGGGGCAACACCCCTTGCGAGGGGTTCTAAGGGGCAGCGCCCTTGGCGGCCGCCCATGCGTAGCCTATATAAGGCCATTTTCGGCCATTGTGTTTTCTACTGCGGAAATACGGAACGCAAAAGTATACGAAAGATATACGATAGAATATATGATTACAATTCGTTATTCTGACGAAATAGTCTCAAATAAATGAGAGATAAAGCAAAGATATTCTGTGTTTGGATTTGAATAAAGCCTGTAATTCAAATCAAGTTTCTTGGATTATCCTATATCTGAATTCGTGATACCCCCGGTAAAAGGGTCGAATTACAGATTACGGAAAGTGTATTAAACACGATCCACGAAATTATCCAAGTCATATATTGTTATTCTTACCTTCTACAAACCTTTCCTCCAACAAACTTCAATCATCATTTACAAACACAATACATACAAACAATTGAAGGGAACGTAAGAACATACCCATAGCAATCGCTCGGACTAACATTGAAAGGTAACAACACCTATATTCGAGAACCCAATCGCTATCGCCTAATTGAATGGCTGTAGGTAAAAAGAAATGAGAAAAAAAATGACTCACATTTAATGGCCGTAATTGAACACTAAAAGCAATGATATACATTAAAGAAACCAACAATCGTAACCGAAAAACAACCTAACTATTTAAGCCTTGCATTGAATGGCCCCTAATTGAACACTAAAAGCAATGATGTAAATTAAAGAACCCAACATTTGTAACCGAAAAGAAACATAACCATTTAGGCCAAACTTATAGAAACAATAAAAAAGCCCAAAATTCTTATATAATGGCGCATCATCAAACTCTACACTCAATTAACTTCAATTTTAAAAATAACACTCTAAAACCAATGTGACATAGGATTGGTTACATTTTATTTTAAAGAGGATATAGATAATTGCCTTTAAACACATATTAAAACATAAATTAGTGAAAATTACTTACCATCATCACTAAATGAAATTATATTTATGTTTTATATAGTGTTAGGGTTGTAACCAATTATCTAATTTTTTTTGTAACTTATTGAATATTTATTGTATTGGTCAATTCATTAAATATTAAATGCTAAGTTTTGAGTAGTTACATTTAGATTTCAATAATCACCTTTAAACTCACATTAAAACATAAATTAATGAAAATTACTTACCATCATCATTAAATGAAATTAAATATATGTTTTTATATAGTGTTAGAGTTGTAACCAATTATCTACTTTTTTTTGTATCTTGTTGAATATTTATTATATTGGTCAAATGATTAAATATTAAATGTTTAGTTTTGAGTAGTTACATTTAGGTTTCAATAAATGCCTTTAAACTCACATTAAAACATAAATAAGTGAAAATTACTTACCATCATGATTAAATGAAATTAAATATTTTAATTTAAATTATCATTAAATTAAATTAAAACTGTAACACCGTATTTTCATACAAAAAATTTCACTTTTAAATACACTGCGCAAGCGATTAAATAGAAAAGTATTTACAACTAATCACAAACTACTGTTTACAAAACAACTTGTTCAAAATATCAGTATTACAAAAACTACGGCTCGTCACAAATACACATCAGAGGCCTAAGTGATTACTCCCCAATCTAACCACTCTCAGCCGAGCCGCTGACTTACCAAAACCTGTAAAAAGAGTGAGAGGTGGGGGATTAGCACAAAGTTAAGTGAATTGAGTACAATCACAACAGATATATCAGCCTGAAACGCATGATATCAACAACCACAAATAAACACCCTTTGCTATTCTCACACAGTATCATCCTCTAGTAGCAAAAAAATGCATCCCAAGGTCCTAATACTGTTTAGCCAATAGCAAATGGACCCAGCCCATAAGCCCAGTCGAAAACTGACTTCCCAACCATCATGTATACATACCACTCATGCAACAATTAATTAACAATCAACAGTTAATCAATCATCAGATATACAATCTATCCATGCATCAAACCAATAATAGTTGCAACCAAACCAGTACAACTAATATCACTCGTGAGTAAAATCCACTCACCTCAAGATCTCAGCTTCTCCACTCAGTGATCTAATGTTACCGAGCCTTGTATGTTCCTGAGAACACAAGAAACTGAAATCAGTATCTGATTCATAAATATATATCAAACATATATTTATATCATCTTTAAATCAAACACATCATGTTAGATTCATATATGCATAAACACTTAGCATATAATATCAAATATACAACAAATAGCCAAACTATCGGATTTCAAGGGAAATCCGATACCCCTGTCGGATTTGAAGACAATCCGCAACTTCCATCGGATTTTGGGGAAATCCGATACATCTGTCGGATTTTGAAGGAATCCACAACACTTTGTCGGTTTTCAAGGAAATTCGACACTTCCTTCGGATTTCACCCATTGGATTTCAACTGTCGGATTGTTCATCGGATTTCACATGAACATCGGATTTCCACAACACCCGGATTCATAAGTTCCGGATTGAAAGGGAAATCAGTTTACGACTGGGTTTATGGGCTGGGTTCATTTGCTATTGGCTAAATAGTATCAGGACCTTGGGATGCATTTGTTGCTACCAGAGGATGATATTGTGTGAGAATAGCAAATGGACTATCGGTAAACCTTTGCTTTGGCCGGCATTGGTTGTAGGTTCCTGCAGAACTGCCGGTCTTCCCGGGGTGCTTAATTGTGGTTGTTGATATCATGTAGTTCAGGCTGATATATCTGTTGTGTGTTACTCCATTCACTTAGCTTCGTGCTAATCCCCCATCTCTCACTCTTTTTACAGGTTTTGGTAAGTCAGCGGCTTGGCCGAGAGTGGTTAGCTTGGGGAGTAATCACCTAGGACTCTAATATATTATTTGTGACGAGCCGTGTTTTGTAATACTGATATTTTGTAAACAGTGGTTTGTAATTAGTTGTAATTACTTTGGTGTTTAAACGCTTCCACGGTGTTAATTAAAATGAAAAATTTTGGGTTAAAAAATACGGTGTTACAAGTTTGGTATCAGAGCCTTGGTTTGGCAGTGTAGGCACAGTGGAAGTGTTACATTCCCAAATCTTGGCTCGTGGTAGGTCGATTACTCCTTGGGTGTGGGATTGGGGTGAATTGGAGTGTGGTGGAGTTAGTATGTTGTGTACTAACGGATTTATCTAATAAATCATGAGGTGATGTGATTGTTACAGATAACAATGGCTGCACGTGATTTCTCGGCCGATACCCCTACTGTCCCAACTACTACTGAGGTCCCTACAGCAACAGTTGAGATTCCAACCAATGTTGGTACATCTGGTACAGCGGATGATGAGAGAGATAAATACATATTCCAACTGGAGGGTCAGTTACAAGATCTGAGGAACGAGCTGAAGCAGCAAAGACGGGTTCCTGTAGCACAACCACCCGTTATTCCTGTGCTTCAACTACTGTTGTGATACAACCTATCTTTCCAGCGGTTACTACATTGGCAGAGGTTCCTCCGATGTCAATGCCAATATCACCATTTACTCAACCAATGACACAACCCTTCTATTATCCGTTGTTTCCTTAGGAACCCTATCCACAAGGATCTATTCCACAGGGGTCGATGCCACAAGGGTCGTATTCTTATCCATATATGGGATTTCCACATGGAATGGTTTATAGGCAGCCGTGTACTTATAAAAAAATTTTGGATTGTAAACCGGATGAATACCACGGCAGCACGGATCCCAATGTTACTCTGAACTGGCTGAGGGATACTGCAAGGATTTTGGATGCTTGCAACTGTGAGGATGAAATGCGAGTATGCTTTGCGACCCGAATGTTGAAAGGCAAAGCAATGGTTTGGTGGGATTCCAGTACCACCCACTTGTCGAGAGCACAAATGGATTCTATTATGTGGAATCAATTTTGGGATAAGTTGTGTGAATAGTACTGCAACGCCTTCAAACTAAATAAAATAAGGTAGGAGTTCATGGAACTGAAGATGACAAGAAAGATGATGGTGGATGAGTTGATTGAACAATTTAATTCTAAACTGAGGTTTGTGACTCAGTGGGTGCGTGATGAATCTTCCCAGGTTCAGCACTTTATTGGGGCATTGTTTCCAGAATACAGGAGCACCACCAGATTGGCTGGATCTCTGTCCCAGGCATTCACCTTAGCAAAATATGCTGAGGGGGACATCCGGGCCAAAGACAAACAGAGTAAGGATGAGGCGGCTTTGAAGAAGCCAAGGTATGATTAGGCTGGGGGTAGCCAGCCAAAGAAAAAGTGGCAGGGTAACCAGTCCCAAGGCAACCAAGGTATAAAAGCTCCTACAGGAGATTCGGGGAGTAAATCTCAGTGGTGCACGAGGTGCAGGTCTTCTCACACTGGGCAGTGTACAGCTCAGACTATGCGATATGTGAGATACGGAACTTACGGGTACGAATCCAAGGATTGTCGATATCCTCGGAATGTATGCTGGAATTGTCACCAGGAGGGGCATAGGGCAGGAGATTGCCCTACAGGGAGAAGACCCGGGGCTGGGACAGGGTCAGGGATAGGGGCACGGGCGGTTGGGGGCTCGTCTGCAGCAGGAGAGCAAAAGAGGAAGAATCCTCCGACTCCGGAGGCTAGGGCATTCCGGATGACAGTAGATGATGCTACTGCCACTAATGATGTTATCACCGGTACGTTCTTTATAAATTCCTTACCTGCTCGTGTATTATTTGATTCTGGAGCAAATCGGTCCTTTATTTCTGTAGCATTTTATGCTAAGTTGAATTTACCTACTACTAGTATCTCTGTGCCGATTGATATAGAAGTAGTAGATGGTAAGATAGTGCCTGTTACGACTTCTGTGATGGGTGCTGAAATTGACATAGATGGTAAGTGCTTTCCTGTATCATTCCTGTTGATGTCATTAGCGGGGTTTGATGTGGTTTTGGGGATGGATTGGCTGAGTAAGCACAGGGCAAGTATTAAATGTCATAGGAAGCTGATTTCGTTTCCGTTATCTGATGGGTCGCGCGTGGTGGCTCGAGGGGAAAGGAACAAGTCTGCGTTTCCTATCATTTCTATGTTGAAAGCCAAGAAATCCTTGAGTAAGGGATGCGAGTATTTTCTGGCATATGTGATTGATGCTAGAGAAGAGAAACGGGCAGTTTCTGATGTGCGAGTTGTATCAGAATATCCTGAGGTATTTCCGGATAAGTTACCTGGGCTACCTCCTGTTCGAGAGGTAGAGTACAAGATTGAGTTGATACCAGGTTCTAATCCAGTGGCTAGATCTCCTTATCGGTTGGCTCCTTCTGAGATAAGAGACATGATGACACGGATTCAGGATTTGTTAGATAGGGGATTTATTCGTCCGAGTTCTTCACCGTGGGGTGCACCAGTCTTGTTTGTGAAAAAGAAAGATGGTACTCTACGTATGTGTATTGACTACAGAGAACTGAATAAGAGGACAGTGAAGAATAAATACCCTTTGCCCAGGATTGATGATTTGTTTGATCAGTTGCAGGGTGCTTCGTATTTCTCGAAGATTGATTTGAGATCGGGTTATCACCAGGTATGAGTTTCTAACAGGGATGTTGCTAAGACTGCTTTCCACTCCAGGTATGGCCATTATGAGTTTTTAGTCATGCCGTTCGGTTTGACTAATGCACCTGCAGTATTTATGGATTTGATGAAACGGGTTTGTCGATCGTTCTTGGATAAATCTGTGATAGTATTTATTGACGACATTCTGGTTTATTCGATATCTGAAGCTGATCACGAGGTTCATTTGAGACAGGTTCTTGAAACTCCGAAACGGGAGCATTTGTATGTCAAGTATTCGAAGTGTGAATTCTGGATGCGAGAAGTTCACTTTCTGGGGCATGTCATTTGCAGTGATGGAGTCAAGGTTGATCCGGCAAAGATAGAAGCAGTAATGAACTAGGAGGCTCCGAAGTCACCTTCTGAGATTAAAAGCTTCTTAGGATAGGCAGGATATTACAGACAGTTTATCAAAGATTTTTCTAAGAATGCGAATCCCATGACTAAATTGACTCGCAAGGAGGTTTCATTTAAATGGAGTGATTAACAGGAGAGAGCTTTTCAGACATTGAAACAACTCTTGTGGCAGGCTCCTATTCTTGCTTTACCGGACGGGTCAGATGACTTCATAGTTTACTGTGACGCGTCATTGGCAGGGTTGGGTTGTGTGTTGATGCAACGGGATAGAGTGATTGTGTATGCTTCTCGTCAGTTGAAACCTAATGAGAAGAACTATCCAACCCATGATCTAGAACTGGTAGCTGTGGTTTTTACGTTAAAATTGTGGAGACACTATCTTTATGGTACAAAGTGCGTCATTTGTACGGATCACAAAAACCTGTAGTATGTATTTTCGCAGAAAGAACTCAATATGCGACAGAGGCGATGGCTGGAACTTATTAAAGATTATGATAGCGAGATTCGCTATCATCCAGGGAAAGCCAATGTGGTTGTTGATGCTTTGAGTCGCAGGGAATTAATGAACATATCAAATTTATGCGAATTGAAATAGTCTCCGACTTGATTGATAGATTGAAGGAAGCTCAGTTGGAAACCTTGAGGGATCAAAATCTAAAGTCAGAGATTATGAGTAAGAAAAAGAATGATTTGACGGATGATTCTAGGGGATTGAAAGTGTATCAATCTCGTGTTTGGGTGCCTTTGCTTGGAGGTCTTCGGAGTTTGATTATGACTGAAGCTTACAAGTCTAGACTATCTGTTCATCCAGGTAGTACAAAAATGTATAACGATCTAAAGGTGATGTATTGGTGGCCTACAATGAAGCAGATGTAGCACAGTTTGTGGAGACTTGCCATTTGTGCACAGGTTAAGGCAGAGCACCAGAAACCCTATGGATCACTTAAACGGTTGTAGATTCCAGAGTGGAAGTGGGAGCACTTAACGATGGATTTCGTAACTAAACTTCCACGTACGCAGAGGAATAATGATATGATTTGGGTGATTGTTGACAGATTGACCAAGAGTGCTCACTTTTTGGCTACAAGTGAGACGGCATCACTCAGTAAGTTGGCTCAATTGTATATCGATGAAGTTGTTTCCCGACATGGGATACCGCTTTCAATCATATCAGATAGAGATTCCAGGTTTGTGTCGAACTTCTGGAACAGTTTGCAGCAGGAGTTGGGTACACGTGTGAATCTGAGTACAACTTATCATCCACAGACAGACGGACAATCTGAGCGAACTATTCAGACACTCGAGGATATGTTGCGGGCATGTGTGTTAGAATATGGAGGTTCTTGGGATTCCCATCTGCCGTTAATCGAATTCGCGTACAACAATTCTTATCATTCGAGTATCGGTATGCCGCCTTATGAGATGTTATATGGTCGTCGTTGCCGTACTCCAACGTGTTGGTTAGAGGCGGGTGAGAAACAGTATGCAGGGCCTGATATTGTGCAGATCACTACACATAAAGTAGCTATTACGCGAGATAAGTTGAAAGCTGCGAGGGATCAACAAATGATGTATGCTGATCCACGTCGTAGGTCGGTTGTATTTGTTGAGGGGGAATTGGTATATCTGAAGGTTTCTCCGTGGAAGGAGGTTATCCGTTTTGGGAAGCGGGGAAAGCTAGCTCCACGTTATATTGGGCCGTTTCGTGTCCAACGGGTGGTTAATCATCAGACGGTTACTCTCGACCTTTCGGCAGAATTGTCGGGTATTCACAATACCTTCAACATGTGTTACATACGGAAATGTAGAGTTGAGGATGAGAGTCAGATTCTACCTCTACATAATCTTAAAGTGGATTCCAACAAGAGGTTGGTGGAAGAACCCATAAAACTATTAGATAGGAAAATAACGAAACTGCGAAAGAAACAGATTCCGATGGTTCTGGTAAAGTGGAAACACAGTTTGGGTTCAGACTTGACGTGGGAAACTGAGGCCAACATGAAAGCTCGTTACCCGCAGTTGTTTGATGATGAATAGATTCTGAGGACGGAATCCAGTTTAAGGGGGAAAGATTTGTAACATCCTAAGATTGAGCCTAGTAGAAACATAGGCTTTGGGTATGTTACACTTGGATTATTATTTGATTATGTTTATTTAATTACTAATTAAGTAATTGATTATTTTTAATTATATATATTGTTGGTTATATATATATATGTGTGTGTGTGTGTACGGATTATGTGTGTGTGCATGTGTTTAGATGACTATAATGTGCCACCTCATGCTTGTAATGTAATTTGAGTATGTAAACGTGGGTATGTGTTTGCCTTACTTCACTTTGAAGTATTGCATGTGTGTGTATTTATGTGAAACCAAGAGCAAAGAAGAAAGGAAGAACAAGCAATCGGATTGTTGGTGATTGGGAATTTGTGATTCAAAGCTTAAAGGTTTGTGGATTCTTAGTTGATTCTCGTTAACATGCTTTGATTAGTTATTAACATGCTATGGTTTAAGTGGGTTTTGATATGAACATCATATATGGAATTATCGGATTTGGTGTTCTTGGGTGTAAAGGTGTTCTTGATGCATGCTTATATGATTGAACATGATTATACATGTTTCTATGAACTTGCATATGAATTGTATAAAGTGGAAAGTTGATTTATGCAAGTTATGAAGTTGTCGGATTCTTGGAATGTTGAATGTGGCGGATTTTGAGGAAGATGATGAAAACCGGGAGTTGAAATCCAAGTATTGGAAATCCTATACTCTTGAATCCGAAGCTAGGGAAAACCGATTCAATGAATCCGGTACTTTAGGAATCCGGAACTTAGATCAAATCCGATTGTTGAATCCGATGGTGGATTCCAAGCATGAAATCCGATTGTGGGTGCCAAGTTAATATACAAGTGTGGAAATCCGATTGGTGTATCGGATTCCTTCAAATCCGATAATAAGTGGCGGATTCCGATGGTGGTTGCGGATTTGGTGCAAATCCGATGATAGTATCGGATTTCTCTTTAAATCCGATAGTTGGCTTTTGTTTGCATTGTTTTAATGCTAAGTGTTATATGTGCATACATATGTGAATCTCACATGTTTATGTTTGATTAAATGGATATAAATATATGATTGGTATATATATTTATGAATTGGATACTGATTTCAGTTTGTTGTGTTCTCAGGAACAAACAAGGCTCAGTAACATTAGACCACTGTGTGGAATAGCTGAGAACCAGAGGTGAGTGGATGTTTGCTCACGGGTGATATTAGTTGTACTGGTTTGGTTGCAACTATTGTTGGATAGATTGTATATCTGTTGGTTAATTAACTGTGAATGTTAATTGTTGTATTCTGTGATATGTATACATGTTGGAAGGGAAGTCAGTTTACGACTGGGCTTATGGGTTGGATTCATTTGCTATTGGCTAAGCAGTATCAGGACCTTGGGATGCATTTGTTGCTACCAGAGGATGATACTGTGTGAGAATAGCAAATGGACTATCGGTAAACCCGCTTTGGCAGGTATTGGTTGTAGGTTCATGCAGAACCGCCAGTCTTCCCAGGGTGCTTAATTGTGGTTGTTGATATCATGCAGTTCAGGCTGATATATCTGTTGTGTGTTACTCCATTCACTTAGCTTCGTGCTAATCCCCCACCTCTCACTCTTTTTACAGGTTTTGGTAAGTCAGCGGCTCGGCCAAGAGTGGTTAGCTTAGGGAGTAATCACCGAGGACTCTGATAGATTATTTGTGACGAGCCGTGTTTTGTAATACTGATATTTTGTAAACAATGGTTTGTAATTAGTTGTAATTACTTTGGTGCTTAAACGCTTCCGCGGTGTTAATTAAAATGAAAATTTTTAGGTTAAAAAATACGGTGTTACAATATATACACTTGAAACACATAAAACCCACCAACAAAGGTTTCTATCATGTTCCTAACTTGGTGTTCATAACAAAACCCAATATGTTAAAACCGTAGCATGCTTTACAAGAATCATGAAGAATCAAACAAACCTTTTAAACTTGAATCTCACAAAATCAAGAAACCAAAAATCTGATTGCTTTGTTCTTCCTTTCTTCTTCTCTCGGTTTTCGCACACACCACACTTTTTAGCAGATATCAATGTGAGGATTATCACCACACCCACGTATACATATAATTCTAATTACCAACGCATGAGGTGTCAACCTCTAAACTTTAATCGCATGCACACACACTCATATATGCAAAACTGTATATATATATATATAAACTAACACAAATATATATATATATATATATATATATATATAACTTGGATAATTAACAATTAATTAAACATTAACCAATTAATAATTCACGTATAAACATACCCAAGCCTACGTGTCTACTAGGCCCGGTGTGAGGATGTTACAAATCCTCCCTCCTTAAATTGGATTCCGTCCTCGGAATCTATTCACTATCAAACAGATGAGGGTAATGAGCTTTCATATTGGCCTCAGTTTCCCACGTCAAGGCTGAGCCCAAACTGTGCCTCCACTTAACTAGAACCATCGGAATTTGTTTCTTACACAATTTTGTCACTTTCTGATCTAGTAGTTCAATGGGTTCTTCTACTAACTTCTTGCTAGAATCCACTTTAAGATCATGTACATGTAGAATCTGACTCTCATCCTCGACTCTACATTTCCGCAAGTAACAAACGTTGAAGGTATTGTGAATACCTGACAATTCTGCTAGAAGATCAAGAGTAACCGTCTGATCATTAACCACCCGTTGGACGCGAAACGGCCCAATATAACGAGGAGCCAACTTTCCCACTTCCCAAAACGGATAACCCCCTTCCACGGAGAAACCTTCAGATACACCAATTCACCTTCAACAAACACAACAGACCTACGACGTGGATCAGCATACATCTTCTGTCGATCCCTCGCAGCTTTCAACTTTTCTCGCGCAATAGCCACTTTATCTGCGGTGATCTGCACAATATCAGGCCCTGCATACTGTTTCTCACCCGCCTCTAACCAACACGTAGGAGTACGGAAGCGACGACCATAAAGCATCTCATAAGGTGGCATACCGATACTCGAATGGTAATTGTTATACGCGAACTCAATCAACGGCATATGGGAATCCCAAGAACCTCCATATTCCAACACACATGCACGCATCATATCCTCAAGTGTCTGAATAGTTCGTTCAAATTGCCTGTCTATCTGAGGATGGTAAGTTGTACTTAAATTAACACGTGTACCCAACTCCCGCTGTAAACTGTTCCAGAAATTCGACACAAACCTGGAATCTCTATCTGATACGATCTAAAGTGGTATACCATGTCGGGAAACAACTTCATCGATATACAACTGAGCCAACATACTGAGTGATGCCGTCTCACTGGTAGCCAAGAAGTGAGCACTCTTGGTCAATCTGTCAACGATCACCCAAAGCATATCATGATTCCTCTGCGTACGTGGAAGTTTAGTTACGAAATCCATCGTTATGTGCTCACACTTCCATTCTGGAACCTACAATTGTTTCAATGATCCATAGGGTTTTTGGTGCTCTGCCTTAACCTATGCACAAATATGGCAAGACTCCACATACTATGCAACATCTGTGTTCATTGTAGGCCACCAATATAGCACCTTCAGATCGTTATACATTTTCATGCTACCTGGATGAACAGATAGTCTAGATTTGTGAGCCTCAGTCAAAATCAAATTCCGAAGACCTCCAAGCAAAGGCACCCACATACGAGATTGATAAACCTTCAATCCCCTAGAATCATCATTCAGATCATTCTTCTTTTTAATCATAATCTCAGACTTCAAATTTTCATCCTTCAAGGCTTCCAACTGATCGACCTTCAATCTATCAATCAAGTCAGAGACTATTTCGATTCGCATAAATTAATGTGTTCACTAACTCCCTTGCTACTCAAAGCATCGGCTACCACATTGGCTTTCCCCGGATGATAACGAATCTCGCAATCATAATCTTTGACAAGTTCCAGCCATCGCCTTTGTCGCATATTGAGTTCCTTCTTTGAAAATACATACTGTAGGTTTTTGTGATCCGTACAAATGACGCACTTTGTACCATAAAGATAATGTCTCCACAACTTTAACGCAAAAACCGCAGCTGCCAGTTCTAAATCATGGGTTGGATAGTTCTTCTCATTAGGTTTCAACTGACGAGATGCATACGCAATAACTCTATCCTGTTGCATCAACACACAACCCAACCCTGCCAATGACGCGTCACAGTAAACTATGAAGTCATCTGACCCATCCTGTAAAGCAAGAATAGGAGCCTGACATAAAAGTCGGTTCAGGGTCTGAAAAGCCCTCTCCTGTTCATCATTCCACTTAAAAGGAACCTCCTTGCGAGTCAACTTAGTCATGGGATTCACAATTTTAGAAAAGTCTTTAATAAACCGCCTGTAATAACTTGCCAATCCCAAGAAGCTTTTAATCTTAGAAGGCGACTTCGGAGCCTCCCAATTCATTACTGCTTCTATCTTTGCCTGGTCAACTTTGACTCCATCACTGCAAATGACATGCCCCAGAAAGTGAACTTCCCGCATCCAGAATTCACACTTTGAGTACTTGGCATACAATTGCTCTCGCTTCAGAGTTTCAAGAACCTGTCTCAAATGTATCTCGTGATCAGCTTCAGATTTAGAATAAACCAGTATGTCGTCAATAAATACTATCACAGATTTATCCCGAAACGGTCGACAAACCCGGTTCATCAAATCCATAAACACTGCAGGTGCGTTAGTCAAACCGAACGGCGTGACTAAAAACTCATAATGGCCATACCGGGTACGGAAAGCAGTTTTGGCAACATCTTCGTCAGAAACTCGTACTTGGTGATAACCCGATCTCAAATAAATCTTAGAGAAATACAAAGCACCCTGCAACTGATCAAACAAATCATCAATTCTAGGTAAAGGGTATTTATTCTGAACTGTCCTCTTATTCAGTTCTCTGTAGTCAATACACATACGTAGAGTACCATCTTTCTTTTTCACAAACAAGACTGATTCACCCCACGGTGAAGAACTTGGACGAATAAATCCCCGATCCAACAAATCCTGAAACTGTGTCATCATCTCCCTTATCTCAGAAGGATCCAACCGGTAAGGCGACCTTGCCACTGGAGGTATCAAGTCAATCTTATACTCTACCTCTCAAACGGGAGGTAGCCCAGGTAACTCATCCGGAAACACTTCAGGATAATCTGATACGACTCGCACATCAGTCACTGCCTGCTTCTCCTTTCTAGCATCAATAACATATGCTAGAAAACACTCACATCCCTTACTCAAGGATTTCTTAGCTTTCAACATGGATATAATAGGAAACGCAGACTTGTTTCTTTCCCCTCGAGCCACCAGATGCGACCCATCAGACAATGGAAAGGAAATCAGCTTCCTATGACATTTAATACTCGCCCTGTGCTTACTCAACCAATCCATTCCCAAAACCACATCAAAACCCGCTAATGGCATCAATAAGAATGATACTGGAAAGCACTTACCATCGATATCTATCTTAGCCCCCATCACAGAAGTTGTAACAGGCACTATCTTACCACCTGCTACTTCTATTTCGAGCGGTACGGAAATAACAGTAGTAGGAAAATTTAATCTAGCACAAAATGCCACAAAAATAAAGGAGTGATTCGCTCCTGAATCAAATAATACACGTGCAGGTAGGGAGTTTATAAGAAACATACCGGTGATCACTTCATCGGTATTAGTCGCATCATCTACTGTCATGCGAAATGCTCTACCCTCCGGCGTCGGAGGATTCTTCCTCTTTTGCCCCCTGGCTGACGACGATCCCCCAACCGCCCCTGCCCCTGTCCCTAACCCTATCTCGGTTCTTGCTCTTCTCCCTGTAGGGCAATCACCTGCTCTATGCCCCTCCTTTTGACAATTCCAGCAGACATTCCGAGGGTATCGGCAATCCTTGGATTCATACCCATGTGTTCCACATCACACACCTCGCATCGTCTGGGCAGTACACTGCCAGTGTGAGTAGCCCTACATTGCATACACCACTACGATTTTACACTCGAATCCCCTATTGATACTTTTCTGCTTTGGTTTCCCTACGACTGGTTACCCTGCCATCTCTTTTTCTGCTGGCTACCCCCAGCCTGATCATACCTCGGCTTCTGCAAAGCCGCCTCATCCTTGTTCTGCTTATCTTTAGCCTGGATGTCCCCTCAGCAGATTTTGCCAAGGTGAAAGCCTAGGATAAAGATCTAGCTAAACGGGTAGTGCTCTTGTATTCTGGCAGATATGCTCCAATAAAGTGCTGAACCTAGGAAGGTTCATCAGGCACCCACTGAGTCACAAACCTTAGCTTCGCATTAAACAGCTCTATGAACTCATCCACAGTCATCTTTTTGGTCATCTTCAATTCCATGAATTCCTGCCTTATTTTGTTCAACTCAAAGGCATTACAGTATTGCTCGCACAGTTTATCTCTGAATTGATTACACGTAATAGAATCCATCTGTGCTCTCGATAAATGGGTGGTAATGGAATCCCAACAAACCATCGCCTTGCCCTTCAACATTCTGGTAGCAAAGCATCCATGATTCTTGCAGTATTCCCTAACCAGTTTAGAGAAACGTTAGGATCCGTGCTGCCATGATATTCATCTGGTTTACAATCCAGAAATTGCTTGTAAGTACACGGCTGCCTGTATCCCATGTTGGGTGGAAATCCCATATAAGGATACGAATAAGATCCCTGCAGCATAGACCCCTGTGGAATAGATCCTTGAGGATAAGGTCCTTGAGGAAATAACAGATAGTAGAATGGTTGAGACATTGGTTGAGATAATGGTGGTATCGGCATTGACATAGGAGGAACTTCTGCCAATGTAGTAACTGTTGGAAATATTGGTGGTATCTCAATTGTAGTTGAAGTTTCAGGAATAACCGGTGGTTGTATTGAAGAAACCTGCCTCTGCTGCTCTAGTTCCTTTCTCAGATCCTGTAGCTGACCCTCAAGCTGGAAGATGTATTCATCTCTCTCATCTCTAGCTGTACCGGATGTACCAGCATTAGTTGGAACTTCCACTATTGTAGTAGGGACTTTAGCAGAAAATGGGACAGTAGGGGCACGAGTTGATAAATCACATTCAGCCATTGTTTTCTGTAACAATCACATCACTTCACGATTTATTAGATAAATCCGTTAAAACACACATACTAAACTCCACCACACTCCAATTCACCCCAATCCCACACCCAAGGAGTAATTGACCTACCATGAGCCAAGATTTGGGAATGTAACACTTCCACTGTGCCTACATCGCCAAACCAAGGCTCTGATACCAAACTTGTAACACTGTAAAACCTGTATTTTTATAAAAATATAAAAATACATATAAAATGCCAATTTACTTGAAAAATAATAAAGTTATGTGTTTTGTTGGTATTTGTGGGTTATTAGTAGTGTATTCGGGTTTTATAAACTAAAGTGATATATATATATATATATATGTAAAGGCATGAAAGATGGAGGGATGGAAATGTAAATGTGCATATATATGTATTGACTTCTTCTTTTGAAGTCAACGAAGAAGAAAAATCTGGAAGAAAATAGTGGGAGGCAAGAAAGAGTTTGGGAAGAAGAAGAAATCAAAGAGAAAATTGCTAGTTCTTGGGTTTGATTCAAGATTTGAAGTGTTTAGACTTCAATTTCTTCACTCTTGAGCTTGGTTGAAGCAAGAAAGTTGGGGATTGAGTTGGATTTGCAAATCAAGTAAGTGTTACTCCTAATTAGTGCTTGATTTTTAGTTTGGTTGGTTGATTGGTATGATCTTTAACCTTTTATGTTGAAAAATCATGTTAAATGGGTCAAAGTTTGAGTAATTGTCAAAGTTAGGGTTTTGGTATGATCGAATGGGTTAAAGATGTTGATAAATGAGTTTGATGATGGTTTTATATGTTATTATGGTGAATTGATAGTTGAAATTGTGTTGATTTGGTAAAATAAGTCAAGAACATGAAAATGCAAGATATAAGGTTATTTAATGATGTAATTTGTAGCTAAATGTGTTGGAAATGTTTATGTTTGAGTTATGAGGTAGATTTGTAAAGGTTTTGAGGTTTATATATGTTAGAAGTTTGTGTTTTGATGTTGGAATTTTGGGTAAAAATCGGAGCTGCAACAAATAAAATAGCCCAGAGTTACTGTTCACGGGGGCGTCGCGGCGCGAAACCCCATGCGTCGCGGCGCGACACACATTTTTGGCTAAAGTCATTTTTCCAGAGATTTTCTCCCGGCGCGAGGCACCCTGTCTCGCGGCGCGAGAACCCCTGGAACCTCCAAAAACTTGTTTTTGACCCCATTTGACCTTGTAATTGGTTGGGGATTGTTTCTAATGGTTTTAGGGAGTTCATAAGGGGGTCCGAAAGACCCGAAATAAGCTATTTAGTGGTGTTTTGAGTCCACTTGTGTGTAACTTCCATGTATGGTTAACTTAACTAAGTTAACCTTTTGTTTTGGTGATCATAGGTTTATGATCAAGTGTTAAGCTTTGGTTTGGATGGGGTTGTGATCCTCATCACACCCTCAGGTGAGTACACCCTGCGGATACCCAAAATTGTTAAAGTTTTTCAAGTCATCACTTATATGTTTTGATTGTTTGGCAATAGTTTGATGAAACTTAATGAATCAAAGTTCGTGGAACTAATGAGTTGTTTCATAATGCGAGTTATATGATTTGCAATTGTTTGTGAAATATTAGACTGTTTACAATGTGATTGCATGAATTGCAAATGTTTTAAGATGATGGATGCATTTAAAGATATTGCTGAGATTGTAAATTCAGTACATGATATATTTTGAGAAATGGTTTTCAAATAGGACCATTGCTCCATTTTGGAGATGGTCTATGTTAAAGCTTGTTATTACATGACGGTTTTGAAACTGATACTCCATGATTGGAGTAAGCTTGGAGTTGGTAATAACGAATATGGTTTTTGAAACATAACCCTCCATGTTGGAGTAAACTTCGATTTTGAAACAAAAGACATGGTTTTGAGTAATGAATTTCATGTTTTCAATTAAGATGTACTTTGGGCATTGAGATGCCAACTATGAAACGATTTTGGATAAATAAAGATACGGTTATACCAATAATGTTTTGGGCTTTGAGATGCCAAAAGTGATTTTATGACCCTTCGGGGTATGTGATTATATGACCCTTCGGGGTATGAGATTTTATGACCCTTCGGGGTAAGTGATTATGTGACCCTTCGGGGTATGTGCCTATGTGACCCTTTGGGGTATGTGCTTATGTGACCCTTCGGGGTATATGTGCTTCGGTCCGGACCACTGTGTGATATAACTATGTACCATAGGGTTCCTAGTCATTGAGATGTACATAGAGGTTCCTTTGGCTTCGGCGATTTGGGAACCGCGAGGTACGGGTGGCTGAGGGATCGGTGCAGAGAGTGGAGGGGTATGTCAGTAGGCAATCATGACCGTGTGGGTTCACTGGGCTGACGAGCCACCGAACCCAGGGCTACACGTGTGAATTTGGTGAACAGGGCTTACACTCCAGATAACCGTTGTATGGTGGACTGCTTCGTGCATCCCCCACCTTGACGGGATGATGTGGTTATCCCCCATGCACGTGTTGACCGTGGCTAGGTACCACGTGGGTACATTGTGGCCCAATTGACAGACCCGCATCCTTATGTGCTATTATGTATGATTTTAAAATGTTACTGATTGCCAAAACTTGAGTTTTCAAAAGTGAAAAGGATGACTTGGTTTTGATAAAACTAATGTTTTTGGTTGTACTCACTAGCTATGTTTATAGCTAACAGTGTGGTTTAAAATATTTTGTATCCGCAGGTTGTATAGAGGCCTTGGTGAGGCGGGTAGATGCCTTGGGCATAGTTTTGGTTTGACTGCATTTCCGGTAAACTTGGATTTCCTACTCTATGTTTATGGTCGTGAGATTGACTATGGTAGCACCCAAGGTTTTGGACCACAATTATTGAAATTGTATATTGTTGAAATAATTACAAAAAATGAAAAATGCTTCCGCAGTCTTGCAACTTATGCAGTCGTCGTTGTGTTTCGCGTATCTGTTCACGTACACACGTAAGAACATATACTCGTATTCATTCGTGTATAAAACCCAGAAGAAGGTTTATACTTATACTTGATATATCTACAAATAAATCGCAGTTTAAAGATAGAACTTATCTTTTCTTTAAAACCATAACAAACTCCTTAATTAGAACATATCTAATTAATTCCTTTTGAGATATCTATCCAACTAACAGATAGTTTAGGTTTAGATATCCTGATTTAAATGTTGTAGATATGGAGAGTTTATAACAGAATTTAGAACTTACTTAAATTCTGGACTGACTTCTGACGCTGAGCTGACATACTCAGTCTTGACCTTGTCAAGTTGACTTCTTGAATCTTCAAGACTTCAAATCTTCAAGTCTTCAAGTATTCACTCTTAAGACCTACCTCAGCTTAGAAGTCACCGAGCTATCTAGTAATTACATAGAAAACTCTATATCTGTTTATACGCTGACTACTCAGCTGAAGCTGACTAGTCAGTCTATAACAGACTTACATAATTCCTAACTCTTAACCTATTATCTATACACATCGATAGTTTGTCTCATCAAATCTAACTATTCTAAACATGGGACTAACACACATCATGTTAGATTCACATATGCATATACACTTAGCATATAATATCAAATATACAACAAACAGCCAAACTATCGGATTTCAAGGGAAATCCGATACCCCTGTCGGATTTGAAGACAATCCGCAACTTCCATCGGATTCTGGGGAAATCCAATACATCTGTTGGATTTTAAAGGAATCCACAACACTTTGTCGGTTTTCAAGGAAATCCGACACTTCCTTCGGATTTCACCCTTTGGATTTCAACTGTCGGATTGTTCATCGGATTTCACATGAACATCGGATTTCCACAACACCCGGATTCATAAGTTCCGGATTCATCACTGTCGGTTTCCCAAGTCTCGGATTTCACAAGTTTCGGATTTCACAAGTTTCGGATTCTAAGTACCGGATTCACCACTCTCGGATTTCCAACACTCGGTTTTCCTCATCTTCTCAACAATCCGCCAACTTCATCTTTCAAGAATCCGATAATTTCAAAAACTCCATGAATCATATTACCAGTTCATATAATTCATATACAAGTTTACCAAAACATCCACAAACATGTTTAAACATGCAAGCATGCATTATAAACACCTTTAAACCATATATACACTTGAAACACATAAAACCCACCAACAAAGGTTTCTATCATGTTCCTAACTTGGTGTTCATAACAAAACCCAATATGTTAAAAGCGTAGCATGCTTTACAAGAATCATGAAGAATCAAACAAACCTATTAAACTTGAATCTCACAAAATCAAGCAACCAAAAATCCAATTGCTTTGTTCTTCCTTTCTTCTTCTCTCGGTTTTTGCACATACCACACTTTTTAGTGTAGATCAATGTGAGGATTATCACCACACCCACGTATACATATAATTCTAATTACCAAAGCATGAGGTGTCAACCTCTAAACTTCAATCGCATACACACACACTCATATATGCAAAACCGTATATATATATATATAAACTCACACAAATATATATATATATATATATATATATCACTTGGATAATTAACAATTAATTAAACATTAACCAATTAATAATTCACGTATAAACATAGCCAAGCCTACGTGGCTACTAGGTCCAGTCTCAGGATGTTACAAAAACACCATTAAATAATCAAATAGTAAACACAATCATCTAGGCCTATTTACAAAAAATAAAAAGCTCAACTCTTATAATAATGCCACATCACCTAATATACCTCACTAATTTACTTCAATTTGGAAAAATACATCTTCAAAGCAATGTCACATACGATTATAAATATTTTAAGTTAAAGAGGATATAGATTAATCAAAATAAATTGATATCAAGAGCAACTTGGCTCTCAGACCAATCATAGTAAATACCGCATAAAGAAATTAATGACATTAATCTATTTTAGATGACTCATGTAAAAACTAAGATAATATCAAAATGTCCAATTAGATTAAAGTTAACCAACAAATATTTAGTCTAAGAAGATTAGGATTGAACTATCATATTAAATAACCACATTCAACCAATAATAAATAGAGTTAATTTTCTAGAAAGAGCTTTAACTGTTCACAAATAAAAAATTTGGTCTTTTTTTTCAAAAGTAGCAAAATCTATCATTTAACTACCATTTTGTTGAATGAATGGTTCTTACTAATATTTTTGTCTCTTACTATCAATTTCAATGACAGTTATTTCATTAACTAGCTTCTGGACCGGGATTACGGGTATTACATAAGCAAATCTAAAAATAATATAAAATTATATACGGAATAATTTTGAATTAAAAAACAAATAATGTTGTAATAAATTGACAAAAGTAAAAATCTTACAAAGATTGTAAAGAAATTCCACACGAATATAACTAACTTTTTTGAAGAACTTCTTTATATACAACGTTTGTTGTTTGGTCTGTAACATTGTCTTTGTTGTCACAAATCAAAACTTTTAACCCTTTCTTATTCTTGACACGTGATACTGCAACATACAATTGGTCATGTGTAAAAATTGGTCTTCTGAGGTATAAGCCAACAATTGATAGAGACTAAACTTGACTTTTGTTGATTGTCATGGCAAAACAATTCATCACAGGAAATTGTCTTCTTTGAAACTTGACTGGGATTTATCTGATGGAATCATTTTCATTGTAGGAATATACTAAATATTTCCAAAATTCTTTCCCGAAATGATCTTTACCTCGATAATATCTGTACCAAGTCGAATAACTTGTAGCTTTGTTCCATTGCATAAGCCATTTGATTGGTTAATATTTCGAAGTAACATGACAGGTACACCAACCTTTAAACAAAGTTTGTGGATTGGAAATACTAATACTTTTAATGAGTTAAGTATTTCAGGAGAGTATAAAGATTCTTCAAAAGCATCTGACAATTCTGTGGAACATACAGAATCTGAACTAAAGTAGGTAGCTCCCTCTTTGTCAATCTTTGAAAGCATGTAATCGTTCAAATACTCGAGATCATCATTTGTTGGAACCAAAATTACACGGTCCTAAAAGTAATTCTCATCATAAAGATGATTTGAGAAAGATGAGTATACAACTTCAGTATTCGAATGAACACCAATCAAACAAATAATAAAAGATAAACATGAGGATTAAAAATGTTTATGCAGAATTGATAGACTGATTAAACTTGTAATTCGAATGTTTCAATCTACATAGTTAGATTCCCGGATGTTAGAGCATGCGATAACATATAAAAGAATGCCAGGCTAACCACACTTGTTGAATGAGCATTAACCATGTTAAAACAAAACAAAATAACCTAAACAGAACATATTTATATTTCAAAAAGTATTAAATAGTGTGACAGAAAATATAATTGGGATCAACTAATGGAATCAACTAATATGGAAACATATATAAAGATGAAGTTTATATAAATCTAGTGGAATCAATCCATGAGTAAACATCTATTTTTTGAATGGAATATCAAAAAATCTAGAAAGAATTATGGTTAACCATCAAAGTTTTCGTTTAATTTTGGTTTAACTATCAAAATTTTTTTCTAAACGAAATTACCATAAAGTTTGAATTTGTTATGATTTAACCCTCAAACTTTTTTTCAAATGATTTAAACCTTGAAGTTTTGTCAAAAAAACTAATTAATCACTTAAGTTTTGTATGGTTTTCGATTTTACCCTCTCTACTTATTATGCATTTTACTTTTTATTGAAAAGTTAACAAAACTTAGAGGGTTAAATCATTTTTTAACAAAAATTTAAGGGTTAAATCGTTTAGGAAAAAACTTTACGGATTAAACCAAAAAGAAGGTGTAACTTTGAGGATTAAATATTTATAAATTCAAACTTTATGGTAAAACTGTTTGAAAAAAACTTTGATGATTAAACCGAAACTGAAGTAAAACTTTGATGGTTAAACCATTAATGACCCAAAAATATAAACAAAACCCCAAAACTTTAACAAATGATTTTGATTTGTCAGTAGTATCAAAACATAAAACAATCTAAATATAATGGAAACCCTAAACTCCATGAGTCTGCATTGTGATACAACTATTTGTAAACATAATTTTATTATTAAAATTAGAGATTTCATATATAACACCAATCAAACAAATAATAAAAGATAAACATGAGGATAAAAAAATGTTAAAACATAATTGGTAGACTGATTAAACTTGTTATTCGAATGTTTCAATCTACATAGTTAGAGTCCCAAAAGTTAGAGCATGCGTAAACATATCATAGAATGACATGCTAACAACACTATTTGAATGAGTATTAGACAGTGTGACAGAAAATATCATTAGGATCAACTAATATGAAAACATATATAAAGATGAAACTTATATAAATCTGTTGGAACGAATCCATTAGTAAACATGTATTTTTTGAATGGAATATTAAAAAATCTAAACAGAACTCCAAAACCTTAACAGAAAAAAATGATTTTGATTTGACAGTAGTGTGAAAACATAAAACAATCTAAATATAATGGAAACCATAAATGTAAGTAGGATTTTGCCCACATATAATGTAAACCAAAAAAGGAACAAATTTTAGAATTCTAAACAAAGAATATAAAGTCTAAAACACTTAGAGCCACAAAGTATACCTCTTTTTTGAAATCTAAACCGCAAAAGGATTTTTTGAATGTAGCACAAATGATGAAATACTCGTCGTCTTCTTTAGGTTGCAAAAACCCCATGGAACACGGATAAAATAAACTAAAAGTTAGATAAACTTCAAGAACTTCAAAAACCATAATTTTCGATTGACAACAACAACAATAAACTCGATATTGAAGATCTGGTAGGAAAAAACCCATGGAACATAGAAAATATTAACAAAAAGCTAGATAAACTTCAAAGTTTCAAAAACCCTAAATTTCGATTCACAACAACAACAACAACAACAAAGTCGATATTGAAGCCCTAGTAGGAAAAAACAGATAAAAGGAAGCGAGACATTGAATGAAGATGTCGTATAATACCTTTACAGAAACGATCGACTTCAAAGCAAACAATCGTCGTCAATGTTGATGCCATTGAATGAAAAGGGTAGGGTTTGTTATGTCGAGAAGGTCGCCGTAGAAGAAAAGATTTATTTAAGTCGGAGGATCCGAATAAGGGAGGATCCGCGCTTTTATTTTAGCCGGATCTTTCCCAAAGGTGATTTTTTATAAATGGTATGTGTTGAAGTGGAGGGTTGTGATTGGTGGAGAAATTTTTTTTTATTACTATTATTAGTAAGAAAGTAAACTTTTTAATAATATATATATATATATACCGTAAATTAACTAGGCCTGTTATCTTTTTTAATTTATCATTCTACCTTTATCCTCCTTTATTTATTTACTTTTTATTAATAATAAAATCATCATCATCATCATCATCATCATTATTATTATTATTATTATTATTATTATTATTATTATTATTATTATTATTATTATTATTGAGTTATGTTCAATAAAATCCATTTAAAAAACATAGTACTGGAATTTTAATATTCAACCACAGATGATTCAGTATACAATCACATGTGATCTGTAAAAGCATAACATGTGAATTACGAAAAATTACGAAAATGTCACTCCGACCAAATTTTTAAAATTTAATCTGGACCATTGATGACACTTATCTAAAAGCTAAAATTAGTTCCTTATGATAATGAATTAATATGGACCATCGTCGTCGTCATCATCATCATCATCTTCATCATCATCTTCTTCTTCTTCTTCATCATCGTCATCATCATCATCATCATCATCATCATCATCATCTTCTTCTTCTTCTTCTTCTTCTTCTTCATCATCATCATCATCATCATCATCATCATCTTCTTCTTCTTCTTCTTCTTCTTCTTATTCTTCTTCTTCTACCCCCCCAACCATCTCCTTGTCACATCACCACCACCTACAACCCCCTCAACTCCTCACTCCCTCAATATCTCTCTCTCTCTTTGTCTCTCTCTTTATGTGCCCTAACGACCACCACCCATCACCTATAGGTGTGTACCGACCAACGCCTCCCATCTCCACCATCGTGCACCACACCTTACACCATCGTGCATCACCACAACCATAGATTTAAGATCTGCTCATCACCATCTCTAAACTGCTGTCGCACCATCACCATGGACAAACAACAAACATGAAACAATACAGGTCCCTTTCTTTATGTGTTTGTGTGTGTGCATGTAGATCTAACTTGATTTAGGATTTTGATTTTGGTAATGGGTGTAAGTAGGATTTCATTTTCTAGTGGTGGTAGGAGATGGTTGGTGTTTTCAAATGAGTTGAGTGGCGGTGGGTGGTGCTTTTAGGTGGTGGGTTCAATTTGGGTAGTGAGTTTTGATTTGGGTGCATGGGATCCGATTGTTTTTGGTGATTTTTTGACTTTTAAGTTGTGGTAGGTGGCGGTTTCGGGTGGTGGTGGTGGTTTTATAACGTGGTGATTGATGGTTTCTAGTGGTTATATATGGTGTTCTAAGTGGTTTTAGACTTCTGACGGTAGTGGAAGGCGGTAGGTGGTGGTGTCCGGAAGGTGATGGACTCATTGGGTATAATTGAATCTGTTCGGTTTAACTTATTTGAAATGTATATGTTTAATTTTTATATTTTAAAAACATGTTAAATATTTAAAATCCATTAAAAATAAAAAATGAGGTAAAAGACCAAAATACTTATATGTATTGGACTTAATGGAGACAAATGGAAAATGTTAGCAAGATTATTCATTTAACAAAATGGTAGTTAAAAGACAATATTTACAACCTTTTCAAAAAGATGACTAAATGCTGAGAAGTTTAAGAATCAATCCACTAAATACAGTTTTTACAAACTTGAAAGAAGAATAATTACAAAGCTTTATTGGTCAACATGTCGGATTGAGCAATAGTTAATTTTAACCATAACTAAAGCTAAAAATAAAAGCTATGCACTAACCAAAAGTAATTCTTACTTTTAACTAAACAGTTATGAACGAAGGGTGTGAACTTTTTATACGTTGTATGCCTACCTTTTTTTGAAACGTTTCCGGTCGTTTTGGTTCTACATGTACTTTCCTTCCAGCCATGCATATACCACCCTACCAATGCCCATACTTATTCACATTCCACTCATCATACATACTCAACCCCAACCTTTCAAAATCTGTACAAGAAAAACCACACCTAGTGTGACAATATAAATCTGGCCATTAATAGAATGAAAGTGGTCACTAATTTATACGGGTGGACATTTTTCTTCACTATATAGATTGGTCGACACTAATTCTAATATAGATATCAAATGCGCAAGTGCTCATTCATCAATGACAAGACTAAAGATGACACTATTTATCTTATCATTATCAATAAAAGTCGTCACTAATTTGCTCGGTTATGACAAAGATATATAGTCAATCAAAGGTTTTTGATTAATAACCAAGGTATATGTATAGTCATTAGCATAAGTAACAAAAGCAAGTGGCCACAAGTCCACAACCACATATAATATTTAGAGGCTAAAATGGTGATAAATGATGAATAACAACCCTATAAATAAAAATAGATTTGATCACCTTCACAAGGAAAGTCATTAGCTATAATTTGAGTAAATAAATCAGTATTAATTAACCTTGCTTTGTGAAAAATAAATTTTGCGGATTTAAGATTCTTATGTTATAATCTCGAGCTCTCTAGTTTCATATGAGTGTCAAAATCTTAAAAGGTCGATTATGATCCACTTTCAAGTAACTTAGGGGGTGGGGGGTTGAGATTGGGATAATTAAAATTACTATATTACCCCTAATCAGTTTACCTAAATAATTGTTTTGTTACTCATGTGTACTTTTACGTTATTTTATATTTTCTGAAATCAAATATTCAATTACCCTTTTAAAAAATTATATGATCTCTAGACTCATCTCAACCCTAACGTACCCCAACCCCAACTCCTATCGTCATCAAGTTTCGCCCAACATATCCAAAAATGTGAGAGTGAAAGGCAATTAACTACAACAAATATTAAAGTTACATTAGCTGCAGTGGACAACACTAAATAAAGTCAACGCCTTTTTGATATCTGCTTACAAATGAACGGGTTACTCTAAAAAAAAACCCCAAAGAGAAAGCCAAATATAGTTTTGCACTGCATTTTTTAAATCCAGAAACTTAGAATATAATATTCAAACAGATTAGCAAAATCTGGATTATTTTAGAACAAGTTATTCACCAAATCATGTTTAGTAAGATTTAGAATGATTTCATATCCTTTCTCTGATGGATGGAAACTATCCCAGAACAAGAACTCAGAATCATTGGGGCATGTTGGGGTTAGTTTATTACATAAATATGTCACCTCCAGCTCTCCTGTTCCACAACATCCTCTATCTGCAACTTTAAAGCCTAGGGAAAACAAGAAAATCAGTACAATATTGAAAAGCATAAATTTGACAGTTAAATAAAATAAAAAAAAGAGAAAAAAAATAAGAATGTAGTTTAATTATATACCGTAGTTTTGAGGGTTTTTAATGATGTTTAGAAAAGAATTGTAGAAATCAACAATGGCAACCCTGGATTCAGGAAAACTACTTGCAGAAATCTGAAGCTGTTGTTTTAAAATGGTGTTGAACAATTGTGCTATATCATTCTTCTTGTCGTCACACCTTCTTTCAAGGCCTCCGGCTAAAGTTCTATGAGTAGGAAAACAGCCAAATGGGGGTGCGCTAAAGACCGCTATCCTTCTTGCTCCCAGTGTGTTTAATTCCTTCAAAAAGTTTTGACGAACATTGATCCGTTAGTAATTTATTAATTCAGGGTAAAAAATGAGTTTGTTAATTACTTATAATGTCAATCAAAAAGTATGTTACACCGTTTATTAAGAAAAGTAAGTTATTATTTTGTGGCTTTGTGTAAGCTTTCATTAAAGATGTGCATGTTTGTTGAAATCAACCACTTGGCTAGTAATTATGTTTTATCTTTCAAAGCACATTCTAGTTGGGTAAATATAAATCTATTAGAGATCAAGTAGATTAGGGTTTTAGAGTAGTAAGTACCTTCAGAAAACTCAAGATTAATTTTACCAGCATGTTTATATAAGCTGGAGCATCATAGTCTGATCTTCTGAGGGGAAGGGAAAGAGTTAGATCGTTGGTGCTCGCTACTACCACAACTACGCTGTTCTTGATTATGTTATCGGTTGCTTCCTCTCCAACGTTCCTCTTTAGCTTCTCGATATATTTTTTGAACATATCCAATTGAGTCGAAAATGGTATAGCGGACTAATTGTTGTATGTCCAAATCGAGCACATATTAGTTTCATGTGAACATATAATTAACAGTCTGAAGTTATTAAAGATCAAGAACAAGATTAAGGGGATATGATACCGTTGCTGTGGTCGTAAGGGGATCAATCCCACTGGCAGCAGAACCAAAACTTACACCCGTTTGAAGATCTTCGTCATTTAACGAAGGGTCTAGATTCGCTGGAAGATAATCCTTCACTCCAAATGCCTTGGCTTTGAAGTTCATATCATATGATTACAGTTATTTTAGAGAATATGATTTTAAGTACAACCACATGAATCCCTCTTTACATCCTACTGCATTTTTAATTAAGTAAAATTCTATCCCATGGTTCATCAACACCAATGGTAATTTTTTAGAATTGGTTCAAATATTTAAATTATTAATTTGTAATCAACATAATAGATAAGGGCTCATTAGGTTTCTCATTAAGGTTTCTATTGTATCACTTGTACTTTATTAATAGTGAATAATGTAATACAAAATACTTACGTGGTTTTCATTATTCTACAAGTACATGTAATGTACTAGCTAGTTTGGTTAATTAAAGATGTCAAATAACAAAGAAAAATGAAGGTACCGAAAAAATCAGGTGGTGTTTTCCCATTCGAGAACCTTCCGGTTGGTTTTTCGGCCATGAAATCTTTTCCATAAGGGGGGAAATTTGCTTTGGCCAAAGTATTGATGTAGTTATTATTCCCTTGATCAACAAAGGAATCACCAAATACTATGACTGCTGATACTGAGACATCTTTTGGCAGAATTAGTGTTCCATTGCTGCTGAATGAACAAATAGAAGCATATAGACAAAATAAAATAACTCTAACAACAGAAATAAACATTATAAAAGATACAAAGAAAATGATTCTTTGCTAATAATAAGAAAAATAAGACCAAAATTTGATAGATGACAATACTTTTGGATCTATGGAGCCAGTTATATAGTGATAAATTATGAGCATGTTCCTTCCATGTTGAAATGTGTCGGTTTTTTTAAGCAAATTAGGGGCCAGCCTCACTTCAACCATTCTTCCTCGTGGCTGTTTTTCTAGCTGTCAGATCTTATTGTCATGCAACTAAGATTTGAAGCTTTTTGAATTATTTATATTCAGTCAGAGATGCGTGTGCATTTTACTAATGGCAATTGTAGTGAAGGAGTAGATTTGGTCATTAATAGGAGAAAGTGGTCATTGAAATTGTAGTGATCACCCTGGTCCTCACTATGTTTTTGCATAACACATGGCGCAACTACAGTCCTGATCAGCCTCGCCGAAGTGAGCTATCTATTACATACCAGCTACTAATTGAAGTCTTTTAGAACTATCTGCTGCCTAAATAGATAGTCGAAACTACCCGCTACCAAAGTAGATAATTTGAAACTCATATTGAATATTCAGGCATATAACATGGCACACATACTACTATGATGAGCAAGTCAATGTATTCACATGTTTGAAGTCGGAGCTCAATACTAGCTAAAAGTATGAAGCTGAAATACTGAACTGACTATCACGGATAATGGATATCCGGTCAACCTACAAAAAGGTTATACCTATATAAGAAATTGAAAATTGCTAACAGGGACCTAGCCCTCGCTATCTAGACTTCACTAGGACCCGGCCCTTGCTAACAAACTTAGCGAGGACCACCAATCACTTTGTGTAGGCACCAATAAATTTGCGTTGACAGCCTCCTTGCCAACTTCCCCAACCCTGACTACAACTCTTTGCAAGGAGACCTTTGCACTCACTAAAATCCGACCCTCGCATCCTGTACACTCACTTTCTGCAAGTTCATGCCAACTTTGTCCCTCACTAACACGCATTCTGCCCTAGTGTTCATCATCTCCAGGCACACACACATAGGGTTTTAAAACACACACACATACACACGCCCTGTGGTACAGGTTTTTTATATAACCCTTATTTAGTGAATAGTGAATCTTTTAATTATGGTAGTTATTAGATTTTAATTATAGAAATTATATTATCTTAGGGAGCAAGTTATTTATGTATTGAGGTCTAGGATGAAGATATTAGAGAGGAGAATTGTTTCTGTTTTCTTTATGATCTTGTACGGGTTCAATCGCTTTGTTCCTCAAGCATCCTACTTCGGGTGTCTTTTATCAATAATATCCGATTATCAATTTGATTCAATATCAAATTGGTATCAAAGCCCGTCATCCTGTGGAACACGCTGTCAAACCCTTCATGACGAAAATCGGTGATCTCCAAACTACCTTGGAACAATACAAGGCCGATATGATCACTATCTAGAGGGAAACTTTGAACCATCTTAACTTCATGCAGGAGACAATCGAAAAAAATAAGGCCGAATGCGACAAGCAGTTCGCAGAAGTGTTTCAGCTTCTAAGAGCCCTACAACCACCCATGCCATCCTCACTGCCGCCGTCAATCACCACCACGCCTTTGTCGGTGGTTTCACAAACCAACCGCTGCTGCCGATCACCTACCCTCTAAATGAGCCGGTTATCACTCAACCCCAATGCCCCCAACACCCTAAGTCATATAAGCAGCCGCCGCCGCCACCACGAGTAGCTGAGCCAATAGTCATACCGCAACTAGACTTCATCACTTTGAAGCCTTTTAAACAATCGATAGGGCTAAGTAGCGATGAATATGGGTTTCCATAGGCTGAATCTTGTTCCCCGAATAAGAAGTTCAAGCATTTGATTTCTGAAAGTATTTTTAACGTTGATTTGATTCTTATCAGAGGCAATAGAATGGTGCCTCCCACAAGGAGCAATGACCACACATTTAGGTATGTTTCAGTGGTCGAGAAGATGAGGCTATCATGGGTCGTCTACCGCCTATATATGTAACACTGTGGTTTTCAAAATTTCACATCTTTTATAAACTTTTAGATAAATCAAATACTTGCAGCAAAAGTCTTAAATCATTAACTGGATTAACTATCATCGTCAATAGAGACGAAGTAAAACCATTCATTAACAAACCATAGTGCTACTACCGCGGTCATTCAAAAATCGTTTATCGTATTTAAAACCTTAAATAAATTAAATAACCAAAATACTCGTTGGCACCAATCATAACATCAAACTATGGTCTATGACTACCCTCTTGGCATAACCACAATGTCTAAACCAGTTGTGCGAGTACAAGACACATTTCAAAAGAAACAAGTGTCAGCTTACACTAAGTGAGTCAATGGGAGTTGTAACCAAAAGCCATAAAATATAAATCATAAGTGGTGATATGACAATACAATAAATAACATAACCATATCCATCCTGTATTTGACTCGTACCCAATAACCCGCAATTCATATAACACCAAATGGGTCAAATATCCGCAATTCGATTCATACAATCACTCACACAAAATCAAGAGTCAAACTACATCATAACCTTAAATCATACCACATATTAACCATAAGTCATTCCGCATAACACTCGTAAATCATATCACATCAAACCACATTGTAATCGCATATACCATATCGCATCATAATCATAAATCATACCGCATCATAATTGCATATATCATATCGCATCATGATCATATATATCATATTGCATGTCAATCATGTGTCATACCGCATATCATTCATGAATCATATCGCGTTTTAATCGTATATATATCATATCGCATTAATATCATATCGTTAAAGTGATCTTAATGCGGAGTTTAATCCCATACTAGGTAACCCACAGGTTCACTACTCACGTGCTTGGTCAACCTATGCTTCCGAGTGGGGCGCGACTCCCACCCGAGAACATAGATCACGAGACTCCGCTTTTGCTACTCCGACGGTGCAAGTACAAGTACTGCATTGTCATTCTAGCGTGACTCCAAACAAAAGCCGATCGTATTTTAGCTTCTCCCCACACCCACGTGATGTATGATCTAGCCTCTTTGGCCTACACCACTCCAGTACTTGAACACCGAAGTGTTCGCATACCATGTGTCAAAATAGTCATCTAGAAATACCAAATGACTCTTGTTGGCTTGCACTTTAATCCTCGAAGGTAAATCATACCTACTAGGCCCGCAAATTCGCAAAATGGGTAATACCGTGTACTACCCCCGTCCACTAAATACATGTATGCAAGTAATTGTGAATCATCACATATAAACTATAGTAACCCGCAACAAATCATAGCATGCGTATCACGTGTTCAAATATACATACAACAAGTGATTTACTTTAAACACATAACATGTATCATCAATCAAGATATACATATATATCTATATATAACGGTTTTCATTTCAAAACTTAGGCTTTGTCTTTGTACTCGGTTTTGTAAAAATCTACTAAACTCACCTCAGTCCAGCCAACAAAACACACGATCTCGAAATGATGAACAATGCTCACGGATCGTCAAGATCTCGAACTCAAATGCCTCAAATAACCTATAGAGATCACTAGGTTAAAAAAACACGAACCGAAGGTCTTAAACAAGTCTAAACTTGCATAATATACTAAAACATGCCAAGTGATAACTCCCGACTAAAAATTATCGCGTAACAAGCTCAGAAACTTCATAAAAATGCACCAACACGACATACATGCAACCTAAAAGCTCTAAAACCAAAATAGAAGCGTAAGATTAGTAAAAATATACCTCTCAGGTTCACCCACGCGAGACCACGGTCGAAACTACGCCCGTAGTGTTATCTCCGATCTTCCGGACCTTGAATACGAGCTCCAGCGAAACCCGGCACTCTAACAAGGTGGTAAAACTCGGTTTCTCTCTAAATTTTGGAAGAGTAACGGATAGGGGAGTGAAGAATGGTGAAAAATCGACTAAAATGAAGTTCTATATATAGACATGGACGAACGCGTCGTGTCGCGACCAAACTAACGCGTCGCGCCGCGACCACTTTACACGCCCACTACCACACGTTAGCCACTGACACACGCCAACTCACTGACACACGCTACCGTTGACACGTCGCGTCGCGATGATTTCAGAATTTCGAATTTTCTTTATTTTTTTCTTTTTCTTTTCTTATTTCTTAATTAATATTAAATTAGACTCCAATAATAATATTCGTGTCTCGATTAATATTATTACGATAATTTCTAATGAATTTCGGGTCGTTACAATTCTTTTCTCCTTAAAAAGATTCCGTCCTCGAAATCTAACAACAAGTTGGGTATATCTAGTCTTTTGTTTTATTAGATCCTTCCTCCGCTAATTGGGGAGATAGTGTTACGGATAACGCATATTAAATTCAACAAACTATATAAATCAAATTCTTAAATCTGAAATTGGAGCCCATCGACTGCTTAAGCGAATCGTCAATTCAAGGAAATGAAGCTAACCAATTTCAAATAACACATCCATTCCTAAATTTTAATTCCTAGAGTCACGACGACTTCACAAACCAACATCTACCATTCCTCATCATATGGTAAACTCAAGTCGTCGCCTTAGCCCATTTTTCTTTCTCTCTTTTCACAACTAATCATAATTCTATCACGAGATCAAGCAATTATTAGGTGTTCATGATATCAATTTTTCCCACCTAGTCATTCCAAGCAATTCCTTTTTTTCCACTATAACTTTTACTACTCATTGTAGACTTGTCACTCCACATCCTCCTTAAAATAACGCAAGCTCAGTTCCCGAGCACAAACATGTTGTGGCATTTTCATGATGACGTTGGCCAGACGTAATCACAAAAGTACCCCTCATGAGTGTTCTCCTCACAGTCCTTGCATCTCTCGAGATATCTGAATCATTCTTTCTACGAATTTTCATCAATTATCATCATTCCCTTCGTCTTCGATCTTCATCCATCATTGAATTTAAGTGTCCACACGTTCCACTTTCTTACTATGTGTAGGTCTATTATGTGCTCGACCCGTTTTCCTTTATTGAATCCATCTCGTTCCTCCTATTTGACTGTTTATCATTTTGTCCTCACTCCTAAGTTTCATAAAATTCTTCATTTTACTCTACTCACCATAGTCAACCTTACATTTAAATTGTCTTTAGCTCTCAATCTTTCAAAACACTCGCACATACTATTACCGAAATCCATCTTAAGCATCTCTTGTGTCGAGTCATTTGCTCCTAAATTGTCGTTTTCAAAACTTCTTCGGGTCCTTCTAAAGAGGATCAACTACTATCTTCGTACTTTCTGACGCTTCAAAATGAACAATACATGTTATCTTTCAATCGTAGTACACCTAGGGAACAAATCCTCAAGTTTCCACGCAATGAGTAAGACTTAACCAAAGGCAAGGCTCATCACGATAATCCAAACCCATCTACCGACAATCCAATGACCATTCGGTATATTATGCATTTACGCCCATGAGAGTTAATATACTATTATTTGCTTAAAAACCATCCAATAGATACAAACCAATAATTCTTTCAATCATCTAATAATATTAAAAAGAAACTAGGAAAGAGTACTACTCTATAAACAACCCGCTATTCCATTTCTCAGTCTGTGTCGTTGCCCAAATCATATTCATCGTCAATAGCATCCGACGTGATTGGTCATCCCAACCTTTGTTGTTGTTTGACTTACCAACGAGATTCACATTCCGGTGGTGTCTTCTTTACAAGGTACAACTTATACAATCTCTTTAAAAGTTCCTCTTCGTAAGTGACCCATCAGCTTTCCTCAATCCAAAACGGAAGATTCTTTGAAAAGTAACATGCACCCGATGAATATTCAAAAGATTATCTATTCTTGGTAACAGATACATGTTCTTAACAGTAGCCTTGTTCAACTCCCAATATGCAATGCACATCCGCATGATTCCATCCTTCTTTCTAACGACCAAAATTGGTGCTCCTCAAGGCTAGGAACTCGGTCGAATGAAACCTTTATCCAAAAGTTCTTGTAATTGGGCCATTATCTCTTTCATTTCGGATGGAGCTCAACGATATTGCGCCTTAGCAATCGGTGCTGCACCCCGAACTAGATCAATTTGAAACTATGTCTGTCGTAGTGGTGGCAAAACCGCTTTCTTTCTAGAAGTCTCGACTACGTGAACCAAGAATGCCACACAACCTTTTGCTAGACATTTACGTGCCTTGAGAACCGAGATTAGGGACAAAGTACATGCACGATTTTCATGGCACAAAGGATTTCCGCACCTTTAGATGATAACCGGTCCGTTCTGATAACCACATCGAATCCTTCGAGATCCATCGGAATCGGTGTTAAAGGGAAGATATTTTCGTTAATTTCAATCGCACAATTTTCGTATTTTTCCTACCAGTGACGGGTTTTCCGACCGCCACCTCAAATTCTAACACCGACTCCAATGGACTCCGAGGTAACACAAAGTGAGAGCAAAAAGAAGTAAGCACTATAGACCTACTTGCACCCGAATCAAATAATACTCTAGCAGGTATAGAATTAATTAGAAAGGTTCCGGAAATAACCTCATTGTTGCACTTGGCCTCTTCCGCAGTCATAATGAAGACATGCCCCTTGGCTTTGGGTGCCTCTTGCTTTTTCTGTGGAGCTCCACCTCGACTGTTTGGCTTAGGTCAATTGGTACTGATGTGACCCATCTCCCTACAGTTATAGCATATATGTTCTGTACTCTGACAATCCTTGAACTTATGACCAGTCTTTTCACAACACTTGCAACTTAGGGTATGGCTGTGCCCCTTATGAAAAGCATGACGAGAAGCATGACAAGTCGGACAGTAACGGGGCTTGCCCCCTTGAGGATTCTTCTTTTGTGGGAAATCTTTCTTCTTGGAGGACCTAGATGGTCCTTTCCTCTTTCGCTTTCTCCCCCCTTTGAACAATGCCTTTTCCCCCTTGTTTAGGAATGATATGATAAATATTTTATAGATCTTTTAATTATAATAGTTATTGTATTTTAATTATAGATAATCTTTTATCGTAGGATAGTAATCTTTTATCTTAGCATAGTAATCTTTTATCTTATGAAGAAAGTTATTTATTTAGTATAAATAGAGCTTTAGGGGTATCATTTGGGGAGGACAGAGTTTAGAGTTATTTTGATATTTTCTTTGTTTTGGAGAGCTCCTACCTCTCGAAAGTAGGTTAAAGAGAGACGGGTGCCTCTCGAAAGCACGCCGACGTACTATTGTATTCGTTGCGATTTATCAATATATCAATTTGGTTTGTATCAATTGGTATAAGAGTCATTCCTAGGGGTGTAATCGAGCCGAGACAGCTCGCGAGCTACTCGAGATCGACTCGAAAAAAATCGAAATCGACTCGAAGTGAACCGAGTCGAGCTCGAGCTCGAGCTACTCGAGTAGGCTTTCGAGCCGAGTTCGAGTTTTAAAATACTCAGCTTGCCAGGCTCGCGAGCCTTATCGAGCTTGTACTAAATTACCATTTTACCCTTTTTACTTATATGTCAATTACTTTTATACCCTTATTATGTATCATGTATGTTAGGGACTTAGGGTTGGGCTTTCATTAAAATGTAAAAACCCTAAATCACTTTCTACATAGTCCAGAGTCGGGACCCACGCCTCCCTTCACTACCGGTCTACCGTCGCACACTTTCAAGCTCGCAGCATCGTCCATATCCATAGGAATCTGTCGATTTGTCGAAGGAGGAAAGCTTTAATTGATCTGGTGGTACTCTGGTTCGAAGAAGAAAAAGTTTTAATTGATTTGATCAGCTTTCTTTCTGTGAATCCATCATCTCGAAGTCTCTTGCTTCGATTGGTTTGGTTCGAAACTTGAACTTCGAAGGAGGAAGAAAAAACCGCACAGCCGATTACACGGTTACACCCATCGTTCTCGACATCTTCCTGCTCAAGTTCAGCCTCTGTTCTTCAAAAAAGGTACCATTGAAATTTATGAGAAATTGTTCGAACCCCTAATCTTGCTGTTCGTTGAAATTTTTTTACTAGTATCAGCATGCTAGAAGTTTTTGGTTGATAGATTTTGGCTTTATGGTAGAGACTCAGTGGTATCATTCTTGCTAGAGTTTCATAGATTTATGGTAGACATTTTGGCTTTATGGTAGACATTTTGGTTGATAGATTTTGGCTTTATGGTTCGTTGCAAACAGACATACAAGACTCTTATGTTGTAGATTATAACAGTGCTTATGTATAAAAAATGTCTGCTGCAAAACAAATAAATGAATATACACGTACACAGTACACACACGTATACACACATACATATACACATGTACATACACACATGTTACCATGTACACACAAATTACACACACTCTTATGTATGTATACTATGATTATACAACAAATGACTTGACTTATCTTTTAAATCAATTCGAAACAGATGTAGAAATAAATATACATGATCTACTTGTGGAGTGGGAGAGTGAGAAATTCAACCTAAATATTATCAAAGAAACCCCATTTCTTTTTAGTTTACTTATTAACTTGTTTGTGAGTTTGTTCATCTAAAAGTTCATGCTCTTTTTACTAGTTTAATACTTAATTGTTTGTGAGTTTGTTTTCAACTATTTGTGAGTTTGTGATTCTTAGCTATGGTTTGCTTAGACTGTTAAAAACTGAATTTATGATTTAGTTAGGATTCATGCTTTTGGTAGGATAGATGAAGTAGATTATCTGAAATATTAAATTGAATTTAACTTTTTCTACTGGTCAATACTCAATAGCTCTTCTTATTATTGCATATTTGTATCATATTTTGCAATCCATTTAGATTAATAAATATGTATGTATAATCTGTTGCATTGCTTTGTTTATTTGGTTATCTACTAACTTATTGATTTTCTTTTTTGTTCAAAGATGGAATCATCTTAACATGAAGTTTCATCATCTCTTAATGCTTCTAATAGTCCTAACATTTCAAAGGACCCGCAACAAGAGAAAACATCCGGAAATAATGCAGCAAATCCAACATCTACTACTAACAGCAGTGCACAAAATGTAGATGAGGAAAATTCTGAATTTGAAAGTAAAAAAAGGCAAAAAAACATCTCCGGTGTGGTTAGAGTTTAAAGTGGTTGTGCTCCCTGATGGAAATGAGAAAGCAGAGTGCATTCATTGCAAGACAAAGCTTTCTATACTTGCTAGTAGGAGTACAACTCACTTTAAAAGACATTTGAGTGCTTGTTTAAAACGAAAGATTTTTCAAAAACAACAACAAATGATTACTTTGCAAGTGATTGATCCAGAAAGTAGTTCACAAGTTGTGACACCCGCTCTAACAGATGGCAAGTTTGATATGATGAAGATGAGGGAATCAATTGCACATTGGATTCTTATGCATGAGCATCCTTTTACAATTGTGGATGAAGAGGGTTTTAATATGATGCAAAAACGGGGAATGCCTGAATGGGAGAAGATCACACGCACCACAATAAAAAAAATTGTGTGAAAGTTTATGAGATAGAAAAAAGAAGTTAAAGGATATGTTGAAATCTATTTCAAAGATCAGTGTGACCACAGATATGTGGAAATCTACTAATCAAAAGATTGAGTACATGGTACTCAGGACATTTTGTCGATTTAAATTGGAGATTGCAGAAGCGTATTCTTAGTTTTGTTCATTTACCTCCTCCTCATCGTGGTGTTGAGATAGCAGACAACCTTTACAAGTGTTTGAAGGAGTGGGGTATCGAGAATAAAGTATATACAATTTCAGTTGATAATGCTTCGAACAATGATGTGGCTATTAGAATTTTAAGTGATACTTTCTCTAGGACTAAGAAGTTACCTTGTGGAGGAAAATTGTTTCACGTGCGTTGTTGTGCACACATCTTGAATCTTATGGTTCAAGATGGACTTTCAAAAATTGGTCATATAATCGAGGATGTTCATGATAGTGTGACCTTCATAAATCAAAATGAAGCAAGACTCAAGTTATTTTTAGAAATTGCACAACAATTAAAATTGCCTCATAGAAAGCTCATCCTTGAATGCAAAACAAGATGGAATTCGACATATGACATGTTAGCAGCTGCAATCAAGTTCAAAGAAGTGTTTCCAAGATTCCAAGATAGAGAGCCACGCTACCTTTCTTGTCCAAGCAATGAAGACCGGTTGAAAGTTGAGAAGGTTTGTGATGTTTTGCAAGTATTTAGTTCTATTACTAATATCATATCAGGTAGTGAGTACCCAAATATTAACAAAGTGTATCGAGTAAAAGTTTTGTTGGACAAAATGTTTGAAGATCCTACAGAAAGCAAGTTTATTCATGATATGGTGGAGTCCATGAAGACAAAATTTGATAAATATTGGGGTGAGTGTAACTTGATGATGATAGTTGGTGCTGTTTTAGATCCAAGGTCTAAATTGAAGGTAGTAGAGGAATTTTGTTTTCCTAAATTGTACAATTTTGAAGAAGTGGAAGAAAAGGTTGACATGGTTAAAAAAGCTCTTGATGAATTATATGCCGAGTACATGGATGAATATTATTGTGATGGTGGTGAACAGCGTGGTGATAAAAATTATGGTTTAAATCAGAATCTGAATGTTCATACTTCATCTTCTGGTTGGTCTGAGTTTGCTCAATTTGTGAGGACGACTGAAAATGTTCAACCACAAAAATCAAAACTAAGAGTCTATCTCGAAGAGGGAGTTTACATTTGTGATGATGTTTCAATACCCTTTGATGTTTTGGAATGGTGGCGTGCGAATTCTTTGAAGTATCGGATTTTGTCTCGAATGACTAGGGATATACTTGCTGTCCCTATTACAACTGTTGCTTCGGAGGCTTCTTTTAGTGCGGGGAGTAGAGTTATTGATACCTATAGAGCATCTCTTTCTCCTGAAACTGTTCAAGTTTTAATTTATGGAGGAGATTGGTGTCGAAGTCTACATGGATTAAAAAGGAAGAACAAAGTATGTTTTATTCATTTTTCTATAACTTGTGATTTTTAATGTATTTGAATATACTAATGTATCGTATTATTTAGGCATTTCAAAAAGAGGAGCCCAACCAAAATCATCCTTCCCGATCCTTGAAGTTTATGAAGGTTAGTTTTTATGTATAACATTTGTTTCATATAATTCAAGTAATTAGATATGATTCGAATATATCTATTTTTTCTAAGTTATTGTTTGTAGATGTGTTTCTTTTTAAGATTAGATTCAAATGTTTAGTTTATTTTCATTCAAATTGTTGCTTTCTTAATTGAAGTTGTAAGTTTTAGATATGATTCAAGGTTATAATGAGATTGTAGTTGGATATGATATAAGTTTTTTAATTTTGTTTAGATATGATCAAGTATTGTTGCGATGTTGCTACAGTTTTATTTTTTCTGTTATGACCGCGTAGGCGCGTACCGAACACGCACACAGGTGACTGATATCTGATGGTTTTTCTTGTAGCTGCTGTCGTCTTTTTCTTGTAGTAATGTAGTTGCTGTTGTTTTTTTTACTTGTAGCTACTGCTGTTATTTTTTTACTTGTAGCTACTACTGTTTTTATTGTGTTTTTTTGTTATAGTTCAATCTAAACTTTATCTTCATTGTTTTCAGAATGGAAGCATGTTGTTGCAGTGTTGCTGACTTGCTGCAGCTTGTAGACCCTTTGGAAGTGTATTTTCAAATTTTAGTTCCTAATCGTTTTAACCACGGCTTGTATAATAGACTTGTTAGTTGTTGCTTTCGTTATTTGAACCGTTCGGACTTGTATTTTAGTAGTTGGTTGTTGATTGTTTTTCGAAAATGTGAAATTTAAATTTTGGAATGTATTTTAACATTTGTTGCTTCAAAATTTTATTAAATTAAATTTTAGTCGTGTCGAGCCGAGTCGAGCTCGAGAGTGTCGGTTACCTACTCGAGCTCGAGCTTGAAAATTATAGCTCGACCGAGCTCGAGCTTGGCACTGTGTCGGCTCGGCTCGGCTCGATTACACCCCTAGTCATTCCCATCTTGCAAGGTTCCAACACTGGTAGTGGTGGCCTACGGAGTGGTGGCTCGCATCCGAAAAAGAAATGTGTCAACCGTGACCAACGAGGACTTGAAGTGGTGACCTATGGAGTGGTGGTTGGACCCAAAAAGAGAGGTGCCAACCGTGACCAACATAGCCATGACCCACGACGATGTTGGTCCTTTAAGTGTAGGGTGTTGTTATTCAGTCAAAAGAAAATTAATTTGGTTGCATATAAATCTAGATGTCTCTTCCCCTTACAATCTAGCTTTTGGAGGTGAGTTTTACACTTGAGCTTTTGGAGGTGAATTCTACACTTAGGGTAAGTCTAATTTTTATTTCATCTGGTAATAGTTATATACATGACAAAAATTTATTCAAAATATTACACCAATAGTATACTTATTTCTATTTGAAATATGTCTATTGAACTTATTAACTTAAAAAGAATTTGATCTATAAATAGTATACTTTCAGACTCCCACTCTTCAGACCTCCTTAAAAACCGGGTCTGAAAATCCTTAAAAACCGGGTCTAAATATGCTTTTTATAGTAGTGTGTCCGTAAGACCCTAATAGAGCATGAAACTGTTCATGAGCATCTACTGAACTCCTCTTATGGCCAGCCCTACCTCCGAATCCTTTTGGTTTACTGTTTAAATTCAAGTGTATAATTACAGTTTAATAAAATATATTCTATCCCATATATATATATATATATATATATATATATATATATATATATATATAGTGGAAGGTTCATTCGAGAACCGTTTTTATTGCGAGAACCGCGAAAACCAATCTTAGCCGTTCATTTTGGATAATGAAATTCATGGATGAAGAGCGTGGGGGGGGATTGAGTGTGGCAGGGTGCATGTAAGGAATTCATGGGTGGGCAATCCAATTTAAGGAGGGGGAATTGGACGGCTAAGATTGGTTCTCGCAATAAAAATGGTTCTCAAATAAACTTTTCAATATATATATATAGTTCATCAACACATGTAATTGGTTTATATAACGGAAGATATATTAGGTATAGGACATTATATATAGGTGAGGTCATACATAGAAACTTGTTTATTCATAGAACTTAAAGAACAAACCCGGTGATAACACGTGATATTAAGAATAAGAGCAAAACTAGAAAAAATTTATAAATTAATACCCAAGCCTCTCTCCCTCATTCAACCTTCAAACTTCAATTTAAAAAAAAATCCTACTAAACATTTAAATTATCATAGTATATTCATGTTTAAGAATTTTAGCAAAAAATATATATATACCATTAGATTCAGTTTTTTATCCTCTTTAATTCAAGACCAAGATTAAAATGTTGTCAAAGTTTTTTTTTTACGAAAATACAAATTATTTGACGAAAATACAAATTGTTCGAAGAAAATGCAAATGCCGGCTAAAATTAAAAAAAGAACAAATAACAAAAATGCAAAATGCAAATGCAATTGACATAAGAAATATAACAAAAATGCAAATAACCGAAAATGTAAATAATATTAAGTTATTAACATGCAAATAACTCAATTTGTATTTTAGTTATCATTTTGCATTTTCGAAAGAAGGAGACATAAAGATGATTTTCATATTTGTCATCAATTATACAATTACCTTATATAATTTTTATATAATTTATGAAATTATCATCTTAAATTTAAACTATTAGTTTAGATGGTTTAATGGTCCTGATTATATATCCATGATCCTTCCATGTTGATATATAATGAACGTGTCTGTTTTTTTAAGCAAAAAAAAAAAAGGGCCACCCGGCCACACGTCAACTTCTTGGCTGTTTTCAATCTGCCAGATTTGCGCAGCTTTTAAATTCATATATTCAATCGGTGCGCTTATATTATAAAGCAGATTAAACGTACTAAACGCATTATTTAAAAAATAATAAATATTAAACATTAATAAAAAGATATTATATAATGATATAAATAGACGTGATTGTATTTATTATATAAGTTATCAATTATTATTGTTACAGTTAGGGGCCTTAAAGTTTGACGTTTATTAGTTATAATTAAAAAAATTAAAACGATTGTATAATATTTTATAATGTTAAAACTAAGAATTTTGTTAAATATGGAAATATTTTAATGAATAAATATGATATTTGTAAATTAATGTGGGTAAAATACGATATTTTGAGTTTTGAAAGTACATATATGAAGAATTATCTTTAACTTTGATTTAAGAGTTAATTTCATAAATGGTCTTTTAACTAACCACAGATTGTAAGTTTAGTCATTTTTTTTGAAAAAGTTGCAAAATTCATTCTTAAACTACCATTTTATTGCATGCATCGTCCTTTCTAACGTTTTATGTTAACTTGGACAGTTAACTTTTTCAAATTATCTATTCTACGCTTATATTTATTTTTATTTATTATATTAATAATAAAGTAATTATAATTATAATTATTATTACTCCTTTTTCTTCTACACACTACCTCCCCCACCCACCCACCCCTTTTTATCATTCCCTCCCTAAAAGTACCACTGCCACAACCTCCTCCTTGCCGGAGAATGCCACCGACAGAACTCCCCTTGCCGGACAGCCCTACCGAATTAATTAGGGGGTGTAGATGGAGTGGATCGAAACCGGGGCCCTGATAAGTTCAACCGTGTTTCGATACTGTACCTCTACCGCTGAGACGAAGCTGTTAAAAGAAACTACCATCTTCCTGTCGCTGCATCACCAACACCTACAACCCTCTCAGGCTCTCACTTCTTCAATCTCTCTTTCTGCCCTAACCACCACCGCCCACTACCTCGCCGGAGAAGACACCACATCAAACGTTGTCTCTCTCATCTCCACCACCATCGTGCACCACACTTTACACCATTTTCACCGCCATCGTGCACACCATAGCTGTGGATCTAAGATCTTTTTAGCATCATCGTCGTGATGGATGTTGATAGCCCAGACGAACATGAGGAATCGATGCAACAGGTTATGATTTAGGGTTTTTCTCTTCATATTCATCATTGATCTTTGCAGATTTCTTCATCTTCATATGTGATTTAGGGTTTTACTCTTCATTTTCATATGAGATTTAGGTCTTTTCTCTTTATCTTCATATGCGATTTGGGTGTCTGGGTTTCATTTTTTCTTTGTGTTCTTGGTGATTTTCGACTTTTTCTAGTGCTAGTGGTAGACGAGGGTTGATGATTTCTGGTGGTTGTATTTGATGTTGTATGATGGTTCTTTTATCTGCTTTTGTTTCTCGACCTCAGGTGGTGGTAGACGGTCTTAGTGGCATACAATGGTGGTTTCAGGAGGTAGTGATGGTGGTTGGTATTGGTGGTGGGGGTGGTGGTGGTTGGTAGTTTCAAGGGTATTACACAGATTTTATCTTATTAAATTGTTGGTTTAATTCAATTTAATTGTGTAAATATAATTTTTAATTTTTTTAATTCTTAAAAAGAACAATAGAAATCAATTAAAATTAAAAAATAAAGCAAAAGACCTAAATACCCTTGTATGTACTAGACTTAACGGTGGAAGATAACAAAAAAGGTTAGAAAGGACGATGCATGCAACAAAATGGTAGTTTACGGATGAATTTTACAACTTTTTTAAAAAAAGGACTAAACTTACAATCAGTGGTTAGTTAAAGGACCATTTATGAAATTAACTCTTGATTTAATTCAAAGCCAAAATAGTATCCAATTTTGATCAAGGAAAATCAAAACTAGATTTTAATTTTTATCAAAATAGATGATTAATATTTGATAATTAAAATTTTTATTTAAATTTAATGGCTAGAATTATCTACTAGATTTCATTGAAAATAGTCTTTTATTTATATTAGAAAATACTAACATTTATCCGAAAATATTAACTTTATTATTTATATTTATATTTATTTATATAGCTTCTAATCTTAAAAAATTAAGCAAAGTCTCTTGCATAATAATTACTAATCATTGTGATTATAGTTTTTTTAACAGCTTCGCCTCAGTGGTAGTGGCGCAGGATCGAAACTGGTTGATCTAATCCGGGCCTCGGTTTCGAACCACTCTAACTACACCCTCCTAATTAATTCGGTAAGACTACTTTCACCAACAAGGGAGTGACCCTTAACTAATCTAAGAGCTTGTGATTATAGTTACTTGGAGGTAAAAAGTTCTCATCATGTTATCTACTTTTTGTGCAGCCCACATGGATCCCTCGTTCTTTAAGTTTTTTTATTTAACTTTTTTTCCAAATAATAATATTTCTTTTCTATCTTTTATTTTTACTTTTTATTTTTAATTTTAATAAATTTAATTTTATGAATATTTGTATTTTAAAGTTTTTTTACATGTTTTATATAACAATTTTTTCTTTTTATATAGATAAGTTTTTAATATAAAGCTTATCAAAATGTCCTTTTGTGTATTATAATTTTGAAAGTTAAATGACATATCCCTTTTTTTCTATTGAGAACTTTGTTCGAGTATAAAGAGTAAGGGGGCGTTTGGTTCGCTGGAATTGGATGGAATTGGACGGAATTGGAATTGAGCATTCCTAAATCTTGTTTGTGTTTGGTTCGCGGAATTCATGGAATGGAATTTGACCATTCCAATGAATTCTTTAAATCAAGGAATTGGGAATTCCTTCTCCATATGGATGGAATTCGTCAAATTTATAAGGAAACTCAAAACATAATTGTTGTCTCCAACCCCACCCCCTGCCACCCCCCCCACCCCCACCCTACCCTACCCGACCCCACCCTACCCCACGGACCCCACCCACCCACCCTACTCCACCCTACCCTACCTGACCCCTACCCACCCTCACCACCACCCCACCCCTACCATCGACCGCCATCGCTATCGCCACCGCCATCTACCAACTGCCGCCGCCACCCGTTATCTCCCTCACCACCCGTCCCCGCCACCAACGTCACGGATGCCGTCATTACCACCCCCCGCCACCCCAATACGGTCGTCGCCACCCGTCACCACCATCGTCGCCGCCGACACCACCACCACCACCGGCGACATCGCCACCTCCACCGTCACCATTACCACCGCCGCCAAAATATAATTTATTTTGGTTTATACATATTGAATTAATTTATTTTTGGTTATATTCCAATTCCGGATTTTACTAACCAAACAAGATACTAGTTTTTCACAAATTCCAATTCCTATGAATTCCAATTCCTGTGAATTCCAATTCCTATGAATTCCAATTCCTGTGAATTCCAATTCCTTGGTCAAATTCTAATTCCTTCATATTCATTCCACGAACCAAACGGACCCTAATAATACTTAATTTTTGCCTTTATTATAATATGAAAAAAAAAACTTGAAATCAAATGGCGCATTTGAATATACGTGATACTTTTTATATTTTGTTCATCTTAGTTTTCCATCGTAACGTACGGTTTAAATATAACTCGTTTATTAACTTAACATGAATTTCACACCTGATCAAATTTCACATAATGTGTGACAATTAACATCATTCTGTTCTACTTACTTAACTAATTCTCCCGTATCGCATATTTCATATCTTCTAATATAAATAAACTACTAATTTAATAAAATTTATTAGACGATCCGAATTATTTCGTTTAAAAAAATATTCAATCTTGATCATTCATTTACTTAAAATTAAAAAATCGATTTTGCCTTTTTGGAGTCAAAATTATTAGAGATCATTTCATATATGTCCTTATTAAATCATATAAAATCGTATTTGCCCACTTTAATTTACAAATATCATATTTATCCTTTATAATATTTCAAAATATCATAATTAACCAAATTCTTAGTTTTATCATTCTAAAATATTTTATAATCATTTTAAATCCTTTTTAATTATAACCAATAACGTTTAACTATATTACCCTTAAGTGTAACAATAATAATTGATGACTTATATAATAAATACAATCACATCTCTTTATATCATGATACCACATTTTTGCCATTAAGTATACACTCCCACTCGTGTCAATATTTCCACTTCTGGTTAGAGTGTTGATGTCGTACGTTATCATTTTTTTAAATTCTCATTTAATTCATGTTTTATTATTATTTAATACGTTTTTATTAATGTTTAGTATTTACTATCGTTTAAACTAACTCGTATATCACACTGGCATTTAGTCTAGTATATATTACTTAACTAATTATATTTTTTATGTATTAAAAAATTCTACTTACTTTGGAAGGGAATTAATACATATACATGATTTATGGAAAAAATATAGATTCACACTACAAGAAAATTGCTAATTCACTACAAGAAATCTAGACAATAGGGGCGACAGCATTAGGCAAGACAGAAAGCAATAGAGGCAACAACTAGTAATATCGCGCCTAATGCCCTCTCGCGCCTATGTTGTCGCGCCTAATGCCCATAAAAAACACCTGGCAAACTTTCCCCCCTCTTTTTTCGGTGTCGCGCCTAATGCTTCCCGTCGCCCCTAAAATAGTCGCGCCTATTGCTATTTATGGGTTATATTCACTTCTAAAGGGTCATAATTAGTATAAATGGGTTATTCACTTCTAACGGGTCATAATTGTTATTTATAGGTTATATTCACTTCTAACGGGTCATAATTGTTATTTATGGGTTATATTCATTTCTAACAGGTCATAATTGTCATTTATGGGTTATATTGACTTCTAACGGTTCATAATTGGTATAAATGAGTTATATTCACTTCTAACGGGTCATAATTGCTATTTATGGGTTATATTCACTTCTAACTGGTCATAATTGATATTTATGGGTTATATTCAATTCTAAGTGGACATAATTGCTATTTATGAGTTATATTGACTTCTAACGGGTCATAATTGGTATAAATGATTCTTATTCACTTCTAATAGGTCATAATTGTTATTTATGAGTTATATTTACTTCTAACAGGTTATAAACGGGGATACTTTTAAAATCTTTATCTAAAACTGTTTCATATTTTATTAATTTTATCTATTATTATTATTATTTTTATAACTTCATTTCATAACTATTTTTCATAATATATATTAATAACTAGAATATATATATATATTTAATTAATTTATTTAAAATAGCGAACTTACCAAATTCGCACACGTCTAGGCCCGTTTTGAGAATGTTATATTATATTAGTTTGAAATGTGCATGTTATTATGTGTGAAAGTGTAACTAGTGCGCTTATGCTATGAAGTGAATGGTTGTGCTATATTTTGATGAAAACACAACTCGGGCACAATGAGACACGTGAAACTATTGGTACGGTTTCTGACCCAAAAGTGTGAAATCGTCTTTGGTGCAGTGCTTTGGTATTATGTGAAATAATATTGTGATCATGGATTTATGTTTGATGTGTATATGTCTAGTGTGGTATGCTAGTTTACATCATCGCTGAGCTTTATGTTTTTGGTTGTTATTATATATCAATACATTTATCAGGAAAACAAATACTTTCCTAATAAATAATATGAAGTCCAAATTTTCACACTAAATTGCTCAGCTGGAGTGGTAAAGACGTCTCCTTCTTGAGTATTGGTCACAGGTTCGAACCTTAGGAGTTGTATTCCATCCTTTTTTTTCAATTATGTGACCCTTCCATTTTGTTTTTATTTATTTATATATTTTTTAATTCCAACCACCTTTTTATTTCTCTTTTCTTCTCTTTAAGTTAAACTTTTTATTTTATTTACATTTTTATTCATATAAATCATATTATATCTTTGTTTTGTCTTTGAGATTTTTTCTACTTTCAATTTGAAGGTTTATATTTCTTTTTTGGTTTAGTTACAAACATATTTCCTCTTTTTTTTCTTATTTAGACACATATTAAAAATTATTTTTTACTTAGACTATTATTTATGCATCTCAAAATTATTTCAAGTGATAGTTAAATAACAATATATAGTACATATGGAAATAACTGAAGGAGTTTTACATGGTGTTTTCCTCTTTTATCATTTACTACACGGGTAACACGGCAATTAGGTTAAATTACAATAAAGTTTTAATTACATGTAAGTGAGTTTAAATAATAGATGACAACTTATAAAAGACTTCTTCATAAAAAACAAATTGATACATTAGAATCAATCTAAATAAAATTTTTATAAAAAATAAATAATAGAATAATAATAATTAAAAGTTTGATCCCGTCGCAACGCGCGGGCTTTAAGTTGCTCGTTTACTCTATTTCTTAGGTAAGGACCGTAGGTAGGCTCCTACATTGTAAATATAGCTCATAATAAAAACCGTTTTCCGCTGATTCTTGTTGGATGTTTATATTACTTAATATTTTCAAATAAACAATGTTTATACTTAATTAAATGTTACAAAAGAATTTTATTGAGGTGGATGACGTGAAAGTTTATTTACTTTGATTAAAATCAACGAGGAGAAATTCCCCATGCTGGCAGTCCCGAGAAAGTTAATACAAAGGAGAACGTTCCAAATACCCAAGAAAAGGCGTTTGAATTTTATGCTTCGGAAAATAGCCTTTATGGTAACCCCAATTTTGTCCAGGCTACTGAACCGAACTCACAATCTCATATTGGGCCCTCAGAAAATGGTTTATTGATCTGAATATTCCCCTTCCCTATTTCCATTTGCATCAGGCAATCACTCGTCTTTTAACAGAAGCAACAGGAAGAGAGAAAACCATAGAGCTGACTCGAAATTGCTTTCAAGTGGGAATTCTTCAAAGTTTATTGATAGGTGTAGGAAGGAAAGAGATAGGATACTTCATCACAGGAGATCCATGTCAAGGGCTTCAATTAGGGCATCACATAACTCAACAAATTGTCGATGAACTATCTAGTTAAATACAATCGATGAAAAAAGGATCAAGCAAGAGGTTTAAGATACTATTAAACTTGTGAATAAGATCGGATTTCAGATGGAAGAATATGAGGAAGATTTGAAAAGGCGGATTACAAACAACCGGAAGAGCTTAAACAAGATATAATGAATTTTCGCTCGGTCACTATTCATGGAATTGGGGGTAGACAAATGGCGAATGGGTAAGAAACTTAGACCACCTGCATCGGTGGCTTTACCATCGCTGGCTGGTTAGCCAACCCAATGGGAATACCATCGCCCATGAGAGGGTTCCCGCGCGGGTAAACCTTTTTTTATTCCTCTTTTCTGCTCTCTTTCTCTCCTATTTAATATATATTTTTTATTAATATTTGATGTGGGTTGAGAAGGTTGGATGTGAGGGTTTGTAGATTAGAGAGGGTCAGAGGTGTGAGATAATGTGGATGCTAATATAGCGGTGGATTTGATAGGGTAACTATGGGTTGGATTCTGATGGTCTTAGAGAGGAATTTACAATTCAAAGTTTATTAGAGTGATTATATTATTTAGCCCTTGGGCTTTATTTAGTTTAGCATTTGGGTATTATTAGGATTTTATATTGTTTAGCTATAAATAGGTTTATTCTAGTCTTATTTTGCATTGTAATATACTCCTATTGTTTGATAATAAACCCTAAACCTTTTGGCTATACTTTCTTCATCATAATATCAGAGTCATGAAATCTCAGGAATATATTTGTAAGTCTCGCCTATGGTGTTGTGTTATTCAAAGCACCTCCAAGACATTGAATATATGCATATATATATATATATATAGTAAAGGGATCAGATACGAACATTCGCATTGTGCGAACAGCTCCACGTCGTGGAGCAAGACCGCACAACGTGCGACATCGAAAAATGGCGGTGGACGAGCATACCGCACGACGTTTCACAAGATGCATTGATCTTTTTACAAGATGCAGTGTTTATTTGCCGAGATGCAATGATTTTAAGTTGGATGCAGTGATCTTATAGACAAGATGCAGTGTTTATTAGCCGAGACGCAATGATTTTAAGTTGGATGCAGTGGTTTTATAGACTAGATGCAGTGTTCCTAGCGTTCCTATTTTAGGAACTGTTCCCATCGAATCCTTACCCTATATATATATATATATGGTGTTAATTGTTCATCCCGAGTACAAAGAAAAGAGAAGAAATTCAAAGTCCACTTCAATTTTAATTGTGTTATCTTTATTTTCTAAGCCGACCAAGTAAAAAGGCAACAATGATTGATCTGTCAGCGAAGAAGATTGCAACTCCGCTTTTCTCCAGATTTTGATATTGGTCAGTTTTTTACTTTGTTTTTTTAGGGTTTGTTTGGTAGAATCGTTTTTTTTTTCTTATTATGGCGGGTGGAAAGACGATTCTTTACAATCAATTAGCACTCAACTACATAGTAAAAATTATGTTTATTGGAGTTATGTGATGAAACATTTTGTGGGGTTATTATTGGAGTTAACGATGAGAAAACTGCTGATTGACACTACCAAGTAAGTCTGGGATCATTTGGAGCAACTTCACACGCAATCAAATTTTGGTAAGCAATACCAATTAGAAATGGATATTAGAGCTCTTCAACAAAACGAATTGAGTATTCAAGAGTTCTATTCGGCCATGTCTGATTTATAGGATCAATTGGCTCTTACAGAATCTGCAACATTAAAATCATTTCAGCCTTGTCTTGATAGGATGGAAGAGCACCGATTAATACAATTTTTGATGGCGTTACGGTCTAATTTTGAAGGTTTACGATGGACCATTATTCATCGTTCTCCTCTTCTAACGGTTGATTCTGTTGTACATGAGTTGATCGCATAGGAGAATCATTTGAAATCTCAGGGTGACAAGGGGTCTAAAACATCCATGACCCCTGTTGTTTTTGTGTAACGTCCCAATTTTTTTTAAACATATATAGTCATACACGACAAATTCAAATCATAAATCTTCATGTATCAAAACATAAGTGCGGTCATATATTAATTACACCTAGGTCTCAAAATTTAATACGGTTTCCCTAACAATAACTGTGTAATAGTAATTAATTTTATTAAAGTCCTGCAGAAGCATTCGCTTACAATGAGCTAACATATGCGTGCTAGAGCCCCGCCATGGTCATCCCCTGTAAAAAGGATTAAAATAACAGTAATCACAAAGCTTAGCGAGTACATTACTTACATACTAATCGGTTCAACATTTACATTCATACACATACTCATCTTATAACATATACGTCATACCTACTACCGTAATAAGTGATCTCACTTTCTATTCTTACCCGCTACCGTGGTAGTGGGTCTCATCAATCTATTCATACCCGCTACGATAGTAGTCTGTCTTATCATACTATTCTTACCCGCTACCGTAGTAGTCGGTCTCGTCATACCCATCAACTTTAGACGGTCTTTTTGTACCCGTTGCAGTGGCAAACGGTCTAACATTCCCAACACTGAAGTGTTGGTCTCCTTAAACAATCACATAACTCATAACCAATAATCACTTACTTCAACGATATCATTCATAGTTGATGCCAATTTAAAATATAAGTAAGAATACTCACATGATGGTAGTTCAGTTACGCAATAGCGGTTTAGTATATATATATATATATATATATATATATATATTATATACATATATGTGTGTGTAGTTACGCGTAAATCAGCAAACGCCTACAAATAAGGTTTAATAGATAACCGTTATGAATGCAGTATTCCTTTACTCATATAACACCCTATTAGTCAAAGAAATCCCATCCCAGTTGATAAGTCGCACTTGGTGTGAAACACTTGAAATCAGATTCATAATACAATTAACAATCTTGTTGATAATATATCTAATACTTGTACTTGGCTATTGGTGTACTTTGCTATTCAAAAGACTTGACTATTCGAGATAATACACTTGGCTATTCAGATACTTGGCTAAGGTGTACATGTGGTTGGCAATCAAGATATATATATATATATATATATATATATATATTTGCATATTGCTTGGAGATTGTTCTCACATATATACATAAGTTCGCGATTGGAATATATATATATTCTACATTTGAAGTTGGCGATCTAGCATACATATATTATAGGTATACTTGGCTATTCAACTCTCAAAGTCCTTGGCTATTGACATACGCATTTACTCACATGTATGTGCATAGGTTGGCGATTCATCAAGTTGAATCGCCTCTTGTCGATTAAGAGTCTCCCAGTACCGTTCACGAATTAGAAGTCGAACAAACCTTAATCAAAACACAAGATTTCTATTGCAAGGCATTCGTGACATCATTTAAGAAATTCCTACAAGTTTAATTTGTATATCATCGAGTATTAGTGGGTTAAGATTTGGCTCATCCTCTCAGCCCTTCCATTCAACAAATACCCATAAGAACGGCTTGGAAAAATCCATAACTCGCTGCTAACTACCTAAGAAATCAGTACATAAACATTCAAGTAAGGTAGGAATTTCATACATGATGTTCTCTATGAAGAACTCTATAGAGAACCCCACTAATTGAGCCTCTCATTTCCTTCTTCCCTCTCAGTTCAAGGACAACACACACTCACCAGACACCGATGAATCTCCTACATTAGGGGTTGTGCCCTAAATGGGTATTTATACCCTTTCCAATTAAGGCCCAATATCAATGTTCCTAATCCATTCCAAGCCCATTTGCAATTATTTTAATGGTCCATTAACAACTCTTTCCTACACAAACTTATGCAATCCATTAAGCCCAATGTATAAGTCCTTTTAATAATAATAACAATAACGAAGAATCTATTTTTAGCGATGAATAATAATAATAATGATAATAATAATAATAATAATAATAATAATAATAATAATAATAATAATAATAATAATAATAGGGAATAACTTAGTGTTTTTCCCAATTAAGTATAAAACTAACAATGATTAATATCAAAGTGCGGAAATAGTTTTAAAGTAACGAACACACGAAAGTTTTCAAAATAGGATTATATTAATAACCAGACTTCAAAGAGTGCACAAGAACAAACTTGATCACCGAGTACAAACTAATCAAGAACAAACGCATCACAATAAACTATAAAATCCTCTGAGCCACTTGGCAATGCAAGAATAGGAGCCTGACATAACAACTGTTTCAACTCCTGAAAAGCTTGATCCTGTTCACTGTCCCAAACAAACATCACATCTTTTCGAGTCAACTTTGTCAACGGACCCACAATCTTAGAGAAATCTTTAATGAACCTGCGGTAATATCCAGCTAACCCCAAAAAACTCTTGATCTCGGACGGTGTCTTCGGAGCGTTCCAATTCATAACTGCCTCCACTTTTGAAGGATCCACTTTCACTCCCTCGTCACAGATTACATGCCCCAAAAACTGTACTTCTCTCAACCAGAATTCGCACTTAGAGAACTTAGCAAACAAATGTTCTTTCTTCAGTGTCTCCAAAATCTGTCTCAAATGCTTCTCGTGCTCTTCCTCAGTCTTTGAATATACCAGTATATCATCAATGAAGACTATCACAAACTTATCCAAGAAGGGTCAACAGACTCTGTTCATTAAATCCATGAAAATCGCAGGTGCATTGGTTAAGCCGAACGGCATAACCAAGAACTCATAGTGCCCGTAACGCGTACGAAAAGCCATTTTTGACACGTCTTCCTTAGAAACACGCACCTGATGATACCCTGACCTCAAATCAATCTTGGAAAAGAACGAAGCTCCCTGTAGTTGATCAAACAAATCATCTATTCTTGGCAACGGATATTTGTTCTTTATCGTTCTCTTGTTAAGCTCACGGTAGTCAATACACATACGCAACGTACCGTCCTTCTTCTTTACAAATAATACCGGTGCTCCCCACGGAGATGAACTTGGACGGATGAAACCTTTATCTAACAAATATTGTATCCGTGTCATCATTTCCCGAATCTCTGACGGTGCCAATCTGTACGGTGCCAATCTGTACGGTGCCTTTGCCACTGGTCGGGAACCAGAAATTAGGTCTATTTTGAACTCTACCTCACGAACTGGAGGTAGTCCTGGTAATTCTTCTGGAAACACCTCCGGGTATTCCGTTACCACTCGGATGTTGTTCACTGCTTGCTTCTCTTTCTTTCCATCAATAACATAGGCTAAATACGGTTCACAACCTTTATTCAACGCCTTTCTAGCCTTTAAACATGAAATCATTGGGATTACAAACCCAGCCTTTTCACCCCTTGCTACTACTCTCGTGCCATCAGCCAATGGGAAGGAAATCAACTTCTTGTGACACTTGATACTGGCCTGATTCATACTCAGCCAGTCCATCCCGAGCACCACATCGAATCTAGATAATGGCATTACAAGGAAATAAACAGGAAAGCAATTACCATCTATATCTATCTTGGCTCTAGCCACAACAGTCGTGACCGGAACCATCATAGCATCAGCTACCTCAATTTCTAAAGCATTAGCTAATTCAGTTAAAGGCACATTCAACCTACCACAGAATTCTACAGATACAAAGGAGCGATTTGCCCCTGAATCAAATAACACTCTAGCAGGTATAGAGTTTATTAAAAACATACCGGTTATCACATCATCTGTGGTAGTGACATCTTCCATAGTCATCTTAAATGCCCGACCCTCAGCAGTGGGTGGGTTCTTTCGTTTCTGCCCGGCTGTAGATGACCCTCCAGCACCTCCCCCTCCTGACCCAGATCCGACTTTCTTACTCAATGGGCAATCACCAACTCGGTGCCCCTCTTTCTGACAATTCCAGCAGACGCTCCTCGGTAGTCTGCAATTCTTCAAATCGTGGCCAAACTGACCACACTTCACGCATCTCATGGACTGGGGCATACACTGCCCATGATGATATGACTTGCACCTGTTACACCATGGTGCCCTCTGAGTAGACCCACCTGTAGTAGGCATCCTTTTCTGACTTCCCTAACGGTTTCCACTACCCTGCCCTCCTTGCCGTTGTTGAGCGTTATATTGTTCAAACTTTGATTTATACTGGGAAATTCTTTTCCCACTCAACCTGTTCCTTGCTATCAAATCTCCTTCAGCCGAATTGGCTAAAGTGAATGCCTGAGATAATGTGGTAGCCCACCTAGTGGCGCTACGAAGATCAGGATGCAGTGCCCCTACAAAATGGGCAATTCTTGACTCCTCATCAGGTACCCAATGCTTCGCACATCGCATTTTCTCGTTAAATTGTTTTATCAATTGATCCACCGTCATATTCCCAGTCATCTGTAACTCCATAAATTCCCTCTTTATTTTAGCAATCTCAAACGTTCCACAGTACTGTTCACATAACTTTTCCTGGAATTGACTCCAGGTGATACTCTCCTGCTGTTGCTCCGTGAAATGGCCGGTAATCGAATCCCACCAGACCATGGCGTCTCCCTTCAACATCCTTGATGCATATTTTACTTTCAGTTCATTTTAACAGTTTCAAGCATCTAATGTCTTCGTCATCTCCCTAAGCCAATTCAGAGTGATACTGGGATCAGAACTCCCCCGGTATTCAGAAGGCTTACAGTCGAGGAATTGCTTGTACGTGCAGGGTTGTTTGTATCCCGAAAACGCATATGGATACCCTCCAGGTTGTGGATACGGATAGAAGAAAGGTTGTTGTATCATCTGTGTCACTGGTGGTAAAGGTACTGATACTGGTGGTACTGTTGCTTGTGTGGTTATCGCAATTGGTACAGGTGGTGGTTCAGGTTGACTCAATCTCTGTTCCATGTTAAGGACTTTATTCCTGAGATCCATCAATTCATTCTCCAATTTGAAGATATATTCGCTCTGGTCCTCCTCTTGCTCTTGCCCAGACGTTCCAGCTTGGTTTATATCTTCAATAACTGGTGCTTATGTAGATTGGGTCACAGGAGGTAGGATGGGAGTCTCTTGGTCAGCCATAATCTGTTACAATCACATCACCTCATAGCTCATTAGCATAAACCGTTAGTATCCAAAATACTAACTACTACAACAACTCTAACTCACTCTATTTCCCCCAAAGGAAAGCTTGACCCGTCATGAGCTAAGATTTGGGAATGCAACACTCTAGCCGTGCATGCATCGCCAAACCTAGGTTCTGATACCAAACTGTAACACCGGAAAATCACAAGCCATTTTTTTAAACGCGCTGCGGAAGCTAATTAAAACAAACTTGATTACATATAATCAATAATTACAAATGTACAATCATTGTTCAAAAGTTAACATCAACTTCTACTATTGTTTGGTGTTACAAAATACTGGCTCGTCTCATTTTCAAAAACATGTATCAGAGTGTGGTCAACTCTTCCTTCTTCAACTTAAACACGAACCTGCAAAACATCAACTGAGGGGAATTAGCAGAAAGCTAAGTGAGTAGAGGCTAAAGCATCAAACGCAAACATTCACAATCAATCATCAATCATGTAATCACATATCCAGAGAAGACCGGCGGTTCGGTGCAGAACCTACAACTAATGCCGGCCAAAGCAAAGGTTTACCGATAGCTTTCCACTAGATTGGCACAGTAAACTCCCCTCTAAGCAACAAATGCAACAGAAAGGCTACTACTGTTCAACCAACCAGTTAGACAAGCCCAGCCCAAGTCCACGTATAGCTGACTTCTCAACGCAACTCAAAATCATCCTAAGAGTGCGTATCGACCAAATATTCATGCAGCAGTTAACAACATTCAATATCACAATCAGCAGTTCAATCTCAATCCACAATCATGCTTTACATCCATAATATTAACTGCAATCTTTACCATCCATGTTTAACGTCTACTCACCTCTGATTTCAGTCACGCTGCTCAGTGGTCTAATATTACTAAGTCTTCGCAGTTCCTGAGAATACAACAATCCAGAAATCAGTCCTTGATTCATAAATATATCTTCTCATATAATATCAAGCATACTCATTTTCCTCAAGTTAGATTTACATATAAATACATATACAAAAGGCAAACCAAAAGATTCGTCAAACAAAAGCTTCCATATGAAAAATACACATTGAAATTTTCATGCGACAGTCGGACTAAAAGTCCCATGCGACTGTCGGACCATAGTGTTACTCATGCGACTTACAGATCAAAGGATTCATGCGACTGTCGGACCAAGGTCATGCGACATACGGATCAAATCGAAACTTCATGCGACATACGGATCGAATCATGCGACATTCGGATCAAAACATAGAAAGTCGGATGATACATATAAAAGTCGCATGACTCATCATCTTTTTCAACTAAAACTTCCAGACAACAAACTTAAACATACCTCCAACTTTAAACATCTTTAAACAACATAAAAACACTTTTAAACACATACAAACTACATATAGCCTGTCAAGAATCATCAAGAACATATCAAAATTAATTAATGATCATCATAAATCAAAACCCATTTCTCAAGTTTTATCAACTTTCACATTAATGGTGTTTCCATTTATACATGCTAAACTTCATCAAATTCATATCAAAGCTTCATGAATCTATATATCAATCAACAATAAACATATACCAACCTTTGATTCGTGATTACAAGTTTTCAAACAAAATCTTCAAAGGTTTAAGTTAACTTTTCTTTTTCTTCTTCTTTGGCAGAGAACACTTTTCATACACACACTCCACTTTCTTGATTTTTTAGATTAATGGAAGGTTAATGCATGTTTCTTCCTAACTTAACACATGTACACAAGGCAATTATGTGGTGGCAAACCCACCTCTTCTTACTTACACGTGCACACACACTCACACACACTAAAACAAAAATACATACAAATCATATAAACATACTTTATTTAATTAATATTAACACCTAATGAAAATTTATTCAATTAGTCATGCTATTACCATTTAATCAAATTAAATAAAATAAGCACTTACCACAAACCTACTAATCTCCTAGCCCAGGTTTGCGGGTGTTACACCAAGTGGATGGGATTTTGGAATTGTTTGATCACGGGTCAAGCGAAGTATGTGATTCTTGTTTATTAGGCAAAATGACTAAAGCACCCTTCACCGGCGTTAGTGAAAGGGGCAAAGACTTGTTGGACATTGTTCACACGGATGTGTGTGGTCCATTCAGGTCTGCTACAAGAAACAACTGTAGGTACTTCGTTACTTTTACTGATGATTTCAGTAGGTATGGTTATGTTTATTTGATTAAGCATAAGTCTGTAACCTTTGAGGTGTTTAAGACATACCAAAACGAAGTGCAAAATCAATTGGGCAAGCGGATTAAGATTCTCAGATCCGATAGGGGTGGTGAGTATCTTAGTACTGAGTTTCTTGATCATCTTAGGGGTTGTGGAATTATTTCACAACTTACTCCACTCAGGACACCACAATTAAATGGGGTCGCCGAGAGGAGGAACCAAACTTTATTGGATATGGTTCGGCCCATGATGAGTCGTACAAAGTTACCCGCAAGTTTTTGGGGTTATGTTTTGGAAACCGCTGCTAGGACCTTAAACCTTGTACCAACAAAGAAGGTTGCAAGTACACCGTTCGAGATGTGGCATGGAAGGGTTCCTTCACTAGCCTATATCAAGGTCTGGGGTTGTGAGGCTTACGTGAGACGTGAAGCTCAAGACAAACTTGAACCCAGAGCCGAGAAGTGAATTTTCATTGGCTACCCAGCTGGTTCTATGGGATATTTGTTTTACAAACCTTCGGAGAACAAGGTGTTTGTTGCTCGAAGGATGGTCTTTCTTAAAAAGGAGCTAATATCTGCAGAAGCCAGTGGGAGGCAAGTCGATCTAGAAGAAATTCTAGATGACACCAATGATCAACCTGATGTTGGCACTAGTACCGCTTCTAAGGTCGGCGTACCGGAAGAAGTGGAACCTTAACCAATGGTGGATGAGGTACCTCATACACAACCATTAGAGCTCCGTGATCTGGTAGAGTTCAAAATGAGCCGGAAAGATACGGGTTTCTCATATCTGAGGGCAACGAACTATTGGTGGATCACAGTGAACCGACCAACTACCGGGAAGCCGTAGCGGGCCCTGAGTCTGCTAGGTAGAAGGAGGCAATGGACAGTGAGATGCAATCCATGGCGGATAATCAAGTCTGGGACTTTGTTGATCCGGTACCCGGCCACAAGCCAGTTGGGTGCAAGTGGGTCTTTAGGAAGAAGACTAACATGGATGGAAAGGTAGACACCTTCAAAGCCCGACTGGTAGCAAAGGGTTTTACTCAAACTCATGGTGTAGACTATGATGAAACCTTTTCTCCAGTGGCTATGTTGAAGTCTATTAGGATATTAATGGCTATCGCTGCATATTACGATTACGAAATATGGCAGATGGATGTCAAGACTGCCTTCCTTAACGGGAAGTTGGCAGAGGAGGTTTACATGACACAACCTGATGGTTACGTAAACCCCAAATATCCTAATAAAGTGTGCAAGCTTAAGAGGTCCATTTATGGACTTAAGCAATCATCTCGGAGTTGGAACATTTGCTTTGATGAAAACGTCAAAGAGTTTGGCTTTTCTAAAAGCAAGGATGAACCTTGTGTATATGTCAGGGCTAGTGGGAGTGCTGTTGTTTTCCTAGTCTTGTATGTAGATGACATACTACTCATAGGAAGTGACGTGACTACCTTGCAGGAAGTGAAAACCAGGCTTTGGAGTTGCTTCTCTATGAAAGACATGGGAGAAGCAACATATATTTTGGGGGTAAAGATCTATAGAGATAGATCTAAAAGAATCATTGGTTTGAGCCAGAGTACATACATAGATAAAGTCTTGAAGAGGTTCAAGATACAAGATTCCAAGAAAGGGAATTTGCCTATGTTGCATGGTATGGCGTTGAGCAAGTCTCAATGTCCTAGTTCTCAAAAGGAACTAGAGGAAATGAGTCGAGTCCCGTATGCTTTGGCAGTGGGATCGATCATGTATGCTATGCTATGTACTCGGCCTGATGTGTTGTATGCCTTGAGCATGACGAGCCGATATCAGGCTAACCCTGGTCAAAGTTATTGGGTTGCGGTTAAAAACATCCTTAAATATTTTCGGAGAACTAAGGAAATGTTTTTAGTGTTCGGTGGATCGGAGGAGCTCAGAGTTACTGGATATTCTGATGCTAGCTTCCAAACGGACAAGGATGATTGCCGGTCTCAATCGGGATTTGTATTCTTGTTAAATGGTGGAGCAATAAGTTGGAGAAGTTCCAAGCAAGATACCGTGGTCGATTCAACCACGGAGTCATAGTATATTGTTGCAAGCGAGGCTGCTAAGGAAGCCGTCTGGATGAAGAAATTCATTCAAGACCTTGGAGTTGTTCCTAGCATCGCTAACCCTGTTGAGATCTTCTGTGACAATGAGGGTGCAGTAGCTCTAGCTAAGGAATCAATAGCGCATCGACGTACAAGACACATTGCTCAGAAATATCATTTTATCCGTGATATTATCGAGAATGGAGATATTGTGGTTAGTAGAGTACCGACTGAGGGGAACTTGGCAGATCCACTCACCAAACCTTTGTCACAAGTTAAGCGTGATTCTCATGCTAAATCTATTGGTATTAGATTAGCTAGTGACTTGGTTTAATTATTTTAGTTGTATTTGTTATTGAGAACATTAAAGCAATAATGTATTTCTTATTGTAATAACTATTAAATGGGGATTTAATATACGCATGGTGTGATTACTTTATGAAACATTATTGTGTTCTATCTTTGCATGTTTAATACTTCCATGAATAAACTTGTTTATTCTAAAACCTCCACGATCGGTCGTTCTTCATTGGAAGGAAGAAGTGAATTAAGATCAAGGCGAGTGGTTGGTAAAGTTTTCATCTTGGATTGAATACTTGTTTACGCAACACTAGCCTGTACTTAATGGTGATTAAGTAATTGGAGGACCCGTACCTGAGTTTACTTCATGGATATTATCACGAGTAAATCAGGATGATAATATTATTTATCCTTTTACTGGAGATGCACGCGTTGCTTGATTATTAACATGGACGTGTTTAGATTGCTTTCTAACGCAGTTTGTAACTAGCTGTTATAAGGGAAGTTTTCAGGAAAGAACTTGTTATTATGATAGGGCGGTGTAGTCAAAGGTATTCGTTCCTCTTTTGAGAGATATCCTTGGGCCCCTAGTTGACTAAGCTGATGACAAATCAAAATGCATGGCCGTGTTCAAGTTGAATTGATAATGGATCAATTGTCCAACTTGTATTGTTAGTCATAGTTAGTCTATATCGAGAAACATAATCGTGAATGATTTGGGGTTGATCATGTTCCATGACCTGCATACACATCGGATATCGTGAACGAAGGGATAAGTAATCACTTATCTATAGGACCTTTCCTTTTGGTTAGATATTTGTTTTGGGAAGACAAACCCTATGCTGACTTGGGGGCATAGATGCCTTGCTAGAGATCGCTTTATGTCGGTGACGTCTTTCGTGAGTTTGTCATGTGCAAGTGGGAGTCTGTTGGATTATGCCCACTAACATATACACGAGTTGGTATCATGGCTGATGAAGCAAGGGCCTATTGGGTCACACGCCAAGTATCGATTCCGGCATCACGGATGGTCAAATGAGAGAGAAAACCAGAAACTGGTTCTGGTGGGCTAAGGCACGCCCGTGCCTCTATGAGGTACGGCCGTGCCCTACGAGCAGACACGATCCCAAGTCGAGAGTGACTTGGGCGTGGCCTATGGCTAGGTACGCCCGTACCTCGGGGAGGCACGCCCGTGCCCTGTGCCCAATGGACAGGCACGGGCCCAAGTCAGGTGTGACTTGGGCGTGGCCTTTTGGTATGCCCGTGCCTTGTGAGGCACGGTCGTGCCCCATGCAGTAACAGTCTTCTTAAACAACTTTCAAGGCTGTTTATGAAGAAGATAATGGTGATTTAATTGGTAGCTGATAGAGTATCAATGCATGCACGTTTTTATTCTCTTTTGTAGAGTCTATATAATGTGGTGCATGATTCCATTGAGTGGTTACTAGCTTTGAAAGTATATACAAACACATATTGCACACTTCTCTTTCTCAAGCACAAAAGGTAGTCAAGACTTTGATACTTTGTGTGTTAGGCTATTTGTGGTGTTTAGGTTGGCACACCTAACACTCTAGCAAGTGGGAAATGATCAAGACTTGGTGTGGACTACGATAGAGGTGTACACGTTAGTACACACAACTTCTAAGCTCCAAACCCGCACATACAAAGAAGATAGCTTCAAGGGTATGACACTATTTCTTTGTATCTCTTTTTTGTTGCTTATCCATGATTTTAGTTTGGTCCATTTGGTGGGCGTATTCGTGGTCAAATTTTGAAACTTTTTCTACTCGTTTGCTTCCGTTGCGATTTTAGACCACGAAAACCCAACAATTTTTGCACTGAATGTTCAGAAAAATTTTATCCTTGACTCTTTTCAGTCTTATTGAAGTGATTTTATCTGGATGTAGTCTTTGATGCCGAGAGCACATCTATTTTTCTTGTTTGGCATCTATGAACTTTTTCTTTTTCTCTTGAAAAGCTACTTCAGCTTCGATCTCATCCTAAAGTTGTTTTTGATGTTCCAAAGGGGATAGACCAATCTTATTTGCAGCAACTTCTTCCGGTACCAATTTTTCTGCTGCTAATCTTCCAAGTTCATCAGCCACTTTCATCTCTTTGGCTTTCGGATTTTCATCATCTGAGTCATCTAAATCATATGTACCCTTACTCATCAGATCATCCAGAGAACTTATTATTGCTTTCCCTTTACCTTTGTTACCACGGCTTGGCTGACCACTAGATGATGGAGCAACTGATTGAGTGGGAATCTGAGAGGCTTTAGCATCTCTTATTATTTGCTGACATTCAGCTCCATCTAACTCTAAACTGAAGAGTTCAGCTTCGGCTTTCCTCTGATCAAGAAGACGTTTGAGCTCCCCCTCAGCAAGTGCCTTAGCTTCTTCAGCTTTGGTTAGCCTGGCCTCGAAATCGATCAAGGCTTTATTCTTATTCTCTTCAATGTCTTTGAGGTGAGCCACTTCATCTTCTAATCTCTGCATGGCTTCAACTCTTGAATACTTTCTTTGCCATTTGATAATTTTTTGATCAGCAACAGCTTTCCTTCTAATCATCTGACAGATTTTGGACTGTATTCGAATTTTCTCCCGCTTAGAAGCTGTAGAGATTCCTAAAGCTTCTATTGACCAGGACCGGACCGAAATCTCATTGGAGAGACCAGTAAAGGAGGGAGCAAATAAATCCTGCAACTGACAAGTTGCTGCTTCAGAAAGATTGACAGCATGAATGTTGTCAACCTTGGAGGAAAGAGAATGTACAGAAGTTGAGAGAGCGGAGAGTTGGGAGTTGAGTTTAGAGAACTCAATGGTGGCAGAATCAGCCATAGTTTTCACAAGACTCTGAAATTGTTTGAACATCCCATGACGTGTCAGATTTTGACGGTCAATGATTTTGGTGAGAGTTATGAATTGATTGTTGAGAGAATCAACAAGTGAGTGAATCTCAGTTTCGAGCTTGGTCGGATTATTGGCGATACAAGACCCTTGAAAAGTATTGGTCTTGACTAGTTGAGAAACAGAAAGAACAATTTCAGATAGACTTTTCAGGGAGGAAGCAATGTCTATCGAAGGCTCAGTAGGTTGGGAATGTACAGACTCGGGGGGTTAAAGAAAATCAAAGGCATCACTGTCATCAAAAAGATTGACAGTTGTTTCAGGAGAAGTGAGATCAAAGAGTTTGTTAAGAAGGGATGTGGAGGTTGTAGCATCAGTAGGAGTGACTGATACATCAAGGGCCTTGGGCAGAGTTGCTTCAGTTACAGTCTGGTTTAAGATTGTGTCTTCATGAGCAAGGGCAATCTCAACTGAAGGAGGTTGAACTTCAGTCTCATTGATTGTGGAAGGTTGGGCATCACTCTCAGTTTGGTGTGGAACTGATAAATCATCTGCCCTAGTTGAATCCAGAGTGTCATTTGGGTTTTGTGACACATCAAGGGATTTAGGTGTAGTTTCATCTTCAGGGAGGACTAAAGAGTCATGAACTGGTTGGACCTCAGAAACTAAGGGAATTGTAGTTTCATCATTGGTAGTAGGCGGGGCATCAGAGTCAGCTAGTTTGGATGCTGACACATCATGTGCTTGGTCTATATCCATAGCATCAGTGGGGTGGACTGACGCATCAAGGGATAAAAAGTGAATGTCAGCAGAAGCAGGAATGGTAGTTCCCTGCACCGGTGGTAACTGAGTTGTAGTGGGTGTGCTAGCAGACTCATTGGTGGGGATAGATAAAGTCTCGGCTGACTTGTGTTTGTAAGTGTACTGAACTTGTTTTTGTGGAAGCGGAACCTCAGAGACAGCATGGGTTTTAGCTATCTCTTCATCAGTCAGAATGTGTTCAGAGAGCTTAAGTAAAGGAGATTTTACATGAACAACTTTAGTAGATTTTGATCTTTGAAGCTGAGTCTTGCGGAGAACCAAAGGTGTGTCATCAGGGGAGTCCTCACCTGAAGCATAGTAGGAGATGATGGGACTGGAGGGAATGGTGGATTTTTGACTTTTGGCGGTTGAGAGTGATTTTGATGGTTGAGTGGTGGTGGTTGGCTTAGTGGTGGTGGTGGTGGATTTTTGAGCAACTGAAGGTTTGATGGATGGCTTAGACGAGATGGATATCAGTTTCCTTTTCTTTGTTTTAGAAGGGGAAGACTGAAGCACATGATGTGGGGTTTTACAGGGTGCAGTTTCAGATGATAACCCTGAATATGGTAGAGGGATTGTAGGAGAAGCTTTCAGAGACCAGGGCAAGCATTGGGGTAGTGAATGCAGGGTTGAAGGCAGACGAAGATCCTGTCCATACTGAACCTGGTAGTGAAGGGTATGGAAGCAGAATTGAAACAGAGTTGTATTCTTCAGTTGTCAGCAGGGAGTAGATAACCAAGGAAACAAACCTAGGAAAAGGAATGTGTTGAGACCTTGAGCGAGCCGTCAGTGAGACCACAAGGCTTTCCAGGATAAGATCAGCATAGTCAATGTTGTGACCATGAATGATGGCATAAGCCATTTTTAGAATAGCTTCATTGACCTAGTCAAGACCACCGGTTTTGCTGGTCATACAGAAGTTCAGATGAGCAATCAGACAATTCCACTCCTTTGGGAGACGAGTGCGAACCATGGAGTTTCCTTTCACTTTGTGTTCATCAGCGTATTGAAAGAAGGAGAAGAGCAGCTCCTTAGCGTTGGCAGTGGATGAGGTGAGTTCCCGGCGAGGAAGATGGAGAATAGATGAAGGAAATCCTTGGAGATTTCAGCGGGTTTGCTACCGGAGAGCATACTGAAGTGAATACTTTGGCCAGAGGTTTTGGGGTTAATGACGTCAGCGGTCATCCAGAACTCACAGAGATGTTCTTCGAACATCGGAACCTTTGCTGAGAGAGCAAAGTTCAATGGGCAGTTATGAAGGTAGGTCATGATTTGGTGAAGGGGTGAGGATGGAGAAGGGATGGTGAGGTCAGCCGCGTAATTGTTGTCCTTGAAGCAGATAGACGCCAGGGGAATTTTGGGAACGACATCACTGGGGAGAGTCACCTTCGCAGAAGCAATCTTGGGAGCCATGGGATCAAGCACAAAGATGTTGTTTAAGTTTGCACAAAGAGAAATCGCCGGAGAAGATGATTTGCAGGTAAAGAACTTGAAAAGGCGATTTTGGGGTTTTAAAGAGGTTTAAACGAAGGCAATCTGAGCGGTTGAGTGAATCTAGGGTGAAAATGGGCGCGTGAATGCGGAAAATACGCAAGAATAACTTTTGTTATGTCAAACAGTTATTGGTGAAACCATTTTACTCGGTGTAATCTTGGAAACAACTAATCTTCATCATCAAACCATTAGCAAGGAGATAAAATTTCACAAGGCAAAGGGATAAAAAAATATCCAAACTTTGCATTGGAAATTTTTAATCTAAAAAAAAAAGGAAACGGAAGTGAATATTAAAACAAAAACATAATGCCAACAAAAATAAGAACTAAGCTTGGATATTACTAATTCCATATAAACAAAAGATGATTACATAAGTTGGATCATGATTTACATAGACTACCAAAAAGGAAAATTACAACCATGCTTAAGATAAAATATATATTTGAGATGATACTTCAATCCCAATCCCTTCATCAGGAATGCGAACGATGATCACGTAGCAAACCGGAAAGAAAACGAACGTAATCGTAAACTCCATGAATTTTCAAGAAAGTGAAAGATTTTCTTTGAAATTTTGCAGAAGATGAAAAAGGAAAGAAAATCTTTGGTTGTTTATAAAGAAAATTACTTATGATAACGCTTCAGAGATGATTTGACAGTCAGAGAGAGATGGGGTAAAAGTAATTATTCAAGCTTAGCTATTAGGGTGACTGACATTAAATGTGACAAGAAAGTATGAATAGTAACAATCAAATTTACCTGAAATAGCTACATTTCTGAAGGATTGAGCATTCCAATTTCTGCAACTAGTAAGTTGAACTGGTGTTCATCCAGAGCTTTTGTGAAGATGTCAGCGAGCTGATGTTTAGTAGAGATGAATCGAAGTTCGATTTCATTCCTTGCTATGTGATCTCGAATGAAATGATGGCGTACATCAATATGCTTTGTGTGAGAATGCAACACAGGATTATTGGAAATTGCAATAGCACTTGTGTTATCACAATAAATGGGAGTGCGCTGAAAGGTAATGCCATAGTCAGCTAACTGATGTTGCATCCATAGTACTTGTGCACAACAACTCCCAGTTGAAATGTATTCAGCTTCAGCGGTGGATTAGGAGATGGAGTTTTGCTTTTTGCTTTGACAGCTTACTAACTTACCACCAAGTAACTGACAACTACACCAGTTGTGCTCTTTCTATCAATTTGACATCCGGCGTAGTCTGAATTTGAAAATCCAATTATATCAAAGCCGGAGTCTATGGAGTACCATAGCCCTAGCTCAGGTATACCTTTCAGGTATCTGAAAATCCTTCTGACAGTTGTCAGATGTGACTCCTTTGGATTCGCCTGAAATCTTGCACATAGGCATGTGGAAAACATTATGTCATGACGACTAGCTGTTAGATATAGCAAGGATCCAATCATCCCTCTGAACGTGGGAATATCAACTGCTTTCCTGTTTGGATCAGATGTAAGCTTGGTTTTTGGTACTATGGGAGTCTTCACCGGGGAGGAGTCTGAAAAGTTGAACTTCTTGAGTAAGTCATTGACATATTTCCCTTGATTGATGAAGATGCCTTGGTCAGATTGCTTAATCTGAAGCCCAAGGGAGAAGTTCAGTTCTCCCATCATACTCATTTTGAACTTCTCTGACATGATTTTCTCAAATTCTTGCACAAACGATTGTCAGTAGAACCAAAAATAATATCATGAACATAAATTTGAACTAGAATGAGTTCACCTTTTTCTCTACATAGAAATAGAGTTTTTTCAATGTTCTCTCTCTGAAATCCATTCTTCAGAAGATGAGTGGACAGTGTATCATACCATGCACACGGAGCTTGCTTCAGTCCATAGAGAGCTTTGTCGAGCTTATACACATAGTTTGGAAACTTGGGACTTTCAAACCCAGGAGGTTGTTGAACAAATACTTCTTCTTGAAGTTCTCCATTCAGAAAGGCGCTTTTAACATCCATCTGAAAGACCTTGAATCCCTTAAAGGCTGCAAAGGCGAGGAACATGCGTATTGCCTCCAAACGAGCAATTGGAGCAAACGTTTCATCATAGTCTATTCCTTCCTCTTCACAGTAACTCTTTGCAACTAATCTGGCTTTATTACGCACCACTGACCCAATTTCATTACGCTTGTTTCTTAAGACCCATTTTGTGCCAATAATGGACTTGTCTTCAGGTGGGGGAATTAGCTTCCAAACTTTGTTCCTTTCGAATTCGTTAAGCTCATCTTGCATGGCGACCACTCAGTTAGGGTCCTTTAGAGCTTCATCAACTTTCTTTGGCTCGATTGGTGATATGAATTCAGGGAACATGCAGAATGTAGAGGAAATAGAATTTCAGGTTTGCACTCTAGTGCTTGGATTACCAATCACATTTGTGATGGGATGAGCTCGAGTTCATTTTGTGACTCTGGTTGGTTGCTCATGTTGTTCATCAGCAGAAGAGACGTATGATTCCAATAGATCTTCAGTGACCTGATTCACATCAACAGACACAATATTATCGTCAGTTTTTACCTCTTGAGAGTAGTCAGCCAAGTCATCATTGAATGACTCTTGTAAAAGAGCATCAAATTCTTCAGATACAACTTGATCAGTATGATCCGAGGTTGACTCAGCATCAAATTCATCAAAAGTGACATTTATTGTTTCAACCATAGAATTTTTCTGAACTTTGGTGTTCAGGATGAAGCATGTGCTTCCAAAAACTTTGAAGTATCCAACGTTGGGTGACTTCAGATACATGTGTCGCTTGACAATTATGGATCTGTTCTGAGTGTAGCAAGCAGCATTAACAGCTTCAGCTTTGAAATGCCCTTTCAGAGATGCTTCGGCTAGCATAGTTCGGGCTGCCTTAATCAAAGTTCTATTTCTCCTTTTAGCAACCCCATTTTGCTGAGGGGTATATGGAGATGAGAAATTTTGGATGATACCGTTTTCATCACAAAAGTCTTAAAGAGTTGAGTTCCTGAACTCTGTTCCATGATCACTGCGAAGCTGTTTAACTTTCGTGTCAAACTGTCTTTGAACACGACGAATGAAGCTCATCAGAATTTCAGTAGTATCACTTTTATTGCGCAAGAAAAATACCTATGTGAACCTGGTGTATTCATCAACAACCACCAAGGTATATTTCTTGCCTCCCATACTTGGTGAGCTTATCGGACCAAAGAGATCCATATGAAGTAACTGAAAAGGCGGAGTTAACTTGGTTACAGTGCTTGGATTTGAAGACTGACTTCTTTTGCTTTCCCTTCTCACACGAGTGACATAGCTTGTCTTTCTGAAACCGAACTGACGGTAGACCTCTGGTAAGCTGAAGCTTAGAGAGTTTGCTGATGTTTTTGAAGTTGAGATGGGATAACCTTTTATGCCATAACCAGTTAACTTTGGAATCAGTTTCTGAAAATAAGCATGCATCTTTTTCAGAGGTGGCAGAGTTAAAGTCAACAACATACATATTTCCCTGCCTTTTTGCTTGTAAAACTTCCTTGCCTTTCTTGTTGAGGATTGAACCCTTGGTCTTCTTGAAATGCACTTCATAATCTGCATCACATAACTGACTGATGCTGATAAGGTTGTGTTCAAGTCCTGTGACATGAGCAACATTTTTAATGTTGACTAAACCTTGATTCACATAACCATAACCATCTGTTTTGCCACATTTTCCTCCACCAAATGTAACTTTAGGGTCATTTGCTGCTTGGACCCCATTGAGTAGGGACTTACATCCGGTCATATGCCTCGAACATCCACTATCAAGGTACCAAATGTTATCATGCTGATCGCCCTACACAGATAGTTTAAAAATTAGTTCATTTGATGAGCCCAATCTTTACTTGGCTCCAAAACACAATGCTTAGAAGAGAAACTAGAAACTCTGCCTTCATTCGAACAAGAAGTCGCTTCATGACCTCTTACTCCACACTTATAACTTATTTTAGTTGATTTAGAATTATTTGCCTTAATCCTTTTATTCTTCTTGTTTTTTCTCTTTTTCACCGATTAACTTCAAAATTTTGAAAAGAGAATCCTTAACTTCTTTGAGTTTTGATACAGGCAGGGCAAAGGTTTTATCACGATTTTTGGTTTTGGAGGGTTTGGAATTTTCAGCTATGGATCTTGAAGATTCAACTGATGAATCTTCATCTGAAGAGATCATAGGGATAATAATGTCATAGAAGACAGTGGCTTCAGGAAGAAAGCTAGAGTCAGATAACTCAGCTATTTTATTATCAGAAGAAATTTCACCAACTGACTCAAACAAAGACTGGTTGAGGGTTTCAGTACTGGTTTCAGACATAACTTCAGGTTGGGTTTCAGTAGGAATTGGCGTAACAGGTATTTCAGGGATTGGTTCAGGAGTTTTGCTGGCAAGGGAATCATACTCAGTAGGAAGTTGAAGATTTCTTATTTCAGAATTTGTTATTTCAGAAAAACTTGGATTCAGAACTTCAAATTTAGTGAATCTCTTATGAAGGAGATTTCGATTTCCAATATCATTAACGCTTATATCGTCAAAAATCATTTCATCGACATTTTTACACTTCTTGCTGAAATCAGCAGCTTGTTTAATGTATCCAATGCCTACTCTCTCTCTTTGAATAACCATCCGATGATTTATACTCTCAAATGCTAGTTTATTAGGACTCAACCATAGATCAATAATCGACTGACGATCTTTCACTTTTTCGTTAGAGTCTTGCAAATCCATTTTCACATTTTTGAGTTCATTTGTTAAAAATTCAAGATGATTTCTTAAGGCATATGATTCTTGAAGAAACTTTTCATTTTCTTTTTCTACAACATTTATTTCAGAAGTGAGCTTGGTGATAGTTTGTTTAGATTTGTTTTGATTGTTATGAGCAACTGTCAGATCAGAACACAAATAAGCAAACATATTATCCTTTTCATTCATTGAATAATTTTTGAAATTAGATACTTTATACATCATGGTGGGATTCCATCCTTCTGCTGAGCTTAATTTTTCAGCCTCAGCTAGATCACTGTTGAACTTACTTTCAGTAGCCATTAAGCATATTTCAGGATGTGCAGTTCCGAGGATCTCTTCAACCACTAGGCACTTTCCTCTAACTTCATTCTCTTCTTCCTCATCTGAAGAGGTTTCAGAATCTGTCCAGTTAAGGTCATCATCAATCATGGCCTTTTCTTTCTTCTTCTTCTCACTAGCAGCTTTCAAGGCCTTATACTTGGCTTTGTATTTATCAGCCTTAGATGGAAACTCTTTCTTTGGATTTGAAGAGGTTTCCTTCACAAAGTAGTCAGCTGCATAGTGAACAGGCTTCCCACATTTGAAGCATTCATTTTTGGACCCTTCAGATGAGCCCTTTTTCTCTGATGAGAACTTTTTATCAAACTTTCTTGTTCCATCAGATTTGAACTTCTGAAACTTTTTATAGTTTTTCATGATGAAGGCTTTTTCTGTGCCTTCATCGTCAGATCTTTCTTCCTCCTCAACATCATTAATCTGAGATTCATTTTCAGAATCAGAATATTCAGTTGACCTGTACTTGACTTTTTGAGGATATTCAGCAACGAGGGCCAGCGTTTTCTTGTAGGCCTTCTTCAGATCGATTTTCTGAATGCGGGTTTGTTCGTCATTTAGCAGAATTCCGTATAGTTTACGCATGTTCATGTCCCTGAGCATGTTGTTGATTCTCAGGATTATGCACATAGTATCCCATTTAGATGGAAGAGAATCTAGAAATCTGTTTAGGATTTGGAATTGCTCTCTGATAACTCCAACTTCAGTCATGTCATTCAGTAGACATGTAAATCTTGTGTAAACCTCAGTGAGAGACTCTGAGTCTTTAGCACAGAAGCTTTCATACTTGCGTATGATGTTTGTCTTCTTGTTCTCACGAACCTCAACAGTTCCTTCAAACGATATGCATATGCTCTCCCACATATCCTTAGCAATAACAATATGGAATATTTCATTAGGTAAAGCAATAACAATACTGTTTCGTATCTTGGCATCTAAACCAACAAGTTTCTTCTCCTCCTCTTTCTATTGAGATTTTGGTTTCGAACGAGAGGGAATAGAGGTTTCAGCAGAACCAGTGTCCATGGAGATGGTTTGAGGAATGAAAGGACCTTCCTCCAAAATAATAAGAGAGTTGCAATCAAGATTTTCCAAATAACGTAACATTCTATTTTTCCAACTTGAAAAATGTTCGATTGAAAACTTTGATGGTTTGGCAGAGGAGCCATTTTCGATGTAATCAAACTTCGACATCTTGAACAGATCACTAATTTATAAATTAAATTAGAACCCGCTCTGATACCAGTTTGTAACACCCGCAACCATGGGCTAGGAGATTAGCGGGTTAGCGGTATGTGATTGGTTTGTTTTAACTGATTATGTGTTTATTAAGTGTTAATGAAACTAATTAATTTGGATATATATAAGTTAGTGATGAATTGTTAGAAAGAAAAGAAGTATGTATGTATGGTATGTTAAATATGTATGTATGTAATTATGTTTAGTATGCTAGCATGAGAATAAATAATTGTCTTGCCACCTCCTGCTTGGTTTAAAACAATTGTATATGTGTACGTGTAAGGGAATTAACACCTGCTCATCTTGCTAAGTGTGAAGAAAGTGAAGTGTGTGTTTTGAAAGAAACCTTCAAAGGAAGATTGCAAACTTGAATTTGAGAAGCAAAGAGTTTGAGTGTTTTAATTCCAAAAGAAGGTAAGAAGGTGTTATTGGCATGATATGAATTGTATTGATATGTTTAAATGTTAAAAAGCATGAGTTTATGCAAATTCACCATTGTTGAAGTTGGAAGAAAACTTGGTAAATGGGTTTTGTAGATTTTACTGTTATAATTGAGTAAAAAGGTGTTTGTGATGATTTATAGACATGTTAGATGATATATTTATGTTTTGTTTAAAGTTACATGATGTTAGAAGAGTTTTATGGAAGAAAGTTGGCTGGAAATCCGAGTTTAAGTGAAGAAGATGACTGCTGTTCATACGTCGCGGCGCTACCTTTAAGTGTCGCGGCGCGACACTCAAGAAGTCCGACAATATGAGTTTCGGATTATGAGAATCCGATAGTTTTCAAAACCGACCCTTGGAAATCAGAAAGTTGGCAAATCTGACACCAAAAATCCGATATTTGTGAAATCCGCCACTGAAATCCGAGTGTTGACTCTCGGATTTGAAATCCGACCCGGTCGCGGCGAGACGAGGGTTATATCGCGGTGGGACGGACCCCAATTTAGATTAATTGTTTATTTTGTTATGTTTTGCTTGGTTTGAGTTAACATGTTATTTATATGATTTTATTGAGTTGTTTTTATGGATTTAAGATATAAATATATATATATATGAGAAGGTATATTTATATATTCGAGACTGATTTGATTGTTGCTATGTTTCAGGCAATCAAAAGACTCAGTAAAATTAGATTTCTAAGCCCGTGTTGATTTTGAGGTGAGTGGACGTTAATCGCGGATGGTAAAGATTTCGGTTAATGTTATTGATGTGATGCATGACTGTGATTGAGATTGGATTGGATTGATTGAACTGTTGATTGTGATTTTGATGATTGTTATCTACTGAATGATTATTTGGCCGATACGCACTCTTAGGATGATTTTGAGTTGCGTTGGGAAGTCAGCTATACGTAGAATTGGGTTGGGCTCGTTCACTGGTTGGTTGAACAGTGTTAGCCTTACTGGTGCATATATTGCATCAGAGGGGGATTTTCACTGTGCCAATTCAGTGGAGGGCTATCGGTAAACCTTTGCTTTGGCCGGCATTGGTTGTAGGTTCTGCGCCGAACCGCCGGTCTTCTCGGGATATGTGATTACATGCTTTGATATTGACTGTGGATGTTTGCTTTTGGGTTTAGCCTCTACTCACTTAGCTTTGTGCTAATTCCCCTCAGTTGTTGCTTTTGCAGATTCGTGTTTGTGAGGTTGGCTGAAGAAGAAGTTGACCTGACTCTCATATTAGTTTTTGAAAAGAAACGAGTCTGTAGTTTTTGTAACACAACAATGATACTTATGTTTGTGAACAATGTTTATACAGTTGTTAATATTGGTTTGTATGTAAATGATTTGTTTACTAAAAGCTTCCATAGCGTATTTAAAAAAAATGGCTTGAGTTTTCCGGTGTTACACAATTGTTTTTCCCAATTAAGTATAAAACTAACAATGATTAATACCAAAGTGCGGAAATAGTTTTAAAGTAACGAACACACGAAAGTTTTCAAAATAGGATTATATTAATAACCAGACTTCAAATAGTGCACAAGAACAAACTTGAGCACCGAGTACAAACTAATCAAGAACAAACTTGAATGCAAATTAGCGAACAAACGCTTAACCTTTTCTCGAATATCAAGCAGATATTTATAGGCTAAGTAAACTAATCCAGACCATCTAAATTAATTAAACGTGTACAGCTCTTCACAAAATTAGGAACAGAAAACAAGATTGCCGTTTCAAGCTCCTTCAGATGCGCAGATCGTGCACTTTACATAACAGGAAGATTCTGGTAGTCAGATGTATCTTCAGTGTAGAAGACCCTTTGATAACTTAAGACTAACTTCAGTTGACGTTCACTTTAGAACAAATCTTCAGATGAACTTTACGCTTCTTTCTTCAGATGGCGCGTCAGAACAGTTTACAAAAGAATAATGAATATACATTCGGGCGCTTTCTTCGAAAGCTCCTTCAGGAATGGAATATATACAAATAAAGAACTAACACTTAGCTACACCATCATGTAGCCTGTTAGTTACATGATGCACACACAAATACTTTGTGAGCCTTGCTTATATACTATATACCATGGTGACCCCACCAAGTGTTTGTGTGTGTATCATGTAGCTAACTAGCTACATGATGGTGTACCTAAGTTATTCTCATAATAATAATAATAATAATAATAATAATAATAATAATAATAATAATAATAATAATAATAATACTCTTTTATTGATAAGAAAATCGGGTATTACAACTCTCCCCCACTTAGACATGATTTCGCCCTCGAAATCCTTACTCGAATAATGCAGGGTAGTTTCTTCTCATTTCTTCCTCCGACTCTCAAGTCCATTCTGAACCTTCGCGGTGTTCTCACTGCACCTTAACCATCCCCACTTGTTTATTACGTAATTGTTTGACTTTCCTTATGATGATCGCGACCGGTCTTTCGAGGTAATTCAATTTCTCATCTACCATGATGTCTTCTAAAGGTACATACGTCGTTTCATCGGCCAAACACCTCCGTAAATGAGATACATGGAATGTGTTGTGTATCCTTGACAGTTCCTATGGTAGTTCTAACTGTTAAGCTACCTTGCGGACCCTTGCTATCACTTTGAATGGTCTGATAAATCTTGGGTTCAACTTTCCTCGCTTCCTAAATCGAATCACCCCTTTCCATAGAGATACCTTAAGCGAAAATAAATCTCCTACTTGAAATTCCAAAAGTGACCTCAGTTTATCTGTGTAACTTTTCTGTCGACTTTGTGCTGCTTTCCGTCATTCGCGAATCCGCTGTACATACTTACTTGTTTTTTGTACTATTTATGTGATTCCAAGTTCTCTATGACCAACTTCCCCACAGAAGATTGGGGTTCTACACTTCTTCGATATAGCATCTCGTAAGGCGGCATCCCGATACTTGCATGGTAACTGTTATTGTACGAAAACTCTGCTAATGGTAAGTATAAATCCCAACTTCCCCTAAAGTCAATCACGCAAGCTCTTAACATATCTTCAAGTGTTTGAATCGTTCTCTCACTCTGTCCATCAGATTGAGGGTGATAAGTCGTGCTGAGGTTGACCCTTGTACCAAAATCCTCGTGAAACTTGTTCCAAAACCTGGAGGTGAACCACACATCACGATCCGAAATAATAGACACCGGTACTCCGTGCCTCGAGATTATCTATTTTTATTTAATAATTATGTATGAGAAAGATCTGTAGATTTTAACGTCAATGGGGCAAAAAATGGTTATTTCGGGAAAGTTTTTAAGAAAATGGAGAACTAGTGTGACTATTAATATTTCCGGCAGTCTTTTTATTTTGTCCTTTTTTGTTGAATAAAATGATTGGTTTATAAGTGTTCTCACCGTTCTTTACTTAAGAAGTGCTCTCACAGGATCCTTCCTCTCTCTCTCTCTCTACACACACACACACACACATATATATATATATATATATATATATATATATATATATCTTTACTACTCTATAAAGCATGTATTTCTTTTTTTAAGATAATTTTTTAAGTTAAGTAGTATAAGTAATATAACATGTTTTACAATACTTCCGGCAACAATCTTAACACTTTTAAAATAGTACAACTCAAATAACATTATTTACAATATGTTCTAGTAATGATCTTAAACACTTTAAAACTGTCCATAAAGCATTAATTACATAAAAGTGTCATAATTTAAATACATATTTAATACTTTAAAACTGTCAAAAATTTAATTACAAAAAACTGTCTTAAATTTAATGACAGAAAACAGACAAAAATACTTCGCCTATGTATACCTTATAACTGTATACAAAGAAGTGTTGCGTGATGAGTGAAGTACATATATATTTAGCATGATCTAAATAATTGTCACATTTACTTATTGTTTTCAAAAAAATTTATATTCTACCATGTAATATGATCATAAAAGATGGTATGAATTCGTTCATACAAGAATAGAATGTTGTCATTTAAACGTAAGTGTTGCGTTAACTTGATATTTGTACGAAGATCACAACCACCATATTCTCCGGCAACATCACAAATAACATGTTGAATCGACATGTTGACAAATGAAACTATTTTACCCCGCCCCATCGCGCAGGTAAAATACTAGTGTGTATATATATAGGCAAAAGTTCAAACGAGAACTATTTTACGTACGAGAACCGCGAGAACCAATCTTTGCCGTCCAATTCCCCCTCCTTCAATTGGATTGTCCACCCATAAATTCCTTACATGCACCCTGCCACACTCAATCCCCCCACGCTCTTCATCCATTAATTCCATTATCCAAAATGAACGGCCGAGATTGGTTCTCGTAGTTCTCATACGAAAAACGGTTCTCGTTTGAACCTTCCCCTATATATATATATATATATATATATATATATATATATATATATATATATATATATATATATATATCAATTGTCTATGATAAGTGAGGGGTTCAATGATTTGTATCCATTGGATCATAATACTGTTGCATATTATAACTAAGTTTCATGTCATTTGTTTTCTCATATATAAGATCGATTATGGATGATTCTGACATTATTTTAGAAAAAGATTGAGGCCGCAAAGGAACTCTAGTGATCTTGAATACAAATTCAACATTTAATAGATGTAATAACATAGAACATCATGAAGTATTAGTCACTTCTTTCACACTTAAAGAAGAAAGATGATTCATCAACTTTCCTAACTCCATCTTTGTCACAAACATTTATCTACATTTATATGAACTCAAATGAAATCATTAATGTATTTCCCTAGCAATTGATTTATGAGGATGCTATATCCTTTGTGTGTAGGGTGATAACTATCCCAAAAAAGAAATTTTGAATTATCTGCACATGTAGGGAGCAATTGGTTGCAAAGAACAGCAACCTCTATGTTTCCTGAGCCACAACAACCTCTATCCACAACTTCTAATCCTGAATTACAAGAGAATCACTAACTTGTTAACATAAAATATAAAATTTGTGATAAAAAATATAAAAAGGACCATCAAAGTTATAAGTTTCTATCTAGCTAATACCATATTGAAATGGATTTTCAATCATGTCAAGCAACGGGTTGTATATGTCGATAAAGACAATCCTCGATCGAGCAAAAGTAGTGTTGAGGTACTCAATCTCTGCTTGTAGCTTGGTGTTATATAACTGAGCTGCTTTGTTATACTCTTCTACACACATTCTAAGCCCACCACCAGCAAGAGTTCTTTGTGATGGCACACACCCTAATGGAGGTGCACTGAAGACTGCTATTCTTCTAGCTCCAAGTTTGTATATATCCTTCATTTTCAAAAGTTTTAATAATCACTATATCAAAAGAAGTTACTTTAAAAGGACCCATGAGCGTCACAAAAACTAAAAAAATGTCCCAAAAGGTTTTTAAGGAGTACGGACCAAGGCCATCTCAGAAGCTTCCGTGTTTGAAAAGTTTTCCCTGAACTTTCTTCTTACATAACATTATTTGGTCCGTGAAAGTCTTTGCCATTTGACATGACATGTGGTCTTTAAAAACTTTCAAAACAATTTTTAGTTTTAATTGTGACCGTTAATTCTAATGAGTCAGCTTGTTTGACTAAGTTTAGTAGGAAGTTTGGTTGTTATTTATCCTTCTTTATTTTAAGGAGTCATGGTAGGAGGTTATGCGGATCATCCCACGTAATTTGGAAGTTTGTTTTGGTTGTTCCTATATGTTATTTATTTCCTATTTTTCATTCCATGCATTATAAGTTTCTTTAAAATTTTAGAAATATAAAGAGTGAAAATCGTCCCAAACGGTTTGTATTCTTTATTCTATATTTTGCAACTAGACATAGCAGTCGATCCATACTACCCTGCACCGGTTTATGCCCAAGTTCATTCAATCTCAAAATACGGCGCTTGTTATACAAGGAAAGGAAAGCGGTGGTGTGCCGTTTCAATGTCTGATGCTCACCTCCACGAAGTACACTATGTGGGCAATAAGGATGGAGGCGATATTGGACGCGCAAAGGTTATGGGAATCCATTGATCCACTTTCCGGAAGGGCCGTGGATGAGAAAAAAAACAAATCAACAAGAGCTTTCATCTTTCAAGCAATATCGGAGGACATCCTTTTTCAAGTCGCTCAAAAGAAAACGGCTAAAGAGGTTTGGGATTCTTTGAAGACTCATTATCTTGGGGAAGATAGAGTGTGACAGGAAAGGATACACACCTTGAATAGAGAGTTCGAATCCCTTCAGATGAAGGATGGGAGACTATTAACAATTTTTCAGGAAAACTCAGCGGTTTGGTGAAAACTCAGTGGTTTGGTGTCGAAATTTAGCAGCCTTGGAGCAAATGTTCAAAACAGAACCTTGGTGAGAAAGTTGCTCGATTTGGTGCACGACAAGTTCCTACAATTGGTAGCTTCAATCGAGGAATACTTGGACCTTGATTCGATGCGATTCGACGAAGCTATCGGGAAGCATATGAAGACAAGTTATGTCTTCGTGCTACTAATACAACTACCTAGGGTAGTTTGCTGTTTTCAAAAACCGAAGGACAACGGGACCAAAAGAATGCAGGCTCGAGTTCCTCATAGGGTGGAAGAGGACAAGGTTCTAGTGATATAGGCGGTCGGGGTGGCTGTGGTAGAGGGCACGGCCGTGGTGGTCGAGGCAGCTTGAAGGGCAACGAGATGGAGACAACAACAACAATCCGAGGGATAAGAAACATACTAAGTGTTTCAATTGTGACAAATATGGGTATTATGCCTCTAAATGCAAGCCCCCTAAAGACAAAGGAGATGAAGCAAATTTGACACAAGCATAGGAAGAAGAACAAGCCCTTCTGTTAACTATTTGTGGAGAAAAATTAACATCAATGGCGCTACTAAATGAGGAAAAGATGTTTCCAAGCATAACCGAGACTGAACATGAAGAGAATAACACATGGTATCTAGATAACGGCGCTAGTAATCACAGGACACCTTCTCTCCTTGCTGAACTTGATGAAAACGTTGCCGGTCAAGTACTGTTAGGAGATGGTTCGAAGGCGGATATCGCTAGAAAGGGTTATGTTTTGTTGGAGTGCAAAAACGGTGAACAACAACTCATCTTAACTGTATACTATATCCCTGCTTTGAATAGCAATATTCTTAGCCTTGGTCAAATGAGAGATTTGGAATACAAAGTTGAAATGCTACATGAATTTCTCATAATTGACCATATAAAATAGCTCTTCAAATAGAACAATCCCTTTGCTTGCTGGTGAACCTCAATGACGATGCATGGAAATGGCATGCTCGGTTGGGACATCTCAGCTTTCACACCATCGATTGGATGGTCAGGAAGGAGATGGTCCGTGGTGTACCACGATTACAACAGCCATCACAAGTCTGTGAAGGTTGTTCGGTGGCAAAGCAATCGAGATACCCATTTCCAAAGGAGGCACAATGGCGAGTAAGTAAGCCATTAGAACTTGTTCATGTTGATCTATGTGGTCCTATCACACCTTCAACGGTTATAGGTAATCAGTATTTTTTATTGATTGTTGATGATTATTGCCGATATATGTGGGTTTGTATGTTAAAATCAAAAAATGAAGCGTTTACTCGTTTATGTGAATTCAAGAAGCAAACTGAAAAAGAAACCTTATTGAAATTAAAAGAGTTGAGAACCGATCGTGAGGGAAATTTACTTTTAAATAGTTTGGTGAGTTTTGTCAACAAGAAGGAATATGTAGACGGTTGACAGCCCAGAACATGCCGTCTACATCCTCAACCGTTTTCCCACTAAAGGGGTTATATGACACCATATGAAGCCTTGAAGGGACACAAACCAACACTATAGCAACTAAAGGTATTCAAATGTGTGGATTCGTTAAAAGACCGGAGCATACAATATCGAAACTTAGTGATCGTAGCAAATCGATGATTTACCTAGGTGTAGAACCTAGGAGCAAAGCCTTTTGTATGTTCAATCAAGATGAGAATAAGATTGTGGTGTCCAATTGTTGGGATAATCGGTTCGGTAGCTCTAATTGCATAACTGGATAATTTATCTTAGAGTTAATAAGTAACTATTATTTAATTGTCATTTTTATTTAATAGTTTAATAGTTAGCATTGAGTAGTTAGTTGACCGATTTTCTTGTAATTGGGAAGTGAACGTGGGAGGGTGACCTGGTCTTTAGGTAGGTAAAATGAATAGCAGGTTTTGTTGCTATCTTCATGCTCCACGTACGTGCAGTTCACAGTCTATATATATAGGCTTCTTGACTTGAATAAATATAATGAGCTTTTAGTAGTTATCTCTCCACTTTAATATATATTTAACTCCTTTTGTTCACAGCTTCTTTTCTTCTTTTATTGTCTTCGAGAGTTCCATACATACGTTTTTTTAAAGCTTTGATATCTACATTTGGTATCAGAGCGAGGTTCAAGTGAAGAGGGACTCTACTTATGTTTTAGGGTCAGCACGTGGAAGGCTTATGTTCTAGGGGATCAAAAGGGTAGCCAAACAAGTCGTGATTCTGGTCAAAATCAGCAGGCTTGTTAACCCAGTTGTTGATCGAAGAACAAAGGGAGATTAAGAAACCAGAAGGTGTTAATCAAAGGTTCTAAACAGCGGGAGAAAGGTAGCAAAAGGTGCTTGCAGGTAATAGAAGAAACGCAGGTTTTGTTGCTATCTTCATGCTCCACGCAATGACGTTGTCTTTGATGAAAAACGCAAAGGTAATTAGGCCCAAGTTCAAACTCAAGAATTCACGTCAACTTTGTGGGCTGGAAATTTAATTTGGCCAACTAGAGTTGTGGAAGCCAATGACATGGTTACATTGAATGACCAAAACCCATGCCCAACAAACGACGGTAGTAGTCATTCACTAGAGGTGACATCTGTTATGTCTTCAATAGCAAGTAATTCAGCCACAAAAGAAACGGAGCAGAGTGAGGACTCATCACCGCTGGATCACACACCAATTCGTGGGTTTTGAAAACCGGAAGATATCTACACAGAAACAATTCTTATTTATCTCGAGTCGGAGGAACTACTGTTTGTGGGAGACGAACCCACGACCTACAATGAGGCAGTAGGCGGTCATTCATGGGAGGAAGCAATGAAGACCGAGTTGCAATCAATTGAAAAGAATTGGAAACTCACGACTCTCCTGGCTGGTCACAAACCGATTGGATTAAAGTGGGCATTCATGTTAAAGTGCAAAGTGTGATGCTGATGGAAACGTGGTAAAACACAAAGCCCGACTGGTTGCAAAGGGCTATGTTCAAAAAAAAGGTATTGATTATAAAGAAGTATTCACGCCGGTGGCTCGTTTGGAGACAATACTACTGTTGATAGCTGTTGCAGCAATGAAGGGTGGTCAATCCATCACCTAGATGTGAAATTTGCTTTCTTAAACGGTCATTTGCAGGAGGAGGTTTACATATCTCAACCCAATGGATTTGTTGCAAAAGGGAAGGAACACATGGTATACCAGTTATAAAAGGCCCTCTACGGGTTGCGACAGGCACCTCGTGCATGGAACATGCGTCTCGATAAGGCATTCAAAGAACTGGATTTTCAAGTGGTCATAGGAACAAACAAGCATAACGTCACAACCCAAAATCCAGGTTGATAGTTAGTGTTTATGTGGATGACCTTATTGTGACAGGTTCATCCTATGATCAGGTGGTTTCATTGAAGAAGAAGATGCAATGAGTGGTTTAGGAAGGCTGACTTACTAACTTGGGATAGAAGTACGACAAGATGAAAGTGGAATAGAGATAAGTCAAACCGGATACGCAAAGCGGATCCTCAAGTCGGCTGGAATGTGGGATTGTAATGCAACAAAATGGCCCATGGATCCCAAGTATAGTTTGTCCAAAGATGAGGATGGGGTGCCGGTTAACACGACAGATTATCGCTGGTTAGTTGGATGTTTGTGTTACTTGGTTCATACAAATAGCCTATTCGGTTGGTATATATAGCTAGCCGTTATATGAGCATACATAAGGAAAATCACTTGAAGGCAATAAAGCAGATCTTACGATATGTGAAGGGAACGCTGAATTTTGGACTTGAATATCGATGAGTAGGTGACGGTAAGCTGATTGGTTATAGCGATAGCAGCCACGGTATGGACCTCGATGATCGAAAGGGGACAACCGGGACGGTGTTCTACTTGTCCAACAGTCCAGTTACGTGGTTATCTCAAACGGTGTGTATTCTTTATTCTATATTTTGTAACTGGCATAGCGGTTGATCCATATGTACTACTCTGATTTCCAACATTGATAATTAATTATGCATGGTGTTAAATTTTTGACTGAATTTTTTTCGTATATGGGGTGCAACAGGTCCCTACTCAAATCATTTTATATTTGTTCTACCTTTGACCAATATTTTCAGGTCCGTCACCAAAAGAATCCGATTAGGAAAAGCGACTTGGAGCACTAGTACTTTCAAATCTCTCTCGACATCCGTAACACATGTTGGAACGTTGATAAAAAGAAATAGAAACAACTTAAACAATTAATTAATATACCTGTATGAAGTTGGAAGCAGATGATACCATAAGATCAGAATAAGAAGGGATATCATATTCTAATCTACGTTTGCCGATGGTGAAGTAAGTAACAGCAAGATCGTTGCTACCTGCAACAACTAAGAAGATGCTATTCGTTAAAATGTCTTGTGTTCTTCCTTCTCCAGATACAGACTTGAGTTTCTTGATGTATTCTTTAAATTGGTTTAGCTGGTCAGCAAATGATAAAACACCCTGACACAATGAGATTAATTTAAGGTTAATTATGGACACTAACAATAGATAGGATTTGTTATACAAAAACAAACTTGAAACGATGACAATTATCGTCACAAAAATAAACGTTTTTAGAGTGATTATGAATCAAATAAACTAACTCAAATTGTAGATACTTACTAAAATAGATTCTATGTGATTGTCCCTAATTGATATTTGTGAACCCAAATACGGGATAAATAATCAATTTGGGAAAGTGTATGAACGCTATTAATGTTGGTGATTTTAGAGTCATCAAGTCATTTAGTATAATCGGGATTAACTTCACTAGTCGATTCTAGACTCGGTTATAATTCGGATTTGGAGGTGTGAAGCGCACACTCGAATAAACTAAGTTAGTATCGGGATACGGTACGGGGTCCGGGGGCTGGCCCCTGGAGGGGTTCTAAGGGGCATCACCCCTTGGCGGGGTCCGGGGGGCAGAGCCCCTGACGGAGTCCCGTAACAAAAATTATTTATATATTTATATATGAATAACCACCGCCCAACCGCCGCTAAAAAGCCGCCGCTGCCGGCCGGTAACCGCTGGATACCACCCTCATGGTCGCCTATAAATAGGCCATTAGACCTTGGAAATTTGGTACAGAGAAAATACGTTATACGAAAGGCGGAAATACGGAACGCAAAGTATAAGAACGATATACGTACAAAAGAATACAAATACAAGTCGTTATTCTGACGAAATAGTCTCAAATAAACGAGAGATAAAACAAAGATATTTTGTGTTTGGATTTGAATAAAGCCTGTAATTCAAATCGAGTTTTTTGGATTATCCTATATCTGAATTCGTGATACCCCAGGCAAAAGGGTCGAATTACAGATTACGGAAAGTGTATTAAACACGATCCACGAAATTATCCAAGTTATATTGTTATTCTTACCTTCTACAAACCCTTTCCTCCAACAATTAAGAGATTATCCAAGTTGTTGTGAAGTGTTACCCTACAATAAACGAGTGTAACTGTGTAATGTGTTTAATAAGTGTCCTCCCACACACGCTTCACTTAACCCATATGTATCCATGTGTTTGGCGCAAAGTTCACTGCAAGGGGTTCTGTTAAGTATTACCCCACATCAAATGAATGTAACTTTGTAATGTGCGTAATAGGTGTCCCGGAGTACTACACTCATATATAACCAATTTGCTTTGAATTGTAACCCCACAAACTTACAATTGTTGCTATTGAATTCATATCATCAACGCTATAATCCCCGACACTGGAATGAAATTGTAACAAACTAAAGTGCTTTCAGAAAGTTTTGATGGTCAATTACCGTTATCTTAGATGTTTGAGGATCGTATCCTGAGCCACCAGAAGCAAAGCTTACACCAGTTAGAAGATCTTTATCATCAAGGTTTGGATCAAGGTATGCTGGCAAAAGCTCTTTTATTCCTATTTCTTGAACTGTAAAAATAAAAATCAAATTAATATTATCATAAGGTTCTACATAAGGGAACAATTCCAAAAAAAAATTCAAATAATCACATGGGAATTGGAGGTTTTTGTCAACATGACTTAACAGAATAACTGCTATAACTTGTTGAAAGTCATAATCTAGACTTAGGATCATTTTAAGTCTCACAAAATATATTTATTTGTATCGATTTTAAGTAGTGCCCCCATAAGTATAAAACAAATCTGTTTGTATTAAACATATGTCCGCTCACAAAATCTATTTTCATTTATATTAACTGCTCATATGTTGGTTAGATGTGTCTATTCGAATAGTTGTGTCGTTTAATTTTAAGAATACACACACATATAGGGTAATGTTAAGTACATAACTAGCCTTATCTGTAGAACAGAACCAATCTCAGCATTTAGATTTGGATAATCAATAGTTGAGATTACGATCGAAAATGCATTTTACATAAATCAAATATGCAGTTTCTGACACTTTATGTAAATTGAATATGTAGTCGTAATCCTAACAATCGATCATCCAAATATAAATGTCGAGATTGACTCTGTAGGTTTTGTATATATAGGCTGATTCTGTATTGAATATTGATCCTCTCTCTCTCTCTCTCTCTCTCTCTCTAGATGGAGAAGTTATTTTAAGAACACTTCTTATTATGAATACGTATCTTCACTACCATTTGTAACAACCATTAATAATGTATTATTGACTTTACTCATGTGTGTATAGGTAAAGTCGTTGACTTTGTTATATGCATGTGTGCATATATACACATACGATTAAAGCATTGGCTTCATTATATACAAGTGTGTGTAAATTCACACAAGTAAGTACTTATATAATATGAATACACCAGAGGTGACGAGAATGATCAAAATGTTTATACTAGACCAAGAAAATGTGGAATATGTATAGATGAAATAAAATATGAATAGGGTTATCTATATCAAATTGTAATGAAGTATCTTTATTTTAATGTAATTATGGTGTTTGGGGCGATCATTCTCTTTTCTTTGTTAAATTCCGTCTTACCAAACAAGACTGACTTCTTAAACATCGTGCTTCGAACATAGGAGTTGCTAAGAGTCAAATTTGGAAAAAACTGATTATTATATATATGTAACGAACTAAAAGTTATTGATATTAATACGTTAACGTCACCTATTGGTTTTTATTATTTTATTTTTATTTTTAATTATTTCATAACCCTTTTGTAAACAAAGTCCCCCCACCCCACCCCAAATTCATTTTCCCCATTAGAACTCCATCTCTCTCTCTCATTCTCTCAATCTACCACCACCACTCCAGCCGGCCACCAGCATCCCGCCGAAGAAGATCACAAACACCATCATGATTTTCCTTCTTCCTCTTCACCGACCCACCCCACGGCCCCATGTCCCTTCCATTAGGGTTTTCATCTCCAATCCCTCACCACACTTGTTGTAGTTTTACTCGTTTTAGGAGTTTTTTCAGCTCGAGGGTTGCAAATTCTTTCGATGGAAGGTCCAACCGCCGGCGTCCATTGCATGTGTAGTGTTTCGCGACAGAGATTGTGGTGTCGATAAGGAGAATGAGGTCGCAATTTGTGTATGTTTTGAGAAACGATTAGGCTAACATGATGGCATTGCAGGCTTGTGATTTGGTTGATTTACTCCTTAAGTTGGTTTTTGTTCTCATTTAGACTTCATCATCTTCATTGATTTTGTTGGTTTTTTGTTTTGACGAGGAGGCTTTGTTTGAGACCGGTGGTGGTGGTGGTGGTATTTTTGGAGATTGAGATCGACAATGGTGGGGTTTTTGGAACTTGATGGTGGTAGTGTCGTTTAAGGTTTGAGATTGAACAGTTGCGGTGGTTTTATTGGTAAGAGATAGTGAAGTTGGTTTGATCGGAAAGATCGTCGTAGGAGGTGGTTTCTTGCAGTCGTGAGGTGGTGATAGACGGTGTTGGTTATAAAATAATTAAAAATGAAAATAAAATAATAAAAATAAAAAGGTGACCTTTTACGTTACACACAATTTTTTCATTCATGGACTTTCTTGTAATAATATCAATAAAGTTTAGTTTGTTATATAAAAAATTAAAATAGAGATATTTCATTATATTTCGATGCATATAACCTAATATGAACATGTAAATCTTTATATATATATATATATATATATATATATATATAAACAAAATCATTGTTAGGAAAGTTTCTTAAATAAAAAAATCTAATTAACCAATCAAAATCTCTCATTTTCTCAATTTTGACCAAATTTTGTTTAACTTACACAATTAGAATGATCCATTTTCATGAGTATATGAAACCAATTATAAGAGAGCTATATGAAGATATATAGGAAGTGTTTGTATAAATTATATATTATATTTAATGATTGTATTTAATTGTATATGTTTATAGTTTTCTTTTATGGGAGTTGATAAATCCATTTACAAAATCGATTCATCCACATACAATAACCTTAAAGTTATATTGAAAGTTAGTAAAACATATATTTCCTTGGATGAATCAGTTTCATAAATGGAAATATCATCTCCCTTCTTTTATACTTTTTAGTATATAGTGATAGGTATAAATTCGGGGTGTCAGTCGGTTATTTTTTTCGATTATCGATTAATTCTAGTCGAGTAATTCAATTATTTTAATTATAGGATATTAACCCACTAACCGAACCGTATGTAATATTCGGGTATTAGTTATGGGTAGATCCGGATACGGTTCAGTTATAACGAGTATCGGGTATAATCAAAAATACTAACTTTGATCTATTTTATGCTTTTGATGATTTATTTTTAATAGCAAATAAAATACTTTAATCACCACTAAAAGAAACCAAGCTAAATAAAAGCAGTAAAAAGACCAAGTAAAACTATCAAACGTATATAAATCTTTTTCAATCTTTTCTAGTGTATATAATTCTTGTTATACAAAATAAACAAAACCAAACAACTAAATTCTCACTTTTATTCTACAAATTAAACCAAGTTAAACAAAACAAGTTTTTACAAAATTGAAGATTTTACAATTAGATTATACCAGGGCAATGATTTTTTAAATTTTTAATTGTTATTAAGTTATATATGTAGACATATATGAGATTTTACAACTTTTAGAAGAATATTGATATAATTTAAAGGTTTGAAAAGATATATATATAATTAACAAAATTTGTATGGAAATAGATTAAATTCCTTTTTTTATTTTTTTTGGGTAATTCGGGTATACCCGAATGGTCTGATAACTGAACTGTAATTAAAATGGGTAACCCGAACTAACCGGTCAAGCCTATACCGTTTTAACCGACCCGATTAAAGCAAACATTGACCGGGTCGATCAGTTATTTCGATTATCAGTTGTTTTCACCAGACCTAGTATAAATATAATTATGTATTTATAATTGTCTCATTTATATCTATATTTTAAAGTAAATTTTACCGTAATCTGACACAAATTTTTAAAAAATATATATTTTTAATGTTTTATTAGTAAAAAAAAGTATATTTTATAACCAATGAAAAAAGTGTGGTATTATCTTAGATTTTGTGTAAATCGAAATGTAATGACACTTAATCTTTTTCAACTGAGAATATGTATTTTCTTGCTTATCTTCTATATAAAACCCTAAACCGTTTACATATTTATGGTTAATTTTAATGTTATAAATCAGTAATCCTTTTCTATAAGATATTCTGATTTAGAAAATATGAGAATATATATCTACAACAAATTAGAGAGGTATAATATATTTTTATGGGATAGTTTATTTTTGTAAATCCTAAATCAGTTTGTCATTGACATAATCATACAATGATAAACTCTAGATCTGTTCAACGCCAATGATTTCATAATAAAATATTAATTAATTAAACTGTAATGGTTTTAATAAACACACTATTTGTAAATGATTAACCACGCAGAGCTTTGTTTGTGAAAAAAAAGGTTATAAGTATTACATCCGATGTTTGAGACAATGTTATTATGAGCTAACGAGGTGGTTTATCTATTCGTTATGATTTATAATTTGGGTTGCATGTAATAACATCAGATTTTATGGTTAAATTATATTTAAAAATAATCCTTAAGATTTTAAAATTAAGAAGCATTAATTATTAATATCTAGATGTTTGACTCTCATTTTTAATATATTATGTTTATATAATTATACCTTGATAAAAAATAATTATGACTAAACGTGTATCACATGGGCGTCTAACAAATAAAGAGGTTAAATACATAAATCATTAAATGATATCAATAAACATCTTTTTGATCGAAATTATTTTTAATAGAGAGTTATTTTGTTCCAACAAATAAAGAGATTGGACACATAAATGATTACATGGTATCAATGGGTTAAACACTATGGAGATATCATATTTTAGTTCAGATAATATGTGTTAAGGTGAATTTTCATAATACTAAATTCTCTCAAGTTTCATATTTTTGACGATGATAATAACCTAACAAATAAAACTATGAATGTACTATATAAAAAGTACTACTGAAAATATGAAAGTCCGTCTTAATTCAATCTTTCAGCATTCGATAAATATCTGTTTTATTAGTTATTATTCTATGGATATAACCCTGTTTGTTTAAATTATTTTATATATTTTTTTTATGTTTTATTACATGTTAAATATTTTAGATTTTTAATACTTACCTCATAAGCTAGTACATGGATTATTCGACTAGTATAATACAAAAAGATTAGGAACAAATTATAAGGAGTAAAATTTAAACGAATATTGTCTTTAGAAGAAATTATGTGCATTGAAGGACAAGGAAAATTAAATAACAATTACGATATTTCAAAATGAAATATTTTAACGTAATATTTCATGAATTTTTTTAGATATAATTTCATCCATATTTTTACAAACTTTAATAATTATATATATATATATATATATATCTTTATAAACTTCTAAATTATATATATATCCTTCTAAAATCTAAAAACGCATATATACATATATATATATCCAATAACTTATTTGAAATATATTTAAACCATTTAAAAATCACAAAATTATCTTTATATTTGTTTAATTATTATCTAAAACATCTAAAATATAATATTACAAAATTATCTTTATATTTTTTAAAATGTATCTTTTAAAAATATGATTTATGCATGAATTACGTGAATAATAATTGTTTAACAAGTCTCGAACCGAATAATCACTAAAAAAACAGTTTAACAACGTAATTTAGAAATGTCTTGAATCCGTTGCTAAGCAGCAAATGTTAGTAACACATTTGCGACAAATTTAATTTAAAAAACTTAAAACGTTCCTCGCAAATTAATCTATAGAAAATTAGTTACAAAAATATTCGTTTCTAATAGTAGCTACTTAGACCGTGCGTTATAGTACACCCGATAGAATCGGGTACCATCAGGTAGGGAAAGGAACACCAAAACCCAATCCTCGGGTAGGGAGATCTAGTAAGTGCAACGGGTATACAAACTTGATCGAGAAGCCATACACCCCACCCCCCACCCCCTCTCCAACATTTTTTTACTTAAATAAGTATTTGTTAATATAAAAATAAAATTAAAAAGTGGGGAAAGTTTGAGAAAAAAAAAGAGAGGTATAACACTTAATTTGGGTAGGAAAAAGGAAATAGAAGAGGGATGATGTAACGCTAATGTGACATTGGATAAGAAAAAGAAAAATAAAATGTTTAACCCATGACCTTAGCTACGGTTTTGTCTTTTATAAGCACTACAAGTTTTCCTTATTAAAGAGACTTGTTTAGTTGACAATATTTCCTGAGTTTTTTATTTATGAAAAAAACCCTCATAATATATGTATTTTATAAAGAATTTTACTCTTAAAACCTCTTTTTCTTTTTCTTTTTTTGAGTTTGAGTTGCAGTTCTAGCCCTGGTCTGAAACCGAGTTCCAACTAGTCTTTTCTTACATATTCTTAGGGGCTGTTTTGTAAAGGAAATTAGAGGCCGAGAAAGAAATGAAAATATTTCCTTTGTTTAAACTTGAGAAAGAAGAAGTGAGAAAAAAAAACCATTTCTCAATCACTATTTTCAATTCGCTAAAATGAAAATTGGGAATCTCTCCGGAAATGAAAAAAACTCATAATGAAAAGCGGGGGACTGTCATTCCATCATTATTTTTGTGTTGAATTTTCTATTGTACCAAACATGAGAAATGATTATCTATTACATCTATGTGCTACCAGATATAAGAGTCTATTTTCATTCTCGAGGATATTTTTTTTGTGCAATTCTATTGTCTATATCAAACGCATCCATATATAGTATTTACTATGTTTCTATTCTCTAACACTCTTAAGAATATACATTTTAGTTATTGATATCTTCACATTAATAAGTAGATCATGACAGGTTTCTGTAATTAATAGGGTTGGGATAGGTGATTGCACAAGGCCTATATTACGAATTGAAGGGACCTAACTTTGTATATACATAAATTTTATTTATATATATAATGTTATAATTATTTATCAAACTAGTATTTCTCATAAAACAAGATTTATAAAATGCAAAAGTATTTAAAAATATTTGGTTTTTTGTTTTCTAAAAAGTTGAATGAATTTGATGATAAAGATTGTAAGTTGTGTTGTACTCGAATTGAAGATGCACTTAAGTATGATAGATTATCAAATCTTGATGCTAATGAATTATGTATGGAGTTAAAGATACTTGACACATTTTTATCCCATTAAACTATCATACCTATCTATATGTTAAAATATCTTAAAGAAGTCGACTGTCTTCCTAATTTAATTATTGCGTATAGAGTATTGATAACTATTTCAATGATGATGGCATCTTTAGAAAGAAATTTCTCAAAAGTTATGTTGAAGTCCTAATTATGGTCCACAATGTCACATGAAAGACTTAATGAATTGACAATGATAACTATTCAAATAATATATTTCAGATTATAAATTGTGAAGAGTTGATACACATCTTTGCTTCTAAGAATGTGTTGGTTTGGACTTGATTCGAAAATTTACATTGGTTTTGAAATTGAATCTTTCGAATCTATAAGAAATTCGACATGTGACTAGAAATTCAAATACACTCATATATATACATATATATAGGAAGAAGATCAATCGAGAACTGTTTGTAACGTCATTAATGACTCATCAATTGGGGTATGTTGGTCATTTATATATTTACCTAACTGTGAATTGTGTCCGGGTGAGCCGTCATTAATTTGCAAGGCTTAGTTTCTCCGAAATACTCTTCGTTAATACGTCATTAATGAGCCATTACTGTGTCATTAATGCATCATTAATAGCCATTGATTAATTTTAATCGAGGGTTAAGATTGGTTCTTGCAGTTCTCATACTAAAAACAGTTCTCATTTGAGCACTCCCATATATATATATATATATATATATATATATATATATACATATATATATATATAATTGATCAATAAAGGTCATATGCTTAAACATAGAATCCAAAGGCCAAATCAGGATCATTAGATTTTTTAAATTAATGGTCAACATCTAAGTATGAAATTATTGTAATTAAGTAAACAATTATAAAACTATTTATAGAAGGAAGCGTATTATGAGAATCCTCCACCTTTTAAATTTCGCCCCTTCCTTTCTTTTTAACTTCCAACCCCGAAATGATAACTTTCAGTCAAAAATGATCTTCCAGCCACCGAAAATGATAACTTTCACCCACCCAAAAATGATAAATTTTCAACCGAAAATGATAACAATTCTAGTTGAAAATGATAACATTTTCCGGCCACCGAAAATGATAACAATTTCAGTTGAAAATGATAACATTTTCCGGCCACCGAAAATGATAACTACCGGCCACCCGTTGAAAATGATAAGATTTTCCGCCACCGAAAATGATAACTTCCAGCTATCGAAAATGATAACTTTCCAGCGAAAAATGATAACTTTCTAGCCGAAAATGATAAAAATGATATAGATACACATGGTTACAACAAAAAATGATAAAAATTCACATGATTCAAAATGATAACATTTTGGTATCATTTTCATATGATTTGCATTTTCAAAATAAAATTTTCAGAAATATGGAAAGAGTGGTCTTGTTTGAAAAAGGATTAAAAAATGAGTAGATTTGTATAATTTTTTTTGCTTAAATTCTCAAAATTGAAATAGTTATAGTTATTTAAAGATTTAAATGGTAAATAAAAAATAAAAAAGGAAATTTTGAGGAAGTATTAAAGAGGGGCGTAGGTTGAATTATTTTTTTTTACAATTCCTATTTTGTCCTTTCAAATAAGTGGCTGAGAATTGGACTTTGAGTTTTATGTTTAAATGTGGGGCTTTGTAGATTCTTACCATATGTATGTATGTATGTATGTATGTATTTATGTATGTATAAGACTAATGAAAAACCACATAAATCCGCTCCTAACTCATAGGTCAAACACTGATTAGATATTCAAAATATTAGATTCGTTACAAAATTTTCTGACTAAATTGATTTAAACTTAAAAAAATTGGAACAAAAAATATACTCTATTAGCTTAATTTCATTTTATTCGGATCCAATCCAAATTTGAATATTAAAATTCAAATCAGTTTTACTATAGTAATACAAATTCGAATAGGATTGAAACTTAACAAACCAAACAACCCGGTTTAAACTACTCGAGAAACTCGAAAATTGATAAGATGAAAAGCCCTACATGTAACTTTTTAAGATAACCTATTTTACTATTTTTCTTTTGTTTTATTATTGGTATAACAAATATTATAATACCACTGGTTTTTCTTTTATATGTATGCATATATTTAGGGGGACACATTTATATATATATATATATATATATATATATATATATATATATATATGGGAGTGTTCAAACGAGAACTGTTTTTCGTATGAGAACTGCGAAAACCAATCTTGACCGTTCATTTTGGATAATGGAATTCATGGATGAAGAGCGTGGGGGGATTGAGTATGGCATGGTGCATGTAAGGAATTCATGAGTGGGCAATCCAATTGAAAGAGGGAGAATTGGACGGCTAAGACTGGTTCTCACGGTTCTCGTACGAAAAACAGTTCTCGTTTGAACTTTGCATATATATATATATATATATATATATATATATATATATATATATATCCTCAAAAATTTGCAAGACGTATCGTAGCTCACACTTAGAGGTGGAGAAAAATATGGTAAAATAATCTAAACTAGACTAAAATAATTTAAAAGCTTGGGTAAGGATGTGTACTTTGGTGGAGTTAAAAATAGGCTAAAAGTAGTAAAAAGATGTTCTAGAAAAAAACCAAACTCTATTGATAAAAGTTACAAGATATATGGTGTAAGGGTAAACTATATGAAAATTTAATAAATCTTTTATTTTAAAAAGCAATACAATCAAATTTTAATAATTAATACATTGTATGCAAGTTGTTATATATAATAAGAAATAGGGTAAATTACATAAAAATACAATAAACTTTGTCTTAGTTATTATTGTATACAATCAACTTTAAAATTTTAAAAATAATACAATTAACTTTCATAATTCTCTCATTGTATGCAAACAACTTTTTCATGTGTCTGTTGTTTAGTTACTATTGTATACAGTGAACTTTGTCATAACTTCCATAGTATACAACAAGTTGCATATAATATAAGGATTATAAAAGTTGATTGTATTATTTTAAAAAAAATAAAGTTGAAAGTATATAATGGTAACTAAGACAAAGTTCGTCATATTTTAATGCAATTTGCCCTAAGAAATATGACAAAGTTTATTGAATACGATATTAACTAAAAATCAGACACAAAAAATATTATTTACATAAATGAAAAAATTATAAAAATAGTTAAGACAAAATTTATTTTATTTTTATGCAAGCAAAACGGTAAATTGTATAGCATCACTCATACAAAATTAATCTATTTTTATAAGACTCAAAAACCTTAGAAAATAAGTAACCGAAACTCTATAAATTTACATGTTTTATGTTTTTGATACGTAATTTTTGGATTCTAATATAGTAATTACATGCCTCATAGAAAAAATTATATCTTATTAATTAATACCATATTTATTTATTTTTTCATTTCAACACTACGGTAAAAATAATACCAAAGAGCTACGGTAAAAATAATAACAACGGTACCAACTATTAAGGTGTCGAAAAGTTGTTTCTCACAATATATGATTATTGGTTCAACTATTCAAGTCCCATAGTAAATAAAAAAACGTAGATTTAAAAGTAAGTATATATAGCTGACTATTTTAATGTCAATCCGGTTAAATACTAATACAGTTTTAACGCCAATCTGTAAACATATTAATGCATTTTAACGCCATCAGCACTATGTATTAACAATGTATATATACATTTATGTATTAATATTGGAAATTAATACAACACACGTACATGCACGTATATACATTTATGTATTAATATTGGAAATTAATACAACACACGTTACACTTAATAGTTTTATATATACATTTATGTATTAATATTGGAAATTAATACAACACACGTACATGCACGTACGGGTGAGCATGGTTCGGTTTTGGCATAAAACCAAAACTAACCGAATATTTTGGTTTTTGGAAAATCAAAATCAAAACCGTTCGGTTTTGGAGTGGTTCGGTTTTCAGTTTGAAGTCGGTTTTTTGTTTAGTTTTACAACTTTTCCGTCTTAACCATGAAGATTTGAAGCTATACAATCATCATTGTGAAGTTAAATTAAACGAGATTGAAGATATATTAAAAACATCAAGATGTGTGCCACCTGATTCAAGCTATATATATATATATATATATATATATATATATATATATATATTGCAATTGATACAAGCAAAATGTCTGTTAAACGTTTAAACTTTAAAGCCAAAGTTGAAACAAATCAAAACTCGAAACAAATCAAAACTCAAAACAAATCAAAACTCAAAACAAATCGATAAATAACATATTAGCAAAACTGAAAATCGAGATGAACAGTATACAACTTAGAAAACTAGAATAAGAAAGTCATAGGGTACAATATTGCCACTTGGAATGGTTCGGTTCGGTTTTTAAAATTTTAAAAATCAATACCGAACCAAAATATTCGGTTTTTGAAATTCTAAAAACCAAACCGTCGGTTTTTTCGGTTTCGGTTTTTTCGGCTCACCCCTACATGCACGCACGCACACACACATACAAACACACGTTAATTTGAATATATGGTGTTTATCCTTCTACTTTTAATTAGATCAACATAACTGTTAAACTCAAATTAAAAGTGAGATGAAGAAAGAGAAACAACGGATTTCACATGTCATCGTTTCATAATAGAAAGATGAATTACAAAGATTTAACTAGTAGGGACAAATATAAATCTTTCTTCTTTCGCAATTGTCAATACCAAGTTGGAAGATTTTTATGGCGAAAGCATATATGTTGCTATGCCGTCACACTCACATGATATCAGTGTAATGAGCAAATACTAAGATGACAAATTACCCTTCGTTAAAAAAGTACGTCGATGTAACACCCTTTTCCCAATTTTTATATATCAGGTACGTTTATTTTATTTACTTATCACACCACTCAAAAACATGTTATGAAAGTGGAATTAAAGATTGAAAATGTTAGAAAAAAGAGAAAAACTTTACCGATAAAGTCCGCTGGAGTCTTATTATTGGAGAATCTTCCGGTTGGTTTTCCGTCAAGGAAATCTTTTCCATAGGGAGGAAAATTTGCTTTAACCAAAGTGTTAAGATTATTGTTTGCCCCTTGATCCACAATTGAGTCCCCAAAGGCTATAACTGCTGGCACTGTAAAATTTTCCGGCAGCGTCACCCGTGCTCCGACATGATCACCGACCAAAAGAGGAGAGACAAAGAATATAGTGAATGAAAGTTTCATAAAGATAAGAAGCGACGTCGTCATGTATGTCAACGTAAAAGAAACAATGACCAGAAACGGAAAAAAGAAAGAAAGAAAGGAATTAAGACAAATGCACAAGCATGACTTGGCGGGGTGTGTCTATATATATATATATATATATATATATATATATATATATATATATATATATATATATATATATATATATATATATACTAGCATCATACCCGCGCAATGCTGCGGCGGTAAATAGATTTTGGTTTATAATATGTCGCTTTCAAAAATGTAATGATATGTTATTCGCGCGATTCAATGTCACGGAAAAGTTTTCTACAGCAACATATCCTGTTTTTTTACAAATTTTCTTTTATTTACATTTAACTATTTTATTAATTTTAGAAATAAATTCTAAAAGACAATAAAATAAGAAAAAAGATTTATATTGATAAAATAAAGAGAAAAGTTAATAAGATTTTAAAAATTATGTTGATGTGGGTGGATAATTGTGTTAGTATGAGAGAATATATTTTGAATAAAAAGTTAAAGTAAATTAGGAGAGAATAAAAATAGTTAAAGATTGAGTGGATGAGATTAATTTAGATTAAATGAAGGGTCAAAATTATATATTGATTGAATTTTAAAAAGTCTTAAAATTTAAGACGGGGAGAATGTTAAATGCTTTATATAGTAGTATATATATATATATATATATATATATATATATGGGTTATTATGAGAATAGATATTTATGTGATAATGAGAGAACAAATCATAGCCATTAATTAGATGTTAATTTATTAGATCTAACGATCGTAATCACCCATCACAATTCATAACCGTCACAATGCATAGTTAGGTTATGAATAAAATGAAAGGGCAATTATAAGTCATCCGATGATATCAAATGGAGGGCCAAGGTTAAGTCTCTTATTTTCACCTAAATATATATTCTCATTTGAACCTCCTACTATATATATATGGGACAGTTCAAACGAGAAATGTTTTTCGTACAAGAACTTCGAGAACCAATTATAGCCGTTAATCAAAACTATGGTCTTTAATTTGAGACCGATCTATTTTTCGATTTTTTTTTGTATTTGCTGAGTTTTTTTTAGTACAGTCGACTTTTGTACATGTGCAAATGCATAGATTCACCTAGTTTTTGCGGCATAAATGTAGATATGCACCATGTGCATAGTCGAGAGCTGTGTAAAAAAATCCACCAAAAGACGATTTTTTTTCGAAAAAATATAGCAAGATCGATCTCAAATTAAAGAGCATAATTTTCTCGTTAATTTGGTATAATTTTTTCGTAATTTAACACCTTTTCATTTTATGGATATATTAGTTTTAGAATATGGGGGTAATGTAAAAATGTCAATACTACCCTTTCCCATTTAAAATAAATAAAAAAGACAGGAAATTAAATAATTGGCTAGAAATGATTGGCCAGAAATGGTTCTCGCAGTTCTCGTATGAAAAACAGTTCTCGTTTGAGCCGCTCCCTATATATATATTATATATAAATATATATATATATATATATATATATATATATTTACTAGCATCGTACTCGCGCAATGCTGCGGAGTCGAATAGTTGTTGTTTTATAATATGCCGTTTTCAAAAATGTAATGATATGTTATTCGCAAAATTCAATGTCACAAAAAAAATTCTTTAACAACATGTCCCATTTTTTTTAAATTTTCTTTTATTTGCATAAACTATTTTATTAATTTTAAAAATAAAATCTAAAAGACATTAAAATAAGGAAAAAAAATCATATTTGTGAAATAAGGATAAAGAAGTTAATAAGATATTAGAAATTATGTTGTTATGGGTGTATAATTATGTTTGTGTGAGAGTATATTTTAATTGAATAAAAAGTTAAAGTAACTAGGAGAGAGATTGGAATGGTTAAAGATTGAATGGATGAGATTAAGTTAAATAGAATGAAAGGCCAAGATGTTGTTTTGATTGAATTTTAAGAAGTCTTAAAATTAAGGAGGAGAGAGAGTGTTAAATGCTTTATATAGTAGTATATATATATATATATATATATATATATATAATATGGGAAGGTTCATTTGAGAACCGATATTATTTTGAGTATTGCGAGAACCAATCCTAGCCGTTCATTTGGTAAGTGGAAGTCATGAATGGAGAGCGTGGGGGATTAAGTGTGACAAGGTGTATGAGATAAATTCATGAGTGTGTGATGACATTGAAAGAGAGGGAATTGGACAGCTCAAATTGGTTCTCATAGTACTCGCAATAAAAACGATTCTCAAATGATCTTTTCATTATATTTATGGGTTTAGTTCCCGAAAATGTATCCAACTTGTCACCTTTTGCTATTGTATGTACTGAACTTTCAAATTTACCATTTAATGTATCCGACTCTTAAAAGTTACCATTTAATGTATCAAACCTGTTATAGCAGGTCATATGGTGACATGGCACTGGTTTTAGTGACTTGGCATCTGACTTGGATGCCTACATGTATTTTTCTTGTTTCAAAATAATTAAAAATAAAATATATAATAATAATAAATAAATAAATAAAAGGAATCTTCAACAGTTATCATCTTTAACTTTATGATTTTTGAGATCTGCGCACACCTTCATCATCATGTATCATCTTCATCATCATCATCATGTATCTTCTTCAACATGTATCATCTTCATCATCTGTGGGACTGTGCACACCTTCTTAATCATCTATGCACACCTTCATCATCATTTGCGCACACCTTCTTCATCATCAATGATATTTCAAGATCTGCTTTGGATTCAAACAATATTTTGGTTTAATCAATATTTCAAGATCTGCGATTTTGACCTTGATTACTGGTTCAAACAAGATCTGCAATAGCATATGGTATGAGTCGATTTCATCTTTTTATGATTTTGGGATTTATAATTTTGGGATTCTAGATCTGATTTGGGTTCGTTTTTATTCTTCATTTTTCTTTTTCATTTTTCTGCTTCTTTGGTATTGGGTTTTCTTCTTCGTTTTTCTTCTTCATTTGGATAAGGATTCATTGGTTATCTTCATGTGGTGTGAATCTAGATCTTCGATACATTTAAGATTTCAATTCCATCACCACCAGATCTGATTTATTGATTCATCTTCATTAGCGATTTAGGGGTTTGATTTCTGTTCCAAAACATGAGTTCTTTGTTCATCGTATTCCATATTTGGTTGATGGATCTACGATTCCAGATCTGCTTCATCTTCAAGGTACACGATATCTTGGTTCGATTTTAGGGTTCTGGTTCTTATTTATGGTTCAGATCTGTTTGTGTTTCGGTATGTTTAGGGTTTCTTTATGAACTTGTTCAACTTTTAGGGTTCCTTCATGATCTTGTTCTTGTTTGTATTCCAGATCTGGGTTTTTTATTGTTCTTGTTCACACCTGGTGAATATGATCTTCAATATTGTTTTTCATTTTTTAAGTAATAAACTGATGTGGCAATGATTTAGTGACGTGGGACTAAAATTAAACAAAAAGAATTAAAGAATTACCGGTTACCTGATGAATAGGTAACCGGATACATAAAATGGTAAGTTTGGTAGGTTCAGTACATTAAATGGTAAGTTTGAAAGTTCGATACATACAATAGCAAAAGGTGACAAGTTGGATACATATTTATGTACTAAACCCTATATATATATATATATATTTATATTGGCAAAAGTTCAAACGAGAACTATTTTTCGTACGACAATCGCGAGAACCAATCATAGCCGTCCAATTCCCTCTCCTTCAATTGGATTGCCCACCCATGAATTCCTTACATGCACCCTGCCACACTCAATCCCCCACACTCTTCATCCATGAATTTCATTATTCAAAATGAACGGCCAAGGTTGGTTCTCGCAGTTCTCGTTTGAACCCTCCCCTATATATATAGACACACACAGACATTTGAGAACTGTTTTTATTGTGTGTACCACAAGTACCATTTGTAATCGTCATTAATGCTCATTAATAGGGATATTTTAGTCTTTTATATAAATTTCCAACCGTGAATTTCGTCCGGGTGAGTTGTCATTAAAAATCGAGTCTTGATTTTCCCGAAATACCCCTCATTAACGCATCATTAATGAGCCATTAATGCATCATTAATGAGCATTGACCATTGATTTATTTTAATCAAGGGTTAAGATTGGTTCTCACTCAACCATCCCATATATATATATACATATTGAAAAGATCATTTGAGAACCGTTTTTATTGTGAGTACCGCAAGTACCATTTGTAACAGTCATTTGCTCATTAATTGGGGTATTTTGGTCTTTTAAATAATTTTTTAACCGTGAATTGCGTCCGTGCGAGTTGTCATTAAAAATCGAGCCTTGATTTTCCCGAATTATATATATAAGGGTCCGTGTGAAATGCCTCCGTGTGAATTGCGTCCGTGTGAATTTTTCAACTGATTTTCCCGAATATATATAACCGAATTGCGTCCGTGCGAGTTGTCATTAAAAATCGGGCCTTAATTGGTTATCACGGTACTCGCAATAGAAAAGAACCGTCCCATATTATATATATAGGGGTCGGTTAAAACGAGAACCGTTTTTCGTATGAGAACTGTTTTTCGTATGAGAACTATTTTTCGTATGAGAACTGGGAGAACCAATTATAGTCGTTGATCAAAAAGATGGAAGGTCCAAATTAAAGAATTGTTAATGGATAACCTTAAACTAATCAAACCTATTCTTAATTAATTAAGGGCAATTTAGACATTTTTACATTACCCTCACTTTTTTTAAACTAATATATATATATATATATCAAATGGAAAGGTATTAAATTACGAAAATTATACGAAATAAACGAGAAAATTATGCTCTTTAATTTGAGACCGATCTTGCTACATTTTTTGGAATTTTTTTTTTGTATTTGCTGGTCTTTTTTGTACAGTCGACGTTTGCGCATGTGCAAATATATGCACGTGTGGAAATATATGCACTTGTGCAAATGCACAGATTCACCTAGTTTTTTCAGCACAGATGTAGATATGCACATGTGCATATGTCGAGAGTTATGTAACAAAAAAAACCAGCAAACGAGAATTTTTTTTTTAAAAAAATTCAGCAAGATCGGTCTCAAATTAAAGAGCACAATTTTCTCGTTAATTTGGTATAATTTCGTAATTTAACACCTTTTTGTTTGATGGATATATTAGTTTTAGAAAATGGGGGGTAATGTAAAAATGTCCATACTACCCTTTCCTATTTAAAATAAATAAAAAGACAGGAAATTAAATGATTGGCCAGAAATGGTTCTCGCAGTTCTCGCATGAAAAACAGTTTTTGTTTGAACATCTCCCTATATGTATATATATATATACACACACACACACACACACGATACTAGCATGGTATACATGTTGTAACGTCCCAAATTTTTTTTTAAACAATTAAACAAGGAGTACGATTGATAATTCATCACAAGTAAAACATTGTATGAGTTAATTACAACCCAGGGTGATAACCCCTAGAATTCAAATGTAATTGTTTGGAATACATCATAAAACTCAAAATAGGTTTAACATTGTGGAAGCTTGTGGAGTATGAGCTATCAACCGCGTGCTGGAGCCCCGCCGTGGCCATCACCTGAAAGGAAGGTTAATCAACAACTGTAAGCATGAAGCTTAGCAAGTACACTTACTTACAATCGACCATATGACATCCAATCATTTACTTTATCATCATGTCACATGTTTCATTCCCGCTACCGTAGTAGTCGGTCCCACATTCCCGCTACCGTAGTAGTTGGTCCCACATTCCCGTCACCGGAGTGAACGGTCCCATCATACCTGTCACCGTAGTGAACGGTCTAGTCATTCCCGTCACCGAAGTGAACGATCCAATCATTCCCGCCACCGAAGTGCACGATCCCATCATTCTCGTCACCGAAGTGAACGGTCCTATCATTCCCGTCACCGAAGTGTACGGTCCCATCATTCCCGTCACCGAAATGAACGGTCTAAACAATAGCATAACATGCCACAATATCAGTTCATCAATTCATCAGTCATCATTTCATCATTTCATCAATTCATCATTCATCAATCATATAGCATATAGCACATTTAACACATACATCATAGAGTTTAGATAGTAAGTAAGAATACTCACCTGTCAGCAGTTCTCAGATTCTCAACCTTATCTTACTAACTCACTTGTGATTGCGTGCTAGCCAACCGTCACCTACAATAGGTCTAACAAATCAATACCGTGTACGAATCCCTCATTCGTTTATCCCCGTAATACATTCGGGGTTCACAAGGCATGTAACAATAAGAAATGCATTAAAGTCCATACAGTCAGGAACGTGTCGCGTCCATCAAACCGACACGTCGCGTCGATGTAAAGTATCGGATTTCATCCGACTGTCGGATTTCAACTCATTTGGATTCTCAACTATCGGATTCTCAAGTCACCGGATTTGGGTTTGACATGTACAATTCGCATGGACTTCATGAAAGTCGCATGGCATAGGTTTCAAGTTAGAAAGTCGCATGGTTGTATCAATAGGCATAAGTCGCATGAGGTTATGGTGTCTCAACTGAAAATCGCATAGGGTAACATGAAGGTCGCATGGGGTGTGGTTACAAAAGTCGCATGAAGGTATTTTAAGTTTGAAAGTCGCATGGGTTATTTTGAAGTATGAAAGTCGCATGGGATTCAAACAATAAGTCGTATGGAACAAAGTTTGAAAGTCGCATGGAAGGAATGAAAGTCGCATGGATGGGTTTTACAAGGTGAAAGTCGCATGGGGTTCAAGCAAAGGTCGCATGGTACAAGTTTCAAAGGTCGCACGGTATAAATCAAAGAGTCGCATGACTCATTTCATAAGGTCGCACGACACATTTTCAAAAGTCGCATGGGGCATATTCATCCTTGTCAGTTCATCCTTTTCAACTTTCAGGCTCCATGGCCAAAATCATGTTCTTTCAAAACTCAACCAAATCACATCATTTTTGTTTCAAAACGTTTCTCCACTCATTTAAGCACTTCTTTCAAGATTTAAACACATTTCATCAAACATTGAAGCTCATGCTTCCAATTCTTTTTCTCTGGTTCTTCATAAACCCAGAACCCAAAAACCCAGATGCTAAATTATGCTATCATCAACCAACAAGATAAAATTGATACCTACAGTATTTCTAGTGAGGTAAGAAACATTACGTGATGATTCTTGTAGCAATTCTTTGAGTTTCCAACTGATTCTTAATCTTTCTTCCTTGTTTCCTCGTGAGGGTTTAAGCACACACAGACACACACCAGCTCTCTCTCAATGCAACAGTGTTTGAAAGAGTTGTTGGAGGCTGTGCCCTATTTTCCTTTGGTTGGGCCCAAGAAACATGATTCAACCATACACAAGTCTAGTACATTATCCAATTAATTCATTCAAGCCCAAACATACCCATACATACTTAATCCAATAGAACTTAACTAGTCCAACATAAATTTCACAACTCAACACAATATTATTTTCTTAATAAAATATTATTTTATTTACTTTTCGGAAGTTCGGGTATTACACATGTAATCTTGTGGCGGTAAGTAGTTTCTACCCGGTAACGTGTCGTTTTTATTAATTTCTTTTTTATCAATTATTTGTTGATTTTTATAATATATTTCAAAAAAAATAAAACAAGAAAAAAACTTAGAGAAACTCTTGGGAATTGCGTTCATATGGGGAAAAAGTGATGATGTAACACCCCAAATTTACAAAGATTACTAAATAAAGTGTTGAATAAAAGTTGAGGAAAATGAGAAAAAGTTATAAATTATTAAATGATTAAAATAATGATTCCCAATATATCATTTTTGGGATTTACGGATATTATGTGGATGAGTTGTAAGTTAAATAGGGACTAGAATATCCGCTAAAAGAGGTAGCCGACTCGAGTCAATTAACTATATAAAACAGCTCATAAAAATCCTTTGATTATAAATCATCATGTAAACTCAACTTAATCAATTAACTATTCATGATACATAAAAACAAAGAAAATGATTAAGAACACTTACAATTGAGGTAAGAGATGACGAAGTAGGTTAATTTCCTGATTTGTATTTAATCTTTGATTGATCCTTTCTTTCCAAATTAAGTTTCAAACTTGTATGTGTGTGTTTGTTTGTGAAGAAGATAAGAAAGATCAAGATGAACAAGATAAGAAGAGAAAGAAGGAAGTCTCAAGAAGTTAAAGGGTTGGAATTGGCATGAATGTGAATTTAGTGAGTTTTGGTTGGAAAACAGTAGACTGCCGTCGGTATATGCAGAACACGGGCCATGTAGAGGTAGGAAAGCCGTGTAGTATACCCATGTAGGCATATATGGGCCGTGTACATCAATACGGGCCGTGTAGGGTTTAAAAGTGAACACCGGGTCATACACGACTTGTGTAGCGGTGTGTATAGGCCATGTATATGAACACGAGCCGTGTTGGCCACTGTTGCATGTCAGATTGTGATATTGATATTGTTTCAACTATATATAGGTATTATCTGGTGATTGGTAAATGTATGGGATTGAACAGACTTCAGAGTCTTAACAGATTAGCTAAAGTGAGTACATCGATTTAGTACTTATAAATAGTAATTCCTGATTTCATATAATCTTATATTTATGTATATGCATCTAAGTAATATTCATATTGTATGAAACACATCAATAGATATGAGACTGAAGTAAATAGTATGTACAGTTTAAATCACTTATATGCTAAACACGTAAAGTGATAATTGTTTATTTAATGAAATGTTTAGAAGTATAGTAAGAAGATCTATGAATATGTATACATGATGTATATAGGTAAAGAAATGTGATACGCGTAAGGAATTATATAGTATTGTATGACTATGCTCATGATCAAGGTTCTAAATAACGTGAAGCGTGACATGGCAACAATGTTAAACCTTAAGCCTTGGAAGCCATGACGAGGTCATGACGTTTCACAATGTGCAACTTAAAACGTCAGTTTTGTATATAAATTATAATTATGTATATAGAATTCTACAAACAAATATAAAAAACACATAATTATATGTTTATAACATAGTTCAACAATCTTTTTCTTTATCTTCGGTATATCCAACCATCTTTATAACGAAATAATTATATAATATATATATTTGGCTCATATGACTCAATACCTCTAACACGCATAAAAAACACATACTATAACGGGTAAGGGAATGTCAAGTTAGACCTTAGCATGCGCAAAGTCTTACGCCCAAGCTTTGGACCATATCATGGCGGCATGGTCAAGCCCCAAGGCTTGGTGGAGTCATGTCGAAGCCAAGACGAGCTTTTTTGAACAATTCTCATGATTATATAAACACAGAGATATTTATAGTTTTACATGTACAGATGTAGTAAGTATATGAATATAATGATAGTTGTACAAATATAGGTATTATGATTATATAAGTATGATTATACATGCACATGAATTTTTATATACACCATAAATGTTCATTTAGATACAGGTTTTGTAATTATACGAACATGGCATAAGAATACAATATATTAGTACAGTAATTATAATAATACAACATATTATATATGGGTTTGGTTTCTCAATGTGTATCGAAGTTGTCATTTTTTGTTATTGTGTTAGTCCACCGCAATAATGACGATGATATCAAAGGATTTTGTTCGATTTACGTACTAAACCGCAAGATCTTTTATGACAGCAAGTCAAGCGTGTTCTTATGATAGCGGCGATTTAGGGTTCTTTGCGAGTTATCGAAAGGTTTACTTTCGACAGATCTCGTTTTGTTCTTATGTGTATGTTCGATTTCAAACAAATCTTTTATATGTATGTTCGATTTTAATTTCACTTTCTACTTCTTCTACTTGATTGTTCAATTTTTAGGGTTTTTAATTTTCAGATGGGTTTGATCCATGTTAGGGTTTCATCATATATTAAGATTGGTTCTGATTTCATATTGGTTCTACTTGTTCTATTTGATTGTTCGATTTTGTTTCAGCTCAATGTTAGGGTTTCATCATATTTATGATTCTTCATCTTAGGGTTTTCGGTGGATGGATTTCTTGAATGTTCTTGAATGGATTTCTGTGGATGAATGAATATTCATACATCATCATCTTGAACTTCATCAAAAATAATAATAGAAATAGCGGATGGCATGATTTTCTGACATGGAAATACATGTGGCTTTTCAGAAGTATAAAAAATAATACAAAAATAATAAAATTACTGGTTACATGATTAGTAGGTCAAGCGATACATAAATTGGTTCATTTTATACATTAAACAGTAGTTTTTAAATTTGGATACACACAATAGTAAAAAGTGACAACTTCGATTCAGAGACTATATATATATATATGGAAGGGTTCAAATGAGAACTGTTTTTTGTACGAGAACTACGAGAACCAATCTTGGCCATTCATTTTGGATAATTGAATTCATGGATGAAGAGCGTGTGGGGATTGAGTGTGGCATGGTGCATGCAAGGAATTCATGAGTGGGCAATCCAATTGAAGGAGGGGGAATTGGACGGCTAAGATTAGTTCTTGCGGATCTCGTACGAACGTTTGAACTTTTGCCTATATATATAGGTATGAAGTTACGGTACCCTTGCACATATGGTTATTATCATACAGTTACAGAAATTACTACAGTCATACAGTTATACCTACTAACACAAGTGTGTATGTGTGTATATATATATATATATATATAGTATTACGGTAAATTCTTTTTAAGTACTTATTTTTAGTTGCTCACTGAGCTTTATAACTTATGAGATATTTCTATCATTTTCAGGTACTTCAAGATGTCCGTTTGTGGATTGTGGATAGACTTGTGTCTTGCAACCAAAGTGTTTAAAACTTATTTTTATACCGATTGTTTCCCCGACTTTTAAAGGAAAAGTTTCGGATAATAAAAGTTGTGCAGATTTTTATTAAATGCTTCCGTTGTTATATCTAAAATGGATTTTTCGTTGCAATGAATTATATTTTTGTTACGAACATTTTGCACTAAAATGTTATTTTGAAAATTGGGCGTTATAGTTGGTATGGAGTGTGTGTCGTAAGGTTGTCAATTTCGGTCGGGTTCATGTCGTTCAAGTCGGGTCAGTTTAGTGTCGACCAATTTATTTTTGGGTCGTGTTAGTATTTTTTGTGTCGGGTTCGTGTTGACCTTCGTGTGGACCCATTTAGGCCAAATGTGATCTACGAGTATTTTTTCGATTTTTGAATATGGTTTTTTGTTTCAACTACGATTTTATTTATCAATCATTCAAATTCTATATTTGTTTTTCAACTTTCGGTAAGAATTTCAAAAATGATTTTTTTTATATTTTAACTTCAATATTCAATGTTCGTTTCGATTTTATTCGAACTTTAAATTCGTTATTTGTTTCGGTTTGATTCAAATTTTTATTTTACTTTTTTATTCAACTTATATAAATGAATATAATAAAAACTATAATGTACTACTATTCTATGAAGTACCAATTAATAATGTTATTGAAAAAGCGAATAATTTAAAATTATTCGTGATTAAATAAAATTATGAATCGATTCAAAATACTAATATTTTATTGTTTATTTAAAATTTTTAACGTTTACACCCCGATCTTGAGTTTTTTAGTGAAGAAAATGGGAGGAAATGAAAATGAATGGAAAGAAAGAGAAGGAAAAGAGAGGACTAGGTTGTGTTCATGAGTTATAAAAAAAGAAAGGAAATGAAGGGGGAACCTTTCCTTTCAAATCACCCATATTTGGGACGATGATTTTTTAAATAAATAGCTCGTCCTTCCCCCTCCCTTCTCCTCCTTAAAAAAGCTTGACAACACACCACACTAATTGTTTCCTTCCCTTCTCCTCCCTTTCCTTCCAAAAAATAACTCGAAAACAAAGCGTAAGGCTTTTGTACTTTTGTTTGGCTGGTTTAGTTCCCTTAAGATATCACTCCCTTATTTGAATTCACAATTTTCTTTTAAAATAAATTTTAAGTATTAAAGAAAATTTTGTAATGTTATACTTTTACCCTTAAACGGGTCTACTGGTCACTTTTGGGTTGTCACATTGACCCTAACCCGACCAATTTGTTTCCGTGTCGATTTCATGTCAACCCGCTTTTAACCTATTTCAGATTCATGTCACTTTTTCGTGTCGGGTTCGGATCAAGTTTCTGCCAACTCATACAATTGCTAGCCTTAGTGTGTGGTTGGGTGAGGTATGTTATTTGATGAAATGTATTTTTAAGAAAAGGTTAATAAGTTGCATATATGTAAACTATTTTCAAATAACTTGCAGTTATGAGTTTTACACCAAACTACTATATTGTATAAGTTCTTGTTCAACTACTCAATTTTAGACCTAATGCAACATATATCAAAATTCACAGTTGTGCTCTTTTTTTCAAAGCTAAAATCCTACAACACCACCATTTACTTCATTTAACATACAAATGTTATCTCTATTATTGGGTTTTTTGACGAGAATGATGAGAAGATCTTCATCTATTAGCATGCAGATATGAGTTTTGCATTGAACTACTATATTGCATAAGTTTTTGTTGAACTACCCAATTTAATAACAAATATCAAATATTGTTCATACATATCATAATCAATATTGATGAAATGTAGTTTTAACAAAATGTTTATAACTTGCATATATGTATCCTATTTCCAAATAACTTATAGATATGAGTTTTGCACTGAACTACTATATTGCATAAGTTCTTGTTAAACTACTCAATTTAATAACAAATATCAAATACTGTTCATACATATCATAATCAATATTGATGAAATGTAGTTTTAGACAAATGTTAATAAGTTGCATATATCCAACCTATTTCAAATAATTTGCAGATATAAGTTTTGCACCGAACTATTATATTGCATAAGTTTTTGTTTAACTACTCAATTTTAGACCTAATTGCATATAAGCAACATATATCAAAATTCACAAGTATGCTCTTTTTCAAAGTTAAAATCCTACAACACCACCATTTACTTCATTTAACATACAAAAATGAAATCCAAGTATCACTATATCCAAGATTTATTTAATACCAAATACAGTTCACACGTATCATATTCAATACTGTAAAGGGAAGCAAATATAAAAACTAAAAACTCCATTTAACGATTAACCTATTGCATCAATCTAAGCAGTTGTTTCTTGGTTTAAGATGTTTTGGTAACATTAAACATATCTTGGTTATTTTCATTCTATCAAACACTCTGATTTCAGAAAACCCAAATAGCAAAAGGAAACCTCAGACTTTCAAATTTGTAGTCATAATAATCCATTTCGTTTTAGAAATACAACAATTTCAACCACATTTCTATGATTTTCATTAATGCATTAAACTGATACATCATTTTCGAACCAAAACACAGAAATTCACCTTCGTATTTGCAGACGAGAATAGGGTTTTCTTCATCGCCCTTCTTTTCTAGGGCTTAAACACAAATACGCCTAATTTTGGATAGATACGGTACTGAATAATCCTGATGCTTGAAATCATGTTGCGTAAAAATCGTTGTTCAAGTAAAGGAATGATTTTGAATCTCGATTTCCTCGATGGTTTTCTTTTTAGTTTGTTCTTCACTCTCCCGTATCTCCTTCAATCAGGCTATTTCATTTTTTTAATAAGATAAAACATATATGCAATTTTACATTACTACACCACCTATTATTTACCGGCAGCCTCATTTGTTGGATTATTTACCACTTTGACATTCATCATTCTAACCATTGATCAATTATATATATGGTCCGGCTTTGTTCTCGCAGTTCTCGTATTTTTTTTGTTTTCAATGGAACCGCCCCCTATATATATATATATAACTTGGATAAATGTGATATTTAAAAAGTTTAGTAAGGGTATAAGTGAAATTTTATAAATAGATTTAAAAGAGGGGTATAATAGTCATTTAATTATATTTTATAATTATAATTCATTTAAAATGATTAAAAATTGATAAAAATGATAGTTTGGGTAACTTAAATATTATGAAAGCTTAAGAAGGTTATCTATGATATTTATAAGTTAAGCTGCGCAAATAAGATATTATGAAAGCTTAAGAAGTGTATATATAATATTTATAAGTTAAGCCGGACAAATAAGATATTTTGATATTTAATAAGGGTATATATGAAAATAAACCTTATGATTTTATGTAACTTTAAACTCACTTGTACAATAAATACCGTCACTCTAGAGTTAAGTCAAATATGAGATTTTACAAGACCCCACTTGTCAACTAATATTAGGGTTGGCAAATACTCACAAGACACGAAATATAACCTGAACTGAATACGACCTAGGTCCACACGAACATGACACAAAACCGAACTTGGTGATCAGAACAAAAACGCCCACACGTGACTATTTAACACAATTTTTATAATAACAATAAAAAAATAAAAAGACATTTAACTTGAAACTATTAACAAATTATAAGTAAGAGATGGGTCAAATGCATACTTACAATTTGGGGTGTATTATTCTATCTTAAGATCAAAAGTAGTTGAATTCAGTGAAATTTTTATTCATATGTACTTGCAAGTATAACATAGTAAGCATTTGATGGTGCAAAAATAGAGAATTGGGATAGTAAATTTGATCGCAACAAACTATTAAACAAAAGAAAATAGGAATTTTCTTTTACAATTGCTGATTTTACAAAAACAACTCGTGGAAATGTCGCTTCTTCATTATCCAACTACGGAAAAAAGAAGGGGGAAATGAATAACTAAAACTAGAACGAGACTTAGGTGGGATTGGGAATGGAAAATAATGGGAATGAGAGGGAAATAAGAAATTAGGCGAGAAGGAAAAACAGTGGCTGAAAGTGGAAAAATAAGTTTTAGAGGAAAACTAGAAGTTCTAGATGGAAATGAGAAATTAGATAGGAAGTTTTTATTTTTTATATTTTTATATAAATATTTAATTAATAGTTCTAAAAATAAAGTAATTTAATTTTTGAATAATAATGTAAATCTTAAAACTAGATTACTTTTATGTACTAATATTACATTTGAATATATTTTAAAAGATACAGTAAACAATGTTGAAATTTCATAACATAGATAATTAAAAATATATGATTTCTTATTAAAATATATAAACGGTTTTAATTATAAATTAAAAATTATATGTTAATAATATTTTATATGTCTTTTCCTATTATGAACTCTATTAAAGTATTATATATATATACACACATATATATATTTGAAATTATTTATCAATCCTAAGTTACTATTATATATATATATATATATATATATATACACATATATATATTTGAAATTATCTATCAATCCTAAGTTACTAGTGCTAATAGTGGTTGACATATTTGGTTTCAAGTATGTTTATAATACTTATTGAAATCCCCTGTTTGAGCAAAGTAGGGTCTAGATAGATGCATGTTGGTCATGATTAACGTCTTTGAACAAATGTTGCCAATGATTCACCCATTTTAATAAAGTAGATCTTTGATGACAAACAGAGAATGTGATTGACTTCTTTAAACAAATCATGACCTATTTTAAACAAATGTGACATTGATTAACCCTTTTGAACCAAGTTTGTTAAAGATTGACCTAACGTTGACCATGTATGATTCATGTAATTGAGCAAAGTATGAACTTGGTTGATCAATTGTGACCATGATTGACTAATTTGAACAAATTTTGACATTTAAACCGTATTTCACTTTGATTGACCTATCTAACAAAGTCTTGTCATGATTAACCCAATGTGGATCATGATTCATTTAATTGTATAAAGTATAACTTTGATAAATCAATTTTGAAAATGTTTGACTTATATGAATAAGTTATGACCTATAGAACCAAGTGTGACTTTGATTGACCTTATTGAAGCAAGTATATGATATACCCAATATTGACCATAAAGTAGGACTGTTATATGTCAACTTTGATCATGTTTGACTTATTTAAATTAATTATGATATATTTAAACAAAGTGTGACTTTGATTAACCTATTCGAACTAAGTCTAATGGCCAATGAAGTGGCAAGGTGTTTGAAAGTGCAAAGCTCATTGTCACATAGCCAATTAAAAATATGATATTGGAACAATTTGTAATTTTTAAAAATTTGTTTTTTAAACATTTTACAGTCATTTAAAAATATTTTTTAGTTGTAAACGTGTATTTGTGTGTTTGAAGGGTTTTTAGTTGTATGCTTGAATTTCTAAACTTATGTTGTAAATTTTATTTGATCTATGCTTTACAGCTATTTAATTTTGATTTTTGATGCTTGCCATTTGATCGATACGACAATTAAAATGGGCAATAAAAGTTTAGTAAAATTAACACAAGAAAGTTCTATATGCAATATTTCTTGAAAACTAAGTCTATACAAAACCTGACCTGAAAAATCAAGTTTTTTTTACCAAAAACACAACTTGATTTTTCTGTGAGTGGGTCAACGCGAAACATGACCTGACCTGAACACGAAATAAGCGACACAAACCAAACCAGACACAAAACTAAATTGGTTAAAAAATGAGTCAACTTGAAAATAATCGACACGAACCATTTAACACGAACACGAACACGATCCAAATTGTCAGGCCTAATAAAATATTAGAGTGTAAACAAGTTGAGCTGGGAGCGAGATCTACTAAGCACATGCTCGGCTTTTTTAACTTAAAAAACCTGAGCTCGAGCACATATCAAGCTTGTGTCAAAAGCTCGAGCTTAGGTCGTGAGAATTTTCACGAGCTCAACCTTGGATTGCGCGAGCTCGGTTTAATTATTATATTTTTTATCAATTAATTGTTTATGTGTATATAATTATTTTTCAAATATATTTTTAATTATAAATATCTATACCATAATATTTATAATTATAAAATTGTATTATAGATAATAGTCTTTATTATGTAAATAACAAAATATGTGATTTATATATATATATATATACATATATATATAGGAAGCGGTTCAAACAAGAAATGTTTTTCGTACAAGAACAATTTCCTATCATTTAATTTCTTGTCTTTTTTTATTTATTTTAAAGAGGAAATGGTAGTATGGACATTTTTACATTACCCCCACTTTTCTAAAACTAATATATCAGTTAAACAAAAAGGTGTTAAATTACGAAAATTATACCAAATTAACAAGAAAATTGTGCTCTTTAATTTCCGGGGCTTTTTTTTAACACAACTCTTGACATATGCACACGTACATATCTACATCTATGTTGAAAAAAAGTAGGTGAATCTGTGCATATGCATACGTGCATATATTTGCATACGTGCATATATTTGCACACGTGCATATATTTGCACATGTGCATATGCACACGTGCATATATTGCACATGTGCATATCTACATCTATGCTTTAAATACTAGGTGAATCTGTGCATATGTACACATGCATATATTTGCACATGTGCACATGTTGACCTGTACTAAAAAAACCAGCAAACACAAAAAAAAATTTGAATAATTTTCTCGTTAATTTGGTATAATTTTTGTAATTAACACATTTCCCTTTGAAGATATATTAGTTTGAAAAAAGTAGCGGTAATGTTAAAATACCCTAATTGCTATTAAATAATTAAGGATAAGTTTATTAGTTAAAGGTTATTAATTAACAACTTTTTAATCTAGACCCTCCATCTTTTTGATCAATGGTTATAATTAGTTCTCGCAGTTCTTTTATGAAAGATAGTTCTCGTTTAAATAGTCCTCTAATATATAGATATATATATATATATATAGAACAAATAACAAACTTGTTTAAGCTCGCCAGCTTAATCGAGTTCACTAAATGAAGTTTGAGCTCAAGCTTATCTATAAATGAGCTCCAAGTAATGATCAGTTCCTAACGAGCTTTTAATAAGTCAAGGTCGAGTAAATTGAAATTAACTAAGCTTGTTTAAACCCTAATTAGCTTGACATGTGAGACTAGGGATGACAACTGGTTCGGGGGTATCGGGGATTGCTCTCCCCATTACCGCTGGGGAATTGACTTGCATCCCTATCCTGTCCCTGTTGGGTATCGGGGAACCCCGCGGGGAATCGAGGATTTTTCTTCGTATACAAAATCGTGTTTTCTTAATAGATATATATGAGAATTTTAATACAAAACCAGAATTACAAATCTAACTTAACCCTTACAACTGATTCACATCAAAATGTAATCAATCAATTATTGTAATAGTTTCGTAAGATAAATAATGTTTTTGATAAAAAAAATAATATACTTACTAAATCGTTTTATAATACACATAACATTATCTACCAAATAGATGATTTCTCTAACATATATGTCAATAAAAGATGCTTATAATACGTTTATAGTTGATTTTATAAAAAATACATTAGTTATTTCATCGTATTAGTTTTTTTGTTCTCTTAGTTTAATAAATTATATTAGACGATCATGACAAAAAACACTCTTATTGATATGCATATTAATGTAAGAAAGTTAAATTGCATACAAATGCATATTTATATGAAAATTTTGACTTTAAAATTATATGTATGTATATATATATATATATATATGAAGAATTGTTCAATATAGTCCATAATTAATTCATAGTCCAAAGGGAGTAATTTTAGCCTTTGGATCAATGACATAAATGGTACAGATTAAATTTTAAAAATTTGAGCGGAGTGACATTTTCGTAATTTTTCGTAATTCACACGTGATGCTTTTACAAATCACATGTGATTGTATAATGAATCACATGTGATTGAATATTAAAATTTTAGGACTATGTTTTTTAAATTGACTTTATTGAACACCACTCATATATATATATATATATATGTATATATATATGTGTGTGTGTGCTAGTTCGGGGTTGGGGACGGGTTCAGGAACCAAGAGGTATCCCCATCCCCATTCTTGGTCAACTCAGGGATTCCCGGGTCAAATCGGGGTCGGAGATTGGGTTTCTTATCGGATGCGGGGTTTTTTACCATCCCTATGTGAGACGCAACCATAACGGGACCAATTTTGAATTACTTTGAATCCGAGGTCTTCTAGTTTTTTGAATGACATATAACATAATAACAAAGATCATGTCTTTGCCCACACTCATTACTCTTTCATCGCTATCTGTTGGATGAATATACGATATCTCGTTTTGTTTTTATTAACCTTCAGGATTTTTTTTCCTTTTTTAAGTAATAAAGGTATACAGGACACTTTCGGATAATATGTGACATTTACCAGACTTATATCATTATATTTATTGTGTCACAATTATAAAGTTCAAAAACAATGATGAAGACTTGTTACAAATGTTGATGACTAACTTTGTCTTGACATTTATGGTAAAGTGTCTCAAAAAGTTATATATGCATACTTTACTTTAATGATCGATTTAATCCCAATTTTTTTATGGATAAGTGTATCTCAATGTATGAGTTCATTTCTTTGTGTTTGTTTATTGTTAGGTGCGCACTATAGTATATTTATATGTGTTCATTTCTTTATTGTCATCACTATTATTAATGTTCATTCATCATTGTTTAACCTTTAAACGAACACGATCAACTTAATCTCTTAAACGGGAAAAAACAAACACAAAATTTCTTTCTTTTATATTTCTTTTTATGTTTGTTTATTTGTTGTGTTAAAGTTAAAAGAATAAACAAAGCTTGTTTGCACGAGCTTGTTCAATTGGTTAATTTACAGACTAAATATGACTCTGAGGTGATATTCTGAGTTACGGTCTATCAAAGAGATTATGAGATAATAGTGTATTATCAACATCATTTTTTGTCACCAAAGGTTTTTATTATTATTATTGTTACTACTACTATTACAACTGTTATTGCTATTAATAACGGGTCGAAATAGTTCTACTAGAAATATTGATTTGACCAACAAAGAATGTGATATGAGACGTAGGCACGTAGCTACATAGAGGTGCATGATTGTCGAATAATTTCTAAATTTTGATGTAATTTTGTCATTACCATTAAATTATTTCAAAGTTGATGTTAACTTTGAAAAGATATAGTGTGTTAGGTAATGTGATTGTGCAATTATGAAAGCTTAAGATTATGTTTTTTATAATCTGAAGATATAAGTTTTGTTCGTGTGTTAAAATTTTCAACGTATTATAAAAACGGAACTTCAATGTAAACCATAGATTGTATAAAGCTCTAGCTAATTTAGCCAAATACACCAACGATATGTACAGAGTTATTTCGCTGTGTCATAATGAATAAGATATGACACACAAAGGGTTATTTTGATGAACGTCAACTTAACATTTAAAAATTGGGTCGGAAAAAACCTCAAACTTTGAGTTACTTTTTGGTTTAAACCTTATTCTTTGTTTTTAAATGATTTAAACCTTAAACATTAAATAAATTTCTATTTAACCCATAAACTCTCATTTACTTAATTAAAATAGGTAAAAGGTAACCTACAACCTAATGAGTCGGTATCCCTCATCTCATCTCCCCTTAAGTCCTTATTTGAGCAATTGAGTAGCCGACAGATTTGAGATCGACGACTTGCCACAAACCACGGTCGACGACTGGAGCAGGGGAGCGATCGACGATCGCAAGAACCACGGCCGACAACTAGAACAGGGGAGTGAGCGACGACAGGCCACAAATAGCAACCGATGACGGGAACAGGGGAGCGATCGACGACTAGGTGAACCACGAACAACAACGAACACGGGAGCGATCGACGACTGGGTAAACCAAGAACCACAGTCTGAAGCCCTTAGTTAGTCTCCTTTTGTGCCTTTGTTAGTCTCCTTTTATGCCAAAAACCCTCTATTTGCTTCTCTTCTTTGAAGTTGTGTTCTTCTGGCAAAACTATTTAAATTGATTACAATTCAATTTTCTATATTGATTGATTACATATAATGTCTTTTTATAGAGCTTAAATGGTGATGTGAGATCGGCATGGGTAGTACCAAGATCGGTAATGCTGGTTGAACTTTTCTTGTTCTACTTCGGATGTTGACGATGGTTCTAAAGTTAATTAACCAAAGTTTAGATGTTATTGCTCAAGTTTTTTTTGGTGTCTTTTGATGTAATTATGGTTGTGCAGATGTTTTATTCCTGCAAATAACTATACTCTTGAGCTTATTTTTTTGTAATGTGATTTCTAGCTTTGGTTATTTGTTTTAATCTATTGGATTTTTTTACTTGGGTTATTATAACAGGTAAAAACAAGTTTAATGTTTAAACCAACAACTAAAATAAAGTTTAAGGTTTAAATCATTTAAAAACAAATATTAAGGTTTAAACCAAAATATAAAGCAAAGTTTAAGGTTTTTCCATTATTAACCCTTAAAAATTTATAGGAGTGTAAGAATTAATGTATTTTATAAATCAATAGCAAAAAAGATTTAATTTAAAAAGTTGTTATATATGTTAAATCAATATGATTAACTAAAATTAATAATATGTGAATATATGAAATGTTTTGTTAATTTACGGGTTTATTTGTATGATTAATACATGTACTCTATATATCGTCATGATTAATAAAATATGACATACTAGACTAAATACCTGTGTGATACACGGGTTGGTTTAAACGATAATAAATATTAAACATTAATAAAAACATATTAAATAATAATAAAACACGAATTAAATAAGAATTTAAAAAAATGAAGACGTACGACATCAACACTCTAACCAGCGGTGGAAACATCGACGGGAGTGGGAGGGCAGACTTGATGGCAGAAACGTGGTATCATGATATGAAGAGACATAATTGCATTTCTTATATAAGTAATCAATCATTATCATTACAATTAATGGAAATAAAATTAAACTTTATTGTGATACATGAGTTGGTTTAAACGATAATAAATATTAAACATTAATAAAAACGTATTAAATAATAATAAAACGCGAATTAAATAAGAATTTAAAAAATGAAGACGTACGACATCAACACTCTAACCAGCGGTGGAAACATCGACGGGAGTGGGAGGGCATATATAAGTAATCAAATCATTATTGTTACAATTAATGGTAATAAAATTAAACTTTATTGGTTATAATTAAAAAGAATTTAAAATGATTGTAAAATATTTTAAAATGATAAAACTAAGAATTTTGTTAATTATGATATTTTAAAATATTACAAAGGATAAATATGATATTTGTAATTAAGGTAGACAAATACGATTATATATGATTTAATAAGAACATATATGAAATTATCTCTAATAATTTTTACTCTTAAAAGTCAAAATTGATTTTTTGATTTTAAGTGAATGAATGGTCAAGATTAAATATTTTGTTAAATGAATAGTTCAGATCGTCTAATAAATTTTATCAAGCTAGTTTTTTATTTATATTTTAGATTTAGATTAGAATATAAGTATCTTCCATGAACGTCAACTAAGCAGTTAACAATAACCGAAATTGTGAAAATTGATTGAAATGATAAATTAATAAGATGAGAGATGTTTTGTAAAGCTATTATTAAAGAAAAAGTAAATATAGTTAACCGGAATTAATTAATTATACATAATATTAGTAACTGATTTTTTTAACATCCCATTGTCCCCATTAGCATCTAAAATTATTTATTTATTTATGTAAATTGTTGTGAATTATTCACTTTGTCTTGTGATGAAATGTAATACCGAGAGTAGACCCGCAAAGTCAAATCTAAAAGTAAATACCTTTAAAAGGGTGTTGAGAGTGCTTTTAAATTATTTATGAGTTGTAGTGGGTATTCGGTGCTTTATACCCGAAATTAATGGCTATGTATTTAAAGAGTAAAAAACACACACACACACACTCTTTTAGTGTGAGTTGGTGGGAGTTTGTGTGTGTTTTCTATAGGTAGAATAGAGAGAGTGTGGGAATATGAAGATCAAGTGAAGAATCAAGCATTGTATGTACTAATTGTGGATCCATTCGCATGCTAACAACATTAATTCTTACACTTATTATTGTTGATGTCCGTCGAATCGAAGGTTTGATCATCCCATTCTTGATGATCTTGAGTTTATGGGGCCTTATTATGAGAATTAGCTTCTATTCTTAAAAGCATATAGTTAATTTGATATAGAATGATGACATACATCTTGTAGAACATTTAGAACCAATTGCATGTTGTTATTCTAGGTTTACATCAAGTTTTGGTTGGTTTTTGCCATGGACGGACGCTATTCCACAAGACCGGCTTATAGCTCAGAGGACGGACACGAACGTGACTTTCCCTAAGAGTCCATGTCGAGGGAGCGTGGGCCGTGCCGAATTAACACAAGGCATGTCGAACCCCGGAAGGCTAGGGGTGTGCATCTGAAGCAGAGAATGAGCTTGTGTGATGGATGGCCATGTCATGGGTCACAGGCCATTTCAAACCCTTATTTGACACATTGTGTCTCAGTTAGCCTAGGGGTGTTGAGGAGCCGTGTTGGTAAGCACAACCATGTCTAAGGCCGTTGGCAGATTTTATTTCAAGAGGATGGTACATTTTAGATGTATCAATTATTATTTGATGATTATTAGGCTATTTAGAGGAAGCTAATTGCGGATATCAGTATATTTTGGACCATATGTGAGTACCCGAGTCTTGGAAATATTAACTTGTGTGATCATGCTTTGGTGTGTGAAACCTGGACATTTAATATCATATAGTAAGTGATTATGTGATATTTAATGAGGAATCATAAATCTTCAAAAAGCGAGGAATCTTAAATCGTGAATCTCTGTGTGTAGACTAGAATTGAAAACCGTAAACAATCGTAAATGAGTTGAGTCTCTTCGTGAGATTCCTCGATCGAAAATCACGGGGTCGTAAATGACTACCGAAAACTAGCACATTGAGTTCAAATCGCAAATCATAACATGAACAAAATTGCAATTTGGAATGATAAACAACGATCGCAAACTAGACTACGGAACCAGAATCACAAATGTGAAACGATCGCTGTTTAGAATTAAAAGGACTAGAATCATAAATCATGATGCAATTGGATCACAAATCTGTTAGTGAGATGAATCGCAAATCGCATGTAATATTCGAATATTAAATCGTATATGTATTACACTTCCAATTGAAAACCTAAACAATGAGTGTTATAGGTACAATAAGCCATAATCGGTGTTTAATCTAGTGGAACCATGTTTGTAGGTCCCTTAACTAGGTGGATCAACTTTCAATTTTCTCTGATTTTTACAAGTGAGTTTTCACTAACTTACTCTTTATACTGTGATGACTATTCATATGTGATATTGTATAGTTATACGTGGATGTGACATTTATGCGTAGCTGAGCGCTTATTATTGCAACTTTGGCGATTTATGTGTAGCTGGATACTTATCCGCTTGTGTGGCGTAATTGATGATGTGGTATACTTGTTACATGAATACACTCTATGTTGTATAATGTGCAAGTACTATGTTAGCTCATTAAGTTTTATGCTTACTCGTGTTTGTTGAATATTTTCATGACTGTCTCGTGTGGACAAGGACAAGACACCAGCGTGACAACTATCCTTTCCACAAACTTTTAATACTCTAATAATTTTATTGAACAAAACTATTTATTCTGAACCGTAAGTCCTATATGATGGGCAAATGAATACTTTTGTCAACGTTGAATATTTTATGATATATTATGAAGTTTTATTATGAAAAAAATTAAGACTTTACATAAGATTACATAGTTAGGGGATTAGAGTATCTAAAGTAGAAGTAACAATAATAGTATTACGTGGGACGTATTCTCAAAGAGACGTAAAGGCGTAAAGCCTTAATATCAAATAAAAAACTAGTGTTATATCCGTGCGTTACTCGGGTACGTAAATAAAACTTTTATATTTGATAATTTTACGCATACTTTTTTTAAAAGATATAAAATTGTATTACACATTTAAAAGTTTTTAGTATAATATTAATGCGTTTCTCATGATGGAACTCTGTCCTGATATTATAAAGACACAAGCATAATATTATTGTTGATATTATAATATCAATGACTTAAAAGACATTTTATTAGTCAATTATATGTTTGAATCTTTGGAATTTTAACTAAACTTGTTAAAAATTAAATAATAATGACATGAATATAAGTATACACAAGTAAATCACATAGAATTAAGATACTAATATAGAATATATTATGTTTATACATACGTAAATAGCATAAGTATAATTTATTATTTAGTTAAATAATTGACACAAGATTAACATTAAATTCAATTATCCATGTAATAATAACTTTAATTTTATGTTTGAAATTATTAGTTAAAAAATAGGAAAATTTGAACATTTAAAATCTTTAAATAAAATTTCAAGTTGTAAGGATAGTTATAAACTTCACTAACATGAAGTTTGTTTCACTACATAATAATTATGTTTGATTATAGTTTTTGTACGATTATTTACTCACACACAATAACAATCCATTTTACAGAGCACTAAAGTGGTAGTAGTTTTGTAAACAACTTTACACCACCAACCAACGGTTTCAAAATACCATTAAGCGGTTATAACATATAAATTTTATCGTAATACGACAACATTTTAAAAAATAGTATATTTTTAATTATTTTTATCGAAAAACTAAGAAATCAATAAAAATATCGATTATATTACGTAGAGGAAATGAATATAAAAATGAATAAAATGCCTAAGAATAACCTGCTCGTTGCTCTCAATGGATAAAAAAATTAAAATATTCTAATTTTTTAATAAAAAGTCATATAACGATAAAAGTTTTAGTGTGTGTTTGTGTGTGCTAAACCCCTCACGAGAAACAAAGGAGAAGATCATCAACAACTGATTGTAGAGTCAAAGAATTGCTACAATAATCATCAGGTAATGTTTCTTACCTCACTATAATACTGTAGGTATCAATTTTATTTTGTTTAGATGATGATAGCATGATTTAGGATCTGGGTTTTTGGGTTCTTGGTTTATGAAGAACCAGAGAAAAAGAATTGGAAGCATGAGCTTCAATGTCTGATGAAATGTGTTTAAATCTTGAAGAAAGTACTTAAATGAATGGAGAAACGTTTTGAAACAAAAATGATATGATTTGGTTGAGTTTTGAAAGAACATTATTTTGGCCATGGAGCCTAAAAGTTGAAAATGATGAACTGACAGGGATGAATATGCCCCGTGTGACTTTTAAAAATGATTCGTGCGACTCTTTGTAATGAGTCATGCGACTCTTGTGATTTGGAGTCATGCGCCTCTTGTTGTAATACTATGTAAACTTCGGATTTAACCCATGCGACTTTCACCCTTAAACAATCCATGCGACCTTTGTTTTGTTTCATGCGACACTTGCCTTGATACAACCATGCGACTTTCCTTTGAAAACCAACTCATGCGACTTTCCCAGATTTGCACCATGCGACTTTTGTAACCACACCCCATGCGACTCTCGCATCATGCGACTGTCGCATGGAGTATTCATGTGACCTTCATGTTTGAATTCCCATGCGACTTTCATGTTTAAACCCTCATGCGACTTTCGTTGAAATGCACCATGCGACTTTTACTTGTACACCAAACCCATCCCATGCGACTTATGCATTTTGAGTTAATATCCGGTAGTTGAGAATCCGATAAGTTAAAATCCGGTAGTTGAGAATCCAATGATTGAAATCCGATAAGCTAAAATCCGATAGTTGAAATCCGACAATCGAAATCCAGATGGTGAAATCCGACACTCTACCTCGATGCGACGCGTCCCCGCTTTTGAGGACTTTGATGTTGTTTGCAATTCCTTATTGTTACATGAGACCCGAATGTATTACGGGGGTAAACGAATGAGAGTTTCGTACATGATATTGATTGTGTAGACCTATTGTAGGTGACGGTTGGCTAGCAAGCAATCGCAAGTGAGTTAGTGAGATAAGATTGAGAAACTGAGACTGCAAGACAGGTGAGTATTCTTACTTACCATCTAAACCCTATGCTGTATGTGTTAAATGTGCTATATGCTATATGATTGATGAATGATGAATTGATGAATGATTGAAATGATGTAATATCCTCGATTTGGGCCTAGTTGTAATTAGTACGTGAGTGTACGTAATTAGTATAATAGACGAATGATTATATATGTACTTGTAAGTACTTGTGAGGTTAGATGAAAATATGTATATTTATGTATGTTATGTGTTAATTGTATTTATGTATATTAAATATATATGTATATACTAATTAGAAAAGAAAAGAAGAAAGAAAGAAAAAGAGATAGATATTTGTCCAAAGGCGGTTGCCTCTGGATAAGACTACATATATATGTGTGTAGAGGTGATATTTGACTTGCAAAGTCAAATATAGCAAAACTCTAAAACACATACAAACACACTACTCTCTGCTCTCGTAAGAATCTTGAAGAAGAATTCTTGAAGTTGGAAGATTTAGAGTTCTAAACCTAAAGCAAGGTTAGTATGATGTTTGTAGAATGAAATATATATGTAATATGCTAGATACATGGATGTTTTATGGCTGGAAATAGTGATAGAATGAAAACCACCATTAAAGAACATGAAGCTTACTTTATAAGTTGGTTTGTCATATTTTGTTGTTTTAAAAGGTGTTAAGTTGTTTATAAGATTCATATAGGTGATTTATGAAGCTTAGAAGTGTTTAAAGAGTGGAAAAGTCGTGTTTAGAAATCTGGGTTTTTGAAAAGAATAACTGAAAGTCACATGCAAGCTGATGAAGAAGATGATGGAATCTGGAAAATCCACGATCGCGGCGCGACAAGCTTTTGGTCGCAGCGCGACACCGTATAAACTTGAACCATGCGACCTTTTGATCCGACCTTTGCATGAATGGTCCGACCTTTTGGTCCGACCGTCGGATGACCCGTCTGACTTATGGTCCGACAGTCGGATAGTTCAAATGGTCCCTTGATCTGAGTGTCGCATGAACCTTTCTTGCTTGACCCGACCTTCACTCGTCGCGGCGCGACGCCTTATATGGTCGCGGCACGACGAGGCTTTTTCAGCAAGGATATGTTTTGTTAACATGTTCTTGTTGATTAGGTTATGTAGTATTCAAAGTAAGTTTAAGGAATGGTTTGAGACTATTAAGAAGATTGTAAGTGTTCTAGTAATAGAACTTAACGCGTGCAAACGCTTAACGCAATTGCCGAATGTTTTTAGGTGAACGTGTCAGCTGAACCAGTACTAAGTGAACGAACACTGTAAGCTAGTCAGGTGAGTGCCTACTTTCATGAGACTCAGTAGAGCAAGTCTTGCATGTCAAGATGACTATGTGTGAATGTGTGAATATGTATGTATGTATGACTAACCTGTCTATGCAGGTACGCTTAAGAAGATGAGTGTAAGTTTCTGAACGATGTTATGATTGCTTGTAAGATGTGTAATAGGTGCATGCCAGCGGGTCCAGAATGGAACCGCTTAGTTAATATCTGATAATGTGCATGAATGATGGATTGTATGATGATTACATGTGAGAATATGAATGAATGATTGAATGACGGATCCCTGTGGGATCCCATGTACGATGTATGACTATATGATAAAGATGGATCCCTGTGGGATCAAATGTACGTTTATGTGTATGTGTACGGTCTGCAGACCATCTGACATCTGACATCTGATATCTGACGCATGGTTAAGGTCAGCCGGTTAGCTGGATCCTAACAGGACTTCGGTCATTTCTGGATTTAACGGTGACTTGGGGTGCATCCCGGGTCGAGGTTCTGCAGAACCGTCGTGCCTTAACGTGAGTGGTAATCAGTTGGAAACGGCTGGATTACTTGAGGAGTCTTGGTTCCGTGAACGATGCTTGGTGGACTGCTTTATGCTCCCCCACCAGCGCGGATGGTTGTGACTGATTCCCCGGTCTGGGTTATTGAGCAGGACTGCTCTCCTGCAAGACATGACTCTTACTGATCTTGTCAGCACACCGCTATGTGTTAAGCTAGCAATGCTTGCTTATGTACGATAATATGTGTACGATACGATATGTGTGATATGATATGTATGATATGATATGAATGATGTGTCTGCTGCATGACTCACTGTATTGATGCTTATGCTAAGTATGTACTCACTAGCTAGTGTAGCTAATGGTGCTATGATTTCCCTTTTCAGGTAAAGACTAGATGGCCTGCGAGGCGGGTTGCTTTTGGGAAATATATTTCCCCTTGTGGGTGGAACACTTGTACTTATATGTTGTAACGTATGTTTGATATTATGGTCGGTTCCTGTATGATAGGTAACACCAATGAATGTTTTGAAAACAAAGATGATGTAATTAACCGTTTGCTAATATTAAAAGAAAATTTTCCGCTGCTAAACCTAAGTTATCACTAAAGCAACTGTTTTCAGAAGCGGTGTTACAAATGATGACTCATGAATTGATGAACTGATAATGTGTTATGCTATGCTTGTTAATGAGACCGTTCACTTCGGTGACGGGAATGATGAGACCTTTCACTTCGGTGACGGGAATGATGAGACCTTTCACTTCGGTGACGGGAATGATGACACCGTTCACTTCGGTGACATGAATGATGAGACCGTTCACTACGGTGACGGGAATGTTGGGACCGTCTACTACGGTAGCGGGAATGAGAAATGTACTATGATTGAGAAACAGATGAGTTGATGCCATAAGGTTGATTGTAAGTAAGTGTACTCTCTAAGCTTTGTGCTTACGGTTGTTGTTTAAGCTTCTTTTCAGGTGATGGCCATGGCGGGGCTTCAGCACGCAGTTGATAGCTCATCTCCTCAAGCTTCCTTTGTGTTTTAAACCATTTTGTGCTTTATGATGTATTCCAAACAATTACATTGAATTTTATGGGTTATCACCCGGGGTTGTAATTATCTTATACCATAATTTAATTTTGGTTGCGTATGAATGATACACTTTGATAAATGTAAAAAAAATGGGACGTTACAACTTGGTATCAGACCCTTGGTTTAAGAGATTCAAATACGTTTCCGCGTGTTTGAACTTAAACCTTGGTTCGTGAAGGATTTTAGACAAAGTTTTGAAACTTTTCCAAATGATAAATGTTAGGATGAGCTATCGGCTAGAGCTAGTCCGAGTGGTCACACGCGAGTACAAGGTATGCGTTTATGATATGATGATCATGTTAACTGAACTGTTGGAGTTATGATACACTGACTAGGATGACTGAGACTTTGCAACGTAATTGCTCTAGTAGAATCAGGATATAATGATGTGTTAATACTTATATGATAACTGACTGTATGCTTGATGAGATGAATGATACATGGCCCAAGCCAGTGAATCGGGATTCCTAGTGGTAATGACGAGATTCAATACGTGTAGCGTGTTTGTAATAATAGGGCCCATATTGTTATTTGCACACGACACTTGTTGAAACTTGTCAAAATTCGGGGAATCTTGTGGATCCGGTGAGGGGTACTTGTAAAGATAAGATGCCTGTAGCTAGGGTGCCTTAGAATGCCTAGGGTTGCCTGATAGCTATACTTATGACATGAAATACGTGGAACATGAACTGGTATAGTTATGAGGACTGTGTGGCAATGCCGCCTGTTAATTAAGTGTATTGTCTATACATCCAGTATGGTGACTACAGGAAATCAATCTGTGATACCGACGGGTTTTGAGAACCCACCTGATGGAGAGAATGCGAGTGTGACGGGAGAGAGTGACCCCCGTGCACAACCAGTATTGAACGAAACTGAGAATGTGGATCCGGAAAATGTTGTACCGGAGAATGTGATGAATGACGAAGAGTACGGGAACGAGGCAATGACCGAACTAGTGACCGCTATGGTTACCAGCACACTGAAAGAGCTACTGCCCAAGATTGTGGAGGATCTGAAACAGGATATGGGCACAATGATTGATCAAAAACTGGGAGCCCTGGCTGCGAAAGAGGCTACCGCGGCTGTTGTGGTCGCTTAACCGGTAGCACAAGTTGCTAATCAAGGGATTCCTGGAGGAACTTTCTGGGATTTCTCGGCGTGTCAACCGTCTGTCTTCTATGGAGTGCTAGACCTGGTGCGAAGCAGCCGGTGGGTCTCAGCAATAGAAGGAGCCTTCTTTACCAGCCGTTGCGCTGAGGAATCGAAAGTCTGGTTTGCTTCTAACTTCCTCAGGGGAGCAGCCAAGGACTAGTGGAACCTATTGAGAAAGATGAAAGGCGAAGCTATCGCCGGATTGAAGTGGGAAGAATTTACAAAATTATTCCTTGAGGAGTATGCTCCAAAATTTGAGGTGGAGCGGGTGATGGATAAGTTCATGAAACTCAAGCAAACCACTGAGACGGTTAATCAAATAACCGCGGTATTCAAGGAAAAGCTGTTGTACTGTCCGGCTTACGCAAGTGATGAATGACTGCAAATACACAGGTATACGCAGATGTTGAGGGAGGATATTCAAGAATTCGTGTCGAATGGTCAGTATGCTACACTGGACCAACTGATTGAAGGAGCAAGGAAGAGAGAGTTGTACTTGATAGAGAGGAACAAGAAGAGGTCAGCGGAACGAGTGGCATTAGGTAACACTACTGGGACACAACAGTTCAAGAAGCCAAATGTTGGGAATTTCAAGCCCGCTGTGGAGTGCCGGGCTGGAACTGTAAACTGCTTTCTGTGTGGAAACAGTGGGCATTACGGGAAGGATTGCAAGGCCCACCTGAACGTGTGTTTCAGGTGTAACAAACCGGGGCATCGCATGGCCGAGTGCCCAGAAGCAACTGAGGTAGCGGGAGGCCCGCTTGGCAACCACCGCTCCGAATCACCGAGGGAGATAAGGGAAAGAAGCCCGAGGTTCCAAAGCCTCGGGGGCGTGCCTTCTAGATGATAGTGGAGGAGGCAAAGAAAGAGCCCGATGTGATCGCAGGTACATTCGTTGTTAACTCTCTACCTGCACTTGTATTATTTGATTCCGGGGCAAGTAAGTCCTTTGTATCTACTACTTTTTGTAATAAGTTTGTAATAGCACCGGTGAAGTTAGAAACACCGTTAGGAGTAGAGATAGCCGATGATAAGGCCTTGTGTGTTACCACAATCTATAGGGATAATGTAATAGTGATAGACGATGTACAGTTTGCTATAGATCTGCTACCGACTCCGATGAGAGAGTTTCAAGTGATAGTGGGAATGGATTGGCTGGGGCGTCACCAGGCCAATATCTTGTGTAAGCAAGGGATTATATGGATCCAGAGTCCGAGTGGGGGAGAAATCTCCATCTACGGAAAACGACAGAATGGATTGACGGCATGCTGCACCGTGACCAAAGCGGCGAGTATCTACGCAAGGGCTGCACGGCCTTCATAGCCCACGTGGTCGACTCAAGGATGGAAAAGAAGAAGCTGACAGTGTTGGACGTACCAGTGGTGTGTGAGTATCCGGAAGTATTTCCGGAGGAACTGCCGGGGATTCCGCAGTACAGGCAAGTGGAGTTCCGAATAGACCTAGTGCTGGGAGTGGAACCTATCGCCAAGGCGCCGTACCGCCTAGCACCGCCAGAAATGCAAGAGCTGATGTCACAACTACAAGAACTGGTCGATAAGGGCTTCATACGCCCAAGTAGCTCACCGTGGGGAGCACCGATCCTTTTCGTGGAAAAGAAGGATGGAACCTTCAGGATGTGTATAGAGTACCGCGAGCTCAACAAGGTGACAATTAAGAATCATTATCCGCTGCCAAGGATCGACGACTTGTTCGACCAACTGCAAGGAGCGGCATGTTTTTCCAAGATAGACTTGCGATCGGGATGTCATCAACTCAAGGTCCGGGAGGAGGATATAGCACAACTACAACACAAATAGGAAAGAGAACCTAATCGTATCGTAGTATAGTAAATAAGTACGGGTGTCGAACACAAGGGGAACGGGTATGATTTTGAATATAACTTTACTAATTAAATATTAAACTAATTAAAAGCAGTAAATAGGGGAAATTAGAATCTTATCAATAAAGATTCAAACTTTATGATCCAACTCACTAAATAATAATACCAAGAACAAACCAAAAGAAGTGGAAAACAACAAACTTTATGGATTTAAACTTATCAATTCAGAGGTTTCCCTCCCTAGAATCGATTTCACCTCTTTTTAGCTAATTAATTCAATTAATACGTGCAATGGACAATAAATTACCATATACCGATTCCTATATTCGTTATCTTGATCGGATTAACTAACTTTATTAACTATGCAATTTAATCAACCTTAAGGTCATGAAGTCGATTAAAACACAAAGTTATCCGGTTTTAAGTTCGTGTCAAGAAAGACTTAATCTTTATGTTTGTTTAGGTTAACAAAACATATATTAACATATAAATGGTCATTATATGTTCACACACATTAAAGTTTCCTTTTTTAGAAGTTTAACCTAGGATTGGTCTATCACTAGTCTAGATTGTCTATTGGTCCTAAACAATCAAGATTCAAGTTACACAAGTGGATTGGTCCTCCAACTCGTGGAAACTCAGTAAATAAACTTCAAAAACAGAAACAAGAACACATGTGGATCATCAATTAAGCAATACAAGACAAATTATATAGCAAACATGTCCAAAATAACATAAATTAATCAACTTTATTGAGGTTCATCTCATCTAGCGAGGAAAACAAGAAAGAACTAGCCAAGAAACATCCCAATAAACTTCTGGAAATTAATAAACATTAAAAAGCAGAAGATGGATAAGAAAGAATGATAAAACCCGGATGATCTAAAGCCGAAATCTTCAAAATCTAAGCTCCAATCCTTCAAATCTGAGCTCCACAGCCCCTGTAAGCTAGTCAGGTGAGTGCCTACTTTCATGAGACTCAGTAGAGCAAGTCTTGCATGTCAAGATGACTATGTGTGAATGTGTGAATATGTATGTATGTATGACTAACCTGTCTATGCAGGTACGCTTAAGAAGATGAGTGTAAGTTTCTGAACGATGTTATGATTGCTTGTAAGATGTGTAATAGGTGCATGCCAGCGGGTCCAGAATGGAACCGCTTAGTTAATATCTGATAATGTGCATGAATGATGGATTGTATGATGATTACATGTGAGAATATGAATGAATGATTGAATGACGGATCCCTGTGGGATCCCATGTACGATGTATGACTATATGATAAAGATGGATCCCTGTGGGATCAAATGTACGTTTATGTGTATGTGTACGGTCTGCAGACCATCTGACATCTGACATCTGATATCTGACGCATGGTTAAGGTCAGCCGGTTAGCTGGATCCTAACAGGACTTCGGTCATTTCTGGATTTAACGGTGACTTGGGGTGCATCCCGGGTCGAGGTTCTGCAGAACCGTCGTGCCTTAACGTGAGTGGTAATCAGTTGGAAACGGCTGGATTACTTGAGGAGTCTTGGTTCCGTGAACGATGCTTGGTGGACTGCTTTATGCTGCCCCACCAGCGCGGATGGTTGTGACTGATTCCCCGGTCTGGGTTATTGAGCAGGACTGCTCTCCTGCAAGACATGACTCTTACTGATCTTGTCAGCACACCGCTATGTGTTAAGCTAGCAATGCTTGCTTATGTACGATAATATGTGTACGATACGATATGTGTGATATGATATGTATGATATGATATGAATGATGTGTCTGCTGCATGACTCACTGTATTGATGCTTATGCTAAGTATGTACTCACTAGCTAGTGTAGCTAATGGTGCTATGATTTCCCTTTTCAGGTAAAGACTAGATGGCCTGCGAGGCGGGTTGCTTTTGGGAAATATATTTCCCCTTGTGGGTGGAACACTTGTACTTATATGTTGTAACGTATGTTTGATATTATGGTCGGTTCCTGTATGATAGGTAACACCAATGAATGTTTTGAAAACAAAGATGATGTAATTAACCGTTTGCTAATATTAAAGGAAAATTTTCCGCTGCTAAACCTAAGTTATCACTAAAGCAACTGTTTTCAGAAGCGGTGTTACAAATGATGACTCATGAATTGATGAACTGATAATGTGTTATGCTATGCTTGTTAATGAGACCGTTCACTTCGGTGACGGGAATGATGAGACCTTTCACTTCGGTGACGGGAATGATGAGACCTTTCACTTCGGTGACGGGAATGATGACACCGTTCACTTCGGTGACATGAATGATGAGACCGTTCACTACGGTGACGGGAATGTTGGGACCGTCTACTACGGTAGCGGGAATGAGAAATGTACTATGATTGAGAAACAGATGAGTTGATGCCATAAGGTTGATTGTAAGTAAGTGTACTCTCTAAGCTTTGTGCTTACGGTTGTTGTTTAAGCTTCTTTTCAGGTGATGGCCATGGCGGGGCTTCAGCACGCAGTTGATAGCTCATCTCCTCAAGCTTCCTTTGTGTTTTAAACCATTTTGTGCTTTATGATGTATTCCAAACAATTACATTGAATTTTATGGGTTATCACCCGGGGTTGTAATTATCTTATACCATAATTTAATTTTGGTTGCGTATGAATGATACACTTTGATAAATGTAAAAAAAATGGGACGTTACAACTTGGTATCAGACCCTTGGTTTAAGAGATTCAAATACGTTTCCGCGTGTTTGAACTTAAACCTTGGTTCGTGAAGGATTTTAGACAAAGTTTTGAAACTTTTCCAAATGATAAATGTTAGGATGAGCTATCGGCTAGAGCTAGTCCGAGTGGTCACACGCGAGTACAAGGTATGCGTTTATGATATGATGATCATGTTAACTGAACTGTTGGAGTTATGATACACTGACTAGGATGACTGAGACTTTGCAACGTAATTGCTCTAGTAGAATCAGGATATAATGATGTGTTAATACTTATATGATAACTGACTGTATGCTTGATGAGATGAATGATACATGGCCCAAGCCAGTGAATCGGGATTCCTAGTGGTAATGACGAGATTCAATACGTGTAGCGTGTTTGTAATAATAGGGCCCATATTGTTATTTGCACACGACACTTGTTGAAACTTGTCAAAATTCGGGGAATCTTGTGGATCCGGTGAGGGGTACTTGTAAAGATAAGATGCCTGTAGCTAGGGTGCCTTAGAATGCCTAGGGTTGCCTGATAGCTATACTTATGACATGAAATACGTGGAACATGAACTGGTATAGTTATGAGGACTGTGTGGCAATGCCGCCTGTTAATTAAGTGTATTGTCTATACATCCAGTATGGTGACTACAGGAAATCAATCTGTGATACCGACGGGTTTTGAGAACCCACCTGATGGAGAGAATGCGAGTGTGACGGGAGAGAGTGACCCCCGTGCACAACCAGTATTGAACGAAACTGAGAATGTGGATCCGGAAAATGTTGTACCGGAGAATGTGATGAATGACGAAGAGTACGGGAACGAGGCAATGACCGAACTAGTGACCGCTATGGTTACCAGCACACTGAAAGAGCTACTGCCCAAGATTGTGGAGGATCTGAAACAGGATATGGGCACAATGATTGATCAAAAACTGGGAGCCCTGGCTGCGAAAGAGGCTACCGCGGCTGTTGTGGTCGCTTAACCGGTAGCACAAGTTGCTAATCAAGGGATTCCTGGAGGAACTTTCTGGGATTTCTCGGCGTGTCAACCGTCTGTCTTCTATGGAGTGCTAGACCTGGTGCGAAGCAGCCGGTGGGTCTCAGCAATAGAAGGAGCCTTCTTTACCAGCCGTTGCGCTGAGGAATCGAAAGTCTGGTTTGCTTCTAACTTCCTCAGGGGAGCAGCCAAGGACTAGTGGAACCTATTGAGAAAGATGAAAGGCGAAGCTATCGCCGGATTGAAGTGGGAAGAATTTACAAAATTATTCCTTGAGGAGTATGCTCCAAAATTTGAGGTGGAGCGGGTGATGGATAAGTTCATGAAACTCAAGCAAACCACTGAGACGGTTAATCAAATAACCGCGGTATTCAAGGAAAAGCTGTTGTACTGTCCGGCTTACGCAAGTGATGAATGACTGCAAATACACAGGTATACGCAGATGTTGAGGGAGGATATTCAAGAATTCGTGTCGAATGGTCAGTATGCTACACTGGACCAACTGATTGAAGGAGCAAGGAAGAGAGAGTTGTACTTGATAGAGAGGAACAAGAAGAGGTCAGCGGAACGAGTGGCATTAGGTAACACTACTGGGACACAACAGTTCAAGAAGCCAAATGTTGGGAATTTCAAGCCCGCTGTGGAGTGCCGGGCTGGAACTGTAAACTGCTTTCTGTGTGGAAACAGTGGGCATTACGGGAAGGATTGCAAGGCCCACCTGAACGTGTGTTTCAGGTGTAACAAACCGGGGCATCGCATGGCCGAGTGCCCAGAAGCAACTGAGGTAGCGGGAGGCCCGCTTGGCAACCACCGCTCCGAATCACCGAGGGAGATAAGGGAAAGAAGCCCGAGGTTCCAAAGCCTCGGGGGCGTGCCTTCTAGATGATAGTGGAGGAGGCAAAGAAAGAGCCCGATGTGATCGCAGGTACATTCGTTGTTAACTCTCTACCTGCACTTGTATTATTTGATTCCGGGGCAAGTAAGTCCTTTGTATCTACTACTTTTTGTAATAAGTTTGTAATAGCACCGGTGAAGTTAGAAACACCGTTAGGAGTAGAGATAGCCGATGATAAGGCCTTGTGTGTTACCACAATCTATAGGGATAATGTAATAGTGATAGACGATGTACAGTTTGCTATAGATCTGCTACCGACTCCGATGAGAGAGTTTCAAGTGATAGTGGGAATGGATTGGCTGGGGCGTCACCAGGCCAATATCTTGTGTAAGCAAGGGATTATATGGATCCAGAGTCCGAGTGGGGGAGAAATCTCCATCTACGGAAAACGACAGAATGGATTGACGGCATGCTGCACCGTGACCAAAGCGGCGAGTATCTACGCAAGGGCTGCACGGCCTTCATAGCCCACGTGGTCGACTCAAGGATGGAAAAGAAGAAGCTGACAGTGTTGGACGTACCAGTGGTGTGTGAGTATCCGGAAGTATTTCCGGAGGAACTGCCGGGGATTCCGCAGTACAGGCAAGTGGAGTTCCGAATAGACCTAGTGCTGGGAGTGGAACCTATCGCCAAGGCGCCGTACCGCCTAGCACCGCCAGAAATGCAAGAGCTGATGTCACAACTACAAGAACTGGTCGATAAGGGCTTCATACGCCCAAGTAGCTCACCGTGGGGAGCACCGATCCTTTTCGTGGAAAAGAAGGATGGAACCTTCAGGATGTGTATAGAGTACCGCGAGCTCAACAAGGTGACAATTAAGAATCATTATCCGCTGCCAAGGATCGACGACTTGTTCGACCAACTGCAAGGAGCGGCATGTTTTTCCAAGATAGACTTGCGATCGGGATGTCATCAACTCAAGGTCCGGGAGGAGGATATAGCACAACTACAACACAAATAGGAAAGAGAACCTAATCGTATCGTAGTATAGTAAATAAGTACGGGTGTCGAACACAAGGGGAACGGGTATGATTTTGAATATAACTTTACTAATTAAATATTAAACTAATTAAAAGCAGTAAATAGGGGAAATTAGAATCTTATCAATAAAGATTCAAACTTTATGATCCAACTCACTAAATAATAATACCAAGAACAAACCAAAAGAAGTGGAAAACAACAAACTTTATGGATTTAAACTTATCAATTCAGAGGTTTCCCTCCCTAGAATCGATTTCACCTCTTTTTAGCTAATTAATTCAATTAATACGTGCAATGGACAATAAATTACCATATACCGATTCCTATATTCGTTATCTTGATCGGATTAACTAACTTTATTAACTATGCAATTTAATCAACCTTAAGGTCATGAAGTCGATTAAAACACAAAGTTATCCGGTTTTAAGTTCGTGTCAAGAAAGACTTAATCTTTATGTTTGTTTAGGTTAACAAAACATATATTAACATATAAATGGTCATTATATGTTCACACACATTAAAGTTTCCTTTTTTAGAAGTTTAACCTAGGATTGGTCTATCACTAGTCTAGATTGTCTATTGGTCCTAAACAATCAAGATTCAAGTTACACAAGTGGATTGGTCCTCCAACTCGTGGAAACTCAGTAAATAAACTTCAAAAACAGAAACAAGAACACATGTGGATCATCAATTAAGCAATACAAGACAAATTATATAGCAAACATGTCCAAAATAACATAAATTAATCAACTTTATTGAGGTTCATCTCATCTAGCGAGGAAAACAAGAAAGAACTAGCCAAGAAACATCCCAATAAACTTCTGGAAATTAATAAACATTAAAAAGCAGAAGATGGATAAGAAAGAATGATAAAACCCGGATGATCTAAAGCCGAAATCTTCAAAATCTAAGCTCCAATCCTTCAAATCTGAGCTCCACAGCCCCTGGAACGTCTTCTTGGCTCTTTTTCGCCGCAAGGGGTTGAATAAATTGAGTTGGAATCCCTTAAAATCGACTAGAATGAGCCCTATTTATAGATTTCGAAAAACAGGGGATCGCGCCGCGACGGCCAAGTGTCGCGCCGCGACGATGAGTTTTAGCCCGATCCCACTTCTTTCAAAATTCAAATCTGTCCTTATATTGACGCGTCGCACCGCGACAGGCATTTTGGTCGCGCCGCGACGATACGTGGCAAAGAGATAGGCGTTATCCGGGCTAGTTTGTAGCGCCGCGACATACAAGATCGTCGCGCCGCGACGCCTCTTTTGGCTGCCGGATCTTTCCTTTTTCTTTGGGCTGGGCCAGTTGGGCCTATTCTTCTTCCTTTTTATTTCTTTCTTCTTTCATTTGGGCCCATTTATTTCTTCCTTGATTTCTTTCTTCGGCCCGATTATTTTCTTGCTTTCTTTGAGTATATTTCTTCAATAATTTTGTTATTTCGTCTTTTTAGCCTGCAAAACATAAAAGAAATGGTAAACGTATCTTTTTACAATTTAATGCACAATTTCCGGCTAAAACCAACCCGACATCGCATAATATTTATATATATTTAGCGCGATATCAAGGATATAGCCAAAACGGCTTTTCGCACACGCTATGGGCACTTCGAGGTCGTCGTCATGCCTTTTGGTCTTACGAACACGCCGGCAGCATTCATGGATTTGACGAACCGAGTCTGCAGACCAATGCTTGATAAGTCCATGATCGTATTCATCGATGACATCATAGTTTACTCACAGACGGAGGCCGAGCACGAACTACATCTACGGGAAGTACTCGAAACCTTAAAGAGGGAGAAGCTCTACGCAAAGTTTTCCAAGTACGAGTTCTGGTTGCAAGAAGTTCAGTTTCTCGGGCACCTGGTTAACCAAGAAGGAATCAAGGTCGACCCCACCAAGATCGAGGCTGTAATGAAATGGGAAATGCTGAAGAGTCCTACGGAAATCCGAAGTTTTCTAGGTTTGGCCTTAGTAAGGATTTCTCGAAGATAGCAGTACCATTGACCAAGCTGACAAAGAAAAATGTTCGTTTCGATTGGGGAGAGAAGCAGCAGGAAGCATTTGAGACCCTTCGAGGAAAATTGTGCGAGGCCCCGATACTGGCCTTACCAGAGGGAATGGAAGATTTGGTGGTCTATTGTGATGCGTCCCATGTGGGGCTCGGCTGCATATTGATGCAAAGAGGGAAGGTGATTGCCTACGCCTCACGACAATTGAAACCGCATGAGTGCAACTACCCGACCCACGATTTGGAGTTACCGCTGTGGTGTTCGCGCTCAAATTATGGAGACATTATTTGTACGGAGTTAAGTGTACCATTTATACATATCACAAGAGTTTAAAGTATTTTTCCGATCAAAAGAATCTGAATATGTGCCAACGGAGATGGCTAGACTTGGTCAAGGACTACGACTGTGAAATCTTGTATCACCCGGGAAAAGCTAACGTTGTAGCAGACGCGCTAAGCCGTAAGGCAAACCATGCACAGTTGGATGTGAAATGTTTGAGGATGACGGTTACAACTTCACTGTTCGAATCGATCTCAGTAGCCCAAAGGGAAGCGATCAAAGAAGAGAATCAGAAAACCGAGATGGTTAAGGATAGCTGCGGGGTGTGGACCCGATACGGACGAATTTAGGTACCAAAGGTCACTGAAGTCCGGAATCTCATTCTCGACGAAGCGCACAAGTCGAAGTTTTCTATACATTTGGGAGCCACGAAAATGTACAAAGACTTGAAATGGATTACTGGTGGCCAGGAATGAAGAGAGATGTGGCTAAGTACATTGAGAAGTGTCTTACTTGTCTACGAGTGAAGGCTGAGCACCTGTGACCGCACGGTAAATTGCAACCGCTGGAAATACCCGTATGGAAATGGGAACACATAACTATGGATCTGATAACGAAACTACCGAAAACACCGAGGAACTACGATGCAATCTGGGTAGTGGTTGATCGGTTAACGAAAAGCGCTCACTTTATACCGATACGAGAATCTAGTTCGGCCGAAAGATTGTAGGACATCTATGTGAAAGAGATAGTTTCGAGGCACAGAGTGCCGGTGATCATTATATCTGATAGGGATGTACGATTCACATCCATGTTTTGGAACAAATTTCATGAGGATTTGGGAACGAGGGTGAACTTGAGCACGACATATCACCCCCAAATGGATGGACAAAGTGAACGAACTATCCAAACGCTAGAGGATATGCTGAGAGCGTGTGTAATTGATTTTGGGGGAAGCTGGGATTTGTACTTAACCCTAGCGAAATTTTCATATAACAACAGTTATCACACGAGTATTGGTATGCCACCGTACGAGATGTTGTACGGTAGGAAATGTAGAACCCCGATCTGTTAGGGTGAGGTTGGACAGAAAGAACTTGGCAACACAGAAATAGTGTAGAAAACCTCAGAGTATGTCCAACAGGTTCGTGAATGACTCAAAGCGGCTCAAAGCCGGCAAAAGAGCTATGCGGATAAACGGAGATTAGTACTAGAGTTTCAAGTTGGTGATTATGTATTGTTAAAGGTATCTCCCTGGAAGGGAGTGATACGATTCAGGAAACGTGGAAAACTGAACCCAAGGTTTATTGGGCCTTTCAAGGTCATTGCGAGGCTTGGAAAGGTGGCTTATCGTTTGGAGCTACCTGAGGAGTTATCAAAGATACATAACACGTTTCATGTATCTCATCTGAGGAATGGGAATGGTAAAGGTGCAGTGGGAGCACCAAAGAGGTTTAGAATAGACGTGGGAGTCCGAAGAAGAAGTGAAGAAGTGTTACCCCACCATGTTCGAGTGAAGATTTCGAGGACGAAATCATGTTTAAGTAGGGGAGAGTTGTAATACCCGAACTTTGAAAAATAAATAAAAGAATATTTTTTGAGAAAATGATAAATTATATTGGATTGTGAATTTAATTGTCAAATGTATTAAAGAGTTTATGAGCTTGAATGAATAGTAGTTAATGGATTAGATGTATGTATGGTAATGTATTAATGGATATTGGGCCCAATCAAAGAAGAATTGGGCTTTGGCCTTTTGAGAGTATAAATATGTAAGCATGGTGGCTAGGGCACAGCCCCGAACACCACCAACTTCTTTCAAACACTTTTACATTGAGAAAGTTTTAGTGTGTGTTTGTGTGTGCTAAACCCCTCACGAGAAACAAAGGAGAAGATCATCAACAACTGATTGTAGAGTCAAAGAATTGCTACAAGAATCATCAGGTAATGTTTCTTACCTCACTATAATACTGTAGGTATCAATTTTATTTTGTTTAGATGATGATAGAAACAAAGGAAAGTCGCATGGGGTTTTGGGTTCTTGGTTTATGAAGAACCAGAGAAAAAGAATTGGAAGCATGAGCTTCAATGTCTGATGAAATGTGTTTAAATCTTGAAGAAAGTACTTAAATGAATGGAGAAACGTTTTGAAACAAAAATGATATGATTTGGTTGAGTTTTGAAAGAACATTATTTTGGCCATGGAGCCTAAAAGTTGAAAATGATGAACTGACAGGGATGAATATGCCCCATGTGACTTTTAAAAATGATTCGTGCGACTCTTTGTAATGAGTCATGCGACTCTTGTGATTTGGAGTCATGCGCCTCTTGTTGTAATACTATGTAAACTTCGGATTTAACCCATGCGACTTTCACCCTTAAACAATCCATGCGACCTTTGTTTTGTTTCATGCGACACTTGCCTTGATACAACCATGCGACTTTCCTTTGAAAACCAACTCATGCGACTTTCCCAGATTTGCACCATGCGACTTTTATAACCACACCCCATGCGACTCTCGCATCATGCGACTCTCGCATGGAGCATTCATGCAACCTTCATGTTTGAACTCCCATGCGACTTTCATGTTTAAACCCTCATGCGAATTTTGTTGAAATGCACCATGCGACTTTTACTTGTACACCAAACCCATCCCATGCGACTTATGCATTTTGAGTTAAAATTCGGTAGTTGAGAATCCGATAAGTTAAAATCCGGTAGTTGAGAATCCGATAGTTGAAATCCGGGTACGAAATCCGACAGTCGCAATCCGGATGGTGAAATCCGACACTCTACCTCGACGCGACGCGTCCCCGCTTTTAAGGACTTTGATGTTGTTTGCAATTCCTTATTGTTTCATGAGACCCGAATGTATTCCGGGGGTAAACGAACGAGAGTTTCGTACACGATATTGATTGTGTAGACCTATTATAGGTGACGGTTGGCTAGCAAGCAATCGCAAGTGAGTTAGTGAGATAAGATTGAGAAACTGAGACTGCAAGACAGGTGAGTATTCTTACTTACCATCTAAACCCTATGCTGTATGTGTTAAATGTGCTATATGCTATATGATTGATGAATGATGAATTGATGAATGATTGAAATGATGACTGAAGAATTGATGAACTGATAATGTGTTATGCAATGCTTGTTAATGAGACCGTTCACTTCGGTGGCGGGACTGATGAGACCGTTCACTTCCGTGACGGGAGTGATGAGACCATTCACTTCGGTGATGGGAATGACGTTCACTTCGGTGACGGGAATGATGAGACCGTTCACTTCGGTGACGGGAATGATGAGACCGTTCACTTCGGTGACGGGAATGATGAGACCTTTCACTTCGGTGACGGGAATGATGAGACCGTTCACTTCGGTGACGGGAATGATGAGACATTTCACTTCAGTGACGGGAATGATGAGACCTTTCACTTCGGTGACGGGAATGATGAGACCGTTCACTTCAGTGACGGGAATGATGAGACCTTTCACTTTGGTGACGGAAATGATGAGACCTTTCACTTCGGTGACGGGAATGATGAGACCGTTCACTACGGTGACGGGAATGTTGGGACCGTCTACTACAGTAGCGGGAATGAGTAATGTACTAAGATTGAGAAACAGATGAGTTGATGCCATAAGGTTGATTGTAAGTAAGTGTACTCGCTAAGCTTTGTGCTTACGATTGTTGTTTAACCTTCTTTTCAGGTGATGGCCACGGTGTGGCTCCAGCACGCAGTTGATAGCTCATCTCCTCAAGCTTCTGCAGTGTTTTAAACCATTTTGTGCTTTATGATGTATTCCAAACAATTACATTGAATTTTATGGGTTATCACCCGGGGTTGTAATTATCTTATACCATGATTTAATTTTGGTTGCGTATGAATGATACACTTTGATAAATGTAAAAAAAAAATTGAGACGTTACTGGTTGAATTTTGAGCCCTTTTTCTAAATCCTATCATTCCAATTCTTTTGTTCTTTTCACCAACCAAACACAACATTTTGTGGGATTTCAAATACAAGTCCCACAAAAAGAATGAACCAAATAGGCCCCTAGACATAAAGAATACTAATTCGGTGTCTTTTAGCCCTAACCTAGGACAATCCCCTCCCCGCCCCGGTATTTCTTTTCTTGCACCAAAAGGAGAGGTTAGATGTTGGCTCTCTAGATCATTTTCAACATGTGGAGATAGTAGTTAGGGGTGAGGATAAAATCATAGAAACCGACTGAACCACTCAAATTGAGGCTAAGTAGCCGTTTTGATCGAATTGAGAAGTGTAATGTCAAACCACTTATGTTAAACCAACTTTAATGGTTTCGTCCACGGTTTTTGTTCGGAAAAAATCCGTATAAACCGGACTGACTGAGTATGTACGTGTTTGTGTGCGTGTTTATATATAACTTTTATTTATGTTATAGATTTGTTTATTTTAATTTAGTAAGTATGTAAAGAGTTTTTTAAAATCAATATTTTGCATGTTATAATCCAAACGATGTAGTTTAATTATATTTTTATCATAAACTTTCACCTTTTAAACTTCTAGTGTAATAGCGGTACATTATTTGATTTTTTAAAAAACAGAACTTCAAGCACTTAGAAGGTAGTTATATTAAAAATAAAATAAAAGATTTTGGTTTTGATTTCAGTTTGTCTAGTTTAATAGTTTGGTTTAGTTTATTATTTTTTGAAACCGAGATTGTCGATGTGGTTACCTTGTAACACAAACCGATCGAACCGAACAATAAACACCCCTACATGTCGTGCTATGTAACATCTATTCACAAGTCATCACTTCTTCTGAGCCGATAAAGTAAACTTACTAAACATGTTTTCTTAGTTGAATGTTTTTATTTTTAACATACTATATTGACCAAATCACTGGTCTTGACTGTTATTAATTTGTATTAATATTTTACAGACACAAACCTTTTCCAATGCTAAGTTTTTCTAAAGCAATAAAAATATGTTTTTTTTATTAGTTGGTTTGGTAACTCAATAGTTATATCAAAGCCACTTTCATTATGTAATTCAAATCTATGTTGATATGTTCGAATTCTTGATTATAAAGTTTCTAGTTCTCCCTTTTTTAATTTTTTCATGATGATCACTTTCTTTTCTCTCTTGAAAACTATAAACCAAAAGTTATTTTCATTTGAAGTTAAGGTTTTTGTCTAAGGTGAGTAGCGATATAAACTTGAGTTATATGACTTCAGCTCGGGAACAAGATATGTTGTCAAGTTTAATTTTAGACCAGGGTTTTGACCGTGACCATGACCGTTTTCGAGAATTAGATCACGTATGATGTTGATCTCAAAATCAGCTAACTTGCATCTTTTGTTGCCTTGGTCGTCATCAGCAAAAGTAACCAAAATACATGGTGATTCAATTTAGTTTTTAAAGGCTAAACAAAACCCTTTGACGCCTTTGTCTTGCGTTAACATCAGGGTCTAGGCGCAAAACTTTGTCTTCTTAAACAAAATTCGTAGCAAGTCAAATAATCACTATCAACAACTTGCATAAAAAACATCTCATGCATTCATAATAAGCTTTCATCTTAAGTCAATATACATTTCGACATTACATATCCATAAGTCAATCCAATTCCCCACATAGTCATTTAGCCAAAATCATATATGATGGCTTAACAATTTATATAAAACAAATTATTCATAGGTATACTCACCTGAATAATGTGATGATCACAACCCAAACAAAAATAAAGGTTAAACGAAACTATTTAACATAACTTACAGAAATTCTCAAACCGAAAGACATATTTTAGCTCAATGAAACATAAATTATGAGACTTAAAAAACACACTTCATAAGCTTTTCATGAATCCCAAAACACGTCAAGAAAGCTTAAGGTTGATTACTTAAAATAATTCTTGTTTTACACTTGTCAAAAAACGTACACACCAAACTGATATACCTTCTGTATTTCGTTATTTTTACATAATGTTGAGATTAGCTTCGGTGACTAGAAGATAAATTACAATATTAGACATTTCTATCTTTCCAACAATGTATTATATGCCGAAATCGGATAACCGGTTGATTTTCAATGAATTTTACAAGATAGACATGCATATGCTGAAATTCCAAAACAACCTAATCTCGAGTTTTCTTGAACTAAATTCATCTAATATATCACCAATTCCATCTAAACTCAATTACAACCTCCAAGTAACTTATATACACATCAAAACAAGTTTATTTCAGACCTCAAACATAAAGATAATCACACCCACAACAGTCAAACTCTAGCTCATGAAGTTTGCCCCAAATATGACCCATTTGACTTAGAAATTCAAATACATAACCATTGGTCCTCAAAGACAACTTCAAACACTAAAATTATGTATAAATTGAAGTTAGAACTTATTGGAGATATGTACCAAAGTTTGACCCTATTGAAATTTGTCATAATCAAGCTAGAACTAGGTGAATCAAGGCTAAAACACCTACAAATGGCTTTAAATCTCACATGCAACTATTAATCTCTATGAATTCAACAAAAAAAACTTCATTTTCTCTCTCTAGAAGGTAGAAATTGTTGGAGCAAATGAAATGAGGAGAGAAGACGAGTCTTACACTCTTTTATTCGTCATTTTAGCCTCAATTTTACCAATTACCAAAATGTCCTTTAGTATATTTGCTATTTACTCTTAAACCTTTCTAGTATATGCATCACGGGGCTTGTACCAAGCGCAATATTAATAATTTTCTAACATAAAAAAACTTTTGTACACCTCATGTTTAAAGCCTTTATATACCTTATGCATTAAGAATAATACTTAAGGCTAGTTTTGCACTTAATTAACTTAACACATAAATATTACACTATAATCATCATAGAATATAATCACCAAGACATTTTTATAAATTGTTTCTTAAAATCTAAAATATAAATTTTAATAAGTATTTAACAACTCATTAACCCAAAGTTATAAATATTACATAATTTAGGATATCATAGTTTTGGTGCGAAACTAATTTGGCCTTTTTTAAAACTTCATTTGCAAGTAGATTTGATGTTAGCCTAAAATGTTCGGGGTAATGGGAGTAGGCTAAAAAATTTGTTCTTAATTTGTTCAAATATTGTTAATTAAAAACAAATTAAAGAAATGTCGACTTAAACACGTTAAGACAAAAAGATGTTTTTTTTCTTTTAAACGGGTTTAAAATCAAAGGTCTTTGCTTTGTATTTGAAAATAAAACGACACAAAGATTTTACGTGGTTCGGTTAAAGATTCTTTAACGGTATGTTTACGAGCAAAAACCAGATATATTTTATTATTAGATTGTAATTCAAAGTGATACATTAAAAACATTAGCTAGAACCTTATAAAACGGACAAACTTTTACAACTAATGGGCCGGACCCATCTAAAAGTAAAACTAGACTAAATAATTAAACATATCGGATCATAACCGTTATTATGTTAAACTCCAAGTCATATTTTAACAATAATATTTAACATCACTATGTCTAAAATTCCCTCCGAAGAATTTCAATATATTATTTAAATAAATAAATTCATAACTTAATAATGCAATTTATTATACATAGTTCTTTCTTCAATGTAGAGAAGATGATTGAAACAACAAACGGTTCGTAGTTGAACAATCATAATGCTTTAAATGTTAGCAACAATATTGATGAGTTGTTTTAATTAAATATTATGTAATTAAATATGGTCACTCTCATTCTATCTTATCTCATCTCTAAAATATATATATATATATATATATATATATATATATATATATATATATAACTTCGTGAATCACGTTGTTTATCCAATTTTATGTCGATATGTATCTTTAAATGTGCATATATACTACCTCTGGTAATTAATTACCATATTAATACGAGATGTACACGACCTGAATTGATGAATATAAAATAATTAAATTGATATGAACTCGATATGAAGGTAATGGTACTCAAAGGATCTAGTGCACAACAAGTGAATAAAAAATGACCAAACTACCCTGCATCGAGCGGTACTCGTTTGTGTTTTGTGCTCTATTGAGCAGCTACTCGTCTCTTTAATTAGTTTTTGTATTATTTCTAGCTTCTTTACCAATAAAATCCTTTATTCACATCTGAAAGAATTCAATTCACTAGCTGGGACAGATCGCATCCAACGTTACTTTTAAAACTTATTCACATATTTATTTAGTAGATTAAATATCCGTGTAATATATGAGTTAATTTTAAAAAATAAATATTAAACATTAATAAGAATGTACTAAATAATTATAAAATGCAGAAAAGTTGAAAATTTTAAAAAATAATGACGAACAACATCAACATACAAATGAAGGCAGAAACATGATATCATGATACGAAGATATGTAATTGTATTTCTTGTTCAAACCGTAGATCATTATTGTTAGAATTATGACAATAAGGCCAAGTATTGTTGGTTATAATTGAAAATAATTAAAAATGTTTATAAAATAATTTAAAACGACAAAACTAAGAATTTTGTTAAATGTAATATTTTAAAAATCTTATGAAGGGAAAATATGATATTTTCAAATTAGTGTGGGTAAATAAGATATTTTAAAATTTAAGAAAAATATATATGAAATTATCTCTTATAATTTTGATTTAAATTAGGGTAAGTTGCATGAAAATACAATAAACTTTGTCATAATTATCATTGTATACAACCAACTTTATTTTATTAAAAACAATGCAATCAACTTTTATAATCCTCCCATTGTATGCAAGTTGTTGTATACAATGGAAATTATGAAAAAGTTTATTGTATACAATGGTAGCTAAAGACCAGACACAGAAAAAAGTTGTTTGCATACAATGAAACTTTTTTAAAAGTTAGCTGTATTATTTTTAAGAATTTAAAGTTAATTGTATACAATGACAATTAAGACAAAGTTTATTGTATTTTCATGCATTTTGCCCTTTAAATTAAGGGTTTAGTTCACCAAAATGTATCTAAGTTGTCATGTTTTGTTATTGTATGTATCGGATTAAAAAAATTTCTATTGCCACTACAAGAAAAATGGCTTTTTGCGGCGACACATTTTCGTCGCATATACCCTAATTGCCGCCCCGAAAGGTTTTTTGAGGCGACATGTCGCCTCCAAAAGTACACCGCAAAAAATTTGTCCCAAAAACTAATTTGCGGCGAAAAATCGTTAACATTGTCTAGTCCACGAGACCTTTTGCGGCGACATATGTTGCCTCAAAAACTTTTCGTCTCAAAAAATCATTTTTCTAGTAGTGTGTGTATTGAACTTTTAATTTGTTGCTATTGTGTGTATTAAACTTTCTATTATATGTACTAAACTTGTAAGTATTTTACTTTTTTATGTATCCAAAATACATACAATAGCAACAAATTAAAAGATACACACAATAAAAACTTTTAAAGTTAGATACACATAATAGCAAAACGTGTCAACTTGGATGCTTTAGATATGATAATTATAGTTTTTGTCCAAATCAATGTCTAGGTTTGTTTAATAAATTTTATTAATCTTAGTCTTTTATTTATATTAGAAGATATACGTTAAAAACCATACACATTTTGAGGTTACATGACATACCCATTGTTCTGAATGTAATATAACAATATTATTCAATAGCTTGTCACTCATAATTAGCAAGTAATCTTGCCCACAAATTCTACAATTATATGATAGAGTTTGATTTTCCTTCTTGAATCATAATTCTTATTAAACTCAAATAAATAGTGTTCAATACGGGCCTAGGTTATAAACAAAGATAATGGGCCATAAAACTAAGTACACTAATAAATATAAATATGGAGTTAATTGACCAAATGGTCCTTTATACACACACAAAATTACACTTTCATCCTTTATTTCAAAAGGTTGCACCAATTGTCCTTTTAAGTGAAGTTTGTTGCATGATCGATCCTTTGTGAAACGGTATGTTTATTACCACCATTAAGTGCCCTCATGTGACTTGCACATGAGGGTATAATCGTCTGTTCCTCTTATTGTTGCCATTTATGCCTTTAAACATCCCTTTCCATATTGAATTTTCAAGTGGAGCTTCAGCAGTAGCGATTCCTTCCATATGCGAGATAACATGGTGTATTGTTGGTGTAGAAGAACGTTGTAATACGCACTTCATGGACAGCAAGAAACCATGGCTGTAAGTTCTATGGTTGTCCTGACCAAGTAATCGTGATATTATTGTAATCTTGTAGTATTGGGATTCAATGCCTTAATTTCCTTTGTTACTTGTCATTTATAGAAATCAAGGTGTCAATATATAGGATGGTTTGATCCTAAAATGTGTGGGAGGTCAACTGACATCATACCAGGGTTGTTAAGAGCAAAGAATACAATTGAAGCATCGCTTATGGAAAGTGAAGCCAAAGTGAGAAGACTAAAGATTTACTTAGTATTTAGTTGGTTAGTGTTAATTTATTTGATGCTTTGTTGATGAAAATTGAAAAATCTTTAGAGACTAGTGTTTTGGATGTTTGTGGTTGCTATAGTTATGAATTGATGTTTGATTCCAAAAATGGTCAAAGTTGGAATCTTTCTTTCATTGATGTGATTGTACAAACTTTAGTTATTTTGTATTTATGCTTATTGAAAGTGTGCAAGTAAACAACACCATGCCTGTTATATGTTTTTATTCGAAATATGCATTGTCATTGGTTAGGCTATATATAACTAACGAAGTTGGTGTAGCGCATATGATCCAATTTGCTAAGATCGATTTAGGTGCTCCAAATATTGTTGTTGTTCAACTCCATAATCATATCTGTAAGATTGGCAGAATGGTAATGGTTATTCAAAATTTAACTAATTGTGTAATATTTAATAGATCTTATATTTTCTATTTTTTTAGACAATACCTGCTTCGTTTGTTAGGGAGTTTATGAGTGGAATCATCCCATGACAATCAAAGCTTATGCTAATAATAGAAGGGCTGAACATGTTAGTGACCATGTTATAATCAGAGGTGAGTTTGATTGGTTCAAAGACCATCACAATCTGGAAATAACTGTGGGTTGATCATGTAACTTGATGTATGCATTGGAGGAATTCAATCATGTGGTGTTTAAAGTCAATCTACTTTGAGTATTTGGTCCTTGTACTATTTAATCTTAATGTAGTTTAAGGAGAATATGTTGCTGCAAAGAAATACACAATATCCTGGAGTAGATTATCGAGTGTCGGGCCACCCTCCCCAGTCAGCATCCTCAAGTAGATCGTCCGTGTGACTACAATGCCAAGAAAGTAGTTGAGTGACCCGATATCAGTCATAGAGAAATCCTAATTAAGTGAGGTAATGATGCACCGAAGTAAATTAGTGGATGAAGTTCTAAGAATGATGTCATCAACATTTACTAATAAATAAGAGGTGTCGGATCCCTGCTGAAAATAAACAATGAAGAGTCACATTTCTTACGAGAGAAACCAACCCTTGTAGCATAATGTACAAACAGTTGGAACGAGGCACGATGGGTGTGTTTAAGGCCGTGTACAAACATAGTTTGGATGTGTAGGACCCACAAACCGTCAAGGTTGGTGCATATAAACTATCTCTAATAAGTGCAACAAAAAAAACATAGTCTGGATGTGTAGGATATACACCTTATGTACACAATGAAACTTGAACTCAAGACCATGGGTATCACCTAACGCACTTCGTACTACTAGGATATAAGCCCTTTAGTCTCTAATTAGTGCATTTAAAATTACATTTTTAACATCAAGTTGATGAACTGACTATTGATGAGATAGAGGAATACTAAGCACAATATGTATGGTAGCTGGTTTCATAACTAGAGTGAAGCTTTCATCAAAATTGTCCTGTGATTGTTGACTACGACCATTGGCAAAGACACGAGATTTGTACCTTTTTAATTTCACGATAAAATTGAGTATTCACATAGGCACGAAACAAAGTAAATTTGGCAAATGCATCAAATTTATTGTATAAAGGATAAACTTAGAGAAAATGAGAATAATGGTCTAAAATAAAACATTGTAATTAAACCCACTTATATTCGCAACATGTGAAGTCCACTCATTAGAATGAACATTGTCAAAAGGAAAAGGAACGATGTTTTTAGAATAATAAAAAGGAAGTTGAGTGTGTTTGCCAAGCTGACAAGTATGACATAACATTGAAAACTTCTCTTTATCACAAGAAAGAAACTGACGAGAAGTACATCAACACTCAGATATCCAAAACGTTGATGCCATGTGGTAACACAGAGAGTCAAAAGAGCCGAGGAAGTGCTGGTGATAGGATTGTAGAAACTAGAAGGCGTTGAATTGTTTCTATGGTAGCTTCTAAAATGTAAGTTATTATCTTCTTGTAGTCTTTAGAAAATAATCAAGTGTACAATGTGAAAGAATATAAATGTGCAAGAATGCAAAGAGATAAGAGATGAGAAATGATAACATCGGATGTATAGTGGTTCGGTTGGATGTTAAGGAATCCAACATATGTCTACTTCTTGACCATCAATCCAAGAATTTTTTTCACCATCGACATCTCTTTTAGGTGGAAGAGATCAGTAGCAACTTCTTACAAAAAGTTATGATGGGAGTGACCACCTTAAGCAACATATTACTAATTTCCTAAGGTACTGTTTACCTTAAAAACACTAATTTATCAAGGAAGTGACCACCTTAGCAACTTCCCAAAGAACTAAACAACTAAATTCTTAACAGTCACAGCAAATGTTGTTCTTTTCACAAGTGAAAGTGTCTACAAATTTTTTTCTCACAAGATACAAGTGTGTATAATAATATAAGATGGACACTTAAAGCTCTTTAACTCTTGCTCTTGATCTTGAGTTGTTCTTCTTTCGATAAAGTTCTTTTTTAACAACTCAGAAAATTGCACTTTGAATATAGAAATGAAAGTTCATAAAAAATAAAGAGTGATTTTAGAATGACAAATTGTGTGTACAAATGACCCTAGTGGTAGCTTTTATACGACAAGACACAAAAACACAAAAACTAAGTGTGGCCCTAAATGTGTATTAACCGGTGTATACAAATGACCCTAAGTGTGGCCGACGATTTCAGCCTACGGTCGATCGTGGGTATCACCCGTGGGTGCCTAGATCAACTTAACTTTTGACTTTTGAAGTTTGGACGTTTTGTGTTGTCTTATCTTTCTTTTTATCAATTTTTTTCACAAAGAAACCCACTAAATAATGCTTAGATGTGCTTTATGTCTAGGTGATGTGAGAGGCAATTTGAATTTCAAAATCATTTGATATAATAAAATAAAGGGTTTTTATAGATTCACTTGTCTACACTTTTAAATTTTAAAACTTTTGAAAAACTTTTAAAGACTTGTCTTGAAAGTCCTCCAAAATAAAACCCAATGAATAGTGTTCAAGATATGTATAGATTTGATTTCACACATGTAATATCCATTTTTCGGAAATCCTGTTTTATCATGATGTAAATTCGTAATTTACGATTATTGGCGTATATATATATATATATATATATATATATATATATTTCACAAGTCATTATTATGTTGCTTCAATATCAAAGAATAGAGTTGGGAAGTTCATTTATGTTTGAGTATACTTGGGTTAATGGATTGGCCCATTTCTTGATGAACTAAGAGTGGCCCAAGAAAGAATAAAGAAATGGGCTTGGACCAACATGGAGCATGTATATATATATATATATATGATTAGGGCACAGCCTCCAAGAGGCTACCACTGTTCCGTTCATTCTTCTTCTTCATTCAAACCTAGAGAGAGAGAGAGAGGAGTGTGAGTGTGTGTACGTGAGTTTCACCAAGCAGAACGCAGAAGAGAGCAAGGCAAGGATTGAAGCCAAACTACCTAGGAATCATCAGGTAATGGTTCTAAAACTTGTACCCAATCGTTTGTGTGTAGTTAGCAAATCCAAAGTTGTTTAAAGAAAGGTTTTAGTGAGATTCGTTCCCTGTTCTTGGGTTTTTGTTGAAACACCATTTAAGAAACTAAAAATGAGATTCTAGGCCTAGTAATCGAGATAGAAACCATTTATTTTCAAAAGGAATTGTTTATTTGCTTTTAGGAAGATTTTGGAACAAAAATGGCATGAATTGGTTAAGTTTTGAAGGATTTCAGAAATTTAAAAAGAAGACTGTAACTGGGTTTTTGGCCTGGGAGGTTCATGCGACACTCATCTAAGTTCCGTGCGACATTTGTCTCATGCGACTTTCAGGGCCCATGCGACAGTGGTGTCATGCGACTTTCAGGGCCCATGCGACACTCGGTTCATCCGACTTTCAGAGTCCATGCGACTTTCACTTCTCATGCGACTTTCACTTTCATGCGACAGTTGGTCCATGCGACACTTAGTTTCATGCGATATTAGAGCCATGCGACTTTAGGGATTCATGCGACTATTAACTCGTGTGACATTGAGGCTTGTATGTGGCCTGACTCAGCAATTGTGTTGTAGGTTTACCGATAGGATTTGTTAGTCAAAGCAGTGTTGAGAAACATTTCTGACTTTACTGTGTCGTCACTCAGGTGAGTTACCCTAACTTACTTTGTTTCCCGTGAAGTGTAAGTGATATGTATGATGTTTATCGTTGCCAAGTATGTGCTTAAATGTGATAAGTTATTATGTGTTATCAGTGTGAGATGTTAGTAACCAACCGTGCCTTAGTGGTCAGTCGGGGGAGATGGCTTCATCTAAAGGTGGGACCTGTGATGAGTCATAGCGGGCGAGGCCCGGTTAGGCATCAACCGGGTGGGACCCGAGATGCAACAGAGGGCGAGTCCCTAGTTATGTGTTAATAGATGGAGGGATGTGATTCCTACAAAGGGTAAGGGTAGTGGTGATTCACTAAGCTTTGTGCTTACTCGTTATTATTCTGTTTCAGGATCCTCGAGGTTGGACAAGGGCAAGGCTCCGGCATGTTGTTGGCGACCACAGCGTTTTATGTTTTAACTCAACTATTAGTCAAACAATTTTATATTATATTTGCTTCCGTTGTAACAAACAATTAACATTTATGATGCTACAGTGTAACAGTTGATTTTGGTGATGGTTGGAATATATATGTTTACTAGCCATGCAAAAAAAAAATTTTGGGACGTTACAACTTGGTATCAGAGCCTCGGTTTAAGCGATTCAAGCGCGCAAGTGGTGTTTGGACTTAAACCTTGGTTCAAAATGAGATTTTCAAACTAAACAAATTTCCTAAACCATTTTGAAACGCGCTGTCAGCTGGAGCCGAAGGTCCTGGTAAGCACTTATTGACTTGACGAGTTATGAAATGTAAATGTTATTCTTATGATTATGAACAGATAATAGCAACATTCATCGTAGTGTGAACACCTCAAACAATGCATGGTAGCCTATATGTGAAGCTTATATGCGTAGAACCTTAGTGGTGCAAAACCCAAGCCCGTGAATCAAGAGACCTAGTGGTGATGCTAAGGTCTGGTATGTATAGTATGCCGGTAATGGTATGAAGGCCTACATTGTTACAGACACATGGTACACACTAGAGCTTGTCAGGATCATGAGGGATCTTGTGAATCTGGTGAGGGGTTACTTGTATGTTATGAAATGTATGTAGCTAGGGTGGCCTTAGTGCACGTAGGGCTGCTGATAAATGAGCTAACTGTGAAGAGGTAATGTATGTGTTAGGAAATTATATGCGGTAACGCCTACCTAACTTACAGTGCGTTATCTATACTTCAGAATGGTTAACACGAGAAGGAATCCAAAACCACTAGCGGGGGGTCCCGCCAACGTGCCCCAGGATGGGGAGGTTGCAAGCTACACGGCTAAAACTGATCCAAGACGCCAGCCGGAAATACCCGTAGTAGCCACCGGGGGTGGAACCGTGGATCCGCCCATGGATGATGGGCTGGTAGCAACGATAGGGAGGGCCTTGGAACAAATCCTCCCTAACATGTTCGAGCAGATGGCTGAGGAGATGGAAAACATGGTTACCGAGACCGTAAGAAGAGAATTGGCCGCTAAGGAAGCTAACCGCCATCCCGAGAACTTGGGGGCCAACCAAGGCGGGTGCACCTACCGTGACTTTGCGGCTTGAAACCCGCCTGTGTTCGAAGGAAAACCCGACCCAGTTCTGAGTACCCGTTGGATAGCCGAGGTCGAATCAGCATTCCGTACTAGCTACTGTCCGGCAGGTCACTATTGATGTTACAGAAGGGTGAAGCGCTGGTTGACGCTACCTAGGACAGTTTTAAAGAGATGTTCAAAGAAATGTTCACACCGCAGATCGAGGTTGAGAAGATCACTAGCGAGTTCCTTGCCATGAAGCAAACCACTGAAACCATCACGGAATTGAACAAACCGTTCCTTGCGATGTCCCGCTTTTGTCCAGAATACGTGGCTAATGAAAAGATGAAAATGTTCTGGTATATGGGGGTGTTGAAGACTAAAATCCGGGAATACGTGGATTCATCGAAGTACCAAACTCTAGAGCAGATGATGGGGGACCCCAGGGCCCGGGAGATTGAGTTGGAAAAGCAAGAGGTTGAGAGGCAGAGCAAGAGGAAGATCGAGCTAGCAGCAGGGTCCAACAAGAAGTTTAGGTTTACGGTGCCTAAGCCTGGAGGTAAGAGGGAACCACCCCGGTGTCAGAAATGCGGAAGAAACCATGCTGGGGAGTGCAAATTGGGATCGACAGGGTGTTTCAAGTGTGGCCAACCGGACCACCTGAGCCGAGATTGCAGGGGGGGAGCAAAGGTCTGCTTCAACTGTTATACGCCCGACCATCTGAGGTCGGAGTGTCCCCAGCTGAACAAAGGAGAAGTGAAAGCTGCCGCGCCTGCAACTCTAAGGATTACTGAAGGAGGTCAAGGCAGGAGGAGTGAGGCGACTCGGGGTAGGGGGCGAGCCTTCCAGCTAACTGCAGAAGAAGCCAAAGTGGAACCCGATGTGGTTGTAGGTACTTATCTCGTAAACTCAGTACCTGCACTTGTTTTATTTGATTCTTGCGCGAGTAGGTCGTTTGTTTCGTTTACATTTTGCAAAAACCTCAACCGAGCACCTGTGAAACTAGAAGTCCCCTTGGAAGTAGAAATAGCCGATGACAAGGCTTTAAGTGTGTCGACAGTGTATAGGAATAACGTGATAGAACTAGAGGGTGAGAAGTTTACAATCGACCTTATACCGATTGCTATGAGGGAATTTCACGTCATCGTGGGGATGGATTGGTTGGGTCGTCACCAAGCTACCATTGAATGTAACCGGAGGAGAGTGAGGATCCAAACCCCTAGTGGGGAAGAAATTGTCGTCACGGGGGAACGCCGGAAGGAGGAAACGGCATTCTGCACAACAACCAAGGCAAGGAAGTACCTTCGGCACGGATGCATCGCCTTCCTAGCCTATTTACTCGACAATAAAAAGGAGAAGAGCACGTTAGAAGTGTCAGATGTGCCAGTGGTCAAGGAATTTCCAGAGGTATTTCCGAAAAATCTGCCTGGGATACCACCTGACCGCCAAGTTGAATTCAGGATCGACCTAGTACCAAGAGCCGCCCCGATAGCCAAGACACCCTACCGCTTAGCTCCACCCGAGATGAAGGAACTCATGAGTCAGCTCCAGGAACTGTTAGATAAGGGGTTTATCAGGCCAAGTAGTTCGCTTTGGGGCGCGCCTATACTCTTCGTCAAGAAGAAGGACGGGTCTTTCAGGATGTGCAGCGACTACCGCGAACTAAATAAGGTCACCGTAAAGAATAGATACCTGCTACCTAGAATCGACGACTTATTCGATCAACTTCAGGGAGCTACATGGTTTTCGAACATCGACCTTTGTTCCAGTTACCATCAGTAGAAGGTATGAGAAGAAGATATTGCCAAGACGGCATTCAAAATGCGGTACGGCCATTATGAGTTTGTGGTCATGCCGTTTGGTTTGACCAACGCCCCAGCAGCGTTTATGGATCTTATGAACAGGGTATGCAGACCAATGCTCGACAAGTCGGTCATAATATTCATCGAAAACATTTTAGTGTATTCGAGGACACGGAAGGAGCACGAGCAACACCTACGGCAAGTATTGGAGACGCTAAAGCGGGAGAATCTCTACGCTAAATTCTCGAAATGCGAATTTTGGTTGAGGGAAGTATAGTTCTTAGGGCATCTCGTGAACGAGGACGGCATAAAGGTCGATCCGGCTAAGATTAAGGCAGTCATGAAATGAGAACAGCCTAAGAATCCGACTGAGATTAGGAGATTTTTGGGCTTGGCAGGGTACTACCGGAGATTTATTCAAGATTTTTCGAGAATTGCAGTGCCCTTGACTAAACTTACCAAGAAGAGTGCGAGTTTCGTTTGGGGATTTGAGCAACAAGTGCGTTTGAGACCCTACGTAGCAAACTATGCGAAGCGCCAGTGTTGACCCTACCCGAAGGGATGGAGGATCTTGTGGTTTATTGCGACGCTTCTCACTGTGGCTTGGGGTGTGTGTTAATGCAAAGGGGAAAGGTTATAGCGTATGCGTCACGACAATTGAAACCGCACGAGTGCAACTATCCAACGCATGACCTGCAGCTCGCGGCGGTAGTTTTCGCATTGAAGATTTGGAGACATTACTTGTATGGAGTGAAGTGTACGATCTACACAGATCATAAGAGTTTGAAGTACTTTGCAGATCAGAAGAACTTAAATATGAGACAACGACGGTGGCTAGACCTTGTGAAGGATTATGACTGCGAAATACTCTACCATCCCGGTAAGGCCAATGTGGTGGCCGACGCTCTGAGCAGAAAGGCAGGGTGTATGCTACTCCGAGTAAAGTGCTTGCGGTTGATGGTAACAACCTCCTTATTTGACTTAATAAGGTCCAGCCATGAGGAAACAATCAAGGATGAGAATCAGAACAGAGAACGGATTAAGGGTCAAGCAGCTAAGTTCGTAAAGGATGGTCGAGATTTGCTTACTCGACATGGACGAATTTGGGTACCCAGCATGGGGGATGCAAGGCTTACGCTGCTCGACGAGGCTCATAAGTCTAAATTCTCAATTCATCTGGGGGCTACGAAGATGTACCGAGATTTAAAATCTGATTATTGGTGGCCGGGGATGAAGCGCTCTGTAGCAGGGTATGTGGAAGGATGTTTAACATGCCTTCGAGTCAAGGCCGAGCACCAAAGACCCCACGGAAAGGTTCAGCATTTAGAGATACCAGAGTGGAAATGGGAGCATATCACAATGGATTTAATAACCAAGTTGCCCCGAACCACGAGAGGTTATGACGCTATATGGGTCATTGTTGACCGGTTGACGAAAAGTGAACACTTTATCCCGATCCGTGAGGCGTACTCGTCAGAAACGATGCCAGATGTGTTTATGAAAGAGGTGATCTCGAGGCACGGGGTGCCGGTGTCAGTGGTGTCTGACAGGGATACGAGATTCACACTTAGATTTTGGGGGAAGTTTCATAGTGATCTGGGTACGAGGTTGCACTTTAGTACAGCTTACCATACTCAGACGGATGGACAGAGTGAGCGGACGATACAGACCTTAGAGGACATGCTACGGGCATGTGTGCTAGATTTCGGGGGCAGCTGGGATATTTACCTTCCATTAGCAGAATTCTCATACAATAATAGCTTCCACACCAGTATAGGGATGCCGTCGTATGAGATGTTGTACGGCAGGCGTTGTAGAACCCCTATTTGTTGGGGTGAGGTGGGGCAGAGGGAGCTCGGGAGTACAGAAGTGGTGTAGAAGACGACAGAGAACATTCAGAAAATTCGTGAAAGACTGCGTGCGGCGCAGAGTAGACATAAGAGTTATGTGGATAAGCGTCGCTCGGAACTAGAATTTCAAGTCGGGGACTTCGTACTACTCAAGGTTTCGCCTTGGAAAGGAGTCATCCGCTTTAGGAAGCGAGGGAAGTTGAGCCCAAGGTTTATCGGGCCCTTCAGGGTAGTGGCACGAGTGGGGAAGATCGCGTACAGACATGAACTACCCGAGGAACTATTAAGGATTCATAACACCTTCCACGTGTCACACTTGAGGAAGTGCCTAGCTGACGAGTCAACGTTCATACCTATGGAGGATATTGTGGTAGATAATAAGCTGAATTACGTAGAGAAACCAGTGGCAATACTTGAACGAAAGACCAAGACTCTCAGAAACAAGCAGATCGGGATAGTCAAAGTACAGTGGGAGCACCGTAGAGGGTCGGAATGGACTTGGGAACCAGAAAACGAAATGAGGCTGAATTACCCCGAGCTATTCGCGGAATGACTTCGAGGACGAAGTCGTGTTTTAGTGGGGAAGAGTTGTAATATCCATTTTTCGGAAATCCTGTTTTATCATGATGTAAATTCGTAATTTACGATTATTGGCGTATATATATATATATGAATTTCACAAGTCATTATTATTAGTATTATTATGTTGCTTCAATATCAAAGAATAGAGTTAGGAAGTTCATTTATGTATGAGTATACTTGGGTTAATGGATTTGCCCATTTCTTGATGAACTAAGAGTGGCCCAAGAAAGAATAAAGAAATGGGCTTTGCCCAACATGGAGCATGTATATATATATATATATATATATATATATATATATATATATGATTAGGGCACAGCCTCCAAGAGGCTACCACTTTTCCGTTCATTCTTCTTCTTCATTCAAACTTAGAGAGAGAGAGAGAGAGGAAGTATGAGTGTGTGTACGTGAGTTTCACCAAGCAGAAGGAAGAAGAAAGCAAGGCAAGGATTGAAGCCAAACTACCTTGGAATCATCAGGTAATGGTTCTAAAACTTGTACCCAATTGTTTGTGTGTAGTTAGCAAATCCAAAGTTGTTTAAAGAAAGGTTTTAGTGAGATTCATTCCCTGTTCTTGGGTTTTTGGTGAAACACCATTTGAGAAACTAAAAATGAGATTCTAAGCCTGGTAATCGAGATAGAAACAATTTATTTTCAAAAGGAATTGTTTATTTTCTATTAGGAAGGTTTTGGAACAAAAAATGGCATGAATTGGTTAAGTTTTGAATGTTTTTCAGAAATTTAAAAAAAAGACTGTAACTGGGTTTTTGGCCCGGGAGGTTCATGCGACACTCATCTAAGTTCCGTGCGACACTTGTGTCATGCGACTTTCAGGGCCCATGCGACACTCGGTTCATCCGACTTTTAGAGTCCGTGCGACTTTCACTTCCCATGCGACTTTCACTTTCATGCGACAGTTGGTCCATGCGACACTTAGTTTCATGCGACATTAGAGCCATGCGACTTTAAGGATTCATGCGACTGTTAACTCGTGTGACATTGAGGCTTGTATGTGGCCTGACTCAGCAACTGTGTTGTAGGTTTACCGACAGGATTTGTTAGTCAAAGAAGTGTCGAGAAACATTTCTGACTTTACTGTGTCGTCACTCAGGTAAGTTACCTTAACTTATTTTGTTTCCCGTGAAGTGTAAGTGATTTGTATGATGTTTATCGTTGCCAAGTATGTGCTTAAATGTGATAAGTTATTATGTGTTATCAGTGTGAGATGTTAGTAACCAACCGTGCCTTAGTGGTCGGTCGGGGCAGATGGCTTCATCTATAGGTGGGACCTGTGATGAGTCATAGCGGGCGAGGCCCGGTTAGGCATCAAACGGGTGGGACCCGAGATGCGGAAGAGGGCGAGTCCCTAGTTATGTGTTAATAGATGGCGGGATGTGATTCATGCAAAGGGTAAGGGTAGTGGTGATTCACTAAGCTTTGTGCTTACTCGTTATTATTCTGTTTCAAGATCCTCGAGGTTGGACAAGGGCAAGGCTCCGGCATGTTGATGGCGACCGCAACGTTTTATATTTTAACTCAACTATCAGTCAAACAATTTTATATTATATTTGTTTCCGTTGTAACAAACAATTAACATTTATGATGCTACAATGTAACAGTTGATTTTGGTGATGGTTGGAATATATATGTTTACTGGCCATGCAAAAAAAAAATTTTGGGACGTTACAACACTATCCCCAATTTTCTACTCTGTTACCCAAGGATTTCTTTTCAAAGCATAGGTTTATGTTGGGAGATTTGCGTGAGATTTTTGTATGGAATACTTAATCATCAACAATTATAAGATTTGACTTTTTCATAATTTGAGTTTTAAAAACTTTTATTCTCTCTTGCAAATCATCAATTTTCTTGAAGCTTTAAAATGAGGTTTCCATATATTTTTCTGTTTGAAATAGTATATGGTCATATAAATTTTTAAATACTCTTTATTCATTTGTGAGCAAACAGTTAATATATTCAAGCAATAAGTATTTTGACAAACATATTATTTTCATATTAACTTGGATTTATAAAACTTGTATCCGATTTAATCCAATATTAAAATTGTTATGATCAAAACATTAAATTAATGTTTTTATATTTTTGAACATTGATTGCACTAATAGCCATAAATATTACTATCACTGTCACATCAAACGAGGAGATGATGGGTAAACATGTAACACCCTAGACACCGGCCTAGTAGGACACGTATTGTGGTATGTGTATTATTTGTTTATTATTATCTGCTATTTATTTAGAGAATTATTAATTTAATTTAGAGCCGCGAGGTTAAAAAGGAAAATTATATACACTAGAACAAAGATGTGATTTCGTTACACCAAAAAAGTGTGAAGATATGCATATACTCACATTTGCGTTTTCAGTGTATGTGTGACCATAGGGTACATACAGTTACATTAGCGGGTTAGAGGCCGTATCTATTTATAAACAATAACCAAAACCATAAAATGCGTGACTAATTGGTACGAGTTTATATTGGATTTATGAGTTTTAGTGAACGTAAACACTTTATAGTCACACGAGTAGTTTTTGAGAGTATCTTTTGTCCGTCATTTGGCCACATGAATATATAATATATGTGGCATCTTCGATGATTTAGTCACACAACGATTTTTTTTGGGATAAGTGGCCAAAATGTTAATAAGTGTGACCATATGCAATGATTGAATTTTATGTATTTTATGCTGAAAGTCGGATTCAAACTCGAGTCCCATCCCATCCATCTCTACAAAGAAACATGCGTTAGACCAGTGAGCTAAATGTTACTTTGATTTAAAGACCTAATACTTATTATTTAACTATACACATTAGCTTTTGGATATACTGAAATCATGTGTGACGAATATTAATGATAATCGTTTTTGCCCATTGTTGCTCTAAATAATAGCCACAAGTATATTTCACGAGGTCACTGTTATGAATATATTGGTCACATATTACCACCTAAAATGTTTCCATAAACATCATTTAGATACACATTTGTGATATGGTGTGGCTATAGCCTATTATAAGACCATATAGTCACATGACAATGCCAAAATAAATGTGACTTTACACCTTAACTTCTGAAAATCTAACATACGCTAAACTTTAGACATACATAATAAGTTACGTGACCATATGTATCGGATTTTGGCTATACTTAAATCATGTGTCATACACATAAACAAATATTTCATGTGACCATATATGGCATTTGGTCACATATAATCACCTAAAATGTGGCCATAAATATCATTTAGATACACATTTATGATATGGTGTGGCTATTATAAGGCCATATAGTCACATGACCGTGTCAAAATAAATGTGACTACACACATTAGCATTTGACAAGCTAACGCACGCTAAATTTTAGACACACATAATAAGTTACGTGACCATATGTACCAGATTTTGGTTACACTTAAATCATGTGTGACAAAACTCGACTCTATGATTTAGACACATAATCAATTAGTTCATGTGACCATATATGGTATTTGGTCACAGTGTTTAAGTGTGTGACATATATTTGTCACATTTTATATGTATATCATGACTAATGCTTTGAACATACTCTTCATTTGTCACACGTTCCAAATTCATATGTGGCTAAATAATCAGCCAAAAAATAGCAGTGACCTTTAGCCACATGAATGTTCGAAGGTGTGGCAATACATTTCCGAATGGTCACACAATCGGAATTCATATGTGGTTAACTAATAACGTGAACTTTATTTTGGTACCTTTATCCACATAAATATTCGAATGCGTGGCCGTATAATTCCGGCTATGTGTGACCAAATCACAGTTTGTACTAGTGATATTTTAGATTTTTATGTGTTTACTTGTTTATATGGATTCGCTTTTAGATAAGGGTTACGAATAATACCTCGTTGGTTAATAATTAATTAAGTAGGATCGCATAATTAACTAACTGTATGTTAGATAGCAGATAAGTGTACTGTGTGTTTGGGTCGTGAGTCATTACACACACAGCTACCTCCACCTTCTTCATTCTTTCTTTGAACTTATCCTTTCAATTATTCTTAAGCTTGGTTTGAAGAAACTCTTTGAAGGCAGCCATATATCTCTTGATTGTTTGTTAATTTATGTTGCTACAAATTAAAGGTTAGTTTTGTTCTTAATTATCTCTTGCCATTGATATGCATATTGCACTAAATTAGGGTTCTTGAATTTGGGAGTTTGAGCAATTGATGGAAATTGATGTTGGTAATATATTTGGTAGTGAAGTATGATTATATAGCACTGAAATTATGTACAAATTGATGTGTTTTATGGATTGAATGCTTAGAACTCCATTTTTGAAATTGAGGTTGAAGATGATAATGGGTTTTGATGATTTAGTGATCTTGAATGTGTTTGTGGTTATGTTTTACATGTTACATGAGTTTAGTACCACTTTACAACTACTTCAAATGGATTCCAGGTCTTGAATTAGTGTATTTTGGTTTGGTTTGAAGTTGTGTAGAAAATAGAAAACTGCAGGTGCTGTTCGACCCCGGACGCGCCGCGTTCAAGGCATGGGACGCAACACATTCCCTGCTGAATTCTGTTTGGTTTGTTTTTCTGCATTAACTCAATTGTGTTAACTTCTTGTTGTTTATACTTGATTCTAACACGATTCTAATGTTATACTTAGGTTAGTTTGATGATGGTTAGCATATATGGTCATTATTTGAGTTAAATGCTTACTTGAAATCATGAAATGATGCTTGGTAAGGTTTGTGCAAGTTTTGTTGCTTTTCACATGTTTAGTATCATTTATATAGACTATATGCAACTTGAACATGTTCTAAATGTTAGTTCATCCACATGTGAAATGCAACGGGTTGGTTTTGACCCATTTGGTGTTTAAACTTAATATTTTGAGATGATTAAGAATTGATTACTAATTCTTGTTATCATGTGTTCTCAAGAGGAGAGAAGACTCGGTGAAATAAGACTACTGAGTTGGTGATTTGGAAATCCTAGGTGAGTGGACGTTTAACTCACGAATGGTTTTAGTTGTAACGGTTATGGTTGCAACTGTTTATTGTTGATGCATGGATAGACTTTTGTGTGGTGATTGATTAATTGGTTATGTGTTAATTAATCGTTGCGTCAGTGATATGTGCACATGGTTATATGGGAAGTCAGCGTGGTTGGGCAATGGGTTGGGTTTGTTTGCTATCGGCTAATCATTATTTGAATCTTTTGATGCATTCGTTGCAACTATTGGTAAGCCTTTGCTTTGGACGGCATTGGTTACAGGTTCCTGCAGAACCGTCGGTTTTCTTGGTTGCTTGTTTATTGTTATATCTTTCGGTTGCATTGATGTTGTTTGTTTGTTTTAACTTTCATTCCCTTAACTTTGTGCTAATCCCCCACCTTCCACTCCATTTTACAGGTATCGGTAAGTCAGTGGTTCAGCTGAGGAGTTGGCGTGCTTGGGGAATATTTGACCGCTACTCTGATCTTATTTTTGACGAGCCGTTGGTTATGTAACACTACTTTGTAACGTTATTTTGAAAACAGTTTAACCCTAGTTTACTGATTTGTTTTGTAAACATATATGTATATATTTAATCAATCACTTCTGCAGAAAACATATCTTTCACAGAAAAGCCAAATTTGTTGAATTCAGTGGTGCATTTGTTATCTTTGGTAAACTGATGAACAAAAATTAGATTCTTACTAATTGTCAGAGTGACAACAACATTATTTAAATGCAAAGGTTTATGAAGAGAAGGCAAGTTGGAGATGGGTCTGGTTTTTACCGTAACCAACTACAATTGAATTGAGATTACTTTGATTAAAAATAGAGTTAAGATGTTAGTATCAAATTAGGTACACAAACAACAAAATATTTGTAAAATGTGAGTTGAATACAAAATTTTAAAGTTATTGAACACAATTACTTTAATTATAATTCTTATTGATTATAAATTAAAAACTACAAGTGTTAGGATGCGGAATTCGTCACACTATAAACTACAAGTTTAGCATAAACACATAGATGAGCTAATCCTAAAGATAACTAATGTCTAAAGGTGTTTAACACATAAACATGTTTGAAGACTACTAAATTTTAACTCTAAATGCTTTTGTTAAGTTGCAATCGCCTTTTCTTATGAGTCTAAGTCGTACCACAAAATGGAGCTGGCTTGCATATATATAGACGATGAGGTAGCCCAATTGGAAGACGAGTGATATGAAAAATATAATATGTAAATGATAAAGTTAGTGAGAGTAAAAATATATATAAATGGAAGATCTAACACTGTTAAGAACAAGACATGTTCAACCTTTAACTTAAATAATTATGCATAGAAATATAGAAGGCAACATACTCGGCACTTAACTGCTAAGCTATGATTGCACAGCTGAGCAATGAATTGCTCAAATATGCATGCTCACCTAAAGCAAGGTATTCCTCAACTAAACGAGTAACACTGCTTAGCTGATCAAAACTGATTTTAAGTACTTGGTTAGCTGGGCATACAGAATGATCATCTAAAGCTTAGCTGACTCATTCAATATGATTAGTTGATTGCAAATCTAAAAGATCTTATAAGATTACAAGTCTTATCTTAACAACACATGTTAAGATAATTTCTAGTCCATTACAAAAGATAGTTTTGTTATCATCAAATCTTATGTGTTTTAATAAGATGGTTTAATTATTGGGTACGTTGAAATGGCTATCTCCCTAGGGTTGAAATGGTTATCTCCCCAACATAAGACTACTTGTATTTGACATAAGATGAGAAGTGGCTTAAATGTTCATATGTCATCTGTTGGTTCTATGTACACAAGACACAAATTAATACAAAATTACTGATAATAAATAAAGCCATAGGGTCACACATTTACAGTCAATGGACACCAATTACATATTTGAATATGATTTAAATATGTTTCCAACTCATTATATATATAAGTCTATATGCATTATTGTATATTATTATTTATGTGCAATAATAATATTACTCTTATATATGGATATAAGATATTGCATATCAAATACATAAATATAAACATATGATTTTATATATATGTATGTATATATATGTATGTATATGTATATGTATAAATATATATTTGTTACAAATAAATTGTTACTAGTAACAAATTATATAAATGTATGTATATCTTTGTTACAAGTAAAGAGTTACTAGTAACAATCAAGTATGTATATAAAATACATGTAGATGTATTTTATACATAGTATGACATATCTAGTATTATCTTTTATTTCTTTAAAAGAAAATCTAGCAATTACCACATTAATCATAAAGGGGGCCATATGGTGTATTCTTGTATAAGACTTAACCATGACATGCATGTATGGGACAAGTAAGGAAGCAAGAGGCAAGAGGGGACCCCCTCTAATTTTCGTCCAAAATGAAAGGGAGGGGGTCCTCTCTCTCGTGCTTTACTTCTTGACTTTTATAATTACATGCATGGTCCCTTTTGTAACATACTTGCATGCTACCACCTTTGCCTTACTAGTTTAAGGGTTCTTGAACTTTTGAAAGCATCTTTACTCTCTAGTATTGATGTTCTTCAAGTTAGCAAAGGTGATACATAAACACATACTCAAAATACATACATCTAGTTCAAGAAGAAGAACAAAGGTTGTTGCTTGCATTCTTGAATTTCAAGGGTTGAGGAAACTAGCATTTCAAGGTATTGGAATCATTGGCTTGTGGATACCTTGGAGGAATTCTTCTCGTGGCTTCTCATAGATCAACCACTTCACCAACAATTTACACACGCTACAAAGGTTGTAGTTCTAAACACCCTATGGTTGGTTTTGTTTCTTAAGGCTTGCATATGGATCATTGGTGGGGAGTTTTTAAAAGTTTACAATTGTTGTTCATGCTTCCGTTGCTAAAATATATCTTAAAAAACCGAACAAACCCCAACACCATCTAGAATTATGTTGGATATTGGATTAGCAACATAACCGAATGCTACCCCGAAAAAATAGAAGCCTTAGACAGATAGGCTACTCAATATGTAAGAAAGAGGTAGCACATTGACCACTAGAAATTACTTTTTGCCTATTGATAAGTGTTTTGATCATAACAATTTGTATCAGAGAAGGTTATGCGTTCAACCCCTGCCAAAAGCTTAAATTGCTAGGCATAGGATAAAAGCATTTGCAACATATGTTTGGGGGGGGGGGGGTTGTCAATATAACTAGTAAAGCCACCCCAAAAAAATAAATGCCTTAGGCGTCTAGGTTACTCAATATATAAGAAATAGGTAGCATATTGACCATCAAGAATTTCTTTTCGCCTAGTGATAAGCGTCTTGATCCTAACAAATTACCACGGTCATTAACGTTTATCGTGCTAAAGCTTGAGGAGTATTCGTTGCCCGACCTTTTGTTCCCCCGGTTGGCAACTTAACATGGAGGAATCTAAGATTGTTACCAAATATTCACAAACCACGGTTGAAATATCCACATATACAACTACCATAGATTGGGCTTGTTGGCAGCAAAATTTTATTTATTGACCAAAGGTTCTTCAATAAAATTGTTGGCAACGAAGTATAAGGCAATTGGCTGATAACCCTAATTTATTTTAGTACTTGGCTTTGATACTATGTCAGAGATTGATTTTCCCTCTTGGATCATAAATCTCATTAAACTCAAATAAATAGTGTTTACATACGAGCCTAAGCCAAAAACAGATGTAATAGGCCTTAAAACTAAATACACTAATAAAATAAATATGTATGCATCAGCTAATATTATACACATTGTTTATAATGTAATATAACATTATTCAAATATAGTTTATTTTACTCATAGTTAACAAGCAAGCTTGATCACAAATTTTACAACCATACAAACTTTATTAGTATGAATGTTTATTAACTTCTTCATGAAATCAAAAGAAATCATTAATATATTTTCCTATCACTTGATTGATGAGGATGTTGTATCCTATATTTGTAGGATGATAACTATCCCAGAAAAGGTACTTTGAATCATCATGACATGTAGGGAGCAATTTGTTACATAAAATAGAAACTTCTACATTCCCAGTGCCACAACAACCTCTATCCACAACTTCTAGTCCTGGAATTTGAGAAATTGAACTAGTTAGAGTAGCAAATATATATTGTAACAAATTATGACCATTGAAGCTATAATTAGTATATATTAAGTACCATATTGAAGCGGGTTTTCGATAATTGCAAGCAACGGGTTGTAAATGTCAATAAAGAGGATCCTAGATTTCGCAAGAGTGCTATTAAGGTATTCAATTTGGGGATGCAACTTGCTGTTATATATTTGTGCTGCTTGGTTGTACACTTCTGCACACACTCTAAGCCCACCACCACCAAGAGTCCTTTGTGATGGCAAACACCCTATTGGTGGTGTACTAAAGACCGCTATTCTTCTTGCTCCAAGTTTGTATATATCCTTGTAAACCACAAAAAATAAAAGTGAGTAATGTATGTTTGTAAGGTTTCAACTGAAAAACCAATTGACAAGAGTGGAGTAATTCATGACCCATATGAAACACAATACAAAGTCACACTCGTCCGATATTAGACAACACTCAACAAGTAATCAAAACATAGCTGGGAAAACTATTAGAAAAACATGAACTAAAAAGTGTACCTTTATGAATTTGGAAGCTGATGATACCATAAGATCAGCATAAGACGGGATATCATATTGTAGTCTTCGAATGCCGGCAGTGAAGTAAGTATTAGCAAGATCGTCGCTACCTGCGACCACTATGAATAAACTATTTGCTAATATGGATTCTGTTCGTTTTTCTCCAACTATACCCTTGACTTTCTCTATATATTCTTTGAACTGTTTTAGCTGATCAGCGAATGATAAAACAGCCTGATACATAAGATTTGGTTAAAAGTTGAATTAAACGACACTAACATATATGATGTTTTTATTAAAAACCAGAGAAAACTTAAGGTATTGTGTTCAAATTCAATTTTCCTAAGGTTTCATAGGTATCAAATTTGTATTCCAAACCGAGCGTTTTAAGGAAGTTATATATGCTGTTTACCGCTATCTTAGGAGTTTGGGGATCATATCCTGAGCCACCAGAAGCAAAGCTTACACCTGTTAAAAGCTCTCTCTCATCAAGGGATGGATCAAGGTATGCTGGTAAAAGTTCTTTTATTCCCAATAGTTCAACTGAAAAACCAATGGAAATTAACCAGAAGATTAAGTATAATATCAAATGTTGAAGAATGTTTTCATTCTGAGGCAAATAATCAAGTAGATGTGCATTAGGAGATAAAAGTCTCCACAATGAACTATGGAAGCATTAGTTAAGTAGTCAATATGAAATGTTACTAAAATGCATGTAACAATAAACATCAGTGCTTCCTGCAAATTACCAAGTCATTATCATCTTCACATTACAAAAAAAATGACTTTTTGCGACGCATAAATGTCGCCACAAAAGGTCTTTTGATCGCCTCAAATGGTCCGCCGCAAAAAACTTGTGTCAAAAACTTATTTGCGGCGAAAATTTTAACAATTGCGACAAAAAATGAGTAACATTGCTCTCGTAACCGGGTTATTCGCGGCGACTGTTATCGCCATAAAAGAATGTCGCCGCAAAAAGGGTTTTTTCTTGCAGTGTCACTAGTAGTTCCTTATAAAAAATTTGATATATGGTCTAGCGGTAAGACAGTCCGGAAAGCCTCGGGTAAAAATCTTGAATGGTTAGGATAATTCGGAAACAGCCATGGAAGCATTTAGGTTCGTCTACATGCGAGTATGCTAAACGGTAAAAACCTTATTTTTTAATAAGGAGAAGTTGGATGTGCTTCAATTCAATGATTAGTATATTTATACTTTGGAGTTATTACCTCCTTAGGTTTATCAAGGCATGAATTGAATTATAACGAGAATTTTTATACAAATCGTATATATGTATATATATATATATATAGACACACACAGAAACACACAATTATACAAACATAAATAAATTTATTTTCAATTTTTTCATTTCGTGATCGGGTCATGTTTCGTATCGACCTATTTCTGTCAAATTTTTTTGGGGAAGATTTTTCAAATTTCGTATACAAATTTCATTAATTTCCAAATTTCTTGTTTATTTCGAAATTTAGAATAAAATTTTTGTTTGGATTCTAACTTTAATATCAATATTCGTTACAATTATATTCGATGTTTGTCTCGGTTTGGTTCGAATTTTAATTTTATTTTTTGATTCAACTTATATAAATGGACATACTAAAACAATATGATTTATTATTTTTCTATCAAATACCAATAAATAATATTATTAATTAAATGAAATAAAGTTAAAATATGCATAACTACAATTTCCAAATTATTTCAAAATACTAAATTATCAAATACCAAGTAGTAAAAAATAATGTAATACCAAACTAATGTAATATTATTTTAACTTTAAATCTTTTATTTTTATTTTAGGTTTTTAACTTTTAAAGGTTTTACTTTTGTTTGTTAGAATTTATAGTATAAGATGTCAGTTCCTCGTTAAAATTCGCAATCCCTTTTTAAAATTTAAATTTAAACTATCAAATAAAATTTTATAATTTTATATGAGTACGTCTTCTGATTCTCAGGTTAACTATATAACCTTTTATCTCTCTTTTAAGCTGGTCGTTCGTGTTCACGGACATCCTTCATCTTTCATAAGCCCAGCATGACCAGTGAACCATTTAATAAATTTAGAATATCGCGGGCATCTGGGTTTTAATATATTTCATTTATATAAAAATCAAAAGGCATGTAAGTTTACACGTTCTAGTGCTATTAACTCCACGAATTAAAATATAATAAAACATCTACCTTCGTTATTATTTTTAATTTCTTTAGTCAACACATGAGGTATCAAATTTATCTTTTAAACCCGGAGGATCGGAAAACTCATGAAACACACTAATTAAACTTAATTGCTTAATTCCTACAGCTTTCTCGTAATAAAACTAGTTTTTAACTTGAAGATTTGCCAATCAAACCGGTTTTGAGTATCGAATTTTGTTGTCGCGATGGTTTTTTTATTCCTACTTAATAATATGATTAAAAATTTTTGGTTTGAAATTATACACACATATACTTACATACCACCTAGTAATTCGGGTCATGTTCGTGTTAAATAGATCGTGTCGTTTTCATGTCATTTTTGTGCCGACCCATTTTTAACTCAATTTAGTTTTCATGTCTGGTTCGATTTGATGTCACTTAATTCCGTGTTTTGTTTATGTTGTGTTTTGTATCAACCCATTTAGCCTGAAATAAAATTAGACTTTTGTGTCCGGACGAAAAATTTTGGTTTTTGGTTAGGTTTCTTGTCGACTCGTTTTCTTCAAAATGGTAACGCATAGATCTTCCTTCTATAAATCTTACAAAACTTTTATTACACATTGTAATGATAAAAATGCGTACCTTGTACCTAAATCAGGTTGGAGCGGGATATCGCCGAATCATGGAAATCGGGAGATGGGGATACCCTCAAGTTCCGAACCCGAATTATATATATATATATATATATTTATAAATATATATATATATAGAGAGAGAGAAATTCAAATGAGTACTTCGCGAGAACTATTTGTAACACAATTAATAAATCATTATTAAGGGTATTTTAGTCATTTAAATATTTACTTAACGGTAAATTACGTCTGGGTGAATCATTATTAATAAGTTATGCTTGATTTTCATAAAATACCCTCGTTAATAAGTCATTAATAACTCACAGTTCTTACACTATAATCATTTCTCGTTTAAACTTCTCTGTGTGTGGTGTGTGTAAGTGTGTGCATGCATGCTTGTGTCTTTAAGATTAAATTAAGTTTTCTACATGAAAATGTAAATATTGGTTCTTATTTGAACATATATGAAAGTTTTTAAAATGATGTATTAAATGGAGAGAACATAAAAAGTTTTATAGAAAGAAACGAATTGAATATGTTTGATTTATGCAACCACATACAAATGTATTAAATTGAAACTTATTGCTTGATAGCTTCAAAAAATGTATATTATGAAACGATTAATATGTATATTATGTCTTTAATTGATAATATTATTTATTTTACGAAGCAATTAGTTATTATGTCTTTAATTGATAATATTACTTTTATTTGAAGACCTTCTACATACATCGATGCTTAAAGTTTTGAAATACTCTAAAATCCAAAATTTCAATGCCTATTATATATTAGTTTCTTTTTTAAAATTATTTATTATTTATGATAAATATGATTGTTTCGTATTTGGATCATGTTAGATTTTGTATCGTGTCAAAAATTGTCACCTTACATGTGTATGTCTATATATATAAAATAATGAAATCTAAATAATTAACATTATTTAATGATTTTAACACTTATTTTGATTAGAAGTTATTTATATTAATAAAAAGGATAAGTAGGATGAAGATTTATAAAAAGTTAGCTATGTATGCTCACATATTATTAGTGTTTTTCTGACTATGTTGATGCCATAGTTCTAGTTAATGTTACATATATAGGTCGTTGGTTGACCTAAAATAGACCATGCATAAAGGTTTTGTTCTACACGAACTACGGAAGAAAAAGTGAGAATATGTTATGCTATAGAGTTATAGACCACTAAATTTACGAAGTTTAGACTTTAGAATATATCTTAGCGACGATTCTTTCGTCTCAAATTTTTAAACCGTAGCAAAAGTTTGTAGGTAAATTGTAGCTAAGAAGCGTTAGCTAACTTCGATCGCTACGCGACACGCAAGTTTTTAAAAAAACGGTTTTAAAGCTCGATCGATCATAGAAATCGTTTTAGGAAAAGATCTGTTTAAGAGAGGTATGTAAGTTTTATCGATTATAGAGTTGGAGACCGTTTTAAAACCGGCTTGTTTAGAGATAATGAAATTTGAAATTCTCATTTTCAAACACTCTTTTACTGTTAATTGGAATTTCCTTTAGATTATGATCATCTCCCAGTTTGTGTATGATGAATTATTTTATTTTTATTAATTAATTAGCTAGAAAAACACTTTAATTAATTAAAAAGATATAAAGTAAAAGAGAAATGCCCATCACTTCCTTGAGTCAAACCGAAAGAAATTAATCAGACAAGTATAATGAATAATAAATGCTTCCATGCATATACAAACTCATAAAAATATGCTGAAAATGCAAACTTTACCGATCAAGTCTCCCGGAGTCTTATTATTGGTAAATCTTCCAGTTGGTTTTCCGGTAACAAAATCTTTTCCATAGGGAGGAAAATTTGCTTTGACCAAAGTGGTAAGATTATTGTTAGCACCTTGATCAACCACTGAGTCTCCAAATGCTATAACTGCCGGAAAAGTCACATTTTCCGGTAAGCTCACTATTGCTCCGCCGTGATTACCGAAGAAAAGAAGAGAGAAGAGGAAAATAGTGAGCGAAGATGAAAGTTCAATGGAAAAAAGAGGCGGCATCATATATTGCAAGGATATGTGAAGGAAAAAGAAAAAGTATAAAGAGAAAGAAGTGGGAGTTGAGCTACCCATGAACCCAAATATATATATATATATATAAATGTTTTGTGGGTATATTGAGTATAAAATACTCTAGATAATACACGGTTCTTAAGTTGTATTTTCATTCAATTTAGGATACAAGCGGGCCCGGCCCATAAGGGGTTTATAGGTCCTGGGCCCTGTATATATATCTGTAAGTTTAGTAGGAAGCCCAAAGCATGAAACAAGCCCGCTTAAAAATGAAAGAAGCCCACTAAATAATTGAATCGGCGCCTTGTACAGTTGGACCTTGGTAATTTGGTATGCACCGTTCGACCGACGCCTCGTGAATAGCATCAACGCCTCGTGAATACGATCGACAGAAGCAGGGCCACCGACTGCGAGTGTCGACACTGACGTGAGACAGCAGGGAAACGTAAACGTTGGAAGATGAAACGAAAATTCGATTGTTGCCTTTGGTCTAGCCCTTTGCGGATTTGCCTCTCCAGTCTCCACTTCTCTAGTCGACTGTCGTCTGTTCAACCCTAGTATTCGGTTCGATTTCGAACTGATTCTCTTATTCAACTGAAATTCGATTTCAACTATTGCCATTAGTCTATAGACGATTCGAGACATTCATCTGATTTTGATCTCTAAAATCGAGTATGATCTCTAAAATCGAGTAATCGACAAGTCTATAGACGATTCGAGACTTCGAGTTTGCAGCATGCCAGCATTTTCCCAACTCGTGTAACCGTGTAAGTATTTAAACTTTTCAAATAGGCATCAATTTCGAAGAGATTATTTAGAACTGCTGTCCTTAGAACTGATTGCCTGATTCATGTTATTTCTGTTCTAATACAAGATATCAATTCAGAAATAATTTTAAAAAAATTCTTTTCTGGTGAATCGTATTTATTCTTCTATTATAGACACCAAATGCTTATTTTGATGCTAGCTAGTAATTGTTAAATAGTTATAACTAATTCCAAATGTAATTTTGTCAGGTTCCTAGTATGGTGATAGTTATAAGTAGTATTTAACAGGATAAGCATGTTGAATAGACTATGTACTAAAGACTCGGCTTTAGTGGTGAGCTTCAACACGCACATTGAGTAGCAAACTTCGTCAACTCTTAGATTTGAGAATATCTCATACACAACTACTATGTAGTTTTGTTTAAGTTACAGGGCGCTTCGCCCTCGATGGGACTTCCACCGGGGTACTGCACCTTGGACCTCGTTAGAGGCGCTACCTCTAGAACTCTATGAGAGGGCGTGACCCCCTTGAGCTTACTTAATTGGATCATATACTTGAGCATGACTTATATGAGCGTCCACTTTACACGCCAAACCCATTACCAATTCAACTTGGAAATTCTTAAGTATTACATGAAAATCACTTACAATCCTCCTCCATTTTAGTGTAATACTTAACAATAAATCAAACAAACTTATGTATAAATGAAAATAGTCTTGAAGGTGGAATTTCTGTCTTAGTATATTATAGATCTCAAAAATTCAAGAATCATAATATTCAAAGAACTAACCCTTCAGCTTATCTGAATATTACAGATAATATACACATAAGTTCAAATACTCTAATGTCTCACTTGACACAATATAAGCCACGTACGTGTCATATCCATTAGTGAATGTATCAAATCCAAGTCCAAGCTTTCTTGAAGCTTCTACACTTTATATTTAAATAAGTAAATGTTTGAGTAAATTACATTTCGTCCATTTGGTTTATTAGTTTTTATACACTAGGTCCCTAGATTCGAAAAGTCAAAGCTTCGGTCCCTACTAACCCAAACTTATTTCAGGTCCCTCTTTAATTCAACTTGAAAAGTATATAATTTTTAATTTACTCTAAATATTAATATTGATTTTTATTCAAAATATTTAACTTTTAAAAAACATAAAATACTCTCTCTCTCTCTAACCGGTATCTTTAGTCTTCATTCTACATTCTCTGTCTTTTTTTTTCTCTTAACTCTACGTATCTCCTTAGTTGCCGGCCACCAATGCATGTATCACTATTTTCGCCATCCACCAATGCATGGGTCCATAGGAGGATGCTCATGAGCGGCACCATCACAGCCATAGGTGGCGTGCAATGATAGTGGTAGAGGCATAGGTGGATGGCGAAAATAGTGATCCGGAAACATATCTGGATTTTAGTTTGTCTGGTTTGGCCACAAATGAAGACTCATGATTTGTGTTTTGATTTGGGGAATGATAGGGATCAATTAAAAATGAACAAATAATATGAAAATGGTAATGTAGACATTTCAAGTTAAGATAGGGACCAATAATGAAATAAGTTTGGGTCAAAAGAAATAGAATCCATAACTTTTCAAATCCAATGAACTAATCCACAAAATCTAATAAACCACAAGAACAAATATGTAATTTACTCTTGTTCTTTTAGTCATGCACCTGTATTGCATTTTTACAAAAGAGATAAACTTAAACCCAACCCACTTATAGGTATCAGCATATGTTTGTATGCGCAACATCTACTTCATGCCATAACCAATGTCTGTGTGACACTCAATAGTCCATATGTGAATGCTATAAATCAAGCAATGTTAAAACCCAAGATTGGAAATGTTTAGTGAGCTATTATTTTGTATGGTTTTATACAATAAAAACTAGTAAATAGAGGTTTTTAAGTTACTAAATATTTGTCCAAATGACTCATTTATTATGTATATTTATTTATTTTGGATTAAATAGATATATGTTTAAGGTTTTATAAATTAAATAAATACTAAAGTTTGATTTATAATTTTATAATAAATCTATGTAACTACCCAAAGTTATTTATATAAGCGTGAGTTCGAGCGTTATTTATATAAGCGTTGTATCTATGAATTGTATTTGGAAGTATTATATATTGTGTGATGATTGGAAGTAAATAGTTACTCATGTCGATGCGAACTTTATTTTAGTGGATATTTTATAAAGATTGTAAAAGTTTTGTGGTGACTTTGTTAAAGAAAAGAGTTTAAGAACTTATGGTTAAAAGTTAATTAATTTAATTAAGATGCTAGTTAAGTCTAATGGGTGTTACAAAACTCTTCACTTTGACTAAGGAAAAAGGTGTGAGTGCTAGTGTGTGTTTTGTGTGTGTCCCGAGAGAGATAAAGAGAGTTCAAATTGATCAATTGTGAGAATTATGGGATGAAACTGTCGAATGTGAGTGTTCGTAACCGACTATAAAATGGCAAAAATGAATGATCGAATGATGTTTAAATGTAAAATTGATTATTAGGGTGGATTAGTAATATGTTTATGATGATGTTGATGCAAGAAATTGGGATTAAGAATAAGATTTTAGGAAGATTGATGATTAAAGTGGATGAAATTGGAGTACAAGGGTTTTTGATTGATAGAATAGTTTTCGATCGAGGGTTAATTCACCGAAAGGTTTAAGTCCCCTAGTGTGGTTCACGATTGTCGATTTTAGATTGGAACTTTTTCGATTGTGGTTTCCGAGTGTCGTTTTTGATTTGCCTATTTGCGATTCCGAGTTTTCAATTAAGATTCACAACTGAAATTCACGATTCAAGTTCACGATCATGTTTTGTAATTTAATGTTTTTGATGGCATGATTTACCATTGGGAATTAGTTTACGGTTGGTAGTTTTCGATCGGGATGTTTTCAATTGGTAGTTTTCGATTGGATGTTTTCAATTATTAGCTTCCGATGGGAGGTTTTCGATTCCAAGTGTGTTTTGCGATTGTGTGTCTATGATTCCTTGAATTTTCAATTTATTGACTTACCATCAGAGATTCGATTGTAGGGTATTTAGTTATTTTCTAAAACTGAGTACGAAGACAAAAATCATTTTCGAAAGGCTTTACGATTTTAAGATGACTTTTAAAGATGAACACGGTCTATTTAATTAAATGATTGTTTATGATGTATTTAATAAATTATTTAAGGATACAATGTGATAGACTATTATGATGCTTACGAAGTAAATATACAATAATTATGATTAAATTTGTGATGACATGATGACTTGGTGTGGGGGTAGACATACTTCTAAGTTATAATGATGATACCTAGTAGGAAGAAAGTGTGCCTTCTAGGACTTGCTAGCATGATGATGAATAGTTGTTGGGTTTTCTAGACAACCTTAGCAACACATTGTGTACTAGTGCTTTAAGCGTTTGTACACTGGAGTGCTATTTGTTTCTTCTAACACACAAACTTATGTCGGGGTAGCTAAGGCAGGGGGCATAACGACGAGGGCAAAAGGATGGCATAACGACGAGGGCACTACTTTTACTTTCACCCATACGCCTTATGTCGGGGTAGCTAAGGCGGAGGGAATTTAGGAATTTGAGTCCGAGTGGGAGTCGCACCCCACTTGGTACTAGACTTGCTCGAAATGATTAGTGAATCTATGCAAGTATAGACGGACTTTGGGACTTAGCAGTTGCCGTTCACGCATGTGGTATGTAACACCCTGATTTTCGGTCCAAATGTAAACTTTTCCAAATCTCAATTTAAAACATATTTTATACAAAACTCTTTAACTCATTGCGGATGCATTTTGGTTTCCTTTAAGTATTCCAACAAAATAAAGTAACCTTTTAACAAATAACCTTATCAATGAACATAATCCAAAACTTTTGGTGTTACCACAGTCAATCTCACGACCATATACAAAAGAGTGAAAATCCAAGATTACCGGAAATGCAACAAAGCTATGCCCAAGGCATCTACCCGCCTCATCAAGGCCACTAGACAATCCTGCGGATACAAAACATTTAACACACAAGGTTAGCTATAAACATAGCTAGTGAATACAACCAAAAACATTTGTCTTCAAAACCAAGTCATCATCTTTTGAAAACACAAGTTTGACAATCAAAATACTTTAAAAGTACCCACATAAGCACATAAGGATGCGGGTCTATCCATTGAGCCATAATGTCTCCACGTGGTAGCTAGCCACGGTTAACACGTGCCCACATGGGGGATAACCACATCTCCCCATCAAGGTGGGGGAAGCACGAAGAAGTCCACCATACAACGGTTATCTAGAGTGCATGCCCTGTTCCCCAAGTCCACTCGTGTTGATTAGGGTCGGTGGCTCGTCAGCCCAGTGAACCCACACGGTCATAATGGGTACTGACATACCCCTCCACTTTCTGCACCGGTTCCTCAACCACCCGTGTATCGAGGTTCCACAATTGCCGAAGCCACATGAACCAGTACACGTCTCAATGGCTAGGAACCCTATGGTATAGAGCTCATATCACAACACTGGTCCTGACCAAATAACATACCACAAAGGGTCACATATATCACATGACATAAAGGCCAAATAATCCAAGCATACAAGCTTATCATAAAACACACAAATGTTACAATTCGTATGACTTGAGCATAAATGCTCAATAAACAATATCACATATGGCATCTTAATACCCACAATACATCATAGGTGTAAACATGTTTTTCATTAACTCAAAACCCTATTTGTTATTGCAAAATCAAAACTCACTCCTACATGGAGTATCATGTTTCAAAACCATCAAGTAAAGCACAACATTAACATAGACCATCTACAAACTGGAGCAATGGTCTTATTTTGAAAACCATTTTTTTCTAAAACGCATCATATATCAAGTTCACAATTTCCACATTCTTTAAATTCAAAAGCTTCATAAAACATTTGCCAATCATAGAAAACATTATAAAATAAAATCCATAATTCCACATCCTTTGATTCATCAAGTTTCATCAATCATTTGACAAACATTCAAAACAGAATCATGATAACTTGAAAGCTTTAACAAAAACTGGGTATCCGCAGGGTGTACTCACCTGAGGGTGTGATGAGAATCACAAACCCATCCAAACCAAAGCTCACAAATTTGATCATAAACCTATGATCACAAAAACATAAGGTTAACTTATATAAGTTAACCAAAAACAAGATTTCTAAAACCCAATTCTAGCCTTAGACACTCTTTCGGGTCTAAAAAGACTTCATATAACCCTTATAAAACATTAGAATCAATCCCCAAACAAGTACATAGTCAATTGGGGTCAAAATCATGAGTTTTGGAAGTTTCAGGGTGCCTCGCGCTGCGGGGCAGGGTTTCGCGCCGCGAGAAAATCTCTGGAACGAAAGGTTGCTAAAATCTGATCGTCGCGCCGCGACGCGCGTATACAGTGCCAATTTTGCTTTTTTTTTCATAAAAATGGCCAAAACCCAAATTTTTTCCCATTTAACTTATATGCAACATACATAAAGCTCAAATCATAACAAAACAACTCTAATCATCACATTTTACAATACTTTAATGATTCAACCTTAACTTCACCATTTTACCAAATTTTTTGACCCATTTGCCAAATTTTCAACACAACCAACAACAATAGGTTACCATTTACACCATAAAACACCAAAATCAACACATTAAAGAGTTAGAGCTTACCTCTTTGAAGTTCCCAATTCTGGCCATCTTCACTTTCAACCCAAATCCAAGCTCCAAGGGTAGAATCACTATGAAAACACCTTAATTTAACCTCTAACCAAACCTATACCTTCAATTCTCCAATATTACCCTAAGTTTTGCTCTTGTCTTCCTCTCTCCCTCTTTCTCTCGATTCTTCCAGGCAAATGAGACTCTCATTTGACTCAATTGAGTCAAATGAAGATATTTATAACCCACATTTCATATTTAACCCTTCCAAAAGTCCCTACTTGACATAATTAACCCTTAGTGTTTCACCTAACTTACATATACAAGATATATTTTATAAAATCTACATCACTAAAATTTATAACTTCAATCAATAGTACTCATGCATTATCAATTGTATCTCATAATCAAATAACATCAAATTGATATAATCGCCCTTTTTAAACATTAATTTCTCCGATTAACTATGATATATCATAAACTCTTTTACAAATATGAAACACATTTCTTTTGAACATCATAAGTTCCTATTTAACCAACAATGAGGTCGTATTAAATTTTGGAATATTACATGGTACCGGTACGGACGGACCTTGGAAACCCTAGTGGTTATTGGACACGCATATGCTAACTTGGGGTAGTGATGGTAAATGATGAATTGTGATAAACCCCAACTAAGAACGATGATTACGGTGATGACTAACGATGAACTGACGTGAAAAGATGAATAAGATGCTAACGATGATAGCAATGCCTTATGATGCTAATGATGTACTATGATGTACATATGATTCATGGATTTTATGATTCTATGCGGGTGGGTCAAGTTATGGGACGACAATTATTATTTCAAAACCTTAACCTGTTTCCCTATTGTTTTAAAGTGTGATTTTTTGTACATACTACCCACTCACAAGGCGTACACAGACACTTATTTTTTGAAATGTATCTCTACTCATGCAGGTGGCATATGAGTGTTCGGCCTAGTGTGTGCTGCTGGGTATAGATAGTTTCAAATGTTCTTATTTATTGTTACCAACTTGTGGTTGACATTTTAAAGTGATTGTTTAACTTTATTTATGATGTTTGGCTACGTGGTAGCGTAGTTATTTTTATAATGATGAAGCTTAATCGTTTTAACTGTTTAGCATTTAATGATAATGAATGTTTCCACTGCGAAGTTTTAAGAAATTAAGTTGTGAATTTTCAAAATCATGGCGTTACAAATAAGGTCTATTATTTAATTAATTTTTATTCATTGTCGGCCTAATTTAAATAAGGATAATCTTCATCAAAATGTATTTAATTTCGCATGTTTTGCTACTATGTGTATGAAAGTTCAAAAGTTTATATTGTGTATCAATCTTTTTAATTTGTTGTTATTGTATATACTTTAATTACATAAAAAAGAAAAAAAATAAGTTTAGTACATAGAATAGGAAGTTTAATACAAATAATATAAATAAATTAAATGTCCGATACACACAATTAAAAAAATTTAAACTTGATGCACACAATAGTAAAAGATGTAAAAGTTGGATTACATTTAAAAGAACTTTTCCCTTTAAATGATTAGTATAGGTATTTTATCTTAATTATTAAATGGGTTTAAATAACATCTTATCCACCAATTTTGTAAAGTTTGAATAAAGAAAGCTCTACTTTTTATTAGAGTTATAAAATAGGTTTTCTAAACATATAAACAAGGTTACTTAGTTAAGGTTTCTGAGTTAGATTATTATTACTCATAAAAGAAACTTGAAATAAGGTACTCGCAATAAAATTGATTGTCAAATGAACTTAAGCTTGATCCTTCATTTGATTTGATCGGATGGTCTACATTTAGCCCTTCAAATTATTCATTGTCCAACCATGAATTACGATGGCCATGGATTGCGACAGGTGAATTGCAACTGTTAGATCTAATATATCAACGTCTAATTGATGACTAGGATTTGTACTCCCATATATATGTATGTGTGTGTGTCTATATATATTATAGGAGAGGGATCATTTGAGAAACATTTTTATTACGAGTACTGCGAATATCAATCTTGACACTTGATTAAAATAAAAAAATGGCGAATAAAAATGACAATTCATTAATGGCTCATAAAAATGCATTAATAGGGATTATTTTGAGAAAATCATGTATCTCTCTTTAATGACCGGATGCAATTCATGGTTGTGAAAATATATGAAAGACCAAAATACACTTATTAGTGAATATTAATGATGATTACAAATGCTACTCCCTGTACTCTCAATAAGAACAGTTCTCAAATGAACTTTTCCATATATATATATATATATATATATATATATATATATATATGTTTAGTTGTAATACCCCAAATTTTATAAAAGTTATTAAATCAAGGTGTTAAGTAAAAGTAGAGGAAAATAAATAAAAGATATAAATTATTAAATAATTTAAAATAATGATTCAAAATATATCCTCATTAGAATTTATGGATAGCACATGGATGAGTTATAGGTCGGATAGGGAAGCAGGATACCCGTCAAAAAAAGGACCACCAACCTATGAGGTTGCATCCCCTTTTTCTTCCTTTCCTTTCTTGAATCTTCTTCTTCCTTCCTTTCTTTCCTTTCTCTTGTTCTTCTAACACAAAGAAATTATCAAGAAGATTTAGTCAAGCTTTCATTAAAGATCAGAGAAGAGAGATTGACATCTAGCATTTGGAAATAAGAATTTATCAAGTAAGTGTTATTATTCTAAAAGATTGAGGTTTAATGGGTGGAATGGGTTTCTTTGCTTGATTCTTAGATTTTGATGTTTTTGGTTGAGATTTTGATGTTAAAAGTCTTTATAAGGTCCCAAACAACCTTTGTAAGTATTAGGAAACATTTGGAGATCGATTTATATGGTTTTGGATCGGATTTGAGAGTTGTAAATTAATGGCGGTTTCTTGTTGTTCTAGCAACATGACGTGTCGGGTTAGTGGATGTGACGCGTCCGTGTTGTTCTTGTGACGCAAAGCGTCAATAAGTGGGACATGATGCGTCCCGGTGGTCGAATTCTGACGTAAGAAGTTAGTTTTGTGGGGTTTTTTTTTCATGTTTTGATGTTTGAGCTTTAATTCTACGTTGAAATATAGTCACGTATCTTGGACCATAGGTGAATACGTAAACCTGGTACTTAGAAATATTAATTATCTGCAATTATTTGTATACAATACTAGAGTGAGAATCACCATGTGTTTATTATCGTCTGTTAATATCAAAAGAGTTATGGTTAACTATTTAGTAAAAAGTATATAGATGAACACAAAATTAATAAAGGTGTATATAATTGCATATAAGAGACACGAGACAGAGATAAATGTTTATGACTAAGATTGAAATATGGTAATATTGTGTGTATATATATAAACGTATATACGAATACGAGAGAGTATGGTAGAATATGTCTATTTATGTATAAAAAGAGAAATGTGAAATGAAACGAATAAAAGAGGAGGGAATAACGTAAAGGAGGTGTAATTCTCTAGGGTTAAATATATCAAGAGTAAGAGGATAATTATGGTTATAAATATTGTATGTGAGCTATAATTGTGATAATTATGGAATGCCAATATGACCATGGGCGTAATGACAAAGAATGTGGTGTATACATACATTTACGTATGTAAGAGATAATGTGAGTTTTCTACTTCCCTTTTAATATATGTGCATGATGAATTTAATTGTGTAACCTCTATGTTATCCTTGCTTACAAATGATGTGATTATGGTGCATATACAATTATGGAGTTATAGTGTATCGCTATGCAAGTGGTATAGCTTTACATATTATGGAGTTATAGTGTACGCTATGCAAGTGGTATAGGTTTACACAATTATGGAGTTATAGTGTATCACTGTGAAATGGTATAGCTTTGCACAATTATGTGGTTAACTTGGTACCATGTAAATTACGGAGAGAGGTCCAATACTCACCCTATTGGTGTATACACACACATACACACACACACACACACACACACATATATATATGGGGTTATAGTCGCGTCGCTATGATATGTGTTAATATTGTCCTGCGTTGCAAGGTACAGTTTATATTGCACTACATTGTAGTGGTTACAGCTAAAAACTCTTAATTAGCAATATGTATAGATGAATATATGATTGGTATGATATAGACCATTTACATCGGTAGCGGGCAGATGAGTAAAGGTAAGACTACCACTAGTGTGCTACGGTAGCATTCTGTATGATTTATATGAGATGGCAATTATATATTAATTATTATCATTTTAGTACTTTGTGAAGTTACTTACCGGGCTTTCTATCTTATTCCTATTGTTGTTATTCTTTTCAAGTTTTGTGGTGGACTAGGCTTCAACGTGGAGATACTAGGTAGTTTTTGTGGAACAACAAAGGAGACTGTTTTTATATTATACCTGAGCCAGTTGTTGCAATTTTAATAAGGTGTTATTGGTTTTCCTTGTTAAACGTTTAAAAAAACAGATGTTACATTAATGTAATTAATGAGGAGTAGTTTGGACATCTTTTTTTTTAAACTAAAATATCTCCCAAATACAAAGGTTTTAGAATACGAAAATTATACAAAAAAAACGTGAAGTTTATGTTTTTTAATATGACATTCATATTTCTATATATTTTGAAGAAAAAAAATTCATTTTTGTTGGTCAATAAGCCAACAATACCAACGGCTTCCTTTGCCATCATTGTCGTCCACTGCCACCATTTATGAAATTGAGCTTGTAGACCGGTCAATAAGCCACCACCATGGCAATGCCAAATTCTAGTATCTAATTCATGGTCAGCCCTGGGCATGGGCCACTTGGGCAACCACCCAGAGCCCAAAAATTTTAGGGGCCCACTACAAAAAAAATCAAACCTTTATATATGTATACGCTTAGCCCAATAAAAAAAGGAGTAAGCATGTTTAACAGTTGAGGAGGGCCTCATCACGAGGCGACGTTCATATCGCTCTAACGAGAGAGGCGGTTCTTTTTTAACAAAAATTAAAAGGGCATCTTGAAAAAGAAGCTTAAAAGAAGAGAAAACGAAACAACTAGCATCTCCAATCTCCAAATTTCTAAAATCGAACCCTCATCGTCATCGCAATACTCAACGATTTTTAATCCTCATCACAATCTGTAAACATCAATTAATTGAAAATCACATCATCACACCATCGTAGTCACAGAGGTTTGTCGCTTGATGCTTCATGCCTTGATTGCATTTCTATAACTATAAGTTTTTGTTCTTCTTTTGTCACTGGAATCGCAATAAAAGTATAAAACTTGTTCTTCCTTCTTCCCAAACCCCAAACTGAAATCGAAATCAAAATAAAAAAACTTGTTTCATCTATAGCTCCACATGTTGTTCTTTCCAAATGCTTGATAAACATGAAGCCATGAAGGAATATAAGAGAACAATTTTGGGTACTCGTTTGTGGATCAATCAAATGGCATTATTGATGTAGAAATATTTTGTTGGTGGAATTGAGGGATGAAACAGTAGTGAGGAGTTAAAGATGGTAGCGGATTGTACAATATGAAGGGTAAGAAATCTGTGGTGTTTGTTTATTATGTTTTGGATGGGTTAGATTGAGTGTAAAGTGGGGGAGTATACTATGAATTTCTAGTTGTATAACCATGTAAAGTCACAACGAGTACTCGAGTGTGTTTGTATTTGTGATATTGATTGATCATATTATAATACATACATCCCCATGATGTAAAGAAATACAAGTATAAAACTTGTTCATTGCAGATTGACAGTCGAAGGCTTTAATGTACAAGTTCCTTTAGTCCATGTCTTTTTGTTTATTTACCTAATTGTAAATTGGTTATATGAATATGTTATTTGGCTGATTTCTGATCTACTCGTCTTGTGAACTTGATTTGGGCATTCGTTAGTACTAATTTGTTATAGTTTATTGTTAGTAGTACTTTTAAATTAGTTTATATTCTGTTTATAAGCTTCATTAATCCCTTATTTTCCCTCTCCTTAATCCATAAAATTAGTTCATTGCTTGTGAGTTCATTGTTGAATTAGTTCCTTTTGTGCATCATTGTTTAGTACACCGAAATATATCCAACTTGTCACGTTTTGCTATTGTGTGTATCGAACATTAAAAGTTTCTATAGAGTGTATCAAACTTTAAATTTGTTGCTATTGTAAGTATTCTCGTTACATAAAAAAGGAAAAAAGGTATAAGTTTCGTACATAGAATAGAAAGTTTAATTCATACAATTGCGACAAACTAAATGTTCGATACACACAAAAGAAAATTTTAAAGTCCGATATACATAATAGCAAAACGTGACAAGCTGAATACATTTCGATAAACTAAACCCTTTAATTTAAATCGTGGTTCGTAAAATATTTTTCTAAGGTAGCAAAAAGAAAGAAAGGGGAGGAAAAGATATGACCTATGATTACAAGTTTACCGGTCACCTTAATTTTTTTTTCTATTTTTTTATAATTTTATTATCATATATTATAGTTTACCGGCGACTGGTGGAAGGCGGCAACAAACAACTCACTAAACCTTCGTTGGAGCACGGGTAGTGCTGATGGTTGTTGTTTATTGTGTAAGATGGAGGTGGTAGGGAGGGGAATCCTTCGTTGGAGCATGAACCCCAAAATCGAATGCAGATCCGAGGGTGGTGATGATGGTGGCCGTCGGCGATGGGAGGGTGGGAGGTGATGGTGGCTATTTGTTTGTGTTCACCGGCGGATCATATCTTCAACCCTTTGAAACATGAAGGTATTTGTGTGTTTAATAAAAAAACAATAATAATACTAATAATACAAAGCATAATAAAATAACAAACAAAGGGCATAAATAAATATAAATAAAATATTTAAAAAATCAGAATAAACGGTTAACTTGTAATCACATGTCATATTGCATTAAACGCAAAATGCGGGTAGTTTACTGTATTTTTGTGAATTAGTTTATTACACGAAATATTAAAATGGGAATACTTCATTACATTTTCGTACACTTAACCTTTTTTTTATCAATTCATTAGATTTCTTGTTTGGAATTATGAAACAATTTACATCATTTCCAATTGTTTCATACACTCTTATAACTTTTATTGGGTCTATAGGAGTAGAGGTGGGTATGGTTTGGTTGGTTTTGACTTTTGATTATTGATCATACCGAATCATTAACCAAAAATTCGGTTATTTCACTTTCATAACCAATCAGATACTTTTATTGGCGGTTTGGTTTTTCAGTTATAGACAGAAGTTTGGGTATTAACTTCGCTTAAATCGGTTAGCCACTCATGTATAGGCATTCAATTTGGTCCATTAGCAAAAGAAAATGTTAAATACCACCTTTTTCGCTCAACATGTATCTTCATATAATCTTAAGACCACTAGGGTGGTGTTTGATTTTACCTTAATAAACTTAACAATAAAGAGATTTAAACTAGTAAGTTATAGTTATATTGTTTTTTTCCGTATGACTTAAAAAATAAATTATTAAACCGATATTTTCTAGCGCTAAGTCAATGATATTGTTTTTTTATCCACATTAAGTCTATCTGTATAATAATTTAATTTAAAACTTAACCATATATTATATGTAATAATACAATCAAAACCAGCTCATATATAGGTCAATTTGCATTATTTGCTTTAAAGGCATTTTATTTTATATATAATGGCCTCAAGGTTGGCAAAAGTGGTTTAGAAAGGAAGTTTCTAAAAGGGTATGTCACGTTACTTGATACACCTCCACACTCTTTGCCACATATAGTCCTTATGAAATAAATTATAAATTTCTTCGTCGTTGGTGTTTTCACATAACACGTACTTACGGATGGCACAGACCCACGCACAGTTGCCGGCGGTATGGATATTCTTTACCGTACTAAGGCTGCTTTTAACGCGATAAAAATTTTTTGTTTTTCGTTTTCTGTTTTCCTGTGAATAATGGTAAAGTTTTTATTTTCTTAAAAAAAATAGAAAACATATTTAGATAAAGGGGTGGAGTTTTCATTTTTCAGGAAAAAAGGAAACATATTTGGTTGAAGTGTTTTCTTGAAAAAGTTGTTTGAAAAAGTACGAAAGTTTAGAAAAATTGGAGAGTTTGTGAAAGTGTGAAAAAGTGAGAGAGTTTTCTTGAGAAAATGTGCAAGTAAACATGTTTTCTAATTTTCAGTTTTCTTAGAAAATTTTTCTGAAAAAATGAAGGATTTTTCTTAAAGTAAACGCAGCCGCGGAAACATTCATTGTCATTAAATGTTAAACGGTTAAAACCATTAACGCCGCGTTTAGCAGATCTTTTCAGTTTTTCGTTTTCTGTTTTTCTGTGAAGAATAGTGAAGTTTTTTATTTTCTAAACGAAAATAGAAAACGTATTTAAATGAAAGGGTGGAGTTTTTCTTTTTCAGAAAAAATGGAAAACATATTTGGTTAAAGTGTTTTCTTAATAAAATTGGGGAGTTTGGGAAAGTTGCGAGGTTTGATGAACATCATTTGATCATTCAATTTTGCCATTTTACAGTCGGTTACGAACACTCACATCCGACAGTTTCATTCATAATTCTCACAATTGATCAATTTAAACTACAAATCAACACATATAAGAGATTAGATACTTACCGGTGATCAAAACGAACAACAAAGAAATCTTCACAAAAATCTCCTCTAGCTTGAACTCTATCTATCTCGGCACACACACTAGCACTCACACCTCTTTCCTTAGTCAAAGTGAAGAGTTTTGTAACACCCATTAGACTTAACTAGCATCTTAATTAACTTAATTAACTTTGAACCATAAGTTCTTAAACTCTTTCTTCGACTAAGTTACCACAAAACTTTTACAATCTTTAACAAAGTCACCTGTGGTTTATTAGTTTTTGTGAATTAGGTCCATGGATTTGAAAAGTTACGGATTCTATCTCTTTTGACCCAAACTTATTTCATTATTGGTCCCTATCTCAACTTGAAATGTCTACATTACCGTTTCATATTATTGGACATAAGCGTCTCTTAAGTTGCGGTTAATTCTCTCATAAACTTGAAGTAGAACCCTTGTTTGAAATCAAAACAAGATCCACTTTGTACATCTCACTCTCATATTTGTTAGGTTTGAACACAAAGTGAGAGGATATTAATTCTTCTTTACCCATCATTTGCGAATTAATAAACACTCGCAAGTTTTAAATAAGTAATACGTGTTAGATATGAATTCGAAAACATTTTTGTCATGTAACAAAAACAAAGATACGAATTCGATGAAACTTCAAGAAAAACCGTTGCACAATTGTTAAATCTTAAAATTGGGAATGTCTAGGTTTGATGATAATAAGATAACTTGAGGTTTTAGCGTAAGATACCATAGTCCGACTGTAAAATAACTTCGGGAAGACAGTATCATAATATTGTTAGATCTTGTAATTAGCAATGTACCTGCCGTTAGATGAAGATTTTCTTTCTTTACCTTCTTATCTTGTCCCGAACACTCAATATAAATTAATTTACATTTATTTAATCTCTAATATTAAGATCATCATGCTTATGGATAAATAGTTTTGGACAAAAGTTGTTAAGAAAGACGTGCATGAACACAATATATACCAAATGTAATCGCCTTATTTTGAAGGGTTTATGTTTTACTTCTTTTTGGAATATTGGTGAACAACCAAAGACTAACTTAAATTATGTATTATTTTAGATTCAGAATAGTAACACCTATACTATTTTGAGCTATTTTTATTATCTATTACCCGCGTATTTTTTTCCAACTACTTTTATTTAAAAATTGTGTTGTGTTATGGTATTAGGCTTAGACCACTCCTAATCATAGCTAGATGACTATCAACATTGACTTACTTGCTGTGTTATGGTATTAGGTGCACACAAAATGTTTAATTAATATTTTGTAAATATACATATGCAAGTGGGCATCTAGATGTACTTGTGCATCGTATTGCTTAAACAAAATCCGGTGTAATATGCACCTGATGCACATATGCACATGTGCATCTATCTGCATATGTGCTAAAAAAATTCACTGTGCTCATGTGTACCTATCAACACTTATGCTAAAAAAAAACAAGTGTTATGCACATGCACACATATATGATGTTGTGTTGAAAAAAAAATTTGCTTCGAAAAAAAATAACAATATGGATGTAATATTAAAGAGTATAAAATTCTTGTTTCTTTGTATAATTTTCATATTCTAAAACCTTTAGATTTGAGAGATATTTTAGTTTTAAAAAAATGAGGGTAAATGCCAAATGTTCAAATTACCTTTCATGCATTAATTATATTAAACATAAGATTTGCTCTGATTCTGTATAAAAAGCTTTTTTTATAATGAAACTTACCATATATATATATATATATATATATATATATATATATATATATATATATATATATATATATAATCAATTACTAAATTTGTTGTATACGACTACTATAAATCCTTAACATTTGTAAACCCCTCAATACAAGATCCAAATCCAAAAAATTTAAAGTCTCTTTCATGATGATCGAATTTGGTTATGGTTATCTAAAACTTAAGTTAGTATCCGGTTTTAATCAGTTTTAACCCGTTTTTCAGAGAACTGGACCGAAATTGATAATGAATGGGTTAGAGAAACCAAGGGCCAACCAAGTTTAATGCTATGGTTTGGTTTCGGGATAATTTCAGTTTAGTTCTTCGTTCAAGCTGGTCCATACCGGTTTTAATTTGAACACCCCTAAATAAGTAAACAAGGTATCACACTATAACAAATGCTTGACTAATTTCTTCCGATCTTAATTTTACAATTGTGTGTAAAATTGCTAACTTGTTTGCAGTTAAAAATGTGTGTAAGATGAAACATTATTTAGTGTGAAAGGTATAACAATGTACTTCGCACTTAAAAGCTATAAAAAAATATTTGCACCAGGACATCAGTAAGTAATCGTCCACTTAAGTGAAGCCCAAAGCAATTTGGTGCGAAGATTTAATCTCCACACTAAGAAACTTATTTTCTTTTAAGAAATGGATTCAAAACTAAAGTAAGGAGTGGCAAATATGAAAATAAGATTTTACATGTAGACATTTAATTTGACAAAATTAAACGTTATTAATGCAAACAAGGGCGGACCTAGGCACACCCAAGTGGTGGCACGGGACATCACTCAATTTTGTCCGCGTAGTGTAAATTTCGATTTTTTCGAGACGGTTTTATCATTTCGTAGTGTAAATTCCAATATTTTCGAGGCGGTACTACCACTTATCTCAAATCATATGTCCGGTGCTACCACTTATCTCAAATCCTGGGTCCGCCCCTAAATACAAAGATATATATTGTTTTAGTTGACATATACAAGACCAAAGTTATTTGTTTCATCGCGCTATATCTGATGTTTAAAATAATTCATAAGATGTTGGATTCAAGTCTCATTGTAAAAAAAACTTTAGATTTAAAACAACGTTTAATGGGTGTGTAATTTCTAATGTAAAACAAAAATTGACATATATATAAAGACAAAATTGTCATTCTTTATTAATGTAAGATCTTGAGTATTTCAGCGTTCTCGTAAATTGCTTTTCAACTAAGGTTCATACCATTATGAAGAGATTTATATATGTAGAGACGAGTTGTGATAAAATAAAGTCAATATAAAAAATATAGCTTTAAAATTTTAATATTCAATTACATGTGATTTGTAAAAACATCATATGTAAATTATGAAAGTATCACTCCTAAATTTTTAAAATGCAATTTAGACCGTTGATGTTATTAATTCAAATGCTAAAATTAATCATTTAAAACTATGAATTAAATATAAATTATATTTAACATCCTTTATGTAGATGCATAAAACTTACATAAACTCACAAAATGTACATTCTGGAGACGTGGAGAGCCTCGTGTACATAATAAACGCTACTACTCACCAAGTCTAAAGTGGTTTTTGCGTGACCACGTGAAAATGATGAAGATATAGCGTATAAAATATAAAACAGACAATGACTTAATTAAATGGTTTTTAAGATCAACCACATACAAATATCACACAAACCCAACACCAACCGAGTACACAAAAACCCTAAAAAGATATAAAAAGTACCAAACATCTTACATACAGTGGCGGACTCAGGATTTTAAATGGGTGGTGACACTATTAAACGAGTTGTAGCACTGCTTCGAAAAAATCGGAATTTACACTAAGAAAAATCGAAATTTACACTATGCGGATATAATTGACTGGTGTCCCGTACCACCACGGGGATATACATAGGTCCGCCCCTGCTTACATGTTTGTAAGTACAAACCAAGGCCATGCATCGATTGTACTCTCTCCTTTTCTTTTCCCTTTCCTTTAATCTCTACAACGTCATATCACTTCTCCTTGACGAAAAAGAAAGTGGGTGTGGTGGACAATTAATATTTGGGTTGGAGAAACCGGTAGAAGGTTTTGGGTAGGAGATAGAATTATGGAAATAGCCATTATGGTGTTCCTTCAGCTAAGATGATGTCACCTTGGACCAGATAAGGGGATCAAGTGAGGTACAACAGAAGCTACACAACATTTTCCATGTTTGTAAATGAGTACATCACACTTTCATCTCATTTATTATTATTATAAAGGCAGAGGTTGTTTGGTCAAAAAGGAGTTAAAGTGCAGAGGTGCATTTGTTCATCTTTACAAAAGTGGGAAGATGAGAGGATGGCTAACAAGACTATCATGCATTCATGCCCATCAACTTATCCACCTCACCACTCAAAAAGGGCTTTAAGCCCGGATAATTTGGCTAACAAAGCCTAGTTATTATGACGGGCTTAAATTGGGAGGTGTCCGAATGTTGTGCGTAATAGAGTTTGGTTGTTTAACCGGGTCCAAATAGGTATAGAGCCTATTTTTCTAACATAAAAAATCGGGTTTAGAAACCTCATTGCAGGAAGCCATCTCAAAGGAACACGGTTCTTTAAATGGTAGCCAAAAACCAGGCTATATTTGAAGAGATTCAATAGGTTTTTTGATGTGGTGCCTCCTGTTTTATTAGCTAAACAAAAACAACAAAACCCTATGGTCCCTATTCCACCTTACTAGGATATGAAGATGTAAGAAGTAGACACTCGATCGCATCTCTACTTATGAGTAGACAGACTACTAGCTTCTACAAAGATATCTTTTTCAAAGTCAAGGGAAGAAAACCGTAAGACGAGAAGAGTGAAACTAGCTTCAAACTAGTAATAAGCTACTTTTGACTAGCACATTTAATTAATTAACATAAAATAACATCATCATAAATATATAAAAACACCGATAATAACGTCTCATCTTCGTCGGTTAGTAATGTTGTTGAAAATATACCAATTTAACAGCATATTAATGCATGTTGGTATTGACAACTTTTCTATTGCGTCATATCTTGCCATGTTATCCTCACTTGAAATCAATCCGAACAAGCATTATTCATATACTATTTTTGTACCCGCGTAATACAGTGGTGACTAGTGTCTTTCTCGGCAACTTTTTCGTTTTTAAAACAAGGATGGTTTGTTTCTTGTCTAAATTATAACAGGTCAATAAAATTTCACATTGATGGTAAAATTCAACAAGAGTGTTGATATTTAAACTTTATACTATTTTAATTATATTACCCATATAAAAATTCAGAAATTTGTATATATAAATGAAGGTTATATGTTATTTAGAATGGTATATAAGATTGTCATTAACTCTACCAATTAAATAGTTACTTTATTTAATAGTTTTCATTTAGTTTAATATTAAAGGTAAATTTGTAATTTTAAATTATTTAAAATTAAGAAATTAAGACAAAAGACATAAATGCTTTAGACCATTAGCATCCATAATGGAGTTTTCTAGAGTTACCCACTCCCATATCACATACACATTATCTCACACCTTTAACCCTCTCTGACCCACAAACCCCCACATCCAACTCACATCAACCCTCTATCTTTTCTATTTTTATTTTTTGTTTCAACTATTATTAATTAGGGTATAGTGCACCAAAATGTAATGAACTATACCCATTTTAATATTGTGTCTAACGAACTAAACTTTCTTCGCTAAAATAACTTAAACTACCCGAAATTTTCAATTAGTGTAATTTTTACCTACGAAGCCGGTATATGCTGACTTGGACCGGTTGCCGTCCATGTAGGAATTGATTTAGAAACAAAAACACAGAATCTCCCATCCATGCCTTCATCTTCGTCGATCATGCCTTCATCTTCCTCATCTTTCACACATTCAAACCAAGATTATTGCCACTGTGGAGATCGAATGTCCATGAGGAATTCGTGGACGAACTTAAACCCGGGCAGAAGGTTCTTTGGGTGCCCTAATTTTGTAAGTTTAGTTCAAAAATGTTAATGCTTCTATATCTACCATGTTTTCCCTAATTTTTGATATTTTTTTTGAAGGGTAAAGTCCCTAGTTGCAAGAGATTTAGGTTTTTAGATGTTGAACTACCGAGTCAGTATTACAAGGATTTGGTTTACGAGATGCATTTGTAGAATTTGAAGGCCAAGATAGTCGATGATGCCACTGAAGATGCCATTGAAGATCTTGAGAAGTCAAAATTTGAAGCTGCCATACTGAAGGAGGAGTTAATCAAGGAAAAGTCAAAGTTGAAAGTTTATGAAAAATTTGTTTTTGTTTTGCTTGTATTAGTAGTTGTTTTGTGTTTGACTTTAGGTTGTCTTATGTAAGTGTTCTTCATGAAGTTGTACCCTGTTTTATGAAATTGAAATGAAGTTGAAGTTTATTAAGCATAAAACAGAGTTGTTTACATTATGCATTTGTTACTTTGAACACAACACTTTCATTACTCTTCAACGTCATTCTGGACTTCAACCATGAATTGGTTTTGAATTGATGAGCATGCATCATCCAATCAAAGTCACCTTTGATAGCCAAACCACCATAATTCTTCAATTTCATAGTGTGCTTCAACTCATTCACTTCAAGAATAACTTCAACACCATCATAATCGTGAAGACCATGCATTCTAACAAACAAACCTGGGATAGTCTGACAAAAACAAAAGTGATTCTACTTTTTAACCAATAAATCAAATGCACAAGAAAACATGTTATATGATGCTTACCAATCTTCCATTCTTTCTTACATCCTTCTCAATTTGCATGTAAAAGTAATGATGACTGCCCCCTTCCATTTAAGTTTGTTATGGTTTGAACATAATTTGAACCATACATATATAGCAGAGTTTGAATACAATATGTCCAAAAGCATAGGTCACAAGAAACGAATATTGTGTCAAATCCCATAATTCACATGAATTCAAAAAAGTAAAAATACTAACATAAGCAGAAACATACCCATTCATATATAGTAATTAATGTATTGTACCATACTTCATTACATTCCAAACATCATTTCCAAAAGTACTAAGTTAAACAGACCCATTCATATACTTCAATCATGCACAACAGTAATGGGTAGTGTATTGTACTTAATTACATTCCAAAATAACAACTAACTTTCCTATTCATCAATGTCAAATGCAATGTCTAATGAACTTCCTTTTCCACTAATCCTCTTACCTAACTTCTTCTTGGTAATCCTTTCACTTGGTTTCCTTCTTTTGTTGACCTGTGGAACTTGATCAACTGGAACCATGTGAACAAGGGGTGTTGTCACAGCAGGTTGAGATACACCAGATTGAACAAGGGGTGTTGTCACAGCAGGTTCAACAAGTGATTGTGATTCAATAACAACAGCAACATTAGGTTGAGATACAACATATTGTGATTCAATAATAGTAGCAACATCAGGTTTAGATACAACAGATTGAGATTCAACAGCAGCAGCAACATGAGAATCAACATTCAACTTTCTTCTTGATGGGACAAGCTTCTTTGATGCCAACAGTTTGATCCTCCTTTGATTCACTATTAATAAAAGAGAACAGTTTATTAACATAAATTAAATAACATAAAATAAATTAAAGGAATATAGTAGTTACCTTGACTTGCATAAGATAATGGGCTGACTTGAGGGTTAACAATTGTTGGATTTGATTGACCTTCTTGTGTTAGATTGACTTGAGCAGATTCCACAAAATATGTATTCGGTTGACTTGATTCCATATTTTGGTTGGCATTTGTAGTTTCCACATTTGGTTGACTTGAGGTATTCACAGTTGGTTGACTTGAGGTATTCACAGTTGGTTGATTTTTGGTTTTCACTGTTGGTTGACTTGAGGTTTTCATAGTTGGTTTAGGTTGAGAAGGTTGAACATTTGATGTGTTTGTTTTAGGTTGAGCAGACTTCTTTGGCCTTCCTGGTTTTTTGACAACTTTAGGTGGTGGTTCAACCCTTGGTTTTTGACATCTCCTCTGGTTGTGCCCACTTTCTTGACAGTTTCCACATGTCATCACAACTCCTTTTTTTGATATTCTTCCATGGTGAGTACTTGATTCACCCTCTGCTCTTTGTCTCTTTCTCTTTGGTCTACCAGGCATGACTCTTGCCTTAGGTGGCAATGGCTTGTTCAAGTTATTGGATGGCCACATGCTCACACCATTAACAGGTTTGATATAATGGTTATAGGTCTCAACAAATGTCTTCTTGGTAAAACACATAGGTATGTAGTCCTCTACCATTTTATGAATGAAAAGAATGACGGCAACAGCATGTACACATGGCAACCCTGCTAATTGCCACATTCTACAAGTGCATGACCTACATTCCTCATCAACAGTGAATGCTTCATATCCCCTTCTAACCTCAAACAGATTACCACCCCCTGGAATAACAGTCCAAAACCTTTTTTGGTTTTTGGCCATTTCTATTTTCTTTCTGATTGATGGACAAGTTTCATCAACCCACTTTTCAGCTTTTGTTCTCATGACATGCATTCTCTCCATAATGATTACCCTAATAGCTTCTAGCATTGTGATTATTGGTTTGCATCTAGCACTGACAAGCACAGCATTGAAGCATTCACTAAAACCATTCTCAACTGATTCACAGCCTCTATACAATTCAAAGTAGGCTCTTGACCAAGTTTTTAGATCTCTATCCATCAAGTACTTGTGTGCCTTTGGGTTGATCCTCTTAATGTCACTCATTACAGATTCAAAAAGTTGTGGATATGATGCTTTTGAGGCTTTCCAAAACAGATTTCTAAACTACACGCCACTAAATACCTTTCTAAAGTTTTCATAAATGTGTCTAGCACATTGCCTATGCTCTGCCTTTGGCATTACATCCTTCACAGCCTCAAGTAGTCCCTACAATGTGGTACATCAGAATACAATACATAAAACAGTAAGCAATAGAAGTAAATAAATAATTAGATTCATGGTACATTAGAATACAATACGTAAAATAGTAAGCAATAGAAGTAAATAAATAATTAGATTCATGGAACAATAATTAGATACATAAAACAGAATACAATACATAAAACAGTAAGCATAGATTCAAAAACTATGTATTGTCATACCTTGTGTTAATCTGATAATAATGTCACACCTTCATCATCAATGATGTCCAAATCTTCACTTAACAATTTCAGAAACCATGTCCAATTGGGCTTGTTCTCAACACCTACTACAGCCCATGCCACTGGAAATATATGGTTATTTCCATCCCTTCCCACTGCTGTCAATAGCTCACCTTGACATGAGGTTTTTAAAAAGCATCCATCAAGTGCTATTACTATCCTACATCCATGCTTCCACCCATCTTTTAAACCTTTCAAACACACATAAAATTTATCAAAGTATGTCTTTTCATCAGGATTTACAGTCACATCTAGCCTCACAGTTGAACCAGGATTGCTTCTTAAAATCTCATCACTATATGACCTTAGGAGTCCATAATGTTCAGTCAAAGAATGTTCAAACTGATTTAGTGCATAATACCTTGCCCTACTGCACTGAGGTAAGGTCACATGACATTTGAACTTCTTTAATACATATTCTGCAATCTCATTTAGAGTTATCTTGGGATTGGCTCTGATTTTATGACAAAAATTCTTTGCAATCCATTTGTAATTGATAAGAGGACCATACCTAAAGTTCCTAGCACAAGTGTGTTCATCATTCATAGTTACAACCTGAAATGACTCTTCATTTTGCATCCTCCTTGCATAACACCTCCACTCACAAGCTTTAATCTCACTCTCACTCTTATCCTTACTTGGAGATTGCTTCACTTTCTTTTGCTTGCCTAATTCAGGGATTTTTCAATATTTGGGGCCTTTGACCACACCTAGCAATGATGCTCTGTTGAGAACTCCTCTCATACCATATGGAATAACCATTGTTTAGGGCATAGTACCTAATACAATCTTTCAATTGGTTGTATGATTCATATCTTTCTCCAACTTTTGGTTTTTTTAATTTTCAATGAGTTTCTGGATCATATATTGGATACTCATCTTCTTCCTGTTTTCTCATGCCACCATCATCCTCATCATTACATCCTTCATTTTTAATAGATTTCAACAAAACTTGAATGAAAGTATCATGCTCAAGTTGAACATTATATGGAGCTTCATCCTCTACATTACTACTGCTTTGATGAAAGATATCCTTCTGCTTTCCAATTTACCATTTTTCTTGGACCTCAATTCAGCTAACTCATCTTCCTCTTCAGACAAGTGATCTAGTGATGGAGCATCACTTGCTTCACTAACTTCATCTTCATAATCAACTTCATTATCAGAATCACTAATTTCATCATCATCAACATCAATTTCAGATTTACTTTTACCTTTATCCGACACAGTTGGACGTGGAATTACTTGACTTTTACTATAACTGCCATCAAGATAGTGATCTAGGTTTACATTAAAGTGGTCTAAGTACATTTCCATTGGACCATACTCTTTGTAGATGTCAAAATAATTGAGCAAGTCATTTTCATTTGCAATGATTGTTATGCCTGTATTCAACTCATTCCTAACAACATTGTAATATATAGCATAAAAAGGGTACCCTGTTTCTTTGGCAACAAAATCTTTAAAGTCCTCAAAAACCATATTTGAAATTGTTACCTTCTTCACTTGTCCATGGTCGTATCTCAGAGGTTGAAACATAAATGCACCATCATGATGGATTTCGATTTCAAAAACTGCTTCACCATACCCCATTGATAGAAACAAACTACAAAATACCAAAATTAAACAGATTACCACAGGTTTTATCACAACCAAAGCAAAAAACATCAAAAAACGGTTAACAGAGCATTCCTCACGGGGGTTCCCAAATAACCAAAATTCCCCTTCAAAAACTAGATTACATACCTTGTTATGGGTCAAAATCTTCAAACAATCACTTTAGTATGAAGAATCTCGCTTGAACCAGTGCAAAAAGTTACATGTATCTCTTCGATTGCATGGAATGTAGTTCGCGTTCGTAACCGAGTGTCTCGAGGATTTCAAAATACTATTAAATGCACTTTAAGTCCAAAATGCGTCCAACTATTAGGTCAATAAATTATATGTTTGACCTTGATCTTACGTGGATTGCCACGTGAGCATTTTAAAAAGAAATATTGCTTATTGTATCAAAGGGTAACCGGCAACAGGCAATCGTAGGTAAAAATTACACTAATTGAAAATTTCGGGTAGTTTAAGTTATTTTAGCGAAGAAAGTTTTATTCGTTACACACAATATTAAAATGGGTATAGTTCATTACATTTCGGTGCACTATACCCTATTAATTAACATAATTTAATTTTAATAAATAAATTGCAAGACAAATATAATTATAAAATATTATAATTTATAAATCAAACTAATATTTCACATTACATAAAAAATTAAAAAAATAGAATTACATAAATTAAATAAAAACTACTAGTTATCATCGTCGTTGTGTCTTGGAAGCCAATTAATGTACTCGATTAAATCCGATCAAAGGTGGTGATGTGTTTCCATGTTTCCGACTTCTCTCATATTAGCGTCATGTTGTTAATCGCTAATCTCTACGTCATCTTTCTCGTTCGCTTGATTAACAATTTTGTTTAATGGACAATCACGTTCCCTTCATCTTCCAATATCATATTGTGTAATATGATACAAGTGTACATTACGCTACGTATTTTATTCGGGTGTCACATTCTTGTCGGGCTTTGTATAATGTGTTACAGTTGTTTAAGCACACCAAAAGCCCGTTCCACATCTTTACTTTCCGCTTCTTGCGCGGCACTAACCCTTTTTCGTCTTTGATCAATAGAGGTTCCGAATGTTTTGACAAAATTAGCCCATTTGGGGTATATCCCATCTGCAAGATAGTACCCGTGTTTGTATTGTATGTTGTTTACTTGAAACGGGCACTGTGGTGCTCTCCCGTTATATACGTCATTAAATAACGGTGACTGGTTTAGCACATTGAGATCGTTGTTGAAACCGGCTAACCCGAAGAATGCATGTGAATTCCAAAGATCCTATGATGCCACTGCCTCTAGGATCAAAGTCGGTCATTGATGATCACTTCTTAGGTACTTCCCTCGCCATGCGTTTGGGCAGTTGTCCCAATCCAAATGCATACAATCTATGCTTCCTAACATACCGGAAAACCGCGCCTAGCCTCATGTGCGGTGTATAAACGTTGAATATCACGGAAAGAATGTTTAGTAAGTATCGCTTACCATAAAGAGAGATGATACATTTATAGAAGTTTTGTACGCATAGTCGTGCGGTAGATTCCACCATCTTCAAGTACTCGTAAAAAATCCATCACCAGATGTCCTATACGTCATTTGCCGAATTGACGAGGTACACTTTTGTAAAGGAGATAACCTTTCCTAACTCTAGCATGGTAGACTTGTAGAAAAATGTGTCCCATCCCTCAAGATTTGCGACTATTGTGTGAATAGTCGTCTGCTCATGCGGAAACGTCTCCTAAAATCTTGTTATTGCAGTTGCAGTTTTCCGCAAAATAATCTGCAACAAGTCGGTCGTGTGCAGCTTCACGGTCTCTAACTTGATCTGGTCCCCTCCGTCCCCTTATTGGACGTGAGCTTTCTTCATCATCGTCGATAATCCTAACAACAACCGACGCTAGTAATCATCGTCGAAGAGGAATTAGAATACTCTGATATATTAAACGACGAAGAACATCACATTTTTTTAGTATGTAAAAAATAAATACATGAAGTGGAGATAATGAGTTTGAGAGAAGAAGAAGAAGAAGAAATGTGTGAAATAAGTGGAGAGGTAAATGATATTTATAGGAGGGAAAAAAAGAAAAAAATTAAAAAAATTAAATTAGCAACCGTCAAAAAGGGAAAAAAAAACCTCAAAGCACCACTAGTTCATGGGCTAGCGAGGGCTGGTTACCCCTTAGATGCAGATGGTCTTATAAGATAGTATAGATAATGGAATGTTTACTACTACAAAACAAACATTTAGCCCCGGTTTTATTTTTGCTTTTAACCCCGGTTTTGAGAGGGGGTTAAAGGGGGGCGACTACATGTGGGTAATCAACTCCGGTTAAAAAACCTGGGTTAAATACTATTCAACCCCGTTTAAAAAACCGGGGTTAAATACTATTCAACCCGTGTTAAATAACGCGTCTAAAGGAGATTCCAACCGGGTCTGAAGCAGACGTTCTACCCCAGTTTTTTAACTAAAGGTAACCCAATTAACTACACAATAATTATAACTATAAAAATAAACTATTGCAATTATAAATACATGAAACTATACAAACCATACAAGTTTTGAATTCCAATAGTAATTACAAGAAACTTTCTTTGATTTTCTAACTTATAACAAACTACAAGTGAATGGGGCTATAAAGCCTTTATTTGGTTTTTAGTTCACATCGCGAATAAATTTGTACCCGACCGACCCATTTAACAACAAATTTAATGGTGAGTTGGTCGGGTTGCGTAGCGGGTCAGAGCAATTAGCAATGACATATACTTTCTTGTTATCTACTCTTAAAATGATAATTTAACAACTAAACTAGGTTAAAAGGAAATTAATGTGTATATATATATATATGATCACTTGCTAAAGAAAACGGGCAAAAATGTGCCAAGCCAAAAGAGAACGACGGTGTCTAAAATCTTTTGGTCAAATGGAGACGTGTCGTTCCAAGGGATCTACATATAGATATACAAACGTTTAAACAAAAGTAGTTATCTAACAAATGACACTTTAACGTAATAGACAACATTTAAAAAGATTTTACAAATAACTTACTTCAGCCAAAATTAAAATCTGATAAGTAAAGATAAATTCATGAATCGAATGCATGACATAGTATCCACACACCAAACCACCGCTTTGTTGATTACACTAGATTTTAATACCAAGTTATACATTTAACAAACTTAAACATGCTCATAAGTTTAGTATATATGCAAAGTAAGACAATTACTCAAGATAAATTTACCTCCGCAAATGTCCGTGATATATGTGTCTCCTCAGTATCATTTATGAAAGTTCTAACAACCCTAGAAAAAAGAAATAACTAAATTAAATCACTTTGTTTACATTCTATGATTCTTAGGTGAAATACATATCAATTTGAGTATTCTTACGTTTCTAGATGGTTAGTAATGTGGAAGCTGTATGGATCTTTCCCGGTCTTGATTGAATCCAATATGAATCCCTTGTGTGCGTGAGAGAGAAGTATAAATAACGTCCAATGTTCACTAATAATATGTTTATACAATTAGTATAATACACATATGAATCATATAATAATCAAGATGGTAATATATAAAACCCTTGCCAATACGGTGCGAGGAAAAAGTTTTTGTGAACATGAAATTGCAATGTCTCGATCAAGTAATGTGTGACCTCATCACCGTATTTCAAGCGTCGGGAAGAACGAATCATCTCTGGATTAAAAAAAAGCACAATTAGGGGGTGATTGGTTCAAGTATTGATTTTGAAGGGATTTGCATTTATAATGGGATTGGTATTTGGTTGGATTTGCATTTGGTGGGATTTAAAATCCCATCTTATGTTTGGTTCATATTTCTAAGGTGGGATTTCACCACCACTAAACTCCATCAACAGCCAACCACCACACTTGTTGCCACCATTAAAGACGAAGGACGACGACGTCGACGGTTGACGGCAACGGCGAACGGGTGACGGCGACGGCGAACGGGTGACGGCGACGGCTGACGGCAGCGGTGATAGCGAACGGGTGACCACGATGGGTGACGACGATGTCGAATGGTGACGGAGAACGGGTGACGACGATGGCGAATGGCGATAGCGAACGGGTGACGGCGATTGGCGACAACTAACGGATGACGGCGAACGTATGACGACGATGGCGAACGGGTGACGAAGACGGCGAACGGGTGATGGCGACGGCAAACGGGTGACGGCGACGGCGACAGCGAATGGCGACAGCGAACAGTTGACCGCGACGGGTGACAACGATGGCGATAGCAAACGGGTGATGGCGACAGCGAATGGGTGACGGCGATAGCGAACGGGTGACGACGACGGTGAACGGGTGATGGCGACAACAAAGGCTAACGGGTGATGGTGACGGCAAACGGGTGACGGCAACGGCGAATGGCGACGGCCAAAGGGTGACAACGACGGCGAATGGCGACGGCCAACGGTGACAACGACGGCGAATGGCGACGGCCAACGGGTGACAACGACGGCGAATGGCGACAGCGAACGGGTGACCGCGACGGGTGACGGCGATGGCGAATGGCGACAGCGAATGGGTGACAACAATGGCGACTGGCGATAGCGAACGGGTGACGGCGACAGCGAACGGGTGATGGCGACGGGTGACGGCGACAACGTACGGGTGACGATGACGGCGAACGGGTGACGGCGACGGCCTTGCGGCGACGGTGACGGCGAAAACGGTGATGATTCACCGGAATATTAGCATGAGAGTCGCCGGAGAGAATACCTCATCAAAGGGATTTCAAAATACCAGGGGGTGTGGAAGGATTTAGAAATCCCTCATCCGTGGGATTTTATAAAATCCTAGGATTTGAAATCCCATCCCATTTTGCCAAACCAAACATCACATTTGGAGGGATTTGAAATACCAATCTCATGAAATCCCCAAATGACACCAACCAAACACCCCCTTAGTCTTCTTATTATGCATCATATGTAATGATCTACAAGCATAAATACATATATAAGAACATGAACACCAAATGTTGTGCTTATTGTAATATAATTTACAATAACGTACATACGTACCTTACAAACCAAATTATGAGAGCCATATCAATCCAACTACCCGCCATCATATCCATTATATCTACGGGTTCTAAAGTGAATTCATATTCATTCATGCCAAATATACCGAGCTCAATAATAGCATCAAATCATTTTGTAGGGTCAGGTCGTGACATAATATTCTTATAGGGGTTAGATATACAAGCTTCATTTTTCATAATTACAGCATGTCTACTTTTCAAACGTTTTAAATTATCTTCCTTTTTATCTTTTTTCTTGTTTGAAATACCTCTCAAAGGTGCCGACACTACTCCCTTTTTGGCGGGTAATGTTACTGATGCTTGTTGGTTTAATGTGCCCATAGACTTTGAGGCCTATTAAAAACTTAAATATTCATGTCATCAAATCATGCAAAAATATTACACAAACAAAAATGATTAGGGTTACCGTGGAGAGAACAACTGCACCCCGTGGCCATTGAATAAATGTATTGATTGCATCTTGAAGTGTCTCCAGCACTTGAGTTTTCACCAGAAGCTCAAAGTCAAGATAACTGTGCTCTATATTATCCACTTGCACCTTCACCGTGCAACAACCCATTTCTTTTGGGACGTACCATCCCTCTACCACATTTAAGTTTCTTTTTGGGATGAGAGAGAAGCAAAAGGCAACTCACAGGCTCCTACAATTTAAATCAATAATGTATGTAAGTATACATAATACAAGTATTGTATCATAAATTAAGGACATAATTACCCGTATCTCATCCAGATTATCATCAACTATGTGTTGGGTTAAACCAACACTACTTTTCCTTATCCCCAGGGTGTCACCTCGTAAGCCCTCTTGATTTCATAACATCTCTTATTTGAATGCCTCCATCTCTTCCCTAAGTTGGCGTTTAAAGTCGGCTTGAATCTCTTCCCTTATTTCGCGCTGAAAGTCAGCCCGCATCTCTTCCTTCATCAATTGCATTTGCCTTGCTACTTCCTCGAACACATCTTGTTTTTGGCGGGACTTTCTTTTTTTCCAACAATATGTGGCATTCCTTGTTTCAAACCAATATTATATCCCACCGCTCTTGTACGATCAGGATGCTCCGGTCCTAACACCATTGTTAAAGGATCTATGCCAGGTTTAGCTTGCACTAAGCCTTTAGATACATCTTTATCCTTTTGTATCTGTTAAATAACAACATATTAATATTTATGTTAAAAACTGTCTATCAATTTTATATGCATAACAAGCTCATACCAATTGTTCTGCCAAATTTTCAAGTTCGTTTAGTAACTTAAGTTGACCATATTTATCTTGTATCCTCCTAGCCAACAAAAAATTTTTCGCACGCTCATCTTCAATCATATGAATATTTGAGCACAACTCTGAATTCTTCTCTTTTTCCCACGTAGATAAATGTCTACGATACCCAATTGGGCCTAATCGAGCTGGATTCGCGTGCTTCTTTGCATGTTCCTTACCTTTTAAGCGTTGTTCCTATACTTAGAAATAACAAAAAAATTAGAGTAACGTGTATGTATATATATAAACATACATGCATATATATATATATATTGTTAGGATCAAATAAGAACACCTTTAAAATGCATGACAATGAGAACTGATCTTTAAATTGTTAATATTATAGAAACTAGTCTAGAAATGTTGGCAGAATACCCTGATGGACCCTTAACACCATGCAAGCACTTGTAAAATTTTGTTTTCTCCACCTTCGATAAAGTATAACATGCCGGTGGCAGAAAAGTACGTCTTCCCTCGTTTTCTACCGGAGCCAGCTCAGGTCGAATTCCCATTTCAACCATGTCCCTTCTAACATTAACTTCGTCTTTTATTTTGCCTGAAATGTTCAATAATAAGCCTATTAAACTATCGCAAACATTTGTCTCGATATGCATAACATCAAGACAATGCCGAACTTGTAAATGCTTCCAGTACGGTAAATCCCAAAAAATAGACCTTTTCTTCCATATATTTTTTGGAAGAGGCAAACTTTTCTTGTCAAACTGGTTAATTATACCTTCAACTTGGAAAAATTTACATTCTCCATCCAACGGTCGCCTAAGCAATCGTTTCTCAGGTTTACCATCAAACTGGATCGTGTGGTTATGGTAGAGGTGTTTCCTATGAAGTGATCTTCGATGTCCTATGTACACCATTTTCTTACAGTTTTTCAGCCGTAAGGAATGTGTGTCATCTTCACAAACAGGCAAGCCTTTCCTCCCTTTGTACTCTACCCTGATAAATTGCCATATGCCGGAAAATCACTTATAGTGCAAAAAATCATTACCCCCATAAGAAATTTCTCCATCTTATATGCATCATAAACTTCGACATCGACACTCCACAATTCTTTCAAGTCATCGACTAACGGAGCCAAATAAACATCAATGTCATTACTAGGTTGTTGTGGTCCTTGAATTAACAATGACATCATGATGTATTTCCGTTTCATGCATAGCTAGGGTGGAAGGTTATATATACACAAAAGAACCGGCCAAGTGTTGTGTCGACTGCTCATGTTTTCGAATGGATTAATACCATCTGAACTAAGGCCAAATCTTATATTTCTCGGCTCTTCGCCAAATTCTACAAATTCATGATTAATATTTCTCCATTGAGGAGAATCGACCATATGTCTTAGTTTTCCATCGTTTTTACATTCATCTTTATGCCAACGCAATAACTTTGCATCTTTGGGGTTTGAAAATAATCTTCTCAATCTTGCACGATGGGCAAATACCACAATAACTTCGCACGAGGTCCATTTTTTGTTACATCGTCATTTTTTTCATTTACTTGTTTTTTCTGCTTGTACCTAGATTGTAACACCCTGATTGGTCCATTTTTTGTTACATCGTCATTTTTTTCATTTACTTGTTTTTTCTGCTTGTACCTAGATTGTAACACCCTGACTTTTTGTCTAAATTTAAACTTTTCTAAACCTTATTTTAAAGCATAGTTTAATAAAATTCCTTAACTAATCGCGGAAGCATTATAATTTCTTTATAGTATTTCAACAAAATACGGTATCATTTTAACGATAAACTTTATCATTGAATACAACCCAAGACTTTTGGTGTTACCATAGTCAATCTCACGACCATTAACAAAAGAGTAGGAAATCCAATATTACCAGAAGCTTAAATAAGCCATAGCAAATCCCAAGGCATCTACTCGCCTCACATAGGCCTCTAACCATCCTGCGGATACAAAACATTTTATACACCAAGTTAGCTATACACATAGCTAGTGAGTACAACAAAAAATGTTAGTCTTTTTCAAACCAAGTCATCATCTTTGAAAATACTAGTTTGGAATCAAACATACTATAATAGCATCCACATAAGCACATAAGGATGTGGGTCTGTCCATTGAGCCATAATATCTCTACGTAGTAGCTAGTCACGGTCAACACGTGCCTATATGGGGATAACCACATCTCCCCGTCAAGGTGGGGGAAGCACGAAGCAGTCCACCATACAACGGTTATCTGGAGTGAATGACCTCTTCCCCAAGTCCACTCATGTTGCCTCGGTTTAGTGGGTCGTCAGCCCATTAAACCACACGGTCATAATGGGTACTATCCTCCCCCCACTCTTTGCACCAATTCCTCAACCACCCGTGCATCTAGGTTCCCAATTGCCGAAGCCACATGAACCCGTACACGTCTCAAAGGTTAGGAACCATCATGGTACAAAGTACTATATCTCAAACGCTGGTCCGGACCAAAGCACATACCACAAGGGTCACATATATCACAAGCCATAAAGGCCAAATAATCCAAGCATTTAAGCTCACCAATAAACACATAAGTGTCACATAACTCATAGCTCTTGGGCATAAATGCTCCACAAACAATATCACATTTGGCATCTCAATGCCCAAAGCACACTCTAGGTATAAACATAATTCCATTAACTTAAAATCATAGGTGTTGTTACCATATCAAAACTCACTCCTACATGGAGTATCATGTTTCAAAAAAAAACATCAAGTAAAAGCACGTTATTAACTTAGACCTTCTCCTAAATGGAGCATTGGTCTCATTTGAAAACCTTTATTAAAACATATTATATAATGAATTCACAATTTCACATCCTTAAATTCAATGAGTTTCATAAAAAATTTGCCAAACATATCAAACACATATATGATGACTTAGAAACTTTTATCAAAAGTTGGGTATCCGAAGGGTGTACTCACCTGAGGGTGTGATGAGGATCACAACCCAACCAAACCAAAGCTCAAACACTTGATCATAAGCCCATGATCACAATAAATAAGGTTAACTTGAATAGGTTAACCAAAACCAAGACCTCTTAAGAATATGAGCTCCATATTGTACTTAAACTTTTCGGGTCTTAAAGACTCCATATAAACCTTCTATAACTATTGGAAACAAAACCCAAGCATATACAAGGTCAAAAGGGGTCAAAAACATGTTTTTGGCATGCACAGCCTCGCGCCGCGAGGCACTAAAGCTCACGCCACGAAAATTTCACTAGGAAAATGACTTCATCGTTCAAGAAGGGTCGCGCCGCGACCCGCATATACAGTGCCAGTTTTGCTTTGTTTTCTTTATAAAAACGGCCAAAACCTAAATTTTCCCCAATTCAACTTTTTTGCAGCATACACAACACTCAAAAACACTTCATAACAACAAAATATCAACACTTTAACACCTTTGATCATCAAAACCCCAACTTTATCATTTCTCCCAAATTTTGACCCATTTACTACCATTTTCACAATTTTTCACCATGTAACCAACAAATACAACATATAAAGCTATGATCAAACACAATCACAAGTTAAAACTTACTTGATCAATGATCCAAACTTGTTAACTCTTCCTTTGCTCAAAAACCCAGGCTTTGATGGTAGATTAGGTATTAAAACACACAATATCAACTAGAAACACTATAATCTTCAAGATTACTCCTTGATTTCTTCTTAATACTTGAAACTCATCTCTTGCTCCTCTCTCTCGAAACTTCCAGCCCTTGTGGCTGTGAATTTGACTCAATTTGAGTCAAATGATGATATTTATATCCGAATTTTTACATTTGGCCCCTCTAGTTCCAACTTGCCACTTTTAACCCTTAGTGTTTTATCCAATTTACACACATAACACTTAACTCATAACATCTATAATTACAATTATTTGAAGCTTTAATCAATTGTAATACATTACTGTTTGTACTTCATAACATCTATAATTCCAATTATTTGAAGCTTTAATCAATTGTACTTTATGCTATTCATATTTTACAAATATAATACACGAATTCTTTAGAACAGTGGAGACATCTATTAAATCAATATTAAGGCCATAATAAAATTTTGGAATATTACATAGATGTACCACATTTAACACATTCATGCAGATTTTCAATTTCGTTTCTATATAATAAACAATCTTTGGACAAGCACGTGTTCTTTTGATTTCCAATCCCATTTGGCACATCATTTTTTTTTTGCTTGGTATAATGAAATTGGTAATTTATTGTCATCTGGAAGCATTTCATGCAAAATCTGTAGTAAACCTGTGAAACTTTTATCACTCCAACCATTTTCGGATTTTAAATGAAATAACTTTAGAACGGCGGAAAGTTTGGTAAATTTTGTACAACCAGCGTACAACGGTTTTTCAGAGTCCTCAAACAATTGTTGAAATTTATCGTAATCTTTTTCAGCCACATTATCCTCAAAATCATGAAGCATGTCTTCTAAATTATCACAATCATTCAACATCAACTCTTCGTTATCATCGTTATTTAAATGGGGAAGAACTGTGTTACTATCTAATAATAATTCACCATGATTTGACCAAGTGGTATACTTATCAACAAACCCATTCAGATGCCTAAAAATTTCGTTAGAATTAGCAAACAGACGACAATTTTTACAAACTTACAAACGCTTTCTTTCCCTCTCCTTGTAATCCTCGACAGCTTTCATGTAACTAGACAAATAATCAAGATATATTGTTGAACCACGTGGTATCTTTTACATCTATGTATCACGATCTATCTGAAATTTTAAAACATAAAATTAATATGATGCAGGTATGTATGAGACCAAAGGTGGTCTATCCTAACCCACTTTTTGAATGCATTGTCTCATATGTGAACATGTACTAACAAATTATGTACTTAAGAAAAAATCAGCAGCATTTCCCCGTAACTCCTCGAGTTTGTCTATAAAAATACAAACTTGTAGGAGTAAAGAAAAATGTACTGATTTTTTTTCTTAAATACAGAATCTGTAAATACGCATTCACATCCTAAATGAGACAAAATATTCAAAAAGCAGTCCCAAACAGGGACAATCTGAAATTAACCTCTATTAGATTAATTACAGACGAGTATGCATACTAAACGCTATGTTAAATCTTATGAATGTCAAACAATTGACAACCCGTTCTAAGATAATGCAATTTTACATATTTGTGTGTGTGTGTATATATATATGTGTGTGTGTGTGTATAAGCATATGTATAAATTTGTATAAACTAGATAAATATGATTGTATAAATTAACACAATTGGAATTAGATAAACATACCATAATATTTTCAATGTAACCAAGCAATGTAATCAATTAGATTCCACACAAAGATATCTACAATACATAACAAACAACAAAAATTATCAAAATGAATGAAACATCTAAAAAAGCTATGAATACTTATATTATATATATTACCCTTAAATATTTAATCAAATATACAAAAAATGTAGGTTTTGGGAAGAATTTAATAGATAAAACTTGGAATTTAGAGAGAAATTTATGATTTTTTTCGGATGGGTATATTAATGGAGATAGATAGAGTGATTTAATGAGAAAGAAAAAAAAGTTGGAAGAAGATGAACAAAAGTGGCTGGACTAACCATAAATAAAGAGTTTCAGCCCGGTTTAATAGAAATAACTGGGGTTAAAGGTATGACTGAACGTTAGGCATTAAACACTCCTTGTTTTTGGGGTTAAAAATTTGAACTTTCAGCCCTGGTTTTTTAGTAATAACCGGGGTTAAAAGTTTTGGGGTAGTTGCGCGTGCAATCAACCATTAAATGCATGTAATTAGTCCCGGTTTTTTAGTAGACGAAACGGGGTTAAAATTTGAACTTTCAAACCCGGTTTTTTGTTTAACAACTGGGTTGGATGCAATCTCATTAAAAACATAGTTTTTCCATACCCCTCTTTAGTCCCGGTTATTTTTAAGAAAACGGGGTAAAAAATTTCAAAAGTTTTTGACCCCGCATTACTGTAGTGCACCCGCCCGCACACCTTTTAGTCCCGGTTTTTTTAAACTTTTTACTAAAACCGGGTTTAAATAGAGGGGACTAAAAGTCAGACAGTCAGTTTTGTAGTAGTGGTTATAGATAGTGTTTTTGTCCTTAAATCACAATATATATTTATTTTTAAATATATTAAATATGCTGATTAAAACTGGGAATGGTAGAGAGCAAGATGATTATGGTACACGTTAAAGTCCTCTCTTCAAGCTCTCCCACTCCTAGCCTTTTTGTTGCTTGCATTTTTCAACCTCTTTATAAATGAACAAATCCCCTATGTACTTTAACTTTCTTATAATAACCAAACAACTTTTAAATTGTTATAAATCTATATCTCAACCTAATTGTGAGCATAGAGCGGTTTGGCTGGTTCTAAAGATAAACCGTACCTAAACTGTTCGTTTTTATTCTAGAATTTTCAAATCTGATGGTTTCAATTTCTAACAATTTCGGTTTTACATGTTGGTGTCCTTAATGGTTTGGTTTCGGTTAATAACCCAAACCCACTTCCAAATCTATTTTTAGTTTAAATTGTTGTTTTAGACATTTAAATTGCTATATTTAAGTTAAATTTGTTGCTTATGCCTTCAAAATGCTATTTCAAAAATAAAAGAAGCAAACCTTAAAACTTATTAGTTGTACGCAATTTGGAGACCGTCACAAAACCTAAACTGACATGTGCCAATGTATGGGTAACAGTAGTACGGTGAAAATAGGACTAATGGGTCTCATCAGGACGTCATCTAGTTGACTGTTATTAGATAGTTAATAAATTAATAAAATACTATGGTTTTGTTTAATATAATCCTTATTAAAATAATAGTCCTGAGAGACAAATTTTAGTTATTAGATTTTAAGATCAATGGTTTATATTTAATCTTTGATAATAATTAAAATTGATATAAAGGAGGACAATTCTGACTTTTTGCATATTGGTTCCCACTTTCTCTTTCTTCTAATTTATTTAAAATTAATTATCTCACAAACCGTTAATCGTTACACGAAACAAATTATACCGTTGCGATTCTCGTGTTCCTCTCTTTTATTAGAGAAGTCACTTGATATACTTTTGACAAACTTTTTCTTTATTTTGTTAAGTTGTACTTAAATTTTATTAATGTATAATCACATGTGATTTATAACAATATTACATGTGTTGTTTTATTAATTTTTTTATCTTCTTAAATTGTATATCATTTAACGTTTATTAATCATGAATGTTTGCTTAAAAAAATCAACGTTTGCTTAAAGTCGTTTATACATGTATGTACATATTCAATTTCACCCAATCCAATTGCATTGTTTACCCATGAATGCATATATTGTGTACTAGCAACACCCTATCCCCTCTATCAAAGGTTCAGATGTGTTCTCCTTCGAATTCGATGTCTTTTATATTGGTTCTCGTAATAAGAATGGTTATCATTTGAACAATCCCCTATGCAATCACGTATGATTGAATACCAAATCTCATGTTTTTTTGTATTCAATCACATGTGAATCTGTACAAACTCTGGTGTGATTCTGTACAAAATCACATGTGATTAAATATGCAATCATATGTGATTGAATACCAAATCTTATGGTTTTGGTATTCAATCACATGTGATTCTGTACAAAATCACATGTGGTTGAATACGCAATCAAATGTGGTTGAATACGCAATCACATGTGATTGATTCTGTCAAATATGTGACATAAAAATGCTACATTTAATCAAATCACCTGTAATTATGTGCATGTATAAAAGATAGATAATCACATGTGTTATGAAATAACTAATAACTTAGAATCACTTTCAATTGTTGATTTTTTGTTACTAAACCATAGAATTTCGCCGGATTATCAAACACCAAACTATAATTTTATAAAGAATATATTTATCACACCTCTATGAATCACATGTGATTATACTTTAATAAAATTTAAGTCCAATCTAACAAAATGAGAATTAAAAACATTGTCGAAAGTATATCAAGTGACCTCTCTAATAAAAGAGGAGAACACGAGGATCGCAACGGTATAATTCGTTTCGCACGATTAACGGTTTGTGAGATAATTAATTTTAAATAAATTAGAGGAGAGAGATAATGGGGACCAATAGTTAAAAAGTCATAAATGCCCTCTTTCATACAAATATATCAATTTTGATTATAATCTAAGATTAAATCAGAACCATTGAATCTTAAAATCTAATGGCTATAAATTGTCCCTCAGGACTATAAATTAAATTAGGGCTGTATTAAACATTTCTCTAAAATACTATTAATAGTTATACCATTATAAAAAATATAGAATGTATTCAAATATTTAGTGGGACAGATTCTTAGTTGGGCGGATTTTGGTTAAAACATAAAACGAACCAAAGCAATCAGTTTTTTTCAAGTTTTAAAACTAAACGGTTGGTTTTGATACGATTTCGGTTTCATTAGTGCAGTTTTGTCAATTTTAACGTACAATTTGGATTCGATTTTTCGGTCTTTATGTTCATTCCTACATCCTAATAATAACAAATGATATATAAAAGTAACTTAATGATAATAATAATAATAATAATAATAATAATAATAATTATTATTATTATTATTATTATTTTCTAATTACTTTTTAATGCATCCTATAAATGCTAAGTTACATGTAAGAATCAAGTTGTAACTAAAACTATTAGACTTGTATGCTAATTTTATTTTACTTGACATACTTCTTATATATGCATAAGTTACATGTTGCATAGGAAAGGAATGCTAGATGAGGACATAATTATCCGTATACCGGCGGGATGGATGAATTAGAGAGCGTACGTGAACGAGGGTATTGTGTTGAGGATTAATGTAGGAATTGAGCTTATCACCACCCTTTATATGTAGCATAACTAATCTAACCACCAATGTGTTAAACCAAACAAGATTGGATACCAAATGGAGTACTAATAACATAATTATAGGTTTTGATTCCCTTTAGTTTAGCACAATTTAAAAATTACTAGCGTTTTTACTCACTCGATGTAGCGAGAACACAATATATATGTTTTTTGTATAAGATGTCAATTTAATTTATGCTTTTGAACAAGCTTACAAGAAAAAGAGTGTGGTTATCGATAACATGAGGAGTTTATATACACAAGTTAATTATTTTGAACACTTAAGATTGAAAAATATCATCATATTTTTGCTTATATAATTACATTTTTTGTTTTTAAGCAGTTTAGTTTACCAATAGTCGAATATCAACTTATTTCATTTTTAACCCTTATTTTATAATCATATAAAAGCGTAAAAACTATTAAAAGTTAAAAATATATAGTTTCATATATGACCTTCTTAAACCCTAAATATCGTATTTGTTCACCTTAATTTACAAATATCATATTTACCCTTTATAATATATCAAAATATCAAATTTAACCAAATTTTTTATTTTATCACTCTAAATATTATATAACCATTTCAAATCTTTTTTAATTATAACTAATAAATATTTAACCTTATATTTTTCACAACAAAAAAAATATTTATTATAACCATAATATCCCACATACAAGACATACATCTAACCACTCACACATACTTCCTATGTACAATCCTTTCATGCATGACCACACGAATAAACCACCACATATCCAAAAACACATACTTCCTGTGTACAATCCTTTTAACACTTAACCTTGTTGCCTTTAATTCATATAACGTTAACGATTGATAACTTGTATAAGAAATTAACCACGTCTCTTGTATAATGATAGCATGTTTATGTTATCGCGTGTTCACTCCCCTCATGTCGATGTTTGCACGGTTGGTATGAGTGTTGACGTCATATGTCTTTACTTTTTAAATTCTCATTTCATTCGCGTGTTTATTATTTAATATCTTTGTATTAATGTTTAGTATTTATTATTTTTTAAATAACCTTTTTATCACGCGGACATTTAATCTAATATATACACACACATTAAATTATGTTAGTAATTAAATCTTGATCGTTACTAACATTTAGTTTAACTATTTTGTAACTGATTTATGTGATTTATTGCATATTAGATTCAACCCAAAATTGTGTAATACTTTAAGATATTGTAATATGCATTAGAGGTTATATTACTCAACATAAAATATAATCCTCAAAATCATTTAAATATGCTAGCATAACTTTCTTAACATGCACTTTAAACTTTCTTGGAGACCCACACTAACATCAAATATTACATCTTAACCAAATACTTTAACTTGATCTTTAAGGTTTTAGGTTTAACTTCCGTACATAATAAATAAATGTAGAATTAGGTGTACTTCTAATGGGTGTGTGAATTTTGTTGTAAGAAAACATAATATACAATAAATTAAACATGTCGTCTTAGACACAATTTAAATCTAATACTTGGTTATTTCACGTTACGTAATTTCTAAAATTAAATGCAATTTTACTTTTGCTCAAATCTAATATATGATAAAGTTGCATAATAGCATGAAAGTTATCCTAATGTTTCAATATGGTACTTAAAGTATTTTTTTTAACACATATGACCATTTAGCTCGTTAAAAACGTGTTAATATACCTCTTTTGAACTTACAACCGGCTTAGCCGGTAAATTTATGATTTTTAAATTATAAAATCAGCCCCCTTCATTTCAAGTGTTATGGCATGTTATGAATCTTATCCTAACGTTCCAATATGGTACTTAAAATTTTTTTTTCTTTACACATCATAACATCTTCTAAAAATATCATTTTTTACTCCATTTTTTACTTTAATAACTTCATCTTGGCCTTGTACATGGTCAACAAAGCAAAAGAATTTGCATTTCCTACCAACTCCATGTAACAATTAATGCATTTACAAGATAAATTAGGGCAATTTTCACAAATTTCAATGATTAATTTCATACAAAATGATACCAAAGAATTAGGGCATGTTAGGAATCTTTAACCAGGGTTGTTTCTTGTCCATGGTGTTAGATATTTTATTGGCTTCTCATAGTAGTATTCACTTGGAATCTTTGAATTTGGGTTGGAGTTGTATGACTATGATGAATACATTCTCGCCACCTTTAAGAGCTCCAAGTGAGCAATTCCTCTAGTTTTTTATGCATTACTAATTAAAAATGGTGAGGAAAAATATTAAATTAGGGTTTTTACTTGTTTACCGGCTAACATTTGATGTAAGAGGTATATTAACACGTTTTTAACAAGTTAAATAGCCATATGTGTAAAACAAATACTTTAGGTACCATATTGGAACATTAGGACCACTTTCATGTCATTACGCAACTTTAATAACAGGGAGGTTAGTAGTTTCTATGTCCTCTTTTTATAATCTTTAAATAGTTTTACCCTTTTCTAAAAATTATATTTTCCTTCTTATACAATAAACTCTTTTGTGTTTATATATATATATATATATATATATATATATATATATATATTCTTGAGCACAACGGAAGCAATAATCAATTATAAATGACAAGAATATAAATGCGAGTAAGAAAAGAGTTTAAGGGTTAGAGAGATGCACCAAGATTTATAGTGGTTCGGTTGAACTACAACCTACATCCACTCCTTGACCTCCATCAAGAGTTCTACTAGCATAACATGCAAAAGTCTCCCTAGAACGGAAGAGACCACCGGTTACAATCATTTTTGATATGAATCACCTCACCATGTTCTAATCCAAGAACACCAAACACGAGATTTTCACCGAGAACCCGGAATGCCTCCAATGAGGACTTCCTTGGCTACACCGTAGGACTTTCTTGCCTCCACCGAGTTCTTCAACAAATGCCTTCACAAAGAACTTTTACAAGTGTTTTTCACCGAGAACAAAAACCCAAGAACAATGTGGGAATAGTGAAACCCACATGAACAACAAGTTCTACAACTAGAACTATCACTCAAGAAATGAAATCTCACCAATACCAACAATGGTGTGTACAAATGATTTCATTCTTACAGATCAAGAGGCAGATGAATATGTATTTGAAGCTCTTGTATTTCTCTATGTTTATCTCTCTTACTCTTTATGAGTTGTTGAAGAATAGGTACTTTGATTTTTTAAGATTAAACAACTCAAGAATCACACTTATAAAATATAAAGATGAGAATATTAGAGAGAATTTTTTGTACAAGAAGATGAGTAAAATGAGATATCAAGTATGCAATTTATAGGCATGAGAGAGAAATCTCAAAAGCTGTAAGGAGACCTGACGGTCGCAGCTCACAGTTGACCATGGCCTGCGACTGTGGGTTTCCCACACAACTTTATTTGACAGCTTAAAATGTTACCATTTAAGTATGGCAAATACTCATATTTTCTGTCATAAAAGATTACAATACTCATTAAAATAATATTTTATTGTATACTTTATGCTAGTATGTGTGAGATGAATTCTTTAATCAAGTTAGCATAAATATCAAGGATTATTTTTTGAGATCCAAATGTATAGATGAGAGAGTCCCACCTTAAAAGTAGGCTGTATTTTCATTTGCACAAAGTCTAAGAAGGTTGTATCTTTTATACTTTTTGTCTCTTTCACTTTATTACAATGCCCAATAAATAATACCCACTATAATTTGAATTTAAAATATCCCACACACAATTTTGAAAGAGTGTTTTATCGGTACACTTTATTTGTATTTTCATCTTAATAAAATTTGTCAATTGAAATATATTTTGTTTTTGTTAGTGGCAATTTATTTTATATAAATACATTTCCAAAATAAGTATATCTCTTAAGCACATGGAAAATGATTTATGAAATATGAAAATGCATTCGGTCCGAAAATCGATTTCTATATATTTGTTCGTGTTCGTTCAAAAATTATTTTTAACTAGATGTATATTGTATACGTTTGACATTTGTAAAATTTGCATACTTGATTCCTTTTGAATCATCTCATAATATTTTATTATGTGATCAATGCAAATTTATATTTAATGATTTCTTTTGTCAAACTTATTACTTTCATATTAACTTGGATTTTTATAAATATTTAATATTAAATCCGAATATTAAAATTGTGTCATCAAAATATTTAAATAAATGTTCATTCTTTGATTGCACTAACATAAGCTATACAAGACCAATTTGTTTATGGAATTCAGTTTCTTTATTTATGACTAGATATATGATCATCTATATCTTACTTATGCTTCCTTTATATTGATTAGACAAGATTGGATAATGTTGTTGTTTAGCAAATATACTATGCATCTTCGTGTTGTTATTTATGGAGGTTGCCCCATAAAGATTTATCAAATATTATTTTTGTGACTTGGAGTTCTGTTTTATGCAGGGGAAAGCGGATAAAGTCCAAACTTTGAAGTTAAAAACTATGAAATTGTCAATTAAAGCTTGGAGAAATGAGGTTATGGATAAGGAACGGAGTATCGTTGCTGCTTTAAAAGAAAAGGTAAATGAATCGGAGTTACGTGCCGAAAAAATGCCCTTACAACCAATGAAGTGTAAAATAGGAAACAATAGTGACCGAAGATAAAAGACATGGAATTTGAAAGGAATTTGGATCTCAAACAAAAAAGCAAGACTAAAATGGGTCAACGTTGGTGATGAAATCAGCGCATTTTTTTCATGTAATCGTGAATTCAAACATGAATAGACATCATATCAATGGTCTCACTATCGATGGAGTTTGGGAAACAAGTGATGATACAAGCAAATGTTCTTGGATTTTTCTCCAACAAATTCAAAGAAACCATACCCATTCATCCTAAGTTCATGAGCCAATTGTTTAAAAAATTATTAACGGATGAAAGCAATAGCCTGGAAGTGCCCATTTATGTGGAAGAAATAAAATCAGTAATGTGGTCGTCTGAGGGTGAAAAAGCACGAGGACCCGTTGGGTTTTCGTGTAAATTTATCCCAAAAATTCGGGAGATTGTAAAAGATGATGTAGTGAAAATGGTGAGAGATTTTGAAATAAGTGGTTGATTCTCACATTTATCTCTCTCTTCCTAAAAGTAAATGATCTTCTTTCTCTTAAGGAGTACCATCCTATCAGTCTCATAGGTTCCATCTACAAAATCATTATGAAAATACTCACATGTAGATTGAAAAGAGTGGCAGGAAAGGTCATTAGTCAAGAACAATCATCTTACATTGAAGGTAGGCGAAAATGGGCCTCTAATGTTACACGAGGTGTGTAGCTGGTTGAAGCATTCCAAAAACAGAATTTTACTTTTTTAAAGTCGATTTTGAAAAGGATTTTGGCTATCTTAATTGAAATTATCTCGACTACATTCTTGAACAAATGTGTTTCTGTACCAAATGGAAATCATGGATTTAGGGGTGTTAAAAGTTAGCCAAAGCTTCTATTTTGGTAAATGGATCGCCAATAAAAGAATTTTCAAATACCCGAGGTGTGAGACAAGGTTCCCTTTCTTGTTCAATATTGCTATGGAGGGGCTACATATTGCTATGTTGGAGGTTTTCACCAAAGGGTATTTTCACGGTATTTCCCTCCCTAATAATGGACCTTGCCAATGATGTGATTTTTCTTGGAAGTGAACGACATCAAATGTGGTAAATCTTACTAGGATTTTTTGATGCTTCCATCTTGCATTAGGACTAAAGGTAAACTTTTCTAAACATAAAGATTTTGGTCTTGGTGTGCATAACAATGATGTTTAAAGTTTAGCATCTTTTTTAAAGTATGGCCATGCAAAATTATCATTTTCCTATCTTGGTGTCACCGTTGGTGCGAATACGGGATTAGCAAAAAATTGAAAATCAGTTATTGATAAAGTTAGTTCAAAATTATCAAACTAAAAAGCCAAATATCTTTCTTTCAAGGGTAGGGTCACTCTAGGAAAATCGATGTTAGGAAGTATGCCGTTATAATTCATATCTTTTTTTAGGCACCCTTAAATGCCATAAATTTCATTCAAAATATTCATAGAAGAAAATGGTAATTACAAGATATGTTGGGTAAATCAGAGAAAAACAATTTCACCAAAGAATTTGGGAGGATTAGGTATTGGTTCCTTGAAAGATATAAACTTAACTCTACTCATCAAATGGTGGTGGAAAATCAAGATGGAAAAGGACGCATTATGGAGTAAGGTGATAAAAGCTCTTCATAATATCACCTTTGGGACTCTAAATCTATTGTTGATCCTAGATATCATGGAGTTTGAGCTAATATTGCAAAACTGGGTCTATGCTTTTAAAGCTTTATCTAAATGTGGATGATATGTTTACTAGAGTTGTTGGAAAAGATGAGTAAACAAAATTTTGGGAGGATGGATGGATTGGCTTTACTCCTGTAAAAATTTTATTTCCTAAATTATATGCCATGGAAGTCAATAAAATGTGTGTTGTTGCCGATCGTATACTACTTGCTTCAACTAATGTTGTGATTGGAATTTGGTTTGGGTCAATGATACACAAATGGAGGCTTTCTCAAGGCAGATGGAAGATCTAAAAAAACATAATTCATCATATTTTATTAAATAACGAGGAGGATCAGTGGCGTTGGGAAGGTGATCCGAACGGTATATTCTCCGTTTAAATATTTGAGACAGATTATTAGTAATTCATCAAATTCACCGTATTCGTCAAATTCATCGTTTATGGTTATCTGCTTTTGGAACAAATGCTTACCTCCTCGTGTTAATTGTTTCATTTAGAGGCTTTTAATAAATCACAATCCTACTAAACCAAATTTATGTTTGAGGGGAATTGTGTTGCCGGCAGATCAGTGTAACATTTGTGATAGCGAAATGGTGACTGTTGATCATCTATTTGCTTCATGTACATGTGTTAAAGAACTGTGGTCGTGGATGTATAACTGGTGCAACATAAACAATGGTGAGTGCAATTGTCTTAATCAACTAGTTTTTGAGGTATTGGACAAGCGAAATACTAGTAAAAGCAAAAATTATTAGAAGCGGCAATGAGTAGTGTACTCTGGTTCCTTTGGAAAGCACGTAACAATGTGGTGTTCAATTGGAAGAGTTTCACAGCAGTCGCGGTGGTGGTGGAAGTCCAGTCGTCTTTGTTTACTTGGATCAAATATAAGGCTAATTGTATTTCGTTAAATTGGTCCATATGGTCTTGCAATCTTTTAGCATTATTTTAATTATGTTGTAAACATTATTCTTAGCATCGTGCTAATGTTGATTTTAATACAATTTGTGTTAGCAGTTTATGATTCAAGCCAACTCTAAATGATACGGTTGTAAAGATATATCTAGAGAGAGTAGAGAGAAAACACACACAAACACCTTAGATCTTATTCAATAATGGCTCGACCGATAGTACATTCACTGTGTCATATTCCTATATATACTCATAAGAGTATTTACATGATGAGCCCCTAATGTTTTCTTTTAATGCAAACTTCATTCACAATGTAAACTTATATTTCTATATAATATTTAAACATAACAATCTCCCCCTTTGTATAGAAATAAAAGTTATTGTGTCTCTTTAGCTTCTAATGAATCTTTAGCAATCCTCCCTTTGTCTTATTGTCTTCGGAATATCTTTTCATCTTAAAATTTAAGATGTTGATGAGAATCTTGATCTCGAAAGTAAACTTTGACAACCTTGAACAATCATTCTCTTTGATTATGCAGATATTCTTTTACCATCTGCATTCTATTAAAGCTTTATAGGAATAGAGTTGGCCAAGCAGACCAGGCTAGTAAATCTGGATTAGCAATGGCCCTTTTAGATGTAATTAGAGAAGCACATCAAGATGCACCAGATTGACTTGCTACATATGCAAGATTAGTTATTCTTCATCGAGTAATCGACATAGATCTAGCAAGTTTGGTGGCTATTTATTTTGCATCTTGTATCTGATCATTGCCGAGTAATTAACAGTGCCTCCATTGATCAATTTCAGAATAAACATGTTCAACTGGCCAACTGTAACATTAATTTCTAAAAAACCATCATCACATGTAACCAAAGACTCTATTCACAAGTGAATCATTATTGTACTTGTTAGAATAAAGTTCATAATACTTTCCTTCCGGTCCTTTAGGCGTTGACACATAGTCTTTAGCATGTAGTGGTTTTCAGCATCATCTTTCAGCATTTAGAATCTGACTTGATATATATAAATCTTTCAAAATCAAAGTTAGTATTTCTTAAATCTTTCGAAATCAAAGTCGGATTTTCTTTGACTCCCCCTCAAAACGTGAATCTTGTTTTTCTTGATCAACACAGAATCAACTAATGATTGTCTTTCCCTCATGAAGAAATATCTCCACATTATCACTGCTTTGAAAAACTTAGGCAGCAAACAATTGTTGGAAAATAATATAGTTGACAAATTTTCAGTAGCAAGTATGCAAGTATCTCCCCCTCATGATGATCATGATTTATCCTAAACATCATGCATATGAAATTTCTTTGCATGAAGGTCAGTTGAAAAGAAAGTAGTATTGAGGACATCACTAAAAGGATATGATCGTGAAAGGGTAATTCCAAGAGCACGTAGACTCTCATTAACACAAAAATTTAAAATTGTGTGACCTATGTTCAAAACTGGCATAGCATTTATTCGGGTAGAATTTCCATCTAATCATTGTGAATATCACACAATATATCACTCCAACATGTTCTGATATCAGTTCCACAAACTTGATACTTGTGATATTCCACAACGTGTTCTAAGGAATGAGATATATGGAAAATAAGCTCTAGACTCTATAGTGCATTAAAAGAAGTCGGGGACTGGAGTAACTTGTCCTCCTTGTTTCAATATCAATAATCTCCAAATGAGATTTCAATAGAGATGTGTTAAGTCTCCATGTAAAGTTGTAACAATCATCTTTTAAGAGATAATTGAGTAGCTAGGTAGGGTGAGTGCATTGCATCATTGGGTTGATGATATCTTCATTAATACCAAAACTCAACGAATGAGAATCAGTAGCATATGTGGCTACCCGGATTGAAGTTGTTTAGTAAGGATCTTTCTTTTCTTTTGATCCTGTCTCACCCATAGCTCTCTAAACATTTTCAACTTCTCCCTCAAACTCTCTTTCCAAAATGATGTTAGGACATTTATTATCAACATGAATGATTTTCGAGAAAGTTTCTGTTGAAAACGATTATCAAGAAAGATTTGATCAATCAAAGAATATGAACACTCAAAAATTTATGAAGAATGATTTTATCAAGAAAGCTCAATGAAATTTTTTGATCATATGCACCCCAATCTCAAATTACATCCCTCTCTATTTCAATTTACATTTGCACACTAATTAGTATCCCATGATAATTGATTCTGCTTACCTATTTGACCTAGTAAACCTTACTAAGATTGTATGATAATGGTGAACTCCTGAGGCAGGTCCTTCCGGCTCTAGACCGGCCATAGGAGTAAGTAATTTTCTACACTCTCTCTCTCTCTCATGGTGTCTTTTCAATCACTTGTAGACATATATTTAAGTGACATATGAATGAACGGTTTCTGGAAAAAAATGAAATGAATAATGGAAGGATGCCAGAATGATACAGGAGATACAATACAATACAATAAATGAAATAGGATCTTTCAAAAGACAAACAAGAAATGTATGAAAATAAATCAAAGAATACATACCTTCTTGAAAAAATAACAAAATATGAAAAAATAAAATCTTTTTGTATTTTTGATTCTTCAAATGTTTTTGATTTTTCAAAAGAATTTGAATATAAACATAAAAACTCCCCCTAAATTGATGCATAAAACATGTTTTTCATCAATTAGGATGGGAGAAAATTTTTTGCTCCCCTTGCAAACCAAATCATTAAAACACAATCAATATCAGTTAATGATAAAGTGGGAAATAAGAAACTCAGATCATTAGACTCGGGCTAATGCAGAAAAATAGCAACAGCAAAACGGCCGGGTTGGGTCGATTGGGTAACAGGTCAAAACGGGTTTGGGTTAAAATGGGTTCGGGGCAGAAAGGGTCGCTTTAAAAAAATAAAAATAGGTAAATAGAAATGTGATAAGTTTCTTCTAATTACTATTTTAGGTAACAAACTTTGTTTTAAAAAAATAAAAGATGCATCAAAATCATCTTTTTCTTCATCGAAACCATCATGACACATAGCGGACGATAACTACAAGCAATTGAAAAATATTAGTACACGCAAAGCACCTTTCACTTAAACACTACATGCTAAAATTTCCTTGTTTAGAGAATGTAGGACTTTTATTCAGTCAAGTTACCAACAAATTGTTAACTGCAAATAAAACCTATAGATAAGTGAATAGCAGATAACATGCACCCATAAGAAAAGAATTCATAAAGGTCCCATTCACCACACTTAGATTGGAGCAAGGGAATCAAGTGTTGAATTTGATCATTTAAGTTCCAATGTCCTAGTATGTTTTTTCACTTGAATTGTTTTCTAGTCACTAGATTATCAAAAGCACAATGCAAACAAGAAAAAAACTAAGATAGCTTACACGTTGCAATTAGTACCTTTCTAGTTTCCATAACTCTATTAGTAGCTCAATAATGATTTATGTTCTCATTCAAGAAGAGACTTAAGCAACTTCTAGAAATAGACTATATTAGCAGAAAAATCAAGACCTGCCATGATTGTAGCATACTTAAAGGTGTTCTTGATTTTGAAAGTACAATCATCTTGCATGATGATAACCAATACTAGAAAATCAGCAGTAACTGAAGGAAATCATATTAACATTGGTTTAAGATAGATGCCTATCACTTGTTCAACTCATAAATACAATCCCATAACATAAATACAATCTCATAACATGGTTTAGTCCTTATTCCCATTTGGAACATAGACGCTGAAACACACACATACACACCGATACATATATACACCCAAAGTGGTAACATAGACACTGAAACACGTATCAACCACACACTGAAACACAACCAAACAGAGAAACACGCACATAGACACACATAGAGACACAAAAGCAAACATGAAAACACACTCACACCGAAACCAAACCTAAACCCAAACACAGACACACACTAACACATACTCGTATTTAGAAAATAAGAGCTTAGAAGATAAAGAAAGAAAAATTATAGTGAGTATAGGAGAGAAGGAAGCACCCTAATTAATTGGCCCTAGTCAGTAATCACTCAAAAATAAGATTAACCGCAACAGAGAGAAGAGAGAAGAGAGAAGGGGGCGGCAATCGCAACAGAGGAGGGCAACTTAATCACGACAGAGAAAAGGGGGTGACGAGAGAAAAGGATCGCCAATGGAGGAACACTTCGCAGGAACTAAGTGTTGGTATATGCCCACTGACACTCACGAGTTAATAACACTACTGATGAGGTATAGACCTATTGGGTCACACACCAAGTATTGATTCCGGCAACACGATCAAGCAAAGGAGAGAAAAGGCCAAAATGGGTTTTGGCAGGATAAGACATGGGTCGTGTTCTCGAACACGGGCCGTGTCCAGCCTAACAGGCACGGGGCGTTTTGGCCCAAATCAAGGCCGTGTACTTTGGGCCGACACGGCCGTGTAGTTGAACACGGGGCGTGTCTAGCCTATTAGACCAGGGCCGTCTTGGCCCATTTGAGGCCGTGGACTTTGGGCCGACACAGCCATGTTGATGAACACAATCCGTGTATGTACACTGTAACAGCAGAATTAATAGCCTTAAACACTATGTTTAATGGGGTTTATGTCAATTTATTTTGGCAGACTAAAGGTTACGGTTTTGGGTGCTCTAGAATAGACTTTTGAGTAGTTCAAGTGATTCTTCATGCTATTTTTCTCTCTACTTTGATATTCTTCTTTGTGATCAAGTTTTGATGCACAAAGGTGACAAACACATATTGATCTTGTTGTTTTGGTGATCTACACCAACACACTAGCATTTGGGAATCAACACATCTTGGGGTGGACTACACTAGAGGAGTCCTTGGTTGGATTCTCGCGACTCGACAAAGAATTTGTGCTTTGCTTTGTGGTGCAATTCTTCTTATCTTGTTCATTATATTTTAGTTGCAATTTCATGTTTAGATTTTGGTCCATGAGAAGTATTCGTTTGCTTGGCTTTGAAATTTTGTTCTATATTATGCTTCTGCTACTACTTGATTATGCCAAACGAATACCTTCAGTGGTATCAGAACCATATCTAACATGACTTTGCACTAACGAGTCTAAAAAAGCCATATAAATATTTTTATAAGAAAATTGTTTTCTTGTCATGGTTTTTCGGAAAGACTTTTGTTGGGCTAAAATTGATATATTTGTAGTCCCCATAATATTTTAGTTTTTATATTTATATATTTGTTGTAACTTGGCATGAAGTGTACACAAATATATACTTATAAATGTATATATGAATATGTGTTTCAAAATTGGTTTGGTACACTAATGCATATGTACAAGGATTGTCATTTTGTGCTTTTGATGTTTTAGACAATCTTAACTAAAATATAGATATATATTTGTATCATGGTTTTGTGTGGCACACCATGTTTCATATTGTTGTGTTTGGTTTGATTCGGTAACATGATATGCCCTTAGACCTATGTGCTGTGGTGATTGATTAATTTGGTTTTTGACGACCCGCGTGCTATATTGATGTAATATTATTTATTTATTTATTAGTGAGGCTTGCATGCCGTTTCTTTTATTCCGTGTATTTGTATAAATAGTGTAGGAATGCGACTTGCGTGTCGTTTATATATTCTATGTATTTATAAATGGTATAGAGTTTAAACCGGAGATGTCAGCGGGAGTCATGATGATGACGTCTTGGCGAGAATGAGTCAACACGCTATTGGAGGTGTTGGATTCAGTGGGAGCTCACCCAACGAGACATTACCTTGTCCTTAGGTTTTGGCCTTGTTTTCCCCGTTGTGGCTCACGGGGAAAACGCATAGGATTTTTTGGGCATATTACCGAATTATATTTATTTGCGTGGTTGTATTTTATTTTCTGTGCATGGTTTAGGATTCGCATGCTAGACAATTTTTCTTTAAAATTAAATAAAATACAACGTTTGTTAAAATGGTTAACAATCTCGCGCGAATAGAATTGACAAAGAAAATATAAAGTTGGTATTATATTTAAAAGTGGTTAAAATCATTTTTGTAACACCCAAGGTTAGAAAATCCTTTTATTATATTTTAATAGGAGGTGTTATATGTTTATATAGGTTACCCTTATGATACTAGATGTGTTTTTAAAACTAGAGGGGCTAAAACCGTCAAATTATAAGTTGGATAAGTACAAGGACTTGTTATGTCAATAGTTGAAACTTAAATATATAAATATCACCAACTTTTACTTTTAAGTCAAAGTTTACATTCTTCTCTTCTGCAACCCACGATTTCAAGAGCTAGCATCAGTAACCTTCTCTTTTCTTTGAAGAAACCAGCAGGATCAAGTGCCCTTAGCAAGAACTTAGCAATATACAACTTGAGGTAAGCTTTCAAAGCTTAGTTTTTGTAGTTTTATATGTTAAACACATGATTCTAATGGTGGAATCACGTTAGGACTTCTTTATATGGTTTAGATTAAGTATGTCAGTTGTAGGAGGTGTAGGAAAACACCTCTAGTCGTTTTATGAAGTAAATATTGGAATTCTTGATGAAATCCGACTGTTCTTGGCAAGAACAGTCTGCTGAACTGATATGTACACGGCCCGTGTAGCGGTACACGGCCGTGTAGTAGTTATGACGGTCACAGGGCCATGTAAGGATACATGGTCATGTAGCATAAGTGGTACACGGCCCGTGTAGCGCTACACGGCCGTGTAGTAGTAAAGGCGGTCATAGGGCCATGTAAGGTTACATGGTCGTGTAGTGTAAAAGGTACACGGCCCGTGTAGAGGTACACGGCCCGTGTAGAGTGACTAGACCACACCGGCCATGTTGCCAGCTTAGGTCGTGTACATGACCCGTGTAGGGGTACACGGCCCATGTAGGCCCTATTTCAGATCAGAATGCCTTATGTGATTTATTCATTGCTTATATAGGAGGTGATTTATATAGTACATGTATCAGTGATCAGTGAAGCCTTTCATATTACAGTTATAAGGTGAGTCTTCTAGACTTCACTTCATATCAGCAGCATGTGTAGTTTCATATCAGATTGCTAACATGCTATGTTATATATGTGAATATGTAAGCGTACTGCTATGTGCAGTATGGCTCAGATACGGTACTATACTGTGACCTACGATGCTGCCCTGGGTCTAGTACCAGAGGCTAGCTTTGAATTGCCAGACATGCGTGTATTATCTTCATGTGATTGTATACGTGAGCTCATATGATGTTATGTTTAGATTACTCACTAAGCTCTCATAGCTTATCAGATACTGTTTTTTTAAAATCTTTTGCAGGTTGCAACAAAGGCAAAGGCAAAGCTCCTGTTTGACTGCTTTTCAGTTTTAGAACGATAAACACTTAACGCCCTTTTTGGTGTAAATATTTAACCTTGACAGTACACTAGGTCTGTACTTGTGGGTTTATTTTTTGGTAATAGTATGGTTTTGTTATGAAAACGTTTCCGCTTTTGTAACTCAAATGAATTGAGTGCTTTTATGAAATTATCCTAGTTTTATATCGTTTAATTGAAATTGGGGCGTTACAACTTGGTATCAGAGCCACGCTTTGAGAGATCTGGATTGTGTGAAGCACGGTCTGGACTTGAACCATGGCTTTGAAAATTTTTTAAAACTGGAGGCTTGTACTTGCAGCTTAGTGAGTAAACTAACAGTGTTTATTTATTATATTTTATATGGAGATTGATATGTTATATGCAGAGTCTTTATGACATACGTGATTATATGATATTATTATGATGATACTTGGCCTAAGCCTGTGAATCGGGACTTTTGTGATAAAGTTAAGATCGACGTGTGTAGTGTGTTTAGAATAATATAGGGCCCATATATTACAAACACATGATACATGTTGGAACTTAGTGGAATCATGAAGGATCTTGTGAATCGGGTGAGGGGTACTTGTGATAAAATAGTATACCTGGTGTAGTATATTTAAATAGAATACCTTAGTATGTATAGAAATACTTTGGTTTAAAGATAAGGTATACTGAGTTGTTAGATCTATAAGTATCTAGTTCTTATAGAGGGTGGTGTGATAAAGCTACCTATATCTTAATGCTTTATCTATACGATCAGGATGGTTAACACTAGAGGTTCACGAGCAGCCAATAGAAAGACAGGTGGTCCCAGCCATAGACCAGAGGGTATAGAAACCAGTGTTACTGGCGAGCAGATTCCAATTAGGAATCAACCGATAGAGAATGAGGGAGCACCGGATCTGAATGAATGAATAGTAGAGCCTACAGTACAGGAGACAGTGGCAAGAGAAATTAGCCGAGCGTTAGAACAGAGCATTCCTTTCATTGTTACCCAGGTAGTTGAACAGATAAAAGATCATAATAGGGAAACGATCAGACAAGAGCTGGCAACCAGATTTGCTGCAGGTGGTGAAGGATTTAATCCCCAGCCACAAGTGATTATACGTGATGCCCCTAAGGTTTGCACGTTCAGAGATTTTTCCGCATGTCAACCTCCGTTGTTCCAGGGGTCTACAGATCCAGTTATTAGCCACAGATGGATCTCAAAGATAGAGGGTGCCTTCCATACGTGTTCATGCGCACCTGAGTTTAAAGTAAGGTATGCTACCAACCAGATGCGTGGTGCTGCAAAAGATTGGTGGGATATGGAGGTGAAACAGAGGGGTTACACACAGATTGAGACCATGACATGGGAGCAGTTTAAAGAACTTGTGATAGAGCAGTTCGTTCCCCAGTCAGAGATTGACAAGATAGTTGATGAGTTTCACAGATTGAAACAGACAACAGAGACTGTTCCAGAGATCAATGCTAAATTTATGGAACAAGCACGTTTTTGTCCAGACTATGTTGCAAACGAAAAGATGAAAATGTACAGGTATATGATGGTACTTAAGCCCAGTGTGAGGGAGTTTATTGATGCCAGTAAGCATCAGACATTGAAGTCCATGATGGACGCAGCCAGAGCAAGAGAGTTGGAACTGGAAAGACAGGATAAAGAGAGGAAGGTGATAAAGAAAGCTGCACCAGCATACAAGAAACAGAGGATTGAGCCACCCGTTATGTCAGAAATGTAAGAAGCATCACTTAGGTGAGTGTAGGCTTGGGTCTTCTGCATGTTATAAGTGTGGTAAGCCAGGTCATGTGGGGAGGGATTGTAAGACTCCGTTGCGGGTATGTTTTAATTGTTATCAACCGGGCCACCAGAAGTTTGAATGCCCGAAACTCGCATCAAATGTTCAGTCCACCGGATCGAGACCCGCTCCAGCACTACCCCCACCACGAAGCTCTGGGGTGAAAGATGTGAAGAAGGAAGAAACTTCTAGACCAAAGGGAAGGGCATTCCAGCTTACGGCTGAGGAAGCTAAAACTGAACCAGATGTAGTAACAGGTACATATCTTATCAACAACTTGTCTGCCCTTGTGCTATTTGATTCTGGTGCGAGTAAATCATTTGTATCTGTTTCCTTCTGCAAAAGTTTCAACCAAATGTGTGAAAAGTTAGATTCTCCCCTTGAAGTTGAAATTGCTGATGATAAAACTGTTATTGTATCTGATGTGTATAGACATAATGTGTTAGAAATAGATACAGTTAGATTCCCTATAGAACTTATACCCATGACTATGAGAGAGTTCCAAGTAGTGGTTGAAATGGACTGGTTAGGTTATAACCAGGCTACCATTATGTGTGGGCAGAAAGTTATACGAGTTCATGCCCCAAGTGGGGAAGAACTATCTATATATGGTGATGTCAGAAAGGGAAAATCATGTGTATGTTCAGTGTCTAGAGCCCGAAAGTATTTGCAGCATGGGTATACAGCTTTCTTAGCTTATGTGATAGATATGAAACTAGAAAAGAGACAGACGAGTCTAGATGATGTGAGGGTAGTATGTGAATACCCAGATGTCTTCCCTGAAGACTTACCAGGTGTGCCACCAGACAGACAAGTAGAATTCAGAATTGATTTAGTACCGGGAGCTTCATCAGTAGCCAGAGCTCCATATAGACTTGCTCCACCAGAGATGCAAGAATTGATGAAACAGCTGCAGGAACTGTTAGACAAGGGGTTTATTAGACCTAGTAGTTCTCCCTGGGGTGCTCCAATATTATTCGTTAAGAAGAAGGACGGTACCTTTCGTATGTGTATTGACTATCGTGAGCTTAATAAGGTGACCATCAAGAATAAATACCCATTACCCAGAATAGATGATCTGTTTGATCAATTACAGGGAGCATCGTGGTTTTCTAAAATCGACTTACGGTCGGGCTACCATCAGTTGAAAATTAGAAAGGAAGATATTCCTAAAACCGCATTCAGAACCCGATACGGACATTTTTGAGTTCGTGGTGATGCCGTTTGGTCTTACGAATGCACCAGCAGCATTTATGGATCTGATGAACAGAGTTTGCAGACCGATGTTAGATAAATCGGTAATTATTTTTATTGATGATATATTGATTTATTCAAAGAATCCGGAAGATCACGAAAGACATCTCAGAGAAGTTTTGGAAACATTAAGAAGAGAACGACTATATGCCAAAATCTCTAAATGTGAATTTTGGATTCAAGAAGTGCAATTTCTGAGTCATTTAATTAATCAAGATGGGATTAAGGTGGACCCTATGAAGGTAGATGCTGTAATGAAATGGGAACCGCCAAGGAACCCTACTGAAGTCCGAAGTTTTCTAAGGTTGGCAGGCTATTACCGGAGATTTACTCAGAATTTTTCCAAAACTGCCGTTCCTTTAACCCAATTAACTAAGAAGAATGCCGAATTTATTTGGGGTAGTGAACAGCAGTCTGCTTTCTCAACTCTTAAACAGAAGTTATGTGAAGCACCAGTTCTCTCTTTACCAGAAGGAGTTGAAGATATGGTAGTGTTTTGTAACGCTTCTTATCGTGGATTGGGTTGTATACTGATGCAGAAAGGCGGAGTTATAGCTTATGCTTCACGGCAGTTGAAGCCACATGAAAGTAATTACCCAACTCATGATTTGGAGTTAGCAGCAGTAGTCTTTGCACTCAAGATATGGAGGCATTATTTATATGGCGTGAGGTTCACTATTTATACAGATCATTAAAGTTTGAAGTATTTCAAAAATCAGAAGAATCTTAACATGAGACAGAGGCGTTGGCTAGAATTGTTGAAAGATTATGATTGTGATATACTCTATCATCCGGGGAAGGCAAATGTGGTAGCTGACGCTCTGAGCAGAAAGTCGGGAATGGTGCTTGTAAAGAACCAGTTTTTAAAGATGACAGTCACGACGCCTATCATTGATGTTATTCGAAAAGCTCAATTAGAAGCAATTAGAGATGAAAACCATAAGTCTGAACGAATTAAGGGGCAGGTAGTGAGTTTTGTTAAAGACAGTCGCGATGTATGGACTCGCTATGGTCGTATATGGGTGCCGGTTTATGGCGATGCACGTCAGACACTTCTTAGTAAAGCTCATAAGTCTAGATTCTCCATTCATCCAGGGGCTACTAAAATGTATAAGGATCTGAAGGTTGATTATTGGTGGCCAGGCATGAAACGTGATGTAGCCAGATATGTAGAAAGATGTCTTACTTGTTTGCAAGTGAAAGCCGAACATCAGAAACCTCACGGGAAGTTGCAGCCGTTAGAAATTCCAGTCTGGAAATGGGAAAACATTACTGACCTGATTACCAAATTACCTAGAACCCCACGTGGTTATGATGCTATATGGGTAATCGTAGACAGGTTAACCAAAAGTGCTCATTTTATTTCCATCAAAGAGACTTGTCCTTCAGAAAGGTTAGCAGATGTTTATGTTAAAGAGATTGTGACTCGCCATGATGTAGCAGTTTCAATTGTATCTGACAGAGATACCAGATTTACTTCTAGATTCTAGAGTAAATTTCATGAAGATCTTGGAACTAGATTACATCTCAGCACAGCATATCATCCTCAGACAGATGGCCAAAGCGAAAGAACTATTCAGACTCTAGAAGATATGTTGCGGGCATGTGCTATTGATTTCGGGGGAAGCTGGGATTCGTATTTACCTTTAGCAGAGTTTTCATATAATAACAGCTATCATTCCAGTATCAGGATGCCCCCGTATGAAATGCTTTATGGTAGAAAGTGCAAAACTTCGGTATGCTGGGGTGAAGTGGGTCAGAGAGAGTTGGGCAGTACAGAAATAGTTCAGCAAACGACAGAACAGATTTAACTTATCAGAGACAGATTGTTAACTGCCCGGAGTAGACAGAAAAGTTATGCAGATAGACGCAGATCACCGCTTGAGTTTCAGGTGGGAGACTATGTATTGTTGAAAGTATCGTCGTGGAAAGGTATTATCAGATTCAGAAAGAGAGGAAAGCTCGGTCCAAGGTTTATTGGACCATTCAAGATTGTTGCACGTGTGGGAAAGGTTGCTTACAGATTAGAGCTACCAGCTGAATTGTCTCAGATTCATAACACCTTCCATGTATCGCATCTCAGAAAATGTTTAGCAGACGAGTCTGCAATCGTACCGTTGGAAGATGTTACCATTGATGATAGACTGAATTATGTGGAGCAACCTATAGCTATACTAGAAAGAAATATTAAAACCCTACGTAATAAACAGATTGGACTGGTCAAGGTTCAGTGGAAGCACAGAAAAGGCTCAGACTTTACTTGGGAGCCTGAACAGGAAATGATGCAGAATTATCCAGAACTCTTCAACAATTGATTTCGAGGACGAAATCATTTCAAGTGGGGAAGAGTTGTAACACCCAAGGTTAGAAAATCCTTTTATTATATTTTAATAGGAGGTGTTATATGTTTATATAGGTTACCCATATGATACTAGATGTGTTTTTAAAACTAGAGGAGCTAAAACCGTCAAATTATAAGTTGGATAAGTACAAGGACTTGTTATGTCAATAGTTGAAACTTAAATATATAAATATCACCAACTTTGACTCTTAAGTCAAAGTTTACATTCTTCTCTTCTGCAACCCACGATTTCAAGAGCTAGCATCAGTAACCTTCACTTTTCTTTGAAGAAACCAGCAGGATCAAGTGCCCTTAGCAAGAACTTAGCAATATACAACTTGAGGTAAGCTTTCAAAGCTTAGTTTTTGTAGTTTTATATGTTAAACACATGATTATAATGGTGGAATCATGTTAGGACTTCTTTATATGGTTTAGATTAAGTATGTCAGTTGTAGGAGGTGTAGGAAAACACCTCTAGTCGTTTTATGAAGTAAATATTGGAATTCTTGATGAAATCCGACTGTTCTTGGCAAGAACAGTCTGCTGAACTGATATGTACACGGCCCGTGTAGCGGTACACGGCTGTGTAGTAGTTATGACGGTCACAGGGCCATATAAGGATACATGGTCGTGTAACATAAGTGGTACACGGCCCGTGTAGCGGTACACGGCCGTGTAGTAGTAAAGGCGGTCATAGGGCCATGTAAGGTTACATGGTCGTGTAGTGTAAAAGGTACACGGCCCGTGTAGAGGTACACAGCCCGTGTAGAGTGACTAGACCACACTAGCCATGTTTCCAGCTTAGGTCGTGTAGCATTGATGGGACACGGCCTGTTTAGGGGTACACGGTCCGTGTAGGCCCTATTTCAAATCAGAATGCCTTATGTGATTTATTCATTGCTTATATAGGAGGTGATTTACATAGTACCTGTATCAGTGATCAGTGAAGCCTTTCATATTAGAGTTATAAGGTGAGTCTTCTAGACTTCACTTCATATCAGCAGCATGTGTAGTTTCATATCAGATTGCTAACATGCTATGTTATATATGTGAATATGTAAGCGTACTGCTATGTGCAGTATGGCTCAGATACGGTACAGTACTGTGACCTACGATGTTGCCCTGGGTCTAGTGCCAGACATGCGTGTATTATCTTCATGTGATTGTATACGTGAGCTCATATGATGTTATGTTCAGATTACTCACTAAGCTCTCGTAGCTTATCAGATACTGTTTTTTTAAAATCTTTTACAGGTTGCAGCAAAGGCAAAGCTCCTGTTTGACTGCTTTTCAGTTTTTGAACGATAAACACTTAACGCCCTTTTTGGTGTAAATATTTAACCTTGACAGTACACTAGGTCTGTACTTGTGGGTTTATCTTTTGGTAATATTATGGTTTTGTTATGAAAACGTTTCCGCTTTTGTAACTCAAATGAATTGAGTGTTTTTATGAAATTATCCTAATTTTATATCGTTTAATTGAAATTGGGGCGTTACAGTTTTGACACTTACTTTGTTAATTCACAAAAGGTTTTTATAAACCGGAAACAAAATCCCGTTTTTCAAAACGTAAATCGCGCACCATCCGTAAAAAGACACCACCTGAATCTAACGAAGCAAGGATGATTGTCGATCTAAGCACGAGTCATTCCTTGTGTATTTGTATGGAAGGTGAGTGGGGTAACTCGCATGATTGGTTGTCGAGCTAAGCACGAGCCAATTAATGGTCTAGAGTGCCACCCGTGTGTCTTGTCGGACGATTTACAATTTTAGTATATCATTCTTGGGTAGTTGTCGAGCTAAGCACGAGCTAAACAAAAATTATATATTAAGATTGGTGTAAGAAAGGGGTCAAACATGCCAACCGACATAATGGATGTCAATGGATCCCGCAAGTGTCTAAGAGTTGTAATATAGATTACAATTGGTAAAATGGTTGCCGGCCTTCGCCACGTGATCCGTGGTGAACCCATTACGGTGTGAGGTGAAATAAGGTTCTTAACCCTTGTTACAAATAATTGTTTTGTTTAAAACTATGGGTACCTATTCTAAAACACTCGACTTGCTAGGCTCGCGAGCCTAATCGAGCTTGTATAATATAACTATTTTACCCTTTTATATTTAATTAAATTATTTTTATACCTATAGTATATTAGGAATTGTGAAGAAAAAAACCCTAAACCTAATTGTTATCTACCCTCATTTCACAGCCTCAATACCTCTCGGTGTCAGCAACACAGCCCCTCAAAGCGGCGACGGGGCGACGCCTCGACCCTTCCTTCTCGACTACCGACTACTCGTTCACGGTTTGCCTAATCTCCGTCAACCGCCGTCCGTGACGTCACTAAAGACTAAAGAGTGGTAATCGCCTATCGAAGTTACTAAAGAGTGGTAATCACTAAAGAGTGGACTCGTTCACTAAAGCCATGGCGACCGAAGACTAAGGAGTTTCTTCCCGGCGGCGATTGAAGACTAAGGACCGGTAATCGCCCATCGACCGTCGTGGTGCCATCCGTGAGTCCTCCAATCACTGCCATTTCTTAAAGGCAGACAGAGGTCCTCCAATCACTGCCCAAATGCAAGAGCTGATAGATGCTGCAAACGACAATGCAGATGATAATGATGGTGATGAAAATGATGATGATGGTGATGATGTTGCTGATGAAAGCCACACTGGCTCTAAGGATGATGATGATGATGCTGGTGATGGTGATGCTGGTGATTTTGCTCCTATCAGTCCAATGGAGTTAAGTCCTCTTGGTGATGATGGTGATGCCCAAGAACAAGAGATCTCTGAGCAACTTCTGGAGCTCATTGACAGAAGTAGGCACATCATGACCCAAGGTATGGACAGTACTGATTCCACCTCTGAGGATATTCAAATGGTCGTCCCAACCTTTGATAGCCCATCCTCATCTCTAGTCCAAACACCACTCCAACAGCCAAGCTCTAGTGAACCTCCTGTGGTCACTAGTTCTACTCCTATCCGTAGCCCCATATATACAAGGTCACCAGAAGTGACTCATTATGAGCGCCTTGAGGGAGTGCAATCCACACCTCTGACCTCAACTCCAATTACCCTTCCTCATGTTGAGGGGGAGCAATTGGATGTTGCAACCTTTGAACCAGTGGATGTATCCTCACAACAGGATACATCTGTAAATAAGGGACTTAAACCGTTAGCTGAGACAACCTCCCAAAACGTTGATCTCATTGAAAGACAGACCTCAACCCAAGGTCACATTGTGTCTATCCCACAATTGAGTTAGCCCATACCATCTACATTCTCCCAACAGAATGTGGATCCAATAATGGATTCCCTGTTATTGAGTGCATCCCACACTCAGTCCACTTATCTTGCACCCATCATTGATTCTATTCTTACACAAGCACAGCCTGCCAATGCTAGTGGTACAAACCAACCACTTGCACAGGGCTCAACTCTCTTTCCCAGTGAATTTGAGCTTATACACCAAGGCTCAAATGAAGGAACACAAACCTTACCCAACTTCTTTGAACCTCTATCTACTCCTTCCACCTCTACCCCATCTATATCTATCCAAACCACAAACCTTACCCTTATCCAAACCATAAACCAGAACATTGATCACCTAAACCAAACCTTCCAAGCCTTCCAAACCCAAACCTCTACTCAACTGTCTAGACTTGCAAAAGGCATTGAGCTACTCAAGACCCCACCCCAACCCTCCCCTGCACCCATTGATCTTACCCCCTCCTAACCAAAATAGACCGTCTTTCTACCCTTCTTCCCTCTCAACCACAAATTCCCAGCCTACCTCAATCTACCATATCTACCCTAAACCAAACCATATCCAACCTCCTATCCTAACTCCAAACCCTACGCCCCATAAACCCCAACATTTTTGTACCCATTCCTGACCAACTACTCCATATGCCTTCTTTTCTCAAAGGCATCCTTGATGACATAGAAACCTTAACAGAACAATCCAGAATGAGTCATCTCTCATTATGGAAAGCTATCAAAGATCTCAAGGATGACCTCTCTCTTCAGCTTTCTAAAATATCCTCTACCCCTTCCTCAACCCATACCCATACCCCTGCCCCTACCCCAACCCATAAGCCTACAGCAGGTGACTCCCCTCCTCCTTTTGATGATGCCAAAAAGGGGGAGAAATTCTCAAGTTCTTCAAGGGAGGATGATCCTGACTCAGAGGAAATTGATGTTGCATATTCTGAATCTGCCACAAAAATATTGCAGTAGGAAGCACCCACAGCAACAGCTCCTCCTTCTCTCAAAAGAAAAGCACCTTCTGAGGGGGAGCAAAGGTTTCCCAAAAGGCTGAAAAGGATGGCAAACAGGCCAAAGCCTAAAAGAAAAGTTGCTGAGGGTTGCTCTCCACAAATCAATATAGAGTCTGATTCTGATGATGAGGATGATACTCCACTTTCTGACATCCTCGAAGAAGAAGACAGAGCCCTAAGCCATCTGCTCCACCAGTCCAATCAACCCCATCAGTCCAAAAGGCTTCAACCTCTGCTCCTAAGGATAAAGGCAAACAAAAGATGACAGATGAGCAAGTTGAAGCAGATGCTCAAATGAAAAGGGAGCTTGCTCTTAAAGAACAGGAAGAAAGGGAAAATGCTCAAATGGCTCAAGCATTAGGTGTTTCAGTTGAGGAAATCTACCAAGCCAAAGAGCTAGCATATCAGCAAGAGCAAGAACAAAGTCAAAATCAAGCTGCTGCTCAACACAAATTGGCAAAGGAAAAATCTCAGGCTGAACTACTCAAAGCTAGATCCCATGCTGATGCCATCAAAACCCTCTTCAACCTTGATTTATCTGTTCCCATCAACCTAAGTCAACAAAGACTTCATAGCTTCAGAGAAAGAATTGATATTCTGAGAAACAGAACAGAACCAACTCCAATGACAAGAGCCACTGTCCATAAAGGTGATGGTGAACCCTACCTCAAAGCAATAAGACAGAATAACTTCAACAGCTCTGAAGTTGTATCCTATGAGAGGTGTCACATATATGGGTTCACAGAATTAGTTGAGATCTTGTACCTTCTCTTCAAATCCAAATCAAAGCTCAAAGTTCAATTCATTCAGAAAATTCAGAATTGGATAGCTCTAGCTGTGTCACAAAGGGCCTTCACTCCAGATGACTATTACAGGCATGTGCACACAGTTGATAATCTTCATAAGAAAGGCTCCAAGCCCTTCAAACCATTTGAGCTAAGAGAGGTACTACCCCAGCATGAATTCCTATCAGATTTTGAGGGTCTCAACACATCTCTTCCACTAAACATCACTCCTGAGCTGTACAAGTTTATAATTATGCCTGTTGAAGGTATATTCTTTTTGGACAGAGCTGGCACATGGAGATTCTTTAGACAGTCTGAAATCCTTAAAGCTAGCAAGAAGTTTCTATTTGGGCTGAGGATATCTACAAGAGGCAGAAATGGAAATGAAAACTTTGAAGCCCTTGTTCAAGTCCAGTGTGAAGTCTTAGCTGAAGTTGATCCCCATGCCAAAGATTTTGAAGTTAAAGAAGAACCATGGTGGGATGATTGAAGACTGATTCTAACTCTGAAGATTTTGTTGTTATTTAGTTGATTGTACAATATAGTATAGTTAGTAGTTAATCTATGTAATCACTTATGTACATTTCTTTATTCTGTTATTTCAAGTTATGTTTATGTATATCAGAAAATCAAAAAAATATAAAAATGAAAAAATGAAAAGATACCACAAAAACAGAACAAAATGGTACAACACAGAAAAAGATTCCACAAAAACAGAACAAAATGGAACATTAGAAAAGAGCTACCAAAAACAGATAGCCAGGTAGCCAAATGTACTTAAAAGTTTAAATCTTTTGTAATTCGAAGTCAAACTGATTCTTCAAAAAGAAAAAGGTTTTGTCATCATCAAATAGGGGGAGATTGTTGGGGAGATAATCACTTCACCCTAATAATCAAATAGGGGGAGATTGTTGGGGAGAAAAAGGTTTGGATGTTCCCCGTCTTTAATTAGAAGCATACATCCTTAATTCATCAAATACAATAGCTATAGGTTTGAGGTTTGTTTCTATTTGATGAATCTAGTAGAAGTTGTAGTTTATGAATTAATGTTATACTTTATGTTCAATTGATTTCTAAATAGTAGCTATGGATTTGGTGAATCTAGTAGAAGTTTTAATGTTATAGTTTCTCATACAGCAGCTATAGGTTTTGTGAATCTAGTAGAAGTTGTAGTTTGTAAATTAATGTTAAGTTGTAGTTTGTGTGTAACATCCGAAAACCCGACCTAGATAGCTCGTATCAAAAGAGAATTTATGGAGTTACGTATGACTAGAGACATGTCTGTGGATGATTTAATCAAACAATTTAATGAGAGATTGCTTTTTGTAAAGAAATGGGTGCCTGATGAGGCGTCAAAGATACAACACTTTGTGGCAGCTTTGCTTCCAAAATATCAAAGTACTACCAGATGGGCTAGTACACTGTCACAAGCATTTACCTTAGCCAAGTCGGCTGAAGATGATTTAAAGACTAGAGATAGAATGAACCGAGATCATATTTCTGAACAAAAAATCCGATTGGAACAATATAACGTCGAAAAGCAAAGAGGGCAGGGTAGCCAGAGTAAAGGAAACTTGAAACATAGACTTGCATTTGATGAATCTAATCAATGAGTGTCACGGTGTGGGAAGTGTAAATCTCACCACACATGACCATGTATGCTTCAGACCATGCGGTGTCTTACATGTGGGAAGTTTGGCCATGAAATGAAAGAATGTCGTTTTTCATGAAAGGTATGTTGGATCTGTTTTGAAGAAAATCATCGAGCAAGAGATTGTAAAGTTAGCAAGGAACTAGAGTCAGGGTCAGGAGTTGTTGTAGGTGGGGGATCCTCGTCAGCAAGTGGATGAAAGAGAAAGAACCCTACTGTGCAAGAGGGTAGAATTTTCAACATGATGGTTGATGATATTTGTTGGGGAGATAATCACTTCACCCTAATAATCAACTCTGCCTATCCTTAAACATAGAATTTGATGATAACCAAAACCTACATTCAGTATGACTTAGAAAGAATTCAAACATGTGTTGTTTGAATCAGTTTATGTAAAAATATGCTAAGTATGGAACCATCAGCTGAGGAAAATAAGCCATCAACTTAGCATCAGATCCTACTCAAAGTATCAGCCAAAGGATATCAGCCAAGGAGCATCAGATGAAGAATACAAGTAAAGAAGACCATCAGCTGAGGAAAACAGTCTATCAGCTGAGCAAAATTGTTGCTCAGCTGATGAAAATATTTCATCAGCTGAGTAAACAGATTGATCAGCTGAGTGCCTACTCTATCAGCTGAGTGAACAAATGGATCAGCTGAGGCCCAGAGCATCAGCTAAGTAAGTCTATCTTTACACAAGTCATCTCCCCTTATAAACTGATGTATTTGATTGATCAGCTGAGCATTCTTGATCAACTAATCATACAAATACATGAGCTTATGTTCTCCTAAGTTTACTATTGATCAGCTGAGCAATATGTATCAACTGAGTCCTAGCAAAAAGTGATCAACTGATATATTTTGTCAAATGAGTAGTGAATATCAGAGTTCCTAGTACAATCTGTTAGCAGAGTCGTGAAAAATGTCAAATCTACTTTATCTTTTCAGATTGTAAATTATATATAAAGGCAGAACATGTGTTGTTCTATTATGCCTTAGATCTTTGTTTGTAAAAGTAAAAATGCACTTTTTAGATATGTGTGTTATGTATGTATGTATGTGTGTATACGTGTGTGTATGTATATGTGTGTTATGTATGTTATATACTTATATGACTAGCCCATGAAAAAAACTAGGCCCAATTGCCTGGTCCAATTGCCGGAAGTTTGAAAGGGAATATGGGAAGCTCATTGGCTAGACGTTTCGATTTCCGTCACCACATAATAACTTTTTTTAATTAACTCACCGGACACTTAATCACAAACTATGGGAAGTCTGAACATTAGATACTTAGATTTGGATTAAAATGATTTCAATAGTTACTCTATTAATCTGGTCAATTGGTCGATACTTAATGCTCGAAAGGTTGAACAAACTATGAAAACGGATGATTTGTAATTTTGGTACAGAAAACATTGTTTGGCTTGATTTACATACAACTGTGCCGAGCATCTAGCGTTGAAGTTTCTTAATAATACTTCAATTTTTTTCATTCTAATTGTTAATTTCTAATTCGCTATTACGTGAACCTTGTATTTATCACTTTAAGGGCCCCTTTAAAATCTTTGCCCAGGACCCTAAAAATAATTGAACCGGCCCTGTTTGATATTCAAATTATCTTATCTTTCTTGGTAATTTACCCTTGTATCAACCATAACTTTCAAATTATCAAATCGTTCTTTACAAAACATAATTTTAATATATATTTTCACTTGCAGCCCGACCAATGCATTTACGTTGTAGAGCTTACATTCCAAGCTAATCAAGGTTGTAAATAACGTTCGATGGAGCATGACATCATGGTTAATTCTCAAACCTTGAACATGACAAAGTCACGGTATTTCTTAAAATGTGACGACAATTTTATATATATATATATATATATATATATATATATATATATATATAATCATACAAAGAAAAATAAGAAACATCTAATTATAGATTTAAACATAGTGTCATTTTTTTCTTTGTTTTGGTATACTCAACCATCCTTATAACTTCATAACCATATATATTTGATCGATATGACACCATACTTTTATCACACCTCAAAACACACAGCTTACAGCAGGCAAATATGCGTCAAATTAGGTCTTAGCATACGTCAAGCCTTACCTTGGTGTGACATCATGGTCAAACTTCAAACAGTAGTTTTTCGTGATTCGTATGTTCATTAAGAACCTTATCAAACAGAGTTATTCAAAACCAATTTCATGTACGCCGTGTTCTCAAGTTTGTTAAGGAAAGAAAAGAGTTTTGTTCTTAAGTTTCATTTAAGGAAAAGAAAGGAAATTGAGGAATTTGAAGAGGGAGTTTAAGCTTATTTTGCTCCCAAATCAATCCTCCCAAAATTGGTTTTGGGAATGATTTGGAAGAAAAAGACTTCCTTTCCTTCCCTTTCTTTTCCTCCAATTATTAAACTCGAGAACAGAGCTATAGAGTCTTTGAATTATTTGATCCATTGAATCAATTAACACTAAGAAACCCTTGTTATGGGAAGGGTTTATATCACGGAACAGTAATCAAGTTTGAAAACTGTTCCATCAAGATCACTCATTGGTTATTTCACAATCTGAAATAAAGGAGTGATCTTAATAGAACATTATTCAAACTTAGTTACTATTCTATGATTTTTCCCTATGGGAAAAGAAACAAGACAATGAAAAGGACGTACATGAAACATATACCTCGTACAACACCACATTTACATACCGAAATTGAACAGAATCTTGATAAAACCAAACCACACAAACCAAACAAATCCAGGTTATTTAAACATGAATGTACCATTAACAATGAATAGATCAAAAACCGAAAGAAAAAAAAACTTTTAACAGAAATAAAATTTTCAATATATGCATGCCTCTAAGCCGGTCAGCGTGCACTTACAAGAAACGGATGCTGGCAAACTCCACATTCGATGGTCTCGGATCCCGAGCTGGGAACTTGAACCTGCAAATTTATCAAATTAACAACAGATTAGCATAACATTAACTAGATTTGGGTTTTGTTTCATGTCTAATGGGTCAAAAGCTAAAGATTTAACTGAAAAGAAAACCAGTCAAGTGGGTCACAAATCTTACAAAGTGCATACAACTTCCCAAACATTTATTTAGAAAATAGTTAGGTTTGTAAATTTATAGCTTTTATTGTCACATCAGGCACAATTAATACTTATAAAACGCATAATATGGATATAAATACAAATATATTAATGGAACATATTTGCGAACCTGCAAGTGAACGGTACACGTGGGACAGGCAACTTCTTTCATCCGTCTGCTAGACACATCGGACTTGGAACCTGTTCACTCGGATTTTAAAATTTTGTACGGTAAATACATCAAATTAATCTTCATTTCCTGTAATTTACACTCAAAATACACAAGTACTACTTTGCCTTCATATTAATCAACTAATATACAAACTAAATACATCTCCATTTAAAGTTTCAAGCATGACATCAACAATTCCAAGTTCCAACCATCAAGATGTCAAATGACATAAGCAAACTTGGTGCTCTAAATTGTAAATGAGTTGAAAATAAATTTTGGCATATTAATAATAGTCAAGTATGAATATTATAATAGAGGCAGGGATTAAGAGTGGAAATTTATCTAGAAAAGTGTAACTTGGAGGAGAATAAATCACATTCCATAGTTATATGAGTTGGGTTGACTTTTCAAAGGTAGGGGTCGACGGAAAAGCAATACTAAACAACAAGAGGGCTATACAAGAGGGCTATTTACGAGGGGAAAACAACTGTGGAAAAAAACTAAAAGAAAGAAAGAAAAAAAAAGCAAACACGATACAAAAAGGTACTACTTGAACAAAATATGGTATGTAAAGGTAGATCATTCACTATACCTGATGATGATTTGTGATTTCTTTCCAACTCTTCCTGTATAAAAAACAAGACATTAGATATTTAGATGCTTGGCAAAGCATGCTAGTAGAAATTTCTGGAACTCTTCTGTGTTCTTCTCTTATCAATCCAATACAACCTTTCAGCCTAGTTCTTTGTTTTTTTTTTTTAATTTTGAGATCTTATTTAAAAACAAACATCTGAAAGGTTCATATATTGATTCTAGATCTGGATATTGTGTTTCATTAACCAAACTCAAAATTAAGACAATGCAGAAGCAACAAGTATTAAAATGCACTCGAAAATCTTGAAAGGTAGAGAATAGTAGTTATGACTTGAAATTGACCTGAAGTTTCCTTGCAAGATCTTCATGACTCTGCAATCCAGATGATCTGCTAGCAGCAGCTTCCTTTGCACTGTTCAACCGATGAGTAACCTCCAACTGGAAATAAAAATTAAATTTTTAAAAGTTTAAGAAATAAATCATACATGAAAGGCAAGTTGGACAGTAGTGCAGAAAATGTAAAAGGATATACTGAAAAAAGATATTTAAACGGAATTACAAAAGCATACCATGCAACGATCACAAACACGAACTTGAGGAGCATTTTCCTCAGATGTAAGAGCAATTCTTCCATGGGTGCACTTGTCACAAAAGATATCTCCACAGTTCCGGCAATGATGCTACATAACATCCAGAAAATGTAACTATAAACCCAACCAATGAAGAATCACAAAAATCACTTGCAAAATTAGAAGAATGTTCCTCTAACCTTCCTATTAAAAGCACTAAAGTCTGATCCACACCCAGTACATTTTGTAACAGCTTCATCAGGTACCTACAAAATATTGAAAAATAAGCCTTAATAAAATTCACAATTCCAAGCAGCAACAACAAAAACAGCAATACCCAATCCCATAAGAGTAGTGTATGGGGAGGTAAGATGTAGACAATCATAACCTCTACTGTAGACAGACTGCTTCCCATAAGACCTTCGGCTTAAAAAGAGACAACACAAGAAGTGTCATCATTTTTTTGAAAATTTTTTAATTTTAAAGTTAATTATTATTATAAGTATTTATAAGTTCATTAACATATTTACTTATATATATACACATATACATAGTGGAGGGTCCAAACAAGAAATGTCTTTCGTGGGAATACTAGGAGACCAATCTTGGCCCTTGATTAAAATAAATCAATGGCTGATAATATTAAAGGCTCGTTATTAATGAGCTCATTAATGAGTTATTAATGACTCTATAATGAGGAGTATTTTAGGAAAATCAAGTCTCGCTTATTAATGAGTCATACGGACGCTATTCACGGTTGGGTAAATATATAAATGACCACAATACCCCTATTGATGAGTCATTAATGATGTTACAAACAGTTCTCGCAATTCTCACACAAAATATAGTTCTCATTTGAACTTTTCTCTCCCTCTATGTGTGTGTGTGTGTATATAGAATTAAAAGCTATGAATGATAATTGAAGTGAGGATATAGAACTTAGAATTTAAATGCATTAAAATTATAACTGATTGTTTATCTATTTATTAACTCCAAGCAAGATCTTCCAATAATTCTTAATTAAAAAACCAATATTAATGAGTTTGCAAAGAGCACATTTTTGCGAAAGTTTTGCAGAAGTCTTACCCAATGATCTTTTTCCTCATTTGGGGGTTTGATTATGTTCATCCATTCACCCAAACCTTTTTTCTTTTCAGTTGACTGCTCAGTAACTTTAACAGCATCAACAGGCCTGCTTCTCCCACCCATCTCCTTAACCTACAATTTCCAATATGCAAGAAACAGAAAACAAAAACTTTTCACACACTAAGAATTGATTATAAAATTATTAAAGATAAGAATAAAACAAATTCTTCAATCTGCAATTTCTGACCTGTATAGTTGCTGCTGTTACTGTGTCCAACAATGTGTTTGTAGTGTAACTGTTTGATTGCAGCCTTATACGCCTAGGCTCAATGTCTACAGAACTCTTAGACCAAAATGCAAATGTGGACGAATCATACACCTACACAGTATACATACATACATACATACATATATGAAGAACCATTTTAGTTATAAATGGTAATAAGAGTGTAATAAAAAGAAAATAGGGAAAGAACATACTTCACATCTCGTTACTGTGTCAAGAGGATATATTCTCAAAGTTCGACTCGTAGAGGGATCAAGCATTCGGATTCCATCCAATCCAATCTGAAGCCCACGTAACAAAAATAAATAATAAAAAGCAACATTAAGATTCGCTTTTAAATAAATGAGGAATTAAGCTAAGAGATTGTGCACTATCACATGGAAGGCTACAAGAAATAAGGAAAATAAATATCTTTCAAAACAAGAAGTCTATGCATGCATTTAATACCACACAAATTAACTGGTATTCCAACTCAAAAAAGTAAGGTAAATGAAATAGGTGCAACCAAGTGATCTAAGCGGGATATAGTACAAGAAGGATAATGCTTGATACTTCGAAAGTTAATAATTCTATTTGAAATTCAGTTTCTATATAACTATATAACTAATATCATATGAAAAAACAGTCAACAGAAAACTTGGCATAAAACCATGCTACCTATGAAATTAATGAAAAAAACAAGGATACAAAAAGATTGCCATGCTGACATATACAGGGGTGGAGTCAGAGAACAATTTACAGGGTCATAGGCCCCCAATGAAATTTTGGCCAAAGGGGGTAAAAAAAATCCTCTTCCAGACCCTGCCGTTTGCACCCATGTCCCATAACCTTCAGCCCACAAAAACTGAAAAAAGAGCCTATTCTCTTCATCTTGCATCTGCGTCCACCCCCACACCCCCTTATTCTCCCTCAACAAACTGCAAACAGAAACAGCGAACAAAGAGCCAAGGTCGCAAGTCTCAACCAACCAGACCTGAGCCCTCTGCCAGCAAGACAACCACGTTGCAGCTCCAAGGTCGCCGCAGGTCCTACGCCCCTCAACCCCCCAGTGTCACTGTCTACTCTGCTCAACTTCATCAATTCAAAGTCTTGGAGCTAAATTTCTAACCCTAAAACAGTAAAACCTAATTTGGTTGAAACAACAAAGAATATATAATTATTACTTGTTATTGGGTATATTGAGTATTTCAGATTAATTTTTTGTTGAGAACTAGACAAAGTAAGATAGGTTGAAAACTTGAAATTATTGATTAATTAAGAACTTTAATTGGGTGAAATTAGGGCACATTGTGAGATTATCAACCTAGATTTTGTATGGTGTACTAGTTATTAGTTACACATTTGGGATTGTTATTGTAAGTTTGATACAAACTCATAGTTCCTAGTTGTATATTTCATATTTCGGATTGTTGCTCTAGATTGATTGAAGACTTGAACTTATGTTGTTTATGAATTGTTTATTTGCTAATTGCTATCACTATTTTATCAATACTTATGGAGAGATTCTTATAAAGAAAAGTACCATCTACAGGTAGCATAGTAACAATGATTATTTGAATGCTCGTGTAGCTTGTGCCGTGCAAAAGAAAGTACTTGCTAAAGTTATAAATGATGCGACAAAGCTTTTTAAAAAGATGAAAAACGTAAAGGACATTTATAGGATGTTTTTGTAATAAAATAGTGTTCTTTTTATTATATGCACCATTTTTCTGGCTATTTTGTGCTTTTTTTGGTGCTAAGTATGCCCCCACGGCCCAATTTTCTAGACCTTTCACTGAACAGATACCCCATAAAAACAAGTGTAAGATTGTAACAATCACATTTAATAACAACAGAACAAAACACAGACACCACGTCACCCTTTTCATGTTACAATATTCATTTTAAAATATAACAAAAAAATGGTGAGAAAACCCTCTCACCAACTCAGACTCGATGAACCACTGTGAAGCCTTGCATTAAATACAAGTGTAAATTTCCCAAGTTAGTTTCTTTATACTACATTCGTCAAGCACAATCTATGATCACGTGCCAGTGAAATTTGAATTATACTAATGGTATAATGGAACATTGATAATATAAAAACTCTTAAATGATATAAACTGCAATAACTCAAAGACAGATCCCAAAACAATTTACGTGATTCTTTGTGTTGACAACCACACAAGTTAACATGCTATGCGAAATCTTGATATAGGGCTGATAATAGAAAAACGGTTGTGAATTGTAATGAACTAAAAGATGAATACTCAGAGGTATAAGTTCGTTGTTGTAAATTATTACAAATATGTAGTCAATGACTAATTACAAATGAAAAAAGTACAACTATGACTTTTTGCAATATGCATAGTAGATAAGTTAAAATTTATAACTAGTTGAAATAAATTAATAACCTATTAATTTTTTTCGACAGCAAATTCCAACTGTCCAGCAGTACAGTACCACATAGGTATCATATTGTCCTCTCAGGTCTTCAAAAAAACAGTTTTAAATCTTAAAATCAAGAGAAGCAGTAAGATAAAGAGCTGAAGCTAATGGAGCACCGCAAAAAATCAGACGAAAAAATAATGAAAAAGAATAGAAGAATAAAAAAGATGTGAAACCACATAATACCACTTAATAACATCAAATCTTGTGGCCAAGTATGTAAACCACCTTTCCTAAACCCTACTCAAGCTTTTAAGTACTTATGAATTATAAGAGAATTTTTTCACCATAACTACAATGTATTTACTTTATTATTTTAAGAAATGGCCATTTTTTTTAACGAAAACATAGATTAAAACTATAATACCATAGTGTATTCCACTTGTTGTTCTTATATATAACTAAACTATGAAGAAAATTTGAATAACAAGATAAATATGATTGCACTATTGCAGCCCATTCACAAAAACCGCAACATTCTCTTAAGGAGGCATTTGGATAACCTTATTTAAGCTGTTTATCATCTAATTGTGTTTCCAGAACGAATAATATTTGGACTTTGGATAGAGCGTGAGTCCCGTCATATTATTGAGTTTATAAGGGTTGGAATTTGTATTATCAAAAAGCAAGACAGGAAGTAATTTCTGAAGCAGCAGATCTGTTTCAAACAAGCTTTACCAAACACCCGCTCTTGTAATCACAAGTATATTTATAAAAAAGTAATTACCATTTTTACTCTTGTAATCATAACAGGACTACATCCTGTTCATTTGGATCCACAAATACATCAACCTGAATGTTATGGTGATGGCATTTTAAATAATTAATTACCAGTAAACCAGTAATAAATTTGCCTGTACGGTTAAAAGTTGCATAAGAGAGCAGAATTAGGAGTGTGCATGGGCCAAAAACCAGTTGGGACTGAACCCGATCCCGAGCCCGGCCCGAAAGACCAAAATCCACAATTTCAAGACCGAAACCCGGCCCATGTGATTGCAATCGGGTTCAGTCCAAGACCGAAGATTTTAATGTCGGGCCCAAAACCCAGACCGAGGTCCGAATAAACATAATAAAATAGAATAAATATATATATATGAGGATTTCAGTTTGTATACATGCCCAATAGATTCTATTTTTGGTTTCATAATCGATGCATAGATACAATTACATATCATTACAAAAAAAACAATATGCTTGAAAATAAATAAAATTTGACCGTATGAAGTATGAACTCAAATAATATAAATTAAGGACTGCAAAAAACAAACAACAAAACACACCCACACTTAAAAAACAAAAAAGAAAGAAAAAGAAAAGAAAACCATTAACTATTTTATACAATAGATTAACCAAACAAATCATCAAAACTGCAAAAGTAGGAATGGTGAGCCGTGAGGTGGTGTTTTGGATTAACTGGAGTTCATTGAAACTAAAAAAAACTATGTTTTATGTTATCTATTATCTAACAATAGAAGCAATGGAATGAGCCCTGAATCTGACTATCTGAGTTGATGATCTTCGTGATGGTCCCGTTTTTTCATGTATCATTCGGGTTTGGGCCGGGACCGAGACCGAAACAAAATTCTCAAAATTCAGGGACCAAACACCAGACCTACTAACCTTAACCAATCCTGGACCAAGTCAGTCTCGGGCTTGTCAGGCTAAGGACCGAATTTGCACACTCCTAAGCAGAATTCTTATGTCTAATACTCTAATACAATTATTGATAGTGACATAAATGCCAAAACCAAAGATGGTGCATTGGTGCCTGCTTTAGAAGGTTGAGATGAATATCTGAGCTAAAAGTTATAGCCATGAATTGAACTGATGAGTAATAAAAACCTACTTATCTACGACAATTATATTAGAATGATACAAGCAAGAAAAAGAAGACAATATAGACCCAAGAATAAAGTTCCCCTATGATTACATATCTTTGTTCAGTAACCAAAGAGAGACTAGCTGAGTAGCTGGTACAATCACTTCCCTACAATCCTATATTTAACAAATTTGTTTAACAATTTAAGTAGAAATTCCTAAATTAAATAATTTTCCCCAAAATAGAAATTGTAATCCCTCTAGAATTCATACATGCATTGCTACTGTTTCTGTTCAAAAAGATAGATCGATGTATCATTCATCCATCCCTTTGCTGCTACAGTTAGAAACAACATTGTATGATAATCAATATTGCATGCAATGCCTATCATGTCTTGAACCAATCATCAGTAAAAAAACATAGAAACAATCAAGATAAATGCTGATGAGCATGAACACGATATGCCATAGTATAAAAACAATATGCATAAAGGCCATAAAAAATATACATACATGCAATCTAAAAAAAGATTACCACCAGCTTAAAGGTATTAAAAGAAGTAGTCCCGCCATACCTGACAAAGAACATCCATGGTGCTCTGTCCACCACTTTCAGCCAACAACTTTACCCTGAACTTCTGTACCCCACCCTTAACATCTTCCCGTGTCTCAGCCTTAGGTACAGCTTTCACAATCTTGGGAGACGAAACTGATGGTGAGTCCTTCCCAGGTAAACCAATAGGCCGCCCGAAATCATCGAAAACCACCTGTTCCTTCCATGTAGAAGACTTCGGAGCAGTACCCCTGGAACCATAAGGCTCAACCTTTCCCCCTTGATAAGCATAAACACCGTCACCATAACCATCACCTCCATACCCACCACTTGATTCAAACCTAGACATCCCCGAATCCGGTCTCTTCCCATAATAATCAACACCCCCACCCCCACCCCCACCCCCACCCCCTAGATCCGATACGCTCCGTCCATAATTACCACCATAACCAGTCTCATACACACTCTCATATACAGGACCTGGAGCCTGACTCGGAACTGAAACCGGATTATTATAGACAGACGGTGAGTACTGAAAGCTAGAGCTGTGATTCACCGGAATCGAATTCTGAGGGATCGAAGCCGGCGGTGGAGGGGCGTAACCGGGAGCGGTCTGATGCTGATCGTAAGATGGATTATAAGGTGGTTGAGATTGATAAGGAGTATGCGATGGTTCGAATTGGGGGAAAGGTGAGGGTTGAGGGTTAGGGTTTGGAGCGTATGACGGAGCAGTGGGAGGAAGAGGATCGGGATTGTGTTGAGGGTAAGGAGGATAGTAATCAGATGGTGGAGGATGGTAGGTGGTGGTGGTGGTGGTGGTGAACGGAGGTGCGGAGGCGTAAGGTAAGGGTTGATGATGAAGATCAGCGGTGGTTGTGGGGGGATTAGGGATAGGGTTTTGAGGGTAATTGTGATAATATGGAGTGGTGGAGGTGTAATCGCCTTGTTGCATGGTGGTTGCCGGTGGTTTCCGGTGGTGATGAGGTTGATTGATCGATGGATAATGAGAAGACTCTGGGGGTTTTGTTGGAGAAGTAGACGATGATCGATCCAGGAAATTAAGGAGAAAAGGAAGATGCGATGGGTTCAAGTTACAATTAATTTAATGTTGTTTTTCTCTCTTTTGTCGGACTTTGTAAATAATAATTAAGTGTTTTTATTATTTATTATTTGTCTTTATTCATATTTAATTAGACATCTTCTAATCTTCTAATATAAATAAAAGACTAACACGACTTTAGGGTAAAATATGTTTTAATTTCTAAACTTTAAATCTGAAAATGGTTTAACCACTAGACTTATATAATGAACGTTATAATCCTTAAACAATTTTTGTTAGATAATTTAAGCCTTAATCTTATTTTACCTTATTAATTTTATCCCTAATCTAAATCTAAAATACTTATTACGGTATCAACGGGGAACCACGATCAATCATATCAATAAAAACAGACATTCTCAAGAAATTGGTTGATAAAAACTCACATGCGGACCGTAGTTCCATTGCTAACTCCTTGGATAGCACCAGTAATATCTTGATTGTTGTCACAAGTTCGTATAGTTGTAATAGTCTGATGATTGCACATTTTCAATTCCCTCTATCTCTATCTTGTTTTTTAGTTTCTTTGAAAATCCATGAGATGGTGATTCGTGAATGTGTAGATCATCGAACACTGGTTACCACTAACGAATCGGTTCTTCAATATTCACCGGCTTAAGTTTAGAGGCCGAGTCGAGTTAGAGTTTGATTGTGTTTGGTTCGACTCAATTCGATTCAATTACACCCCTATGCTTAGGGATTAAAATGTTCTTTAAGAGCTTGGTAACCTCCTATAGAAGGTCAAGTGGCTAAAACGATGAATTGTAATAAGTTTAGGAGTTAAAACATTCAATAAAAAAGTTTAGGGGCAAAACATTTATTTAAAAAATTTAGGGGTTAAACCATATTTAAACCTAAATTTTAGGGGTTAAAATATCTTTTACCCTAAACTTTATTGTAACATCTTAGTCCTTTATTTAAAAAAATAAATTTAATAGATTAATCTTAGCCATTTATTTAATTAAAATTAAATTTTTAATTTTGATTTTTGTTAGTTTGATTTCTAGACATAAATAATAAATTAGATCTATATTTAAAAATTGACATTCGATAAATACAAATTGGTTGTGCGATCTTATTTAATAAAACATGAAAGTACTTAAAATAATCAAATTATGGTACTAGATTTTCTCTTCACGTCACTAATTTGAATTCTTAATTTTTAGTTATCTCCAACTAGATACCCTAACTCATTTTTTGCATTATGAAAGGTTTTTATTATAAATAAAAGAATTTAATTCAAATTTCGTATTCACTACATTAATTTAGGAATAAATCTATTAAACATTAAACATCTCAATAATAAAATATTATATGAATTCATATTGTTTCTCCTTATTTATGTTTATTATATAATATAAATTTTATCACAATTAAATTTTTACACCCTAAACCCTAAGTTGTAATCATTTACTTTTCTAGGGTTTTGTTCAATATAATCCTTATTAAAATCATAGTCCGAGAGACAATTTTTAGCCATTAGATTTCAAGATCGATTTAAAATTGATATAAGGAAGGACAATTATGACTTTTTACATATTAGTCCCCACTTTCTCCTTTCTCTAATTTATTTAAAATTAATTATCTTACAAACCGTTAATCGTTAGACGAAACCAATTATACCATTGTGATCCTCGTGTTCCCCTCTTTTATTAGAGGGGTCACTTGATATACTTTTGACAAACTTTTTTTTTCATTTTGTTAGGTTTGACTTAAATTTTATTAATGTATAATCACATGTGATTCATAACAATATTACATGTGTTGTTTTATTAATTTTTTTATCTTCTTAAATTTTATATCATTTAACGTTTATTAATTTTGAATGCTTGCTTAAAAAATCAACGTTTGCTTAAAACCGTTTATACATGTATGTACATATTCAATTTCACTCAATCCAATTACATTGTCTACCCATGAATGCATATATTGTGTACTAGCAACACCCTATCCCCTCTATCAAAGGTCAAGATGTGTTCTCCTTCGAATTCGATGTCTTTTATATTGGTTATCGTAATAAGAATTAATGGTTCTCGTTTGAACAATCCCCTATGCATCATATATGATTGAATACCAAATCTCATGTTTTTTGGTATTCAATCACATGTAAATCTGTACAAACTCTGGTGTGATTCTGTACAAAATCACATGTGATTAAATACGCAATCATATGTGATTGAATACCAAATCTTATGTTTTTGGCATTCAATCACATGTGATTCTGTACAAAATCACATGTGATTGAATACGCAATCACATGTTATTGATTCTGTCAAATATGTGATATAAAAATGCTACATTTAATCAAATCACCTGTAATTATGTGCATGTATAAGATATAGATAATCACATGTGTTATGAAACAACTAATAACTTAGAATCACTTTCAATTGTTGATTTTTTTGTTACTAAACCATAGAACTTCGCCGGATTATCAAACACCCAACTATAATTTTATAAAGACTATATTGATCACACCTCTATCAATCATATGTGATTATACTTTAATAAAATTTAAGTCCAATCTAACAAAATAAGAAAAAAAATTTATCGAAAGTATATCAAGTGACCTCTCTAATAAAAGAGGGGAACACAAGGATCGCAACGGTATAATTCGTTTCGTCTAACGATTAACGGTTTGTGAGATAATTAATTTTAAATAAATTAGAGGAGAGAGAAAGTGGGGATCAATAGTTAAAAAGTTATAAATATCCTCTTCATATAAATATATCAATTTTGAATCTAAGATTAAATCTGGACCATTGAATCTTAAAATATAATGGCTATAAATTATCCACAGTACTATAAATTAAATTAAGACTATATTGAACATTTCTCTACTTTTCTATATCAACTAATATTAATATATACTAGCTAAGCGATCCGTGTGTCAACACGGGATGATATAAATCAAATTTAAACTTATATAGCTTTAAGAAATACTAACACGTATAGTAAAAAAAATTAGAAATAAATTAAAGCAATTCCGATTAACAAACAATTATGGTCGGCAGATTCGAGAAACAATGTTGATCATGGCAGTAGGTTCAAGTTCATTAGTTTATTGTAATTCATATCTTTAATTTTACTTAAAAATTTCATTAACTTTAATACATACCTATTGAAAATCATCCGAAGATTAAACCGATTAGTAACTATAAAATGACGATAGAATCATTTACCCAATCATATATGTATATATTTACACAAGTGTGTGTGTGTATACTCTCATCATAAAGCATATAAAATGAATACAAATCTACTGGACTTTATGTAAATTTTGAACTAATTTCTAATTTGAAATTAAACGCACCGTTAGATATATCATTTAAAGGAATCTGTGAACTTGTTCTATCATTTTCAATCGTTATTGGACTGTTATGAACAGAGTTTTCATTTGTAGAATAAATCACCCTTGATTTCTTTCTTTCTTTTGAATGCTCTTCCAATGAATATCACTTTGGATAAAATAAAGGAGGTTATTTATTCTCCATAATTAATGGCTATAATAAAAAGAACAATATATTACATTAGCATATGTGAATCATTTTCATGAAATGTAAACAAAACTTATTTATCTGGAGAACAGTAAAGAAACGGTGCAATCTTTTTATAGAGTTGCAAAGAATTTTGTGTTTGGAAAATTGAGTATATATACTATATAAGTCATCCGAAGATACATATAATTTCATCCAAAATCCGATTTATATGTATAAATTCAAAAGTTTGAAAGTTGTAACCGATTAGTTTATATATATCCTGTAACACCGGAAAAAATCACAAACCAATTTTTTTAAAACTCTGCGGAATCTTAATTAAACAAACACATTATATACAAACCATCATTTACAAATGTACATCATTGTTCACAAACAACAGTATCGTATTGGTGTTACAAAACACAACCGGCTCGTTTCATTTTCAAGCAACAGTATCACAAACACGAACCTGCAAAACAACAACTGAGGGGATTTAGCACAAAGCTAAGTGAGTAGAGGCTAAACACCAAAAGCAAACATTCACAATCAATATCAAAGCATGTAATCACATATCCAAGAAGACCGGCGGTTCGGCGCAGAACCTACAACCAATGTCGGCCAAAGCAAAGGTTTACCGATAACCCTCCACTGAATTGGCACAGTGAACTCTACCTCTAAGCAACATATGCAACAGAAGAGCTATCACTGTTCAACCAACCAGTAGACGAGCCCAGCCCAAGTCCACGTGTAGCTGACTTCCCAACGCAACTCAAAATCATCATAAGAGCGCGTATCGGCCAAATAGTCATGCAACAGATATCAACAATCAATATCACAATCAACAGTTCAATCAATCCAATCTAATCTCAATCACATCATGCATCACATCAATAACATTAACCGTAATCTTTACCATCCGCGATTAACATCCACTCACCTCTTGTTCTCAAACGGGGAACTTAGATTTCTTATATTATTTAGTCTTTGTGTTTTCTAAAAACACAACAGCAGCAGAATCAGTCTTTTCTATCATAAATATATATTTCTCCATATATTTATATCACATAGACCTCATATATGGCATATAATTTTCACACAATAAATATACATAAAAGATATCGCATTAAACAGTCAACAATCTCAATAACTCTGAAAAGTCGGGGTCGCGCCACGACATACACCTGTGTCGCGCCGCGACGGGCCTTCGAGCAAACACCTTCGAATGCGAAGTCACTTCGAGTGCGCCTTTGAATTCGAAACCAAACGCGTCGCGTCGCGACAAATCTTCGAATGGATACAACTTCGAACTAGATTCTTCAAATGCGAAGTATACACGTCGCGCCACGATCTTCCATTTTCCAGATTTAACCTTCTTCTTCACGATTAATCAACCAGATATCCATGGCAAATTTTCCAGAACTTCATAAACTTACTAAAGACATATACAAACATCTTTAAACATAATTTCATGCATCCCAAACATCTTTTAATCAATCAAATCATAATATCTAACAAAACTCATTTGTTCATATAAGCTTTGAACTCAACCATGGTGAATTCTCATATGATCATGTATTTTCAACAAATAAACACATCAAACTGAAACATAACATGGTATAAACATAAGCTCACCTTTAGTTTGAATTATAGAACTCTAATTCTTCAAATCAAGAAATCAAGTTTCAAGCTTGTGAAGCTTTCTTCACTTTGAAGGTTTTCTTTCAATTACATGTACTACACACTTTTTATCTTTTGAAGATAATGAGCAAACAACTTTTGTTTTAATCATATACATACACGTACACATTTCAATTCTCAAAACCAAAGCAGGTGGTGGCAGCAACTTCATTTTATCATGCATGCATACTTTACATACATACATACATACATACATACATATATCTAACTTTTCTTTTCTTTCTTTTCTCCAGTACTAATATATATATATATATATATATATATATATATAGATTAAGTTAATTAATTCAATTAACTTTTAATAAACACATAACAATTTAAAACACAATTAATCACATGCCGCCAACCCGCTAATCTCCTAGCCCGGGTTTGCGGGTGTTACATATCCACTTATGGTTTAAATTCGAAAGTTCTAATTATTTAGCGATAAATAAAGTTTGACAAGAATACTATACTACAATTGAAGCATTTCCGATTTCAAATTAATGCTTCATATATAATAGGGTACTTTAAATAATAGTATTATTTAATTTGAATAAATTAGTTGTAATTCATCTAAATTTCCTCATATTTAGTTAATTTGAATAGATTAGTTGTAACTAATCTAAAATTCAAAAATTGGTTTTTTTGGATGACGTCACTATATTATTAAACACGATTTTTGTTTATTTTTTTTAAATGGGATGTAGTGATTGGTGGAAATTTTGATAAGAATATTATACTACAATTAAAACATTTCTGATTTCAAATTAATGCTTCATGTATAATCGGGTACTTTAAATAATAGTCATATTTAATTTGAATAGATTAGTTGTAACTCGTCTAATATTCCTCATATATGCACTTATTTAGTAAAATTCGAAAGTTGTAACTCACATAAAATAATAGTATTATTTTATTTTGAATAGATTAGTTACAACTCATCTAAAATTTCTCATATTTAGTTAATTCGAATAGATTAGTTGTAACTCATCTAAAATTTCTCATATTTAGTTAATTTGAATAGATTAGTTGTAACTAATCTAAAATTCAAATTTTGGTTTTTTTGTATATTTGAGGTTTTCAAATTGCAATTAAAGTTTTAACTAATAAATTAATTAAATATCGTCATAAAATTTGGTTAATTAGTTAAAGAAATTAATTTTTTTTAATTTGGTCATAAATTTTAATACGTTCAATAACTTTGATCATTTGGTCATAAATTGAAGCATTAATTTGAATAGATTAGTTGTAACTAATCTAAAATTTAAAATTTGGTTTTTTATGACATCACTGTATTTTTAAACACGATTTTTTTTAATTTTTTTTTAAATGGGATGTTGTGATTGGTGGAAATTTAGTTTTGTCTAAGGTTATAAGATAAGATTTTTTAAAATCAATAACTAAACACTTTGACTAGCATATTCAAGTTGATCACTCAGGTCATTACCATAATCCCCAAAAAAAACCCTTAGCTAAACAAATAATTACCTACCCACTACTATTAGTGGATAACAAAAAATTAAGAGTATACTAATTTTAAAAAAGTGTCATATTACAACAAAAGGCTCAAATTGAGTTATTCTTTCATTCATATAAAATATTAGTATATATGTTTTTAGTTTTTAAAAGGCTCAAATTGAGTTATTCTTTCGTTCGTATAAAATAATAATATATTTAGTTAAACGAATATAAAACAATATTTTCACATATATTCTTAGGGTTACCTGTGTGTTTACACGGGTATTTGAACTAGTCTTCTAATATAAACTAGACTAAATGCCGTGTGATACACGGGTTGGTTTAAACGATAATAAATATTAAACATTAATAAAAACATATTAAATAATAATAAAACGCGAATTAAATAAGAATTTAACAAATGATGACGTACGACATCAACATTCTAACCAGAAGTGAAAACATCAACGCGAGTGAGAGTGTACACTTGACGGCAGAAACGTGTTATCATGATACGAAGAGATGTGATTGTATTTCTTATATAAGTCATCAATCATTAAATGATTATAAAATTTTTTAAAATGATAAAACTAAGAATTTAGTTAATTATGATATTTTGAAATATTATAAAGGTTAAATATGATACTTGTAAATTAAGATGACAAATACGATTTTATATGATTTAATAAAGGCATATATGAAATTATCTCTAATAATTTTGACTCTAAAAAGTCAAAATTAATTTTTTGATTTTAAGTGAATAAATGGTCAAGATTAAATACTTTTTTAAATGAATGGTTCCATCATTTAATAAATTTTATTAAATTAGTCTTTTATTTATATTAGAAGATATTAAAACTAACTTAAATAAATGTATTAGTCAATTTTAGTTATTGGTTTAAATAAAATTAAAATTTAAACATCTATTTTTATAAAAATTAAAATTCAATTTTGACTTTAATTTTAATCAAAAATATTATAGAGTATATCATATATTACCTTCTTAAACTTTAAAATATTATTTTTACACATCCTGAAATAAATATATCATTTTTACCTTTTATAACATTTTTCAAAATATCGTATTTAAACAACTTCTTAGTTTTATTATTTTAACATGTTTTATAATTATTTTAAAAAAATTAATTATAATCACGTATTATGGGTAACGTAGAAGATATTTATTTCCCCTTCCCTTCTCGGGATATTTATCATTTTTTAAACAAACTTGTGTATGACATGAATATTTATTCTAGTAACTTTGTACAGACTAATTACGGAGTTTTAATTATTGTTACTATAATTAAGGCCAATCATATTTAATATCAAATACAAATTTATTGATTTCTTTATGTAATATGAAGTTGGTTTGAATTTACGTACGTGTTTACAAGCAATCGTTAATAATAATTATTGTATTTTTTATTATTTATTTGTTACTCATACATAAATTTAAACAAATCAATTATGTAACATTCCAATTTAGGGTCTAGTCAAATATTTAAATTTCACAAGTCAATTAGATTTTATACACACTTATGTTGTTATGGATGTGTTGATAGTACGTTATTAGGTATTAAGAAGGTGATGGAGGGTTAATTAGTAATTTGATTTCGATATAACCCTTGATTGGATTTATCTTTTAAGAAAATAAAAGATATTTAGGTTGAAATGATTAACCTAGAGATGGATTATAAGTATTAAAATAAGTTTGATTTCATTTAATTAAGGATTAAAGTTTGTAAGGTTGATTAATTAATTTAGTTGTAAAAATGTCATTTGGTAAAGAGAAGAATTTTGTGATCTATAATGCTATTTATATATCTTTAGTGATAAACACTTAGGGGGTGTTTGGTTGGAGTGAATTGTTCCAATTCTTACAAATTCCCATGTTTGGTTCATATTGTATCTATGGAATTGGAATTTAGAGATTGGAAAACTTTCCCTTCACCAAGGGAATTCAAATTCCTTCCCTTCACCAAGGGAATTCACATTCCTTCGTACATGCTCACCGAAGAAAACATGCGACTGGCGATACCTTGCAATCTACGACCGGCGACCGGAGAACAGCAACCAACGACCAACGACCGGAGACCGGCAACTAGCGACCGGCTACGACCATCGAAGCTTCGACTGTGGGGACGACCTCGCGAAGCTTCGACCATCGATTAAGGCTTCGACCTCCTATTAGGGCTTCGACCTCACGAAGCTTCGACCTCATGAAGCTTTGACCTCCGATTAGGGCTTCGACTGTGGCGACGTCGATTAGAGCTCCGACTGTGGCGACGTCGATTAGGGCTTCGACTGTGGCCTGAGGCGACGACTCGAACGGCTACGAACGAACGGCGACACGAAGGGCGCTCTACCGGCGAAAGGATCGGCGAAGAGCGACACGATCAGGGACCTCAACGACCGGCGGTGGACTGAGGCAATGACTCGAACGTCCGGCGACACGATCGGCTAAGAGGGACTCGAACGGTCGGGACTCTACCGGCGTCGCGAAGGCCAGAAGACAAAGACGGCGATTTTTGGGTGCTTGTTGCGTTTGTGGTGAGAGGGTAGGAAGATATAGATTCCAATTCCTTGTGTAAAGGTAACCAAACACAATACCCCATAATTTAGATTCCAATTCTAAATCCTTCAAATTCCAATTCCTTTCTAGATTCCAATTCCTTCAAAAAACAATCCGCGAACCAAACGCCACCTTATGATTATTAAGTTGGAATGCATTAGTCATGTGAAATATGCTCATAACTTAAATCTAGAGTAAAATGTAGAATTTACTAAGACATCTACCCGCCTCACCAAGGTCTCAAGACATCCTGCAGATACAAAACATTTGACACACAAAGTTAGCTATAACATAGCTAGTGACTACAACCAAAAACATTCATCTTTTCAAAACCAAGTCATCATTTCTTCAAAAACACAAGTTTGGCAACAATTATACTTTAAAAGTATACACATAAGCACATAAGGATGCGGGTATGTCCATTGGGCCACAATGTCTCTACGTGATAGCTAGCCATGGTCAACACGTGCCCACATGAGGGATAACCACATCTCCCCGTCAAGGTGGGGGATGCACGAAGCAGTTCACCATACAACGGTTATCTGGAGTGTAAGCCCTGTTCACCAAATCCACTCGTGTTGCCCCGGGTTCGGTGGCTCGTCAGCCCAGTGAACCCACACAGTCATGATGACTACTTACATACCCCTCCACTCTCTGCACCGATTCCTCAACCACCCGTACATCGCGGTTCCTCAATTGCCGAAGCCACATGAACCTGTGCACGTCTCAATGGCTAGGAACCCTATGGTACAGAGTTCATATCACATAGTGGTCCGGACCAAATCACATACCACCCCAAAGGGTCACATTAATCACATGCCATAAAGGCCAAATAATCCAAGCATCATGCTTATCACAAAACACATAAGTGTCACAACTCATATCACTTGAGCATAAATGCTCGATAAACAAAACCACATTTGGCATCTCAATGCCCAAAAATATAATTAGTATAAACGTATCTTTCAATACTCAAAATCATGTCACAGTTGGCATCTCAATGCCCAAAGTACACCATAAGTGAAAACATGAATTTCATTCGCTCAAAACCATGTCTTTTGTTTCAAAATCAAAGTTTACTCCAACATGGAGTGTCATGTTCCAAAAAACCATACTCGTTATTACATAATCAAAGCTTACTCCTACATGGAGTATCGGGTTTCAAAAACCGTCATGTAAAAACACACTTTAACATAGACCATCTCTAAGATGGAGCAATGGTCTTATTTGGAAAAACCATTTTCTCAAAATACATCATATAAATCACATTATAAACAAACCATGGTCCACATCATTTGATACATCAAGTTTCATCAAACAATTGCCGAACAATCAAACACAATCATGATGACTTGAAACTTTAACAAAACAGGGTATCCGGAGGGTGTACTCACCTGAGGGTGTGATGAGGATCACAACCCCATCCAAACCATAGCTCAAACACTTGATTATAAACCTATGATCACAAAACATAAGGTTAACTTACATAAGTTAACCAAAAACAATGTTTCTAAGCTCAATTCTAGCCTTAGACACCTTTTCGGGTCTAAAAAGACTCCATTTATCTCTTATAAAACCTTAGAATCAATCCCCAAACAAGTACATAGCCAAATGGGGTCAAAAAATGAGTTTTGGAGATTTTAGGGTGTCTCGCGCCAGGAGAAAATCTCTGGAAAAATGGCACTTTGCTGCACGCGACGCGTCGCGTCGCGACGCCCAACCTGTCGCGTCGCGTCGCGACGCCCAACCTGTCGCGTCGCGACCGGGTCTGCACAAAATGGTTTTCTTCTTTTCTTTTGTTGGAGCCTACCAATTCCCAATTTTATTCAACCCACACTTCATTTCCAACATATATGAGCCTCTAGACTTAACCAAAACACTTTGGTAACATCAAACAACAACACTTTCACTACCATAAATCTTCAAAACTAAATTCACCATTTCCTTTCAAGTTTTTGACCCATTTACTTATTCAAACACAATTTTTTTTCCATAAATCACCAACACTAACATGTCATACCAAGATCAAACTCAAATATCAACACTTTAAACACATTCAAGCATTCAAAACCTTAACTTCAATAATTACCCCAACTTTGACCCATTAGACATAATTTTTCAACATAAAAAGTCAAAGATCATGCCAAACAACAACTCAAACTTAAAATCAAACACAAATTCAAGATTAAACTTACTTGATTTGCAAAACCCACTCAATCCCAAACTTTCTTGCTTCAACCAAGGTCAAAGATGAAGAAATTGAAGTCTAAACTCCCAAATCTTGAATATCAACACTTGAATCTTCAAATTTCCACTTGATTTCACCTTCCTCTTCTTCTTTTCTCTAGAACTCTCTCTTTCTCTCTCACCCACATTCTTCTCCAGATTTTTTCTTCTTTCTTTGACTTCAAATGAAGAAATCAATACATATATATACATATTTACATACCTAGCCCTCATACTTTCATTCCTTTTACATTTCTCACCCATATTTATCATCTATATACACCACATGTTATATATATATATAACATATGAATAACATCTTAACACATAATTTTTTACAAATTTTACTTAACTTGCATTTTATATAAATATTTTATAATTTACAAAATACGGGTATTACAATTCCTCCCTCCTTACAAAGATTCCGTCATCGGAATCGAATCAATCACTAAGCTCTCACCATAGCATATTTTAACTAAGTTCCGAGATACGATCACATACCTTAACTAACAGTATCAGCCTTTTCATAATCTCTTAATCTTTCTTTCTACAAGAGTAACCATTACTCTTATCTAGTCTCGAGCTCTTAATCATCGATTAATACACTTAACCACCAATCACTTTCACCCCTCAACTACCACAATACCTCCTAGAGAATTCTTTGCAATATATGCCATTTTCAATCATTCCTTGACAATTCTAGATAATCAAGTGGTAGTTGCATCGTTTCTCCAATATTTGGGAGTAACACCTAAAAATATTTATTCATAAATGAATGTCATGATCTCATGTCTTAACTCGGTCATATCCATCAAGAACTGGCTCACACAATTAGGATGGTAAACTTACCATTGTTACTAAAATAAAATCATTCTTTCGTCAATGGGTCAACAAAGATCCAAGCCACATCTCAAGGTTCTTAACAACCTTGTCACATAACCAAAAGTATATAAACTAATTCCTGTTCAGAAATTCTACAGTAAATAGTTACCGATCACGTCATGGTACGACACATAACTTAAGGGTTCAGAACATAATATCTTAATCCAATGGCTATACTTGCCATCAAATCAATAGCTAATGCAAGATTTCAAATCCATGCACGATACTATCTTAGTACCAAAGAAGGTTTATCAGACCCAGTCTACCTTAAACACAATTCATAACAAACTTCGATGCTCGCATCGACCCAACAACCCTAGATAACACAAATACCGACCTCTGGACGCTTACATCCGCAAGCACAACTCTATCTAGAGATCTTCATCCCGCAAGGCCTTTCGTCGTGCACCCCTAAGTCGCCTCATAAAATTTAAATCATCTTTTGGTCTAAAAGACCCACAACAACACTAATGGTTCAATAACCTTGCGACTCTAGACTTAGGTCACAACCTTTGCCATGCCCGGATGGAACAGATCTCAAGGTAAAACTCTCGACCAACTCGATCTACCGGCCTCGCCACATGCTCCCGATGGTCAAATACTCAGTCATCTCTTGTGGTCTAAATACACCACGCTATGTCGTGACAAATATAAGCCAACTGATTGTCACAAGGACATTTATTATCAAAATAGAATGATCTTAACTCTATCTCATAGCCTGAGGACATGCCTCAATTCAAGCACAGGAGCTTCACTTTTGGGTTCAGCTCCACTAATTTCTAAATCTCTTTTTGGTAACCAGAAAAACATAAACAGAGGGAATCACCCTTAAGCATCTAATCACATAAACAGAGTGAATCACTCCTTAGGTATCACACCACCTGTTATTCTATAATAACACGAACAACATCAATTAAACCTAAATAATCACATTTGATTTTGACGGCCATAATCATTAAGTTCTAAAGGTTCTCTATATCCGAGAAAGGTCTGTAGATTTCTGATTACAATTTTACCTGTAATCTTTACGACCTCAATTTATATTTCATCTTCAATAACCATCATGATCATTGAGTAGGCCATGACTAAATGTAGTCATCAAGAAACTCTTTCCAACACTACCCAAAACAGGCCACTTAATCAACTTATCAAATTCTCAATCATTAACACTTATCGCAATTCTAATAACTTACAATTAATCATTCCCATTATTAGGGATAAACTGACTAAAGGTTTTCAATTCATCTTAGTCATTCTACATCACATCTCAACGCGAGACTCATTAGATCACAAGATCTATACAGGATTTCAATGAGAAGTCCAACTCATTTGGACTAAACCGCACCATAACGACGGTGACACAATATCTGTTATTTAATCATAGAAACTACAATCCAAAAGAGGATTCCTGTTTATTTTGAAGAAACACACAAACACTAATTCACTTATAACATAACTGCTCAAGTAATTCTGCTATACTTGGAACAATCACTTTAGTTCCCATTTCAACTGAACCAATAATCTCAGTCAAATTCATACTTAGGTACAGAAACAACTCTCAAGTCAAAACGCATAAGATATCACTAACAGATAACTCTATCATTAATCCATAACTGATCCGAACCCGCAACCGCAGTCGCATAAAGGGTTCATTCTATAGACTAAATCATCTTTTATATCACTACACATAGGTGCCTCCCTCCTTGAACCAAGGATAATTGGCACTTTTCTGATCTAACTCCATTCTATGAAGTTCATCACTTACTCACATTATTAATTAAGGCATACTAAACAAGGCTTCTAACATCATAACCTCATGTTTCTATTAGCAAAACTAATCTTAATCAAAACTTAGTTTCTCATTCCAGTGCTCAAAGTGTCTCATATACCATCAAGGAAATCTTTCCTTCTAAACCAGTCTATCCTTACAAAGGATCCATCAATGACTTATCCATAATACAGGACTCAGTACACAAGCTCAAACAGCTTTCTGTCACTATCCATAGTTCAATGTGATCCAGGACTACTATTCTTAGTACTCAACAGTACAATTCGTTTCTAAACTGCTACCCAAGGTAGGCTTAACGCACAACTGAAGTCAAACTTAGTAACATAGAGCTAGAAACACACTTGAGTTACCTAACACTCAGGCAACTCTCATCCTAACCCAAGTTACCCCTTCCAGCTCAAATGGATTTCCTTTAATGGTCGGCCTGGTTTGAGACCAAACACTAACTCGAGTGTATGATTCACTCAAACTCAGGCTCTGATACCAACTTTTAACACCCTGATTTTTAGTCCAAATTTAAACTTTTTCAAATCTCAATTTAAAACATAATTTATACAAAAATCTTTAAACTTTTCGCGGAAGCATCGTAATATTCTTAAAGTATTTCAACAAAATACAATAACATTTTAACAATAAACTTTATCTCATAAATATATCCAAAACCTTTTGGTGTTACTACAGTCAATCTCACGACCATAAACAAAGAGTAGGAAATCCAAGATTACCGGAAATGCAATCAATCCAATACTATGTCCAAGGCATCTACCCGCCTCACCAAGGTCTCTAGACATCCTGCGGATACAAAATATTTGACACACAAAGTTAGTTATAACATAGCTTGTGAGTACAACAAAAAACATTCATCTTTTAAAAACCAAGTCATCATTTCTTCGAAAACACAAGTTTGGCAACAATTATACTTTAAAAGTATACACATAAACACATAAGGATGCGGGTCTGTCCATTGGGCCACAATGTCTCCACGTGGTAGCTAGCCACGGTCAACACGTGCCCACATGGGGGATAACCACATCTCCCCGTCAAGGTGGGGGATGCACGAAGCAGTTCACCAAACAACGGTTATCTGGAGTGTAAGCCCTGTTCACCAAATCCACTCGTGTTGTCCCGGGTTCGGTGGCTCGTCAGCCCAATGAACCCACACAGTCATGATGGCTACTGACATACCCCTCCACTCTCTGCATCGATTTCTCAACTACCCGTACATCACGGTTCCTCAATTGCCGAAGCCACATGAACCTGTGCACGTCTCAATGGCTAGGAACCCTATGGTACAGAGTTCATATCACATAGTGGTCCGGACCAAATCACATACCCCAAAGGGTCACATAAATCACATGCCATAAAAGCCAAATAATCCAAGCATCATGCTTATCACAAAACACATAAGTGTCACAACTCATATCACTTGAGCATAAATGCTCGATAAACAAAACCACATTTGGCATCTCAATGCCCAAAAATATCATTAGTATAAACGTATCTTTCAATACTCAAAATCATGTCACAGTTGGCATCTCAATGCCCAAAATACACCATAAGTGAAAACATGAATTTCATTAGCTCAAAACCATGTCTCCAAGATGGAGCAATGGTCTTATTTGGAAAAACCATTTTCTCAAAATACATCATATAAATCACATTATAAACAAACCATGGTCCACATCCTTTGATACATCAAGTTTCATCAAACAATTGCCAAACAATCAAACACAATCATGATTTGAAAATTTAGCAAAACAGGGTATCCGCATGGTGTACTTACGTAAGGGTGTGATGAGGATCACAACCCCATCCAAACCATAGCTCAAACACTTGATCATAAAACTAGAATCTCAAAACATAAGGTTAACTTACATAAGTTAACCAAAAACAATGTTTCTAAGCTCAATTCTAGCCTTAGACACCTTTTCGGGTCTAAAAAAACTCCATTTATCCCTTATAAAACCTTAGAATCAATCCCCAAACAAGTACATAGCCAAATGGGGTCAAAAACATGAGTTTTGGAGGTTTCAGGGTGTCTCGCGCCGCGAGACAGGGTGCCTCGCGCCGGGAGAAAATCTTTGAAAAAATGGCACTTTGCTGCACACGACGCGTCGCGTCGCGACGCCCAACCCGTCGCGTCGCGACCGGGTTTGTACATAATGGTTTATATAGTAGTATAGAAGTATAGATATAGATTAGAAATAAATTCTAAAAGACAATAAAATAAGAAAAAATATTTATATTGATGAAATAAAGAAAAAAGTTAATAAGATTTTAAAAATTATGTCGATGTGGGTGGATAATTGTGTTAGTATGAGAGAATATATTTTGAATAAAAAGTTAAAGTAAATTAGGAGAGAATAAAATAGTTAAAGATTGAGTGGATGAGATTAATTTAGATTAAATGAAGGGTCAAAATTATATATTGATTGAATTTTAAGAAGTTTTAAAATTTAAGAGGAGAGAATGTTAAATGCTTTATATAGTAGTATAGATATAGAAGTATAGATATAGATTAGAAATAAATTCTAAAGGACAATAAAATAAGAAAAAAGATTTATATTGATGAAATAAAGAGAAGATTTAATAAGATTTTAAAAATTATGTTGATGTGGGTGGATAATTGTGTTAGTATGAGAGAATATATTTTGAATAAAAAGTTAAAGTAAATTAGGAGAGAATAAAATAGTTAAAGATTGAGTGGATGAGATTAATTTAGATTAAATGAACGGTCAAGATTATATATTGATTGAATTTTAAAAAGTCTTAAAATTTAAAAGGAGAGAAAATGTTAAATGTTTTATATAGTAGTATAGATATATATATTTACATACCTAGCCCTCATACTTTCATTCCTTTTACATTTCTCACCCATATTTATCATCTATATACACCACATGTTATATATATATATATATATATATATATATATATATCTAACAAGTAAATAACATCTTAACACATAATTTTCTTACAAATTTTACTTAACTTGCATTTTGTATAAATATTTTATAATTTACAAAATACGGGTATTACATAAACACATAGCATAACTCGTCACCTGAAAACTAAATTGGGCACCAGGCACGCCCATGCCTTATACACAGGTACCCTCGTGGTCACGAGGCATACCGTGAGCCTATCTAGAGTACGGCACACACGTACCCTTTGAGTCACACCCGTGCCTCCTCGGGTACGTCATGGGGTACGGTTTGTTCTTGAGAGGCACGCCCGTGCCTCTGAGCTTACAGCAGTTCACCGACTGCCCTGCTGTTTCCAACCAAAACTTAATATCAATTAATTCTAACACTACTGAGGTGTTTTCCTATACCTCAAACAACTAAAAGTATCAAATTAACAACAATAAACATACCTTAATCCTTAATTCAACCTTTGAATCACTTGACCTATAAAAACTCAAAAACGAACCAAACAATTCATACCTTGAGCTACTAGGATTGTTATAATGATAATGAGCTACTGAAATATGTTGTTCTTGATCCAAGAAAGGGAAGGAAATTGGCAGCCTAAGCATGAATGTATGTTTGTCTGTGCTTTGTTGAAGATAGAAACAAGGATATCATATATATCCATATCTAAGGCATAATGGCAACTCTAGTCTCCTAACTATTTGACTTTTATTTTGGCCGTTTTAACCTCTCTAGTTTATAAACACCTCCTAGTCTCAAACTAGGCAACCCACTATAATGTAACACTTATTTATTAATTTATTTAGGGAATTCTTGAATCTTGGGTGTTACAATAGGACCTGAGAATTTGTATTTCAAGTAAGTTTTCTTTGACGTATGAGTGTTTTTCATGTCAAGTAGGATGAGAAATCCATAACCCTATGTTAAAGTATAGTTTTAATATATATATATATATATATACATATATACTTTGAGTTTTTGGGGAAATTGAGAGTTTTAATGGGTTAATTGTTTAAGAAACTATTTGATGCAATTCTTGGTTGTTTTGGGTCTATTTTATGTCCCCAAAACTTTAGAAACAAGTTAAAACTGTTATGCTTGAGTTTGGGATAGAAATGGTTAAGTTGTTAAGTCAAAAATGCGATATGGCATTCAGCAGGTGCTCGTGGCGCGAGCCATGTCTAGACATCACGTAAGTTTTTCCAAAGATTTGTTCACGGTGTGAGGCCACTTTACAGCCTCAAAACCTCCTTTTAAGCTTCCCAAGTCTTAGTTATAGTCCTGGGATGGTTCCTTATGGTCCATAGCTTTATCTTAAGTGTTCTAAACACTAAAATGACCATTTCTAAGGCCATGATCATTAAGTCATCAATGTTATATTTCATTTAGGATTAATTGAGCTTGTTACTTTGAGGAGCTTGGAGTAGTGGTGAACTTGAGTTGTGATCCTCATCCAATTCAAAGGTGAGTGGCATTGTTTCCTAAAATTCGGATACATGACAGAATGTTATTTTTGTACAAATGATAGTCAATGCTAGTTTTGTATGATAAAAATATAGTTATATTTTATGAGCTTTTGAGAATGTTGTTGCTGTAATTACATTATGATGCATTAAATAACTTGGATCATGGAATGATTGAATTTAAAATGTTGAACTATATTGTATGATGTATGTTCATGGTTGTAAAAGTCAGGACTTGAGTCAAGCTGGTTACCTCAGGTGACCTTCGTGGTCTTGGGCATATACAAGTGATTATTTGCAGATACCTACTCTACGCCAAGTCAACAAGAGCCTGGATCAGCATAGACACGTCGGGTGTAACCAAACGTATATGTGGTATCCGTTTAGGGCCCTAGATGTGGTTGTTGATGTGGGCTTCCCCTATTTGGATTCCATGCACTCCGGTTAGCTACCGGTGGTGGCATGTGAGTTCGATGGACTACCCCCACATCGAGTTGATCATGGTTCATAAGCATTTGTTCTACCATAATAATTTGTTTTATTCAATGGCTATAATTTGTGTTAGTTGCTTTTATTAACTATTTGCATTCACTTAACCTTCCTGGTTAACACTTGTTTTTCTACTTTGGTTGTGTATCCGCAGGATCTAGTTGAGGCTTTCGCTAGTGGGCTGAGGTAGACTTCTCGGTTGAAGCTCAGGTTGCCTTGTTGCGGGTTGAAATCCTTGTGTATTATCATTGGTCATCTGTGTTATATCTAAGTATGTTTTATGAAACGAGATTGTTAAAATATGTGTTTTGTAAACATATTTGATTTTAAACCATTTAAGAGTCAAGGATCTAATTTATAAATGATTTTATGTTAGTACTTTCGAAATGAATATTTCATGTTTTATAAAAATTTTATTTTGGACCAAAAATCTAGGTGTTACAAATTAATAATTATTGTTATTATAATTGACGTTAATCATATTTAATGATCAAATACAAATTTATTGATTTCTTTGTGTAATATGAAGTTCGTTTGAATTTATATTATTATATACTATATTAAATTTTTGTGTGATATGCGGGTTGATTTTAAAAATTGATAAGTATTAAACATTAATAAAAAGTATTAAATAATTATAAAATGAAAGAAATGAGAATTTAAATGCGACAAACGGTGTAAACACCCAGACTAATGTTGGAAGCATCGACGCAAGGGGACGGTAAACGTGACAGCAGAAACGTGATATCATGATACGAACAAACTTTGTTGTATGTTTTCAATGTTGTTACAATTAGGGGTAATAAAATCAAGTATTTATTGGTTATAATTAAAATGAATATAAATATTTTAAAATGATAAAACTATGAATTTAGTTAAATATGATATTTTAAAATGTTATAAAGGTAAATCTGATATTTGTAACTCAGGGAAACACAGTATTTTACGGGTTAAGAATATGGTTTAGTACACCAAAATGTATCCACCTTGTCACATTTTGTTATTGTATGTTTCATTTAAAAGTTTATATTGTGTGTATCAAACTTTAAAATTGTTACTATTGTATGTATTTTGGTTAAATAAAAACGGAAAAAATGTTTATGTTTAGTATATACAATAGAAAGTTTAATATGCATAATAGCGACAAGCTAAATGTTCGATACACACAATAGAATTTTTAATGGCAGATATATAGAATAATAAAACATAATAAGTTGAATGCATTATAATGAACTAAACCCTTAAGAATATTATATATGAAATAGTCTCTAATATTGAATCCAATCTAACTAAGAAAAATCAAAATAGGGTTTCGATTTTTATCAAAATGGATGGTTCAAATTTAACTTCTATCTAAATCAATTACTACGATTTTTTAAAATAAATTTTATTTAAGTCATTCTTTTATTTATATTAGAAGATTAGTTTGCTGAAGGTTCGGTTATCATTCATATTTAATTATTGGTTTGCTTATGTATGTTCGGTTTTGTTAGGTTATTGTCAAAAACCAAACCATTAACCGAAGGTTCGGTTATTACATTATCGCAACCAATTGGTTACTGCTATTGACGGTTAAATTATAGCATGTGGTTTGATTATTAAGTTTAGTTAAATTGGTTAACTGTCCATTACATGGGTTACAATTCAGTCAAATACCTCGAAAAAAAGTTAACTAGTGGTTTTTTCTCGACTTGTATCTTCAAAGAAATTTATGATAAGTGAGGCTATTTTGAATGAATAATAGTTTGTCATTTATGATATATAACCTTGTGCAATGCAGCATATAACTATTTTAAATAGATGCAAAGTATACTATGTTCAATCAAACGAAATAGATACACATATAACAAAAAAAATGTTTAACTAAACAAATTTTAAGAAGTAACGACCCATTAAATTATTAAAATATATATAAATATATGATATACAAAAACTAGATCATGCTATTATATATGTTGATTCGGTTAAATTGGTTAACAACGATACTATATCATGCTATTATATATGTTGATTCGGTTAAATTGGGTAGAATTTCGGTTATTAAGAAAAACTAAAATGGACTCCAAGGTTAATAATTCGGTTCGGTTTTTCAGTTATAGTTCGGGGGTTTTTTGTTACGCCTAGGAGAAGGTCTCTTTTAAGTAGAGTTTTGGGGATTTTCGTATTTTTATCAAACCATTCGCAAAATTGGTCTGATCTCACATTCTCAACTATTGGGATAAATGGTCATGGTCTTTGAGCAAAGATAAGATGTGAAGGTTTTGGCTTCAATGATCCACAAAGAAATATTAAGACAAAGATGGATCTACGATGGTAACTAGTGGAACAAACTTGTCCAAGAAAAGTCGTTTTTGACGAGGTTTGGACCTTAAAATGTGAAAATGGTAAATTGATGACGATCTATGGTAAATTGATATGCATTCTTTGTGCAATCTTGCAATCATAGGGTATTTAATAAAAAGGAAATTCAACTTCAGTCGTGTTAATGGATTAATCATAGATCGGGGAACTGATTGGTTAGCTAACCCTGGTCGTGTTCGCATTGACGGATGTGGATGTACGTACAATTGAGGGTATGCAAGTGCATACCCTATAGAAAAAAAAGATTAGTGTTAAAAAATTAATTAAAAGCTCTTTTCTATATAAGCAAATTACTAAGAGTGTATGCCCTCTAAAAACATGGTGCAAACCCCAAGTAAAATAAAAGTCTAAAAAATCAATTCACATAAGTCCAAGACAAGCTTAGGAAAAGGTCCACTTAAAACTAATTTGATATATATTTGAGGGGAAAATTCATAGAAAATTAGACAAGTTAAAAAATTGTTCTAACAAGGTCACTCACACATTATTCATAATATGAAATTTCTCACGGGTTATCTTGATGTAATACTTTTCAAACTTGGTTACTATACTATAAGATTTCCCTATACTAAATCATAAACTCGATCCCAAAAGTCAAAATTTAATTGGATTAACTGGAACTTGATTAAAACATAATTTTATTAGAAAACATGATTTGTAAAAAACATCACATGTGATTCAATATACAATCACATGTGATTTGTAAAAGACTAAAAGCATCACATGTAAATTACAAAAATATCACTCCGTTCAAATTTTAATTTCATTGATCCAAAAGTTAAAATTAGCCTATTAAAACTATGAATTAAGTATGAACTATATTGAACATTCTTCAAGAAAATACACACCCTAATACAGATTTCTAGATCCACCAATGTCAAATTTCCTAGATCCACCAATGCATGTTCGTTTGTCTTGGGTGTTTTCTCAAGAAAATTTATATTATTTTACTAGTAAGTTAACATTATTCTTGCAATAATATATAACTTATAATCATAAATTCATAATAACACGTCATTAATCCACCTTTCTCGGGCCAACCCAACCATTTTGCCACCTTTAAAATTCAAAACCTCGTACAATTTTTATATAGAAAGTTAGATACACCTCATCCACATATGGCCATTATTTTCCTATTTTTAGAAATGTTACCTGTAAATTCTCATTTATATAAAATAAAATACTGATAACCGTGTCAAAAAATGATAAAATTGTGAATCTGACCGATTATGCTCCTTGAAGAGTAGTGTCACGATGAGGCTTCATTTGTTTCTCCATCCTGGTGAACCATTCACCGATACGCGTATTCTCCACCATATCCATCCCTGACTTCAGGTAACGTATAGGCCTCAGAACACCAAACACAGCAAGATCACCCAAATTTGGTTCCAAACCACCTGCATAACAAATTTCAAAAATTATTCGGTCAAATGACGTTATTTCTATGTTTTTATAGGCAACTACTGCACTATTTTATGATAAACATTTGAAACAAGATTAAGTTTTAACACAAATTTTCAAATCCGAATACTTTAGAAACTGTAAAGATTGTAAAATGGGACACCAATACTGTTCGTCGTTTATTTTGTCTTTATAGATGCATATACGTGTAGGAACTACAATAGCTTTGTAGATCAAAAGATAGTTTTTTTTTTTTTGTCGAATCAGAAGTTCAATATTAGAAGGATTTGTACAAACCAAGATACTGTCTGCCCTTCAAGGCATCCACCCATGTCTCCGCAGCTTCATAAAGGGACCCACGCTCATCGGTGATGTTATGCCTTTTCTTCAGCTTTTTTGACACAAAATACATAGCTGCAGCTCCACCATACTTTGCCACCAGTCTTTCAGTGAAGCTGAAATTACCTGAAACAGCAACAAAAAAAAATCAATAATTTTCCAAGTCCGAATAGTGGATTTACCAAATAAACTCTTTTCTTGCACTGTTTACAATTTCGCCCTCTTTTAACGTTCCATATAGCTTGCTTAATAATGATTTATAAAGTCGTTAAGTTGATATTTCTATAAAAATGCAGAAATATACAAACATACAAGACAAATCTTAGTGTTCCACTGCTTAAACATACTTTACATTTTCAAATATTAAACACTCTTTGCTAGTCATATTCTATAAAATATCCATAATATTACCATGGCTAGTGATATAATCAAATGATTCAAGAGCCTCAGAAGGACTTCTGTATATATTTGGTGACAAGACATGCACCAAGTGGTTGTCCACCCACCTGCAACAAAAGTTTCAGAGATAAGCGATTCTTGGTCACACCACCTCTCTCACACACTGTAACAACTGAGGTCTGAGGCAGATCATATCACGGTCACACACTCGTAGTACATCATGAGACCCATCCTAAAATCCCTATAGTTTGAAGTGCAATTATACATCTCCATTTATGAATTGTCAAGTTTTATCTTTCAATAATAAATTTCATTATAGAAATCATTATTAATATTAGAAGATTTCATATTTAGCATATGGATGCTTAAATACTAACCACAGTAAATAAGTAGTAAGGTAAATATAGATCATACATACCCACGCCACTTCTTAGTTTCATCATCCTCAGATACATTGTCTGGATGCATTCTCTGAAACATTTTATCAATAATATCTGCCAACATGAAGCAGATCATTCTTCAAGAATAATTTGAAAGCAGAATGAGCCAAAATAAACAGATAAAGAATGGATCAAACATGACCATCCATGCTTTCTCATGAAATATAAGTAACAGTCTAACAGACCCTAGAAAAGGGCTCAATTTTAATAAACTATAAGGTCGGTATCTCATGTTTGTGAAAGAACCGGTCATGTTTAACCCTAACTTGTAAATATCAATCCAAGATTCATATGTGAATAACCTGAGGAGTTGACCATTTGTTCACCATCTACCATCAATATTGGCACTTTCCTGTAATCAGACCATTTAATCTCTTTCTTGTTCATAGGATTGACCTCCACAATCTTGTATGGAATATCATAGTATTCAAGGAATGCTGTAAAAACATGTATTATAATTAATCTAAAATTAATATGAAAGGAACTATTTCCTAACATCTCTGGAACTGAACGCATAATTAATTCATAATCAAATCAAAGGATAATATGTCTGTCAATAGGCAGAAACCAAGGATCATTAGTAGTACCTTTAACCTTATTACAGAAAGGGCAAGCTTGGTACTGATACAGAACGACATCGTTAGGGATGTAATTCTTGTTAGATTGCGATAACTCTTTGTCGTCGATCTCTCGAGCTGCGGAGGCGGCCGTCGTGTAGGAAATGGTACATCCGGCGCAGTTTTGTCGACGATCGTGCGGCGATAACCAGTGAGACTGTGGTGTATAGGAATAAGTGTTACGACTGCTGCCAAACAACGGCGTTTGAGGAATTAAGCGGTGGCGAGAGGTGGCGGTGGTTAAGGACGCTGCTGCACGGCCGGTGGCAGCGAGGCGGCTGATTTTCCTCATTGTTGTTGCCATGGATTCTAGAACTTGGAAGAAGAATGCACAAAGTCGGGTAGTTAGGGGTGTTTAGTAGCGACAGGGCAAAATGTACCTCTGTTTAAAACCCTTTTGAGGTGTTGTCTTAAACCTCACCGCAACCGCATATATTATATTTATTCCAACCTTTCAAATTAAATTTGTTTCAATATATATATATATATATATATATATATATATATATATAGGGGAAGGTTCATTCGAAAACCGTTTTTATTGCGAGAACCAATCTTAGCCGTTCATTTTGGATAATGGAATTCATTGTTGAAGAGCGTGGGGGAATTGGGTGTGGCAGGGTGCATGTAAGGAATTCATGGGTAGGCAATCCAATTGAAGGAGGGGGAATTGGACGACTAGGATTGGTTCTCGCAGTTCTCGCAATAAAAACGGTTCTTAAATGAACTTTTGCCTATAAATATATATATATATATATATAGAGAGAGAGAGAGGGGGGGGAGGGTTCATGCGAAAAGTGTTTTATTTGCGAAAAGTGCGAGAAGCAATCTCAGCCATTCATTTGAAATTGATCTAGTGGTCTAGATTAATCATGTTTTTTTATTTTTATTTAAAAGGATATAATGGTAAAACAAAATTTTTCTCTCACCAATCTATTTCTCTCTCCTATTTTTCTCACTCTTAAATTTTGAATAAAAACGAAATAAATTAAAAATAATTAATTTTATGAAGTTCGCCGCTGAACACACCTAAAAAATTTACCAGTTTTTTATCATTACTTTGTTCAATATTGAACACAACCAAAAGTATACGAGTTTTAATATGAATTTTGCAATATTCAATATTGAACACATATAAAAATATGTAAACTTTTATATCATTACAATTTTACACACATACAACCAAAATCAAATAATTACATTAATCCACTTTTTCATATTCATTAATGAATAATACAAAACCATCTAAATCATAAAGTTACGTACTCACATTACCCAAATTTTTATGCTCATTAATAAACAATACAAAACCAACCAAGTCATTCAGCTACTTTAACCTAAATTTCTATGTTCACTAATAAATAATATAAAACAAAACCAAAAACAAAAAGTCAAATTATGAACTTTAATACACGGGATTAGTTAATAAACGGTGTACAAATCCCAAAAATTTAACTTAGAAAAATTCACATACACTATGTTCATCAATGAATATTATTTTTTATTAATGAACAATATATTATCAATGAATAAATATATAAATTAGAAAAGAAATCCAAACTTAAAAAAAGATTCAAACCTAAGATACTTCCAGATCAAAATTAAAAATTTCTTGTGTTCTTGTGTTGAATCACCATTATCGATGGAGATCCAAGGGCAGAAACAATGGCCGGCGGTGGTGAGGGGGATCAACAGGCGGTGGTGGCAGATGGTGGTTGTCTCCGGGTAAAAAAATAACGGCAGTGGTGGTGTTCCTGGTACAGATCGGAACGGCGGTGGTGGTGTTATTGGTGTAGATCGGAACGACGGTGGTGATGTTACTCGTGCAGATCGGAACGACGGTGGTGGTGTTACTGGTGCAGATCGAAACAGCGGTGGTGGTTTTAATGGTGCAAATCGGAGATGGTGTTGTTCTTCAGATGGGAGGAAGTCGACAATGGTGGTGTTTTCTTCACTGATGTAATGGTGGCGACGAACGAACGATGGATAGATAGAGAGAGATCGGTGGACGACAAGGATGGTAGTGTTGTTCTTCACTTCTTAGGTGACCGGCGGCTGCGTGCGGCGGCCGGAGAGGATGAATAGAGAAAGGAGAAGATGTAGGGTTTTCTAACTTTTTTAAAGGGGAGGATGACAGACGGCACATATATGATGGAAAGGAAGAGTTTGTTGGCAAATATTGAGAGATATTTAATGGGTTTGTTTCTTAAATTAAGAGACTTGATTGATAAAAATTACATTTAAAATTACCTTTCTCTCCTTTTACCCTTAATTTTTTTTCATTTAATATCATCTTAATTACTAAAATGCCACAAATCATCTTAACCATTAATTAGATCATCCAAGGGCTTAAAATGCTTCTCGCACTTTTCGCAAATAAATCACTTTTCTCATGAACCTCCCTCTCTCTCTCTATATATATATATTGTTAAATTAGGTATATTGCCCAGAAAGGTAACATAAATATCGATATTTGTTAATAAAAATGATATGCAATTTCTTAGCTCAAGAAAGGATTCTAAATTTCAATTTATAATATTAAAGGTAATCGGTTACCGGTTAAATTGATGACGTGACTAATTTTTATATTACACTAATTGACGAAAAAGGTAACATAAATATCAAAATATGTCAACTCGGCCATTTTCAACCTTACAAGCGTATGGTATAACTAGGCCCATTTTCGGGATGTTACAATAATAACTGACGGCGTTGACACTCAAACTAATAGTAGAAACGTTGACATGAGGGAAGTGCATACGTGACGGTAGAAAGCTATAAATGCAGTATTATGACATGAAGAGATGTGTTTTTATTTCTTATATAAGTCATTGATTATTATTGTTACGATTAAGAGCAATAAAGTTAAGTGTTCATTGGTTATAATTAAAAAAACAATTTAAAATGATTATATAATATTTTATAATGATAAAACTAAAAGTTTGATTAAATATGATATTTGTAAATTAAGATATGCAAATACTATATTTTAGGGTTTAATAATGACGTATATGAAATTATCTCTAATAATTTTGATTTAAATTAAAGTAAAAATTAAACCCAATTTTGACTTAAAAAACCAAAATTGGATTTTAACTTTTCTCAAAATAAATGGTTAAGGTTTGATAATTAAAATTTTTATTTAAATTCAATAACTAGGATTATTTAATAGATTTTATTAAAGTTATTAGAAGATATGTGGGGAGCAACTTTTTCATGTATTGAATTAAATTTTAAAGTGTCTTTATTGTCAAATTTGAATTTAATACGGATATGTGAGCTTGAAACCTGATGAAATTACTTAGTAATCCGACTGAAATCGGTAATCTATCCTTTGCACCATCTACGTGTGTTCATATCTATTGAATTATGAAAAATCATTTAGGGTTTGCATTGCGTTGCATACAAAGAAAGGCATGACCCGAACTCGATAAAAAAATAAATTGATTGAAATTAAGCCGACAAGAAACTGATATGAACCGAACTAAATAAACAGCCTTACATTTTACCAATATAACCCAAACTAATGACTGATACCAAACACAATTTAAACATATAATTTATATTAGGTAAAACTAGAAAAGTTTTTGACAAAAAAGAAAAACGAAATTGTGCATTATGCTAGAGTGACACTAGTTAATTATAAAACCACTTCATAATTCATATGCTATAGAAACAAAATTATTATGCTTGCACATGAGGGCATTCTTGTCTATTCATATGCATTTTTTATTTCCATCCTAGAACACAAAACAAGACGTTAATCACAAATCCCATTTGATTTGAATTGACTAGGGTGTGTTCGGCAACATGCTTACGGAGATTATAGGGGCTTGGGATAATTCTAATTTTCATAATCTCTACCCTCTAGCCTTGTTCGGGTGTTAAAATCTTAAGAGAATTATTAAAAACACGATCCCTCAAAATCCTCCTAAATAAAAGTCTTTCAGAATAGTTATAGATTAAACTTGAGATTATCAATTAATTAGCCCCAGCTCCATCATGGCTCCAATTAGTTCTGTCGAACACACACTAAATGTTAAACCGAAGTATAGAATCCTGTTTCTCACATCAAAATTAATGAGAGTGATGTGTTCCACTTTCATGCTATAGGCATCAATAATCACACATGATGCGATTCATGATTTTAAATAAATTTTCAAATTTATTTTTATTATTTAGTTTGCTATCCTAATTAAATTTCCACAAACAAACATTTAATATATTAGACGCCCCCAACAGAACAAAAATAAGAGACAACAATTGTTACTTACCAGAAATCAATAATCTTGAATCAACATCGAACTTCATCCTATATTCCCATACAAATCACTCCTCTTTTGCCATGAACATGATGATGATTGTTGCTTCCTCGAAATCACTACGTTTGACGGGGTAAGTGGTGGCGGTTGGGAAGAACTTAGATGGTTGTCGGGGGAGAGAGAAATATCAAAGTGTGTTTATGAATGTCGAGGAAGGTGTTTGTGTCAATTGACAAAAACGATTAGTGTGCATTGCATATGAGGAGGTTTAACCTAGTGATTTAACGTGCGTTAAAATAAAAGACTAATTAACGAATTTTTGAAATAAAGGATTGTCTTAATTTCCAAACTTAAAATACAAAACATTTAATTTCTTTATACCATAAAAGATTAATGTTGTAACTTAAAATACAAAACATGTAATTCCTTTATACCATAAAAGATTAATGTTGTAATTAACTTTACCGTCCTTTTTCCGACCTTTTTAAAGAAAGAAAAGCAAATGACTTAAAAAGATGAAAAAGAGATGGTGTTTTTGAGTTTTTTAAATAAATAAAGAAGGAATTTTATCAATTTCCAACAAAGATTGTTTTAATAAAAGTAATGGAAAATGATATGTGCTGCTACAATACTTAAGTTAATTATTGTCATACTCACATGTCTCTTTAATAAAAGGTAATTTTATTATTTCAGTATTTACTAATTAAAGAGGTACGTATATTACAAAACATCATAATGAGGTATCTAATTTTATTATTTAAGTATTTATTTATTAAAAAATTATATTAATATAAAAACATCTAACTTAGGTACCGGTAACTAGATATATTATTTGCGCTAAAAGAAAAGAAGGTTTAAAAACAAATCCTTTTATTTTATTTTTTTCTTCGGTCTTGAACACTAATTGAATTATAATCCTTTCAAACCCTTTTCTTTTCCTACGGTTTATAAGTACCCCTGAATGTAGTATAAACATAAAACTCCTTGAAAGTAAAACAAGCATATATACAAATTAGCACGGTACACGTGTAATACTGTAACGACAAATAATTTCTATTTTACATCATGTTACTTTTAAAAATATAATAATATGTTGCTTTTAAATAAATAAAAAGTTAAATTAAATTAGAAAAGATAATAAAATGGTTAAAAATGAGTATTTTAAAAGTTAAAGTAAATTAGGAGAGAGAATAAAATGGTTAAGAAGGGATATTTTAGTACATTCAAGTTACTTAAAATTAAGAGTTTTTAAGATTGTAAATATATTATAAATGAGTAAGATATACAATCATATAAATAATAATAATAATAATATTTATATGTAACACAAAATAAATATAAATTTGACGCTTTACGGGCTGGCTATTTTTAAGGGAGGTTGTTTTAGAAAATAGTCTCTCTACTATTTAGTGATATTCGAAGTATGATTATCTTTCTTTAACCGGCTTCTAAATTTGGTTGAGAGTTTGTTTTTATATTTATAGAAAAATATATGCTACTTATTAATAAATTAAAATGATCTCAAAAACAAAATTAGATCAAGCAAATAGGTCTGTTATATCAAGAAGAGATGTGTTCGATTTATAAACCGAAACCAAAACCATTAATGACACAAAACCGATAGAAACCAAAACTATTGGACTTGAAAATTCTAAAACCGAAATTAGCGATTTTGGTTTGGTTTAATCTTAAAACTGCCCCATGCTCACCTGTCACCACATGCGGCCTGATAGACTAAACCGACAAATTGGACCGAGACGGGGCTCAGTCAGTCCGGTCTTTGGTACTTGGTTTTTATAGATTTCGGGCTTCGATCCGGTTTGTTCTGGTTTGGTATAATGTATTATGTATAAGACAGCTATTAGACCGAAAAAACCGACAAACTAGACCAAACCGGAGCAGTACTAGCTTTGACCGAGCCGGTCCATCCGGTCTTTTAGCCTTTTAGGTTTCGATCCGGTTTTTAAACCGATCCCACCACCAAACCTAAACTGTGGTTATTACCTCCGGTGCTGATTAGTTGAAAGTAAAACAAGCAGTCCCAAACACCCATCCGTCGTATCCACGCTTTTCCTCATCATCGATCTGTGCAACTTCGCAAGCGATCTCTGGTCTTCAGTCCACTAAAACCTGTAGGTAATCATTGAACTGCATTGCCGTCAGATCTTGTTCAAAGCATCATCACACTTAAATTCTCAGTTTCCTTGTAGTAATTTTAGAATATGAATTTGGATTTCCCTTTTTCAATTACAGGTTTAGTGTTCACTCGTAGGATATGGACTCATCAACTGCTCTATTCAATCAGCTTAAGGTTTGCATTTGTCTATTCTGTCGCACGAACATATTACCCTTGATGAGTTGATGTAATGCAGAATTAGTCCTTTTTTGCTGCAAATCATTGTATTCAGTATCAAATCCTAATTCTGGAATGTTGTGAATTATGTTCTCTGTGTAGTCTGTCATTGTTCTTGTATGTAAATTGGTACTTTTATGTCTGAAATCTTTGTGGTGAGTTTTGATAAATGTTTGGAGTTGTATAATAACTAGAGATCCAACATCAATGTCTCCAAGGAAAGTTTCCTACACTCATATTGCTGAAGTAGTTATAAACAATACTACAATTAGGAATGAAAAAAATTCGCTTTTGGAAGGGAATTATGATTAATCTTACCTTTTTTTGTGTGTCCCTAGCTTATATTGGTGTTAGTAAGCAAAAAAACCAGGGCTTAAAATGGTGTGATCAATGACTTGTTACTATTACCGTTACATGTTAGACCGTCTTGAGAACTAACTGATAGTTGTTACTCTATAGTTTTCTTGTTTGTATTGGCTACAATAGTGTTTAAATTGAAAACTTATATCTTTCCTGCTGTCAAACTTGTTACAGGAAGCACAACCATTCTTTGTGTTAGCTGGTCCTAATGTGATTGAATCTGAGGAACATATTTTACATATGGCGAAACAAATTAAGGCTGTCACTTCAAAGTATGTCCTTTTATCTATAAATAAGCATCTATGTTTTTCTGCATAACACATATCTTATGGATGTATATACTGCTCCTGCTCTATGTATAATTACAGATGTTTATGTTTCCCTTCTTTAAATAATTTGTTGCACATCGAGATGTACAATCATCGTATATTTCAAATTATTTGCATCAAATTCCTTTCACTATATTTTTTGCAGACTAGGGTTGCCATTAGTTTTCAAGTCTAGCTTTGACAAAGCTAACAGAACTTCATCAAAATCTTTTCGAGGGCCTGGATTAGCTGAGGGATTGAAGGTAACTGAATTCCCTGTTTTCTTAAAGATGTAATTGATTGTAAATATCACATTACTGCCATAAATCTCGAGTGTCTGGAGTGAGTTTTTCACAAAATATCTTGTTGGTCATTATAGATCCTTGAAAAGGTGAAAATAACATATGACTTGCCCATAGTGACTGATGTACACGAATCGAGCCAGGTAATTATTTTGATTTAAAGACAGATGGGATTCACAATTTTAAGCAGATGGATAACTTTATATAGAGATTGAATTTTGTCAGTGTGAAGCAGTTGGCAAGGTTGCAGATATAATTCAAATTCCAGCCTTTTTGTGCCGACAGGTAAGATATATCCAATTTGATTGTTTCATGATTTCCTTAGCAATACACTACTATCACTTTCAAGAAATCTCATCTAGTCTAAAATTTATTATTCCTGGAGATCTAGTTCTATCTTGAATTCTAGAGTTTAACACCTTTTATTTCGTTCTTTTTTTGTTTGTTCTTTTTGTTATTTAAGACTGATCTCCTAGTTGCAGCTGCCAAGACTGGAAAAATAGTAAATATAAAGAAAGGCCAGTTCTGTGCTTCCTCTGTAAGCTAAAGTTATCATGTTTAGTTGACTTCATCAATCATTTGTGAAACTGTTTCGGCATGTTTGATAATGTGGAAAAACTCCTGCATGCTATTCTTTGTGTTTGCAGGTCATGACCAATTCTGCCGAAAAAGTTAGATTGGCTGGAAATCAAAATGTTATGGTTTGTGAGAGAGGGACAATGTTTGGATACAGTAAGTTGTTAGTTTATATATTCTCTAACTTGTGCATGATAGTCGACAGTGTAATAAGTCAACACAAACCTAGGAGTTGTTTTGTATGTTCAATGCAATCATGTCTATCTTAGCTTCTGTCTTCAATCTCCTATATATGTGAGGCTAAAAATTAGGAGGTAATAATAATATTAATTATGCTAGCATGCACCAGTGATAGAAATGGAAGTGTTTGTTTGTAAGTAGAAAGATTTAACAAGGCAACAAGCTTATATCTTTATGCGTCATTAATTTTAAATTTGTCTTCCTTCTTCATGCCCGAAGTATAATTTTCTTTCTTTTTTGTCATAAAGATGATTTAATTGTTGATCCACGCAACTTCGAATGGATGAGAGAAGCTAATTGTCCTGTTGTAAGTATATCAACGTTTATGCAACATACCCTTTTTCCTGTCATAAATTTTTGTTTTCATATACTGATATACTCCAGCTTCTATTATTTCTATGATGCAGGTAGCAGATGTCACACATGCATTACAGCAACCTGCTGGGAAAAAGGTGCACAAACTATAAAAGGGCATAACTGCATTTAACTCGTTTCTTGATAACTTGACTCTGATCATGAAATTTGATTTGCATTCATGCACGAGAATGTTATATTCTTGTCTTACACATAGTGTTTCTTGTTGTTCTTTAACAAAAATTTATATTTCTTTTAAACAGCTAGAAGGTGGTGGTGTTGCGAGTGGAGGTCTCCGCGAATTAATACCTTGCATTGCAAGGACAGCAGTTGCTGTTGGAGTTGATGGACTCTTCATGGAGGTAGGTAGCATCTGCAATCAAACCATTTATTTTTACTTCAATTTAACGCTTAACCTTTAAACGCATATATCTTTTGCAATCAGGTGCATGATGATCCACTCAATGCTCCAGTTGATGGTCCAACACAATGGGTATATTTCATTACATTGATTACACTTTTTATTATTATTATTATTTATTTATTTTAACATTGTTTGACTTGGTGAATTTCTCTTGAAAATCAGCCTCTACGTCATTTCGAGGAGCTTCTAGAAGAGCTTGTGGCAATTGCTGTAAGTTCTTATCGATAATGTTCTCATTTTGTAGTAACACCCATGATCAAGTTTGTATTTATTCTGGAAAGCCATTATATACTTGAGCTTCATATATGCTTTTTTTCCCTTTTCTGTTATATTTTTTTAGAGGGTTACCAAGGGGAAGCAACAATACAAAATTGATCTCGCTCCATTTCGCGAGTAAAAACTTTAACGCGCCCACATGTTAAGGTACACATAACTTGAAAGAATCTTAATTTGTGCACATAATATGTTGGTTAAGAAGTTTCATTACATAGGTCCATCAAAGCATGTGTTATGATTTATTAAATTACGATTTACACATTTTATGGCGATTGTTTTCAGGCATGATCGCACCTCGACCTTAAACATGTGAAAGATCACGACATTATAACACTACTTATCGATGTCCTAAAACTGATGTTAGTTTGAGAAACACTTTGTTGTGTATTAGATTGTTGGTGTGTACTTTTTAAATGTTATAATATCAGCATTCTGTAATTGGATGCCATCCTCTAATTTATGAATCATTTCCTTGTGATTGTGCCAAGGGTTGTTTACTTTTATGCTGAGTTTCCGAGTTTTATTTTGGAGAAAAAGGAAGGATTTGAAAAGAAATAGAAAAAGTTTTATGTTCCAGAGTTATTTTAAGGGCAAAATGCGCGAAAATATAAAAAACTTTGCCAATATTGTCCTTGTATGCAATTAGCTTTATTTTGTACTAAAAAATACATACAACTTACAAATTTTGTTCATTGTATACAATTGGTAACTTGATTACCAGGTTACCGAATACAATGAACAAAATTTGAAAGTTTTAGGTATTTTTAGGTACCGAAGTTCTTTTATTTTTTCCCAGGTTACCAGTAAGTTACCTATTGTCATAGGTAACTTGCATACAATGAACCGAATTTGTAAGTTTTGTGTATTTTTAGGTACAAAATAAAGTTCGTTGCATACAATGACAATATTGACATACTTTGTTGTATTTTCGTGCAATTTGTCCTTATTTTAAAGAGAAGGGAAATGATTTGGAATGAAAGTTTGATTAATTTTCTCTTCTAAACTTTCCTCCCAAAAGTGGGAGGAATTGGAAGGAAAGCAAAGGAAATTTTATGAAATTACCCTTAATTACAATAAATAATTTTAAAAAATAAGGATTTTATTGTAAAATGACCTTTTTTCTCTTCTTTTCTCCGGTTAATTTTCTTTTTTATTCTTTTCTTTCCTTGATGTATCTCGGGCTAGATTCAGGCTTGTTACATTCAGACTGTAGTTATACATTTTATAGCTTTAACGAAGGCTTATGTGCTTTGATAATTGATAGCTTTGTACTTATGTGTGTTTGGAGGTAATTATGATAGTTAAAGAGATGAATTCTGGTTTTGTAACGACTACCCAAAAGCCAAAACCATGTTTAAACTTTCAACATTATCTAATTTATTCTTTTCAAAAACCTCATATTTGAATGTGGTATTTGTTTCTTATTTGGACGTTAAATATATCTTGGAGGGTAAGCAAGTTTGATGTTAGATATTATTGTGTAATGTAAAAATTTTAGTTAAACTTGATAACGAGTTAGAGGGTGTGGAGTGTATACTTATTTAAGTCTTAGCAATTTTAAACCCAAAAACAATGGAGCTCAGTCCAAGGGGCAAAGCCTTTGATGGTGGTTAGTGTGCTAGATTGAGTGCTCAACTCATTTTGTATCTCGCTTGGCTAATCATTTGCTTAGCGGAGCATTTGCTTAACTTTTTGAGTGCACAACTAACCACTATAGTCTAACTAGCCCATAACTATCGTGCCACCGTTTTAAACTGATTTTGGCAGTTATTGGCGCCAAAGTATCTACTCTATAGGGTGTATATATATATACACACACACATATAGATTAACAATACACATTAAAAGATAAGAATCTGTTTAGGAAGAAGTTCTTCGGTTATTCCCAAGTTGATTTCTTGCAACCCATTCAGGGTACAAATACAACTCAAGGACAATGTCCTTAAACAAGACTGAAGGATCATCCAGGCTATTTGATTATATTTACTACCCTACGAAATTAAAGTTTTTAATAGTTGAGTTAAATCACGAGCTACTTGAAAATACTTAAAAACAGTTTTATTTTAAATCTAGGGCAAATTGCTTCAAAATACATTGAACTTCTGTTAAGGTATCATTGTTTACAAATTACTAATTTAAAAAAAAAAAAATACAACCGTGTTTGTTTTTAGCCACCTTGAATGCAAAATTACCCAATCAACGTGGCTAAAAACAAAGTCAGTTGTATTTTGTTAAAAAAAATTAGTACATTGTATACAATGATAGCTTAGCAAAAGTTCACTGTATTTTAAAACAGTCTACTCTTAAATCAAATCATTTCAAGCTCGAAACTCGAGCTACTTAACTAGACTATCCAATCCAGCTTGAGTACTAAAATACTTGACTCGTAAAACTTACTAACCTAATCAAATTTAAATCATTTTACATTCTATCTTTGTTTATTTGTATATTTCTTTAGTTAGCATACAATCATCAACTTAATTGTAGTTAAAGTTATATCGAGTTAAGAAAAACATGTTATAATTGAGCTTAGGAATATATTTAATTTTAATTGATATTTTTATTAAATACCTATATTGGTCATTAAGGATATCCTTAATAATATCAAATTTTGTGCATTAAAAATTCATGGCTACTAATAATCAAATATATTAATTTTTAATAAAAATAAAAAAAAGAACGCACTTTTATTACATTTATATAAAATTGAAGGCATATAATAAAACAAACAGCTGGAATAGCTCAGTTGGTTAGAGCGTGTGGCTGTTAACCACAAGGTCGGAGGTTCAAGCCCTCCTTCTAGCGGTTTTTATATGTTTTTTTATTAATAACAACTTAATGCATTCTTTAACTTGTACCTGTCGTGTATAATCGGTATTATATTCAAGCTCGGATCGTTAAAAGCTCGAAATGAGCCGAGCCTTAACAAGCGAGCCTGACTCGATAGTTACTTCATTTAATGATTTCTATTTAACTTAATATGAAAGGTAAATTAGTAAATTCAAATTATTTAAATTTGAGAGATTAAGAAAATACATAAATACTTTATAATGTAGTATAGACTATAAACACCCTTAGAGAGTTAGAGATATGTGTTTGTGTCTATATATATATATATATGAAAAAATTCAATTGAGAAAACTAAAATGAATCTTTTTTTTTTTTTGGTTTGCCCGCGACTTTGTTATCCTACTTTCTTATCTATTTTCATATATAATATAAAGAGAATAGAACCTCTCAGATATTCTTGGACTCGCTTTGCTCTTTCAACTGCCGCCTAATCTCCCAACATGTTCAAGAACCGAGAGCCACCCAGGGACTTGTTTTTCGTACGAGAACTGAGAAAACTGTTTGTAACACTTTTAATGACTCATTAATAGGGGTATTTTGGTCATTTATGTATTTACCCAACCGTGAAGTACGTCCGGATAAAGCGTCATTAATTTACAAGATTTGATTTTCCCAAAATACCCCTTATCAATGCGTCATTAATGAGCCTTTAATGAATCAATAATGAGCCGTCAAAAATTCTTAGCCATTGATTAATTTTAATCAAGGACTAAGATTGATTCTCGTATAAAAAACAGTTCTCATTTGAACACTCTCTATAATACATACATACATGCACATGCACACGCGCGCGCACACACACACACACACACATATATATATATATATATATATATATATATATATATATATATATATATATATATATATATATATATATATATATATATACTATTATATAAAGCATTTAAGCTTTTTCTTTAAAACTCTTAAATTTTAAGTCACTTAAGATTACTATTCTACCCTCATCTACTAAAAAATGATTCCATAAAATAAACTTAATAACATTCATTTTTCATAAATTCCAGAATATTACCTTTCCATAAATTCTATAGCAAAACTTACAAAACAGAATATTCTATAAACTTAATAACATTTAATAAATTCCAGAAAGGGAAAATATATAATATTCGTTTTTCACCTGCTAAATAAAAATTACAAAATTACATCTAAATTTCATTCCCTTTTCACCTGCTAAATAAAAATTATAAAATTGCGTCTTGTGTGTCCTCTTGATCAATACCTACCAAAACAACTCCTTACAGTAAGGACCAACCAAGTACTTTTCTAATATAAAGGACTGAATCAGTAGAAAAGTGTAAACCAGAAGGACCAAATCAGTAATTAACTCTAAATTTTATTCTCCAACCAACTTTTATCTTTATTCTCTTTCTAAATTATCATGACCGTGAAATACCAAAATAAAAAAATTAATTTTTAAAATTTTAATATTTATAATCAGATAGAAAGGAACTTGTAGAAAAACAAAATAACTAAAAATGATAATCTTGTTCAATAGTGAACGACTATCAAATATACACTAAAATGTAAAACATACTTCTCGTATCAATGTTAATTTGTTCACCTATAAAGTTAATAATTTTTTTTATTTTTTATAATAAAAATGATTTTTTTACATATCTAGGATAGAACACAAATGAACTATGTAAAGAAAACATAGATCTAAAAAACATCATAACACCCCAAATTTGCTTGTTCACTATTAAACGTAAAAAACATAGAACTATAATAGATGAAGATAATATTACACATCCAAAATTCTAAATTTCTAGATGAATAGACACTTCAAAATTTTCTTGTTCACAAGTAAACATACATTAAAAACCATAACTTTTTAAAAATCACAAAACTAAAAGATTAACATATCTGCATATTTAAAAAACCAAAAAAGAAGAAAAAGAAAAAATGGATTGGAAAACGGCAAGGCAATAACGGTGGTGAGCAATGGCGGTGGTGGTGAGCACAGAGGCAATGGTGGTGGTGACCGGTGAGCACAACAACGGTGGTTGACTGCCAAGCAACATTAAAGGTTTGTACGGATGTTGACAAGGCTACGGTAGCTACTAGATACCAGCATAGCTACGGTCGTCGGCCATCTTCAAGAGTGAGAGAGGAGATCTGAAAATTGGGCGGCCTTCCATTCAAGAAAACAATGACAAATTGATAGGGGTGAGTGTTCTTTCCTAATGATTATGCTACGAGGGTAAATAAGATTTATACTAAGTTCGGGGTGGATGTGAACAGTAAGGGACTTAACCATTGTTGAAGTGTATAATGTCTTCTTTACCCTTTTTGATTTAGTGGTTCTAAGCACTTTTCGCAATAAAACATACTTCTCTATATAGTAATCAAATTTGGAGATTATTCCACTAAAGTCGCTCATTGTGTATACAATTAAACTAACTGTCTCAATAACGTGACATGATGATAAAAAAAAATAAGATTCATCATCAAGTAGTAAGTTTGATGATATATTTAACTATATAATATATTTTATTCTAAAAAGAAGTTTTTTCTTGTTCAGACTCCTTCTGGGCACCAAGTCTTTGACTTAGATATACATGATCTAGCAGGTGTTACCCGAAACCGTTTCTGAAGCAACCCCGTGACCATCCTTACTTAAAACCTCTTAGAGATTTGAAACCTTGACCTCCTGTATGAGATTCAAAAAGTACTAACCGGCAAACTATCAAGATGATGGTTAATTTAACTATATAATATATTTACTAGAAAATCTATGCACACACCTATGTAGTACAATTATTATTCACACTCAACTTGTATATTTTTCTGTTGTTGAAGTTTAACCAAATGTGCATACACGCTCCCTGGTATGCCAACAAGCGTGTCGTGAGTCCCACACTCCACCACCTTTCCGTGTTGCAACACCGTGATAGTGTCAGCATTCCGTATTGTTGACATCCGGTGGGCCACCAAAACGGTTGTCCTTCCCTCCATCAACTTATCAAGTGCTTCTTGAACCAGCCTTTCAGAGGCCGGATCAAGAGCACTTGTTGCTTCATCCAAAAGAAGAATCGAAGGGTCTTTTAAGACGGCTCTAGCTATCGCGACCCTTTGTTTTTGGCCACCCGATAGTTGCACCCCTTTGTTACCCACTTCTGTTTTGTATCCTTCGGGCATTTGGGAAATAAACTCATGAGCATTTGCAAGTTTTGCGGCGTTTATGATCTCTATTTCCGACGCCTCTTCGTTTCCATACTTAATATTGTCGTAAATAGTGGTTGAAAACAAAGACGGCTCTTGTTGTACTAACCCGATCCTGCGTCTTAATGATTTTAGATTCAACCTTTTCATGTCTAAATCATCAATGAAAACCGAACCCAAGTTAGGGTCGTAAAATCTTGATATAAGACCTATGACCGTACTTTTACCCGACCCACTTGGTCCCACTATCGCCATACTGCTTCCTGCCATTATCTTCAAATTCAAATCATTTAAAACGTAAACAGCCGGTCTTGTGGGATACGCGAAACTTACGTGTCTAAATTCTACGTCTCCTTTGATATGATGCGCCGACAACGAATCCGGATGGTCGGGATTAATGGCTGATTTCCGGTTCAGGATCTCAAAAACTGAACCAAGTGCTTGTGTTCCCTTCACAATGTCGGGTGCAAGGGCAAGTGTTTCAGCTATCGATAACGCGGTTATGATTAGAACCATGAAGGCTTTAATAATCTCACCAAAATTGGAATTTTTATGTTTGATTAACACTGATGCGTACCAAAGACCGAGTGCGTACGAGCAGAAAGCAAGGAGTTGTGAAAAACCGTACCCAAAACCAGATATATGGCCACGTATACGAGCTTGTTTTCCGGGTCCGTTGAGTTCAGTAGAGAATTGACCCGAAACTCTATCTTCAGCACCAAATGCAGCAACAGTACGAATGTTAGCTATTGCTTCACGTGCCATAGATGTAGCTCGAGAATATGCACCTGTGTAATCTCCACCAAATCCCTTTAGAAATAGTTGCTGCAAGATATAATAAGAAAAAATCAAAGTAAGTTCATGCACGCTAGAAGTGACAATTTCGACCCATTTACTTATAAATTTGTCAATCCGGGCTTTTATTTATTTCTCAGGCAACATAAAAAGAAACGATCAAATGGGATTCTAGCCAAGAAAATTAGAATAATATTTAAATGGTGTAAATAAAAAATTAAAATTAGTTAGTTGACAGAAAGAGATTAGAAAGATATGATAACAACATATGTTTATTTGAGCAAATTATTATCTTAACAAAACAAGTAGCCGTTAACATGAGCACACCATGGAAACCATAAGTTTATTTCCATTTAAGAGGCATATTTTGACTTCGAGGTCAAATAGAGTAGCTTTTGACTTTCAAATTAAAAAATACCAGAATTGCAATCAAGAGAATACACTATAACAATATTACATTAGAACGATATGATAACAACATATGTAATAGAATCCATCATCAAATTTGAACTTAAATGTTATACATTTGACCCTCAAAAGTCAAAACATATAATAAAGGCAGTGTACAAGACACCAGAAGATACTAACCTCAGTTATGGAAGCTCCAATTAAAAGAGGAAATGTAGAAACAATAACTAATGCAAGTCTCCAGCTCAATATAAAAGAGATCACAAATGCAGTTATGGTGAGCGATATATTTTGAACAATTGTCGATAAGCGATCGGCCAGTGCACTTCTTACTAAAGTGGCATCTGCAGCCAATTTAGACATAAGCGAGCCCGTAGAATTTTCATCCAAATCAAACCAACCAACTTCATTTCTGAGCATAGCTGTACAAAAAGAAAACAATGAATATCCCAGCCCGTTAGCCCGAATAATAATATGAAAACAACCGAATTGATCGAATTTGAACACAAACAAACCTGAAAACATGGAAAGGCGGACCCTGGTAGTAAGTCGTTCTCCCATTAACGTATAGAAATAATGTTGCAACATATATATAGGAATAGTAACAATCCCAGCTGCAACAAATATAAATGATGCACGTTCTACATCCTCTTTAATTTTAGAATTATCATGAGAATAAAAAGAAGTCAAAATGTATGTAATTCCAAGAGCAAATAGAGGAGCTTGCATCCCTGCTAGAATTGCACCCAAAGATCCCATTACAGCATAAGGCCACTCGGGTTGATTTAGTTTAACAAGATCCCAAATCGATGGTTTGCTCTTCAAAGATTTTAATGATTGATTTTCATCTTCCTGGAGCACTATGTTCGTGGTCAACGAGTCAAACCCTTGAATATAGCCATTTTGACTAAAACAGGTTTGAGTTTTTGTACTTGAATTGCTTCCTGGTTCTGATGCTTGGAGACTAACTAGAGCCGAATACTCCCCGCCTTTAGTGATTAAATCTAAATGGGTACCCTTTTCAACCACTTGACCATTTTTCAAAACAATTATGGTGTCAACATCTCTAATTGTAGATAATCTGTGAGCCACGATAATTGTGGTCCGGTTTGACATAACTGTGGTCAATGACTGCTGAACAATGAGTTCTGATTCGGAATCAAGTGCACTTGTAGCTTCATCTAACAGTAAAATCTTTGGGTTTCTAAGTGTGGCTCGTGCAATCGCAATTCTTTGCTTTTGACCACCTGAAAGTTGGGTTCCTCCTTCTCCTACTTGAGTTTGATAACCATCAGGTAAACATTGAATGAATGAATGAGCGTTTGCAGCTTTTGAAACTTCAATTATCTGGTTTATATCAGCATCAGGTTTGCCATAGAGAATGTTTTCGGCTATAGTTGTTGCAAATAATGCTGGTTCTTGACTAACTAACCCCATGAGACCTCTTAACCAACTTAATTGAAGAGTCTTTATATCATGGCCATCCAACAATACTAGTCCTACAGATGTAAACAAACAGTCAGGGCTCCATTTACTTTTTGAGGTTATCTTCTATCTCTGATGGGTCAAATATGTAAAACTTTCATACTCATTTAAATTCAAAGTTAGAAAATTTATTATTTTTGTATTCATATTTTAGACAGTAATTATTTACGAAGAGTTTGGGCAAGATCAGCCCAACAAGAGCCGTACCAGAAATCTGCCCGTTCTGACTCCAACCCATTTGGACCGTTGTCCAACCGACCCATTTTTCCACCAACAAAATATAATCCAACCCTTATAAGATTTTGTTTGATACCTGAGGTTGGGTCGTAAAACCGTTGAATCAATGAAACAATGGTGCTTTTTCCTGAACCACTAGGACCAACGACTGCAATTTTCTTCCCGGCAGCAACGGAAAAACTCAGATTTTCAAATACCATATTTGGTCGAGATGGATATGCAAAACAAACATCACGAAGTTCAATATTTCCATCCACTTTTGAGAATGCCATCCCTGTTTTTGACTTTCTTGAAGAGTCAACATCCTCCTTAATCATGCTTACGATGTTTGCTGCTGCAGACTTGCCTTTAGCAATGGCTGCAAGGTTCGGTGCAGCCTGACCAAGAGCACTACAAAACCACATGTTCTGGTTTTCGTTAAATCTAAGAGAATCAAATATAAAATCTGTTGTTGGTAAAATGGCCGAGTCGAATGGGTTGGTTAACGTGTCAAAATTAACTATGTGAATAAAATAATGGAAAATGTCACCTTTTAGTAACTAAGTTGTATGAGTGTTCTGCTAAAGTCACTCAGTTTTTATTCAACTACAAAAACCACCCAAAGTTTCAATATTGTTCCATCACTATGAAGTTTTTCATAATTGATTAAAACACGGAACAGTTTTAAAACTTTGTTACTGTTGGGAGACTTTTATTTTACAAGTTAATATGCAGCAGCATGTAACTTTTTAAAGAAAAAGTCATTAATTAGTAACAATGTTTCATAACTGTTTCATTTGGCTCACTTAGTATTAACCAATTACTAAAAATTTCACAACAATGAAATATACTGAAACTTAAGTGGTTTTTGCGGTTAAAAAAAACATTTGAGTAACTTTAGTGAAATAATTTTGAAACTTGATTACTATTTAGTAATTTTCACCCACTAATAATTTAGGATGTTCTTTTTTCAATTTTATTTTATCTGTTTAGGTTGTTATAGTTAAAACAAGAACAAATCAACCCATTCATAAGTAAACAAATCGAATTCCCACATCTAATAAATAGCGTTTTCGGAATTATATAAAAATCAAACTTACAATCCACTAAAGATAACATTGATGATTGTTGTAAATGCTTTGCCACCATTCGTGTGATGATGTTGGACGAGTATTCCCGCATACCAAAGAAGTAATGCCCAAGCACAAAACAAGAGTGCATATGTGAATCCTATACCGCCTCCTTTTGCAAAACCGCTTTTCTTCCCTAATTTCAGTGCGTTTTGAAGTGATCTAGAGTATAAATCAATCGCTTTACTCTCACCCACAAACGAATATACAGTACGAACTTGTGATATATTCTGAAAAACACATATACACAAAACAAAAAATCTCCATTAGTAACCAATAGCTATTTCCTACAACCTCGCTTTATTGAAGTGCATTATATATTTTCAATATCACATAATCACTTTGAGAAAACACATATTTAAACATTTACTAAGTTTTGCAAGTGGTTTTTACCTCTTCAGCAATCTTCCCGGATTCAGCATAAGCAGCCTCACTTTTTTCTGATAATGTAGACATAATCATTGTATAAGCACCTCCAGCAAAAGCTATGAGTGGGACAATAGCTAATGTTACAAGTGTGAGCTGCCAAACAGATGTAAATCCCACCACAAACCCAACAAAAAACTGGGAAAGATACCGTAAACCATGCCCTATCTGCATTTTTATCCAATAATAATGTTACCAAATAAGTCTGTCTAATTCTTATTATAATATAATAGGGTATATTACACGAAATAGTAACATATTTTCCATATATTATACTAATTATAGTGTCAGCAATCTATATGAATCATGGTATGAGGTAAGCAGCAGCTATAAATGGTAAGAAAGTAGCATTAGGTTGCTATTTTGTGTAAAAGAAAATAAAGTATGTTTTTATATAAACATAATGGATGAAAGTAGGTTGGTATTTTGTGCAATTCGCCAGCTATTTTATGCAATTTATTTTAAAAGATATCGCTTTTCTATGTTTGTTGTACCTTGTCACCTATAGCATCTTGGACAAGTATTGCATCACTAGATATGTGGAAAAGTATATTTCTATCTTTAGCCATGGTGTCAAAAAATTTGATATCCTTTCTCAACACAGATTGAAGGTATTTGAAACGTAGACGTGCTGTTTGCCTTTCTCCAGTCTGCATCCAGCAAGCAACCCCTGTAAATCAGAGCAATAAGCGAAAATAATGCTTTTTTAAAAGGAAAAAAAGAAATTGTAATCAATTTATCAATTACCACCCCAAGTCCCCAACCCCTGGTTTTCCTTATGAGTAATCTTTCCAAGTCCAGTCTAAACACAACCCAGAACTTGTCAAGAAACCCATATTAACATTCAATAGAGAGCTAGTTTTGACTTTGACAGTCAAAGTTTGAACCATTGTGTGGAATGAAGGGAAGAAAATTACCAATCCATGATGATATGAAAACTATCAGTCCAAGATAAACCAAGTACAGAGAATTCTGCTCAGGAAAATGAATTGATAAGTATTTAACTAAGTTAGAAAGTGTGACAATTAAAGAAAGTACGAAATGTATGTATTATTTACCTTAGAAACTTGGGAAGATAATCTATGAGGATGGGAAGATAAATGACCCAAAGAATCGATCATACGACCAAATAGAACAAAGAAAATTGGAAGTGCAGCACCATGAATACAAGCTCCAATGCTCCCAAACAACATTAGGAAGAAATCCCATTTATCGGCTGCATAAAATAAACCTGAAAGTGAAGCATTTTTCTCTGCTAAACTTGAATCTGATTGTAAGTCCACTTTTGGAGTTGGGATTACACTTGAATCTTGGTTTGACAAAATTTCAACTTCTCTCATGGTGAAGTTAATTGGACAGCTTAATCAGAGAAAAAAGAGATAGATAGATAGATAGAGAGAGAGAGAGAGAGAGGCTGTTGTAAATGAAGAATAAAAGTTAGTTTCTTTTACTTTCATCATGCACAAGAGGTATCAATTTCCCGCCAATAAATGAAGCGGCTTATATTGGCCAACTAACAAATCGGCTCTTTTTAAACATTTACTATAACTTTAAATAGCCAAGAGTTGTTAGAGAAGAAAATCAAAATTTTGCTACAGTAATACCAAATAAGCGGGTCGGCTAATGTGTTATTTTCAGCATGGGTTAAAAATGGGGTATTTTTGAGAAATTTTATAAATGATTATCATGCTAAATATGATTAAATAAACCAATTTTATTACAATAACAATCTAAATCTTTGACTAAAATCATTTAGTGGTTGTATGCATTCATGATAGACTTTCGGTGAGTTTTGACCCGTGCGACCCATTTGACCCTTTACCCTGCTAAATCTCCTGATAATAATAAATAAATAAATATAATATTGACACATATATTAGTATATTGCTTCAAGGTTCCACTCTAAAGACTACCACCATAACATCTCAATTATCACAACTACCTCCGTGACTCTTCCCTCATGCCAATAATTTCATTCTATGGCTGTTATTTAATCATCTAAATCAAAGCTAATAATTACAAATAAGTCCACATTTTAGCAACACAAATCAATTACAGCAGTCTTAGTCAAATTATACACAAATGCTTTGTTGGTTGTACTCTTAACATTACATCACCACGGATGCTTCTACATGGAGTGCAATCCACAAGATGAAAGCATTCGTGTCTTTTTCCCTATGGAGCGTTGTGCAAACTGACACCCAAAGCACTTCGGATGGTACTGCAACAAAGTTGGATCATTAAGTCACAAACATTGTAGGGTAATTAGCCTACAAATATGCAAAAACATGAATCTTTTTGGGATTTTGAGTAGGTAAAACCGCACGCAAAAGACACATAATAGGTTATAAGTTTACAATCAAATAAGAGGCCAAGTTTTTAGATAAGGGTTATAACAGTAACCAAGTCCCAAAAACTTATATATTTTGATCTTAAAATACTTTCCAGAAATATAAATTATATCATTAATTAAAAGTACGTTCATTTTAGTGAATAGTATTCAGTAAGAAACTTGAAAAAAGTATGCAAATTTGATGTGGGGTAACATGTCAGATCATGTGATAATAAATTAGATGAATTGATATATGAACTATAATAGCATTGCACATGATGATCATAAAAGCCGAACCTTTTCTGACCAATGCAAGGTAGGAAGATGCAAATTTAGGAGAAAATTATCAATATTTTCAAGCTTACAACATATATACTTCCAAAATCATGAAAAATGGAAAAAATAGTATTGATTGTATTTCTACTATTTTGGTGTACTGCTATCATATTACTTGCACCACATAAGTAGTTCAAGTTTAATGCATAAGGGGCTATTTATACAAATTTATTCCTATATGTGTAGTTGTGTACAGTGTACACCACATAAGTATTGGAAGTTTATTTCATACAAGGGCATTGCCTAAAATACTATAAATGAAAATTGCAAAAATCTCTAAAATCTGAAATTGGAGCCCCAACCATGAAATTTGCATAACTCTCCACCAGTTTTTCCATCACCACAAATTGGAACAAGGGAACACAGATATCTTCACATGGAGTTTTTGGTACACAGGGTTCCTTATCAATTTAATTCCAGCAAATGGCAAACTTTTTTTATCTTTTTAAATCAATATGAAGGATTGCACATTTGTAGCAAGTTGTTTCAATGTAGCTACTTTACATTTCTACCAAATTCCCCTTTTCATGTAAGTAGCATGATGCCATTATGAACATAATAAATACACCCATTTTGTCTTAATTATATTTGGCTTTTGAATGTGGAGTGAGTTATTTCTTTTTTTTTTTTTTGAAAGGCTGGAGTGAGTTATTTCTTTAACATCATTGTTTGCATTATTCTAAATTGTATACAACCAGCGACCAAGTCAGATAACCTATTATGCATGATCATAAATGAAATAATTCTTGCCCTCCTTATTGTAGAATTCACCCCGAATTCATGAATTTTCTGGCTTTGTCATAAATTTTTTTTGATCTACAAACTTGGAAAAGTTCATATCAAATTATCAATTAGTAATTTGAAACATAAAAGGTTGAATTACAAAACCACATTTGAAGGTAATCTGGGATAGAGATGGTTAAATTTGTTTTATTTTTAATCCTTACATTCAAGAGCTTTGAAGAAAGTGTAATAAAGATGATAACTGCCAACTACATTTGCCCTAAATTTACGTTAAAGCACGTACAGAAGATCATTTTCAGCTTCTGAACGATAACCCCAATTAGCACCAGTAAAATTAGGTCAAAATAATCAAATTGCATGACAATATTTTCCCCAAAAAATACAGAAATTAAAACGAAAAACATCGGAAATCTGTATATTGATACACGAATATAAGGTTAAGAACAAGAACAAGAACAAGAACAAGAAGAAAGGTATTATATGTGAAACTAGTTCTAAATAACATGCGCATTCAATGGCATTCAATTTTGACAACTGTAATACTTCCTCAGCAAAAATGCAAAATAGGGTCAATTTGTAGCCAAAATTAGTTGGAATTAAATGCGAACAGTGTCCGATTTTTAGATGTAACAGCGTCGAGAGTTCTTACCTGAGCTTGAATTCTTTGATACGACAACATTGTTCTTCGTGGGGTTTTTGAATTTGTTCGGTCACTTCAAACTCGAGATCGTTTCAACCGAGTACCGACTTCCGACTACATGTGTCTTGTTATGCAATTCCGGTAGTGTTCTGGTCAAATGGTCCGTATCGCTTTCTTGTAATGATCATTTAAAGTTAAAACTCGTGTTCGTGTCAACAGGAATCTAGAACTTAAATATTTCGGGGTCAATGCTTATTTTTTTAGCTTATAAGCTTATTTTTTAAACTAATCATGTTTTACGTGTTTGACTAAGTTTATTAGCTTATTTTTATAAAAGTAAATCATTTTTCATAAGCCATATTGAACTAGCTTATTTTCTTTCTTATGACAATTTCTAGGTCGACCCAAAACCCAACATGAAAAAGTGACACTAACCCGAAACAGGTCAAAAGCGGGTTGACACGAAATCGACACGAAAATAAATGGGTCGGGTTAGGGTCAACCCGACAACCCGAAAATAACCGGTATGACCCGTTTAAAGGTAAAACTATAATATTTTAAAATTTTCTTTAATACTTAAAATTTAAATTTTAAAAAGAAGATTATGAATTAAAATAAGAAAGTGACATTTTAGGCAATAAAAACCACCAAACAAAAGTATAAAACCCTGAAACTTTAAAAACTCAAAATAAACAATAAAAGATTTATAGTTAAAACAATAGTACGTTATTTTGGTATTTGTTATTTTCATCATATGATTTTGATAATTTTATTTTTAGTTATTTGATAGATGATAATTTAGTATTTTGAATCGATTCATAATTCTATTTAATGATGAATTATTCAGTTGTTAAATGATATTATTTATTGGTACTTGATAGAATAATAATACATCATAGTTTTTATTATATTCATGTATATAAATGAATAAAAAAGTAAAATCAAAATTTCAATTAAACCGAAATAGATACCGAATTTGAAGTTTGAATACAATCGAAACGAACATTGATTATTGAAGTTAGAATATAAATGAAAATCATTTTCGAAATTTTTGCCGGACGTTGGAAGCAAAGATGGAATTTGAAATACTGATAAAGAAAATCGTAATTGAAACTAGAAAACCGTATTCGAAAACCGAAAAAATTCTCGTCGATGACATTTGGCGTAAATGGGTCAACCCGAAGATCGACACGAACCCGACATGAAAAAAAAACTGACACGACCCAAACCTGACACGAAAATAAATTGGTCGAAATTGGGTCGACACGAAACTTACCCGAACCCGATAACATGAACACGACCTGAATTGACAGCCTTACTTGTGAGCTTATTTTTACACTTTTACCTTTATACACTTTTTTGGTCATTTTACATTAATAAGCTAATAATGTAAGGAAGCCCTTCTACCTTTTTAAAAGAAGCTTATTAACTCATAAGTTATAAGTTAATCCAAACACTTTTTTCTTTCAAAAGCTTATAAGCTCATAAGCTCAAAAGTTCATAAGCTTAAGCAAAAAAAAGGCTTAAACAAACACCCCCGCAGTTCATGTTTCGAGATGTGTCGGTCGAAAGAATTAGGTAACGAGCCCGAATAGTCATTTTAGTTACAGGTTGGATTGTTGATTGTATTATATTTTACAAGAGTATGTCATACATATCATAACTTTTGTGTCATTATAAATTAACCAACTATTGTTTTTCAACTATATATTAAAAAGTATTATAGTTCAAACATATACTTTTTTTTATGTATTATAAAAATATATTGTTTACAAATCTCCATTTAAAGCAAGTTCTATAAAATTCTTAATACATAATACCTAATAATTTTTTTTAAAAATCCTACAAACTATGCAATAGAATAAGCCAAACCTAGTGTACCTCTTTCATAAAAAAGTGACATACTAGGGTTGCTATTAGGGCTGCTTTTGAGTTGTAGTCTTTTAGACTTTGACTTTGAAGGGTTTCTACATATTAATGAAGGGCAGAATCAAAACTCCAAAGCTTCACCGATTCTTGCTTCTTTCAAGACTTGATTTTGTGGAGGGTTTCTACTTTCTTGACTATGGAAATAACATTGTCTATGAAAGCTTTCTGTTCACATGGTCTGAGTTAAGGTGTTGGCTCATGTCATGATTATGCTGACAAAGGTTTTGAAAAAGGGTTGGAATGGCAATTGACAAAGGTTAGATCAAACTCAAAACCAACAATCATGTGGATGTCGAGTAGCTTAGGATACAGATGAGTTTTTTTTTAATGGGTATTTCTCAATTTTAGCCTTCTGCTTGCTTATTCTATTGTTAAGCCCAACTTTTAAAGGGGTCCATTTGATTGTTAAGCCCAACTTCTAAAGGGGTCCATTTGATTATTAAGGGTGGTCCAAAAAATATTTTATATATAGGTAACTATAAAAAAAAAGAATTTAAGTGGGGTCAACACACCCCCATTCAATTCAACGTAAATTCGCTTCTGCGTGTCAACCTATTTTACCTAGAAAAATACGGAATCAGTTTTCTAGGATGAAATTCAGATATTCGAGAAAAAATTACATCTAATCTAATAATCTTATTTAAATAAAAGGATGTATGACATCATCATCATCATTTTTTATCAATTACAAGTTTACAACCTTTTATTTCACAAATTTTATTAAAAATCTCATGATAATTACCAATCACAATCTCCTATTTTTAATATATCATTTTCCTTATATCAAGGGTGATTATTCAAAATTCAAACTAATTTTAAATACTAAAATTTTTTACATTTTTAAATTTTCAAACTTTCCATATTTCTAGGTGATTAGTTTTGGTAAACAATATATTTTTATTATCAACAATATATATGTAAATAGTGACATTAAGTTTAGAAACTTTTCAATGTCATTATCTATTAGTTAAAAACATGCTTATTTTAAAAACAATTAAAAATGTTTAAAACCACCACCGCATGAATTGAAATACTAGCCGCCTATTATTTTGTTTTTAAATTACTTTTCAAATATGGATGTTTATTAATTTGAGGATCGTAATTATTGTAGGCCTTTATATTTTAATTTTAGAAACATTGTTGCACTTCAATATCACACATGTTGCTCCGATTCTTCTTTATTTTGATAATTGACGGAGAATTAACAACCCTCTTCATCATCTTTAAAGAGACCTTTATCGGGACAATCTTCAACTCCTACAAAAAAATCGCGGTTAAGAAATTCTACAAAAGACAATTATGTTCAGAACATGTATGTTTTACAATTGCATTTTCTATACATGTTAGTACTCTTAAAGATCTAAAACGTTTAAATTGAATTTAATCATCCATGTATTTATACATAGGTTGTTAAACTAGTAGACTTTAAAGCACATAACATTGTCTTCAAAATCTGGATTACCGGGTCAGATTTGGATCTTGAGTCAACCTCTTCTTATGGCCGGGTCCAAAGACAAGTAACACAATTTATAAGTGGAATTGAGATTTTGATTTTAAGGATTTTAATTTCATTTTGCCACTATTTTTTAGTTTAACTTTGACTCGTTTTAGATTTACTTATTACTTATATAATTTACTTTTAATTAATATTTTTGTTTAACAATATCGGTTAATGGTTATACCTTAACCTAATTCGTGACTTCGTGTTTCAACCATTTCGTGTTTGGTTCAGGCCGGGTTTCGAACGTGTCTTAAATCTCAGCCTTAATATGTCCCCGCATGTCTCCAACAACAAATTTTACGATGCATTGTTTTGAAAACGACTTTTTAGTAGCAAACGCAAGGCCAACCTTTAACATATTCCAAAACTCATATAGATGAACACCAACTTCATATGAAATTAAGTCGGGTTAATATTTGGTGAATGTGAAAATTTATGATAGGTTAATCCGATAAATTCGAAGTTAACTTATTTAAAAGAGGTAAACTACTTAGGTTTAACATAAAATGAAAAAAAGAAAAAAATGGAGTTAATCAATCAATTGAGATTTGAGATAGTGAAGATGGTTTGCTCAAAAATCCTAAATTGAAAAGAATTAATCTATATTCTAAACGCTAACTATAGACATGTTTCTTGCTTTTAAATCAAAAACCCGAACCAATCAAACTCAAAACAAAACCTTAACCGATCAAAAATTTAAATTGAAATTTCTTACTCATCAAATTTTGAGTTATTCGATAAAAACCAAACTAATAATCGAAACAAAATACCAGTTAACCTGAACTCATTTTGGTTGGGTGATTCGGATACCGGTATCGTTTAACGGCCTATCGAAAGTTGATGATATGTTAATTTCACAAAAAAGGGGTCAAACTCGAAACTTTACTTGAACCTAACACGAAATAAAGTGATACGAATGGAACCGAACACAATGAAATTTGGTAAAAAAAATGGATTGAAACAAAAATATACAGAAACGAAAATTACAGAATTGTCAGTCCTACTCTCAAGGGGAAATGATACATGCATGATGCACATAACATCACCTAAGTTAGATGATATTGCTATTATATATTACTTAAATCATTATAATACCGAAACAACCTTTTTACACTTTATTTAAGTGGTATTTGAGAGCAATATCACCTAATTTAGAGGGTGTTAACTGCATGTATTATTTTCCCTAATATTAAACCTCCTCGGTAATGACTGTTATTGGTTCTATCATCGCCATTATTGAGTGTCACGTCAACATTACTTTTTTTAATTTTCATTTTAGTATATCAAAAATAATATATATTGCAACATTTTTTATTAACAAATACAATAAAAAAACTATACTTAGTGTCTTAGTTACTCTTAGATAATAATCAAAATTGATATAAGAGATGACAATTGTAACTTTTTGTCTATTGGTCACCATTTTCTCTCTCCTCTAATTTATTTAAAATTAATTATCTCACAAATCTGTTAATCGTTAGACGAAACGAATTATACCGTTGTGATCCTCGTGTTCCCCTCTTTTATTAGAGAGATCACTTGATATACTTTCGACAACATTTTTTTTCCATTTTATTAGATTGGACTTAAATTTTATTAAAAGATAATCACATGTGATTGATAGAGGTGTGCTCAATATAGTTTTTTAAAAAATTATAGTTTAGTTTTTGATAATCCGGTGAAGTTCTATGGTTTAGTAACAAAAAATCAACAATTGAAAGTGATTCTAAGTTATTAGTTGTTTCATAACACATGTGATTATCTATGTCTTATACATACACATAATCACGTGTGATTTGATTAAACGTAGCATTTTTATGTCACAGATTTGACAGAATCAATCACATATGATTGCGTATTCAATAACATGTGATTTTGTACAGAATCACATATGATTGAATACCAAAAACATAAGAGTTGGTATTCAATCGCATATTTAATCACCTGTGATTTTGTACAGAATCACACGAGAGTTTGTACAGATTCATATGTGATTGAATAAAATACATGAGATTTGGCATTCAATCATATGTGATTGCATAGGGGATGGTTCAAACGAAAACCAATATAAACGACATCGAATTCGAAAGAGAACACAACTGGACCTTTGATAGAGGGGAAAGGGTGTTGCTAGTACCAATATATGCATTCGTGAATAGACAATGAAATTGAATTAGATGAAATTGAATATGTACATACATGTATAAATGGTTTTAAGCAAACATTGATTTTTTAAGCAAACATTCAAAATTAATAAATGTTAAATGATATACAATTCAAGAAGATAAAAAAATTAATAAAACAACACATGTAATATTGTTATGAATCACATGTGATTATACATTAATAAAATATCCAATCTATCAAAATGAAGAAAAAACTTTTTGTCAAAAGTTTATCAAGCGACCTCTCTAATAAAAGAGGGGAACACGAGGATCACAACGGTATAATTCGTTTCGGCTAACGATTAACGGTTTGTGAGATAATTAATTTTAAATAAATTAGAAGAGAGAGAAAGTATGGACCAATAGGCAAAAAGTCAGAATTGTCCTATCTTATATCAATTTTGATTATTATCTAAGATTAAATCTAGACCATCGAATCTTGAAATCAAATAACTAAAAATTGTCACTCAAGACTATGATTTAAATTAGAACTATATTGAATAAAACCTATATATATATATATGCAAAAGTTCAAACGAGAACTATTTTTCGTACGAGAACTGCGAGACCAATCCTGGCCGTCCAATTTCCCATCTTTTTATTCAATTGCCCACTCATGAATTCCTTACATGCACTTTGCCAAACTCTATCCTCCTACACTCTTCATCCATGAATTCCACTTACCAATTGAATGTCCAAGATTCGTTCTCGCAATTCTCGTTTGAACCCTCCTATATGTATATATATATAGGGTTAGGTTATATATAGAACCACCCTTAAACATAGAACCTAAAGAACAAATCTCAGCCACTCATTTAAAAGGGTAAAAAAAGAATTGAAAATTTTGATTGAATCTCACGCGTCTTCCATAATTATTCACAGCTCTTCAGTTTTTTTTTAAAAAAAACTCATTAATCCTTCTAATGATCATAACTATGTCATGTTTAAGATTTTTATTAAAAAATTTTACAATTAGCTTCAGTTTTTCTTGCTCTTTAATTCAAGACCACTCTTTCCATATTTCTATTTTGAAAATGCAAATATTTTCATCACATCTGAAAAAACAAAAATTTTACTTTGATTTTCATCACAGCTGAAAATGCAAATTTCAAACCTGAACATGCAATTGTGGATGGAGATGATAATCAAATCTGAACATGCAATCCTTTTTAATCTAAGGCTAGTCTTAATATATTTTGGATATTTTTTTTTCAAAAATGCATGTTTATATATTTGCATTTTCATATACCTACATATACATATATTTGCATTTTTATATACCTGTATGTACATATATTTGCATTTCAGCTGTGATGAAAATCAATAGTATAATTTATTTTTTTGTATTTTTAGCTATGATGAAAATATTTACATTTTCAGCTGTGATAAAAATCAATGATATAATTATTTTGCATTTTCAGCTATGATGAAAATATTTGCATTTTCAGCTATGACGAAAATCAATGATATATTTGCATTTTCAGCTGCATGTACATATATTTGTATTTGTATGTACATATATTTGCATTTTCATATACCTGCATGTACATATATCATGAAAATCAATAGTATAATTTTTTTGCATTTTCAGTTGTGATGAAAATCAAAGTAAAATATTTGTATTTTCAGCTGTGATGAAAATATTTGCATTTTTAAAAGTAAAAATTTCAGAAATATGAGAAGAGTGGTCTTGATTTAAAGAGGATTAAAAAACTAGTACATTGGTAAAAAAAATTTGCTTAAATTCTTAAAACTAAATTAGTTATGATAAATTTAAACTTTGGAGGGGTAATGTTTTATTTACTTCATGGCTTTTTGTTTTTTTTATGTGGTGAAATAAAAGAAGGGAAAGAGAGCTATAACAAGTTTCCAAAAACAGAGAGATAAATTAATATCTTTTTCATTTATGCCCTTTTATTGACTTGTAATTTGATAATTATGCATAATAATTACATATTTGCCACTCTTTAATCTCAATCATTGATCAAGTTGATCTAATTGCCAGATTTAGATCTTTAGGTTCTATGAATAAAGAGTGGTTCTATATTGATCCTATTTCTATATATATATGTATGTATATATATATAGGATCAACATAGTCTCTACGCTTAAACATAGTTCCTAAAGACTAAATTTAGACTATTAGATTTATTAAATCAATAGTCAAGATCTAATAATAGTATTAATATAATTAATTAAATAATTATAAGATTAAATTATAGAAGTAATGGTAAGGTGATAATCCCCCACCCCAAAATCACACTCCTTCATTCTTTTTCCCCTTAAGGTGTTGTCCAGCCGAAAATGATAACATTTTCAGATGAAAATGATAGCAATATACAACATTCAAAATAATAACATTATCCAGATGAAAATGATAAAAATAGACATTTTCTAGCCGAAAATGATATAAATACACTCATTCCAGACGAAAATGATATAAATATACATATTTCCAACCTAAAATGATATAAATTCACATGATTTAAAATGATAACATTTTGGTATCATTTTCATATGGTTTGCATTTTGAAAATAAATTTTTCAGAAATATGGGACGAGTGGTCATGTTCGAAAGAAGATTAAAAAATGAGTAAATTAGTATAAACTTTTGCTCAAATTTTCAAAATTGAAATGATTATGGCAATTTAAAGATTTAAGAGGTAAAAACTATAAAAAAGAAAGTTTGGAGCATTCTTGAGGGAGCGCGTGAGTTCCAATTTTAATTTTTAATTTCTATTTTGCCCTTTTAAATGATCGGTTGAGATTTGGTCTTAGGGATTATGTTTAAGAGTGAAACTATATAGAATCTTAATATATATATATATATATATATATAGGGTGAGGTTATACATAGAACTTTGCTTATTTATAGAACCTAAAGAACAAACTTGATGATGACACGTGGCATTAAGAGTAAGGGCAAAACCGAAAAAATAATTACAAATTAATACCCACGCCTCTCTCTCTCATTCAACCTCCAAATTTCCATTTAAAAAAAAATCCTACTAAACATCCAAATTGTTATAATATATTCATGTTTAAGAATTTTAGCAAAAACAATATACCATTAGATTCAGTTTTTTATCTTTTTTAATTCAAGACCAAGATTCAAATGTTTTCTAATTTTTTTTTACGAAAATGAAAATTGTTTGACAAAAATGCAAATGCTGCCAAAAATGAAAAAAAAATAGATAACAAAAATGCAAATCGTTTGACGAAAATGCAAAATGAAAAATGCAACCGACATAAAAGAAGATAACAAATATGCAAATAACCGAATATGCAAATAATATGAAATCATTAACCTGCAAATAACCCAGTGATTTGCATTTTGGTTATCATTTTTGCATTTTTGGAAGTGGAGCCAGAAAGAGGATTTTCATATTTGCCCTCAATTATGTAGTTACCTTATATAATTTTCATATAATTTACAAAATTACCACTTTCAAATAACAACCATTAATTTAGATGATTCAATGGTCTAGATTTGTTCTTTAAGTTCTATGATTAAGACTAGATTCTATATTGATCATCTTACTCCTATATAATGCATTTACCACCTAAAAAACTCTTAATTTTAAGAAGAGTAAATTTACTAAAATACCCCTTCTTTATACCTCTCCTTTACCCTTTCTTTAAGTCCACAATTAATGAATTTAAATAAATAAATATTGAAAACATAACTGACAATTAATGAATTTAAACCAATACTTATAACTGAATTATTTCTAACCATATATTTTTAATATTAACTTTTGATTCATGAGATCGTCATACTTATAATTGAATTAAGTCTAATCATATATTTTTAATATTAACTTTTGATTCATGAGATCACCTAAATTCCTGTTTTCAATAAATCAAGTTCAAGAGATTTCACAAACACCAAACAAATGAAAGAGTCAAAGAGTTGAAATTTGAAAACATTACATTCTAACTCAATTACATAATAATTGGAACTATGAAACATTACACACACATATATACCTACATAGGAAAGGGTTCAAACAAGAACTATTTTTCGTACGAGAACTGTGAGAACCAATATTGGCTGTTCATTTTGGATAATGGAGTTCATAGATGAAGAGCATGAGGGGATTGAATGTGGCAGGGTGCATGTAAGGATTTCATGGGTGGGCAATCCAATTGAATGAGGGGGAATTGGACGGCTAAGATTGGTTCTCGCGATTCTCATACGAAAAACAGTTCTCGTTTGAACTTTTGACTACATATATATATATAATCAGCAACTTCATGATTCAGCCATGCGACAAAACTCTTCCAACAAAATAAAAGACAAATAACTCAGAGTTAGCAATTTAATTCTTAATTTCAAAGTGGCTCTCGCAAAGAATCTTTACAAACTCATATTATTTTCATCTCGCAAAAAATCTCCACAAACTCATATTAGCTCTTTGTGGATTATTCTGCACAAAACTCATCATAACCTCCTCTTTATCCGCCGCCGTCGCATTGCGCGGGTACCCCACTAGTATATATATATATATATATATATATATATATATAGAAGGTTCATGCGAAAAGAAGTTTATTTACGAAAAGTGCGAGAAGCTATTTGGACCCTAGGATTAATCAATTAATGGTTAAAATTGATCATGGCATTTTAGTAAATAATCAAAATTTAAAAATATTATTTAATTAATAAAAAGGGTAAATTAGACATTAAGCTACACCTACTCCTATTTTCACTCTTTCCCTACGTATAATAACCATTTAACCTCTCCTCCTTATTTTCAAAAACCCTAGATTTTGTTTCCCCATCTCTTTCTAAAGTGGCTGCCAATCTTTTAAAGTGCCGCCTACCTGCTCGCTGTCGACTTGCTCCGTCGCCCACTTCCTTGATCCGACGATAGCTTGCTGCTGTCGAGCACCACAACAACCACATGTTCCACCTCAATCCTCTGTCAAGCACCACAAACAACCACCGCCGTTATCACCCTGACTCCGCCGACTTGACTCCGTCGCCTAGCGATTCCACCACTGACTGACTCCGCCGCCGACTTGTTCTACTTGAGTGATAGCACCCTGCTCCCACTCTCCACTGCCGTCGGCCGCTTGTTCCAGCCTGAACTTTCTTTGCCCCGTTGTCCGTCTAGCACCAAAATAGAGTCAAAAGCGTTTAACAGATCTGTCACGAGTCTTCTATCCTTAGATCTGTCATGATGCATGGTTAATCTGTTCGTTGGCAGTCACATGTCACGACCATCTCCACCGCCGACTCCAACCCTAAACGTCGTTGTGAGTCTCCTACTTCACTGCGATAACTGGTTGTTTCTCTTAACTGGAAATGGTGAAGGTGAACAAGATGGGATATTGGTTTTTTGATTTTCTGTTTATTATAAAGTATCTAATCTTTTTATATTTTGAGTTTTAAATTATATGGTTTGTTAAAATGTTAGATAGTTAGTGATTTGTTATGATATATGTGAATAAAAGAGAAAATTGACTGTTCAGTATTGAATGTTGTAAAAATCATCATAAAACGCGTGTATCTAGTTGTGTTCAATATTGAATACTGTAAAACTCGTATATCATTCGTTGTGTTTACTATTGGATATTGTAATACGTGTATATAATTCCTTTGTATTCAGTGTTGAATATTGTAATATTTATTTTAAAAATAGTATAATTTTGGCTGTGTTCAATTGTACATTATTGAACATAAATAAGGATGTAAAACTCGTAAATTTTTTAGGTGTATTAACCGGTGAACTCTAGTAAAACTAATTATTTACTAGTAAATTATTTTTTATTTATTTTATTTTTTAATGAAATATATGAGAGAGAAATTGATTGGAGAGAGAAAAGTTTTTGTTTACCCATTATGCCCTTTTAAAAATAAGTGGCTGAGATTGCTTTTCGCACTTTTCGCATGAACCCACCCCTATATATATATATATATATATATATATATATATATATATATATATATATATATATATATTACATTGGAGTGATATTGATGGGAGTTTTCCTCCGTCATTAATGATTATGTTTAGTTTATGTTTAGAAAAACTTAATCGTAATAATTGAATTGTATTTAAAATAGGTAATTCTATATAACCCCCTTAATTATCTATATAGCCCTTCTTGATTTGACATGTGTGAGTGAAAAAACTACATTAAAAATATAGCCCTCTTAATTTGACATGTTAGTTTGTGAGAAGAGGGGGCTAAATAGTAGCACCTATTTAAAATGGGTAACCTAATTAACCGATACCAGCTATCTAAAAACTAAATTAGTTGACCTGTACTAAATGAAAGCTGACTAGAACGGTCCGGTGATCTAGGAAAATGATTATTTTCTACATCCCTACAATGTGGGATTTAGATAGGGTATTCATGTTCCTTAGTATTACACTATAGTAAATAGGACAATCTGAATCATAATATAACGAACTTTAGCTAAGTTATCATTATATACAATGAACTATTTTTTTCTTAAAATTAATAATAGAAACTTTCAAAATTTTACAGTCGTATGCAACTCGTAACCTGAAGTACACGTAACTAGTTGTCTTTAATTTTTTTATATATTTTTTATTTCAAATTTATGTGTTCTTCAAAGTTCTTGTGTCTTCTTCAAATTTATAAACCCCCACAAATACAATCTTTACAAACAAACCCAAGTCTATGTAAATAAGATGAACACCCATCAACATCACCACTAAATTTCAAAACCAAGTAACAGGTATTTATAATAAACTATGGATTAAGAGCCCTAATACCCAAATTCACAAAACCCATGAAAAACCCCATCTGTAAATCCATGAACAAAACCCCCAAACAAGAAATCAAAATATACATCCAACTTAGGAAACACTAAATCAAGGAAACCCTAGATCAAGAACAGATCTTGATCGTAGTCTTTGAAATTACAGTAATGGTGGTTTGTTGCAATGACTGTGGTGGTGTGATCTACAAGAACAATCCCACATCTTCTTGTTCATTTCAAAATTGCATAACTAAAACCATTGGGAGACATGGGTTGGAGAAACCCATCGACAGGGGCGGTGGTCGGAGAAACCTATCGACAGGGGCGTGAGTCGGATTAACCATCAAACAACACGAGATTTGTGTAGGTGTTTGTGTGTGGATCTTGAAGCAACAGAAGTGGTGGCTCTTGAAGCGACGACAGTGGTGGTGGGTGGATCTTCAAGGTAATGTTGGTGGTCATGGTCGGACTATGAAGGCAGTGGTGGCTCAATTTTGATAAATGGCAGATGAAGATGTGGTGGGTGTTGAAGATTCCAGAACTAAAAATTGTTTGAAAATGAAGATGTGGTTGGTGTTTGTGTTTGAATCAAATCAAACATCATCAAGATTGTAGCTTTTGAAAACGTGGTTGGACTTATCATTTTTTTAAATGTAATTTTATCAAAATATTTAACAAAAAGAAATAAAATAAAGGGTTACCGGTTGATAACGGGAAGTGACAGGTCACTTGCATACAATAATAATGTTTTGAAAGTCTTTTGTATTAATTTTAAGAAAAAAAATAATGGTATACAATAATAGCTTAGTTAAAGTTCATTGTATTTTAATACAATTTGCCCTAATAAATATATCATTTCTCCATACTTCATAAAAAGCATGTAATAATTTTAAACATTGTCACACTTATAATTATGAAAATACTTTAAACATAGAGATTGTTAGAAAAAGAAAAAACTCTACATTTCTAAATGTGTATATATGATTCTAAAAGTCCGCGCTTTTAAATATGTACATTTAGTAAGAAATGGATTATTAGAGAAATTCACATTTAAAGGCGTAGACTTTTGTAAGTTTAGAATTATTTTCAAATTTTTCATGCTTAGAGGTGTGAAAATTTATATATTTTGTCCACACTAATTAATATGATTTTTTTTCTACAGTTTTTACACTTTTAACTATAGAGATTTGATAGAAATTAGTAACACGTAATTTTTTTATGCTTGATCGTAATTTTTCACAACTTTAAGTGTATTAATATGATAAAAAGTTTGGATAAGAGGCGTATTTTTTGTTACCTTAACAATATACGTACATATATACATACACACTCACAGAGATATACATACAAACACACATATATATACATATTCGCGCACGCGCGCGCACACACACACACACACACACATATATATATATATATATATAGTTGCTTCAGAAAGAGAAATTGGAAGGTTGACCGATCTCCTATCCTGTGCGATCGATTAAAAAAAGAATACCGGGAGATTTTGCGTGGATTATCGAGCACATCCAGAGGTGTATATTCCCATTCTGCCTGATCCGGTATCACAAGTCATATCGTTTCTACTTTTTCGGGTATATATATATATTATTCGCATTTCTTGGTGTTTTTTTTTCTTGCTCAACCAATTTCTAACCGAAGATTGAACACCCCTTAGCAAATACTTGAAACCTTCAAATGTATTGTCTATTAGTTGGAAGAATTGTAACAACCATACATACTCAAGCAAATTATGTTTATTTAGGCATTTATACTTGCAAGGTAAAACTCAAATTTTGTTTATTTAGGCACTTATAATTACTACTTACAAGATAAAACTCAAATTTTGTTTGTTTAGGCATTTATAATATTAAAGGTGTCAAGCTAGGCTCATTAGGTAAGATTAAAAAGACGGTTCGATAGAGTTACCAACACTTTTGGGTCAACTTTAGACTAATGTGTTAATTAATTACTACTTACAAGTTAACTTTGGGCTCCTTTGACCCATTTGATCTAAAGTGACCCTTCTTGCTTAGTTTTTTTTCACACTTGATACAGTTTAGATTCAACACAACCTAAATCGACCATCATAAGTAACTGAGAACTGCAACATCTAATTCTACTTGACAAACATTGGCTGATGGAGCGATTTTAAATAGATTTTAAACCATGAATAGCACTCATCTTTCCCCCCTCTCTTACCCAAATGTCATATTAGCGTCACATCATTTTTTCCTCCTTTTCTCTCTTACCCGAAACCCAAGTATGGTCTTATCCCAAACAACCCAAATATTTTTCCTTTCCCTTACTCTCTCTTAAACCAAAGGACGGGTGAGCTCAGGTTAGGAAAACCGAGCCCTAACCCGAAAAAAAAGGGGAGGGGGTAGTGGTCAGCCCAAAGCAACCCGAGAAGCTACCTGAAACATTCAGGAGAGCCACTACCAATGGACTTATGTTATCATACAATGCCAAACATGATTTAAAAATCTGGGCTGTCATAAAACAGTTTTAGATTTAAAATTGTAGGTTACAAATGAAGAATGTAGAAGATAAGAACACCAAATTGCCAAATAAGTAGAGACTTTTACTAGTGGATGCCCTATACCTTGTCAAGATTTAAACCCTTGGCACATAAAAGAGTCTAAAAAAAATCAACAAAAGGAATATTCAAAATTTTCAAATAACTACCAAAGAAGTTCTAGTAAAAATAAGCTATGTTTTCTAACAATCAATACAAAGAGAATTGGTTTTAATCTCCATAAAATTTGACCTTGGTGTGTCAAAATGTGAAACCGTTTTTTAGACGAAGTAACCAGCTTTCTCCAAGTATACTATCTTCTGTACAAATACTTCGAAAGCGGAAACTTCAGGCTCCTCGCCACCTGCACAACAAACAGAAAGAATTAAAATAACACAACCACAATTAAAAAGTTTATTAAAATTCATATATGTAAGTTTGAGAATATCACTTTTAAAGCCAATCCCTCGCTAACTGTAGACCGATATCGAGTTGATCCCTCTAGTGGACAACTTCCACCTTTGGTTATAAAATTGGCACTGCAAAGGCTTGATACTTGCAATAGAATGTCAGACATAAGACTGTTTTCCCCACCTAAATCTATTTCTTGTTGCGAATCTTCTTCTTCAAGTGAATATTCTAAACCTGATGTGATACACTGGAAAATAGCTAACAACCTCTCTAATGGAAATGTTCCGGGGCCTTTCATGATCAGTTCTTGTTCCGAAGCTTCCTTCAGATCCCTTGATTTTTCTGAGCTCCTATAAAAGGAAAGAGTAGTAAAGAATTCAGCCACGTAAACAGATAAAAGAAAAACAAGTAAACAGTATGTGGTAGCAAAATTACGGGTGTGAATGTTTCAGTGATTTGTTGTTGACTGTAACTGAACTTATTTAATCAGTTAAGCAAAACAGTGCAGTAAATTTGGGATCATTTTCTCAGTTAATTCAGTTACCGTTTGGTATTTTCCTTTTATGCTAACGTTAAAAATATCTCATAGTTCAAGTTCCCAGTTAATCCATGTGTTTTAAGGAGCATATGTTATTCCTATGGCAACCGAACAAGGTATAGGTTCGATTCTTGTTAAGCGAAAAAATGACCTAAAAGACGGTTAGCATACTAAACTTGAAACTTCATGTTTTTTCATGACGTATAAATGTTTATTTGTACCACTCGAAAGATAATTTGTTGATTTACCACATTCTGTTGCATTCCCATTTCAAGGGTCCGATTTCTATAATGTGGAAAAAAGTATATAATGAGTTATGACGTATGATATCACACTACTTCATATTTAGGAACTTATCAAAAAGCTTACTTTCTCTTCTTCTTTTGATTAGCAGAACCTCCAGTTGAATCAAAGAATGATGCATCAAGTGTAGCGGGATTTCTAGAAGCCAGAAATGCAGAGATGAGAAGATATTTTGCAGAAGTAGACATATGGAAGTCGATCCCATCCGTAGAATCAGTTCCTAATTTCTTCAAACCGCTCTTTCTTTTCAGATTTTCCCCACCTTCAACGAATGGTTGAGATGTGACTCTGAATATCTCATTTAAAGCAGGAGCAATATGAGGTTGAAGACAACTAAACAGTCTTCTTTTTGTTTCTTCATTGGGGACAACGCTCAGATCATCTAAAGGTTCGCAGTATTTCTTGAATAGTGGTGATAAACTAGTAATCAACTCATCAAGCCTTCTCGTTACTCTACAGAAAGACTTCAACACCACACTGCGTATTACAAGACCCATGAATTTTATTATTACTTTTTTGAAGAAGAAAATACTATTAGTAATCACATCTAGCACCCTCAAATTCAAACAAAAAGGTATGATTCAACCTAAGCTGTTTGACATAATAATATCAAATTTTAAAATACTTCAGGGTGTTTGGATGAGCCTTTCAAAAGTAATTGTGCCAAATTCCGAGTGGAATTAAAATAAAAAGATAATCAATTGCTTATATCTAAGAACATGTAGGAAGCTTTACGTTATCACCATAATCAGTTTCATTACAACAAAAGAACTTTTACATGCTTCCCCGATCTATTATATCCATAATCATTTTTATCAGAGTGCTCAAACTTGATTATTGTGGCTTAACTTAAGCACACATCCAAACACCCGCTTATAACTTTGATGATTGAGAAGGAATACCTAAACCACATCAAATTGTAAACTACTTTTAAAATTTGCAACTAGAAAGGATTTTGGTGCAAAAGTTATTAGAAAGAATCCATAGCAAGTTCTGGAAGTCAGAGTTTGGCATTCAAATATGATACATGGCCACCTATCATAAAATATAGCATAAAAGAGAACAGTATTACATATAAGGAACTATATCACTTACTCAAGAAAAGCTGATTGGAGTTTTGGGTTTGATTGGTTTCTCATGAAGATTTGTCTGAGATCCTCTTCTGTATAATCAGGGAAATAAACAGTTATAGGATCGATGAAACCAGTATCTGAATGGTAGGTATCAAGCGAGGAGCTACTAATAAAAATGAAACCCACATCAGGAATCTTTAAAATATCATGAAGTTTAAACAGAAGAGGCAATATGGTAGCACTCTTATCCCAATCTTTAACAACCTCTAAACTATCAAAAATTAAGTAAACCATGCTTCCATTGGCTCCTGCTCCCCTCTTTGAGCTAGAAGATTTTCTCATATTCCCCTTCAAAACATCTACAACACCCACCAATGCTTCCTTCAAAAGATTAACAAAATCAGCTTGCTTTTCACACTTCTTGGCACTCGAATACCCATTGATTTCACTTTTCCTATGAAGCAATAGCTGGTTGAGAATATTTTCAAACAACTGGCGGGCATTGTAACAAGTTCTACAACTCGAGTAGACAAATGGCCGATTTAAGTGACGGAAAACCTGAAGAATAGTACTTGTTTTACCTGTTGATACACCACCATACACAAATAACGGAAATACCGGAGAATCCACCGGACCTAATAGGCGTAAAATTTCAAGGATTTGATTTCGTCTACCGGGTAGACTAGAAATCAAACTGTCAAAGGTCAGGGGTTCTTCTTCTCCAAAGACAAGATCTCGAAGAGTAAGGGATGGGAGATTGATAGTTTTTCTAGGGCTTTCGGCCAGATTTAGGGAGCAGGATGATAATCTTGTTGTTCTTCTTGACACCTGTGGATTTTCTTCTTTGCTCATTCTTTGCAGATTTTCTTCTTTGCTAATTCGTTTTGTCTTCACATAAACAAGTCTGCAAAGCTGAATTGAGTGAATATACATTCACATAAACAAAAAATTTTGGTCAATTGGCACAATTGGAAAGCATGTAGAGATTCCTAGCGGAAAAAAACCCAATCAAGATCATGAGGATGAGAATTATCCCACCAATTCTTACAAAAGAACCTTGTCTAGCCGTCTTATATAAAAACCATACGTTTTTTTATGTGTTGTTTTTCTTTTTCATTGATATCAATACTTCTTTTAATAACTCTAAAATCTAAATAAATAAATGATTTATATACAACTAAAAACATTTTAACATGTCAAATTCAATAAGTCATTGGTAAAAAAAAGTCTTAACGTCTCAAACTATTAATATAAAATGATTCAAGAACCAAATATTGTTCATCATTTTTAGTTTCTAGTTTCCACTTTCCAGATGAATTTGTAATGTTTTTTGTTTATAATTATATACGAGTCAAGTTTGTTTATGATGAAATGAGTTATGTACTTATGTCAGTGCTTCTTGTTCATATCAGTCTTTATAGTATATCAATGTCGATATATTTTCTTTTTTGTATAACTGTGTTGTTAGATCATCATTTTCTTGATTATTACTGTTCATCAAAAGGAATGTCAAAATAGGAGACAAAGTGCAAAATGTTTATTACTACCCAATCTCAAACTACATCAGGTAGCTAAACATAGTATAGAGGAGGGTGGTAGTTTGCCTCTTGCCATCATGACTATAGAAAGAGCCTTTGCGTGCGAGAAGAAAAGTGGTATTGTTGCTGATTATGTTATCATTAATTCCTTAGATAGCACTGAAATTAGTGATGACCAGATGTTTCAGGATAGGAAACAGGAAAGTGTGAGGAAGTTTTGGGTTGAATATATGCTTAAAAGCAATGAAGCAAAGAATGGAGAGTCATCCGGAAATTGGGAAGATTTGCAAGGAAAAACTTTAGAAGTTGTTAGTCATATAAAGAATATACAAGATTCAGATAAGGAAGCTAAACCTCTTTTGCATGCTGGTTGTCATACTAATAAGAATGGGTCATCAGACTCAAGGACTCATGATATATGTACATTATGAACAGATTGATGTCTAATATAATTGAAAAATGAGTGCTTTGAGACATACAACCCATGTTAAGGAAACAAAGAATGGTGGTATTTTACCTAGCAATGGTTTCTACAACAATGTGTCCACATTGGTGATGCTTGGGATTTTGGTACAATTGTTGGCAGAAATGTTGGAGTTGCTACTCTCAGGTCTTCTGTCAAGAAATAACTAGAATGTCCGTTGTAACTAAAACTTGATTCTTGAGGACAAGAATTTATCAAAGGGGGATGGATTTTCATGCGTCATTTAGGAAGTTATATGATCTGCATAAGCTAACAACTTCCAACTATCTGTCTATAAAAGAATAAAAAATATTAGCTCTCAATTGTATTAGTTAGTTTTGAAATTGTAAAACATCCATGTTCCTATTCTCTAATTCTCTTCTATCGGTTCATATGAATAAAAACCATTTGCACTCCATCTTCAATCTCAGTTCTAATTCTTAGAGATTCTGGGTGAATTGCTTCTAATTCTTCAATTACTCTTAATCCTAGAATTAAGATCATATCACAGAACTTAGGACTAGTTAATTTCAGTGAACATATTAGTGTTTTTAGCCTTTTAGGTAAACATTATGGGTTAGGAACAAGCTAGTCAACCTATGTTAATCTTCTTGCAACTTATCTGTCCCAATTGTAACCCACTAGTAACTTTATTAGTGAATTATTCTGGTGTGTTTTAGTTTGTTCAAAGACCAACAACAATGAGAGTCAAAAACTTTATCCAATATCCACTTTATATGTAATTCAAGACCAATTCATTAAATGGATCCAAATGATTTGTTTAAATTCATGAGTTAGGTTTCTAAAATTTCAGCCAATACTAGTCCCATTAGCCCCAATCCTATTTGATTGCTTATCATTGAATTAGAATTAGTACACTTCCAATTTCAAGGTCACCCAACATTGATTCAAGATTCTCATATTGGTTTTAGTCTATAAATTACTCACTGCAATCAATCCAACACTGAGTTATCATTCATAACAGTTCTTTCCCTGACAAAATCAAAATAACAGAATAATTCAAGAACAATTTAAGAAATGTTAATATGAGACTAGTCTGCAACTTTTCTACTAAAAGCAGGAATTGAGGTTGTTGACTACACTGTGCGTAATGACAACGACTTATTAATTTAATAATCTGTGAGTTCGTGGGTCATGTTTAAAATCACAGATACGCAGATGCTATAGCAACAGAGTAGTCAATCGATTTCCTATGCTTCGTTCGTGTGACCATTAGACAAAAACAGAAAGGAAGCTAACCTTAATCGCTGCTGTTAGGGGCTCGGTGAAACCACACTCAACTTAATCGCAACCCACGCCCTCGATTTCTGCTCGATTGGTGCTTCACGGTCGCTCCTCGGTGACTCTCACTTGCTGCCGTCAATCGTCACTTCAAATCCCTCTCTCACTCTCGATTTCGGATACATACAGTGGTGTTACAACCGTGGTTCAGGATTGCAGAAACGAGGATGAGCTTAGGGGTGCGTTTGGTACAGAGAATGGAAATGCCGAGAAATGAGAGCAGAGAATGAAAATGGAGAGAAAGAGAATTAGTCAGGAGAATTGAAATTGACTCTGAAATGTAATAGAAAACCATTTCTCTTGTTTGGTATAACAGGAAATTCATTGGGTATACTTTGTTCTTTATGTGAAATGGGTATGTTCTTCATCTAGAATAGGTATACTTGGTCACATACTTTGGTCAAAAATCTGAAATCAAATACTTGTACATTTGTACAACAAGAACAAATAATTAAGCAGAACAATCATGAAATCATGAAGCAGATACTCAAATGAATACAAGAATGCACATAGTCACATATAAAATAACCAACATTTTTCTAAAACCTAAACATCATTAGAACACATAACCTGAAAAAACTTTAGAACAAAGGCATACGAAAAAACGAAGGCTAGCAGAGAGAGAGAGAGAGCGCAAGATATACAGAGAAGAAAGAGCCGAGAGGCGACGGCAGTAAGGCTGTAGACACGGCGAGGGATGAAGAAAGACATACCTTGCCGGTCGGAGACGGTGGAGAGAGACAGAGCCCTAGAGCGGCGGCGGTATACGGTGGATGTATAAACGGTGAGAAGCCTAGCAGCGGCAGTATCCGGCGGCTGTACACGGTGGTAGTCGGAGACGGGATCGAAAAGGGTAGTCGGAGACGGGAGCGACAAGGTTAGTCGGAGACAGGAGAGAGAGCAACGTTGGAGACAAAGCTTAGAAATCAGATGATATGGACCGAGATTAGATAATAGGGACGGAGAACTGATAATAAGGGCGTGTTTGGTGAGAGAGAAGTAGGATATTTTTCTAGAAAATTTTTAAAAAAAAATTAGAAAATTGTGAAAATTTTCTAAATAAATCCACAATTTTTCTAAAAATTTTCTTGAAAATGAAATTTTTTCACTTTTCTAATTTCAATTGAAATTAGAAAAGCCCTTGGACTCACATTTCCATTTTTTCTTGACCCTGATTTTCTACCCTATTTGCCGCACACACGTTCCCATGATCCCATCCATATTAAACCTTTTCCTATTATATTTGTGTTTATATTTTTTTATTAGATTAAATTCTTAGGTCATAAGTATAGCAATCTTTCAATCCAAATCAACTCAAATGTACATTAGTTTTTTTTACTTTTTTCTTTCTAACCCAAATTAACTTAAAACTCAAGTAGCACTCTTCACAAATCAACCCAAACAAGACAAATATTTTATCTCTCCTTATTCTTTCTATAAAAGAAAAAGAAGGAATCTTCAGGTGAGTTGAGTTTCCCAAACCGAAAAGGAAAAATGGAAGGGGAACCCAAAGGGGGGTAGTAGGGGTATTCATTGTAAACCTAAATGAACTCGAAGGTCATCGGGTCTACCGCTACGAATGACCTTATTGTTAAAGTTGGTTGATTTAATATTTGAATAGTGAACTTTTTGATGGAAATGTTTTTATTACGTTTACATTAGTTTGTATCATAGATGGGATTTTATGTTGAATATCATATTATATTTTTATTTAATTTTATATTCGGATATGTTAAATGTTATATCATTTCAAATAACATAAATTGGAAAATGAAACGGGTTAAATAACACATCCAAACATGTTTTCTAATTTTCTAAAATAGAAAATGAAAACTTCATTTTAACCAAACATATTTTCCAAATTTTTTACAGAAAAATGAAAATGAAAGCTCCACTCTTTTTTTAGAAAAGTTTTCCTAAAAAACTAAAAATAATTTTTCACAACCAAACACAACTTAAGGTTTTCTCCCCTTTTCTTTAGATTATGAAGAGAAATGAAAAGAGGGAAATGGAAATGGTTTTTTTCCCACCTCATCTCTTTCGTTATGCAAACAAACAAGAGACTTGATTTTTTTTCTCTTCTCTAGCTCTATTTCTCTCTACCAAACATTCCCTAGGTGTATTTAGCCGATTCAAAAGAGTTGTCGTCCCCTCTTTCTCTCGGTAGGCATGAGTATAGCAATACTAAGTCCATGCGTAAAGCCCTTCCCCTTCCCAAATCAACCCAAATGCCATGTCACTGCCACATCAGTTTTTTTTTACTTTTTCCTTCCCAACCCAAATCAACCCAAAACCCAAGTAGCACCTTTTCCAAATCAACCCACACAACCCAAATATTTTTCTCTCTCCTCACTCTCACTAAAAAACCAAAAAAAATGAAAAATGAAAAAGCTGACATCTAGTTCGGTTTGGCGGACCCGAGGTGGAGTTTTTGAGGTGGAACCCGAAACACTCGTAAGGGTGCTCCTTTGGAACCCAAATAAACCCAAACAAACCCGAAATCATTCGGGAGAGGTTATACGTTTGGCCTAAGGGGTTGTTTGGGTAAGCTTATCGGCTGTTTGGGTAAACTTATTTTTTACTTTTTCCTTCTCGACACCCAAAACCCAAAATTCAAGTATTAGTCATCTCAAATCAATTTAAACCATTTAAATATTTTTTTTTCTTTTTTTACTCTCTCTACAAAACCAAAAAAAAAGAAAAAAAGAATATTCGGTTTCAGGGTACTTAACCCGAAGTGACGGAGAAAAAAGGGACCCCGAAAGAAGCGTAATGGTACTCCTTAAGGAGCTGCATCAACCCAAAGGAACCCAAATTCATTCAGGTAGACCGTTACGCGCGGCCGTAGGAGCCAACTAGTTTTTAGGGCTTATCTATTCAACACATGGGCTTAGTTAACTAGGTAAGTGGGCTTAAGGGTTAAGCACATGGGCATTATTTACTTAATTACTATTAGCTCACTAATACATTCTTGCCCACTAGTATATACGTTTTGTGTTTTTTTCCGGCTTTTGTTTTACTATTACTAATATCATTATTATTCAGGCTATTATATAAAGTATAGTTTATATGGGGTGTTTGATTCATGGACTTGAAATACTAAGGGGGTATTTGGTTGGTGTCATTTGGGAAATTTCATAAAATTGAGATTTTAAATCCCTTCAAATGTGGTGTTTGGTTTGTTAAAATGAGATAGGATTTCAAATCCAATCAAATCTTTTGTTTGGTTCATGTAAAGGACAATGAATTTCTAGGGCATAGATGGTGAAGGAGTCGACTCACATTCGCAACTTGACTGGCTCAGAGACAGGGAAAGCAGAGACGGTGAGGGCTTCGGCGGTGGAGGTGGGTATGCGAATGGCGACGGCGAATGGCGATGGTGGTGGAGGCGGAGGAGGTGACAGGAGGTGGAGGTAGAGATGGTGGAGGCAAAGGCGGAGGCGGTGAAGGGCGACAACAGCGGAGGTTGTAAAGGGCGACAACGGCGAAGGCATAGTCTGTGAAGGGCGACGGTGGCTGAGGCGGGCGCGGAAAAGGCCGAGGCGGAGGCAGTGAAGGGCGACGGCGACGAAGGCGGAGGAGGTGAAGGGCGACAACGGTAGAGAATGAGACGGTTGTCACACCCCATCTTGACGGAAACATGAGATGCGACGGAGACGGTCGTCATAACACATTGACATAGAAATAGGGAACTTACTAGATGTAAACAAACCAACGTGTCATGACGTCCCCGTCAAAAGTTGTAATACCCAAAATTCAAAAAATTTCTAAATTCGTAATTTTATCGAGTGTTATGTTTTAGTAGGTTGCCTATTAAAGATTATGAGGTATTTAGAAACTTGATTGATTAAAGTTGTCAAAACAAAAGATGAAAGGTTGAGGGACCATTTGTGTCATTTATTCAAATATATATATATATATATATATATATATATACATACTAGGTTAGAGACCCGTGTATAACACGGGTTGGTTTTAAGTAATTTATAAATAATAAAAACTCGAAGGATAACAAAATAAATTATTATAGTAAGTAAATGAAATACAAGAGTTGTTACCGTTCATAAATTTGATAAAACTTCTTTGTACACAACCTTGGATGTCTTATTACTAAGTTGGCCGTCTTTGTATAAGATTAATAACTTCAGTCCGTCTCGGCTTTTAACTCTAGACAAAGGTACATATAGTTGCCCATGTGTAACAACAGGGTCTTTTAAGAACAAACCAACTCTGGATAGTGACTGCCCTTGGCTTTTGTTTATTGTCATAGCAAAACATACAACAATTGGAAACTGTCTTCTTTGAATTTTGAAAGGAAACCTCTTATCTAACTGAGTCAATCGCATCCTTGGAATTAATGTTCGTTTGCCATTATTAGTTCCAAATATAACTTCTACTTCGATAACACGATTACGAAGTGATATGACTTGTAGTCTAGTTCCATTACATAGACCATTCTCTTGATCTATATTTCGTAGTAACATGACTGAAACACCGACTTTTAGAAGACCAGGAAGCTTAAGACCATTTACAACATTAGGGGAGTACAAACTTTCGTCAAAGTCATTGTGCAGTTGTTCTGAATGACAAAGACTGTCAGAGCTTAAGTATTCTTTTTCTTGTCCTGGAAATATTGATAGCAAACGATCATTTATTTCTTGAACAGTCTCGTGTTTTGGTGCTAGTATTGCTCTTTCTTGGAAGAAATTTGGATTTTTAATTTGTCAAGAAGAGAGGGGTATACAAATTCAATTAGTGAACCAACGGGATCAGTTGAGTCATTAATTAGCAAATCCCCAGGAATATCAATAACTGTCTCGCCATTGTTGGGACTATTTACTTTACCTTCTCCTACATCCAAAATCCAATATGCAAACTCCTTTATTTCTTGTAAGTGCGAGTGTTCATTTCCAACTATTAACCTCATGTTTTTGTTAATGTTAGAACTTTGCATTTCTGCCATATATAAGAGGAACTTAATGATGCATTGACAATGTCATGTCTGTTTCCATTTTCAACGATCCAAAAATGATCACTTTACCACCAAATGCTTGTCCTGCCAGTTATTTGAAGTCAATATATCTTTCAAAGTTCGATCTAACGCTTCAAATACATGCTTATGTGTCATTGGTGCTTCGTCCCAAATAATCAATTTAGCCATTTTTAATAAGAAGGCTACTTCACTATCTGGCTTAATCTTACAAAGAGAGTCCTCATGAAGATCTAAAGGAATTCAAAATCGAGAATGTGTGGTTGTACCTCCACTCAATAACAAAGACGCAATCCCAATTGAAGCAACATTTATAACAATTTCACCTGTAGATCTTATGGCAGCGGATAATGTCTTCCGGATAAAGGTTTGTCGGTTCCACCATAACCATAAATAAAATAAACACCACCTTCATCATTTTCAACTGAAGTCATGACTTTTTCATAAATGGCACGTTGTTCATTTGTTAAAGTGACAAAAAGTTGATGGAACTCAGATTGTAGAGTGGACCTATCATAATTTAGCTCCTCTGTAACTAAGCGGTTGTTTGAAGAAACTAAAAATTCATGATCTGGATAAGGCATCATTGCAAACTTTTTAAGGGTAGACTTGTTGCGTTGGAGAATCTTTTCAATCTCAAACAAAGTCAAATTCTTAATTTGATCTTCCGTAAGTGATAATCCCGAACAATCATATATAAATTAGGTAAATAGTCTAAAATTATCTAATTCAATAACAATAAAGACACATATGTATATAAAACAAAATAATAAATATATGTATGTTGAATGTAAAGTGTAAATCAAAAGTTATAACTGTTTTTATATATGCCTTTTAAAAAAAACTGCTTTTATATATCATTTACTTATATTGAAAAAGGTTTATACTATTTATAAAATACCTTCAACCCGCACATGTTATACACACGTGTCTAATAGTGTGTGTGTGTGTGTGTGCTCATGCGTGTGTGTGTTCATGTGTGTATGCATATTGATAAACTAAATATTAATACAATCATAAATGTTTTAAAAAGAGATTATCATAAATGAGGTATGATGTAAATTATAAGAATATAAAAGGATACTATAATACCAGGAGACTTCAATATCTTTTGTTCTTTGTAAAGAATGCCATCATACGTACTTCCATGTTTGCTCCCAAACAAAATCTGGTGTAGATAAACTATTTGACATCAACATTGTTGCAAATAGAGAGCGCAAATAATAAACACAACCAGATTCACTTGCTTCCTCAATAGCTTCAATGTACTCTTTATCATCATCTAAGAGTCCAAGGGCATAACATGCATCTCTGAAAGTATCACATGTATTTCCATTGATGGTATGAATTTCTTTGAAAGATCTTGGACCTTTGACTTTATTTAAAAGAATTAGTAGAAAATATGCCTCACCAAGACTTGGAGATGCATGATGAATTCTACCAATTGAAAATCCTTCCTTCCTTGGCTCCCAACACCTCGCTTCTACTTTCAAAACAAACTTTGTCGGGAACTCAGTGTAAGTTACTTTTCGTGCTTGTTCATAGGTTTTGTTACAATCCATCGAAGATAAAAACATAGTTGAGGCTACAGAAGGTTTGTTGAGGACAATTTCGATGTCATCGTTTGCTTCATAAACAACTTGTTGTCTTGGTAGATGAAAAGGAAGTCTAACAACAGGCAGTGTTCGATAATGAACATCATATCCAAATATCCTCTATGATGCCTCACATGTAGATAGATACCGACAATCAAGAAACTCTTTTATTTCATCTACCTCATCTTCATTTGCAGGATTGTTATTCTCTTCAACAACAACGGTAGCTCTATCTGGTCCATTATTGATGTATTTGAACAAATACTTAATAGATCCTACTTGGTTGCACCATTCAACATTAATATGAGCTTGATATCTTTTTAGAAGATATTTATTATAGGGAACTACATTTCTATTATCCAATTTAACACCCGACTTTTCAACAAATAGTCCGTCATTCCTTCTTCTATAAATAGGAAACCCATGTGAATCAACAGAAGTTCTATCAAGAGAATACAGTTCAGGATCTTCATCTTTGTCTGGGATCTCTACAAAAATTATCGGATCAATCTTTTCTACTGTAGGAAGTTTATAATCCGAATGTAGGAAGAGACATATGTGACTGTGAGGCAAACCGCGTTTCTGAAACTCCATGGTATAAACAACTACATAGAATGTGTAAACATATATTTTACGTTAGTACAACAAATATTAAAATTTCAAAATATAAAATCATTTGATATTATATTATGTGATATAGTACAATTAGTATTTAACATGTACTAATTATAATATTAAATGTAACATACCTGCTTGAACACCACCAAATAGTTTTGTATCTTTTAGATCTCTAATCAAATAATCAAGTTTGATTTTAAATAATCGGCATAATATTTGAGGTTTGTCTTCGAGATGAAGCGTGGTGTCTTGCAGTAACCTTGTCATTTCTGACCATTTTGGATTACATGTTACAGTAATAAAAAGGTCAGGATATCCATACCATCTACAAAGTGACATAGCATCCAAATAATTTTGCGTCATGTAGTATGCACCACCGGTAAAAGATGAAGGTAAGATGACACGTTGTCCAGTGGAAGAAACATCTCCATTTCCTTGAATATGTAACTTACACAAATTCTCATATGATTCAACTTAAGTACCTTATGTTGTTTACGTATGTAATACAACCTCTCACTTTCAATCATGGTATAAGGGTCGACCAAAAATTGTTGTAACAGCCTTCTCGAATTAAGGATCAACGAGAATTCGTTAACCCTATCTTGAATTCTATAAGCGAAGAATTCTCTCATAGTACAAATTAGGCGTTTGCTTTTGCTTGCAGGTGTGACACCTCTATAAGGGATATCTACATAATACCCATCTTCACCATAAGGGAAAAGAAGTGGATACCGAAGAGGAATGTAATTCACATATACGTTGTAGACTTCCTGTTTGTGTTTGAAACTTTGAACAATAATATCCCTATTGTCAAATGAATCACCAATGTCCCCAACAATCAAAGCCGCAACTTCCGATGCAGTTAGCATGTTATATGTCCTACCATCCTTTTCTCTTCTTCCAATAAGTCTTAATTTCAGATTTTTATGTGGATTTGAATGAAGAGAATTTCTTACCATCCTATATGACTGAACCAAGACATTTTTTGAATCCAACATATCTTTCAAATATTCAATTATTTGAATATCAAACAAATCCAAAGATGATGTAGATCCATTGATTTGTTCACTGCTAATAGACCGCCCATAAGAAATGTAGTATTAGTGTAAGTATGAAACAAAACTATAACTGTAATAAATAAATAAGTAAATAAATAAATACGTAGTAAGGAGAATATATACCCAAAAACACTTTGTCTATTTGAATATCAAATAAATATGTATGGAGCTTTACCTCTATTAATTGATGAATCAATTTTTCCGCCCATTGAAGTAAATGCAAACATTGAGTTGTAACGACGAATATTCTTAAGGAAGTATTTGCTTTTGGAATAATCGTTGTGAAAAAGTTTTTCATATAAAGGTAGTGCTGCTTTTAACTTTGGAAGCTCTACCTTGCCATATCCGCAACAGAGAGAATAACATGTTTTCTCCCCACTTATTTTACCTTTAAGTGCTTCGTCTTTTCACAATTTTGCATCACACATTTCACATACAAAAGTTTGATCACCATGATCCAAATAATCTGTTGAATTACACAAGGTAAAATAAAATTATAATTTTGTAAATAATATATTAATATAATGTTACAAACATCTTTTTTTTAATTTGTTTGGTATATTGTAGAGTGAATTCAAATAATGTTACTTTCACAATATTGTAGAGACAATTTAACAACAATGGTAATTTTGAATTAACAATGTATAGTACTATTAAGAATAAAGAATAAAATGAAAGAAAAAGTTAGTATTTGAAAATTACCTTTTGAGATACCTATAGTCCCAGTACTCTTAATGCGAACATCATTAGAGTCATCTTCTGTCAAGTCAAATAAGAAAATATCAGATATATTTCTCGTCATCCTTTTCAAATTATGCGTTCCGGATGATAACTTCATAGAACCGGAAGAATGATTAAGAATGGGTATTTTGATCCATGTGCTATTGCTACTAAACTGATGATACTGGCTCTTTTTTTAAGACAATCGAGGATGTTTATTATTCATATAAGACACATCTGTAAAATAGTTAAGTAGAATAAGATTGAAGAAAAATAGGAGAAATGAAATTTATAAAGTAAATATGAATTAAAGAAAAAATTAATATAATATTCACACCATTAGAGATGATGGATAATGTAGTTCTGGAACGTAAGCTTGTAGGATTTGACCACAAGATAGAGTTATGATACACATTTGACTGAGTTGAGATCATGCTCACATTTTGAGAACCTGTGTCTATAAAGTTTTGAAAATAAAAAATAAGAACTATCATAATTAAAAAAATTAAACATAATAAAGAAAATTAAACAACGTTAATACCAATTACAAGTAATTTAAGAATATAAATTTGTGAACTAAATTTTAAGTATTTCATCAATAGGAAATAAAACTTCAATTTGGAGTGTACCGAACAGAAGAAATGCGGGTGTTGGATGAAGAGTGGGGATGTGTAGCGTTAGACGTTAATTTTGATTTCTTATTGACCAGATATATTTTCTTAATCTTCCTTCTTTCCTTAACGAGTGTTCATAATAGATTCTACATTATATAGTGTAAGAAATTAACATACTCAGAACTTGCAATGTATTTAAATGAATGAATTAGTAGATTTGTCATATAATTATTAAGATAACTTTGACGTCTTTAAAGAAATAGAAATTCATCGATCGATATAAAATAAAGAGAGTTTTATATTTAATTATTTTTCTCAAAAATTTAATAAAAAAATTCTTATTTATAAACAAATGTTACTTTCTAGATATATAAATAAATATAATAAATAAATTGATCTTACGATTTGTAATATCCACCATGGGCGTTCTCGTTCTACAATTGTTTGAACTTGAAATGCTAATAGACAAAGGACAAGATATCCGAATATCTTTATGAGATGGCCACAATTCTAATATTGGTAGATGTGTTATTTTCGAGGATGAAGATGTAATCGTAGATGTGGAGCATTGATGATTTGATAATGTAGACCTAAATTTGGATTTCCTATTATCCAAATATAATTTCCTCTTTCTCCTATTATTTTTAGCATCCACACGATTAACGTCCATGTATCTGTAAAATCCAAACAATTAACGGTATAGACAAGGAATTAACATAAGTTTATAATCTTGAAAAAGTATAAGTCTAATCTCATCAAGTTATAAGATAGATCGAGATGGTTATTAATGTTGCAAAAATTTAGCAAATTATAATCTTAGCCTCAAACAAAACAAATGAAAGATAATAAAGTAAATGGGTACAATGGTCAAAAATAACAAAAGTGACCCAAGAAAACTAAAATTTATTAAAGATAAATCACAAATATTATTTTTGTAACTTTATAAGTTTGATTTTCTGAATTGACATGATAGAGTCAAATTTATCAGCAAAGAAGAAATAAAATATAAAATTTGTAATTATATGTCATATTATTAAAATATACTATGAAATAATTCGCACACGAAAGCATAACGCATAGGGTAAATTGCAAATTTAGTTAGGAAAGATTCTTCTAATATTATTTTTTAATTACCTGTTAAAAATAATATAATATATCTTTTGATATGAAAATATCATATTAATATATCTAGGGTTTACTTTTCCAAAATGTATTAAACTATACCTCAAATGTTAATATGTGTATCCACCTTTCAAAAATATTATTGTGTGTATTGAACTTTTAATTTATTTTTATTGTACGTATTTTGATTACATAAATAAACAAAAAAAGTATAAGTTTAGTACGTACAATAGGAAGTTTAATACACATAATAACACATTTTTTGAAACTTTGATACACACAATAATATTTTTGCAAGGTGGATACACACATTAACATTTGGGGTATAGTTTATTACATTTTATAAAAGTAAACCCATATATCTATTATCTATTAATATTAATATGTAAAAGTAAGTGAAAGTGTTGCTTTACGTTATTAAACTAAATTATTTTACTTATATAGTTATAACATAAAAATTCATAAAATTTCAAATAATATAAGTATTTGGTTATTACAAATTCCATGTAAATTTGGATTTTACTTATTTATAATTTATTTATAACATAGTAATATATACTAATGTTTATTAGATTTAGTTGTATTGGTGGCTATCATAGGACCTATTGGTTTTTAACTTTTCGGTATTAATTTTGTAGAAGAAAAAATATACATCCGTACCTTTTATGAGAGGGAGATGGTTATTAATGTTGTAAAATTTAGCAATTGTAATCTTAGACTCAAAATAAAACAAATGAAAGATAAATCATAATCCTTAATTTTGCAACTTTATATATTTGACTTGTTGAATTGATATGTTATGCATTTGAATATTCTAGACGGTATACGTTAGTAATAAAAAAGAAATGATTTAATAAATAGAAAATAACTAAATATCAAATAGTAGAAACAATTATAAGCAAATAATCTAAAAACATATTATGCAAAAGAGATAATCAAGGTTCGCAAGCATAGAATCCTTAAAAACTGAAAATATCAAAGACTGAATGGAACCGAACAAAGTCTTAAAAAAAAATTTTCCCCTCATTTCTCCTTTTTTGGAGACAACAACTTAATAGGAAATGTGTTCATGACATTTGCCTTCTTAGATGCTGCACCATTTGATGTTTTTGTACCTTTAGTTGCCGACATCCTTGTCTCTGCATCTTTTGAATAGTTATCGCCAACTTTACGCTTTAACTACATCGGGGTACACTTGCCTTTCTTCTCCTTATTTTTTTCAAATGGGCTTGAGGCGGTGCTCTTTTTCACATGGGACAGAGTTGTAATCTCTCCCGTGTATGAAACCGCATCCTATTAAGTAAAAATTAGAATTAAAATATGTTAATGCATGAGGAAAACAATTATATGCTCTAAAAATTAAATGACTATAAAAGTTACCTTCATATATGGCTCTTGTTGAGTGTGAGTGTCTGATACTCCAATAGTTAATGACTTTGATTCATCCGGCTGTATATAAACTTATTTTATTCAATTAACTTATAAAAGGAATGAAATAATTATGGAATTTTAAGTTGCAAAAAATCAACAAAAAAACATTCATAAAAGTATAAACTTGGTTAAGATTAGCTTTATTTTCCAATTGAAGAATGATTTGGAAAGAAATTCAGTTCACCATGCTGCAAAGAAAATAATTTCTATGAATTAATAAACTAAACCATCATCATCATAAATTAATGTAATACACAAAAATAAACGTAAACAATTGATAATTTGATAATGTGATATTTGATAATATATAATATATAGACAAAAGTATACCTCTTCATTAATGTGAAAAAAATCTGAAGCTGTTGTGATCAATAGTCTCTTAGCATGTCTATAAAACAAACTCAATGACGCTAACCCAGTTGAGTCTTGAACCCTAAGTAGAATTCTAAACGTGTAATACAGGTAAAAGATAAACCGTCAATATAATATAAATATTAATTTAAAGGTGTTTTTTACAAAACATTGGTTAATACACACCTTCGTATTGGATCCACATGGACCTTACAGTTGTTACACTTAAGAAGACAAATCTGATCGACCATCTTCTTGTTCTTGTTCTTTCAACTGATATTCAACCCTAACACCACGTGCACAGATATTGCAACCAAGATAATACCAAGGCTGATCTTTTAGGATGCATTTAATAGTACCAACAACAACACAATTTTTTTTCTAAAATATGTAAAAAGTGGTTGTTGTTAATTGAACAAATAATTAGAAAAACTGTAAAAGAGTAATTTGAATAAGTATACCTCAGCAATGTCAATGAGTTCAGCCATATCCTTACTCTCATTTGTAAGAAAATCATCATGCTTAGATGTTACGGATAGTCTATAACTTGAATCATCACCATGATAAGAAAGCAGACTGCAATAAAAATTATTTTCAGTTAAATCAATTTCCACAACCACATGTTTATTATCATCTAGTGACCATATATTTTCTACATTGTAGTGTTTTTAAATGAATTACTACTACTACTTGCTTTGAATATCTGGATCCAACCATAAAAGGTCTACTTTTACTTTGTAGAGATTTCAAACTTTCAATGTTTAAGTTAAATTTACGGTATCATATGTTTCATAATGGGTGATATTATGGGTTATTTTAAAAGAATATAAAAACAATTGATAATAATTATTAATGAACTTCAAAATGTATGATGATCAAAAGTAATATTATTAGCTTATAGTTAACAAACATTGATAGGATCAACAATTTCTTGGTCTTTTTAACTTAATTTTTTCATATTCAATCAGATCATACGCACATGGAAAACTTTATCACATTTGCTAAAGTAGCATAAAGTTGTTAAATGATTCTCTACGGAAGCAAAAGTACAAAGATTTAAGCCTTTTAAGTTGTCATGTGTTTATGTAAAATACTTCAAAACATTGCCCAAATAATGGTTTTAGTGATGAAAATATCAGGGTAAATGGGATACCTTACAAGTACTGCGGTCAACCATCATTCATTAATCATAATATGTTAAGCAATTATGGTGTTTAGAGAAACTATATGATATTTTCTGAATCACACAAGTAACTTAGTATTATGTACAAAGAAAAGGTACATGTAGGTTGTGCAATATCAATAGGGTGTAAGTAAATTGAAGCATAAACACACACACACACACATTATCAGATTTCCTTAAAAATCAGTTTTAACTAAATATCCAATGACAGTAGCAAGGGACCTCTTTCTTTTATATATATTGTTTACTAATGGTCTAATATGCTTCTTGTACTTTTCGCAAATAAAACCCTTTTCGCATGAACCTCCCTTTATATATTTATAAATATATATATATATGGGTTTTATTCAATATAGTCCTAATTAAAATCATAGTATTGAGTGACAATTTTTAGCCATTAGATTTCAAGATTCAATGGTCCAGATTTAATCTTAAATAATTATCAAAATTGATATGAGCGAGAATAATTCTGACTTTTTACCTATTGGTCCTTATTTAAAATTAATTATCTCACAAACCGTTAATTGTTAGACGAAACGAATTATATCGTTACGATCCTCGTGTTCCCCTCCTTTATTAGAGAGGTCACTTGATATACTTTTGATAAAAAAAAATTGCATTTTGTTAGGTTGGACTTATATTTTATTAATGTATTATCACATGTGATTCATAACAATATTACATGTGTTGTTTTATTAATTTTTTATCTTCTTGAATTGTATATCATTTAACGTTTATTAATTTTGAGTGTTTGCTTAAAAAAATCAACATTTGCTTAAAACCGTTTATACATGTATGTACATATTCAATTTCACTCAATCATATATATTAATGTACATACTTTAATTGCGTAGAAAACTTAATTATTGCTCAAGTAAAAAAGCGAAAAGAATTCTCACTCCAAATTCTGTATTTCCAATGATAATTTCCGTTGCTTTTTCAAATCATTGATATCAAGCTTAGCACATCTAACAACATCACCGATAACATCCGAAAGAGATTGAAAATATTGAATCAATATCAACGGTTAATACATACAAAATAAATTATAAGGTTTTTAAATTATGAAAATAGGACAATTGGAGTATGAGAATATTCACTAACCAATTGTGACATTTGTTGTCTATTTTTATCCTGATAGACTCATAGCTTTCAAATACAAAACCATATAAAGATCCATTGAAACTGGAACACTTCATCACCTTTGTCTTGTATATCAGATTAAGCTTAACAGGATGATCACAGTACTTGTAAGTGGAAGCATTGACACCAATCGCAAAATCTTTTATATACACCAGATCTTGAAGAAGATGTTGAAAGTTACTTATCCACACATTCATCACATTCACTTGAATTTTCGTACCCTAGCATTTCATACACTCAATATATTATGTAGATAGAAAGTACATATTGTTTAAAAAAAATTTGTGATAATTTGAGTATTGCTTAAAAGAATAAAAAAATATACCTTCTCATCAACCAAAACCATCTCAAGAGTCAACAAAAACACACTTTCTAAAATTTTAGAATCTACATTAGTGTAACTGACAGCCATGTTAATAGAGATAAGGAAGAGTCAAGATGGTTTGGGTTGGCTATATAGTCATTTTTAATGACGATTTTCAACAACAATTATGAAACATCAATAGCATAATTGAGGATTAATGAGAACTTTAACGGAATAAAAGGGACTTCTATATCAAAATCACAATTTAACATCTTAAAAAATTACGCTTTATATCATCAAGTACAAGTAAATGAACAAAGTCATATTCATTAATTTTCAAAATTACAATTGATATTCATAAGAAAACTTCAAGTGCGAGTAAACGTAGTAGCTATTCTTACTCATTATTATAATTTCAGTCATTTTTGTGCATTCTTACTCTTTATTACTATTCCAAGATGATATAACTTTACTATTAAAGAACTGTTGTTTTACAAGCCTCCTAAGAAATGAATAATGTACACTGACTACACTCTATAAACTGTTTTGGTAATGATTATAGCATCATGTACAAGTAATGTACACTTAATATCAGTGTAAGTCATTAATGACACAGATTCAACATACAAACATAAACGAATGAAAACCAACAATCAGAAGTTGAAACCCATTTTCTCAGAAATCTTATGATTACAAAGAACTGTCAAATTAAAGAATCGAAACATTTATTTCATTTAAAACAAACATACACACAAAATTAAAATGGAAGGGAGACATCACATAGGAAGAGAAATCATATACAACTGATTTATAACTCGAAAACCTTTTTAGCATTCAATAAGGATATAGACAGGTTTAGTATTTTCAGATGTTAGTATCATATACACGGGTTTCCAGATGTTTAAAGTAAATTAACGGCGAAACATCATATATAAGTTAGTAGTATTTTTTCAGATGTTTAAGGTAAATTAACACATAAATTTTTTAAAAAAAGTAATGTACATGTACAGAATAGAACAGAAAAACTAAACATATATATAAACAAGAAACATTAAAAATATAAGAATGTGTACGTGTGAATCCATGATGATGACTGAAACATAGAAGAAAAAAAGCTATGTCAGAGAGAGAAAAAAACGATGCAGAATAGAATGATGATTATTAAGATCAAGATAATGCATTTATAAGGAAGATGGTTTAATTTAAAAATGAAATTTAGTTATTATTATATAAAGAAATGATTTTTTAAATTGATATGTAAACAAATGTGGAGAAAAAAGGGGAGGAAATCTGTTATTTAAATAAAGGATATGAGTATAATATATTGAATTGAAATATTTTTTATTCCCATACGTAATTTTCTTCATCTAATGCAAAATAATCGTTTTTAATTTACTCATTTAAACTAATATTGAGAAAAAAGGGGATTTGTTTTTAACCTGTAAATCGATTGATTCTATCAAATAAAACAGATTTTTATAATTATCTATTATCAATTGGGTTATAAATGCTTTTTTAAAAACAGATTATATTTTACTAATTTTTTGAAAGGAGATCCATTTTTACTAATTTACATCTCGTACTAAGTATGTATGTAGTATGTACTATGATCAGAATAAATTATATGCACCATTGTGCTGTAATCTCACGTGCAATATAACAAAAGAAATAAATCATGTGTTAGAATTTTAATATGTTAAATTATCATAAAAGATGTTATAACTAAGATAAATTAATAACCAGTTTCCATGCAAATTGTTGCAGCTACATCATGTAAGTACCTGCTATGGACTAATTTTCAGTATCTATGAGACCAAGATAACCTCGAATCCTTGAGAATTTAGTGTTTGAAGCTACAGTTAGGAAGTAAATTAATATTACATAATAAGATTTCAAGAAAAGAAGCACAAATTATATTGAATATCATATAATTTGACAATTATACTTGATAACAAATTAACACTAATAATATGAACGAGACTATAAATTAAACTAAAAGGGTGAATCAATCTTGGTGGATGCAAGATGTTACCTTTGATGGACAGGAAAAAAAGCAGCCACGTACAAGTGAAAGGGTTGTGCATCAATTTAAATAAAAAACACAAAACAAAAGGGGAGGCGCCACAACGATTCTTCTAAATATCGATTCTTCTTGGAGGCACAACGATTTCGCATCATGGTCTACAACCTTATAAATAGATGAAACAAAAGAAAAAAAGGTGATTAAAAGTGTGAAGGAGAGTATGATCCGTCTGATTAACAATAGGAAAAAAAGAGAACAATGTGATAGTTAATGGTGCTAAAAGGTAAAGATAGTTCCAAGTTTTTCAATTTTAGCGACCCGTATATTACACGGGTTGATTAAGAACAGATGCTCCATCTGAGTGTTTTAGCAAGTGAAAACCATTCTAACGTTTTTGTAGCATTGTTGATACGAACTTATTATTTTTTAAATTTTCAACGTTGTGTTTTCTTTGAATCAAACATGTGTTACTCCCAAGTCTTTTACTGAAGGAATATATTATTTATAAATTTTTATAATTTTATTTTTTCTTAATCAACCCTTGTATTAGGGGTGATCATGGGGCAGGGCGAGTAGTTGATTTTTGCAAACAGTGACTAAATATTGCCTAGTGTCCTGCTCCATTGAGACACCATTGCAATCACAATAATTTAATAACTTCAATATTGAAAATTAACATAACATTAAATATTCAATTGTAGTTAGGGAATATGGGAATAAGTGATGAATTTGGTTCTAAGCAGTAATCAATGGATTGTCATGACAATTGCACACTATGTTGAAGAAAGCTTTTACTTCTGTTTTTTAAAGCAAATATAAACATATCCATTAATTACATTTATGCTCACAAGGGGACTTGAACAATGGGGGCTTCAGGAGGGAGGAACATCTTAACAACCCAAATCAACCATTTATAAGTAAATGTTTGGCCCCATTGACCCGTTGTCATTGTAACTAAACTTTTTTTTATTTGACCTCCTTGTGATAAAACACAACCCAAATCAACCATTTATTTTGACCATCGCTCTGATATTATTTTGAGAAAATGATGAGCCAACTTTTGTAAACTCTTGTAACACGATACGATGTAATGTATATTACGTAACAGTCTGTATTTTTGTTTGTGGGTAATGTTGTATATTATTTTATTCAACGCTTCCGCCGTATTTTAAAAAAATGACTTGAGATTTGCGGTGTTACAATTTGAGGTGTTAAATTGTTTAATATTGATGTCTTTAAATTTCTTCCGCAACCTAATTTTAATTAAAGTTTTGATTTTTTATACTAAAATAAAAAGTTATTTTACTTAAAACTTGTGTGTTCCGATGTATGAATATAGGTTAGGATTGACCGTTAAATATATATAAAACAGTTAGTATTAGTGATCTAAGTAGAAAACGAGAATCCTTGCATTTCATGTCATAGGATACCGTTTAAAATAGAAAAATTCATTGTATAAACATTGAGAATATAATATGTGAAGGATAATATAAAAGGCAAACTGCTTCAAAATACAGTGAACTTTTGTTAAGCTACAACTTTATACAACGAACTTTTTTTAATTAATACAATCAACTTTTAAAACTCTTTCATTGTATACAATTGTTTACCTGAAGTGCAAGTAACTGGTAAGTTTTTTTTCTTTTTATATTTTTTAATTTTAAATTCATGTATTCTTTAATGTTCTTCATATGTATAATCACCATAGATACATCTGTACAAACAAACCCAAATCTGTATAATTAAGATTAAAAATCACAATCAAAGAAGATAAAACTCAATCTAGATTTGGAAACCCTAGATATGAAGAGATGAGCACATAAAAACCCTAGATCTATATAATTGAACAAGAACAAGAAATCGCACATGAAGTAGATGAACACATGAAAACCCTATATATGCACAATTGAACAAGAACAAGAAATCACACATGAACCAGATGAACACATGAAAAACCCTAGATCTGTAACAAACCCCATCTCTCAAATCTTTAACCTCTATAACAAAAATCCCACATGAAAAACCCTTATACAATCGAAAATACTAGTGTTCAAACCTTAAATCGGCGGCGGTTTTTTCTTTTGTCTTGAAGCTTCGTTGTATTAATTTAAAAAAATAAAAGTTTACTGTATACAATGGTAACTTAGCAAAAGTTCTATTTTGGATCAACCCTAATATAAAAGAAAAAAAAGCCAAGTTGTATAAAAAAGTTTAAGAATAAAGAGGTATCTATATGAATTACAAATAAAAAAGTAAAAATAATGTTAGCCTATGAAAAAGGGTAAAGAATAAAAAATTAAGAAGGATATATAGCATAGTACTAGTGTATTATAACAGAGTATAACGATTCATATTAAAGATAATAAAATAAAATAATGATAATAAAAGTAAAATATAATAATTACTATTATATATATGTATATATATTAAATTATTTAAAAAAATCTTATAGAATATAATAAAATATATTACATATATATAGTAAATTATTTAGAAAAAGGTTAAAGAAATAAATGCGAAACTAACAAATTGTTAATTTGAGGGACTATCTTAGTCTTTTTTAGTTTAAAGGACTAAATTAATGATTTCTAACAATCCAGAGATACCAAATCTATAATTCACTCTTTAATTTAATTTAATACATTAATATAACAAAAATATTTGGAATCCCCATAAGTATCGAATTTTGGTTGTTGATTTTGTATGGATCATAGTTTTTGTTTAATCTGTGATTTCTTTGTTATTTCTACTTTAAAAAAAACTTAGAATATTATATTCTTTGTTATTGACTTTGCATGTTTTTGCATGGATCACCGGTCATGGTTTTCAAAAAATATATATTTTTTTTAAAATTATTATTATTATTATTGTTATCTTCTAACCTTCTAATATATATAAAAGACTAACTTTAATAAAATCTATTAGATAATCTTAATCATTAGATTTGGATTAAAAAAATTTATTATTAAATTTTAACCATCCATTCTAACAATAATTAAAATCCGATTTTGACTTTTTTTAGTTAAAATTAGATTCAATTTTGATTTTAATTTAAATCAAAATGATTAAAGATAATTTCATATATACCCTTTAAAATAACGTATTTGTTAATCATATTTTACAAATATCATATTTACCCTTTATAATATTTCAAGAACCATATTCAACTAAATTCTTAGTTTTATTATTCTAAAATATTATATATCATTTTAATTATTTTAATTATAAGCAATAAACGCTTAACCTTATTAACATTGTAACAATAATGATCGATGACTTGTATAAAAAATAATCACGTCTCTTCGTATCGTAATACCACGTTTATGTCGTCACATTTGCAATCCCCCTCAAGTTAAGGTTTCCACCGCTGGTATGAGTGTTGATGACATTTGACGTTATTTTTTTAATTTCTTATTTTATTCCTGTTTTATTTTTCTTTTAATATTTATTATTTTATAAACCAATCCGTATATCATATGGGCATTTAATCTAGTTTGGGAATACTTGAATAATTGAATGTGAAAATATCAAACGAAAAACTCCAACCAATCAAATTCTGGGTCATCCGACTAAAGATTAACTAATAATCCAAAACAAAAGGTTGACTAATTGAAACATATTTCGATTGGGTTATTCGGGTATGGATATTTTTTAGTGGGATTACCAAAAGTTGAAGATGCATTAATCTTGTGAAAAAATATGTGAACAAAAAATACCCGAACCTAACATGAAAATAGAGCGACACAAAACAAACTTGACACGTATTTAATTTGGGTCAAATGGTTTGACACAAAAATGACCCGACACGACCCGAGTTGACAATCATAGACTATTGTTAGGCATTTAATGAGTATTTAAGTTACTTAGAAGTATTGTTAGGCAATTAATAAGTACTAAAATTGCTTAGAGGCAATTAATGAGTATTTAAGTTACTTAGAAGTATTGTTAGGCAATTAATAAGTACTAAAATTGCTTAGCCTACTAACTGTTTAGTAGCTGTTTTAAAAAAAAACCTGTTCGATAACCGGAGTAAATGCTATCAAAGTCGATGGATTAAACTTAATAATCTGAAATAACTATCAATAATGGTTTGAAAAGATGTTTTCCATGACTATGAGATCTAGTCCCACCGTAGATATAAACATGGGTGTCTCGTGGGTTTTTAAGGCCATGTGCGAAGAGAAAAATGATCTATTTTTTACATACGTATATACACATACACATGCACATACATATATATATATATATATATATATATATATATATATATATATATATATATATATATAAGCAACATTTACTTATATTATGATATTTGTTATATCAATAACTAAAACATAAGAATGGTAATAAAATAGTGCGTCTTACATAATTACATCAATCTTAAAGTTATCTTAGCTTTATTGGAAGTAAAGTTATGAAACAACTTTTCGTAAGCAATACTTTTCAAGATATTGTTCTCAATAGCTATCATTGTCAAATGTCAATCCATTAAGTCTCTCTTGTGACATTCTAGATTGTAAGTAAGACTTCAATAACTTAAGTTTTGAGAGATTTGTCTATCAGATGTCAATGTTAACAAGATAGTCAACAAGACTCTACATGCAATAACTTTATTAGACAAACAATCAACTTGTGATATATATATATATATATATATATATATATATATATATTTTAACACATCGTTAGTTTTGATAGTTTCAATGTGTAAAAATATGTCAAGCAACTTTAATTTCATATAAAGTTTATTTGCATCAAACTCTGATCCATTATACTTAAGTGTTGTTTCTACACTAGTACACTATGATCTTTGTCATAAAATTCAAATCCCTAATACTTATTTTTTGAGCTTATAGAATAATTATTTTAAATATGAAATTCATATATTTCAATTTAATAAGCGGATTTTGAAAATTATAACATTATATATATATATAGGGAAAAGTTCAAACGAGAACTGTTTTTCGTATGAGAACCGCAAGAACTAATCTTAGCCGTCTAATTCCCCCTCCTTCAATTGGATTGCCTACCCACGAATTCCTTACATGCACCCTGCCACACTCAATCTCCCCGCCCTCTTCATCCATGAATTCCATTATCCAAAATGAACGACCAAGATTGGTTCTCGTACGAAAAACAGTTTTCGTTTGAATCCTCACATATATATATATATAATGGATCAATAAAGGTCCTATGCTTAAACATAGAACCCAAAGGCCAAATCTGGATCATTAGATTTTTTAAATCAATGGTCAAGATCTAACAATGGCGTTATTGTAATTAAGTAAACTTCTAAGTTCTCAACAATGGAGATAACAGGATTATCACACCCCTGTCGTTCTCCACGAGCTATAACACAAGATTCATCAGAAAGAGAAATCTTATCAATCTTTTCCTTGGGTACGGAGAATCTCAACATTACGACTGCTGAGCCAATCCATCCCAACACTAGCATCAAATCCCGTAATAGGCATAACCAAAAACAAGATAGGGAAACTACCTCCCTTGACATCAGGAACGTCTATTGAAACTTTCTCTGAAACAGAGACTACCTCACTAACAGCAATTTCCACATCAAGTGGATTGATCATCTTAAAACAGGTAATCTTAACTTCTAACAACAAGACAAGAAACAAAGGAGTAATTAACTCCAGAGTCAAAATACATAAGCAGGGAACAGTTGGAAAAAAATGTACCGGTATTGACATCTCCTGCATCTTTGGTCTCTTCCGCTATCATCTGAAATGCCCTCCCCTTTGCGCGAGGCGCGTCTTCTTTCTTTTGGTCTCTAAAAGACCCCTTAGATCCGGTACCCTGTCTTTCCGGGCAATCTGCTAACTTGTGTCCAGGCTTATAGCATCGGTAACAAACATTTTCTTTGAAACCACACTCAGAACTAGCGTGGCCCTTCCGTCCGCACCTCTAACACCGTTGGGTAGCACTAGAACACTCACCAGAATGGTAAGTGCGACACTCAGAACACCAAGGAGAATCAGGCCTCGGCTTCTTAGAGGAATCAGTCTTCCCGCCTGCAGTGGATTGTCCTTTGGAAGGATCCGATTTATCAGACGGCTAAAACTTCCTCTTTGACCCTGCACCGACAGATTTGCCCTTGAAGTATATACGGTCACCTTCCAATTGTCGGGCTATATCAAAAGCCCGATCCAGTTCAACAGTAGCCCTCACATGTGAGCGAAATTCCAGTGGCAGAGTTGCCACAAACCGCCTTATCTTGGTGGTCTCGTTTGGGATCAGATGGGGAACAAACCGCATCTTATCAGTAAACGCGGTTATATGCTCTTCAATAGGCGTATCCCCTTTCTTGAGATCATTAAAGTCTCTCTCCATTCTTTCCAAGTCATACTCGGTGCAATATTTCTTCAGCACCTTCTTAGAGAACTGCTCCCAAGTGAGAGCACTCAATACTTCTTTCCGAACCGATGCTTTCACCGTATCCCACCAGAAGATGGCACGACCCTTTAACATTCGTATTGCGTATTTCACACAATATTCCGGTTCACACTCACATGATTCAAATACTTGCTCCATCTCCCGGAGCCACTGAATCGTAATGATGGGGTTATCACTCCCCTGGAATGTCGGAGGATTGCAAGTTAGAAACTTCTTATATGAACAAGTCTTGCGGTGCTTGTTCAGCGTCGCTTGCAATAAGAGCTCCTTCGTCACATGAAGCTCCTCCTCTAATCGCCTAATAATAACAGCCTGATCTAGCTCAGGTCTGCCACCACCAACATTGTGCTGAGAAGGTTCATCCTCAGCCTGATGAGGCATATGAGAAGCCTCATCTTCCATTTCTTTCAACGCTTGTTCAGTATTGCCACGTCCGGCAGACATCTTATATCAACTTCTATATGATAGAGAAAGAGCAGTTAATACTCAAACTCACTATTTTATCTTACAAACAAGTCATCATATAATACTAGCATACATATATTTCTCACTCAATCCCCCCATAGGAACACTTCTTTATGGTCAGGCCCGAGCTTGAGATCGAATACTCCTACAAGTACTCAATTCACTCAAACTTAGGCTCTGATACCTAATTGTAACACCGCTTCTGATTTCAGTTACTTTAATGACAAGACAGATTTAGCAGCGCAAATTTTTCTTTTAATATTAACAAACAATTAATTATATCATCTTTGTTTCCAAAACATTCTTTGGTGTTACCTAACATACAGGAACCGACCATAGTATCATACTACTTTACAACATATAATTACAAGTGTTCCACCCACAAGGGCATTTACATCAAAAGTCACCCGCCTCGCAGGTCATCTAGTCTTTACCTGAAAAGGGAAATCATAGCACCATTAGCTACACTAGCTAGTGAGTACATACTTAGCATCAACATCAATAAAGTAATTCATGCATCAAACACATCATACATATCGTATCGTACACATCTTATCATACATAAGCACACATTGCTAGCTTAACACATAGCGGTGTGCTAACAAGATCAGTAAGAGTCATGTCTTGCAGGAGAGCCCGTCCTGCTCAACAACTCAGACCGGGGATCAGACACGACCAATCCGCGCTGGTGGGGGAGCATAAAGCAGTCCACCAAGCATCGTTTTACAGAACACAAGGTTCCCAAGTAATCACAGCCAGATCCTGGCTGATTACAGTCTCACGTTAAGGCATGGCGGTTCTGCAGGAACCTCGATCCGGGATGCACCCCGAATCACCGTAAATCCAGAAATGACCGAAGTCCTGTTAGGATCCAGCCAGTCGGCTGACCTTAACCATGCGTCAGATAGTCTGCAGACTGTTCACATACACATATACGTACATTCGATCCCACAGGGATCCATCATCATCATATAGTCATATATCGTACATAGGATCCCATAGGGATCCATCATTCAATCATTCATTCATACTCTCACATGCAATCATCATACAGTTCATCATTCATGCACATCATCAGATATTAACTAAGCGGTTCCAATCTGGACCCGCTGACATGCACCTATTACACACCTTACAAGCAATCATAACACCGTTCAGAAACTTACACTCATCTTCTTAAGCGTACCTGCATAGACAGGTTAGTCATACATACATGCACATTCACACATTCACATAATCATCTTAGCTTGCAAGACTTACTCTACCGAGTCTCATGAAAGTAGGCACTCACCTGAGCTGTTACTAGGCACATGTATTCGACTTGAGTCCTTTCACAAGTTCACCTAGCATATTACACTTACATCATTCATATGTGCATTCAAGACTTACAAAGACAACATTCAATTTTGGACATTACACAAATCCGCCAGAACTGTCGGATTTGGGAAATCCGATGATTCTGTCGGATTCATGAAATCCGACACTGACTTCAAATTCCGATACTCAATCAATCGGATTCCAACACTTAAGAATTCCAATCATGCATGTGAAATCCGACACTTGCAGATTCCGATACATAGAGGGAAATCTGACACTTGGAAATCCGATACAATGAAATCCGATACTATCGGATTCCGATACTTAGAATCCGAAACTATGGAAATCCGATAGACTTACGGATTCCATATTTAAAAGGACTACAAACAAATGAAATCCGACAAAGTTGCGGAATCCGACACCTCTATCGGATTCCGACACTTCCTTCGGTTTTCATCACATGCGGATTCCGACAACTTCATAGTTGCAGAATCCGACTGCTTCATCAACTGAAATTCCGATAACATCATTTGGTCATCTAAACAACTTTATTTTGGCTTGCTTTAAGCCCAGAACATCATAACATCATCATAAATACATGAAATCACAACAAGAACATCATTCATGCAAAACCCACTTAGGAAGTGAGTTTTCCATATTCTTCAAAGTGTTCTTGCATGGATTCATAGTTCTTGACATGTTTCACATGCTTCTAATCTTCTAAACATCTTAGAATTATGTTGCTAACCTTAAAGATCAACAGCAGAGTACTTCTCTTCTTCTTTTCTTGAAATCCGAGAGAAAGCAAAGGAGACAAGAGAGAACAGCGAGAAACCGAGATAGAAAGTGTGTGTTTTCTTGTTTGCTATATTTGACTTTGGAAAGTCAAATTACACACATACATATATATTTTTGTATCCTCAAAGGCGGTTGCCACCTTACCTCACTAGAGGTTTTCCTTCCAATCACACACACACCTACTTAATACATATACACTTAACTCAACAAGTATACACAAAACATACTTCTTATTATAATAACTACATACATCTATGTACCAATTACAACTAGGCCCAAGTTGAGGATGTTACAAAAACTAACTCATCTACGCATGATGTGCACCTTCTTCTCGGAATATGCCAACTTATATTAGGGAAACATAAACAACATTCACGAGGCTCGTTATAGGTAGTCCAACATGCTACTTAGATCTAGGGGTGTAATCGAGTCGAACACAAAGCTTGAAACTCGACTCAAGCTCGAGCTCTACTCGAGAAAGTACTCGATACTCTCGAGCTCGACTCGACTAAAATATAATAAAATAGAATACTACAACAACACACACACACACATATATTTAAATTGATTCGGGAATCAAATTTGAACTTTTCAAGCAACAATTACTAAGGACATGTATGTAATAAATGTACATGTAAAAGGGTAAAATGATAATTTAATGGAAGCTCGATTAGGCTCGCGAGCCTGTGGAGTTGTGTATTAGGGAACTCGAGTTTGGCTTGAAACCCTACTTGAGTAGCTCGAGCTCGACTCGATTCACAACGAGTCGATTTTGAATACTTTTCGAGTCGGTCTCGAGTAGCTCATGAACTGTTTTGGCCCAATTAAACTCCTATGCAGTTCATGGTACGCAAGTCGTTGACAAAATCACATATTAGTAATAACAACAACCAAAGATAAGCACATACTCGATCAACTTTAAACTTTAGTCATTATATGGTGAAATACATGTGAATTGTACTACTTGTCATTAATAATTCAACGCCAATGTTGATTTACTTATATTAGCTAAAGTGAATAAGTTTTAGTTTTGTTACTATTAGGTCACTTATTTTGTAATTCATTTGAAAATAATAGCCAAGTTTTGAAAGTGTTTAATTTTATGAAATTTATCTTTTTTACAGGTTATCAGATAAATTTGGTTTATTTATTATTTAAAATTATTATATATATAAGCATTATATATATATATATATATATATATATATGTGTGTGTTTTGTCTATGTATTAGACTATCAATGTGTCGTGTTGTGTTGTGTGTGTGATGTGTGTGTTTGATGTGGTTGTGTGTGTATATATATATTATAATCAAATACTTTTGAAACAAGTTTACCTGATAACATGTAAAAAAAGATAAATTTTACAAGAATGAAATACTTTTAAAACTTAATTATTATTTTCAGATGACTTAAAAGTATAAGTAACTTAATTAGAACAAGACTGAAACTTAGTTATTAAATAAAACCTAAAAAAATATAGTTATCTTAAGTTTAAAGTCACTTACATCTATGTTTGAAGTAAAAATTCGCTAATATTCAAAGTGAATTGTAATTCTCCATGCTTTCCATTATTCTATATGCAATGACATTCGGTTATGTAACTATTCTTCTTCCTCTTTTCTTTTTGTTGTTCGGGCTTAACATTTAAGGCCCATATCTACTAACTGGGCCAAAAATGAAGATATATTGTTCTATATTATTAAACACTACTAGCTTAATACCACGTGTATAAATACGTGAATTGTTAATGTAAATTTTGAATATTTATGGTATGAAACTTTAAATATATAATATATTTCTATATTGATAACAAATCAAGAAAATATTCATAAAAATCAAAAGTTGAAAAAAGAAAATTGATATACTTACATATTTGAGCCGATAGCTGTTAATGAAATTAGAAATTGACATAAGATCTCATAGTTGTTAGATATTGCCCAACAGATTTGTGATATTAGTTGAATCTAGAATTCGGGATTAGTTGAAGAACGCTTTTGAATGACATCTAATCCGTTTAAAAAGACAAGTAACCTGTTTTTACTTCATATCTGCGCCCGACTCAGGATTCAAGGCTTAAAACTTTTGACACATAAGAAAATTCTTCATTCATTAGACTTTTTAGAAATAAAAGAGGATGACTAGTGGGAAAAAATTCTAAAAATAAATGAAGAAATTATAACTTTTAAAAAAAAAAATATTAAAGATGTTTTTTCTTAGGCCCAATCAGTATTAACAGCCGTAACTAGTTAACTTCCAGATGAGGGTTTGAGTCCCTCCATCGCACCTCCTTGAACCTTGAATATCGGCCTTTTAACCAAGCAAATGACCTAATTTGAAGTTCATTGATCTAACTAGGATCTTGTTTGGAAGCAACCTCCAAGCTATTGCAACGAAGAAACCATTACAAAAATAGCAAATTTGTGACGACTTTGAGGCAGAAAGGTTTGCATTAGAAAATTGGACGCAAATATATAAAAAGTGTAACACCCCAAAAAATTATGATAATAAAATAACAATTTCATTAATCCCTTAAACTAAAAATTAGTAAATATTCAAAATTATATTTCAATCATCATCTGCCCAACACATGGGACTCACAGACATATAAAAGCATTGTTTTTATATAAAACATCAGAGTAAATTAATTAATTACGGAAGAATCTATTGTCACGCCGGAGCCTTGCCCTTGTCTGCTCGAGATGATCCTAAAAACATTAATTACACACGGATAAGCATAAAGCTTAGTGAGTTAACACAATACTTGCACATTATACCAAATAGCACGTATTCATGTAACAAGTACATAATATCAACATCAATTAATTATTGCCACACAAACGAGCAAGTGTCTAGCTGCACATAATAACTAGCGCCCAGCTGCACAAAAATAATAAGTACAGCTGCGCATAAATAACAAGCACTCAGCTAGGCATAAATAACAACACATATCACAATATGTCATCACACATGAGCAGTCATCTCAGTATAAGAAGTAAATGATAACTCATTTGATCAGCAACACAACGATTATAGTAACATCAATGCTTCTGTAATCAATACGTTATAGGCCAGAACCTACGAATGTGGTTCTACTACATTAACACTAATTTCTAATCAATCTGTTATAATACTAAATAAACCTCCGCATTCTCACCCAATACTTAAAATTGCAATTTGGGCCCTAGGCCCAATTTGCAAGTCTATGCTCAGGCCAATTGTGATCCAATTGATAGCTCTAGTTTGCAATTTCAACACTTTGTCTAATTTGCGATTCTAGAAATTTAATTATTTAGCAATTGCTTCAAATGTTACAATTTGTGATTCAGCATAACAAGTGAGTTGTGATTCTAACGAAATAGTAGCTTGCGATTCTAGTCTTTATACCTTACTTTGCAATTTGGGCCTCAAGCCCATTTTGTGATTCATGGTCATAAATTAATTTGTGATTCAACTTACACTACTATTTTGCAATTCCATGAGTATGGCTAATTTGCAATTACATATGTAGAAACTAGAATGGAGGTTGAATAGTTTTTATGTTTTTTTTTTAAATTTTTTAAATAATTTTACCCTTTTCTAAAATTTTATTTTTCCTTTTAATAAAATAAACTCTTATATATATATATATATATATATATATATATATATTCTTGAACTCAATGGAAGCAATAAATAATTAATAAATGACAAAAATATAAATGTAAGTAAGTAAAGAGTTTACAGGTTTAGAGAGATAACACCGAGATTTATAGTGGTTTGGTTGAAATCTAACCTACATCCACTCTTTGACCTCCGTCAAGAGTTCCACTAGCATAACGTGCAAAAAGTCTTCTTAGAACGCAAGAGACCAACGATTACAATCACCTTTGATACAAGGACATGATCATGCACTTCACAGTGTTCTAGTCCAAGAACAACAAACACGAGTCCTTTACCAAGAACCCGTAATGCTTCCAACGAGGACTTCCTTGCCTCTATCGAGGTCTTTAAATAAATGCCTTTACAAAGGACTTTTACAAGTGTTCTTCATCAAGAACACAAACCCAAAAATAATGTGAGGAATAATCAAACCCACATGAATAACAAGTTATACAACTAGAACTATCACTTAAGAAATAAAATCTCACCAACATCAACAATGGTGTGTACAAGTGATCTTATTCTTACAAATAAAGAGGCATATGAACATGTATTTGAAGCTTTTGTATTTCTCTCTCTTGATCTCTCTTGCTCTCTATGAGTTGTTGAACAATTGATGCTTTGATCTTTGAAGATTAAACAACTCAAGAATCATACATATAAAATATAAAGATGAAATATCACAAGTGTGTGATAAAATATTACCTAGAATTTTTTGTGTAAGAGGATGAGAAAAATGAGAGATCAAGTATGCTATTAATAGGAATGAGAGAGAAAATCGCAAAAGCTATCAGGAGACTAGATGGTCGCAGCTCACGGTCGACGGTGGCCTGTGACTGTGGGTTTTCTACACAACTTTATTTGCCAGCTTAAAATGTTACTGTTGGAGACTCACAAATACTTACATTTTCTATCATAAAACAATATAATACCTATTAAAATAATATTTTACTGTGTAATTTTTATTGGTATTTATAAGATGAATTCTTTAATTGACTTGACACTAATATCAAGGATATTAGAATAAGTGAATGAGATTGTGCCACCACATAAAATGTGTAATACTTTTTTGGCACAATTATCAAGAAACTTGTACCTTTTATACTTTGATCTCTTCCACTTTATCACAACACCCAAAGTGATAATATCCCTTAAAAATATCTCACATGTACAACTTGAAAGATTAGGTGCTTGATCAGTACATATTATCTGCATTTTCATCTATATAAAATTTGTCATTTGAAATATATTTCGTTTTTGTTTGTGGCAATTTGTTTTATAAAAATACATTTTCAAAATAAATATATCTTTGAGCACATGAAAATGTTTTATAAAATAATGCATTCTAGTCCAAAATCGATTTTTTTATATATTTATTCGTGTTTGTTCAAAAATCATTTTTAACTAGATGAGTATTGTATATGTTTAGCGTTTGTAAAATTTGCATACTCGATTTTTTTAATAATCTCGTAATATTTCATTGTGATCAATACAAATTTATATTTAATGATTTAATTTGTCAAACTTATTATTTTCATATTAAATTGGATTTTTATAAGATATTAATATTAATCCAAATATTAAAACTACGTCATTAAAACATTTAAATTAATCTTTATTCTTTGATTGCACTAACAACATACTTGTTAGGTTAATTTGTGATTCTGCTTGGACTTCAATTTGTGATGCACATAAGGATCAATTTGCGATGTCATTAACATAGGTAAATTGTGATTTGTATCTTATACATATACAGGCCGCGTCTTCTTTTTTACTTTTTCAGGCCCAAAGTTGATTTCCACTAAATCCTATTTAGCCGATTTACCCATACACCTATGTTTGAACTAGATTTGCGATTCCTATTCATACCATGTTTTGTGATTCAAAAATGTAATTAAGGTGGATTTGTGATTCCTCCCACCCCCAACTGATTTCCGATTCTTGTGCGAACACTCAATTTGTGATTCCTATTAAAACAGATCAGGTTGGTCGAAAACACCCACCTACGCACCCCATCATTTTGATCTATGTATGATTCATTAGATTCCTAACACTTATTTTTTCATCAAGATTTGAATGGCCTAAAATCCATCTTAGTTCTCGGTTTTTATACTCTGTTGAACAACAATTAATGTTCCAAAAAAATCGAGTGTAATCTCAATAAATAACTACAACAGCCAACTAAAATCGTTTACAAGGAGCTTATGATTGTTACCTGTCAAATTCCTTGAAGATTTGATGTCGAAAGAATGGAGGTTCTTCTCCCCTTGTCTCGGCAGTCACCCACCGGTCCTAGCAAGAGTCACCGGTTGATTAGGCAGCTACAGTAATTCCTTGGGGGTTAAGCTCTAAATTAAGTATATATACATTCCTAACTTAATCTAAACCCAATACCTCCTTAAGCCCATCATAGGGTCATAAGCCCAACATGATAAAATATTCATTAAAAGCTCATTAATACTTGAACCAAGGTTTATTTTCTATTTAATCTAGCGCAAAGGTCTTAATAATCCATAATTCCTAAGAGTTCAAAGATTAAGTTACTTGTTTATTATTTCATTTCTCTTAATAACCCAATAACAATTATAAGTATCTTTTTAAAGCCAATTAAATTCCTAATGATTCAAGAAGGTCACTAAATAAAGTAGGACAAAATGCGTGAAAATACAAAAAACTTCATCAATATTGTCATTGTATTTAATTAACTTTATTTTGTACCTAAAAATACATACAACTTACAAATTTTGTTCATTGTATGATAACCTGATTACTAGGTTACCGGTTATCGGTTGTATACAATGAACAAAATTTGAAAGTTTTTAGTATTTTTAGGTACCAAAGTTCTTTTATTTTTTGTCAGGTTATCGGTAAGTTACCTATTGTCATAGGTAACTTGCATATAATAAACCATATTTGTAAGTTTTGTGTATTTTTAGGTACAAAATAAAGTTAGTTATATACAATGGCAGTGCTAACATAGTTTGTTGTATTTTTGTAACATCCTCAATCGGGCCAGTAGTGCGCGTTACCGGTATGCGAATTAAATTAATTGAATTAAACGAAAGTATATATATATATATATATATAAGTATTGATAGAAAATATTGTATTGGTTAATAAATGAGGTTATAAAAATAGTAATAAAATAGATAAAAATGATAAAATATTAAACGGTTTCAAACGAGGATTCCAAAAATATCCTCGTTAGTTGAAACGGGTAAACGGGTGTTGTGTTGTATGTTGAAAAGGGGAACAAGATACCCACTTGTGGATAATTTGTAACATCCTGAGATTGGGCCTAGTAGAAACGTAGGCTTTGGGGTATGTTACACGTGAACTATTGTGTGATTATGTTTACTTGAATAATTAATTAGTAATTGATTTAATTATTAATCATTTAAATTATATATGTGGTTTATATATATATTTGTATGTACGCATGCGGATTTGTGTGTGTGTGCATGTGCTTAGACGGTTAAGCTTTGCCACCTCATGCTAATGTTTTCAAAGCATATATATACGTGGGTTTTCATATGGGATTCTTCACTTTGAAGAATCCTTGTGTGTGAACTCTGTGAAAACCGAGAGCAAAAGAAGAAAGGAAGAACAAAGCGATCGGATTGTTGGTTTCTTGATTTATGATTCAAGCTAAAAGGTTGTTGATTATTCTATGATTCTTGTAACATGCTAAACTTCTTGAGTTTGATAAGCATGCTACGGTTTAATCTTGTTGGGTTTTGTTATGAAGTTGTCGGATTTGGTGTTCTTGGTGTAAAAGGTGTTCTTGATACATGCTTGCATGTTTAAACATGTTTATATGTGTTTCTATAAACTTGTATATGAATTGTATAATCTGGAAATGATAATTATACAAGATTTGAAGTTGTCGGATTCTTGAAGTTATGAATATGGCGGATTTTGGTGGTGATGATGGAAAACCGGGTGTTGAATCCGGTAGTTATGAAATCCGAAACTAGTGTAATCCAGATGTATGTAATCCGAGTATTGAAATCCGATGGTTTGAATCCGAGGGTGTAATCCTAAGCATGAAATCCGATTAGCATGGAAAATCCGATTGTGTTAAGTGAAATCCGAAGGAAGTATCGGATTCCTTCAAATCCGATACAAAGTGGCGGATTCCGATGGTGGTTGCGGATTTGGTGCAAATCCGATAGTAGTGTCGGATTTCATACGAAATCCGACAGTTTGGACTTGTTGATTTGCATTGTTTAATGCTATGTGATATATGTGTATTCATATGTGAATCTTACATGTTTATGTTTGATTAAATGGATATAAATGTATGATTGATATATGTTTATGAAATGGATACTGATTTCAGTTTGTTGTGTTCTCAGGAACAGACAAGGCTCAGTAACATAAGATCACTAAGTGGAAAAGCTGAATGCTTGAGGTGAGTGGTTGTTTGCTCACGGGTGATATTAGTTGTACTGGTTTGGTTGAAACTATTGTTGGATAGATTGTATATCTGTTGGTTAATTAACTGTGAATGTTAATTATTGTATTCTGTGATATGTATACATGTTGGAAGGGAAGTCAGTTTACGACTGGGCTTATGGGCTGGGTTCATTTGCTATTGGCTAAGCAGTATCAGGACCTTGGGATGCATTTGTTGCTACCAGAGGATGATACTGTGTGAGGATAGCAAATGGACTATCGGTAAACCTTTGCTTTGGTCGGCATTGGTTGTAGGTTCCTACAAACCGCCGGTCTTCCCAGGGTGCTTATTTGTGGTTGTTGATATCATGTGGTTCAGGCTGATATATCTGTTGTGTGTTACTCCATTCACTTATCTTTGTGCTAATCCCCCACCTCTCACTCTTTTTACAGGTTTTGGTAAGTCAGCGGCTCGGCTGAGAGTGGTTAGCTTGGGGAGTAATCACCTAGGACTCTGATATAGTATTTGTGACGAGCCGTGTTTTGTAATACTGATATTTTGTAAACAGTGATTGTAATTAGTTGTAATTATTTTGATGTTTTAAACGCTTCCGCAATGTAATTAAAAGTGAAAATTTTTGGGTAAAAAATACGGTGTTACAAGTTTGGTATCAGAGCCTTGGTTTGGCAGTGTAGGCACAGTGGAAGTGTTACATTCCCAAATCTTGGCTCGTGGTAGGTCGATTACTCCTTGGGTGTGGGATTGGGGTGAATTAGAGTGTGGTGGAGTTAGTATGTTGTGTACTAACGGATTTATCTAATAAATCGTGAGGTGATGTGATTGTTACAGATAACAATGGCTGGACGTGATTACTCAACCGGTACCCCTACTGTCCCAATTACTGCTGAGGTTCCTACCGCAACAGTTGAGATTCCAACCAACGCTGGTACATCTGGTATAGCGGTTGATGACAGGGATGAGTACATATTTCAAATGGAAGGTCAGCTGCAAGATTTGAGATCAGAATTGGAGCAGCAAAGGCAGGCTCCTGCAACACAACCACCGGTTATTCCTATAACATCAACTACGGTAGCGATACCCCCTATCTTTCCAGCAGTGACTACATTAGCAGAGGTTCTTCCGATGTCAATGCCGATACCACCGTTTACTCAACCGATGACACAAACCTTCTACTATCCGTTGTTTCCTCAGGGACCCTATCCGCAGGGATTTGTTCCACAGGGGTCGATGCCACAAGGATCTTATTCTTATCCATTTATGGGATTTCCACCAGGTATGGGATACAGGCAGCCGTGTACTTATAAGCAGTTTTTGGATTGTAAACCGGATGAATACCATGGCAGCACGGATCCCAATGTTACTTTGAACTGGCTGGGGGATACTGCAAGAATCCTGGATGCTTGCAACTGTGAAGATGAGATGCGAGTTTGTTTTGCCACTAGGATGCTAAAAGGGAAAGCAATGGTTTGGTGGGGTTCCATTACCACACATTTATCGAGAGCACAAATGGATTCAATTACATGGAACCAATTTCGGGATAAATTGTGTGAACAGTACTGCAACGCCTTTGAATTGAATAAAATAAGGCAGGAGTTCATGGAACTGAAGATGACAAGGAAAATGACGGTGGATGAACTGATTGAACAGTTCAATTCTAAGTTGAGGTTTGTAACTCAGTGGGTGCCTGATGAATCTTCCCAGGTTCAGCACTTTATCGGGGCATTGTTGCCAAAGTACAGGAGCACCGCGAGATTGGCTGGATCTCTGTCCCACGCTTTCACCGTGGCAAAATCTGCTGAGGGGGACATTCAGGCCAAAGACAAACAGAGTAAGGATGAGGCGGCTTTGTAGAAGCCGAGGTATGACCAGGCTGGGGGTAGCCAACAGAAAAAGAAATGGCAGGGTAACCAGTCCCAGGGCAACGAGAATAGGAAGGCATCTTCAGGGGATTCTGGAGTTAAATCACAGTGGTGCACGAGGTGCAGGGCTACTCACGCTGGGCAGTATACTGCTCAGACTATGCGTTACGTGCGATGTGGAACGCACGGGCATGAATCGAAGGATTGTCGGTACCCTTGAAACGTATGCTGGAATTGCCATCAGGAGGGTCATAGGGCGGGTGATTGCCCTACAGGGAGAAGACCAGTGGCAGGGACTGGGACAGGGGCAGGGGCGGTTGAGGGCTCGTCTGCAGCGGAAGGGCAGAAAAGGAAGAATCCTCCAACTCCGGAGGGTAGGGCGTTCCGGATGACAGTAAATGATGCTACTGCCATGGATGATGTGATCACCGGTACGCTCTTTATAAACTCCTTACCTGCTAGTGTGTTATTTGTTTCTGAAGCAAATCGCTCCTTTATTTCTGTAGCATTTTGTGCTAAGTTAAATTTGCCTACTACTAGTAACTCTGTGCCGATTGATATAGAAGTAGCAGATGATAAGATAGTGCCTGTTACGACTTCTGTGACGGGTGCTGAGATTGACATAGATGGTAAGTGCTTTCCTGTATCATTCCTGTTGATGCCATTAGCGGGGTTTGATGTGGTTTCGGGGATGGATTGGCTGAGTAAGCACAAGGCAAGTATTAAATGTCATAGGAAGCTGATTTCGTTTCCGTTATCTGATGGGTCGCATGTGGTGGCTCGAGGGGAAAGGAACAAGTCTACGTTTCCTATCATTTCTATGTTAAAGGCCAAGAAATCCTTGAGTAAGGGATGTGAATGTTTTCTAGCATATGCTATTGATGCTAGAAAAGAGAAACGGGCAGTTACTGATGTACGAGTTGTATTAGAATTTCCTGAAGTGTTTCCGGATGAGTTACCTGGGCTACCTCCCGTTCGAGAGGTAGAGTACAAGATTGATTTGATACCAGGTTCTAATCCAGTGGCTAGATCTCCTTATCGGTTGGCTCTTTCTGAGATAAGGGAGATGATGACGCATATTCAGGATTTGTTGGATCGGGGATTTATTCGTCCGAGTTCTTCACCGTGGGGTGCACTAGTCTTATTTGTGAAAAAGAAAGATGGTACTCTGCGAATGTGTATTGATTACAGAGAACTGAATAAGCGGACAGTGAAGAATAAATACCCTCTGCCCAGGATCGATGATTTGTTTGACCAGTTGCAGGGTGCTTCGTATTTCTCGAAGATTGATTTGAGATCATGTAACACTAGAAAATCACAAGCCTTTTTTCTAAATACGCTGCGGAAGCTTTAAGTAAACAGACTTAATTACATATAAACAATATTAACAAATAAACATCACTGTTCACAAACAACATTATCGTTTTGGTGTTACAAAAACTATAGGCTCGTTTCTTTTCAAAAACTAATATCAGAGTCAGGTCAACTTATCCTTCAGCTAACCTCACAAACACGAACCTGCAAAAGCAACAACTAAGGGGAATTAGCACAAAGCTAAGTGAGTAGAGGCTAAACACCAAAAGCAAACATTCACAGTCAATATTAAAGCATGTAATCACATATCCCGAGAAGACCGGCGGTTCGGCGCAGAACCTACAACCAATGCCGGCCAAAGTAAAGGTTTACCGATAGCCCTCCACTGAATTGGCACAGTGAAAATCCCCCTCTGATGCAACATATGCACCAGTAAGGCTAACACTGTTCAACCAACTAGTGAACGAGCCCAGCCCAATTCTACGTATAGCTGACTTTCCAACGCAACTCAAAATCATTCTAAGAGTGCGTATCGGCCAAATAATCATGCAGCAGATATCAATCATCAATAATCACAATCAACAGTTCAATCGATCCAATCCAATCTCAATCACAGTCATGCATCACAACAATAACATTAACTGAAATCTTTACCATCCGCGATTAACGTCCACTCACCTCAAAACCAGCACGAACTCAAAATTCTAATTTTACTGAGTCTTTTGATTGCCTGAAAACACAACAACAATCAAATCAGTCTCGAATTTATAAATATATATTCACATATATTTATATCCAATAAAACCATAACCAATATGCTAAATTTCACTTTTGAAAAGAAACATAAAAAGTCGGGCCCGTTCATGTCGCACGGGTCCTAACCCGGACCTTTTTTAGCTTGCCCGGGGCCTAAAAGTCGGATGACCCGGGGCCGGGGCCGAAAGTCGGATGACCACCCGGGGCATAAAGTCGGGCGACTTTCACAAGAGTCGGATGAAACCGGGGCCTAAAGTCGGATGACTTTAGCTTGCCCGGGGCTTAAGTCGGACCCCTTTCAGCAAACCCGGGGCCAAAGTCGGACCCCTTTCAGCACATAACAACTTCATCATCTTCTCTGTTCTTATTCAGTAAAATATATATACAAACATACAATCTGAAATTCTACAAATCACTAAAAAAATACATCCAAACTATACACAAACTTCATATAACATATAAACAAATATCATGAACACATCAAAAATAATTAAAACACTTAAATAATCAAAACACATTTGTTCATATAAAGCTTCAACTTGAACATGGTGATTTCTTATACAATCATGTATTTTAACAACTAAACATGTCAAACTAATTCAAAACATGATATGAACATATCCTTACCTTTAGTTTGAATTACAGAACTCCAAATCTTGACTTATAAATTTCAAGTTTCTTGCTTTGAAGGTTTTCTTCACCAAAGGGTTTTCTCTCACTTTACACACACTACACACTTTCACTTTCTATCAAATGAGCAGATAATTCTCCAAAAAAGCCATACACACACGTATACATAATTTACACACAATTCTAAGGTGGTGGTGGCATATTACTTTATTATTATTTTTATTTATCATGCATGCATACTTAAATAACATACATACATACATATTTCTTAGCTTTTCTTTCTTTCTTTTTCTCCTGCGCTAACATATATATATATATATATATATATTAGATTAAGTTAATTAATTTAATTAACTCTTAAATAAACACATAACAAATAAAACGCAACAAATCACATACCGCCAACCCGCTAATCTCCTAGCCCGGGTTTGCGGGTGTTACAGATCAGGTTATCACCAGGTACGAGTTTCTGACGGGGATGTTGCTAAGACTGCTTTCCGTACCAGGTATGGCCATTATGAGTTTTTAGTCATGCCGTTCGGTTTGACTAACGCACCTGCAGTGTTTATGGATTTGATGAACCGGGTTTGTCGACCGTTCTTGGATAAATCTGTGATAGTAATTATTGACGACATTCTGGTTTATTCGAAATCTGAAGCTGATCATGAAATTCACTTGAGACAGGTTCTTGAGACATTAAAACGAGAGCAATTGTATGCCAAGTATTCGAAGTGTGAATTCTGGATGCGAGAAGTTCACTTTCTGGAGCATGTCATTTGTAGTGATGGAGTCAAGGTTGATCCGGCAAAGATAGAAGAAGTGATGAATTGGGAGACTCCGAGGTCGCCTTCTGAGATTAAAAGCTTCTTGGGATTGGCTGGGTATTATAGAAGATTCATTAAAGATTTTTGTAAGATTGTGAATCCCATGACTAAAGTGACTCGCAAGGAGGTTCTATTTAGTTGGAGTGATGAACAGGAGAGAGATTTTCAGATGTTGAAACGACTCTTATGCCAGGCTCCTATTCTTGCTTTACCAGATGGATCAGATGACTTCATAGTTTACTGTGACGCGTCATTGGCAGGGTAGGGTTGTGTGTTGATGCAACGGGATAGATTGATTGCGTATGCTTCTCGTCAGTTGAAACCGAATGAGAAGAACTATCCAACCCATGATTTAGAACTGGAAGCTGTGGTTTTTGCGTTAAAATTGTGGAGACACTATCTTTATGGTACAAAGTGCATCATTTATACGGATCACAAAAACCTACAGTATGTATTTTCGCAGAAGGAACTCAATATGCGACATAGACGATGGCTGGAACTTGTTAAAGATTATGATTGTGAGATTCGCTATCATCTCGGGAAAGCCAACGTGGTAGCCGATGCTTTGAGTCGCAAGGGAGTTAGTGAACATATCAAGTTTATGCGAATTGAAATAGTCTCCGACTTAATTGACAGATTAAAGGCGGCTCAGTTGGAAGCCTTGAGGGATGAAAATCTGAAGTCAGAGATTATGACTAAGAAAAAGAATGATCTGACTGATGATTCTAGGGGATTGAAGGTTTATCAATCTCGAGTCTAGGTGCCTTTGCTTGGAGGTCTCCGGAGTTTGATTATGACTGAGGCTCATAAATCGAGACTATCTGTTCATCCAGGTAGCACAAAAATGTATAACGATCTAAAGGTGCTGTATTGGTGGCCTACAATGAAGACGGACGTAGCACAGTTTGTGAATCTTGCCATATTTGTGCATAGGTTAAGGCAAAGCACTAGAAACCCTATGGATCACTTAAACAATTGCAGATTCCAGAGTGGAAGTGGGAGCACATAACGATGGATTTCATAACAAAACTTCCACGTACGCAGAGGAATAATGATATGATTTGGGTGATCGTTGACAGATTGACCAAGAGTGCTCATTTCTTGGCTACCAGTGAGACGACATCACTCAGTAAGTTGGCTCAGTTGTACATCGATGAAGTCGTTTCCCGACATGGTATACCGCTTTTGATTGTGTCAGATAGAGATCCCAGGTTTGTGTTAAACTTCTGGAATAGTTTACAGCGGGAGGGGGTACACGTGTGAATCTGAGTACAGCTTACCACCCCCAGACAGACGGGCAATCTGAGCGAACTATTCAAACACTCGAGGATATGCTGCGGGCATGTGTGTTAGAATATGGAGGTTCTTGGGATTTCCATCTGCCACTAATTGAATTCGCGTACAACAATTCGTATCATTCGAGTATCGGTATGCCGCCTTATGAGATGTTATATGGTCGTCGCTGCCGTACTCCTACGTGTTGGTTAGAGGCGGGTGAAAAGCAGTATGCAGGGCCTGATATTGTGTAGATCACCGCAGATAAAGTGGCTATTGCACGAGATAAACCGAAAGCTGGGAGGGATCGACAGAAGATGTATGCTGATCCACGTCGTAGGTCGGTTGTATTTGTTGAGGGGGAATTAGTTTATTTGAAAGTTTCTCCGTGGAAGGGGGTTATCCGTTTTGGGAAGCGGGGAAAGCTAGCTCCGCGTTATATTAGGCCGTTTCGTGTCTAACGGGTGGTTAATGATCAGACGGTTACTCTCGACCTTCCGGCAGAATTATCAGATATTCACAATACCTTCAACGTGTGTTACTAGCGGAAATGTAGAGTTAAGGAGGAGAGTCATATTTTACCTCTACATGATCTTAAAGTGGATTCCAGCAAGAGGTTGGTGGAAGAACCCGTCGAACTATTGGATCAGAAAGTGACGAAACTACGAAAGAAACAGATTCTGATGGTTCTGGTAAAATGGAAACACAGTTTGGGTTCAGACTTGACGTGGGAAACCGAGGCCGACATGAAAGCTCGTTACCCGCAGTTGTTTTTTGATGAATAGATTTCGAGGACGGAATCCAGTTTAAGGGGGGAAGATTTGTAACATCCTGAGATTGGGACTAGTAGTACCGTAGGCTTTGGGGTATGTTACACGTGAACTATTGTGTGATTATGTTTACTTGAATAATTAATTAGTAATTTATTTAATTATTAATCATTTAAATTATATATGTGGTTTTTATATATATATATATATATTTGTATGTACGCATGCGGATTTGTGTGTGTGTGCATGTGCTTAGACGGTTAAGCTTTGCCACCTCATGCTAATGTTTTCAAAGCATGTATATACGTGGGTTTTCATATGGGATTCTTCACTTTGAAGAATCCTTGTGTGTGAACTTTGTGAAAACCAAGAGCAAAAGAAGAAAGGAAGAACAAAGCGATCGGATTGTTGGTTTCTTGATTTGTGATTCAAGCTAAAAGGTTGTTGATTATTCTATGATTCTTGTAACATGCTAAACTTCTTGAGTTTGATAAGCATGCTACGGTTTAATCTTGTTGGGTTTTGTTATGAAGTTGTCGGATTTGGTGTTCTTGGTGTAAAAGGTGTTCTTGATACATGCTTGCATGTTTAAACATGTTAATATGTGTTTCTATAAACTTGTATATGAATTGTATAATCTGGAAATGATAATTATACAAGATTTGAAGTTGTCGGATTCTTGAAGTTATGAATATGGTGGATTTTGGTGGTGATGATGGAAAACCGGGTGTTGAATCCGGTAGTTATGAAATCCGAAACTAGTGAAATCCGGATGTATGTAATCCGAGTATTGAAATCCGATGGTTTGAATCCGAGGGTGGAATCCTAAGCATGAAATCCGATTAGCATGGAAAATCCGATTGTGTTAAGTGAAATCCGAAGGAAGTATCGGATTCCTTCAAATCCGATACAAAGTGGCGGATTCCGATGGTGGTTGCGGATTTGGTGCAAATCCGATAGTAGTGTCGGATTTCATACGAAATCCGACAGTTTGGACTTGTTGATTTGCATTGTTTAATGCTATGTGATATATGTGTATTCATATGTGAATCTTACATGTTTATGTTTGATTAAATGGATATAAATGTATGATTGATATATGTTTATGAAATGGATACTGATTTCAGTTTGTTGTGTTCTCAGGAACAGACAAGGCTCAGTAACATAAGATCACTAAGTGGAAAAGCTGAAAGCTTGAGGTGAGTGGATGTTTGCTCACGGGTGATATTAGTTGTACTGGTTTGGTTGCAACTATTGTTGGATAGATTGTATATCTGTTGGTTAATTAACTGTGAATGTTAATTATTGTATTCTGTGATATGTATACATGTTGGAAGGGAAGTCAGTTTACGACTGGGCTTTTGGGCTGGGTTATTGGCTAAGCAGTATCAGGACCTTGGGATGCATTTGTTGCTACCAGAGGATGATACTGTGTGAGGATAGCAAATGGACTATCGGTAAACCTTTGCTTTGGTCGGCATTGGTTGTAGGTTTCTGCAAACCGCCGGTCTTCCTAGGGTGCTTATTTGTGGTTGTTGATATCATGCGGTTCAGGCTGATATATCTGTTGTGTGTTACTCCATCCACTTATCTTTGTGCTAATCCCCCACCTCTCACTCTTTTTACAGGTTTTGGTAAGGTAGCGGCTCGGCTGAGAGCGGTTAGCTTGGGGAGTAATCACCTAGGACTCTGATATAGTATTTGTGACGAGCCGTGTTTTGTAATACTGATATTTTGTAAATAGTGATTGTAATTAGTTGTAATTACTTTGATGTTTTAAACGCTTCCGCTATGTAATTAAAAGTGAAAATTTTTGGGTTAAAAATACGGTGTTACATAATTAAACCCACAAGTCGGTTTAAAGGTTACCAAGTCAGATACACACACCTACATTCACGATTAACACACACACTCACTTCCTTCTCTTGTTCTTGAAGATTGAAGAAAGGACCCAAACAAGATCATCATAGGATAGAATTCAAGCAAGAATCAAGTCCTAAATCTATTCCTAATCTCATCTTCATCATCATCTTTCTCCTTGTAAGCCTTCTCTCCACCTTGTTCTTAGTTTTAAGGATTAGGTCAAAACGGGTCAAAGTTGAATTGACCAACAAAGCTTAAATTTTCATGTTCTAAACAGTTCTAATATCATCTACAAGTGATTTGGGACTCATGTTATGAATTATAGAAGCTAATTTGATTAAACTCTTTGAAATTGACCAAATGGGTCATTTATGGTGATTTGAAGATTTAAACTTATATGTGTTGTTAAAGTATGTTATTTGAGTGTTTATGAACTCCTACTAATGTCCCAAACCTTGTACATATGCTGGAAACAATTAAGAACTTGTTAAAATTGAGTTTGAATGGGAATTAGGGTGTGCAGAACATTGCTGCATGCCTCTGGTTCGAGGTCGCGGCGCGACCTTTGAAAGGTTCGCGGCGCAAACTTTGCTGCAGTTGATGCTTTGCTATTTTTTGGTGTATTTTGGTACATGGGTTGGGTTAGAACTTATCTAATCAAATCAGGGACATAGTTAGAAGGTTAGTACTAGTGTTCTAATCTAGTACTTGTTGTATTGTTATCTAAAACTTGAATGAATGCATTTAGGTGATTAAACGAACAAGGAGAGCTGAAACCATATAACTGTTTGCTTTACACACTCAGGTGAGTACCGGCTTCCATGAGTTAAATAAAGAGGGATTTGAGTGCCATTTGATTTAATGATTATTGTATGCTACATGTTGTGCACTTGAAATCCATATAAATGCAATTAAGACCAAGAAATGAATATTGCTATGATAATTGATATGTTATACATGTATTTAGGTTCATGTGCATGAAGTATGATATATATTGTTAAGTATGAGTTGATTGTTAAAAGCATGCATGCTATTGAACCGGAAATGGGTTATTGATGAGATATGTGTATGTCCGGACATTTTATTGACTATTAAGGTCAGCCTATGGCTGGATCCTATGGGCCTGCTGAGCCTAATTGAGCCTTTGGCTCCGTAATGTGCACGGTGGATCGCTTTATGTGTTCATACCGGCACGGATGGCAGTGTCTGATCTCCCGGTGAGGGTTGTTGAGCTGGACTAGCTATCCTGCAAGATATAACCGCTACTGATCATGTCAGCACTCCATTATGTGATAGGATAACATTAATTGCTTGTTCCTGATATATGACTTTCTTTATTGATACTGATGCCTGTCTGTAATCACTAGCTATTTATAGCTAATATTGTTGTTGTTTCCCTTTTCTAGATAAAGAATAGACAGGTCTCTGAGATGGGATTGCATGATGATGTTTGTAGATATCTTTTGGGAAGTAACACGGCATGTGGTATTATGTTTAATGGTCGTTCATGGATAGAGTAACACCAATGGTTTTGGTTTGGCGGATTTTGTTTTGTATATATGTATATGCCAAACCAGTGTTTTGAAAATTGTAATAGTTTGTAGGATTTGTTTTGAATTCTGCTGCTTGATTTTAATACTTGGTTGTTAATCTGACTTTAAATTAACTGGACAGGTAAACACTATGTTTACAAACGGACCCATGCAGTTTAAAAACTCAAATTTTTACTAATTTTACTAATAGCAAAGACGGTGTTACAATTTAGGTATCAGAGCCTAAGTTTGAGGGAATTAGATACTTGAAAGAGTATTCAGTCTCAAACTTAGGCCCGACCATTATAAAGTGTTCCTTATGGGATAATTGGGATTGAGTATGAGAGTTATATGATTATAGCTTGATATTAGCTAACTTATTATGTTGATAAGCAAGCATAAGTGGTATACTAAGTGTTCTTCCTTTCGTATAGCAAATTGATATAAGATGTCGGGTCAGCACGGTAATACCGAGCAGGCTCTAAAAGAAAATGGAGGATGAGGCTTCACATATACCTCATCAGTCTGAGGATGAGCAATCTCAGCACCATTTTGAGGGTGTTAGACCTGAACAGGGTCAACAGGCGTACATAAAGCGCCTAAAAGAAGAGCTCCACCTAGTAAAGGAGCTTTTATTGTAGACCACTCTGAGTAAAGCACCCCACCAGCCTTGTTCATTTAAGAAGTTCCTGTCATGTAAACCACCAACATACGGGGAGTGATGACCCCTCAGTTACAATGAGATGGCTTCGAGAGACGTAGCAGGTATTTGAATCCTGCGACTTTGAGCCGGAATACTACGTTAAATATGCGATAAGAATGCTGAAGGGTCGTGCCATCTTATGGTGGGACACGGTAAAGACCTCTGTTAATAAAGAGGTACTGAGTGCCTTATCTTGGGAACAATTTTCTAAGAAGTTGCAAAAGAAGTACTGCACTGAGTACGATATGGAGGATCTGCTGATTTGGAGGATCACATGAGTACGAGCGGCTGGAACGAGAGTTTAATAATCTCAGAAAAGGAGATAAATCTATGGAGGATCACATGAGTGCATTCACCGATAAAATGAGGTTTGTTCCTCATTTGTTATCTGACGAGAGCTCAAATATCCGGAGGTTTGTTAGCACTCTAACGTTGGAATTTTGGGCTAATGTCCGAGCAACTGTTGATTTGGATCGAGCTTTTGAGGTAGCTCAGCAAATGGAGGGTGATCGAATTCAGTGTAGGGGTGAAGCTGCAGAGGGAAGTAATAAAAGGAAATTTCAGCCATCTGCTAAACCGAATCCTTCTAAAGGAAAATCTTCTGCAGGTGATAAATCTGGTGATTCTAAAAAGCCTAAGTCTGATAATCCATGGTGCCATCAATGCCGCACCTACCATTCTGGTGGTTGTTCCAAAGCAACCACAAGGTGTATCAGGTGTGGGTAGAGAGGACATTCGGTGGAGGAATGCAGGTACAAGGAGGATGTTTGCTATAGATATCTCCAGCCAAGGCATAGGATAGCTAAATGTCCAGAAAGTCCTAGTGCTTGAGCTGGTGGATCATTTACGGGGCAGAAGAAAGACAACACCCCTCGTCGTGCAAAAGGGAGGGCCTTTAAGATGACGGCTGAGAAAGCCAAAGCAGTTGGGGATGTGATTACTGGTACATTCTTTATAAATTATACCCCAACATGTGTATTATTTGATTCCGGGGCTACTTATTCTTTTGTCTTGGTATCTTTTTGTCGTAAGCAGCAATTACCTGTTTCTGCTTTAACTGATCCGCTTACAGTAGAGACTGCTAACGGTAAAGTAGTTTTTGTTGCTGAAAAAGTTCCTATAGCGGTTATTGACATTGAAGGCAATAGTTTTCCTATTTCATTTCTTATCATGCCTATTGTTGGGTTTGATATTGTGATTGGAAATGACCCATCGCAAATCCGAAGAAAAAATAATTTTAAAAAATTCAAAATGATATATTAATACCATCCCTTGCAAACCCGACACAAATGTACCTATTCATATAACTAATTGACATATCGTTTTCAAACAATGACAAGTCTGATGTAGACGTATAAACTTTTTATACTACTTTTTTTCTTGTGATGGTTCTCTTACATTACCTCTTTACATTTCAATTTTATAATTTTTGTTCACTAGTTCAATTAGTTGATCATTTGATTATCGACAGCTCTTTGAAAAGTAGTTGCATATCATCACTCAAAGGATATATTAAAGAAACTTGTGACTCTAATAGCATGTAAAATCATAAAAACTATAAGATACTTTAGTGTGTGTGTACAAGGGGTGCTCCATCTATGCGGCGAAAGATATTCGGACCAAAAAAGAAAATTCAAGGAGGAGTTTTTCACAAAGAGAGGAGGGTTCGAGCACCCACAAGAAATACGTCAGTTCCCTCCTGATAACATGAGTGTTGCAGAATGGAACTTACATGTTGATTATATTTTAAATGATGCAAATTTAAGACGATCAACAGTAAACGAAACAAATAGGCAGCAGCAAAAATACCCAAGTTTGCATGTGTCCCTGTCCTATGCTGCTCTTCGACATGAGTTGGTAATTAATAGTATAATTACTATTATTTTAAATAACTTCTTAGTTGTGTTCTGATCAATTTGTTTGATATATTTTTTTAAATTACTTTTAATTTGTTTTATATATCCTTTTCACTTGTTTACAACAAGACCTGGTAAATTTTCAAACTTTATTGATCAATTTGGAAATATGCACAGTAAAAACAACGAATATGTCAACCCGGTTGCTCAACGTCAACAAGTAAGTACATATCGGTAGTTTACTTTGTGTGTGTGTGTGTATATATATATATATATTAAAATTCATATATGGAATTTTTTAGTTTATTTATATCCATTGCTCAAACTGAACGCACACACATATATATATTATTGATCTTGGTGGAGTGATATTTGGTGATTATGTTATATCCATAGCTCACATGAACATATATATATATATATATGTATGTATGTATATATATCGATCTTGTTGATTGTTATGTTAGTTGGGAACTTGAATAAATATCATATGTGAATTTTAAACACCGGTAAAATTCTGGATTATCCATTTTACAGTCGTTATGCTGTCGAAATTTTATATTATATATTACACGCTATTAATGATTATATATATGTATATGTATATCGATCTTGTTGATTGTTATGTTAACTTGGAAGTTAAATAAATATCATATGTGAATTTTAAACACAGGTAAGATTATGGATGATCCATTTTACAGTCGTTATGCTGTCGGAATTTTAAATTATATATAACACGTTACTAATTATAACAATTTCAACTTTTACAATTACACAACAACAAATGGAACAAATTAGACAAAGTCAATCCGGGTGCTCAAATCCGCTCATAGATAAACAAATACTTTCACAAGTGGTAGGTGAACGTCGTGGACATAATCGTGGACGGGAAACGAAGTTGCCGGTTGCTGCATCTATTCTAAACTACCAGCCACCAAAAGAAAGGATATACACACAAAGAGAAGTGAACAAATGATGCGTAATCGTGACGCTACGAAAAACGCAAATTTTGGAATATTATTTGATGCGTTAAAACGAACGAATTTTGATATTTCGGACTTTCAACCAGTTTCTTCTCCTATGAATGTAACCGAAGACGATGATGTGGATGAGGAAGATTTGGATGATGATGATGATGAGTATTAGTTATATATCTTGTTATTTAATTACATTAACTTAGTTTGTAAAAATGATACTATTGTTTTGTGTAAATAATGTTTATATAAGTGGGTTTGTTAAAAACTAGTGACAAATACAGTTTTTGTTTTTAGTTTTAGCAAGTAAATATTGTAAAATTAAAAAAAATATAAAATATAAAATATCACTTTTAGCGACGACATGTCGTGGCTAAAAAGTATTCAAAATATTTTTTAAAAAGGTTTTCACGACGACATTGTCGTCGCTAAGGTTTTTGCGAGGACATCAAGACGTCGCTAAATGTTTTTTAATTTAATTTTGCTTTTTTTAAAATAACTTTTCGCGATGAATACTGTCGTCGGTGAAGGGTGTTTCACTTTCGGCGACACATGTCCTGTCTAAAAGGTATCACAGACGAGCATTCCGTGACGAATTTTTGGCGACGACATGTCGTCGCAGAAAGGTTTTAGCGAGGACTTATTGACTTTTGGCGACGACTTTTGTTGTCGTAAAGGCTATTTCCTTGTAGTGTGTGTATATACTAGACGACAATAGGGCTAAGCCTATATATATACAATAAACATAATCTAAACTTTCGTCTTTGTGTGTGCGTATATATATACTAGCATTGTAACCGCGTAAATCGTGATACTATGTTCGATTTCAAGAATGATAGGGCATGATATTTACAAAATGCGGTGTCAGAAAATAGAATCTAATCGACAAAATATCTATTTTCTTTATCCTTATTCTGTTTTCTTTATTTTTCTTTTTTCTAATAAACTTTTTTATTAGTTTTTAAAATAGATTTTGAAAAACAATAAAATAAAAAATAATATGTATAATTATTAAATAGTTATAGAGAAAAATAAACTATCGTAAGAAATTTTACTAATACAAGTGATTTAACCAAAATAATTTCATGGAATCAAGGCCCATGAATGTCCCCAGGACCAAACACCCAATTGCCATATGAAAAAGGTGTGAAGGTGTCTTGACCAATGATAACAAAAGAAAATAAACCCTTTTACATGTTCTCAATGATACATATACCCCCAAAAATATCAGCGGTTGGTCTCTTCTTTCCTTAACCAACATATCCACATGCCCTACTCTCTCTCTCTCTCTCTCTATATATATATATATATATATATATATATACACACACACATATACCATAAAGCACATAAAGGCTGTATAAAAAGAACCTAAGCCAAGTGTGAGCTAGTTCTAGATTGAAAATGGCTTTCAAGAAAACCTCAACCAAACTCTCACAAGCAGCAGTTTTGAAGCACATAGTGAATAGGTGTTCAAGCTTGGGTAGAAAACAGCAACACTTTGAGGATGTCCCAAAAGGCCACTTTGTTGTGTACGTCGGCAAAAACCGCAGTCGTTACATCATCCCGATATCTTTCTTGTCATATCCCGAGTTCCAAAGGCTCCTTCAACAAGCCGAAGAAGAGTTCGGATTCGATCATGATATGGGTCTCACTATTCCTTGTGAAGAACAAGTCTTTGAGTCACTTACTTCCATGCTTAGGTAGATAGATATTGCTACATCCTATATATACTCTTCCATCAAACAACACAATTACTCTTTTTTTTCTTCTTTTTCATTTATCAGATAGAATGATATTAGAGTGTAATCTACTAATCATAGATTAAACCCTAATTAATATCATTCTATTGAATATCCTTCTCTTGTGTATACTTCAAACGACTTAAAACACTGTTCTTTCAATTCGATGACGTATCCATGGTAATTCCCTGAAGATACCAAGAATGAGATTAGCCGAAAAGAGTTCGCTTTAGATCACGACATGGTTCAAGTCACGATGAAAATCGAGAAATATAGGTACACTTGTACTATGCCAAAAAAAGTCTATAATCTCCCAAAATAGAACCCTTTAAGCCCATTTTTGGCAGAGTAGTAGTGCAGTAAGTCTTCCTATTATCAAATCATTGGGAGAATTCTTGAAAACCTGAAGGGTGTTCTCCATAGTACTCCTTAATTTAGTTAAGTTGTGCAATAATGTAATGATGGATGAGATAGATATATAGAGGATTTTTCCTTTTTGGATGGTTTCATATGGAAAACTAGTCATTTTATTGTCTCATTTGTATACATTTTGGGGGCATCATGTCATCAGGGAATACATGTTTTCAGTTGATAAGAAATAAAGAAAATAGAGGCAAACTATTGCATGTGCATGCTATCATTTAGTTTAAGTTTTGAAGCAATATAGAATCATACATTTAGATATCTTGTAACATGATTTGTCATAACAATGTCTAAAAGAACTGTGAACTGCTTACCAATTATTCCAACCCATATCTGTTCTCATTTTTTAATCTTTTTATTACTTTTATTTTTTATGTTATGTACTACTTTTTAAAATCTAAAAATAAAAACATCATGAGAAAAACAAAGGGATTGTAGCATTACGTTACCGAGACGTTAAAAAGGGTGTTCCATATAGTTATGGTTTCTAGTTCTGATTTAGACAAAATATGTAAATTTAAATATTTAATAGTAGCTAGATTTCGCATATGTTATGTTGTTTGAAAAAAAAAATCATTACAGGAAAATTATGCATCTTCAATATATATTACACAATTTTTGGCAATAAAATTAGTGATAATTAGATTATGTGAAGAGATGTTTAAACTTATGGTTTAGGTTCAGAGAAGTAGTTTTATACATGTCATGCTTTTGTTGTAGTGACGTTATCCATTTCATGTATAGTATGGGAGACAAGGGTCCCCAAAACCCTTTTCAATGAACCGTGCATATATGATTTATTAGTATAAAACTTATGATAATTTTAAATCTAATTAAATTTCATAGTTTCTATATATATGTTCATTGTTTTACAAATCATGCATGACACGAACGAGTCGAGTACAACACCTTCAAAGAACCGCTATTGTACTTGACTCGTTGTCAACTCGCCATGTGTATGACAAATGTGTTTGATTCAATTAAACATCATTCATTAAATGATATGTCTGTTATTATTAGAGTTGGCGGAATAACCATGATTTGTGTGTCATATATGTATGCTATTAGAGTTGGTGGAGTAATGTCATGATTCGTGCTTCATATAAAAATTGAGGAGTTTGCCGAAATAAGCACTACTATAAGGAGTATTATGAAAATAAGCAAAAAAAACTAAAATTACCAAAATAAACACTCATGTCGTCGATGGGTGTCGCCCATGGGTACCCATGTCGCCGACCAATAATAACGTGCCCCTTGTCTTAAAAAACCAATGTTGTCGAGGAAAGAAGCCAGGTCGTGGTAAAAGTTGCCCATGTCGCCAAAGAAAGTAACCCAGCCGCCAAAGCCGCCGCCCGTTTATTTTCCCCATGTCGCCAATAAAAGATGCCCATGTCACCGTTAAAAGTTGCCCATATCGCTGATTTTTTTGAAAAACATGCATTACTAGATTTTTTTAAAATACCATATTTATAATTTATCTACCCGGCCATATTTTACCTACTCGTAATATATCTACACACAATATCCAACATCTTTTAATCTTCTAATTTTTTTAAAAACTTGCATTATCGGATTAAAAAAAACCATATTTATATTTTACCTATCCATATTTTATCTACCCATAATAGATCTACACATAATATAATATCCAACATCTTTTAATCTTCTAATTTTTTTAAAAAAAACTTGCATTACCAGATTTAAAAAAAAACATATTTTTATTTTACCTACCCATAATATATCTACATATAATATAATATCCAACATCTTTTAATCTTCTAATATTTTGAAAAACTTGCATTAGCAGATTTAAAAAAAAACCATATATATATATTTTACCTACCCATAATATATTTACACATAATATCCAACATCGTTTACTCTTCTAATTTATATAAAAGACTAATCAACATCAAATTTATTAAAAGATCATGAACCTTAATTTAATTAAAATTAAATTTTAAATTTTGACTTTTAATAGTCAAAATTAATTTAACTCAAGAGATAATTAAATTTTGTGTAGTATACATGTATTTCTATAGTATTTAAACATACTAATTTTAAATTTTTATTATTTATCATATTCTTATTTTGTATGATGTGCTACATTGATGTGGAATCCAAGAGTTATACCAAATCTCCATTTCTTTGCCTAGTCTATATATAGGTGATGTGCTGCTTTTATTAAGGGTTTAGTTTACTAAAATATATTCAAGTTATCATGTTTTGCTATTGTGTGTATCAAACTTTTAATTTGTTGCTATTGTATATATTTTGGATACATAAAAAGGTAAAAAAATTTACAAGTTTAGTACATACAATAGAAAGTTTAATACACACAATAGAGACAAATTAAAAATTCGATACATACAATAAATTTTTTTTAAGTCCAATATATACAATAGCAAAACATGATAACTTGGATACATTTTGATATACTAAACCCTTTTATTAATTTGTAATATATTTATTACTTTTTAAGGCCACTCATGTATCACACGGTAATCTAATCTAGTAGTATATAAAACAATATTTTTTAAATACCAATGATAATATTTTTTTAAATAATCAAGTATGGATTTATATATGTTAGGTATTATGTAAAAAATAATAAGTATGTGAAATCGTCTTGTTTTATGAACGTTTCGATATAAAATTTGTTGGAAAAGAAATATTAAAAAGAAGCAGTAATGTTTTTATCGTGTTCACAAAATTTGTTATATAAAATATGTAGTGAAATAAAAAATTAACAAACACAATAACACATTTTAAACATACATTTAAAAGTAATAATACACATGATATTTAAAAAATTAAATATAACATACATTCATAGTCTATTAAATATATAAATTCATCATATACATTTTTCAAGTAATTCAAATAGTTAATTTTTACAATATTATAAACATATATACAAGTTAACAACTATTTAATTATTTTGAAATTATAGAAATACTAAAATTCATGTCATCTAACAATTAATAAAAAATTAATAAACACAATAAAATATTTTAAACCTACATTTAAAAATTATTTCAAAAATTAACAATAACTAAAATTTATGTCAACTAACAACTTATAAAAAATTAATAAACACAATAACCCCCTTTTTTAACGTACATTTAAAAGTAATAATATACATGGTATTTAAAAAAACAAAATGTAACATACATATACATAAACATAATTTTTATTTAAAAAATAGAAGGTTTACCATTCTTTATATAAGGTTTAACGGAGGAATGAAGATGTCGTCGGAAAAGTCGCCGGAATGCATTCACGCCGGAGGTAGTCGCCAGGAAAAGTCACCGGAAAAAGTCAACAAAGTGGTAAATATGTGGTCGCCGGACTTGTCGCAAGAAAAAATCAACAAAGTGGTACTTATGTGTTCGCCGGTCGCAAGAGATGAAGGAGAAGAGGCTAACTTTCAAAAAAAATTACAAACAAATTTTATCACCCGCTCTATTTATCTTTTTTACTCACCTAAAAATTACAAAACATCAAATCACTTTAATTTTTACCCATTTCCAACACTGATTGCACGATTCCCCATATGATTTAACAACTCTTAACATCGCATCATTGATTTCAGAACTCAATACCCATTTGCTTTATCAGTGCTTTTATCGGCGACACCAACAACTTTTATTGGCGACGAGGACCAAAAAAAACTCGACCACGTGGCATACTCTCGTTGGTCGGCGACATGGCAAGCCGTCGGCGAGACCTTTTATCGGCGACATAGATGCTTATTTTCGTAATACTCATTTTTTATGCTTTTTTTGGCTCTTGCACTTAACTAGTTGCTTATTTTAGCAATTGTTTATAAATATTTCCCTCCATATATAGTAAGTCACCCCTATTATGTCCCCCTAGTTGTGCCTTCGTCATCATGATGCTCATCATTAATCCTGATGGAGATGAACATGGTTGGTCCTAAGTTTTTTGATGCCTCGGCCCGGACGAAACGTTAGAAAAATGTCGTGTTTGTCCCATGATCATTGACCCACCTCGGGCAGTACATTAGTCATGGTCAATCATGTTAACATGACAGTCAATCATGACCGTTATTACCGTGGATACCTTATAATCATAGTTTTGTTCCATGCTATTTGAACGCGAGGTGGTAGTCCTTTGTGTGAATTGTGATACGTCAAGTTGCGCTCCGCTGTCAATGTTGCGAAAGCATATATTGCTAGAACTATTTGCATACGTGTCTTAGTCTCATTAATTCCTTGTATGATTTTATAGTGATCAAATATATGTTAGGACAACCGTGTGAAAGAAAAGTATAGATGTAACGACATAACATGCTTGTCATTCCTCAAAAATAGACTAAACATTGAATGCTTTTTAGTTATGTACGTTTATAGTTCGTCTAAGACATGCACCATTCAATGGTGTAAATAGACTGATAAAATATAATATATATTTAATTCTAATATGTACTCGATAAATCATAGAATATAATTAGCTTTTATATATTTTTTAATATTAAGTTATATGTAAATTAATGAAAGATATAAGAAGATAAATGTAATATATCGCACATGGGATGATTCAACCAAATAGCATGGAAGGACGCCACTATAAATGTAGTATGCATAAACAAGCATTCTTATCGGGTTTAACCAAACCCTATCAATTACATATTTATGTTTTGAGTTTAATAAAAAGTGTGTTTTATTAAAATTTTATCAAATCTTTAGTTTTTTATAATGATAAACGAGCTTATACGAGCTCGAGCTAAGAAGCGAGTATATCGAGCTGGAAATTTATTCTGATACAAAGTTATCAAAAACTTAAACGAGTATTGAGCTTGAGCATTGAAGAAATATTCGAGTTCGAGTTCGAACACAATTATGAAAGCTAAATCGAGCTTGAGCCGACCAGTTATTAAATAAGATGAGCCCCATTTTCCTACTACTCAGCTTGACTCAAATCTTTAGCACCCCTATACCCGCACAAAAGATAGAAACATTTTCATGCATATGAGTAAATATGTAAATTTAAGCAAGTTGATAACAATGTATATATTTAACAAAAATTTAATAAAACCCTAAGTTTAATTAAGTTTTCTCAAATAATCTCGAATCTAAAAAAATAAATATAAACATTGAAAAACAATAGAAAAAAAGAAAAATTTTAAAATATCCGGTTTGATCAGTTTGACCGCTCGTTTACAATGTTTTATTTATAGACAGAGTAAGGTTTTTAAAACAGTTTCTATTTAGATTCTCTTTAGATCGGTTGAATCAGCTAGTCCAATCCAATTTTTAAAATAATTTTAAAAACATTATTAATAACTTATTTTCAAAACAAAAAACAATAATAATAACTTATAGTTGACAAATGGATAAAACATAGATGAGAAAGACAAGTGAAGTACGTATGATTGTAACTCACCAATGGGAAGTTGATCACATGGAAACCATCCTTCTACTTGAGTTAACAATGATGAGAGATCAAGATTTCCTATTTTCCATTTTGTTTTTACATGCAATGGGTGACCATAAGCCTACATATTAATGTCGCAAAAATATAAAAAATAGGATGGTCCATAATTTATTATTGTTATGGAACATACCATATCATCTATATATATAATTTTAGTAATCATTATTTCTTTTTTCATGATTGAATTTATAGATTTTGATTTTCACATCACATGTAACCTTACAAGCTACTTATCCAATGAAATATTTCGGTATGGTTTGTAGGAATAGACTAGGAATCCCAACACAAATAATGTATAGATCTAATAAATGCAGCAAAGCATCTTTGTGAAATAAGCATACTTCAAATATGGATGGTGAACTCTCGTGTTTTCATCTAATAAGTAGCAGGATAAAATAATAATATTCAATATAAGGAAAATATAAATTTTAATATGTAAATATAAATAACTTTTTATCCGGAAATATATGAAAATATAAGCAACTATTTGTTTGGAAAAGCACATTTTAAGGGGGTATGATATACACCATTAACATTACCTATATTAGATTATTAGGTGTTATTGCATGCACATACAATTTAAATGATAGGTCTTTTAGTCATTTGAGTGTTTTAATTATTTAAATGTCATGTAAAACAATACCTAACTTAGTTGCTATCAAGATATATCATTTTTCTATTTTGTAAAGGATAATCGACTATTGAAAATCAACATCATAAATGGACCTAATCAAGGTTATCAAGAAAAACATCATATTTTATATAATGCATATTTTAGGTAATCACTATTAGTCTTTTCAAGTTTATAGTAGGGCAAATAGTCAAGAAATGCAAAATATATATCAAAATTTGTTAATAAAGATAATGTGTAATTTTTTTGTGCCAAGAACGGATTATAAATTATAATTTGTTGCAAAAATAATTTAAATATCTGAGATATGAAATAATATTGTATTTTCGCATCTGAACATGGTCATTTCAAAATTGTATTTAAGTGTGCGTATATGCATTTTCACCTCTGAATATGGTCTTTCCAGAACTGTTGTAAGTTGTAACATGTATTTTAAGATTGTATTTCATTTTTGAAATATATAAAGAGTGAATTACTGATTTGGTCCTTGTGGTTTGTTAAAATCATTGATTTAATCTTTTAAAGTAAAAAAATTATTAAGATGGTCCCTCAAATTGACAATTTATTACAATCTCAGTCCTTTAGCTGTTAAAACTAACGACCTTGGTGTTAAACATTTTAAAATGACCATTTTGTCCTTTTATAGCATTACAAACTGAGTCCTTGTGGTTTTCAAATAGTTTCGCATTTAGTCTTTTACTCCTTTAACCTTTTTTAAATAATTTACTATATATATGTAATATTTTTTACTATATTCTATAAGATTTTTTAATAATTTATTCTATTCTATATATGTATATAATAATAACTATTATATTTTATTTTTACTTTTACTATCATTATTTTATTTTATTAACGTCATACTCTGTTATTGCACATCAACCTTTCATAATTAGTGTTATAATACGCTAGTAATATGCTATATATCCTTCTTAATTTTTTCTTCTTTACCCTTTTTCATTGGCTAACATTATTTTTACTTTTTTTATTTGTAGTTCATATAGATACTTCTTTATTTTCAAATTTTTTTATACAACTTGGCTTTTTTTTCGTTTATATTATCCTCCGTATATTATATTCTCAATGTTTATACAATGAATTTTTCTATCTTAAACGGTATCCTATGATATGAAATGCAAGAATTCTCGTTTTCTATTTATATCACTAATACTAACGGCTTCATATATATTAATATACAATTTCCAGTTGGATTTTAACGGTCAAAACAAAGCTATATTCATAACTCGGAACACACCAGTTTTAAGAAAAATAATTTTTTATTTAAGTATAAAAAATCAAAACTTTATTAAAATTAGGTTGCGGAAGCAATTTAAACACATCAATATTAAAAATTTTAAAACCTCAAATGATCTTTATTAAATCTCAAAGCTTTAATAGCAATTAATAAACATTCCATTTTGGTGTTCTTTGTATACGCAAATTAAGAAAGGAAGAGAGGAGAGATCTTTCTTATTACTTAACCCTAATTACGTGATAATTGATATTGTATTTAAACTTAATTAGATAACTTATCTAATCTCGGATATATCATACTATTAAATAAGATAACTCATTATCAAATAATATTCGAAAATTGTATATTATCATGTGAAAGGTAATATAAGATGGAGAGAAAAAAGGTGTATTAATAAAGTTTGAGATTAAAGAGGTATTTATATCAAGGGCAAATTGCACGAAAATATAACAAACTATGTCAATATTGTCATTTTATATAACAAACTTTATTTTATACCTAAAAATACATAAAACTTATAAATTTTGTTCATTGTATGCAAGTTACCTATTATAGTGGGTAACTTACCGGTAACATAAAAGAAATAAAAGAACTTTGGTACCTAAAAATACAAAAAACTTTTAAATTTTGTTCATTGTATACAATGGATAACTTGTAACCTGGTAATCAGGTTACCAGTTGTATACAATGAACAAAATTTGTATGTTGTATGTATTTTTAGGTACAAAATAAAGTTAATTGCATACAATGACAATATTGATAAACTTTATTGTATTTTCGCGCATTTTGCCCTTATATCAATAAAAAAAAGAATGTTGATAGTTTAAAAATGGTAAACAAAAAGAATTACACGTAATATATAATATTGTATTATAACACTAATTCTAATGGACTGTTGTACGATAACAGATATAGATTAAAATCTTAAAAATTAAATAATAAGGATAATATATATAAAATATAGTTATAAGTATTAGAATAAAAAATACTATATATATACACACATACATAAATGTATAAATTATTTAAAAATATTAAAAGACGAAATGCGAAACTATTTGAAAACCACAGGGACTAAGTTTCTGATATTATAAAAGAGCAAAATGGTCATTTTGAAATTTTAACACTAAGGCCGTTACTTTTAATGTCTAAACAACTGAGATTGTAACATTTTAGCAATTTAAGGGATTATCTTAGTAACTTTTATGTTAAAGGACTAAATCAGTGATTTTTAACAAATCACAGGGATCAAATCAGTAATTCACGCATATATAAATTAATGCTATTTCATATATGAAGTAAAGGTATTTCGGATATGAAATAAAGGATTAAGTTTGGAATGTTAGTAACTTTTTTCCACACCTGAATAGTAGCGTCAAACATTTGAAATATTAAGAGTTTCAGATTTGAAATAAAGATATTTCATATATGAATTTACATATAAAAAACTAAGAAAAAAAACAGTTTAAAAACCCTGGTTATAAAAAAATCACTCAAAACATATATAAATTGGTGTCTAATTAAAAAGGAAAAAAACATTTTTAATATGGTGTAATTTTTTCTAATTGATTCTTAGTAATTTTATAGATATTTTAATCATAAAAAATGAGGGAATTCTATTTATATTAAAAAGGAGAAAAAAGAAAAGACAAACAAAATAGTTGCAGCAATAATCATTCTTAAATTACGGCGCCTACTTTTTTTTAATTTGAATTTTCCTATTTTGTCCCTCATAGTTTAATTTTTAATTTTCCTATCAATCGTTTAGTTTAGTCTCTCATTCTCATATATATTTATTAAGAATGTTCGATATAGTTAATACTTAATTCATTATTCTAAACTAATTTTAGCCTTTGTATCAATGCATTAATGGTTCAGATTGCATTTTAAAATTTTAAGTTGAATGACATTTTAGTAATTCATATATGATGCTTTTACAAATTACATGTGAACATAACTCGTATATATATATATATATATATATATATATAGAGAGAGAGAGTGTGTGTGTGTGTGTGTGATATTCAAATGAGAATGGATATTTAAGTGAGAATGAGATATTTAATCATGACACTTCATTTGATTTATCGGATGGTCTATATTTGACACTTTATTTTATTCATTATCCAATAATGAATTACGATGGTCATGACTTGCGCTGGGTGAATTGTTAGCGTTAGATATAATAGATCAACATCTAGTTGATGTCTAGAATTTGTTTTCTCATTCTCACATAAATATCCACTCTTAGTTTCTTACAATAGTCTCTCTCTCTTTTTCTATATATATATATATATATATATATATATATATATATATATTCATGGTTTGTGAGAACTTAAGCTGCAAAGGTCAAGGTTAGATGTTCAATCAACTTTCTATTACATAGGTACTTAAAAAAGTAAAATAAACTCTAGAATCTCCTATGTCTACAATTGTATGTTCTCTCTTTGTCGCCCATCCAACTCTATCATGTTCCACTAGTACTAGAAAACACAACATTACCTAGGCCTAGCTCTCTTAGAAGTTGGTGTAGTCTCTAGACACCACATTATTGGAGTATGCCCACTGACATACGCACTCCAATTGATCACTGCCGATGATGCATAGGCCTATTGGGTCACACACCGGGGATCAATCTGGACAACAACCAAAGTGGAGGGACTAAAAGGGTCAAATTGGAAAGAGTGCAAAATTGGTGGGTCCAGGGAAAGTTCACGGTGTGAACTGCTTAGAGTTCACGGCGTGAAGATGTGTCAGACCTGCATGCAGCTTTTGCTTTTTGCCTCATCTTTCCACCAATGCATGTGTAATGTAATCATTAGCTTTTGGCCGGCCTTGGGGCATCCAAAAGGCATCTAGGTGGTTATATATACACTTCACATGCATTGCCTCTTATTCTCTTCCTATACTTGATACACAAACACTAAAATCTCTCTTGTGAGGTAATTCTAGAGTATAGAATGTGTGTGGCTTCAAAGAGGACTGAGCAAGGAGGTTCTTGGTGGTTGTTCTAGTGGTGATTTCATTTGTAGAAGATCACCAAGGCTTGCTAGTACAAGGAGATTGAGAAAACTCGGGGTGGACTACAATAGAGGAGGACTTTTCTTGGTCTTCTTGTTCATCACCATCATTCACGTTTTCTTCGGCTCATTTTGGATGGTATAATCTCTATCCTTTCTTGTTTTTCTTGTTGCATTACTTGTATGTAGAGATTGGTCCATGTGGTGGGTTTTACATTGGCTCTTTGTTCTTTGATTCTTGTTCTCTTGCTTCCGTTGCGTGCCATGCTAAAACCCAACAGTGGTATCAGAGCCACCTCTACATCAGTTTTGCACTTGGTGGCCTAAAAACCGAAAAATCAAAATTTTGAAATCTGGCAGAACTACTTCACGCCGTGAAGTTCAAGCAGAATATGCGTTTTTCAGTTTTAAAATTTCATATCTGTTTTGGTTCCTTGGTTTTTGGCCATTGTTGTTTGTTTACGGTTTTTATCCAGTTGTTAGATATCTTGTGATGATCTTGTTTCCTTTTATCTTGGTTTGTATATTTACATGTGAATTATGATTTTGGCATGAAATGCATAATTGCATGTACTTATATTATGTATATATGAATATGTTTCACTAACAATGGTTTGGTGTCACTAATGCATATGTACATGGGATTATTTTTTATGTGCCTTGAGTTATAAAATAATCTTAACCAAGATAAAAATTAGTTGCATGGGTTTTGTGGCACACCATGCTTGTTAGCTTTCTTGTGATGCTTAGATAGCTTGTGTTGGTAACCATTTTGCCCTAGACCTTTGGTTGTGATGTTTGGTTGCTTGATTTATTTATTCATTCATTTGGTGATTTAATATCACATGGTTTGTAATTAATAAATTTGTTTATTTATTTGGTTTGTAAATGTATGTTTTATGTGGCTTGTATGCCATTTAAATTCCTCATATATTTGTAAAGTGCTAGAAGATAGGTTTTTGTGGCTTGCATGCCATTTCTATCTTTGTATGTATTTGTTACTTGGAGGCAACCATCAGGAGTCATGGCTATGACGTCTTGGCGATCACGAATCCGGGAGGCCCAATGGAGGTGGCGAGTTTAGTGGGAGCACATCCGAAGTCATTGGAAGATTTTCCTTAGTTGACTTTGTTTTCCCGTTTTGGCTCACGGGAAAACGCATAGGCTTAGGGACATGGTTACCAATATTTTGTATGCGTGTGATGTGTTTTATTATTTATGCATGGATATTATGTTTATTGCATGCTAGATAACTTTTTATTAAAGTAATTATAACACAAGAGTTTTACGCATAAGATTAACAAAGAGGATATAAAATTGGTTTATATTCAAAAGTGAAAAATTGTTTTTGTCACTAAATTTGTTAATCAAATCAAAATGGTTTTTAACCGGAAAACAAATCCCATTTTCTAAATGTAAATCACACGCTGCCCATAAGATGACACCACCCGAATCTAGTCACGTAAGGAATGATTGTCGAGCTTTAGCCGAGTCAAACATTACGTGAGCTGTGTGGAGGGTGATGGTGGCAACTCGCAAGATTGGTTGTCGAGCTCTAGCCGAGCCAATCGTTGGGCAAGAGTACCACCGTGTATCTTGATGGTTGATTTACAATTTCAAAATAGAATTTTGAATGGTTGTCGAGCTTTAGCCGAGATTATTCAAAATTTTAGTTGAAGTTGGTGTGGAGGGATCAAACATGTCAATACGACACAATGGTTGTCAATTTGGATCCCGCAAGGAACTAAGAGTTGTAATAATGGATTACAATCGGTAAAATGGTTACCGGCCTAAATAGCTTTACCACGTGATCCGCGGAAAACCCGTCACAGTGTAATGTGAAATATGGTTCTTAGCCCTTGTTAAGATAATTGTTTTTATAAAACTTATGGGGTAATTATTTTAACAAGGATTATATCAAACTAACCAAAACTCATACTCTTGTTATTTATAGATGTCAAACCATAATAACACCACGTCAAACATTTTACTTCGTATGTTCCTAGAAAGGGAGAAACTCACCAAAGTGAACTTCATTGATTGGCTTAGGCAATTGAGAATTGTCCTTCGCCATGAATCAAAGTTGCACATCCTTGAGGAACCCCTTCCGGAACCACCTGATACCAACGCGACTTGGGCCGTTCGATACGCATATGAAAAGCGTATTGAGGACACACACGACGTTGCCTGCCTCATGTTGTCAACTATGAGCTTAGAGTTGCAAAAGCAATTCGAGCACATGAGTGTGTACGACATGGTAAACAAGCTTAAGGACATGTTTGATATCGCCCAATTTAAATAGTTATTTTGGGGCGATATCCGATCATTTCCTATGATTTTCTATGTAATTTGGTCTTAATTGATACTTAATTCACTATTTTTGAAATCTCAAGTCTTTAATGATTATCCATGACAAAAGGAATGAAAATCCCCAAAATTTGGAAGAAATGGAAAAAAATCATGTTCCAGACCCGTTTGTACGGCCCCGTAAAGTGTGTTGTACGGCCGTACATCTTCCAGACGCTGATGGCATATTTAAGCATTTTTTCTCCCCCTTTTTGACATAACTCGTTTTCCAGCCCTAGAACCTGAGGAGAGGCGATTTTTCTACACATTTTCGAGAGGTTCAAGTCTAATTTTAAAGGATACATCCAAAGAGAACAAGATTTGGAGCTTGGATCTTGACTTGGAAGCTTCATCTTCATCTTCTCCATGGGTTTCTTCTAGGGTTTAAGCTTTCCTTCATGTCTCCTTTCAATTTCAGTTTTGTTTACTTAGATTTCGTAATGTTTAGCATGGAGTAGTTAATTTTAGTGCTATTGGAAGAGATTCAAGTAGGTTATTGACTTGGATTTGGTATTTTTGTGGGTTTCCCCAAATTCCACCATTAATGGAAGCTTCAAGCTAGGGTTTTTTCTCAATTTGCTTGAATTCATGTTTTTCCCCAAATTTCCTTGACTAATTGATGTAATAGGCTTATTGTGTTGATTGGTTATTGGTTTCTTTGCAATTACTCCTAGTTTTGATGCCCAATTTTTGAGAATTTACACTTGGGTTTGGGTTTTCACCATTGTTTGAGCAATTTGTTGATGAAATTGACTTTGAAATGCCTATCTTATGATTAGTCAAGGGTTGGAATATCTTTAAAGTTGATTCTTGTGAAATTGGCTACTTCGCAGAACTTCGGGGGTTGGTTTCCAAGAATTGATTGTTTAATTAACGGAGAACTTTGTTATTAGATGTGTTTAATACAACACTAAATCCTTGCTTGTATGTTTTTACAAAGTGGTAGATTCTAGTCACTCCTTATATCTTGTAAAATCATTTTAAGGAGACCTTCTTGTTTGATTTTATTTAATATTTGGAGTATTTAGATGATTTAAAGTCTTGCCCATCAAAATTTTCAAATCCTTGTCAATTAACTCTATTTGTAATCGAGTCTAGTAGCACTTCCTTCTCAAATCAAAAAGTTCTAAGAAATATCTCATCTCTTTTATCTCGCTTGTTTTGATTGTTAACTTTAGGAATATAAACATTTGATCATAGATTAATTAATTATGACAACTTAGTATTGAGGTTTCATCTTGCTTCCTTGAGGTTCGACACTCGGTCTTACAAACACTTTACTACTATACGATGGGTTTACTGTCCGGTGTGTAGTTTAGTCTAGTATTTCCGTTTTATTTTAAATCATTTTTCATATATATAACTGCACAACATTAGTTTTGGATGTTCCAAAAGCAAGTCAGGCGGGAACACTATAAGTGTGTTAAAAACCTAATCGGTTGTAGGATGCAGGAAGGCGGGAATGTAAGTGTCCACGTCCTTAAGATGAAGGCGTACGTGGACCAAATGGAGAGGTTAGGATTTCCTATTAAGAGGGAGCTCGCTGTGGATATCATATTGCGGTCCCTACCGACAACATATGACCAGTTTGTCATGAACTATCATATGCAAGGGATAGATAAATCCTTAAATGAATTGCATGGCATGTTGAATACTGTGTAGTCAGACATGGCCAAGCATAATTCCACCTCATCCATTCCCATCTTGGGTTCAAAGGAACAAAAGAGAAGGAAGAAGAAACTGACCCCAAAAGGAAAGGTTGGAGTATCCAAGCCTATCCCTAACATTGAGTCCAAGGACATAGATAATGTGCCTCAAGAAAAGACTCAAAGGGTGGTTTGCTACTTCTGTGGAAGATTTGGAGATTGGGGCCGTCATGCCTGTCCTACGTGCCAATGGGATATAAAACTTCTAAGGAAAGAGAAAGTTACATTTCCCTCTAAAGGGACATTCATGATTCATTGCTATTCTTCTAAGAGTTGGGATTGTTGACCCGAGCTAATTGACTCACGTTTGTTATAAATTTATTTTTTGTTACAAAGTGTAGGTCCATGATGATAGGAAGAAAAACATGAAGAAACTGGATCTCATTATGAGGAAACATGGATGCTTGTCCTCTACGAGAAGATTAGGATATTTAATCTCATCTTAATCACCGGTTTATTTGTTACTTAAATTTTGTTGCCCTACGTGGCAAGTGATGTTTCTTTGTATGCTCATTACGAAAACGATGGATATAATTTTGAAAGTTTTGAGATTTAATGTAAAACTTTTTCATAATTGTTTGTTCAAAGTTTATTCATGTCAAAGTTTATGCGTTGTTTTGTCCTGCGTGACACACAACTTTACTTTTGATGATGATGAATCTTTTTCTTGAAATAAGAAAGTTGTTATGAAAAATATTGTTGGATTCAAAAATTATCCATGTCATGGCATACACAAGATTTTTGTTGCAAGTAATAAAATATTCATGAATATATGATTCTGGATCCAAAATAGTTTGGAGAAGTTATCTTTGTGAAATAATCAACTTAACTACATAAACAAGAAAAGTATCACCTAGATCCGTGTGGTTAGGATCTCGGGATAGTTTAACCTCGGGTTAGACATTAGATGCTAATCTTGTTTATTAGGCTAGGATGATTATGAAACCCTTCATTGTCATGTGTGAGAAGGATAAAAGCTTGTTGGATATTGATCACACTTTAGTGGATAATCCGTTCAAGCATAACACAAAGAATAACTAAAGGGAAACTTCTTGATCACTACCTTCAAGTAGCTATTGCGGAAAGTTTTCTAGTTTGGGTAAATGTCTGAAACCTCGTTAGTATTCAGGATTAACCAAAACTTCACACGGAATCTATAGGGCATATAGATCAAGATATTTAGATCTAGCTTAGATGCTAAGATACCTTGTATCTATAATAAATGACCATATAATGAATTGTGGTTTTTGCACGTAATTCATTTCCTACTAAGACACATTGGTACATGGTGTCATATTGTGGGGAACCGGATATTATTGAATATGATCTGGTTCATGATGAGTCATAAATGTGTATCCATCTTATTGATACACTCACTTAACATGACGGACTAAGTCCTCACATCTAAAACCAATCGATGGTCTAAATTAGCACTAAATAAGATATGACTAGAAAAAGTTTTTTGCTTGTCTATCTCATAGTTTAAAGTTATCCCATCTACATTCAGTAGGAGAATGGATGAACTTGAAAGGTGCTAATACATTTGAGAAGTTCTTCTAAGTTTTAGATATTTAACCTTTTGAGAACGGTGTTTTGTTGCTCTAAAAAGAGAAAATAACTAAAGCATTCCAATGGAAGAACATGGAATTTAAATAAAAGACCTAATGATTGACACTAGCAAGAAATCAATATTGATTGATTAAGAAACAACATTGATATGCTGGTATACCTGACTAAGTATCATTACTTTTATGTCTGATAAGAGTCATATGAAGGCAAAGAGATATGGTTCGCTCATATCTAAGCGACGATGACTTGATGGTGAGTCATGTTGAGCTCACCATTTATTAAAAGACATAGTGAACCCGGATTCACTAAGTTAAAAGAAGTAATTGATCAAGAGATGCAATCCATTCGAATATCCAAGTATTTGACTTGGCTTAATCACATACCTAGGTGAAAACCAAGAAGGTACAAGTGGGATTAATAAGAATGGAGTTGTAGACAGCTTCAAATACCGACTATGTGAAAAGGTTTCAAGATGGTTTTGAGGAAACTTTTCCTAGTGGTTATGTTGAAGAATATTTGATACCAGTAGCTATTATTGCTTTTTGTGGCGATAAGAGATAGCACATGGATATACAAGACCGCGTTCCGTCATAGAACAATATTATGAGGAAGTGCTCATAACACTCTCCGAGGGTCTTATGTATCCATAATATCATAATTAAGTCTACAAGCATAGATAAATCCATTGTGGATTTATGCTAGCATCTAAAAGGTAAGATCTTTGCTTTTATTGAGGAAATCTACTGACGATTTTCTAGAAGCATGGATGAGACTTTTACATACGTCAGGGCTAGTGAGAGCTTTGTTGCATTCCTAAGTATATGTGTCTATTGAAGATAATGTCTCGATATTAAGTTGTCTGTGGACCTAATTCAGGAATTATTGCTTCATTAGGACACTTAGGAGATACAAAATAGAATATTTTGAGTTCAAGAAATACCGAGATATGTTCTTGATGTTTGACGACTAGAAAGGGTCTGGAGTAAATAATTACTCTAGTGCATGTTTCTATAAGGATAACTGTCGATCTTGATCGGAGTTTATGATCCTACCTTGTGGTGTTAATTGTTGATTCATAAGTATCACCTACCCTATTGTGGGCTTTTAGGACAATGAGGGTGTGATCACTTTAGCAATTTATATTATGATATCTTTGACGGACACTTTGAGATAGGTCTGGTCGGTAGACACTAGAACAAATATGTGATTTTGTTACACCAAAAAAGTTTGACGATATGCATATAATCAAAGTAGCGTTTTCAGTGTATGTGTGACGAAAGGTCGAGTGACCATAAGGCACATACCGTTACATTAGCAGGTTAGTGGCCTTATCCATTTAAAAACAGTAACAAAAACCATAAAATGTGTGACTAATTGGTACGAGTTTATATTGGATTTATCAGTTTTAGTGACCGTAAACACTTTATAGTCACACAAGTAGTTTTTGACAGTATCTTTTGCCTGTCATTTGGCCACATGAATATATAATATATGTGGCATCTTTGATAATTTAGTCACACAACTATTTTTTTTTTTTTGGATTTTGTCACATACAATTAAGCCAAAAGTGGCCAAAAGTGTTAATAAGTGTGACCATATGCTTTTTAAAGTCAATTAAATGTGTATTTTGTGTGACTATTGATCATCCAATTGTCACATGAATTTTATGTTTGTGTGGCGTTTTGTAATATTTAATTACACAACGATTGAATTTTATGAATTTTATGCTGAAAGTCGGATTCGAACTTGAGTCTCATCCCATCCATCTCTACAAAGAAACATGCGTTAGATCAGTGAGCTAAATGTTACTTCGATTTAAAAATCTAATACTTATTATTTAACTATACACGTTAGCTTTTGGCTACACTGAAATCATGTGTGACGAATATCAAATTTAATGATAATCGTTTTTGCCCATTGTTGTTCTAAATAATAGCCACATGAATATTTCACGACGTGACTATTATGAATATATTAGTCACATATTATCACCTAAAATGTTTCCATAAACATCATTTAGATACACATTTATGATATGGTGTGGCTATAGCCTATTATAAAGTCATATAGTCACATGACCATGCCAAAAAAAATGTGACTTTACACCTTAACTTCTGGAAAGCTGACATACGCTAAACTTTAGACACACATAATAAGTTACGTGACCATATGTACCAGATTTGGCTACACTTAAATCATGTGTGACAAAACTCGATTCTATGATTCATACACATAAATAATTATTTCATGTGACCATATATGGGATTTGGTCACATATAATCACCTAAAATGTGACCATAAACATCATTAAGATACACATTTGTGATATGGTGTGGCTATTATAAAGTCATATGGTCACATGACGTGCCAAAATAAATGTGACTACACATATTAGTTTCTTGCAAGCTAACACACGCTAACTTTAGACACACATAATAAGTTACATGACCATATGTAGCAGATTTTGGCTACACTTAAATCATGTGTGAAAAAACTCGACTCTATGATTTAGAAACATAAATAATTAGTTCATGTGACCATATATGGTATTTGGTCACAGTGTTCAAGTGTGTGACATAGATTTGTCACATTTTATATGTATATCGTGACTAATGCTTTGAACTTACTCTTCATTTGTCACATGTTCCAAATTCATATGTGGCTAAATAATCACCCAAAAAATAGCAGTGACCTTTAGCCACATGAATGTTCGAAGGTGTGGCAATACATTTCCGAATGGTCACACGATCGGAATTCATATGTGGCTAACTAATAACGTGAAATTTATTTTGGTACCTTTAGCTACATAAATATTCGAATGTGTGGCCGTATAATTCCGACTATGTGTGACCAAATCACAGTTTTGTACTAGTGAGAGATATAAGTGAATAACAAAAGTACATGTGGGTGTTGTGTTACAAACCCACTAGTTAATCCGTTATTATTGACTAGTGATGTTTATCATACTACGTCAACTGGCATTTCTAAATGCATATAACTTGGCTTAAATGTTGTTTTTGGTTTATGATTTATTAGTATTTATCTATTTGGGGAGCATCAAGTAGTATTGTATTTCATACTATATCGATTATTAAATGGAGAATTAATAATGCGCCGAGGGCGGGTATTTTCATGAATCCTTACTGTGTTCCATCTTAGCATGTTTAACCACTTCCTAGAATGCTTTATCATTTTAAATGTCCACAGTCAGTCATTCTTCATGGGGAGGAAGTTTGAATTAAGACTGAGGGAAGGGGTTGGTCACGTATCCAATAATGGATTGGATACAAGGGACGCAACACTTTGCCTATGCTTGAATTCTTCAAGTGATTGGACGACCCACACCTGAAGTTACTTCATGGTTTCTGTCACAAGTAACTCAGGATGATAATATCATTTCATCCTTAGACCGGAGATACATGCGTGTCAAAGCATGTGCCTGCTTTGCTTTGATTGCTTTCAAACGCAGTTCGTAACTGACTGTTATAAAGGGAGCTTTTGGGTAAAGTATGGTATATGTGGTGGAACAATGTAGTCAAAAGGATTTGTTCCTCTAGTTTAGAGAGATATCCATGGGCCCCTCGATGATTGAGCGCTGACGTTAAAATGCATGGCCGTGCTAACGTTGCAATGATGTTAGATCGATTGCAACTAGATTTTGCTCACCCTCAATCTTGATCGAGAAACATAACCGTGAACGATCTGGAGATGACATTTAACCATGTCTCGTGTTCACACGGATATCGCGAGCAAAGGAATAATTTGATCACTTATCTATAGGGTCATTTCAAACTTATGTTTGAGATTTGGCATTTGTCTAGGATGACAAAACCTATGCTGACTTGGGGGCAAAGACGCTTTGCTAGAGGCCGCTCTTTGTATGTGGTACTATGGGTATGGTATGTCATGTGCAAGTGGGAGTCTGTTAGAGTATGCCCACTGACATACGCACGCCAATTGATCACTGCCGATGATGCATAGGCCTATTGGGTCACACACCAGGGATCAATCTCGACAACAACCAAAGTGGAGGGACTAAAAGGGTCAAATTGGCAAGAGTGCAAAATTGGTGGGTCCAAGGAAAGTTCACTGCGTGAAGATGTGTCAGACCTGCATGCAGCTTTTGCTTTTTGCCTCATCTTTCCACCAATGCATGTGTAATGTAATCATTAGCTTTTGGCTGGCCTTGGGGCATCCAAGAGGCATCTAGGTGGTTATGTATACACTTCACATGCATTGCCTCTTATTCTCTTGCCATACTTGATACACAAACACTAAAAGCTCTTTTGTGAGGTAATTCTAGAGTATAGAATGTGTGTGGCTTCAAAGAGGACTGAGCAAGGAGGTTCTTGGTGGTTGTTCCGGTGGTGATTTCATTTGTAGAAGATCACCAAGGCTTGCTAGTACAAGGAGATTGAGAAAACTCGGGGTGGACTACAATAGAGGAAGACTTTTCTTGGTCTTCTTGTTCATCACCAGCATTCACGTTTTCTCCGGCTCATTTTGGATGATATAATCTCTATACTTTCTTGTTTTTCTTGTTGCATTACTTGTATGTAGAGATTGGTCCATGTGGTGGGTTTTACATTGGCTCTTTGTTCTTTGATTCTTGTTCTCTTGCTTCCGTTGCGTGCCATGCTAAAACCCAACACACATATGATCTATTAGTAATAGAAAACAAAACTGAAAGATTGAAAGCAGTAGATGATTAAAAAATAAGAGCGATTAATTTATCCTTAAGGATTAAAAGCCCTTACTATGTGCCGACTGCCGGACTTCTATAAGATATATGCCTATCAATGAATGATTCATAATCTCTCCCTATGAACTTTTTTTGAAAGTGTGCAGAAAAGAAAAGAAGGAAGAAAGTATGTGTAGATCAATCTTGAATTCGATATTATTGAGTTAAAAGTAATTGAGTTTCGGGTCAGTAGGGACTAAACCTGTAAAAGGATAAACTTTATGGACCAAATTCATAATTTTAACTAAAGAACAAATTTATGAATTACTCTTACCTATTTGACCAATTATAAAAATCATTATCCCATTTTATTTATTTATTTGTATAAAGGATTTAAAGTTGTCATATTTATGATCATTTAATTATAAAGAAAATTATATATCCTTCAATGAATGTATTAGATATTCACATGCCTATAAATAGTGTCTCTATATAAATTGAATATACATTTAATGAAATAAATTTAATTAGATTAAAGGGTTTAGTTCATAAATATGTATCCAACTTTACACGTTTTGCTATTGTATGTATCGAATTTTTAAACTTACCATTTAATGTATTGAACCTACCAAACTTACCATTTTATGTATCTAACCTGGTATAGTAGGTAAGATGATGACTTGGCACCGGTTTAACTGACGTGGCAGTGACATGGCAATGAGTTGGTAGCTGATGTGTTTTTTCATCATTAAAATTAATTCTAATAATAATAATAATAATAATAATAATAATAATAATATAAAACAAGATATGAAAAATCACTTTCATCATGGCTAATTCTAGTAGTCTCGTAATTTGCTTGGGTTGCCATTTACAAATTCATCATCTCCTAAATCAAAATGGTTGCCATCTTCAAGTTCAACATCACCAAATTTGCTTGGGTTCTTGAAGGGCTTCATCTTCTTCATCTTGGGGTCCGATTTTTTGTTTCTTGAGGGTTGCAATTTACTGAAACCTGTCTCAGATTCTTGAGAGTTCTGATTTCCAAATCTACAATTTAGTGTTTTCAAACGACGATTTACGGTTGATCATGGACGATTTTGAGTTTTAGATTGCTCAGGTATGTTTTGATTTAGATTCATCTATTTCGTATGCATTTCATCGGTTTAAGTTTTGATTCAGATCTGGGTTTCATCGAGTTCATCCCACCAGATCTGTGAGTCGAGTTCATCCCACCATGTTCTGATTCAAGTTCATCTTACGATTTAGGGTTTGTTGATTTGGTAGGTGTATCGACTTAGGGTTTGTTGATTTGGTGGGATTTCAATATCTGGGTTTTTTTAGGGGTATATGACCCAAATTAGTTCGAATCTTTGTTCTTGTTCTTATCCATGGTTCAGGCCTATATGTGTTTCCATCTCCATCGATGGTTGTAAGTTTTAATTTCACCTTCACCTTTTTTCGATTTAGGGTTCATGTTGTTGATTGAATGTTCTTGCTTTTTTCAGATTTCACTTTATCGATTGAAATCTTTAGTTTTCATTCTATTGTTGATTGAAAGTTCTTGTTGATTAAATGTTCTTGCTTTTTCCAGATTTCAAGTTCATCATAAACAAAAATAATTATCTTTAAAAATTTTAAATATAATTTGGTATTATCTGAGATGGCAGCATATGTGGAATTAAGTGGTATAAAAAATAATACAAAAATGTTAAAATTACTAGTAACCTGATTCAAAGGTAAAAGGATACACTAATTGGTAATTTTTAAGAGTTGGATACATTAAATGGTAAGTTTGAAAGTTCAGTACATACAATAGCAAAATGTAACAAGTTGGATACATTTTCAGTAACTAAACCCTAGATTAAATGCTCGTATGATTAGGGATGATAATGGATCAGATTTGGATCGGATTATGTCATATTCATATCCATATCTATTTATTTTTTCACCATCTTTATCCATATCCATATCTACTTAAAATAGTTTTATCTGTCCATACCCATATCCATTAGATTAGATGGGTAAATAGATATCCATTGGATGTCAAAATAACTCTTTTTCTCAAAGAAAATATCATACATTTACACTTAATTTATGATTTTTGTTGAAATAAATACGTAGTTTTTTTATTTAAAAAAATAGAAATCAAAATATAACATACTATAACTACAATTAAAGTGAAAACATACTTTATAATTATATAATATTATAATTTTGAATATATGTATTCAATATTATACTTATATATAAATGTTAATATAAAGTAAATATATAGATTTATAAACTTAATTATATATAAATTTAATTTCGGGTTAACGGATTCATCATGGATGAATAATCTTCATCCATATCAGTTCCACTAAACATCCATATCCACTCCACATCTAATATTCACCCATTTAACTCCGTCTATATCCACCACTGATGGATCGAATTAGGTGGATAGTCATCGGATCAGATGACCATTGTCATCCCTATGTGTGATACACGAGTTGTTTAAAAAATAATAAATATTAAACATTAATAAAAAGAACTTAAATAATTAGAAAACCCGAATGAAATGAGAAAAAAATCACGACAGGTGACGTCAGCACTCAAATCAGCGTTGGAAACATCAACTCGAGAGGGAGTGCAGATGTGACGACAGTTTCGTGGTATCATGGTACGAAGAGACGTGGTTGTATTTCGACAGGTTAAGCGTTTATTGGTTATAATTAAAAAAATTAAAATGATTACATAATATTTTAGAATGATAAAACTAAGAATTTGGTTGAATGTAACATTTTAAAATATTGTAAAGGGTAAATATGATATTTATACATTAAGATGGGTAAATACGATATTTCCAGGTTTAATAAGGGCATATATGAAATTATTTATAATAATTTCGATTTAAATTAAAGGCAAAATTGAATCCAATTTTAGCCAAGAAATGTCAGGATTTTAATTTTTATCAAAATTGATGATTAAGATTTGATAATTAAAATTTTCATTTAAATCCAATGACTAAAACTATTTAATAGATTTTATTAAAATTAGTCTTTTATTTATATTAGAAGATTGTTTTCATTGTTATTATTCTTATTAGGAATTTTGGTTTTACAATATGTTTCAAATAAAAACTCTTTTTCTATGATATTGTTTCTAGGGTGAGGTCAAATTTATAAGTAAAAAATAGAAATTGAAACTCATTTGCGTATTAAAAAAAACCTCCTCAAAACCTTTATTCTTATTTTTTTTAACGGAAAATACACACATTCTAATCTACACCTCCTGCTGAACCCATAATCTCAAAGAGAAAGATATCTTTAACACACTTTGATATTGTTAAGTTAAAAACCCTTTAATTCAAACTTTTGTCTTTATTGTCAGATTTTACAGAATAACATAATACCAGAATTTTGTTGATCTAAACACAACTATGCACGTAATCTTTTGCTATGTTTTAGAAATTTTCATTACATTTATATTAATACTTAGTATAATAGTGGAAATTTCATCCATGTTATGTTTGAATGGTTTGATTTAAGTTATTTTCTTATATCATGCCAAATTTAAACAATAAAAAATAGATTGAAAGGAATTTGGTCAAATTGGTTATTTTCATATATTAAGCATAAATATTCCTAAATTATTTAAATTAAAAGGTTAAATTATTAATTATGATCCTGATTTATCATACTCAATGCACTATATTATCTAGTGTATAATCTTGATAAAAAAATTATAATATTAATTAAAATTCTTATAATATTGATTATAAACTAATGTGTTTGACTTTAGCTAATTCCACCTTACACGTTTTAAAATGTAAGAGATGCGGATTTTAATTAAAATGCGCCGTTTAATTATAAGAGATGCAACTTTTCAATTTTTGGGTTGTAATAATTTTATTATTATATATATAGGTTATCCATAAAAAATAATAAGTTAAAAAATTAAAAACTAATTGTAGTGACGCCTTTAGCGGTTACCTGTAAAAGAAATAAAAAATAATTAAAAATCAATAGTGATGATGTTTTTGCAGTGACAGCGACAAAGTGCAATAATGCCGACATGTAGTAGCAGCGACGTCTTTAGCGTCGTCATGGAGGCAATAGCGACAAATTAATAGCAACGGCGACGTATGGAGGTTTTAGCGACGACATACGTCGCCGCTATTGCCCTCTTTTCTTGTGGAAACCGGAACAAAAGAATAAACTTGATTTGTCTTTGCCTCTTGTGAATTAAAGTATCATCTCATTGCCCTTACTTTATTTCATATTTTCCTTCTTCACTCTTCAAGAGTTGTGTAGGAACTTGGCATCGACCATAAAAAATAGGGTGTCATTGGGTGTACTTTTCTCTCTCTCACATACATACATCATATCAATAGGTAAATCTTTTCACATACATGATGAGAAATGTAATGATTCATACCCTAAAAAGTATTATGATTTTGGGTTGTAGGTATGTATTTGTGCTTTGTTATTGGTTTAGGTTAATAATGATCCATCAATAGTATTTTAACACTCGGTTATAGATGTATACTCGATAACATGCCATTTTATTGAATATAGAGGTATAATATTCAGCGAATAATTTATATCTGGTAACATATCGTCATTTCTTTTTCTTTTCTTTCCATCAACTTTTTTTCTTCGTTTTCAAAACAAATTTTAAAAAACAACAAAACATCCTTTTATTTATTTTTCGTGGGTACAGAAGTGTGTAATTGTGAAATATTGTGTTTATTGGTTAGTGGGTAAAGTAGGAAAGAGAAATAGAATTTATTTGAAGGGTTTATTAATAATTTTAATTTGTTGAAATTTTAAAGGATTAAGTAAATTAAAGTATGAAAGAAAGTGATAAATATATTATAATATAGTTTAAATAAATATATGATTTATGGATGTTGATGATCTAAGATGAGTCAGAATACCGGAAATACATGTGTGAAACAACGGATGTGTCAGAATACCGGAAATACATGTGTGAAACAAGAAGTGAGTCAAAATGCCGAAAATACATGTGTGAAACAACATAAACGAACCATAGGTGATTTGTATTTGACCGAAATCCATTGACACATATGACATAACATAGAAACAAAGTTATTTAGATCGTATGATTTTTGACATAACTTATGATACGTACAAATCATCATTTATCCAAAAAAATGCCTTTGCAGTTTACAGATTGTGTCTCTTCAATATTTTTTATAGAAAACTTACTTCATCTTCTTACTCATTAGAATATTATATTTAGAATACACTATTTCTTTTTTCTCATCTTATCCATTAATTTTGACATCTGTCTTGATCTTGTGAGTAAAAAAATAAGTACAAATTTTTGTAAAATGATATAACACCCCTCCTTTATATAACATAGAAACAAATTTAGAAGATTGAATTATAATTGAGATAATTAATGTCCTAACCACTCATTTAGTCATCATTTTATTTCATTTTGGTTATTTATAAGCTATACTTCATAAATGAGAGTCACTTAAATACAAATCTATTTTAATATATAAAAAATCCATTTATTTTTACCATATCCTTCTACTTAATTCTCCTATCTAATAAATTGTGACATATGAAATCCACTACTTTCATTTGCAAATATTTTCTTTTGATATTAATATTTGTCTTAATCTAATAAGTAGAAAGTTTAGCACGAGGACATAGAATCTCGACCTCTATATCTATACAAAATTTCTGACAGAGTACTTGACTAATATAAAAAATACACTTAATAATTTTTTAAGGGAAATACAGTAATACATATCCCCTTCAGCAATGATTAAAGAGAACAAGTTTAACATTTGTTAGTTTGTGATTTGTAAATTGTCGACAAATTAATGTAATATTTAATATCAAAATATGTCAATAATGGTAACATATAAATTTTTGTGCCGAGAAGGAACTATTAAGTTTGAATTGTTACTAAAAATTATGAATTTCAATTATACATAAACAAGATTTTGAAAAGTTTGATTTATTATTAAAAAATGTATCATAATATGTCCAAAATAAAGGTTATTAGGTCCAAATTCTCTTTTTGTATCGAATTGTAATTCATAATTATTTCTTGGTAAAAAAAGACGCGTTCCGTCTCGAAATTATTGTCCACAAAAAAACACATTGTTTAAGGTAGTACAAATATTGCAAGGTTTAATTAGTGAAAATGCATTTTTAGCTTACATTTAATACATCATTGATTTGTAAATTTTGTAATAGTTATAAGGGTTTAGTTCCAAGTTGTCACGTTTTGGTATTATGTGTATCAAACTTTTAAAGTTTCTATTGTGTGTATCAAACTTTTAATTTGTTGCTATTGTATGTATTTTGATTACAAGTTTAGTATATACAATAGAAAGTCTAATACACACAATAGCGGGAAATTAAAAGTTCGATACATACAATAGAAAATTTTTAATTCTAATACATACAATAGCAAAACATGACAACTTGTATACATTCTGATGAACTAAACCATAATTATAATTAATTAAGGGTTGACTTTCCAAAAATACATCGAAATTGTCATCTTTTGCTATTGTGTGTATTGAACTTTAAAATTACCATTCAATGTATTGAAGTTTCAAAATATATCATTTAATGTATTAAAAAACTTGTTTGGTAGGTAAGAGATAATTTTCTTATTTTGATTTATTTTTTAATATTAAATTATTATTGAAAACTACCATGTGATGTACTGAAGTTTCAAAATCTATCATTTAGTGTATGAAGAAACATGATGACCTGCTACTAATCTACTATTAAAGGTTAGTACACAAAATGGTAGATTTTGAAACTTCAATACATTAAATGGTAGTTTTTAAAGTTTGATCCACACAATAGCAAAATATAACAACTTCGATACATTTTTAAAAACTAAACTCATTAATTAAGGGTAAAATAGGAAAAGTGACAATTGACTAATGACATTATTTTCCTAGTAGGCTAGTAGTGGACAATTATTTTAGAAAAAACAAAAATAGTATAGTAAATAATAGTATTGAAATAAAAATATCGAGTATCTTATTAATAAATAAATTTTGATATTTACGTTATCATTCTTAGCAATTTACACCTTCATAATGTTCTATCATATGTTTTGTAACATTATATACAAACAAAACAAAATATACACTTAGATTTTTCATAAAATAATATTAACAATTGCTAGCAATATCTATTATATATTTGGGAGATAATTTATACACAACACAAATTTGACATACACAATAAAAAGTATAATTCAATTACACTCGTAGTCTATGAAGGATGAGAACCAACTATGTAGCATTTATACCGAGAATTCAAGTATTGTATACGTCATTGGTCTGATCCTTTGTAGGAACTACCCGTAATAACTAATTTGTAAAACGGATTTGTTTATCGTAAAGAGATCCGTCGTTCCTTACCCTGCTTCACCTTAATTGTTATTTAAACAAGTAAAAGTTCTGTCTTGGTCCAAGTGGGGATAGCATTTCTCTCCTGCATGTCTTAAAAAATCCAAACATCTCAGTTGGTGTTTGGTTCGTAGAATGTTTCTGAGAGAATTGGAATCTGTGAAGGAATTGGAATTTGAGTCTGTGATTTGTTTGGTTGATAGGAAATGAAATTAGAATTTGGTTTCAGTAATGTAAAATGACAAAATAGTCCTTGTTTTTTACTTATTTTTAGTTTGTTTTATAACTTTTATGTAAAAATATTAAAATAAATTATAAAAATATTAAAATTTCAATTTATTGATTGAACATTCATAGCAATAAACTATGAAAATCACGCTAATAAACATCATAAGTTAATATCATTACAATACACATCTTCATAAATTCAAGTATTGTCAGTCTCAAATCATCGCCTTATCAAATCATTAGCTTCACATTGTAAGTCGGACAGATTCAACATTGTGGAGGAAAACATATATATATATATATATATATATATATATATAGAGAGAGAGAGAGAGAAGGGAGACTCATCTAAGGCTAAGGGACGGCACAACGAAATCTGGCGACTGCAACCGATGAGGATGTTGCGAAGTAGGGTCAGGAGGCAGCGGATGAAGAAGTCTGCGGCGGAGGGTCTAGCGGAGGAAGGCTATGGCGGAGGGTTTGGAGGTGGCGGCGGAAGAAGGCTACGATGGAGGGTCTAGCAAGGAAGGATACGACGGAGAGTCTTGAGGCGGAGGTGGAGGGTCTGGCGAAGGAAGGCTACGACGGAGGGTCTAGAGGTGGCTGTAAAGGGTCTGGAAGAGGAAGGCTACGACGGAGAAGGAGGAAGGCTGTGGCGGAGGGTTTGGTTGAGGAAGGTTGTAACGGAGGAAGGCTACATCGGAAGGTTTGTAGGCGGTAGAGGAGGAAGGTTGTGGCGGAGGAAGGCTATGGCCGAAGGTATGGAGGCAGCGACGGAGGGCCTGGAGATGGCGGCGGAGGAAAGCAGTGGCGGAGGGTCTGAGGCGGCAGTGAAGGAAGGCTGCAATGAAGGCTCTTGAGGCAGCGACAAAGGGTCTGAGGCGACGGCGAAGAAGGCAGTGACGGAGGAAGGCTACGGCATAGGGTCTGGAGGCGACGCCAAAGGAGGGATGCGATGGAGGGTCTAGAGGCGGAGGAAGAAGCCATTGGTGTTTGGAGGGTAGAGTCGACTCACTTGTTATGTCAATGGAACGAGATAGATATATTAGGCCTATAGAGATAGGGTAACAAGATAATATTTCACACTCCCTCATTCAAAGGATTTTAGAATCCCTCCATCTAGTGATGGCATTCACTTTCCCTCATTTGATGGATTCCAATTCCTTCATATTTCCTCATTAAAGTAAACCAAACACGGGAATTCATAGGAATTGGATTCCAATTTCTTTCGAATCTCAACGATTCGTGCCAACCAAACACTACCCCAGAGATAGATAGAGAGGTGGGAATTTATCGAACGAACCGCACTCCTTTGTATACATCAAATTGCACCATAATACCCATATATATATATATATGTGTGTGTGTGTGTGTGTGTGTGAGTGAGATAATTTTATAGTAAGTTTGTAAAGGTATAAATGTCATAATTATCATACATGACAAACGGGTGTTACATATAAATCATCTTCCTATCAGTTTTGGTTGGACATATATCATCTTGATCCGAATTCCAACGTGGCTGGGAATGTGTTTATTTGAGTCACGTTGATGATTAAAAAGTTTTGTATAAATTAAAAGATACGTGTGTGTACAGGGGAGGGTTCAAATGAGAATTGTTTTCCGTACGTGAAATACGAGAACCAATCTTACACACTAATTAAAATTAATCAATGGCTAAGAATTTATGACGACTTATTAATGCTTCATTCTTGGAATTTAATGATGGCTCACCCGGACGCAATTCACAATTAGGTAAATATATAATTGACCATAATACCCTTATTAATAAGTCATTAATTGTGTTACATTTAAGAACCATTGTTATTGTGAGAACCAATCTTAGCCATGTAAGTGGAATTTATGGACGGCGAGCACGGAGAGATAGAGTGTGGTAAGGTAAATAGGATGAATTCATGGGTGGGTGATGAAATTGAAAGAGGGGGAATTCAACAACTAAGATTGGTTTTCGCAATAAAAATAATTCTCAAATAAACTTTCACACACACACACACACACACATATATATATATATATAGGGGATGGTTTAAACGAGAACTGCGAGAACCAATTTTAGCCCTTAATTTAAATAAATCAATGGCTATGAATGGTAGTGGCTCATTAATGAGTCATTATGTCCTCATTAATGGCTCATTAAAGAAGCATTAATGAGTGGTATTTTGGAAAATCAAGCCTCGTAAATTAATGACGGTTCACCCGGACGCAATTCACGGTTAGGTAACTATATAAATGACCAAAATACCTCTATTAATGAGTCATTAATATATGATGTTACAAATAATTCTTACCATTCTTATATAAAAAACAGTTCTTATTTAAACGCTTTCTTCGTGTATATATAAAGAGAAAGAGAGAGAGAAATGAATCATAACAACTAAATTTGGATATATAAAACATCACGTGGTGTTATGGGTATGGAGATGTGACTGAAGCCATTTAATGTATGGCAAACTAAACCACGTTAGCCATGCAGTACACAGATCGACTACAGACTACACACATTTTTCCATCCACAAACGTGTCTTCATCTTAACCTCATTTTTTCATACCAATGTAAATTAACTGTATCCGTTAGAGTTAGGGGAATAGATGGTTATTTCGTCGTTACGCCAGCATCATACTTTAATCATTTAACAAATCATGTATACTACACAGTGTCGTTACAGTATTCAATGCATCGAATTATAAGACGTACTGTGAGATAGCACGCTGTTGAGGAGTATTTTGTCAGTACAATAAAAACGACTTTTAGAGCCGACAAAATATCGTCATAAAAACTCTTTGAGGAGACAGTTTTAACTATTGCAGCGAGAAATGATCCGTCGTAAAAATTTATTTGCGGCGAAAAATAACTAACATTTGGTCTTTTACCGCATCTTTAGAGACGATATTTGTCGCCGCAAAATGTGTCGCTACAAAAGGCTATAATTCTTGTAGTGTTGGGCATTCAAATAACTCGGATAATCCATAAATCGTGTTACTTTCCTGAATTGATTATATATCATGTATATGGTATCACATAAATCAATTAGAGATAATGCCACAGAAACTATGTGCTAAAGAAAGCTTCAAAGTTTGTGGTAACTAACTTCAAACCGTAATTTCACTAGGTGACAGTTAGTTAAAACGGGTCAAAACAGTACTTAACACTATGAACAGTTGAACACCCCCATATCAACAACACCAATAAGCAAATCAAATCCACATGTCATGTGAGACGACGGTTTCAAGCATGATTATCGGATGTCCTTAGTTTCTTGTGTATATTGGACAGTTTATCCACTTCCAATGCATACAATCACTGCTTTCAAGCACTCTAGAAACACTATAAACTTCACTGTATACTTGATATAGTCGTAGAATGCCGTGATAATTAAGTTTCCTCAAGTATTCATGTGCATATATTTGGATAGACATTTGTAGTATGTTTAAAGAGGTTGAATTTTTTTAATGAAAATAGTCGTTTGGTAGAGAGGTTTAGAAGTAGTCGGAGAGTTTTGAAGAAAAAAATCTCACCTTAAGGATAACAGCGGCCGGCCGGCCGGCCAGGGGTTGGATCAACCCATCAAGCATTGGATCAGTGGATCACGCTACCACACCGCACACTCTTAAAAAACGAAAAACTCTTTAAAGTTAAAAAAACAAATCACACAATTCATTGTTGGGCTAAGCCCACTATTTCCCCAACATATGTATACCTATGTACTTTTATGGACGGCCCAAAGGTATTAAATATGAAGCCCATCATACATTTATCAAATAATTGGGCTAGTTCTAATGCATAAATTCATATAGTGATATAGGGACCGTGCTAAGATGACTCAAGTATTGAAATCTATATATATTAAAATTATAATATAAATTAATTGAAGTTATCTAGAATTAATTATAATATAATTACCTAGGTTTTCTTTTGTAATGCCCATTTTTGAAAAAACGTGCAACAAGAAAATACCAATAATACTTTATTAATAAGCGCAATAACCGGCTCAGGTATAATATAAAAATAGTTTCCTTTGATGTTGCACAAAAACCTTCTAGTATATCTACATGGAAGCCTCATCTCTTATAAAACTTGAAAAGAACAAACAACAATAGGAATGAGCTAGAAAGCCTAATGAGTAACTCTACAAATTACTCAAATGATAATAAACATGTACAACAATCTCATTTCTCTCACAAAGAATGCTACGGCAGGGCACTGGCGGTAGTCTAACCTGTACACTTCTGTCCGCTACTGAGGTAGACGGTCAGTAACATACTGATCATGTATCCATGTATCACATATATAACAATAATTTAAAGCTATAAGATGTACCACTGCAGAGCAGTGCAATAAATGTTGTATTTAGAGACGAATAATGTGAGTATCGGATCTCCCTCCCATAATATATACATATACATATACATATACATATAGAAACCAATAGTGTGAGTATTGGCCTCCCTCCAAAATTTATTTGGTACCAAGTTAACTCCATAATTGTGCAAAGCTATACCAACAACATAGTGATACACTATAACTCTATAATTGTGCAAAACGATACTAACCGTATAGCGATACACTATAACACCATAATTGTGCAAAGTTCTACCAACCGCATAGCGATACACTACAACACCATAATTGTGCAAAGTCATACCAACATCATAACGATACACTATAACACCAATTATGCATAGCTACACCACCTGCATAGTTATACACCAACACTTCACATTTATATAAGCACTAGGTGATAGGCCCACATAAATGTGGACTTGTGTTTTAGGTTTTATTTGGAAAGTATAACTTAGTGTGTAATTAAAACATCATGAGTTTAGGTTTTAGTTTGCTATAATAATCAAAAGCCATAAAATAAATATATAAAAATTTCATTTAGACAAAAACTAAAATAAATAAATAAAATATTTTATTTAAAAAATATATATATAAACACATGAAGTTAAATTAGAAATTCAGGTTTTATTTAGGACCACCCTAGCGGCCGCAAGGGAATAAGGCTTGGGGGCGCAAAGGCCACTCTTACGGGCGCATAGATTTTGAGTTGAGATCTCATTTGTAGGCTTTGAAATATATTTATAACTAAATAATGACCTTGAATTCCCTAATCCACCAAGCTATATATGAAGTCATTGGCTGATATGTTTCCATTTTCGACTTCTGATATTTGTATTTTTAGTAGACTATAATCCATCACTATCCATAAACATACTTTAAACTTGAGCAAACATTATAATCCTAAATTGTAGTATAATTGTATGGCTAATGAATCTACTCACATTATGAAAAATGAGTATAAATTAACCATAAGAGAACACTAATCATCATAAATTGAATTTCATATCAATTAGAAACAAATAACTATATAAACGAAAAAAGATATATACAAAATATAGCATATCTCCTCATTCGTGAACATCACCTCTATATTGCTCATCTCAAAAGGCTTCTATATGATCTAAACCCTGCACCAATTCAGTTTTTAGAAGAAACATTGCTTAACAATATATATAACTTCCCACACAGACTACATGATCGTGGTTCAAAGATGATGAATGTATTGTCAACTAAACTGTTAGCCAAGATATAAAATATCAATCACAATAATTTTCTTATTTCATTGTCATTAAAAACATAATATCTTTCTTGAAAATTTTGAAAGCATCATACTATTTCAACAGAGATATCAACTAACATCAATTGAGTCAATTAGAAACAGAGTTTTAGGGATTGGGTTTTTTCAAGTGTTGAATGTTGAAATCCCGTTTAAGAATTAGAATATTTATAATATACGAAATAAATTAATTTGACTTTTGAAGTCAAACAGTATCATGAAATATTGAAATCATAATTGTAATTCCGTTTTTTCTATTTCTCCACAAAAAGGAATGATGTACTATGCTTCGTAGAAGAACGATATATACAACAATCATGCTTAATATGTAATTAAAAAACATACCGTATTTGGATATGAGAAGTTATATATTTGATCTGAAGAAAGCTAATCGTCTATATCCTTTTTTACACACGATATTCTATTCGTCCGACTAAATTTGAGTATTTATGTATTCTCCACAGGAATAGGTCACTATGAAAATGATTGAATGGTAATGAATAGTTTTCAATGAAAAGTGTAACGGGTTTCTTCTTTTTCCTTTTCCAATCTGTGTCGTAAATAAAAATAATAATTGATTATAGTGATTCTTAAGCTCAAGAATCTCAAAATGAAACCAAATTACTTAATACAAAAACTTTAGTAAATTCACATAACAAAACCAAATTACCTAATACAAAGCTTACATACAACAAAAAGGAATACTCCAGAATTTACCAACTAATGTGCTTTAAGAAATTGCTTGGGCGAAGAAGTTGTACCTTTGTTGCTAGTAAACGATGGTTGCGACATCTCAAATCCACAAATCTCGATATGTGCTTCAAACTCAAGAAGATTATGAAAGAAGTAACTGAATCTTGTAATAAAGAACGAAGAACGACCCGTAATTCAAGACCTAATCGAATGAATTACATTTTATTTCCATCAATTGACCTCAATGAGGGAGACTATTGGTTTTCTCCTTTCAATCAATGAGAATAAAGGTGAGTTACATTTTTGTTTCCATCAATTGACATCAATGAAGGGGGCTATTGGTTTTCTCCTTTCAATTAATGGGAATATTAATAAGGGTGAGTTATTCTTCCTATACATTTATACAATTTTATAAATAATAAAAAGCCTAAGTTTTCAACTAATGACACATCATCAAATTATTAGCTCTAATTAGCCTTAATTTGAAAAATTACTCTTCCAAAGCATTGCCACATAGGATTAAAAAGATCTTAAGTTAAAGAAGATATGGATGTGCTTCAAGCTCAAGAAGATTATGAAAGAAGTAACTGAATCTTGTAATAAAGAACGAAGAACGAAGAACGATCCGTATTTTAAGACCTAATTAAATGAATTACATTTTATTTTCATCAATTGACTTCAATGAGGGAGACTATTGGTTTTCTCCTTTCAATCAATGAGAATAAAGGTGAGTTATATTTTTGTTTCCATCAATTGACATCAATGAAGGGGGCTATTGGTTTTCTCCTTTCAATTAATGGAAATATTAATAAGGGTGAGTTATTCTTCCTAGACATTTATACAATTTTATAAATAATAAAAAGCTCAAGTTTTTAACTAGTGACACATCATCAAATTATTAGCTCTAATCAGCCTCAATTTGAAAAATTACTCTTCCAAAGCATTGCCACATAGAATTAAAAGGATCTTAAGTTAAAGAAGATATAGATTATAGTCACATCATATAAACAAGGATAACATATATGTCACATACGTCATAACAACTGTATTATGGAGACCCCATAGTGTGGGTATAGGACCTCCCTTCATAAATTATGTATATTTCATAATCAATATTCTCCATAAGCAACAATAACATGTATAACATACCATGATCACATTGACACGTTAACCCAATTATAGCCACATATGCACTGTTTATAACTCTAGTTATTCCTTTACGCTTGATTCATTTATACATGGTGTAATCATATTCATTATTACATTTTCACCTTCTCTACATTATTCTTTATCTTTCATTTCACATTTATCTTTTTATACATAGATAGACATATTTTATCACACTTTCTCGTATTTGTGTGTGTGTGTGTGTATATATATATATATATATATATCATTCATACACCCGGTATTACCATATTTCAATCTCAGCCATAAACATATATCTCTGTCTCGTATCTCTTATATGCACTTTTACATATCTGTATTAACTTCATATTCATCTTTATCCTTTTAAATCATTAATTAATAACAATTCTTTTTTATATTAATAAATAATAACAATCATGTAGTAAATCTCACTCTAGTATCGAGTATGTATAATGACAGATAATTAATATCTCTAAATACCAAGAGGTACTCACTTGTAGTCCAAGATAAGTGGCTATCTCCCGACTATGCCTTTAATCCATACTTCAACCTAGAATTAAAGCTCTAGTATCAAAACATGCAAAAACCTCAAAACTACATCCTGACACCTCGAACGCGTCGTGTCCAAACCACCGACACGTCGCGTCCAATGAACAACACGGACAATTCCCGACCATCTATCCGACGCATCGCGTCAACTATACAGTAAGAAACCACCATATATTTACAGCACGTAAATTCAACCCAAAACTGTATAATTTGATTCCCAAATGTTTTCTAATACTTACAAAGGTTGTTTTGGACCTTTTAAACACTTTCTTAACATCAAACTGTCAATAAAAACATCAAAATCTAAGAATCAAACCAAAAACACATTTAACCCATTAACACTTTAAACTTCAAAAAATAACACTTGCTTGCTTCCTAAATGGTAGGTGAAATCTTCCTTTGCTAATCTCCAATCCAACCCCAAATTCTTCTAAGGATTAAAGGTATATGTGTGTGTGAGTTTTTGAAGAAAGAAAGAAGATATAAGAACAAGAAACAAGAAAGGAGAAAAAGAAAAGGATAAGAAAGAATAAGAAAAGGGCTGCCGTCTTTTTGGTGGTGACATTTTTTAGTTGGTAACCCGCTTTTCTTTGTGACTTATAATTCATCATATGCTATTTAAAATTTCAATGAGAATATATTTGAAATTATTATTTTAAACTATTTAGCCATTCATAACTTCTACTTGTTTTCTTAACTTTTATTTCATAACTTATTTTAATAACTTTTATAAATTTAGCGCGATATATCTTTATGTTAACTTTTTAAAACAAAAAGTTACTAAATAGTAATCAAATCTCTAAACTTTTTTATATCTAGTTTAGTTTTAAAAGTTAATACAACAATATTAAAGTTTTATTTAATTTGCAGAATTCAAAGAAATAAAATTAAATTCTTTAAAAAATAAAAATTCTTTTGTGTCAGGTTTATTTGTCGAAACAAATGAATGGAATTTAATTTCATTTAAATCATAATTTCTTTTTGGTTTATACATTTGTCAAAAAAAAATTAGAATATAATTATGTTAAATGAGTAAAACACTATCTATTCATTTTTATGTAAAATCATCATTAGTATACACAAACACACACACATGTAAACATGTGCGTTGACACATACACACACATAAGATATCTATGACAATGGCGACACTTGCAACCCGTGGAGTCTGTGGCAGCAGGGCACAGTGGTGCCGACAGCGGCGGGGAGGGGGGGGTCGGTGTTGATGGTGGTCATGAAGTGGCGTCGCCCGCGACTAGTGATATTAGCATAGGCCAGAGACGGCAAGTCGGCCGATTGTTGCGTGGGTCGGGGTAGTGGTGACCAATGGCGTCGGCGACCCATAGCGGGTCACGGGCGGTAGCGTTGGTCAATGGTGGTGGTTGGAGACTGCAGGGTCGGGGGTGGTGGCAACCGTTGGTGACGGTGACGGTGACGGTCGGAGGTCGATGGCTGCGCTCAGGGGTCTTTTGCTAGCTTTCCTTACGAAATGAAATATAATTTAATCCCTCTATGTCAAGGAATAAACTTTTCATCATTTAAAAAGTGTTTAAATTCATTAAAATTACATTCCTAGCAAAAAAAATTACCAATAAGAATATATACGAACGAAACGGCATTTTTATTCCTTCAAACTCCATAAGAATCGTACGAAACAAACAGGACCTAAGAGTATATTAGTTTCCACTTTTAAAACAAAGCTTAAGTGACTATAATAAAATAGTGATGAAACTTGATTACTATTAGACACTGTAAAATAAAATAAAAAATTATAAATAAACCAAAGACAGAAACTTTAAACTTGAGAAACAAAATCTTTATGCCAAAAACAACCTAGTCAGAGGATACTAAAGAACATTTATAAAGCAAGTCAAAAACTAAAAGCAAACACAACTAAAAACAACAAGATTCGAGTCGCTTTCGACTCTGTTATAAATCAAATATTTCTAAGCTGATACTGGTGCGGGTTTAGCCTCTTCAGCTTGCAAGCTTGCATAGTATTTGACGAGAACGTCCCATCCTCCAGGACACATAAAACCATTTGGAGGACTCTCCCCTGTTCTCGCAAAAGTTCGCATCTGAAATAAACCAAAAACCATTACAAAGATGTTGCAGGATCAGGAATTTCTTACTAATTTTTTAAATGTGTTCACATTTGATGATTCTGAACGTCTCATTCTAGGGTGATGCAAGTAAAAGTCTCTCGATTTAGGTAAAAAGAAGGGTCATTAGCTAAACGGTTAGATAATAGACGCTGAATTTGTTTATCCCGATAGCAACAAAAGTACAATAATAAGGCTCTTAATTAAGAAACAACATTATCTAATCTACCGTATAGTCGATACTTTGGTTATACCAGATTCATATATGAATTGTCAGAAAACAGGATTATTCGTGTTTCCTAATGCTAATTGTAGCAAGATTATTAAAATGGGAAATTTAACCACATACCTTAGTCCCAGAGATGAAAAGAAAATCTTTAGCACGCGAAGGGTCAAAGAAAGCCATTTTTTTAGCTACTGTGTCGTATGCTGCCACCTGCATCAATAATTAGTATATTAAGAGACATTTATAAAATAATAAAATGAAAAAATGGCCACGAATTCGAGCCAAATTTGACAGATTCTTGCCTATATACATATATAAATATTTTGTTGTGACAAACAAAAATGACCATGCAGACCTCATAGTTAGACTTACAATAGGTTATATTAGAAATCAATCAGAACAATACATTTTTGTATAATAGTTGTCTTTTATGGTAATTTTTTTCTCTTTCTTCTTCTCGTTCTATAGAGACAAGGGTTTCATTTTACTGCGTTACCAACAAAAAGTTGGATAGAAGGGGATTTTCGTTGTTCAAGTTCCCCCGGGGTTCCAGCCTATGCCTCTCATATACGCGGTCTAATCACTGTTACCCGTGGCCGTTTCCGAAACAACCCCTTGGCCAACCCTTGATTGAAACCCTCAAGATTTGATCCCTTGACCTTCCCTACAGGGGGCAAGTGGATTATCTAGTGGACCACCAAGGTGATGGTTACCGTAATTATATAACTATTGTAATCAAATTCAACACCATATATATTTCAAAACTTTGACGACCATTAGAAAAAAAAAGGTTTCGGGTCAACCCTGCCAGACCTATTTTAACCCGCACCAAAAAAAGAACACTTTTGACATGTTATCATCGAAGAAAGAAATACGAAGGCATACCCTAAATGGCAAAATATTTAACTTCTCCAATCCCAGAGCCATGCTTAACACCTTTTTACCATGATCAGGATCATATAAGTCTCGTTTTTCAGTAGGGTGACCCATTCCAGCAGGATCACGACCCACAATGTAAAAATTTGCACCAGCATTTATTCGTGCCTTAGCATGCCACTGTACTTCAGTGGGACCCGCGTAATGCATCGGTGATGGAAATATAGATACGATTGTAGTCTCAGGATCAAGTACTCCGTCTTCTAATACCTAAGAAAGAACCAAATTTTTTTTAAATGTTGAAATATTGAAAATTTTGGATTTGTATAGAATGGTGACAACAATCATTAACGAGCATGATGAATTATTGTAACTTAGAGAACTAAAAATCAGATAAAAATGTTGAAAAGGGTGAGGATCCTCTTATGTTGTAGTCAAACATGACTCGTCATGTTCTCTCACAAACATGAGAGTGGGTCCCTTATTTTAAGTCAAAGACGGGTCCCTTTGTAGGTTACACTCTCAAGTTTGTGAGAGAACATGATGGGTCATGTTCGTCCATAACATGAGAGGATCTCAACCCCTAATAGTTTTTATTATAAAAGCGTAAAGAGTACCTTGCTATGTTGTTCCATTCGAACGTCCAATGGTACATCATCAGCTTTTGTGTAACCCCCTAACGGATGAAGTAATAGAATTGGATTCTTGTAACCCATATCTAAAAGTCTCCTACGTGTGTCATTCATCAACAACGCATGCCCGTTATGCACAGGATTCCTTAACTGAAAAGCAAAAACTGCATCGGCTTGACGGCGATCAAATTCATCACGAAGTTGTTTGGGAGAAAGCCGATAATTATCAAGACCATCATTGTACTTAATAGGAGATAGCACTTCTAAATCTCCACCAATAAGCCAATTGCCAGCTGGAGTTATTACCTCTTCAACATAAGGTAATCCAGGAGCTATGGTTCCCCATGTTCTAGCAATCCTTTCTTCTTTGTTATGCTTGTATATCTCAATGCTGATACCAAAAAGAAAAATATGTAACCAAATTACTCATGATGTGAATGATAACTTTTTCTTTACATTATAAGGAACTCAAGCAGAAATATTCCTAAATATGAGAGAAAAGATCTTGTTACATCTCAGACTAGTGAGGATTTTTTTTAAATGACATTCATAATTGAGCTTACTATAAAGTCTTTATCATCTTCCTCACTTCTTTACAGTTTATCGAATGAATATTCGTAATGGAGCTTACTATAAAGTTCATAATTTCTATATCTTGAACTCATTATGCTCATGGAACTGAAAATTGTGACTTCACATCAAAAGCAAAGCCACACTCATTGAAAGAAACCATAGATATAGTTACTTCAGTTTAAATGCACACACATGTCTCCAAGGAGATATAAATATTGTAGACATTTGATTCTTTGAATTGTGTTATAGGCCACTTTGCTACACAGATAAGGGAGTTAAAGGGTGACTGAAAGTGTTTTTCTTTTTGTTTTGGCTGCAACTTGAAGAATGGCAAGAGAAAACTAGCACAATATAAAAACTACATTTATAGTCAGAATCATATTATTTTGACACTTGATAATAAGAAAACCATTGATCACAATCAAGTTGCATGAAAAGAATTGCAAACCTTCTTAGAATGGCAACTGTGTTGTTATCAGGCCCAACCAGAGCCACATCATTAGCACCACCAATTTTCTCTTTATTCTCATCATCAATGGCTAAAACAATAGGCAAAGACATATTCACTATACTCCCATTATTCCCATCATTCTTCTTCATTCTCAATGAATTAAAATGCAAACTCTGCAAATACTCATCTTCTCTCATAAAACCCTTCAATGGACTCGCCCATCCTTCACTAATCACATGCACCCACTCCAAATCAATCTTCGTTAACCTCACTTTCGCCATTCCCTCAGCTTCCAAAGCTTTCAAATCCCTTTGATTCTCTGGAACAATCAGATCAACAAGAACCCCACCGTCTGGTTCAATCAGTGAGCTTTTTATCACATGAGACGCCATTTTCTTGTTATGAAACACGATTGATGTGGCTAATTTGTTCGAATGATAAATGGGTACTCGAGAAATTACGGGAATTTTATGGGTTTTGTGATTGGTATTGAAATGTGAAACGGAAGGAGTGATTCGGAGCTTAATTGTGAGAGACATTTTCAAGATTTGTAATCTGGGTTTTGGATCTGAACTTGAGCTTTACAGAGATTGAAGAAATTTGGGGGAAGTGAGGGAATAAGAAAGAATTGGTGGACGACATCATTGGGATTTGGGAATGGGAATTTAAGAACGATGGGTAGAAGAAAGAGGTCCACAAGTTTGATTTTGATTTGAATCTATGGAATGAAACTGATGTAGAAGCATCAAATTTCATCTTTTTTCCCTTTTTATGGCCATCAAAAATGACATTCATTCTTTAATATGTGATTATTATTTATTAATTCTTTTGAAATTTGAAATGGGTCCACTAAATACATTATTACAATAACAACTATACTGGCTAGTGCTGACAATCTTGAATTTTACACTTCTCTTCAAGAATGGTTGCTTGTAACAACCCTAAACTATTGGTTTTGAAGAGTTTTTTAATTAAATAAATATGTAATAAGCCTTTTATAAGAACTAGGTTGTATATACTTTGGTCAATCATAGAAAGAAAAATACTGAATTATGAACTTATCATTGATTTATGGTGAATAATAGGTTAAAAGACTAGTTATTTTAGTTGATTGTCTAAAAAATGAACTAATGGTCGTTAGACTCGAAAGTGTTATAAGAGGTCCAGTTTTAGTTGAATTCTTACTGAGTAAACATTTTAGATGTTTAGGAAGAGTTTAGAAAACGAACATGAAAACCATTTTTTAATATGATAGGTACTCTTTCATTTGTTAAATGTAAGTATTTTAGGGTTTTATAGTTTATGTTACCATTCAATCAATTTTCATAACTATAGTAGCATTTATCAGCTCAGTTTCTACTTCATAAAACAGTTGATTAGCCCATCACCACAACTCTTTTTACGTTTATTCTTTACTACAGTTAAATCCTATTTCTTTGATAAATTTTCTTTCAGATGTAATTTTTTTAAAAGAATAGAAGTCAAAATATTGTTTACAATTTCATTAATCCTAGTTAATATTAATATAGTAAGTTTATTAAAATATGAAATTGTTTGATCACAAAAAGGTAAAGAGTTTTATTACTTTAATACTTCCGTGGAAACCTCAAGTAAATTTTTATAAAAAAAAATACATCACCTTTACAAATTTATAAACAAGAGAAGATTTTATAAAAGTCAAATTATAGAAGTGATTTTTAAATCTTCTAATATTTGATATTAGTCAAACAAGAAGATGGGTGTGTTTGGCGAAAGAGTTCGGGGTTGGAGCTGGAGCTGAGTCTGAAGCTGATAAATTGATAATCTCAAGCCAAACTATAAGCTATTTTAAAAGACTTTTAGGGTGTGTTTGGCGAAAGAGGATGGGGCTGGGACTGATTAATTAATAATCTCAAGCCCAAGCCATAAGCTACTTAAAAAGGCTTTTATTTTTAGGGCTTATGTTCTTAATAATCCCCTCAAGATTGTAACACTCGAACAGGGCTAGAGGGCTGGGGATTATAAAAACTATAATCTCAAGCCCCTATAATCCCCCATAAGTCCGTTGCCGAACACACCCTTATTTTGGGGACCTATGAGAGATTATGTTTTTAATAATCCCCTCAAAATTTTAACACCCGGACGAGGCTAGAGGACTAGAAATTATGAAAACTAAAATCCTAAGCCCCTATAATCCCACATAAACCCGTTGCCAAACACATCTGATATCTTTCAAAGAAAAAAATAGATCCAACATGATCTATGTTTTTAAAATACAAATGATTTAAGTTGGTAAAGTGATAGTTATTTTGGGAAAGAATCATTGGTGCTTTTCATTTACATGAAACGAGTTTCCATATTCAAATATTAATCAATTTGAGCTAGAAGATAGGAAAACTTTATTGGCAAAAAAATTGAGTGTTTTCATCATTACAGTATGATGTGGGATTTGACAAAAACCAACCTTTAGAATTCAAACATTATAAAGCAAGCGGATATGGGTGATCAAGGTCAACTGTGATATGCGATCGTTGGATCATGAGATTTTTTTTACATATTTTGTCTTTTGTCTTATAAAAGTCACACTTTGGATCACTTGTTACAATCTTTTGCACGTCTAACCTCTCTCTATATGTGTACACTTTTGTGATATTTCTAAAAGATATTCTAAAGTGATCTATTGAGTTCTTACAAAGAGATCAAGATTCAAGAATAACCCAAAACAAGAGAAGAACATACCATCTTAGTGAGACATTGTAGAGGTAAAGTGATCATTATCTACACGCATGGGTTTGTCGCTTTTGCAATCCACTGCTTTGTGCCCTAACTTGCCATACCGGTGGCAGCTCATAGTCTCAACAGTGTATGGACCATTGTGTGTTGAATTGCAGGTAGTATCGTATTTTGACTTCCCTTTAGTTTCCCCCTTCTTGTTGTTACTGTTGTTGCCACAAGTAAATTCTTCTTGCCGGAGGTTGTTAGTCACGGATTAAGTACACAACAACAAATGTTTGTAGAAAGGGGATTGAATACAAACTTAAGCTTTTTAAAATTAAATGCACACACTAATACTTTTAATATAATTCTTATTGATATGAATCAAGAATTACATGTATAAGGAAGCGGAAATTCTAAATACAATAAAAGGTGAAAGCCAAAGTTTCTAACACATAGACAATCTTCTCGAAAACAACTAATATTTAAGAGGTCCAACACATTGACTAATTTTTCTACATTATGTAACACCCAAGGTTCGGAAATTCCTATAATTAGTAACTTTTCGATATGATGTGTTTTGGTATTGCCTAATTGAGATTAGGAGGTGTTTAGAAACTTGAGGGACTTGTGTTGTCATTTTGAAACTAGAAAAGTACAGGGACCATTTGTGCCAACTTTTAAAGTTTTATATATATATATATATGCAGATTTGACTTTAGTGAGTCAAACCATTCATTTTCTTCATCTGCTTCCACGAGAGAGTCTAGCACGGAACTTTCCTTTGAAGTTTTTGAGCAAGAACAGCAGGGAGTTAGTGATTTCCATCTGTTCCTAGCTAGACACAAGCTGAGGTAAGGTTTCTTGTTTGTTGTTCTTGAAGTTTAAGTGGGTTTTAAGATTGATTCATGGTGAATCAAGATTAAAGCATGTTTTGGTTGTTTTTATTGGTTTATAAGTTGTTTGGGGTGTAGGAAAACACCCCAGTAGTGTTTTTATGAATTGTTAGTAAGTGTTTTTGAGGTTTCAATCGGATTCACAGTAGACAGTCGGCGAACTGGAGTTGTAAGTAGAAAGGCACGGGCGTGCCTTTGGGGGGTACGGCCGTGCCTCGTGGTCGTGACCGCCTTTGTTCTTGAGGTCCGGGCGTACCTAAGCACAGGCATACCTGGGTAGGGTACGGGCGTGCTTGGGTCCGGTTCAGGGTGTGCCTGACCCGGTACGCCCATGCTTGTTAGGGCCTGCTTTTGGGCCTGGGGGCACGGGCGTACCCTGCGGGGGTACGGGCGTGCCCCACCCCTGGTCAGTTTGTTTAAGTGCTGAGTTGAGCGTATTTTGATACTATAACTGTATACGATTGTAGGGATTATTATTTGACGTATTCCGAGTTTACCTGACATATCTCTGTGTGATATTTATTGCTGAGGTGAGTTTTCTAAACTCTGATTCATATTTGTGATATGTGTGTGTTACATTGCAATGTGATATATTATTGATCAAAGGATCACAGAGAGAGAGCTGTAGCATGCTGCTTTGTGAAGTAGTGCTATGGACAGCGTTTTAGCCTTCTTGGCGGATGCTAAGATGGTGCAGTACTGTGTCCATAAGAACTGTTACAGCATTCGTATATGTGTATGCGCATGCTTATATGATTTACAGTTTAGTTTTCTCACTAATCCCTCGTGGCTTATCAGATACTGCTTACTGTTGTTTTAAAGGGCGTGATTCCTCCAAAGGCAAGGCCCTAGTTTGACAGAGGTTGTTGTATGAGGGAAACTCTGTATTTTGAAACGTGACGCCTGCTTGTATTTTGAAAAACAAGACTTTTGTTGTAAATATTGAATACTACTCTTTTATATGAACCAGAGTGTTACTTTGTGGCTTCCGCTTTTATGTAAACTCTTTTTATTCTAAAATACTTATATTTTAGAGCTTTACTTTATTTAAGAATTTTGGGCGTTACAACTTGGTATTAGAGCCAAGGTTTGAGAGATCTGGAGGTGTGTTATGCATCATCTAGACTTAAACCATGGTTCTGATGATTTTTGAGTCAAACTGGAGGCTTGTAGCTTGGTGGATCTACAGAGTGTTGCATTGAGAACATGCTAACTGTTTATGTTGCTATTTATGGTATTGAGATACCTGAGATATTAATGAATGTTAGTGTCAGATACGTGATGCTTTATATGATATGATATGCTAATGATACATGGCCTAAGCCTATGAATCGGGACTTTTTGTGATAAAGTTAAGATCGAACGTGTGTAGTGTGTTATGAGTAATATAAGGGCCCATATTATTACAGACACATGATACATGTTAGAACTTGATAGAATCATGAGGAATCTTGTGAATCGGGTGAAGGGTAATTGTAAGAGGTAGTGCACTTGAGATTTTAGATGCCTTAGTATGTATAGAACTACTTTGGATCTGAGGATAAGTGTACTGATTTATTATATATACTTGAGACTGTTTGATATAGAGGATGGCGTGGTAAAGCTACCTTTTGTCCTAATGCTTTATCTATGCTATCAGGATGGTGAATACTAGAGGTTCACGAGCTACGGATCGTCATGAGGGTGGTCCTAGTAATAGACGAGAGGGGGTAGATACCAGTGCAAGTGGTAGGAGGAGGCCACCTGTGGCCCGTAACACTCAAGCAGATGAGACTCCAGAGTTGAATCAGGGGTTTGCTGAAACTCAACCCAGAGTGACTATTGCTAAGGAAATTGGCAAAGCTTTGGAGAAGGTTATACCGTTTAATATTACTCAAGTGGTAGATCATTTGAAAGAGACTATAGGAGAGGCTGTACCAGAGGAAGTAGCAGCTACGTTAGCTGGGAGGGAAGAAAGGGTTAATCCTCAACCGCAAGTGATTATCAGAGATGCACCGAAAGGGTGTACTTTTAGAGATTTTGCAGCATGTCAACCACCGTTGTTTAATGGATCCACTGACCCAATTGTTAGTCAGAGGTGGATATCAGAGTTAGAAGGAGCATTCCATACTTGTTCGTGTGCTCCGGAAAATAAAGTGAGGTTTGCTACAAACCAGCTGAGAAGTGCTGCCAAAGAGTGGTGGGATCTGGAAAAGAAAATGAGGGGCGAGACTCAGATTGAGGCCATGACCTGGGTGGAATTTAAAGAGATTACTATGGAGCAGTTTGTTCCGCAGTCTAAGATTGACCGTATTGTTGATGAGTTCCACAAACTGAAGCAGACTACGGAGACCGTTCCAGAGATTAATGCCAAGTTTCACGAGAAGGCACGGTTCTGTCCTGATTATGTAGCCAACAAGAAAATGAAGATGTATCGCTACATGATGGTTTTGAAGCCAAGTATTAGAGAGTTTATTGATTCGAGCAAACATCAGACTTTGAAGTCCATGATGGACGCTGCGCGAGCAAGAGAGTTAGAGCTGGAGAGACAGGTGAAGGAGAAAAGGCATGTGGAAGGATCAGCACCACAGATAAGAGGCCGAGGGTAGATTATGGGGAGAAGAAGGAAGCACCGAGGGTGTGTCAGAGGTGCAAGAAGATTCATTACGGGAACTGCCAGACAAATGTTGTTCATTGTTTTAAATGTGACAAGCCAGGCCATATGGGTAAAGATTGTCGCAGTTCGTTGAGCGTATGTTTTCATTGTTACCAGCCAGGTCACCAGAAAGCTAACTGTCCCCAACTGGCTGCATCCAACCGTTCAACTGGTTTAAGAAATACTCTATCTCTACCACCGTTGCGGATTAATGAGAATAAGGAGATAAAGAAGGAAGATTCTTCGAAAAGCAAGGGGAGGGCCTTCCAATTAACTGCAGAGGAAGCACAGAGGAAATCTAATGAGGTTGCAGGTACATATCTCGTAAATTATCTGCCTGCTTTAGTATTATTCGATTCGGGTGCTAGCAAATCGTTTGTATCTGTTTCTTTTTGTAAAAATTTCAAGCAAGTATGTGGTAAACTGAGTCCCCTCTCGAGGTAGAAATAGCTGATGATAAATTTGTGCTCGTGACTGATGTGTATAGAGATAATGTGCTAGAGATAGACTCTGTTAGATTTCCTATTGAGCTTATACCTATGCCTATGAGAGAGTTTCAAGTGGTAGTGGGAATGGATTGGCTTGGGTGTCACCAAGCAACCATTTTGTGTGGGCAAAAATTGATTCGAGTTCAAACCCCAAGTGGGGAAGAACTATCAATTTTTGGTGATAGAAAAGGTGAGAAAATGTGTTTGTGTTCAGTGACTAGAGCTCGGAAATACCTTCAGCGTGGGGGTACATCCTTTTTAGCTCATGTTATTGATTCGAAATTAGAAAAGAGACAGGAGAGTGTGGATGATGTAGCAGTGGTATGTGAATATCCAGATGTTTTTCCATATGATCTGCCTGGTATACCGCCTGATAGGCAAGTAGAGTTCAGAGTTGAGTTAGTACCGGGGGCTGCACCGATTGCCAGAGCTCCGTACAGACTTGCACCGCTAGAGATGCAGGAATTGATGAAACAGTTGCAAGAGTTGTTAGATAAAGGTTTTATTAGACCTAGCAGTTCACCGTGCGGCGCACCCATTTTGTTTGTAAAGAAGAAAGACGGTACGTTTCAAATGTGTATTGATTATCGTGAACTTAACCAAGTGAGTGTGAAGAATAAGTATCATTTGCCCAGAATAGACGATTTGTTTGATCAGTTGCAAGGGGCGTCATGGTTTTCAAAGGTTGATCTAAGGTCGGGTTATCATCAGTTGAAAGTTCGGGAGGAAGATATTCCTAAAACCGCGTTTAGGACGCGGTACGGGCATTTTGAGTTTGTTGTTATGCCATTTGGTCTTACAAATGCACCTGCAGCATTTATGGATCTTATGAATAGAGTTTGCCATCCGATGTTGGACAAATCTGTGATTGTGTTTATTGATGATATTCTCATTTACTCAAGGAACCCGATAGAACATGAAAGGCATTTGAAGGAAGTATTGGAGACGTTGCGAAGAGAGAAGCTGTATGCTAAATTCTCCAAGTGTGAATTCTGGATTCAAGAGGTGCAATTCTTGGGTCATCTGATTAATAAGAAAGGAATTAAAGTTGATCCTGCGAAGGTTGATGCAGTAATGAAGTGGGAACGTCCGAGGAACCCTACCGACATCAGAAGCTTTTTAGGGTTAGCAGGTTATTACAGGAGATTCATTCAGAATTTTTCAAAGACTGCAGTTCCATTAACCAAGCTAACCAGGAAGAATGCAGAGTTCGTATGGGGAGATGAACAAGAGGCTGCGTTTTCAACTCTTAAGCAAAGGTTATGTGAGGCACCTGTTCTTGATTTGCAAGAAGGAATGGAAGATATGATAGTGTTTTGTGATGCTTCTTATCTGGGATTAGGGTGTGTTTTGATGCAGAGAGGTAGAGTTATTGCTTATGCTTCTCGACAGCTTAAGCCGAATGAGATTAATTACCCAACTCACGACTTGGAGTTAGCAGCGGTGGTTTTTGCATTGAAGATCTGGAGACACTATTTGTATGGAGTGAAGTGTACCGTTTATATTGATCACAAAAATCTAAAATATTTTGTGGATCAGAAGAATCTTAATATGAGGCAGAGAAGGTGGTTAGAGCTTCTGAAGGATTATGATTGTGAAATACTTTATCACCCGGGGAAAGCCAATGTTGTGGCAGATGCTTTGAGCAAGAAGTCGGGGTCGGTACATTGGAAGAATGAGTCGTTACGTATGACAGTGACTACGCCATTGCTGGATGTTATAAGAGATGCTCAACTGGAAGCATTAAAGAAGAAAACACAATAAAGAGCGAATTAAAGAGCAAGTAACCAATTTTGCTAAGGATAGTCGTGATTTATTTATATGATGTGGACGAGTGTGGGTACCTAATCATGGAGAAGTCATACAAACTCTTTTAAGTGACGCTCACAGATCTAAATTCTCTATTCACCGGGGGGCGACTAAAATGTATAAAGATCTGAAGGTAGAGTATTGGTGGCCAAGTATGAAGCGAGATGTAGCTAAGTATGTGGAGAGGTGTCTTACGTGTCTGCAAGTGAAAGTTGAACACCAGAAACCGCATGGGAAGTTACAACCTTTGGATATATCGGTCTGGAAGTGGGAGAATATTACTATGGATCTAATCACTAAATTACCTAAGACCCCTAGAGGTTACAATGCTATTTGGGTAATTGTGGATAGATTAACCAAAAGTGCGCATTTTATTCCCATTAAAGAGACTTACTCATCAGAGAAGCTATCAGAGGTGTATATGAAAGAAATAGTATCTCGTCATGGTGTGCTAGTGTCTATTGTGTCAGATAGAGATACTCGATTTACTTCCAGGTTTTGGAATAAATTTCATGGCAAAATGGGGACTAAGCTTCATCTTAGTACCGCATTTCATCCACAGACTGATGGTCAAAGTGAGAGGACGATTCAAACCCTGGAGGATATGTTACGAGCGTATATTATTGATTTTGGAGGGAGTTGGGATTCTTATCTACCACTTGTAGAGTTTTCTTATAATAATAGTTATCATTCCAGTTTAGGAATGCCGCCTTACGAGATGTTATATGGTAGAAAGTGTCGGACTCCGGTTTGTTGGGGTGAAGTGGGATAGAGAGAGTTGGGAAGTACTGAGGTGGTACAGCGTACGACAGAGCAAATTCAGCTGATCAGAGATAGATTGCTACCAGCTCAGAGCAGACAAAAGAGTTATGCGGATAAAAGAAGATCACCACTAGAGTTCTAAGTGGGTGATTATGTGCTATTAAAGGTGTCACCGTGGAAGGGAGTTATTAGATTCAGAAAGAGAGGTAAATTGGGTACGAGGTTTATTGGACCATTCAGAGTTAATGCTCGTGTGGGGAAAGTTGCATACAGACTGGAACTACCAGAAGAGTTATCCAAGATACACAATACCTTTCACGTGTCTCGTCTTAGAAAAAGTTTAGCAGACGAGTTTGCATTTGTGCCACTAGAGGATGTATGCATTGATGAAAAGTTGAATTATGTCGAGCAACCTGTCGCTATACTGGAAAGAAAAGTTAAAGCTCTACGTAATAAACAGATTGTGTTGGTTAAAGTTCAGTGGAAACACCGAAAAGGGTCGGATTATACTTGGGAACCGGAGGGAGAGATGATACGTAACTACCCAGAACTCTTCAACAGTTGATTTCGGGGACGAAATCGTTTTCAAGTGGGGAAGAGTTGTAACACCGAAGGTTCGGAAATTCCTATAATTAGTAACTTTTCGATATGATGTGTTTTGGTATTGCCTAATTGAGATTAGGAGGTTTTTAGAAACTTGACGGACTTGTGTTGTCATTTTGAAACTAGAAAAGTACAGGGACCATTTGTGCCAACTTTCAAAGTTTTATATATATATATATATATATATATATATATATATGCAGATTTGACTTTAGTGAGTCAAACCATTCATTTTCTTCATCTGCTTCCACGAGAGAGTCTAGCACAGAACTTTCCTTTGAAGTTTTTGAGCAAGAACAGCAGGGAGTTAGTGATTTCCATCTGTTCCTAGCTAGACACAAGCTAAGGTAAGGTTTCTTGTTTGTTGTTCTTGAAGTTTAAGTGGGTTTTAAGATTGATTCATGGTGAATCAAGATTAAAGCATGTTTTGGTTATTTTTATTGGTTTATAAGTTGTTTGGGGTGTAGGAAAACACCCAAGTAGTGTTTTTATGAATTGTTAGTAAGTGTTTTTGAGGTAAGTTTTCTAAACTCTGATTCATATCTATGATATGTGTGTGATACATTGCAATGTGATATATTATTGATCAGAGGATCAGAGAGAGAGAGAGAGTTGTAGCATGCTGCTTTGTGCAGTAGTGTTATGGACAACGTTTTAGCCTTCTTGGCGGATGCTAAGATGGTGCGGTACTGTGTCCATAAGAACTGTTACAGCATTCATATATGTGTATGTGCATGCTTATATGATTTACAGTTTAGTTTTTTTACTAAGCCCTCGTGGCTTGTCAGATACTGCTTACTATTTTTTTGCAGGACGTGATTTCTCAAAGGCAAGGCCCCAATTTGACAGAGGTTGTTGTATGAGGGAAACTCTGTATTTTGAAACGTGACGCCTGCTTGTATTTTGAAAAACAAGACTTTTGTTGTAAATATTGAATACTACTCTTTTATATGAACCAGAGGGTTTAGTGTTACTTTGTGGCTTCCGCTTTTATGTAAACTCTTTTTATTCTAAAATACTTCTATTTTAGAGCTTTACTTTATTTAATAATTTGGGGCGTTACACATTATTGCTAACTCTAAAATTTGCTCTTGTTTAAAAGTTTGAATATTGTTCTTCAAGAGAGGTTTTTCAGTGAATGTAGTTTGGCGTGTATGCATGTTGAGAATGTATATCAATTTATAAAAGTATTAGCAGAAGGTTGGAAGTTGGGGACTAAGTGGTATAAGGAAAATAATATTATAAAAGCAAGTGGGTGAAAAGCAATTTTACTTTACTCAAGTATTAATAAAGTAATTTTACTTTTCTGTGAAAGATCAACCCTTTACTAATACAGTAATATTATATCCCATACCTTTTTGCCTCGTAACACTAAGCTTCTCTTTTCATGCTAGTACTTATATGAACATTCATGCTTCTTCTTATTTGACCTTACCAAATATGTAGTTGTCAGTCATATTTAGTAATTGAGCAAATCTTTGAGATCTTATCTTCGAAAATCACTTTAACTTTTTCCAGAAGTCAAGTTCTATCCTTTTTTACCCTTGGAGGTATAAAAAGTGCAAATACTTTTATATATGAATTATCTAAAGCATAATAGAATAACACGTGTTTAGTATTTGACTTAAGAAAGATTACATTATAAATCAAACTATATTGATCAATATTTAGAGCACAAATCAGGACTCTTCTAGACAAAATGTACTAAACGGACATAATAGATTATCTCAACCTAAATGTAGAAACGTTCAGTAGCTTACAAGCTAAACTGGTGATAAAGATCAATCATGGAAAGTTCAGACGATAATGGTCGATCATGAAAAGTTAAGACGATAAAGGTCGATCATGGAAAGTTCAGATGATAAAGGTCGATGATTGCTCGGTTGATCACACTGATCGTTGTTGATACTTGGAATCATTCAGTTGATCGGCTTCAGATGTTCAGCGAATGGTCTTCTGCACTTGTATTCTTTTAAGATGATCTTTAGATTTTGTCTTCAACTGATAGTTAGTACTTTAGCAAGTCTATGTCGATACTCTATACTTTGTAACTTTCAAGTCAGAAATTAAACAACACATGTTTAAATTCATTCCAAGTCTTACTGAAGGTCGCTACTCATAAGGCAAGCCTGCTCACCGTCGAAGCATCATCATAAAAATACATTTTCACGAATTGTATACACTCTGAAAACGTAGAATTTTACGTGGCAATCGTCATATTGCCCTTCTTCAAGTAGAGAAATTCCCTCTCAGCTCTCTATTATCTAGCCCTCAGGTTGCAGAAACGGTTTTGCATCTTCTCTTTAAACAAATTCCAATTCAAGTTTCTCCTTGTCACTTCTATCAGGGAGGTTTCGATTGAATCCCACCATTCCAATGCTTCCTTGTCGAGCACCCGGATAGTGTAGCTAACCCGTTGCTCTTTAGTAAATACTCCTGAATTAAAAGTATGCTCCATCTTTCAGACCCATTGAATACATTCAAGGGGGTCTGTCCCTCCCTCGAACTTGGGTGGCTTGCAATCCATAAACATCTTGAAGGTGCTCCCCACACGAATAGGCGCATCCTCGTTGCCACCGCCATGCTTAGCAACATGACTAGCATAATCCTCACTATCGGCCTCCTCTTCAACATGAGTATTGAGAGTCAGCTTGTTTCCCAGAATTCCCTAATCCCTCATTCCTACCTTTGTTGGCTCAGTTTCACACTTTGTTGTTTTAATGCATCATCCTTCTCTTTTAGCACCCGTTTTAACTCAACAACCCGGATCCTACTGCTCGTACTATGTGCGGTAAGGTTGTTGTGCACAGTCACAATTGGTAGGGGTGTTAGGAGCTGTTGGCTCTCCATTTCGTTATCCCCCTAGAGTCGATACAACTCTTCAGCGGCGGCATTCTCCATGTGATTCATCACTTGCTTTTCGTTTCCTCGTCTAGTTCCAACCTTTTTCTACACAACAGAATCAAGTAAGTGGAATAAACATATATAACATCATAAATAAAGAGCTACCTAACAAGCAACCATCTCACATGCATCCCCCACGCAGTCGTCCCACTTGAGCTAAGCTGTGAGTCTAAGCATCGGACTCGATACTCAGATCCCTCATAGCCTGGTTCTGATACCAACTTGTCACGTTCTGGTGTTGAAGATTCATAATTTTTTTTGAAAATATAGCAGCGGAAATATTTATTAACATCATTAAATGCTTAACAGTAAAAGATGTTAAGGCGACATCATTAAAAGAAACCACTAGGGTACCACGTAGTCAAACCATCACTAATAAAGTCAAATAATTGTTTTAAAATGTTAGCCAGAAGTTGGTAATATAATAAATGAAACATCAAATACTATCTCTACCCAGCAACGCCCACGCTCACCGGGCCACACACTCCTATGCCACTTGCATGAGTACGGGACACATTCTAAGAAACAAGTGTCAGCTTAAACCTCGTGAGTCAGCAACAGGTACAATAAAATCACACTTTTAAACCATCATGAAACAGGTTTAAGTTTAGAAAATATAAATCCCAACCCGTAACTTGACCCACCGCATAGCTTCATAAAATCTCCGCATGGTCAAGTAACATCATTTAACATCTTTAGGTACCTCATATTACATCATTAACATCGTTATCATTTTGTCTCTAATCATCGTTAATCATCATTGTAATCATCGTTCTTAGTTAAGGTTTATTGTAATACATTGTTACCATCGCTACCTTAAACACCATATGTGTACGCGGCAACCACTAGGGTCCTAAGGTCCGTCCGCACATGTACCACATGCGTGCCTTGCAACTGCTATGTTTCGAGGTCTGTCCACACTGGCTTAGGTTTATTACGAGTGCACCAAGTAGGACGCGACTTTCACTCGTACTCAAACTCTAGTGGTCCCTTTGTTATAGCTACTCTGACATAAGTCATTTAGGTAAAAGTACAACCGGTGCCCCCATCGTTAGGCCATCCTCCCACCACCATGGTGTTATGCGTGTTGACTTTATCATCATCGATCAAACACCACTCCAATGTACAAGAACGTAAAGCACAAGTACACCATGTGTTGCCAAGGTTGTCTAGAAAACCCGATAACTAATCATCGTCATGCTAGCAAATCCTAGAAGGCACATTTTTCGTACTAGGCATCATCGTAACATCTTAGGAGTATATCTACCCCCACCATAAGTCATCATACAAAAATCATAATTATATAATTACATCATAATCATAATTATAGTCAGTCATATGGCCTAGTTAAATAATAAATTCAATACATCATAATCGGTCATTAAATTAGTCAATCATGTTCATCTATGAAAGTCATCTTAAATCATTAAGTCTTTCGAAAAAGATTTTGCCTTCATACCCGGTTTTAGAAAATACGGAACTCGCCTCGGGCCTAGATTTAACAGTCGTCAAGTCTACGTGTAGTCAACCAAGTTCACAGAACACCCTACAATCAATTTCTGATTGTAAATCACTAAATCAAACTTCACAATATTGAAAAACACACCGATCGTAAATCACAATGATTTGCGATTCACCCAATCGTAAATCACAAATCACAACGAAGGCAATCGGAATCCTCTGAATTCACTCACACTCAGACTCAATCGTAAATCGCTTACTAGAGTCATGAACGTGAATCGTGAATCTCAATCTGTAATACCCGTTCCCAATTAATAGTAAAAGTGTAGTAATATTTTTGGTAATTAATACAAAGATATTTATTGGACTTATCTTCTTGAAATTTAAAAGAATTATGACTTGAGCATCAGGGTTGTTAGCTTGGAATGAAGGAATGAATAATGGGCTTACGGTGAATTTAGTTGTTTGGGCTTGCGGCCTTAGGAAAGGGTATAAATACCCCATTAGGGCATAACCTCCAAGGGAGAGCTTAATATTGTTGCATTTTCTTGTGAGCGTGTGTGTGGGTGCTGGTGTCATTGCCGAGAAGAAGAAGGAACAAGAGCCTAGGTAAATTTTCACCAAATTGCTTCAAACCAATTTCAAGTTAAAGGTATGTGATACAACGATTTTCTTCCTTTAATACATAGCAAATCATTGGGTTGGGGTCTGTTTTGTTAAGTAATAGCTGAAGAACAAAAATGGACCTTAGACCAGCTAAAAACCGATGTATAATTCTTGATTTTTTCTTTTTATGAGCTTAATTCTTTCTTCCAACTCTGAGATTCTTGATGTTGCTTTTGTCAATTGTTCATGCGTATCTTGTTCTTTGTCTTTTGTGAACGAAAAACAACCATTACTATGAATGTTTGAAAAAGACAACTCATTTAAGTCACTCATGATTGTTATTGTATAGCACCACAACTCGATATTTTCGAATCTTTTCTGTAATTCCAAGTGAGGAATATACACTTGTGAATATGTATTGGCTTCGAGATTGGATGTTGATGCTTCCATTTCTTCCTTAGTGTAACTCCGAATGTAATCATTGGACAAAAGTGGTTTTGGTTCCTCCTCGGAGTTGTATGTCTCATTTAGGTTTTCATAATTGAAAGGATTTTGCATCTTCATGGTTCCTTTCCTTTTTATTTCCTCGTTTGCTCATTCCTGTGCCTCTCCAACAAACACCATGCGAGCGGTAAGTTCAAGACTCTTTTTGTCGAAATGATAAAGTTGTTTGGCGGTTATCTTTTCCAAGATGTGAGGATTTTCAAAACCAAGACCTTCGAATGTGTATGGATTATAAGATTTAATGTCTTTTGGTTTATTCAAGAAGATCGTTTGATCTGTCTGTCCCCTTTTTACAAGTTTATCTTCGAGGTTTTTGATTTTAGAGTAAAGTTAAGCCTTTTCCTTTGTTAAATTCTTGTAATCCTCTTCGACACTCACTTTTTCAGTATTTAAATCGTGAATAGTTTTGGCTGTTTCATTTGTGAGTTCGGTTCATTCATCTTCTTTTTCAGCCAACAAATTTCTTATTTGATTGAGTTTGTTTATGTATTTTTAGATATCTATTGACTTTTCTTTTGTGATGTGTGATTGAAATTTTCTTTCAATTTTAAGAGTTTTTATTTTCAGATCTTGCTTGTGGATGTGATCAATAAGTGTTTTAGCATGCTGAATACTTACCTTCTCTTTAGCATCAGCAATTTCACCTGGATCATCCTTCTCAATCTTTGAGTCAGCGAGCTCCTCAAACCCATCATCTATTTCTTCATCACCCTCATCACTTTCAGAGTTGTACTTGGCCATGAGACAGAATTGATCTTGTGCCTCTTCTTCCTCTTCACTCTCATTGGTGTCTGAGAGAAATTGGTCTTCTTTAACCATCATGGCTCTTCCAGACTCCTTTTTCTTCATTAAGCTGAATTTTTGTTTGTAGTAGGAGGCATCTTTCACTTTGGGTTTCCTACAATCTCGAATGTAGTGCCCAGTCTTATCACAGTTGTAACATTTCCTTTCTTCTTCTTCTTCTCCTCAGCTTTCTCAATCCTCTTCCTGTAAGCCCTGAAGTTGTCTTTCTTTCTTGATCCAGAAGTTCCTTATTTTGTTATTAGTTTTTTCCAAAATGATTTTTGAATGCACTGGTGATGAAGGACATAGTGTTACTAACTTGTTCTGCTTCAATCTCTTCAACTTAATCAGCTAAGATTTCTTAATCAGTAGTCACAACTTGCTTTCCCTCAGAGGACCTAGAACGTTCTCTAAACCTCCTTTCATTGGCTACAAAGGCTAATGGATTAGCTGCAATCCTAGGAGTAGGGATGGCAAAACAACCCGAACTCGACTAGTTTCGGCATCGGGTCGGGGATTAAATTTTCGGGTTATGGTCGGGTTCGGGGCCGGGGCACACTATCTCCGCCCCACCCCGATATATTTTTATATATTTATATACATATATGTTTTATATATTTATGTATATAATCATGTGTATGAATATACAAAGAGAACAATTGTATATCTTTTAATAGAGAAGTTTCTAAAGTGATGAAGTTTTTTGTTAAATTTTGAATTTTGATCCCCTAACTTCTTTTAAGTTCTACTTTAGTTAAGTTTTTTATTCAAGTTAATGATGCTATTTACGTTCTTATTTATAAAATGATCATCTCGAGTTTTTATTAAGTTTTTTGTGTAATTTCTTACTTCACTAACATAATTTTTAGTCTAGTTGAGTCGAGTTTTATCAACGGGGTTCGGGTTTGACAGACGCCCCGACGGGGTGTCCCGAAACAATCCCCGACGGGGAATGGGGCGGGGACGGGTTTTCATTTCCGGTTCGGGGAAGGGGTGAGCAGAACCCGCCCCGTTGCCATTCCTACATATAAGTGGTATTTAGCAACACATCATCCGGATATTGGTTCAACTCTTCATATATTTCATGATAGGACACTGACTTTAGATTTTTGTTTATTTGTATGTAAAGTTTGACATGTGTCCTCCACTCTATCCTAGACCATTTAGAAACCTCACGTTATTCTCTAGTTCAGACGTAATGATGTGATGGTTCCTCAAATCATTCAAAAGTCTATAGAAGCGCCCATATGTGTCAATCAGCAATTCACTCTCCTATGCTTTGAAGTCATCAAAAGTATTAATGAGCATTGTCTCCATAATCAAGGTACCCTGCTCAGTTCCTTGCATTAACTCCCTCATACTCTCTACAAAGAGTTCTTTAACATGGGTTTTCACTTTAGCTTTGTTTGCAAAATTTTGACCATTATAACATGAGTATTTTAAATTCTGTTTTGCGGCTTCATTCCTGTTTTCTTTAGTTAATGTTTTAAAAGTCTTTTCCTCCTAATCTCATCATCATCATTTAAATCACAATCACTTTCTAAACCCTCATTATGGCCTACATTAATATCATGACAATCTGTTTCTCCTAAATTCATGAAACTATCATTATCAACCTCCTTGTAAGTGTGTAAGTGGAAGTCAGACATACCTACTTCAACATCATCATCTTAATGGTCATGGTCAACTAAGAAATCACTATCCTCACTATCTACACTATCAAAGTTGCTTTCAACAAAGATTCCTTTACCCTTTTCAATTATTACATTTGCCTTTTCTTCTAGATTATCAAATCCATGTAAGGTTTTAAGTTACATAAAGAATCATAGTCTAAAGTGAGTAGTTTCATTTGTTTCCACATCATCATGTCACTGTAACATAAGCCTAATAGAAGAGTTATCACATTTAATTCTAACAAATGATTCATTGGCTCACTAGTATTATCAATTTCTTCAATCACAACTTTAGAAGGTGAAGTGAAGTAAGTGTGTAAATTTATTGTGTAACTCCCCAATTTGTTTAAATCCATCATTAAAACTTAATCATTCAATATAAAATAACAATGCATTTACAGATATTTCAAATTAATAAATGATGGGTTTCAATAGTGGAAGCTACAATATATTTGTTTCATTAAAATTTAAAATCAATAAGATCCATGAGTTGCTGTTACGCAAGAGGTTTTACCTTGTCCTTGCCCAATGGACCTAAAAGAGGTAAAAAAACAATGGGTAAGTTAGAAGCTTAGTGAGCAACACATCCCTCATACCTTATGATCATCACACATCATCACGTAACTACACACAAGGCCCCGTCGGCCAGGCCTACTCGGCCACAATGTACTCATACATCATTTATAATGGTCTACTAGACCTTGACCACATAAACCCCTCAGTTATCCGTTCCAGTTAAATGGTAACACAACAATAAACATATAACACGTACACCATTCATTGCAGATTCACAAAAACATCATAAGATAAGAGTTAGTGAAACTCACTTGATTCATAGTCTAAGTGTTAGCTACGATTCACATCGCCGATATTGGAATTTCGGTCGGCCACCGGTAAACACCTACAGTTAAATCGTAACTCATGAATTCCCATAACTTCACACTTTCAAGTCAATGAAAATGATTTGTGATTCATAACATGAAGGTCAATTTGTGATTCCCTTTTTGTCCTTATTTTGCGATTTGACTTCTTGGGTCATTTTGCGATTTGACCTCTTGGGTCATTTTGCGATTTTGGGCCTTCAAGCCCATTTTGCGTTTGGCTCTTAAACCCTAATTTGTGATTATGACTTTTAAGCCTATTTTGCGATCCGGTGTAATACCCGAAATTTTGTAAAATTATAAAACAATTTAAAATGCAAGTTTTAATAAAATTATGTGTTTGTTTGTAATTAATTGATGCTAGTTGGAGGTGTGTTATATATATAAGGTTTTGGTAAATAAAAGAAAAGGGAAAGAAAGACTAAGGACCTAAAGTGTAAATATGTATATATATATATATATGTGTGTGTTTGATCTCAATAATTGAGATGGGAAGTCCCATTTCTTCTGGAATTTTTGTGAATAGAGAGAGGGGGGAGTTCTAAGGGTTTTCAAGAAGAAGGAAGAAGATAGAAGGGAAAGTGGTGACTTTGTGCTTGGATTCAAGACTTGGAGTGTTTGTTCTTCAAATTCTTCATCTTTAACCTTGATTTGGACAACAAAGCTACTACTCAAGTTGGGTTTGTGAATTAAGTAAGTTCTAAACTTGAGATTGTGTTTGATTTTGAGTTATGATGGTTGATTATGCCAATTTTTGTTGATCAAGGGTAAAAAAAAAGTGTTTGTATGTGTTGATATTGGTGTATTGAGGTTGTGTTTGATGGGTCTTAAGTTATTTTGTATGTATAAAAGAATTTAGTGTGAAAAAGAATGGAATTGGTAAGCTGCAGCAAAGAAGAAGAAGAAAACCATTCTGTGCAGACCCGGTTGCGACGCGATGGGTTGGGCATCGCGTGCAGCAAAGTGCCATTTTTCCAGAGATTTTCTCCCGGCGCGAGGCACCCTGAAACCTCCAAAACTCATGTTTTTGACCCCATTTGACTATGTACTTGTTTGGGGATTGATTCTAAGGTTTTATAAGGGATAAATGGAGTCTTTTTAGACCCGAAAAGATGTCTAAGGCTATAATTGAGCTTAGAAACATTGTTTTTGGTTAACTTATGTGAGTTAACGTTATGTTTTGTGATCATAGGTTTATGATCCAGTGTTTAAGATTTAGTTTGGATGGGGTTGTGATCCTCATCACACCCTGAGGTGAGTACACCCTGCGGATACCCTGTTTTGGTTAAAGTTTAAAGTCATCATGAATGTGTTTTGATTGTTTGGCAAATGTTTGATGAAACTTGATTATTCAAAGGATGTGGAATATGGAATTGTTTCATGTAGTGATTTATATGATTAGCAAATGTTTATGAAGCTTTTGAAATTAGAGCATGTGAAAATTGTGAATTTGATTTATGATGCGTTTTAAGAAAATGGTTTTGAAAGTAAGACCATTGCTCCATTTTGGAGATGGTCTATGTTAATGTTGAGTTTTAATTGATGGTTTTGAAACGTGATACTCCATGAAGGAGTGAACTTTGATTTTTGAAACAACAAACATGATTTTGAGTAAAGAAAGATATGTTTACACCTTGTGTGTATTTTGGGCATTGAGATGCCAACTGTGAGATGATTTAAGTAATGAAAGATACGTTTATACTAATGATGTTTTTGGGCATTGAGATGCCAGATGTGATATTGAATATGGAGCATTCATGCTCAAGTGATATGATTGTGACACGTATGTATTTTGTGATAAGCTTGTATGCTTAGATTACTTGGCCTTTATGGCATGTGATTTGTGGCCTTTATGGCAAGTGATATTTGGCCTTGTTGGCATATGATTTATGTGACCCTTCGGGGTATGTGATTATGTGACCCTTTGGGGTATGTGATTTGGTCCGGACCACTGTGTGATATGAACTATGTACCATAGGGTTCCTAGCCATTGAGACGTGCACAGGTTCATGTGGCTTCGGCAATTGAGGGACCGCGATGTATGGGTGGTTGAGGAATCGGTGGAGAGAGTGGAGGGGTATGTTAGTAGCCATCATGACCGTGTGGGTTCACTGGGCTGACGAGCCACCGAACTCGGGGCAACACGAGTGGATTTGGTGAACAGGGCTTACACTCCAGATAATCGTTGTATGGTGGACTGCTTTGTGCATCCCCCACCTTGACGGGGTGATGTGGTTATCACCCATGTGGGCACGTGTTAACCGTGGCTAGCTACCACATGGATACATTGTGGCCCAATGGATAGACCCGCATCCTTATGTGTTTATGTGTATAATTTGAAGTATATTGATTGCCAAACTTGTGTTTTCAAAAGAGAAAAATGATGACTTGGTTTTAAAAAGGCAAATGATTTTTGGTTGTACTCACTAGCTATGTTTATAGCTAATCCAGTGTGTTAAAATGTTTTGTATCCACATGTTGTATAAAGGCCTTGTGAGGCGGGTAGATGCCTTGCGCATAGTATTGGATTGATTGCATTTCCGGTAATCTTGGATTTCCTACTCTTTATGTATGGTCGTGAGATTGACTGTAGTAACACCAAAAGGTTTTGGGATAAAGTTATTGTTAAAATGTTATTGTATTTTGTTGAAATACCTTAAGAATATTACGATGCTTCCGCGAAAAGTTTAAAGAGTTTGTATAAATTATGTTTTAAATTGAGATTGGAAAAGTTTAAATTTAGACTAAAAATCAGGGTGTTACATTCGGCATCTTGGCCCAATTTGCGATTGTCATGAACTAGCTCAATTTGTGATTCATATACTTGGTTCATTTTGCGGTTAGTATCGCATGTGTCTAATTTGTGATTTGACCCTAACTCCAAAAATCAATTTGTGACTCAAACACAATGTTAAATTGAGATTCCTAAGTCTAATACGATTTTGCGATTCCATTCAAGTCTACCTTACTAATTAGCGATTCATCATACATTCTTAATACAATTTGTGATTCAATCCTTATATGTGTTTTGCGATTCAAGCACCCTCAAGAACAATTTCAATTATCAACGGACTATCGACTCTTTGATTTTGGTTTTCACCCTAATTCTTAATCATTTTGCTTAATTCTTGTTTCTATGGATCCCTAGCATCATTTGAATTAATCCCTAAAAGTTAATTGCATTTCCATCACATTTTAGTTGGTCTAAATCCTACTTTTGTTCTCGGTTTTGAAGCATGGTTCGACATCCATGAAAATTTAGATTTAAGCCATATAACTTCCAGCTAGAACAAACACTATTGTTAGGAGATGGGTAGGATTACTAAATTGATAGGCAAATCAAGTTCCACTCACAATGATGATGTTTCAGTCCTCTTTTCGTCATTTCCTCTCGGTTGTCTCCCGCACACACACACGAATAAAGGATGAAGGGCACAATGACGGCTTTAGCAAAAAGTATAGGGTTCTTTGCTTAAAATTTTCTTAAATACCTTATCTCCTCCTAATGGCCCATTACAGCTTTGGTAATGGTTGCTTGGCCCAAACAAATATATTTTTATCTATTAAGCCCAAATAAGTAATTCCACTAATACACATTAATACTTGGGTCTCCAATTCATTAATACAAAATTTTACAATAATATTAATAATAATTACATCACGATTCAAGAATGGGTACTACATGTTGATCCAACTTTAGTGTACACATCAATAACCTTGTGCACAAATACATACTTCCCTAATTTAAAAGATCTAAATCACATCCTTGGGTTTGTAGGCTAAAATCTAAATCAATATTAGGAATCATAAAGTGGTAATACATTTCTAGCCTTTACCATAACCTAGATCCTCCGTTACATCATCCAACTCAAGTACAAATAACATATCTATATCCAATAAAACTATTTAGTTAATCCTACCATTTTCATACCTTCTCCTAGGAAATTTCATGAAGAAACCATCATGATGAAACTTAGATGGAGAACATTGTTGGTTCACGAGCTGTGTAAAAAAAATCAAGAATTTCAATATCGTTAACTTAAAGAGTAAACTCTGAAACACAATTTTATTAGTGTAAACATTGACCAACGAAATTCATTAACGATCTTACCATTAGTTTTTTCTAGGTCCACTTCTTTTTCTGCTAATCGAATGTGGTACATAGTGAACACCTTTGTCTCCTTTAATTATGATTTCAGGGTTTAGGATGATACATGCAAAGGAAAGGGTAAGAAAGGACTAAATTTAGATTTTGTGAAGTCAAATGTTGAGTAGAGTGGTAAAAGAGGATGTTAAAAGACAATAATACCCTAATGTGCTATTTAAGGGTGAAATTAGATGGAAATCATTTGAAAGGACTAACCCTGCAAGAAAATGGTAGTTAAAGTACGAGATTTGCAACATTTTTCAAAAAAGGACCAAACTCTCAATTCGTGGTTAATTAAAGGACCATTTATGAAGTTAACTAGTGTTACTATTCAAATTCAAATGGTTCATCATGCTTATCATCTTACATGCCTCAAAACAATTTCTTGATGACATTTTACTAAGCTCAAAATCAGTTTAGGCGAGCTTCAAACATAAATACCATCTTTGATGGAAACAAAGAGAGAAAGTGAGAGGTAGATGGTGAGAGTTTGTTAGTGAGAGAGAGGAGAGAGGAAACGTTTGACTATCGATGGAAGCAATCGATTTTTGAAATGTTTCCTCGGTGGTGATAGAGTAAATTGAGAAGATGAACAAGACTTGAAACGTGGACGCTAAACAAGACATACCTCCGCTAGCACGCTATTATGCCACTACTCACTTGGTTTTTTTTTTGTTCTGGCCTTGATTTTGATTTGTCCATCATGAATGAAGGTAAGACCCAAAATGATGAAAATGAACATAAAAGGATAAGAGAGATATATATGAAACAAGAACCATATTGTGGTTTTGAAGGTGTTGGACCATAGGTTTCGTGCGTTTTTTTAATCCAAAGTGGGTCTAATCGATTATTGTTGGTGATCGAGATCTAAAATCCTTCATCAAAAAACCCAAAAAACAACATTTGGGATCCTCCTTTTTAACCTTGAATGTTTGGGTAAATATAAAATGATTTATTAAATAGATATATTAAAAAGTAGAAGAGATAGAAAGTAATTGACAATTATACCCTTTTGTAAATGTCAACTATAATTTGAATACAATGTTAATTAAAGTACCGACATTATATATACCATATAATTTGCAGGTATAAATATTTTAATAATAAATAATTTGTTTCAAGATTTTTACACTAAAGCTTCTTAGATGGGGTGGCAATACTTTTTCCAACCCTTTAATTTTTTCTTTTGTTGTTTGATTATCCTTATATAAATTACGACATGTGGACCATTTGCCAGATTTGTTTTTTCTTTTTTTCTAACTATTTTCTTATTTATATAAAATATATCAAAAATGATAAGCTTAGGTTTTACCTTTAACGTTTTTTTTAATTTTAAGATTTTTTTAAAGTTCATGTGTTAAGTTTAAACCTATATAACTTTACAAAGAGTTTTTTTAGTTTTTATCATGTGTTCAAACATATACAGATCTAAAACAATTTGTTTTCCCTTTTAAACTCTTTTTATTATTTGTATTATTCGTTTGTTCTATTTATCTCCTTCTTTATGTTTAGGTCTTTGTGAAAAGTATGTGTTTGTAAAATCGATATATTCTTTTTGAATTTTATTATTATTATTATTATTATTCTTTATTAGTTATATTTGTTTCTTAATTCGGAATATCCATAATTTTACGTCATTGTTTTGACTATTTTATCTATTTATTATTTATTAAAAACATATAGCCAATTTTATATCTCTCTTTTGTTTTGTTTTCTTCACTTTTCTAATACTATCCATCAACGATGTAATAATTAACGTACATAATCATACTTTATCCGGATAACAAATTTATATTTATAAACCCCGTTGCAACGTACGGGTTAAAACATCCTAGTTATAACAAATTTTGAATATAAGAAACCATGTCAACAATTTTCAAAATTAAGTAAACATACTAGAGATTTTCACTAAACCATTATATCATTTAAGTATTTTACCCTATAATATATCTATATCTATATTATAATATATTTAACACTCTTACATACTTTACTTAATCCCTTAAAATTTTCATTGTTGTAAAATCGGCCTAGGCATCTGATTAATCGGTGCCTAGGCAGTACTCGGTGGTCTACCGATCTACAAATCATATGATTGGTCAAATTTATCGGTCAGTCAAAGTCAGTCAAAATTATGTCCTAGGCGATCCTCGGCGGTTCTAGACGGGGGTTTGACTTATTTTTTTATTTTTTTAAAATGTGAAATCAGCTTCGGGTTTAAAGGAACGAGACTTATATTTTTATTTTTGTTGAGTTTATTAAACTAATTATAAATATATCGTTTTTATTTTTCAAGTTTATTATACTTTTTGATGGTTATTGACTTATTTTACTAGAGTATCGCTAATGTTTATTTTTTAAGATAAATTTCTTTATAATTTAGGGTTCCCGCTTAGAAACTCAATTAATCACCACTTAGGCTGATTAATCGCTTAAATATGGTTGACCGACTATATACCGCCGATCAATATTTACAACCTTAAAAATTTCAGAAATCATTAATTATTAATATACTCATTAAATAACCTTAATTTTTCTTTCCTACTTTATACACCAACCAATAAACACACATTTCTACAACTGTATACTTCCTAACCCACTAGAAAAATGAAAATGTTTGGGTTTTGTTGTTTTCTAAAAATTATTTTAAAAATTAAGAAAAGAGTTGACGGAAAGAAGAAATAAATAAAACTGTACGATATTAAGTAGAAATTATTCGTCAAAAACTATATTCTATGTATACCGGATATAAATTATTTGCCGCCACATCACGGTACGGGGTGGATCCAATGCTAATACGTATAAATATATAGGGTTTAGTTCGTGAAAATGTATCCAACTTGTCACCTTTTGCTATTGTATGTACTGAACTTTGAAACTTACCATTTAATGTACTAGACTTTTCAAACTTACCATTTTGTATATCGGACCTGCTATAGCAGGTTAGAGGCTGATGTGGCGCCAGTTTCGCTGACGTGGCTAGGTGACATGGCATGTAACTTAAATTTTTTATGGTTTAAAAAAATAAAAAATAAATTTTCTACTTTATTAATATATATAAATAAGATTAATAAATAATAAAAATGAAGGTGTAAAACCGATGGTGAGTGGATGTGCTTCATCTTCATGACTTCACCTTCTTCACCCTCGGTCGATGTGCATCTCCTTCATCTTCAGTCGATGTGCATCTGCTTCACAACCGTGAGTCGATCTCCATCTACTCCTTCATCGATCTCCATCTACTTCTTCGTCGATCTCCATCTAATTTTGGACTTCAGTCGATGTGCATCTGCTTTCCAATCATCCAGGTTTGGGACTTCTAATTTAGCTCCATCTTTCCATCGATCTGGGTGCGATTTAGGTTCGACTCCAGGTTCGACTTGGGTGCGATTTTGGTTCGACTTGAGTGTGATTTTGTTCCAGATTCTGGTTCGACTTGGGTGCGATTTTGCGAATTAGGGTTTTGATTTCAGTTCCAAACACATGAGTTTAGTGTTTAGGGCTTAAATTGATTCGAGTTTAGTAGTTACAGATTTTGATTTTGATTCTGTTCCAACACATTTTGTTCTTTGATTTTGTTTCAAATTACATTTTATGGTTCAAATCGGTTTCTGGTTTAGGTGTTCTTCAACTGTTATTCAGATTACATTCTAGGGTTCAAATCGATTGTTCCAGATTTGTTAATACGATTTTCAGATCCTCTTTCAGAGGGACCGATTTCCAGATCTGTAACCGTAGTTTTGGTTGTCTCCATCTTAGATTTCTAGGTTTGATGTTTTTCTTAAGTGTTCTTCATGTTCTTCTTCAAGTGTTCTTGATGTTCTTCTTCACTGTTCTCCAAGTTCATCAATTCATCATGTTTTTTTTTTATTTTTCTTAAAAATGAACTGATGTGGAAATTAAATAATGATGTGGCATATTATAAAAAAAGGAAAAATGAACAAAATTACCGGTTACCTTTGGAATAGGTAACCCGATATATTAAATGGTAACTTTTAAGAGTCTGATACATTAAATAGTAAATTTGAAAGTTCAATACACACAATAGCAAAAGATGATAAGTTAGATACATTTCGAGTCACCCAACCCAAATATATAATATATTTACCCTATTCTTCGATTTCCCACCTCCTCCATCTATTACTCCTTCCCAGTTGCCTCTCACAAAATTGCATCCGGTTTTAAGCCCTTCTGCAAATTTCTCAAATCTGCCCAGTGTTTGTTTAGTTATCGAGTTGTTAGCAAAGCTGGTCTGAGATGGGTGTGCCGGCGTTTTATCGGTGGTTAGCTGAGAAGTATCCAATGGTGGTGGTGGATGTTATTGAGGAAGAGCCCGTCGAAATCGACGGTATCAAAATCCCTGTTGATACAACTAAACCTAACCCTAATAAAATCGAGTATGATAACATGTATCTTGACATGAATGGGATTATTCACCCCTGTTTCCACCCCGAAGACCGGGTAACGAATTTCAAATGTTCTGTTTTTTCTCGTTTGTTTCATTTGCTGATTGTTGCATTCGTTTCTTCATATGTTTTATTTGGTCGGAAATTAATTAGTTGGGAAATTTATTGACCAAATATCAGATTGTTGATATTAATTTACAACGAATTCACTAACCATTAGCATTCTAAAATTTCATTCAAATGCTCATAATTTTTTAGAAAATTGGTAATGCATTATGCATGCCATTAAATTGTTGTGGGGTGTTTGTCTGTTTGATGTGCTGAGAGTTGGTTAAAGAGAATGTGATTATGATTTTCTGATTATATATATGGTCAAAATTAATGCATCTTAGGTAAAAGAAAAGGAGTTGCCAAGATAAAACTATTCATTGCAAATTATAACAATATTACCTAACTACTTTTAGCCTTAAACAATGATTCTAATTTCTCAAGTGGCAATAATCAGCTTGAAAATGCATGTCCAAACACGATTGTAGGACTATTCATATCATTATGTGGTGAACAAGATACCGTTTCACCTTGGTTGATGTTGATATCTTTATTAGTTAGTTTTGGTATGTTATCTTTTAGTTAATTTGCTAGTTGCATTTCTTTTAAGTCATCAATGGCGAACTTTTTGTGAATTAGGTAATAGCAAAGTATCCCTCCTTTCGTTGATGGATTTGGATTAGTGTAAATGGAGCAAGTCATTTTCTTTATGCTGTTTTTAATTTTAATGAATTAGCTATGCAGTTATCTCGGTCAAAAATCAAATATCGGTCAAGGACCGAGATTTGAAATAGCGGTTATCGCGGTGAGATATCGGTGGGATATTGGATATTTTATATTATGTAGAACATATGTATATATAATCAAAATCATAACAAAATTAAATAAAAAGCATAGAACTTCAAGTCAAAAGAAGAAGACCTCTATTTGTTGCTTGTACAAGAATGAAACAAGGAAGGGAAATGTGTGTTAATTAGGTTTTAAGGTTGAGAAATAGGCTATTAAAGTGGACAGAAGAAAATCTCGGCCAATCTCGGCCAAATCTCGGCTAAATATCGGTCAATCTCGGCCAATCTCGGCGAGAATATCGGTTCCGATATTTACAACCGAGATTTTCAACCGAGATTTTTCCTAAGTCCGAGATCCGAGATCTCGCCAAGATATCGCCGAGATTAACTGCACAGTGAATTAGAATGTGCTATTATTGATGTAATAGTGCTTAGAAGCGTCTTCTTCATGTACATTTTACAAAAGTTGCTTTATGCAATGGCAACCCAAAAGTTTGAGAATTCAACTTTGCCAAACAATGTGAAATAACTATTTACTAATATGAGGATATAGACCGAGTTGGTAATCAAGCATTTAGGGTTGGCAATTCAGTTTGGGGGGTATTTGGATGTTTTCTATAAGACCACTTGTAGTGGTGATAATGACTTAACGAGCGTGTCATGTGTGTCATTTAATGACACACCACTAGGGGTGTTTAGTCATCGGCCCGTCATTATTTGGCTCATCATTTCAGTGATGAGCTCGCAGCCTCGCAACCATTTCTTTTTTAAAACTTTTTTCAATCAATGAAATTATTTTAAAATAATATTATGTGGGTTAATGGTAGTGAAGGTGATGTGGAGGTTAGTCATGAAAGTCATGACTAGGGCTATTTAGTCATTTCAGTATGCTCTTACAGGCCCCTGTTCCATGATGCTATATCTTCTTCATCTACTTGAACCATATTAAACCAATAAACATATATGAGCTTTAAGTTATTCCATGCTTTATTTTTATTTTTACCCTTTCCATGTCTACAGGCTTCTCCAACCTCTTTTAATGAGGTTTTTCAAAGTGTGTTTGACTATATTGACCGGCTTTTTGTGATGGTGCGACCACGGAAACTGCTCTACATGGCTATTGGTAATTATCAAGTATGGTTCTTTTGTATAAACTTATTAATTAAAATTTTTTTTGCTTACCTTTCAATGTATTTTTTAGATGGTGTTGCGCCGAGAGCAAAAATGAATCAGCAACGGTCTAGGCGTTTTAAGGCAGCCCAAGATGCAGCTGATGCGGTATGCACCTTCTTTTACTTTTTTGATTATTAAAATATCAAACGGGTATAGTCAAATTGGGTTGACCGATCAAAATTTTCCTTGTGGATACTGGATTTTACAAATTAATGAATAGTTAATGTATTTTATAATTATTATGCTTTTTAGGCAGCTGAAGAAGAAAAGCTGAGGGAAGAATTTGAGAAAGAAGGAAGAAAACTTCCTCCAAAGCAGGAATCACAAACCTTTGATTCTAATGTAATCACCCCAGGAACTGAATTCATGGCTGTCTTGTCAATTGCTCTTCAGTATTATATCCACAAAAAATTAAACAATGATCCTGGATGGAAATCTATAAAGGTATTTGTTAATTGTTAATTTAAGGACTTCTATTTATAATGAAAATCTATATAGTCATGTTTTTTGTGGTTCTTTTCAAGGTTATTCTTTCTGATGCAAATGTTCCTGGAGAAGGAGAACATAAAATCATTTCATACATTCGTCTTCAAAGGAATCGACCTAATTTTGATCCAAATACTCGTCATTGCTTATATGGTTTGGTATTGCTGTTCTTCCAATTCATTTGTATTAATTTTATTAATTATTAATGATCAGCGTGTAATATGATTACAATAGTTATATTATTTCAGTAATAATTTTAATGTTTAGTTATAAATGATCTAGGGGTTTTTATTGCATAAAAAAAACTTTGTGCCACTTTCGGCTTATCCGACACGTTCTTTCTATAAGCTAATGTTATTTTATTATTATTACCTGTTTGATCCCGTTAGGGATAAAATAAACCTAAATTGACCCATTCATAAGTAAATTGGTCCAGATAGTCAACTCTTGTTGTATTGGTCACTTGTTCTTATTTGTTGCTTTTTACAGTTTCCAGATCACATAAAATTGTTATTGTTGTCAAATTACAGGATGCGGATTTGATAATGTTAGCTTTGGCTACCCATGAAGTTCATTTTTCAATACTTAGAGAAGTAAGTGTCTTCCAGCCTTTTTTTAAATAATAGGAAATGTTACAAAAGCTAGTGAGTTTGTGAGAAAAGGTGGTGGATGGTGTATTTCAACAGAAATATTGCCATCCTCTTGCCCCAATTGTCTTTTCCTTCTAAAGCCAACTGATAAACTGTATGATTAACGTTAAGAATGATAAATTTGTGGTTTATATTCTGCTATGCGGGGGCTGGGGGTGGGCTTACGTGGTCTGCTCACTGCTGGTTATGTAAACGATGAAACTTTTTTGTATTCTGTTGTATAAAATGATAATAAATAGAAAAAAGTAAATGTTTGTTATTCTAATGCAATCACTGGAATCTTTTTGTCATAGTAGTTTATACCTTGGTCAGGAATGTTAAGGTCTGTCACTATCTTCATGAAAGAGAATAGCAATTTGTTTCATTCTTTATGTATTCTTTTTTTTAGTTTTTGATCTTCTTCTTACATGTTTCAGGTTGTATATACTCCAGGACAGCAGGATAAATGTTTCCTTTGTGGGCAAATAGGTCATTTGGCAGCAAATTGTGAAGGGACAGCAAAGAGAAAGGCAGGAGAGTTTGATGAGAAAGAAGGTGGCAATGTAGTGCCTAAGAAGCCATATCAGGTAAAATCTAAATCCATTTGTATAATAATAAAAATAATATCCGGAATATTTTGCCCTTAATTCCATAAGTTGGTCTATTCTTTTGCAGTTTCTCAACATTTGGACTCTTAGAGAGTACTTGGAACATGAGATGAAAATTCCTAATTATGATATTGATTTTGAGCGAATAGTTGATGACTTCGTTTTCCTATGTTTCTTTGTTGGAAATGATTTTCTACCACATATGCCTACATTGGAAATTCGTGAGGTATGTGCAAGTATTTTCTTTTGCTATTTTCATTTTTTGAAGTTTGAAAACCATCAGTATAGTTGTTTATATGGTTTTTCTTTATCAGTTTTGCATTATGACTTCATAATCGTGTGATTGTATTTGATACGTATAAAAATTGTGTAAATCATAATTTTTGCTTCTTCAGGGTGCCATTAATTTACTGTTTGCAGTATACAAAAAGGAATTTAGAGCTATGGGTGGGTATTTGACTGATGCAAGCAAGGTGATTCTTTAACTCTTCTTTTATTCCAAAAGAAAAAAATTTGAATTATAAAAGGTGGCTGCTTTGACCTAGACAATCATTTTCGTGTCACAGCCAGATCTTAGCAAAGTAGAACATTTTATTCAGGCAGTTGGAGCATATGAAGACACTATATTCCAGAAAAGAGCTCGATTGCATCTGGTATTAATTGCGTCCTTATTCTATATTATTTTCACATGTACAATGTGTTATCTATATTACGTTTAGAGGTAGCAATTTTGATCCATTTACTTATAAATGGGTTGATTTTGGTTCTGTTTTACCTCCAATGGGTTAAATGAGGCAACAAAAAAGTTAGTTAAAAAGGAAACTGTTGAATGGTTCAGAGGTCTCCCAAAGTGTATGTTAGGAATTTTAGAAGAAATTTCACTTGAATTGAATTATTGAAGATGATACAACTGTTATTTATACTAGTTTACATCAAGATTTCTAACTGAATAGCATAACAAACTATCTAACAGAAATAACAACTAACAGACATGACTCAGCTGATAAACACCTATCAGCTGATACAACTGAAACTACAAGCTATCAGCTGATGCTACTCGACCTATCAGCTGATGCTTATTAAAGTCACACCTATCAGCTGATGACCAACCTATCAGCTGACGACCTATCAGCTGATGAACATTCTTAACAGTGTATTTTTATTTTACGTAACACATTACTTATATATAAAAAAGCTAAAGCCAAACCATAATGTTGAAATCACCCATTTTCACCTATTGCTCAATCCGCCCAAGCCACCCATTTTTTCACCTTTATTTACTACTTTTTTTTCTCTCCCTTTTTTGGTTGCAGAGACAAGCAGAGAGGATTAAACATGACAGGGCTCAGGCAAGAAGAGGGGATGATGCTGAACCACTGGTTGAACCCGAGTCATTGGTTGCGGTTACTCAGTTCCAGGGTTCACGTCTTGCATCGGGTCCTTCTGCTTCACCATACCAACAGAAAGGATCAAGTAGTTCCCAAACACCTACGAAAAACGATTACCAAGTTAAGCATGCTACTAAGGATTTGTCTGCCCTTGAAATCAAGAGCAAACGCGTGATGCAATCTGATGATCGAAAAAGCGAAATTCGAGCTAAAAAAATTGCACGTTTGTCTTCTCTGGCTACTGTTGGGGCTGCTATAGTGGAAGCAGAAAGTAGTTTTGAAAAAGAAGTATATATTTCCTCTTTAACTAATAACCTCCGTTTTTCTTTAACCTTAGGAGTACCATATACTATCATGGAACATTGTTTTTCTTGGTACTTGTTTAGAACTAAGAATTAGCGGTGGCAGAATTGGCGGGTCAGAAGGGATGGTGATGGGTCAAAATGGACAACTTTTGTATGGGTAAAAAACGGGATGGATTGGGTCTTACAAAAGTGTAAACACTTTACTGTGTGTTCTTTTCTTGAGTTTTATGAATATTTTTTTTCCGAGAAGCGAGTTTTATGAATATTTAATGGCTTAGTTATGATGGAAAACTTAATTATTACAATAATAATCTAATCGTTTTAATAAAATGTTTCTAGGTTTTATGCATTTGATGCACTATAGGTAAAGTTTAGACCCGTTTGTCTACTGTCTAATAATTTAAATTTTAAAGTTTACCCATTTTGCCTGCTAGAGACATCGTATAACCTAGATCGACCCGATTACCAATATATGGGTGAAAGTTGTCACCTCTATTGAGAATGCATAGAACAATCTTTCCAATTTCACAATGGAGGTGGCAGAATGTTCTTTTTCCTATTCTATTTGGGATTTGGAGGGAGGAAAAAAAGGGTGGGGGGGGGGGGGGCTATAAGGCAATGTTTTGATGGGATGCCCTGCAAACACTTTTATTGTCCATTTCTTTTTTGAAGTTTTGTTAGTGTATCTAAGATGATTACATGAACCTTACTATTACAATGAAATAAAACGGCTTAGGTGGTTGTATGCATTTGAATACACCTTGATTCATTTCCTTCTTAGTTAAGCCTTTTATTTTACTGATTTGACCCTTTAAAGATAAACTATAACCCGAATTGACCCATTTTTTAGATGAATGGGTTGAAAAGCCAACACTTACATCATACTAACAAAAGATCATTCTTTTCATATTTACTATTTAGACCATATCCATATACCATCCTAGTGGGTCAACTCTTAAATTGTCGTGCTCTTTAGAATTTGTTATAGCATATTTAATATTTTTATAGCATTTAATATAGTCACATCTGGTGTTTTTTATAGGCACTCGAGAACAAAGAAGAATTAAAAGCAAAGTTGAAGGGGGTACTTCATGATAAATCTGATGCTTTCAACTCTGAGGAGCAGGAAGAAGACAAGGTTAGAGCTTGAATATAATTTACTACTCTTTCTTTTCTTTTTTGATTTTATTGTAAGTGGATAAGGTTATGACAGTTCACTATACATTTCATTTTCTTCAGGATGCTGTTTATATGATTATTTATATGTCAAATAATTTAAGTTTGACATTAATAATTTATAATTGTGAATGTGGCCTTATATGGTTTTTCTTTCATTTCTATGATCTGTTTAATGTGAAACCATAAACCACTAAAATAGATCTATAGTGTTCATGTAATTTAGAGGTGGAAAAATGGGCAGGTTGGGTGATGAGTCTAAACAGGTCAAATTTTTTTACGGGTAGGGATGGGTGGACCAATGACACGTTTTGTTCAAAACATTCGAGTATTGATAAACTTGTCAAATATAATTGGAAAAGTTTTTATTATTTCAATAATAATACATAGCTGTTGCCAGATTAAACTGGGCAGCCCTGGGTGGAAAGAAAGGTATTATGAAGAGAAGTTTTTGGCCAGAACCCCTGAGCAGCTTGACGCAATAAGAAGAGATGTTGTAAGCTTCTTGAGGTTTCTAAAACTGTCATTTAATAGCCATTTCATGATGCTAAATTGTTGAGAAATTTATTTTTTTAAAACTTATTAACCTCCGCTAACACCAAGATACCAATTTTTTTAATAAAAAATGATGTAATGAAATCTCTGATACAATTCTTTATAGGTTCTAAAATATACAGAAGGCCTATGTTGGGTGATGCACTATTACTATCAAGGTGTTTGTTCCTGGCAGTGGTAATTACTCGGTCTTGGATTTTAAAATTTTCACTTTTGGCATGGATAATTTTTAAATTGACATAATATCTTATTAAGTCTTTCTGTGGTGCATGCTTCTGTATATTCTGTCTCTTTGTATCTCCAACAGTGGAATATTATTATTATTATTATTATTATTATTACTACTACTACTATTGTTGTTGTTATTATTAATTTATTATTATTATTAATTAATTATTCTGTTTCAGGTTTTATCCTTACCATTATGCTCCATTTGCTTCTGATCTCAAGGATCTTGGTCAACTAAATATAAGCTTTGAGCTCGGTTTTCCGTTCAAACCATTCAATCAATTGCTAGGGGTCTTCCCTTCTGCAAGGTTTTGTTTTCTTTGCATTTGTTTGCATCAATTTTAAGTTGTTTATATACATTATGTATATATATATGTATACGCGTCTGTGTGTATTAATTTAGTTGGGAAAATTTTCAGTGCCCATGCACTTCCAGAGCAGTATAGAAAATTGATGACAGATCCAAACTCGCCTATTATCGATTTTTATCCCACAGGTATACTTGGTGTATAAAAGAAGCGCTGATGTTTCATGTTTGTGGATTAATTTTCTCCATTTTATTGGTTTATCAGATTTTGAAGTAGACATGAATGGCAAGCGGTTTGCGTGGCAGGTCTGCTCTTGTTGCTAGCTACTATTAGTAATTATATTTAGAGGTGGTAAGATGTATATCGGTTAACCGGGTCAAATGGGTTTCTAGTTAGATTAGGGGTTCTTTAATGAGTCAAAATGGGTCATGTCAGGTTGGTTGATGGACCAATTAATACTTTTCTGCACTTTTTTTTATCTTTATAAATTATTAATGTAGTGAATATGATTATGAAGAGAAGTCAAGCTATTTAGGAGCTTATAAGCATTTGAATATAATTTGGGCCACCGTTGACCTGATTGACCTTTATAACTTGTTCCAGTGTAGCCGCCTTTTAAAGTCTACACTATGACCCTGTGGAGATTAAATCTATAACCTAGATTTACCATTTTTTTAGTCTGATGTGCCAATTTTAACCCATTTACTTAAAATGGGGGTCAATTCTTGAATTTTAAAACTTACCTAACATTGATATGGGTTGAGCAGGTGAAATGGGGGTTGGGAGTCCTCCAAAGCATTATTCAAAATTTTCTCTTAAATCAATTATTATATTGTTTTAATAGTTTGGTTTTTATAATCATATTTATTGCATTAAGTATCTGTAAAATGGATAAAAATGTTGGCGGTTCAACCCTACCCGCTTGTTTTGACCCTCATTTTGAAAATTTACCCATTTGACATGTTATCCAACTCACTTATTTTGCCAGACCTTTAGTTTAAATAAATGTGTTGACAAGATTCTCTGTGTGCTGATTATTCTTAGGGTATTGCCAAGTTGCCTTTCATTGATGAAGCTCGTCTTCTTACAGAGGTGGAGAAAATCGAAAATACTTTAACGGTGGGTATGGTGACCAATTAATGTTTTTAACTTTTTTTTTGACGTTTAAATAGCACATTAAAGCTGCTATTTTCTAATTTTGATGATTTTGGTTCTTGAAGGAGGAAGAAACAAGAAGAAACAGCAGGATGTGTGATATGCTTTTTGTGGCTATTTCACATAAGCTATCTCCATACATAATGGCTCTCGATGACCGCACATTTAAACTTTCTGCAAAAGAGCGGGCTGAAGTCAAAGAAAAGATCGACCCTGAGGCAAGGTTTGTACTGTTAATCCCTAGAGGTGGTGATTTTAGCATGTTCACTTATGAATGGATCGGGTTGGATCAAGATATGTTTTCTAGAGGATCAAATGGGTAAAATTAGAAAAATAGGTTATAGGAAATAGGTCAAGCAGGCTAAAAGTCTCCCAAGGTCTTTTTCTTGCGTAAAACGTTCTAAATCATTTTGTTCCTAAAATTCCGAGTATTATTGAAGTTATATCGGTTTGTAATCTTAATTGACTCCCTAATTATTTATAACTAGCTAAATTTTTTCTGACAGTAACTGTTTTGGGTTGACTCAACCCTGAGTACAAAAAGTACCCATTTTGAACCACACCTGTTTCAACCGGTTACCTGACCCGCCAAATTTGCTACAACCTATATGTTGTTCTGCAACCGGTTACCTGACCCATTTTAATTAATTATTGTGACCGAAGTCTCATAACCAGTTTTTAGTAATCGAGCAATATGTATATTTAACTATGCCTGTTCGGCCAGAAATCAACTCATTTCTGATGTATTTTTGACTATTTGCAGTAGTGGAATGGATGGCTATATATGTTGTCCTTCAGGAGATCCCGGTCCTAGAATTTTCAGATCACCTATCGAAGGCATGGAAGATATTACAGACAATCGTGTCATGTAAATTTCAAAAAATCAATTGCAACACATTAAATTCCCAAATGTGTGTACTGGGTTTTTACTAACGTTATTTTACTGTTCTACCTTTCAGTTGTGCAATTTACCATCTTCCAGATCCGCATCAGCACCTAGCTCGTCTCCCTGCAGGGGTTGAAATACCAAAAAAGGTAAATAAATATCATCCTATGTGTTTCTATAGTGTAGAGACAATATTTTTATTCAAGAGGTGAAATTGGGTGGATCAGGTCAACTTGGAACTGTTTTCTCTATTCTTAAAAAAATTTGTGTTAAATAACTAATGTATTAAACATAATTATTATTTTTTAAAACCATATTAGTATAATCCTAATAGTCTAATTATTGAGAAACATCGATTTAGGAGGTTATTTTCTTTTGGTAACACATCCTAGGGTCCCTTAATATGACAATATGGAGGTGGTAACTGGTAAATCACTTAACCCATGTTTAAAGGGCATGTGCCTGGGTTTGAGCCATGTACGTCAACCATAGATCCCATGTCCCCAAGCGGATTGTTGGTTATATTCATAAAGAATATGATTTGGGGAAACTTTCCACTCTTTTGACCTTTTTTTAGTTTTGGCTAAATTTTATTACCAATTTGACTCGTGAGGGTTTGAAAATAATGCATATCGACGCATTCATAAGTAAACAAGCTTATATAGCACCTCTCGTACCAAAGGGCTTGTAGCCTAGTGGTATCAAGGTGTTGGAAGGTGTTCCGCATGGCCTATGGTTATGGGTTCAAGTCCCGCCGTGGACAAAAGGTGTAGATTTAGGACTAGATTAGTGTGTGTGTGTGTTCTGCTGATAAAGAAAAAGCACCTCTCGTAGTGGGTCAAATATGGGTAATCTTTTGTGATGTGTTAAAAAAGGCAACTGTCATTAGCGTTACCTTTTCTACACATGAGGGGTCTTTAGCAGAAAAGGTAACGCTAACCACAGTTATCATTAAGGACTAAACATGTAACGAAATATAAACCAGAGTGACTACCAACATAATTTTGAAAACTAAAGGACGAAAAGTGAAATTTTGAGCAAATAACAAGGACGAAATTCGTAATTTACTCTTATCATAAATATGACCACAAAAAACAACTATTGAAATAATGACCCAATGTTTTTGGTCAAAGCAATTAATGTGGTTTAAGTATGTTTTTGGGCAACTTCTAAACCACCTAACCCACTTTCTTTTTTATTTAAAGTTTTTAGTTTTACGGCTGTGCAGTTAATCTCGGCGAGATCTCGGTGATATCTCGGCCTTAGGAAAAATCTCGGTTGTAAATATCGGAACCGATATTCTCGCCGAGATTGGCCGAGATTGACCGATATTTAGCCGAGATTTGGCCGAGATTGGCCGAGATTTTCTTCTGTCCACTTTAATAGCCTATTTCTCAACGTTAAAACCTAATTAAAACACATTTCCCTTCCTTGTTTTGTTCTTGTACAAGCAACAAATAGAGGCCTTTTTCTTTTGACTTGGAGTTCTATGCTTTTTATTTAATTTTTTTATGATTTTGATTATATATACATATGTTCTACATAATATAAAAATCCGATATCCCACCGATATCTCACCGCGATAACCGCTATTTCAAATCTCGGTCCTTGACCGATATTTGATTTTTGACCGAGATAGGTCTTTAGCAGAAAAGGTAACGCTAACCACAGTTATCATTAAGGACCAAACATGTAACGAAATATAAACCAGAGTGACTACCAACATAATTTTGAAAACTAAAGGACGAAAAGTGAAATTTTGAGCAAATAACAGGGACGAAATTCGTAATTTACTCTATCATAAATATGACCACAAAAACAACTATAGAAATAATGACCCAATGTTTTTGGTCAAAGCAATTAATGTGGTTTAAGTATGTTTTTGGGCAACTTCTAAACCACCCAACCCACTTTCTTTTTTATTTAAAGTTTTTAGTTTTACGTATTTGGTCCATCATCAATAAAAAATAACACTAAGGGGGTGTTTGGTTGGAGGGAATTCTTGGGAATTCCCTGGAATTGGAATCCAATTCCTAGACATTCCTACGTTTGGTTCACATTTGAGGTATGGAATTGGAATTTGAAGATGGAAAACTTTCCCTTGTACAAAGGAATTCAAAATCCTTCCATTTTGCTATGGAATTCAAATTCCTTCGTGGAAGCAGCGAACGTGGCGACGGGCGAACTTCAAACGGCGAGCGGCGAAAAGCGACCGGCGACTGGCGAGCACGAACTTTGACCTGCGACCTTCGATTCCGACGAGGCTTCAATTTCGACGGCGACTTCGACCTTCTTCGACTTGCTTGCTTCGATTCTGACGACGGCGGCTCTGACTTGGGGCGACGATGTGGCTTCGATTCGACGATGGGGCTTCGATTCAACAGTGGCGACAATGTGGCTTCGATTCAACAGTGGCGACGATGTGGCTTCGATTCGACGATGGGGCTTCGATTCAACAGTGGCGACGATGTGGCTTCGATTCGACGATGGGGCTTCGATGGTGGCGGTGGTGAGCTTCGATGGTGGCGGTGGTGAGCTTCGATGGTGGCAGTGGTGAGCTTCGATGGTGGCTGTGGGCCGGTGGTGAGCTTCCAATTCGATGATGGCTGTTTTTATGGATGAATTCCAATTCCTTTTGTTCAGGTAACCAAACACAATGAACAAGGATTTAGATTCCAAATCCAAATCCCTCAAATTCCAATTCCTACCTACATTCCAATTCCCTCTGAAAACAATCCGTGAACCAAACGGCACCTAAGTAATTCATCACATAAATGGGTTGGGCCATAAAAGGGTTTTATATTCATTATTTCATTGTGGTAGAAGAGCTTTCCATGAGATATATAAAGAAAATACATGTTACACATAGATACCCTCTAGTAATAGTGTAGGTTAAATGTTACATTAGATATCCCTCTTAAGCTAAGCTTCGACCTTTAAAAGAGAAATCGAGGATTAAGTAGACCTATTCTGATGATACGCCGTTGGGGAGTAGGGATTCACACAATGTGAGGTAGAAGAATGGAATATATACCATGTTCATTAGGGTTGTGAGCAGAGCAGTACGTTTAGACTTGTCTATCGCAACAAAAAAAGAAGTGGATTGAAATTCAGTGAAGACGTCATTATCGAGACAAAATTTTGAACCGAAAGGATGTTTTTGGTGATTATCGGTATGTGATGGATGTACGAGTGTTAGGTCTAAAGCTTGATTGATAGGCCCTCTGTTTTGGTCTTCGACCAGTGGGTTTCAAATGTAACTGGATGTTGCGCTTTTGTTTTCATGTGCTACTTGTTTCATGTTTAATATTTTTGCCTATGAAATTGGGCTTATGAGATTTTTTTATTTAACGTAAATGGCTACTATACACACAAAATGGTTTATTATCATTTCATGAGAAATTATATGTGACAAACTTATATAACCATTACAATAGTGAAAATGACAAAAAAAATCTAAAGCATGAAAAGCCACAAGATTTTAGTATGGACAAATGTAGTTTGCTAATAGCTAATTCTAGAGTAAGGCTTGCAATTTCTGGCCCGACCCGAACCTAAAACGGGTCAAAAGCGGGTTGACACAAAACCGACACGAAAATAAACGGGTCGGGTTAGGGTCAACCTGACAACCCGAAACTGACCCGTTTAAGGGTAAAACTATAACAATGTTAAAATTTTCTTTAATACTTGAAATTTAAATTTTAAAAAGAAGATTTTGAATTCAAATAAGAGAGTGACATATTAGGGCAATAAAACCCGCCAAACAAAAGTACAAAACCCTTAAACGTTAAAAACTCAAAATAAACAATAAAAGATTTACAGTTAAAACAATAGTACGTTATTTTGGTACTTGTTATTTTCACTATATCATTTTGGTACTTTTACATTTGATTATTTGATTGGTGATACTTTAGTATTTTGTTCATAATTCTATTTAATGAATATTATTTATTGGTATTTGATAGAATAGTAATACATCATAGTTTTTATTATATTCATTTATTTATATAAGTGAATAAAAAAGTAAAATCAAAATTTGAATCAAACCGAAATAAATACCGAATTTGAAGTTCGAATACAATCGAAACGAACATTGATTTTTGAAGTTAGAATATAAACGAAAATCATTTTCGAAATTCTTACCTACAGTTGGAAAACATACATGAAATTTGAAATATTGATAAAGAAAATAGTAGTTGAAATGGAAAACCGTATTCGAAAATTATACTAAAAAACCGAAAAAATTCTCGTCGATGACATTTGGCCTAATGGGTTGACCCAAAGGTCGACACAAAAAACTAATACGACCCGAACCTGACACGAAAATAAATGGGTCGAAATTGGGTCGACACGAAACTGACCACCAAACCCGATAACACGAATTGACCCGAATTGACAGGCTTAATCTAGAGCATGACTTTATGTATTTTGGTAATGTGGTTTGATTTGGATTATTAACGGTTATATTTTTTTACTTTTATCTTAGAAATAATTCTGGTCTTGGTTCTAAAAGGCGTTAAGCTCCCTAAGGCGCCAAGGGTCTTAGAAGCCGAAGCGTTAAGTGAAAGCGCTCACTTTAAGCACACAAAGCACCCGAAAATCACAAAATAATACATAATATTTTTAAATTACCTAACTTCTACATATAGTCATATACTAGCTTATAAATACTAAAGAATGTTCAATATAGTCCATAATTAATTCATAGTCCTAAGAGACTAATTTTAGCCTTTGGATCAATGTCAATGGTCCAGATTAAATTTTAAAAATTTGGGCGGAGTGGCATTTCCGTAATTTTTCATAATTCACATGTGATTCTTTTACAATCACATGTGATTGTATATTGAATCACTTGTGATTGAATATTAAAATTTCAGGACTATGTTTTTTAAATGGACTTTATTGAACACAATGCTATAAATACTTAAACACCAAAGTGTGAATGAATATATTTGAAATTCAAAAGTGCTTAAACACCAAAATATATTTCTCAATTTACTTCTAAAGTTATAAATACTTAAATACTTACCATTAATCATACCATGATATCAATAACCAAAATTAGTCTTAAATAGTAAAATGCGTGATTTTTTTGAACAACATTTGCTTCGTGAATGCAAGAAGGAATATGGTGATCAACGATTCAAAAGTCGACTTTACCACTCCACTTGGATGACGATTCTTCATTTCCTAACCTAATCCCATTGTATAGAAACTAGCCCCTAATAATTTATAGCCCGCTAAAGGCCCAAACGCTATTAGGCACTGCTTTGCGCTTCACCTAAAGCGAGACCGAAGCTTGCGCTTTTCTCGCTTTATGTAATCGCAGTGCTTAGGTACAACTTAAGCGCTAACCCTCATTGCTTCACCGCTTAGTGCTTTAAGCGGCGCTTAAGCGCGCTTTTTAAACCAAGATTCTGGTTATACATATTTTTGTCATGTGCACACATAGTGATGACATCCATACAATGGTAGACCTAGGATTTTTCCAATAACCCCTAGTGGAGTATGTGGTGCAGGGGAGCAGTGTTTCCCTAGCATGAACTGAAAGTCACCCATAGCATGAAGTTTGGTGAATTTGGTAGGGAGTGCCTTGTAGTGATAGTGGATTTCAGACAATTGGAGTCTTCTAGAAGATCAAAAGCATAACAAGGTGTTTGACAGGCTCTCCAATGGTGACAAGGACATTGGTGTAGTCATGTGCTCAACTGAGACAGGCATTTGCAGTCTCATCGTCATTATCTCAATCTTGATGAGTTGTGTTTTCAGAGTGTACTTCCTAGCTGATGTATGAGGTGCATAGGTTCGTTCCAGGGAAACTGAAAGACCTGTTGCGGTCATGCCATGTGTATGCCGGAAAGATGATTCACAGGTAGTAGACATGATCAACGTGTGTACATATTGGATGTTATCCGACATCACATAGTTAGGATTGCCTTCTAAAGCCGAGGTAGAATTAGTTGATGTAAGATGTTGAGATGGACATGGATCGGTGCCATCCACGTGTCCCACCAAGTTGTTTGTGACGGGGAAGGGTTGGATCATTGCCTACCAATAACCGTAATTGGTTGGTGTAGGGTAAATGCAAACTGGTGTAAGTTGTGGGCAGCTTTGTCAGTTGCCATGCCCAAGAACACTGACATCATTGCCATGGTAGAGAAGATTTTTCTTGCTTTTTGGATCGATTCTAGGGTTTTCAGTGGCGGCAGGCAGTGGCCAGCGGTAGCAGATGGCGGTGTTGCCAAATTTATCGACTAAGGTTGGTTCGAATTGACTAGATATGTCAGTGGTAGCGGCAGTGAGATCATATGCACCGGCAAAAAGAGTGATATGACCGGAAAAGAAGATTTGGCGAGTGGCGACGGCTAAGGCTTAGTATGCAGGATGTATGTACTAGGATTTTGGCAACTTGACTTTGATACCATGTTGAATCATAAAGGTTTGCTTATTTATTGTGGTAAAAGAGGTTACAATACCATGCATAAATAGATTACTATGCTACACGTAGATACCCTGCAGTATTAGTAAATTACACGTAGGTACCATCTATTGCTGATGATGGACTGATGGTTATTTGGTACAATATTGCCATCCCTTACTAGACTTGACGAGTCGGAAAGGTATTGGAAGAGTAGATAGTGGTTATTCGAGGTCGATAAATTACTTTATTCGATAAAATTAGATTATTATTCAAAGAGGAAAAATTTGTAATTATATTTGACACACCATTTCATATAATGTAATAATTTTCATACAAGTGTTACATGGGATATCCAACCCGCTCTGCGTGCCCATTTTCCACCTTTATTCCTTTGTGTGCTGTAATTAGATTGTTACTAAAAGAGTGAATATTTTTGTTTATGCAGACGGTGATGTTGTCAGATTTGAAACCCGCACCTGCCTTATGGCATGAGGACAATGGGCGGAAACCCTGGAATGATGCAAGGTATACTTGGGTGGTTGGTTTTTTTTGTTGGCTATTCAACCCTCAATGGTCAATCTGGGTTATTGTTTATTGTGAACGGGTTAATCAGGTTGAAACCTCCCAAAGGTGTATTTTTAATGCTTACAGCCTCTTAAATCGTTCTTTTTTTAAATTATATATTAATTGTGATAACATAGTGTTCATATTCTTATTTAACGCATTAACTATTTTTTAAAGAATTTGACAAAAAAGTGTGTGGGCCAACCTGAACCCGTTCGGATTTGTCACCCGACCTTGCCAATTTTTCATTTCTTGTGGTGAAGATTAGATTTACTCATTTTTGGGCTTGCCGTTAAGAGATATTGGGCAAATTGCTATACATAAGACGCGTCTTCTGATTTGGAAACAGTAGAAAAATCGTTAATTATCTTCTCTTTTAAAGTGGTTTTAGCTTTTAGTAATGATTTTCAATGTCTAGTGGTCATATTCCAGTTGAACTAAAGTAACTCTGCTATTTATTGCAATTTGCTAAGAGAGATTCGAGTCTTTCTTTTTTTTATCTTGCTTTGTACTAGAATCATGCGAGTAACGAATGTGATTCAGGAATTCATCTTATCGGCATAATGGCCAAAATGATCACAAGAATCCCCCTGGATCTATTTCTGGGCAACGGTTGAGTGAGGCTGCCCATAGACTCGTTATCAACAGCTTACAAGTCAAAACCGACAGTCATCAAGAAAGTGACCCAAGTCCATCGTTTGCTTCTCGAGATAATAGAACAAATAATCAGCTGCCAGGTGTTGCTGGAAGAACCCTCAGGCACTCAAATTCTGGTGGCAGGGAGCATATCGACGACTCCTTGAATCATGGTCAACATGGTACAACTAACCCACAAACTGGGCGGCCACCTTTTAGTCGTGGTGGTGGTGGTAGATGGACACGTGGGCGTAACCGTCATCAGCCAGGTGGACATCATAATGGGCATGGATACCCTCCACACGTGACCGAAGGGGGTCCCAACACAAAAGCGACAGGTGGCGGTCATCCGCATCAGGCTTATGGGTACAACCACAGGGGCGATTCTTATGGCAAGGTGAACCATAATCAACAGCAGGGCAGAGTGTGGGTTCCCCGAGGGGGCCAAGGCGGGGGCAGAGGTAATACACATCCTAAAAACCCCCAAGCAGAATCAGTTGCAGCAGCAGAGGGATCAAAGTGGCGGCAGTCGAAAGGTAGAGGAGGCAGGAACCCGCTTTCATAACTTCATTTATGCAACACTGTTTCATGGTTCACCGACCCGTGTTGGAGTTGACATAGAAACATGGTGTGATACATGTGATTTTGGGGGTTCATATGGTCATACATTTGTTCATTTATGTTGTGTCATGTTTATGTTATAAGCACTAGCTGCTAACAGGTTTCTTTCACTTTGTTAGTATGTTATGCTTGTTTCTTTTTTACTGAGAAGAAACTATTTTTGTGAATTCTTAGTTTCTTACATATGTAGAATTATTTTACTTTCCAATATGTCTGAACTAGTGATTCTCAAGGATGTTTTTAGTTCTTTTTCTTTATTGAAATCTTTTAGAATTTTATATTTTAACAATTTTGACTTTTATATAGCCTTAATGCTATAATATATACTTTGCAGGTATTAAATTTAAGAAAATTCTGTGTTAATTTTTTTGTTAATTACACAAATGGTTCCAAATAACTTATAAAACCCGAATCTCTTCTATCCGTAATTAGTCCCAGCTCCAATGTAAAGACGGTTTTCGGTGCTGGTTATCCAGTTACAGAAGCGACCCCATAGGCTTTCGCTTTCGCGTCTCTCTAAAATTGTAGCTCCTTATAGAGTTTCTTCCTTTCCTTAGCTTAGCCACGGTTTTCAAATAAACCTTTCCCATAGACTATACACACATGTATATATAGGTAGATTTTTGAACAAATTAAGCCTAAACTTTCCCTCCAAATCCCCCATTTCCTTTTCTTTCTTAAATGAAACTCAAAAATACCTTTTAGGTAGATTTCCTTTTAAATTCTTTCCTTTCCACACAAAAAAAACTCAAGAACAGGGCCTACAAGTGTCTGTCTTCCCCTCTTCATTACTGTAAAAGTTAATTCTTCCCCCTCTCTAAATACACAATTTCATCTTCCATCTCAGTGATTTCAACCCTCTCTTTGGCTTTGATTCATCGATGCTTAAAGAATCTCCATTTTGATATGATTCATCGATACTAAATCTAGGGTTCAACCAACTTATAGACATTCATCAACGGCATGTATGTTTCAATGTGTGTGTTCTCACAGAGTATCCATCTTTTTTTTCCTCATCTACATTCAATTGCTAATGTGTTTTTTTTTATGAAATCTTTGATTCCCTCATCTTTGAAATCTAAAAGGTATAGTATACTGTTACAAGTATAAGGGTCAGTTTTGAAATTATTAATAGCTAAAGGAGCAAGTAGCAAATAGCATAGCAGTCCATGTGCGTTAGTTATGTATTTGAATCGCATGTGTGCTTCTCTACTGTAATTCTTCTATATGTAGCCTCGAGAGCATTATGAGATGATATGAAAAATTGAAAACCCTCTTCTACTCCCTAATTCTTCCATTATTTTCTTCTTTTCCTTGCTGATCAATTTACAGGATTATTCTTCAATTTAGTCCCACGAATTGGTTAGAACTCACTATTCACTAACATCAGCTGTGGTGATTGAGTTGTATCATTGGTATCAGAGCAATTCCTTCCTTGGATTTGCTCTTCGCTGCAACAATAGCAATTACACGATCGATGGCTCGGGGCAACGCAGGTCATGGACAGCCACCACCCACCAGTGAAGCTTCGGGAGTTAATAGTGGTGTCGATGATTCAAATTCAACTGGCCAACTTGAGGTATTGTTCCGAACTTTAGCTGAAGACTTTGGTGCTAGGATCGAAAATAGTAGTTTACAACAGGGAATGAGAATTGATGCTAACACTACAGCCATATCTGAAATCCACGATTATATATCTCGGTTATCTATGCAAATGTCTCAATTAATGGCTGAAATTAAGAAATCACCAAGTTCCCCTCAAACGTATCATGATAAGGAAGGATTCGTTTAGAATCCTGATCCGAAATTAGGAGAATTAATTGGAAACCCACATCAGTATTCTTCCTGGTTAACTAAGATTGAATTCCCTCGTTTTGACGGTGACGATTTGAAGCCATGGTTATATAAGGTGGAACAATTTTTTCAATTAGATCAAGTTAATGAGTCTGCCAAAGTTCCACTAGCTTCAATCCATATGGTAGGGAAGACCCTTAATTGGCACCAAGGTTATATGAAGAGTAGAAATCAAATTAAACCCCCTTGGACAGAGTATGTTAAGGAGTTACACAGCAGGTTTGGTGAACCATTTGATGACCCCATGGCTGAATTAATGGAGTTGAAGCAAACATCTTCGGTGAAAGAATATCATGATTCTTTTGATAGTATTATCAGCAGATTGAACCTATCACCAGAGAATGCTTTAAGTTGCTTCATTACGGGGTTAGATGAAGATATAAGGAACATGGTTAGAATGTTTAATCCTTCCACAATTCAACAAGCCCATTCCTTAGCCAAAATTCACGAGCTAAGTTTACAAAAACAGAAACCAAAGCCATTTATGAGAGGCCATTCTAACACTAACCTATCATGGGGAAATCAAAGGAAGCTGACTATGGATTCATCTATGGGAAAAACGAGTCAGGTCACTAATCCATTGCAAAAAACAACTGGCCTTCTTCCTAAACCCACCTTCCCTACACCTAAAACCCATTTCCAAACCAAAACTCTTACTCCTAAAGAAATGGATGAGAGGCGATCTAAGGGCCTTTGTTTCTTTTGTGATGAGAAGTACGTTTTTGGTCACAAGTGTAGCGGCAAAAGACCACAGTTATATCATCTACAACTTGAAGAAGAGGAGGATGAATTAGTTGAAGAAGAAGATTTTGGTGAGCAAGAAATTCAACCAACAGAACTGGTCCAAATTTCTGTTTGTGCTTTAGCTGGGGTAGTCAACTACCAAACTATTCGTGTTACGGGTCATGTTGGCACTAAAAGGGTTCAACTATTACTTGACACTGGAAGTACCCATAATTTCATGGATCTAAACTTAGCTAAGAAGCTGGGTTGCAAGATAATTCAAAAGAATTCGATGGCTGTTAGAGTTGCAGATGGTAAGAATGTAAGTTGCAAGTCAATGGTTAAAGGTTTTTCATGGAAAATGCAAGGGCTAGTATTCACTGCTGATTTATACTTAATGCCTTTGGGGGGATGTGATATAGTGTTGGGAGTTCAATGGTTCTCTTCTTTGGGGAAGGTATTATTTGATTTTAATAACCATTTGATCGAGTTCCAAATGCAAGGACAGCGTATAGTTCTGAAAGGGGCAGCCACTGTGGGTTTAAAAACAATTAGAGAAAAGCAATAACAGAAGGAAGTTCAATAAGTTGGAGAGTTGTCAATGATACAAGTGCTCGCAATGCATAAGGATACCATGCATGATGTTTTCCAGCTTCCGTCTAGCCCTACTCATGAAACACCTAACATTCCACCTGATATTCTGAACATAATTGACCGCTACAGGGCTGTGTGTGATGATCCGAAGGGATTACCTCCTTTTCGTTCAGGTTTTGATCACAAAATCTCACTTAAGGAAGGCACAAACCCAGTTAACCTTCGACCTTATCGATATCCTCTTCTTCAAAAGGATGCTATTGAACAATTAACACAAGAATTACTTGACCAAGGGGTGATTCAACCAAGCTGCAGTGCCTTTGCATCACCGGTAGTACTTGTAAAAAAGAAGGATGGAGGGTGGCGTATGTGTGTTGATTATCGATCCCTCAACAATTCAACAATTCCCGATCGATTTCCAATTCCATTGGTTGAAGAACTACTGGATGAACTCTATGGCACAAGGTATTTTTCGAAACTTGACTTGAAATCTGGTTATTACCAGATTCGAATGAAGCCTGAAGATGTGCATAAAACAGCCTTTAAAACCCATTGTGGACACTATGAATTTTTAGTTATGCCTTTTGGCTTAACTAATGCTCCATCCACATTCCAAAGCCTCATGAATCACATCTTTAAACCTCATTTAAGGAAATTTATTTTGGTATTCTTTGATGACATACTCATATACAGTCCTGATTGGCACTCACATTTGGAACATATAGCTGTCACCTTCTCTATTTTACAGCAATATTCATTGTTCATTAAGTTGAGCAAATGTGCTTTTGGTGTTACAAAAATTGAGTATTTGGGGCATGTTATATCTTCGGAAGGAGTGGCTACGGACCCTTCTAAAATTCGAGCTATAGTGGAGTGGCCAACACCGAAGAACATTAAACAACTTCGTGGGTTTTTGGGGTTAACCGGATACTATCGCCGGTTCATAAAAAATTATGGTACTTTGGCGAAACCATTGACACAATTACTTAAGAAAGATTCTTACGTATGGACAGAGGAAGCCGAGGACGCCTTTGTTCGGTTAAAATCTATCATGACTTCGCCTCCTGTGTTAGCTCTTCCAGATTTTAATTTTCCTTTTACTGTGGAAACAGATGCTTCGGGCCAAGGTATTGGTGCAGTGCTGATGCAAAGAGGCCATCCCATTTCTTTTATTAGCAAGGCTTTATCTCCTAAAAGCATGGCCCTTTCTACCTATGAACGTGAGTTGCTTGCAATTATTCATGCAGTGAAAAAATGGAACCAATATTTAGTGGGGAAACACTTTATCATCAAACAGATCAAGAAAGTCTTAAATACCTGTTAGACAACAAGTTATCTACTCCATTTCAGCAACGATGGCTCTCCAAGTTGCTTGGTTTGAGTTATGAAATTTGTTACAAGAAAGGTGGGGACAACCAAGTGGCTGATGCATTATCTCGTGTTTCGCATGGAGAGTTCTTTAATATCGTCGTCTCTACCCCGATTCACAGTTTCTGGAAGACATTAAACATAGCTGGGAGAAGGATCCGAAATTCAAAAAAATCATAGCTGATTTGCAAACTGAGCCAACATCTCATCCGAAGTATTCCTGGTTAATAACGAATTATGGAGGAAGAATAAGCTGGTTATTGGAGATTCTTCTGTTCTCAAGGGTAAAATTTTGAAGTGGATGCACGACTCATTTCAAGGTAGCCATTCTGGGGTAACGGTAACTACAAAAAGAATTTCAAGTCTGTTTTTTTGGCCAAAGCTTCGACAATCAGTCAGTTCTTACATTCGTAGTTGTGATGTCTGCCAAAAGTGCAAGGCAGATTTAGCAGCATCTCCGGGATTACTTCAGCCTTTACCCATTCCTCATTCTATTTGGGAAGATATTTCTATGGATTTTATCGAAGGTTTACCCACTTCTGATGGAAAAAATGTGATTTTGGTAGTCATTGACAGATTGAGCAAGTACGCTCACTTCCTTGCACTCAAACATCCATTTATTGCCTTCGATGTTGCCCAAGTGTTTCTCCATAATATCTATAAACTCCATGGGTTTCCTAAGTCAATTGTTTCAGATAGGGATAAAGTTTTTCTTAGTGCTTTTTGGAAGGAATTACTCGCACTCCATGGTATTGATCAGAACCTTTCCACTGCCTACCATCCAGTCTACTGGTCAATCAGAAGTTCTTAATCGATGTTTGGAGGGCTACCTTCATTGTATGTGTTTTTCGAAACCCACTGATTGGCACAAATGGCTTTTCTTGGCAGAATTTTGGTACAATACGAACTTTCACACAGCCATCCAGTGTACTCCCTATGAAGTTGTTTATGGTCAAGCACCTCCCTTACATCTTCCCTACTTACCGGGTGAAAGCAAAGTTGATGCAGTTGATCGAAGTCTCATTGCTAGGGAGCATACCATTCAGTTACTTAAAGACAATCTGTCCAAGGCTCAAAATCGTATGAAACAGTTAGCAGACACAAGGCGATCTGACAGAAAATTCGAAGTGGGAGATTGGGTATATCTGAAGCTACAACCATACAGGCAGACTTCAGTGGAATTTCGCACTAATCAAAAGCTTTCTGCTAAGTTTTATTGCCCTTTTCCGATAATTGCAAAGGTGGGCACAGTTGCTTACACTCTCCAACTTCCACCATCTGCCTCCATTCATCCTACTTTTCATGTGTCTCTTTTGAAGAAACATCATGGTCCTCTCACTTCTTCTTCAGATTTACCCAACACTCATGTTCATACTGATACAAACATTCCTGAAGCTGTTTTGGAAGTTCGTACAGTCAAGCGACAGAATCGGGCTCACATTGAATGGCTTATCAAGTGGTCCTTAGGCAATTTGGAGGATGCGACCTGGGAGTCTGCTGAATTGATTTCACAAAAATATCCTTCCTTTGATCCTTAGGGTCAAGGATCCTCTTGAGGGGAAGGTATTGTTACAAGTATAAGGGTCAGTTTTGAAATTATTAATAGCTAAAGGAGCAAGTAGCAAATAGCATAGCAGTCCATGTGCGTTAGTTACGTATTTGAATCGCATGTGTGCTTCTCTACTGTAATTCTTCTATATGTAGCCTCGAGAGCATTATGAGATGATATGAAAAATTGAAAACCCTCTTCTACTCCCCAATTCTTCCATTATTTTCTTCTTTTCCTTGCTGATCAAATTTACAGGATTATTCTTCAATTTAGTCCCACGAATTGGTTAGAACTCACTATTCGCTGATTAACGTCAGCTGTGGTGATTGAGTTGTATCATCTACATTCAATTGCTAATGTGTTTTTTTTATGAAATCTTTGATTCCCTCATCTTTGAAATCTAAAAGGTATAGTATACCTTAACAAACATCCACAACACATAGTTGATTTTATTTTGAATTGGGCAAGTACCTAGTTATTATATATAAAGTTTGGCAGTAAATCTATTAGATATGAGGATAAACGATCTTTGGTAAATAGTGAACGATGGGGTCTTATGCTTGGAGATGCATTGCACTGTAATTTGGGGTTCCTTTTTCATTTTCAGATTACGCACACGTGTTTGATATAATGTCTAAGTGAAATTCAAGGTAAGGTTTTGTACCGTTAATTACCCTGCTTTGTTTTATACCATTTATTGTTTACTCATTACAAGTAACTCATCCTCTCATGTAATTGTGGCTTGCTCTTTGATTAATTTTCTCTCCTAAACTTTCTCTTACCCTTAATCATAATTAATAATTTTATAAAAAAGGGTATTGTTGTAAAATGACCTTTTTTCTTGTCTTTCTCTCCTACCTGGGAACACAAACTTATTCCTTTTCTTTTCAACTTCTTTTCATTTCTTTCCAACTCCGGAACACGAAAAATCAAAATTATTATCTTTACTTTTCTCTTCTTTTCTCCCATTAGTTTTACTTTTGTAACATCCGAAAACCCGGCCTAGTAGTAGGCGGGCTAATGGTAAGTTAAAATGTGTTTAGTTATGCTACGTGATTAAACAAGTATTTGATATCGTATGTATTTATGGTTAAATAAGATTGAGTTTGGTATGAGGATTGTAGAAAATACCTCGATTGTATGTTGAGTAATTGGTTAAGTAATTATTGAGAATAATTAAATTAATTGGTTTAATCAAGTATATAAAGTGGTAAGTAAGTTTACTGATGAAAGGAAAAGGATTTTATGTATGTATGATATTATGTATGTGTGGATGTATGTGTGTGGGGTGATGACACCTCAAATTGAGGAGTACACGTGTGTGTGTATTTGTGTATCTGAAAACCATTTGTTTAATTTGAAAGAAAGAAGGAAAAGTGTGTGTGTGTGGGTGTGTGCTCTGGAAGAAAGAAGAACAATAAAGAAAAAGAAACAAACTTGAAATCCTAAAGTTGAAGAATTGTGATTTATAATTCAAATAGAAGGTGAGCTTATGATTATTACATGTTACTGATTACTTGGTTATGTTTATGATTGTGTTTTCATGTGTTTAAAGAGGAACACCATAGTTGGTTCATAAAGATGAAATGGGTTTTGATGAATTGTTGTTGTGTATGATTAAAATGATGTTTATGATGTTAAGTATACATGATATATGATATATATGAGTTTAGAATGAAGAACAATGATGTTGTTAATGTTTACAAAAAGAATTGGTGGCTGGAAATCCGAGAAAATGGAAGATATGATGCTGGGCGAAGAACGTCACGGCGCTACACTGAAGGTCACAGCGCGACCTTCATGTAAATCCGCAAGTTTGAGTCGGTTTGTGGAAATCCGAATGTTACAATCCTAATCCTCAAAATCCGACACTAGAAATCCGAAGAGCATGAAATCCGACACCCAAAATCCGGGAACGAAATCCGATACTCAAATCCGAGACTTGAAATCCGGATTCGAAATCCGACAGTGTCGCGGCGCGACACAAGGGTGTGTCACGGCGCGACGGGACCTGTTTCAGAAATGTTGTTCGTTTTGTTTGTGTTTCGTTTGGAAAGAGTTGTATTGTTAATTATATGATTAAATCAAGTTATTTACATGATTATAAGATATAAATATATGTTGAAAGATATATTTATATATTTGAGACTGATTCGGTTGTTGCTGTGTTTTCAGGCAAACCACAGACTCAGTGATATTAGACAACTGAGCACGCGAGATACGAGGACTGAGGTGAGTGGAAGTTTACTCACGGGTGGTTTTGTTGGTAACATTATGAATTGATTGATTGAAGGATTGTTTGAATGCAATGATTGCTTGTTGATTCAAATATGAGATATTTGATTGATAAGTTCGTTATGCGAAGATAGATTGATTGTCATGCCATGATAGACTGTTAAGTCTGCTATTTGTTAAATGAGAATTACATGTTCATATATGTTATATGTAAAAGAGTTTTGATTGTGTTTGTGACTGGAAGAGTATTTAGATTGTTTGAGAACCGACTTCTGTGTTATGGGTCGGAAGAGTTCAGCTTCTATGTAAGGGCTGGTTGGGGTCAGCTGCTGATGTAAGAGCTGGGCTCGCTTGCGGTTGGTTGAACAGTAGTAGCTCCTCTGTTGCATTTGTTGCTCAGAGGGGAGTTTTCTGTGCCAATCGGCAGGGAGCTATCGATAAACCTTTGCTTTGGCCAACTTTGGTTGTAGGTTCGGCACAACCGTCGGTCCTCGGGATGGAAGAGATTGTTGAATTGACGGATTGCTTGAGGATTGATGTTCAGAGGTTCCGTTGGGAACAGTGATTGTTATGTGCTTGTCTGTAGCTTCCATTCACTTAGCTTTGTGCTAACCCCCCACGGTTGATTGCTTTTTGCAGGTTTATGTGAGTAGCTGTTTAGCTTTGTTTGTGGAAAATGGAATTTGACCAATACTCTGATATTGTGTTTTGAGAATAGATGAGCCACATTTTATAATCTTTTGTAACACAAAAGAATGTTGTGAATTGTAAAAAGTACTTTGTACTTGTGGATGTTTATGTTAAATGAAATTAGAGAATTACTTCCGCAGCGTTTATAAAAAATGGTTTGAGTTTTACGGTGTTACAAGTTGGTATTAGAGCCTTGGTTTGGCGATGCAGGCACGGCTAGAGTGTTGCATTCCCAAATCTTGGCTCGTGTTGGGTCAAACTTTCCTTTGGGGGGGATTTAAAGTGAATTGGAATTGTTGTAGTTAGTATGTTATGTACTAACGATTTATCTAATGAGCTTGTGAGATGATGTGATTGTACAGATATGGCTGACAGAGATACCCCTGTTAACACTCCTGTGACCCAAGAAGTGGCTAAAACTACATCAGAGGATGTTCTGAAAGTAACAGGTCAAGTGGGAACTTCAGGTTTTGAATCTCGACTGGATCAGAGGGAATATATTTCCAAATTGGAGAATGAATTGTGAGAACTTAGAAATGCTATGGGCAATATGGAACGAGAGAGGATTATCCAGAATGAACGAATTCAGAATTCTATGTTTAATACAACTCAAGCTACAAATGTGCAAGTTACAGTTCCGTTTCCTCCAATATCACAAATAACCCAACCATCAAGCTTTCATCCTTTTATTACACAAGGAGCTTATCCTTTTGCGTATCCAGGATTTAAACCACCATGTACGTATAAGCAATTCTTGGATTGTAAGCCTTCAGAGTACTATGGCAGTACAGACCCTAATATAACTTTGAACTGGTTGCGAGAAATGGTAAAGGCTTTTGAAGCATGCAATTGTGAGGATGAACTGAGAGTTTGTTTTGCGACTCGTATGCTAAGAGGAGATGCGATGGTCTGGTGGGATTCTCTTACTGGTCATTCTCTAAACAACAACAAGACAGTGTGACATGGGATCAGTTTCAGGGGAAACTGTGTGAACAGTATTGTAATACTTTTGAGATAGTTCGTATCAAAAGAGAATTCATGGAGTTGCGTATGACTAAAGACATGACTGTGGATGAAGTTATCAAGCAATTTAACGAAAGATTGCGTTTTGTGAAGCAATGGGTACCTGATGAGGCGTCTAAGATACAACACTTTGTGGGAGCTTTGCTTCCTGAGTATCGAAGTACTACCAGATGGGCTAGTACACTGTCGCAGGCATTTACCTTGGCCAAGTCGGCTGAAGATGATTTGAAGGCTAGAGATAGAACGAATAGAGATGAGATATCTCAGCAGAAATTTCGATTAATATAATGTTGAAAAGCAAAGAGGGCAGGGTAGTCAGAGTAAAAGAAATTTGAAACGTAGACCTGCATTTGAAGTACCTAATCAACGAGTGTCACGGTGTGGAAAGTGTAAGTCTCACCACACAGGACCATGTACGATTCAGACTATGCGGTGTCTGACTTGTGGGCAGTTTGGCCATGAAATGAAAGAGTGTCGTTTCTCGCGAAAGGTATGTTGGATCTGTTTTGAGGAAGATCATCGAGCAAGAGATTGTAAAGTTAGCAAGGAATTAGAGTCTGGGTCAGGAGCTGTTGCAGGTGGGGGATCCTCGTCAGCAAGTGGGCAAAAGAGAAATAACCCGTCTGAGCAAGAGGATAGAAATTTAAACATGATGGTTGATGATATTGCCACTACTGATGATGTAACGGGTATGTTTTGAAAACCTTTATATTTGTGCGTATGTTTCTTAACTTTAGAGTAAAATGAGAATGTATGATGTTTATGTGTGCTAAGTGTGTTTGATTGATTCTAAAGAGTATGATTATTTAGAAAGTTGAGATATTTGAATGTAAAACGGTTTGATGCGTATGGTAGTAAGTAAATATGACGGTAAATGATGAAATACATGATATGACATGAATTGGGTATGAAGTACCCTAGAATGATGTTTGTAGATGTGTAGAATTGTATGCTAAGTTATGTGTTGCAAGAGTTGTTTTGCCTTCTGTGTTTATATATGCTTATATGTATATGTATGTGTTTGTTCAAAGAAGGAGGAAAATGGATAAGTTAACGAAGTTTAGAAGGTTTTGTGATGATCAAGAGATAGTATGATAACGATATAGCTGAGATTACAGGATTATTGGTAAAGCTAACGATTGAAGAGAATCTGTGATATCGATTAATGAACTTGAGGAGATCAATGATTCGTTGAGATACTGCATTTGTTGGATTGATGTAAAAGCTACTATGTTATAAAATGGAGGAATAATCTATGTCTTGTGACAACCGAAGATTCTTGAGAGGAATAATTTAATCTATGCCCTTGGAATTGCAGCAGATGCGTTTGTAGTGATAATATGTAGATATTGATTATAAAGAATGACATGTGACAGAGATGATTGTCAATTAAATAACTTGGTAATTTCTCCCCTTCGTAAGTTAAAACTGTAACTTACGATTTCTGATTTATAACTAAGTAGTTATAAATTCGTTCTCTCAAGTGTGGTTGCATTACTTCTCGGATTATAGGCCCTCACAAGTGTGACCCTTGAGTGCTCTATGGTGTTGGACGTGGCATCTGGGTTCGCTAACTATGCACCCAAAACTAACAAATCCTACATCTTAAAGTGCAACTATAATTAGTGTTGTGTGATTCGCAAATGTAAAAGAGTATACGATGGTTTAAATAAGGGATGTTGATACTTATAATTACATAATTAAAGAGAGTGTCTTATTATGGTGTTATATGTTATAAATACATATCTATATGCGTTATGAGTACGCATGGGTAACTGTGAAGAGTGGTATCTCTATGAGATACATATCAGAGTATTAAATATAAAAGTAATTGTATGTGTATGTGTAAATACAAACATGATGTAACACGCTGGACTCTGGCCTAGTAGGACACGTGCTGTGATATGTGTATTAATTGTTTATTTAGTATCTGCTATTTGTTTAGAGAATTATTAATTTAATTTACAGCCACGAGGTTAAAAATGAAAAATATATATTTTATATTTTTATGTGTTTTCTTGTTTATTTAGATTCGTTTTTAGATAAGAGTCAGGAATAATACCTCGTTGGGTAATAATTAATTGAGTAGGCTGCTTGATTAATTAACGTAAGTTAGAAAGCAGATAGGTGCACTGTGTGTGTTTGGGTCTTGAGTCATAAGCCAGCCTCTAGACACCTCCTCCTTGTCATTCTTATGTTTATCTCTTTAAGTGTTCATGCTTTGCTTTGAAGAATCCTTTGGAGGCAGCCTATAACTCATCGATTTCTTGCTTAATTGGTGTTGGTTATTGCTATAATTGAATCTTAGTTGTGTTCTTGAATCAATCTTGACATAGATATGTATTTCTTGTTCCAAGTTAGGGTTTTTGATTTTGGGTAATTGATTAATAGATGGAATTGATGTTAGTTATGAATTTGGTATTAAGTTTATGTGGTTATAATACTGATTCCATGTTCAAATTGTATGATTTTATGGATTAAAGCTTAGAACTTCATTGTTGGAGGTTGAGGTTGAAGACGATAATGGGTTTTGAGGATTTGATGACTTGAATGTGTTTGTAATTATGGTTTATGTGTTATTTGAACTTGGTAACAATATACAACAACTGCAAATTGATTTCTTGGAAATTTTGGTTGAGTTTTAGGGTGTTTGAACATGCTGGAATAGGGCAGTTGCAATAACTGTTGGCTGTTGTTCGACCCTGTACACGTCACGTCCAAGGAAGGGAACGGGACGCATTCCTTGTTGACAGAAATTATTTTGTTTGTTTTTCTGCATTATTCAGTTGTATTATGTTCTAATTGTTTAAACTTAGTTCTAACATGATTCAAATTGTACTTAGGTTAGTTTGATGTTGGATAGCATATATGGATCATTATTGGGATAAATGCTTACTTGAAATCATGAAATGGTATTTAGTGGACTTGGTGCATGTTTTGTTGCTTGCTACAGGTTTAGTATCATATAATATATATATATATATATATATATATAGACTATATGTAACTTGAACATGTCCTAAGTACTGGTTTTCATATGTGAAACGCATCAGGTTGGTTTTGACTAGTTTGGTGTTTAAACTTGATATTTTGGAAATGATTGAGAATTGATTACTAATTCTTGTTATCATGTATTCTCAAGAGGGGAGAAGACTCACTGAAATAAGACTACTGAGTTAGTGATTGGAAATCCAAGGTGAGTGGACGTTTAACTCAGGGATGGTTATTAGTTATAATGGTTATGTTTGCAACTGTTTATTGATTGATGCATGGATAGACTTCTTGTCTGGTGATTGATTAACTGGTTATGTGTTAATTAATCGTTGCGTCAGTCATATGAGCACATGGATAGATGGGAAGTCAGCTTGGCTGGGCTATAGGCCAGGTTTGTTTGCTATCGGCTAATCAGTATTTGGATCTTTTGATGCATTCGTTGCAACTTAAAGGTAATACTGTGTGAGAATAGCAAATGAACTATCGGTAAACCTTCGCTTTGGCCGGCATTGGTTGCAGGTTCTGTAGAACTTCCGGTCTTCTCGGTTGCTTGTTTATTGTTGTATCTTTCGGTTATGATTGATGCTGTTTGTTGGTTTAACTTTCATTCACTTGGCTTTGTGCTAATCGCACTCCTTCCCTTCCATTTTACAGGTTTTGGTAAGTTAGCGGTTTAGCTGAGAAGTTGGTGTTGCCCGGAGAATAATTGACCGCCACTCTAATATATCTTTGATGAGCCGTTGGTTTTTGTAACACTACTTTGATACAGATGTTTTGAAACAGTTTAACCCTAGTTTATTTATTTATTTTGTAAACATATATGTATATATTTAATCTATCGCTTCCGTAGCATTTTAAAAAAAATATGGGTTGAAATTGTGGTGTTACACATGAGAGAGTACGATAGACTATGTCTATGTACCAAATATATATAGATATGCGTATATATATTCATTAAAAGGAGAAAAGTGAAATGAAATGAACGGAAGATAAATGGGTAATGTTAAAAAGTGTAAATATGTGATTATATATATATATATATATATGTGTGTGTGTGTGTGTGTGTGTGTGCGCGTGCGCGCGCTTTGTAACGTCCCAAATTTTTTTTAAATATAAGTAAATGTAATGATGCATTCAACGGTAACGATTCAACAAAAGTCTTACGAGGTCCCGCGCCCGGGAATACCCGTCATCAAGTAATCTTAAGTAACATTACAAATATTGTTCTGACAAAACATGTGAATAAATTAAACAGCGGAAATGGTTGAATAAATGATAAGCCGTCTTCAAGCTGCTGGAGCCTTCCCACGATCCGGTCCTAAAAAGAATAAGTTCAACAACAGTAAGCATAAAGCTTAGCGAGCATTCTAACTTACACACCACACTAGGCATGTACATGTCACATCATAACACAAATCCATGATCACATATCATTACACATACTACCGATGCAGTGCACTGACGACGATTTCACACTTTGGGTCACAGTTGACAATCCAAGCCGTACCAAGGATTTCACACTATGTCTGACTGTGCCCGAGTTACGTTTTCACCACAATATAATGTAACCCTTCACTTCACATAAACACATCATTTAAGTCGTCACATAAAATATAACATACACATTTCACACGAATATCATGTATAAGTTAGGGTAACTCACCTAATCTGTAGCACAGACAAACGCAACAGATTTCACAGGCTGAAAGTTAACAATTCCAGTCGCAAGGACCTACAATACAGATATCTCCACCGATTAGCTTTGGGTATACTACAGACCCTTAGTCGGACCACACTAGGCCGGACCTAACACTGAAAGTCGCATGGCACCATTTCCCAGCTGAAAGTCGCATGGGCTTTCACTGAAAGTCGCATGGACTATTGAAAGTTGCATGGCACCCTCATCCTAGCTGAAAGTCGCATGGACTTGCTAACATGGTGCCCCATGCGGCATGGGCCTATACAAAGTCGCATGAGATAAGACATAAGTCGCATGAACCCTACATGTATACCCAAAGTCGCATGGCACACACTTATGCATCCAAAAGTCGCATGGTGTAACATTATCAATTACATGAGTCGCATGAAACAACCTGAAAATCGCATGGACCTCCCATGAAAGTCGCATGGACCTCCCATGAAAGTTGCATGAGACTTTCTGAAAGTCGCATGGGGCTTTCTGAAAGTCGCATGGACCTTCATCTTCCCTGTCAGTACGTTTTCTCAAAAACTCAGCCTTCATAACCAGAATCAAACTCACTCAAAACTTAACCAAATCACTTTATTTTTGTTTCAAAACATTTCTCCATTCATTTAAAAACATCTCATGAAGTATTAAAGCTCATAACTCAAATTCTTTTCTCTTGTTCTCCATAACCCCAAAACCCCAAAACCCAGGTGCTAAATCATGCTATTATCATTCAACCAAGCTAAACTTGATACTTACAACATCATAGTGAGGTAACATTACCTGACGATTCTTTTGCCAATTCCTTGAGTTTCCAGATGATTCTTGACTCATTTTTACCTTGTTTCTCGTGGGTTTTGCACACACAAACACACACTCCAGTTCTCTTCCAATGTAACAGTGTTTTGAAAAAGGTGTTGGAGGCTGTGCCCTAGCCACCCTTAAAGATACCTTTTAAAAAGGCCTTAAGCCCACCCTTGACTTAACAAGCCCAATAGATGCTTAGCCCAATTTAGATTATTTCCATAGTCCATTTGGCCAATCATATACATACATATTTAAACCCAATCAAACTTAACTACTCCATCATAAATTTCACAACTCAACACAATATTATTTTTCAACAAAATATTCTTTTATTTATTTTCGAAGTTCGGGTATTACACGCTTACACCATGATTAAACTGCATAAAAATTATTTATAATATCCTGGTCATTTATTTAAAAAATAAATTTAATTGCTCAATCTAGGCCATATATTTAAATTAAAATTAGAATTTCAATTAACTTTTGTTAGATTGACAACGTGCTATGCATAAATAATTCAATAAATCTATGTTTAAAAATTCACTTTCGATAAATAGTAATTTGTCGAGAAACTTTATTAAACAAATCGTGAAAAATTTATAAGATTTGTGCCATACTAATTTATAACATTTGAATTTCTTAATTCTTAGTTATCTCCGACAGAGACCTTAATATATCCTAAATCAATTATTGCATTCTAAAATATATTTAATCTACATGTCGGTATAAAAATACTTATATATAGTTCCATCAAGTGCCTACAAAAAGATATTTTTTTAACATTCTAATCAAAATAAAGAAGTAACATTTATCAATTTAACTCAAGGTTTTAAGAAGTTCACAATAACTTTGATATGGCTCAATAAGACTTAAGGATTTACTATGCCGTCCCAACATAATGCTAGGGGCGTCCAGTGGATTTTGGAGGCCCTGTGCAAAGTGAAAAAATGGGTTTTTTTTACTATACACATATAAGCAAAAATTCACTAATAATACGATATTTATTATATCAAAAACTAAAAAAAGAAGGATAGTAAAATAGTTTATCATATATAGTTATATGAATCGTGAAGTTTACCTAGCATTAGTGAAATCAAAGTTATGAATAAACTCTTCGTAATCAATACTCTCCCGGATATTATTCTCAATAGCTATTATTGCCAATCCATTAAGCATTTCTTGTGACATTTAGGATCGTAAGTAGAATTTCAACAATTTAAGTTTTGAGAAACTTTTTTCTACATATGCAACACTTACTGAAATAGTCAACAAAACACTATATGCAATAATTGCATCGGAAAAATAATCAACTTTTTTCGGGTATTCTAACACATCGTTAGGTCGGATAGTTTTTCAAGGTAAAAACGTGTTAAGCGGCTTCAAGCCTTCAATTCTATATAAAGTTTATTTGTAACAAGATTTGACCGTCCATCATACATAAGTGCGGATTCAAGACAACAACATGACTTAAGATCTTTGTCATGAAATTCCATCAACTTTTTAGACAAAAAACAAAATACATTTTCATACCTTTTGTATTGTTCAAATCTGTGTTTTAAAAGAAACACTAACTTGATCAACAATATATAAAAACTAATTAACTTTATAATTCTCATTAGCTGAAAATAAGACATCTTGATCACTTTGGTTCTCATCACATTGTTTTTTTCTACGAACCTGACGCATTTCAATGGCAAGTTCCTTAGCATCATCAATTGCCTTAGATAACGTTGTTTCTCCTAACTCTTTGAAGTATTCGATCAACATGTTCACTTCTTTAATATATTAATCAAAACATGGGCTTTCTAATTTTTTTTAAATCGTGGGCTTTTAAAAATTATTATATATATAAGTGGGCCCCCTTTGAAACGTGGGCTCTGTGTGACCGCACCTCTATCACTCCCTCAAAGACACCCGTGATAATGCAAGATTTGAGCATAAGATTTGGTGTACGCAAAGGTCAAGCTATATGCGCTTTTATATGGTATTAGTCGCTTTAAAATTATTGGGGTATATATATATTGTGATATATATGGAAAAGTTTAATCGAAAACTGTTTTTCGTACGAGAACTGTTTGTAGCATCATTAATGACTCATTAATAGGGGTATTTTGGTCATTTATATATTTACCTAGCTGTGAATTACGTCCGAGTGAACTGTCATTAATTCACGAGGCTTGATTTTTCCAAAATACCCATCATTAATGCTTCATTAACAAGCCATTAATGAGCTGCCAAAAGTTCTTAGCCACCGATTAATTTCAATCAAGGGCTAATATTAGTTATCGCAGTTCTCGTGCGAAAAATATTTCTCATTTGAACCCCCCCCTATATATATATATTATATAATATAATATATATAGGGGATGGTTCATTTGAGAACTATACTTATTACGAATACCACGAGAAATAATTTTAACCCTTGATTAATTTAAATCAATGGCCAATAAAAATGATGGCTTAATTAGTCATTAATGGCTTATTAATGACTTATTAATGGCTATTAATGATGCATTAACGAGGGTTATTTTGGAAAAATCAAGCCTCGCCATTTAATGACGGCTCACCCGGATGCAATTCATGGTTTGAAAAATATATAAAAGACCAAAATACCTCTATTAATGAGCATTAATGATGGTTAAAAATGGTACTTGTAATAAAGATGGTTTTCAAATAATCTTTTACCTATATATATATATATGTGGTGAGGATCCAATAGGAACGATCCTTAAAATAGGAACACTAGGAACACTGCATTTAGTCTATAAAATCACTGCATCCAACTTAAAATCATTGCATCTCGGCTACTACTACACGAAACATTATCAAGACCGGTTATTTTGATCATGGAGACCGGTTTTCAAACCGGTCCCTATTAGGGGAGGTCTTCATGGTTATTTTCATCATGGAGATTGGTTTTCAAACCGGTCCTTATTAGGAGATGTCTCTATGGAAGAACACATGGAGACCGGTTTTCAAACCGGTCTCTATAATAGACACATGGAGACTGGTTATAAGGAGGATCTGGTCCTTAAAAAAACATGAAGACATGTTACCAGTAGGAACCGGTCCCTTAAGAAAAACATGAAGACCGGTTATTAAATAAAATCCGGTCTCCATAAAAACTTTAGAGGACCGGTATTCTTGGCTTTTTAAAAAAAATAGTAATACAAAATATAACGCCACAAATTAACAAGAAATAAATGTTTACAATTCCACAAAATATCCTAAAAAATTGTAACTATATACATAAATTGTGCTAAATACAAAAGCGGTTTACATTTCATCATAATGGATCTAAATACAAATATGTGCTAAATACCCATTGGTGCTAAATACAAAAGCCGATTAATACCTCAAAATCTTAGTTTTTCCACACATATTGTTGAGATTTCTACACGAACACAAATATATATGTTAGCTTTCATATATAATCGATGTATAGATATTTTGTAACACCGCTTCTGATATCAGTTGCTTTAATGACAAAACAGATTTAGCCGCGGAAAATTTTTCTTTTTAAAACAACCAAACAGTTATTTACAATGTCATTCATTCAAAACATCCGGGTGTTACCTAGTTCAGGAACTGACCATACTATTTATTACATTACAACATAAATCTACAAGTGTTCCACGCACAAGGGGCAACAAATTCCCAAAAGTATCCCGCCTTGCAGGCCATCTAGTCTTTACCTGAAAAGGGAAATCATAGCATCATTAGCTACACTACCTAGTGAGTACACACAATCATAAGCATCAATAGATTAAGTCATGCGTCGTTCAGCTCCTTGTAATCTATGCACATTCGCATCGTTCCATCCTTCTTCTTTATAAATAACACAGGAGCTCCCTACGGCGAGGAACTCGATCGAATAAAACCTTTGTCAAGCAACTCCTGAATTTGAGTCATCATCTCTCTTATTTCAGAAGGAGCAAGACGATACGGAGAACGAGCCACGGGTGTAGCTCCTGGAATAAGCTCGATCTTAAATTCAACATCACGAATCGGAGGCAAACCCGGAAGTTCTTCAGGGAATACCTCAGGGTAGTCAGACACCACCCGAATATCACGAACTGGTTGCTTCTCCATCGTAGCATCAATAACGTATGCAAGATAAGAGTCACAACCTTTGGCAATCGACTTCTGAGCTTTAATCATGGAGACAATAGGAATATCAGAATCCCTTCGTTCTCCACGTGCAACAACATAAGATCCATCAGAAAGAGGGATCTTAATCATCTTTTTGGAACAGATAATCTCAGCATCACTCTTGCCGAACCAATCCATCCCGATTACGACATCAAATCCCGCAATGGGCATAACAAAGAAAGAAATAGGGATATTACTCCCGTCAATATAAATCACAGCTATTGGAACTTTCTCTGTAACAAAGACTACTTTGCCGTCAGCAACCTCTACTCTGAGCGGCTCAGTTAAAGAAACAACATGTAATTGCAATCTTCTACGACAAGCCACAAATACAAAGGATTAGGTAGCTCCAGAATCAAATAAAACACTAGCAGGGAGATAATTTATAAGAAAAGTACCCGTAACGACATCCCCTACTGCTTTGGCCTCATCCGCCGTCATCTGAAATGCCCTGCCTTTCGCGCGGGGTGCGTCATCTCTTCTTGGTCCTCTAGAAGAAGAAGACCCTTTAGCTCCAGCATTCTGCCTGTCTGGGCAGTCAGTCAACTTGTGCCCAGGCTTCTGGCACCTATAACACACATCCTCTTTAAAACAACACTCTGTCGTAGCGTGGCCCTTTTGTCCGCATCTCCAGCAACGTCTGGTAGAGTTAGAGCACTCACCAGAGTGGGAAGTTCGGCATAAAAAACACCAAGGAGAATTAGGCCTCGGCTTCTTGGAGGAATCTGTCTTCCCGCCTGCAGTGGATTGTCCTTTGGAAGGACCCGATTTATCAGACGGAACAAACTTCCTCTTTGACCCTGCACCGGCAGATTCGCCCTTGTAGTAAATGCGGTCACCTTCTAGTTGTCGGGCAATATCAAACGCCCGATCTAATTCCACAGCTGCCCTCACGTGCGGGCGAAACTCTAGTGGCAGAGTTGCCACAAACCGCCTTATCTTGGTGGTCTCGTCTGGGATCAAATGGGGAACGAACCGCATCTTATCAGTAAACGCGGTTATATGCTCTTCATTCGGCGTATCCACTTTCTTGAGATCGTTGAAATCTCCTTCCATCCTCTCTAGGTCATTCTCGATGCAATACTTCTTAAGCACCTTCTCAGAAAACTGCTCCCAAGTGAGAGCATTCAACACTTCCTTACGAACCGACGCTTTAACCGTATCCCACCAGAAGATGGCACGACCCTTTAACATTCGAATTGCGTATTTCACGCAATACTCTGGTTCGCATTCGCAAGATTCAAACACCTGCTCCATCTCCCGGAGCCACTGTATAGTCACTGTGGGGTTATCACTCCCCTGGAACGTTGGAGGATTGCAAGTTAAGAACTTCTTGTATGAACAAGTATTGCGTGGCTTGTTCAACGTTGCTTGCAACAAGAGCTCCTTCGTCACACGAAGCTCCTCCTCCAGTCGCCTTATAATAGCAGCCTGATCTGGCTCAGGTCTGCCTCCACCGACATTTTGCTGAGAACGTTCATCCTCAGCCTGATGAGGCATATGCGAAGCCTCATCTTCTAGCTCTTTAATTGCTTGCTCAGGATGGCCACGTTCGGCAGACATATTTCTAGACTTCACATAACAGAGAAAGAGCAATTAATACTCAATCTCACTATCTTAACTTAACAAGCAATTCATCGTATAATGCTAGCATGCACATAATTCTCACTCAATCTCCCTTTCTAGGAACACTTCTTTATGGTCGGGCCCGAGCTTGAGATCGAATACTCTTACGAGTATCCAATTCACTCAAACTTAGGCTCTGATACCTAATTGTACCACCGCTTCTGATATCAGTTGCTTTAATGACAAAACAGATTTAGCAGCGGAAAAATTTTCTTTTTAAAACAACCAAACAGTTATTTACAATGTCATTCATTCAAAACATCCGGGTGTTACCTAGTTCAGGAACCGAACATACTATTGATTACATTACAACATAAATCTACAAGTGTTCCACGCACAAGGGGCAACAAATTCCCAAAAGTATCCCGCCTCGCAGGCCATCTAGTCTTTACCTGAAAAGGGAAATCATAGCATCATTACCTACACTATCTAGTGAGTACACACAATCATAAGCATCAATAGATTAAGTCATGCGTCATATCATAAACAATCATTGCTAGCTTAGCACATAGCGGTGTGCTGACAAGATCGGTAAGAATCGTGTCTTGCAGGGAAATCACTCCCGCTCAACAACTAAGACCGGGGGATCAGACACGACCAATCCGCGCTTGTGAGGGAGCACAAGGCAGTCCACCGAGCATCGTTCACAGAGCCAAAGGTTCCATAGGTAATCCGGCTACAACCGGCCGATTACCACTCACGTTAAGGCACGGTGGTTCTGCAGAACCTATGATCCAGGATGCCTCCTGAATCCCCGTGAAATCCCAAAGGATTCAGCTACAACCGGCTGACCTTAACCTTGCTTCTGATAGTCTGTAGACAATTCACATACACATATACGTACATTTGATCCCATAGGGATCCGACATCTTTCGAACAGTCATTCATGCATAACATCATAAATTAACTAAGTGGTTCCAAACTAGACCCACTGGCATGCTCCTGACACGTATACTAACATCTTACAAGTCATAAACATACCTCTTTGAGCGTACCTGCATAAGCAAGTTAGTCATACATAGTCATCTATCAGGCAAGCCTTACTCTACTGAGTCTCATGAAAGTAAGCCTTACTCTACTGAGTCTCATGAAAGTAGGCACTCACCTGACTAGCTCACAACGTTCATTCACTAAAGCTGGTTCAGCTGACACGTTCACCTAAAACATCCGGAAATCGCGTTAAGTGTTTGCATGTATAAGGTTTTATCTTAAAACTGAACTTTTCTTAAATTCACCCAACGCGCCGCGTCCAAGCACCGAACGCGTCGCGTCGCGTTACAACTATGCGACAGTCACCTGACTGGACTATGAAAGTCGCATGGCCCGTTCCTTCATCCATGCGACAGTCGCATGAACCTAGGTGACAGTCGCATGGCCAGCTTCTCCACCCATGCGACAGTCACTTGAACAAACCCAAAAGTCGCATGAACTTGAAACACTGCTTATCAGAAAGTCGCATGCAATGAAACAGCTATTCACTAGAAAGTCGCATGGCACCATGCAAGAGTCGCATGGCTTCATGCGATAGTCACACCAACCATGCGACAGTCGCATGGCATAGGTCGCATGACCCATGCGACTGTCAGCTGGCAATTACGTGACTTGTCTGGTTCATTTCTTTGATCACTTGCAGATCAAACCAGAATCTTAAACTTGTTGTTTTTACTTCCAAAACACTTTTAAACTTCAAACAAGACTTATACAAGCTTCATAAAATCATCAAATCCAAACAAAACACCATATCAACCAAAACCCACTTGAGAAGCAAGCTTCATGTTCTTTAATGGTGTTCTTGAATGAACTTGAAGTTTTGCCATGATTCAAACACAAAACTAATACAAAACATGTCTAGATTCTACTACAAACACATGCTCACCTTACTTGAATCCAAAGATTCAAACTTCAATCTCTTCTTCTTCAAAACTCACGAGAGCAGAGAGAGCAAGTGTGTGTGTTTGTATGTGTTTTCAAGTTTTTGCTATATTTGACTTTAAGAGTCAAATAACACAACTCTATACATATATATATCATTCTTATCCAAAAGCAAACCGCCTCTTGATAAATATCTATATATATATATATATTTCTTTTTCTTTTACTTCTTATCCTCTTCTACTTACTAGTATATATATATATATATATATATATATATATATACTTAACATACATACAAATAACAGATATACATATATTAACTTAATCTTCATTAATTTCAACAAGATCTTACAAAATATTTTCCTATTACATCAATCGTACACGCGTACGTACTATTTACAACTAGGCCCAGGTTGAGGATGTTACATATTTATCATGGACATATCTATTAGCATTCATATATACTTACATAAAGTTTTACTTTACCTTACGTGATCAAATTTGACACATTTGGTGCCATATAGTAACGATATCACGTAGTTATTTTTGAGAAAATGGACGGCGGTTCCACGGTACCTACGTAAATAATAAGTATCTCAATTTTTTTTAAAAAATAAATAGGATAGTTTTCCCAAAAAAACATGCAAAATGATGGTAAAATTAAACATGTAATAAGTACTTACCATATGTGGAAAATTCATATGATTCCATGTCACAAATTCATACATCCACCGCATCACATAATATCCACATTCGCAAAATTCTTTTTGTTGATTACACAAAATTTTTATATCACAAGTACACATGTTAATAATGCAAAACACATGTTAATTCTGCAAAGAGACTCTACTACTTCCAAATCATAAGAAGTGTCCCTACATATAACAGTTTGGTGTTGAACAAAATGTTGAACTTTCTTCGAGACAAATTCGGGTGTGGATCATCATCATCAACAAGAGTGGCATGCCAATCTCGTTCTATCTAAACCCTTTATTTCTCTTTTAAACAATTTGGTCATTTGCCCGGTTTGGGCTTTAACATTTGTGTGTTGGGTTTTATGCTGGACCCAAAGACAATATTCGGTTTGGCATGATCTTTTAAGTACCATGAATGTTTTTAATATCCTTGATTTGGATGCATGCATAGTTTGATATGAATTACTATGATTGTAGATTGATAACAAGAAAATTTGAAAAAAATTACGAAAACAATGGTCACGGTCGATCGTGACTATGCAACCATGACTGTGACCATAACTTGACCTCAGTGGTCGCAACCGTGGTGAAGCATGGTTGACCGTGATGACAACCAATTTTAAATAAAACTCATCTTTTGTCCTGTAACTACAAAATACATGTTGCTCCTATTACGATATTTATGTGCAAAACAATGATCATTTAACATGTACACAAATACTTGGATGGATGAAGTGCCATTTGGTTAAATACATGATGTGTATCTCTTTCTCCCAACATTGAAGCATTGGATAATTATTGAATAACCAACAATCAAGTGGTTATTCAGATGAGAAATCCAAATATATACATATTGCTACTAACCCTAATTCCTAAAAATTGGAGAATTTTTTTTTTGATAAGAATTGTAGGAAAACATCCAATCAAATGCCAAAGATCAAATCTTGAAGACAAGGCATATTTGAGGGGAAGTATTATTTAAGGGGGAGTCGTTCTTTGAAAAATATATAAGGAGACTAGCACAACAAGAAAAGGATTTGGAAACCTTTTATATTAGAAAATTCATTTTCAAAAGTCTCCTTACCATTTTTCTACACTACTCCAACAAATTTTATGACAAAAGAAAGAAAAATTCATCGGTTACAAAATTTGATACATCAAAGGATTTAAAAAATATAGGGGGAAGCAAAATTTGAAAAATTAAGAGGGAGCAAAATTAAATGAAAATAGGGGGAGCAACACTTGAAGACTTAAGGGGAGCAAAACTTAACACTTATAGGGGGAGCATCGCTAGACTACTGAATGGGAGAAAACACCCACTTTTTTAATGATGTTAAAGGGGGAGATAAATACAAGATTGAACAAGATAAATTGGAGGAGGTATAACCTTTTAAAGAGTCAATAATTGCCAAAGATTTGAAGTTACAAATTTAATATCGTTGACCAAGATGAAAGTGATTCAAGATAAACACTTCAAAGTTAAGAATGATGAAGCAAAAGCGGAACGCCACAAAAGGTCAAATTTTTAATCACATATTTATTTTTTCATAACATATTATGGAATTTTTAACTTGGATTATATTAAAACTGTCATCATCAAAAAAGGGAAATTGTTAGTGCAATATAAGAATAAACATTTATTTAAATGTTTTGATGACACAATTTTATATTTACTTAAATTTAAATATATTACAAAAATCGATGTTAATATGAAAATAATAAGTTTGGCAAAATAAATAATTAAATATAAATTTGCATTGATCACAACGAAAATATTACGAGAGGATTAAAAGGAAATCACGTACGCAAATTTTACAAGTGTCAAATATATACGATACCCATTTAGTAAAAACGATTATTGAACAAACTATATTAAACATATAGAAATCGATTTTTTACTCAAATGTATTTTCATATTTTATAAATCAATTCCACATGCTCAAAAGTTATATATATATATATATATATTGGGAATTGTGAATTTATAAAATATATTGCCACAAGCGGACGAAAAATATTTTGGAGACAATTTCTACAAAACATGAAAATACATTTATTGTGTACAAATAAGATACTTTGAAGAGGTATTATTATATGGGCAAATTGCATAAAAATACAACAAACTATGCTAATATTGCCATTGTATGCAACCAACTTTATTTTGTACCTAAAAATATACACAACTTGCAAATTTGGTTCATTGTATGCAACTCACCTATGACAATAGGTAACTTACCGGTAACATGAAATAAAATAAAAGAACTTTGATATTTAAAAATACAAAAAACTTTTAAATTTTGTTCATCGTATACATCGATAACCAGTAACCTAATAATCAGGTTACTAATTATATATAATGAACAAAATTTGTAAGTTGTATGTATTTTTAGGTACAAAATATAAAGTTAATTGCATACAATGATAAAATTGGCAAAGTTTTCTATATTTTCGCGCATTTTATGCTTATTATTTTGGGTATTATAAGTGTGTATTATAGAGATGAGATAAAAAAAATACTTTTCTTGATCATTGTACCCACAAAAGTACAAGTGACTTTTGTGATGTCACAATCTCAATCACACAATATGATTCAAGAGATTTTCTTGATTATTGTGCCAAAATATGTAAGTGTATAAGTACACAATAAAATATTATTTTAATTAGTATTATACTAGCTTCATGAGAAAATTTTGAAGATTTGTTAGTCTCTAACGTTAACAATTTAAAACTGGCAAAGAAGTTGTGTGGGTGACTCACGGTCGCAGGCCGGCCACGGTCGACCTTGAGTTGCGACCGTACGGATTGATTAAAGGTCTCGGTCCATTGATTAAAGGTCTCGGTCGCGGTGATTGATTTGATTATAAACATGGTTTAGGTGATCTAAGATTGATTAAAGGTCTCGGTCCTTACAACGCCTCGACAAAGAAGAAATCATGGTATAACCTCACCATATATGGATTAATTTATGAAAATATATTCTCACAATTACATGGAAGATGGAAGGTACTAGCTTGATAGTTCTTCGATGATTTGGAAAAGAAATTTTGAGGAATCGACCTCTTTCTCCTCTTGGTATAGTTAACATACATACCTTGAAGCTAGATTATGTGAAAAAGTCTTTGAATTCATCTTCAATTTGAGAAGAATTCTCTTCTCCATGCTGCTCCCTCTTCTATCTCAAGTGTTCAAGAGAACACTACACACACACAAAATTGACCGGCCAAAAGTCCGAGCCTCCATATATATATATATATATATATATAGGGTGAGGTTATACATAAAACCTTGCTTATTTATAGAACCTAAAGAACAAACCTGATGATGTCACTTGATATTAAGAATAAGGGCAAAAGTGAAAAAAGAATTACAAATTAATACCCAAGCCCCTCTCCCCCATTCAACCTCCAAACTTTCATTTAAAAAAAAATCCTACTAAACAATCAAATGGTCATAATATATTCATGTTCAATTTAGCAAAAAAAAATATACTATTAGATTCAATTTTTTTATCCTCTTTAAATCAAGACCAAGATTGAAATGTTTTCAAATTTTTTTTACGAAATGCAAACTGTTTGACGAAAACGCAAATTGTTTGACGAAAATGTAAATGCCGCCGAAAATTAAAAAAAGAACAATAACAAAAATGAAAATCATTTGACAAAAATGCAAAATGCAAATGCAACCGACATAAAAAAGATAACAAAAATGCAAATAACCAAAAATGTAAATAATATTAAGTCATTAACATGCAAATAACCCAATGATTTACATTTTGGTTATCATTTTGCATTTTCGGGAGGTTAAAGTAACATCCTCAACTTGGGCCTAGTTGTAAATTGTACGTACGCGTATGTAGTTAATGTAATAGACGAGTGTTGTATTTGTATCTACTTGTTAAATGAATAAATGTATGTTAAGTTTTAATGTATGTGTATTTGTGTATTAACTATGTGTGTATACTGAATATAAATTATATATATGTAATTAATTAGTTAATTAAGAAAAGAAAAGGAAAAGAAAAAGAAAAGAAAATATAGATATTTGTAACCGCCTCTGGATAATATTTATATGTTGTGTAAGTGTGTTATTTGACTCACAAAGTCAAATATTGTAAAACTCTAAAACACAAACACACTTCTCTCTGCTCTCGTAAGTTTTGAACAAGATTTCTTAAAGTGTGAAGATTTGAAGCTCTAGACTTGAAAAGAAGGTTAGCATGATCCTTATATTGAAGTTTAAGTAGGATTACACATGTAATATGTTAGATACATGGGTGTTTATAGGCTGGAAGTTGTGTTGGAGTTGAAAACTCCATGGATGAACATGAAGCTTACTTTATAACTGGGTTTCTCATGTTTTGATGTTTTTAAAAGGTGTTAAGATGTTCATGAGATTCATATAGGTGGTATATGAAGTTCTAAGATGTTTTAGAAGTGAAAACTAACATAATTGAAATCTGGGTTTTTGAATATATTGAGTAAATGTCGGATGAATGATGAACAAGATGATGATGAAATGCACGTTGTCACACGACGCGACGCGTCGAAGAGGGGGACGCGACGCGTTCCCGTGTGTGTCGTGCGACTTTCACTTTCATCCGACTCTTGCTTGGTCCGACTTTCATGGTCCGAAAGTCGCATGAGCCATCGGACTTTCCCATGGGTCATCCGAATTTCGCATGTATGATCCGACTTTTAAAGTTGATCCGAAGGTCGCATGAAATCTACACGACGCGACGCGTCCGACCCTTGGACGCGACGCGTTGGGTGAAAAGCAAAGATGTCCATTTTAAAAAGCTAAGCAAACCTAAGGCACATGTTGTGCTGTAAATTTTAAGATTCTTGTAAGGTGTCTATGAGACTTAGTTGGTTCTTGAATGTGTTTTGTGATAGAACCTTATACGTGCAAACGCTTAACGCGATTGCCGATGTTTTAGGTGAACGTGTCAGCTGAACCAGCATTAAGTTAACAAACGAACGTTATAAGCTAATCAGGTGAGTGTCTACTTTCATGAGACTCAGTAGAGTAAGGCTTGCATGCGAGATGATTATGTGAATGTACTATGTATGACTAACTTGCTTTTGCAGGTACACTCGAGGAAGTAAGTATATGACTTGTATATTGTTGGAATATATGTCAGGTGCATGCCAGTGGGTCCATATTGGAACCACTTAGTTAATGTAAGATGATCTGTACGTATGAATGACTGTATGATGCGGTGCTGTATGTGAGATGATGGATACCTGTGGGGTCAAATGTACGTATATGTGTATGTGCAATGTCTGCAGACTATCTGACACATGGTTAAGGTCAGTCGGTTGTAACTGGATCCCTCGGGATTTCACGGTGATTCAGGAGGCATCCTGGATCATAGGTTCTGCAGAACCACCGTGCCTTAACGTGAGTGGTGATCAGCCGGTTGTAGCTGGATTACCTGTGGAGTCTTTGACTCCGTGAACGATGCTCGGTGGATTGCTTTATGCTCCCCCACCAGCACGGTTTGGTCGTATCTGATCCCCCGGTCTGAGTTGTTGAGCGGGATTGATTACCATGCAAGACATGACTCTTACTGATCTTGTCAGTACACCGCTATGTGCTAAGCTAGCAATGATTGTTTATGATGTGATGCATGACTTACTGTATTGATACTTATGATTGTGTGTACTCACTAGCTAGTGTAGCTAATGATGTTATGATTTCTCTTTTCAGGTAAAGACTAGATGTCCTGCGAGGCGGGTTGCTTTTGGGAAATACATTGCCCCTTGTGGGTGGAACACTTGTAATTATATGTTGTAATGTAATGTGATACAATGGTCGGTTCCAGTACTTGGTAACACCAACGTTGTTTTGATAAGTTATTAATGTAAATAACAGTTTGTTGATTTAAAAAGAAAAATTTCCGCTGCTAAAACCTGATTTATTATTAAAGTAACTGAATTCAGAAACGGTGTTACAGTTAAGCCATAAATAGGATTTCCATATTGCCCTTAATTATGAAGTTATCTTATATAATTTTCATATAATTTACAAAATTGCCACCTTCAAATCTAAACTATTAATTTAGATGATCCAATAGTCCATATTTGTTCTTTAGGTTCTATGATTAAGATTATGTTTTATATTGATCCTATACACACACACACACACACACTATCTTATAAAACATTTAGGTCATTTGTAATCTCTTAATTTTAAGTAATTTGAAATTACTAATTTACCATTAATATTAAACTAAAAGGAAACTATTAAATAAAGTACTTATTTAGTGGAGTTAATGACAATCTTATATAACATTTTAATAATTAAACCTTCCAAAATAAAGAATATAAAAATCAAATTAATGCACATTAACTTAATAATTACAAAAATTAATAATTAAACCTTTCATATTAAACATAACTATTAAAAATTACGTATAATTAGAAGTTTCAAATACAAATAACACATAACCTACATTTATAAAAATTTATGGATTTTTAAATGGATAATGTAATTAAAATAGCATGGGATTATAATGTCAAAACTATTGGTAGATTTTACCATCTATGTAAAATTTTAATGACCCGTTATAATTTAGACAAGAAACACACAAATCTTGTTTAAGAACAGACAAGTTATCGAGAAAAAATAATTAATCGCCACTACATAGTGCGGGTAAAATGTTAATGTATATATATATATATATATATATATATATATATATATATATATATGTTTGGTGATTTGACAAAACTAACCCCTCAAGTTCATTTTCTCATAATTCGACCGCAACACTTATTGGTATTTATTATTTTCCCACATATTACCATCTCCAAATCCCGACAACATAATAGAATTATCCGTTAACTCGTCTTTTTGATTAAAATATCAGTTAAATGTAACACACGTAAATAAATAATAATAATACACATTACATATTGGTGACTTTTTTGCAAGTTATAATTTAAGTTCAAGAATTACGTCAAATATATACACACATTATTCCAGCAAGTATATGACTGGATCATGTAGTAGTATAGATGAAGTAAGTCAGGATTGATCGACAAGAAAATATTATGGAAATTAATACAATACAAATTTAAATAATTAACCAATTAAAAAGGGGGCGGGGGGTTTGAAAGATTGATTTCAATATTTTATAAAAACAAAATATCTATCAAAAGGAAAGCGAATAAATAACTTGTAAACAAATGAAATGATTAATAGAATTATTCACTATGATTTAATCCTTTTAGGTATAGATCTGATTATAAGAAGCCGTTAACTGAAAGTTTACTTCGTTATTGGTTAATATATCTCACTTGTTATTCATAACAATTTATTATATTATTACCAAAGTTTTAATATAGAGGAAACCACCCATAAATTATTCATTCCCATGTCCAATTGATAAAAAATGATTAATAGAGTATAACATTTAAGGTTCTTTTCAATTATTATGATAACCGGATATGAAAACCAATATAATACCAAATGTTTAATCAAATCATTACACGGGATTCATAAGATCATAGTGAATAAGGAAGGAAGTTACTCCATAGATGAATTAAACGTATACATGGGTTGATGCATCATAGTTTGCACAACTAAGATGGTTTCTCCCTTTATTACAAACAAACTTAAGTACAACAAGTTAACCCGTTTAGATACTATCTAATTGATTTAGATAGATCCAATGAGAGTTTTCTATAACTAGAATATAGAGAAATGAAGAGTAATTTGACTGTGAAGTGTATGTAAAGGTGTCTCACATGAGCTTGCAAGGCTTTCTATTTATAGGAGAAAATCTAGAATACTTCATGACATGAACTATACGAAGTTCCTGGCGTGAAGTTGCCTATTCCGCCAACTTTTGACTTTTGTGCATTTATTACCCATTTTTTCATTATCTCTTTCACTATTTACCCAATGGGCTACTCTAGTAGACTCATAATACATGCCACTTGATGTTCTTCTAGAATTATCTTCGGTTGAAAGCATTTTCGCTAAGAGAATTACCAAAAATGTCATTAACTTAATCATCTGGTCGTAGAGAAACTTCATGGCATGAACTCCATTGAGTTCATGGCTTGAAGTAGTGTAAGTTCTCCTTATTTTTGCACTTCTCTTCATTTCTTGCTTTGTTCTTCGATTCCGAGTGTCAATTTCTTGTTTTTACCAAATAACAACATATTTAGACTCAATGTTACACTTTTGGTAAAGAAATCTTAGAAAAGTATATGATATTGGTGGATATAATTGTGTATAAAATCAGCACATATTTTGGGGTGTTACAAAAATTTAAGAACTTCAACTAGGAAAATTTAACAAATTCAACTTGCTGCAAAATCAAACTTATGAATCACAAAAGAGAATGATGAAGCCGTTATTTGATGGTGAATATATGTTACCTAAAGCAAAAAGGAACTCAAAATGTGAAAAAATGATATCATGATGAACCGATATCAACACTCTCAAAAGCAAAAATCAAATCTATGAATAGATCATCAAAGCCCCATACCCCAAAATCAAACAAAAGCGATCAACTACAAACGTGAGCCACGATTAAAATATACTCCGTAAATAGTGGTTTTCAGGGGTGCATAGTCGGTGATGAGAGGAGAATTTCAATAGGAAATGGGGAATGTTAAGGACCTATAAGGAAAATGTCATTTTGAGAACTGTTTTTAATACGAAAACCATAAGAACCACTTATAACCATCGTTAATGTTCATTAGCGACTCACTAATAAGGGTATTTTAGTCATTTATATATTACCCGATCGTGAATTATGTTCAGACGGACGGACCATCCCCCATTACTAGTTATTGATTTATTTTAATTAAGTGTCAATATTGGTTCTTATGGTTTTCATACTAAGAACTGTTCTCAAATAACCATCTCTTGTATGATAAAATATTATACACATTTAAATTCTTTGTCATTATATATGTTTGTTATATACACTACAAATCTTATGGTAATCAAAAACTAATATTTATCAACTTAATTAGAAAATCACACACTTCATTTAATCAAAATTAACAACATTCATTAATTAATCAATCCTAGCAATTCATTTTATCAAAAATTATTGTATGTATTGGATTTTTAAAATTTTTTATTATGGGTATCAAACATTTAATTTGTCACAATTGTCTATATATTAAACTTTCTATTTTATGTACTAAACTTATACATTTTTTTTCTTTTTATGTAACCAAAATATATATAATAAGAACGCATTAAAATTTTGATACACAATAGAAACTTTTAAAATTCGATACACACAACCACAAAACATAAAAAATTAGATACATCTTAATGAACTAATTACTTTTAATTCAATTCTAATATAAAATAAAATATCATTTAAAACCAAAAAATGATATGTGTTTTTGGTAATTATGAATTGATTTGTGATCAGTTATGTTAGACCCATATTTGTTTTTCGTAATTATCAATTGATTTCTGATGTGTTATTATATATGATATGTGTGTTTGGTAATTATCAATTGATTTGGAGTGCGTGTAATCAACAAATTGCTCTGAGCATATTTTAATAAATCATTATGATATTTCATAATTCTTTGACTATTTGTATTCTTTGATTGTTTAAATCATTTTTAACAATCCTTGTCAACATCATATCTTTTGAAAATCAATCTTGTTGATTTTTATGAACCTTATATTCATCGCTAATTAAAAGTGTTCAAATGTATCCAAACGAAGATAAATCCATTCATTTTTGAATGAGAGTCTGAGGAGAAGTTGAAAAATATTTAGAGAGCTGAAATTGAGAGAAATGATCAAAAGAAAAGATAGATCCTTTACGGGCCATCGCATGTTGATTACTGGTATTGAAGAAGACATCATGAACTCAGTGAGGCAATGCACTAACCTCACTCAGCTACTCAATCATTTCTTAACAAATGATTGTATGAACTTCACATGGAGATTTAGCAGATACACTGACATCTAACTTGGAGATCGTTGATATTAAAAGTCGGAGGATAACTACTTCGGTCCCCAACTTCTTTCATGCATGAATAGAGTCTAGAGTGTAACACCGTATTTTCAACCCAAAAATTTTCATTTTCATAAACACTGCGGAAGCAAACTAAATACGAAAAGTATTTATAACTCTACATAAACCATAGTTTACAAAACCATCTAGTTTAAATATCAGTATTACAAAAACACGGCTCGTCACAAATAACACATCAGAGTCCCAGGTGATTACTCCCCAAGCTAACCACTCTCAGCCGAGCCGCTGACTCACCAAAACCTGTAAAAAGAGTGAGAGGTGGAGGATTAACACAAAGTTAAGTGAATGGAGTAAAGCCACAACAGATATATCAGCCAGAACCATATGATATCAACAACAATAGATAACAGATAATCGTGTCCCGAGAAGACCGGCGGTTCTGTAGGAACCTACAACCAATGCCGGCCAAAGCAAAGGTTTACCGATAGTTAATTTGCTATTCTCACACAATATTACCTTAAGTTGCAACAAATGCATCAAAAGATCCCAATACGATTAGCCGATAGCAAACAAACCCATCCCATGGACAAGCCGAGACTGACTTCACAAATCATGTATACATATCACTGAAGCAACAATTAATTAACAATCAACCAGTTAATCAATTATCAGATATACAATCTATCTATGCGTCAAACCAATAACAGCTGCAACCAAACCAGTTACAACTAATAACATCTGTGAGTAAACATCCACTCACCTCAAGCTCTCAGCTTCTCCACTCTGTGTTCTTATGTTATTGAGCCTTGTCTGTTCCTGAGAACATAACAAACTAAAATCAATAACCGATTCATAAATATATACCAAACACATATATTTTTATCCCTTTGATCAAATATAAACATGTAAGATTCACATATGTATAAACATATAACACATAGAATTAAACAATGCAAACAAACAAGAAATTCCACAAAATCCACGGACGCGTCGCGTCGAAGAAACCGACGCGTCGCGTCGCACCCAATTGTCGGATTTCACAAATCCGATACTCAAGTGTCGGATTTGAAGTTCCGGATTTCAACCATCGGATTCTCACTGTCGGATTTGCCTTGTAGGATTGTTAAAGTCGGATTTTGGGTCTCAGATTGCACCCATCGGATTTTGGGTCTCAGATTGCACCCATCGGATTTCCATTCGGACTTCTACAAAAATCCGACAAAACACAAGAACGCGTCGCGTTCTCTAAGGTGACACGTCGCGTCACTCGAAAACCTGCATCATCTCCTTCATGTTTCCACCCGACTTCAACTTTCCAAATCCAATATTTACACTTGAAATCCATTATGAACACTTCTAAAACATGTATAAACATCTTATAACATGTAGATAACAACAAGAACACATCAAATCCTTTTTAAATACCAAATCATGCATAACCCATTTAACAAGTTTACACATAAACTTTATCCATGGTAACTTCATGAAACCAACATAAGTTCTTTCTTGAATGATCAGGATCATGCTATGAACATCATCATACCTTTGCTTTGAATTAACATCCAACAAATCCTAGCTTCCACTTTTCAAGTTTACTAACTTTTCTTGCTTTTTCTCTCAAAAACACACACAAGCACACACTATCGGATTTCAATATGTTTCTTAAATCTGAAGTTAACTCATTAACTCCCCACGTATGGCTTCTTAAACATTTTAGCATGAGGTGTCATGTATGAAACAAATACATACACATGCAAACATACATACTCATATATATATATATATATATATATATATATATCCGTACATATATATAAATAGTTATCTTAACTTAATTAATTAATACTAATCACATGTTAGCATACCAAAGCCTATGTAATCACTAGGCCCGATTGCAGGATGTTACAAATCCTCCCTCCTTAAAAGGATTCCGTACTCGGAATCTATTTGTTTACAAACAATCGAGGGTAATGAGCTTTCATATCCGCCTAAGTTTCCCACGTCAAGTCTGAACCCAAAATGTGCCTCCATTTAACTAGAACCATCGGAATCTGTTTCTTACGCAGTTTTGTCACTTTCCGATCTAGTAATTGAATGGTTTCTTCCACTAGTTTCTTGCTTGAATCCACTTTAAGATCTTGTAAAGGAAGAATCTGACTTTCATCCTCCACTCTACATTTCCGCAAGTAACAAACGTTGAAGGTATTGTGAATATCTGACAATTCTACTGGAAGATCAAGAGTAACCGTCTGATCATTAACCACCGGTTGGACACCAAACGGCCCAATATAACGAGGGGCTAGCTTTCCTTGCTTTCCGAAATGGATAAACCCCTTCCAAGGTGAAACTTTCAAATAAACCAATTAACCCTCAACAAAAGTAACAGATCTACGACGTGGATCAGCATACATCTTCTGTCGATCTCTCGCAGCTTTCAACTTTTCTCGCGCAATAGCCACTTTATCTGCGGTGATCTGCACAATATCTGGCCCTGCATACTGTTTCTCACCCGCCTCTAACCAACACGTAGGAGTACGGAAGCGACAACCATATAACATATCATAAGGTGGCATACCGATACTCGGATGGTAGGAATTGTTATACACGAATTCAATCAACGGCAGGTGGGAATCCCAAGAACCTCCATATTCCAACACACATGCACGCAACATATCCTCAAGTGTCTGAATAGTTCGTTCAGATTGCCCGTCTGTCTGAGGATGGTAAGCTGTACTCAGATTAACACGTGTACCCAACTCCCGCTGTAAACTGTTCTAGAAATTAGACACAAACATGGAATCTCTATCCGATACAATCGAAAGTGGTATACCATGTTGGGAAACAACTTCATGAATATACAAGTGAGCCAACTTACTGAGTGATGCCGTCTCACTGGTAGCGAAGAAGTGAGCACTCTTGGTTAAGCTATCAACGAGCACCCAAATCATATCATGATTCCGCTGCGTACGTGGAAGTTTAGTCACAAAATCCATCGTTAAGTGCTCCCACTTCCATTCTGGAATCTGCAATTGTTTCAATGATCCATAGGGTTTATGGTGCTCCTTAACCTGTGCATAAATGTGGCAAGACTCCACAAACTGTGCTACATCTGTCTTCATTGTAGGCCACCAATATAGCACCTTCAGATCGTTGTACATTTTTGCGCTACCTGGATGATCAGATAGTCTGGATTTATGTGCCTCAGTCAAAATCAAACTCCGGAGACCTCCAAGCAAAGGCACCCAAACACGAGATTGATAAACCTTCAATCCCCTAGAATCATCAACTAGATCATTCTTTTTCTTTAGCATAATCTCAGACTTCAAATTTTCATCCTTCAACTCCAACTGAGCGGCCTTCAACCTATCAATCAAGTCAAGGACTATTTCGATTCGCATAAATTTGATATGTTCACCGACTCCCTTGCGACTCAAAGCATCGGCTACCACGTTGGCTTTTCCGGGATGATAATGAATCTCGCAATCATAATCTTTAACGAGTTCCAGCCATCGTCTATGTCGGATATTAAGTTCTTTCTGTGAAAACACATACTGTAGGTTTTTGTGATCCGTACAAATAACGCACTTTGTACCGTAAAGATAATGTCTCCATAACTTTAACGCAAAAACCACAGTTTCCAGTTCTAAATCATGGGTTGGATAGTTCTTCTCATTAGGTTTCAGCTGACGAGAAGCATAGGCAATAACTCTATCCCGTTGCATCAATACACAACCCAACCCTTCTAGTGAAGCATCACAATAAACTATGAAGTCATCTGACCCATCTGGTAGAGCAAGAATAGGAGCCTGACATAAGAGTCGTTTCAGCGTTTGAAAAGCCCTTTCCCGTTCATTATTCCACTTAAATGGAACCTCCTTGCGAGTCAATTTAGTCATGGGATTCGCAATTTTAGAAAAATCTTTGATAAACCGTCTGTAATAACCTGCCAATCCCAAGAAGCTTTTAATCTCAGAAGGCAACTTCGGAGCCTCCCAATTCATCACTGCTTCTATCTTCGCCGGGTCGACCTTGACTCCATCACTACAAATGACATGCCCCAGAAAGTGAACTTCTCGCATCCAGAATTTACACTTTGAATACTTGGCATACAATTGCTCCTGTTTCAATATTTCAAGAACTTGTCTCAAATGTAACTCGTGATCAGCTTCAGATTTAGAATAAACCAGAATGTCGTCAATAAATACTATCACAGATTTATCCAAAAACGGTCGACAAACCCGATTCATCAAATCCATAAACACTGCAGGTGCATTAGTCAAACCGAACGGCATGACTAAGAATTCATAATGACCATACCGGGTACGGAAAGAAGTTTTGGCAACATCTTTTTCAGAAACTCGTACCTGGTGATAACCTGATCTCAGATCAATCTTTGAAAAATACGAAGCACCCTGCAACTGATCAAACAAATCATCAATTCTGGGCAGAGGGTATTTATACTTTACCGTCCTCTAATTCAATTCCCTGTAATCAATACACATGCATAGAATACCATCTTTCTTTTTCACAAATAAGACTGGTGCACCCCACGGTGATGAACTCTGACGAATAAAACCCCGATCCAACAAATCCTGAATCTGTGTCATCATCTCCCTAATCTCAGAAGGAGCCAACCTGTAAGGAGACCTCGCCATTGGATTAAAACCTGGTATCAATTCAATCTTATACTCCACCTCTCGAATGGGAGGTAGCCCAGGTAACTCATCCGGAAACACTTCAGGAAAATCAGATACTATTCGTACATCAGTAACTGCTCTCTTCTCCTTTCTAGCATCAATAGCATATGCTAGAAAACATTCGCATCCCTTACTCAAGGATTTCTTAGCTTTTAATATAGATATGATAGGAAACGCAGACTTATTCCTTTCCCCTCGAGCCACCACGTGCGACCCATCAGACAATGGAAAAGAAATCAGCTTCCTATGAAATTTAATACTCGCCTTGTGCTTACTCAACCAATCCATTCCCAAAACCACATCAAAACCTGCTAGAGGCATTAAAAGGAATGACACCTGGAAGCATTTACCATCAATATCTATTTCAGCCCCAGTCATAGAAGTTGTAATAGGAACTATCTTACCATATGCTACTTCTATTTCAATCGGTACAGAAATAACAGTAGTAGGCAATTTCAATTTATCACAAAAAACCATAGAAATAAAAGAGCGATTTGCTCCAGAATCAAATAACACACGCGCAGGAAGGGAGTTTATTAAAAACATACCGGTGATAACTTCATCGGTGGCAGTAGCATCGTCTACTGTCATACGGAATGCCCTACCCTCCGGTGCCGGAGGATTCTTTCGTTTATGCCCTCCTGATGATGATCCCCCAACCTCCCCTGCCCCTGTCCCCGTCCTGGCTCTCATCCCTGTAGGGCAATCACAAGCCCTATGCCCTTCCTTTAAACAGTTCCAGCAGACATTACGAGAGAACGTGCAATCTTTCGCCTCGTGCCCTTGTGTTCCACAACGCACACAACACATGGTTTGAGCAGTACACTGCCCAGTGTGTGGGTGGATCTACATCAGGTACACCATTGTGAATTCACGTTTGTACCCCCCGTGGTCAGCTTCTGACTCTGGTTTCCTGAGATGGACTACCCTGCCATTTCTTCTTTTGTTTACCACTTTCCTGGTCATACTTCGACTTCTACAAAGCCGCCTCATCTTTATGCTGCTTATCTCTTGCTTGAATGTCCCCCTCAGCAGATTTTGCCAAGGTGAAGGCCTGGGACAGTGATCCAGCCAAACGTGTAGTACTCCTGTACTCAGACAATAATGCTCCTATGAAATGTTGAACCTGGGAAGGTTCATTAGGCACCCACTGAGTTACAAACCTCAGTTTCGCGTTAAACTGTTCAATCAATTCATCCACCGACATTTTCTTCGTCATTCGCAACTCCATGAACTCTTGCCTTATTTTGTTCAACTCAAAGGCATTGCAATACTGCACGCATAGTTTGTTTCGAAATTGATCCTACGTTATCGCATCCATCTGAGCTCTCAATAGATGTGTGGTAATGGAATCCCACCAAACCATTGCCTTTCCCTTAAGCATCCTTGTTGCAAAACACACTCTCATTTCATCTTCACAGTTGCAAGCATCCAAAATTCTTGCAGTATCTCGCAACCAGTTTAAAGTGACATTAGGATCCGTGCTACCATGGTATTCATCAGGTTTGCAATCCAGAAACTGCTTGTATGTACATGGCTGCCTGTATGCCATGCTGGGTGGAAATCCCATATAAGGATACGAATAAGATCCCTGAGACATAGATCCCTGAGGAAATAACGGATAGAAGAATGGTTGAGACATCGGTTGAGATAATGGTGGTAACGGCATAGATACCGGAGGAATCTCAACCAAAGTAGTAATTGCTGGAAAGATCGGTGGTATCTCGGGTGCAGTTGAAATCACAGTAGTAACCGGGGGTTGAGTTGCAGGAACTTGTCTTTGTTGCTCCAGTTCCTTTCTCAAGGCTTGAAGTTGGCCCTCTAACTGAAATATGTACTCATCTCTTTCATCTCCAGCGGTACCAGATGTACCAGCATTTTTGTAACACCGGAAAATCACAAGTCATTTTTTTTAAATGCATTGCGGAAGCTTTAAGTAAACAAACTTATTTACATACAAACCAATATTAACAAATGTACAATCACTGTTCACAAACAAAAGTATCATCTGTTTTAGTGTTACAAAATAAACAGGCTCGTTTCTTTTCAAAATCAAATATCAGAGTCAAGTCAACTTCTCCTTCAGCAAACCTCACAAACATGAACCTGCAAAACAACAACTGAGGGGAATTAGCACAAAGCTAAGTGAGTACAGGTTAAACCCAAGAGCAAACATCCAAAGTCAATATCAAAGCATTTAATCACATATCCAAGAAGACCAGCGGTTCGGCGCAGAACCTACAACCAATGCCGGCCAAAGCAAAGGTTTACCGATAGCTCTCTACTGAATTGGCACAGTGAAATCCTCCTCTGAAGCAACATATGCAACAGTAAGGCTACCACTGTTCAACCAACCAGTAAACGAGCCCAACCCAATTCCACGTATAGCTAACTTCTCAACGCAACTCAAAATCATCCTAAGAGTGTGTATTGACCAAATAGTCATGCAGCAGACATCAACAATCAATATCACAATCAATAGTTCAATCAATCAATCCAATCTCAATCACATCATGCATCACATCAATAACATTAACCGAAATCTTTACCATCCGTGATTAACGTCCACTCACCTCAAAATCAGTACGAGCTCAGATGTCTAATATTACTGAGTCTTTGGATTGCCTGAAAACACAGCAGCAATCAAATCAGTCTCGAACATAAAATATATTTACCCACATATATTTATGTTTCAATTCATATCATAAGTCCATATAACATAAACACATGAAACACAATCAAAAGATAAATAAAACAAAGTTCACAATTCTGAAAATCGTCGGATGCGTCACGTACAAAGCTCCGACGCGTCGCGTTGCCCAATGTGTCGGATTTCCTCAATCGGATTTCAAGAATCCGCCGGATTTTAAATCCCGGATTCAAGTTGTCGGATTCTAACCCTCGGATTTCACTTGCCGGATTGCTAGGGTCGGATTTTGGGTGTCGGAAATCACACCATCGGATTTGGGCTTCGGATTACAAAGAATCCGATAAAATGTAAGAACGCGTAGCGTCGCGACGAACTTTGCATCATCTTCTTCATTTTTTCCATCCGACTCAAACCTTCAAACTTCATTTTAACCTTTGATTTTCAATCCAAAACACTTCCAAACATGTATAAACATAATATAACATGTATACAACTATCATGAACATCCTAGAACTCTTCAAATCATCGTTTTATGCAAAACCCATTTACTACTTGGAGCTTTGAAGCTCCATCAATGGTGAAATATCAAATACTCATGTTTTTCAATAGATAAACACATCAACATAGATCATAACATGCTATAAACATTTCCCCACCTTCTTTTTGAATTCTAAAACTCTAAATCTTGACTTCTCAAATTCAAGTTGGCTTGTTTTGAAGGTTTCCTTCTCAAGGGGTTTTCTCTCCAATACACACACTACACCTTTGCACACTTTGATAAAAATGATCAGATGCTTAACCACGTATACATGTAATTGGTTTTAACCAAAGCAGGAGGTGTCTATAAACTTACTTACTTTCCATGCATACATACATACATACTAACACAAATGCATACATACTTGTAAATTAATTCCCTTTTAACCAGTAAACATATATACATATATTTTAATTAATTAGTCAATTTATTTTAACTTCAAATAAACATATAATCATGTTTGAAACAATAAATCACATACCGCTAACCCGCTAATCTCCTAGCCCAGGTTTGCGAGTGTTACAATCTTACAAAGTTTCCACTGTTGTAGTAGGGACTTCAGGAGTAGCAGTAGACGGGACAGTAGGGGCACCAGTTGAGGTTTCACGATCAGCCATTGTTTTCTATAACAATCACATCACCTCACGATTTATTAGATAAATCCGTTAGTATATAACGTACTAAACTCCACCACACTCCAATTCATCACAATCCCACACCCAAGGAGTAATCGACCTACCACGAGCCAAGATTTGGGAATGTAACACCGTATTTTCAACCCAAAAATTTTCATTTTCATAAACACTGTGGAAGCGAATTAAATACGAAAAGTATTTACAACTGTACATAAACCATAGTTTACAAAAGCATCTAGTTTAAATAACAGTATTACAAAAACACGTCTCGTCACAAATAACACATCAGAGTCCTAGGTGATTACTCCCCAAGCTAACCACTCTCAGCCGAGCCGCTGACTTACCAAAATCTGTAAAAAGAGTGAGAGGTGGGGGATTAGCACAAAGCTAAGTGAACGGAGTAAAGCCACAACAGATATATCAGCCAGAACCGCATGATATCAACAACAACAGATAACAGATAATCGTGTCCCGAGAAGACCGGCGGTTCTGCAGGAACCTACAACCAATGCCGGCCAAAGCAAAGGTTTACCGATAGTTCATTTTCTATTCTCACACAGTATTACCTTAAGTTGCAACAAATGCATCAAAAGATCCCAATACTGATTAGCCGATAGCAAACAAACCCCAGCCCATGGCCAAGCCGAGACTGACTTCACAAATCATGTATACATATCACTGACTGACTTCACAAATCATGTATACGCAACAATTAAATTAACAATCAACCAGTTAATCAATTACCAGATATATAATCTATCCATGCGTCAAACCAATAACAGCTGCAACTAAACCAGTTACAACTAATAACATCTGTGAGTAAACATCCACTCTCCTCCAGCTCTCAGCTTCTCCACTCAGTGATCTTATGTTACTGAGCCTTGTCTGGTCCTGAGAACACAACAAACTGAAATCAATAACCGATTAATAAATATATACCAAACACATATATTTATATCCCTTTGATCAAACATAAACATGTAAGATTCACATAAGTATAAACATATAACACATAGCATTAAACAATGCAAACAAACAAGAAATTTCACAAAATCCGCGGACGCGTCGCGTCCAAGAAACCGACGCGTCGCGTCGCACCCAATTGTCGGATTTCACAAATCCGATACTCAAGTGTGGGATTTGAAGTTCCGGATTTCCACCATCGGATTCTCACTGTCGGATTTGCCTTGTAGGATTGTTAAAGTCGGATTTTGGGTCTCGGATTGCACCCATCGGATTTCCATTCGGACTTCTACAAGAATCCGACAAAACACAAGAACGCGTCGCGTTCTCTAAGGTGACGCGTCGCGTCGCTCGAAAACCTGCATCATCTTCTTCATGTTTCCGGCCGACTTCAACTTTCCAAATCCAATATTTACACTTGAAATCCATTATGAACACTTCTAAAACATGTATAAACATCTTATAACATGTAAGTAACAACAAGAACACATAAAATCCTTTTTAAATACCAAATCATGCATAACCCATTTAACAAGTTTACACATAAACTTTATCCATGGTAACTTCATGAAACCAACATAAGTTTAACAACAAAACATGTCAAAATGATCAGGATCATGCTATGAACATCATCATACCTTTGCTTTGAATTAACATCCAACAAATCCTAGCTTCTACTTTTCAAATTTACTAACTTTTCTTGCTTTTTCTCTAAAAAACACACACAGGCACACACTATCGGATTTCAATATGTTTCTTAAATCTGAAGTTAACTCATTAACTCCCCACGTATGGCTTCTTAAACATTTTAGCATGAGGTGTCATGTATTAAACAAATACATACACATGCAAACATACATACTCATATATATATCCGTACATATATATAAATACTTATCTTAACTTAATTAATTAATTAACAATTAATTCAATTAAGTCTAATTAGTAAATAATTAAATATAGAATCAAATACTAATCACATGTTAGCATACCAAAGCCTATGTAATCACTAGGGCCAATTGTAGGATGTTACATAGAGCCAATTGCAAAATTATTCTTTTTCTAGGACACTCGGTGAATCAAATGCTCGTCTTAGTGGTAGACACGAAACATCTCGAGTAATATTTTATTTTGATAATATTTAATGGAAATCCTACTATTGCTAACATCATGCCAACGCTAAGTGTAAGTCACTCATTTTATTGAAACTAATGTATTAATGGGTAAATTTACGTGATCCCGGTGTTACAACGGATACTATAACTGAAATATCATTCTTGTCAAGACAAAGATGAAAGTGTTCATCTATCCACATGAATGATGATCATGAAGATCTTGACTACATTAGGGGGAGATGAACTTTATCAAGTACAGATTTCTATGAATATCTGTCGTTTCTTACATTTCGAGGAGACGATCCTTATCCTTATATCTAAAAAAGAGGAAACAAGAACAGCTGACCTACTTTTGAGAGGGAGTAAAATTTTATTTGAAGAAATTTTAAAAATCCTAAAATAGTAGACTTCCATCACCAAAGCGGAAAATTTTGTTCTAATGCTTAAGATCAAGTGCTCCCATGAAGATAAAAGACATGATCGTGGTTGAAGATTATTCTAATGCTTAAGATCAAGTGCTCCCATCAAGCTAGAGGTTACTACTACAAATTCTTATAACAACTTAATCACTAAAGAAGAGTCCTTGAAGCTCTCTTGAAGACTCAAAACTACAAAGAATAATCTTTGAGTGTTGTTGATTGTAGAAAGAAAAAGAATCTCTACATAATCTATAAAGAGAGATTGTTATGGTGCTTAGATTAATAGTTTCAATTAACTTTTTTTTATGCTTAATTGTAAAAGGAACACAAATAGGAAGAATGTTAGATCATTAATATTTTGTTTAAGATATTTAGTGAAGTTTGTCAATATCTATTACTTTAGTTAGATTAGGGTATTTTATGTAAATATCGTAGAGGTATAAATACAAGTTTGTAAACCCTAAATTATTAAACATTCATAATTGAACGTAAATTTCTTGTACTCTCGGCTCTCTCCACCAACTAATCTACATGGAGAGTTCATACCGTTCTTGTTGATTCTTACAATCGTTGTTTGATACTTGATTTCCTAAACCTACATGTTATGTTGCTATTAATTGAACTTATGTAGGTGCTTGGGGAGGTGGCTGAAGGCCTTGAATTTGTGATCTCTTAATAAATTATGTACGTTGCTATATATATAATTTACAATGTTAACAATATTCCAAGGCATCATACATGAAGAATTTAAGCAAAAAATTTAATTAATTAAGATACATAGTAAACAATGTATATATATATATATAAATACACACACATATGAAAAAGTTTAATTGAGAACTGTTTTCCATATAAGAACTGTGTGAAGTGTATGTAACATCATCAATTACTCATTAATAGAGGTATTTTGGTCATTTAACTTTTACCTAACCGTGAATTACTTGTGGGTGAGCTGTCATAAATTTGCAAGGATTAATTTTCTCAAAATACCCTCATTAATGTGTCATTAATAAGCCATTAATACATCATTAATGAATCATTAATGAGCCACCAAGAATTCTTAGTCATTGATTAATTTTATGGTAAAATGCATAAAAATACAATTAACTTTGTCTTAATTGTTATTGTATACAATTAACTTTAAGTTCTTAAAAACAATACAACTAACTTTCAAAAAAATTTCATTATATGCAAACAACTTTTTCCTGTGTCTAGTCTTTAGCTACCATTGTATACAATAAACTTTTTCATAATTTCCATTGTATACAACAACTTGCATACAATGGGAATATTATAAAAGTTGATTGTATTGTTTTTAAAAAAATAAAGTTGGTTGTATACAATGATAATTAAGACAAAGTTCATTGTATTTTTATGCAATTTACCCTTAATTTTAATCAAGGGTTAAAGAGTGATTCTCGCAGTTCTAACACGAAAAATAATTCTCAATTGACATATATATATATATATATATATATATATATATATATATATATATATAAGTGAAAAGATCAAATACGAACAAAAATAAATTGCTACCGCTGTGAACGACAAAACTATGAAATTTTAGACGGTGGAATTGTGAATTTAGTCAACAATTGCATCCGAATATATGTGAGCAGTTGACAAAAGCATAAACAAATGAATTATATATGAAACATCCTTCAATGGTTGAGATACGGTGATTTTTTTAAATAAAAACCATGAAGTACTTCAACTAAGATACATTAGTTTTAATAGTACTATGTTTTTAGACGAGATATAATGATTTTAAGCTAGATGCGGTTATTTTGTAAACGAGATGCATAAATTATTATATAAAAAACTCATGCACATGAATTTGAAGAAATATACTATGATTTTAAGCTGAATGTAGTGATTTTCTAAAAAAGATACATAATTCTAATCTTTTCTACATCCTTGGACTCTTTCTCTATCTTCACTCACGATACCTTACATCTTCATATTTGTCTACCACCATCTTCTTTAATCTTTATTATCAACTACCGTCATTTAGTTATTTTACAAAAATGGTGGATGCACTAATTTTTGCTGCATCCAATTTTTTTCTTCTATAAAACATATTGATTTAAATAAAAATGAGATATTGAAAGGCAAATCATATTTTACAATTGTCAAATGATGATCCTTCAAATATTATGTTATAAATTTATACTAGATGCAACGTTCCATCGTCACGTATTTTAAGATAGTTTCTATAGGATCCTTACCCTATATATATATATATATATATATATATATAGGGTATATATATATATATATATATATATATAGGGTAAGGATCCAATAGAAACAATCTTAAAATGTGTAACGGTAGAAACACTGCATCTAGTTTATAAATTCACTACATCTAACTTAAAATCATTACATATTATCTAAAAAATATGGTGTTCTCTTAAAACTAGTCCATCATGCGTGAATTAATAGGTGGATTCTCATTTAAAAACCAATTCATCTTGTATAAAAACCATAACATCTATTATAAAATTACTGCATCTTGTGTAAAAGCACTGTATCTCATATTTACATAATAATAATAATAATAATAATAATAATAATAATAATAATAAAATAATAATAATAATAATAAAATGATATTAATAATAATATTAATAATAATAAATATACATTCAAAGAGCCTACAAAAATTGACCAGCCTTTGAATTTATGTCCGTTCGCAATTTGCGAACAATTTCTGCGTTCGTCATAGATCCTTTGACTCTCTCTCTCTCTATATATATATATAGTTTATTGTATTTGAAAAAGAGGTTTATCATCATAAGTCGTGGGTTACACAATTGAGCAATCTGCATGATTACAAAAGATTTCAAATATATGGGCCATCTATGTAATTAGTATTGTTTATTTAAATATTTCGTAATCGATTAGGCAACAAGCTAGTCCTAATTATTGCTGCACCCAATACCATAATTCTCAGGATCTACCATTATATACGTATATAATAGGGTAAATTGTATAAAAATACAATAAATTTTGTCTTAATTATTATTGTATACAATCAACTTTATTTTTTTAAAACAATACAATCAACTTTTATAATCATTCCATTGTATGCAAGTTGTTATATACAATGAAAATTATGAAAAAGTTTATTGTATACAATGGTATCTAAACACTAGACACAGAAAAAAGTTGTTTGCATACAATGGAATTTTTTTGAAAGTTAGTTGTATTATTTTTAAGAGTTTAAAGTTAGTTTTATACAATCACAATTAAGACAAAGTTAATTGTATTTTCATGCATTTTACTCTATATAATATATTATTTTTTAGGAATAGGAGTAAGGAATTCAACTTCTTATAAATTTCAATTTCTATTGATTTGGATTTCTTTTTTATTTATTTCGCTAATCAACCTGGCCCTAAATTCACATTAGTTTGTTTCTCTTTATTAATAATCTTTGTTTGTGCCAGCAGTTTTTATAAACTTTAAGTTAATTAGAAGACTATTATATTATTTCAACAATTTTAAATATAAAGTAGATGCATATCTATACTAATATATAAAATATTTAGCACTATCTTTTTTAAAATAATCTCTTAAATTTTAAGTAATTAAAATTACTAACTTACCCATCATTTAAACTTAAAAGGAAACTATTGAATGAATTTAATTAGATTCTAAAAAACCATTTTAATAACTAAACCTTTCATAAGAAACAATATTTAACAATGTTAAGTTCATGCAAATTAAATTTTAACCTATGAGATCTTAAACAAACTATAAGCTAATAAAAACTTGCATAGAAATATTATTTTAAATATTCTATAAGCACTTGTATAAGTAAATTAAAAAGTTTCATTTATCATATATTTAACATTACTTTACTTGAATTTTTAAAATTTGAGCAATAGAAAATTATTTATATAATCTTGAATATCCTTACATTTCTTAAAACACACCTCATTCAAATCAACACTATTCACAAAATCATTGATATGTTTTCATCATCTTTTTTATAAGTATAGATTTTTTTTCTTATTCTATTGTTTTTTCAAAAGTTATTTTAGAAAGTAACGAAAGAATTGATAGATAATAAAGAAATAAATAAAATGAAAAGGGGAAAGAAAATGAACATGCTGCGAATGAAAATTATTCGATGTCAACGTAGTACGTGAATTTTATACTTTACGTTATCGAAAACGGACATATTATCGAGTATGAATTACATCGTAGCCGCATTACGCAGGTAACATGCTAGTTATAATTAATCATACTTTTTATTTTTTATCCGACTATAACACATCATATATATAATGAGGTGTAGTGTGGTTTAAAGTCAAGTATGCATTTATGGGTTTCCTTTAGAAGCGTGTATATATACGTCATTATGTATGTATGTATAGTTTGTAAGGAAACATGAAATAGACCCAAATAATAACATCACAAATACAAGCAAATAACAAACAAGAAAATAAGAATATGCGAGTTTTACGTGGTTCACATGATCGGTATGATCAAGCTACGTCCACGCCGGAATTAGAGATTATATTCTTATTAGGTGCTCAAGGTCACAGATTACACTAGATAAATATTTATAGGGAAAACATAATTATGGAAACCATCTAATTATGTAAACTAGATCAACTTAATTAAGGAAACCATATCATATAATTTCGGAAATGAGATCAGAGAAATAAAGCTAGGCCGATCGAACCTTATTGCTTCTCCCTTCTCTTCTCAGCTTGGCCAAGTGGGCCGAAGCCTACATCCCAACAATCTCTTATTTGGAGGCTTTGAAACACGATCACTTGCACTCCTCTATACTATGTAAACCTTTTTTCCAATCTCTAGCTCGGCGTCTTCATTCATCACTGAATCACAAGACCGGGTGAAGCCATGCAAAGTTTCAGCATATCTGTTGTCACCATCTTAGTAAACATATCTGCAGGATTCTTCATAAGAAGGATCTTTTTCAAGGACAACATACCATCACTTGTCAACTCCTTGATAAAGTGATACCTCATCTGAATGTGTTTCGTTATGCTGTGAAACACCCCTGCAAGATGAACTACACTCTAATTATCACAATAGAGAACACTCTCATCCTATTTCATGCCTAACTCTGATAAAAAATTCTTCAACCAAATAAGCTCTTTACTTGCTTCCGCAATCACCATGTACTCTGCTTTTGTGGTTGAAAGAGCAACACTTTTCTTTAATCTAGACATCCAACTGAATGCTATTCCACCAACTGCGAACATAAAACCTGTAGTGCTCTTGTTTGAATCTGAACAACCTCCTAAATCTGCATTAGTGAAGCCTTCTAAAATAACACTTTTCTTCTTGAAACAAAGTGAAGTTTTAGAAGTCTCATTTAAGTAGCATAACAGCCACTTAACCGCCTCCCAATGCTCTTTACCAGGATTAGACATAAATCTGCTAACAATTCCCACTGTATGAGCAATATTTGGCCTGGTGCAAAACCATTGCATACATCAAACTGCCAATTTCATCTTTGCATACATCAAACTACCCATTGCTGACGCATAAGGAACTTTAGCCATTTCATCTTTGTCTTCATCCGTCTGAGGTGAATTTTTCATAGACAGTTTCAAATGAGTAGCCATAGGTGTGCCTCTGACTCTGACGTCATTCATCCCCAACTTATCCAAAACATTCAAAATATATATTTCTTGAGAAAGTTTTAGAGTACCTTCGGTTCTATCTCTAATAATGCCGATACCAAGTATCTGTCTTGCTGCACCTAAATATTTCATCTCAAAGTCTTGAGATAACTGATTTTTTAACTTGTTGAACTCTGCCATATCTGTAACATCCTCAACTTGGGTCTAGTTGTAATTGTGTTGAAATGTATGTAAATAGTAGATTAAGTAAAGAATCCAACTTGTAAGTTTATTATATTAATGAAAAGGTTTAATTTTATATCTGTTATGTTTAAATGTATATTTGTGTTTTAGTATGTGTGTTAAGTATGTATTTATGTATATATTAAATATATGTATATGTACTAATTATATTAATTAGAAAGTATATAAAAGAAAAGAATAAAGAAAAGAAAAAGGAGATAGATATTTGTCTAGAAGCGGTTTGCCTCTGGATAAGATATATATATATATATATATATATATATATATATATATATGAGTATTTACAATGACTCATAAAGTCAATTGTTGCAAAACCTTCAAAACACACACAAACACACACTTGTGGTTACTCTCGTTGGTTCTTGAAGAAGATTTCGTGAATTTGGGAGATTTGAAGTTCTAGACTTGAAAAGAAGGTTAGCATGATCTTTATATTGAAGTTTAAGTAGGATTAGTACTTGATATGGGTGAGTTTTATGGCTGGAAGTTGTGTTGGAGTTGAAAACTCCATGGATAAACATGAGAGCTTACTTTACATGTGGGTTTCTCATGTTTGATGTTTTTTAAAAGGTGTTAATGTATTCATGAGTTTCATATGGGTGATATACGAAGATCCAAAGTGTTTAAGAAGTGAAAACTAACAATTTTGAAATCTGGGTTTTTGAAAATATTGAGTAAAAGTCGGATGAATGATGAACAAGAAGGTGACGAAGTGCAGGTTGGCACGCGACGCGTCGAAGAAGGGGATGCGACGCGTTCCCGTGTATGTCGTGCGACTTTCACTTTCATCCGACTCTTGCTTGGTCCGACTTTCATGGTCCAAAAGTCGCATGAGCCATCCGAAAGTCGCACGGGTCATCCGACTTTCACCTAAGTGATCCGACTTTTGATTGATCCGAAGGTCGCATGAAAACTACGCGACGGGATGCGTCCGGCCCTTGGACACGACGCGTCGGGTGAAAAGCAAAAATGTCCATTTTGAAAGTTAAGCAGTTTTGAAGCACATGTCGTGCTATGTATTGTAAGATTCTAATAAGGTGTTTATGAGCCTTAATTGGTTCTTGTACGTATTTTATGATAGAATTTTACACGTGCAAACGCTTAACGCGATTGTCGATGTTTGAGGTGAACGTGTCAGTTGAACCAGGATTAAGTTAACGAACATAGTAAGCTACTCAGGTGAGTGCCTACTTTCATGAGACTCGGTAGAGTAAGGCTTGTATGCTAGATGACTAAGTGAATATGTATGTATGTCTAACTTGTTTTTGCTGGTAAGTTCAAGAGGTAAGTGTATGTCTTGAATGATGTTAAGATATGTATTAGGTGCATGCCAGCGGGTCAAGATTGGAACCACTAAGTTATTAATGATGTACTCTACAAATGAATGACTGAATGATGGATCCCTATGGGATCATATGTATGATATATGAATAGATGATGATGATGGATCCCCGTGGGATCATATGTACGTATATGTATGTGCACTGTCTGCAGACTATATGACGCATGGTTAAGGTCACCCGGGTAGCTGAATCCCAACAGGACTTCGGTCTTTTCAGGATTTAACGGTGATTCGGGGTGCATCCCGGGTCGAGGTTCTGCAGAACCGCCGTGCCTTAACGTGAGTAGTAATCGGCTGGATAACAACTGGATTACTTGAGGAGTCTTTGGCTCCGTGAACGATGCTTGGTGGACTGCTTTATGCTCCCCCAACAGCGTAGTTAGTTGTGTCTAATCCCCCGGTCTGAGTTGTTGATCGGGATTGATTACCCTGCAAGACATGACTATTACTGATCTTGTCAGCACACCGCTACGTGTTAAGCTAGCAATGATTGTTTATGTATGACATGTATGTTGCATGACTTACTGTATTGATGCTTATGATATGTATATACTTACTAGCTAAGTGTTAGCTAATGGTGATATGTTGCCCCTTTTCAGGTAAAGACTAGCAGGCCTGGTAAGGCGGGTGGCTTTTGATGTAAATGCCCCTTGTAGGCTGGAACACTATGTTGATATGTAATGTAATTTGATATTATGGTCGGTTCCTGTGATAGGTAACACTGGTGAACGTTTGAAACAATGATAATGTAAATAACAGTTTGTTATTACTAAAAAAAAGAAATTTCCGCTGCTAAATCTGAAATATCATTAAAATAACTATTTTCGGAAGCGGTGTTACGATTAGGTATCAGAGCCTAAGTTTGAGGAAATTGGGTACTTGCAGGAGTATTCAATCTCAAACTCGGGCCCGACCATAATAAAGTGTTCCTTATGGGGGAGATTGAGTATGAGAGTTTCATGAATATTACCTGTTATAGTATAGCTTGTCAGATATGATAAGCAAGTATAGTGGAGTATTAAATACTCTTTCGTATTATATAGACAAGTTAAGCTAAAGATGTCTACTGAGCGTGGTAACAATGAGCAAGCATTAAAAGATATGGAAGATGTGGCTTCTTCGCATGTGCCTAATCAACCTGAAAATGAACGTTTTCAGCGCAATGCTGAAAGTGGTAGATCTAAATTAGATCAGGTAGCTTATATACATTGTCTGGAGGAAGAGCTTCGGATAGCCAAGGAGTTCTTGTTGCATACCATGTTAGATGAGACGCACAAGACGGATTCGTCTAAGAAGTTCTTGTCAAATAAGTCTCTGACAATCAAGGGGAGTGATAACCCCGTGATTACTGTACAATGCAGGGATGAAGCTACTAGCAAGGGCTGTAAAAGGAAGTTTCAGCCATTGCAGAAATTGGGTCCTTCAAAAGGGAAAACCTCTGAAGGTGGTAAAGCTGACATTTCCAAGAAACTAAGATCTGACAACCTTTGGTGTTCCCAGTGCCGTACCTACCATTCAGGAGAATGCTCCAGAGCCACTAGAAGATGTTGGAGATGCGGATAGATAGGTCATGAAAATATCGAATGTGTATACGAGGAAGCTGTTTGTTATCAATGTTGCAAGCCCGGTCACAGGAGGATTGATTGTCCTGATAGACAGAGTCCTGAAACCGGTGGGCCTTCCCGAAGGCAAAAGAAAGATTATGCATCTCGTGATAAAGGGAAGGCATTCTACTAGATGACAACGGAGGAGGTGAAGGCAACGGAGGACGTCATTCCGGGTGCATTTCTTATTAACTGTAATCCTGTTTCTATGTTGTTAGACTCTGGAGCTACTCCTTTGTCTCTGTTTTTTTGTTGTAAAGGTTGAAATTACCTATTTCCAAGTTGGTTAAATTGCTTAATATGAAGGATGTTAATGGTAAGATAGTTTTTGTTACAGAGAAAGCTCCAAAAAGCTGTTTTTGGTGTCAAGGGAAGTAGTTTCCCTATCTCATTCTTTGTTATGCCTATTGTGGGATTTGGTGTGGTAATTGGAATGGATAAGCTCAACAAGCGTGATGCCGAGATTCCCTGTTCCAAAAAGATGATTAAGATTCCTCTTTCTGATGGATCTTATGCTATAGCTCGTGGAGAGCGACGAGATTCTGATATTCCTGTTATCTCCGTTGTTAAGAACTTAGAAGTCTGTTCAAAATTTGTGACTCTTTCTTCGCATAATTATTGATGCCAAGATAGAGAAACGACTAGTCTAGGATATCAGGGTAGTGTTTAATTACCCTGATATGTTTCCTGAAGAACTGCCGGGTTTACCTCCGGTTAGAGATGTCAATTGTGAGATTGAGTTGTTCTGGGAGCTACTGCGGTGGCTAAAGTTCCATCTTTGATATGTTCTCGAAATTCTTAATCGAGAACAATTGTACGCCAAGTTGTCTAAGTGTGAGTTCCGGCTAAGGGAAATGTATTTCCTTGGTCATATTATCTGTAAAGATGATGTTAAGTAGATCCAGCTAAGGTAGGAGCTGTGATGAATTAGGGAGTTCCTCGAACTCCTTTTGAAATTAAAAGTTTCCTTGCCCTAGCAAACTGCTATCGGCAGTTCATCCACAATTTCTTGAAGTTTGAGGGTCCGTTGGCTAAACAGACTCGTATAGATGTATCTGTTGTGTGGTCGGAAGCTCAAGAGGAAGCTTTTCAGACCTTGAAGCGATTGTTGTGTGAAGCTCCGATCCTCACCTTGCTTGATGGTTCGGAAGACTTTACTGTCTATTGTAAAATCCGTTACCACCCTGGTGAAGCCAATGTTGTAACGAATGCTTTAAGCCATGGGGGACCGTCAACGGGAGTTAGATTTATGAAGATTATGATGATGTAAGATATGCACACAAGTTGAGATGAATACCAGAGACTTTGTGATCGTCCGCAACGATTTGATATTCCGGAATTGATGTTCGTTTCTTAGCCACAAATGAGTCTGTTTTGTTGACTCATTTGATTCAGTTTTATGTCGATGAGACTGTGTCACATCACGGTCTTTCTTGTTTGATTGTTTTGATTTTGACTCTCTGTTGTTTTAGTTCTTGCAAAGTCTGCAACGCGAACTTGGCACTCGTGTTCATCTGAGCACTGCCTATCATCCGCAAACGGATGGCCAATCTGAACGTACGATGCAGGCGTTGGAAGATATGTTTCATGCGTGTGTACTCGAATTTAGTGGATCATGGGATTTTCATCTCCCATTGATTGAATTTGCTTATAAATAATTCATATCATTCCAGCATTGGAATGCCACCATATGAGATTCTATGTAAGAAACGCTGTTGTAGTCTGACCTATTGGTTGGATCCTTGTTAGAAGCAGTTCGTTAGACCTGTGATTGACCAGATCATGTAGGATAAAGTGGATGTGACCTTAGAAAAACTGAAAGTAGCTCGTGGCTGACAGAAGATGTATGCGGATTGTAACACCGCCGTTTCGAGAACTAGATTTTTCTCTTTAAAAACATTTATTTATCTTATTCATTTGAAAACACGTAGCGGAAATCGAAAACACGTGGCAAATATATTACAAACCAAAAGATGCCACATACAAGTTCGGTGTTACTGTTACTTATCCGGTCGACCATTAGTATATACAAAGAAACATTATATCAGAGTTATTACAGACAAAGTGTTCCTCCTATGAAAACAAACTACCCGCAGGGTCCCACGCTCAGTGAGGATTACCTGCACATGTAGGGTGTAGCATCTGTTAGCTATAATAGCTAGTGAGTACTCAAATAGCATATGATTAACATAAATACATCACATATCATCAATCATGCTCGGATAATTCTATCCTAGCATCTCGCGATGAGTTGGCGTAGTCAGGAGGTAACATATCTTGCAGGGGAGCTAACCCGGCTCAATGCACCAAACTGGGGTACCAAACACATCAACCGCCCCGGTGGGGGAGCTATACAACGACCACCGTTGCGTTTTGGAATCCGCAGATTCCTCTGTTGTACAACCGCATCTATACCCGAAGAGGACAGCTTTGTCCTTAATTAGAATAGCTTTGTCCAGGACAGCTTTGTCCATAGGATCCGGATCAACCACAAACAAACAATTGATTCAATCGAATCATCAGACAATGCGCGCATATATATTCAATACTCATCATAGCATACACCTAATCAAGTGCATACTATGCTGTGTCAACATGGTATATTCTAGCATCATCATGCAATCCTACACTTGAACAAGTGTGTGTACAAATCATGGTTTACAATTCTGTAATCATTGTTAATATATGTTATAGGTATATTAATCGTTATGTTATCAGGCACTCACTTGTCGAGTTAGAATACTTCTCTCTACGATACTGTAGCTTCTGGATCAATCGGAATACCTAAACAAGGTTTACAACTATTAAAACCTTGTAAAACAGATTCTACCAGGGGCAGGACACGCCCGTGCCTGGCGTGGCACGCCCCGGGTACGCCCCGTACCTGGGTCTCAGGTACACCCCGTGACTTCAGGGTACCCCCGGGCTCGCTAGGGTTAGGCACGCCCCGTACCCTTGGGAGGTACGGCCGTGCCTCCTAGGTACGCCCTAAGGTACGGTCTGTTCTTGAGTGGTACGCCCGTGCCGTTCAATGTACAGCAACAGATTCGTGTAGAACCTGCTGTTTTCCATCCAAAAACATACCAAATCACTTCCAGAGCTTTACCAATCGGTTTCTATGTATCATATGTGAAATAACACTTCTAATACAACTCAAAGGTACCATTTTTACATACCAAAACATCAAAATCAGAACTTGGGACCAAAATCATCTCTTTGACCCATTTACCACTTTAATTCTCAAAACTCATTTTAAACCTTCAATTTAATTACAGATTTTGATTCCTAAGCACTTAGAAATCATTTAGAAACAGATTGGCAATCTTAGAAACGCAGATTGGGATCAAAATCATTGAAACCCAATTTAGAACATAACTTGGTGAAAATAAAGAACAAGGAATTCAACTCACTTGAAGATGGAGATGATTAGGAATTATCATAGCAGATTTGAACTTGGATTTAACACTTGAATTCAGCAACAAAAAATCAGATTGCAAGAATCTTCAATGAACTTCTTTACTTCAAAGTCAATAAGAGCACATAGAACACAATGAGATAGGCACAAGAAATTGTCTTTGTGTTTGAAAAGAGGTGCTCACGTGGCTGTAAACTAGATACCTGCTTGTGGGTTATTGCTATCCACAAGTGGGTATCTTGTTCCCCTTTCCAACTTACAACTTAACGCACGAGTACCCGTTTTAACCAACGGGGATATTTTTGGAAACCTCGTTCTAAACCATTTAATAATTCATTATTATTATCTATTTTCAATAATATTTTTAATATTATCATTTATTTATTATTTTCCTTTATTTTCTTATTTAATCAACAATACATTTTTATTTTCCTTTTATTCAATATTTAATTAGAATTTAGACGTACTAGATTCGAACACGACTAGGCCAATTTTGAGGTTGTTACACGGATCCAAAGCATCGTCCCGCTACATTTGATGTTGGCAATCGTGTGTTCTTGAAGGTTTCTCCTTGAAAAGGCATCATTCGTTTTGGGAGCAAGGAGAAGTTAAGTCCACGTTTCATTAGCCCATTCAGAATTGTACGTAATGTGAATAATCAGACGGTAACTTTTGAGCTGCCGCCTGAACTAGTCTGTATACGTGTCATCTTTAACGTGTGTTACTTACGCAAGTGCCATGTTGAAGAGGAGTAGATCATTCCACTACAGGAGTTGAACGTTGACTCTTCCAAGCGACTAGTTGAAGAACCTGTTGAAATTCTTGACACAAAGGTCAAGAAATTACGTAAGAAGATGATCAAGATAGTCCTTGTGAAGTGGAAGCACAACCTAGATCCAAACCTGACTTGGGAAATTGAGGACGAGATGAAGACAAGATACCCTCACCTGTTTATCACTGAGTAGATTTCGAGGACGGAATCTTCTTAAGGGGGGTAGATTTTTAACATCCTCAACTTGGGCCTAGTTGTAATTGTGTTGAAATGTATGCAAATAGTAGATTAAGTAAAGAATCCAACTTGTAAGTTTATTATATTAATGAGAAGGTTTAATTGTACATCTGTTAAGTTTAAATGAATATATGTGTTTTAGCATGTGTGTTAAGTATGTATTTATGTATATATTAAATATATGTATATGTACTAATTATATTAATTAGAAAGTATATAAAAGAAAAGAATAAAGAAAAGAAAAAGGAGATAGATATTTGTCCAGAGGCGGTTTGCCTCTGGATAAGATTTATATATATATATATATATATATATATATGTAAGTGTTTACATTGACTCATAAAGTCAATTGTTGCAAAACCTTCAAAACACACACAAACTCACACTTGTGGTTACTCTCTTTGGTTCTTGAAGAAGATTTCGTGAAGTTGGGAGATTTGAAGTTCTAGACTTGAAAAGAAGGTTAGCATGATCTTTATATTGAAGTTTAAGTAGGATTGGTATTTGATATGGGTGAGTTTTATAGCCAGAACCTTTTGGAGTTGAAAACTCCATGGATAAACATGATAGCTTACTTTACATGTGGGTTTCTCATGTTTGATGTTTTTTAAAAGGTGTTAATGTATTCATGAGGTTCATATGGGTGATATATGAAGATCCAAAGTGTTTAAGAAGTGAAAACTAACAAGTTTGAAATCTGGGTTTTTGAAAATATTGAGTAAAAATCGGATGAATGATGAACAAGAAGGTGATGAAGTGCAGGTTGGCACGCGACACGACGCGTCAAAGAAGGGGACGCGATGCGTTCCCGTGTATGTCGTGCGACTTTCACTTTCATCCGACTCTTGCTTGGTCCGACTTTCATGGTCCGAAAGTCGCATGAGCCATCCGAAAGTCGCATGGGTCATCCGACTTTCACCTAAGTGATCCGACTTTTGATTGATCCGAAGGTCACATGAAAACTATGCGATGCGACGCGTCAGGCCCTTGGACGCGACACATCGGGTGAAAAGAAAAAATGTCCATTTTGAAAGTTAAGCAGCTTTGAAGCACATGTCGTGCTATGTATTGTAAGATTCTAATAAGGTGTTTATGAGCCTTAATTGGTTCTTGTACGTATTTTATGATAGAATTTAACATGTGCAAATGCTTAACGCGATTGCCGATGTTTTAGGTGAACGTGTCAGTTGAACCAGGATTAAGTTAACGAACGTAGTAAGCTACTCAGGTGAGTGCCTACTTTCATGAGACTCCGTAAAGTAAGGCTTGTATGCTAGATGACTATGTGAATATGTATGTATGTCTAACTTGTTTTTGCAGGTAAGTTCAAGAGGTAAGTGTATGTCTTGAATGATGTTAAGATATGTATTAGGTGCATGCCAGCGGGTCCAGATTGGAACCGCTTAGTTATTAATGATGTACTTTACAAATGAATGACTGAATGATGGATCCCTATGGTATCATATGTACGATATATGAATAGATGATGATGATGGATCCCTGTGGGATCATATGTACGCATATGTGTATGTGCACTGTTGGCAGACTATCTGACGCATGGTTAAGGTCATCCGGGTAGTTGGATCCCAACAGGACTTCGGTCATTTCGGGATTTAACGGTGATTCTGGGTGCATCTCGGGTCGAGGTTCTGCGGAACCGCCGTGCCTTAACGTGAGTAGTAATCAGCTGGATAACGGCTGGATTACTTGAGGAGTCTTTGGCTCCGTGAACGATGCTTGGTGGACTGCTTTATGCTCCCACACCAGCGCGGTTGGTTGTGTCTGATCCCTTGGTCTAAGTTGTTGAGCGGGATTGATTACCCTGCAAGACATGACTCTTACTGATCTTGTCAACACACCGCTACGTGTTAAGCTAGCAATGATTGTTTATGTATGACATGTATGTTGCATGACTTACTGTATTGATGCTTATGATATGTATGTACTCACTAGCTAAGTGTTAGCTAATGGTGATATGTTGCCCCTTTTTAGGTAAAGACTAGCAGGTCTGGTGAGGTGGGTGACTTTTGATGTAAATGCCCCTTGTGGGCTGGAACACTATGTTGATATGTAATGTAATTTGATATTATGGTCGGTTCCTGTGATAGGTAACACCGGTGAATGTTTGGAACAATGATAATGTAAATAACAGTTTTTTATTATTAAAAGAACAAAATTTCCTCTGCTAAATCTGAAATATCATTAAAATAACTATTTTCGGAAGCGGTGTTACAATATCTAATCCTCCAATCAATGTGTCATCAACGTATAACAACAATATAATATAAGATGATTTGAATTTCTTGAGGAAACAACGGTGATCCATCTCACATCTCGTGTACCCATTCCTCTACATAAAGCTATCAAATTTCAAGTACCATTGTCTTGGTGCCTGCTTCAACCCATAAAAATCTTTAGTTTACACACGAAGTTTTCTTTTCCAGAAAACTAAAAACCCTCTGGTTGTATCATGTAGATATCTTCATCAAGGCCACCATGTAAGAATGTTGCCATAACATCTAGCTGATCTAGATGTAAGTCTTCTGCTGCAACGATACTAAGGAGTAGTCTGATTGTAGTCATCTTCACAACTGGAGAGAATATTTCATTATAATCAACCCCTCTTTTATGTTGGAACCCCTTTGCTATCAATCTCGCCTTGTACTCTTTCTGCCATTAGATTCTTTTTTAACATGAAATACCCATTTATTCTATAAAGCTTTCTTTCCTGTTGGTAACTTAACCAAGGACCATGTGTGGTTCTTCTAAAGTGAATCCATCTCCTCCATGATAGCCTTCTTCCACTGTATGGATTCTTTAACTTTTAAGGCCTTTGGATAAGATTTTGGTTCGCCATTCTCGGTCAGCAGCAAATAATTTGTTGATGTAGAGTATCTAGCTGGAGGTCTTATTTCTCTTATGCATCTTGTCAAAATGGTTGCATCATCATTATCACTCTCACGTAAGCTCCCACTATCATCTGAGCTCCCACTATCATCTGAGTTACCACTATTTCCATGTCCCACACTGCTTTCTAAACCCTCAACATTTTCTGAAATCCTACTTGGATCTACAAGGTCATCTTCAAACACTACTTGATCTTTCTTGTTGGATTCTCTTACAGTGTTAGAATTTGCTAAAGACTTGCCTTTATAAAATGAGTTTTCATTAAAGGTGACATCTCTGCATCTGACGACGTTTTTAGCTTGATCATCCCAAAACTGATATCCTATCTCATCTAAGCAATAACTAATGAATACACACTTCTTGGCTTTTTCCTCAAGCTTGTCTCTATCAGCATCTTTGACTTTCACATAAGCGTAAAAGACAACCTCTTTACCTTTAAGTGTAAAAGACAACCTCTTTACCTTGTCATTCTTCTTCTGGAATCTTGAACCTCAATGGGACTGGGCAAGAGGAGAACATGTAACGGCTTGCCTAGATCTTGTATTTCCCACGTAGTTCATTGGTCAAACCAACAATTCTCCTCTCAAAGTAATAGAGAGATCTTTTATTTTTTCCCGGTATGTAGCTCTGCGTGCAAGGGGATAAGCGCGAAGCCGCTTTGCAGGGTAGACTCATTCATACCTGCAACAAAATCCGCTTCTATATCCTCCTTTTATCTTAGGGGGTAATCAAGCTGGAAGAGTAGACTCATCCAACCCTTATCTCTTAAGGGTACGACATCACACCACGATTTATCAGATATGCCGATGTATGAACTGAATCTGCCCAGAACATCTTAGGTAACCCTGCAAGAAATCTCATGCTCATTCCATGTTCATTCAGAGTCTTGTTTATTCTTTCAGTGACCCCATTCTGTTAAGGAGTTTCTGGAATTGCCTTGATCATCCTTATCTCATTTTCTACACAAAACTCAACAAACTCCTTGCTGCTGTATTCTCTCCCATTATCAGAATTTAATGTTCATTCAGAGTCTTATTCATTCTTTGAGTAACCCCATTATGCTGAGGAGTTTCTGGAATTGTCTTGATCATCCTTATCTCATTTTATACGCAAAACTCAACAAACTCCTTACTACTGTATTCTCTCCCATTATTAGACTTTAAACATTTAACCTTCAGATTAGTTTCATTATCAACAACAACTTTCTATCTCTTAAAGGTAATAAAAACATCACATAGAATCATCAATGAAAGTGACATTGTATGGTGATCCGCCTATTGATGCAACCGATATAGGTCCGTACACATCAGTATGACTCAACTCCAACTTCCTAACCTTGGGTGACTTTCCAGATTTCGTGAAAGTAGCCTTTTTCTGTTTGCCAAGTATACATGGCTCGCGGAAACCAACTGTCATCTTCTTCAAACCAGGAATTCTACCTTTTGAAACCATCTCCTTTATACCTTTCTCACTCATATGCCAAGTCTTTGGTGCCATAGAATGGAACTAGGTGCATCTTCATCAACAGTTGCGTTCACATCATTAGCTGCCTCTTCCATGTATAAAGTCCCTCTTTTTTTTTACCACGGGCAACAACCATATTCCCTTTTACTACTTTCCACCTCGGATTCCCAGTAACTAGGTGAAGTCCTTAATCATCCTATTACCTAAGAGACTAGGAACATACCTCACGTTAGGGATGTTCTGAGAATAACATCTCCAATACCCATAATGTCAAGCTTCTTGTCATCATCTAGTCGAACTTGACTAGAATATGATCTAAAATTTCGCATCCATTCCTTGCATGGGTGGCATGGAACGATGCACCCGAATCCATAATCCAGGATTCAACCGAGAACTCAACACTGTAGACCAAAGCATCACGAGTGTAACACCGGTAAATCACAAGCCATTTTTTTTAAAACGCGCTGCGGAAGCTAATTAAAACAAACTTGATTACATATAATCAATAATTACAAATGTACAATCATTTGTTCAAAAGACATCAACATTACTATCAAATGTTTGGTGTTTCAAAAAATACCGGCTCGTCTCTTTTTCAAAACAAGTATCAGAGTGTGGTCAACTCTTCCTTCTTCAACTCAAACACGAACCTTCAAATCAACAACTGAGGGGAATTAGCACAAAGCTAAGTGAGTAGAGGCAAAAGCATCAAATGCAAATATTCACAATCAATCATCAATCATGTAATCACATATCCAGAGAAGACTAGCGGTTCGGCGCAGAACCTACAACCAATGCCGGCCAAAGCAGAGGTTTACCGATAGCTTTCCACTAGATTGGCACAGTAAACTTCCCTTTGAGCAACAAATGCAACAGAAAGGCTACTACTGTTCAACCAACCAGTTAGACAAGCCTAGCCCAAGTCCACGTATAGCTGACTTCTCAATGCAATCAAAATAATCCTAAGAGCGCGTATCGACCAAATATTCATGCAGCAGTTATCAATATTCAATATCACAATCAGCAGTTCAATCTCAATCCACAATCATGCTTTACATTCATAATATTAACTGCGATCTTTACTTAACGTCCACTCACCTCTGATTTCAGTCACGTTGCTCAATGGTCTAATATTACTGAGTCTTCGCGGTTCATGAGAATACAACAATCCAGAAATCAGTCCTCGATTCATAAATATATCTTCTCATATAGTATATCAAGCATACTCATTTTCCACAAGTATTTACATATAAATACATATACAAAAAGCAAACCAAAAGATTCATCAAACAAAAGCTTCCTTCTGAAATACACTGGACGTGTCGCGTCAAATAACTCAACGCGTTGCGTTAATCATCTCATGCGACCGTCGGACCAAGGCCATGCGGCATTCGGATCGTAAGCCATGCGACTGTCGGACCAGCCGTGCGACTGTCGGACCAACCATGCGACTATCGGACCAAGCCATGTGGTATACAGATCAAACCATTTCATACGACATTCAGATCATAAGTAAGAAAGTCGGATGATACATATAAAAGTCGCATGAAAGTCGGATGAGCCCTGTAACTCATCATCTTCTTCATCTAAAACTTCCACACAACAAACTTAAACATATATGCAACTTTAAACATCTTAAAACATCATAGAAACACTTTTAAACACATACAAAGCTCATATAACATGTGAAGAAACATCAAGAACACATCAAAGTTAATTAAACATCATCATAAATCAAAACCCATTTCTCAAGTTTCTCAACTTTCACCATTAATGGTGTTTCCATTTATACATGCTAAACTTCATCAAATTCATATCAAAGCTTCATGAATCTATATATCAATCAACAATAAACATATACCAACCTTTGATTCGTGATTACAAGTATTCAAACAAAATCTTCAAAGGTTTAAGTTAACTTTTCTTCTTCTTCTTCTTTGGTAGAGAACACTTTTCATACACACACTACACTTTCTGGATTTTTAGATTAATGGGAGGTTAATGCATGTTTCTTCCTAACTTAACACATGTACACAAGGCAAATATGAGGTGGCAAACCCACCTCTTCTTACTTACACGTGCACACACACACACACACACTAAAACATAAATTCATACAAATCATATAAACATACTTATTAACACACACATATATATATATATATATATCCATACATACGGCTACACACATACATATAATTCATACATATTTATTAATCACATAATAGAATTAAATTAATTAATCATGTTATTAACCATTTAATCAAATTAAATAAGATAAGCACTTACCACAAACCTGCTAATCTCCTAGCCCAGGTTTGCGGGTGTTACAAATCTCTCCCTCTTAAGAGGATTCCGTCCTCGGAATCCTTTCCTGCTCAAACAAACGGGGATATCTTTCCTTCATTTCTGACTCAGTTTCCCATGTTAAATCAGAACCAAGACTGTGCTTCCACTTGACCAACACCATTGGTATCTGTTTCTTTCGGAGCTTGGTCACCTTTCGATCTAACAGTTCTACTGGTTCCTCTATCAATCTTTTCTTAGAATCAACCTTCAACTCTTGTACCGGAAGAATCTGACTTTCATCTTCTACTTTGCACTTTCTTAGATAACAGACGTTGAATGTATCGTGGATTCCTGCAAGCTCTGCTGGAAGATCTAGTGTAAGCGTCTGGTCATTTACAATCTGACGTATGCGGAAGGGAGCAATGTAATGGGGAGCTAACTTCCCGCGTTTACCGAATCAAATAATACCCTTCCATGCAGAAACCTTCAAATACACTAACTCTCCCACATCAAACTTAACTGGGCGACGACGTGGATCTGCGTACATTTTCTGCATATCTCTGGCTGCTTTCAACTTATCTCTGGCAATAGCAACCTTATCTGCTGTCATCTGAACTATCTCGGGCCCTGCAAACTGTTTCTCACCAGCCTCTAACCAACACGTCGGAGTACGGCAACGACGGCCGTATAACATTTCGTACGGAGGCATCCCAATACTGGAGTGGTAAGAATTATTGTACGCAAACTCTATCAACGGCAGGTGCGAATCCCAAGATCCACCATACTCAATCACACAAGCTCGCATCATATCATCAAGTGTTTGTATGGTTCGTTCAGTCTGACCATCAGTCTGGGGATGATACGCAGTACTTAGGTTAATCCTCGTCCCCAATTCCCTCTGTAAACTCCTCTAGAAGTTAGAAATGAATTTGGAGTCTCTGTCAGATACTATAGACAACGGCATGTCATGTCTTGCAACAATTTCGTTCACATAAAGTTGAGCCAATTTACTCAAAGAAGCCGTCTCACATGTAGCCAGAAAGTGAGCGCTCTTGGTCAGCCGATCCACAATCACCCAAATCATATCATTATTTTTCTGAGTTCGTGGAAGTTTGGTTACAAAATCTATCGTGATATGTTCCCATTTCCACTCAGGGATTTCCAATTACTTCAATGATCCATAAGGCTTCTGATGCTCCGCCTTTACCTGCGCACAGATATGGCATGATTCCACAAACTGTGTCACATCTATTATCATTGTAGTCCACCAGTAAAGCACTTTTAGGTCGTTATACATTTTAGTGCTTCCTGGGTGTACTGACAATTTAGACTTGTGTGCTTCTTTCAAAATCAGCTTTCTCAACTCTCCAAGCATAGGCACCCACACACGAGTCTTGTATATTTTTAATCCACGAAAGTGATCAGTAAGTTCATCTTTACGTTTCTTCATCTGTTTATTCTTCAAGTTTTCCTCTTTCAAAGCTTCCAACTGTGCAGACTTTAGTCTATCCACTAGATCAGATACGATCTCAATGCGCATAAACTGGATAGAACTTCCCACTCCCTTGCGGCTTAAGGCATCTGCTACCACGTTTGCTTTGTCTGGGTGATATCTTATTTCGCAATCATAGTCTTTAATCAATTCCACCCAGCGTCTCTGTCTCATATTGAACTCTTTCTGTGTAAATACATACTGTAGGCTCTTATGGTCAGTACAAATCACGCACTTGGTGCCATACAAATAGTGTCTCCATGACTTCAGGGCAAAAACAACGGCTACCAGTTCCAAATCATGTGTCGGGTAATTCTTCTCATGGGGTTTCAACTGTCTTGAAGCATATGCAATCACCCGATCCCTCTGCATAAGTACACAGCCCAATCCCGCAAACGATGCATCGCAATAAACTATAAAATCCTCTGAGCCACTTGTCAATGCTAGAATAGGGGCCTGACATAACAACTGTTTCAACTTCCGAAAAGCTTGATCCTGTTCACTGCCCCAAACAATCTTCACATCTTTTCGAGTCAACTTTGTCAACGGACCCGCAATCTTGGAGAAATCTTTAATGAATCTGCGGTAATATCCAGCTAACCCCAGAAAACTCTTGATCTCGGTTGGTGTCTTTGGAGCGTTCCAATTCATAACCGCCTCTACTTTTGAAGGATCCACCTTCACCCCCTCATCATAGATCACATGCCCCAAAAACTGTACTTCTCTCAACCAGAATTCACACTTAGAGAACTTAGCAAACAAATGCTCTTTCTTCAGTGTCTTTAAAATCTGTCTCAAATGCTTCTCGTGTTCTTCCTCAGTCTTTGAATATACAAGGATGTCATCAATGAAGACTATTACAAACTAATCCAAAAAGGGTCGACAGACTCTATTCATTAAATCCATGAAAATCGCAGGCGCATTGCTTAAGCCGAACGGCATAATCAAGAACTCATAGTGCCCGTAACACGTACGAAAAGCCGTCTTTGACACGTCTTCCTCTGAAACTCTCACTTGATGATACCCTGACCTCAAATCAATATTGGAAAAGAACGAAGCTCCCTGTAATTGATCAAACAAATCATCTATTCTTGGCAATGGATACTTGTTCTTTATCGTTCTCTTATTCAGCTCACGGTAGTCAATACACATACGCAACGTACCGTTTTTCTTCTTTACAAATAATACTTGTGCTCCCCACGGTGATGAACTTGGACGTATAAACCCCTTATCCAACAAATCATGTATTTGAGTCATCATCTCCCGGATCTCTGACGGTGCCAATCTGTACGGTGCGTTTGCCACTGGTCAGGAACCAGGAATTAGGTCTATCTTGAACTCTAACTCACGAACCGGAGGTAGCCCTGGCAATTCTTCTAGAAACACCTCCGGGTATTCCGTTACCACCCGGATGTCATTCACTGCTTGCTTCTCTTTCTTTCCATCAATAACATATGCTAAATACGATTCACAACCTCTATCCAACGCCTTTCTAGCCTTTAAACATGAAATCATTGGGATTACAGATCCAGCCTTTTCAACCCTTGCTACTACTCTCGTGCCATAAGCCAATGGGAATGAGATCAACTTCTTGTGACACTTGATACTGGCCTGATTCAGACTAAGCCAATCCATCCCGAGCACCACATCGAATCCAGACAATGGCATTACAAGGAAATAAATAGGAAATCAAATACCATCTATATCTATCTTGGCTCCAGCCACAGCAGTTGTGACCGGTACCATCATACCATCAGCTACCTCTATTTCTAAAGCAGTAGCTAGTTCCACAGAATTCTACAGATACAAAGGAGCGATTTGCCCCTGAATCAAATAACACACTATCAGGTATAGAGTTTATTAAAAACATACCGGTTATCACATCATCTGTGGTACTGGCATATTCCACTGTCATCCTAAATGCCCGACCCTCAGCAGTGGGAGGGTTCTTTCGTTTCTACCTGGCTATAGATGACCCTTCAGCACCTCCCCCTCCTGACCCAGATCCGACTTTCTTACTCAATGGGCAATCACCTACTCGGTGCCCCTCCTTCTGACAATTCAAGCAGACGCTCCTCGGTAGTCGGCAATTTTTCAAATCGTGGCCAAACTAACCACACTTTACGCATCTCATGGACTGGGGCGTACACTGCCCATGATGATATGACTTGCACCTGTTACACCATGGTGCCCTCTGAGTAGACCCACCTGTAGTAGGCATCCTATTCTGACTTCCCTGACGGTTTCCACTGCCCTGCCCTCCTTGTCATTGTTGAGTGTTATAGTGTTCGAATTTCGACTTCTGTTGGGAAATTCTTTCCCCACTCAACCTATTCCTTGCTATCAAACCTCCTTCAGCCGACTTGGCTAAATTGAATGCCTGAGATAATGTGGTAGCCCACCTAGTGGCGCTACGAAGATCAGGATGCAGTGCCCCCACAAAATGGGCAATTCTCGACTCCTCATCAGGTACCCAATGCTTTGCAAACCTCATTTTCTCATTGAATTGTTTTATCAATTGATCCACCGTCATATTCCCAATCATTTGTAATTCCATAAATTCCCTCTTTATTTTAGCAATCTCAAACGTTCCACAGTACCGTTCACTTAACTTTTCCTGGAATTGACTCTAGGTGATACTCTCCTGCTTTTGCTCTGTGAAATGGCTAGTAATCGAATCCTATCAGACCATGTCGTCTCCCTTGAACATCCTTGAGGCATATTTTACTTTCAGTTCATTCTCACAGTTGCAAGCATCTAATGTCTTCGTCATCTCCCTAAGCCAATTCAAGGTGATACTAGGATCAGAACTCCCTCGGTATTCAGAAGGTTTGCAGTCAAGGAATTGCTTGTACGTGCAGGGTTTTTTGTATCCCGGAAACGCAAATGGATACCCTCCAGGTTGTGTATATGGATAGAAGAAAGGTTGTTGCATCATCTGTGTCACTGGTGGTAAAGGTACTGACACTGGTGGTACTGTTGCTTGTGTGGTTATCGCAATTGGTACAGGTGGTGGTTCAGGTTGACTCAATCTCTGTTCCATGTTAAGGACTTTATTCCTGAGATCCATCAATTCGTTCTCCAATTTGAAGATATATTCGCTCTGGTCATCTTCTTGCTCTTGACCAGACATTCCTGCTTGATTCACATCTTCAATCACTGGTGCTTCTATAGATTGGGTCATAGGAGGTAGGATGGGAGTCTCTCTATCAGCCATAATCTGTTACAATCACATCACCTCATAGCTCATTAGAATAAACCGTTAGTATCCAAAATACTAACTACTACAACAACTCTAACTCACTCTAATTCCCCCGAAGGAAAGCTTGACCCGCCACGAGCCAAGATTTGGGAATGCAACACTCTAGCCGTGCATGCATCGCCAAACCTAGGCTCTAAAACCAAACTGTAACACCGGAAAATCACAAGCCATTTTTTTTAAAACGCGATGCGGAAGCTTTAAGTAAACAAACTTGATTAAATATAATCAATATTTACAAATATACAATCACTTGTTCAAAAGACATCAACATCTACAACTGTTTGGTGTTACAAAATACTGGCTCGTCTCTTTTTCAAAATATGTATCAGAGTGTGGTCAACTCTTCCTTCTTCAACTCAAACACAAACCTGCAAAACATCAACTGAGGGGAATTAGCACAAAGCTAAGTGAGTAGAGGCTAAAACATCAATTGCAAACATTCACAATCAATCATCAATCATGTAATCACATATCCAGAGAAGACCGGCGGTTCGGCGCAGAACCTACAACCAATGCCGGCCAAAGCAAAGGTTTACCGATAGCTTTCCACTAGATTGGCACAGTAGACTCCCCTCTGAGCAACAAATGCAACAGAAAGGCTATTACTGTTCAACCAACTAGTTAGACAAGCCCAGCCTAAGTCCACGTATAGCTGACTTCTCAACGCAACTCAAAATCATCCTAAGAGCGTGTATCGACCAAATATTCATGCAGCAGTTATCAATATTCAATATCACAATCAGCAGTTCAATCTCAATCCACAATCATGCTTTACATTCATAATATTAACTGCAATCTTTACCATTCGTTTTTAACGTCCACTCACCTCTGATTTCAGTCACGTTGCTCAATGGTCTAATATTACTGAGTCTTCGCGGTTCCTGAGAATACAACAATCCAGAAATCAGTCCTCGATTCATGAATATATCTTCTCATATAGTATATCAAGCATACTCATTTTCCACAAGTATTTCCATATAAATACATATACAAAAAGCAAACCAAAAGATTCATCAAACAAAATCTTCCTTCTGAAATACACTGGAAGCGTCGCGTCAAATAACTCAACGCGTTGCATTAATCATCTCATGCGACCGTCGGACCAAGGCCATGCGGCATTCAGATCTTAAGCCATGCGACCGTCGGACCAGCCATGCGACTGTCGGACCAACCATGCGACTATCGGACCAAGCCATGCGACATACAGATCAAACCATTTCATGCGACATTCAGATCATAAGTAAGAAAGTCGGATGATACATATAAAAGTCGCATGACTCATCTGAAAGTCGGATGAGCCCTGTAACTCATCATCTTCTTCATCTAAAACTTCCAGATAACAAACTTAAACATATATGCAACTTTAAACATCTTAAAACATCATAGAAACACTTTTAAACACATACAAAGCTCATATAACATGTCAAGAAACATCAAGAACACATCAAAGTTAATTAAACATCATCATAAATCAAAACCCATTTCTCAAGTTTCTCAACTTTCACCATTAATGGTGTTTCCATTTATACATGCTAAACTTCATCAAATTCATATCAAAGCTTCATGAATCTATATATCAATCAACAATAAACATATACGAACCTCTGATTCGTGATTACAAGTATTCAAACAAATTCTTCAAAGGTTTAAGTTAACTTTTCTTCTTCTTCTTCTTTGGCAGAGAACACTTTTCATACACACACTACACTTTCTGGATTTTTAGATTAATGGGAGGTTAATGCATGTTTCTTCCTAACTTAACACATGTACACAAGGCAAATATGAGGTGGCAAACCCACCTCTTCTTACTTACACGTGCACACACACACTAAAACATAAATTCATACAAATCAAATAAACATACTTATTAACACATATATATCCATACATACGGCTACACACATACATACATATAATTCATACATATTTATTAATCACATAATAGAATTAAATTAATTAATCATGTTAGTAACCATTTAATCATATTAAATAAGATAAGCACTTACCACAAACCTGCTAATCTCCTAGCCCAGGTTTGCGGGGGTTACATTCTTACTTACACGTGCACACACACACACACACACTAGGACATAAATACATACATATCATATAAACATACTTTATTTAATTAATATTAACATGTAATATGAATTAATTCAATTAACCATTATATCAAGTTAAAAACATTTATTACATTTAAACACGAACCACAAACCTGCTAATCTCCTAGCCCAGGTTTGAGGGTGTTACAAATCTCTCCCCCTTAAGAGGATTCCGTCCTCGGAATCCTTTCCTGCTCAAACAACCGAGGATATCTTTCCCTTATTTCTGACTCAGTTTCCCATGTTAAATTAAAACCAAGACCGTGCTTCCACTTGACCAACACCATTGGTATATGCTTCTTTCGGAGCTTGGTCACTTTATAATCCAACAGTTCTACTGGTTCCTCTATCAACCTCTTCTTTGAATCAACTTTTAGCTCTTGTACTGGGAGAACCTGACTTTCATCCTCTACTTTGCACTTTCTCATATAACAGATGTTAAAAGTATCATGTATTCCCACAAGCTCTGCTGGAAGATCCAGTGTAACCGTTTGGTCATTCACAATCTGACGTATGCGGATGGGACCAATGTAACGGGGAGCTAACTTCCAACGTTTACCGAATCGAATAACACCCTTCCATGGGGAAACTTTCAAATACACTAACTCTTCCACATCAAACTTAACTGGGCGACGACGTGGATAAGCGTACATTTTCTGTCTATCTCTGGCTGCTTTCAACTTATCTCTAGCAATAGCAACCTTATCAGCTGTCATCTGAACTATCTCAGGTCCTACAAACTGTTTCTCACCAGCCTCTAACCAACACGTCGGAGTACGGCAACGACGACCGTATAACATTTCATATGGAGGCATCCCAATGCTGGAGTGTTAAGAATTATTGTATGCAAACTCTATCAATGGCAGGTGCGAATCCCAACATCCACCATACTCAATCACACAAGCTCACAACATATCTTCAAGTGTTTGTATGATACGTTTAGTCTGACCATCAGTCTGGGGATGATAAGCAGTACTTAGGTTAATCCTCGTCCCCAATTATCTCTGTAAACTCCTCCAGAAGTTAGAAATGAATCTAGAGTCTCTGTCAGATACTATTGATAATGGCATGCCATGCCTCGCAACAATCTCATTCACATAAAGTTGAGCCAATTTACTCAGAGAGGCCGTCTCACATGTAGCCAAAAAGTGAGCGCTCTTGTCAGTCGATCCACAATTACCCAAATCATATCATTATTTCTCTGAGTTCGTGGAAGTTTGGTTACAAAATCCATCGTGATATGTTCCCATTTCCACTCAGGGATTTCCAATTGCTTCAAAGATCCATAAGGCTTCTGATGCTCCGCCTTCACCTGTGCACAGATATGGCATGATTCCACAAACTGTGCCACATCTGTTTTCATAGCAGGCCACCAGTATAGCACTTTCAGGTCGTTATACATTTTAGTGCTTCCTGGGTGTACTGACAATCTGGACTTGTGTGCTTCTGTCAGAATCAACTTTCTCAAATCTCCAAGCATAGGCACCTACACACGAGTCTTGTATACTTTTAATCCACGGGAGTCATCTGCAACTTCATCTTTACGTTTCTTCATCAGTTCATTCTTCAAGTTTTCCTCTTTCAAAGCTTCCAACTGTGCAGATTTTAGTCTATCCACTAGATCATATACAATCTCAATACGCATAAACTGGATAGAAGTTCCCGCTCCCTTGTGGCTTAAGGCATCTGCCACTGCGTTTGCTTTGCCTGGGTGATATCTTATATCGAAATCATAGTTTTTAATCAATTCCACCCAGCGTCTCTGTCTCATATTCAACTCTTTCCACTAAGGGATTTCCAATTGCTTCAAAGATCCATAAGGCTTCTGATGCTCCGTCTTCACCTGCGCACAGATATGGCATGATTCCACAAACTGTGCCACATCTGTTTTCATAGTAGGCCACCAGTATAGCACTTTCAGGTCATTATACATTTTAGTGCTTCCTGGGTGTACTGACAATCTAGACTTGTGTGCTTCTGTCAGAATCAACTTTCTCAAATCTCCAAGCATAGGCACCCACACACGAGTCTTGTATACTTTTAATCCACGGAAGTCATCTGCAAGTTCATCTTTACGTTTCTTCATCAGTTCATTCTTAAATTTTTCCTCTTTCAAAGCTTCCAACTATGCATATTTTAGTCTATCCACTAGATCAGATACAATCTCAATACGCATAAACTGGATAGAAGTTCCCGCTCCCTTGTGGCTTAAGGTATCTGCCACCACGTTTGCTTTGCCTGGGTGATATCTTATATCGCAATCATAGTCTTTAATCAATTCCACCCAGCGTCTCTGTCTCATATTCAACTCTTTCTGTGTAAATACATACTGTAGGATCTTATGGTCAGTACAAATCACGCACTTGGTGCCATACAAATAGTGTCTCCATGACTTCAGCGCAAAAACAACGGCTGCCAGTTCCAAATCATTTGTCGGGTAATTCTTCTCATGGGGTTTCAACTGTCTTGAAGCATATACAATCACCCGATCCCTCTGCATAAGTACACAGCCCAATCCCGCAAATGATGCATCGCAATAAACTATAAAATCCTCTGAGCCACTTGGCAATGCTAGAATAGGGGCCTGACATAACAACTGTTTCAACTTCCGAAAAGCTTGATCCTGTTCACTGCCCCAAACAATCTTCACATCTTTTCGAGTCAACTTTGTCAACGGACCCGCAATCTTGGAGAAATCTTTAATGAATCTGCGGTAATATCCAGCTAACCCCAGAAAACTCTTGATCTCGGATGGTGTCTTTGGAGCGTTCCAATTCATAACCGCCTCTACTTTTGAAGGATCCACCTTCACCCCCTCATCATAGATCACATGCCCCAAAAACTGTACTTCTCTCAACCAGAATTCACACTTAGAGAACTTAGCAAACAAATGCTCTTTCTTCAGTGTCTTTAAAATCTGTCTCAAATGCTTCTCGTGTTCTTCCTCAGTCTTTGAATATACAAGGATGTCATCAATGAAGACTATTACAAACTAATCCAAAAAGGGTCGACAGACTCTATTCATTAAATCCATGAAAATCGCAGGCGCATTGCTTAAGCCGAACGGCATAATCAAGAACTCATAGTGCCCGTAACGTGTACGAAAAGCCGTCTTTGACACGTCTTCCTCTGAAACACGCACCTGATGATATCCTGATCTCACATCTATCTTGGAAAAGTACGAAGCCCCCTGTAGTTGATCAAACAAATCATCTATCCTTGGCAACAGATACTAGTTCTTTATCATTCTGTTGTTCAGCTCACGGTAGTCAATGCACATACGCAACGTACCGTCTTTCTTCTTTACAAATAATACTGGTGCTCCCCACGGTGAAGAACTTGGAAGAATAAAACCCTTGTCTAACAGATCTTGTATCTGGGTCATCATCTCTCGAATCTCTGACGGTGCCAATCTGTACGGTGCCTTTGCCACTGGTCGGGAACCGGGAATTAGGTCTATCTTGAACTTTACCTCTCGAACCGAAGGTAGCCCTGGCAACTCTTCTAGAAACACCTCCGGGTATTCCGTTACCACCCGGATGTCATTCACTACTTGTTTCTCTTTCTTTCCATCAATAACATAGGCTAAATACGATTCACAACCTCTATCCAACGCCTTTCTAGCCTTTAAACATGAAATCATTGGGATTACAGACCCATCCTTTTCACCCCTTGCTACTACTCTCGTGCCATCAACCAATGGGAAGGAAATTAACTTCTTGTGACACTTGATACTGGATTGGTTCAGACTCAGCCAATCCATCCCGAGCACCACATCGAATCCAGACAATGGCATTACAAGGAAATAAACAGGAAAGCAAATACCATCTATATCTATCTAGGCTCCAACCACAGCAGTTGTGACCGGTACCATCATACCATCAACTACCTCTATTTCTAAAGCAGTAGCTAGTTTAGTTAAAGGCACATTCAACCTACCACAGAATTTTACAGATACAAAGGAGCGATTTGCCCCTGAATCAAATAACACTCTAGCAGGTATAGAGTTTATTAAAAACATACCGGTTATCACATCATCTGTGGTAGTGGCATCTTCCACTGTCATCCTAAATGCCCGACCCTCAGCAGTGGGTGGGTTCTTTCGTTTCTGCCCGGCTGTAGATGACCCTCCAACACCTCCCCCTCCTGACCCAGATCCAACTTTCTTACTCAATCTGCAATCACCAACTCGGTCCCCCTCTTTCTGACAATTCCAGCAGACGCTCCTCGGTAGTCTGCAATTCCTCAAATCGTGGCCAAACTGACCACACCTCACGCATCTCATGGACTGGGGCGTACACTGCCCATGATGATATGACTTGCACCTGTTACACCACGGTGCCCTCTGAGTAGACCCACCTGTAGTAGGCATCCTATTTTGACTTCCCTGACGGTTTCCACTACCCTGCCCTCCTTGCCTCTGTTGAGTATTATATTGTTCAAACTTCGACTTCTGCTGGGAAATTCTTTCCCCACTCAACCTGTTCCTTGCTATTAAATCTCCTTCAGCCGACCTGGCTAAAGTGAATGCCTGAGATAGGGTGGTAGCCCACCTGGTGGCGCTACGAAGATCAGGATGCAGTGCCCCTACAAAATGGGCAATTCTCGACTCCTCATCAGGTACCCAATGCTTCGCAAATCGCATTTTCTCGGTAAATTGTTTTATCAATTGGTCCACCGTAAATTGTAATTCCACAGTACTGTTCACATAACTTTTCCTGAAATTGACTCCAGGTGATAGTCTCCTGTTGTTGCTCTGTGAAATGGCCGGTAATCGAATCCCACCAGACCATGGCGTCTCCCTTCAACATCCTAGAGGCATATTTTACTTTCAGTTCATTCTCACAGTTGCAAGCATCTAATGTCTTTGTCATTTCCCTAAGCCAATTCAAGGTGATACTGGGATCAGAACTCCCCTGGTATTCAGATGGTTTACAGTCGAGGAACTGTTTGTACGTGCAGGGTTGTTTGTATCCCGGAAACGCAAATGGATACCGTCCAGGTTGTGGATACGGATAGAAGAAAGGTTGTTGCATCATCTGTGTCACTGGTGGTAAAGGTACTGACACTGGTGGTACTGTTGCTTGTGTGGTTATCGCAATTGGTACAGGTGGTAGTTCAGGTTGACTCAATCTCTATTCCATGTTAAGGACTTTATTCCTGAGATCCATCAATTCATTCTCTAGTTTGAAGATATATTCGCTCTGGTCCTCTTCTTGCTCTTGCCCTGATGTTCCAGCTTGATTTATATCTTCAATAACTGGTGCTTCTGTAGATTGGGTCATAGGAGGTAGGATGGGAGTCTCTCTGTCAGCCATAATCTGTTATAATCACATCACCTCATATCTCATTAGCATAAACCATTAGTATCCAAAATACTAACTACTACAATAACTCTAACTCACTCTAATTCCCCCGAAGGAAAGCTTGACCCATCACGAGCCAAGATTTGAGAATGCAACACTCTAGCCGTGCATACATCGCCAAACCTAGGCTCTGATACCAAACTGTAACACCGGAAAATCACAAGCCGTTTTTTTTTAAAACGCGTTGCGGAAGCTAATTAAAACAAACTTTGATTACATATAATCAATAATTACAAATGTACAATCATTTGTTCAAAAGACATCAACATTACTATCAAATGTTTGGTGTTACAAAAAATATTGGCTCGTCTCTTTTTCAAAACAAGTATCAGGGTGTGGTCAACTCTTCCTTCTTCAACTCAAACACGAACCTGCAAATCAACAACTGAGGGGAATTAGCACAAAGCTAAGTGAGTAGAGGCTAAAGCATCAAATGCAAACATTCACAATCAATCATCAATCATGTAATCACATATCCAGAGAAGACTGGCGGTTCGGCGCAGAATCTACAACCAATGCCGGCCAAAGCAGAGGTTTAACGATAGCTTTCCACTAGAGTGGCATAGTAAACTCCCCTTTGAGCAACAAATGCAACAGAAAGGCTACTACTGTTCAACCAACCAGTTAGACAAGCCTAGCCCAAGTCCACGTATAGCTAACTTCTCAACGCAACTCAAAATCATCCTAAGAGCGCGTATCGACCAATTATTCATGCAGCAGTTATCAACATTCAATATCACAATCAGCAGTTCAATCAGTTCAATCTCAATCCACAATCATGCTTTACATCCATAATATTAACTACAATCTTTACCATCCGTGTTTAACGTCCACTCACCTTTGATTTCAATCACGTTTCTCAGTGGTCTAATATTACTGAGTCTTCGATACAACAACCCAGAAATCAGTTCTCGATTCATAAATATATCAAGCATACTCATTTACCACAAATTAGATTTACATATAATATACACATCAATAAACAGTCCAAAAGATTCATCAAAAGCTTTCATTTTAAAATACACTGGACGCGTCGCGTCCAGTAGCTCAACGCGTCGCGTTGATCATCTTATGCAACAATCGGACCTAAGGTCCATGCGACTGTCAGACCAAGGAATTCTATGCGACATTCGGATCAATGGTAACTTTCATGCGACAATCGAATCAAGAGAACTTTCATGCGACATTCGGATCAATGGTAACTTTCGTGCGACAATCGGATCAAGAGAACTTTCATGCGACATTAGGATCAAGAGAACTTTCATGCGACATTCGGATCAATGCTTTGAAAGTCGGATGAAACATATAAAAGGTCGCATGACCTATCCGAAAGTCGGATGAGCCTTGAAAATCATCATCTTCTACATCTATAACTTCCAGACAACAAACTTATACATACATACAACTTTAAACATCTTTATTCATCATAAAAACACTTATAAACACATACAAACCTCATATAACATGTCAAGAATCAACAAGAACACATCAAAATTAATTAAACATCATCATATGACAAAACCTATTTCTCAAGTTTATCAAACTTCACCATTAATGGTGTTTCCATTTATACATGCTAAACTTCATCAAACACATATCAAAGCTTCATGAATCTATATAACAATCAACAATAAACATATACCAACCTTTGATCTTGAATTAGAAGTACTCAATCAAATCTTCAAAGATTCAAGTTACTATTTTTCTTCTTGTTCTTTGGCACAGAACACACACCAAACACACACTACACTTTCTTATTTTTAGAATAAAATGCTCAGATATTTTGCATGCTTTCTTTCTTGATTACACATACCCATTTTAACAAAGTGAGGTGGCAAACCCACCTCTTCTTACTTACACATGCACACACACACACACGGACATAAATACATACATATCATATAAACATACTTTATTTAAATAATATTAACACATAATATGAATTAATTCAATTAACCATTATATCAAGTTAAAAACATTTAAAACATTTAAACACGAACCACAAACCTGCTAATCTCCTAGCCCAGGTTTGAGGGTGTTACAACGAGAGTCATTAGCTGCAACATTCACCTCTTTTTATGTTTTAGGAGTTGTAAACTTTTTCTGAAGTGCCCATTTTGTTTGTGGTTCAAGTAAGTAATATCTTTCCTATACTTTGACGGACCCATTTTTCTCGATTTGGACTTGTTTCTGTTTTGACCTTGAACCCGGTCATTCTCTATAGCCCTGCCTTCAGCACTTAACAAAGAACTCAATGATTCCCGGATTTCCTCATAAGGATATCTTCTCCGAGTATCAAATCCCGAATCCCTTCAAAAGCAAGCTTAGAGATGAACTACTAACTGCTCTAACCGTTCCAGACCAACTTTCAGGTAAAGACGATAAAAGTAAAAGAGCTGGTACTTCATCATTGAATTCAATGTCAACCGATACTAACCTTAAGGGTATCAAATTAAACTCGTTCACATGGTAGTAACGCATGCCAATGCCTTCATCTTCATATTCACCAACTGTCGGATAAGGAAATCCTTATTTGAAGCCAAAGGTTTTTTTGTACGTGTTGGATAACGCCTTGATCAGTCCAAATGTGGTCTTTTCTTAATGATATTGTACGCGATGTTCTTCGCCAATGATAATCTGACCACACCAAGAGTCAGCCTATCCATCAAGTCCCGGTCTTCCTACTTCATATCTACTGGTTTCGTCTCCAATAATGGTAGATGTAGCTTTTTTGATACAGATAATCCTCGATCTGCATCTTCCAGAAGCCAAAATCATGACAATCAAACTTGTCGATCTGTGCTCTGATACAAGTTATAAGGAAACGCGGAATGGACCCAAATAATAACACCACAAACACAAGAAAATAGCAAACGAGAAAATAATAACACGAGAATTTTACGTGGTTCACTTGATTGGTATAATCAAGTTACATCGACGGCTGAACTAGAGATTATATTCTTATTAGGTGCTCAAAGTTACACACTACAGAAGACAAATATTTATAGGGAAAACATAATTAGAGAAACCATCTAATTATGTAAACTAGATCAACTTAATTATGGAAACCATATCATATAATTTTGGAAATGAGATCAGAGAAATGAAGCTAGGGCTGACCGAACCCTACTACTTCTCCTTGTCTTCTCAGCTTGGCAAAGTGGGCCGAAGCGTGCATCCCAACATAGTTAATTAATCATAATAAATAATCTACATTATTTTGAAATACTTTGATTCGGTCTATGATACTACAATAGAATGTGCAAGTGAAGAAGGAGGGGGTGGGGGTGGTTCAGTACATTGTTGTTGAAACGGTTAACATTGTAATCGTAACTAATGTTTATGTGTATTTGTGGTAGGATGCTTATTTCATAATAGCTTTTACAATTATAATATTTTATTTTATTGGTAATCCAAAACAATAAACGATCGCTCCTAGTCATTGGCTCATTGCAATTTATAATAAATAGTAAATGTTTATCAACATAAAATGATACATAGAATGATATTATTAGAATCTAGGAGTTGGTAGAACCTTCAATGAGGACTTTCTTTGAAGTGTAATACCACATGTCTCACTCATGTCCAAATCTACACATTTGGCTCCGTCTTCCAAGGAAAAATTAAATTTGTATACGATATTTGCTAATGCAAGTTCCATGACGATAATACTAAATTGAATACCAGGACATCCTCTCCTCCCACTACCAAATGGCAGCAAACTGAAATTAAACCCCTTATAGTCAATGGAATTATTTAAAAACCTCTCTGGTCTAAAGTCGTTTGGTTCTTCCCATTCAGCAGGATCTCTTCCGATTGCCCAAGCATTGATGATAACTTGAGTGCCGGATAGAATATCATAACCCTTTAGTTTGACATCTTGCCTTGATATTCGAGGAAGAAGAAGTGGGATTGGAGGATGCAACCGTAACGACTCTTTTATTACAGCTTTAAGGTATTGCAATTTCTCTAAATCTTCTTCATTTATCATTGATTTTCCTTTCGCCATTTCTGTAACTTCTTGTTGCAACTTTTTCATTATTCTTGGGTTTTTAATTAGCTCGCTAATTGTCCACTCTAAACTTGTAGATATGGTTTCAGTTCCGGCTGTAAACATGTCCTGTAAAAAAAGAATCTTGAATGGTTGAAACAGATTCTGTGACGTATGAATATATACGACCAAATGGAAGAAATTTATAAGTGTTTTTTAATCTTAACTAAGCAATTTCCAAACCAATGCGTAAGTTCAAAAATCTATAGTAAGTTAGAAAATTTACCCCTTTAATATGAAATGAACATATATGAAGCTACATTAAAAATATCTTCAATGAAAGCATAGACATATCCTTCTATTTCTTGGACCATGAACATGAAGCATCATATTAATTAGATAACCATTTTTTGTACATTTCTATTTGTTTATGTAAATCAACATGAGATCATGAATGACATAGGAATATTGGACAGGAACCTTATTTCAAAACCAGATTTATACCAGTTATATATCAGATTAATTATTTATTATTCACTAGATTTATAGTAGGGTATACCCTATAAAAATACATATGCTTATTGAATCATTTATGATCTTAGATGGTTAAAATTTACTCACTGGGGTTTATTTGTTATCCAAAACCTGTATCAAAACCTATTTTAAAAGTACATTGCAACTTTTGATACTTTAAACTTCCAACAACTTTAACAGTTGTAAATTGTGATAAACATCACATACATATAATCATCACAATAAAAACTTAGAGACAAGTTAAACACTTTACCATTTCCAATTTCCATTTTGTAATAGTTTTTTATCTTTAGTTTTAGCATATTATTAATAAAATAAAACTAAAAAAACAATTATGCTCAGGTAAATAATAATATATTATAATATAAAACATTTAAAAGCATAAATGGTTCGAGTTTTTAACCAGATAAATGGGACAACAAAATAAATGTTGTTTGAGAAGCTCATATAATTGCTCTCATGATTATTGTAAAAATACTTGAGCTGTCATGAGAAAAAGAGAAGGAAAGAAAGCTTGAGGGAAAGAGAAAAAATCATACCAATATTACAGCTTTGATGCTCTCTTTTTCAAGAGTAAATCCAGTTGTATTTTCTCTTTGGATGTCTAATAAAATATCAACCAAGTCTTCAGAATCAAAGCTTTGAAAGCACATCTTCTTGTTTACGTGCTCTTTAATAATACCTTCAAGAAACTCATCAAATTCTTTGGCAACTCTTTTTGCTCTTCCCTCTAAACCCCTCACTTGATCTACCCACCACAACCATGGAATATAAGTACCCACACTAAACGAATCAAACAAAGCGATAAGCCGATTCAACAACTCTACGAGCTTTGACACATCATCATATGTTTTCCCAAAGGTCACCTTACAAATTATGTTACTTGAAAGTGAAGCAAGTAATGTACCCATGTCAACCAAACAACCATGACTTTCTCCAAGCATTTCAATCATTAGACTTACCTCTTTCTCTCTCACTTGTTGAAATGACTTAACTCGAGTACTACTTAGAAGATGAACTACAACAATGCTCTTCAATTGCCTCCAATATTCCCCGTAAGAACAAAAAGCAATATCCTTTGAACCATACAAGAGTATGTTAGGAATATGTAAACTAGGCCTACTAGAGAATGATAGATCTTGAGACTTCATGATCTCTTGGGCTACTTGGGAAGAGGAGCCTACAAGCATGGGTACACTACCAAAGTGAAGTAGCATGATTGGGCCCTGTTTTTGCGACAAAGCTTGAAGAGAGTGATTCAGGTTTGATCCTAGTTGATGGAGATTTCCGATGATTGGAAGTTTTCCCGGAGATGGTGGTAAGATTTTACTAGTTTTTGATTGAAATAAAATTCGTATAATACGAATTAAGATGAAAGTGATGAAAAAAAATATACAAAAGAAAAAAGTATGTAAAGATGAAAACATTATGTGATGTAACAAGCTAGCAATTTGCTTTAAGTTTTGTGGTTATGACCGGAAAAACTCTAAATATATAAGAGAGACTATATTTTTGTAGTTAAATCTTCTTATTTATCTTTCTACTCACGTGATTATAAGAAGTGTTAAAATTAAAAAAAGGGATTATATTATTATTTTCAATTCCACGGCTAAGTTAGTTTTATTATTATTATTATTATTATTTTAAGTAATTCAGAAATGAATATTATGTTAAGATCTGAAAAATGTTTATTAAATTCACCAGCATCGATCTGTCACCACCTAAATTAAGCACAAAGTCCAAAACCAATAATCGCCACCTACCAACATCTTTCAAAATTATTATAACAATAATTATAAGACCATGTCACTGTTGGCGCGGTCTCCATTCTAATCTTGTTCGGTTAATAACAAATAGCACATTAGGCAATATTTAACTCTTTGTTTATATGTATATTAATATATAAAGTATTTAATATTTTCTTCTAAATGTCTTAATCTTTTAAATTTTAAGTTATTTGATATTACTAACTTACCCCTTATTTAAATCTTAAAAGGAAACCATTGAATACTATTTTAATAACTAAACTTTCTATAAAAATAATATTTAAAAATGTCAACTCAATACAAATTAAATTTCAACCTATAAGATATTACACAAATTAAAAATTGAATAAAAAAACCTCCATAGAAATATTATATCATATACCAAATAATTGAATTGAAGTATTAGAAAATTCGTATAACTAAAACTCATAAACTTGATAACATGTAACCGAATATATAAAGCATTTAACACTCTCTCTTAAATGTCTTAATCTCTTAAATTTTAAGTCATTTGATATTACTAACTCACCGCTTATTTAAATCTTAAAATAAAACCATTAAATACCATTTTAATAACTAAACTTTCTATAAAAATAATGTTTAAAAATATCAACTCAATACAAATTAAATTTCAACCTATAAGATAATACACAAATTAAAAATTGAATAAAAAAACTTCCATAGAAATATTATATCATATACCAAATAATTTAATTGAAGTATTAGAAAATTCGTATAACTAAAACTCATAAACTTGATAACATGTAACCGAATTTATAACCACTCATATATCTATACTAATATATAAAACATTTAACACTCTCTCTCCTAAATATCTTAATCTCTTAAATTTTAAGTCATTTGATATTACTAACTTACCCCTTATTTAAATCTTAAAAGAAAACCATGGAATACCATTCTAATTACTAAACATTCTATAAAAATAATGTTTAAAAATATCAACTCAATACAAATTAAATTTCAACCTGTAAAATATTACACAAATTAAAAATTAAATAAAAAAACCTCCATAGAAATATTATATCATATACCAAATAATTTAATTGAATTATTCGAAAATTTGTATAACTAAAACTCATAAACTTGATAACATGTAACCGAATATATAAAGCATTTAACACTCTCTCTTCTAAATGTCTTAATCTCTTAAATTTTAAGTTATTTAATATTACTAACTCACCCCTTATTTAAATCTTAAAATAAAACCATTGAATACCATTTTAATAACTAAACTTTCTATAGAAATAATGTTTAAAAATATCAACTCAATACAAATTAAATTTCAACCTATAAGATATTACACAAATTAAAAATTGAATAAAAAAAACTTCCATAGAAATATTATATCATATACCAAATAATTTAATTGAAGTATTAGAAAATTCGTATAACTAAAACTCATAAACTTGATAACATATAACCGAATTTATAAACACTCATATATCTATACTAATATATAAAACATTTAACACACACTCTCTCTCTCCTAAATGTATTAATCTCTTAAAAGTTAAATCATTTGATATTATTAACTTACCCCTTATTTAAATCTTAAAAGGAAACCATCGAATACCATTTTAATAACTAAACTTTCTATAAAAATAATGTTTAAAAATGTCAACTCAATACAAATTAAATTTCAACCTGTAAAATATTACACAAATTAAAAATTAAATAAAAAATCCTCCATAGAAATATTATATCATATACCAAATAATTTAATTGAATTATTAGAAAATTCGTATAACTAAAACTCATAAACTTGATAACATGTAACCAAATTTATAAACACTCATATAAGTAAAATAAAAAGTTTAATTTATAATATATTTAATATTATTTTACTTGAACTCTTAAATTTGAAGTAATAGAAAATTACCAATATAGTCTTAAATATATTTACATGTTTTAAAATACACTAACCCGACCACTAATATATTATCTCATAGCTACACAATTTCTCATTCAAATCAACACAATTCACCAAGTCATTGATATGTTTTTATCATCTTATTTTATAAGTAGAGATTGTTTTTTTCTTATTTTATTATTTTTCAAAGGTTATTTTAGAAATTAACGAAAGAGATGATAGATAATAAAGAAATAAGTAAAATGGAAAAGAATGAAACAAAATGGACATACTGCAAATGGAAATTATTCGACGTCATCATAGTGTGTGTATACCATAACCTACTGTTAGAACCTAGAGGGGGGGGGGTGAATAGGTTATATGCTCACTTTTTGAAGTTTTTAACAATGTTTGCAAGTAATTAAAGAGTTTAAGGAAGAAAGATATCACCAATGGAATAGTTTGGACACAATGATTTATAGTGGTTCAAGCAAGGGTTAACAACCTTGCTCTACATCCACTCCTTGGCCTCACCCACCAAGAGTTGCTCCACTAACTTCTCTCTTTGAAGGTAGAGATAAACCTTTTACAACTTCTCTCTAATTCTAAGGCTAGAGATGATCCTCACTTCTCTCTAATTCTAAGGCTAGAGATGATCCTCACACAATTACAAATATATAAGAAGGTAATGTAGTGTTTGAACTTTTAAGGCTTTCACTCTTACTTCATTCTTGATGTTGAGATGTTGAATTTGTATCAAGAATATGAGCTCACAAGTTTTTGTATATGTTCTGTGTTTTTCAGATTGCAAGAGGTTAGTAAAAACAAGACTTGAGTTACCTTAAATAAGCAAAAGGTGCAAGCTCAAAAAGTGTCCAGATTGTCCACGGTCGATCCACGGTCGACCATGGCATCGACCGTCGGCCTGCTGGAACTTTTTGAGACTTGTGAATATAGACGTTGGCCTTTTACCAAAATCACACACAACCCATTTTTACCATAAAAATGCACTGAAAAGAAGCTTAAGAAAAGTTGGGTTAGTGTCATACTTCTTAAGTTTGAATTTAATCATAAAAATGGTAGTTTAGAAACCAAATGCACAAAGCATGTTGGAAGTTTACCTCTTTGAGAGATTCCTTTTGCTAAATATGGTTTTGGCTTATTTCAATAGAATATTATGTTTAGTATTTGCCAAAATAGGAATTCATTTGCTTTGACTACCAAGCTTGTGATTTTATAAAAAATTTCTCAATTTTTATAAAAGTTTTTATAAAAATTATTTTATAAAAACTTAAACTCATTTAATTATTTATTTTGTAAGCTCATAAACTTTGAACGTTTATTTGTAGGAGACTTCAACATCGGCTTCTACTTGAACTCGGATCTTGACGATTGAAGCTTGGCCATTTGATGAAGCTTATTTTGTAGATCATAGATGAGAATATATTTGATTGAATATATATATGTATATGTGCACATATGTTAATGTTAGTACATACAATTATATAAACAAGTTATATATTTTTGTGTCAACAAAAGAGGATATATTTGTAAGCCTATTTTTCCCAACAATCTCCCCCTTTTTGTTGAAGACAAAAATTTATAACTTGTATAAGAATTGTATATATAACTTTAACATGTTAACATGTGCATATATACATATATATTTATATATTCTTCTATCTTCTATATATTCTTCTATCTTCTCCCCCTTTTTTGTCTTAAACAAAAAGGAGACTCCCCCTTGACATAAGCTCCCCCTTCACGTAAGCTCCCCCTTGAACGTAGAGCTCCACTTCTTGAGATGTTTGATCTAAAATATATGAAAATACTACCAAGAACTTGCCAAAGATATGTGAGTATAAACAATATTCTAAATATGCATTTATTACAAGCCAAGGTTCAAGTAACATAATTCATGGCATAAGAATCACAGCAAATAGTAGCAAATATCATATCAACAAACAATCACCATAACTATTTCCCCTTGAATCACCACAATTTCTCTTGTCATGACACTAGATTTGTAAAAGACCTTTGCTTTGTAAGAGCATGAAAAGGGGTAACATACTTCAACATAATTGAAAGTGTGTTCAAAGAATATAGCAAAGTCCTTGACAATATGTTCATAATGTGTATGTGTCCTAAAGTGGAGAATGAATTGAAACTTTTATTAATCATGTGATAGCTAATGTTAGTTAAGATATATTAAGCATGAATAGATTGAGTTTGGGCATTAAAAGACAAAAAAATTAAAATTGAAAATCAAAAATTTCTAGTGGGCTGACGGTCGATGCACGGTCGACCGTGTGACATGATATTGAGATGATAAAATGCTACGGTCGACCGTGTATCAACCGTAGGTGAGCTGTTTGAAATTTGACTTTTTGTCCTTTGTGACATGATATTTATATACTTATCATACTTAACCAACACCAATATCATCTATTATTTTTCTCTTACACAAAGAAAAACATCATTTTCAAACCAAATATACTTTCTTCTTAGAAATCTCCCAAATCCATAAGATTACATGATTCTTTGGTGCACAAAGAGAGTTCTAAGAAAAGGAGGAAGAGATAAAAGTATACCTTTAACAAGAAACTTGTGAAGATAAGAAATCACGAGACGAAGAATCTTCAACCGTGAATCCAACCGAGCCTTTGATCGTAACTTCAACCGTAAGGTAAAGCATTTTTTTTTGATGATTTTCAAGCTTTTTGAAATATAAATGTTGAAAATGGCGGCTAGGGTTTGTGGGGAAGATGAGATGAGATGAAGTGGAGAGGAAAGAGAGAGAAAAGGCAAAATAGGGTCGAAAATCCGCTAGGCCCACGAAGTTCGATACACGGTCGACCGTGATATCGACCGCGCCTTTTGCTTAGTTTTTGAATTTAGTCAGTGATCCGACGGTCGATCCACGGTATCGACCGTGAGTCGACCGTGGTTCTTCTGGAATGTATATTTTGACCATTTTCATGCATTTAGGTGTTATTTTCAAGGAACATGTTCCATCATTCCTAAACCAAGTCGTAACATTTCAATTTTTAGCGGTTTAGCGAATATGTTTGACAATATTTTCACATGAAGCAAGTTTTTCTAAATTTATATTTCCTTTTTGCATATTGTCACATAGGAAATGATGTCTAATTTGAATGTACCATCTTCATATTGTTTTATTTGAAGTCCAAGAAAGTAATTCAACTCATCCATCATCCTCATTTCAATTTCATTTTGTATAAGATTTGAAAACTCATCACACAAATCTTGACATGTTGACCCAAATATGATATCATCCACATAAATTTGCACAAGCAAGATGTCATTTTTCTTTTTCTTTGTGAATAATGTATTATCAACTTGACCTATACTATATTCATTTTTCAACAAGAATGATTTTAATTTATCATACCATGCTCTAGGTGCTTATTTAAGGTCATACAATGCTTTTCTAAGATTATATACATATGATGAGGTCTTCAAAAATCAAAACCGGGAGGTTGACATACATAAACTTCCTCATTTATAAAGTCATTTAGAAAAGCACTTTTGACATCCATTTAAAATTTTGAGTACGGTCATAAGCAAGTAGACTCCAAATGGATTCAAATCTAGTAACCGGAGCAAAGGATTCATCAAAGTTTATCACTTCTTTTTTATTATATCATCGGGCTACTAATCTAGCTTTGTTTCTAAATACTTATTTAGTTCCAATTATTGTGCGACCACTAGGTAAAGGTACTAAGTCCCAAACTTGGCTTCTAGTGAATTGATTAAACTCTTCTTGCATTGCCATTCCCCAATTTTTATCCTTAATTGCCTCTTTAATATTCTTGAGTTCTATGTGTGACACAAAGGCAAAGAAGGTATTAAGGTTTTGGGCTTGGGATCTAGTGAGTCTTTGATTTAGGTTTCCTATAACTTGAGTTATTGGATCGTTTTCTAACTTTGATGATTTCATATGATGTTTTACTTAACATTGGTCTAATCAAAGCTTGGAAAGACCTATTTTTCCTTTCAACTTGAGAACCCTATTTTTCCTTTCTACCTTTGTTGAACATCTTTCCTTTGATGATTTAGCATGTCTTAGTCTTCTATCGATTATAGATGCAAGACATACTTGTGTGTTAGGATTATCACCAAGTCTACATGTATAGAGACCATTAAAACTTTATCATCTTTGCATATCAAGCTTTCATGTTTAGAGAATTTAACATTTAGATCTTTATCACATAGTTGACCAATACTTATTAAGTTGTAAGCTAAACATTTAACATGCTCAACATTCAAGAATTTGATATTGTCATGAAGAGTGTTACCTTTACCAACTACCTTTCTTCTTAGGTTTCTTCCAAACACCACATGTCCTCCATCATACTCCTTGTATGAAGTGAAGAGTTCTCTATTACCGATCATGTGTTTTGAGCAACCACTATCAAGAATCCATTAATGAGACATAATCTCATTTTTGTTGCACCCCTACACTTGTGTAATTTTTATTCAAGCTTTTGGTACCCAATGTTTCATGGGTCCAGGATGGTTAGTATCAAAAACTCCTACTCTAATCCACCTTTGTGTAATCTTGAACCCTTTATGATACCATGTGTTCATAGAGTTAATAGGTTTATGTGAATGTCTTGATTTTTGAATTGTATTTGATATAGGTTTCTTGAATCCAAGTCCATGCCTTGTAGTTGGAGTATAAAACTTTCTCATTAATTCATTACTTGCAACCTTTGGCATACGAGTGGAAGAACTAGAGACAATGTTGCAATTTTGAACTTTTAGAAAATTCCAGTGAGACGACGGTCGATGCACGGTCGATACCGTGGGTCGACCGTGAGGCTCCTAGATTTTTTCTTCCTCTTTTTCTTTCACAAATATTATAGGTGTTAAGTGACTAGTTGGCATGTTGTTTGAGTTACTTGAGAACCCAAGACCACCTTTATCTTTTGATGATTTTTGAATCTTTAACATCTCATCTAACTTGGTTGAACTATTTTCAAATTTTGATAAGGTGGTTGTGTCAAAATTTGTCTTTAGCTTACTTTCCAAATCTTTCAAGCTTGGAGATATATGAGAAGCAATTTTACTTTCTAGATCTTTTATTTTCATGTTCAAGTTATCATTTTCATTTCTTAACCTGACATTTTCCTTTTTCAAGCTCTTATTATCATTTTTTAACTCCTCATTTTTAGCAAGTATTTTAGAGCTAAAGTCACATAATTGATCATATTGATGGTCATCATTATCACTATAGTAGCTAGAATCGGAATGTACCTCACTTGTCTCAAAAGCCATGAGACATTTTTCTTCTTTTATTTCTTCTTCTTCATCACTTGAAGATTCTTTGACATGTTTAGCTTTAAGTGCAATGGATTTGCTCTTTTCTTTCTTTAGCTTGGCAATCTCATCATCTTTTTGCATGATTACTTCATACACCTTGAGATTTCCTATTAGTTCATCCATTTGTAGTATGTTCAAGTCCTTTGACTCCTCAATAGCCGTCACCTTTGCTCTCCATTTTGGTGAAAGAGCCCTAAGAAACTTTTCTTACAATATTTTTGTTAGAGTAAATAGTCCCAAGTGCCTTGAGACTAGTAACAATAGTATTAAACATTGCAAAAGCATCATCAATTTTCATATCATCAAATATTTGAAATTGTTCATATTGTTGCACAAGTAATTCGATTTTGTTATCTAGAACTTGGGCATTTCCTTGATGTGTGATGACAAGAGATTTCCAAATAGCATTTGCACTTTCACACATGAAAACTCTTTCAAACTCTTTTCTAGGTAAAGCATTATATAGAAAAAGTTTTGCTTGAAAATTTTTTGAAATCATTTTCTTGTCTTCTTGATCCCATTTTTCTTTAGGGGTTGGAACATAAGCATTTTGCTTAGAATCAAAGGTTTTTGGAACATGATCTCCTTCTTCAATAATCTCCCAAAGGTCAATATCTTTGGCCTTTACATAGGTCATGAATCTTTGCTTCCAATAGCAAAAGTCTTCTTCTTCAAGAAGTGGAGGTCTAACCATAGAATTCCCCTCTATATAATTTTGTCCCATTTTATCAACTCAAAAATTTTTGAAAAATATTTTTAGAAGATTTAAACAACTTTTCAAAAATTATCTAGAGCAACTTGCTCTGATACCAATTGTTAGAACCTAGAGGGGGGGTGAATAGGTTATATACCCACTTTTTGAAGTTTTTAACAATGTTTGCAAGTAATTAAAGAGTTTAAGGAAGAAAGATATCACCAATGGAGTAGTTTGGACACAATGATTTATAGTGGTTCAAGCAAGCGTTAACAACCTTGATCTACATCCACTCCTTGGCCTCACCCACCAAGAGTTGCTCCACTAACTTCTCTCTTTGAAGGTAGAGATAAACCTTTTACAACTTCTCTCTAATTCTAAGGCTAGAGATGATCCTCACTTCTCTCTAATTCTAAGGCTAGAGATGATCCTCACTTCTCTCTAATTCTAAGGCTAGAGATGATCCTCACACAATTACAAATATATAAGAAAGTAATGTAGTGTTTGAACTTTTAAGGCTTTCACTCTTACTTCATTCTTGATCGTGAGATGTTGAATTTGTATCAAGAATATGAGCTCACAAGTTTTTGTATATGTTCTTTGTTTTTCAGATTGCAAGAGGTTAGTAAAAAACAAGACTTGAGTTACCTTAAATAAGCAAAAGGTGCAAGCTCCCAGATTGTCCACGGTCGATCCACGGTCGACCGTGGCATCGACCGTCGGCCTGCTGGAACTTTTTGAGACTTGTGAATATAGACGTTGGCCTTTTACCAAAATCACACACAACCCATTTTTACCATAAAAATGCACTGAAAAGAAGCTTAAGAAAAGTTGGGTTAGTGTCATACTTCTTAAGTTTGAATTTAATCATAAAAATGGTAGTTTAGAAACCAAATGCACAAAGCATGTTGGAAGTTTACCTCTTTGAGAGATTCCTTTTGCTAAATATGGTTTTGGCTTATTTCAATAGAATATTATGTTTAGTATTTGCCAAAATAGGAATTCATTTGCTTTGACTACCAAGCTTGTGATTTTATAAAAAATTTCTCAATTTTTATAAAAGTTTTTATAAAAATTATTTTATAAAAACTTAAACTCATTTAATTATTTATTTTGTAAGCTCATAAACTTTGAACGTTTATTTGTAGGAGACTTCAACATCGGCTTCTACTTGAACTCGGATCTTGACGATTGAAGCTTGGCCATTTGATGAAGCTTATTTTGTAGATCATAGATGAGAATATATTTGATTGAATATATATATGTATATGTGCACATATGTTAATGTTAGTACATACAATTATATAAACAAGTTATATATTTTTGTGTCAACAAAAGAGGATATATTTGTAAGCCTATTTTTCCCAACAATCTCCCCCTTTTTGTTGAAGACAAAAATTTATAACTTGTATAAGAATTGTATATATAACTTTAACATGTTAACATGTGCATATATACATATATATTTATATATTCTTCTATCTTCTATATATTCTTCTATCTTCTCCCCCTTTTTTGTCTTAAACAAAAAGGAGACTCCCCCTTGACATAAGCTCCCCCTTCACGTAAGCTCCCCCTTGAACGTAGAGCTCCACTTCTTGAGATGTTTGATCTAAAATATATGAAAATACTACCAAGAACTTGCCAAAGATATGTGAGTATAAACAATATTCTAAATATGCATTTATTACAAGCCAAGGTTCAAGTAACATAATTCATGGCATAAGAATCACAGCAAATAGTAGCAAATATCATATCAACAAACAATCACCATAACTATTTCCCCTTGAATCACCACAATTTCTCTTGTCATGACACTAGATTTGTAAAAGACCTTTGCTTTGTAAGAGCATGAAAAGAGGTAACATACTTCAACATAATTGAAAGTGTGTTCAAAGAATATAGCAAAGTCCTTGACAATATGTTCATAATGTGTATGTGTCCTAAAGTGGAGAATGAATTGAAACTTTTATTAATCATGTGATAGCTAATGTTAGTTAAGATATATTAAGCATGAATAGATTGAGTTTGGGCATTAAAAGACAAAAAAATTAAAATTGAAAATCAAAAATTTCTAGTGGGCTGACGGTCGATGCACGGTCGACCGTGTGACATGATATTGAGATGATAAAATGCTACGGTCGACCGTGTATCAACCGTAGGTGAGCTGTTTGAAATTTGACTTTTTGTCCTTTGTGACATGATATTTATATACTTATCATACTTAACCAACACCAATATCATCTATTATTTTTCTCTTACACAAAGAAAAACATCATTTTCAAACCAAATATACTTTCTTCTTAGAAATCTCCCAAATCCATAAGATTACATGATTCTTTGGTGCACAAAGAGAGTTCTAAGAAAAGGAGGAAGAGATAAAAGTATACCTTTAACAAGAAACTTGTGAGGATAAGAAATCACGAGACGAATAATCTTCAACCGTGAATCCAACCGAGCCTTTGATCGTAACTTCAACCGTAAGGTAAAGCATTTTTTTTTTGATGATTTTCAAGCTTTTTGAAATATAAATGTTGAAAATGGCGGCTAGGGTTTGTGGGGAAGATGAGATGAGATGAAGTGGAGAGGAAAGAGAGAGAAAAGGCAAAATAGGGTCAAAAATCCGCCAGGCCCACGAAGTTCGATACACGGTCGACCGTGATATCGACCGCGCCATTTGCTTAGTTTTTGAATTTAGTCAGTGATCCGACGGTCGATCCACGGTATCGACCGTGAGTCGACCGTGGTTCTTCTGGAATGTATATTTTGACCATTTTCATGTATTTAGGTGTTATTTTCAAGGAACATGTTCCATCATTCCTAAACCAAGTCGTAACATTTCAATTTTTAGCGGTTTAGTGAATATGTTTGACAATATTTTCACATGAAGCAACTTTTTCTAAATTTATATTTCCTTTTTGCATATTGTCACATAGGAAATGATGTCTAATTTGAATGTACCATCTTCATATTGTTTTATTTGAAGTCCAAGAAAGTAATTCAACTCATCCATCATCCTCATTTCAATTTCATTTTGTATAAGATTTGAAAACTCATTACACAAATCTTGACATGTTGACCCAAATATGATATCATCCACATAAATTTGCACAAGCAAGATGTCATTTTTCTTTTTCTTTGTGAATAATGTATTATCAACTTGACCTATACTATATTCATTTTTCAACAAGAATGATTTTAATTTATCATACCATGACAGTTCTGTAGAACCTACAACCAATGTCGGCCTAGCAAAGGTTTACCGATAGTACGCTCGCTATTCTCCCACAGTAATGCCCTTAAGTTGCAACGAATGCATGAAAAGAGCTAGTATGATTAGCCGATAGCGAACGGCCTAGCCCATTGCCCAGCTAAGCTGACTTCCCCTCATCCATGTGCACATATCAATGATGCAACAATTAATTAACACATAACTAGTTAATCAATCACCAGACTAAACAGTCTATCAATGCATCAAATAGTTGCAACCATAACCATCAAAACTAATAACCATTCGTGAGTTAAACGTCCACTCACGAGTGTTCTCCAATCTCCAACTCAGTAGTCTAATGTCACTGATGTTCTCTTTTCCTCACAACACACCATAACACGAATTAGTAATTCAATTCATAAGTATATATCTCAATTCATATACTTATAATTCATCACACAATTATAATCTACTCATCAATACACTTAAATAACATCATAATCAAATTCAAGCATTTTAAAGTTCAACACTGCCCAAGTCGCACAATGCATAAGTCGGACCTTAACTCCAGTCCGACATACCTCCAAGTCCGACATATTTCCAAGTCCGACCTATTGCAAGTCCGACACACTACAAGTCCAACACACTGCAAGTCCGACACACTGCAGGTCTGACACACTGAAAGTCCGACATACTGCAAGTCCGATACACTACAAATCCTACATACTACAAGCCCGACATACTACAAGTCCGTCATACTACAATTCCGACCATTCATCTTTTTCCTCAAGACCAACTTTAAGCTCAAGAACACTCTTTTAACCTTCATTAATGGCAGTTTCACCCAGAATTAATTACATGATAGTTTCTACACATCTAACAACATAAAACTTACATACAACAAAAATAGAAAATAAATAAATAAATATACTTACCACCAATGCATAAAACTACTAGGCCATAAACTAGGATGTTACATTTTAATTAACATGGCATCAAATTACTCTTTAACACATAAGATGGGGGGGCCAAGTCCACTGGACCTTGTATCTTCCACAGTGGCCAATCATGGTCAACAAGTCAACGTAGGGGTATGTCCACATCTCCCGTCAAAGTGGGGGAGAACAAAACATCCACTATTCAACGGTTGTTAGGAGTAAATGACCTTTTCCCTAAGTCCAGTCATGTATACTTTGGTTCAGTGGCTTTTCAGCCCATTGAACTACACGGTCATAATGGCTACTTATCATTCCACTCCACTCTTTGCACCAATTTCATAATCACTCGTGTATCTAGGTTCCTAATTGCAGAAGCCACATGAACCATACACGTCAGCCAATGATAAGGGACAACTATGGTGCAAAGCACTTTCTGTCAAATACGGGTCCGGACCATAAAGCTAAGTTCTTAAACGCAAGCAAGTTAAACACATAAAACTCTTAACTTGCAAGAAACATCACATACCATATCATATACTTAAGGCTTACAAAGTATGTGCATAAACATATCTCATTATCACTAACATGATAAATTATAACAATTACCACATTGATGCCATAAGTTTGTACATTACATAATAAAAGAACAAACATGATGAATTAGTAGTTTATAAAACCAAAAGGTATCTGCATGGTACAACTCACCTGATGAAGTGATGAGGATCACTTCCTAACAATACCTGTGCTTAATCACACGATCAATAGTCCTATAGTCAAAATATATAAGGCCAACTTTAATAAGTTAACCAAATTCAAGACTTCTTAAAGATTATTGGTTCAATTGTATGCTTAAACACTTATTCAGGCCTTGAAGGACTCCATTTTAGTCCTAGATTGAGTACGCAACAACAAATGTTTGTAGAAGGGGGGTTGAATACAAACTTTAGGTTTTAAAAGTTTAAGACACACCATTATACTTTTATATAATTCTTATTGATTATAAATCAAGAATTACATGTACTAGAAGCAGAAATTCTAAGTACAATATAAGGTGGCAATAAATTTGTCTAACACATAGACAAGCTAACTCTAAAACAACTAATATTTAGGAGTGTTCAACACATGAACAAGTTTGGTTTTACACACTTGGTAAAACTCTACGAATTTTTCTCAACTAATGACATTGCTTATGTGTTGTGTAGAAGCTTAGTTTTGCATGTCCATCATGCGTGAATATATATAGAAGCTTGGGCATCCGGTTGTATGTAGGAAGGAGACAAAGTGTAACACCGCTTCTGAATTCAGTTACTTTAATAACAAATCAGGTTTTAGCAGCGGAAATTTTTCTTTTTAAAACAACAAACTGTTATTTACATTAATAACTTATCAAAACAACATTGGAGTTACCAAGTACAAGAACCGACCATTGTATCACATTACATTAAAACATATAATTACAAGTGTTCCACTCACAAGGGGCAATGTATTTCCCAAAAGCAACCCGCCTCGTTGGGCATCTAGTCTTTACCTGAAAAGGGAACATAACACCATTAGCTACACTAGCTAGTGAGTACATACAATCATAAGTATCAATACAGTAAGTCCTGCATCATATCATAAACAATCATTGCTAGCTTAGCACATAGCGGTGTGCTGACAAGATCAGTAAGAGTCGTGTCTTGCAGGGTAATCAATCCCGCTCAACAACTCAAATCGGGGAATCAGACACGACCAATCCGTGCTGGTGGGGGAGTATAAAGCAGTCTACCAAGCATCGTTTACAGAGCCAGAGGCTCTACAGGTAATCCAACTACAACCGGCTGATCACCACTCACGTTAAGGCACGGTGGTTCTGCAGAACCTATGATCCAGAATGCCTCCTGAATCACCGTGAAATCCCGAGGGATCTAGTTACAACCGACTGACCTTAACCATGCGTCAGATAGTCTGCAGACAGTTCACACACACATATACATACATTTGATCCCACAAGGATCCATCATTTCACATATAACATCATACAATTATTCATACGTTCATATCATCATATATTAACTAAGTAGTTCCAAACTGGACCCACTGGCATGCTCCTGACACATATTCTAACATCATGTAAGTCATACACTTACCTCCTCAAGCGTACCTGCAAAAGCAATTCAAGTAAACACAACACATTTACATAGTCACTTAGCATGCAAGCCTTACTCTACCGAGCCTCGTGAAAGCATGCACTCACCTGAGCTGTTTACTAGGCACAGGTAATCGGTTTTGAGTCCTTTAACACAACAAGTTCACCTAGCATATTATACTTGCATTAATCAATCACATGTGCATACAATGCTCACAAAAAGAACACTTAACTCTGGACAATACAAATCTGCCAGAACTGTCAGATTTGGGGAAATCCGATGGTTCTGTCGGATTCATCAAATCCGACACATGCAAACTATGAAATCCGATACTATCGGATTCTGACACTTAGAATCCAAAGCCAAAGAAATCCGACAACTTGCTGATTTCACACTTAAAAGGACTACAAAATATGAAACCCAACAGAGTTGCGGAATCCGACACTTCTATCGGATTCCAACAATTCTTTTGGTTTTCAATACATGCGGATTCCGATAACTTCATCAAGGAATCCGACAGCATCATCATCTGTAATTCCGACACTTCATGTGGTCATCTAAAAAACTTCATCTTTGTTGGCTTTAAGCCCATATCATATTAGAACATCATATTCCACTCGTAGAACATCTTAAACATGCCAAATCCTTACAAGAACACCAAACATGCAAAACCCATTAAAAGGTGAGTCTTCCTTATTTCCTCAAAGTGTTCATGCATGGAATTGTGTTTCTAACACCATAATACACAAATCTAATCTTTTAAACACACACTTATATTCATTCTTTTAAATCTTACAAGTATATACAAATAACATACTCCTATTACATTAACCACGTACACTCACGTACTAACTACAACTAGGCTCAAGTTGAGGATGTTACACAAAGAGTGTATGAAAATATAATAATTTAATTGTGAAGTTAGTGGGTAAAAAGTAAAGTTACTTTAATCAACTGCTTGATAAAAGTAACTGTACTTTTCTGAAAAAGTGTAAACCACTCACAATATAAAATATTAAATCTCACACCTTTTGCCTTGTAAGACTGTCTTTCCCTTTCCATGCTTTTACTTTATACAACAGCCATGCTTTTTCTAGATTTGACTTTACCAAGTATGGGATTGTCAGCCATACTTTAGTTGTTAAAACATATCTTCGAGATCTTCGTCTGTTTGAGGTATCTTTCTCCTTTTCCAGAGGATAAGATCAAACCTTTATGTCTCATACTTGATCCAAAAAGTGCTTTATACTTTTACAAACAAAGATCTAAGGCATAATAGAACCACACATGTTCTGTCTTTTACATATGAAGCTTACAATCTGAAAGAAATAGTAGATTTGACATTTTGCTCGACTCAGCTAACAGAAAGTAATAGGAACTTTAACTTTCACTACTCAGTTGAAAAGATAGATTAGTTAATCATTTTTGTTGGGACTCAGTTGATACATATTGCTCAACTGATCATACAAATGCTCAGTTGATCAATAGTTATCTTAGAAGGACATAAGCTTATGTATTGATATGATCAGTTGATCAAGTATGCTCATCTGATCATTTAAATACATCAGTTTATGTAGGAAGATGACTTGTGTTTAGAAAAAGACTTACTTAGCTCATGCTCTGGGATTTTGTTCAGCTATACCATCAGCTGAGTGAATACATCAATCCCACCATTGTTCTTCTTTAACTTCAAAGACTTTACCAAGAGGATCTGCTTGGCAAGATTTTCACATTGAGCTTGTACAAGGGCTTCACATTGTTCATTGCCGGTTCTGCCTCTTGTAGCTACTCTCACACCAAACAGAAAACTCTTGCTTGCCTTGGGGATTTTAGACTGTTTAAAGAATCTCCAAGAGCCACTTCTGTCCAAGAAGAAGATACCCTCAACAGGCATTGATATGAACTTGAAGAGCTCAAGAGTGATGTTGAGTGGCAGAGTTGTGTTGAGACTCTCAAAATCATAAAGAAATTCATGTTGGGGCAGTAACTCTCTAAGCTCAAATGGTTGAAAACGCTTTGAACCTTTCTTGTGTAGATTTTCAACTGCATGCACATGCCTATAATAATCATCATAAGTGAAGGCCTTTTGTGAAACAGCAAGAGCTATCCAAGCTTGAATTTTCTGAATGAATTGGACTTTTAGCTTGCTCTTGGACTTGTAGAGAAGGTAAAGGATCTCAATTAACTCAGTGAACCCATATACTTGGCATCTGTCATATGATATAGTTTTGTTAGAACCTATAGAGGGTGAATAGGTTATATGCCCACTTTTTGAAGTTTTTAACAATATTTGCAAGTAATTAAAGAGTTTAAGAAAGAAAGATATCACCAATGAAGTAGCTAGGACACAATGATTTATAGTGGTTCAAGCAAGGGTTAACAACCTTGCTCTACATCCACTCCTTGGCTCCACTAACTTCTCCCTTTGAAGGTAGAGATAAACCTTTTACAACTTCTCTTTTTAGCTTACAAGAATTACACTTCACTCTTGCAAACAAGGCTAAGATAAACCTCACTTCACTCTAATTGGAAAGGCTAGAGTTGATCCTCACTTCTCTCTAATTCTATAGGCTAGAGATGATCCTCACACTATTACAAATATGTATGAAAGTAATGGAGTAATTGAATTTGAATGCTTTCAATCTTGCTTGATTCTTGATCTTGGTTTTTCAAGGAATATGAGCTCACAAGATTTTGTATGTATTCTGTGTTTTTTCAGATTGCAAGAGGTGAGTAAAACACAAGACTTGAGTTGCTTTAAATAAGGAAAAAGGTTGATGCTCAAAAAGTGTCCAGACTTACCACGGTCGATCCACGGTCGACCGTGGCATCGACCGTCGGTCTGCTGGAAGATTTTGAGCCTTGTGCATATAGACGTTGGCCTTTTACCAAAACCACACACAACTCATTTTTACCATAAAAATGCACTAAAAAGGAGTTCAAGAAAAGTTTGGTTAGTTCCATACTTCTTAAGTTTGAATTTAAACATGAAAATGGTAGTTTGGAAACCAAATGCACAAAGTATGTTGGAAGTTTTCCACTTTGGGAGATTCCTTTTGCAAAATGTGGTTTTAACTTGTTTCAATGTAAGATTGTGTTTAGTATTTGCCAAAATGGGAATTTATTTGCTTTGACTTCCAAGCTTGTGATTTTTATAAAAATTGTCTCAATTTTTATAAAGGTTTTTATAAAAATTATTTTATAAAAACTTAAACTCATTTGATTATTTATTTTGTAAGCTCATAGACTTTGAATGTTTATTTGTAAGAGGCTTCGACATCGACTTCTACTTGAACTCAGATCTTGACGATTGAAGCTTGGCCATTTGATGAAGCTTATTTTGTAGATCATATATGAGAATATATTTGAATGAATATATATATATGTATATGTGCACATATGTTAATGTTAATACATACAATTATATAAACAAGTTGTATATTTTTGTGTCAACAAAAGAGGATTTATTTATAATCCTATTTTTCCCAACAAGTTTCACAAATGTTGAAGCTATTTTGCCTTGTGACTTTTAGATATGGATCACCATCACCCTTGTGGACATAAGCCTTTTTGATAGGAGTAGGCTCAATTCTGCTTCTTATAATGTTGATTCTTTCTCTGAAGCTTTGAATTCTTTGCTAGCTAAGGTTGTAAGGAGAAGATAGATCAAGACCGAATATAGTTTTAATAGCATCCGCATGGGATCTTGCTTTGAGCATCTCAGCTTGAGACTTCTCCCTTGCCAATTTTGTTTGAGCAACAGCTTGAACTTGTTGCTTTTCTTGCTTTTGTGCATATGCTAGCTCCTTGGCTTGGTAGATTTCCTCCACCGGAACACCCAAGGCATGAACCATTTGGATATTTTCTCTTTCCTCTTGCTCTTTAAGCTCAAGCTCCTTTTTCCTTTGCTCTTCCTCTTCAACTTGCTCACTTGTCATTTTTCGTTTCTATTGAACAGGAGATAAGGATGTGCTATCAAAGGTTGGGACGACCATTTTAATATCCTCAGTGGTAGAGTCAGAGTTATCAATACCTTGGGTTATAATGTGTCTGCTTCTGTCAATGAGATCAAGAAGTTGATCTGATATTTTTGGTTCAAGTTGATAAGAACAGCAGCACCGCCAAGAGGACTCATGACCATTGGACTTAAGGGAGTAAAACCACGATCACCAGCATCACCACTATCATCACTATCATTTTCATCACCATTACTGCCAACATTTTCACCATTACCACTTTCATCAGCACCACCACCATATTTGCTATCACCACCACTACCATTATCATTATCATCATCTGCTCTAGCCTTTATAGAAACATCAATCAACTCCTGCATTTGAGGAGTGATGGCAGGGCCTCTGTCTGCTCGAAGAAAGTAGAAAACTTTTTCGCTCATAGTAGGAACAGGAATGAAATCTAGATGATCATTCAAACCAACATAATCATTTTCTCCAATCTCCCCTATAGCGATCATACTTAAAAAACGAATGTAGGGGACTTGGGACCGTGAAGATTTCTTTGTAGTGCTTTGGGTGATCTTGTCAACAAGGTCAGAGAAGATAACCTGAGCAAAGTCGATGTTGACCCCAAATACTAAGGCATGAAGCACGAGGAGCTCTGTTTGGTTGATTAAATGGTGGCTTCCAGATTTAGGACCGAAGCATTTGATGACTACGTTAGCCAGATACTTCCACGGGTGAGAAAGAGCGGAGACCTTGATTTGACCGTGTACAACAGGTTCATTGTAACCTATTGCTTGAAGAACAATTTGAGCTTCCGCTTTGGATGGGAAAGCAGTGAAGGGAGCGAAGTTGGGAATGCCAACTGCTTGTCTGATTGTGGCAGGGGTGATTTGGAAGTTATAGTTTCCTTCGTTGAGGGTGCAATGGATGGAGTTGTCATTTAAGTTGTAGGTTGCGGAGTACCAAAGTTCTCCGATGATGGAAGGGAAGATATAGTGTGGGTCAACGGTTAAACATTCAAACAGGGGGTGAGCTTAAAGAAACTCCACCATCGGCTCATAACCTTGATTTTCGTGTGAGGCGGGAATGGAGGTGCAAAGAAGTATGTTATTTGGCGTGATGTTCATAGGAAGGTTTTGGGGGACATTCTCTCCAAGAATAACAGCAGGGTTAGGGATAAAGGTTTCCATATAACAGGGATGATGAACAGTGAGTGAGAAAGAAATAACGAGAGAAAAGGTTAGGGTAAAGCTTTTTAGAGAGAGAGAGGGAGTTCGAAGAATTTGAACAGGTAAAGAGAAGTGAGAGAGGAAGTGGGGTATTTATGAATTCTAGTTAACAGAGATCGTTAGACACTAACAAAAGTTCTAACGGAAGACACAATAATAAGCTATTAAATGAAATCTGACAGACGGAGTAAATAACTAGGGTTAAAAAAAATTAACTGAGCATAAAAGATAAAAATTGACTAAGTGTTGAACCCTCATCTGAGTGATTGAAATGTATCAGCTGAGAGGCATCAGCTGATGAAAAAGCATCAGCTGATAGAAAGAATTTTGATACATCAGCTGATAGAGCTACTTAGCTGAGCATTTCTTCCTTAGTTGAGTGTGATCAGCTGAGTAACTTTGGTTAGCAGATAGACATCAGCTGATCAATTTTACTTAGCTATCACAAGATTAGTAAAGCTAAGAGATGCTTAGATAAGTAAACCCGAGTATTCAACACTTATCAATCAACATAAACACAATTACTACTAATCTATTCTAGAAATTAAGCATACCTAGTTTGGATATTAGGAAATTGAACCTTGCTTCATCCAATGGTTTAGTGAACAAGTCTGCAAGTTGCAAATCAGTGTTGATGTAGTGCAGAGATACCTTTTTCTTTTGCACATTATCTCTTAGGAAGTGATGTTTGATTTCAATATGCTTTGTCTTTGAATGCATGACTGGATTATTTGAGATTGAGATGTCACTTGTATTGTCACACAGAATTGGGGTGTCTTCAAACTTCATATCATAGTCAAGTAATTGATTTTGTAACTATAAAATTTGAGCACAACAACTTCCTACAACAATGTATTCTGCCTCTGCAGTAGATGTTGACACAGAATTCTGTTTCTTACTAGACCAACTTATTAATCTTCCTCCTAGAAGTTGACAACCACTTGAAGTACTCTTTCTGTCTAATGTACACCCTGCAAAATCAGAATTAGAATATCCAACTAACTCAAAATCTAAGTCTTTGGGATACCAAAGACCAAGATTAGGAGTTCCTTTGAGATATCTGAATATTCTTTTAACAGCAGCAAGATGTGATTCCTTTAGATCTGCTTGATATCTTGCACATAGACATGTTAAAAACATTATATCTGGTCTACTTGCAGTGAGGTATAAAAGTGACCCAATCATTCCTCTATAAGCAGTAATGTTCACTGATTTGCCATCAGTGTCATTTCCTAACTTAATAGAAGTAGACATAGGTGTTTTCATTGAAGAACAATTTTCAAAATCAAAATTTTTAAGTAAATATTTGACTTATTTTGTTTGATGAATGAAAATACCATCAACCTCTTGTTTAATTTGTAAACCAAGAAAATAGTTTAATTCACCCATCATGCTCATTTGATAGTTATCACACGTGAGTTTAGAAAACTTTTTACAAAATTCCAAATTTGTAGACCCAAATATTATATCATCTACATATATCTACACAAGTATCACATCACCTTTGTACTTCCTTATAAATAAAGTTCTACCAATGCATCCTCTTATAAAACCTTTGTCAATGAGAAAAGAAGAGAGGGTATCATACCAGGCTCTTGGAGCTTGCTTAAGACCATATAAAGCTTTGTTGAGAAAGAATACATGATCAGGTAAGCTTGACTTCTCAAAACCAGGGGGTTGTTTGACATACACCTCTTCTTTCAGATCTCCATTCAGAAATGCACTCTTCACATCCATTTGGAATACTTTGAAGTTCTTGAAGGCAGCATAGGCTAGGAACAATCTGATAGCTTCTAATCTTGTAACAGGGGCAAAGGTTTCATCAAAATCAATACCCTTTTCTTGATAGTACCCCTGTGCCACTAGCCTTGCTTTGTTTCTGATGATTTTCCCATGTTCATCTAGCTTGTTTCTAAACACCCACTTTGTTCCAATGATGGTTTTATCCTTTGGTCTAGGTACCAAGGTCCATACATTATTTCTCTTGAATTCTGCCAGCTCTTCTTGCATGACAGTCACCCAGTGGGGATTATTAAGAGCTTCATCAACCTTCCTTGGTTCAATTATAGAGACAATTCTAGAGTAAAAACAGATGTTGCAAGATTTTGATCTAGTTCTAACTGGATCCTCTACATTGCCTATAACCAGATCATGAGAATGATATTTGTGGTCTTTGAAGGCATTTTGGATAATTTGGGAATTGGGATTAATTTGGATTTGGGGAGGTGAAGTTATGTGTTGACTATCAGCAGTAGAAATGAGTTCATTTTGGGTGGCTGATATAACTTCATTTTCACAATCTATGGGTGTCTCTACTGAAGAGGGAATGTGTGATATGGAATTAGAGTCCAATGATGTTAAGTCATTTCCCACATGATTCAGTAGAGGTATAGGATTGGATGAGGTTGGTTGTACATGGTTGAAGATTTGAATGGGAACACGTTCATCTAAATCATGAGCAGTTGGTGGAGAGGGATCAACTTGCTCTGGAGTGGCTTCTCCAGTTTGCATGAGATCATTGAATTCTTCACCTGAGACATGATTAGAGGGACAAGAAGCAACAAAGTCATTTTCATTAAAACTTACATTGATGGATTCTTCTATGACTTTGGTTCTGAGGTTGTATACTCTGTATGCTTTGAAAATCACTAAGTAACCTACAAACACTCCTTCATCAGCCTTTGGAGTAAACTTCTACAATTGATCCTTTTGATTGAGGATAAAGCATTGACATCCAAAAATATGCAGAAAGCTGATGCTCGGCTTTCTTCCCTTGAGCACTTCATATGGAGTTTTGTGGTGCCTCTTGATAATAAAGGATCTGTTCTGTGTGAAACATGCACAACTTACAGCCTCAGCCCATAAATTAAAAGGTAACCCACTTTCACACAACATGGTTCTAGCAACTTCAATCAATGTTATGTTTCTTCTTTCAGCTATACCATTCTGTTGTGGGGTTCTTGGAGTAGAGAAGTTTTGAGATATCCCCTTCTCATCACAGGAAGTTTCTAGAGTTTGATTTCTGAATTCAGTTCCATGATCACTTCTAAGACTCCTCACCAGATTTTCATTCAACACTTCCATCTTCTTGATAAAGCATATGATCTCTTCAGCAGCCTCACTTTTTGTGTTAAGAAAGAAAACCCAAGTGTATCTTGAGAATTCATCAACCAATACAAGAGCATACTTACTTCCACCAATACTAGTAGTTGCAACAGGACCAAAGAGATCCATGCGCAACATATAGAAAGGTTCAGTACTGGAGAAGGACTGCTTTGATAGAAATGTTGTCTTATGTTGCTTTCCCTTCTCACAAGCAGTACAAGGTTTAGGCTTAGAATAAGTCAGAGAAGGCAATCCTGACACTAGTTCACCCTTGCACAACTTGTTGATATTTTTGAAATTAAGGTGGGAAAGCCTATTGTGCCATAACCAGTTTGTATCCTCATTATTTTTGGAGTACAAACATGTTTTCTTTGAAGGGTCACCGGAGGACATGTCAAGAGTATACACATCCTTGGTTCTCTTGGCACTCAATACTATATTACCTTCTTTATTTATTATAAAACCTCTTGTCTTTGTGAAGTGGACTTCATTATCTCCATCACACAATTGACTTATGCTTATGAGATTGTATTTCAGTCCTTTCACATATGATACTTTGGACAGTTTGAGGTTTCCATTATGAAGTTCACCGTAGCCTTTAGTTTGCCCATGATTGTTGTCACCAAAAGTCACCCTTGGACCTTTCTCTTTCTTATAGTTACTGAGCAAAGCCTTGTTGCCTGTCATAGTTCTAGAACATCCACTGTCAAGAAACCATGAACCAACATCCTGCACATTTTGAATGAAAGAAGAGTTAGTGACAAAAGTAGGAATCTACAACTCAGTGGATCCCTGTGGAATGCACCTATCTTTCCACTTCATTTCAGGTTTCTTATGAACAAAAGAAATAGCTATGTTATCATTACAAGTCTGCTGTCTTGAATTCCCTTCTAAAGTACATTCAAATGCCTTATGCTCTTTGTTTCCACACTTGTAACATTTTTGAGATTTTGTGGCCTTGGAGCATGGAACAACATTATTTGAATGCCTATGAGTTTTCTTGTTAGTCTTCTGACAATTATTCGTTATCAGTTGACTAACTTGACCATTCAGCTTATTAAGCTTATCCTGTAAATCTTTTAGGTCTTTATTCACAGGCACCTTGGATTGATCTTTGGATTTAAAAAGTTTTTGACCAATCTTTGGAATGGCAGAAATGGGAACAATGTGAACATTAAATTTTTTACTCATAGTTTCTTCTATTGAAAGAGAGTTGATTACTTCTAAATCAACTGAGTTCTTGGAAGTTAAGCTATGATCAGTTGGCAGGCCATCAGCTGAGCATTTACCATCTACTTCAAATCAATTGATAAAGTAGTATTAGCTAATGATTTTTCAGTTTGAGAAATACTAAGATTTGAGTCATCTGTTTTCAAAGTTTGACAACATAATGTCTCTTTGGTCTCAACTAATGATTCATTTCCTTTACTCACATCCTTTGACTTTGTGTTCTTAGTATTTTTACATTCTGAAATCTTACCAGAGGATGATTCAACAGAAGGAATAATTGATTCTTTTACATGGGAACTTTTGCTTCTAAAAAATTTGTTTGTGAACACACTTTTGCCTTTAATAGTTTTGTGAAAGGTTTATGGCAAAATGTCAGCATTGTCTAAGATGTTAAGGTTCTTATTATAATCAACATAGTTAGCAACCTTGGAGTAATTCCCACCAATAATAGCTTGAACTTGTTTGGGTATATGCTCCTTGACACACCGAATGGTCTTTTCAGCAGATACACACCAAGACTTTACTATCTTTTGGAGGTCATTGAACTTTTTGGTTGCTTCACTAGTTTCTTTTACTAAGATCTCATTAAGTATCTTTTGATTGGCTAGCTCATTATTTAAAATTGTTATATGCTTAAATTCCTCATCTTTAAGAATTAATTTTTCTTTTAGTGATTCTACTTCTAGTTTTAGCTTCTTCTCTCTTTGAATAGCAGACTGGAAATCAATACACAAGTAATCAAACATATCATTCTTTTCATTATCACCATAATTAATAAACTTTCCAACCTGATACATTGAAGAAGGATCCCAGTTGGTAGTTGAACAAGCTTTTGCAGCCTTCTTCATGTCTTCATCAAAGAAACTACCATCATCATTGCTAGCCATCATGCAGAACTGAGCAGAGATCACCTCATCTTCATCTGAGGAAAGATCCTCTTCTGCACAATCTTCTTCTTCCGCTACAAGAACTTGGCCCTCAGCTTTCTTCTTCTTTTTCTTGTCAAGGACAGCAGCAAGGAGTTTCTTATACTTGGCTTCATAATCAATTTTGCCCTCCTGCTTTGGCATAGATGAAGAACCAGTGTTACTTTTGGACTTACAGTCACTGGCTATGTGGCCAATCTTGCCACATTTGTAACATTCTGCTGTGGAGGCGTCAAAAATATATTTGGACTTGACAAACTTTGATGGCCTCTTGTTGAACCTCTTGACACCCTTTCCCTTCTTGAAAGGTTTGAACTTTCTAACCAGCATGGCTACTCCTTCAACCAGCTCTTCCAAACTACTCTCCTCATCACCTTTCTCCTCTTCACTTTCTCACATGGAGAAGTTTTCAGCATCAAACATGGGACATCTTGTTAAAGACCCAATGTTTGAGATGTTCTATTGTTTGAGGATGAGGTCATTTTGAGAGGGGTAGAAGCAGTTGTAGAGTAAGCAAAACATATCTAGATATTGATTATCTAACCTGCTCTGATACCAGTTGTTAGTCCTAGATTGAGTACGCAACAACAATGTTTTGAGAAGGGGGTTGAATACAAACTTTAGTTTTTAAAAGTAAAAGACACACCATTATACTTTTATATAATTCTTATTGATTATAAGTCAAGAATTACATGTACTAGAAGCGGAAATTCTAAGTATAATAAAAGGTGACAATAAATTTGTCTAACATATAGACAAGCTAACTCTAAAACAACTAATGTTTAGGAGTGCTTTATACTTTTACAAACAAGGATCTAAGGCATAATAGAACAACACATGTTCTGCCTTTTACATATGAAGCTTACAATCTGAATGAAAGAGCAGATTTGACATTTTGCTCGACTCAGCTAACAGAAATTAATAGGAACTTTAACTTTCACTGCCCAGTTGAAAAGATAGATCAGTTGATCATTTTTGCTGCGACTTACTTGATACATTTTGCTCAGCTGATCATACAAATGCTCAGTTGATCAATAGTTATCTTAGAAGGACATAAGCTTATGTATTGATATGATCAGTTGATCAAGTATGCTAAGCTGGTCATTTAAATACATCAGTTTATGTAGGAAGATGACTAGTGTTTAGAAAGACTTACCTAGCTCATGCTCTGGGCCTCCACTTATCCATTATTCACTCAGCTGATGGTATAGCTGAACAAAATCCTTGCTCAGCTGATGGTGTAAGCACTCAGCTGATCAAATTTCTTCACTCAGCTGATAGATGATTTTCCTCGGCTGATGGTCTTCTACACTTGTTTTCTTCATCTGATACTCCTCAACGTATGTCTTCGGCTGATGCTCTTGAATAGTGACTGCTTATCAGCTGATGGTTCCATACTTAGCATATTTTCTAGAATCTGATTCAAACAACACATGTTTGAATTCTTTCTAAGTCGTACTGAAGATAGGGTTTGGTTATCATCAAATTCTATGTTTTAAGACAGACAGTGTTGATTATTAGGGTGAAGTGATTATCTCCCCAACAGACCCAAATTGCCAAAGTCCACTCATGTGTACTTTGGATCGGTAGCTTGTTAGCCCATTGAACCGCATGGTCATAATGGCTACTTATCATTCCACTCCACTCTTTGCACCAATTCCATAACCACCTGTGTATCTAGATTCCAAATTGCCAAAGTGTAACATCCTCAAAATGGGCCTAAACGTGTGCAAACGTGGTACATCGAGTATTTAATTAAATTAAATAAAATATATAAATTTTAGAAAATGATATAAAGTATGAAAATAATAAAGAAATGGGGTTATTAAAATAATAATAAAGAATAGATAAAGATTATAAAATATCGAACGGTTTCAAACGAGAATTCCGAAAATATCCTCGTTATTTGACACGGGTAAACGAGAGACGACTTGTAAGTTAAAAAGGGAACCAAAATACTCACTGGTGGATAATAATACCCACAATTCGGTTTTGGTCTTATCACCCACACACACACACATACGTAAACACATACAGACACAAATCCTTACTTGCTTTCTTCTTTGTTCTTGAACCATTTGAAGAAAACAACAAGAGGTCATCAAACAATCAAATTTCTAGCTGCAAATTGAAGTAATAATCACCCTTCAAACATCATCTTCATCATCTCCATCTCTATGTAAGCTTCAACACCTCCTTGTTCTTCATTCTTGATTTTTGGGTTTTGAAAGAAAACTCACAAATCTTTGTTCTAGTAGCAAAACAAGCTTCAAATTAGTCTCACAAGTTGGTTTTATCATCAATTGATCATTGTAGGTGTTCCAGTAGCAAAACAAGCTTCAAATTAGTCCCACAAGTTGCTCATCCTTGTGTTCTTCAAGTCTTGAAATTATAGGTTTCAAGTAGGTTCTTTGATTTAGCAATCAAGAACTAAAATTTATGATTGAAATAAGTTCCTATATCATTTCTAAGTACATAGGAATCCATTCCTTGAATTAAAGTAGTGATCTTGATAAGTTTTGAATTTTGGCTTAAATGGGTCAAAATTGGTCAAATACGGGTCAAACTGAATTTGACTTTCAAGAACTGAAATTTAGTGTTCTAATTGTTCCTATAACTTATTAGGATTGATTAGAATTCATGTGTTAAATTAGAAGTGGTTTTTATGCACAAATTCAAGAATTGGCCTAAATATGTCAAAATGGCCAAAATGAAGTCAATATGTTTTTACACATCAAGAACTGATTTTTAAGGTTCTAATAGGTTCATATGATTCGTATGAATTGATTAGAACATTGGTTTTGAATTGAAATTGTAGTTTTGCTTGAATTGGCTAAAATAGTGAAAATTAGGTGATAAATAGGCAAGAAATTAGAAAATAATACCAAACAATGACTTTAAAGGTTTTGGTCAGTTGCAACACCTTCAATACATCATATTAGGTGTATATGGTGTGTTGCAAGTGTTAGAATTGGTCTATTTCAAGTTTTGGCCAAAATAGACACTTCTTTGTCCATTTAATTGTGATTTTCATATGAATTAATTGGATAGGAGGTTTTGATGTTAGAAAGCTTCCACATGTGTCAAATGATCATATGAAACACTGAAATTTTACTAAAGTTGATTTCGAGTTGAAATGGGATAAAATGGAACTGCTGTGCAAAAACAAGGAAATATGCCCGGGTACACGGAACGCGCCGCATCAGGGGATATGGACGCAACGTGTCCGGCCAAATTTCAGCATGCTTGGACTATTATAATAAGATAATAAATACTTAAATAGCACCATTAGGGTATTGTTTCAAGTATCTTATATGTTCTTTGCATGTTTAAGTGATTAACCCGTAAGTATTGGTATTATAGGTCAAGTCAGCGATCCGTGAGTGCCGAAGCAATATATTCGCTTATTCTAGCTTGTCAGGTAAGTGTTCGATAACATAACAATTAATATACCTATAAAGTATATTAACAAACGAATTGAATGTATTATTGCAAGTTAGAATGCGTTGTTATGCATGAAATGTTATTGCCATGTTATGATATGCACTTGATTAAGTGTATGCTATACTTCATACTACTGATATATGATTATATGCACGCGATGAAGATATGATTGGATCAGTTATGTGTTTGAGAACGATCCGGACATGGGGACCGACTAGTCCTACATCAGGGCTAGCAATGGCCTTGGATTGCTTGAGGTCTACGGACCATTGATAGCATAAGCGGTACCTGTATAGGTATTTAGGGCCTTGCAAGCCCAATGCTCCCCGAACGGATGGGTATAGCCTCTAGCTGTACTTAGAGGAATCGATAGATTCCAAAGCGCAATGGTGGACCGCTTCACAGCTCACCCACCAGCATATTTGATGTGTCTGGTACCCTAGTTTGGTGCAATGAGCCGGGCTAGCTACCCTGTGAGATATGTCACCTTCTGACTACACCAACTCATCATGAGATGCTAGGATAGCACTGTTTGAGCATGATTGATGATATGTGATATGTTTATGTTAATTATTATGCCATTTTGTACTCACTAGCTATTATAGCTGTATCTATACTCACTCTCACATATGCATGTGATCCTTAGGCGGTGAGCTCGGGTGCCTGCGGGTAGATACTTGTTTTAGGAGGAACACTGTTTTGTTAAACACTCTATTGATATTATGTTTGTAATTATTTTGAGATAATGGTTGACCGGTTAAGTAACAGTAACACCAAACGATATATGTGGAAACATTTTGATTGTATATATAATTTGCCACATGTTTTACTTCCGCTGCATTTTTAAATTATGATACAGGTGTAAATGTTTTATTTACAGACAAACCCACACGGTTTGAAAACTTAAATTGTATTTTAAAAAGAAAAAATTTGGTTCTCAAAAACACGGTGTTACACGAAGCCACATGAACCATACACGTCACTCAATGGTAAGGAATAACTATGGTGCAAAGCACTTAGTCTCAAACACGGATCTGGACCTTAAAGCCAAGTTCATAAACGCAAGCAAGTTAAACACATGTAGCTCTAAAATTGCAAGAAACATCTCATAGCATATCATATACGCAAGGCTTGCAAAGTATGTGCATAAACTTATCTCATTATCACTTACATGATAATTAATTATATCAATTAAAACATTGATGCCATAAGTTTGTACATTACATAATAAAAGAAAACATGATGACTTAGTACTTTAGAAAACCAAAGGTATCCGCTGGGTACAACTCACCAGATGAAGTGATGAGCAACTTCCAAACGAAACCAATGCTTAATCACTTTATCAATATTCGTGAAAATACATAAAGCCAACTTAAATACGTTAACCAAATTCAACTTCTTAAAAGGCTCCATTTTAACCTCCTATAATCAATAGAATCAATCCCTAATCAATTAAAGGGACAAAAGAGGTAAAAACAAGGTTTTTGGAGTCTTCAAGGTATCTCACGTCACGGACATGGTGCTTCGCACCTGTAGAAAATCCCTAGAAAAATGCATTGCCCAGGAAATAGCTGACGTTTCAAGTCAAGGGCCCGGACGCGTCGCATTTAATGTAAATTTGTAGCAACTTGTTCACTTTTTTTTTGCTATGCAGTCATTGCCATTCAATTTCAACACACCAAAACTCAATAGCAGCATTTAGTTACTCTTATATGATACAAAACCAACTCAAAACAAGCACCTAACATAGCTTTTATGAAGAAACCCTAAATCTCACCATTCTTTACCAATTTTGACCCATTTGTTAAATCCTTTAATATATATCAAGAATAGATTACTAATTCAAGAAAAAACATTTCCTTGCAACAAGTAAAAGACTCAAATACACCATAAAATAACTCCAACAACACCATTTACCATTACTTTGATAGATTAAACCCTAACTTCACAATTTCACCCAAAATATGACCCATTTTCTCAAGAATCACCACATGCAACAATAATAGGCTTTAAAATACGTCTTATAACACAAGAAGTAAACATAATAAGGATTGATACTTACTTGGTTCGTGGAAATTGACCTACCCAACTTGAAAGTTACCAAATCCACAGTTGAAATGAAGAAATTACTACCCAAAACCTTCTAATTTGAGCTCAAAACATACATTCATCATTAGATCTCCTAGATTTCTTCTTTTTCTCTTTCAAAACCCATTCTTTTTCTACCATCCCTTCTTTGTCTCGATTTTTAGCAGCCTTCAAATGGGTCCTTTGACCCCAAAATCAAGTCAATAATTATTATATACTATGTTGTCAATTTTAGAATTTTCATTTTCAATTAATTGCATTTCTAGCCACCATATTTCATTACATTGCACACAATATTCTATATACAACTAAAGAAAATAATAAACATAATAGTAATAATAATATTAATCTAACACTTAATTCACATGAAATTACATATTTATATTTAAATTTCGGATATTACACAAACTACACTTTCGCAATCAAGTGCTAAGGCGAAGTCACTACTAGAAAATGACCCTTTTACGACGATAATATTTGCGATGACAATAGCCTTTTCCGACAATCCTACCTATTTGCAACGACATGTCATCTCTAATGCAGTGCGGGAAAATTTCACACCCAATTTGGTAGCTCACAAAAGAAAAATAAAAATCAAAATATATTTTCGTCACTCTAGCAACGACTTATGTCCTTGCTAACTGTATTTGACTTTTTTTCCTAAAATATTGTAATGCGTTTGGTACGAAATATAATATTTTATTTATTTTGAGAGGACTTGTCGTAACTAAATGTCGTCACAGAAATAAAAGAATTAAAAAAATAAAAAAATAGATTTATACCCTAATTAAACTTCTCTAGGTGATATCGATCTCGACATTATACGCCACCTAGCTTCTCGATCACCTCTCGCCGCTCGGCGACCACACATACACAGGCCTCCTCTCGCCGCTTGACAACCACACATACACTACCGTCGTCTATGACTGTTGTGATCGCCCTACTGCCGCCGCATGGCTCGACCAACCGCCTCCGACGGTGTTGTCATCGGCCCCTCATGTGGCGTTCTTCATTTAGGCCACTCGCCGGCCTCCACCATTGCAGCTCGGATCACTCGCCGGCCTCCTCCATTGCAGCTCAGACCACTCACTAACCTCCTAGTCTTTGTCATCGAATCGTTCTAACCTAGCTCGGACCACTGAATCCCGATTCCAAGTTAGAAAAATAGTTTTCTCATTCTGAATTTCTATTTGCATACTTAGTCATTCATATCACATTTATTATATATAAATTAGCGCAATATGTCTATAATTTAAGCCGGAAATTATGCGATATTGTTTAAATAGCGCAATATGTCTATAATTTTACCTTTGTTTGTCTTTTGCAGGCTAAAAAGGGCGAGGATTTAAAATATTTGAACTTAAGATGAGTGGAAAGTGAAAAGAAATGAAGATTTGAAGTATAAATGAAGAATAAAGTCAAGTAAAGAATCAAAAGAGAAAGATAAAAAGAAAATAAAGAAAAAAAATCAAAGTGCCGGTGGAAATCGAAGATCGTGTCGCAACAAGCCACAGTCCCAGCGCGACGTGAAGATAAGGTACCAGTCAAAGGTTCAAAAGTTGAAGTTATCTGGTATTGACAACTTTAGATCACGACGCGATCCTTAGGTCACGATACAACCAAATAGATAATGCCGGTTCAAAGTTCAAAGGAAGTTCGATAGCGTGAGGAAACTCAAGATCGCGGCACGACCAATAAAGCTTCGCGGCGCGATCCCCCTATTTTGGCCTATCTAATTAAACACACATCCCGTTTGGTTTAGGGTTTCACTACCCGGACTTTTATCACCAAAACACGTCCAAGGACATCCAGGAAGCATTCCAAGGAAGAATTAAGGCTATAGATTGAACATTAGAGCTTTTGGAGTGAAGATCAAGGCTTGTCATCTTTCTTTTTACGGGTTTTTCATTCCATTCTCTTATCTTAATGTTCTGATTGATTTCTAGTGTGTAAGAATTATGCTTCTAGGCTATACTTTCTCTTTTCCTCCCTAGAGGACATCATACCTTATTAAAGTTGTTAGATTTCAATGTTTAAAGACATAATTCATCATATATTTATGTTGCAAGTTTTACCAAAGCTCCATATATGTTTTAGTTACTGTTTTTGAGTGTTTGTAATCTGAGTTTGCATAAATTAGATGAACAAACTCTTTATGTAGATTTAATCTTAATTATCTAAGCCACTAGTTTGCATATATTAGAAGAACACACTGTTTATGTAGCTTTAATCTTAATTATCTAGGACCACTAGACAATCAAAAATGGAAACTTTAATGCGTGTGATTGACATACGATGACCTTTGTGTGTCAATTTAATGATTTGATAACTTAAATAATCATTAAAGGTAGAGTCTTGTTTGATTCGAACTTAAAACGTCTAATTGTGCTTTTAATTGAATTCATGACCATAAAAATTAATTATTTGCATAATTATAGAGCTCGATGATCTGACCAAGAGTTTAACAACTATAGAAATCGGTATATGATGATTTAAATGTCCATTGAATGAATTTAGTTGGAATTAATCAACTCGAAAAAGTAGAATCGAAGGGAAGTATTCATTCCATAGTTTAAGTCCAATCAAGATCCTTGCTTTTTGCTTTCTTTGCATTGTTAAAGGTGTTTTCCTAGTTATTTATTGGTTGAAGTTTGATTCATAGTGCCCAAGTCTCAAAATCCCATTTTATTTGCTTTTATTTGTTTTTAGTAGTAGTTTAATTAGTTTAATTCTAAATTAATAAAATAAAATTAGAATAATACATATTCCCCAATGGTTCGACACCCGACTTATTTAACTATACTTGAAAAACCGATTAGGTCCTCTTGCCTATTCGCGGTATTTTTAGTACAAAATAAATCCGATTTATAAATTTAAAACTAGTACATAAAACACACATCAAGTCTTTGGAGCCGTTGCCGGGAAACGATTTAATTTTGATTAGATTTTATTGCTTTTGTGTTAAACAATCTTTCCCACCAGTTTCGGCTCAAAAGGAAAGAGTTTTAGTTTCTTCCAACCAATTGTGCCGCGATATGAAGCTTGTCACGACGCGAACTAGTCCTTTTTCTGTTTTGCGTATTGTTTTGCCGGGCCTTCTAGTATGAGTGCCTTATTGTTCCAATAGACTTTATTTAGGGTTTTAGGGTAGTGTATGTCCTTGGCCTTCACGCCTGACCTCGTTCAACCATTTGACGAGCCGGAACGAGAATTTCATCAACTTCTTCGAGTTAAGCGCGAGAGAGAACGACTTTGGAAGACAGCATAAAATTTCGCTAACATGTCTCTCGAGGACTACACGAGTCGTGTCTGTGAAGGGACTGGAGTGGGTATTCACCGACCTGAAATATCCGAGGAGATGTCTTTTGAGATCAAAGGTCAGTTTCTACATTTATTGCGCGAGAGTCCTTTCACCAGAAAGGACAACGAAGACGCAACCAGCATCTCGAGGTCGTTCTCGAGATTGCTGACTACTTCCATGTTACGGGGGTTAGTCGAGATGTTGTGATGCTGCGAGTGTTTCTGATAACACTCCAGGGGCATCTAAACATTGACTACGATCTGAACCCACTATCAATACGTGGGATGAGCTTAAAACCCGCTTTATCAAACAATTCAGTCCTCTATCTAGAATTGCTAAAATGAAGATGCAGATGCAGAACTTCATGCAATTAGAGGAAGAGACTCTTTATTTTGTAATTGATTTGGGTGGCGGCGGTTGATCGTTGGCGGTTACCGACGGTGGTGGTGTTGATAACATCTTTTTCCAAATCAATACTACATAATACATTGTTTAGTTTAATATCTAATAGATACTACAATAGAACGTCCGGATGAAGTGGAAGAGGGGGGTGGTTCAGTACATTGTTGTTGAAACGGTTAACATCGCAACTAATGTTTGTGTCTATTTGTGGTAAGATCAATGCTTATTTCATAATAGCTTTTATAATTATAAAATTTTATTTTATTGATAATCAAATAAACGATCGATCCTAGTCATTGGATCATTGCAATTTATAATAAAAACTAAATTTTCAGCAACATAAAATGATACATAGAATGATCGATTACTAGAACCTATGAGTTGGTAGAACCTTCAACGAGGACTTCCTTTGAAGTGTAATACCACATGTCTCACTCATGTCCAAATCTACGCATTTGGCTCCGTCTTCCAAGGAAAAATTAAACTTGTATACGATATTTGCTAATGCAAGTTCCATGACAACAATACTAAATTGAATACCAGGACATCCTCTCCTCCCACCACCAAATGGCAGCAGACAGAAATTAAACCCTTTATAGTCAATGGAATTATTTAAAAACCTCTCTGGTCTAAAGTCGTTTGGTTCTTCCCATTCAGCAGGATCTCTTCCGATTGCCCAAGCATTGATGATAACTTGAGTGCCGGATGGAATATCATAACCCTTTAGTTTGACATCTTGCCTTGATATTCGAGGAAGAAGAAGTGGGATTGGAGGATGCAACCGTAACGACTCTTTTATTACAGCTTTAAGGTATTGCAATTTCTCTAAATCTTCTTCATTTATCATCGATTTTCCATTCGCTATTTCTGTAACTTCTTGTTGCAACTTTTTCATTGTTCTTGGGTTTTTCATTAGCTCACTAATTGTCCACTCTAAACTTGTAGATGTGGTTTCGGTTCCGGCTGAAAACACATCCTGTAAAAGAAAGAATCTTGAAAGGTTGAAATTGATTGTGTGACATATGAATATATACGACTAAAAGGAAGAAATTTTTAAGTGTTTTTTATTCCTCACTATGCAATTTTTAGTAAGTTAGAAAATTTACCCCTTAAATATGAAATGAACACATATGAAGCTACATTAAAAAGATCTTCAATGAAAGCATAGACATATCCTTCTATTTCTTGAACATGAAGCATCATATTAACTAGATAACCTTTTTTGTATATTTGTATTTGTTTATGCAAATCAACATGAGATCATGAATGACATAGGAATATATATAGGATAGGAACCTTATTTCAAAATCAGTTTTATAAGAACTATATATATGATTAATTATTTATTATTCACTGAATTTATAGCGGGGTATACCCTATAAAAATACATATGCTTATTGAATCATTTATGATGTTAGATGGTTAAAATTTTAACATTGGAGTTTGCTATCGAAAATCTGTATCAAAACCTATTTTAAAAAGTACATTGCAACTTTTAATACTTTAAACTTCCTACAACTTTAACAGTAATTAGTTTTTAAAAAACTTAGAAGACAAGGAATGAATAGTCATTAGGCATTGAACATGCACTTGGATTTAACCAGATAAATGGGACAACAAAATAAATGTTGTTTGAAAAGGTCATATAATTGCTCTCATGATTATTGTAAAAATACTTGAGCTATCATAAGAAAATGAAAAGGAAAGAAAGATTGAGGGAAAGAGGAAATAATCATACCAATATTACAGCTTTGATGCTCTCTCTTTCAAGAGTAAATCCAGTTGTATTTTCTCTTTGGATGTCTAATAAAATGTCAACCAAGTCTTCAGAATCAAAGCTTTGAGAGCACATCTTCTTGTTTACGTGCTCTTTAATAATACCTTCAAGAAACTCATCAAATTCTTTGGCAACTCTTTTTGCTCTTCCCTCTAAACCCCTCACTTGATCTACCCACCACAACCATGGAATATAAGTACCCACACTAAATGAATCAAACAAAGCGACAAACCGATTCAACAACTCTACGAGCTTTGTCACATCATCATATGTTTTCCCAAAGGCCACCTTACAAATTATGTTATTTGAAAGTGAAGCAAGTAATGTACCCATATCAACCAAACGACCAGAGCTTTCTCCAAGCATGTCAATAATTAGACTTACCTCTTTCTCTCTCACTTGTCGAAATGACTTAACTCGAGTACTACTTAGAAGATGAACTACAACAATGCTCTTCAATTGCCTCCAATATTCCCCGTAAGAACAAAAAGCAATGTCCTTTGAACCATACAAGAGTATGTTAGGAATATGTAAATTAGGCCTACTAGAGAATGATAGATCTTGAGACTTCATGATCTCTTGGGCTACTTGGGAAGAGGAACCTACAAGGATGGGTACACTACCAAAGTGAAGTAGCATGATTGGACCATGTTTTTGCGACAAGGCTTGGAGAGAGTGATTCAGGTTTGATCCTAGTTGATGGAGATTTCCGATGATTGGAAGTTTTCCTGGAGATGGTGGTAAGATTCTACTGGTTTTCGATTGAAATGATATCCGTATAATACGAATTAAGATCAAAGTGATGAAAAAAAATATACAAAAGAAAAAAGTATGTAAAAATGAAAACATTGTGTGATGTAACAAGCTAGCAATTTGCTTTAAGTTTTGTGGATATGAGTTATGAATTATGGAAGAACTCTAAATATATAAGAGAGATTCTATATTTTTTTTATTAAATCCTTCTATTCATTTTTCTACTCACATATTTATAACAAGTGTTAAAATATAGAGAAAATATTATAAAAAGAAATTTAGTAAATTTTACGTGTCAAAATTTAATAGGTAAGAGGATGGTATATAAATATATAATGGTTTATCTTTGTAATTCTTTATTTTTAATTACTTTAAAAACAATAACTTATTGATGATACATATAATAAGGGGACGGCTAAGTTGTTATTATTATTATTATTATTATAATTCAGAAATGAATATTTTCTTAAGATCTGAAACATGTTTATTAAATTCAAGATCGAGTATCGATCTTGAACCACCTGAGTTGCACAAAGTCCAAAACCAATAATTATAATACCATCTCTCTGTTGGTCTCCATTCAAATCTTGTTCAATTCCTACTTCCTAGGATTCTTTCAAATCTTGCTGTTTGCCCAAATCGATTGCAACCTCTGCCATTTCAGTTCCTGAGTTTTTTTACGATGATTATAATAAAATTTATTTAATAATATGAAAAAGCATCATAGGTAAGAAGTTTCTTGGTTACCATCATCATTATATAAAGAACTCAAATATTATTGATGAAAAACTCTAGCAACTAATATTATAGAAAACAAGTAGCAGGTGAATTACAATGTTTTAGTCTATTCTTTATCCAAAAAAGAAGAATGCTTGAATTTGATTGCTCATTAATGTGTCCTTCAGTTATGCTATCGCCGGCTCACACACCTACTCTATCAATGATGTCGATCTATATTGTCTTTTGGTTTTAAACTAATTAGCGCTGATGGTTGCCCTCAAAATTTTCTTACCATATGTCGTAGTTTTAAAGTCATGTCTCATATAAACTAAGATTAAAGACTATTCGGTGATGACGATGAATGACATACAATTGATGCTAAGATTCATATTTGGATATATAACACATATGACCATTCAAAGCAATGACAAACAATATCATCATATCTCGTAGCTGTCGTACTTATTGCATTTGTAGTAAAAAAACTAAAACATAGAACTACACATAAAAAAAGAACTAAAACAATATCTCGTAGCTGTCGTAGTTATGGCCACATGTTTTACTTAAAATATATGCATGTGACTCTATTTTTTAACGAAAAATTAAACTTGTAAACAGTATTTGTTAATGCAAGTTCCACAATCTATATCTTCTATAACTTAAAACCCTTTACATCCTATGTAGCACATCTTATAGTTTGGTGAATTCCTAATTGAAGTGAATTATGAAGAAAGGATGGATGATGTGGCAATTTTTTAGGAGTTGAGTTTTTTATTATTTGTAAAATTAGCCTAAATGCTTGAGTTTTCAATTAATTTATAGTTTCTTTTATGCAACTTTAATAGGCAATTAATAAGGAAATTAATACCACGTTTATTGAGAAAGTATTGTAACTTATATATTAATATAGTACACTAAAAATATATATGTAACTACATAAAGTTATTAGACAATAATGTTAATAATTACCCTTAAATAGCAATTAGAACCTATCATAAGTTTATACTTATTTGCAATTCGTTAAAGTTTGTAAGTTAAATGATGGTATCGAATGAGAAAATGTGAACCGGATGGCGTTTTCTTGTCATTTATCGTTTGAGAAAGCTACAAATATGTGTTCCTCTATGTCGATTAGGAGGCTCAATGAGATCTAGCATCACATTTTGGTCGTTTCAAAAGGTATAACGTGAAGATTCATGATTTTGTTCTTTCTAATTTCTGTTGCAATTTTTAGATTGATTTGATGACACACGTGCATGGAGTATTGTACTTTCGTTGATTTTGATCCGCACATTGGTTTTAATCTCGATTTCATATTCTAAATTTCATAGTTATTTTGTACACCCGTGCTACAAGGTATAAAGTGGAAAAAAAAGTTGCTAACAGATTGGTAGATGATGGAGCAATCAATGATAATAGACAAAGCTTCAACTTTTTTAATGCTTTAGGTATCCGGTGACAGTAGGTTTAACACAAAGGTAGTTTTTTTAATTATTATTTTTCTTCTATTTTTTGTTTTGAATGTCCAGTACACGGTGCTTCAATAAACCCGTGTATAACTGTGGTTGTCATGTGACACACAACAGGTGTTCGACGAAATACCGGTGAGTTTTTCTTGAATTTTCATTTGATGTTGAAGAATCTTATAATTGATATGTGTTCTTCGAATTAAAAATGTCTTGGATGAAGAAATACTTAAGAGCATGTCAAATGGTTTAGTAAAAAAGAATAATTAAGAGCGTTTGATGACTCAATTCCACAAGAGAAGTCAAATGCTAATATCAATGGAGTTGGAATTATATAAGGCATCTTGTGAGGAAGATGCTTGTAAAACTCGGTTGAATTACAGTCAGTCGGGACAAAAGCAATTGATAGGTACTCATTGTGGAACAATTTTGTGTTCTTAATTAATTATTTTGTTTCTTAAGTAGTTTAGTGTCTAAACATTGTTGCAGTTACTCTATGGCCTTCTTGGAAGCTTATAACAATATTAAAGTATTTTAAACTCAAATTCATTGCCGAAACGATTTATAGAATACATTATTATATGATTATTTAATGGTGTTCAATGTAATTTAATTTAATAATAATTTAAATTTAAATATTTAATTTAATTTAATGATGATGGTAAGTAATTTTCGCTAATCTTACATTTCAATGTCTATAATTGATTTCATTAACTGAAAATCTATTAATATTGCAATGAATTCCTTGGATATAATAGAAAACGGAAATAGAAATAATCCTATATAGCATTGTTTTGGTTGTGTGATTTTTCAAATTCAAAACAATTAGACATAAGCCTTTAATGATGTGGTATTATTATATTAGTTAAGCTTTCTAATTTTTGTAAATAGGCCTAAATGGTTGGGTTAAGAGATTATTTAGTTTAATGTTGTTCCAATATATTTTAATTTAACAATAATCCAAATTAGAATATATAATTTAATGGTGATAGTAATTTATATTTACTAATTGAGGGTTGAATATGAGTTTAAAGACAATTATTGAAACCTAAACGTAGCTACTCAGCAATACTAAAGTACTTTTAACTCATATTCATAACCGAAACAATTTATAGAATATATTATTATTATATGATTATTTAATGGTATTTGGATGTATTTTAATTTAATAATAATTTAAATTAAAATATTTAATTTAATGATGATAATAAGTAATTTTCACTTATTTTAAATTTCAATGTCTATAATCGATTTTAGTTACTGAAACTCAATTAATATTGCAATCAATTCCTTGAATATAATAGAAAGCGGTTTATGCTTACTCGGTTCCCTTATCTTAAATTTCATTGTCAATAAATTTGTTTCTTCTCTTCTTGGTGGAATAAACCATATCAAAATCAAAATTGGTGAGTGTCCTTCAATTCATTATTGGGTGTCAAAGAAATTGCTCCGGTTTCCACTTGAGGCGATTTAGTGATTCACTCGATTTTTTACATTTATTTCTTCAAAATTTATCAATATTGAGGTATGTGTTAAATTTGATTGAGTAGGGTATGTGGTTCAAAATCATATATATGTATTCTTTTTCTTCACCTGAATTACACTTTCACAAGAGATGAGGAGACGAGATAAGAAATACCTGAACAGGAGTTATTTATGGTTACTTATTTTAACAATGACTAATAGCATTTTCTATTTATGTTTTATAGGCATGTTTATGTTACTATTCACAGGAAATTTTTGTCCATCAATATATATATATATATATATGTGTGTGTGTGTGTGTGTTTATGAGATTTTATGTGCTTGTATCAATTTGTCAAATAAACCAGAGATTATTCCATATATAATTTTATTAATGACTTGTAGTTTATGTGATTTATAGATACAAGAATTTCATCATTACAATTTTTTTGAGAATATGCAACTAAGAGTTTGTGAACAATGTTCTAAGTCTGATCAGATTATATTATATGTTTATCTTTATTTGTATAGTCATTTTAATCTTAGTATGTATCTAATATTACAGCTACTTTACTTTGAGGAAGACAATGGTGGGGCATATATTATCTTTATTTGACTACATAAGTCAGCCTCACTGTTTTTGAATTTAAAGTTGGTTGTAAACTTTGTCAATTTTTATAAATTTGTTATAGTTATGTAAGTTTTTATAGAAACCTTGCCAAGAAGAATATCGTTGGATTTGAATTATAGCAAAATGTATATGCTTTTCAGATTTGAACAATGGTCAATATAATATGGTCACACGTCTTAAAACTTTGAATTGCTTTGATAAGTTTTCATCAATGAATAAAAATAAAGAATTCGAACAAAATCCATAAGTTTCAACATAATAGTCTTTGCTGGTATTTTCTTTAAACCTACAACAGTACATTTTTATCAATGAAATAAGATAGAAATATTTAAATAAATTAATTGATTTTAACTAGATTTATGACCAATGTTGATGCAAAATTGAGAATAATTTTCATCAAATCAAATTCCTTGACTTTAACTCCTATAGACGTATAATACTTTCTTTACATGTAATTGTGTGTTATTCAAAATGTTAATTCAACACTAGAATTTTTTAATATATTTTGTTAAGTTACACATCATTTCAATTTTATTCAGAGAGAAGAACTGACATTTGTTAAGTCTTGGACTTTTGAAAAGTGATAAGTGAAATCAAGATATTAAATTAACCATTTTACAGTCATGTGTCTCTGAGGTCCAATTTTTGTTGATAAACACTTTAACTCTGAATTTTTTCTTCAGTTTTTAGGAGTGTAGTTCTCTCACATGTTAGAGCATTGATCTTCGCTACCATCTGCAACAAATTTCATAAAGAGGATGGCTACTTCTTTTATTCGAAATCTTGCACATTGTATATATCATATTATTTTCACTTTTATGTGGTAAGTAATTTGACACTAGCTTTAATAACTACTACTTTTTCAGTTACTCTATCCGATTTTGTTGTTATTTTTTTAATATAAGTGTTTTAATTTAAAGAGTGTTTGTGATTGCTTATTTTAAGTTGTTTAAATTCATAAACTACTTTTGGCTTTTTTAAGCTTATTTAATTAAAAGAATAATTTTATAAACCTACATGTTAACATTCCATCAATAAGCATTATTTTACTCAAAACATGATATACTCGTATATCGAAGATCTTACATGCTGGCTCGTGTAAACATGGGCTTGAAACCTAGTAACTATACTAAATTGATTATAAGGAAATCTTCACTCTTGCAGCATCAAATGGTAGCCAACTGTTTATAATCAAGGGCAAATTGCATTAAAATACAATAATATTTCGCTTAGTTACCATTATATACAATCAACTTTATTTTCTTAAAAATAATACAACAAACTTTCATAATTCTTACATTGTATGTAACTTATTGTATATTATGAAAGTTATAACAAAGTTCATTATTTACAATGATAACTAAACAACAGACACATAAAAAGGTTGTTTGCATTGAAAAAATTATAAAAGTTAATTATAATATTTTTAAAATTTTTAAAGTTGGTTTGTAAATAGTAACTAAGACAAAGTTCATTGCATTTACATGCAATTTGCCCTATAATCAATGAGATTAATCAAAAACCACCCTGGTGCGAATTCATTTAGGCCTTGTTTGTTTCGTGGTATTTCCTGGGATTTTCTGCAATTGAAATTTAAAATCTTTAGAAATCCTGTGTTTATTTGTAAAAAAGGCAAAGAATTTCAAATGATAAAATTTCCTTGAAATCCTACTAAATGATTTAGACATTGGATTTATAAATCCTCCCACCCCCTAATATTTTCAAGGCCCATAAACGAGAAAATCTTCAAATTACCATATTACCCCCATCCTACCCTTACCCTCACCCCACCCCCACCCCTACCCTACCCCACCCTCACCCACCCTACCCTCACCCTCACCTTCTATCCTACCCTACCCATCCCCTACACCACCCTACCCTTACCCCATCCCTACCCTACCCTAACCCCCACCCTACCCTAACCCTCTATCCTACCTTACCCACCCCTTACACTACCCCACCCTACCCTATCCTAACCTACCCTACCTACCCACCCCATCCCTACCATACCCTCACCCTACCGTACCCCCATCCCTACCCTACCTTGTCCTAACCGCCACCCTACTCTATCTAAATATAACTAAAGGGCAATTCTATCATTTGTTACAGAAACAATCTAAATCCTTTGATTAATTTACAAAACAAACAGGATTTCAGGAATGCAAATCCTGAAAGATTTTGTTAACCAAAAACAGTACTAGATTCACAATCCTATAAAATGCAAATCCTTTCACCGAATGCAAATCCCATGAAAAAAAATATGCGAACCAAACATCCCCTTAGTTCTTCACATACGACTCTTTAATGAATTATGGCAACTTTAAGATGTTGTATTTTCTCCAAGCAGTCATCCTCGTTAATCATCAATCTTCCTCGTGCTATTTTTTTTTTTTTTTGACTTCTTATTACAACTTTTTCATTGTTTTTGGGTGTTTTATTAGCTTGCTAATTGTCTCATTATGTAGATTTAGTTTCAGTTCACTATAAAAAATGAATCTTGTAAATTGTTTTACATATATATTTGTCTTATGACTAAAAGCAAAAAAAAAAAAAAAAAAAAAAATAATAATAATAATAATAATAATAGTAATAATAATAATAATAATAATAATAATAATACTTACAAGTGATTAATTTTCATACATTAGTTTAAGAATCTTCTATAAATTAAAAACCTTGCCCTTTAAATATGATATGAACATATATATCATAATCGAAGCACATAAAAAATATTTGATTACAAAAGCATACACATACCCTTGTAAGTCTTGAACCGTGAATAACATCAAATTAGATAACCTTGTTTGTTGTTTTATATAGAGCAAAATGCACGAAAATACAACAAGGTTTACTAATATTGTCATTGTATGCAATTAACTTTATCTTTTACCTAAAAATATATACAACTTACAAATTTTGTTCATTAGGTTACCGGTTATCCATTGTATACAATGAACAAAATTTAATTTTTTTTTTTGTATTTTTAGGTACCAAAGTTCTTTTATTTTTTTTATGTTACCGGTAAGTTACCTTGCATACAATAAACAAAATTTGTAAGTTTTATGTATTTTTAGGTATAAAATAAGGTTTGTTGCATAGAATGACAATATTAACATAATTTTTTGTATTTTCGTGCAATTTGCCCTTTTATATAAATCAATATGAGATTCGGATGTGAAAACTAAATAATTTAAGGTAATCAGTTGATTAATTTGAAGCATAAAAAGGAATTAAGGAGAGTACTAATTATAACTATTCGCAAATTGTCAACAAAGATTACATGTTTATTAAAATTTATCAATAAATATAACATGTATTTTTTTCTTTATAAAAAAGAACTGTTAATTTTAATTTCTTATAAAAAGGGAATTTAATTTTCAGCTGATAATAAAAATCTTTTAGCATGATATTATATATTTTTAATAAAAAATTAAAATTTTACAATATCTTTTTATGCAAATTGAAATTACAATATTTTGTTATAACAATTTCAAATTTATGATCTTTTTTTGGTACAAAAAAGGTACATGCCATCTTGATTGACAAATTTTAGTATATATGTTATCACTACAACAAAAAGGACTTTTTAATAATATAACTTTCAGCGACAACTTCTAGTCCTCGCTAAAAGTCACTAAAAGACAAAACCAAAGAGCTTTTTGACCTTGGAAAAGGGAGACCGACAATGTGACACTTTCTGCGAGGAAATTGTCCTTGCTAAATAATATTTCTTTTTGAGTTTTTTCTTGTTGAAAATTGCATTTAAGCGGTTGAAATCACGCCAAGAACTTTTAAAACTTACAGCGACGATTGTCCTCACTAAAAGCTATTTTTTATTTTTATTTTTGAATTCTACTGCAGCGTCGTACGTAGTTTGTCAGCTAGTAGCTTTCGGCAACTATGTCATCGCCGAATCCCCTTCATAGTAAAAAGACTACAGCCTCTTTTCATCTCTTTCATTCTTTCATCTTCCCTTTTCATCTTTCCTTTTCACCTTCCCTTTTCACCTCGGCGATCTCTCCATTTCCTCTCCCGTTTTTTATTTTTACCACGATTTTGGTGCGACTAATTAAGGCTTCGGGGTTACCATATTTCTTTTGCTTGTGAACAAGGTCATCACTCTAGCCAAAAGGCCATTTTTCAGGCGAAAGCTTCCTCTTTCCGGCGAGCTCTTGAATTCCCGTCAATTAACACGTATAAAGGTTAGTGTTTTACATAAAATTTGTGTTTATTTGACTATTTGTAGTTAACATCGTGGTTTTATTTGTTAGTGACCTCCGACGAGGGTTTGGCGATTACTCTGGCGATTTTCCGGTGATTGCTCCGACAAGTTTTCTAGAGTTCTAAACAACATTTTAGGTATGGTTTTCCTCCTATAATGCTTAAACAAATCAGATATTTTAAAAAATTTTAGTAAATTATTTAGTAGTTAATATTTATAAGTGAAAATTATATTTTTTTAGTAATGAAAAGCATGTTTAGAAAATTGTTTTGAAAATTTTTTAGTAGTTAATATTATGTTATACTTAAGTATGTTTAGAAAATTATTTAGTAGTTAATATTATGTGATAATATTTTTATTTTTAGAAAAATGTTTAGTAGTTAATATTATGTTGTAGTTAAATATGTATAGCTTATGTCTATTGTTATATTTATTTCTTTAATATTCTAATTATAATAAATGTTAATTTTATTTTATATTAAATTAAAGATGGTAAACACTAGTATAAAACTGTGATTTGGTCACACATAGTCGGAATTATATGGCCACACATTCGAATATTTATGTGGCTAAAGGTACCCGAATAAATTTCACGTTATTAGTTAGCCACATATGAATTCCTATCGTGTGACCATTCGGAAATGTATTGCCACACCTTCGAACATTCATGTGGCTAAAGGTCAGTGCTATTTTTTGGTTGATTATTTAGCCACATATGAATTTGGAACGTGTGACAAATGAAGAGTAAGTTCAAAGCATTAGTCACGATATACATATAAAATGTGACAAATTTATGTCACACACTTGAACACTGTGATCAAATACCATATATGGTCATATGAACTAATTGTTTATGTGTCTAAATCATATAGTCGGGTTATGTCACACATGATTTAAGTGTAGCCAAAATCTGGTACATATGGTAACATAACTTATTATGTGTGTCTAAAGTTTAGCGTGTGTTAGCTTGCCAGAAGCTAATGTGTGTAGTCACATTTATTTTGGCACGGTCGTGTGACTATATGGCTTTATAATAGCCACACCATATCACAAATGTGTATCTTAATTAAGTTTATGGCCACATTTTAGGTGATTATGTGATCAAATGCCATATATGGTCACATGAAATAATTGTTTATGTGTATGAATCATAGAATTGAGTTTTGTCACACATGATTTAAGTGTAGCCGAAATCCAGTACATATGGTCACGTAACTTATTATGTGTGTCTAAAGTTTAGCGTATGCTAGCTTTCTAGAAGTTAAGGTGTAAAGTCACATTTATTTTGACACGGTCATGTGACTATATGGCTTCATAATAGGCTATAACCACACCATATCACAAATGTATATCTAAATGATGTTTATGCCAACATTTTAGGTGATAATATGTGACCAATATATTCATAACAGTCACATCGTGAAATATTCATGTGGCTATTATTTAGAACAATGGGCAAAAACGATTATCATTAAATTTTATATTCGTCACACATGATTTCAGTGTAACCAAAAGCTAACGTGTATAGTTAAATAATAAGTATTAGGTTTTTAAATCGAAATAAAATTTAGCTCACCGGTCTAACGCATGTTTCATTGTAGAGATGGATGGGATGGGACTCAAGTTTGAATCCGACTTTCAGCATAAAATTCATAAAATTCAATCGTTGTGTAACTAAATATTACAAAACGCCACACAAACATAAAATTCATGTGACAATTGGATGATCAATAGTCACACAAAATACATATTTAATTGACTTTAAAAAGCATATTGTCACACTTATTAACACTTTTAGCCACTTTTGGCTTAATTGTATGTGACGAAATCCAAAAAAAAAACAATCGTTGTATGACTAAATCATTGAAGATGCCACATATATTATATATTCATGTGGCCAAATGACGGGCAAATGATACTCTCAAAAACTGCTTGTGTGACTATAAAGTGTTTACGGTCACTAAAACTGATAAATCCAATATAAACTCGTACCAATTAGTCACACATTTTATGGTTTTGGTTACTGTTTTTAAATGGATACGGACACTAACCCGCTAATGTAACTATATGTACCCTATGGTCACTTTCGTCACACATACACTAAAAACGTAACTGTGACTATATGCATATCGTCATACTTTTTTGAACAATTAATATTATGTTACCTCAATCTTAACATGTAGATATTTTATATGTTATTGTAGGGGCTATTTATTGTATTTGTTAATACATAAAAGATTTAATTTAATAGGATCTAATTAATACATCCAAGCTTTAAGTTAATAAAATCTTAATACATAAGTACAATAATATAAATAAAAATATTATAACATAAAGATAACGTTATTGAAAAAAAATTTGTTGTTATGATAAAATATGTAAAAGATGGACGTAAAATTAAAATTTTAATTTATGTTTGTCTAAAACGCATGTCCTCACATAAAGCTTGGCTTGTCTAAAACTCTTTATGTTATAATATTTTTTTAATCTATGTTTGTTTACTTAGATTGATAAACTAAAATGTAACACACTAAAATGTATAATGATAAACCAAAATATTTGAAACTATTTGTGTATATAAGAAAACTGAAATACAAGAAACTATATATTATTCATATAATGAAACTAAAATATTTGGAGTTATATATATAAGAAAACTGAAATACAAGTAATTAAAATTAAATGATAATATAAAATATAAACATTATAACTATATACACACATAACAATAAATAAATAATATATAAATATAAGAAACTAAAGTATAATAAGAAATTAAAATACAAGAGACTAAAATATAGTGATAAAACCTTAAATATAATTATATATATGCGTGTGAGTTTGTATAATATATATATATATAAAATAATTTATTATTGTATGATATATATATATATATATGTATATATATTATACAAAGACACATGCATATATATATATATATACATATATATACACACACACAAATCAATAGATTAATAATGTTCGTTTTATACCATAGGTCACCCGTCCAAAATTAATTTATTAGAAATTAATTTTGGATTGTCCCCTGTTTGGGACTGTTTTTTTGAATGTTTTGTCTCGTTTAGAATATGGATGCATATAACTGATATATTATTTTTAAAAAATCGGTAAGCATTTCCCCTTTTCTCCTTTGAATATATGTTTCATACGTATATTTGGGGAGTTAGGCGGAAATGCTGTCAAATTTTTATTAAATAATAAATTAGTTTATACGCCTTCATGTATGCAACGGTTGCTTCCGGTTAGAGTCCTAGGTTACTTAGACCGAACAATTTCAACACCAATAGCTGAGCTTTGTACATTTTTAAGCAAATTTGTTCACGAAATTTGATGGAGTCTGACATGTTGAAAGCAGAAGAAAAGTTGATCATGATTTGTGTACTTTTAAACAAATATTTCCTCCAACTTTTTTGGACATCATGATTCATTTGTTAATGCATTTACCCGAGGAGATTATCCAAGGTGGTCCAGTTTACATGAGATGGATATATCCATTTGAGAGATACATGAAAAAGTTAAAAAAAATTATGTCAGAAATAACGCAAGGCCCGAAGGTTCTATAGCTGAGGGGTGTAATACCCGAACATTTGAAAATGATAGTTGTCTTGGATTATGGATTTAATTGTGAAATAAATTCAACATTTGTGGGCTTGGATGAATAGTTGGTTAAATGGACTATTTACATACATACATACATACATATATATATATATATACACACACACACATATGTGTTATTGGATTGATGGTTAATGGACTTAATGGAATAATGTAAATAAGTCATTTGGATCAAGCAATATTGGGCTTATTGATTTAAAAATGATCTTAGGCCTTTTAAGAGGGTATATAAGGGTGGCTAGGGCATAGCCCCCAACACTTTGAAAATCAAAACACTGTTGCATTGAGAGAGAATCAGTGTGTGTTTATGTGTGCTTAAACCCACGAAGAACAAGGAAGAAGGAGCCAAAATTCATCAGTGGAATCAAAGAACTGTTAAAAGGATCATCAGGTAATGTTTCCTAGCTCACTATGATGTTGTAGGTTTCAATTTTAGCTTGGTTGAATGATGATAGCGTGAATTAGCATATGGGTTTTGGGGTTTTGGGTTTATGAAGAACTAGTGAGAAAGAAATTGAGATATGAGCTTGAATACTTGATGAAATATGTTTAAATCTTGAAGAAAGTGTTTAAATGAGTGGAGAAATGTTTTGAAACAAAAATGAAATGATTTGGTTGAGTTCTGAAAGAACTTGATTTTTGGCCATGGAGCCTGTATGTTGTAAATGATGAACTGACAGGGATGTCCCATGCGACCTATTGTATAAATGTCGTGCGACTTTAACTTTGAGCCATGCGACCTTCACATTCACCCATGCGACTTTCCCAAACTTGCACCATGCGACTTTCATTTGTACACAAAACCATCCATGCGACTTTCATATTGAATACCCATGCGACTTTCACCAAAATAACTCCATGCGACTTATGAAACCTTTATGCGACTTACAATACTTCCATGCGACTTTCACTACAAATATACATACCTCATGCGACGTTCTTTACCAAACCACAAACCATGCGACTTATACCTTAACACCACCATGAGACTTTCATATAAAAACCCCTCCATGCGACTTACGCATGATGCTTCATACAACTTATAAATGAGTATAACCAACCGACTTTAAGGACTCTAGGTGGTCCAACTTATGAAACTTAGTAACGGGGTCCAATGAGAGACCCGAACGAATTATGTGAGCAAACGAACAAGAGTTTCGTACACGGTATTGATTTGTTTAGACCTATTGTAGGTGACGATCGATTGGCAAGTAATCACAAGTGAGTTAGTGAACTAAGGTTGAGAAACTGAGAACTGTAGACAGGTGAGTATTCTTACTTACCATCTAAACCCTATGATGTAGGTGATTAATGTGCTATATGCTATATGATTTGATGATTGATGAATGATGAAATGATAAATGATGAGATGATGACTGATGAATTAATGAACTGATAATGTGTTATGCTGTGCTAATGATTAGACCGTTCACTTCAGTGGCGGGAATGATGGGACCGTTCACTTCGGTGACGGGAATGATTGGACCGTTCACTTCGGTGACGGGAATGATTGGACCGTTCACTTCGGTGACGGTAATGATGAGACCGTTCACTTCGATGACGGGAATGATTGGACCGTTCACATCGGTGGGGGAATGATTGGACCGTTCACTTCGATGACGGGAATGATTGGACCGTTCACTTCGGTGATGGGAATGATTAGACCGTTCACTTCGGTGACGGGTATGATGGGACCGTTCACTACGGTGACGGGAATGTGGGACCGACTACTACGGTAACGGGAATGTGGGAGCGACTACTACGATAGCGGGAATGTGGGACCGACTACTACGGTAGCGGGAATGAAAGATGTAACATGATTGTAAAGCAAATGATTTGATGTCATATGGTTGACTATAAGTAAGTATACTCGCTAAGCTCCGTGCTTACGGTTGTTGTTTAACCTTCTTTCAGGTGATGGCCACGGCGGGGCTCGAGTACATGTTTGATAGCTCATCTCCAACCAGCTTCCGCAACATTTTAACCACCTTGAATTTCTTAATGTATTCTGAAATCACTACAATTGAATTTATATGGGTTTTCACCCGGGGTTGTAATTAAATTATGCAATGTTTTAATTATGGTAGACTTTTGATCGTACGCGTTGGTAAATGTTTATTGAAAAAAAAAGTTTTGGGGCGTTACAACATGGTATCAGAGCCTTGGTTTAAGAGACTCAAATGCGTTTCCGCGTGTTTGAACTTAAACCTTGGTTCGTGGAGGATTTTAGACAGGGTATTGAAACTTTTTCAAATGTTAAATGTTACGATGAGCTATTAGCTGGTGCTAGTCCGAGTGGTTACACGCGAGTACAAGGTATGAAATTATGATATGATGATCATGATAACTGAGATGTTGAAATTATGATATGCTGACTATGATGACTGAGACTTTGCAATTTAAATGCTTTAGTAGAATCAGAACAGAATGACACGATAATGCTTACATGATAACTGACTATATGCTTGATGAGATGATTGATACATGGCCCAAGCCAGTGAATCGGGATTCCTAGTGGTAATGACCAGATCCAATACGTGTAGCGTGTTTGTAATAATAGGTCCCATATTATTATTTGCACACGACAATTATTGGAAATTTGTCAAAATCCAGGGAATCTTATGGATCCGGTGAGGGGTACTTGTAGAGATAAGATGCCTGTAGCTAGGGTGCCTTAGAATGACTAGGGTTGCCTCATAGTTGTACTTATGACATAAAATACGTGAAATATGAATTGATGTAGTGATGAGGACTGTGTGGCAATGCTGTCTGTTAATTAAGTGCATTGTCTATACATCCAGTATGGTGAATACAAGAAATAGATCCCTGATCCCAACTGAAACGGGTTTTGGAAACCCACCCATTGAAGTGGATGATAGCGTGATAGTAGTATGCCTGTAGAGTAGAAATGCCTTAGTATGACTAGGGCTGCTCAAGATTATGCGGTAAGCATGTTGAAAATCAACACATTATGTGGACACGATGTACGTTATGATTAAGATAATTGATGAAGCCACCAGTTGAGGGGTGTGCTGCCTATGCTTCCATTGGGCAGTAGAGCGGGCAAGAGTAGAACATTGCGGAAGCTTGGGGAATATGAGCTATCAACCGCGTGCTGGAGCCCCGCCGTGGCCATCACCTGAAAAGAAGGTTAAACAACAACCGTAAGCATGATGCTTAGTGAGTACACTTACTTACAATCAACCATAAGGTATCCAATCCTCTGCTTCACAATCATGTTACGTCTTTCATTCCCGCTACCGTAGTAGACGGTCCCAACATTCCCGTCACTGTAGTGAACGGTCTCATCATACCCGTCACCGGAGTGAACGGTCTAATCATTCCCGTCACCGAAGTGAACGGTCTCGTCATTCCCGTCACCGAAGTGAACAGTCTCCTCATTCCCGTCACCGGAGTGAACGGTCTAGTCATTCCCGCCACCGGAGTGAACGGTCTCATCATTCCCGTCACCGAAGTGAACGGTCTAGTCATTCCCGTCACCGAAGTGAACGGTCTACTCAATAAAATGGCATAACACATTATCCGTTTATCAATTCAACAATCGTCATTTCACCATTTCATCATTTCATCAAATAATCAATTAATCATTCATAAATCATATAGCATGTAGCACATTAAACACATACACCATAAGGTTTAGATGGTAAGTAAGAATACTCACCTGTCAGCAGTTCTCAGATTCTTAACCTTATCTTACTAACACGCTTGTGGTTACTTGCTAGTCAACCGTCACCTACAATAGGTCTAACACATCAATTCCGTGCACGAATCTCTTGTTCGTTTATCCCCGTAATACATTCGGGTATAACAACTCTCCCCCACTTAAACACGATTTCGCCCTCAAAATCTTCACTCGAACATTGCGGGGTAGTTCTTTTTCATTTCTTCCTCAGACTCCCACGTCCACTCTGAACCTTTACGGTGCTCCCACTGCACCTTTACCATTCCCACTTCCCGGTTGCGTAGCCGTTTGGTCTTTCTATCGAGGATCGCAACCGGTCTCTTAATGTAATTCAATCTTTCATCTACAATAATATCCTCCAATGGTACAAACGCCGACTCATCGGCCAGACACTTCCTTAGGTGAGATACATGAAACGTGTTGTCTATCTTCGATAACTCTTCGGGTAGCTCCAAACGATAAGCCACCTTTCCAATCCTTGCAATGACCTTGAAAGGACCAATAAACCTTGGGTTCAGTTTCCCATGCTTTCTGAATCATATTATTCCTTTCCATGGTGTTACCTTTAACAATACAAAATCACCAACTTGAAATTCTAGCACTGATCTCCGTTTATCCGCATAGCTTTTCTGTTGGCTCTGATCCGCTTTCAGTCGTTCACGCACCTGTTGTACATACTCAAAGGTTCTCTGCACTATTTCCGTGTTGCCAAGCTCTTTCTGTCCAACCTCACCCCAACAGATCGGGTTTCTACACTTCCTACTATACAACATTTCGTACGGTGGCATACCAATACTCGCGTGGTAGCTATTGTTATATGAAAATTCTGCTAGGGGTAAGTACAAATCCCAGCTTACCCCGAAATCAATTACACACGCTCGTAGCATATCCTCCAACGTCTGGATAATTCGTTCACTTTGCCTATCGGTTTGAGGGTGATATGCCGTACTCAAGTTCACCCTCGTTCCCAAATCCTCGTGAAATTTACACCAAAATCTGGATGTAATCGCACATCCCTATCAGAGATGATGGTCACCGGCACCCCGTGCCTTGAAACTATCTCTCTCACATAGATGTCCGCCAATCTCTCGGCCGAACTCGCCTCTCGGATCGGTATAAAGTGAGCACTCTTCATTAACCGATCAACCACTACCCAAATTGCATCATAGTTCCTTGGCGTTTTCGGTAGTTTCGTTATCAGATCCATGGTTATGTGCTCCCATTTCCACACGGGTATTTCCAGCGGTTGCAATTTACCATGCGGTCGCTGGTGCTCAGCTTTCACTCGAAGGCAAGTAAGACACTTCTCAATTTACTTAGCCACATCTCTCTTCATCCCTGGCCACCAGTAATCCATTTTCAAGTCTCTGTACATTTTCGTGGCTCCCGGATGTATAGAAAATTTCTACTTGTGCGCTTCATCAAGAATGAGATTCCGAACTTCAGTGATCTTGGGTACCCAAATTCGTCCGTATCGGGTCCACAACCCGCGGCTATCCTTAACCATCAACGCCATCTGGCCCTTTACCCTCTCGGTTTTCTGATTTTCTTCTTTGACTACTTCACTCTGGGCTGCTGAGATCGATTCGAATAGTGAAGTTGTAACCATCATCCTTAAACATCTCACATTCAGTTGTTCATGGTTTGCCTTACGGTTCAGCGCGTCGGCCACAACGTTAGCCTTTCCCGGATGATACAAGATCTCACAATCGTAGTCCTTGACCAGGTCTAGCCATCTCCGTTGGCGCCTGTTCAGGTTCTTTTGATCGGCAAAATACTTCAAACTCTTATGATCCGTATAGATGGTGCACTTAACTCCGTACAAATAATTTCTCCACAACTTAAGCGCGAACACCACAGCGGCTAACTCCAAATCATGAGTCGGGTAGTTGCACTCGTGCGGTTTCAGTTGTCGTGAGGCGTAAGCAATCACCTTCCCTCTTTGCATCAATACGCAGCCAAGTCCCACGTGGGACGTGTCACAATAAACCACCAAATCTTCCATTCCCTCTAGTAAGGCTAGTATCGTGGCTTCACATAATTTGCCCCGAAGGGTCTCAAACGCTTCCTGTTGCTCTTCTCCCCAATCGAAACGAACGCTTTTCTTTGTCAGCTTGGTTAGTGGTACGACTATCTTTGAGAAATCCTTGATAAACCTCTTGTAGTACTCGGCCAAACCTTTTGAATCTCCGTAGGACTCTTCGGCGTTTCCCATTTCATTATAGCCTCGATCTTGGCGGGGTCGACTTTGATTCCTTCTCGGTTAACCAGGTGCCCGAGAAACTGAACTTCTTGCAACCAGAACTCGCACTTGGAAAACTTTGCGTACGACTTTTCTTTCTTTAAGGTCTCAAGTACCTCCCGTAGATGTAGCTCGTGCTCGGCCTCCGTCCTTGAGTATACCAGGATGTCATCGATGAATACGATCACGGACTTATCAAGCATTGGTCTGCAGACTCGGTTCATCAAATCCATGAATGCTGCCGGCACGTTCGTAAGACCAAAAGGCATGAAAACGAACTCGAAGTGCCCATAACGCGTGCGAAAGGCCGTTTTGGCTATATCCTCCTCCCGGACCTTGAGTTGATGATACCCCGATCGTAAGTCTATCTTGGAAAAACATGCCGCCCCTTGCAGTTGGTCGAACAAGTCATCGATCCTCGGCAGTGGATAACGATTCTTAATTGTTACTTTGTTGAGTTTGCGATAATCTATACATATCCTGAAGGTTCCATCCTTCTTTTTCACGAAAAGGATTGGTGCTCCCCACGGTGAGCTACTCGGGCGTATGAAGCCCTTATCAAGCAGTTCATGTAGTTATGACATCAGCTCCTGCATTTCCGGCGGTGCTAGGCGGTAGGGTGCCTTGGCGATAGGTGCCACTCTCGGCATTAGGTCTATTCGAAACTCCACTTGCCTGTCTGGCGGAATCCCCGGCAGTTCCTCTGGAAATACTTCCGAGTAGTCGCATACCACTGGTACATCTGAAACTGTCAGCTTCTTCTTTTCTATTCTTGAGTCGATCACATGGGCTATGAAGGCCGTGCAGCCCTTGCGTAGATACTTTGCCGCTTTAGTCACGGTGCAGCATGCCGTTAATCCGTTCTGTCGTTTGCCGTAGATGGAGATTTCTCCCCCACTTGGACTCTGGATCTGTATGATCTCCTGTTTACACAAGATGTTGGCCTGGTGATGCCCCAGCCAATCCATTCCCACTATTACTTGGAACTCTCTCATTGGAGTCGGTAGCAGATCTATAGTAAAATGTACATCATCTATCACTATTACATTACCCCTATAGATCGTGGTAACACACAAAGCCTTATCATCAACTATCTCTACTTCTAACGGTGTTTCTATCTTCACCGGAGCTATTACAAACTTATTACGGAAAGTAGTAGATACAAAGGACTTACTCGCACCGGAATCAAATAATACAAGTGCAGGTAGAGAGTTAACAATAAATGTACCTGCAATCACATCTGGCTCCTTCTTAGCCTCCTCCACGGTCATCTGGAAGGCGCGCCCGCGAGGCTTTAGGGCCTCGGGCTTCTTTCCTTTATCTCCCTCGGTGATTCGAAGCGGTGGTTGCCAAGCGGGTCTCCCGCTTCCTCTGGCAGCTTCCGGGCACTCTGCCAAGCGGTGCCCTGGTTTGTTGCACCTGAAACACACGTTCAGGTGAGCCTTGCAATCCTTCCCGTAATGCCCGTTCTTCCCACACAGAAAGCAGTTCACGGTTCCCAATCGGCACTCCCCAGCATGCCCCTTACCACATTTTCCACATCTCGCCCCCGAATTTCTAACGGCGGGCTTGAAGTTTCCAGTATTCGGCTTCTTGAACGGTTGCTTACTTGCATTACCTCCCAGTGCAGCCCGCTCCGCGGACCTCTTCTTGTTCCTCTCGATCACATACAGTTCCCTCTTTCTCGCCCCCTCGATCAGCTGGTAGTGTAGCATACTGGCCGTTCGAGACAAACTCTTGAATATCCTCCCTTAGCATCTGCGTATACCTGTGTATCTGCAGTCGTTCATCATTGGCGTAAGCCGGGCAGTACAGTAGTTTCTCCTTGAATATCGCGGTTATTTGATTAACCGTCTCAGTAGTTTGCTTTAGTTTCATAAACTCATCCATCACCCGCTCCACCTCGACCTTGGGAGCATACTCTTGAAAGAACAATTTTGTAAACTCTTCGCACTTCATTCTGGCGATAGCTTCGCCTTTCATCTTTCTTAACAAGTTCCACCAATCCTTGGCCGCTCCTCTCAGGAAGTTAGAAGCGAACCAAACTTTAGAGTCTTCAGCACAACGGCCGGTGAAGAAAGCTCCTTCTATCGTAGAGACCCATCTGGTGCTCCGCACCGGGTCTAGTACTCCGTCAAAAACAGGCGGCTGACACGCCGAAAAATCCCAAAAAGTCCCTCTAGTAATCACTTGGTTAGCAGCTTGTGCTACCGGTTGTGCGACCACAACAGCAGTGGTGGCCTCTTTCGCAGCCCATAGGGCTCCCAGCTTTTGATTAATCATTGTGCCCATATCTTGCTTTAGATCCTCCACGATCTTGGGCAGCAGCTCCTTCAGTGTGTTGGTAACCATAGTGGTCACCAATCCAGTCATCGCTTCATTCTCATACTCTTCGTCATTCATCACATTCTCCGGTACGACATTTTCCGGATTCACATTCTCAGTTTCGTTCAAGACTGGTTGTGCACGGGGGTCACTCTCTCCCGTCACACTTGCATTCTCACCATCCGGTGGGTTCTCAAAACCCGTCGGTATCACAGATCGATTCCTCGTAGTCACCATACTAGATGTATAGATAATGCACTTAATTAACAGGCGGCATTGCCACACAGTCCTCATCACTATATCAGTTCATGTTTCACGTATTTCATGTCATAAGTACAGCTATAAGGCAACCCTAGTCATTCGAAGGCCCCCTAGCTACAGACATCTTATCTCTATAAGTACCCCTCACCGGATCCACAAGATTCCCCGGATTTTGACAAGTTTCAACAAGTGTCGTGTGCAAATAATAATATGGGCCCTATTATTAAAAACACGCTACACGTATAGGATCTGGTCATTACCACTAGGAATCCCGATTCACTGGCTTGGGCCGTGTATCAATCATCTCATCGAGCATATAATCAGTTATCATGTAAGCATTAGCATGTCATTCTATTCTCGTTCTACTAGAGTACTAAAATTACAAGGTCTCAGTCATCATAGTCAGCGTATCATAATTTCTACATATCAGTTAATCATGATCATCATATCATAAACTCATACCTTGTACTCGCGTGTGACCACTCGGACTAGCTCCAGCTGATAGCTCATTGTAACATTTAACTTTTGAAAAGGTTTCAAAACTTTGTCAAAATTCTTTCACGAACCAAGGTTTAAGTTCAAACACGTGGAAATGTATTTGAATCTCTTAAACTAAGGCTCTGATACCAAGTTGTAACGTCGCAAATTTTTTTTATAGAAATATTAAACTAACAGTACGATTAATAATTCATCGCAAGTAAACATTGTATGAGTTAATTACAGACCCGGGTGATAACCCGTCGAATGCAAATGTAATTGTTTAAAATACATCAAGAGACACAAAATAGTTTGAACATTGCGGAAGCTTGGGGAGTATGAGCTATCAACCACGTGCTGGAGCCCCGCCGTGGCCATCACCTGAAAAGAAGGTTAAACAACAACCGTAAGCACGAGGCTTAGCGAGTACACTTACTTACAATCAACCATAAGGCATCCAATGCTCTGCTTCACAATCATGTTACGTCTTTCATTCCCGCTACCGTAGTAGACGGTCTCAACATCCCCGTCACCGTAGTGAACGGTCTCATCATTCCCGTCACCGGAGTGAACGGTCTGATCATTCCCGTCACCGAAGTGAACGGTCTCGTCATTCCCGTCACCGAAGTGAACAGTCTCCTCATTCCCATCACCGGAGTGAACGGTCTAATCATTCCCGCCACCGGAGTGAACGGTCTCATCATTCCCGTCACCGAAGTGAACGGTCAAGTCATTCCCGTCACCGAAGTGAACGGTCTAATCAATAACATGGCATAACACATTATCCGTTTATCAATTCATCAATCGTCATTTCACCATTTCATCATTTCATCAAATCATCAATTAATCATTCATAAATCATATAGCATGTAGCACATTAAACACATACACCATAAGGTTTAGATGGTAAGTAAGAATACTCACCTGTCAGCAGTTCTCAAATTCTCAACCTTATCTTACTAACACGCTTATGATTACTTGCTAGTCAACTGTCACCTATAATAGGTCTAACACATCAATTTCGTGCACGAATCTCTCGTTCGTTTATTCCCGTAATACATTCGGGTATTACAAATGGACTGGCTCTGTCGTTACTAAGCCAGTATATTATGCAAACGAGGTACCGTACGGGTTCGAACCCCAAGTGGGGGAGAAATTCTAATTGACGGTGAACACGAAGCGAAACCGCATTTTGATTTTGCTAAAAGTTGTTATAGTTGCTAAAGTAACAGCCGACGGGATGAAGGAGCTAAGGGAGATGCTACCTCAGATCATGACTGAAATACGAAAGATGATTATCATAAGTTGAGCACGTTCTTGTCCGTACGAGAGACTGTAACTACTACTTCGATTGTTACTCCAGAAGCAAATCGGATACAGAGGGGATGCACCTACAGAGATTTTTCTGCATGTCAACCAATGGCCTTCGAGGGGATTCCGGATCCCATTAAGAGCACAAAGTAGACCTATGAGGCGGAAGAAGCTCTCCACACATATCACTGTGTAGAATAAAGGAAAGTATGGTTCATATCGAGCTTGTTAAGTGGAGCACCAACGTGATTCGTTAAGAAGAAGGATGACATGTCCCATATGTGTTAACGAGAGATAATGAAAAGTTTCCTATAGACTTACTGCCAACCCTTATGAGAGAATTCCAAGTGGTTGTGGGAAGGGATTGGCTGGGGCGTCACCAGCCCAACATCTTGTGCAAACAGGGTATTATACGGATTCAGAATCCAAGTGGGGGAGAAATCCCCATCTACGGTAAACGACAAAATGGATTGACGGCATGCTGCACCGTGACCAAGGCGGAGAAGTATCTACGTAAGGGTTGCGCGGCCTTTATAGCTCACGTGGTCGACTCGAGAATGGAAAAGAAGAAGCTGACAGTTTTGGATGTACCGGTGGTATGTGATTACCCGGAAGTATTTCCGGAGGAGTTGCCGGGGATCCCGTTAGACAGACAAGTAAAGTTCCGTATAGACCTAGTGCTGGGAGTGGCACCTATTGCCAAGGCACCGTACTGACTAGCACCGCTAGAAATGCAAGAGCTGATGTCGCAACTATAGGAACTGCTTGACAAGGGCTTCATACGCCCAAGTAGCTCACAGCACCGATTCTTTTCATGAAAAAGAAAGATGGAACCTTCAGAATGTGCATAGATTATCGCGAGCTCAACAAGGTGACAATTAAGAATCGTTATCCGTTCCCAAGGATCGACGACTTGTTTGACCAACTGCAAGGAGCGGCCTGCTTCTCAAAGATAGACTTACGGTCGGGATATCATCAACTCAAGGTTCGAGAGGAGGACATAGCCAAGACGGCTTTTCGCACGCGCTATGGGCACTTTGAGTTCGTCGTCATGCTCTTCAGTCTCACAAACGCGTTGGCAACATTCATGGATCTGATGAACCGAGTCTACACACCGATGCTCGACAAGTCTGTGATAGTATTTATCGATGATATCTTGGTTTACTCAAAATCGGAGGCCGATCACGAACGACACTTGCGGGAAGTACTTGAAACCTTGAAGAGGGAGAAGCTTTACGCGAAGTTCTCCAAGTGTAAATTTTGGCTGTGGGAAGTTCAGTTTCTCGGGCCCCTGGTTAACCGAGCGGGGATCAAGGTCGACCCCGCAAAGATAGAGGCATTAATGAAATGGGAAACGCCAAAGAGTCCTACGGAGATCCGAAGTTTTATAGGATTGGCCGGATACTACAGGAGGATTATTAAGGATTTCTCAAAGATAGCGGTGCCACTGACCAAGTTGACGAAGAAAAGTGTTCGTTTTGAGTGGGGAGAAAAGCAACAAGAAGCATTTGAGACCCTTCGAGGAAAATTGTGTGAAGCCCCGATACTGGCCTTACTGGAAGGAATGGAGGACTTGGTGGTTTATTGCGATGCGTCCCATGTGGGACTCGGCTGCGTGCTGATGCAAAGAGGAAAAGTGATTGCCTACGCCTCGCGACAACTGAAACCGCACGAGTGAAACTACCCGACTCACGATTTAGAGCTAGCCGTTGTGGTGTTCGCACTCAAATTATGGAGACATTATTTGTACGGAGTCAAGTGCACGATCTATACAGATCACAAAAGTTTAAAGTATTTTGCCGATCAAAAGAATTTGAACATGCGCCAGCGGAGATGGATAGACCTAGTCAAGGACTACGACTGTGAAATATTGTATCTTCCGGGAAAAGCTAACGTTGTAGTAGAAGTGCTAAGCCGTAAGGCAAACCATGTACATTTGAATGTCAAATGCTAAAGGATGACGGTTACAACTCCACTGTTCGAATCGATCTTATCAGCCTAGAGTGAAGTAAGCAAAGAAGAGAATGAGAAAACCGAGAGGGTAAAGGGCCAGATGGCGTTGATGGTTAAGGATAGCCGCGGGTTGTGGACCCGATACGGACGAATTTGGGTACCAAAAATCATAGAGGTCTGGAATCTCATACTTGATGAAGCGCACAAGTCGAAATTTTCTATACATCCGGGAGCCACGAAAATGTATAGAGACTTGAAAATGGACTATTGGTGGCTAGGGATGAAGAGAGATGTGGCTGAGTACGTTGAGAGATGCCTCACATGCCTGAGAGTGAAAGCTGAGCATCAGCGACCGCATGGTAAATTGCAACCGCTGGAAATACCCGTGTGGAAATGGGAGCACATAACTATGGATCTGATAACAAAACTACCTAAAACACCCAGGAGCTATGATGAAATCTGGGTAGTGGTTGACCGATTAACTAAGAGCGCTCACTTTATACCGATCCGAGAAGCTAGTTCGGCCAAGAGATTGGCTAACATCTATGTAAAAGAGATAGTCTCAAGGCAAGGAGTGCCGGTAACCATTATATCAGATAGGGATGTACGATTTACATCCCGATTTTGGAGCAAATTTCATAAAGATTTGGGAACAAGGGTTAACTTGAGCACAGCGTATCATCCCCAAACTGACGGGCAAAGTGAACGAACTATCCAAACACCGGAGGATATGCTCAGAGCACGTGTGATTGATTTTGGGAGAAGCTGGGATTTGTACTTACCCCTAGCGGAATTTTCGTATAACAACAGTTATCACGCGAGTATTGGTATGCCACCATACGAGATGTTGTACGGTAGGAAGTGTAGAACCCCGATCTGTTGGGGTGAGGTTGGACAGAAAGAACTTGGCAACACGGAAATAGTACAGAAAACCTCAGAGTATGTGCAACAAGTTCGTGAACAACTTAAGGCGACTCAAAGCCGGCAGAAAAGCTATGCAGATAAACATAGATCATTACTGGAATTCCAAGTTGGTGATTATGTGTTACTAAAGGTATCTCCATGGAAAGGAATAATACGATTTAGAAAACGAGGAAAGCTGAACCCAAGATTTATTGGGCCTTTCAAAGTTATCGCAAGAATTGGCAAGGTGGCTTACTATTTAGAAAGTGTTTAGCCAAAGATACACAACACTTTTCATATATCTCACCTGAGAAAGTGTTTAGCCAAAGAGTCGGCGTTTGTGCCATTGGAGGACATCACCATAGATGAGAAATTGAACTACATCGAGAGACCGGTGGTGATCCTCGAAAGAAAGATCAAACAACTACGCAAAAGAGAAGTGGGAATGGTAAAGGTGCAGTGGGAGCACTGCAAGGGTTCGGAGTGGACATGGGAGTCTGAGGAAGAAATGAGAAAGAACTACCCCACAATGTTCGAATGAAGATTTCGAGGATGAATTAGCATCTGGGTTTTGGGGTTTTGGGTTTATGAAGAACTAGTGAGAAAGAAATTGAGATATGAGCTTGAATACTTGACGAAATGTGTTTAGATATTGAAGGAGGTGGTTAAATGAGTGGAGAAATATTTTGAAACAAAAATGAAATGATTTGGTTGAGTTATGAAAGAACTTGATTTTTGGCCATGGAGCCTATATGTTGTAAATGATGAACTGACAGGGATGAATATGTCTCATGTTGACCTATTGTATAAATGTCGTGCGACTTTACCTTTGAGCCATGCGACCTTTGAGCCATGCGACCTTCACATTCACCCCATGCGACTTTCCCAAACTCGCACCATGTGACTTTCATTTGTACACAAAACCATTCATGCGACTTTCATATTGAATACCCATGCGACATTCACCAAAATAACTCCATGCGACTTATGAAACCTTCATGCGACTTACAATACTTCCATGCAACTTTCACTACAAATACACATACCTCATGCGACTTTATTTACCAAACCACAAACCATGCGACTTATACCTTAACACCACCATGCGACTTTCATTTAAAAACCCATCCATGCGACTTACGCATGATGCTTCATACAACTTATAAATGAGTATAACCAACCGACTTTGAGGACTCTAGGTGGTCCAACTTATGAAACTTAGTAACGGGGTCCAATGAGAGACCCGAACGAATTATGTGAGCAAACGAACAAGAGTTTCGTACACGGTATTGATTTGTTTAGACCTATTGTAGGTGACGATCGATTGGCAAGTAATCACAAGTGAGTTAGTGAACTAAGGTTGAGAAACTGAGAACTGTAGACAGGTGAGTATTGTTACTTACCATCTAAACCCTATGATGTAGGTGATTAATGTGCTATATGCTATATGATTTGATGATTGATGATTGATGAAATGATAAATGATGAGATAATGACTGATGAATTAATGAACTGATAATTTGTTATGCTGTGCTAATGATTAGACCGTTCACTTCGGTGGCGGGAATGATGGGACCGTTCACTTCGGTGACGGGAATGATTGGACCGTTCACTTCGGTGACGGGAATGATTGGACCGTTCACTTCGGTGACGGAAATGATTGGACCGTTCACTTCGATGACGAGAATGATTGGACCGTTCACTTCGGTGACGGGTATGATGGGACCATTCACTCCGGTGATGGGAATGTGGGACCGACTACTACGGTAGTGGGAATGTGGGACCGACTACTACGGTAGCGGGAATGAAAGATGTAACATGATTGTAAAGCAAATGATTTGATGTCATATGGTTGATTGTAAGTAAGTGTACTCGCTAAGCTTCGTGCTTACGGTTGTTGTTTAACCTTCTTTCAGGTGATGGCCACGCCGGGGCTCAAGCACGTGTTTGATAGCTCATCTCCAATTAGCTTCCGCAACATTTTAACCACCTTGAATTTCTTAATGTATTCTGAAATCACTACAATTGAATTTATGATTTTTTGGGTTTTCACCCGGGGTTGTAATTAACTTATGCAATGTTTTAATTATGGTAGATTTTTTATCGTACGCAGAAGAAGCCTTAACTTTTTGTTCAATGTATCTTGAGGGGTATGCACCAATCCCAACGCGTGAGTTGCGTGTGTTCCGGTTAGTATGTACACCAATTAGTAAATGTGTATACAAAGAGTTGGATCACACACTTCTAAAGAAACTAGAATGGTTTGTACTTGACAACAGCCTTGACATCGACAAATACAAGAAGTAAGTGTTTTTATTATGAGTTATATTTACTTAATTTATCTTTTTTTATAATTATAGTAAATAACTTTATATTTACAGTGAATTTACTTCTAACATGCCTGAGAGTAATTTGCAAACTGAATTTTCAGGTTGGTTTAAAAATAAGATAAACATAATGAATATATTACCCGTATTACAATTACAATAATGAATATTACTCAACTTTGTTTAGTTTTATCATTTTCATAGATGCGTTGTCAACGAGTAGATGACTCCTCCTGTTGCAGTCTTGAATTATTTGCCCTAGCAAATGGACCGGCAGTACATGCAAACTCTTACACCGCTTGCATAGTCAACGGCGTGAGATTTGTAGTTCATAGTCGTGACATACGCCGAACAACTCAAAACAGTGGAGTTTCAACTAATGGACTCGATGGATATACATTTTATGGTCAGTTAGTAGAAATTTTTGAGTTAAATTTATATCACTGGTTGCAAAGTTGTATTGTTTCGACGTAAATGGTTCAATACTAGTAATAGTCAACGTACTCCACGTTATGTCACTAACAATAACATAACTAGTATTTCAGTAAGTCATGAATGGTATAAATATGAACCGTACATTCATGCAACACAAGTAAAACAAGTCTTTTACCTCTAAGACCCATCTAGAAACCATCATTGGAGGGTCGTCCAAGAGGTGAATCATCGAAAGACCTGGGATCGGGAAGTCATCATGGAAGAGAATGAAGATGTCATACATGATAGCAATTCATCTGATCTTGCATTGTCCGCTAATTTGGATGAATTGACCTATACAAGCTTGAATAGAGTTGGTCAAGGAACAGAAGTTCATGTCATTCCTACCTCTGTCCGCACCGATGTTGAGTTTATTAATGATTCCGATAGTGATGATGTGCAATGTGATGACGATGAACACGAAACACATTATTCTTCTATAGATGAGTTTGATTGATTCAAAATTGTGATTATATATGTTGTAAAATTAAATACTCATTTTGAATGAATATTGAACATTCTATGTGATTATATATGTTGTATCTAATTACTTGATGATCTTTAGCTATGTTGATAATACAATGCATATTACTAACTATAATATGAAGTCTTTTAGTAGATGTGTATGGTTGCAAGAGGTCATGGTGGGGATGCAGGTGGTGATCCCCCTCATAATCCATGCAAGCCACCTTTAAATTGTCAACGTAAGAAATTTTAGAATATTTTGTTTACTTGATTTTGATTACTTGTATATTTAATTTATTCATTTTAATTTGTAGGTTCTAAAGTTCGCGGGAAGAGCATGGGTGCAAATCTTAGGGAAGCGTGGAAAAATAATGGTGAAAAACTATTACCCATTGATTTTGACGTATGTGACCAGAAAACAGCTCGGCGTGTTGGAAAGCACGCAAACAAATTTGCTAATTTTATTGGGAGAACCGAGGGATATGAGATCCCTAAATATTATAAATCATGAAAAGATGTACCCGAAGAAGTTAAAGCCGCTATTTGGCCTACTATAGAGGTTACACACAAATATTTATATTATAAATATATATATATAAATGTATATATATATATATATCTACATATGTAACTAACTATTTCTTTAAAATTGCAGACGTATTTTGACATGCGACCCCACTTTAGAGGGCCACATGCTAATTTGATTATACAAGGGGTGCTTTATTTATACGGCGAAAGATATTCGGACCAAAAAAGAAAATTCAAGCAGGAGTTTTTCACAAAGAGAGGAGGGTTCGAGCACCCTCAAGAAATACATCAGTTCCCTCCTGATAACATGAGTATTGCATAATGGAACAAACACGTTGATTATATTTTAAATGATGCGAATTTAACACGATCAACAGTAAACCAAACAAATAGGCAGCAGCAAAAATACCCAAGTTTGCATGGGTCCCGGTCCTATGTTGCTCTTCGTCATGAGTTGGTAATTAGCTTTACATTTACTATTATTTTAAATAACTTTTTTGTTGTGATCAATTTGTTTGATATATATTTATTTTAAATTACTTTTAATTTGTTTTATATATCCTTTTCACGTGTTTACAGCAAGACCCCGTCACAAGTAAATTTTCAAACTTGATTGATCAATTTCGAAACACGCACCGTAAAAACAACGAATATGTCAACTTGGTTGCTCAAAGTCAACACGTATGTACATATCTTTAGTTTACTTTGTGTGTATATATTGTTGGACCTCTAATTAATATATTCATTAATTATGGTTATTTAAGTAAATATGAAAAATTATTATGTATGTATTTTATCATAGATACAAATAATAATATGTGTAACAGTGGAAGGGGAAGGCTGCCATGGTGGAAAACCTGTGGCCACCACAGCCGCCAACAGCCGCCATGCTGGAATGGCAGTTACCGGCGAAAACCGCCACCTCTTGCCTCTATAAATATCGATGAATGCAGTGTAAAAACTAAGATTTCTAAGTTCCTAATGTATATCGGTTTGTATATCTTTACTGCTATGTTTTTCATTTTGCAATCAATATGTCTGAGATAGAAGATTACAACCCGTTTCTGCCCCCCCCCCCAATATTATCGAACATGGTATCATAGCCCAAGGCTCGATCCTGATTTCGATCCCGACTATGGAGTTCTTACCGGAAGAAAAAGCGAAATCGAAGGGACTGGTAAAGGACTTGTTGTATCTCGATCAAAGACTTCAACAGGGGACTGTCGAGGGCTCTTTCATGCGCGGAAGGATTGTCGATCTCCCTCCCCTGTGCAAAACTCAAACCATTTCTTCAAGGGATCGACTTCAAGGACTTCAACTTCTGGGTTTTCAAAAATGGGTATCTCAAAAAATTCAAAGATAGTCTTAAAAAAGGGATGGCAGGAAGCAAAGGGAAAGCAAATTAGAAAAGCAAAGGATTCTCACACAAAAGCAAAGATACATACAGGCTTTGTCCCCTCTGGTATGACTTGTGCATTGGATACTTGTACATCTTGGAAAGGACAAAAATTGACTTCCAGAAAAGTTGAAAATCAGAATATGAATAATAAGATTTTTTCAAAACATAAAAATGTAATTTCCGGAAATCAAAAGGGGAAAAGTCTTATTAAAACACAGCATGTTAACAAGGGTTGTCAAGAATTGGCAAATCTTTTGAAAGATTGGAACTTGCATGGTGAAATCGGGGAATCACGATGTAGAAATGTGACATGTTACCGGTGTCACGAGATTGGGCATCATGCGTGGGATTGCCCAACGAAAAAGTCGAGACGTGTTAATAAAAAGCGTGATTCAACTTCCACTAGTGCTGATTTTGGAATGGCATCACCACTACTTGATCGAATAATCATTCGATGTGATTATTTAGTCAACGGAACGGATGGAAAGACATGGAATTCGATGTGGTACGTTAATTCCGCCATATCGGATCACATGACTTCCAATTATGCTTTATACACTAGTTTCAAACCATGTTATGAAGTCAATGGAGAAGGAGAACTTGAGATATCGATTCTCGGATATGGTCAAGTCAAAGTGGAAACTAACGAAGCAAATTATGAGATTCCACACGTGGCACACACTCTTATATTGTATGTGAATGTGTTGAGTGTAAAGCAATTGATACAACAAGGTTTCGAGGTTGACTTCAAGGATGATGGTTATTGTGAAATCTCTCACATCAACTATGATCGATACAAGAACAGATGCACGGATGTGATCGAGATTAATGGAAAGAAAGTGTGTTTGAAGATCGAGGACTATGATGATTTCATGTCGTTTATGAAGATGTCACATGATTGAATTGTAGCATGTGACGGAAAGCTTTTTGACAAGAAATTTCATGAAGCAATTGAATGGTTTTTCGAGGAAAAGAATGGGTTGGAACTTGCAATGCCACCAAATCTTGAGGGGTTCGATGTCTCTTTGTTTGCACTCTACAAATTGGTTGCAAGTTGTGGAGGACATGAGTCTATCACAAGGGATGGTAGATGGAATGAAATGGCGATGCATTTTGGATATCTTGATGGCTTTGGAGACGCACTACAAGACATCTACAATCGGTATTTGTTCTTGCCTCTAGAGTTCTACGCATTGGGTTCATGGAGAATCAATCAAGAGTCGGGCTTGTGTGGAAATGGTCACGAGGACCAAGGCGATATGGGCAAAGGTTGTCATGACGAGGATGACGTTGCAAAAGCTTGTGAGATTGATGGACGTGCGAAAGAAGTGGAGGACGAAGGCAAATCAAGCATCAAGAGGGACGATGGAACGAGCAAAGGGACCGAAGACCGCGAAGATGATGACTTTGTCATCATAGTTTGAAGATCAACGAAGACACTAGTTAGTTTAATGAAAATATTAATTAAGGGGGAGAATGTTGGACCTCTAATTAATATATTCATTAATTATGGTTATTTAAGTAAATATGAAACATTATTATGTATGTATTTTATCCTAGATACAAATAATAATATGTGTAACAGTGGAAGGGGAAGGCTGCCACGGTGGAAAACCTGTGGCCACCACAGCCGCCAACTGCTTGGCAGTTACCGGCGAAAACCGCCACCTCTTGCCTCTATAAATATCGATGAATGCAGTGTAAAAACTAAGATTTCTAAGTTCCTAATATATATCAGTTTGTATATCTTTACTGCTGTGTTTTTCATTTTGCAATCAATATGTCTGAGATAGAAGATTACGACCCGTTTCTGCCCCCCAATATTATCGAACATATATATTAAAGTTCAGGGACCACAAAACCAATTGGAAAGTAACAAGCCCAATTCTGACAATTCTACTTAAGATATGCCTAACTCACTAAAAGATGGACTAGGTGAATCTGATAATATTAGGCCTAAAGCTGGTGATCAGGAAAGGAGTTAAATAAACAAGCTTCTTCTTTTGCTTCCACTGCTTCAAAACTTTCGACCGCAAAATCTGGGAGAAGGTCAAAATCAGTGATCCCTAAATTGGTTCATGTAAGAAGAACCATGACCTAAAGTTCCTCTCAAAGATCATCCCCCTCGGTAGGTCTCAACACTGAAGTTCAAAACACGATTGAGGTAGGGAAAAGGGTCGGTTTTGAAAAGGAGAGTTTCGATAAAGAGGTCATCGAAACCTTACACAATAGAGGTGGGATTAATGGTTTATTATGAAACTTTTGTCTTATAACATATGGGGAGTTGAATGTGTTCTCAAACAAAAAAGAATTCGTGAATATTGCTCTAGTAAAAAGGTTAATTTCCTAGCTCTTCAAGAAACCATGGTCTCATCAATAGAACTTAAAACAATGACATCGGTTTGGGAGGGACTATAATATTGACGTTGCTTTCCATGATGCCGATGGGAATTTTGGGGGTTTGACATCAATATGGGATCTAAATTCATTTGTTGTGGTTTAAAAATGACTAGTGATGGATTTCTGCTTACTAAAGGCAACTGGTTGCATCCGAGGAGATTTTTTGGTTTTATTAATGTATATGCTCCGCAACTCCTTAGTAAAAAACGTAAACTTCGATCAGATATTGGGTTGATCATTGCGGCTTGTTGAAAGAAGCATGTCAACAACGGAAGAATGAAGAAATCGTCTTTCTCTAGGATCTGAAAAACAACAAACGGTTAGCCTCGTCACGAGCTTCAGCTCGTGACCAAGCTCGGGCAAAAGGATAAGTATTCATCTCAGGAAGAGGATAATAAACATAGAGAGAATGAAGAGAATGTGATACTTGAACTTATGGCAAATGGGGGTATTTATAGGGTTTCAAAAGAGGGTATTTGTCCCGTGGTTGGTTGCTTGATAGGCAATTCTTACATCATTAAATGCACTGTCGTACCTTCTCCAAGTAGTACTAATGCATCCTTTTATAATCTTGTACTTTGTGTCCAGCTGTGATTACTAAATAAGTATTTAACTTATTATATCTAAGGCATTCTTCCGATACTTTAAAATTAAACTAGAAAAGCTAACACAAAGAATGAATACTTGTAATGATAATCCTGCTTGCTTCTTTCTATGTCGTTGTCGTTGTCACCCGACAAATCTTGCCGCCGATTGTGTTTTTAATTGAATGCCGGCAATATATAATTTTTTTAAATTCTAAATTGCGGCTCTCTTTTAATTAATATATATTGAAGAATGTTCAATATAGTTTATACTTAATTCATAGTCTTAATAGACTAATTTTACCCTTTGGATCAATGACATAAATGGTGCAGATTGCATTTTAAAAATGACATTTTCGTAATTCACATGTGATGCTTTTACAATTCACACGTGATTGTATATTGAATCACGTGTAATTAAATATTAAAATTTTAGGACTATTTATCAAAATCCAAAAGAGGTATGGGTTCTTGGTTGAAAGTTTAGGGGTGAAATAGGTGAATTAGAGTTTGACTTTGTTTATGTGTAAAAGTATATTGAAAAATATGTTAGGAATGACCCAAGATGCGCGAATAAACTACAATTTTAAAGACATGTGCATCATAAAATCAAGTTCTACCGGTGATTGTAGAGAAAGCAGTGCTAAAAGAAAAAATATGCGTAGTAGAGTTTCACGAGGAAGGTCTTTTCATACGCATGGTCGTGGCGTTGTTTAGGAGATGAATCATGACGCGCTAATGGCAAGCATGGCCTTGCATTGGTCTAAAAAGGGAAGCATGCCCGTGCAGGACATAAAGCACCGCTATGTTGTTAATGATAAAGGCAAACTTTGTAGTGTTAGTGTGAGCATGCACGTAGAGTGGTTTGAGCACGGTTGTGCACACTATATGACATGGTCATGTCATTCAAAAATAAATTATGTATATTTTTTAATTAAATTAAAAAGGGTAATTATAATATGTTATATAAACATGTAATAAGCGTAAATGGATCTACTAGGGGTTTCTTAATTTATGCATGGTACACTATAGAAGAAGAATGAGTGATTGTTGGGTTGTAATATACGGACATGTCTTTATGGGTATTGTTGTTATTATAATAAGAAAAAAAGTATATGTCGTGTATGCACTTACTATACACATTACGGCACCTATTTAAGACATTAGTCCTTTACTAGATAGTATGCCAATGTAAGTTGAAATGAGTAGCGTTTACTATGTGAAACGGATAACGCTTATTTTATACAATTATTTCATGTTCATTATCTCTTATTTATGACACTTTTATGGAAAATAAGGCTTTGTTTGTTTTTTAAATAAGGTCTTATTTTAAAGAAACGTCTGCGGGTGCGCAGACGTTTCTGATAAGCTTGTTTGTTTTTTCATAGAAACGTCTGCGGGCGCGCAGACGTTTCTAATAAGGTTGTTTGTTTTTTCGCAGACATAAGACCTTATTTTGTCTTATTTTTGCTTATTTTGAGAAGCTAAAATCTATAGCTTTTTTTCGCAGACCTTCTCAATCTTAAGACCTTCTAAACCACATGTTCTCCTGAAGACATGAAATAAGACATAATACATTTATGTTTTCGAAAACAAACAACACCTAAGACTTCATTATGCCTATTCGTGTTCATATTAGGGCACCTACAGTGCAAGTTTTTAAAAACTCTGAAAGACGAGAGAAGAAATGGCAGAAGAAAGGAGATAAAATGGGAGTCAAATGCCCAAACCACAGCATCTTCCATTCTTCCGCTACAACCAAACTTTATTGTTTTAATACAGCAAGTGTGGGTCCCATACCCACTAAATCTATTAAAATACTTTCTTTTTAAGCTATTAAATATTAATATAACACTATCAGAAAATTGGTTTTTTCTGACGGATTGCTGACGAAATTTCGAGGGTGGACTAGCTAATGATATAATGATGGATTTTCGACAGATTTCAACGACTTTTCCGATAACAAGTGAATTGTAGGAAATTCGTTAGTAAATATTTAATTTTTCCAATTTTCGACGAAATTCCAAGAGTGTACCAGCTAACTATATAACGACGACTTTCCGGGGGATTTACGATGGATTTCCGACAAATGGTGATCTGTAGGAAATTTGTTAGAATATATAACATGTTTCCAATGGATTTCCGACTAAATTCCAAGTATAGAGTAGTTAACGGCTTTCCGAGGGATTTCCGACTGATTTCTAACAAAGGGTGATTTGTAGGAAATTCATTGGAATATATATAAATTTCTTTCCAACAAATTTCCTACAAAATTCTGAGGGTGAAGTAGCTATGTATACAATGACGAATTTCTGACAGATTTTCCACGGATTACCTACAACAAGTGATGCGTAGGAAATTCGTTAATAAATATTAAAACCCTTTTGATAGATTTTCGACGAAATTCTAAGGGTGGAGTAGCTAACTATATAACGACAGTTTCCCAACCGATTTTCCTGTGATTTCCGACAAATTGTGATGTGGGAAATTCGTCGGAAAATATAACATCTTTCTGATCGGATGTCCAACGAAATTCCGAGGGTTGAGTAGCTAACTATATAATGACTGATTCTAGAGAATTTCCAACAAATTGTGATCCATAGGAAGTATGTTATAAAATTATATAACGACATATTTTTGACGGATTTCTAATGAATATTGATCCATACGGAAATCATTGGAAATAAATACAATAAACAATGACAGATTTCCGACGAAGTTCTAACGAATTTGGAAAATATAAAATACTTTCCCACGGAAAATGTAAATACTTTTTGACGGATTTTTGATGGATTCACGAGTTTGTTTTACATTGAAAAAATTTACAAAATTATACTTTTATTTCCAAGAATGCAGATCTTATCTATTTTTGACATATTTCCGACTGATTTATGATAGAGTTGTGAGGGGATGTCTATTCCTGCTGCAAATCCATTGAAAAAATTATAATTTATTTTCAATGTTATATACTCATCGTAACTTTTTGAAATATTTTAGATAAATTTTTGACAAACTTTTTATGGATTTAATTAGACAAATACGAATAATAATTAATTATTCATCATAATTATTAAATAATTTCGAATATACATATACACATTCAAACTCGCTATTTCCATGTTCTATCATTTGACTATATTAATTCATATCTTTTATGATCATAAATGTTGAAATTTGATTAACGAACACATTTGATGCTTCCTGTTCAACCAAATATGACCGTAAATGCTGAGTGTGATTGTGAATCATCATGTTTGACTACCATTATCTCATTTTAACAAATTATGTAGAATATATTCAGTCATTACCAATTACAAGTAAATCAGGATAATGTATTCAGGTATATGTGTGTGTCCACCACCAATCTCCATCCCTTAGGTAAAGCATGGTAGCCATTGTGTGTCACTCAGTCTAAAATTTGATTAATCTAGGCAAATCATGTTTAATAGTGCTATTGCGAGCATTTGTTATAGATTTTGGGGGGAAATCGGGATTTGTATATGTCATTGGTCGTTATTGGTCAATCATGATATATCACGTCTGCTCTCAAACCTGCATAGTGATCTCATCTTTCTATCATCACACCTGCTCTCAACCCCGCATCGACATTTACACCTTTTTCTGTGTATTGACATCGTCTGTCTCAAAAAATTTAAATTTTATTATTCCATGTTATATAACTATTTAATATTTTTCATTAATGTTCATATTTATAATTTTTTAAAATCAACCTGTATATCACACGAACATCCAAAGTAGTATATTGATATATTAATATCGAATATATCAATATTGAAATGCGATGTTGTAATTAAAAACTTTGTTTTAGAAATATTTAGTGCTTATTTTAGTTATTTGTACATTACGTTGAGAGATGTGTACAATAATATGGAAACTCCTTCAAATTTTAAAACTGCTCATCTATTCCAAAATTCTCCCTTCCCCCAGATTCCCTTCCCCCGCTTCAACACCCTTCAATCTTTTCAAAATTTTCATCTCCCACAAATCCCTCCATACTTCTGCCTCCAACAAGGCAACAACACCCTCATAATTATCGGTATCTTCTACATCTAATCCTCTCCTCCATCGCCATATACCTTGAGAAACAGATAGACACCCTCGTTGTTTCTGTTATCTTCGTGCCATTAGTTACGGCTTGTTCTCGAGAATTAAATGAGAGGAAAGGGAAGGAAAGGGGAGGGGAGGGAAGGGAAGGGAAGGAAAGAAAAGGAGAAGGAAATAATGTTCTTGAGTTTGAAAGGAAAGAAAAAAAATGGTATTTTTACATATTTACCCTTCTAAAGACTTTTACATATTTTATGAACTATTGTTAATTAATAAATAGGTAACCAAAAGATTTTGGTCCCATCACGCCATCACCATTTGGGTCCCAAGAAAAAACTTTAAAAAAACAATCATTTTAGTCTATCACAAAATTTCAAAGTTCAATTAATCCCCCTACTAAATCACTTTTTTTGACCCTAATCTTAAGTGGATTCACTTTAAGATTTTGAAATACAACTGATATTAAATCATCAAGCTTAAAGGAAGCATAAACAACAATGATCACAACCATAAGAGTTTAGTTCACACTCATAAAGTCTCAACCACATGTAAGGTCTCTACAAGCCCCATGGATTGAATTCAAAAAACAAACATAACACCATGACACATATGAGTTTGATCCACCAAAAAAATTGAATACTAACAACCTTTCATTCATTTGATCCCATCATTGTACTTAAAATAGTCATCCGCATATGAAGAGGACAACCAAAGAGGGCTCTTGGTTCTTCCGGATGCTTCACCAAATATAGATACGCTTTTGGTAAGTCCTCAGATCTCATCCCCAAAAGCTCCAATTCCTTGAAGATTTCTTCCTCCGAGTAAACACGTGGACGAGAGCTTTCCATCATCTTAAAATATGTAACCAATAACAAATATTAGTCAATCAAAACCAAGTGAATATAAGTACAAATTAATCCAATACCTTAGTACTTCTATCTATAGCATAGCAACATTTTTAATGGAACTTATAATGCCCGATGTAAATTCATCATCCTTTTCGATCTTTCTTTTCTTACTCGCTGAAGAACTTGGAAGTTTAGCATTCGAATGAGTTGTAGGCGTTGGTGATGTAACATGAATGTGGTCAGCACTAGTGAAATTCTCCAAAGTAATGTCACTTGTTTCCAACAATTGGTCAATCTCCTCAATTGTTTCCACTCTTGGGGCATTTTGTTTCAATTTGTTGTTTCTTTCTTTTGCAGTTTCAGCTCCTCCACCCGTAGCTCTATCTCCCAAAATATATAAATAAATAATAATTAAAGAAAGGGTTAATAATGGAAAAAACCTTAAACTTTGATTTACTTTTTGGTTTAAACCTTAATCTTTGTTTTTAAATGATTTAAACCTTAAACTTTATTTTACTTGTTGGTTTAAACCTTAAACTTTGACTTACTTTTTGGTTTAAACCGTAATCTTTATTTTTAAATGATTTAAACCTTCAACTTTATTTTACTTGTTGGTTTAAACCTTAAATTTGTTTTTACCTATTATAATAACCCAAGTAAAAAAACACCCAATACATTAACAAATAAATAACCAAAGCTAGGAATCACATTGCCAAAAATAAGCTCAAGAGTATAGTTATTTGTAGGAATTAGACATCTACACAACCATAATTACATCAAAAGACACAAAAAAAAAACTCGAGCAATAACATCTAGACATTGGTTAATTACTCTTTCTTCCCGTCGCCGATGGTTCTAAAATTAATTGATCGAATCCAGACAAATGGAAGTGCATAGGTTTGAATTTTCCGTCAAACTTGCATTAGCCATAAACTTCTAACTTCAATTAGTCGGCTGCTACAGATAATGTGCAAATAATGTTCAAGAAAGATGATACAATTAAATATCAAAATTATTAAAGATAATGTTTGAATTTTATTTCAATAAAGTATCTTAAAATGTAACATCCTGATTTTCAGTTCAAATTTAAATTTTTTAAAACTCAATTTAAATCATACTTTATACAATTCTCTGTAACTCATTGCGGAAGCATTTTAATTTTTCTGTAAATATTTCAACAATACCCGTTATTGATAACTATAATCCAAAACGTTTGGTGTTACCACAGTCAATCTCACGACTATTAAAACCAGTAGGAAATCCAGAATTAACGGAATTGTAACCAAGCCAAAGCCAAGCCCACAGCAACTACCCGCCTCACCAAGGCATCTATACAACCTGCGGATACAAAACATTTTTATACACCAGTTAGCTATAAACATAGCTAGTGAGTACAACCAAAAACATTAGTTTTATCAAAACCAAGTCATCCTTTTACTTCTTTTGAAAACATAAGTTTGGCAATCAATTAAGCTTTTGAAAGCATTCACATAATAGCACATAAGGATGCGGGTCTGTCCATTGGGCCACAATGTATCCACGTGGTAGCTAACCACGGTCAACACGTACCCACATGGGGGATAACCACATCACCCCGTCAAGGTGGGGGATGCACGAAGCAGTCCACCATACAACGGTTATCTGGAGTGTAAGCCCTGTTCACCAAATCCACTTGTGTTGCCACGGGTTCGGTGGCTCGTCAGCCCAGTGAACCCACACGGTCATGATGGCTACTGACATACCCCTCCACTCTCTGCACCGATCCCTCAGCCACCCGTACCTCGCGGTCCCCCAATTGCCGAAGCCACAAGAACCTCTGTGTACATCCAAGACTAGGAACCCTATGGTACAGAGTTATATCACACAGTGGTCCGGACCGAAGCACATATACCCCAAAGGGTCACATAATCACATACCCCGAATGGTCATATAATCACTTACCCCGAAGGGTCATAAAATCTCTTACCCCGAAGGGTCATAAAACCATTTATCCCGAAGGGTCATAAAACCAGTTGCCATAAAGGTCACAAATATCTTGCCATAAAGGCCGATTAGTCCAAGCATATCAGCTTATCAATAAAACGAGCAAGTTTCACAATTTATATCACTTGAGCATAAATGCTCAACAATCAAAACCATATTTGGCATCTCAATGCCTAAAAACATCTTTAGTGAAAACATGAGTTTCATTAAGTCAAAACCATGTCTTTTGTTTCAAAATCAAAGTTCACTCCAACATGGAGTATCATGTTTCAAAACCATTAGTTTAATCACAATGTAAGCATAGACCATCTCCAACATGGAGCAATGGTCTTATTTAGAAAACCACCATTTAAAATACTTCTCAACTTGAATTCACAATTTCACATTCTTAAACCCTAGAGGTTTCATAAAGCATTTATACTTCACAAAAACCATAGTATAAAACAATACATGGTTTACATATTCTGTAAGTTCAAAACTCTTAAACAGTTTCAAATCATATAACCCGCATTTGTAAAACAATTTCATAATCCACATCCTTTGAATCATCAAGATTCATCAAACAATTGCCAAACAATCAACACACAACATGATGACTTGTAATCTTATCAAACAGTTGGGTATCCGCAGGGTGTACTCACCTGAGGGTGTGATGAGGATCACAACCCCATCTAAACCAAAGCTTAATACTTGATCATAAACCTATGATCACCAAAACACAAGGTTAACTTAGTTAAGTTAACCACACATAGATGTTACACACAAGAGTGGACTCAAAACACAACTCAATAGCTCATTTCGGGTCTTTCGGACTCCCTTTGGGCTCCCTAAAACCATTAGAAACAAACCCCAATCAATTACAAGGTTAAATAGGGTCAAAAACAAGTTTTTGGACCTTTCAGGGGTCCTCGCGCCGCAAGACAAGGGGCCTCGCGCCGGGAGAAATTCTCTGGAAAATGACCCTTGCCAAAACCGGACCCTTGCGCCGCGACGCACCTGTGAACAGTAACTCGGGGCTGTTTCTTTGTGCTGCAGGCCCCGATTTTTAACACCAAAACTTTCCAAGTCCTATCTTTTCCAACATAATTCACTTGCACCAATAAAAACACTCCAAGAACACTTCTATGTACCATATTTACAACATATAACTTAACTTTGCTCATTAAAACTATATACTCAACAATGTTTTTCCAATTTTGACCCACTTATATCAAGTTTTCAACACCATCACCAACAATCACCACATTCAACTAAATTTTAGCAACTATCCACCAATACCACATGTAGAATCACCATCATACACAAAGATTAACACTTTAACCCCATTTGATCATACCAAAACCCTAGCTTTGTCAATTGCCCAAACTTTGACCCATTTACTAAAATTTTCAACATCAAAAATCAAAGATCAACACAAACAACACTCCAAGCTTAAAATCAAACACAAATCAAAGATTATACTTACTTGATTCACAAAACCCAACTTGGTTTCTTCACTCCTTTTGCTCAAAATCAAACCATAGATGAAGAGGATGAAGCTTAAACATCAAATTCTTGACTCCAAACACAAGAACCACCATTTTTCCATTTGATTCTTCTCTCTTTGCAAGACTCATCTCTAACTCTCTCTCTCTCTTGCTCCATCTTCTCGATGGTTCTCCAGGATTTGGAACTTTTGACTTCCAAAAATGAAGTCTAACCCATATATAAATACATAGTTACATACATGGTCCCCCAAGTATTATACTTCTTTCCTTTTTGGTACCCATCTTTAACTTGTACACACAAATATACATAAATAACACCTTAACACATAATTTTTTACTAATTCCAATAGAACATACACCCTATATATATATATTTTTATAATTTCCAAAAATACGGGTATTACATAAAATTTCAAGCTCAAACATAGAAAAAGGTAATTACCCTTTCTTCCCGTCGCCGATGGTTTTAAAGTTAATTAACCAATGTCTAGATGTTATTGCTCGAATTTTTTTGTGTCTTTTCATGTAATTATGGTTGTAAAGATGTCTAATTCCTACAAATAACTATACTCTTGAGCTTATTTTTGGCAATGTGATTCCTAGCTTTGGTTATTTATTTGTTAATGTATTGGGTGTTTTTTTACTTGGGTTATTATAATAGATAAAAACAAATTTAAGGTTTAAACCAACAAGTAAGATAAAGTTGAAGGTTTAAATCATTTAAAAACAAAGATTAAGGTTTAAACCAAAAAGTAAGTCAAAGTTTAAGGTTTAAATCAATAAGTAAAATAAAGTTTAAGTAGGGGTGTAATCGAGCCGAGACAGTTCGTGAGCTACTCGAGACCGACTCGAAAAAAACTCGAAATCGACTCGAGGTGAACCGAGTCGAGCTCGAGCTCGAGCTACTCGAGTATGGTTTCGAGCCAAGTTCGAGCTCTAAAACACTCGGCTCGCTAGGCTCGCGAGCCTAATCGAGCTTGTATAATATTACCATTTTACCCTTTAATATTTAATTAAATTACTTTATACCTATAGTATATTAGGAATTGTGAAGAAAATAAACCCTAAACCTATTTCATCCACTGCCCACAGCTCTCAGCTGACACCCTCAAAGCCTCAATATTTACTTCATCGTCTTCTAATCTCCAAAGTTTCTTCCCGGCTACGAGTACTCGTCATCTCCTAATCTTCAACTTTCTTCCCGGCGGCGATTGAAGACTAAGGTAACCTCAATTTACTTCTTCCCGTTGACCGCCATCCGTGACTAACTTCTTCATCGATTTACTTCTTCCCATCGACCAGATCTCCGAAGGTAAAAAAATTAAACTCGCTTGTTTCTGGAACTTTTGCAGATCTCCGTCAAGATCCAGATCTCCACCACCACCTGTAAGTTGTAATTTAACTTAATGAAACCCTTTAAACTATAAAGCCCCTTTTAACTCATGTTTAGAATTTTTACTCACAGCTAGAATTGATGGTTATGAGAAAGAAAGGAACATGGAACTAGCGTGCAAGCTAAGGACCGAAGTACTAGGAATGCAGTAGCTTCTACACATCAATATGGTATGTTTATGTTATCTTTGAATATGAGAAATCTATGTCATAACTTATAATTTTATAAAGGGTTAAAGCTATTCAAGATCTGTCGTTCAAGATATCTGATTTTTGTGTTTTGATATTTAATGCTTCAGTGGTTACATGAAACCCTACAGATTCTTAAGACCTTAGTTATTTACAATTATTTTCGGTGTTGTTTTTAAGTTTTAGAACCTTATGCGATCACGCAAAAAATTTCTACATAAGCGCTTATAATATGTGTGAAGAAATATGTTGTTTTTAAGTTTTAGTGTATTTTTGACCCCACATTCTTGATTTTTGCAATAAAAGAAATATGTTGATCCAAGAGTTACTGATTCATTATATGTCAATTTATTAGCAATTCTATCAATATATTCATTAGATGTTCTCATCTTCTTCCTCTTCTTCTAGCACTAAAAATTAAACCTAAAAAATTCATCTAGTTCATCTGTTTCAGTTTGTATTATTTAGTTATAGAACTAAAAAGGGACAGGGATGAAGACGAAGAGTTGCATATGATTATTGGCTTCTGACTACAGGGCCCAAGGTAACTTTACAGTTGATTGCTGATCAACTTGTATTAGCCGAAGTTGTACATAGACATGGCAAAATGTTTGGGTTGAATGATTTGTGTTAAATAGATATGTGTTGAATATGAGTACAACTACTATTATCACCAAACTTTATATAAGATCATATCATGGTTATTGTGCAGGACTAAGCAAAGAGTTGGATGATTTGATTAAAAAGCTTTTTATCAGGTAATCACTTTCCCTAAATCACTTCATTAAATCATGTTTAGCTGCCTTAACATTAAAATGTAAGTTTAGTGAGCTGAATTGCTTTTGACGGTGTTTTGATAAGGTAATGTCCAATAGAAAACTTGGTCAAATAGTATAACCTCAATACTAATGTGCAATATGGCCAACCTTGTATTTGGTATAGAAAAACTTTTGTTGATTCCATCCATACCTTTATTATGTAAATAGTTGCTCAAGTTTTGCATTTGAATTTTATATTTGATTGGTTATTCATTTTTATTTTATTTCATGTTTTACAGGTGTGTTGGGTTGTTTGCTGTCGTTGTTGTTCAAGACAAGAAGATTAAAACAAATATTATGCTTAATGGAACATGTATTTTAGACTCTTGTTCATGACTTAATGTTGTTGTTTCTATTTTTTTCACTTAAATTGTATTTTGTACTTTCGGTAGTGTTTTCTAGGGACAAAATGTGTTTCTGATGCTATATTTTACCTGAATATATAGAGTATTATGTGCAAATTGAAGCCTATTAAATAATTTGAAAAAACTAAAAAAAGTTCGAGTCGAGCCGAGTCGAGCTCGAGTGTGTCGAGTACTTCATCGAGCTCGAGCCTAAATTGTAAAGCTCGGTCGAGCTCGAGTCGAGTATCGAGCTCGAGTTTTAGATGGCGAGTCGAGTTCGAGCTTGTCAATACTCGGCTCGGCTCGGCTCGATTACACCCCTTGTTTAAGGTTTAAATCATTTAAAAACAAAGATTAAGGTTTAAACCAAAAAGTAAGTCAAAGTTTAAGGTTTTTTCTATTATTAACCCTTAAAGAAAATATAAAATCAATACTTACCTTGATCAATGTTTCCCACACATCATCTTCTGCACCAAGTAGCTTGGTGGTCAGATCTCATGAAAAACCACTCAATGAAACTCCTTGAAAAATGTCATAGAACTTAGCAAAATGTTCTTTTAAAGTTTTTAATCTATTTTTTAGATGATCTTTTGTGACATCCTTTCCAAAAACTTTGCTTAGCTCCTCTACCATGTTAGTGCAAGCTTGTGTAGTAAATATGCCTTCAACTCTATTACCATCATTTTGTTCTCTAATCATTACTTGCAGAAATGACATATCCATAGGTGTAGTCCAAATCAATTTTTCAATGGATCCTTCATTTACTTTTTTACTCATTGTTTAATTTCTGCATGATCATAGAATATGTTATTAACATGAGACATGTTAGTGACATACATAAACTCAAATAATACACATTAATCCAACAATTGATCCATTAATAAAATAATACTCATTAATCAGATGTCGAACTCAAATAATACACATTCATCCAATATTAACCATTAATTAAACTAATTAGACATGTTAATTTCATTGTTTGGATATGACAAATATTGACTCCACATTTCATTTGCTATAGACTCTCTTATTTGTTCCCCTCTATCGTCCATGGCTCTAGGAGTGTGATGTTCTTCCTCTTGTGTGGCATTTAACACCTCTCGAGTAACTTCATCCTCAAGCTCTTGGTCACGATCTACCTCGAGTAAAAAATTGTGGAGAATACAACAAGCTAAAAATATTTTTGATTGTGTTTCACATGAGTAAAACGGCTCTGTTGTGCTCTGGATTATGGGAAATCTTCTCTTCAAAACGCCAAATGCCCGCTCAATAGAGTTTCGTAGTGATGCATGTCGAAGGTTAAACGATTCTCTTGGATTTTGAGGTGCACGAGTTGAATACTCCTTCAAATGATACCTAACACCTCTATAAGGTGCTATAAGTGTGCTTTTAAGGGGTAGACCTCCGTCAACTAAGTAAAATTTACCTACAAGCACGATAACATCAATATCGTAACAAAAATATAATAAATGTTAATATAACTAACTTTGATGAAGATACTACCTTCTGGAGTATTTAGCTTATCTTCTCTAGTAAGTGCATCTTTTAATACTCTCGAATCAAACGCAGTGCCTTCCCAACCATTCAATACATACTTGAACTTCAAATCGAAAGTACAAGCAGCTAATACATTAATTGTTGGATATCCCTTGCGACCACGGTATCTCGGAGCATCTTTATTAGATACTTTCACACGGACATGTGTTCCATCAATTGCCCCTATACAATCCTTAAAAAATGAATAAAATCTTCTTTTCTCTTGTATTTCTTTCTAAACGGTATCACTAGTTGGCTGAATAAGATATTGGTCCTCTAATGATATAATTGCATCTAGAACTCTATGGAAATGCTTGCTTGTTGCTGATCCGAAACGACGATAAAGAAAAGAGATGAAACGGTTTCTGAAATCATTTCCAACTATATGTAAAAATTGTAATACCCTGTTTCCGTATAATAAATAAATGAATATTTTATTGGAGGACACCGTCTTTTTATTTATTGGGATTTTTAATTGGTTATGGAATTTAAGTTGCTTATTGGTTTTGGTGGACTATTTAATCTATTAAACAAACAAGTATTTGGACTACCATATGGTTGGGCTAATTAATTTGAGAAGTGAAATAGTGGTATGAGAGAATAAAACTTATGGGCTTAGAGAGTTTGCTAGTGTTGGGCCCAAGGCCTTGTTAAGAAGCAAGTATAAATGGAAGATTAGGGTGCAGCCTCCAAGAATACATTTCACTGTTTCATTTCTAGAGAGAGAAAGTGGGAGCTTGTTCTTGAGTACGAGAAGAAGGAACAAAGGAAGGCTAAAGCCTTGATCTTTCTAGCTAAATCTTCAAGGAATTGGAAGGAAAACCATCAGGTAATGTTTCTAAACTCTATGTTGTTGTATAGAAGCTGTAAGATATGGTTTTTGATTTGTTATGGGGTTTAGTTGTCTGGGTTTTTGGGTTTATGAAGAACAAGAGTAAAGAATCTGAGCTAGGAGCTTTAAGAGTTGTTGAGATGTGTTTAAATCTTGAAGAAAGTGCTTAAATGAATGGAGAAATGTTTTAAAACAAAAATAAAGTGATTTGGTTAAGCTTTGAGAAGGTTGTGATTTTGAAAATGGAGTTTCAAGTTCTGGGTTTTTCCAAAAAGATGAACTGGCAGGGAAGATGAAAGTCTGAAAGTCCATGCGACTTTCAGAAGGCCTCATGCGACCTTCAGAGGATCCATGCGACCTTCGGTTAGTCCCATGCGACTTTCTGATGAGCTGAGGGTGTTCCATGCGACTTTTGGGAGTGTTCCATGCGACTTTCAGCTCAGCTGATTGTTCCATGCGACCTTTGCCTAGCCCATGCGACTTTCTGATGGGATGTGTTGTGTCCATGCGACTTTTGGTATAAGTCCATGCGACTTTCGGATAGAGGATTTGTGCCATGCGACTTTCGATGGAGAGAGTTTGTGTCCATGCGACTTTCAGATGGAGTGGATGTGTGTCCATGCGACTTTCACAAGTCCATGCGACTTTCACAAGTCCATGTGACTTTCAGATAGTCCATGCGACTTTCAATATAGCCATGCGACTTTCAGTTGTGAGGTCCGGCCTAGTGTGGTCCGACTTAGGGTCTGTAGTATACCCAAAGCTAATCAGTGGAGATATCTGTATTGTAGGTCCTTGCGACTGGACTTGTTAACTTTCAGCTTATGAAATCTGTTGCGTTTATCTGTGCTGCAGATCAGGTGAGTTACCCTAACTTATACATGATATTAGTGTGAAATGTATATGTTATATTTTATGTGATTTTTAGCTGATGTGATTTATGTGAAGTGAAGGGTTACGTTATATTGTGGTGAAAACGTAACTCGGGCACAGTCAGACACAGTGTGAAATCCTTGGTACGGCTTGGATAGTCAACTGTGACCCAAAGTGTGAAATCGTCATCGGTGCACTGCATCGGTAGTATGTGTTATGATATGTGATCATGGATTTGTGTTATGATGTGACATGTACATGCCTAGTGTGGTGTGTAAGTTAGCGTGCTCGCTAAGCTTTATGCTTACTGTTGTTGAACTTATTCTTTTCAGGACCTCATCGTGGGGAGGCTCCAGCAATGTGAAGATGGATCATCATTCCATTAATCGTTTCCGCTGTTTTAATTACTTAAACACTATGTTGAAACAATGTCTGTAATATTACTTAAATACATTTTGCTACGGGTAGTTCCGGATGCGGGACCTCGTAGGACCTCTTGTTGAATGCATTTATATTTCTAAATTCATTTGTTTTTAAAAAATAAAAAAAATTTGGGACGTTACAAAAATCTTGCAACTTGTTCTTCAAGACTCATACGTTGAGTTGATCGAAGACCACCATCACTCTCTAACTTTTGACATAATATACTAAATACATTATGACTCATACGGATTAGTTCTCTACACTTTCCACCGGTTAAAAGTGCATGCATCATCTCTCCCCGTACTTGTCTTCTATGTAACATCTCTTCTCGGGTAAGCGCACTAACACGGTTTCCATTGTGGTGCCTACGATGTGCAATAAGCGCTACCACTAGACAAACCAATTGAATGGCGGCTAAATCCTGTCTTCTCACCTTAAGATATAGGTTATCATCCATTGCATGTCTAGTCATATATCAAAACACATGCCCCGTTATCTTCTAAAAACCAAACATATATCCACCTACTAATTCTACACCTTAAAAGAATATTTAAGAAAACTTAAACAAATAATGAAGTATAACTAGTTCCCACCCAAACTAAGCCACCAGTTGACTCTTCATCCTAGTGAACCATTCTAAAATTACCCTAGAGAAAGGAAAAGAAGTAGGTGGGAGTCAACTGGTAATTTTAGAAAGACAAACAAATGGGTTGATGACTTAAACAAATAATGAAGTGTTTGTTGTAAACAGAAGACAATCAAGAAATTTTGATACTAAAAAACATCAGACTTTTTTACATAGCAAAGGAGGATGTACAGAATGCTTATTGATTTCAATAATTCAGATCATGTTTGATGACTTTTTTACATAACAAAGGAGGACCTACAAACTGAAATTGTAGTTTTACAAACTAAACAACAAACACCTAATATTTAAACCTCACATACTAATCATCAAACATGAGTTGAATTTGCTGAAATTGTATCTTGAAAACTGGTTTCAAACATAAATGAGCATGTTTATCATATTAGATAATAAGGAAAATCAAACCCATAAAAATAATCAGTTTGTTGTTTAGTAAAATTTCAGATTTATCTAAGTACATATGAAACAGGCCCAAATCAAGTAGATTCCATGAATTGAGGTAGTAAACCCATAGATTTTTTAAGCAGATGTTAACAAATGAACAGGCCCAAATCAATTGAAATCGTAAAGCTTTAAACCTTTGAATCTGAAAACAAAAGTAGACACTTAAAAAGCAGAGACACAAACTTTCGTAATATGAGTTTACAGCCGTGCGACTCACAAAATTATTTACCTAAATTACCAACAGATACTAAAAACAATAGAATGGAAGCAAGCATGATGCTAATCTATTTGAAGAAAAAGCTAAAATTGAAGATGAGAATGCTAACCTGTTCAATAGGAAAAGAGAAAATTGATCAAAAAATTGAAGCTCAGCAATGGCGATAACCTGTCGATGGAGAAGAACAACGGCGTAGAAATCAGAGAATCAACAGAAGAAGAAATCAGAACCGAAGTGAGAATCGAGAGAAGAGAACATACCTGTCGATGGAGAAGAACAACGGCATAGAAAATGCCTGTGACGATAGATGAAATAAACCATGAAGAAGATGAATAGACAGGGATAAAGACGTCATTTCCTCAACCCAATCAGCCCAAAAATGGGCGGAAAGATTTTCAGAGTAAAAATAGAAAATGTCCCCATCCTAATCACTCCCATCCCTTCTCTTTCCCTCCTAAAAAAATCTCAAGAACACAAAAACTTCCCCTTTCCTTCCCCATCCCTCCCTTTCCTTCCATTAAATAGACTCGAGAACACGCTGTTAGAGTTTTGTTTCGGTCGTTGCCTCTTTGTTTCAAATTAAAAGTGATCTTTGGATGTCCTTTTATTCAAATTGACGTTTTTAATTATTGATATCACCTCGTTACCGGTGTCTTCTGAATGGCCAGATGAGACCCATCATATCTATTGTTTGAGAGCAAGGATTTGTAGGTATGGTTCTCGCTGTCGTGATTTTGTAAATATTTTTTTGGATCATTCATAATTTGTTCGGTAAATATATTTGGTGATCCGGTTGCCCTTTGGGTACTCCAAGAGCTTAATGTTTTGGGTTTATGTGTTTCCTAGATTAATTTTTGCATCTCAATCTCCCACAATTTTGTTTACTTTTATCTGTATAGGACTTTAAAGTGTAAGTGTTGCTTCAAGATTTGAGTTCTATTTTTTTTAGAATGATATTTTTGAAGGTCAAACCCACAACTTCTTTCATTGGTAATTGAGTTGGGATATTTGTGTATTTAGAAAAATAAGAAAAAAATTATAGTCCGACCAATTGCTAGTAATAAAATTACCAACGGACATAGTTTGAACATCAATGGCTTTTCCGTTGCTAAATCAACGGGCTATGCAGTATGGCTATCGTAGTTACCTGACGGACAATGTTTAATTATCAACGGCTTTCTATTGGTAATTTACCGATGGATTTGTTGGTAATAAATTTACCCACGAGCCTTTTTCTAATAGTCGATTCCGTTGGTAAACAAAATTAGCAACCGAATTAGCCTATTTACTATCGAAATTCGCCCGTTGGTATTGGTAATTTTTCTAGTAATGAAATTTGTTTGAAATTATGTTTAGAATCGTAGAAATCCGTCAGAAATTTGTCGGAAATTTCGTTGCAAAATGGTTGAAAACTATTGTAAATCAGTCAAAACTTCGTAGGAAGATTATTGGATATCCGTCGAAAATTTGTCATAAATTTATCATTAATTTATTGAAAGTTCGTTGGAAATCTGTCGGTAGTTTGTCGAAAATCCGTCATAAATTTGTCAAAAATTCATCCAAAATTTGTTTGAAGTTCATCATAAATTATAAACATTTTGTCGTATTTGAATTATAATTTCCGACGGATTTTCGATAAATAAATTTGTCGGAAATCTCGTTGTAAATTTTTTCTCAGAAGAGGTTTTTTCCGACGGACAAAATCTGTCGGAAATCCGCCAGAAATGGCCATTTCCGATGGATTTCCGACTGAATTTGCTTTCAGAAATAACCTTTTTTCTAGTAGTGTAAAATGGTTGGTTTCTTTAACATTATGAAGGATAGTATATTTAGGGGCTAAAGTTTTACATATTTGTAAAGATGATGTGGCACGACATGACAGTGTGAAGGACAAATTTGGTTTTTGGAATGTTTTGCACTTCATATGGTCTTAGGGAAATGATAAGCTTGGACAAGAATGGGAGGAAAACATGTGAAGAAGGATGAAGATGTGTGTCTCGTAGGGAAACAAGATAGCTCTCACATACCTTCACTATTTTGACCGTATCACTTTTACTCTATTCCAGAAGAAGGGGTGAATGAACATTTTTTTTTTGCGCACCCTGCTTCTCAACGCGACCTTATATTTGTTTTTCTCTACCTTAACCAAAGTCGACACTCATGCATTTTCTTCCTCGTCTTCTACTTCAACTAGAACCGACACCATAACCATCTTTTGATGACCTTGCCTCCATCCATGGTCGAACGTAGGATAATTTTCAACGATAACATTTTTTACGGATCAAGACCAGTTATTCGCATTGCCAATGACTTCATAACTCCATTTGAATCTACTTTCGGCTTGGATCTGTTTCTGAATTGATGTTTTGCTTCATCGTTACTATTTTCGAATATGTTTGTGCCATTGTTTTGCTCTATTGTTGAATCAATGCTTTGACTTCAATGTTTCTTCATTGTGTTCCAACATTTCTTGTTCCATTTTAGTGCTGTTCTTTTGTTTCATAGGTTTTTATTTGAAACAGATTTATTGGGTAAGATCAAATATGGTCTTTTCGCATCAACTTTATTTGCAAACAAAATACAACTTAACCCCCACACCACCTCTCCCCCCTAAAATTACTCCTAAATATACATATTTTGTTGACTACAGGTTTGAACCTACTCTTCAAGAACATAACAGATAGAGAACATAAGAGATATTGCTAGACTATAACTTGATCTTTTGCATTAACTTAACAAACTTTCATATAGATTAATGATATCGGCTAAAATACACATATTATTTATATCCGATATTCCGTTCTTTGAATGAACATTTATATTGAGAAATGATGAAGAAAAGAGATAAATTGAGTAAAGGTGACAAAGTTGATACAACTTTATTGTGTTAGTCGTATCTCACTCGTTTGAACTCGGATCAAGGTGATTCAAAAAGCTACGAACTCTAGACAAGAGGGGCTACGATTATCGATTATATGGGTGACTAAACTGTTCTATCTAAACTGAAGACCACGTGGGCTAAACCAGGCCCAACAAACAAAATTCAAAAGAAAACAATCTATGGGCTTTGGTTTGGACATGATTCGAAGAAGAAAAGAAACACAATTATGTGGCCTTTTGATCTCAATTTGGCGGTTGATGCTAATTAATTTGTGTGGGATTCAAAGGTAACATATAATTAGCAATAGCATTGAGAACAAAGCAGGTGTGATATTAATTGCTTTTATGGGCCAAGAAGCCCAAAACAAAAGGAAATATCACTAAATTGGTGGCCGGCAAATTTTAACAGTATACGACTATACGGTATGGAAAAGGGGGTCAAGTGGGGGTGGATGAACAACGTCGTACTCACATTACCGGTCATACCACTACGCTGAGGTGGTGGTAATTAGGGGTCTGCACCACATTGGGGAAGAGAGGGATAGTACTATTTTTTTAGTTTTATTTAAGAGTTAATTGTTAAATTCGTACTTTAACTTTGTTATTTCTTCCGATTTGGTTCTTTAAATTCAAAAGTGACCAAGATAGTCCTTTAACATCCATTTTGTGGCGAAAAAAATCCTTTCGTTAGTTGACCATTAGTCAACTTTGTTAAGTCGATAGTATTTTAGTCTTTTTACCATTTTTCTAATTTTTAATTACTTTTTAATAATATTTTATCTTTTTTATATAATAAATAAAGTATTACTCTCTTTTAACACTCTCACACACACTACACAACACTTTCTCTCTCTCTTTCTTCTCTCTTCAAACGGGATGGCAGCCAACTCCAATGCACCGCCCCACCACAACCCTTTAGGGACCACCAATCGCCATCGCCAACCGCCACCGTCGAATCTCTCTCTCACTCCCAAGAGTCCAAGACCACCATCACTTCACCATCTACCAATAGAAGCCACCACTCCGCCATTGACACCTCTACTCTCTTTCTTCGCCATCGCCACTAATTTCAAATCAAGTTTGTTATCTAGGTTAGGGTTCAGACCTGGCTTCAAATTTTGGTTAGGTTTTTTCGTTCGGATTACGGCTTCAAATTTGGCCACTGCTCTCTGTTAGAACCTAGAGGAGGTGAATAGGTTATATGCCCACTTTTTGAAGTTTTTAACAATATTTGCAAGTAATTAAAGAGTTTAAGGAAGAAAGATATCACCAATGAAGTAGTTTGGACACAATGGTTTATAGTGGTTCAAGCAAGGGTTAACAACTTTGCTCTACATCCACTCCTTGGCCTCACCCACCAAGAGTTGCTCCACTAACTTCTCTCTTTGAAGGTAGAGATAAACCTTTTACAACTTCTCTCTTTAGCTTACAAGAATTACACTTCACTCTTGCAAACAAGGCTAAGATAAACCACACTTCACTCTAATTTGAAAGGCTAGAGTTGATCCTCACTTCTCTCTAATTCTAAGGCTAGAGATGATCCTCACTTCTCTCTAATTCTAAGGCTAGAGATGATCCTCACTTCTCTCTAATTCTAAGGCTAGAGATGATCCTCACACTATTACAAATATATAAGAAGGTAATGTAGTGTTTGAACTTTGAATGCTTTCACTCTTGCTTCATTCTTGATCTTGAAAGATTGAATATTTATCAAAGAATATGAGCTCACAAGATTTAGTATGTGTTCTGTGTTTTTCAGATTGCAAGAGCTTGGTAAAAAACAAGACTTGAGTTGCCTTAAATAAGGAAAAAGGTGCAAGCTCAAAAAGTGTTCTGACTGTCCACGGTCGATCCACGGTCGACCGTGGCATCGACCGTCGGCCTGCTGGAACTTTTTTTGAGCCTTGTGAATATAGACGTTGGCCTTTTACCAAAACCACACACAAACCATTTTTACCATAAAAATGCACTGAAAAGAAGCTTAAGAAAAGTTGGGTTAGTGTTATACTTCTTAAGTTTGAATTTAATCATAAAAATGGTAGGTTAGAAACCAAATGCACAAAGCATGTTGGAAGTTTACCTCTTTGGGAGATTCCTTTTGCTAAATATGGTTTTGACTTGTTTCAATGCAAGATTGTGTTTAGTATTTGCCAAAATGGGAATTCATTTGCTTTGACTACCAAGCTTGTGATTTTATAAAAAAATTCTCAATTTTTATAAAAGTTTTTATAAAAATTATTTTATAAAAACTTAAACTCATTTGATAATTTATTTTGTAAGCTCATAAACTTCGAACGTTTGTTTGTAGGAATCTTCGACATTGGCTTATACTTGAACTCGGATCTTGACGATTGGAGCTTGGCCATTTGATGAAGCTTGTTTTGTAGATTATAGATGAGAATATATTTGATTGAATATATTTATGTATATGTGCACATATGTTAATGTTAATACATACAATTATATAAACAAGTTGTATATTTTTGTGTCAACAAAAGAGGATATATTTATAAGCCTATTTTTTCCAACACTCTCTTTCTTCGTTGCTGCTCTATGTGGACTCTCGTTCAGATCTGGCTTCAAATTTGGTTAGGGTTTCTTATCTAGGTTTGATTTTGTGTGTGATTGATCTGGTTTGAACTAGATCTAGGTTTCATTTCAAGAACAGTAGGTTTGATTTTATGTTTGAACTTTGTTTTTTGTGACTTCACCTTGTTTTCATTGGCGGTGGTGGCAGTGCGGAGTCGAGAGAGTGAGAAAGGTGGCGGTGTTGATGGAGGCATCGACTGGGATAGTGGAGATGGTGGTTGGCGGTGGTGGTTTGTTTGAGTATGTGTGGTGGAGAGAGAGAAAGGAGGTGAGGGAGACGATGGGGCGATGGTGGTGGTTACTTCTTCTTCTTTCGAAATGAGAAGAATAGCGTAGTCAAATTTCACATCTTTTCTCTGTTCTTTCTTACAAAGCCACGTGAAACATCAAATACGTGTGGTGGCGGTGGTGTTACGGCCATGAGTTTCAGCTGTTATTGGAGTATTGGTGTAGATTATTATACCATTTTCACCATACTTTTAGAGTTCTTGATGATGCTACTTTCAGAGTTCTTGATGATTTTTAAAAGAGATTGATTAATTCGGTGAGTGTTATGTTAACGAAATTAATAAAATTACAACAATTTGATGTAATAAGTGCACGAATTGATTTGGAATAGTTGATGCTATTTTAATAGTGAAATTTAAGATATATTGCTATAGTTATGTTCTAATTAGTCTAGCCTAAAAAATATATACTTTCCATACAATTTATAATTTCTTTGTATGTGGCCGTGTAAAAGATTTTTAGTGTATTTTTTAAATATTGTAGGGTAATTAGAGTACCATACATTTTGCAGGAAAAAATACACTTGACCCATATATATTAACAAAGGCATTTATAAACTAAAAGAAATCTCTTCTTATATTAATCTAAAAAATTTTCACTGCTAGAAAATTAGTCTATGTATTTGAGTTATTATTAAAAATGCATGTATTTACAACTAATTAAGTATAACTAAATGACATAAATTCATACAAACTTTCCTTATGAATTATCAATATTAATTTTTTTATTAGTATTTTTTATAATTTTGTTCTAAACCCCACTGCATCACGCGGGCTTAAAAATCCTTGTAATATAAATTTAGATTGTTGTTTCCTTTTTTCATTTAAGTCCCATATATTTTTTTCATCGTATAGGTTATGTGCTTTAATTAAATTAAAATACTTTGTAATCATTTCTAAAACAGTTTAAACTTATCATAGTTTTTTTGGGCAAATTAAATTAAAATGCAATAAACTTTTATCTTACTTATCATTATATATAATCAACTTTAAAAATTTAAAAATAATACGATTAGCTTTCAAAATCCTCTCATTGTATGCAAACAGCTTTTTTATATGTCTGTTGTTTAGTTACCATTGTATACAGTTAACTTTATCATAACTTTCATAGTATACAACAAATTGTATACAATGTAAAAATTATGAAAGTTGGTTATATTATTTTTAAAAAAATAAAATTAATTATATATAATAGTAACTAAAACAAAATTCATTATGTTTTAATATAAGTTATCATAGCTTTTTTTATTTGAATGGTTTTAAGGATGGAAGGGTTGATTTTATTTTAATTTAGGTGTGTGGATGGAAACCCGCTCTCCATAAAAATCTTTCATTTGATCTATGAGTTATGTGAATTCAAACTGTTTAGTTTTCCATATTAAGAAGGACATTAAGTTCGTTTTAATTTACTTCAAAATTAATAGATTACGCATTTGGTCTAAATTCTTTATAATATAATATATTATATATATTTAAATTCTTTGTGTTTATCTATGTTTACTATATATACCACAAATTCTAACGTAATTAAATTTTACATCTTTTTTAAAGTTGCAATTATTTACTTATTTAAGTCGACGGAAATTAATAAAAAATTCTTTTAATTTTCAAGAAAGTCTTAAATTAGGCTCTTCTTTCGTAATAAAATATTATACACATTCAAATTCTTTAGTCTCCTTTTTTTAATTAATTACATCTCGAAATTTGATTAAAGTCATCATGGTAGGTTTTGATAGAAAAAGTAATTGTTCTCGTTTTTTTTTAATTTTATGCATGCATGGCAAGATTAAAAAAAATTGCATGACAAGTCGGATCCAATTAACAAAATCTTCATAAATTTTTTTCATAAATTCCTTATTTGAGAGTGTTGACTCTATAGCCAATTAACCATCATTTATTCATTCTCCAAGGGTTATATTTGTTAAGGGTAAGGGGTAATATTGTTAACTCAGGGCTTGTTTGTTAAAACATAATAATTAAGTATTGAATGATTTCGTGGTTTGAATAATTTAAAAGTTCTAAATGAATCTGCTTTTGAATATGACATGTTGTTTGATAAAGGTTCTGACTGAACAATCTGAATAATGCAAATCACCATTTTAACCTTAATAGTTATATATTATAAGATAAGATAAGATATGATATGATATGATTGTTTAACAATGCAATGTGTGAAAGAATGAGTATTAGGGTAAAATATTTGGTGTTTATTAACTCAGAATGTAATATAAGGTAGAATGATTCAGCCGCGTTCTTCTGTTTCATCCAGCATAGTTTTTATTCAGAGGTGGCAATCAAACACGTTGAAAGCTGAACAATTCAACATTCAGTACTGAATGATTTCATTAAACAACAAACAAACAGACCCTTAGTTAGAATTGTTTTGATTGCAATTAATTAAAATATGAATAATTGATCAATTTAAGATATTATCTACAAAAATAGAGGGTAGTTAAATAATTTCAAAATACTTAAAATCTAAAAGTGTAAGTAAAAAAGTATAAATACTTTATAATATAAATAAATTTGTGAAAAAGATAAAAGTTAAATACTGCTAAAACCATATATCGTATTCCATAAAATAAAGGGTGAATAATGATTTAATTATCATAGTTTTCAATCAATTTCGGTTTAATCATCAAAGGTTTTTTCTAAACGATTTTACCATAAAATTTTAAATTTCTTATGATTTAAACTCAAAGTTTTTTTCAAATGGTTTAAACCTTAAAGTTTTGTTAAAAAACGGATTAATCACTTAAATTTTGTATAGTTTTCGATTTTACTCTCTCTATAATTTATTATACATTTTAGTTTTATTAAAACTTAACAAAACTTAGAGGGTTAAACTATTTGTTAACAAAAATTTAATAGTTAAATTATTTGAAAAAAAACTTTAAGGTTTAAAGAAAAAAGAAATTATGACTTTGAAGATTAAATAATAAAAACTTCAAACTTTATTATAAAACTGTTTAAAAAAAACTCTAATAATTAAAACAAAACTGAATTAAAAATTTGATAATTAAATAAACCCTAAAATAAAAAAACTGTTTTCTCTCTTATTTTTTGTTTCGTATAGACAACACAACCCTTAAAACTCAGGAACCAACCGAATCATTTTTATCTTTATCAAACCACCGGAATCTACCAAAAAAAACAGAGTAACCCTATTCCCGGAATCATCATCGTCTCCATTGTTTCCTACCAAAGTCAGAATTATAACACTTCTCAGAAGTTCGAAACCAAGAAGGTTGCAGATAATCAATCGGAATCGAATCCCGTTCACTTATGAGGAGGCGAGAAGGTAATTAAACACAAAAATACCCAAGCCCTAATGTTGTTGTCATCGAAAACCTTAATTGCTACCAATTTTGAATCTTTGTTTCCCTTCTTTGTTCGATTCAATTGTGTATTCTCTCTTACCTTTTACCAGAACGTACTTAATTTACCTAAATGCTTCAAATTAGGTTTTAATATGAACTAATTTAGCCAGCACAGGTTTTGTGTAGATTCAGATAGCTGGGGATGATTGAAAGCCTGTTTGATATCAAATTTCTTTAGCAATTTGTTATTGAGTTTTGAAATGAAGGGATTTTTTTATTATTATTCCTTTTTAACAGCAAACTCATGAACCCTCAACCTCAATGAGGGATTATGGTTGTATGACTTATAGCAAGTATCAAATGTAGTACTTGGGCTTTCTTGTTTGTGTAAGAAGCTTCTTCCTCCTCATTTTCTTATCCAAAAACAAACTTGAAAGACCAAATTTTGTTTCTGTTTCTGTATTGATATACAGTTTTCAAATGGAATTTTGTTTAGGTTTTCCCTCTATCTCTTTAAGTCTCTAGGCGTGACGCTGAAGTTTTTTTGAAGCTTTGATAGCAACTACCATATTTTACAAACTGTAGAATAACTCACCAGTGAAAGCAGAGTGCACAAACTGGTCAAATTTTGATTTTTGAAGTCATAAGCATTTCTACAAGTGAATAAGCAAAAAGGCTGAATATGAAATCTTTGATTTGTTTCATGGGAAGTCTATAGGTTACGATCTGTAATTTTCTTTTTCTGTTTATGCATCTCGTCAGTTCTTATGACTTTTGGCAAAATGTTTGCTAACTCAGTATGTTGCACCTGTGATGAATACATGGACTCCAACACTTACGTCGTGAAAAGCTTTGCGTGACATATTATGAACTCTGGTGTCTTTTTTGGTTGTCTCTTCAAAAACTACAAGTAGAAAGACTAAATAAAACTCCTTAACCTAATCTGATCGCTGAATAATAGAAGGTTTTAACAAATCACTACGATGAAGTAAATATTGCAAGTCTGTAGCATAAAAAAGAAAAAGAAAAATGGGTTCTGTAGTATGATAGCTTAAGCATGTGTGTTTCATGAGGCAGACTATGTACTAAGTTGCAGGGTTGTGGTGAGTTTAATTTTGTGTTGGAGCATTCTACCACTTTTGCCTGGTTGCTTAGTGTCTTCTTATTGTATTAAAGGCCTGTAAATAATATTTCTAAATTAATTTTCATCTTAGGTATCTGTAATAAGTATCATGCATGTGCTAATGCTATATTTCGAAAATTGTATTCCTTTTTATAACGATATGCAGTAGATGTGGCAATTTTGACTCATTTACTAATAAATGGGTAGAATTGAGTTATGTTTTATCCTAAATGGGTCACTTTTTTTGTGCATACAATCTCCTAAATTGGTTATTCGAAAATTTAGATTATTAACATAACAATATAGCTTTTGTAATCGTTTTTAACATATCAATTATTTATAATTGCTGTAAGAAAATAGACAAGTGGTCGTCAGTCAGTCCAACCCGTACTAAAAATGACTCGCTGCCCAGCCCATTCATTTTGCCACCTCTAACACACACAAACACAAATGCAGTTAAATTCATATGAGACATGACAATATCGTAAATGACATCTCGTGGATGTTGCAAACTCACTTTCTGATGCATTTAAAGTAAACTCGAAGCTTTTCTTGCACACTTTTTTATCCTGGCACGTATCTTTGTCAGGGTATCTGGGTCAGTGATTTCTGGATTGCTCTGAAAAAACTTTGCTGCCACATGAAGGGTCCCACTTACTAAACGAAGACCATCACGCTGTAAACCAACAAGGTTGAAAGCAAAACAACTGCATCAAAAAGAGGATCCAAAAATAAAACAAACAAGTTTACAGGGATATGATTACCATAAAAGACGTCACAAGCTCACTAAAAGCAATGCATTTGGCCAATATGAATGAAAGGACTGAAAAAGATATGGAAATCGACCATCACACGCCCAAAGAAATTGAGCTTGTTGATGAAATGGACATAAAAATGACCGAAGGAGAAAGGGAAAGGTATGAATTATATTTGGAATGTTGTTCAGAGGATGCTGCTAAGTTGATGGAAATTTACTCGAGCGTTATGAGTGATGTTGTTGGTGGCCATGAAAAGGCAATGGAAGTACTGGAAAGTAACATGCTTGATATGAATTGCTTTTTGGTCAATCTTACAAGAAGCGAGTTAGAGACACTTGTGGAAATAGACAATGAGAGGATTCGGGGAATCTATCCCCCTTACAAACCTGTTTGATAATACTTTTGTAATAATCATCTATGCTCCGACAAGCATTATTTGAAGAAGTTGCAACACCGAGTGGCATGGATCAGAGTGTACATACCTGGTTTTGGGTCTATATCACTAGAGGTAAAATTCTTTGTTTCCTATGGGTTTTTATTAGAGGTGGCAATATAGGTGGGTTGGGTTGCAGGTAACCTTCTTTGTAGAATGCGATTTAGGAGGGTACGAGTCAAATACACACCTTATCGACTTTCGACCCCATTCCCTTTTTTACCTTTTAGATTCGATAATCATTTTAACAAGATTTTAGAAGCTTTCTCGTTATGTTGCAATTCAATATGTTGAGAAAAACATCTAGCTTTTATTACTTGTTGCTATAATCTTTTGAAATTAAAAAAACTTTTAGTTGTCCTTCCTCATTATGTGATAATTCTATAAGCTAGGGCAAGGGTGATATTTGCCTTAACCCCTCTTCGAATGTGTAAATTCTCGAGTCACTTTCATCGTTATGTGATAAGTCTATAAGTTAGGTTTGGAACATTTGTTACTTCCCATAGTTTTGTGCCCACATACATAATCCTACGTGCTGCTAAAGCTGGAAATCCCTTTAAAAGAAATATATTATACCACTTAGGCCTAATGTTGTAAAAGAACATTTGATGGAGCTAGACAAGTAAATGGCTTAAAAACACTTAATCACGTAGGTAGAGATGGTTTAGATGCACCTAACTAGACACATAACACCCCTGGTCATCGGCGACTTCATTTCCATCCCACCCCCACCTGTGATTTTATCTTCCTCAAAACCACCGACGACTTCATCTTCTTTCTCACCCTGTTCGGTGGCTTCCTCTTCCTAAAAAACCACTGCCGGCTTCATCTTGTTCAGTTGCATGATTGCATGTGGTGATGGACTGATGGTACGGTGGTGACTATGGTTGTGGGGTGGTGACAACAAGGTGGTGATGTTAGGGTGGTTCAATTGCAGATTTATCTTGTCACATTCTAATTCTTTGACAGGTAACCAAACATTCTTATTAACTATTAAGGAACTGAATTCACATTTTGTTTCCCTCGTGATTTCAATTCCTTGAAAGGATTCTAATTCAATTCCTTAGCGTTATTATAAACGAATATGGCGAGTGGCTATTTTACCTTCTATTCTTTTGTTATGTTTCTTTTGGGCCGTTCTTTGATTTTTTTTTTCCATGAAAATGGTTAACATACGTTTAACTAATCTGTTTCAATATAATAGGGATGTAAACGAGCCGAACCGAGTCGAGCTTTACACTAATCGAGCTCTTTTAAAAATGCAAAAGCTTGAGCTCGGGCTCGGAAAGTGTTTTACGAAGCTTGTGATGGGTTCGCTAAAGCTTGTTTATATAACTTTTTGTTTTTTATAAAATAGTTTAAATTATACAAATAAAAAAATAAAAAACAATTTGAATTTTAAAATTTTATTTGTTTTATTTTTTCTCATATTTAATGATATAAAAACAATTTAAATTTTGAACTTTTTCATATTTAATGATATAAAAATATATAATACAATTATATAAGCAATAAATAAAAAGTAAAAAATAAATATTATGAAACGAGCCCAGTATACAAGGCTCGGGCTTGAGTTCGTTCAATAAATGAGCCTTAATGTAGGCTCAAGCTCATTTAGGCTCGGCTCGTTTCAAGCTTTTAACGATCCGAGCTCGAGTAGCTCACGAGTAGCTTGGCTCATGTACATCCCTACAATATAATTAGATCGTGCACCAATTTATATATTCGATTTAGCCTTTTGTTTTAGGCTCTTGTTTATAAAACCTTGTATGAGTTATGAACTAGTGAATGATATGATGGAAAATTATCGCGTAATATTTCCTTAATCTCACTATTGCTATGTGATATACTACGTAGTTGCTATCATGTATTACATTGGTTAAAACGGGTGATTTTACAAACTCTTTCGATTATATTGATAGTCGTGAGACTCAAATTGGTCTTTGAGAATTATCCAAATTGATTAGGATGATTTAAAATTCAAATTTAGAGATAATACACATATTTTTGTGTATTACGTAACATACATATATATATATATTTAGGTGGCCAAGTTTAATAGACTGAGAGAGAGATATTTATTATTATTGGTAGAACTAATAATTTAGTTTGTTAGTTTTTCTTTGTTATTCACAGGTTTAGGTTATCTTTTGATTACCTACGTTCTTGTAACCTCCTCATATTTTCTCATATAGTGATATCATCGGTTGTGCCCATGGTTTTTTTCCTTAAAGGGTTTTCCACGTTAAATCTTGGTGTTCTCGTTTTTCTGTTATTTATTCATATTTCGTTTCTACGTTGTTCGATATATATTTATTTTACAAGAGTATGTTTCTCCGTTTGGAAGTAGGTTGATCATGTGTACCTTGAACTTTCACGACAACATTGTACTGCTCTTGAACTTTTCCCTAAAAGCAATCGACAATCTAAGAATTCCCAACTTGTATGTCCTCGAAGACGTTAATCCAACATTCGGCTAAACATTTTTGTTCTAATTCGGTTCAAGGTGTTTCTTAACCGAAACAATCAGTCGCTTACCTTTTCTTTAGCAAAAAGGTTCGGATTTGGCTCTTGTGATGGTTGCGGTGGTCAAGGTTGTATAAATTTAAAAATCGCTCGACGGTATGCAGTCGGTTGACCACCTTCAAGTGATTGATCGGTTTTCGCGACGACTATTCTGTTTCTTGTCGGGCTCCTAAATTATAAATGAATTTATTTAAAAAAATAAATCTTAGCAATATCCTAACAAAATATGTCAATAACTATAAAAAAAAAACTAAAAAATTTAACATGCTTGAAAAATAAAAATCATAGCAAATAAAACCTTAAATCCATATTATCTTCTACTCATCTCCACAATCATCCATGATTTGAACTCCATCCGACTTGTACGCATTTATTCACCTTCATATACCGCTACCTAAAATTGTTTTTTTATAGTCAAATCATTTTTGTTGACCACCATGCACCAATATTGACCGGGACCAATATTTTTGACTGATTTGATGATTTGTAGGCCGCCTGGCCGTCGATACCCGCCTAGGTTGTGATATATCGGCCACCAAGACGGATATTTACAACACTGCGATGGTGGTTGTTGCAGTTGTCGTTAAAGTTGAGGTTTAACCATGCCGCTACGCCTTATGAAACGCCACGGGGGCTTCCAAGGCTTGACTATATCACTACGTCAAGCTTCACGTCTTTTTGAACCTTGATGTTGATACATTCATTTGGTTGAACCGGTATCGCCCAAATTCAACCAATTGAGGTTGGAAAAAAGGTGTATTTGCAGGGGAATTACTGTTCAATTGGATACTAGCGAAAGTGGAAGAGTAATCCATCATTTTTTGTGTACTGAGAATGATTCGTATATATAGATACAAGGGTTTAGTTTATTAGAGTGTATCTAATTTATCACGTTTTGTTATTGTGTGTATCGGACTTTAAAATTTTCTATTATATTTATCAAACATTTAATTTGTCGCTATTGTGTGTATTAAACTTTTTATTGTATATATTAAATTTATACATTTTTTCCTTGTTATGTATCTAAAATACATATAATAGCAACAAATTAAAAGTTTGATATACACAATAGAAACTTTTAAAGTTCGATACATACAATAGCAAAACGTGACAAGTTTGATACATTTTGTTAAACTAAACCCTAGATACAACGAAGAAGAGAATCGTTCATTTATTTGATAAATTTGCATGGTGTATTTATATTTTTAATTAATTAATATTTTTTCTCGTTGGACCTTTAATTATACTTTTGTTATAAAAATTTCCCAATTTTTTACATAAAAATTTTATGCATTTTAAAAGATTAAAATTGTATTTAGGTGTTCTTGCATAACAATAGATTTATAAATTTTTTATTATTAAATGGGAATTTTCACAAATGGTAATGACTTTCGTGAAAATATGAATTTTGATAAGTTATAAATAAATATATAAGATCACGTAAAAAATTTAATGAATTAAAAAGCAAAAGGACGATGATATGTAATGACAACGTATTTTTTATAATTATTTCAATTTAAATAACATATTATATATTTACATTATAAATCACTGTACTTGAAAAACGTGTTTATTTATTAATTATTATTAGATAAAATATCCGTGTGATACACGGGTCGGTTTAAAAATAATCATTATTAAACATTAATAAAAATATATTAAATACTTATAAATTATGAAATAAATGAAAACTTAAGCCATACGAGCGGTGATAGCGTCGGCGCGAGAGTAAAGTCAGACGTGACAGAAGAAATGCCGGGTTGCCATGATAGGAAGAGACGTAATTGTATTTCTTGTATAAGTTATCGATCATTATTGTTACAATTAAGGGTAGTAATAACGTATATGAAATTATGTCTAAAAATTTGGATTCAAATTAAAGTCAAAATTGAATTTAATATTTTGAATCCAAATTTGACTTAGAAAAGTCAAAATTGGATTTCAATTTTTATTAAGATGGATGATCAAGATTATATAATTAAAATTAATTTGTTAAATGAAGGGCTAGGATTGTATAATAAATTTGTGCAAATTAGTCTTTTTATTTATATTAGAAGATGGTGAAACATATTTATATACTACTAGAATGATACTCGCGTAATATTGTGATGGTGAATAGTTTTTATCTGATAACATATCGTTTTATTTTATATTTAGTTATGGTTTTCGACAAATTGTTTCTACCTGGTATTTTACCGTTTCATTTTTTACTCTTTTTTCCATCAACACTTTCTTTTTCATTTTTAAAACAATTTTTTTAAAAAAAAATAACAAAACAACTATTTTCTTTATTTTATAGGGCAAATTGTATTAAAACACAATAAACTTTGTCTTAGTTACCATTATATACAATAAGCTTTATTTTCTTAAAAATAATACAATTAACTTTCATAATCCTCATATTATATGCAACTTGCTGTATACTATGAAAGTTATGACAAAGTTCATTATATATAATGGTAACTAAACGACGGACACATAAAAAAGCTATTTGCATACAATGAGAGGATTATGAAAGTTAATTGTATTATTTTTAAAAATTTAAAGTTGATTGTATACAATGGAAACTAAGACAAAAGGTATAGCATTTTCATGCAATTTGCCCTATTTTATGAGTGAGAAAGTATGTAGTTACCAAGAGTGTGTTTACTTGTGATGGTGTAAAGTAGGAGAGTGCATGTGTGTGTGTACGCACGCTTATGGTTGAAAAATAGATGTTATTTGAGGGGTATATTAATAATTTTTTATTGCTAAATTTTAAGGGATTAAATAAAGTAACGAAAAGAATGTTAAATATATTATAATATAGCATAGATAAATAAGTATATTACATGCATTAAAACATTTGTGAAAACCTAATGACTTAGGATAACTAAGTACATGGCATAAAATAATTTGTAAAGTTGATTGTAATGGTATAGATGTTTATTATTCACTTCAATAGTAAAGTATTAATCAGTACTCTAGGGTTCTGTCAAAATCATGGGTAATTAATAAAAGATTAAGCATGTTGAGAGATGTAATCGAGTCGAGCAAACCAGAAATAAAAATTATATGATCTCTTTGCATAATAGTAAACAAAATTGCAACTATATAAAATTAAAGGGAAAATTATCGAGAAAGGTAACCTAAATATCAAAAATTGTTAATAAAGGTAACATCCAATTTTTTTGGTCGATAAAGGATTATAAATTTCAATTTGTAACAAAATATGGTATAATGACCTCTTAGACCTAACAAAAAAAGATTATAATTTGTAACAAAAAAAGATTATAATTTGTAACAAAAAAAAGTTATAAATTTCACGCATTATATATTTTTTTGTTACAAATTAAAATTTAACTAATCGAGTCATAGTAAAATGCACTAAAAACCAACTTAACAAAATTAAAAGGGTAAATTATTAAAAAGGTAACATATATATGTTAAAATATGTCAAAAAAAAAAGGTAATGTGTATTTTTTTTGGCTAAGAATAAACTATAAATTTCAATTTGTTATAATAAGATAATTTTAATATGATAACCTTTATTTTTTTAGTATGTTATTATACTCTTCTTGATAATATGTACAATCTCCTTTTATGTAACATTCAAAATTTATAATCCTTTTCTATAATAAATTAAAATTTATAATCCTGTTTTGGTCAAAAAAATTACATGTTACCTTTATTAACAAATTTTGATATATATATTTCCTTTCTCAGCTAGTTCCCCAAACTAAAACAAAATATTTGATGGGAAAAAGTTTAAACAAAATCGTTTTTTCGTGTGAGAAGTATTTCTAACATCATTAATGACTCATTAATAAGGATATTTTAGTCATTTAAATTTTTATCCAACCATGAATTGCGTCCGAATAAATAAATCATTATTGGATTAGCTTAAATTTTCCAAAATACTAATGAACCCATTAATGAGCTATTAAAATTCTTATTTTTTTAATCAATGGTCGAGATTGGTTTTCATACGAAAAAAATTTCTTGTTCGAACCGTCTACATATTTGATGTTCATTCTTCACAATCTTTATCGAATGTGAAGTAGGATTTCTATCCGACAACACCATCTTCAAAATCTATAAATAAGTCATCCGACAACTAATGTAGTTTAAAGTTGTAAATTAAGTATAATAACTACTAACTAAATATTATCGAAGAATGTTCGATATAGTCCATAATTAATTCATAGTTCTAAGAGACTAATTTTAACCTATCGATCAATGTTATCAATTGTCCGAATTAAATTTTAAAAATTTTGGACCGAGTGACATTTTCGTAATTCACATGTGATGCTTTTACAAATCACATGTGATTGTATACCGAATCACCTGTGATTGAATATTATAATTTCAGAACTATGTTTTTTAAATGGACTTTATTAAACATAACTCATTAACAGATTGTTAGTAGCTTAGCAATACCAAAGTTTTGTAAACTAAAGGTGTTTTTCATGAAATATGTCACGGATTCAAGCCCCGTTGTGAACAAAAAGGTATAAATTTAAGAGTAGATTAGTATGTGCGTGTGTTTGCCATTAAAAAAACTACTTACTAATTATTGAAGTACTGCACATCTACAACTTAAACACACTTTGTAAAGGAGGCCTTTATGTTCTGCAAAACACATAGTTATCATAATTCATAAGTCAAACATTTGGCATTTCACACCTGGAAAAAAAAAGTAGAAAGAAAAAAAGAAGTAAACCATGTTTTAAATTCTGATTGCAGAATTCATGAACATACACTATGCAACACTAGATATCTATCATACATCCAATTACAGACACTCCTTAAGAACCAAGATTATTACATTAGTTAAATGTTAGCAACACATACATAGAGCTCACAGGTCTACTTGTGCACCCTATTTGGGAAATTCTTAGCTAGAACAAGTCAAACTAGATCAAGTTGACCGCTTTCAATTAGCGGTTTAATTGACTTGTAACGCAGTGCATATATGTCCCCTGCATACATGTCCAGTGGGTTATCTTCTCCACTGCTCATATGAAAGATGGTCAAGGATCAGAAAATAGTTGACTACTCAATTTCTTATAACATCAAAAAAGCAAAAATAATAATATTACAAAAAAAGATTTAAAGATTACTTGCCTGTCATCAACTGGGAGAGCACTTAAAAATTTCCTGGTTCTGCAGATCACGAAAGCATCCAACTTTGGTTCTGGGACTAAAATTCACGCCGAGGAGGATAAGAAAAACATATCATCCATTTTTGTAAACAAACTCGGGTTAAGTTGACTGACAGAACAAAGTTTTCTTTGAGTTTTAAATATTTTTGTTAACAATTAATTCATTAATATATTATGACTACATAAGCTGGTATTACAATAGTAATCTAAATAATATTTTCTTATATTAAGATGTATGTATTCAAAACACTCGTTGGGTGACAAGTTTGACCCATTCGAATCTTTGGCACACAAATACTATTTCTTTCTTCGATTTATTTCTAATTTTTTGTTAAGAAATAATTAGTTAACTATGATTGTGAAAACAACCGTATTACAATAATAAACTGAATCTAGAAGTAAAACAAGATCAGGATATCGTGTGTATTTTTAAAAAGGACTTTGGACGATTTTAACCTTTTTTTTTTACCTGTTCGACCCATTCGACCTGTTCACCTTTTAGCTATTATTTTATTTTATTTGACTTGAAATAAAAAACAACCCAAATCGAACTATACACAAGACAATGGTTGAAACTGCTCGGTAAAGAAAAGATAAAAAAAGGAGATAAAGGAAATAATACCCATGTCATCCTCTTCGCTTATAACAGATTGCTTCAAATGAGACTTGTAACGATCGGGTAATTTAGATAAAACTGATTGCTCAAGATGTTGTTTCATATCTTCAATGGACCTGAAATAATACCCTTTTTTCATTTGAGTAATACTTCATTGTGTAAATGCAAATAAAAAAGGGAGATTAGAAATCGTCTCTTACCGTTTGGCAAATTTCTGCTCTTGTCTAGACAACCTACTCCATAGATCAGCAGTTTTTTGTATGTGAAACATGAATTTCTCAATCTGTAATTTAGATCGAATCAACATGAACACATATTATTAAGGAATAAACTAGAATTTAGATGAATAATTTAGATATTTAAATGCTGAAAACTGATTTTGTACACAAAGTTGGCTATTTGGCTTTGTGTGAAAATTGTAACTTCATTCATCAAAACTGAAAAGTTTGGGTTAAAAACAGAAAACTGAAAAAGTAACCTTCATTTATCATTTTTATTCATTTATCAAGTTATATCCTGGTAATAAATTAATAACAGTTAATATTATTGATTGTTTTATTGAATTTTTAATCCGATTACAATTCGGGAAAGATAATAATTCTAACAGAGATCGAGCAATCAAATGAAGGCATGAACAGCAATAGGAGATATAATGAAAATTAACTACTCTCATGTTTGATGGTTCATGTTCTGTAAATCTTAATGCAATTGGTTTGATTGTCTTAAGGTTTACTAGACTCTAGTTAGTTCGACGGTGTGAATTACATAAATTATAATTTAATTTATACATGTTACAATTTAGTTCATATGTATTTGTATAGTTTACACTACCTTCTGAAGACGAGTCCTTAGATATGATCTCAACAAAAACAAAGTCCTGTCTATATCCATCTGATATAGGGAAACAGTAAGCGGATCTTCACCATTATTCACAAGCTCCTCTACAGTTTCTTCCTGGCCAGCATAGATAAAGAGGACACCAAAAAAATATAAGAAGAAAAAGAAAAAGGGCATATAGTAAAATAGCAACATATTTTAGCTCTTGATCAGTTTTGGTGATCGTACTATGTGTTGATGTGTTAACTTGATAATGCATGTCGACATGTAATGCACAACAGTTAATTTTGTGCTTAAATTATCAAATTAAAAATGGGACATAAAGTATTAGAATTAACAAAACAACAGACCATTGAAATAAAAAAAGTACATTTCTATTTTATGACATTTGTCTTGATGGGTGTCTGGATTAGCTTATTTTCCGAGTTGTGAGCTTATTTTGAGCTTATTACCTGGATTGTGAGGTTATCTGGAGTTTTAAGAAAATTATAAACTCATAAGCTGGAGAAAATGGATTTATAAGCTTTTCAAAAATCCAAAATAAGCTTGTAAGCCGGAATATAAGTTAATTCAAACACCGCCTATGAAGCATTATAATTGTTCCAAGTTACCAACATTTGGTATGAGTTATTTTGGAATGGTATTAGTAAATCAATTTATAGATTTCAGAACTGAATTAAGACAGCATTAAGAATTGTCTTGTGAATTAGAGTGAAAATTTCATAAAACAGGGTTCTGTAACTGTAACTAGTTATAACAAATCCTACTTTCTAGGCCACTCATACACTTGCTAACCCTAGACATCATCAATTTTTAACATTGAAGAACATGAATTATGAATGAAACACGTCTTCGCAGATTAGGGCTGACCATAAAACCCAAACCTGTGACTAATAATCGATACTAGCACCAACAAAAAGCACAAGCGGATATGTATTACCATCAATTGAATCTGCTCTCTAGATCTCTGAACTAAAGAAGACTGAAACTGAAGAATCTCTGGGGCGGCCTTCTCATTGCGCCATGAACGCTTAAGGAGATCTGCATCTGTAGTGGAAATCAAGGTCTCGTAGTCATCGGTGGTCGAGAATCCGGGTGTGCCCTCGCCTGAACCCGACTCCATGCGATCTCAAAAACAAGACAGATTTCTATAAAACCAGACGTGGAAACTTCAAATGAACAAATGTAGGTGAACAGATTGGTGAAAGTTTTCACCAGTTTTCTATTTTAAAATTTCTAGAAATTGGATAGAGTTTTCATTGTCTAAAAAACAGTTACAACTTTAAAAACACATTCAGAAGCAGTTCTATTTTCCTTTTGAGTATTAGGGAACATGTTTACCTGCAGTTATTGTCTATCAGTTTTCTTTTTCATATCAGTTAAAAAAAATGAAGTAATGAACACCTCTATTTTTACTAAATTGATATATCATACAACAAACACATTTAAACATGACGCGTACTCAATAATGTGTTGAAATTTGTAGGATGTGTTATTGCTATAGACACAGTAATGGATGGCGAAGGACAAGGGTAGGAACTACAGTTCAATGAACGAATGTTAATCATTGCTATGAAGATCATAAGTAATGGATAAAGCTTTGTGAGGATAAACTCGAGCGGCTCATAACCATTTACTTTTAAGCTAGATTCTTTACTTTGACCCATTAGAAAGAAAGGATAAACAGAATGAATTTCACATGTATAATGTTCCCAATACCCTGATCACTATAACTTCTATTTCCCTGAGTTGTAGTAGGAAACTATGAGGCCCCTTTACATATACAAACAGAGAATATGACCACAAAAACCTGATTAAAAAAACACATTGCTTCAAAAACTTACCCAATGCTGTCAAAACTTCCATACACTTAAATAACAAGCTATAATTTTTATTAAACCTCAATTTAATGCTTCATTAAACATACATCAACTATGCTTCTTTATACAAACATCAACTGCTAATCATGAAGAAAATGCTTTGACTTTACAAAAGTCAAAGATGTCAAAATTTGGTGCTATGAAATTCTTTTGCAATCTCGGTACTACTTCAATCACTTATCAACCTATTAACCATGGTATACTACTAAAAGTTCAAATATAAGTACGGATTATGCCTATCTTCAAATTGTATATGTAATTATAGTCCTCAAATCCCGTAGGTGATGAGTCTAGAAAGAGGAAGAAACAACAATGTATGAGAAATCGATTAGGGCAGAAGAAATTGGGCAGCAAGAGTAACTAGATTGTGAAATAACACAAAGATTAGGGCAAGGAGAAGAACCTACCTTCAAAATGTGAGTCGACGGCGAGGGGTTAGTCGAGACTCGAGACGGCACCCTGTGTTCTCGAGCTTCAACATTTTTTTTTACTTTTCTAATTATATATGTAGAGAGAGAGAGAGAGTCCCTTTTTCTGTATATAAACAATAAATATATTATATGAAAAATTGGTAAAAAAATAGGTCTTCTACTCTTCTAGACCCCTCAAAGTAGGAGCAAGTACGGGTATCAAAAATGCCGAATTGAACTGGTATCAGTATTGGTATAGGGTTAGACTTTTCGGTTAGGTAATTGAAATATTGTTAAATTGGTACTCGGAACTCGGTATTTGAAGTAGTATTGAAACGACTAGGAAAATAGGTACCCGGTACTTGTACTGTATATGAATACTAGTAGGGTATTCGGTACCTCCATTAGACCAAATTTGATATTCGGTAAAATCGATACAAGTATCGGTCCCATAGTTCAAAGTTAGCATTTGTAGCATAGATCACTCAAGTTTGATTTCCGGTTCATCCCATAGTTCTAAAAAGCTCACATTGTTTCGTCATGGCTCCGCCAAGGCTTGACCATGTCATCACGACATGGTCCAAGACTTGAGTGTAAGGCTTGACGTATGCTAAGACCCAGTTTGGCATTCCTTTACCCGTTATAAACCATGTTTTTAGGCGTGTTAAAAACCTATAATTTTATGTTTTCCCATTTTTGTTTGTATAATTTTATATACATAATTCTAATTTATATGTCATGATCTCGTCATGACTTTCAAAACTTGAAACTTGACTATACCATTACGTCTCATGTTATTCAAAACCTAGCACATATTTGAGTGACTTCTCCTTTATTGGGGTTTCTTTCGTTTTTTTAAATTTTTTGTCTGAATTGAATAGTTTTTTTTTTCTGTTTTGTTTTTTGTTTCTCATTACAGGTTTTTTTTTCTAAATTTTTAAAAATTTTGGTCTTAGTTAATATAATGTTACCTTTTGGTATTACTCTCTTTAATTTTCGTTTCATTTATTTTATTTTTTATTTTTTATTTTTTATGTGTAATATCCAAAATTAATATATATTTTGTTATCTAAATTGTGAGATTTCTCGAATTATATTAAAGAAAAATGAGCAGTTTTGTTGTCCTTAGAAAGATAAAATTTTCCACACTTAAATGTAGAGAAAACGACGCTACTTTTTCAGATTGAGAGTCTTGATAGACACCGAGGAAAACTATGAGAATTAATTTTGATAGATGATTAAAATAAATGTTAATAATTTTGACTTTTAATAATGAGCTCATTAATAACTAATAATTGGCTTATTAATAACAGATTAATAAGAGGTATTTTCGGTAAATCAAGTCTCGTATATTAATGACGATCTATCTGGACGTAATTCACGATTGGGAAAAATATATAAATAACCAATATACCCCATTAATGATGTTACAAATAGTTCTCACGGTTCTCGTACGAAAAACGGTTATCATGGTGCGCAACTTTACATGTAGCAATAAAAACCATGAGCACATCCATTATATATACTACTATATAAATCATTTAACATTTTCTTTACTTAATTTTAAAAGTTTTTAAAATTCAATCAAGATAAAATTTCATTCTATCTAAATTAATCTTATCCACTCAATTTTTAACAATTTCACCCTCTCTTCTAATTTATTTTAACTTTATACTCTCACACAATTATCTACCTATATCAACACAATTTCCATAATCTTATTAATTTCTCTCCTTATTACATAAATGTAAATATTTTTTTTTACTTTTTGTCTTTTAAAACTTATTTTTAAAATTAATGATATAGTTGATACAAATAAAAGAAAAATTATAAAACACGGACATGTTGCTGAAGAAAACTTTTTTGTGACATTAAATCGCGCGAATAACATATCATTACATTCTTGAAAGCGACATGTGGCAAAACAAAAATCATTCGCCGTCACAGCATTGCGTGGATACGATACTAATTATACTATAAACCATTTCCCTTTCTCTCTCCTCAAAAATCTTTAAAACTTTTAAAATTAAGTAATACATCTATCTATTCCTTTTATACAAGGGATTACATCACAACATATTAAAGGCGTAGCTATGGAAACAAATTAAATAGCTATGAAAACCATCTCTCACAAATTAATAAAAATTGAGTAGCTATGGAAACAAATTAAGTAGTTATGGAAATATATTAAATAGCTATAGCAACCATTTCTATATATATATATATAGTTGCTTGACAAATTATAAAACGTTGACAAATTGAGTAATTCACAAATTATATAAACTATTTTTATATATGTAGGATTAAAATACAATCACCGTAATTAAGTTCATTGACAAATCACTTATCACTTTCTTCTATATATACGGTTGCTTATAAATAAACCATTTACCTTCTATTTTCCAAATGAACTCTCAAATCATTGTTGCCAATGTTCCACCCATCGATTAGAATCATCTGTTTGTTGTAGCAACCGAAGTTCTCCTACAGGTAAACCATCATCCATAATGTATTACATGGTTTTATATCGTTGCGAAGCAATTATGCTATTCTATGAAATTGAGAACAACTAAATTGTCTTTCATGTGATTTTATATAACACTAATAGAACATGAAAATTGTTAATGACCTTGTCCTAATGGCCATCGTTCACGACTCAGAAAATGATGACCAGTCCTAATGTCCCACAAGGTAAATGAATTACTAAACTTTAACATTGATGATTGTGTGTATTTTTTTTGTTGCTATGATCACTAATAGAAAATCAATTACATCATATGCATTCCATTAGCTTCAATATATCACCCAAATTGTCTTTAAATATATAGCATTTTTCATTTTGTGTTTCTTCAAAAATCATTTTTTTTTTAAAAAGATAGATTCAAAATATCAACTAATAATTTATATTGACTTTGTACACATTACAAAAGCGAAAAAGAGAAGAAAACTTGTCTAATTGAAACTAGAATGATGTACTTAACATCGACACCTGTGATGATTAAGCATTAGCAATGGACAATGTCAAAAGAAAGAAAAAAAATTAGATTTCGGTTTTCGGCAGTAATAAAATTTACCAACTTATCAATGAATTGGATGAGGATTAAAAATTTTGAAGTTAATTTCTTTTCTTTCTCCTTAGTGAGAATTAATTTGGTTTTATAGTCTTTTTAACAATGCTTCAATTTTTAAATTAAATAAAAACCATTTGTGATTTTAATTTTGTACTCATGATTAAAATTTGTTCCTTTTTTGTTCGTTGTTTCAAAAACTGATCACTAAGATCCTTGTTTTTTCTAAAATTGAATTTTTTTCAAAAACTGAATTTTTTTTCTAAAACTCACGAGTGTTACAAGATTACCATGAAGTACAAAATTATATATAAACGATAACATTAAAATCACAAATGGTTTTTTATTAATTCAATAATAGAAGCATTGTCAAAAAGATATCAAAGCCAAACTAAGGTGTTGTTTGTTTTCGAATACATAAATGTGTTATGTCTTATTTCATGTCTTCAGGAGAAGATGTAGTTTAGAAGGTCTTAAGATTTAGAAGGTCTGCGAAAAAAAAGCTATAGATTTTAGCTTCTCAAAATAAGCAAAAATAAGACAGAATAAGGTCTTATGTTTGCGAAAAAACAAACAACCTTATTAAAAACGTCTGCGGGCGCGCAGACGTTTCTATGAAAAAACAAACAAGTTTATCAGAAACGTCTGCGCACCCGCAGACGTTTCTTTAAAATAAGACCTTATTTAAAAAAACAAACAAAGCCTAATTCTCACGAAGGAGAAAAAAAAGAAATTATTTTAAATTATTTCAATCCTCATCTAACTCAAATGAGTCGGTAAACTTTATTACGGCTAAAAAGTGAAATCTGATTTCTTTTCTTTCTTTTGACATTGTCCATTGCTAATGTGTAAAACCCGAAATTTTATAAAATTATAAAATTTATGGAAATGCGAGTTTTGTAAGAATTAGTAAATTATGTGGTTATGACGTTATTTATATATATATATATATATATATATATATTCATGTTGTGCAATTAGGTGTTATATATATATTGGTAACAAATGTAAGGATGAAGAAAGATGGAGGACCTATGATGTAAATAAGTATATAAATATGTAATTGACTCATTAAGTGAGTCAAAGTAGAAGAAAAATATGGAAGAAAGGGAGCCATCGTGAGAGAGTCTAGAGAGAGAGACTAGAGAGAGAAACAAAGAAATCAAGAAGAAATCAAAGGGAAATTAGTGGTTTTGGTGATCAAACTCAAGATTTGGTGATATCTCTTCTTCTTCAACCTTGGTGTGATTTTGGAGCAAAAGAGTGAAGAAACCAAGTTGGGTTTTGTAAATCAAATAAGTCAAATCTTTGATTTGTGTTTGGTTTGAGTAATACATGAAGTATTTGGTGATTCTTGGTTTGATTTTGGGTTTAATGTGTTTAATGAATCAAAAGTTGGGTTATTGCCAAAATTAGTGTAACGTCCCAAAAACCAAATTTAAAATATTAAGATCAAACACCTATAAGTGTTCGCATCTCAAGGTTTAACATAAAAGCGGAAGCAATACTTGATTGAAAAACTGATGTATCAATAGATACGCACAGAAATACTAACATAAGTTCGGTACCAAAATCTTGATATTTACAAATCAGGCGTTAATTTCAAAGAGTTTATCAAACGCTAGTCAAACCGAAGCTTTGCCTTGTCTTTGTTAAAACCTGCAAAACATTTTAAAAATAGTATCTGATAAGCTACGAGAGCTTAGTGAGTAAACCGGACTAAACATCATATAAACCCATGTATAAAATCATATGAAGATAATACACGTATGTCTGGCAAACAATGCTAGCCTCTGTTTCTAGACCCAAGGCAGCAACATGGGTCACAGTACTGTACCATAGTTGAGCCTTACTGAACTTAGCAGTAAGCACCCCACCTCTGAGACTTACTGCACAAAGCAGCAAGCTTATACACACATATGAATAACATGACATGTTAATAATCTGATATAATAGCATACATGCTGCACATATGAAGTGAAGTCTAGAAGACTCACCTTATAGTCGGTAATGTTATATAACAGTCCACAATCGATAGTAATCCAGTGAACACGCCAATGTAAAGTCTCTACATGAAATAATACCAAATAAATATATTAATCATAAATTCTGCTGAACTTAATAACTGAACAAAACACTAGTCACGCCCGTGCCTTACCAGGCACGCCCGTGCCTTCTACCCAAGTACCCCCGTGCCTATAGCTAAGTACTCCCGTGGTCTCAAGGCACAATCTGGGCCTTTCTAGAACAGGGCACACCCGTACCCTTTTGGGTCACGCCCGTGCCTTGCAGGTACGCCCTGAGGCACAGTTGGATCATGAGGGGCACGCCCGTGCCCTTCAACTGGCAGCAGCAGTTCACCGACTGAACATGCTGCCTCCGGCCAAAACACTTCCAAAACTCAGTTTTAATACATTCTAATGCTACTGGGATGTTTTCCTACATCCCAAACTACTTCTAAACAAGTAATAATCACAATAACATACTTAAATCTTTGGTTCACCATAGAATCAACTAAAACCCACTTAACTTGATAACTAGAATCATAAACCATACCTTTCTGCTTGCAAGGTAGTTAGGAGGGTTCTATAAGACTTGAAATCTGCTGCTCTTGATCAAAACATGGAGAGAAACATGCTGCTCAAAGATGTACGTGAGTGTCAAATGGGGAAATGAAAGTCTTTGACTAAATTTAGTCAAATATGACTATATATAATACAACTTTGGGCTAATTACATAACTAGTCCCCCAACCTTTCCAAGTTCTGTTTTGACGGTTTTAACCCCTCTAGTTAAAACCCACATCTTATCACGTATATCTATTTATAACTCGTATATTACTTTATACACTTTCTCATTTTAACTTATAAATAAAATTCTGGGTGTTACAACTCTTCCCCACTTGAAATGATTCCGTCCCCGAAATCAACTGCCGAAGAGTTCTGGATAATTACTCATCATAATCTGCTCAGGCTTCTATATGTAATCTGATCCTTTTATATGCTTTTTCCGGTCCTTGACCCATTTGCTCTATTTATTACAGTATTCAACTGCTAAATACCTTCCAAGATATAACACACGAAAGGTGTTGTGAATATATGTTAATTCTTTTGATAACTCTAATCTATAAACAGCCTTTCCTCACATATACAATAATTCTGAATTACTGACTAAATTTCGTGCTTAGTTTTCTTTCCTTTCTAAATCTGATCACATCTTTCCACAGTGCTACTGCCAATGATACATACTCCCCACTAAAACTGATGTGGTAATCTCTGCTTATCTGTATAACCCTTCTGTTTATTCTGAGCGTCAAACAATCTATTACATATCTTCTGAATCTGTTCTGTCTTTCGCTGTATCATCTCTGTACTACCCCACACTTTCTGACCCACTTCACTGAATACTCTGGAGTTTGGCAGTAATACCATACAATTTCATACGTTGGCATCCCGGTGTTGAACTTGAATTTGTTGTAATACGAAACTCTGTCAAGCAAATATGTACCCCAGTTTTCTTCTGAATTAATAACACAATCATAAAACATGCTTTCCATCATCTGTATATTTCTTTCATTCTGACTGTACTGAGATGAAGCTTAATCCTTAACTTTATATAAAATCTATTCTGAATTCTAGAAGTGGATCTGGTATCATTGTCTGAATCCATAAACACTGTTATGCTATAACATAACACAATCTGTATCACATACACATTTGTTAACTGTTCTAATTAATAAGTTTCTCTAGTGGAAACAAGTTATACACCTTTGATGATATTTCTCCACTTGTCTAACCATATCTAGTTTCACCTCCAGCTATCATTAATCTATCCTTTAGTTATTCATACCATTAATAACTTCTGGCTACACCACCATTATAAACTTATGAACTCCATATAGATGTGTCTTATACACATCCCCTACGATCATATTCAATTAATTTTTCATGACTGCTTTTAAACGGATTAACTACTTATCCCCTTTTATTCATTCTTTAAGATACTTTTCACCTTTGATCACTTTTCACTGAACTGTTCTTATCACCTCTGAGTAAGTGTGTCGTAACTGTCATTTAGATACTTAATTCATACAAGTATTATTTCTGATTTCCTGTTCAAACTGTCGGCTATATCATTAGCCTTACCCTGAATAACATAATATTCTACTCACAATCCTTCACTGATTCTGACCAGTGTTTCTGTCGCCTTTAAAGGTCTTTCTCATTCAACAATTATTTCTAACTTTTATAATTTCATGTAAACAACACTTCACATATAAACACATAATCCCATCATATCATACTAAATGCTATCGTAGCGTACTAGCGGTAGCCTTACACCACCTATGAATGTTATTGCGGCGCACCAACAATAGTCTTACATCCACATGTTTACCCACTATCGAGGTATAGTCCTCACATATCACATAGATAACATGCCACATATACTACTATCAGGTGCGAGTCTGTATATTCATTCTCATACGATTAAACTATCTAGAAGTGCAAATAATAATTCTGCCCCTCTTCATCCATCCAAACCACTGTACCAGTCATCACACAATGCTATCATCTCTTCAATCAATTCAGGTAGTGCAAACTGTTGTTTCACCTAATTTATGCAATTAATCCCATACAACTGTTGATTACTGTCGGGTTCTTTGGCGGCTCCCAATTCATCATCTTCTCTACTTCTCAGAATTCATCTCGATCCCATTCCTACTAATAAATTGTCTAAAGAATTTCATCCCTTACATCTTAAATTCACATTGAAAACTTAACATATAACTATTTTCTGCTCTGTGTCACTAAAAATTTTCAAACATGATTCTCATGATCTGATAAACTTCTGAAATAAATACATATATCGTTGAAGAACACAATTACTGACTTACTTGACATTGACTTATACACCCTATTCATTTAATACATAATCATTGCTGGTGCGTTAGCAAGGCTAGCAGGTATCATAACTACTTCAGAACATCTATACGTTTCTATATACAATTTAAGGAATACCATCCCTTCTGATCTCAGGCTGAAGAAAATCCGACATGGAGTCAGCTTTGACAACCACTTTACCCCGTTATAACTGATCAAGTAATTCTCATATTCTGAACACCGGACATATATTCATGATCACTTTATTGAGCCCACAATAATTATTACACATAACATAAGTACACATCATGAAATGCTACTGGGTCTTATAAACCCCCACATGTAATAATTCTTGAAATCATTTCAATAATTCCTGTATCTCTGAAGGAGCAAGTCTGTACGTAGTTCTCGTAATCAGTGAAGCTTTCAACACCACACAAATTCTAAACATACTCTGTCTGTCTTGCAGTAACCTTGGCTATTTCTTGAATTACCTAACAAGATACTCACATACTACTTTCATATCTTTCTAGCTCATCTGGTCTTCTATAAGTTAATATTTATAACATAGGTTGGGAAAATAATGTATCCATACTGAAGACACTCCCCAACTTTTGAAACTGAACACCCATACCACCTTCCTGTTTTGACTTAACACATATGATTAGTTCTTCCCCACTAGGGATATGCACTCGTATCACTTATGTTCACATAATATCATAACCTGGTTATAAATTAACTAGTCCATTCCAATTACTATTTGGAACTCACTCATATACATAAGTACAGAATATTCATTACCCATACTTCAACCAATAACACAAAATCTTCTTTGATTCTGCCTCCTTTAACATTTATTATCTAAGAAAAGTACATACCGGTTCTACATAATCTACATACATAATAAAAGAAACCTTACTTCGTTTCCACTTATTTATTTAATATCTCTACTGACAAATTCCAGCTAATTAGGACATTCTGAGGACTCATGCCCATACTGAGCACAGTCATAGCAAAACTTTCCCAAGGATAAACAATCCTTATAATTATGTCCTACTTCTCCACAAGTATAACAACCTTTAGCTTTATACTTACACTGGCCCGTATGGTTCTTACCACAAGTCTCGCATCCTGTTCTTCTATGGGATCCCCCGGCTTTTATCTCCATTTTATCTTCTTTTATCTCGTTAATCATTTCATCCTTCAATATATGAAATTCTTCTCGGACTACACTTCGTATCTCATTCTTCATTTCAGTCATAATGAACGGCATAATTGTCTTAATACACTTTTCAAACTCATCCGCGACAACACCCCTAAGGTGTTTGGTAGGTATGACTCCACGCCTTTCCCCATAAAGGGAAATATAGTCTTCCACTTCTCCTATAGTAACCATGTCAGGGTTTCCTTCATTTCTTACTTCATTTTCTGTTCTAGAATTCGCATTAGGATCCATTACACTGTAACAAAACAATTATTGGTTAGTCATAATATCAATCACATCTCGCACCATTATACTTGCCTTTATTTCACAAATACTGCACTCATTTACCGTCTTTGAATAATATCGTAGATCATACCAATACATACCTCTTTCCACTTTGTTTTAACTTATTTTCCTTAGTTCTCATAATAACTTTATGTACATGACATTTGTAAATTTGCTTTATTACCACTCCTTTTACAATTAATCTTGATACTGACTCTTATCTGATTATTTCTTTGTTCTTTTATCTGTTCCACAACTTATACAACAATATATGGCATAAAATCTGCTTCACCACTTTACTAAGTTTTCTGCACTGAATTCTTCAGATGTAGGTTCTGATATTAACAATTATATCTGGGGCTAAAACACCCTATCATGCTATATTCTTATAAGAATACGTTCACTTGTAATACTGATATTTATCCTTTCATGTCTGTGACTAAAATCACTCTTAGGATTATACACTACTCTTGAACCTCTCGTATATATCATTCTGGTAGTATAGATAAAGCACTAAAGCAAAAGGTGGCTTTATCACACTATCCTGTATAACAAACAGTTACTTATATATCCACATATCAGTACACCTATCATCAGATCCAAAGTATTTCTATACATAATAAGGCATTCTACATATACTCTAAGGTGTACTACCTTTACAAGTACCCCTCACCCGATTCACAAGATTCCTCGTGATTCCATTAAGTTCTAACATGTATCATTTGTTTGTAATAATATGGGCCCTTATATTACTCTAAACACATTACACACATTTGATCTTAACTTTAACACAAAAATTCCCAATTCACAGGCTTAGGCCAAAGTTTATACATCATGTTCTCATATATTCATATAACACTAAATTCATCTTGAATGCACATATAAAAGCAAACCTTAACAGTTGTATACACATATAACATATCTGTCTTAAGCATATCCTGTACTCGCATACAATACTCACATAATACACAATCAATATAATTGCTAGTATACTCACCAAGCTGCAAGCCTCCAGTTTGACAATTTTCAAAATCCGCATAACCATGGTTTAAGTCCAGAATGTGTCTTGTACACATCCAGATCCCTCAAACCGTGACTCTGATACCAAGTTGTAACGTCCCAAAAACCAAATTTAAAATATTAAGATCAAACACCTATAAGTGTTCGCATCTCAAGGTTTAACATAAAAGCGGAACCAATACTTGATTGAAAAACTGATGTATCAATAGATACGCACAGAAATACTAACATAAGTTCGATACCAAAAACTTGATATTTACAAACCAGGCGTTAATTTCAAAGAGTTTATCAAACGCTAGTCAAACCGAAGCTTTGCCCTTGTCTTTATTAAAACCTTCAAAACATTTTAAAAATAGTATCTGATAAGCTACGAGAGCTTAGTGAGTAACCGGACTAAACATCATATAAACCCACGTATAAAATCATATGAAGATAATACACGTATGTCTGGCAAACAATGCTAGCCTCTGCTTCTAGACCCAGGGTAGCAACATGGGTCACAATACTGTACCATAGTTGAGCCTTACTGAACTTAGCAGTAAGCACCCCACCTCTGAGACTTACTGCACAAAGCAGCAAGCTTATACACACATATGAATAACATGACATGTTAATAATCTGATATAATAGCATACATGCTGCACATATGAAGTGAAGTCTAGAAGACTCACCTTATAGTCGGTAATGTTATATAACAGTCCACAATCGATAGTAATCTAGTGAACACGCCAATGCAAAGTCTCTGCATGAAATAATACCAAATAAATATATTAATCATAAATTCTGCCGAACTTAATAACTGAACAAAACACTAGGCACGCCCGTGCCTATAGTTAAGTACTCCCGTGGTCTCAAGGCACAATCTGGGCTTTTCTAGAACAGGGCACGCCCGTACCCTTTTAGGTCACGCCCGTGCCTTGCAGGTACGCCCTGAGGCACGGTTGGATCATGAGGGGCACGCCCGTGCCCTTCAACTGGCAGCAGCAGTTCACCGACTGAACATGCTGCCTCCGGCCAAAACACTTCCAAAACTCAGTTTTAATACATTCTAATGCTACTGGGATGTTTTCCTACATCCCAAACTACTTCTAAACAAGTAATAATCATAATAACATACTTAAATCTTTGATTCATCATAGAATCAACTAAAACCCACTTAACTTGATAACTAGAATCATAAACCATACCTTTCTGCTTGCAAGGTAGTTAGGAGGGTTCTATAAGACTTGAAATCTGCTGCTCTTGATCAAAACATGGAGAGAAACATGCTGCTCAAAGATGTACGTGAGTGTCAAATGGGGAAATGAAAGTCTTTGACTAAATTTAGTCAAATATGCCTATATATAATACAACTTTGGGCTAATTACATAACTAGTCCCCCAACCTTTCCAAGTTTTGTTTTGACGGTTTTAACCCCTCTAGTTAAAAACCACATCTTATCACGTATATCCATTTATAACTCGTATATTACTTTATACACTTTCTCATTTTAACTTATAAATAAAATTCTGGGTGTTACAATTAGGGTTTGAAATGAGTCAACGTGTCTAAAGTGTGGAAAAATTGAGTGGGATGGTGATTTTATATGTGATATTGATGATTGATACTAAAAGATTGGTTGATTGTAGTGATTGTTGATTATTTATGTTGAAAATTGGTTTAATGGGTCAAAAATGGTAAAATTACGGTGTGTAGAGTTTTGATGATCAAAATTATGTTTGATGTTGTTAAATGTATTGAAGTGTTCTTGAAGTGTTTATGTTGATACAAGTAAGGTTTGTTGGAAGAAATAAGTGTTGATGGAGTTTTGGTATAAAAAGTTGGGGCTGCAGCAAGAAGATCAGGCCCAGAATCACTATTCACGCAGCGTCGCGGCGCGACCAAGAAGGGTCGCGGCGCGAGGGTATTGTTTGGCCAAGGTCACTTTTTCTAGAGATTTTCTCCCGGCGCAAGGCACCCAGTCTCGCGGCGCGAGACCCCCTGGAAGGTCCAAAAACTTGTTTTTGACCCCATTTGACCTTGTAATTGAGTGGGGTTTGTTTCTTATGGTTTTTGGGAGTCCAAAGGGAGTCCGAAAGACCCGAAATGAGCGTTTAAGTCATGTATTGAGTCCACTCTCGTGTGTAACATCTATGTGTGGTTAACTTAACTAAGTTAACCTTGTGTTTTGGTGATCATAGGTTTATGATCAAGTATTAAGCCTTGGTTTGGATGGGGTTGTGATCCTCATCACACCCTCAGGTGAGTACACCCTGCGGATACCCAACTGTTTGATAAGATTACAAGTCATCATGTTGTGTTTTGATTGTTTGGCAATTGTTTGATGAATCTTGATGATTCAAAGGATGTGGATTATGAAACTGTTTTATAAATGCGGGTTATATGATTTGAAACTGTTTATGAGTTTTGAACTTACAGAATAAGTAAACCATGTATTGTTATATACTATGGTTTTTGTGAAGTATAAATGCTTTATGAAACCTTTGGGGTTTAAGAATGTGGAATTGTGAATTCAAGTTGAGAGGTGTTTTAAATGGTGGTTTTCTAAATAAGACCATTGCTCCATATTGGAGATGGTCTATGCTTACATTGTGATTAAACTAATGGTTTTGAAACATGATACTCCATGTTGGAGTGGACTTTGATTTTGAAACAAAAGACATGGTTTTGACTTAATGAAACTCATGTTTTCACTAAAGATGTTTTAGGCATTGAGATGCCAAATATGGTTTTGATTGTTGAGCATTTATGCTCAAGTGATTTAAATTGTGAAACTTGCTCGTTTTATTGATGAACTGATATGCTTGGATTAATTGGCCTTTATGGCAAGATAATTTGTGGCCTTTATGGCAACTGGTTTATGACCCTTCGGGGTAAATGGTTTTATGACCCTCCGGGGTAAGAGATTTTATGACCCTTCGGGGTAAGTGATTATATGACCATTCGGGGTATGTGATTATGTGACCCTTTGGGGTATATGTGCTTCGGTCCGGACCACTGTGTGATATAACTCTGTACCATAGGGTTCCTAGTCATTGAGACGTACACAGAGGTTCATGTGGCTTCGGCAATTGGGGGAACCACGAGGTACGCGTGGCTGAGGGATCGGTGCAGAGAGTGGAGGGGTATGTCAGTAGCCATCATGACCGTGTGGGTTCACTGGGCTGACGAGCCACCGAACCCGTGGCAACACGAGTGGATTTGGTGAACAGGGCTTACACTCCAGATAACCGTTGTATGGTGGACTGCTTCGTGCATCCCCCACCTTGACGGGGTGATGTGGTTATCCCCCATGTGGGCACGTGTTGACCGTGGCTAGCTACCACGTGGATACATTGTGGCCCAATGGACAGACCCGCATCCTTATGTGCTACTATGTGTATGCTTTCAAAAAAGCTTAATTGATTGTCAAACTTATGTTTTCAAAAGAAGTAAAAGAATGACTTGGTTTTGATAAAACTAATGTTTTTGGTTGTACTCACTAGCTATGTTTATAGCTAACTGATGTATAAGAAAATGTTTTGTATCCGCAGGTTGTATAGAGGCCATGGTGAGGCGGGTAGATGCCTTGGGCATAGTTTTACTTGCAGTTCCGGTAATCTTGGATTTCCTACTCTTTTAGTATGGTCGTGAGATTGACTGGGTAACACCAAGGATTTTGGAATTATTGATAAGATTTTTGATGAAAGGTTTCATATCTTGTATAAATATTTAATGGAGATTAAAATGCTTCCGCAAATGTGTATAAAATATGTTTCAAAGTGAGTTTTGAAAAATTTAAATTTGGGCTGAAAATCAGGATGTTACATAATGCTTCATCATCAGAGGTGTCGATGTTAAATACATCATCCCAGTTTCAATTAGACAAAATTTCTTCTTTTTTTCGCTTTTTTGTTATCTGTGCAAAGTCAATATAAAGTATTAGTTGATATTTTGAATCTATATTGCTTTTTAAAATTGATTTTTGAAGAAACACAAAATGAAAAATGTTATGTATTTAAAGACATTTTGGATGATGTACTAAAGCTAATGGACAATGTATGTGATGTAATTGATTTTTTGTTAGTGATTATAGCAAAAAAAAACACACACTGTCATCAATGTAAAAGTTTAGTAATTCATTTACCTCATCGGACATTGGGACAGGGTCATCATTTCCTGAGTCGTGAACTATATCCATCGGGACAGGGTCATTAACGATTTTCATGTTCTATTAATGTTATATAAAATCACAACTTATATAAAATCCTAGTTCCAATTTAATATATATATTGTTGACAGAGCTGAGAGAAAATGTAATGTGTCAGAAAAATGATGACGTCATTGATGACGTGTAATTATGACATGGACAAATAATGTGATCTGATTGGTAGATTATGGAAGAAAAGGTAATATTACATTCAAATTCAATTTAATTGGGAGGATTTGAATGTAAATTGTGAGGGTGTTGTATGAAATATGTGAGGAGGTTTTAAGAAAATTGTATATTAATGTAATTAATTATAGCCTTTTTGAAAATTATGTTTAATAACTTGTGATATATTTTGTTTAGAGAAAAAATAATTATATATTTGTGACCGTCTCATTTTTATCTACGTTTTGATATAAATTTTATCGTAATATGACATTTAAAAAAATAGTATATTTTAATTGTTTTATCCATCGAGAGCAAATGCAGGTAATTATTGGATATTTTATTCGTTTTTTATACTCATTCACTCTACATAATATAATCGATTTCTTGGCCTTTTGATAAAAAGAATTAAAACTATACTATTTTTTAAAATTTTGTCAAATAAAATTTATATGTTTGATTACCACTTAGTAGGTATTTTAAAACCATTGGTTAGTGGCCTAAAGTTATTTACAAAACTACCACTATCATTTTAGAGCTTTTTAAAATTGATTGTTAGTGTGTGAGTAGATAAGTGTATAAAAAGTATAACTCTACATAATTACTAGATAGTGAAACAAATGGTCATGTTAGTAGGTTTTGTAACTACACATACAACTTGAGATTTTATATAAAGATTTTAATTGTCTAAATTTTCTTATTATTTAACTAATAACTTGGTACATATAATTTAAGGTATTAATATATGGATATTTGAATTCAATTTTATTTCGTGTTTTCAATTATATTTAATTAAATAATAAATTATATTTAAGCAATTTACGTATGTATACACATAATCTATTCTATGTTAGAATCCTATTTTTATGTTATCGAATTTATGTATACTTAGATTGATGTCTTTTAAGAACTTGATATTATAATATCAACCATAACTTGTATACACTAGTTAGGCATTATGGATAATGGTTTACTACCGGAGGACTTCGGTTGCTACAACAAACAGATGATTCTCATCGATGGTAGCAGTGATTTCTAAGTTAACAGTAATGATGTTTGAATTCATTCCAAAGACAAAAGGTAAACGGTTTCTTTGCTAGCAGTAATACAGAAGGTAAATGATTTATTTATAAGCAACTGTGTAGAAATAGTTTCCATAATTTGTCAATTACTCGATATATACAAATGGTTTATACAATATTTTGTGTCGATGATGGAAAAGACTAGTTAATATGTTTCCATACCTACTCAGTTTCCTTAATATGTTGTGTGTAAGGCTTTCCATTCACACAAGATGGTTTTTATGTATTTGAGGGAGGTAAAGTGTAGACAACCATACCTCTATCCGTAGATAGAGAGATTGCTTCCTGAGACAGACCTTTGGAAGAATAACGAACCGAAAAAATAACAAACCACAAATTAGAGCATAATCCGTGATGCAAAAAAAAGGAGGCATATTATAACATAATCTATGAAAGAAGCTAAGATCGACATTCCACAAACCGCATGCAGGTTCTATTAACACATGAAAGAAACTACGAAAGTAGGAATCGATCATAATGGATGCATGTTAACACATAATCTGTGATGTAATCTTAACATAATTTGCGATCATAAATTAAGAATCGATAATAATGGAATTAAAAAATTAAGCAACCTAGTTTTGGATTTCTACGCTTTCTTTGTTAGATTGTTCGACTGGCAAAAGGGCGAAGACGACAACAATGGAACGATAGCTAGAGATGGCGACGGGAAGAGGGCAGTGACGAGCCTCGAGAGCGTGATTGTTAGACTAAAGTTGTGTTCATTTTATCTTTGTAGTTTAGTCTAACATTGTTATTGACATTAGTCATAGTACATGTTATGTCTAGTAAATACCTTATCAGTATATATATATATATATATATATATATATATATATATATACTTGTTTACAAACCCTAATTCATTAAAGCATTTCAATATTTCAAATTAAAATGTATGTTCTTAGTTTTGCTTTCAAGTTCATCCTAAGTTTGTAGTATCATTGTGGATTTGCTTCAATGACTGCTGATACTTGATATAATTAGGAACATACAGTAATAGTTTAGACGGAGTATCTTTTTCGGCTTAACTGATAGAAGATTTTAGGGACGACTAATTAGGACTACATGGAACAAGAAATACATTTATTTATTTAACATATATAAATAAATATAATAAGTTCATGGGAAGTTCTTGTGTGATGGAGAATTTCAAATTTTAGATTATTCTATATTTCAAATTTGTAGCATGTATTAAAATAGTTATAGCAATTTCAAAAGGAATAACTTCTATGAAAATAAAATTAATAATCTTATGGAATAATATATAAAATTAGACTCTAAATTGAATATAAAAAACAATCGAATCCCCGTTCTATACCCGATATACTTGTTCCTTATTAATGCCCTAAAACTAATCCTCTAAACGTGAAAAAAAACCACTACAGAAAAATTCATACTATTGGGAGAAAGAAAAAAGCCATAACACAGTTTAATTTTGAAGAGAAAGGAAAAGGTTTAAAAGAAAATAAAAAAAAGTTGTGTTTTCTCGAGTTATTTTAAGAAAATAAAGAAAATGATTTGGAATTAATATTTGGTAAACTTTCTCTAAAAAACGGGAGGATTCGGAAGTAAAGTACCCTTACTTATAATATACAGTTTTAAAAAGTAAGAGTATTATTGTAAAATGACTATTTTCTGTCCTTCCTCTCCAACTGGGGAACACAAACTTATTTCTTTTTCTTTCCAACTCGAAATCACGAAAAATCATAATCATTATCCTTTCTTTTCTCCCGTCAATTATCTATTCTATTCTTTTCTTCATGTATACGAGGAAAACAGCGTAAAAGCGTGAGTGTTGTATATGATGAATTCAACAGTATCCGATCGGTCCGTTTCTATCAAGCCCGGTATCTAGACCGGTTCAAGAGTCGATACTGAAAGTTTGAGACCAACCGGCCCTATATGGTCTGGTCCTCGGTTCCTATCTTTCCCAAATCCCAACCTCGACCAATCAAGCCAGTCCGGTCTCAACCGGTTCGGACCGGTAACACGCATCCAATTACCCTCTAATGAATCAACATGCTTTTTCAAAAACAACTTTACCAAATGTACAAGAAGCTAACCCGGCTTGGACCGTTTGGTTTTTGAATCTAGATATCGGTGTCTTACGAAATCACCGCCGCATTCATTACTTCCGGCGAAAAGAATTGGAGCAATGGAGCGACAATGGACGTACTTCACCATTTGACCGACCATCTCAACTCTTCAGTGGCATCCACTTTGTTCTTCGTGGCTTCGAGCTTATCATCAACAAAACCCATGTTAAATTAAATTTTTATTGATTTATTTGATCTTCTTGGCTTCGATCTTATTACTCGTGAGGTTTACAGATATTCAAGAATGATAAAAATGATACAGAGCATGCAATTAACTAAATGGAGCTCTATAGGGAGTACATTAACTAAAAGACAATACAAAAAAGCAAAAATAAGGCTGAAATTTCTGCACAAGAGCAAGAAATAAGGCTTCAATCCATTAAAGAATTGGTACAAGTTTTAGTAGGAGTGTAGATTCTAATGGCTGCCAATTGAAATTAGAAGCGAAGAAAGAGGATAACGAATTGAGGAATTATTAACCATGGCGCCTCCCCACTCAAGAAATAAATTGCACAAATATCTGCTCAAACCGACTCCCAACGCTTAGGTTTGCGGCACACCCGCCTCCTCCGTCATTGCCATGGCTGTTGCGCCACCGTACCGCAAGTCGCCGACCCCTGCCTACCTAGAAACCGCTGCCGACACAGGCCTCGATCTTCAAACAATGCTGATGGGGATGTTGTCGGCAGGTAGAAAGTGATGCCGACGCCGGCCTCCACCAACACTACTTCCTTATGCCAATCGAGACCAAGGCCAATCATCCCCTCGCCAATGAACACCACGTGCGCCGCTCTACTTGCAAATAGTAGATAAAAACCATAAAAGCCTGTTGGAGAAGGCGATGTTGCAAGAGAATCGGATGGCTACCGTTGAAGGAGTCGGAGATTGTGAACCTCGGTTTAGTATTATTCTCCGGATTCACATTGAAGCATAAGTGTGTTAGTGTGTTTTCTAGATCTTGCTTGTGGATTAAAAGATCAGTTTCATGTTTTTTTTTCATCAAAATACATTTTGTCAATTATGTTTTTATTTGATTGGTGTTCATCAACGATTCTTTTTTGATCAAACATCACGATTTTAATCAAGGAGTTCATAATCGGTTTTGGTTTTAATTAGAGAGTTTAGTGTTTGTTGATACTATCATAATCTTGTTTTTCTCTTTCTTTTTTGGTATCCATTACCAATAACTACAAATGGGGTTTTTTTTAATCATCAATAAACTACGAATGTTGTGTTTTTTAAATAGTTCATTAGTAATTGGATGAAAAATCGAGAATCTTGTGTTTTAAAATAGACTCATTAGTGAACTCTTTAAAATCTTGTGTTTTTTATGGTTCTCCGGTAAACACATTATTTAGTTTTTGTATCTCGTTATTATGTGAAATTAAAGTTTGATTTTGGATTTGTCTTTGTTATTACATTCTTCTTTTTTACGATTTTCTTCCACATCCGTACATAATGGTTTAAATGTTTTCCTACAGTGTTCAGTAGTGAACACAAACTTTGGTTGCTTGTTTTATATAAAAATTGATCAATTATAAGTGTCCGGTGACATTGTTCACGAATGAACATTTTAAAGAATTTGTGTTTTGGGTGAACAAAGTGTTTAATTCTACTTTTTTTATAATTTTGTTCACAGGTGAATGCATAGATTTTATTATCACAAGTTGAATACCAAACAGATCAAAATATTATGAATTAAAACTGAAAAAAAGATACAAATCAATATAAAAATATGCTTAAATAGAAAAAGAAAAATTAAATTGATGAAAGAGAAAAAAATAAAATGGACTACTATACCCTTTTGTAATTAAATAAATATAAAAATATGATTAATAAGAGTCATTAGATCAAAATACAATTAAAGGTTGAAAACGCTTCTTGCACTTCTCGTAAATTTAAAGCTTCTTGCATGAACCCTCCTCTTTCTCTCTCTCTCTATATATATATATATAAGTCAAGAATTATCTATAATCTTCATAACACGACACCATAGCTAATCCGATGATGTAGGAGGTGCTTTACAAGGATATATATGTGCAATTACTAACTTTTATAAGGACATATACGAAATTATCCCTAAAAACTAAATGGGTTGATGGGCCAACCCGCAAAATTGTCTCCCAACCCAAACACAACTCGTTTAATTATACGGGTTTGCGGACCAACTCGAAACTAAACCGAACCCGTTTACAGTAAACCTAACCCCATTTATTTTCGTGTTAGGTTTGTGTCGTGTTTCATGTGATGTCGAGAATTACAACCCCTAACTTTAACCAATTAATGCAAGCACACACCATCAATTAAACACTTGATTGAACAACTGAATCAAACCTACACAACTTTAAACAACCACACGAGAATGGTTGTTTAATTTCAGTCATGGGCCATCAATTGTGGTTCTTTTAGTAAACACAGCCCACCAAAAAGAACACAAAATGGAACCCAAATATGCATACTGAGTTCAAATATAACTAGTATGTGTAATATTGTTATATTAACAAAATAGCATAAAGATTGACCATATGTTCTTATTTCTGCTTTTAGTTTGAAATTTCAAAAGAATCAAATTGGATAAGTGTTTTGTTACTTCTACTACTAATTTTTTTTGTAATAACTCACAACAAAATGTTAAATATCCTAAAGTTTATGTAGGCCTGCCAATTCAGATTATGTTTGTGTGTCAACTATTTTCATGCCAGTTTCGTGTTAACCCATTTCCGACCCAATTTCATTTCTTATCGGGTTCGGTTCATGTCACTTAATTCGTGTTCGGTTCAGGTTGTGTTTTCGTGTCAACCCATTTTAAGGAAAAACCAAGTTGTATTTTCAGTCAAAAACTTGATTTTCAGGTCGGGTTTTGTATAAACTTATTTTCCGAAGAAATTTGCATATAGAACTTTCTTGGTAATTTACTAAACTTTTATTACCCATTTTAATTTTCTAAAGCTCAAATACCAAACATCAAAAATCAAAATTAAATAGAAATAAAACATAAATCAAATAAAATATACACCATGAGGTTAAAAATTCAATCATACGACTAAAAGTCCTTCAAACATACAAATACACAATTACAACTATAAAATATTTCCAAATGACCGTAAAATGTACAAAAAATAAATTCTTAAAAATTACAAATTGTTCCAAAATATCATATTTTTAATTGTCTCCGTGACAATGAGCTTTGCACCTTCAAACACCTTGCCACCTTATTGACTATCAGACTTAGTTCGAATAGGTTAATTGGTTTAAAACTTTAAATAGGTCATAATTTGTTCAAATAAGTCAATCATAGTCAAGGTTGACATATAATAGTCATACTTTGTTCAAATAAATGAATCGAGGTCAATATTGGGTCAATAATGTATTTGCTTTAATAAGGTCAACCAAAGGCAAACTTGGTTTATATAGATCATAACTTATTAAGATAAGTTAAACATTGTCAATATTGATTTATCATAGTAATACTTTATATAATTAAATGAACCATGATCAATACTGGGTTAATTATGGAAGTACTTTGTTAGATAGATCAATTAAAGTGAAACATGATTTAAATGTCATAATTTGTTCAAATAAGTGAGTCATGGTCACAATTAATCAACAAAGTTCATATTTTGCTCAATTACGTGAATCATGCATGGTCGATGTTAGGTCAATCATGACCAAACTGGGTTCAAAGAGGTTAATCAATGTCACATTTGTTTCAAATAGGTCATGATTTGTTTGAATAAGTCAATCACATTTGGTGTTTGTCCATCAAAGACCTACTTTAAAAAGGGTGAATCACTGTCAACATTGAATCAAAGACGTTAATCATGATCAACATTAATCTATCTAGACCCTACTTTATTCAAAAAAATAATTACAATCAGTATTACAAACATACTTAAAACTAAATATGTTAATCACTGCTAGCATTAGTAACTTATGATTGATAAATATTTATATATATATATATATATAAAATAAAATTCATAATAGGAAAAGACATAAAATCTGATTAACAGTTAATTGTAAATTTATATTTAAAATCGTGTATATGTTTTAATAAGGAAAAATATATTTTTTAAATATGTATGTTTTGAAATTTCTAATATTGTTTACTATAACTTTTAAAATATATTTAAATGTTATATTAGTACGTAAAACTAATTTTAGCTTAGATTTACATTGTTATTTAAAAATTAAATTACTTTATTTTTAGAATGATTAGTTAAATACTTATATAAAAACATAAAAAAATTAAAATAAACCCTTCTCACCTAATTTTTCATTTCCTTCTAAAACTTTTAGTTACCCTCGAAAACTTCTTTTCCCAATTTCACCGGTTAATTCCTTTCACACCTAATTTTCTATTTCCCTCTCATTCCCATTATTTTCCCTTCTTAATTCACACCTAAGTCCCACTTTTGGTTTTAGTTATTCATTTCAACTTTGCTTTTGTTTCTATAGTTAGATAACGAAGATGTCACATTTTTACGAGTTATTTTTGTGAAATTAGTAATAGTAAAAGAAATTTCCTATTTTTTGTTTTTTGTACTAAATGTTTACTATGTTTTACTTGTAGGTAAATATGAATTATTATTAAAATACCTTACTGAACTCAACTGCTTTTGATCTTAAAACAAAAGCATTCCCCCAAATTGTAAGTATGCATTTGACCCATCCCTTATAATTTGTTAATAGTTTGAAGTTAAATGTTTTTTTTATTTTTTATTGTTATTATAAAAATCATGTAAAAAGGTCAACTACGGGTTATCGTGTTTGTATCATGTTCATGTCACTTAGTTTCGTGTCATTTTTGGGTTGATCCATTTCTGACCCAGTTTAGTTTTTTGTCATGTTTATGTCAAACTATGTCATGTTCCGTGTGGGTTGGGGTTTGTGTCATGTTAGAATTTATTAAGCCCTAAGTTTATTATCGTCGATCACGACTAGGGGATTATTTAGAGGAGAAAAGGGGAAAACAAGGTTAGGGTTTGAAAGTAACTTTGGAGATCCAGTTTGATCGATGAATATGATCGGGGTAGAATAAAGGAGGCGTTTGGTGGGAGGAGGTGGAGCCTCGATAAGGGGAAAGGGTTTGTACTAGGTTAAGGTTTTGAAGGAGATAAAAGGTTATTGTGTAGGTTTGAAAATGCATAGTATTTTATTTGCATTAATTATATCTACTTAAAAAGAAAATATATTTATTTGTTGTTGTCTACCTACATGTGATAGAGAGATAGAGTTGTAACTGTTGTGCGTATGAGAAGCTTAATCTATAGGGACTTAGCTTTTTGATCCATCGCTTTCAATTCCTAGTACTTGGATATGATGATTTTCCAAGATACGAAAGATATTCGGTCCATCGTTCTAAATGTCTACTATGGATTAACCAAAAACCACATTCTCTCCCTTAAATATCACAAATGTTAAGCTAGTGCTTCCAATCCATCGTAAACTAGCTACATTCCAAATATTGGTTAATGATAAAACCAAGAGAAGAATGTTGATTGATATATTCATATTTCATTTCAATCTTTTGTTTTTAACTAAAAAATTACTACTTTACATTGATGTTTTCATTACTTGTTTTAGATGTTGTTAGACAAATCGTGCAGGGAAATTTTATGAAATTTAGAGACCCTTGGAATGAACATATACTGAGCTTTATAGAAATAACGTTGAAGGATGTATCGTATGTCTATATAATATGTGTACATTATTATTATCTTTAATAAAGGACATTATTCCGATTTGTAGATAATGTAATTAAATTTTATCAGGGGTCAATAAAAGATAACGAGGTTGTATGATTATCCATGGATTTTTCCAATACCTATCGCTACAGCAATAAGATATAAATAAAATAATCTTTGTTTCTCAAGTTAAACTTATTCATAAGAGTGAAGGTAAGTAATTATTCCTTTTTCTTCAATACATTTTATATAACTTCTATCTAAAAGTTAAGTTATATAAATATGATGCGAACACACCAACCCACTTCTTACTATTAATCTAGAAAGATATTATGGAATATTAAACGGCACATACCTTTATTAATCAATTTGTTTAAAGCTATAAGATGATATTAAAATATCATTATCTTAACTTTGTTATTGTTGGTTTTTGCTTAAACAATATGAAAAATATATTTATCTTAATTACGTTATGATAGATTTTGGTGAAACTCTAACACAATACTAAAACATCAATTCCTATATTGTTTTGTTTTTGAATAGTATGAAGTGATAAGATGTGATGAGAATATATTGGCGAAGTATATCAACATGATGATATCTCAATGTTAACGTAATTTAATATAAGTACAATTATATTTTATTTTATAGCATGAAAACTCATGACGGATATTTCATCATACTAGAAAAATATAAATAACACAATAGAGAATACTATGCACGAAGAAAAGAGAGTGATAAAGCGAATGACCATTTTGATGACTCTCAATGTGACATAGGTATATACAAAGGTACATCATAAATACTTGTAGATTTACATTATAATTAGAACTTGTTTTTTATGTACCATGTCATATTTTTTTCAATAAATAATATTTGTGTAGAAACTAGTAAACGACAAAACAAAAATATTACGAACTACAAAAGATGAACAAGAGAATAAGGTAAATAGCTAATGGTGAATGAAGTCGTCAATATAATATACGAGTGACAAATATCACTACAATGGATACTATTATCACTGCAATCAATACTGCTAAATGTTAACCTAGAACTACCAAAAAGGGTACCGTTACTGATATTGAAAACTCCAGTAAATAACTTAATATATGATGATAGTGGAATAAGGGAAATGGCTTTAAGTGTGGTGAATGGAACAAACTCACCCATTAGTTTTAATGCTCGTAACAAAGAAAACACTCCACCATGACAGACACGACCTCTTCATGAATTATATCCCAAAGGAACCAACATTAGTGGAAACATATCTTCTAAAAAAAGGGATTTATAATCAACATAAAAGACAATGAACCAAATGGCCGGTCCACATAAGATAACGGCCTCAATGTTATAACGAGAGACAAATTGATACCATCTTTGTCCGACATAACCCATGAAAGGGACAATGGTAAATAACTTAAGTTTATTATCGTTATATGTTTTTTAAATGATTCATTATGCTAAACTTGTTGTTCATTTTTTTTACAGGCATAAAAGTCATACCGGTATACGGTTGCCTTTATTTGAGGAAGTCTTCACCCAATCATCAACAAATTAGTATCTATATATATAATATTATTTACTCTTTCATAGAATAGTTAATTAACTTAGTGATTAAGTATGTATATAAGTATGGTACAAAACAATTAATAGTAACTTCACATTTATATGGATTATGTTGTAGTGATGCCAATGTCAATCTATCTATCTAGAATGACATCCTCCCTTTAGATCCCTACGATTATGTTTACGAAGGTATCCCTACGGAACATCATGTATTAAAGAAACAAAATCCATGTGTTCTTGTGGAGCAAAAAAGATACAATTCAAGTTCCCTACTTTTTGTCGCATGGCCGGAAAAATAGAGTTGACTAACCCACACATTCCAGAAGAATTTTATAATTTATTTACCACATAATATGACTTAGGAAAACCGTTCAGAAATAACATACATGCATATAACACGAACTTCTCCTTACATCAATGTCAATGGGTGTATGTGTAGATAGTACGACAAACAACATGTCATTGAGTACATACTTTTAGCGTTCAATGCAGAATTTATCATAAATCGACCGGTTAGTTCCAAGGGATGGTCAACCACGGTACTTACGATTGTATTTTTACGATGCAGAATCAGATTTTGATTATAGGCTTCAATGGCCAAATCTAGATAAGAACATTGTTCAAAGATTAAAATATGTTCTTTCTACATACCCAAGAATTTTTCAAAGCCTTTCCGAGCTTTGACCACTTGACAATTATAGAGTTCAACAAAACTATAACACAAGCGGATGACTCCTATCTGTTGTATCAGAGATATAATGGAATGAAAGTGCATGTATGTGAAATACTCTAGACAATAGATGGGTTGTCCCATACAAATTGCTAGTGATGTATAATTGTCACATCAACGTTGAGGTTTGCTCGAGTATAGTATTAGTGAAACATGTGTCCAAGTATGTTTAAAAAGGTCATGACAAACAAATTATATAAATCATTCCAATTGGAGAAGATGTCATTATTAATGAGATAAAAAGATTTCAAGATGCACATTATGTCTTGCCACCGGAGGCAATATGGATGATTTTTAGATTCATAATATCTCAAATACATCCTTTTGTGATGTCATTGCATCTTTATCTTCCGAATAAGCAATTAGTTAGTTTGAGAGATAACAACAAAATTAAAGATATTGTTGAAAGATAGAGCAACATATCAATGTTGACTGCTTTTTTAAGGAATAAAGTAGATGGGAGTACAAGACAATATTTATTCAGATATTTTCCAAAACATTACACATGGAATGCGAGTTCGCGTAGTTGGAATCCTAAAAATAGGAGTAATGAGAGGGTGACCGATGTCTGATAATCCAATTGAAGGAGAGAGATACTATCTAGTCTACTATTGATGCATATTACTTGGCCTCAAGTTTTTGAAGATCTTTATAAGGCTAATGGCATGAGACAGTTAACATTTCACAAATCGGCTCTTTTGAGAGCATTAATAGAGTCTGACGATAAGTTATCTCGGTGTCTTAGAAAAGCTTTGTTGTTTCAATTTCCTAATACTCTTAGAAGACTATTTACAACAATATTAATTTATTACGAGCCAGGAGATGTTTGCAAGTTATGGGATGACCATTATGATACGCTTTTTGAATATTATAACCGACAATATGGAAGAGTTGATAGAATCCAAAGTATGGTTCTTAAAGACATCAAATTCTTTCTCCAACAATAGGTAAGAATCTTGATGATTTTGATCTTCCAACTATAAATGGAAATGTTAATATACGAGGTGGAGCCTTTCTTGAGGTAGAAGAAGAGTGTTCCATTGTTGTCGAAGGCCAACATATACGTGCTCGTAACTCTCTTAATATCGACCAGAAGGTCGCATATAATGAAATCATAAGCCATGTGGATAATGATTGTCCCGGTGTATTTTTTTTATTGATGGTCCTAGCAGAACTAGAAAAACCATTTCTCTACAAAACATTTCTAGTGGAGGTTGAACCTCATGGTTTTATTGCACTCGCAACTGCTTTGTCGGGTGCTGCAACAAATAACATACGAGGGGGGAGAACAACTCACTCCCGATTTAAGATTCCCATCAATCTTAATAACAACTCAGTATGCATCATCAGAGACAAAGCAGAGCACTCCCTAAAGATGCTAAGATAATCATTTGGGATGAAGCATTGATGGCTAAGAGACAAGCGGTGGAGGCAGTTGATCACATAATGCAAGACATAACGGGAGTACACTACCATTTAGTGAAAAAATAATGATTTGAGAGGAGATTATAGGCAAGTTTTACGAGTCACGAGATGTGGCACACGAGCACAAATTGTAGACTCCAGTTTACGAATGTCAGCAATATGGCATCCGATTAAAAAAATGCGGTTAACTATGAACCAGAGATCAATAAAAAATCCTTGGTTTTCAAATTTTCTATTGTGAGTGGGTGATGAAAATGAAGAAGTGATTGAGAAAACCTTTATTCTCATATCTGATGACATGACTATTCCGTACACCGAAAAAAGCTAAGTCTGTAGATGCTTTGATTGATTCTGACAATATTATCAACTAAAATAATGCTGATGAGAATAATGGTTTGTTAATTGACCGTTTTGTTGGAGAAAAAAATGATAAGAATAACTTCTACCCTATGGAATTCTTAAACTCGCTAACTCACATGGTTTGCTGCCTCATTTTCTTCGTCTTAAAATTGGATGTCCTTATAATACTGTTACGGATTATTTATCCTTCGGATGTGTTGTGTAATAGTACTAGATTAAAATAAAATATAGAGAGTTTCAACAAAATGTCATCAATGCAGAAATCGCTATGAGCCAACATTCCGGTAAAAGAGTATTTTTGCTTAGAACTTCTGTTTGTCCATTTGAAGACAGCATGTTTCCATTCAGATTGAAGAGAAATCAATTTGTTGTTAGACTTAGCTTTGCTATGACAAGTAATAAAGCTCAAGGTCAAACTATTCCAAATGTCGGTGTATATCTACCATAACCGGTATTCTCGTACGACCAACTTTATATGGCACTTTTTAAAGGAAAATCTCGTGGGAATACAAAGGTTTTAGTAAAACCTATCAAAACATTTAGCCATGATGGTGTTTACACATCAACGTGGTCTATGAAAAAGTTGTACATGACGAATAATGTACTTTCAAATGCTTATTCTAGTACATCTTTTTTTCAGTATCTATATATCTTAATCACTATAATTTTCTTACAGGATATATCTATACATGGACATGGTTGGCTATGGTTTCTCACATTTCAATGAACAATTCTCTTGATTACAATATATTGTAATTTATAATTTCTTTAGAAACATACATTTCAATTGTTATAAGTAAAAAACTGCATTTATATTTTATTCTTGACTAAAAGCAAAACAATATAACCTTTTTAGAGTAAAAAATATTTATTTTAAAATTTTAGCATGTGATGTTAGTATGGTTTGCAGCGCCTTGTATTGTTTTTAAGTTTAAGTGTACAAAGAACATTTTAACATATTAAGTAAATCTTTCATATAAGCTGTTAATAATAGTACCAATAAAATTAATTTAAATTTATTGTATCACAATCTATTACCGTTATATATTATTTACAACTTCATTATCTCATCTGCCCGTCCTCTCTATGCCTGGCCATCACAAAAATCACCACCATAAAAACTTATTATTTTTATTCTTTATTCGCCGCTGACTAATTACACGGGTACACCACTAGTTATACTGAACAGTGAACACATTAATTGATCTACCGCTCTACATATATTTAATTAAAAAAGATGCACGGTTTCTAAAAAAAGGTGAGGGGTTCTTCCGGTGGTGCTGGGTACCATTAGTGGTAGCAGCTACAAACACTTCGAAGTACTCATATGGTGCCTTGATTTTTTGTAAATATTTTTTGGAGATGATACCATTTTTTTTGCTTGCTGTGTCGATTTGAAACTAATTGGTGGTTGAAATGGTTGCCGCCGGTATTATTTGCTTCACCGGCTTCCTCCTATATGCGGTCCTTAGCTAATGGAAAAAAAGATGTTTAGGAGGTCGGAAGTCAACATGGGTGGGGGAGCAAAATTCCACATCTGAGATGTGGCGCTTACGGTCTGTTCTCGAGTTATTTTAACGAGGGTAAGGAAGGGATTGATAAGGAATGATAGGGAAACTTGTGTTCTTAAGTTTTTTTAGGAAGGAAAGGAAAGGGTTGGGAGAGATAATTTTATCATCTTTGTGTGTTAAAACTTTCCTCCCATTTTTGGGATGATTGGGAGGGGAGATTTCTCTATCCTTTCGTTTTCTTCATTTAAAAACTCGAGAACAAGGTGTTAGGGTTAGGCAGGGGCGGAGCTAGGATTTTAGTATAGGAGGGTCGGTCTTTACTTTATCATAACACTGTGATACACATATATATGAACGACATAAAAGGTTTCATTATTTGTATAGATAAACGAACAATGAGAGTACATTTAAAGCTAAGAAGTTTACGTGTTAAAATAACGCTTAAGCTTTTATCAAAATCAATCTTCAAAGTTTTCTAATGATCGCCGGTTCGTTTGTCATGAATTAACTTGCTAGAAGCATAATATTAACCGAAACAATAACTCGAATACTTTATGTTAATAAAACTTCAATGAAATAAAAAAATAACAATAAACGAATCATATTTCGCGTGTTTGTAGTTGTATATGTCTTTGTTTTTTTAATAGAACTCATCTATTATATTGTCTGTAGAGAAAGTATCATCAATCTTTCTCTCTCTCTCAATGTAAAGAACTAAACTGTTTTTAAGATAATCATTACTCATGCTATTACGAAGCCTTGTTTTCATAATTTCATTGCTGAGATAACTCTTTCAGTTGTAGTTGAGACCGGAAGAATTGGTATAAGACGAATAAATCTATCAAGCAAATGATAGACTTATTACTTCCTAGTTTCTTGTAGACCTCTACATCATTTAGAGAGTGTATAAACTGGAGAACGAATAAAACATCATATTACCTCAAAACTATGAAAGATGGTGAGAAGCAACAAGTAGAAGAGTAGAACTTTGAAACCCTCAAAACTTAAAAATTAGAATTACCGCTTCCGGAAATTAGAATGGCCACTTTTGTTTTATGCAATATTTAGGCTACTAATTATTAAATTAACTCTGATTAGGGGGGCCAAGCACCCTTCAGCTCCCCCTTGTCTCCACCCCTGGGGTTAGGAGAAGGGAAATTTGGTAGGAAGAAAGAGTGTTGGGACAACTGTTATGTTAGTGCCATATACCCAAAATAGCCCCAAAAAGAATAGGACACATGTCTTCACTATAATGCTTTTTAGCCTTCTCAATTTAATTTCCTACTCTCCTATCTTATACTAGGGGTGTTCGTTTTCAGATAACTTGATTTTCGGATATCCAAAATTTTGGGATAGTTGATTTTGCTATCCAATATCCATATCCAAAATTTCAGATACTGATATCGAATTATCCGAAATATCCAAATCAGTAGCCTAAATATCAAATTCAGCTAAGCTACTCAAATCTGTCTTTTTTTTCTTCTATTTCAGTATTTCTAAACTGAATAAGCCATAGAATCACAATCACAGATGCTAAGATTCCTTACTCAACTCAGCTCACAGGTTTAGAACTTTTGAATTTAAGATGATGAAGAACACAATCAATAAACTTACAATGGTAATCAACACTTAATAGTAAACTAAATCACAAATGATAATTAAGAGAATCCCTCTACAACTTAGTAGCTTACAATGGCAATGAACACTTACTATTAAGAGGATTTGCAAATCTTGAGTCACAACATAAGAATTAGAATCATAGAATCAGAAACCCTCGAGCCTCGACTACTTCACACCTTCACTCGATTCGAACTTACAGAATCGGAATTGCGATAGTTACTTTGACTCACAACTTTCCTCAGTTGGCACTTCACAGAATCAGAAATAGTCAACAGCTTGTAACCTTGCATGCACTCAGTTCCTCGATGACTCAAAGTCAACGCCTTTAGCCCTTCACGAGTTCACGGAATTAGATCCCTCTTTTGCTCTTTGGCGAATTTTGTTGGCTCAAATGTAAGTGTCGTGGGTTGTTAAAACATGGAATCAATCTAGGGTTATTAATAATATGATATTATATATTTGTATTTTATTTATTTAAAAAAAATATTTTGGATATATATATCGGACATCCAAATATCTGAATTTTTAAAAAAATGCTATGCGAATCCAAAAATTTGGATATCCAAATTTTCGGATAACTTTGGATTGTATTTTTCGGATTATTGGGTTTCGGATCAGATAAAAATATTTTGAACACCCCTATCTTATACCTATATATATTCATCCCTGTAACACCGCCATTTCGAGAACTAAATTTTTTTCTTTTTAAAATGCTTAATATCTTTTTCATTTAAAAGTACGCAGCGGAATATAAAACACGTGGAAAATATATATTACAATCAAAAGTTGCCACATAAACGTTTGGTGTTACCGTTACTGTAGCATTCGACCATTATTCATTACAACATAATATATTATCAGAGTTATACACACATAGTGTTCCTCCTAAAGAAAGTAGACTGCCCGCAGGGTCCCGAGCTCACTGAGGATCACCTGCACGTGTAGGGTGTAGCATCTGTTAGCTATAATAGCTAGTGAGTACTCAAATAGTATGCAATTAACATAAATATACCACATATCATTAATCATGCTCAGATAGTTCTATCATGGCATCTCGCGATGAGTTGGCATAGTCAAAAGGTAGCATATCTCGCAAGGGAGCTAACCCGCCTCAATGCACCAAACTGGGGTACCAGACACATCAACCGCGCCGGTGGGGGAGCTGTAAAGCGTCCACCGTTGCGTTTCAGAATCAACCGATTCTTCTAGTACAACCCTGAGCTATACCCATAGGGGACAACTTTGTTCTAAGGTAGGACAGCTTTGTCCAGGACAAACCTTGTCTATAAGATCCGTACCGATCACAAACAAATAATCCGATTCAATCGAATCATCAGTCAATGGGCGCATATATTCAATTATCATCATAGCATACACCTAATCAAGTGAATACTACATTGTGTCAACATGGTAAATTCTAGCATCATCATGCAATTCTACACTTAAACAAGTGCGTGTACAAATCATGGTATACAATTCTGTAATCATTGTTAATATATGTTATAGATATATTAATCGTTATGTTATCAGGCACTCACCTGTAGAGCTAGATTACTTTACTCTACGATACAGTAGCTTCTGGATCAACTGGAATACCTAAACAAGGTTTACATATATCAAAACCTTGTAAAACAGATTCTGCCAGGGCAAGGCACGCCCGTACCATGCCAAGGCACGCCCGTGCCTGGCGAGGCATGCCCCGGGTACGCCACATACCTGATACTCAGGTACACCCCGTGACTTCAGGGTACCCCCTGGGCTCGCTAGGGTTAGGCACGCCCCGTACCCTTGGGAGGTACGGCCGTGCCTCCCACGTACGCCCTGAGGTACGGTCTGTTCTTGAGAGGCACGCCCGTGCCTATAAATTTACAGCAGCAGGTTCGTGCAGAACCTGCTGTTTTCCCAACCAAAATTACCAAAACTCATTCAGAGCATTACCAATCGGTTTCTAATGTTCATATGTGAAAATACTCATTAAAGACAACCTAAAGATACCATTTTTATGCATCTTAACATCCAAAAATCAGAATTTGGGACTAAATCACCACTTTGACCCATTTAACACTCTATTTCTTGAATTCAACTCAATTCATCATTTTAATTCCAGATTTTGATTTCTGTTAACTTAGAAACCACCTAGAAACATATTGGTAACATCAAACTTAATTATTGGCATCAATTTCACCCAACCCAATTGGAACCTAAACTTGAAAGTGAAGAACTTGAGGATTTTAACTTACAACAAGGTGGAGATTAAGACTGATAATTTGCAGCAGATTGGACTAGTTGAATTCAACACTTGAATCCACAGCAAATCAGATTGGTACTTGGATGATCTTGAATCTCTTTTGCAAAGCCAACACAAGAACACAAAGTCAAAATGGGAGAAGAAGAAAATGTCTGTGTTTTGTGAAGAGGTGTCCACGACATGTGCCCACTTGTGGGTTGATAATATCCACAAGTGGGTATCTTGTTTGCCTTTCCAACTTACAACTTAACACACGAATACCCGTTTTAACCAATGGGGATATTTTTAGAAACCTCGTTCTAAACTATTTAATATTTTGTTATTCTTATCTATTTTTAATAATATTTTAATATTATCATTTCTTTATTATTTTCTTCTATTTTACTCTTTAATCAATTATTTATATATAATTCCCTTTATTCAATAATCAATTAGAATTTTAGACGTACCAGATTCGAACACGTCTAGGCCCAATATGAGGTTGTTACAATCCCCGAACCAGAAAAACCGTACTCAAAAACCAAAACGTAATTGTTGAAAACATATGACTGAATTGGTCGACACGAAAAAATGTAACACGACCTGAATTTGACATGAAAATAAATAGGTCGACTCAAACACGAAGGAACCAAACCCAAATTAACAGTCTTGGATCCGAGTCACAAGTCAACCGGCCAATATCCTTTGGCAACCAACTAAAAGATCTTTATAAAATTTACATTTTAGCCCCTGTAACTTATGTTTTTCTAGTTTTTATACGATTTAAGTTATTTAAAGTTTTTAAATTTTGGAGTTTTGCCAAAAATGTGTTAAAAAGAATATAGTTTGGTATTTTTGACTAAATTTAATTCTTATAAAACTACCAAAACGACCGTGGGTTTTAGTAAAATATGATTGTGACGCTCAAGATATACAATATGTGTATTTTGACTACACACTTATGACGCAATATAAGGTATATTGGTATATACACGTGTATTTAATTAAATATGGATGATCGAAAGAGTTCAAACGAGAATTATTTTTCGTACAAGAACTGCGAAAACACATCTTAGTCTAGATTAAAACTAATCAACGGTTAAGAATTTTAAACTCATTACTACCTCAAGGGGCATTTTGAAAAAATCAAGTCTCATTCATCAATGACAGTTCACTTGGATGCAAGTCATGGCTAGATAAATATATAGATGAATATCTGTATTTTAATAATTAGTTAATATTAACTAGTTTTTAGAATATTGGTATAAATATTTAAATTATTTGATTAGGATAAAATTAATAATTTGAATATATCTATACTATTATATAAAGCATTTAAGCTTTTTTCTTAAAACTCTTAAATTTTAAGTCACTTAAGATTACTATCTACCCTCATTTACCAAAAAAATAATTCCATAAAATAAACTTAATAACATTCCTTTTTCATAAATTCCAGAATATTCTCTTTTCATAAATTCTATAGCAAAACTTACGAAACAGAATATTCCATAAACTTAATAACATTCCATAAATTCCAGAAAGGGAAAATATATAATATTCGCTTTTCACTTGCTAAATAAAAATTACAAAATTACATCTAAATTTCATTCCCTTTTCACCTATTAAATAAAAATTACAAAATTACGTCTTGTGTGTCCTCTTGATTAATACCTACCAAAACAACTCCTTACAAACCATTTTTATTCACCGTCGCCGCATTACGCGGGTACCCCGCTAGTACATGTTAAAACAGGTCGGGTCGACACATAATCATTTTCAAATGCTTCTAAACATTCTCACTTATTCTATGTTTCACTTTATGTTTTTGTTAGTGTTTATGTTACAAAATATATTTGTTTTTAAGGGATGAAAATGCCTCTTATATCTGCAAGTTGCAGATTTGAAGCAAAGATAATAATGTTACAACAAATTAAATAATAACTGGTAGTACAACCATCCAAGCATCAAATTAAACTCCAGTATGCTCAATAAACAATTGAATGATCTTATTTGAATTTCACTAAGAGTGATGATATATCTTCTTACTATTTTTTCTTACTTATTCTCTTACTTACAAGATCAATACAAGTGTTCAAATTAATCAATAAAGGATGTGAGAAAAAAGAATTAGTGGATTTCATATGTGATTTTATGATGAGTAGGAGGATGAAATAGGAGGATGAAAATTCATAATATGTCCAGATTTCACCCAAATCTCCAATCCAAAATCCATACTTTCAACTTTCATCAAATCATAGTTTAAAATCCATAATTGCGTTTTAGGATTTTAAATCTTACCTTAATTACAAAAGTATAGTAATAACTAATAACCATTTTGTTGCTTTGTTGGAGGCTAGTGTACGGTGGTCGACTAGGGTTGAGGGTCCCAATGGTTTTTATTAGCAATGACGAGTTGGGCGGCGAACAGTGGTTGGCGACGTTAGATGGGGGCAGCGAAGAGCGGTCTGGCAACGGCATATGACATTCTCCTTTTAACAAGTCGATCTATGTAATGGAGGGGGCTATGTGAAAAGTGTATTGTAGGGGGCTGACGCCTTTGTTAACATACTTATCCTTTTTGTTTTCTTTTCTATTATGGGCTTAAGGTTAATTTAAATTTATTGAGGGCCCAATATCTCAACGCTACTACACGGTAGAGTTGAACAAATGAACTGGTCCCGGTTTGATCCTAGTCCTAGTCCAACCGAGACCAAGTGAGACCAATTCAAAAAAAAAAAGACTAGACCGTCACGGTACTGGACCACAAAATGTGCACCTCTACTACATTGTATACGCCAGTGATCCATAACATTATCCTTAGTCATTTTATGAAACTTAAAGTAGTCAGTTTCTTATTTGGTAGGTAATACTGTAACATAGATGTAAACAATTAAAAAAAGCCTTATAATATACATACAAAGTTCCTTCATAGTATCAGAAAAATAATATTCTCAACGAATAGAGGTGTTCAAAATAATCCGAATCCGATCATTCGGTCCGAATTTCAAATCCGAAATTATCCAAAAATTCGCATATCCGAAATTTCGGATTCAGATTCGGATTTTTTAATGTTTTGGATATTTCGGGTATCTGAAAAATATTTTTTATTTTTATATTGCTTATTATTTGATTTTGTAAACATATATAGTTTTTATACATGTATTTTTCATTTTGAAGCCTATTTGAGCTATTTTTTGGTGATTAAAGTTTAACATATGGTTATTTAGTAATTATATTTTAAAAAATTATATAAAAATATATGTTTTTGAAACTTTCGAAAATTTTGGATATCCGACGAAGGTGCGGATGTCGAACTTGAGCCATTTCTTTATACTAAAAAATTTTCTTGTCACTACGACATTATAAAATTGAATTCTTAACCTTGCTATTAATTATATATATTGTATTTTATTTTAGTTTTTCTTGTAAATGTAAATGATTATATATAATTAATATATCCATGCAAATCGGCAAATGTCAAATTATGACTAAATTATTCTGTCAAAGTTCAGCTAAAAATTTATAAATTATAAACCACTAGGATAACCATTTGACTTTGGATTTGGTCCATCAAACCTTTTCTAATCTTAATTAGATAATTATTAATTGAAACTAATTATTTTTAGGGTGCTACTATTTGCTCTCCTCCTCTCACATACTATATATGTCAAATAATTTAATTATAATTTTCAATGTAGGTTTTACACTTATAAATATCATATTAAAAAAGGTCATTTAGATTCCGAGAGGATTCCAAATAGAATCATCTTATTTTTATTAAGATGCTACTATTTGACCCTCTCCTCTCACATATAACATATGTTAAATCATTTAATTACAATTTTAAATTTTACATTTATAAATGTCACATCAAAATGAGTATAGATTTGAGTTTTCCAACTACTAGGAAATGAAAACTAGTTATTTAGTGAATTAATGCAAGGCATTTGATCCATAATAGAATAAGAAAAAAAAGAATCATACTCAAATAGTCAAATCTACTACTTAAGTAGTGGTTGCTACTTTATCTCTTAAAAACCTAAGGCAATATGTTACATTTATAATTTATTATATTAACAGAAAAACATATAGGTTTTAGTTTATTAAAATATATCAAACTTGTTATATTTTGTTATTGTGTATATCAAACTTTAAAAATTTTTATTGTGTGTATCAAACTTTAAATTTGTTGCTATTATATGTATTTTAGATACATAAAAAAGAAAAAAAATTGTATAAGTTTAGTACATACAATAGAAAGTTTAATACACACAATAACAACAAATTAAATGTTCAATACATACAATAAAAAATTTTAAAGTTTGATACATATAATAGCAAAACATGACAAGTTAAATACATTTTGATAAACTAAACCGAAACATATATAATAAGCTAATAACTATTCAATTTTTTTAGTTTTTGGGAACAAACAAAAAATTGCAAATTATCAAATCTTCAGAAAGGTTAAATGATGACTAAATTTGTAGTTTAATTTTATTTTATGTATGTACTATTCTAACTATATTACTGCAACCTCTAATTTATATTTCTAAATTCACCTCTTTATAAAATTGATTATTCTTCTCCAACTACCGATAAACTGAATATTTAATTAATATCGAATAACAAAATAAGAAAATTCTATTAAAACATTAAAACATATGAAATATCTAGTCATAATTATTTCAAACATCATATAGGAACCCTAGACTGCTAAATGCTAATAAAAAACTGTATATGACTGATTATCGATATGAGTTTTTTTAACGGCTTCTAAATCTTCCATTTTTATCTACATGACTTGAATTTATAACCGAAACACCAAATATCAATGCCGCTAGACTAAATTCATGAGTATCAATACGAGTAAATGATATTGTGTTATTTTATTTTAATTTTTTGTCATGGAATATTTGTTGTTATGAATTAAATATTAAGTTTTTGACTATACTCTCCGTGTTCGATAGAATCAATCTATGCCATGACCAAACGAAATACTAAAAAATTAAAAATATTAAAGAAAATTAATGATAAAAAAAGCACGTGAAGCTTATTGGCTATACATTATTATTGTATTATACTAATAATTCTATATTTATAGAGTACACTCATCTCATTTTGGTTACAAGAAAAAAGCAGCACTTAAAAAATATTTTAAACGCGTGTAGAATATATGAGTAAATTTATAAGTGATACTTATTTACTCCGTACAAATTTGATACGTAAATAAATGAGTTTGGATTATTTTCAGGTTGGATCTCGTCTACTTGTATATATTTTTGTAGGGGTGTTCATGGATGGTTAACTAAGTATTCGGTTAATTGATAACCGGTTAACCGGACTATCGATTCACAAGTTTCGTGAACCTAAACGAAACTGAAAAAATCGGTTAATCGGTGTTTTCAATTCGGTTATTCGATTAACCAAATAACCATTTCTAAGTACTAAATATATTTTTAAAATAAAATTTATCACAAGTAATATCCATATCTCAATTTGGACATTGTTTAAAATTGAAATTTATAAACATTACAAATTGTTTAATTTATTTAGCAACTAATTATGATAGAAGAAAAATAATATGAATATAGACGTGAATAAAATAGAGTGGAACTAAGATATAAAGTAGTAAATAATCAAATTTATAAACCAAGTTGATATCTTTTATTATATATATTTCACGCGATATCTGTTTATTTTAAGTCGAAAATTATGCGTAATGGTTCAAAACAGTGCGTTTACCTTTGTTTTTCTGTTACAAGCTAAAAAGACGAGAGTTTAAATTATTCAAAGATAAATCAAGTAAAAGAATGAAAGAAATGAAGATTTGAAGGGGAAAAGTCAAGAAGATAAAAGGGAAAGGAGAGATAAAAAATAAAAGATCAAAAGAATCGGGGAGAAAGAAGGATCGCGGTGCAACGTGTGGATAAGGCGCCCGGTCAAAGTTTCAAACTTAATGTTTATCTTGTGTGACAGCTGGAGATCGCGACGCGACGGTGTTGAGATCACGGCGCGACCGACAAGATAAGGCCGGTTCAAAGTTTGAAAGAGTTAGGATAACGCAATGATTCCAAAGGTCACGATGCGACCAGTTGTGTGTTGCGGCGCGACGGCCCTATTTTGGCAAAACTATATATATCAAACTCCAGATCGGTTTAGGGGTTCACCGCCTGACTTCTACCACCTATATACTCTAAAAAATGTTCCAGAGGCTACTTGAAGCCGAGTTGAAGCATTGGATTGAAGATTGGAGCTTAATTATGAAGATCAAGACTTGATTCAACATCCTTTACATGGTTTTTCATTCCTATTACTTATGTTTACATTTATTATTGAATTCTAGTGTTTGAGTATGATGATTCTAGGCTAGGAGTTTTTTTTCCTTTCTAGAGGAGATGAAACCTTATTAAAGTTGTTAAATTTCAATGATTTAGGATATTGTTCGTTATATATTTGTCTTGTAAGTTTTTCCAAAGATCCATATGTGTTTTAGGATCTGTTTTTGGGTGTTTATAATCTTATTTTCATAAATTAGAAGACCAATTTGTTTGTGAAGCTTTAATCTTAATTATCTATGACCAATATGTAATTTTGACTAATGAATGACCAATACTAGGCTTAAATGACCAAAGATGGAAACTTTAATGTGTGATTGATATATAATTGTCAAATGAATGATTAATTGGCTTAGACAATCACTAAAGGTTAAGTGTTGTTTGATTTGAACCTAAAAGACCAAGTATGCTTTAAATTAACCTCTTGACATAGGCTTGGTTAATTGCATGGTTATAGGGTTAGATAATCTGATCAAAAGTCTAACCACATTTGAAATGAGTTGATAATTATTGTATTTTAAATATTAATCAATTGGTTGGTATTTATAATTCTAAAAAATAACTTAGTATTTTAATTGCAAGGTAAAATTCAAGAAAATAGAAAGAACAAAAATGAGGTTGCAAGGCTCTAGGTATTTTAATATAAAGAGATATCTGTTTTTTTTAATAATTAGTTAATATTAACTTGTTGACACATAATTATTTTCAAATGCTTTTAAACATTCTCACTTATTCTATGTTTTACTTTATGTTTTTGTTAAGGATGAAAGGGTATTGAGGAGAATTTTGTTTAGTCTTTATGTTAGTTTTATATCTGTTTTTAAGGAATGAAAATACCTCTTATATCTGGAAGTTGCATACTTGAAGCAAAGAAAACAAAAGATAATAATGTTACAACTAATTAAACAATAGGGGAGTGTTCAAACGAGAAAGTTTTTTCGTATGAGAATTGCGAGAATCAATCTTGGCCGTTCATTTTGGATAATAGAATTCATGGATGAAAAACGTGGGGGGATTGAGTGTAGCAGGGTGCATGTAAGGAATTCATGGGTAGGCAATCCGATTCAAAGAGGAGGAATTGGACGGCTAAGATTGGTTCTCGCGATTCTCGTACGAAAAACAGTTTTTGTTTGAACTTTTGCCTTAAATAATAAGTATAACTAGTAGTATAACCATCCAACTAATCCAATCATCAAATTAAACTCCAATATGCTCAATAAACATTTGAATGATCTTATTTGAACTTCACTAGTCATCTTCCAACTTGTTTTCCTTGTTCCACTAAAAACCGAGCTATTTCTATTACCTTTCAGAAAGAAAATTCATAATATGCCCTGATTTCCCTCAAATTTCCAATCTACAATCCATAATTTCAACTTTCATCAGATCATAGTTTCATGTTTTCAATGGGAAATTTTCACAAAATAGTAACTAAATTTGAAAACTGTTCTACCAATGTCACATGTGGGTAATTTCACAATGTGAAATAAAAGGGTGAGTGATATTGGTGAAATAGTTTTTAAATTTGGTTACTATACCGTGAATTTTCCCCTTTATAAAATTCATAACAGATTCAAAGAAAAAGTAATAATCACACCCTTTTTAGTTACCAAAGGTGTAACGACTCAAAAACCAAATTTAAAATATTAAAATCAAACACCTATAAGTGTTCGCATCTCAAGATTTATCATAAAAGCGGAAGCAATATTTATTTGAAAACTTGACGTATCAAAAGATACTCACATAAACACTGTCATAAGTTTGGTACTAAAAACCGGATATTTACAAACCAAGCATTAATTTCAAAGAGTTTAACAAAAGGAAGTCAAACCGGAGCTTTGCCCTTGCCTTTGATAAAACCTGCAAAACATTTTAAAAATAGTATTTGATAAGCTACGAGAGCTTAGTGAGTAATCTAAACATAACATCGTATGAGCACACGTATACAATCACATGAAGATAATACACGCATGTCTGGCAATCAAATCTAGCCTCTGGTTCTAGACCCAGGGCAGCATCGTAGGTCACAGTACTGCACCGCATCTGAGCCATACTGCACATAGCAGTACGCTTACATATTCACATGTATAACATAGCATGTTAGCAATCTGATATAAAACTACACATGCTGCTAATATGAAGTGAAGTCTAGAAAACTCACCTTATAACTGTAATTGCAATACTTCACAGATCACTGATACAGGTACTATGTAAATCACCTCATATATAAACAATACATAAATAATACATAAGGCATTCTGGTCTGAAATAGGGCCTACACGGGCCTAAACGGGCCGTGTCCCATCACTGCTACACGACCTAAGCTAGCAACATGGCTAGTGTGGTCTAATCACTCTACACGGGTCGTGTACCTTTTATACTACACGACCATGTAACCTTACATGGCCCTATGACCGCCTTTACTACTACACGGCCGTGTACCGCTACACGGGCCGTGTACCTCTTATGCTACACGACCATGTATCCTTACATGGCCCTGTGACAGCCATAACCACTACACGGCCGTGTACCGCTACACGGGCCATGTACATAACAGTCCAGCAGACTGTTCTTGTCAAGAACAGTCGGATTTCATCATAAATCCGCTTATAACATCATAAAACCGACTAGAGGTGTTTTCCTACACCTCCTAACACTGATATACATGATCTAAACCATAAAGAACAATCCTAACATGATTCCACCATTGAATCATGTGATTAAACATATAAAACTTCAAAAACAAGGTTTAATCCTTACCTTGTGTTGATCTCTTGCTATGCTCTTGCTATGGGCTTCTTGTTCTACTAATTATTCACTGAAATGGAGAGTTTAGCAGCTGATATGTGTGTAATTTCGTGAGTTGCAGGAAGCAAATGAGAAACTTTGACTATTAAGTCAAAGTTGGCACTATATATATATATATATATATATATATATATATATATATATATATATATAAGTTTCAGCTTTGTACACAACAGCCCCCTGCACTTAATTAACTTGAAATCTGACAGTTTTAGCCCCTCTAGTTTAAAATCACATCTTATTACGTATATCCATTCTTAACTCGTGTAACACTTTGTACATTTCTTGCATAAACCTAATAATAAAATTCTGGGTGTTACAACTCTTCCCCACTTGAAATGATTTCGTCCCTAAAATCGACTGCCGAAGAGTTATGAATAAATATCATCATTTTCTGTTCAAGCCCTCGTACATACTCTGGCCTATTTCTACACTTTTACTGGTCCTTGACCCATCTACTCTGCTTATTATAGATTTAACTACTAAACATCTTCTGAGATATAATATACGAAAGGTGTTCTGAATTTATAACAACTCTTCTGATAACTCTGATCTATAAACTGCCCTTCCCCTCATATATAATAATTCTGTACAACCATTTGAATTTTAGACTTAATTTTTCCTCCTTTCTAAATCTGATCACGTCTTTCCATAGTGATACTTTCAATAATACATACTTCTCCAATGAAACTGATGTGATGATCTCTGTTTATCTGTAAAACCTTTCTGTCTATTCTGGCGTCAAACAATTTACTACATACCTTCTAAATCTGTTCCGTCTTTCGCTGTATCATTTATGTGCTACCCCACACTTTCTGACCCACGCCACCCAATACACTGAAGTTTGGCAGTAATATCATACAATTTCATACATTGACATCCCGGTATTGAACCTGTATTTGTTGTAATACGAAATTCTGTCAAGCAAATATGTACCCCAGTTTTCTTCTGACTTAATAACATAATCATAAAACATGTTTTCCATCTTCTGTATATTTCTTTCATTCTGACTGTACTGAGATGAAGCTTAATCCTTAACTTTATATATAATTTGTTCTGAATTCTAGAAGTGGATCTGATATCATTGTCTGAATCAATAAACACTGACATACTATAACATAACAGAATCTGCTTCACATACACATCTGTTAACTGTTCTGATGAATGAGTTTCTCTAATGGAAACTACATATACACTTTTATTTAACCTGAATACAATCACTCATAACACATTATAACTTCCTAGAGTTTTTCGGATAATTTGGCATTCAGGTTCATACTAATATTTCCAGATATAATTTCTGACGTTTGGCTTTCTTTCGTACATCTTTATAAGTATTTCTCCATTTATCTGACTATATCTTGTTTCATATCCGGTCACCAGTAATCCACCCTCTAGTCTTTATAAAATTGGTAACTTCTGACTGAATGGAAAATCTAAACTTGTGAGCTTCATTTAACTGTGTCTGACTTGCATCTCCATAACCAGATACTCACATACGGTTATATCTAATCAGTATATCACAATTGTCTTTAATCGGATTTATTTCCTGTCATCCATTCTTTAATATACTTTTCACTTTTGATTTCTTCTTACTGACCTGTTCCCATTTCATCTGAATATAAGCGTTGTAATTATCATCTAGATAATTAATTCATACAAGTATTATTTCTGATTTCCTGTTCAAACTGTGGGCTATATCATTAGCCTTACCCTGAATAATATAATATTCTACTCACAATTCCTTCACTGATTCTGACCACTGTTTCTGTCGCCTTTAAAGGTCTTTCTCATTCAACAATTATTTCTAACTTTTATAGTTCCATGTAAACAACTCTACACATAAAGAAATACCTAATCTCATCATATCATACCGAATGCTACCGTAGCGCACTAGCGGTAGTCTTACACCCCCTATGAATGCTATTGCGGCGCACCAACAATAGTCTTACATCCACATATCCACCCACTATTGAGGTAATATCCTTACGTATCATATAACTAACATACCACATATACTACTAACAGGTGTGAATCTGTATACTCATTCTCATATGATTGAACTGTCTAGAAGTGTAAATAATAACTCTGCCCCTCTGCATCCATCCAAATCACTGTACTGTCATCACACAATGCTATCGTCTCTTCAGTCGATTCAGGTAGAGCAAACTGTTGCTTCACATAATTTATGCAATTAATCCCATCCAACTGTTGATTACTGTCGGGTTCTTTGGCGGCTCCCAGTTCATCACCTTCTCTACTTCTCAGAATTCATCTCGATCCTATTCCTACTAATAAATTATCTAAAGAATTTCATTCCGTACATCTTAAATTCATATTGAAAACTTAACATATAACTATTTTCTACTCTGTGTCACTAAAACTTTTCAAACATGATTCTCATGATCTGATAAACTTCTGAAATAAATACATATATCGTTGAAGAACACAATTACTGATTGACTTGATATTGACTTATACACCCTATTCAATTAATACATAATCACTGCTGGTGCGTTAGCAAGGCTAACAGGTATCATAACTACTTCAAAACATCTATACATTTCTGAACACAATTTAAGGAATACCATCCCTTCTGATCCCAGGCTGAAGAAAATCCGACCTGGAGTCAGCTTTGACAACCACTTTACCCCATTATAACTGATCAAGTAATTCTCATATTCTGAACACCGGACATATATTCATGATCACTTTATTGAGCCCATAATAATTAATACACATAACATAAGTACACATCATGAAATGCTACTGAGTCTTGTAAACCCCCACATGTAATAATTCTTGAAATCGTTTCAATAATTCCTGTATCTCTGAAGGAGCAAGTCTGTACGTAGTTCTCGTAATCAGTGAAGCTTTCAACACCACACAAATTCTGAGCATACTCTGTCTGTCTGGCAGTAACCTTGGCAATTTCTTGCATTACGTAATAAGATACTTACATATTACTTTCATATCTTTCTAGTTCATCTGATCCTTTAATGGGTTAATATTTATAACATAGGTTGAGAAAAATAATGTACTCATACTGAAGACACTTCCGAGCTTTTGAAACTGTACACCCGTATAACCTACCTGTTTTAATTTTAGCATATATAATTAGTTCTTCCCCACTTGGAATATGAACTCGTATCACTTCTGTTCACATAACAACATAACCTGGTTATAATTTAACCAGTCCATTCCAACTACTATTTGGAACTCACTCATATTCACAGGTACAAAATATTTCTCACCCGTACTTCAACCAATAACACAAAATCTCCTGTGATTCTGCCTCTTTCAACAATTTATTATCTAAGAAAAGTACATACAGGTTCTACATAATTTACATACATAATAAAAGAAACCTTACATCGTTTCCACTTATTTATTTAATATCTCTACTGACGAATTCCAGCTAGTTAGGACATTCTGAGGACTCATGCCCGTACTGAGCACAACTTTCCCAAAGATAAACAATCCTTATAGTTATGTCCTACTTCTCCACACGTATAACAGCCTTTAGTTCTATACTTACACTGGCCCGTATGGTTCTTACCACAAGTCTCACATCCTGTTCTTCTATGGGATCCCTCGGCTTTTATCTCATTAATCATTTCATCCTTCAATATATGAAATTCTTCTCGGACTACACTTCGTATCTCATTCTTCATTTCAGTCATAATGGACTGCATAATTGTTTTAATACACTTTTCAAACTCATCCGCGATGACACCCCTAAGGTGTTTGGTAGGTATGGCTCCACGCCTTTCCCCATAAAGGGAAATATAGTCTTCCACCTCTCCTATAGTAACCATGTCAGGGTTTTCTTCATTTCTTACTTCATTTTCTGTTCTAGAATTCGCATTAGGATCCATTACACTGTAACAAAACAATTCTTGGTTAGTCATAATATCAATCACATCTCGCACCATTATACCTGCCTTTATTTCACAAACACTCCACTCATTTACCGTCTTTGAATAATATCGTAGATCATACCAATACATAATTCTTTCCACTTTGTTTTAACTTACTTTCCTTAGTTCTCATAATAACCTTATGTACATGACATCTGTAAATTTGCTTTATTATCACTCCTTTTACAATTAATCTTGATACCGACTCTTATCTGATAATTTCTTTGTTCTTTTATCTGTTGCACAACTCATACAACAATATATGGCATAAACTCTGCTTCACCACTTTACTAAGTTTTCTGCATTGAATTCTTCAAATGTAGGTTCTGATATTTAACAATTATGTCTGGGGCTCAAACACCCTATCATGCTATATTCTTATAAGATAACGTTCACTTGTAATACTGATATTTATCCTTTCATCTTTGTGACTAAAATCACTCTTAGGATTATACACTACTCTTGAACCTCTTGTATATATCATTCTGGTAGTATAGATAAAGCACTAAAGCAAAAGGTGGCTTTATCACATTATCCTGTATAACAAACAGTTACTTGTATAACCATATATCAGTACACCTATTATCATATCCAAAGTATTTCTATACATACTAAGGCATTCTACATATATTCTCAGGTGTACTACCTTACAAGTACTTCTCACCCGATTCACAAGATTCCTCATGATTCCATTAAGTTCTAACATGTATCATGTGTTTGTAATAATATGGGCCCTTATATTACTCTAAACACATTACACGCATTTGATCTTAACTTTATCACAAAAATTCCCGATTCACAGGCTTAGGCCAAAGTTTATACATCATGTTCCCATCTATTCATATAACACTAAATTCATCTTGAATGCACAATAAAAGCAACTCTTAACAGTTGTAAATATACATAACATATCGGTCTTAAGCATATCCTATACTCGCATGCAATACTCACATAATACATAATCAATATAACTGTTAGTATACTCACCAAGCTGCAAGCCTCCAGTTTGACAATTTTCAAAATCCGTAGAACCATGGTTTAAGTCCAGAATGTGTCTTGTACACATCCAGACCCCTCAAACCGTGGCTCGGATACCAAGTTGTAACGCCCCAAAAACCAAATTTAAAATATTAAGATCAAACACCTATAAGTGTTCGCATCTCAAGGTTTATCATAAAAGCGGAAGCAATATTTGTTTGAAAACCTGACGTATCAAAAGATACTCACATAAACACTGTCATAAGTTTGGTACTAAAAACCGGATATTTACAAACCAGGCATTAATTTCAAAGAGTTTAACAAAAGGAAGTCAAACCGGAGCTTTGCCCTTGCCTTTGATAAAACCTGCAAAACATTTTAAAAATAGTATCTGATAAGCTACGAGAGCTTAGTGAGTAATCTAAACATAACATCGTATGAGCACACGTATACAATCACATGAAGATAATACACGCATGTCTGGCAATCAAAGCTAGCCTCTGGTTCTAGACCCAGGGCAGCATCATAGGTCACAGTACTGCACCGTATCTGAGCCATACTGCACATAGCAGTATGCTTATATATTCACATGTATAACATAGCATGTTAGCAATCTGATATGAAACTACACATGCTGTTAATATGAAGTAAAGTCTAGAAGACTCACCTTATAACTGTAATTGCAATACTTCACAGATCACTGATACAGGTACTATGTAAATCACCTCCTATATAAACAATACATAAGGCATTCTAGTCTGAAATAGGGCCTACACGGGCCGTGTCCCATCACTGCTACACGACCTAAGCTAGCAACATGGCTAGTGTGGTCTAGTCACTCTACACGGGCCGTGTACCTTTTTTACTACACGACCATGTAACCTTACATGGCCCTATGACCGCCTTTACTACTACACGACCGTGTACCGCTACACGGGCCGTGTACCTCTTATGTTACACGACCATGTATCCTTACATGGCCCTGTGACAGCCATAACTACTACACGGCCGTGTACCGCTACATGAGCCGTGTACATAACAGTCTAGCAGACTGTTCTTGCCAAGAACAGTCGGATTTCATCATAAATCCGCTTATAACATCATAAAACCGACTAGAGGTGTTTTCCTACAACTTCTAACACTGATATACATGATCTAAACCATAAAGAACAATCCTAACATGCTTCCACCATTGAATCATGTGATTAAACATATAAAACTTCAAAAACAAGGTTTAATCCTTACCTTGTGTTGATCTCTTGCTATGCTCTTGCTATGCTCTTGCTATGGGCTTCTTGTTCTACTAATTATTCACTAAAATGGAGAGTTTAGCAGCTGATATGTGTGTAATTTCGTGAGTTGCAGGAAGCAAATGAGAAACTTTGACTATTAAGTCAAAGTTGGCACTATATATATATATATATAAATATATATATAAGTTTCAGCTTTGTACACAATAGCCCCCTGCACTTAATTAACTTGAAATCTGACGGTTTTAGCCCCTCTAGTTTAAAACCACATCTTATTACGTATATCCATTCTTAACTCGTGTAACACTTTGTACATTTCTTGCATACACCTAATAATAAAGTTCTGGGTGTTACAAAAGGACTTATAAACTAGCGGTATCTAGTGTTTAGGTATCTATAAAGTTGTAGGTTCAAGTCCTATTATAGACAAAAATGGTGTAAATTTAGGATTAGGTTAGAAGTGTGTTTAACCGTTAACAAAAACACCCGTTTTTAGTTCAACTAATTTGGATTTTAGAATTTAGAATCTTACCTAAATTACAAAAGTTATAGTAACAAATACCACAATTTTCTTAAATTTCAACCCTAATTTAGATTCTAGGGTTAGAGATATACCTTAAAATTGAGTGAGGACAAAGAATTGAGAACCAACCATTCTGATGTTTTGTTGGAGGCTAGTGTGCGGTGCTTGACTGAGGTTGAGGACCTGGACAGTTTTATTAGCAATGACGAGTTGAGCGGTGAACAATTGTTGTTGACGTTAGATGGAGGCAGCGAAGAGTGGTTTAGTGACAACATATGGCATCCTCTTCTTAACGATTATGACTCTACAATGGAGGAGGTTGGGTGAAAAGTGTACTGTAGAGGACCTCAGGCCTTTGTTAACATACTAATCCAATGTCCTTTTATTTTCTTTTTCTACTATGGGTTAAGGTTGATTCAAATTTATTGAGGGCTCAGTACCTCAACGCGACTACACTGTTAAAGGTGAACAAATGAATCGGTTTGGACCGGTCCAAAAGAATCAAAGCCGGACGGGTTGCGTTCCCGATCAGGGTCTTAACTGTTCGAAACCAAACCGCAAAATATGCACCTCTACTACATTGGATCTGCCGGTGATCCTTAACATGATCTACATAGTCATTTTGTAAAACTTAAAGTAGTTAGTTCCTTAGTTGGCAGGTAATACCGTAATGTGGATGTAAACACTTAAAAAAAGCCATATAATATATGCATGATACTCAGGATTACAAATATGTAGAATCGAACTCATAATCTTAAGATCGTATGTGTGATCATAAGATTGCTATACGATCCCACGTATACTCTTTTTTATTTTTTATATAATAAAGTTTGTGCTAAGAACAATTGTTCAAAATTTTCTACTGTATGCACATCTCTCATTTTTTAAATTTCTTTTATTATAAGAGATAGAGGTTAATGAGAAAAATATTTTTTTTATGAAATCTGAAACACTATGTGCTCTAAATTTATTGACTATGTTTAAGAGTTACACATATTATACTTTATTATGATGCGCGAATAGTGGATTGTGATGAATTTTTATTCTATGTTTAACATTTAAAATTGGACCGTTGGATTTATGATATTTTAAATTTTAATGTTGTAACTTTAAATAAAAATGTTAAATTATTTGTTTTTGTTAAAAATTATTGTATATAAAAAAATTAAAAGTGTTTTTGCCACTACGGCACTCTAAGATTGGTTTTTGGACTTCGCAGTTACTTATATATTTTAGTTTTCCTGGTAAATGTAAAAGATTATATATAATTAGTGTATCCACTCCCCAAATCGGCAAATGTCAAATTATGAATAAATTATTTGGTCAAAATCCAGCTAAAAATTTGTAAATAATAAACCAGAAGGGACACGGATAACCATTTGACTTTTGGATTGTCCATCAAACTTTTTCTAATCTTAATCAGATAATTGTTAAATAAAACTTTAGGTTTTGGAAATGACGGATCTATACTCGGTAAAAAAGTTAATCTTGTGGTATAAAGGATCTTTTATAAAAAAATACCTACAAAAGTAAAGTTGGAAAAAAGGGGTGTTCAACTTATTTCATTAATGTGTCCCCTGTTCAATTCATTTGAGGAGGTTGAAATTCATTTATTCTGAAGGAAATATGCAGCTGGTGGGGTACCAATCCTTCTTTCATTAGGGAGTAACCTTATATTTTCGAATGGGTGAAAAATTGTAGTTAAAGAAGGTAAGTTAAGAGCCGTTATGAAGATTCTATTCACTTTCTTTTGGACAATTTGGAAGACAAAAAATGAAAAGGTATTTTCTTTCACAGATGAAGGAAAAGAAGGAATATATGATGTTTTAAGTGACATCATTCTTTTGGTTCAACCAACGATAGGGGATTCAAGGGTTTAACAGAAGGTGGATAAAGTGGTGCTACTTTCCATCGTCATGTTTTTTGTGTACTTCAATTTAGTCTTATGTGTATTTTATGGTGATTCTTGTTATTTGTACCTTGTTTTCTAGCATCATGTTAGATGTGTTCGCTTAATAAAATTTTATGGTCCTTAAGCGGGGGTGATGGCCATGTCAAAGCTCTTTGCTTTAGGACCTTTTGCTGTTAAAAAAAACTAATTATTTTTACTATTACTCATTCTAATGGTCCCTACCAAGTGGTTCTACAATTACACTCTGTTCTTAAGTTTTCTTAACGAAAAAAGTAAAAAATTTAGAAGGAAGTAAAAAAAAAAGTTGTGTTCTCGATTCTTGTTTAATTAAGAAAAAAGGAGAAAGAGGAAGGATTTAGACGGGGAGTTTAGGCCAATTTTACTATAAAATCTATTTCTTATAGAAATAAGATGAGCTGAAAGTAAAGGATTCCCTTCCTTTCTGCTTTCTTTTCGTTATTAAACTCAAAAACGGGATGCCAATGTTTAGACAGGAATTGTGTAAATCACGACTAAAATACATATGTATCCCTAAACTACTACTATAGATTTGAGTTTCCTAACTACTATGCTAGGATATGAAACTAATTATTTGGTGAATTAATCCAAGGCTTTTGATACATATAGAATAGGAAAATAGAATCATACTCAAATCTACTGCTTAAGTATTGGTTGCTACTCTCTCTCTTAAAAACCTAAGGCAATATGTTGCAATTACTAATAACTATATATAAAAAAGGGTCGATAATGGTTTAACCTTCAAAGTTTTCGTTCAATTTCAGTTTAACCATCAAAGTTTTTTTCTAAACGAAATTACCATAAAGTTTGAATTTTTTATGATTTAAACCTCAAACTCTTTTTCAAATGATTTAAACCTTGAAGTTTTGTTAAAAAAAATTGATTAATCACTTAAGTTTTGTATGGTTTTCGATTTTACCCTCTCTACTTATTATGCATTTTACATTTTAGTAAAAAACTAAGAAAACTTAGAGAGTTAAATTATTTTTTAACAGAAATTTAAAAGTTAAATCATTTGGGAAAAAACTTTAAAGTTTAAAACAAAAAGAATGTGTAACTTTAAGGATTAAATAATTATAAATTCAAACTTTATGGTAAAACTATTTGAAAAAAAACTTTGATGATTAAATTAAAACTAAAGTAAAACTTTGCTGATTAAACCATTATTGATACTATAAAAAAACATATATAATGAGTTAATAACTATTTAGATTTTTCCGTTTTTAGGAACGACAAAAATTTGTTAAATGGTCAAATCTTCAAAAAGGTTAAATGATGAATAAATTTGTAGTTTAATTTTATTATTCCTTCAATGATTAGTTTTGTAGTTTAGACTCTGGTGTAATACAGAAAACCACTAAAATCTTTGCTTGTAGTGTTAAAAAATATATTGAACGACTTAAATTTATAATCTTTAATTAATAAGTAATCACAATATTAATACAATCTAAATTACAATCTTTAAATATTAATTATTAAAATTTATTTGTTTTATTTATGTACTGTTCTAACTATATTAAGTACAACCTCTGACATATATTTCTACTTCCATCTCTGTTTAATGATTATATTTGTTATAAGATGATTATTCTTTGCAACTACTGATAAATAGACTATTTAATTAATATATAGAATAACAAAATAATAAGAAATTTCTATTAAAACATTAAACCCATGAAATAGCTAGTCGTAAAATGCTTATTTCAAACATCGTATAGGAATCCTAGACGGCTAAACGCCAATGAAAAATTGTATACGAATAATTATTAATAAGAGTTTTTTTAATGGCTTGTAAATTTATTTTATTTTTATCTCAGACTCGAATTCATGACTGAAATATCAAACGTCGATGCCACTAGGCTAAATTTACGGGTATCAATACGAGTAAATGACATTGTTTTATTTTATTTTATTTTTTGTCGTGGAATATTTGTTGTTATAAATTAAATATTAAGTGTTTGACTATACTCTCCGTGTTTGATAGAATCAATCTATGCCATGACCAACCAAATACTAAACAATTAAAAATATTAAAGAAAATTAATGATAAAAAAAGCACGTGAAGCTTATTGGTTATACATATTATTGTATATTTGTATTATACTAATAATTGTATAGTGAAAAGTTTATTTTGGAACTGTTTTTATTGCGAGAATCGTGAGAATCAATTATAGCCGTCTAATTCTTCCTCTTTCAATTGGATTGCCCACCCATGAATTTCTTAAATGTACCTTGCCACACTCAATCCCTCTACGCTCTTCATCCATGAATTCCATTATCTAAAATAAACGGCTAAAATTGATTCTCGCAATAAAAATGATTCTAAAATAAACCTTCCCCTGATTGTATATTTATAGAGTACACTCATCTTCTTTTGGTTACAAGAAAAAAGCAGCACTTAAAAAATAATTTCAAAGGCGTGTAGAATATATAAATTTATGGGTGATAATTATTGATACAATATAAATCTGATATGTAAATAAATGAGTTTGAGTTTTATTTAGGTACGATTTTGTGAACTTCTATATATATTTTGTAGGGGTGTTCATAGATGATTAATTGAGCATTCGGTTAATCTATAACTGGTTAATCGGACTATTGGTTCACAAGTTTCATGAATCTAAATCTAAACCGAAAAAGTCGGTTAACCGGTGTTTTTGATTTGGTTAATCAAATAACCATTTCTAACTATTAAATATATTTTTAAAATAAAAACTATCAAAAGTAATATACATATCTTAATTTTAACATTGTTTAAATGAGAAATTTATACCATTACAAATTGTATAATTTATTTATCAACTAATTATTATAAAAGAAAAATAATATGAATAGAGACGTAAATAAAATAGAGTAGAACTAATATATAAAGTAGTAAATAATAAGATTTATAAACTAAGTCAACCTAATTAATAACTATATATATTGAAAAATGAAATTTAAATATTGGTTTTTGGTAACAAATTGTTATGAGTTGATAATTATTATATTGTAAATATTGATTAATTGGTTGGTATTTATAAACCTAAAAAATAACTTAGTATTTTTAATATTCGATTTTTTGGTTAACCATTAGTTTCCAAAATCATTAACCGTACCCAAACTAAATAACCGAATTACTTTTAAGTTCAGTTAACCAAACAAAAAAAATAGAATATCCGATTCGATTAAGCTATATTTCGGTATAGTTTTGCAATTTTTAGGTTTGATTTTTCGGTTTTTGATATTTTGAACACCCCTATATTTTTGGGATATTTCCACCTTTCCTATTTGACTATTAAGTTTTTCTCATGTTTCTTAATCCTTATAACCTTAATCAGATTTAGATCTACCATTTCCCTTGTGTTCCTTTAATGTTTCGACACTTGTAGTTAAATTCTTTCTTACAAGCATCAAAGTTTTTGTATTTGAATTTAAGTGTCTAGGTGGGGTTGAACTTTTAGCATTTTGATTATGTATGTTGTCAAACAAGGAACAAAGTTATGACCCGTCAACTTGTTTATGACCTGCCAACGTGCGAATGACCTTGCCAACCCGTGAATGACCCGTCAACCACAATCCTGCCTATTTAAATGGGTTATGCAAGTCGTAAACGAATCGTGTTCGTGTCAAGATCCGTCAACCCATACACGAAACAATTGATACTCATAAGTAAATTACATGTTTCGGTCTCATGGTTTTGTTATCATACTCATATATAGTCCTTATTTTAAAAACTTGTTACAAAGTTAGTTCACATGGCAACTAAATCTTATAACCCAACCATGTTAATTTTCTACATAAGATCATTTTACCAGAGAAAGATTATTTTGTATGTAGTCCCTTTTTATCTCTATTTGTATATGAATGTCACATTTATACCTTATCTATAGATATATCCATCCTAATCCTAAGAGAGAATAAATGATAATCAATCACATTGATTATTAACTTGGTGTATGGATTTCTAATTTAAAGTGATTGTTGCAACTTAAAGAACTAAAATCAGTGCGCGCTTATTGTGGTTTAAAATCTTTTATTAGTAGGGAAAAAAAACAAGAAATTCCAACAAAACCTAGAAGAAATAGATATATGATGTAATGATTCAGTTTAGCTTGCATTTACTTGGTTGTAAAATTACATAAAGCATGATCCTATTAGTTACATTTTTATAAAATTAAAAAGGGCAAAATGCATGAAAATATAACAAAATATGTCTAAATTAACATTGTATACAACCAACTTCATTTTGTATTATCAATTTTAAATTTTAGTTCATTGTATGCAAGATGACCTGCTATTGGAGGTCACCCTAAACTAACCTGTTCCGGCAACCATTTTCAGATTCAGGCAACTATTTCTAGATTCGGGCGACCAATTTTTTTATTTTTTTAATTTCTGGGTTATGGTCAAAGTTTATAAGCAACCATTTATTATTAGAAGGTCATGCGTTCAAAGTTATTAAAAGCCTGGCAAGATGTGCTTCAAACAATTCAACTGTGGCAAAGGGCTTCTTTGAAATTATGCTTAGGGTCACAGTACCCTATCGTTTCACAAATTTGCTAATCAATATCAGTTCCACAAGGTGTGTTTTTCACGGATTTGCTCATGGATTGCTTCTTCAATCATGATTTGGGGGCTTCAGTTTCACTTAGTCGTGATCTGGTTCATCTTATTCTTGTTGATTTTTAGTTCAATCTGGTTTCATCTTCTTCTATCATGATTTGGGGGTTTCAGATTCACCTAGTCGGGATCTGGTTCATCTTATTCTTGTTGATTCTTAGTTCATTCTGGTTTCGTCTTCTTCTGTCATGATTTGGGGATTTCAGTTTCAACATAAGATTTTGCATATCTGGGTTAGGGTTTTGTTTAACCAACTCTTGTTAATTCTTGGTTCGATTAAGGTTCCTCTTGTTGATTAGGGTTTCTTTAAACTAATTCTTGTTGCAGATCTGGGTTTCGTTTAACCAACTCTTGTTGATTTTGGTTCGATTAGGGTTCCTTTTGTTGATTAGGGTTTCTTCAAACTGATTCTTGATTTAAGTTTCAGTTCGCGAGCCCTTAATAGCAAATGTCTGATTCCTGGTTTGATTCTTGTTGATTAGGATTTTTTGTTGCTTATTCTTTTGCTTTTGTTTTCATATGTGAGTAAAAGCTATAAAGATCATATAAACAATATATGAAGAACACTAAGAAGATAGCCAAGAACACTAAGAAGATAGCCAATAACACAAATATATAAAATTTCAAAAATAAAAAAGTTTAAAGAATTTACCTTTAATCAGTTGAATAGGTAAATGAATGCATACAATGAACTAAAATTTAAAGTTGGTCGTATTTTAGATATAAAATGAAGTTAGTTGTATACAATGACAATTTAATCATAGTTTGTTATATTTTCGCGCATTTTGCCCAAATAAAAAAGTCTAATTGAAATAAAAAATCAAGATTATACTAGAAACAAGAAAACCCAAAACCTATATCACCATTAAAAACCAACAACCACCTTCTATATTGCCTAATGCCACCATAGTCAATTCATCGCCATTGGAACTGATAGATATCGCAAACACACACATGTAATCGCACACCCATCAATGGAACACCAAATCCCTCACATTTACATACAATACACTGACACAACCATCGATACACACACACACACACACACACCCCGATTGACACACTAGTAACCACACAGTGTCATTGTTAAACACATGTAATGTATAACATCGACACAATTAGTTAAGAAACCATTCAGGTTGGTAAAAACTTCTTCTCTTTTAACATTGTTTAAGTTTTTTCTTCTTTTTGAATGGTATTGAGTGTCGTTATCTTGGTTTTCAATACATTTTTCTTTGAAGCGAGTGGTTTTGTAGAGTCAGTTGACGATATCAGAAGTAGAGAAACTACGTGAAGAAAGATTGAAAGTTCACAAATGCATTAGAATTTTGAATTTCTTGGTTTGCCGGGTGGACAAAGAATTAAATCTTCACCGAATAGTTTTTATTGGAATCATTACTAAGATTATTGTATCATCATCATCATCTTCATCTTCTTCCATTGGTCTTGTGGAGGTTGAAAAAAAGGTATAGGTGAATTGCTACTTGATCTGGTACTAGTGAAACTTGGAAAGTAATTTAGCAATTAGTTGCATTAGTCATTGTTATTTGGTTGAGACATTTTTGTGTGATGCCATGTGTTTTGATGATGATTTATATATGTTGAATATAAGAAAGAATGGTGTACATGTAGATTTGAGAAAATATGTATAGTGCTTAAAAGTTTTTTTTTAATTATTTTAAAGTAGCCGGTTAAAATACATTTGTTGAAAAGGTGTATCTTTTTTTATCAGAGTTTGAATCGGTCATCAGAAGAAAAATTATGCCAAAAATTATGATAGTTTAATTTTTTTATATAATAGTAATATACTCGTTATGCTTGTCCTTTGCTCTACATCTATCGCCCTCCCCTTTTAACAACGCCCTATGAAGTTATGACAAGGGGTTTATAATGGCATGACGGTTCATGTGCTTGATGACTAGCTATATAACAGTACCCGCTACAGTTACTTTAATGACTAGAGATACGCAAGGTGTAACCAAAACATCTAAATGTAGTCAAATTAATTTTGTTTTCGATCTCAAGATCTAACTTAGACCAAATATAATAAGAATTAAACACTTGAACACTAAAATGTATAGAATAAAAAAGACCATGAAAGTTTTGGACTATAACATAAAAAAGTAAAATTATATAATAATAATTAAATTTAAAAACTGTTCTATCAAGATCACTCTCATCTTTTATGAAATAACTTATAAATAATAAAACGGTTTCAAACTTCCCAAACATAAAAACCTCAAAGTATAGCACCTGTTTTATGAGATAAACTCTAATTAAACTAGTCAAATTATGTTAACTTTACCCTTATTTTATCTTTGACTTTCTCTACTCAACTCCCCTTAATTTCCTCTCTCTTTCCTTGTGACATCTATATCTATATATATACCCACAAAAAGGTAATTCATACTCATCGTCGAAGATAATTTAGATTTGAAGTTTACAAATGGATCAACAAAAGTCATCAACAAAGTCAAAGAACACAATCTTGAAGTTTCTACCAAGAGCAACATCATCGGTGGTTTCGTTTCAAAATCCTCCGATGATCTATAGTCCGTCAAAAGACAAGAGATTATCGGAGAAACCCCATAAATCCAATCTCGGAATTGGCTTCTCCGGCCCTCTGGTTTCCATGATTCCGGCGGAAACTCGCCGGAAAATCAAGAACAACTCCGATTACACCACCTTTTACGAACCCACTTCTCCTACAGTCTCGTGTATGGGCCAAGTCAAATGCAAGTACCAAAAACAAAAACCAAAACCCTCTGCTGATAAAGTTTTCCGGCTTACTTCTGCTACACAAAACGCTAAAGATGATCAGGAAGTAGCATCAAAATCCGAAAATAAGATCAAGAAAAAAACAGGGTTTAAGAAAATATTCAGTGGGGTTACTCCCGCCGGCGGGAAGAAACGAGACGCGGGAAACAGAGCCTCACCGGCGCCGTTGAATCTTGATAAAGTTACTCCGAGTTTGGGTGCAATGAAGCGGTTTTCAAGTGGTCGGGGAAAGTTTTCGAGTATTGATTGGACGAAAGAGGTTGCTGAGGCCATGGATTCCGGTGACCGGAGATATGATTCCGATGAAGAAAGTGATGATGAACATGTTATTGTACCTTCATCTGCGCCGGTTATGATAAGGAATTCATTAGGGTTTGATGATAAGTTTATTAGGGTTGCAGGAATAAATACAGAACCTAAAAAAGAGATTAATTTGTGGAAGAGAAGAACCATGACACAACCTAAGCCTCTTCAATTGCATAAAATTTAGTTGTTATTATTATTATTTTTTAAGTTTTGTTTTATTTTTTTAATTTTGGTTTAGAGTATAAGGAGATATTTATGATTGTGGGAATTTTTTGAATCCATTATTCTTTGATTTTTTTTGAGTCATACATGTAATGATGTAAATATTCATAAATAATTGAATGTATTATCTTTCAAAATTTTGCAAATCAAAATTATATAATTTATCTCTACTATTGTAAATTTTAACAATTTGTGTTGTTAACCCACATAATTGAACGGGGTTAAGATCATCTCATTTGATCAAACATTATATGTCATATTTAGAGTGAGTTTCTTATTTTAAGTAAAGGATATATCATTTTACTAGTCTTATATTTGTAAAAAAACATCATAAGTCATATTTAACCCTAACATAAAAGAATCTTAATCTAATTGAATTTGTAAACTCCCTAAACAATCATTTTAGAGTACAAGAAGTAAAATATTATTAAACTCTTGTAGTATTAACTGTTCATTACTACTTATCGTAACTGGACCCTAAAGACTCCCGAATAGAAGCCTACTCATGTTTTTATTTTCTTACAAAATCTAACAAGAATAATTTTGGTTTTCAAAGCGCTCTACTTACGAGTTTGAAACTAGTTAATTACGTGATGAGTCATTAGTATACATTATCATAATTTAAATTTATTAATTTTCTAAATAACTTTCAATATTAATTAAATTCAATAATCTGTTTTTATAAATTATGATGTCTAGATCGAAAAAATGTAATTAAAACAACATATCAATAAATCATCATATAAAGTAGTACGTGATGATTGTATGCTGGGAAAATTGTGAAATATAATCGACAAATAAGAACTAGTGAAATTAATTAAATTATTATATATGATTGACTATTATTAATTAATATTATATTATTAATAATAATAATAATTAATAAGACATAAAATGACAAACAACTTAGGCTGATGAGTGATGACATTTATTCTTTAATGGATTTTTTCAAATTAGGTTGCTGTGAATTGCCATTTTACGTTCTCAAAACACATTATTTATACATAAATAATAAAATAATAAATTATTAAAAATTCTTAGAAAGGGTTGTCTTGTCCTTATCTTTTTACTTTATAAATTTTTGTATCGTGTATTCAATGGCAATGACATGGGGTGGAAAGGATCAATTAAATTAATACTTAACGGATTAAAAATAATAAATATTAAAATAAAAAATTATTAAATAATTATAAAAGAGGAAAAATAAGATTTTAAAAACAAGTTTTTTTTTTCTAAAAGCCAAATACCATAACATACAACAAGAAAACATGGTAAAAATAGCATTAGATTGCCAGCAAATACTGTTGGAATCGTGACCCTCAAACTTATATAATTCCTATCTTGTAGGGATTTAGATAACTATTAAATGCAAGAGTTATCTTGCTGGAATTTGAGTCCTTCCTTGATTAGTATTCCACTATTATAAATAGGGATATACCTAGCCACCTAGAAAAGATATACAGCCATAGAATTAGCTCTTTCCACGTTTTCTTTTGCACCCAATTACTCTTTTTGTTAAGAAACAGAGGTCTATACTCCAATTGGCCTATATACCATTGGAGGTTCTTTGTACTCTTTTCTTGATTATATTGGATTCATACGTGGGTTTGTTGCCCGTGGTTTTTACTCCCGTCACTTGGGGGTTTCCACTCAAAATCAGTTGTCTGAAATTTACTTACTTGGTTGATTAGTGTTTAACGTTTTTGTTTCCGCTGACGTATTTTTCACAACAAGTGGTATCAGAGCTTGATGACAATGGTCACCAAGTTCGATATCGAAAAATTTGATGGCAAAATCAGTTTTGCTATCTGGAAAGTTCAAATGCAAGCAGTGTTGACACATCATGGTCTGAAGAAAGTCTTGAGAGGGAAGACTAACAAACCAACCGACGTGTCAGATGATGACTGGAATGAATTGGACGAGAAGGCATTAGCTGCGATCCAATTATGTTTAACTCGTGAAGTTCTCCGGGAAGTAATACACGAGTCAACTGCTGCTGGCCTTTGGCTTAAGTTAGAGTCACTCTACATGACGAAAAGTCTTGCAAACAAACTTCGTTTGAAGGATCGACTCTACACGTTCCGAATGAAGAAAGATATTTCAATCCAGCAACACCTTGATGATTTCAATTCCATTCTTATTGATTTGGAAAATATTGACGTTAAAGTGGATGACGAAGATAAAGCCGTTCTACTCGTTATATCTTTGCCCTCGTCTTACAAGCACTTTAAAGAAATCATGCTCTATGGAAACCGAGAAAATCTATCGTTTGAAGATGTTAAATCCGCTCTGCTGTCAAAGAAAAAGTATGATGATAATACCGAACCGGAAACTTCCGAAGGGCTAGTTGCAAGAGGACGAAATCCGAAGCGTGGGGAAGGAAGCAATTCCAAAAGGTACCGATCCAAGTCACGTGGTAAATCCTCAAACAAAACTTGCAAGTATTGCAAGAAGCACGGACACGTGGTTAAACATTGCTACAAATTAAAGAACAAATTAGAAAGAGAAGGCAAGGGCAACACGGATAAAAAACCTGAAAAACCTGCTGAAGTGGTCGTTGCTGAAGGTAACCCCGAAGGTGACGTTTATTTGGCTTTCAATTTTGAGAAATATAGGGATGAATGGATTCTAGATTCTGGTTGCACTTTTCACATGTCTCCCAATAGAGACTGGTTTACCTCATATGAACCCTATAATGGTGGCATTGTCTACATGGGAAATCACACCCAATGCCATGTAATTGGCAAAGGCAACATCCAGATCAAGATGAATGATGGTGTCATCAGAACCATCTCAGGTGTTAGACACGTTCCTGAGCTAAAAAGGAACCTAATCTCCATTAGCACCCTTGATTCTCTTGGCTATAAGTACTCTGGTGAAGGTGGAGTCATGAAGATTCTTAAAGGAGCTATGGTACTAATGAAAGCTACTAGATCTGGCGGGTTATATGTGCTACAAGGAACCACCGTAACTGGGGCTGCTACAATTGCTTCTCCAGACATAAAATCAGACAACTCCAAACTTTGGCACTATCGGCTAGGTCATATGGATGAGAAAGGCATGAAAATCCTTGTAAAAAGGGGTCTCCTTAAAAGTCCCTGCAACCTTGAGTTCTGTGAACACTGTGTGTTCGGAAAACAGAAGAGAGTGAGTTTCACTTCTGGTATACACAAAACTAAAGGTATTCTAGACTACATCCATTCCGACTTATGGGGACCGTCGTCGGTTGTCTCTCGAGGAGGTAAAAGATATATGTTGACCATTATTGATGATTATTCAAGAAAAGTCTGGGCATTCTTTCTAAAGCACAAGGATGAAGTGTTTACTACCTTTAGGGATTGAAAAGTCTTAATCGAAAAACAGACCGAGAAAAAAATCAAGACACTAAGGACCGATAATGGTCTTGAGTTCTGTGGAGAAGTTTTCAATGCCTTATGTCGAAAAGAAGGCATTGTCAGACACCACACACTTGTCAAGACCCCGCAACAAAACGGTGTTGCTGAGAGAATGAATAAGACTATTATGGAAAAGGTTCGTTGCATGCTCTCTCACACCCAATTGGGACGTGATTTTTGGGTAGAAGCTGCCACAACTGCAGTTTACTTAATAAATCATTCTCCACATAGATCACTCCGTGACAATATTCCTCAAGAATTGTGGTTAGGTAATTCTACAAATTATTCTCATCTTAGAGTTTTTGGATGCCCAGCTTACATCCATGTGAATGAGGGTAAGTTAGCTCCTCGTGCCATTAAGTGTGTGTTCTTAGGTTATGGATCGGGGGTTAAAGGTTATCGTGTTTGGTGTCCTGACCCCAAGTACAAAAAGATTTTCCATAGCCGAGATGTCACTTTTAATGAAAAAGCTATCTTATTTCCTGAAACAGAACCTGATTTGAAAACCCTTACAAATACAAGTAATGAGGAAGAAAAAGATCAAGTGGAGTATGAACTTGATTCTAGCAAAGAAAATGTTCGAACACCTCGTGTAGAGCAAGTTGAATCTGTAGTCGAAGACAGTACCCATACAAGCCATCAAAGTCAACTCCAACCCGATTATGCTCTTGCTCGAGATCGTGTAAGGAGACAAACTCACAAACCTCCCAAATTTGCAGATTACCGGTGTGACTTGGTCGCTTATGCCTTCGCTGCAGTCGAAGACATCGAAGATGGAGAACCTAAGAACTATGCTGAAGCAATCCAGAGTTCAGATGCAGATAAGTGGGTTGGGGCTATGCAAGAAGAAGTCAAAAGTTTACATAAGAACAACACATGGGACTTAGTTAAACTTCCTAAAGAAAAACGGGTGATAAGCTGCAAGTGGATATACAAAGTTAAAGAAGGTATTCCAGGGGTAGAAAACAAGAGGCACAAGGCAAGGTATGTGGTTCGAGGTTTTGATCAACGTGAGGGAATTGATTTCAATGAGGTATTCTCTCCGGTTGTGCGACATACTTCTATTAGAATACTATTGTCTATTGTTGCTTTGAAAAATTTGGAGTTAGAACAAATGGACGTGAAAACTGCGTTTCTCCATGGCCATCTTGAAGAAGAAATTTACATCCAGCAACCCGAGGGTTTTGTAGTCCCTGGAAAAGAAGATCATGTGTGCAAGTTGAAGAAGCCACTTTATGGCTTGAAGCAATCTCCAAGGCAGTGGTATAAAAGATTTGATTCTTTTATGATTGAACATGGATACGGTCGATGTAGCTATGATGAGTGTGTTTATTTTCGGAAATTCCAGGATAACACATTCATTTATTTGGTATTATACGTAGACGATATGTTAATAGCCGCCACACATAAAACTCACATTAAAGAGTTAAAAGATCAACTCAGTGACGAATTTGAGATGAAAGATCTCGGGGCTGCTAAGAAGATTTTAGGCATGGAAATTCAACGTGATCGAAAGGCAGGCAAACTCATGCTATCTCAAACAAGTTACATTGAGAAAGTACTCAAAAGGTTCAACATGAGTAATAGTAAACCCGTGCCTACTCCACTAGTTTCTCACTTTAAGTTATCCTCAGATCAGCTCCCTAAATCCGAGGAAAATAAGGAAACAATGTCACGAGTTCCGTATTCAAGTGCTATAGGAAGTCTAATGTACGCCATGGTTTGCACCAGGCCTGACTTGGCTCACGCGGTCAGTATGGTGAGTAGATACATGCATAATCCAGGTAAGAGGCACTGGGAAGCCGTTAAATGGATCCTTCGTTATTTGAAGGGATCCGCTAACATCGGATTATCTTTTGAAAGTGGTCGTGCCAATCCAGATGGATTAGTAGGATATGTTGACTCAGACTACGGAGGCGATCTTGATAAAAGAACGTCTATCTCTGCACATATCTTTTCTCACTGTGGATCTGCTATCAGTTGGTATTCTTCTTTACAAGCTATAACAGCTTTGTCAACCACCGAGGCAGAATATATTTCAACTACCGAGGGAGTTAAGGAAGCTATTTGGCTACAAGGTATGATAAAAGAACTTGGATTACCTCAAGAAGTGCTCGTTGTGTACTGTGATAATCGTAGTGCAGTACACTTAACTAAAAACAACAAGTTTCATTCCAAAACAAATCATATTGATATAAGGCACCATTTTGTTCGAGGCATTGTTGAAAAAGGAGAAGTGATAGTGGATAAAGTACATACTAGTGACAATCCTGCTGATATGCTGACTAAAGTTCTTCCTACCACTAAGTTTAAGCATTGCTTAAGCTTAGTTGGTGTTCTTGGTGTTTAACACTCTTCAGTATATTTTTGGCAACTACATTGATTCGTGGTTTTCGGTTCAAGGTGGAGATTGTTGGAATCGTGACCCTCAAGCTTATCTAATTCCTATCTTGTAGGGATTTAGATAACTATTAAATGCAAGAGTTATCTTGCTGGAATTTGAGTCCTTGCTTGATTAGTATTCCATTATTATAAATAGGGATATACCTAGCCACCTAGAAAAGATATACAGCCATAGAATTAGCTCTTTCCACGTTTTCTTTTGCACCCAATTACTCTTTTTGTTAAGAAACAGAGGTCTATACTCCAATTGGCCTATATACCATTGGAGGTTCTTTGTACTCTTTTCTTGATTATATTGGATTCATACGTGGGTTTGTTGCCCGTGGTTTTTACTCCCGTCACTTGGGGGTTTCCACTCAAAATCAGTTGTCTGAAATTTACTTACTTGGTTGATTAGTATTTAACGTTTTTGTTTCCGCTGACGTATTTTTCACAACAAATACCAAATACCATAAGATCAAGTTTTGGGTTTAACAACCATCCGATCCGAATATCCGATCCAATAGTTGAAGCTTGCTCGATACTTTCCACTTTATCATCGCACCTTGGACATAAGGATGAATGAAGGTCAATATTTGATCTGTCCAAAAAGTTTCTAAAAGGAAGTTTTCCCAATCGAAGATACCATATGAACATATTAAGCTTTTTAGGAATGAGTTTGTGCAAAAAAGTTTCTAAGGCATTTTCTCTTCTACACAACATCTTTTCCTTGCACATCATCTTCTGCACAACTTGTGCCAAGATTATTATATTATTTACTAGAGTAAAGATACATGTATATATAAAGCGTTGTTAGTAATTCGTTTGTGTATCGAGCATAGAGTTATTAGGATCTCATCCAATTTACGGTTCTGTAAATTATTTCCCTCTGTTGCTGGTCGAGCTCATTCTTGTTTCTCACTTTCAGGTAAGAGTTGACTGTCTCACCGATTAAACAATCGTATTGGAATCAATAATTTCCATTGCCCAAAACCAAGACATATACAAGAATATATATAGAGGACCTAATCTATATACATGGAAATACAATCTTCTAAAACTAGAAGATATATACACAATAATTACTATTACACCCCCTCAGTCACAACGGGAGCCTTGAAGACGTTGAGACTGTCTCGAAAACTGAGAAATAGCGGTTTAGACACGCCCTTAGTAAAGATGTCTGCGAACTGATGTGAAAAGGGAACATGAAGGACCCGAACTTGCCCGATACGAACCTTTTCCCATACGAAATGAATATCAAGCTCGACATGTTTGGTTCGCTGGTGTTAAACGGGATTGCCCGTAAGATAAATAGCAGACACATTGTCACAAAAAACCACAGTTGCATGCTTGAGTGGGCGTTGTAGTTCAAGAAGCAAATTTCGGATCCAAGTTGTTTCGGCTACGGCGTTTGCAACAGCCCGATACTCAGCTTCTGCACTAGATCGTGAGACCGTGGGTTGGCGCTTCGAAGACCAAGAGATAAGTGTATCACAAAGAAAGACACAAAATCCAGATGTAGATCGGCGAGAGTCCGGGCAACCTGCCCAATCAACGTCTGAATATGCAGTTAATGTATGAGATCGGGAAGGTGACATTCGAAGTCCGTGATCAACGGTTCCCTTGATGTAGCGAAGGACTCTCTTAAGAAAATTAAGATGTGGTTCACGTGGGGCGTGCATGAATAAACAAATCTGTTGAACAGCGTAACAAATGGCCGGTCTTGTAATAGTCAAGTATTGAAGAGCCCCGGCCAATTGTCTATAAAGCTGCGGATCCGCTACTAACTCTCCCTGTGAAGCACTCAATTTACCCGCAGTATCAACCGGGGTTGTGGTAGAGTTACATGAGGACATTTTGGCACGGGAGAGTATCTCCTTTGCATATTGAGATTGAGATAAAAATAAACCTTGTTTGTCGCGTGTAACAGTATTGCCAAGAAAGTGATGTAACGGCCCCAAATTAGTCATGGCAAACTCATTCGACAATGTGTGGATGATGGTATGTAGCAAGGAGGTGTTAGAAGCAGTTAAGATAATGTCATCCACGTATAATAACAGGTATGCTATGTCCTTACCACGGTTCAAGATGAATAATGATGTGTCACACTTGCTACTAGTAAATCCTTTTGTGAGTAAAAAGGATGCGAACCTTTGGTACCAGGCTCGAGGTGCCTGTTTCAATCCATATAGGGACTTCCGTAATCGGCAGACATGATGAGGTCGAGCGGGGTCTACAAAGCCTGGTGGTTGATGCATGAACACTGTTTCAGTTAAGTTTCCATGGAGAAATGCGTTTTTCACGTCTAGTTGATGTATTGGCCAAGACTGTGAGACCGAGAGGCTAAGTACCGTGCGAATGGTGGTTGGTTTAACCACGGGGCTGAATGTTTCATTGCAATCGATGCCCACTTGCTGAGTTTTGCCATTTACCACAAGTCGGGCCTTGTATCTTTGTAGAGATCCATACGAATTAAATTTGTGGCGAAAAAGCCACATGCACCGAATAACAGGGGACTCAGCTGGTCGTGATACAAGTTCCCATGTTTCATTAGTCTGTAACGCCCTATATTCATCGTTCATGGCTGCATTCTAGTTAGGATCCAGAAGGGCATCTTTGGGAGATTTGGGAAGAGGAGAGATAGGTTGTTGTGAGGAGACATGGAGATTTAGAACGGATCGAGGTTTGAATATGCCATGTTGAGATCTGGTAGTCATTGGGTGTGTGGGGGCGTTTTGGTTGGTGGGTGGTGTAGGCGGCGATGGTGGAGGTGGTGGTGGTGGGGGTGGGGTTTGCGTTTGGGTTCAGTGTGGTGGTGGTGGTGTGGGTGGCGATGGGGGTGGGGGTGGCGATGGTTGCGATGGGATGAAGGGTGGCGATGGAGGCGTTGGTGGTGAAGGTGGGGGTGGATGGGCGGTGTGAATGTCCTCAAATAATTGAGGAGGAATGTGATCGAGAAAAGAGTAGGCGGAAGCGTTTGGTGGGTTGCTTCCGGCAAATGGAAAGACCGATTCGTCGAATGTGACGTGTCGGGAGATTATAACTTTGCCGGTGGAGGGATCGAGGCATCGGTAGCCACGAAATTGGGTTTGATATCCAAGGAAAACACAACGTGTGGATCGAGTGGCTAATTTGTGAGGTCGTTTAGCTGTTTGATTTGGGTAGCAAGCGCACCCGAACACACGCAGGTGGTCATAGGAGGGGTTTCGTAGGAATAAGGCAGCGGTAGGAGATTGATTGTGAAGAGTTTTGGTGGGTAGAATATTATGGAGGTAAGATGTGTGAAGGGCTTCGACCCAAAAAGATGGTGGCAAAGAGGTGTGAAATAGGAGGGCAAGAACGATTTCATTTAGTCGCCGTATCATTCGTTCCGCCTTGCCATTTTGTGGTGAGGTTTGGGGGCATGAAAACCGGAAGGAAAGACCAACGGATTTGGCAAAGTTGTGAAATTCTGTATTGTCAAACTCTTTACCTAAATCACATTGGAAGGATTAAATGGAAATGCCAAATTGTGTTTTAACGAATTGATGAAATTGTTTAAACTTGGCGAAAGTTTGAGATTTTGTTTTTAGGGGATACACCCATACGAATTGTGTGAAGTTATCAATAAGCACAATATAATATTTATAGCCACTTTTGCTCAAAACATGAGAAGTCCACAAGTCACTATGAACAATATCAAATGGAAGAAAAGTATGAGAACTGGAATCATTAAATGGTAAACGCGTATGTTTACTTATTTGACATGAATTGCATAAATGGGAGCTAGGCTCCTTACAAGAAATAAAAAATTTAGAACGAAGATGAGTTAAGGTAGAGCTGCCCGGATGACCCAAACGGTTATGCCATAGAGTTGGAGATATGGTAGCGAAGCAGGCGGGAGATGTGGGAGTGTTGTTGGTGACGTTGAGTGGGTAGAGATCACCCGAACTGTTGCTCCTCATAAGTGTCTTCCCATCCTGGAGATCCTTAATAGAAAAACCGTGAGGGTCAAATTCAATAGAGACAAAATTGTCTTTGGTAAATTGACGGACAAAGATAAGATTTTTAATGATGTGTGGTGTGTGGAGTATGTTTGAAAGATGAAGGGTGCGATTGCCAATAGGGATTGGGGATGAACCGGATCCTACCACTGGAATGCTAGAGCCATTACCAACAAAAATAGAACGAACAAAACTAAGATTCATAGGTGAAGATATCATACTAGAGTCAACAGTGAGATGCGAGGAAGCCCCGGTGTCCATGTACCAAGACTGATCGGATGGAGGGTTAAGACTCATGGCTTGAAACGCCTGGCCCAAGTCGGATGGTTGAAGGGCATTGTAATCGGTGATGTGAGCCTGACCGGTGGTGGGTGGAGGCGGCGCGGCTGCGGGTTGGCGAGATTGAGTTCCCGCCGGTTGGTTCCACGGGTTCCATGGAGGTGCATTCCACGGGTAGGTTGGATATGGGCATGGCGGGAGTTGCCATTGTGGTGGCCAAGGAGACCATGGTTGAGTGCGAGTTTGACCTGGGTTACGGTTGTTGTTGTTGTTGCCACGGCCACGACCCCGACCCCTACCATTGTTGTTGCGATTGTCACGGTGGGGCTGTTGAGATCGATTCACAGGAGGTGACCGATGTGGGTGGTCCGGTTTAGGGTCGGTGGATGGTGGGGTAATAAGAACCGTAGGTGGGGTAGGGTTATCCTCGCGAGCGGATTTCCGGTGTTGTTCAAGTTCGAGCATACTCTGGGCCGTCTCGAAAGAAGGGGGAGTTTGATGAATGTAAGATGCCACAGTGTCAAACTCACTTGGTAACCCGCGAACAAGTTGGAGAACAAGGCGTTGCTCATTAACACTAGTGTCCACATCCTTCAATTGACTTGCCAATTCCCGTAGTCGTAGATAGTAGGCATGAAGGGAAGACATAGACTCGAGCTTAAGGTTATTAAATTCGTGTTCAAGGGCGGCAGCCCGGGCCCCTTTGTTATTCAAAAAAATGTTGCGAACACGAATCCATGCATCATACGCGGTTGATTCATCTTCGAGAACTCGAGCAAGGAGATCATCGGATAACGTACCATAAATCCATTGAAGCACATGGGCATCGATTTCTGCCCAGTAGGCGTAGGTGACGTGAGTCCGCTCGGGTGGTGGGGTGCCATCAATGTGATCCAAAACTTTGTAGCCGCGTGCATGTAGTTGAAAAAGCTTAACCCAAGCGGAGTAGGTAACCTTCGTGCCATCCAAGACGTGAACTTTATGCTGAATATTGGAGACGGTATACACTGGATGAAGCTTGACATCCGATGAAGAAGATGCACCGGTCATTGTGATGTGGAAAAAAAATAGGGTAAAGGAGGAGGGGGGCGGCGGTCGTAATAGCCAAGAAGAGGATGAAGATTTTAGGCTCTTGATACCATATTGGAATCAATAATTTCCATTGCCCAAAACCAAGACATCTACAAGAATATATATAGAGGACCTAATCTATATACATGGAAATACAATCTTCTAAAACTAGGAGATATATACACAATAATTACTATTAAATCGTTTTAATACTTTCTTGTTGGATTTGGACCGTCGAATACGATTTTATTTAAATGATAAACCATTTGTATTCATTTTTTGTGGCTTCATTGATATCTATTAAACTTAAATTCAAATCTTTATGTTTCCTTTAAACTCAATACCATATGTTCAAAAGTTCTATTAACTCTTATACTATTTGATTCTCATAAATTTATAAAAAATCTTCACGTACAAAGTTTAAATGATTAGTACTATAAATTATCATTCCATTCTTCTTTTCCCAAAAGAGAAACATATACATAAGGTTCAAACTTGGCATATTCAATAGAATCAAACTCAACTGCATTTCACAAAATTATCAATGGATAAAACCTTAACTATAAATACAACATTGTGTTAAGTATTTAGATATGTAGCTGCGGCCAACAACGGGTTGTGAGTAGAAGGTAAACCTTATAAAATTTTAACGTTTGGCGTTTAGTGTTGTCTGACATGATTGTGTTGGTAACTTGGTACCCACGCGTTGCCATGTGATTTTAAAACATGTGCATGAGTGAAAAGACAAACTTTAAACGTCGAAGAATTACATATCTTAATGTCAAAGTCGCTTAATTGCATTTCTTAAGTTAAACTCCAGTTTGAATCAGAACCTAGTTTGAAAATAGGCTAACAAAAAAACTTATTATTTCCTCGATCAACCTGAATAATGGTGTTAAGAACTTAATGTAGGCGTTAGGCCTACGATCAGACCAACATCTAAGATCTCTTCCGCAAGTTGTAATTCAATTATTTTCTGTTCCAAAAGTAAATAATGAACATACAAGTTGTCTTTGACGACGGTTTGAAAGAACTTCATTACATACCACCGGCTGTATCACTACTAGAAAATCTGAGATTTCCGACGAAATTTTGCGACGGACGAAAACCGTCGCTAATTAGCAACGGATTTGCGACCAAATTGAGTTACAAAGATTCAAGGGCAAGCCGTCGCTGTTCCGTCGCAAATTTGAGACGGATTTGCGATGGATCTTGATTCCATCGCAAATCTGTCACAAATTAGCGACGGAACAAAACCATCTCTAATTCGTTGCTAATTAGCGACCGATTTCAAACGGATTTGCGATGGATTTGGTACCGAATCGAGTTACAAAGATATCAAGGGAAAACCGTCGCTGTTCCGTCACAAATTTACGATGGATCTTGATTGCATCGCAAATCTGTCGCAAATTAGTGACGGAACAAAACCATCTCTAATTCGTTGCTAATTAGTTACTGATTTCAAATGAATTTGCGATGGATTTGCGACCGAATTGAGTTGCAAAGATATCAAGGGTAAACCGTCGTTGTTCCGTCGCTAATTTGCGACGGATTTGCGATGGAACTTGATTCCATCGCAAATTTGTCGCAAATTAACGACGCAACAAAACCATCTCTAATTCGTTGCTAGTTAGCGACCGATTTCAAACGGATTTGCGACCGAATCGAGTTACAAAGATATCAGGGGTAAATTGTCATTGTTCCGTTGCTAATTTGCGATGGAACTTGATTCCATCGCAAATCTGTCGCAAATTAACAACGGAACAAAACCATCTCTATTTCGTTGCTAATTAGCGACAGATTTCAAACGGATTTGCGATAGATTTGTGACCGGATCGAGTTTTTAAGGATGAATGGTATTTAAGGTTTGTGATGATTTGAAATCTTTTCTACTAGGTAATCTAGTATCCTTATGCATGAAGATAATCAATTCGGTCATTGTGGTCGGACTCTATTATGGATTTTCGACCACATTCTCCATAGGACCCTCCTATCTCTTCCTTCTCCGAGCTCACGTTATGGAAGAAAGAGAATAAGGAACCGAGAAGAAGGTATGAGCAACAAGTGGTTTTATTACGGGACAACTCATAATGTTCATATCGATCTATTAGCTCGCTAATTAGAGACGGATTTGCGAACCGTAAATTGTTTCTAGGTGAGTTGTCATTAAAGATCGAGCATTGATTATCCTAAAATACCCCTTGTTAATACATCATTAACAAGCCGTCATTTTTATTGATCATTGATTTATTTTAATGAAGAGTCAATATTGGTTCTTACAGTACTCGCAATAAATGACCATAGATTGAAACATAGAGTTGATATTAAACGGAAGTGTGAGTGTGATGAGCAAAACTCTGCACCAAAAAATGAAAAGTTTCAATTTTTCGGGTAGAAATTTATCAAATTGAGCCCCTTAAATACCTCGAATGGCCAAAGAAACCTTCATATTGTTCACTGACTTGTTTCCTATTGACTATGAAAATTTCATCTAATATTGAACTCATAATTTTTTTGCTAGGATTAGGTAGAAGAGTATGGATTGACTGCCAAGTGAGTTGGTGCGTAATGATTGACTATGTATAGAGTAATGGCGTAGAGTAGGAGTTAGCAGAAGTAGATGGAGCGGAACTTGACTGCTCAAAAGTTAATGGGGAAAGAACCTAACTACTCAGAATTGAACGGAGCAAAACTTGACTACTCAAAACCTGAATTTAACCCGTTTACTTTAAACGGAGCAAAACTTGACTACTCAAAACCTGAATTTAACCCGTTTACTTTAATAATCATAATTATAATTATTATTAATTAAAAATTAACAAATTTGGCAAATCATATTAAAATTTTGAAGGCTAAAGCACAATTTTGAAATATATTTACCGCCTGAAATATATTGGCCATCAAGGTCGTCGTCTAAAGTTCTATGAACTAGTTATCAGGGTGTTTAACTCCTTATGACATGTGTGCTGCCTTAATTTTTTTTTACCTGTTTGGTGAATATTGACGTTTAGATCTAGATAAGAGATAAAATATAATGTTATCATACACACATAATTGTACATGCATAAGTACACATAAAGATGCGCACACGAACACATACACGTAAATATACACAGAAAAAAAATATGTGTTTCTTATAGATGTATATTGCCTAGGTAGCTTGTCAAAAGCTGCCATCATGGATATGTTAGATGTTAGCAGATTATTTTTGCAATTTATGGGTTATAGTTCTAACTAGAATAACATGTAAATATGCGATTCTAGAGACATTTTTAAGGGAGTCCCTTTTTCTAATCGCTTCTTTGAATCGTATAGGTTTCATCCTAATTGCATGGGCATGACAATTGAAGAGGAAAAGAAGTTGGACCAGTTTTTGTGTTCAAATTGCTCCTCTGATGATGATGCAAAAAGACCATTGAACTCATTCTATCACCATCTTCTGATGCCAAGGTCAAACCTGTTCCATCCTGCTATTTCACAACAACCTTTGTTAATTTGTAGATATTAAATTTGTCAATTGAGGATGTTTTAGATTATAAAATACATCCCAAAAGTTTATGTGGTTCTTCCATAGTGATGAATTCGCTTGCTTATTAAATATTCCTGTTCGCTTTTTCCTACACAACTAACCACTACATGATTTATCTTTATGTTGAAGGACTTGCTGCCTTATTGGTTTTGAACATTATGAGTTTATTTCTTGCTTTTCTTAAGTTGATTTCATAATCAATTAACTGCAGATTAAAGGTTGTTCGATTTGTGGTTTTAGGTGTTCGTAAACATGTTCAGGTTAACCTTGGTGTGATAGTTGAGAAGAATTTCACAGTAGGAAAATAAATAAATAATTAATACACTAACCATATATAACTTCAAAATTCTATCTATATATGGTTGCCGGTGAGTGAGGCAACCATATCCTGCTTTCGATATCAGCCGTTAGATCACGTAAGCTTTTGATCCTAGCCGTGCAAAGTCCCTAATTTCTACAGCCGTTGGATCAAAACTCAGGATTAAATCTGCACCATTTATTTGCCTGGAAACTGAAAAAAAAACTATAATATATTAGTGCTGGAAGTTTATGCCAAAAACACAGGATAGTGGGATAGTGGATTAACTTACCTTTACAGTCTATAAATATAACAAATCAGAAATGAGATTAGGCTACAGAATCGTATAAGCAGATAGCTACAAAAAACAAAACTTTCTGTTTTGTTTAGGCTACAGATTCGTACAAGATGGCTGGTGAACAAGAAAACAAAGCTTGTGATGTGCAGGAGGAGGTATATTGTTTTCTATAATATTTAACTTTCTACAGCATTTAACTTTATTTAAATAAAGATTAAATGATACTTACATCTATCCAGCGTAAGTCAAATTCTTATCAATTTTCACATCAATTTTCTGTCTAGATGGTGATTGATGGTTTGCTACATATCAATAACTTTTTTCCATTAAACCAGTGATAAAAAAACAAAGTATACTTTGCAAACAAACGATTGATTGTAAATAATCAAAGGGCAGATTTTAACGATTTTAACTACAACATTTAACTTTCTGTTTTGTATAGGCTACAGAAGCGTACAAGATGGCTGGTGAACAAGAAAACAAAGCTTGTGATGTGCAGGAGGTATATTGTTTTCTACAATATTTAGCTTTCTACAACATTTAACTTTCTGTAAAGTATTTAAAGAAAGATTAAATGATAGTTACATCTATCCGGCGTAAGTCAAATTCTTATCAATTTTCTGTCTAGATGGTGATTGATGGTCTGCTACATATCAATAACTTTTTTTCCATTAAACCAGTGATAAAAAACAAAGTATACTTTGCAAACAAACGATTGATTGTAAATAATCAAAGGGTAGATTTTAACGATTTTAACTACAGCATTTAACTTTCTGTTTTTCTCCATATGCAGATAACAGGAAACAAATCAGAATCAAACAAGTCTTCGCTAGCTCGTGATGTGCAAGAGGTAGTGTTGATTAATTTATAGATTTATCCTATGTTAATCATAGATAATATTCAATGTATGCCAAACTCAAGTTCTATTCTGTTTATAGAACTCTTTCTAATTTCTTTTGCAACAAAAATGTGAAAAAGAACCTAGGCGTAGCAGAGGTGGCCATTAAATACCCCGAATGGTCTAGCAAGCCATGGTTTGAGCACTATTATGATGTCCATAAACAGCAGTGCAAAGAGGTGAGTATGCAAATATTTTTTTTTTCCTTATTTTCTATACCAAGTTATCTACAGTTTTATTGAAGTTTACTCACCTTCAGTTGAAGAGGCTTCGCAATCTAGCATTTTGGAAATGGGATGAGGTCATCGATCTCACAGGGGAAACCGACGAAGAACCAAGTGATGATGCTGACATTCCAATGCCGCGCATAAAAAGGCAGAGAAAGAACCAGGCTGCTGTTTTTTCTCGCAATCGGGTCATTATGGTGGGTGATAAGACAGAAAAGGATGACGAGGAGTAAAGAAGGGGTCTGTTTTGAAATGTTATTATGTTGATAACTTTAGGTTTATTGCTGCTTTGATTTCTTTTTCTTGAATGTTTTGTTAAAAACTAATGTTGTTGGTTGCCTTTGAAATTATTAATTAGATGTTGATTTCACTTCTTTTGTCTAATTTGTTGTTTGTTTAAGGCAGTATGAGTCCTCTTTCTTTCAGTTTCCAAGTACCCATCTATTCCTTCTTTATAGTATGCCTCGTTATCATGAAGGTTTGGTCATTTCATCACTTTAGCATGTATTGATTTGTTAATCTGCTGTGCTTTATCTAAATGAAGCATGTGGGTTTGCTAATCAAGGTTTATAAGTTTAAGTTTAAATGTTTAACGCGTAGATCTTAGTGGATTTAGTGGTATATAGTTTGCATTTTAAAAATAGACTGTTTAAATGTAATTATATTTGATTTTGGGTTGACATTTGTACATTAGGCTCAAGTGTTTAAGTATGTAATCTTAGCTTATAGACTAATAATCTATTTTTGTAATATTCAAGATAGATACTTATATATAACGTATCCTAAAACACTGTTATGTTAAAGTTTTAAAGTTTTCGATATAGTACGTGAGTATAAAAATTGAACACCGCTGATGTCGGTAAAAGAAACAATGTAACATGCATATCAAGACAAAAGGAATCGAAATCAAACAAAGAGTTTAATTTCTATTTTCTAAGTTCAGTTTCTTCTATCACGAAATTTGCATTTCAAAATAGTAGTACACTTTTATCAGAAGTCGAATTGAATTGTTACCTACAGCCTTTTTCTATTTAAGCTAATTATTTCATTCTGAGTATTCAACTATATATAATCACTTCCAAAATGCACATCCTTACACCCCTAAACTATAATTCATTTAGACAGTTTAGCAACAATGGAATACAATTCTAAATTTTGGAATTACATGGGGTCATAATAATTAGATGTATTAATAAGATGTAAAGTTAAGTAACAATCTCTAACTTGAAGCAACTAAAACTTCAATTATTTGATTTTAAACATCAAAATAATAACACCCCCCTCCCCCACCCCGCCCCCAACCCCAACCCCAAAAAAACCACCACCACACATGCGCACACACAAAAAACATCACCACGCATACTTGATATACAAAATGAAGGTCAATAGGATTGCTGCAAGTAAACAAGATGCTTCAAGATTCTATATGATCAGAAAGCATATTTCACATGATAAAAGCACGATCATTCACGCAAACGTGAATTAGCAAGTTGAAACCGCAGATTGTGCATATCTTTTTAGAAACTGCTATCCACAATCTTGATAAGAATGTGTATGTGAAACTAACGCATGCAGCATGCTTATGATGTAGAAGCAAAGAGAGAGTTAATAGTACCTCATATGTTACAGACCATTTACCATATCGCAAGGGTTTATGATAATAATTGATGTTTCCAACGTACAGGCTTTTACCATCTCCTATTTTATTTGCCTCATTAAGAACAGCATCAACTCTCACAAATGTGTCATCATCACACTTCATGATATATTTGGCAGATGCTGTCCGAACCTGAGTTACAAAAAACAGAATATTGTAATATCCATTTTTCGGAATTCTGTTTATTCATGACGTAAATTTGTAATCTACAATTATTGGCGTATATATATATATATGAATGTATGAATTTCACGAGTCATTATTATTAATATCATTATGTTACTTCAATTGCAAGAGATGAAGTTGGAAGTTCATGTATGTATGAGTATACTTGGGTTATTGGATTTGGCCCATTCCTTTATAAACTAAGAGTGGCCCAAGAAATAATAAAGAAATAGGTTTGGCCCAATTTATAGAATATATATATGAGATTAGGGCACAGCCTCCAAGAGAGGTTATTGTTTCATTCACTCTTCTTCTTCTTCATTCAACCTAGAGAGAGTGTGTGTGTACGTGAGTTCCTCCAAAGAAGAAGGAGAAAGAAGACAAGGCAAGGGTTTGAAGCTAAATCATCAAGGAATCATCAGGTAATGGTTCTAAAACTTGTATTCTATCTTTTGTGAGTAGCTAAGCAGATTCTAGATGTTATAGAAAGGTTTTAGTTGAGGTTCATTAACTATTCTTGGGTTTTTGGTGAAACACCATTTGAGAAACTAGAAATGGGATTCTAGGCCTAGTAATCGAGATGGTAATAGTTTATCTTCAAAAAGGACTTGTTTATTTGCTATTAGGAAGCTTTTGGAACAAGAATGACATGAATTGGTTAAGTTTTAAGGGATTTTAGAAATTTAAAATAAGACTGTAACTGGGTTTTTGAGCAGAGAGGTTGCCATGCGACCTTCATGCGACTTACATTGTGCCATGCGACTTTTAGTGTTAAAGTTTTGTATCATGCGACTTTCGCTTAGTTTCATGCGACTTAGGTTCGTGAGACACTTGCACCATGCGACTTTAGAGCCCATGCGACAGTCGGACCGTGTGACACTTAGTTTCATGCGACAGTCGGACCATGTGACACTTGGTTCCATGCGACAGTTGGTTCCATGCGACATTTAGTTTCATGCGACAGTAGGGCCATGCGACTTTAGGATTCATGCGACTGTTAACTTGTGTGACGTTGAGGCTTGTATGTGGCCTAACTCAGCAACTGTGTTGTAGGTTTGCCGACAGGATTTGTTAGTCAAATAGTGTAGAGAAACATTTCCGAATTTACTGTATCGTCACTTAGGTGAGTTACCCTAACTTACTTTATTTCCCGTAATGTGTAAGTGATACGTATGATGTGTATCTTTGCCAAGTATGTGCTTAAATGTGATAAGTTATTATGTGGTATCACCGTGAGACGTTAGTAACCAACCGTGCCTTCGTGGCCGGTTGGGGCAGATGACTTCATCTAAAGGTGGGACATGTGATGAGTCATAGCGGGCGAGGCCCGGTTCAGGCATCAAACGGGTGGGACCCGAGATGTGGTAGAGGGCGAGACCCTAGTTATGTGTTAATAGATGGCGGGATGCGATTCCTGCGAAGGGTAAGGGTAGTGGTAATTCACTAAGCTTTGTGCTTACTCGTTATTATTCTGTTTCAGGACCCTCGAGGTTGGACAAGTGCAAGGCTCCGGCGACCGCAGCGTTTTATGTTCTAGCTCAACTTTATCGGTCAAACAATTTTATATTATATTCGCTTCCGTTGTAACAAACAATTAATATTGATGATGCTACAATCGTAACTGCTGATTTTGGATGATGGTTGGAATATATATTTACTTGTCATGTTTTATTATATATAAAAAAAAAATTTTGGGACGTTACAAATATGCAACACCAAACATCAAGAGGGCTTGTATACAATCAGTCACAAATGCTGCATAAATGACTTTTTCATGGTCTACCATCAAAAACAATAATCATAAATCAGAAACCCTAAATTATGAAATGAGAATCATACTTCAAATGAAGATCTACGCCTAACAGTCTAAACAAAATGGGCATACCCTAACTTCAATACAAAAAATAAAAATAAAATAAAAATACTTTAAATGTAAATTTCTCTAACAAAAATGAATCAAACGCCAATATAGATCATAAAGCACAAAAAAACAGGAAATCAAACGATAGATTGACGTCGTTCTACTAAAAAAAGTACACATATTCTTCATTTGGCTTGATGAACTTCTACAATAGATCAAAAACAGTGTTCCGGTGGAAATTATAGCAGTTTGTAAATATAATTAGGGTTTTTTTAGAGATCGAAAAAGTGGCAAATTAATATCGGTGCAAACTTATTATATTTATTAATACTTATAAATATTATAATCTGCTTTTATAATAACAGCTGTGTACTTATTATATTTATTAATCTGATTGTATAAACACAGCTTAAATGTAATTATATAAAAATGGTTGGACTGACGTTTGTACATTGGGCTTACGTGTTTAGGTATGTAATCTTAGCTCATAGACTGATTTGACATTTGTACATTGGGCTTAAGTGTTGGCATTAATATAGTCAGATTTTTATTTATATTCTTATATATAGTGTTATAGTAATAAATTTTATATTAGTTTAGTTTCTTCAAAACCTGGGTCCTATAATTTTACTATAAAGTTTTGTCTTTTACTAACATTTTTGTAACTTTTATTATTATTGATATAAATCTATGTATATTTTTAGCTATTGTGATATTTGATAACCATAATCACAGAAAACTTAACATTTGTAAAATTAATTGTAGGAAACTTAACTTCTGCTTAAATGTAGGGGTAAAGGAGCAGTTATAGAACATATACTAAAAAAATGGGTCAGTTATGTGCTATATAACCCTCTTTTAATTCCAGAAATAAGGTAACGTTATTACAGAATTGTAAAACCTTTATACACTTACTATAAATCAATTTACGAATTTCTGTGTTTTGGTAATTCTTGTGTCGTTTTGTCATTTCAGAGGTGCGTGAAATGTGATTACAGGATAGAGAATCAAACAGAGAAGACACATAGGTCAGTTTTTTTGTTCGCACCGTTATATCTAAGAATTACACACTGTTATATCTAAGAATATAACGAAAATAAGATAAGCACCGACGGTAATTTATATATTTTTAGACGAATGGAAAAAAGGACTAAACTTGAAGCTATTTGTAGTGTTTGGATATCTTTGACCGTGAACGCAAGCTATTTGTAGTGTTTGGACATTTTTGTGGTCTAATATTGACTAAAGGATCACTTCATTAACAAACCTAAAATAACAAAAATCATATTAAAAAGCCTTTTTGATTTGGCTGAAAGAGGCTTATCCATACATTCGTTTGTTTAACACTAACATCTTATTGCAAAATACCTGTGTAAATGATATGGAAATCATGAACCACCGAATCCCCATATATATGATACAAACTTTATGACAACTAATATAGTAGTAAACAACTTTTCAATTATGGTTTGCGACCTGTTTTGTATTATAATTGAATGTTATACCTTATATATGAAGATAGTAGTTGAAAAGGACAAGTAGAGCATCAATAAATACTGAAACTGTAGCAGAAAAATTAGTAGTGGTAGTGGTAAAAAAGAAACAGTAGCTTGAGCAACAAGAACATAAACTCTCAAATAGTAGTGAAGCCACAAAAGGTGCATTAGTAGCAGAGCATAAACAACACGCAATATCTAGGGCTTTGACAAACTGGCAAGGGCAACTGCCTATGTTGAAGGCAAACTGGCACGGGCTGATTTATATGATAGTGTACGCTCTTTAGGTTCCGTGTTATGCTCTCATCTCAACCTACACCAGCAACATTATATCTTCTCGATTATGTCGAATTCTAATCAACAATGTTTCAAGCTCCTTTTTAATTATACAATAAGGTTTCTTTTCTTTTTAATCTACTTGATCATGTTTTGTTTTGTATTCATAGGAGCATAACTATATATTAAGTCTGTTTGATCCTTTCTGGAAATTCAAGTGGAAATTGTGTTGATACAAAGAGTTACAAGGGATATGAAAATAGTTACAGATGGTTACCATCAAAGAGTTTGATAGAGTATTTCTAAGGTAAAGACGAAGTTGATGGTTTTAGAAACTATTCAAATTTTATGGTATGGTGGATTGCTTTGGTAAGCTGAATCCAAAGTGGTGATTAGGGTGAGAAGTGAGATGGTTTTTTTAGCATTCTTTTCCTTTGATTTATTTTATGGTCTGTAAGCTTTACCAATAAGTTTTGAGTTTAATGAAATTTAATTTCTTTGTTTTTGTTCTTTGGTTAAGTTAAGTTTAAAAATTATGGATATCTTTGAAATTGAATTTGAATGGAAAGTCTTTCTTAGAAATCTCCATTTTATCTAAAAAAATTTATTCAAATTCTAAATCACATGGAGATACAAATATAAAACGATGTTAAAAGTAGAGTTTAATACCCTTTTTAAATCTTCCCCTAAGTAGATTGTTGGTTTATTGTAGTTTGAAGCTGTACCAATCAATTAGATTTAGCTATTTGGACAATCAATTATCATGATATTACTTTTCTTGGGTTCAAATCTAACTGTTGATAAAGGTATAGATTTAGGAGTAAAGTCTTGGGTTACAAATCACCAACTTTCTTAATTGATAATGGTATATTATTGCGTACGTACTTATTATATACTTATTGACAGTCACTTTTAAACTCACATAGAAACACCTAATTAATGTTACAATATGTCTATATTCACCTCAGGTGATTAATTATGTATTTAATATTATTGTTGATTTGTTGTATGTTATAGATTAAGTCTTTGCAAGTAATATGTGCAGCAAAGAAATTAACTATTTGAGGAAGTTCTTATCAATATGCAAGTCCATTTAATATGTATACTTCATCACCATCTTCACATCCATGAATATCAGGTCATCTTCCCATACAAATCATAACCAAGACAATACTCATTAGGTTTGAAAACTATGTGTAGGGGTGTTTAATCGTATCAACCCCACCACATTAATTGGGTCGTGTTAGTCTGATTTTTAGAAAAATAAATTTCACCTAAAACCCGGCCTTATTAAGCTACTTATAAGCTTAGCATTGATTAGAATTGTAAATATAAACAATTGAGTTTTGTTAGTATAGTACGATTAATTGTGTACTATAGGAGATATTTGGTTTTTGTTTTTCTTATATGCTTAATATTAATTAGACTTTTGTAGATATAAATTATTGATTTTAATTAGATTATGACTTTAAAATCATAATCTAATTAAAATCATGATTAGACTTTTGAAGTAATCTCAGATCTGCATCAGATTGCAACAACATAAGTTCCATGAGCCTTTAATATTCTAAATAATCTCAGATCTGCATCAAATTGGAACATATACCATAACAAACAGTTACTTAGAGCTAATAATACACCTACATCATAACCATCCAAACATGAAAATATTGCATGTCACTAAAAAAATACACAGGTCAACGTGAGGCAAATATGAGACCGTCTTCTTTAATAACGATGTACACATAAACCACGATATGAAGTTCCAAAATAAAGTAATAAAAACATAAAAGTTACCAATCTACATAGATCTCCAACTTAGACGCAAAAATAAACACCATCGCTTAGTGACGATGGCGGTGGGAGATGGAGGGGTAGGTGTGACCCATGGAGACAGAAAGAGAGAGAGACGATACCTACTATTTCGGTGGCCAATGCAACCGCATGTGGCGTCGGTGGGGATATATCAGGACATCCACATCTTGGTCAAGCTGCCACATACAAATCACCCCTAAATCCAAGTAAGAAAATACATCTTAGATCTGCTATAAAATACAACATCCACCAAAATGAAGTTAAAAGTACAAGTTATGAAGGCTAGATTTATCAAGGCAAGCATCGATCTTTTGAAATAAGCTTCAATGTAACTGACACTAGGTATGGACGACATTCACGAAGACGCGACGGAGGTGTGAAATGGTCGGCAGTGCGAGGTGAGATTAGTCGCTGGTGGTAGGTGCGACTCGCTGGTCGCCACCCTTCGATGGTGCACTGGAGGTGGAGATGGCCGATGGTGGCGGTGGGACATGCCCTTCGGTGGCAGATAGATGTGGGAGATGCCGACAAAAGCGATGGATGTGAGGTGGATTGGGAGATCTCGATGGATCACATATGTGGGAGATCTCGATGTTAAGCATGGAGGCTGTGTTTAACATATAGGGTTTTTAATGATAAGTTTAGTCTAGGGTTTTAAATGATAGATTGGGCTTGGGTTTTTAATGGGTTGGATGAGGTAAGGTAAAAGTTGAGTTTGGGTTAAAGAAAGATTTTAACAACAATAATATTGATAAAATAAGTTATTAAAATAGAAAAAAAAAGATATAAGATATAAGGTATTCTAATTTGTGTCGATTTTTAACATTAATTTCCTATTTTTTCTTGAATTTCACTACATCTACCTACTACAGTACATGAGTTCCTTTTTTCAGGTTCCCTCTAATGCATAGATTAGAAATTATGTCCATATATATATAAACTATTTTTATATATTCTTTGACTTTATTTACTTATTGTTCATGTCAATAATATCGTCAATGTATCTATATTTTTCTAAAGTGTTTCGGTTGTTTTGCATAATTTAATCTCTTTCTTTGATGTTATTATCATATTATAGGTTTATCAGTCTTTATATCAATTTCTGGAGTTAAATCTTGTGGGTTACGATTAAAGGTTAGTCATTATAGTTTAATTGTTAAATAAACTTTTAGAGTTTTAGTTCTATAATAGTATGTGAAATACTTTATGCACTGAATGATCTCTATAACTACTGTTTGGGTTACCTCTTCACATGCCTATATATATTATGGACATGAACAACATTTAGAGGCTTATATTATTGACATGAACAATATTTAGAAAAGCATGCCATGTTTATTAATGAAGCTACTTATGAACAATTAATCAAAAACAACAAATCGAGTATCAAACTGATTTAATAAAAGCAACTAAACACATAGACCGGCCAGGAATTATGTTTAACTTTTTAGTATGTTCAATAATAGTACTGACCTCAATAATCTTTCACAAAGTCTCTTATTTTTTAATTAAGTTGACCCTAAATAATCAGAAAGTCAAAAATCTCATCTTTGTAACTAAAAAGAACATATTACGACAATAATCAATTCAAACTCAAGTCCAGACACCACCCATAAACTAGACCAAACTAAAATTGTTGCTAAAAGATTTATTTATTTCTATTTTTATTTGTAATTTTCTATATTATATTATAAGACAATGCGTTAAATGTCCTTTTTTAATTTTAAAAAATGCTAAAATTAACAATTTTGTATTATATATAACTAAATGAAAACCTGAAACTTAATAAAGTCTATTAGATGTTTGTTATAGTATATCTTGACTTGATAATTAAAATTTTTAAATTAATATATTATAAAATAAATTAAGTAAATTAAATTCTAACCTACAAAATGCACAAATATAAACTAGAATTAAATAATTGTTTTAGAATAATATCTATAAAACCAAAAAAAGTTTATCATCTTGATATATGTATAGTTTATACAGTAGTTTAGTCCATAGTGGTTGCCGGTAATGACAGGTGGATAGTGTTTAAATTTGTGGCAATGGAGAGGGTTTGAAGAGAATCTATAGAGGTCGATGTGCCGTACGCGGTTAGCGTTTTGTGAGATACAGTGATGGGGTTTTGAAATAAGAGTGAAGATGTAAAGATTTTAGGGTTTACTTAAAAGTGGGAATATGTAGAAGACTAGAAATGTTTAGGTGTTATAAATATGAGCTTGGTTATAATATGGGTTTGGTGAAGATTATTAAGCTTATAAATTTTATTAAATGTCTTAATATCATATTCTTTATTAATTTATAATATAACAATGTAACCTTATAATAATCTATTTTATTATATAATCTTATAATATAAACCATATTATAATAATTAATTGTAATTTAATATGTTATTAACTAACTATATTAGATCCCGTGTGATAACTACGGGCCGTTTTAAAAAATAATAAATAGTAAACATTTGTGAAAATATAAATAATTATAAGACTCAAAAAATAAGAATGTAAAAAATAATAAATTATAAGAATTCAAGAAATAAGATGTTTCTAAATCAATCAAATGATCACAAGACACTCAACAGAAAATAAAAACTAATCAAATTGTTATAAATAAAACATTTAATTGCTTGATTATCATAACAATTACGAGATATGTTGATTCATTAACTTTGTGTTATGTTGTAGGTGTGTTAACTAAGTCTTTATTATATTTGCTTTAAACAAATATTGATAGACAGCCGAAACGAAAATTGTGATCCTAATAGAGCTACGGTTGATGAACACAATGATTTACATGACTGTAGAACTCATTTACCTACGCCTAATGTTTCTCGAATTGCACAATTGTTCTGCTCGGGAAGCATACATGTAGAGGGCGTACATAATATTAATATTTTAAATGGTTTACATCAACCTACACCATCAATACAATCTACAAGACGTCCCTATGTAAAAGAAACTAAACACATAAACTGGCCAGAAATTATGTTTAACTTTTTAATATGTTCAATAATAATATTGACCTCAGTAATCTTTCACAAAGTCTCTTATTTTTTAATTAAGTTGACCCTAAATAATCAGAAAGTCAAAAATCTCATCTTTGTAACTAAAAAAATAGACCACGACAATAATCAATTCAAACTCAGGTCCAAACACCACCCAGCCGATGCTGAATCCACAAAAGTAACAATCAACAAAGTTGTGGAGTACGATTTTTAAACAAATTATTAAAGGTACGTAACAGCCATAATCAATTCAAAACAACTACCTGACCGTTTTGTTGTATTTAATTGTGACAAATATTCATAAATATGACTCAACCCCTATGCATATAAGTATCATATTGAAACACTTAGTGGAGCACTAGGTCATCTCTCTTATACATAGGATAACCAGGAGCACTCCTTTTTATCTTTTTATAAAAGATCATTATCAATTAGTTTGTAAATATAAAATTAAATCTACGTGGTAATATCCACCTAAAGTCCAACTCAAGCAACACAACAACACTATCCAAGTTCTTACACTAAAAACATTGAAAATAAATTAAGTAGACTTCAAAATATTAACTTGAAATTATCAAAGTTAAATTGGAATTGGCCATAAACTTGAAATGTAGAGAAAAAAATTATGTGAACAGACAAATGAAAAAGAAAATATAATTGAATCCTTTGACTATTTTGAAAATTTTAGTTCCGATTTATCACATACCATACCCAAATTTGCAAAAAAATTAACGATTACATACTACATAAGTTATAAATCAGCAACAAAAACCACAATATACCACAGAATAGATATACCTGTTATGAGTATTGATTTGCCAAATGTTATAATATTTAACAAATTATATTTAGGTTTGTTAACCGGTTAATTGAACTATTTTTTAGTAGAATTATACAATATAATCCTTACACATTAACTTTACTGATTTTTAACTCATTATTAAGGTTTGTAATAAGCTAAGATTTAAGTGAGGATTTATACTCTTTTTGGATAAAGGGTTTAGTTTGGGTATAGCATTATTCGTTTGGTTGTATATTTATTGTTATCCAGTTGTATTACTTTCGTGGGCAGATGAAAAAAACATTAATTTTATATATCTTATTCTAAAAACAAACATTTTAAATAATATTTAACTAAATATGTTAATTTATGAACATCGTAGCTATATGTGTTCACCTTATTGGATTACTCATAGAATAGTTTTTCTTTATTAGTTATGTCAGGGGTTTCTCGATTTAAAGAAATTTCGTCTACTTCTACTAGAAATCCATACGTTCTTGGTGATATTACTAATAACGATACTACTTATCGACAAAGCCAAAATACATTATCACGTGGCTCAAATTGCACAAGTTTAAATTTATCTCAATCACCTCAAGACAATAGACGACCGGGTCGACCCCGTTTAAGCGCCTGACCTGTTAATGTGAACCCAAATGTTACACGAACTCAATCACGTCGTCGGGGAAGGCCTTCCACTCGTGTAGATTCTCCGTCAAATTGTCGCAACGTTAGACGACTCGTGGACCATTCAATTGATGTTGTTGGATGTACTAATAATCATTCAAACATGGAATCTAATACAAGCATGTCATCGGGTTAGTGGGACTATGTATGTACATCAACTGTTATGATGACATCAATCGGTGCTCATTTTATTTGTTTAATATTCTAGGTTTGCCTTCGAATAATGTTTCTTCATACGTATCAACTATCTCCCATCCTCAAATGATTGTTTCCTCGACAACGGTTGTTGGTGTCGATGGTAACGTAATCCATTTGACTACAACAAGCAACACTACTACCCGAGGAGCAACATGTGCTACACATGTACATCAGCCTCCTTCGTCTATTAGCGGACAAAACAACGGGACCCCGTATCCTGGTGTGTCCCGAAATGCACGACAAAATCGTAAGAGCCAAAATTTTTAAATACTTTTGGTTATCATATATAACATGCATTGATTAATGTGCGCGCTGTATTTTAATATTATGTCATGGCAGAACAAGTTTCAATGTACTGGGATTGTGGTGACGCGGACAAGACTTGCACACGTTGTCATGCAAAGCTATGGTATGATGAAAGAACGATCAAAACATATCGCCCGACTAATCCAAAATTTTCCATATGTTGTGGTGAAGGAAAGGTGCAATTACCTTTTCTTCGTGATGCCCCAGAATTATTAAAGGAGATCATGGATAACAATGGTGGACGCCGTTCCAAAATCTTTAGAAAACATTTAAAGCTTTTAAATGCGATGTTTGCGTTTACTTCAACCGGAGGAAAGATACATAGGGATATAAATGATGGTAGTGGCCCTTACACATTTCTTTTGAATGGACATAACCATCACAGGATGGGCACTTTATTGCCCGCACATGTTGACGGTCGACCCAGGTTTGCTCAACTATACGTATATGATACTGAACATGAGATTGACAATCGGTTTTATGCGTTAAATACACCAACTTCTTCGAGTAGTGATGCAAGCGAGCTTCGTACGTTGGTTCAAGATCTGACAACCATGCTTAATGAACACAATGTGTTAGTACAAGCATTTAGGATGGCGAAAGAAAGGGTTAGTCAATCATCATTGCAACCCGTATAAGATTGATTGGTACAAGAAGAAGAGATGGAAGACGGTACAACTTACCAATTGCTTCCGAGGTTGCCGCGTTGATTCCTGGTGATGGTAATCCTACAGACTATCGCGACGTGATCATCGAAAAACGAGGCACCGGTAATGTGAAGCGCATATCTGAGCTACACCCAAGTTTTATGTCCTTGCAGTATCCATTGCTTTTGCCGTATGGAGAAGACGGCTTCATTTGAACATACCTCTAAATGGTTCTCGCACGTCGAAAAGGAAAAATGTTAGTTTGCGAGAATACTATTGCTATCGTTTGCATCAAAGGGTTAACGACTGTTCACTATTGCATAAAGTTGGTCGTCTGTTTCATACATATATCGTAGATGCTTATTCGGCTGTTCTAGAGCATGATCTAGATTGGTACAAGAGAAATCAGAATGTAATTCGTTCTGACTTGTATAATGGATTGCAAGATCACATTGCTAACGGAGAAACAAACTTGCAATCGATTGGTCGTAGGGTTATTCTCCCTTCATCATTCGTTGGTGGGCCTCGACACATGGTTCAGCCGTATCAAGACGCAATGGCAATTTGTCGTTGGGCCGGAGTGCCCGATCTTTTTGTAACAATGACTTGTAACCCACGTTGGCCTGAGATCCTTCGTCATGTTGAAAATCATGTACCTGGACAACCACCGAGCGATAGGCCTGAAATCATTACAAGGATGTTTAAGATCAAACTGGACGAACTTATGAACGACATAAGAAAAAGAAATTGTTTTGGTCGCGTTAAAGCTGGTACGTGTTTTCTTTAGTTCTTGTATAGTGTTTTAATTCATGGCATTTGTTTATGTCATAAACTTTATTGTATGTGTGTGCAGTTATTTATACAATTGAGTTCCAAAAACGAGGGTTGCCACATTGTCATGTTATCATCTTTTTGCACGAAGATGACAGGATTTTGTCGCTCGATGATATAGATCGCGTCATCTCTGCGGAGTTGCCATCCGATGTAAATGACCCGATTGGGTATGAAGCTGTACGTTCTCATATTATGCACGGACCATGTGGTGAACTTAATACTCGAAGCCCGTGTATGTCTAGAAATGGTTGTCAGAAAGGTTACCCCAAAGAATATTGTGAGGACACATTTATTAGGCGTGATGGGTGGCCCCGTTATAGGAGACGAAATAATGGAAGGAACGCAAGAGTTGATCGGCAAGATATTATGCTTGATAACCGTTATGTTGTTCCATATAATAGAGATTTGCTTGTCAAATTCGATTGTCATATAAATGTGGAATGGTGTAACCAAGGAACGTTGGTCAAGTACCTTTTTAGTTATCTTAACAAAGGTTCAGATCGTGCCACTGTAGCGATAGAGTCTCGAAACAACAGAATATCGTTCAATTCAATATTACATGAGAATGAAATTGAAGAATACCTTAACTTCCGGTACATTTCAGCTTCAGAAGCATGTTGGAAACTATTTGGATTTGATATGCATTATCGCTCTGTAGCTGTTGAAAGGCTTCCATTTCATGAAGAAGGGTGTAATCGTGTATACTTCAGCGGAAATGAAAACGCTTCAAATGTTGCTGACAGGATTTCATCTGCGATGTCTAAGTTTACTAAATGGATGACCGCGAACACATTATACCCAGAAGGTCGAAATCTAACTTATGCCGAGTATCCTACAAGATTTACTTGGCATGAAAAGGAAAGACAATGGAGGCCACGTCAAAACGGGATGGCAATTGGTCGTATATATAATGTATGTCCTTCCATAGGTGAGAAATACTATCTTCGAATGTTACTTAATGTTGTACGAGGTGCCACGAGTTATAAAGATATTAAAACTGTTGATAATTTTGAGCACCTAACCTATATGTCTGCTTGTAAGGCCTGGAATTTGTTAGGAGATGACAATGAGTGGATCGAATCAATAAGAGAGGCATCTCAATGGCAGCTAGGGAATCAACTTCGTGGGCTTTTTTTAACCATATTGTTATTTTGTACTGTTGCCGACCATGCACAATTTTTTAGAGATAGCCTTCCTTATTTGTCAGAAGACGTTGTTTATAATCAGCATCGACATCTACAGAATGATGCCGTTGAATTTACAGAAGAAGAGATTGAAAATTACACGCTTATAGAGATAGAGAGAATATTAAATGGTAACAATAGGTCCTTGGCTGATTTTCCTTCCCTCCCACAAATTAATTTCCGCTTGGTGAATGTTCACGGAAATAAGTTAATTGCCGCGGAAAGAACATATAATGTCAATGAAGAACAGGCTCGATTTAATGATCTGTTTATTGGACTAAATCCCCAACAAAGGGAGGTTTATGATAATATCATGCAATGTGTGCATGCAAAAGATGGTGGGGTTTTTTTATATATGGTAGTGGAGGCACGGGGAAAACTTACTTGTGAAAAACAATTATTTCTAGAATACGTTCACTTGGTAAACTTGTGTTATCGGTTGCCTCATCGGGCATTGCATCTTTGTTATTACCAGGTGGACAAACTTCACATTCAAGGTTTCGTATCCCTATTGAACTCGATAATGACTCGTGTTGTGCGATTGATGTCAATTCAGATCTTGCCGAATTGATAAGAGAGTCTGAACTAATCATTTGGGATGAGGCTCCTTTACAACATCGGTATGCCTTTGAAGCCGTTGATAGAACGTTACGAGATGTTTGTAGGTTGGAAAGACCTGAAGCTGAAGACAAGGTTTTTGGTGGAAAGGTTATGGTGCTTGGTGGAGACTTCAGGCAAATTCTACCCGTTGTTACAAATGCACGAAGAAGCGATGTTGTTGCTTCTGCTGTAAACAAGTCGTCAGCCATATGGAATGAATGTCGGGTTTTTGTTTTGACAATTAACATGCGCCTGTGTGACCCAACAATCGATGATGCATATGCAAACGAGGTAAGGTTGTTTAATAAATGGATACTAGACATGGGGATGGTAAGCTTCCTACGGTAGCACTTGATAATGAAGACGAAGCAACATGGATAGCTATTCCTGACGACCTTTTAATTCCTATAAATGATAATCCAATCAATGCTATAGTGGCAAATACATTTCCGGATCTTTCAAACAGGTTGAGTGATATAGATTACTTAAGAGAACGATGCATCTTGTGTCCAACAAATGAGTCTGTTGATAATATTAATTCACATGTTCTTGACACCATGTCAAGTGATTTGTATGTGCTGCTTAGCGCCGATTCCATTTGTGAAACGACAAACAACATAGAGGAAATGCAAATCATGTATCCACCGGAGTTTCTAAACACGTTAAGCTTTTCTGGGATCTCAAACCATAAACTCGAATTGAAAGTTTGTGCCCCAATCGTATTGTTACGTAACATAAATTTACAGTGGGGCTTGTGTAATGGAACACGTTTGATCATAACTCAGGTTACCCGTTTGGTTATTGAGGCTTTAATAATCACTGGGAGCCATATCAGTGAGAAGGCATTTATTAACCGAATCGATATGACTCCAACCGATAACGCGTGGCCTTTTCGTTTCAAACGACGCTAGTTTCCCGTGAAGGTGTGTTTCGCCATGACTATCAACAAAAGCCAGGGTCAAACTTTTAATCATGTTTGTGCATACCTTACAAAACCAGTATTTACACATGGCCAGCTATATGTTGTTGCATCACGTGTCACTTCCCGTGCCGGTCTTCGATTTTATATTGATAACAATAGCCTTTGTGCTAATAATCTCACAAGAAATATTGTTTACAAAGAGGTTTATTACAATTTTCCTAGAGGTAAACGTACTTTTTCGTTCTTATTAACACACACAAAAAAACTCTCTATGGATAACAAAATATTCGTGTTTGATGATCGCTTCTATTTTATTGTAGCAGGCACCGATCAAGAATGAGTCTTCCATATCGTTATATTAGTAATTTGTTTCCTAACGTGACTGGTAAGTGGAAAGTTAATGTCATGGTTTCACGGATATGGACTACATATACTCCTAACACCAATCGCATTTTATCTCTTGACATGATATTAGTGGATGAAAAGGTAAATAAATGATCATTATTGTTCATTGGTTCTTATTACCCGCTTCAAATTATAACCCAATCTAACTATGTTCATCACCTCCAGCGAGCTTCAATTCATGCAAAGGTTCCGGTGTTTCTAATAGACAAGTTTGAAAGTTATATCGAGGAGGGTCAAGTCTATCAAATTCATATATTTAAGGTGCTTCAGTATGCCACCCAATATAGGCCTTTAAAGCGCGAGTTCTTTGTGCAATTTTTATACGGGACATCAATACAAGCTTCGTCTCTTCAAGCGGGGTTATTTCCAAGATACGTTTTTGAGTTTGTCCCATTTCACATGATCGAGTCTCGTGCTGGCAACGATACGTATCTCACAGGTGATTATATCGTTCATACATCCGGTTTAAAGTTACAAGAATTCTCATAAAATGATATTTTGAATGTTTATTTATATAGATGTGATTGACATTCTTCACAAATGGGGTCCTCTTGAAGAAAAAGTTGGAAGGGTCCAGACTTGTAATCCACAAATCCGTAAAATTGCTATTATGGATATGAGGTATCTTATGTTTCATTATAATATTAAAAAATACAAAAATATATATAACTGTAATATTAAAAATCCGTCGTTAAGCCCTCGCTAATCCGTCGCTAAATCTACCTGTATTGACAAATTTCGTCGCTAATCTGTCAGAAATTTCCGTCGCTAATCTGTCGGATGAGACCGTCGCTAACCCGTCGCTGGGTTTCTGTCGCTAATCCGTCGGTAAGTCGCATTCAAGTGTTTGATGAAAACCGTTGCTAATCCGTCGCAAACGGTCGTCGGTAATCCGTCGCTAAAATTCCGTCGCAAACGACCATCAATAATCCGTCGCTAAAATTCCGTCGTTAATCTCCGAGCGGCGCCCATATTCCGTCGGAAACTTATGGAAACCGTCGCAAAAAATCGACAAATCGACGCTAAGGCTTTAGCGAAGAACATATTACCGACAGACACTTTCGTCGCAAATCTGTCGCAAAACGAGATTAGCGACGAATTAGCGACGGTTTTGACGGTCGCAAAATCTGAATTTTTCTAGTAGTGGTAAAAATGTTTATTAAGGTGCTTCCTTCACTAAGCTAACAAAATAGGAGTATAGTTGATTAAAACATAGAGTTAAAGGACTAAAATTGTAATCTTTAAAACATAAGGATGAAAATGTGATTTTGAGTAAATTATAAGGTTCAAATGTGTAATTAACTCTAAATAATAAAATTTGATTTTACCTTCTCCACGTGTTGAGCAGTTATGATTTGGTGCCGCCAATTGTTCGACCACTTTCTCTTTCCCTCCGTATAAACCGGTGCACTTTCGTTGGCCCCAACCGCCGCAGCCTTGCAAATTTCGAATTCGCCGCCGTTGGCAGCCACCGTCGGAAGTCCAACGGCACCGCGAACTTCTTACTTTCGTCATTTTTTTCCGTCACGTCTGGAAAAAATCGCCAATGCACTTCTAATAATAAATTTTTTACAAAACAAACACATTAATGCTTTTGCCTCTGTGATGCGATGGCAATAACCAATGGTGATTCATATTCAGATGCAATCGTTTATCTTCACGGAGATTTGGAATTTACGATAGCCGAAGCTCAATGTTTGCCAAACATGGACTTGCTAACGCAACGCGTTCGACGTTGCTTAAACGCCTTCGATCCTTGCAAACCACCGGAAAGGTCACTGCGGAAAGCAATTCCTCGCCGGCGTAAGCTTGTTACCTGTGATCCGTACGTAACTGTCTGTCTCGCCGGTGCCACTGTCGCACGAACGCGCGTTATACCAAACTCACAGGATCCGGTATGGGACGAGCATTTTGTTACGCCGGTTGCGCATCCTGTCTCGGAGATAGAAATTCAGGTGAAAGATAATGATGTTTTTGGTGCGGAATTAATCGGCGTTGCCTTAATTCCTGTCGCGAGAATAACATCCGGTGAGGTTATTGACGATTGGTTCCAAATTATTGGTCCATTTGGTAAACCTCCAAAACCTAATTGCGCGATACGATTACAGCTCCAATTTACGTCTTGTGACGAGAAGAATGGAAAATCATTAGACGGAGAGGAGTCGTTTTGCTTGAGGGATAGTTATTTTCCGGTGAGAAGCGGAGGGAATGTGACTCTGTATCAAGACGCGCACGTGGTGGAAGGGGAGTTACCTGAGATTGAATTGGACGGAGGAGAAGAAGAGGGTGGAGATTGTAATTTTTATAAGCAGAGGGGGTGTTGGGAAGATATCTGTCATGCCATATTAGAGGCACATCATTTGGTGTACATTGTTGGGTGGTCAATTTACGATAAAGTGAAGCTGGTTAGAGAGCCAAACAGGCCATTACCGAATGGCGGAGATATGAGTCTTGGGGAGTTGTTGAAGTACAAATCAGAAGAAGGAGTTAGGGTTTTGTTGCTCGTTTGGGATGATAAGACTTCACATCACAAATTCTTCATTAGAACGGTATTGATTCAATTGTGGGTCTTTGCTTCATGTTCATTGATTGATATTTTTCATTTATTCTAAGTAATTTCGTAGAAAAATATAATTGAGGATTTTGGACTTTATCAATGTTGATACTTCAGATGGTTGTCTGTGCAGGAAGGTGTGATGCAAACTCATGATGAAGACACTCGGAAGTTTTTCAAACACTCGTCTGTGCACTGTGTGTTGTGTCCCCGATATGCAAGCACAAAGCTTAGCATTATTAAGCAACAGGCATGATTTATGACCATCCTCCAATCTTAGTTGACTTATTCACAGTATGTTCTATCACAAGATTCTAATATATTCAAAATGCTATTCTAGAAAATTTGGAGATGATTGTGATTTTTATAAACTTTTGCCTATAAGTATGACCACTTAAAATTTATAATTACGAAAAATTACAATAAAGCTCATCTTTTACTTTTCATATGCTACTAGTACACATTCTCTGCTGCAATAATGGCGCGCACACACACACTCTCTCTCTCTCTCTCACACACACACACAAGAAGAAATTAGAGTTTATTTAATGATAAACTATAATATTATGGCTATGGAATGAAGAGAATGTGCAAATTTGTTGAATGGCTTATAGTTCTGATTGTTGATTATTTGATACTTTTACATGATACAGGTTGTTGGGACCCTATACACCCATCATCAGAAATGTGTTATAGTGGATACACAAGCCGACGGAAATCACAGAAAGATTTCTGCTTTTATTGGAGGTTTGGACCTTTGTGATGGACGTTATGACACGCCAGAACATCGTTTATTTCGTGATCTAGACACTGTATTTGCAAATGATTTTCACAATCCGACATTTCCTGTAAGTACATAAATTAATTAGACAAGATTTATATGCTTTTTTAGCTACGTTTGCGATTTCAACCCATTAACTTACGAAGTGGATCAGTTTGGGGCATGCTTGATCTCTAAAAGGTCCAGTGACTATCAAAAAAGAAATAGCTAAAACAGAATGCTTCAGATGGGTCGAAATTTGCACAATTGTATTTTTATTGAATTAAACCTTCTAATCATTTTCAATCAAACAATTGGATTATTATTGAAACTATATATTTTTAGTTATCATATTTGAAAAGTTCAAATTCTTGGACAGAAGTGGTGCCAACCTGACTTAAACTCTACAAAACATTACCCATTTTCATTGATGGCCCATTCTGCCACCTCTACTTTTCAGGGTATTGTATAAACAAACTGTGATATTCTTTGAAATATTATATGGTTAATCAGTGCAGTTATTTGCACATGTAACTTTGAGACTGTATGCCATACCTAATACCTTAAACAATAGTCAGCTACACGTGCTCCTAGAGAACCATGGCATGATTTACACTGCAAAATTGATGGTCCTGCTGCATATGATGTCCTTACAAACTTTGAGCAAAGGTGGAGAAAAGCCACAAGGTGGTCAGAAATTGGACGCCGGTTTAAAAGAATGTATCATTGGCATGAAGATGCATTGCTCAAGATAGAGCGCATTTCATGGATACTCAGTCCTTTGTCAGAACTTCCAAATGATGATCCAACATTGTGGGTTTCAAAGGAGGAGGATCCTGAAAATTGGCATGTTCAGGTTCATTATTTTGTGATTTACACCAAAAAGAAAGCTTTTGTTTTATGCTTAAAAGGTTAAATGCCTAATATGTTAACCAACTTTGGTAGAATTATATTTCAGGGCTTTTTTTTCCCCAGATCATAAAGACCCTTATAAGTTATAACTTTCAAATAAACCATGTTAACTTTTTTTACACGGCTCTGATGGGTCACTTATATACTGATTACTTGTCGTTAAGGTTAAACATTACCTTAAAATCGTTTTGTTTTGTTTTAAAGTACGAGGTTCTTCTATTGAAAACAAGCTGATTATGATAACGAAGTTGGTACCTGAGATAGAAGTGAGAGTGAAGTTGGTTGTCTTATCGAATTAGCCCTTTTCAAGATCTTGAGCCTACTTGATTTGTTGTATCACAGGTTTTTCGGTCAATTGATTCTGGTTCTTTGAGAGGATTCCCAAAAGATGTTCGGGATGCTGAACTTCAGGTTAATTTTAGTTATAAAGAAATTTACTAGAATTTTGAATTTGTTGACAAGAAGTGTTGGATTTTAATGCTTTCACTTCTTGCAGAATCTAGTTTGCGCAAAAAATCTTGTGATTGATAGGAGTATTCAGAAAGCTTACATTCAAGCCATAAGATCTGCCGAAAACTTCATATATATTGAGAATCAATATTTTCTTGGGTCATCATATGCCTGGTCTTCCTATAAAGATGCAGGTTTGTGCTTGATATTCCATTTAATTGCTTACCTTTTTTTTGGCATAAATCAAAATTCTCACAACCAAAACAGACATGGTGTTTCTTATTTTCAATTATCTTCTTGGTTTCATGACATAGGTTTTGGAAAGAGACAATATGGTTATATGTATATCTATTAGTTTTTATGTTAATAAAAGAAAGTAAAAGAACTGTTACATTTATCTGGATAATATATGACGTGATCATCTTTACTAAGTATTTTACTTCGTATGTTGGAAGGTAAATATTTTACTATAGGCACATTTTCGGATGTGTGGTTTGAAAAAGATTATATGATTCTGAATAATTAGAGTCCGAGAAGTAATTGTGGTAAAACAATTTGTAAGAAATAGTGTTTTGATGCGTTTTTGTTGTTTGAGATTGTAATAATCTTGAGTGTTGGCAAATTATGATTATTTAAGGAACTAATAGATAAAATGACCACAAAGCTATATATATATCTTTTTGGTAAAACAATGAGACTTTCTGTGAAAGTAGAACAAAAGCATCTCAAATTGGATGTTGTACTCCAAAGTAATCAGTTTTCTTGCAGCTGGTATGAAATTAATTGTTCAAAATTGGTTATTGGGACCCTTAAATAAGTAGAAAATTAGAAGCAGAGTATGTTTTTCCAAATACTAAAAACTTATTCTTGAGACTTCAAGCTGCAATAGTTGGTCAATCAAATATTCATATCCAAAGCAGAAACTAAACACCCCCTTACAATTTGCTTTTTTTTCTTGTAATTGTATACGCTTATAGACAAGATACCCTCTATATTATTATTGACTCATATATTACTTTTTCTATCTTTAGGCGCTGATCATTTAATACCGATGGAGATTGCATTGAAGATTGTTAGTAAGATAAGGGCAAATGAGAGGTTTTCGGTTTATATTGTCATTCCAATGTGGCCCGAAGGTGCTCCCAATTCTGCCCCTGTTCAAGAAATATTATATTGGCAGGTAGATGGTAGTCGACTTCTTATTACATAACATTCACTAAAGGACAACATATAATTACAAGATGTTATGTGCAAAACTCGGTATGAACCGATATAAGTGAAGAGCCGAATCGGGACTGGTTATAGATATTTTTTCTTTCTAAAAAATGTTTTCCGTTCGGTTTTCATCTTTTTCCAGAAACCAGATCTTGGTTCGGTCTAATCCTGTTTAAAACAGTTATTTTTATTTCTCAAGTTTAAAATGACGGCGCTTTAGGTGTATAATTTTTTTGAATAAAGATGAACCCAAATATTGATTCGGTTCACATTGTGGATTGGGTTAGAAGCGCGCAGTAATCATTAAAAATGTTAAAAGTTGTGTGCACCCAAAACGGAAGAGCTGATGTGAAGGATCTTATTATTCTTATTTTGTTGTAATATAATACTGATAATAAACTGACACTAAAACCACTTATTACTTCTGTAAACGTTGGCATCTGGTAGAGTGTGAGCGTTCATCAACACTTCCTTAATCATTGATTTTCTCGCAGGGACAAACTATGCAAATGATGTATGATCTTATTGCTGAAGAGTTGAAGAGTTCAGAACTCGAAGACGCACATCCTCAGGATTACTTAAATTTCTACTGCCTTGGTAATCGTGAACAATGCGAGGAAGAAGGATCAGCTTCAGGCAGCAAACGCTCTTCAAGTGGTGGCTCGGTAATGATTGAATTTTCCATACACTCACACACACGCATGCATACATACTCTACTCATTTACTGTATCTGTAGTTTACATTGTTAACAATTCAATAGGTGGCAATTTTGACCCATCTGTATGGACCGGGTCAATTTAGGATGCATCTAAATTGTAACAGGTCAGACATAAAAGAAAAGGTTACCTTGAAAGCATTCAAATGCTCTAAGGCTTAGAATTTTAATTGTTTTAAATTCTTTATTCAAAAGAACTTGTGTTATTATTTAAGTAATAATGTAATATGGTTTTCGTAATCATATCTAATACATTAACTTTTTTACGAAGTTTTAAGAAATGGACAAAAAGTCTTGGTGGGTTGGGGCAACCCTACTCTACTTGCTTAAACCAGAAACCTTTTTTGACCATTCCTTCTCCCTTATCCTGTACCATTCATACAATAATCTGGATTTATTAATATCCTTTTGGCCAGTTGTTCAAGTGTGAAAAATCAAGTTTATACTGATAGGATTTGGATCTCTAGACTTTGACAACATATGTTGATCTACTTGCTTTAGCTGCATTATGGTCTTGAATTATATATAAGTTTGCATCTTTAGACAATACGTCAATACCAATAATAATATTACTTCTTAGGTTAACTAGAGGCAGATAATTAGGGGTTAGTATTGTCACAATCAATAATTTATACAACCCTGATCTACTTTAGGCTATTTCTAATGGTTATCCTAGAAAAATTCAAACAAGATGGTTAGGCTTATTCTTATGTACATTTACATATCTGTAGCTTATGTAGATCACTTATTAGAACAGTATTTAGTGTTCTTTTATCATTTATACAAAAAGAATTTGTTTGTTTGCACATAAAAACAGAACATGATGGTTTGAAAGTTCAATCATATTCTTTAAATTTATTACTTTAAAATCAAGTTCATGTTTTTGCAGTTGCATTTAGAAGGGACCTTTTTTCTTCTAACATGTCCACCATTATTAATATATAGGTTAATTGAAACTTGTTAAGAGATAAAATAGTGTTAAAGATTGTTTCAATATATTCCAGGTTTCAGCTTCTTATAAAAAAGGAAGGTTCATGATATATGTGCATGCCAAAGGAATGATTGTAGATGATGAGTATGTGATTTTGGGATCCGCAAACATCAACCAAAGATCCATGGCTGGTTCAAGAGATACTGAAATAGCTATGGGAGCTTATCAGCCTCATTACACATGGACTCAAAAGAGACATCACCCACGTGGTCAAGTTAGTATTTTTATTCTATGGTTCAATAGCGTGTTTATTAGAAGTGAAAATTTTGATGCATTTTAATGTGATGATTTTGGGTTATGTTTTCTAATACGTCACATGGATTAAGCTAAAAGACTTAACTAAAGAGAAAGCGAGTTAAAGAGGTTGAACAAGAAATGTGAATCCAAATGTAATCAAATTCGTAAATCCTTCTAAATCAGTTTATCATGAAAAGTTGGGAGTAATATGATATGGTCCATTATAGAATATTTAAATATAGAAGTTTGTTATCTTTTATTATTTAGTTGATCGATATAATTAGATAGGAACTATTTTTAGATAAAGATTAGGAGTTAGAGTTATATTAGGAATAGATTATTATCTTTGATTATAAATATGTCATTAGTGTTGTAATATTGATTATGCAGAAATTGATTGATAGTTTTCATATCTTTGGAGTGTTGGTTTACCTCTCGAAAGTAAACTATAGGAGAGCCAATCACCTCTCGAAAGTTGATTATTCTATATTTTCATCATTATTTCTGATTTCCAGTTTGATTCATATCATAATACTGTAAAAATATAGTTCCCTAATCATATTTAACACATTAAGTATGAATAAGATGTTTAAAAAAAGTGTTTTTGTGTCGACCCCTTTTCGTCCGTTACTCAACATGCCCGACCCACTGTTTTGCTACCCCTACTGTCTAGTAAAATACTCTCCCTCTGTTTGAAATTGTAACTTCTGAGGCTTGACTCGATAGGCATATAGTAAGGGTTTATGAAGTTAATTTCAATTAGATCTAGACTATGATTTGATATTTATGTTACAATTTCAACCCTTGAATGTGAAAATTAATAACTCCATTTTTGTACAAGGTCAAGTGTTTATAACCTGATTAACCTCCTAACTTCATTTATTAATAATATTTTTATAATTAGTTTTAGTATATTAGTTGTTCATGTTTTTTAAACAAATGTTACCCAAGATAATAAAATATGATATAGGGTCAGATCTAACTTTTTCTGACCCACCAATTTTAACACCGAGAGGTGTTATATCCTCATACTATTTTTTCCTACTCACAAAATCAACACAAGTGTCAAATTCAATGGAGGAGATGAGGAAAGAGAATTAGTGGATTGTGCATGTCATCTTGTGATGGGTATGAGGATGAAATAGGAAAAAAATATTACGAGGATATATCATTTTTCTTTTAACATCTATACTTGTGTGTCTATTATAACCTTCAATAAGCCAATGTGTCAAAATTGTCATCACATCTAAAGTTTATGTGATTTTTCTTGATTGAGAAGCTTACTAGAATTACTAAATGTTCAGGTATACGGGTACAGAATGTCTCTATGGGCAGAACACATGGGAACAATCGAAGATTTCACCAAGGAGCCAGAAAGTTTAATCTGTGTGCAAAATATAAACAAATTAGCAGAAGATAACTGGAGAAAGTTCACCTCTGATGATTTCAGTCCATTACAAGGCCATCTTCTCAAATACCCAATCAAAGTCGATGACAATGGGAAAGTAAACCCGTTGCCTGGACATGAACATTTCCCTGATGTCGGGGGTAAAGTTCTTGGGTCTCTATCCAACCTCCCTAGTGCTTTGACCACATAACATTTTACTTAATTATCGCTTTTCTAACCATCCCACATAGCTTTTCATCGAGACCAAAAAACCATTTTACTTGCAGATGTGCAAAAAACACCACCACCCTACCCCCTTGAACACCGTCTTTTATGCAAAATGTAGCGTTCTTTTAGAATTTTCGTAAGAATTGGTTGAGTTTACTGTGAAAAACAAAGTACCGCGGTAAATATAGTCAACAGCATGCCCATTCTCCTGATCTCGTCGGTTCTAAAACTAAGAAGAGTTGATTGTGTCTTTAATCCTTTAATCATATGTACATATCCTACATATTAGGGTGATATAGATTAGTAAATCATTTTCCAAAAGGAGTACAGGCATACTTGGATGAAGTATGCTTTTTTTTTTTTCTTTTTTTGTTAGGTGAAGTTCACTTGCTTAATTTCTAGGAATTCAGGCTAAGCAGGTACTACTTTATGTGGATAAGTGTTGAATGCATAACCCAATTTTGGAAAACTTGCTGTAATCATTTGAAGCCCCCCCCCCCCCCCCCTCCTCTTCTTCTTCTTTCTTTTCTATCCTTCCATTATTTGACAAACGGTTAAATGTAGCTTAAGACTAAAACGTAATTAGAAGACTAGGACTTATAACAAAGATGAGGTGGGTCAGGATATACATGAAAATTTATATGGCTACCAAAAATAAGGCTCAGAGCAAACACTACATATGAAGTCTGGTTGTTCTAGAGAAGCTCATCATAATTGTAAAAAAGGGTAACTCATCCTTCGAAGTCTTAGGTCATGTTTGTTTCGTAGAATTTGAAAGAATGTGATAGAATTAAATCAAATTATGTGCTATACTAAGTTTGGTAAATATGTTTGTGAATGAAATCTCAGTTTTCGGGATGTTTGTATTCCTTCAAGTAATGAAAAGTCAATTCCGTAGTTGGGCTCAATGAAATTTAAAACAATTGCATTCCTTCGACTACGGGTGTTCAAAACCGGATATCCGAAATTTTCGGATAGTTGGTTTCGGTATCCGAAATTTCGGATTCGGATATCCGAAATATCCGAAAAATTCAAAAACTTATATTTTTTATATAATTTTTTTAAAAATATAATTATTAAATAATCATATTTTAAACTTTAATCACCAAAAAATAGCTCAAATATGCTTCAAAATGAAAAATACTTGTATATAAAACTATATATGTTAAAAAAATCAAATAAATAAAAAAATATAAAATAAAAAAATAAAAAATAAATTTCGGATATCCGAAACATTAGAAAATCATTATCCGAATCAGAAAATTTGGATATCCGAATCAGAAAATTTGGATATCCGAATCAGAAAATTCGGATATCCGAATTTTTGGATAATTTCGGATCGGTTTTCGGATATTAGGATCGGATGCTCAGATTCGGATTATTTTAAACACCCCTACCTTCGAGTTTTGCAAAACAAACAAAACCTTATAGATTTTATGTTTCCATCCACTTGACTACCATCCTTTGAGCAAAATCATTGTAATATGTTACTTATAAGTATTATATTTCTTGCACTCTTTGAAACAAATCATATATTATAGGAACTAAAAACCAAAATCAATATTTAAATTATATATATATGTGTATGTATATCCTTTCCAAACATTTAAATTACACTAATATCCTTTTAAACATTTTAATCTCATCTATATCCAAATACCTACTTAATTAAAATTTAATCATTTAAAAATTACAAAACATTATCTCATTAATTTGTTTATATGTAAATTCCTATAATACCCTTCTCTAAACCAAGAAGATAAGCCTAAATCCCTGTTGCTGCAATATCATTATTAACGATAGACAAATTCCATTAACCCTCATGATCACAGTTCTTGGTAGAATTTAATTACTACATGGTGTTTATGATTCCACTGAGAATCGCGATTACATAACTTAATCTTCGTTAGTGGGTTTCAATTAATAAATTGTGATTTACATTTCAATGGCTAGCAATATGCGATTTCCCATTAGAATATACATACAGTGGGTGGGTATCCTCTAATGCAATATTGACTTTGTATTGTGTAAAGTGTTTGTTTTGAATTTTCGATGGGGGGTAAGTAGATTGTCGATTAGATTATGAATGAGGAAGAGTATTCTAGGTATCTAGATATAAATGAATTAATAAGATGCTATTTTGTGATTATTAGATGATTAAATTATAATTGATTAGGTATTTAGATATAGATGTTAGTTTAAAAGGTTTTTAAGGATATGAGTGTAATTTGAATGTTTGAAAGGATATACATGTAATTTAAAATTTTTCCAATGATATATATAAAATTTTCCATTAAAGAAAATATTCTCTCTATGTTCAGGTCGAGAAAGATAGGAAACATGCCAAAACTATGAAAGACCAAAATGCCCTTTTACCATAGTTTTTATTGTATGGCAAAGTCCAATCTTTTAAGCAAGCTTAAAGAAGTCAAGTGAGATTTATGTTTCCCTTTTATTTTTTCCCCAACTACTATTTCGAAGTTGGTAATAGAACTAAACATTTTATTTTAAGTTGAAAAACATGTTTTTATAGGTGTAAGATTGATGATAAAATATTATTATAACATTAATATTTACGTCGATAACTTCTATACTATATGTTTAAAAAAAATTAAGTCCTCAAATCAAAATATTAAATAAAATAAAAAATTAAATAAAGAGAATCTCTATTAAAAATAAATTTTCTGTATATTGTAATAAATATTCTAATTTAAATATTAATAAATACATATAACTACAATTCATCAACCCAAATAATATGCGACCCAAATTCATAATCTCCGGATTATTTAATAACTCGTTAATTAAAATAAAATGCAATTATCTGCCCTCCTACTCGTGTTGATGTTTTCACCGCTGGTTAGAATGTTGATGCCATACGTCGTTATTTTTTACATTCTCATTTAATTCGCGTTTTATAATTATTTAATACGTTTTTATTAATGATTAATATTTATTATCTTTTAAACCAACTCGTGTATCACACGGACATTTAGTCTAGTTTATTAATATTTAAATTAGAATATTTATTATAGAAATAGAGAAAATTATTTTTAATAGAGATTCTCTTTATTTAATTTTTTATTTTAGTTAATATCTTATATATATGTGTATATATATATATCTTAAAATTTAATCTTCACGAGGACTTAATTTTTTTAAACATATAGTATAGAAGTTATCTACGTAAATATTAATGTTATAATAATATTTTATCATTTATCTTACACCTATAAAAACATGCTTTTCGAATTAAAAATAAGGTTTAGTTTACATTACCAACTTTGAAATAGTAGTTGGGGAAAAAATAGTGAGAAATAGATCAATCATTGAAATTGTTTATTGTATCGCATCTGCTATGTGTGAACTAGGAGTCCCATAAGCAAAACCATGAGAACACACAGACCATAATAAAATGGGTAAATTGTATGAAAATACAATGAACTTTGTCTTAATTATTATTGTATACAACTAACTTTATTTTTTTAAAAATAATACAATCAACTTTTATAATTCTCCCATTGTATGCAAGTTGTTGTATACAATGAAAATTATGAAAAAGTTTATTGTATACAATGGTAGCTAAAGACTAGACACAGAAAAAAGTTCTTTGCATACAATGAAATTTTTTTGAAAGTTAGTTGTATTATTTTTAAGAATTTAAAGTTAATTGTATACAATGACAATTAAAACAAAGTTAATTGTATTTTCATGTATTTTACCCTAATAAAATTGACTAGACTAATAAGAACAGACAATTCCAAAGATTAAAAAATGGCCTAAAATTAGTGTAAATCAACATCAGTCCTTGTTTAAAAAACTAAAATATTTTATGTTACTAAGGGTATGTTTGGCGGAAAATAGCTGATAGCTGAAAATCTGCAGCTGGAAGCTGTATATTTAAATACATATGTGTTTGACAAATTAGCTAATAGCTGGATCTTAATAGTGTAAAATGACAAAAAAAAGACATTATCAAAATAAGAGGAATTATAAAACAATTAAAGAAGGTATTTAGGTAATTTGGTATATAAAAAACTTCCAGCTAATTTTAAAATCTACTTCAAAAAGCCTTTTGTTTCAGATCTTTTGTTTAAAAGAAAGCTTACAGCTTTTTAATCCAAACATGACTTGAAAAGGCTAAAAGCTTAAAAAATCTTCATACCGAACATAAGGAAGTAACAAGTTAATTCTCATCTTTGATATCACATTATATTTCTATCCCAGTAATTAATAACAAGATAATACTCATCTTTCCATCTTGTCATCACACTAACTTTTTTAAAATTATTTTCTATGAAATTAAATAACATCAAACCTTTGCAACAAATCAAAAGTTGGAATCTTGCAATTATATAATATGGTTGCTTATCTAAAAGCTTTCCAAAACTCAAGAATCTTGCAGTTTAGTAATAGTTCTTGTATCATCACCACAATTAGCAACAGTTGTTGACATATTAAGAAAATAAATAAATTCAATTAATTAGCATATACATACGCACACAAAAAGGCACATACAATGTCTATTGTTCATTGCTCAACAAGTAAGAAATGATGTAATGTGCAACATATTTCAAGTACGACACTTTAATGCATTAAACAAGGCAATAACCATGACCATACCCTTAGGGTAACAGTGTGACCATCTTGGAAAAATAAGTTTCATTTGTGCTAAAAAGGTTTGGGGTGGTGTTCGAGTCGGCTTTAAATAGGGTTTCTGATCTACCCGCTCTGAAGGACCATACTCTCAACAACATTTTTATAATGGTTGTAGACTTTTATTCGTCATTCGTTACTATTTCAACTGTATCGTTACATCAGCTTTTTCACTTTTTCCTTTCAGCTCACCTCTCATCAATATAGCGGTCACTCTCTACCACTGACTACCACATCAAATTCAATAACTCACATGCTATCTAACTTACATCCTCGAAAACAAACAATAAAAAAATAAAATCTTTAATTGTTTGACACACATCCTCGTGTCAACCCATTACCAACACAGTCTAAAGATTTGATTCTTAACTTCTTGTCTATTTAGTTCGTTTTTATATGACTAACGGTTCGCTTTACTCGGTTCAATGGTTAGGTCTTTTGATTGAATTGTTTGACTAGCCGATCATCAATGTTTGCATGTTATAATCTTTCGTGTACACCACCGCCCAGCTTTAAGCGTCCAATTTGAATACATCTCAAACCGCAATATATGACTGTTGATTTCTCTCTTTCCAATAAGCATCCGTATGATCGCATTCATTTCCTAATATACTTCCATTCACAACCCAACTAACATACTATATATAGCATCTAGATTCATGTTCAATCGAACGTATTATCATTTCATATTCACAGGTATAGATATACATCATTGCATTTTGCTTCCTACTCGATTCCTCAAATAAAACTCTGCTTTAATTATGTTGTTGAAATATTTAATCTCGACATAGACATATATATACCTTAGTTTTATTTATTATTATTATTATTATTATTATTATTTGTAACAAAACTGTCGTTCCCCCACCATAGCCACCGCCTGCCGCCGACGGTTATAGAACCGCCGGGCAATAACCGCCATTTCTTAGCCCTATAAATATGTATTTTTCGTTTGTAAATCAGAGATTCGAAGTTCAAATTTACAGAAATAAAGTTTGGGACTTCGGTTATATTATGTTTTTTTTATTCAACATTTGGTATCAGAGCTTTGGTTGTAGCCAAAGTTCATCATCATTTACCAAGAAATCAAGATACCCTCAAACACAGTCGAAGTTTTCAACAGAAGAAACCACCATCAGAATATCATTTGGGGTTTATTTGAAATCAACAAAAGGGATACTCACGACGGCCAATCTATACTAGATCTACCACCATCACGCACCCATCATAAGAAAATTTACCTTTGATTGGAATGGAAAACCAACCAGAGAGACGAAACTACGAAGGCAACCGTTGTAGTGGTTTAGTCTGTCGATCATCAAGAAAATCAAGACACAAAGAACCGTTGTAGCGGTGTGTCGAAGAACCAGAGACGGCAAAAGGTTTTTCCATCATCGATTGAAACCTAGGGTTTCACATAGCGGTAAAGAAAAAGAAGAAGAAGAACGAACGAGAAGAACCGAAAGAGGTTTTCTCAATGATTGAACCTGAATCAACAATAGAGGTTGATATAAAGAAAGATAAAACTGCTATCACATACATTTATCAATCACTTCCTGAAGATCAGTTGCTCCTTATTTCAAAATACAAAACTGCAAGGGCAGTTTGGGATGCTTTGAGAACAAGACGCGTAGGTGTTACAAGTGTTCAACATGCAAAATTACAAACACTCAAATCAAAATTTGAGATGTTACAGATGAAAGAAAATGAATCAATCGATTCATGTACTACAAAATTAACGGGTATTATCAATAGAGCAGCAAGCTTAAGATTAACATATGAAGATTCTACTCTTGTACGGAAATTACTAAATGTCGTACTAGATAGATTCTTCAGATTGTTGCATCAATTGAACAATACTCGGATTTGGATACTATGTATTTAGATGAAGTAATTGGAAGATTAAAGACATTTGAAGAAAGATTCAAATTTAAGAAAGAAAGATCTATGGATATTCAAGAAGGTTTGATGTTCACATGAAAGGAAGATCGAAGACAAGCTTTCAGAGGACATGGTCGTGGAAAATTCAATCAATCACATGGCCGAGGAAACAATAGATTCAGATATGACAAAAGGAATTGGCGACCCTCACATAACAATTTCAAGAAAGAAACTAACACCAATGTCAGGAAGTTTACTCCAAACATTAGTAAAGTATAATGCTTTTAAAAACAAATATGGACATTTTGCAAGCAAATGTCCACAAAAGAATCATGATATAGAACAATCCAATCTTATAGAAGAAGTTTGGAACCAACTCTGCTTATGGCAACAATTGAAGAAAATTAGAAGATTTTACCACAGAAAGATATTAATCCAGAAATAGAAGAAAGTCTATGGTACTTAGACAACGGTGCAAGTAATTACATGACAGGAGTCAAGGATCATTTCAAGGAGATAAATGAAAACATTTCTCGAAACGTACGATTCGATGATGGATCATGCGTAGAAATTAAAGGGAAAGGATCAATTCTCTTAGAATGCAAAAACAAATTAAGAGCAACGGGTTCCCACAGATATATTATATTCCAAATTTAAGGAATAATATACTAAGTCGAGCATAATTAACCTAAAATGGTTGCAGAATAGTTATGAAAAAGGATTTGTTACTACTATATGATTCAAGTAACAATATCTTGTTAAGAGTCAAATAATCAAAAAATCGACTTTACAAAACAAATTTAAAAATTGGTAAACCTATTTGCTTATTTGCAAATTTACATGATAAAACATGGTTGTGGCATCCAAGGTTAGGTCATTTAAATTTTGGCTCAATGAAATATATGGTTACAAAAGGTTTGGTACAAGGATTACCACCTTTTTAATATACAGCAAGTGTGTGTGATATTTATTTAGTGTGAAAGCATAGTAGAGCACCTTTTCCACAAAAAAATAAAATCAAGATCTAAAGCACCATTGGATCTAGTTTTTGGAGATCTATGCGGTCCGATATCACCACCTACGTCAACAAACAAGAGATACATATTTCTCTTTATAGATGATTAGTCAAGATATATCTGGGAATACCTTTTGGATTCAAAAGATCAAGCTTTTGGAATCTTCAAAGAATAAAAGATTGAGAATGAACTTGGAGTAAAGTTGAAGGCTTTCAGAACAGACAGAGGAGGAGAATTCACATCTATTGATTTTCAACAATATTACAAAGACAATGGTATTGCAAGACAATTAACCGCACCATACTCTCCTCAACAAAAAGTGAGTTGTTGAAAGAAAAAACAGAACAGGACACTTAGCAACAAGATGTATGATGAAAAAAACAAATCTACCATAAAATTTTTGGGCAGAAACAGTTAGACATGCTATATTAATACTAAATTGTACTCCAACAAAATCTCTTGAAGGTATCACTCCATATGAAGCACTAAAAGGTAGAAAGTCAAATTTACATCATTTAAGAATATTTGGTTGCATCACATATGCAAAAATACCTTCTCAACACTTAACAAAATTAGATGATATAAGTATACGATTGGTATACTTGGGAAGTGAGCCAGGATCAAAAGCATATCTCTTGTTTGATCTGATAAAGAAGAAAATTCATGTTAGTCGGGATGTAAAATTCATGGAAGATGAGACTTAGAACTAGGAGAAATATGCTGAAGATCTCACTGTAATAGACCAGAATGGACAGATTTCATTATTGGAAATAATGAAAATCATGATATCTTTGGCAAAAATTTAGAGAATGTTTCAAAGCCGAAAGAACCAACTACACAATATGTCAAAAATGTTTCAAAACCATCTACACCAAATATAGAAGATGATTCAGAAGAAGAAATACCACCTACCCCAGAATCTACTCGTAGTTTACAACAATCTCCTATACATTCGGAATCAGAAAAAGAAACACCTTCAACAACGGACTTTCGAATCGATGATAAACCAGTAAGGGGATACAGAGTTGTCAGAAACGTATACAACCAGATAAGATTGTTACTAATTGAATATGAACCAAGAAACTACAAGGAAGCATCCAAAGACAACAATTGGATAAAATCTATGAATGAAGAAATCAAGTCCATCAACAAAAATATGACTTGGAAATTAACCACTTTAACAAAAAAACTCAAGGAAATTGTTTTAAAGTGGGTATTCAAAATAAAAAAAGATGCAAGTGGAAGAATTTCAAAATACAAAGCATGTCCGAAGGCAAAAGGTTACATTTAAGAACATGGGATAGACTTTGATGACGTTTTCGCGCCAGTAGCACGAATCGAAACAGTATGCTTAATAATAGCACTAGCAGCATATAATAAATGGCAAGTACATCATCTTGATGTAAAGTCAACATTTCTACATAGAGAATTAAAAGAAGAAGTCTACGTCTTACAACCATAAGGTTTTATACAAAAAGGAAATGAAAATAAAGTCTATAGACTTATAAAGGCATTATATGGATTGAAACAAGCACCTCGTGCATGGTACACCAAACTTGACAAAACTCTAAAGATGCTTGGTTTCAAGAAATGTGCATTGGAACAAGCAGTATATACAAAGACAAAGTCATCATCAACATTACTTATTGGAGTATATGTTGATGACTTAATAGTAACGGGTACATCAAAAGAAGAAATAGGCATGTTTGATCAGATGAAGAAGAAGTTTGAAATGAGCGGTCTAGGACTTCTTACTTACTATCTTGGAATTGAAGTTTCTAAAGTCAAACAGAAATCATAATCAAACAAACAGGATATGCAAACAAGATACTTAAAGATACATGAATGCTAGATTGCAATGAAGCAAAGATACCTATGAAACCTCGTACAAAATTAACTAAGGTAGCAGAAGGAAAATACATGGACACTACTGAATATCGAAGTTTAATTGGATGTCTACGATACTTATTACATACAAGACCTAATTTAAGTTACTCAGTTGGGTTACTTAGTCGTTTTATGCAAGAACAAAACATGAAAGCAATCAGACAAATTTTGTGTTACATCATAGGCATAAAAGGTTATGGAATAATTACAAGCATGTAGGAGGCAACAAAATACATGGTTACAGTGACAGCATCTATGGAGTCAACACTCAGGAAGGAAAAGGCACAACAAGAATTATTTTTTACTTTGGAGATTCACCCATCAGATGGAACACTAAAAAACAAGGAGTCGTTGCACTATATTCATGTGAATCAGAATTTAACGCAGCAACAGCAGTGGCAGCACAAGCACTACGACTAAAAAGACTACTTAGCAAAATTACTATAATAAAACTGACAAACAAGCTCCGATAATTGTGGAATGGATAATAAAATCTCATACGAAGTTAATCACTTATGTTGTGTTTCCCTGCTGATTTATTAAGGGGGTGTTTGAGATTACGATTTGAAAATAGATTATATGTTTTTAATAATCAGAATTAGATAATTAGCTGTAAAAGAATGTGTTACTGGATAATAGTGTTTGGATTTTGATTATGTTGCTTCATATCGTAATAATCAGATAATCAGTTTTTTGACTACTTAGCAAAGTAGATTAATTGATTTTTAAAGGGTAAAATCACAATAATTAAATAATCAATTTGAAAAGGTAACCCAAAAGTAGATTCTTAAACTGTATTTAGTAGTCTCCAAAACACAAATAATTAATTTCTAAAAAACACAATCCTAAACACTTTCAACTCATTATTAAAAACACGGGGATAGTTGTGAGGAGGGAACATGCGTGCCATAATATGGGCTTTATGTAAAAGTTGTATTTTGGACTTGAGTAAGAGTAATAATTATCATATGCTTGTTCTTAGGTATTTGTGGACCTAAGGTATGAAAAAAAACCAATGCAGTTACTTGGAATTAACTTGTGATCTTTAGTTTCGAGAAGAAAATGTATAACTTAAACTACCACTCTGCCAAGCGACTAAACTGTAACAAATGTTTGAAGATGAAGAACAAGTTGAATGGAGATATCACAATTATTTGGAAAATAATTTTTTAATTATTGGATGCCTATGCTTAAAGTTACTTACTGCGTACATTGTAACCATTTTAAAAGTTATTCGTATTATTTTTATACATTTTGCTCTAAATCTTAAAATGTTTTAACTTATTGCATCTTTAATTGGTGTTTTAACCTCTTGACAATAATGTAATTTTACACTCAATTGTTCTTTTTACACACAGATAATTTTATTCTTAATTAGGCTTTTACATGGTTTAACTTATTGTATCTTTAATTGGTGCTTTAACCCTTAATAATCTAAATATAATTCTATGGAAAATCAATTTTCGTATTGAAATATAATTCTTTATAAAAAAATAATCAATTCTTTTTTATTGGTATAAGATAGTTCATTATAGAAACAATTATTATTGTCTAAACATATAACCCCTTATAAATCATTTATAACTTTTTAAAAATATTGATATTTTTAGGTTATCTAAAAATCATTTTCTATCTTTTACCCTATTAAAGTATTTAACGGAAGAATTGTTTAACCGTCAAAGCTTTTTTTTTTCTAAACAATTTTACCATAAAGTTTTAAATTTGATATAACTTAAACCTTAAAGATTTTTTCAAATAATTAAAACCTTGAAGTATTATTAAAAAAACTTATTAACCACTAAAGTTTTCTATGGTTTTCGATTTTGTCATTTCTATTTGATTATGCATTTTAGTTTTATTAAAAGCGTTACAAAACTCACTTATTCGACGTTTAACAAGCTAGTTAACTCGAGAACTACGAAATGTTACATATTTCAAAACAAATGACTATGATCTTGCTAGTGATTCATGACTTCAATCGATTTGGAGGTAGTCGTTGGCTGGGTTGATGAATGATGATATATACATATATATATATATATATATCTATACTATTATATAAAGCATTTAAGCTTTTTCCTTAAAACTCTTAAATTTTAAGTCACTTAATATTACTATTCTACCCCCATCTACCAAAAAATGATTCCATAAAATAAACTTAATAACATTCATTTTTCATAAATTCTAGAATATTCCCTTTTCATAAATTCCATAGCAAAACTTACGAAACAGAATATTCCATAAACTTAATAACATTTCATAAATTCCAGAAAGGGAAAATATATAATATTCGTTTTTCACCTGCTAAATAAAAATTACAAAATTATATCTAAATTTCATTCCCTTTTCACCTGCTAAATAAAAATTACAAAATTACGTCTTGTGTGTCCTCTTGATCAATAACTACCAAAATAACTCCTTACAAACCATTTTTATTCACTGTCGCCGCATTGCGCGGGTACCCCGCTAGTGTGTGTGTGTGTATATATATATATATATATATAGAGAGAGAGAGAGGGGGGGAGGAGGGATCCGGTGAGAACACTTGTAGGCCAATCATTTAATTAAATAAATAAGAAATCTAAAATCAATCTGTCTTAATTAAATCAAATCATTAAAATTCAACATGCCTTAATTAACCAAGATTAATCTCAGCTATTAAATAAAGATTATCCAAGGGCTATAAACTATTTTTCAAGTTTTCACATTAGGAGGTGTTCTCATTTGATCCTACCTCTCTCTCTATATATATATATAGAGAGAGAGAGAGAGGCAAAAGTTCAAACGAGAACTGTTTTTCGTACGAAAATCGCGAGAACCAATCTTAGCCGTCCAATTCCCCCTCTTTCAATTGGAATGTCCACCTATGAATTCCTTACATGCACCATGCCACACTCAATCCCCCCACGCTCTTCATCCATGAATTCCATTATTCAAAATGAACGGCCAAGTTCTCGTACGAAAAACAGTTCTCGTTTGAACAGCTCCCTATATATATAGGGGAGGGTTCAAACAAGAACTGTTTTTCGTACGAGAACTGTGAGAACCAATCTTGGCCGTTCATTTTGGATAATGGAATTCATGGATGAAGAGCGTGAGGAGATTGAGTGTGGTAGGGTGTATGTAAGGATTTCATGGGTGGGCAATCAAATTGAAAGGGGGGGGGGGAATTGGACGGCTAAGATTGGTTCTAGCAGTTCTCGTACGAAAAACAGTTCTCGTTTTAACTTTTGCCTATATATATATATATATAAAGAGAGAGGGGACGGATCCGGTGAGAACTTTTAAGTAAAGTATGGTGAGAACACTTGTAGGTCAATCATTTAATTAGATAAATAAGAGTTATAAACTTAACATACCTTAATTAAACTAAACTAATATCATCCAAGGGTATAAATCATTCTTCAAGTTTTCACCTTAAAGTTGTTCTCATTTGATCATGTCTATATATATATACACACACACACACACACAAGCATAGTACCCGTGCAATACGGCGGCATCAAATAGTTTATACTCGATAACTTGTCCGTTTTCGGTATTTACATAATACTATGACAACGAATAATTTTACTTTGGTAACATGTCTATTTTCTTTATCTTTTTTCTATTTTCTTTATTTTTTTATTCTCAATCAACTTTTTTATTATTTTTAAATAAACTTTGAGAGTAATTAAATAAGAAAAAAATTCTTTATTTATAAAATAGTATAAATTTTATGAAAATAAAGAGTGTAAATTAGTAATTTGAAACTATTTAAAATTAAGAGATTAAGAAAATAAAGTAAACTAATTTGAAACTATTAACTATATAAGCTATTTAAAAATTTAAAATATATGTTTATAAATTCTGATTATAGGTTATTCAGATTTATGAGTTCTACCTGTACATATTTTTCTGATAATCATGTTAAAATATTTAGGGCAAAATACGCGAAAATACAACAAACTATGCCAAAATTGTCATTGTATACAACCAACTTCATTTTGTACCTAAAAATACAAAACTTACCATTTTGATTTATTGTATGTAATTTACCTGGAATAGCAGGTAGCATGCCGGTTTTCACCTTCTTTTTTCAAATTTTATTTTTATTTTTAGTGGTTTAGTTAGTAAAGCTAAGAAGAATTGAAGGCTGGTTGCTTCAAATATTAGGATTTATGATTCAAATATTTGGGTTTATCATTCTAGTATCAATCAAGATTATCATTCTAGTTTTCATTATGTTATAGCTTTCCGTTTTCAACAAAGTCGAGGTGGAGGTCAAAGAGGAGGGAGAGAGAAGTCGGAGATAGGGGTGTGGTCGTCGCTAGGTGCAGAGGTGGCGGCGATTCCGACAAACATTATGGCAACGACTATGGTTAGCGTATTTGTAATCATCATCTATTCTGATTTAATCTTTTGTGTGTATGTTCTAGTATTCCGATTAGGGATTTACATATTAGGGTTTTTGATTCTTCATATGTGTATTTGCAGATAGGTTTAGATTGTGTGATATCTATAGGTTTAGATTCAACATGTGTTTGATTTTCAGTTTTGGGATCTGCAAATGTTTCTAATGGTGAAGATATCAAGAACACAAAAACGAAAAAAAGTAAAAAAAAAAGAATTTAACCTGGAACCTGCTACGTAGGTAACAGATTGCATACAATGTACCAAAAATGAAAGTAAGTGGTATTTTTAGGTACAAAATGAAGTTGATTGCATACAATGACAATTTAGGTATAGTTTGTTGTATTTTCGCGCATTTTGCCCAAATATTTATTACATGATAGAATATTTAATATAAAAGGTTTGGTTATAAAAGTATTTTTTTAATAATTAAGTTAACTTGTTTGAATTTTTTAAATATGGAAGGTTTAGTTATTAAAATGGAATATAAGAATCTTATTAACTCTATTTAATAGTTACATTATATAATATTTTTCATTTAGTTTATATGAGGGGTAATTTAGTAATTTCAAAACACTTAAAATCTAAGAGATTAAGCAAAATGCTTAAATGTTTTATAATATAGTGTGTATATATAGGGTGGTTTATAAGAAAAGTTATTTTTTTATGAAAAATGTGAGAAGCAGTGTTCATGGCATTTTGGTAATTATTAAGATATAAAGGGTAATAAATTTAAACAATCAATGGATATAAAAGTCTTTTTAACAAAAAATTAAATCCCACCCTAATTAAAACTCATACCCTATCTCAATGGTAATTATTCAGTGGTGTGTTCAGTCAATAAGGTAGGCGTGTTGAAGCAATCCTGTTGGTTTTCAACAGGTGGGGTAGCCATCGATCTAGTTGAGTTTTTTTTATTTCGTTTCTTGTGGGATTATAATCCAAAATTCATTTTGGGTAGCACTCGAAGCATATGCCTTTTTTGATCTAATGATGAATATTTTGGTTGTTTCTAATTTTCTTAACTATGTGATTGTGCTTTTAGATATGTGTTCACAAGGGTACATGAATTATGATTTATTGTCCTTTAAGTAATGAACATGTTTGTTAATAGCTTTATGCTAAAAAATTTATGTTATGTAAATGTGTATATAAAAATATATGTATGTCGTGTTTAATAATAATTTTTATACGATTTACATGAAAAATTAGGTATTTGTGGTCACTAGTGAAGGCATGTTAACATGAATTCATGGTGAACATGACATTGTTTGTTTTTTTTCTTTGTAAATGGTTAAAAGAATTTATCTTTGACTGTGTTCACCGGTGAACATAGCATCGATGACTGTTTAATGATGAACACGATATTATTTGTTTTTTTCTTTCTAAATGGTTAAAACAACTTGTTTCTAACTTGGTTTACAGGTGAATATAGCATTGATGATAAAAAAAAACTAGTAAACACATGGTTAGTGCACACCGTAAAATTAATAAAATACTAAAAAAATATTTTAATTTAAAATTTAGGAAAGAGAAAAACATGAGAGGAGAATATCAATAGATTGAAAGAAGAAAAAAATAATTAAAGAGATGAGAGAGTGAAAATATTTGTTGTTTACTAATTTAACCTTTTGAATTAAATAAAAATATTAATTATGGTTAATGTGAACCACAAGATCACAAATCAATCAATGGCTAAAATTGTTTTTCGCCTTTTTTCGTAAATAAAACACTTTTTGCATTAACCTTCCCATATATATATATATATATATGTGGTCCTGGTGCAATCCCTTATATTCAACGATGTCTATGATGGAAAAACACCCCGGTGTTCATGAGGTGAATCAAGTCACCTATAACTCTAAAAGCACACAAATTATCTACTAGATAAGATATATCCGAAATTGGCTACTTTGGTCTAATAATTTACGTGCCCACAGGATGATAAACGAAAAAAATTCAAGTCCACACAAGATTCGATATGGAAATATGTTGAAGAAGCTTTTGGGGTGCCCAAACTACGTTGGTCATCGGTAGCAAACACAAGTCATGGTACCTATCCTGACAATTTTGGTAGAGAATATTAGTAGATTAGGGCGTGGAGAATAAACATTAGTTTTTGTCTGTCATAGTCAAATCGCCGTACCTAGCTTGACAATTTTGTCTTTCACATAATTATGATGATTTTTTTTAAATGGGTTCCCAACAAAACTTTCGTATCTGTGTGATATTACCTATTGTTTTTTCTTTTTAACTTAAAAGTTAGTATTGTTTAACATTTGTTATCAAATATTTTTCCCACTTATTTTGAACTTTTTAATTATATATTTAATTGTTTAACAAAATAAAATATTAATAAATAAAAAGAAGACAAAAATAAAAATATTTTTATAATGTAACGCCACCTAAATTTGATGAGTTTTTTTTAATAAAACAGCAGAAGCTTTATTATTAATTTAATAATTTACAACCTATATATATATAGGGATGAGATCAAATAAAAAGAAAATTAAAATAAAAAGTGTAAGAGAGATGATTATTTGATCATTTTTCGGTATATACATCAACTGATAATTGTTAGTTCATCATCTTCATTGATTAAAACTAGTTATTCATCTATTTTTTTTTATGAATCCAATATATTCATCACTTTTTAGATGAAAACATTTTGTTCATCGACAAATTATTCCAAAATTTTGGTTTCAAAATCTACAATTGAAAATCTCTTTTGCTCTGTAAAAAATGATGAATATGTTAGATTCATCAAAAATAAATTGATGAAGAACTAGATTTAATCAATAAAAATGATTTTTTTATTGCCTCTTACCCTTTTTACCATAAAACCCTTTTTACTTGATCTCTACCCTATATATATATATATGTTGCAAAACAAAAGATATTCCAAAGCGTTACCAAATTCGTTCGACCATTACATAAAACCACAAACAAACAAAGTACGTAAACATATGTTCCCATAACATAACGTGACATTCCCAGCAGGTACCCGTCCTCACCAACAAACTATTTACCTGCGTATGGAATGTACACGAGAGGGTTAACTATAAATAGCTAGTGAATAACAGCTAAGCGGAAGCATCATATTAAAATATCATATAAATATCACATACATAGCATATCAATAATCAAGTCTACCCTATCACATTGTGAAGCAACGGTTAGTCAGCAGGAACCACATCTTGCAGGGTAATGAGCCCGGCTCAGTGATCCTAACCGGGGAAACCGATACTTCCTCCGCGCCGGTGGAGAAGCGGGTAGCGGTCCACCATTGCGTTATCGGGGAACTTACCTCACTCAGGATCAGCGGGAACTGGGAGCCCATAATAGTGTTGAGGGATGGGGGTTCTGCAGGAACCAAGATTCGTGATCATCGAATCGCCGTACATCATAGATGGCGGCACAAGGCCCCAACTAGATCCAGACAAGCTGGCCTCAAACATCCAACAAAGTACCGGTACAACACACATTGGCCTACATAAGCCATAGCATAAGACAGTTGTCCTGCAAAAGCCATAAATAGCAAATTGGCCGACAAAAGCCATAACATATCAAGTTGGGCCTACAAAAGCCTTTTAACATGCGTACATATCAATTACAACTCAATTGGCCTACAAAAGCCTTTAACATGCATAATTAACAAGTCATTGGTTTCTAGCATGCAAACAACTAAATATAACATTCTTGATATCATACTTAGGTTAACGGGTACTCACCTGTTGAGTTATAACAGGTAAGAACTAAGGTACTGATGTTTTTGGATCAACTGGTTCACCTAAACAACATTTACACATATCAACACACACTAAACAGAAACTACCAAATGACAGGGTACGACCGTGCCTGGCTAAGGCATGGCCAGACCTGAGCAAGGCATGCCCGTACCCTACTATCAGGTACCCCCATGACTGCGGGTACTCCCCCGGACCTTCTAGGGTTAGGCACACCCGTACCTTTTAGAGGTACCGCCGTGCCTCCTAGGGTACGCCCTGAGTACGACCTGTTCTTGAAGGGCATACCCGTGCCTTTCCATTTGCAGAAAGAGGTTCGACAAGAATCTGCTGTTTCCCAAATCAAACTTTACCAAAACCATTTCCAGCTTATTTCTATCATTCATATATGAAATAACACATCAAAACTAAGCTAAAAACACACTTTTCATACCATTTAACAACTAATTCAAGTTTTGGGATCAAAATAACTCTTTTGACCCATTTAGACTTTAATTTCCAAATTCAATCAAAATCATTACTTTAATTCATAAAACCGATTACTATAGTCTTAGAATCAACATAGAAACTAATTGGAAACATTAACCTTAATTATTGGTGTCAATTTGAAGCCTTGACCCAATTTACCTAAACTTGAAAACTTGGAGAATTCGAAGAAAAACTTACAACAAAGATGAGGATTAGGAAGATGCTTAACAACAGATTGGAATTCTGATTTTCACTTGAATTTGCAACAAGATTTGAACTTTATAATCTTCTCCTTGAATAGCCAAGCACACCAAAGAACACAAAGAAAGAAATGAATTGTTTGTGAAACTTAGGTGTGTACGTGGGTAAGGAAAATGACTAACCTACTTGTGGATTAATATTATGCACAAGTGGTTATTTTATTCCCCTTTCTAACTTATAACTTAACGCACGAGTACCCGTTTTAACTAACGGAAATATTTTTGGAATCCTTATCTTAAACCATTTAATATTTTATTATTTTTATCAATCTTTATTAATATTTTTATCAACTCATTTAATAACTATTTTAGTCATTTATACCAATATCTAACAAATATATATTTAATTCTATTTATTTAAGTTATTTATCATACTACGTGCGTATGCGTCTAGGCCCATTTTAAAGATGTTACATATAACATTAATAAATCTTTATTATTAGAAAATAAAAATAGAAATTCGTGTATTATTATTCTAAAATTACTTATTCTTGCTGTATCAAAATGACAAAAACTAGTTATTGGTTGATACTATTTAATTTAAGGACAAATTGCATTATAATACAATGAACTTTGTCTTAATTACCATCATATACAATCAACTTTATTTTTTTAAAAATAATACAACCAACTTTCATAATCATTACATTGTATGTAATTTGTTGTATACTATGGAAGTTATTACAAAGTTTATTGTATACAATGGTAAATAAACAACAAACACATGAAAACATTGTTTGCATACAATGAGAGGATTATCAAAGTTACTTGTATTATTTTTAAATTTTTAAAGTTATTTGTATACAATGGTAACTTAGACCAAATTCTTTGTATTATCATGCAATTTGCCCTTAATTTAAATGATTAGACATCATATGAAAATAACATAAATGTGTTTAATTTTTCAAAGGGCAAATTGCTATAAAATGTAATGAACTTTGTCTTAGTTACTATTGTATACAACTAACTTTTAAATTTTAAAAATATTCGATTAACTTTCATAATCCTCTCATCGAATGCAAACAACTTTTTATGTGTCTGTTGTTTAGTTACCATTGTATATAATAAACTTTGTCATAACTTTCATAGTATACAACAAGTTGCATATAATGTGAGAGTTATAAAAGTTGGCTGTATTATTTTTAAGAAAATAAAGTTGAGTATATATAATAGTAACTAAGACAAAGTTCATTAAGTTTTAATACAATTTGTCTTTTTCAAAACACTTTGTCCATTATTTTAGTTTGATATACTAAAACCGATGGTTGTCATAGAAATTAAATAAAAAGTTGGTATAATTATATATAGTTAAGGATTTAGTTTATTAAAATGTATCTAATTTGTCATATTTTGTAATTATGTGTATCAAGTATTAAAAGTTTATATTGCATGTATCAAACTTTTAATTTGCTATTATCGTATGTATTTTGATTACATACGATAGGAAAAAATGAATAAGGTTAGCACATCCCAAAAAACGTGCATGATTGTACTTAGGATTACAACTAGGTAGAATCGTACTCAAGCTCATAAAACGTATATGAGATCGTAAGATCGTTATATACGATCCTACGATCTAACATATATCTTATTTTTTACATTTTTATTATTAATATTATTTTATATTATTTTTTACATTTTTATTATTACTATGATTTGACTTTATTCTTTTACATTTTTTAAAAAGGTCAACACATTTTTTAAAAAGGTCAACATTTTTATTTTATCTTGTGTCAAAAACAACTAGCTAAACGACCCGTGTATCAACACAAAGATGGTATAAGTCAAATTTAATACCCTGTGTATAAACACGGAGAATAATTAAAGTAAATTTTAAATGAGTAAACCCCTCTTCCTAAACATATATACAAAGATTAGCACAAAAAACAATTAGCGAGAAAATTGTAAATGTAAACATATAAATCAATTTAGAACACGAGAGGATAACACAATCCTCTAACTAACAATAATACAGACTTTGTTAAAGCATATAATAGTAACAACAATAGGCTAAATAAATGCTCAAAATGGAATAAAGTATGAGTCTAACCAAAAAACCATCGTCATTTCTTAACATACATAGCGCAAACACAATTCGTTCTTTTGGACATTTGTTGTTTAAATCACGTCATGATGTAGCTAAAAAATATCTTATCTTATCACTAACTACAGGAACAAAAGGGGTATTTAGGTAAAGTGTTTTCAATATAATTGTGACTTGAGGAATCAAAATGTTAGTCAACATCTAATATGATCGAGAGCAAATTAGGTTTTAGGGTTAGTAATTTACCTCGAATTTATGGGCGCGAGTACAGTGGCAATCGATCGAGAGCAACTTTGGTTTCAAAGCTGGAGGAACACTATTGCAGACCTATAGTGCAATCGATTGGAAATTATGGTTTTTGATAAGGGCATACATCCGATCAATCGAAACTTTGGAAAGGGTTTCTAGGACACGTCTTCGAAGAAGGTCGCCGGTTTAGCTAATGGCGAAGATGACTCTGATTCACGTTTTCGAAGAAGGTCGCCGGTGTAGTCTGCGTAGCAGCCGATGGGGGAAGCCGGCGTTGATTTTGAAAGAAGAAGGAAGTGTGCCTTGATTATTCTTTTCTTTGTAAGTCGGGTCAGTGATGGAAAACGGGTATAACCCACGTCTTATAACCCTTGTTTTGGCAACATGACGTCATTGATGATCAAAACATGAATTTTTGAAAAGGATGATGATGTCATCATCCTTTTCTTTTAAATATATTATAAGATTGTTTATAGTTTTCTACTTTACGCATATGTCACATGTTTGAATTTTCTTTTAATATAAGAGAGGAGTTCATAAGAAGAAGATTTTATTATGAAATAAGTAATTGATGTTATGCATAATGTGCCTAAATTTATTAATTGTGTTTAAGAGTCACATATTAAATTTTATTATAATATATAAACTAATAGAATATGGTGAATTTTTATTATATAATGAGATTTTCTTTTGTCTACTTTAATAGACCATTTCTTAACCTAAAACCTAATTAATACGCCTTTTCCTTCCTTCATTCCTCCTTGTACAAGCGACAAACAGAAACCTTCTTTTTTCTTCTTTTTTCTTTTTTTTTCTATGCGACAAACACCTTCTTTCTTCCTGTGTGATTTTGACTTGGAGATCTATGTTTTTATTTAATTTTTTATGATTTTGATAATACATATATGTTCTACATAATATAAAAAATATGATATCGCATCATATCTCAGTGCAGTAACTGCTATTTAAAATTCGGTCTTTGACTGATATTTAATTTTTAATCGAGATAATTGCATAGGTGCTGAATGAAACAGAAGAGCACCGCTGAATCATTCTACTTTAAAGTAAATTATGAATCATACACACAAAGTATTTTACACTCATACTCCTTATTTCACACTTTGTCTTGTAAAAAAGTTCACATCTTATATTATAATAAATCAATATTAAGATTAAAATGATAATTTATATTATTTAGATTGTCTATTCAGAATCATTATCAAACAGAATGTCGTATTCATAAGTAGTTTAATAATATTATTCAAACAATAGAATGATTTGATATTTAATCACTATTTTAATAAAAACCTCTTATATAGAAAATGTTCAATATAGTCAATAATTAATTTATGACTACTAAAGGACTAATTTTAGCTCTTGGATCAATATTATCAATGATCCAGATTAAATTTTAAAAATTTGGATGGAGTGACATTTTTGTAATTTTCCGTAATTCACGTGTGATACTTTTATAAATCACATGTAATTATATACTGAATCACATATAATTAAATATTAAAATTTTAAAAATATGACTTTTAAATGTACTTTATTCGACATAACTCTTTTAAAAATATGACTTTTAAATGTACTTTATTCGACATAACTCTTAAGAGTTTATGAGCTTATAAGCTTTGAGAGAAAAAAGTGTTTGAATTAGCTTATAACTTATGAGTTAATAAGTTTTTTTAAAAAGGTAGAAAATGACTAAAAATGACTTCCTTACATTAGCTTATTAATGTAAAATAACCAAAAATAGAGTATAAAGGTAAAAGTATAAAAATAAACTCACAAGAAAAAAAATAAGCTAGTTCAAGATGACTTATAAATGACTTATTTTTATAAAAATAAACTAATAAACTTAAGCTTATAAGTTAAGCGAAACACATAAAATATGATAAACTCAAATAATAAATTTATTGGCTAATAAGAAAAAAAAAAAAAAAAAAAACTTAAAAGCACCCTCTAAATTAAAAGATTTGAAAGTTGTTTCTACTCATTCCCCCCTACCTGCCGCTCCTCCGGCGGTTACTCCAGACGCCGGCGCTGCCATCTTCGTCGTCTCTTGTTGGAGAAGCCCGCAGGTTTTTAAACAGAAGACTGAATATGTAGATTTTCCTTGTTTGAAAACTCCGGTTTTCCTTCGTAAAGAACGATGATGGAATCCCGCAGGTTATTTAAATCGATCCTGCGCTTATTAGACGACTGCAGTAAAATTACATTAAGAGAGCTCAAACAAGTTCATTCCCAAATCATAACATCGCCATACTTGTCCAAATCTCATCATCTCTTTCTCATTTCTCGTCTCATCTTCTTCTGCACTGTTTCCACTTCTGGATCTCTCAGTTACGCTTCTCGTGTTTTCCGAGTCACTGATAATCCCAATCTCTTCATATACAACGCCATGATCAGAGCATATTCTACCGAATTCAGTAACAAGGACAAAAAACCACGCTCTTTGGTTTTGTACAAGCAAATGTTGCTAAATTACATTGTGCCGGATTGTATTACTATCCCTTTCCTTTTGAAAGAATGTGTTAACAGACTTGATTTTGTTGTGGGTCAAAGCATTCATGCTCATTGTGTAAGGTTTGGGCTTAGTGATGATGTGTATGTGGGAAATTCAATCATAGGTTTGTATTCCACTTGTGGGATTTTATCATGTGCATTGAAGGTGTTTGATGAAATGTCTAGAAGGGATATTGTATCTTGGAATTCAATTATCATTGGGTGTTTAAGAAGAGGGGAGCTTGATATGGCTAGTGATTTGTTTAACAGGATGGATGAGAAAAATATCATTACTTGGAACTCTATAGTAACTGGAATGGTTCAAGGGGGTAGGCCAAAGGAGGCCATTAAAATTTTCCATGAAATGTTGGTATTAAGCCAAGATGACATGGTTTATTACCCTGATAAGATCACCTTAGCTAGTGTAGTTTCTGCATGTGCGTCATTAGGATGGCTTGATCATGGCAATTGTGTGCACAGTTACATTTTGAGAAATGGGATAGAGTGTGATATGGTGATTAAAACAGCAATGGTAGACATGTATGGCAAATGTGGAAATGTGGGTATGGCGAAAAGGGTTTTTAAACAGATCCGTAAAAAAGATGTTTTAGCTTGGACATCAATGATCTCAGTGTACGCTCTTCATGGTTATGGCAATGAAGCTTTTGATCTTTTCGACAAGATGGTTGCCAGTGGGCAGAGACCCAATCCAGTAACTTTTGGTGCATTACTAACAGCATGTGCTCATTTAGGTTTAATAAACAGGGGACGATGGTATTTCAATAATATGAGAAGTGTATATTTGATTGAGCCAACAGTCCAACATTATGCTTGCATGGTTGATATTCTTGGTCGAGCTGGACTCTTTGTTGAAGCTGAAAGGCTTATTGCTAGCATGCCCATGAATCCAGATGTGTTTGTCTGGGGTGCATTACTTGGATCATGTCAAATGCATGGGAATGTAGAGCTTGGAGAAGAGGTTGCAAAACATTTAATTAAATTAGAGCCTTTAAATCATGCTTTTTATGTCACATTATGTGATATATATGCTAAGTCTGGTAAATTTGATAATTTGGAGAATACTAGGGCTCTTATGAATGAAAAGGGACTTAAGAAGGATATACCAGGTAACAGCATGATTGAAGTTGAAGGAATTGTTTATGAGTTCTCAATAAAAGAATCATATGAGATCTTAATAGAGGAAACCAAAAGTCTCTTGTACAGGCTAAGTAAAGAGATGAAGGTAGATCAGGATATATTGTTAAACTGAATATGCAGTAAAGAAACCGAAAAAAGGGCCGCAAAATTTTCACTGTATTAAGAGTCCATAACATTTCACAGTATTATAGTCTTCAACCTATGTTAATATCCAAGCCAAGTAACCAAGTCAGTAAAAGGACATCCAGTTTATTATTTTCACAAAGTTAATAAGTTCATTTTCATGGATTTGAGGTTTGCTTGAGGAGAAAAAGTACGTGAAGACAAAGTCAGAGCTATTTGTCAAGGTAAACAAAATTTTTTGGTTTCCCTTTTTTCCGGCATAAATCAAAATTCTCACAACCAAAAACAGACTTGGTGTTTCTTATTTTCAATTATCTTCTTGGTTTCATGACATAGGTTTTGGAAAGAGACAATATGGTTATAATGTTTGGATGCGTTTTTATTGTTTGAGATTGTAATAATGAGATAATCATAAGCTTGAGTGTTGGCAAATTATGATTATTTAAGGAACTAATAGATAAAATGACCACAAAGCTATTTTTTTTTTTGGTGAAACAATGAGACTTTCTGTGAAAGTAGAACAAAAGCATCTCAAAATAGACGTACTCGAAAGTAATCAGTTTTCTTGCAGCTGGTATGAAATTAATTGTTCAAAATTGGTTATTGGGACCCTTAAATGAGTAGAAAATTAGAAGCAGAGTATGTTTATCCAAATACTAAAAACTTATTCTGGATACTTCAAGCTGCAATAGTTGGTCAATCAAATCCAAAGCAGAAACTAAACACCCCCTTACAATTTGCTTTTTTTCTTGTAATTGTATACGCTTATAGACAAGATACCCTCTATATTATTATTGACTCATATATTACTTTTTCTATTTTTAGGCGCCGATCATTTAATACCGATGGAGATTGCATTGAAGATTGTTAGTAAGATAAGGGCAAATGAGAGGTTTTCAGTTTATATTGTCATTCCAATGTGGCCCGAAGGTGCTCCCAATTCTGCCCCTGTTCAAGAAATATTATATTGGCAGGTAGATGGTAGTCGACTTCTTATTCCATAACATTTACTAAAGGAGAACATATAATTACAAGATATTATGTGCAAAACTCGGTATGAACCGATATAAGTGAAGAGATGAATTGGGACTGGTTATAGATAATGTTTTCCGTTCGGTTTTTAGCTTTTTCCAGAAGCCAGATCTTGGTTCGGTCCAATCCTGTCTAAAACAGTTATTTTTTTATTTCTCAAGTTTAAAATGACGGCGCTTTAGGTGTATAATTTTTTTGAATCAAGATGAACCCAAATATTGATTCGGTTCACAGTGTGGTTTGGGATAGAAGCGCGCAGTAATCATTAAAAATGTTAAACGTCGTGTGCACCCGAAATGGAAGAGTGATGTGAAGGATCTTATTATTCTTATGTTGTTGTAATATAATACCAATAGTAAACTGACACTAAAACCACTTATTACTTCTGTAAACGTTGGCATCTGGTAGAGTGTGAGCGTTCATCAACACTTCCTTAATCATTGATTTTCTTGCAGGGACAAACTATGCAAATGATGTATGATCTTATTGCTGAAGAGTTGAAGAGTTCAGAACTCGAAGACGCACATCCTCAGGATTACTTAAATTTCTACTGCCTTGGTAATCGCGAACAATGCAAGGAAGAAGGATCACCTTCAGGCAGCAAACGCTCTTCAAGTGGTAGCTCTGTAATGATTGAATTTTCCATACACGCACACACACGCATGCATACATATTCTACTCATTTACTGTATCTGTAGTTTACATTGTTAACCATTCAATAGGTGGCAATTTTGACCCATCTGTAAGGACCGGGTCAATTTAGGATGCATCTAAATTGTAACAGGTCAAACATAAAAGAAAAGGTTGCCTAGCATGCATTCAAATGCTCTAAGGCTTAGAATTTAATTGTTTTATTCAAAAGAACTTGTGTTATTATTCAAAAGAACTTGCCTTGAAAGCATTTAAATTCTTGTACATTAACTTTTTTACGAAGTTGTAAGAAATGGACAAAAAGTCTTGGTGGGTTGGCAGTTTGACAACATATGTTGATCTACTTGCTTTAGCTGCATTATGGTCTTGAATTATATATAAGTTTGCATCTTTAGACAATCAATAATGCTACTCTTTGTGGCTAAAAATATAACTGGTTTAAGTCATGGAAACAACCTTCTTTCAAACAAATAAGTTACTTTTCTTATCATTGTACTTGTACTTTTGTTGCAGATTAATCATTATACTTTCTCTAGTAAAAAAGATCTACTTTAGGCTATTTCTAATGGTTATTCTAGAAAATTCAAACAAGATGGTTAGGCTTATTCTTATGTACATTACATATCTGGAGCTTATGTAAATCACTCATTAGAACAGTATTTAGTGTTCTTTTACCATTTTCACAAAAAGAATTTGTTTGTTTGACTTAAAATTTTAAAAATCGAACATGATGGTTTGAAAGTTCAATCATTTTCTTTAAATTTATTACTTTAAATTCAAGTTCATGTTTTTGCAGTTGCATTTAGAAGGGACCTTTTTTCTTCTAACATGTCCACCATTATTAATATATAGGTTAATTGCAACTTGTTAAGAGATAAAATAGTGTTAAAGATTGTTTCAATATATTCCAGGTTTCAGCTTCTTATAAAAAAGGAAGGTTCATGATATATGTGCATGCCAAAGGAATGATTGTAGATGATGAGTATGTGATTTTGGGATCCGCAAACATCAACCAAAGATCCATGGCTGGTTCAAGAGATACTGAAATAGCTATGGGAGCTTATCAGCCTCATTACACATGGACTCAAAAGAGACATCACCCTCGTGGTCAAGTTAGTATTCTTATTCTATGGTTCAATAGTGTGTTTATAGAAGTGATGATTTGGGATATGTTTTGTTCTAACACGACATGGATTACGCTAAAAGACTTAACTAAAGAGAAAACGAGTTAAAGAGGTTGCACAAGAAAAGTCAATCCAAACGTAATCGAATTTGTAAATCCTTCTATATCAGTTTATCATGAAAAGCTGGGAGTATTACTGTAACAATATTGTTCCGTAATCATATTTAACACATTAAGTATGTACAAGATGTTTAAAAAAAGTGTTTTTGCATCAGCCCCTTTTCGTCCATTACTCAACCCGCCTGACCCACTGTTTTGCTACCCCTACTGTCTAGTAAAATACTCTCCTTCTGTTTGAAATTGTAACTTTTGAGGCTTGACTCGATAGGCATATAGTAAGGGTTTATGAAGTTAGTTTCAATTGGCTCTAGACTATGATTTGATATTTATGTTACAATTTCAACCCTTGTATGTGAAAATTAATAACTGCATTTTTGTACAAGGTCAAGTGTTTATAACCTGATTAACCTCCTAACTTTCATTTATTAATAATATTTTTATAACTAGTTTTAGTATATTAGTTCATGTTTTTTAAATGTTTCCAAAGATAATAAAAAATGATATAGGGTCAGATCTAACTTTTTCTGACCCACCCATTTTAACATTAGGTGGTGTTATATCGTCATACTATTTCCTCCTACTAAAAAGATCAACACAAGTGTCAAAATCAATGGAGGAGGTGAGGAAAGAGAATTAGTGTATTCCGCATGTCATCTTGTGATGAGTACGAGGATGAAGTAGGAAGAAATATTAGAAGGATATATCATTTTTCTTTTAACATCTATACTTGTGTGTCTATTATAACCTTCAATAATGACAAAATAAGAATCTTCTGGACCAGTATGATTTCATGGAATTTTTGTATTGATGACAATAATTAGATTTGAAAACTTCCAAAAAATAGTTAGATTACAATTTTTTATATGACATCATCACATGATTGAAATTGTGGAAACATAATTTTATAGGATTTTATCTTGGTCCAAAAGGAAAGATGCCATAATGGGTTGGATTGACACAACATACCTTATTTTTGTTAATAATGTGTCAAATACGAGTACAAATTTTGTATTGTTTCAGTAATAAATCGAACTTTGTTTGAATAAAATGATTATCAATACACTATAGATGACTGTCAACCTGTTCAACCCATTTGATCCGTTTCCTTTTTACCGAAATCCTTCTTATTATACCCATTTGACTTGTTAAACATAACCTGGACAAAGCCATCAACCCATTCATAAGTCAATGTGCCAAAATTGTCATCACATCTAAATTTTATGTGATTTTTCTCGATTGAGAAGCTTACTAGAATTAATAAATGTTCAGGTTTACGGGTACAGAATGTCTCTATGGGCAGAACACATGGGAATAATCGAAGATTTCACCAAGGAGCCAGAAAGTTTAATCTGTGTGCAAAATATAAACAAATTAGCAGAAGATAAAAAGTTCACCTCTGACGATTTCAGTCCTTTACAAGGCCATCTTCTCAAATACCCAATCAAAGTCGATGACAATGGGAAAGTAAGCCCGTTGCCTGGACATAAACATTTCCCTGATGTCGGGGGTAAAGTTCTTGGGTCTCTATCCAACCTCCCTAGTGCTTTGACCACATAACATTTTACTTAATTATCGCTTTTCTAACCATCCTACATAGCTTTTCATCGAGACCAAAAAACCATTTTACCTGCAGATGTGCAAAACACACCACCACCCTATCCCCTTGAACACCATCTTTTTACGTAAAATGTAGCTTTCTTTTAGACTTTTCGCAAGAATTGGTTGAGTTTACTCTGAAAAACAAAGTACCTCGGTAAATATATAGTCAACGGCATGCCCATTCTCGTCGGTTCTAAAACTAAGAAGAGTTGATTGTCTTTATCATATGTACATATCCTACATATTAGGGTGATATAGATTAGTGAATCATTTCCCAAAAGGAGTACAGGCATACTTGGATGAAGTATGTTTTTTTTTTCTTTTTTTGTTTGGTGAAGTTCACTTGCTTAATTTCTATGAATTCAGGCTAAGCAGGTACTACTTTATGTGGATAAGTGTTGAATACATAACCCAATTTTGGATAACTTGCTGTAATCATCCTCCCCCCCCCCCCCCCCCCCCCCCCCCCCCCCTTCTTTCTTTTTTATCCTTCCAAATACCTAAAAAGTTATTAGAAGAACAAAGATGAGGTGGCTCATGAAGTGCTGTCTCTTAGTTCTTGGAGGCTATACATGGAAATTTATATGGCTACCAAATTAAGGCTCAAAGCCTCAAAGCAAACACTACATATGAAGTCTGATTGTTCTAGACAAGCTCATCAGAATTGTAAAAAAGGGTAACTCATCCTTCAAAGTTTTAGGTCCTGTTTGTTTTGCAGATTTCGAAAGAAGGTAGTAGCTATATCGCGTTTGGTAAAGTTGTTTTTGAATGAAATCTTATTTTTTGGGGTGTTTGCATTTCTTCAAGTAATGAAAAGTCCATTTCATAACCGGGCTAGATCGAATTTAAATTAAATTCATTCCTTCAAATTCTACGAAACAAACAAGACCGTATAGATTTTATGTTTCCATCCACTTAACTACTATCGATTGAGCAAAATCATTGAAATATGTTACTTATAAACCAATATTCTCTCTGCGTTGACGTCAAGAAAGATAGAAAACAAGCCAAAAATATGAAAGACCAAAATGCCCTTTTACCATAGTTTTCATTGTATGGCAAAGTCCAATTTATTAAGCAAGCTTAAAGAAGTCATAAAATTGACTAGACTGATTAGAACAGACAATTCCAGAAATAAAAAATGGCCTGAAATCAGTGTAAATCAAAACTAGTCCTTGTTTACAAAACTAAAATATTTGATGTTACTAAGAGGAAGTAACAAGTTAATTCTCATCTATCATGTCATATTATAAGTAAAACAGAAAAAGTGAGTGTGATGACAAAATAGAAAGATGGGTATTATCTTCATATTACTGGGTTAAGTTCCTCTCATGTTGTAGTTAAACATGAGTCATCATGTTCTCTCACATATATGAGTTGGTCACTTATTTTTAAGTCAATAATTAATCCCTTTATAGGTCTTACTCTCGTATTTGTGAGAGAATATTATAGATCATTTTTTACCAAACACATGCGAAGCTTTACCCAATTAAATAACATCAAAATTTGCAACAAATCAAAAGTTAGAATCATGCAGTTATATAATCTGGTTTCTTATCTAAAAGATTTTACAAAACTCAAGAATCTTGCAGTTTAGTAATCTTTAGTAATCTGAACCAGTTCTTCTATCATCACTACAATTAGCAACAGTTGTTGACATATTAAGGAAATAAATTCAATGAATTAGCATATACACAAAAAAAAAAAAAATTAGCACATATTTAGAATGATTGTAAACTTTTATTTGTCCTTGATTACTATTTCTATCGTATCGTTTCATTAGCTTTTTTACTTTTTTCTTTCAGCTTACCTCTCATCATTATAGTGGTTAGTGGTCAGTCTCTACTACTATCCATCACATCAAATTCAATAACTCACATGCTATCTAACTTGCAAGTCGAAAACAAAAAATAAAAATAAAAAATCTTTAATTGTTTGACGTACATCCTCACCCATTACCAACACAATCCAAAGATTTGGTTCTTAACTTCTTATGTCTATTTAGTTCGTTTTTATATGATTGATGGTTCGCTTTACTCGGTTCAATGGTTAGGTCTTTTGATTGAATTGTTTGATTATCCGATCATCAATGTTTGCATGTTATAATCTTTTGGTTACACCACCCGCCATCTTTAAGCATCCAATTCAAATACATCTCAAACCGCGATTTATGACTGATGATTTCTCTCTTTCCAATAAGCATCCATGTGATCACATTTGTTTCCTAATAAACATTCGTTCGCAACCCAACTAACATACTATATATAACATCTAAATTCATGTACAATCGAATGTATTATCGCAGATATAGATATACATCATTGCATTTTGCTTCCTACTCGATCCATCAAAATAAAACTCTGCTTTATTTATGTAACACTAAGTTAAGAGTTGCAAAAATATTTACAATCATAATAACAGTGTGTGAGGGTGTGTGTTTCCTGAGAAGAGACAATGCACACATTCTGCAGATTTTGCTCACCTCATAAGATGGGAAACATGTTATCATTATCATCATCAAGATTCATGTCTAGATATTTGAATCCAAGGCTGCCAACATTCCCATTAGGATCCTGATAATTGAAGGATGGATTCACATAGCATTTCATCTCATGGAACAGATTCAAATTGTCTACAAGTTTGTGAAATACATTGCACCCACAGCACTGCACTTTGATGAAAAACAAATGATTAGCATAATCCTGTAACCGACCCAGATATTATGCACAAGAGACGACAATCGACACATGTGCAGACTCGCAGAGTAATTATTATTCATTCCTTTTATCTTATATTAGCAGTGGCAAAATGGATGGTCGGGCAGGCTAGGTAACAGATCAAAATGGCTACCTTTTGATCTTGGCTTGTGACCCACAAACACTTTTGGTCCATTCTTATAAAAATGAATAGATAGATTATATATGATTACAAAACAATATTATTACAATACTAGTCTAAATTTTTTAATAAAAAATTAAAAGATTTAGGAAGTTTGCTTAAAAAATGAGTTAAAAAGGGTTAAGTTTTATCTAATGAGTCAAATGGATTAAGTAAACAATATAAATAATAAAAAAAGAAAACAGATCAAACAGGTAAAGCTGATCAGAGTTAGATTATAGCCACTGCATTTACATAGTTTTTGTAAGCATATTTAGCAAACTAAATACTTGTAACATTTATACGCAAAATGCGTAAAACTGGGTTCATGAAGTCAACGCAGCCCGCTCTGACCAGCAGTAAGAACTAGTACTTTTTTCTGACCTGATCCCATTTTCCCCACTACAGAACCCGACTGCCCTTATTCTTACCTGTAATCCTCACGTTTGATACAATAAGCAAGACTTTAGGCATTCAACAGATTAAAGATAAAAGAATAGTAACGAACCAAGAATACCTGGACAAAGACAGTGCCATCAGTATAAGCATGGGGATTAATAGCACGAGTTGTTCTTTGACCACACACGTTGCAAGTGAAAGCAACACGCATACGACGTCTTGGAGATTTAGTGAAAAGAGACCATGGAAAAGTGGAGATTTTCTCAGTATTTGATTCACAATCCCCACTCCCACATGAAGGCCCTTCCATACCTGACCCTGTAGTCCAACCCTTGACATTTGCAGCACTCAAAACTAATCCCATAGCATCATCCTGCAATATTTTAATCCACAAATGAATCAAATGAACTATTGCTGATACTACTTTTTCTCCACCCTTTTTCTTCTGACAAGTAAACCTGTGTTTGGATGTGTGTTTTCAATGTGCCCAATTGCAAATTGAAGAACTGGAATCAGTTAATCAGATAACCAAATGCTTAATGTTAGAGCTAGCAGGTGTTTTATGTTGATCTTAATAATCACTTTTCCTGACCCAATTCTTACCTGCTAATCAAGATATGATTATATTAAAGAAATTCATAATAGTAATCAGGTTTTGCCTAACAATATAACCACATGAGGAAAACACACTTAAGCAGATCATCCAAACACCAATTCATGAATAAAAACAAACATTTGAGCGGATCATCTATACATAGAAGATTGAATGTAAGATGTTTAATGATTTACCTTGGAGAAAGTTCGATTGGTGGAAATTGGAACAATACTCGCATCACTGGAAGCTGATCGCATATCAGATTCATTGCCATTACCTAAAACCACAAATCAAGAATATCTTAACGCGTTGAAAAGCCATATAAATCAAAACCAAATGAACTCGATAAATTAAACAATCTCTTACACATGGAAGAAACTGGGAACCGAATGAGTCTATTTCCAAAAGAGTTTCTGGATCGTGGAGAGAAAGTTGTAATGGATGTAGGAGAAGAAGATACGATTGTTGCAGACGAAGCTAGGGTTTCCATGATTGATTGTTAGCTTAAAGAAAATCACAGAAAACCCAGATGGAGATAAATGAGGGAAATTGATGGATGTTTCTAGAGAATTTGTATAAGAAAAAAAAAAGAAAAAATTGGAACTTTGAAATTGGTGGAGATGTATGTATGTATGTATGAATGGCGGTTAGCTTGAGTTTCTTGACCAGCCATTGATAGCAGCTAATCCCCTTTGTTTAATTATTCAATTATTATGGAAATTCTATAATAAAAGTAACAAACAGGCTCCGATAATTGTGGAATGGATAATCAAATCTCATACGAGGTTGATCACTTGTGTTTCTCTTTGAACAATAAAAAACGAAATGAAAGAGGTAATAGAATAAATTATTATTATTTATTAACATCTTTGGTTACTTTATCATAATGAAATAAAATCATTGTTATTATATACATTTATGTTGGTTTATGTATATATATACGTACGGTTATGTGTGTGTGCGTATGTAATTGAACATGACACCTCATGCTTCTTTATATGTGATAATTGCATATGTGGGAGGTTAAATGGATTAACATCAGGAGTTATGCTTTCACTTTGAAAATCCTTTGTGTGTGTGTATTGTGTGAAAACCGAGAGAGAAAAGCAAGAAGAAGAACAAGACAATCGGATTTGGTGATTTCATTTGGTAGATTCAAGTTAAAGGTTTGTTAATTCTTGTTTGATTCTTGAAACATGATTCTTGTTAGCATGCTATGATTTTGATTAATAACATGCTGGATTTTGTTTATGAACACCAAGTATAAACATGATAGAAACCTTTGATAGTGGGTTTTGTGTGGTTTAAGTGATTATATGGTTTAAAGGTGTTTATGATGCATGATTGGATGTTTAATCATGTTTGTATATGTTTTGGCAAGCTTGTATATGAATTGTATAAACTGGGAATAAGATTTATGCAATTTATGAAGTTATCGGATTGTTGAAATATGAAGTTATCGGATTGTGAGAAAGATGATGATGAAAATCCGAGTGATTGAAAACCGATACAAAGAATCCAAGAGTTGTGAAATCCGGTACTTCAGAATCCGGAACTCTTGAAATCCGAGTGGGAATGAAATCCGATGATAAATCCAACATGTGTAATCCGATGGTGGATTCCAAGTTGAAATTCCGACAAGTGTGGAAATCCGACTCTGGGTTGCGGATTCCTTCAAAATCCGACAGATGTATCGGATTTCTTTAAATCTGATGGTAGTAGCGGATTCCGATAGATGTATCGGATTTCCCTTGAAATCCGATTGTTTTGGCTGTTTGTTTGCATTGTTTAATGCTATGTGTTATATGTGTATGCATATATGAATCTAACATGTTATGTTTGATTTAAAGATGATATAAATATATGTTTGATATATATATATATATATATATATGTATGTATCAGTTACTGATTTCAGTTTGTTGTGTTCTCAGGAACAGACAAGGCTCAGTAAAATTAGATCATTGAGTGGAGAAGCTGAGATCTTGAGGTGAGTGGATGTTTACTCATGGGTGATATTAGTTGTAACTGGTTTGGTTGCAACTGTAGGTTGTTTGATGCATGGATAGATTGTATATCTGATAATTGATTAACTGGTTGATTGTTAATTAATTGTTGCGTCAGTGATATGTATACATGATGGTTGGGAAGTCAGTTTTCGACTGGACTTATAGGCTGGGTTTGTTTGCTATCGGCTAATCAGTATTGGGATCTTTTGATGCATTTGTTGCAACTTAAGGTAATACTGTGCGAGAATAGCAAATGAACTATCGGTAAACCTTTGCTTTGGCCGGCATTGGTTGTAGGTTCCTGCAGAACCGCCGGTCTTCCCAGGGTGTTTATTTGTGATTGTTGATATCATGCGGCTCTGGATGATATATCTGTTGTGATTGTACTACATTCACTTAGCTTTGTGCTAATCCCCCACCTCTTACAGGTTTTGGTAAGTTAGCGGCTCGGCTGAGAGTGGTTAGCTTGGGGAGTATTCACCTAGGCCTCTGATGTGTATTTGTGACGAGCCGTAGTTTTTGTAATACTGATATTTTGAATAAGTTGTTTTTGTAATCAGTGGATTGTGATTAGTTGTAAATACTTTTAGTATTTAATCGCTTCCGCAATGTATTTAAAGTGAAAATTTTTGGTATGAAAAAATACGGTGTTACAAGAATGTTCACCACAGCCCTTAGAGCAGTGGTTAAGAATATAAAACGTAATTTTAGTTTTTAAAAATAACAATCACAACTTATTTCTTTAAATTAATTTTCTATAATTTTCATAGTTACATTTTAATTAATTTTTAACTTTTCATACATAAAAAATGTTACTATTTTAAAAACTAAAATAATATTTTATTAATTCTTATCCACAGCCCTAAAGGTTGTGATTAGCATTTTCCAAATGATAATATACCAACACAAAAGGCAATGAAAGCTTCACCCAAAACAACTTTAAGATGTTTAGGGGTATATTATTCTTTATATATAATATATTTTATCCGCTGTTTATTCACGTTGATAAGCTATTTTAAGTATCGTATTAACTTCCCTAATAGCATCACCCACCTTGTCAACAAAACTCATAATCTTTGAACTCTATGTTTCTTCTACTTTATTCTTCAAGTTTCCTGATTTTACTTTTTGATTTTTTTGCATTTGAAGGATGATCCGGTGCAAAAACCATTGGAAATACCACTTGAACATCATCATCATTGTTTTGGTTCTCCAAAGTAACTTCATTGGTTGCTAATAACTTGTCGAATTCTTTGATTGGTTCTATTTTCACGTTGTCTCTGTTGTTCAATAAGACAATTTTCTACTTGGCTGTTTCAGCATCTACTCCTAATGAGCGAATAGTTCTAACATTTCATGGCAATTTGAAACTTTTTTTGTTTTCAGTTTCACTACATCAGCTTGACAAAGTAAAAAATTAACTAAATAATATTATAAACATGATCATTTATCAAGTTTTGTCATACGTCATCCTCTGCTTCAATTAGTTGAGTTTGAGGATTTCAAGAGAATCCACTCAAAGAAATTCCTTGAAACATATCATACCATTGAGCAAAACGTTTTTTAAAGTTTTTAAACGATGCTTCAACTGATTTTTGTTAAATCCATTTTAAGATTTGCAGTAAGCTCTACTACGATATTAGCGTAAGCTTGTGGAGTAAATGATCCACTCTGTTACCTTTTTCTTGTTGTGTTAGCAAGGCTTGAAGGAATGCATGGTCCATTTTCTCATTCCACATTAACATTTCCCTCTTGCCTGTGTTTCCATATGTTTCCTTTTTACCCACGATCACTTGCTACATAGTAAAATAAATGATAGAACAAAACATTACAACAATAAGTAAAAACTTGCCATCGTTATCATTAAAATAATGAGAAAAACAAATCTTAGAATCATTTGAAAAAAAAAACAAACACTAAATATCCATATGAAAGTCAAAAGGATAAATAAAACAATAGTAAAAGCAATAAACTACTTTGATATATATATATATATATATATATATATGTCATTGTTTGGATACATCAAATAGTTAGCCCACATTTCATTTGTAATTGAGTTCCTTAATTGGTCTCCTCTGTTACTACCATGTTGTATTTCTCTCGAATTATGATGCTTTTCTTCTTGTGGTGCATTCAACACCTCTTGCATCACTTCTTCATCAAGATCTTTATCATGATCTTCCTCTAATAAGATTAGGAAGGAAAATCAACCTAAATCTTTCCTTATCTTCTCTTCTTTTCTTTCTGAAGAAAAAAACTAGGTAACATGAGTTTTTCACTTTCTTTTCTAATCTCTTCCTTTCTCTCCTTAAATAAATCTCGGGAACATAGTGTTAGAGAGCAGGAGTGGGAAAGTAGTAGGAGAGTGTAGTGGACTAACCCCTTGGGTGGTGGGTGTGGTACCACATGGAGGTGTGATGAGAGAGTGGATGTAGTATTTACCCCTCGGGGGTAGAAATGTGGTATGTATTGTGGGATCATTTATTTATTTATTTTTATTTTTATTGGTTAGTGGAGGTAATATATGGGTCTCAAAATTTGGTTTGGTGGGGAGTAAACACTACGAGACTGAGTGGTAGGTTGAGTGATGGAAGAAAAATGCTGACGTGGTAGTGTGATGGGTGTGGTGAGGTGTTACCACTCATTGCTCTCTTTAAGAGCATAGGAAATATTCACTCCCATGTATCTTATTATTAATAACCTATGAGCATCACGTCACTCATACTTTATCCATGTTTCAACCCATGAAATATCTTGCTTCAAAAAAATAATTTCTCCCTTTCTCTCCTCTCTCTCATCTTCGATAATGAAAACCCAAATGAAAACCCAAGACACCACCAAATTTCTCGGTACCGTAGCCATGGAAATGGTGTTGGCATGCTGCACATACGCATACCGAAAGTATGCCGAGTATCACTTCGCATGGCCTAAGAAGATAAAATAAAACATATAAATATTCATATAGGTCCTTTTAATAAATTTAAAAATGTGTCAAAAGCAAGAAATAATATAAAGATAAAAATTAGTGGGATTAATGTGTAATCATTTAATGGGTAGAAAACAAATTTCAATCAAGAGATTGATATAAAGATAAAAAATTAGTGAGATCCATATGTCATCATTTAATGGGTAGGTGAAAAAGTAGAATATTTAATAGGAGGAAATATAATTTTTTAAAAACATAAAATAATTAAATAATAGTTGATTTAATGATGTGAATATTAACGGCTTAAATCATCTAGCATTATTAAAGTGATTTTAAGATGTTTACCTTCCTCTTTAAGGTCAAGGATTCAAGTCTTATTATGGATATATGTGTAGATTAGTATGGGGTGTGTGTAGATAAGAATTTTGAAAGAATAGTCAACATTATATTATAAAGCATTATCATTTCAAGTTTTTAATTTTCTTAATAATTTTATATAGAATAAGTTATGATTATTTAATAAAATAAAGTTTTTTGTGTACTAGGGTTTGAGTGCTTAGTGATTTCACGAGATGTATTAATACAGAGTAATTTTGTGCCGAATGTCTTTCTTGAAACAGTTTCTCTACCCATGATTGTTTAAATGTTACCTCCTTCATACCCTGCTAAAATGGGATTTGGTTGTTGAAGAATTCTTGAATCATACAAGTCCCATAACCATTCTTGATCAATTTAACACATTAGAATTAGAAAACTTACTTGGTCGTGTTGAAGGATTTGTAGATGATGATCCAACCATGATTCCTGTTCTTCACTTGTAAATCTTTGGTTGTATCATACCTTGATGGAAGGGTTTTAAATCAGATTTCTTCTCTGTTTTTTTATGGTGTTTCACATTAGAGAGAGAAACCCAAAAACTAATCCCTCTTATATTTATATATATATATACACATATATATTAACATGAGTAAGAGAGAGATTGGTTACAAAACTGGTTTATTCAATAGACGCATAAGAAAATTACCACCTTGCTCTTAATTTGTTATTTTCATCAAATAGCAATATATATATATATATACACACACACACACACACACACTTAAGATATGTATTAAGGGTAAATCATAAACACTCTTATAAATTAGAACATATTACATAAATGGTCCTTAGGCCATAATAATTAACATATTCTAACATTTTCCCACTTGGCCGAGTGACTATTTATCATTAATTGGCCAAATTGTGTTCTATATATTTTCATTATGTACTCATACCGTAGAAGAAAGATAAAATTACACGTACCATAATCGATACGGGACTCCCATCAATCATACTAAGGTATTTGTATAAAGATTTAATCCCATTAAAATTAAAATGATAATTATCATAATGTGGTAATATAAATAAAGTTTATCCATAAGATCAACATAAGTGTGCACAAGTCATAATTATAGACAAACACATGAAAGTTATGAGGAAATAAAAGTTTAATACTTATTCTAATTACAATAAGGCACGATGCTAGTATAGGTCTCGTTTAAACCCCATTTTCGTCACAAGTTCTTGAAAAACTTTTGGCGGTAGACCTTTCGTCATCATATCCGCTAGCATGTCGTGAGTGCTAATATACTCAATACAAGGATTGTTTTCCTCTACACGTTCTCGTACGAACAAGTACTTTGTATCAAGATATAATCCAGCCCCACTCGAACTATTACTGTTCGAGAAGTTTACAGCAGCAGAGTTGTCACAATAGATCTTCAACGGTCTTGAAATGGAGTTAACTATCTTGAGTCCGCTAATAAGATTCGTTAAAAGCATTCCATGACATGTTGCATTATAGACTGCAACATATTCCGCCATCATAGTTGAGGTTGTTGTTAGTTGTTGCTTATGACTCCTCCGTGAAATAGGACCGTCTGACATCATAAAAATATATCCCGAGGTCGACTTCTTATCATCTTTGCATTTAGCAAAGTCAGAGTCAGAATATCCTATCACTTCCAAACAGTCTGTTCTTTTATAGGTCAGCTTGTAATCCTTAGTCCCTTGAAGATACCGTAAGACTTTCTTAGCGGCCTTCCCATGATCTAAGCCAGGATTAGACCGATATCTGCCTAGCATGCCCGCTATATAAGCGATATCGGGACATGTACAAACTTGAGCATACATTAAGCTCCCTACTACAGAAGCATATGGAATTAGTCTCATTTGATCCTTTTCTACCTCTGTTTTCGGACATTGGAAAGACCTGAAAACATCTACCTTTACTACAGGAGCAACCGAGGGTGAGCAATGTTGCATGTTATAACGTGTGAGGACACGTTCTATATACTCCTTTTGAGACAGTCCTATTGTCCCGTTGGCTTGATCTCGTTAGATTTCAATATCAATCACATATGAGGCTTCCCTAAGATCTTTCATATCAAAATTACGCGAAACTAAATGCTTTGTCTCATGCAACATATCAACATTATTACTTGCCAAGTATGACAAATTTGCTCCCACTCATCTTGAGGTATATACACTGATCCACTTGATTTTTAATGAAGTTGTTCTTCCTCATAACCATTGACGTGAGGCCTGTTTTAGCCCATAGATTGATTTCTTGAGTTTGGAAACTAGGTGTTCCTGACCCTTAGATTCAAAACCTTCTGGTTGGGTCATGTATACGTCTTCACGCAAATCTCCATTAAGAAAAGCAGTCTTGACGTCCATTTGATGTAGTTCTAAATCGAAATGAGCTACGAGTGCCATAACTATCCTTAGGGAATCTTTTCTGGAAATAGGAGAAAATGTTTCCTGGTAATCTATACCCTCCTTTTGTGTATAGCCCTTAGCAACCAATCTTGCTTTATACCTCTCAATGTTTCCATTCGGGTCTAGTTTAGTCTTAAAGACCCACTTGCATCCAACGGGTTTCACACCCTTAGGTAATTAGGAAGCTCCCAAACGTTGTTCTTACTCATGAAATCAAGCTCATTAGTCTTGGCTTCATTCCAATGAGAGGATTGGCTGCTATTTATGGCCTCGTTGTATGACATATGATCATTAAGTTTCCCCAAGTCAAGATCGGCCTCATTTAAATATACTACATAGTCGTCAAAGTTAGTGGGTGTCGAGATCTTTGAGATCTCCATAAAGGCTGGTCAAGTTCTTGAGGTTCAGTGTTGACTATTGAGATCTCCTTGTTTTGAGGTTCTTTATTAATTGCCTCAAGATTTGATATACCTTCATCATGCGGTACAGCTTGGGCAATAGGTTCCTCGAGAGACACATTAGGAGTAAAAGGCATTGTAATAATTGGACTCTCCTCATGCATCTCATGGAGATCAAAGTCAATATTTGGATCACCCCCACTAATATTTGAGTTCTCAAGAAATTCAGCATGCTGAGTTTCGACTATCTGAATACTATGAGATGGACAATAAAATCAGTATCCCTTTGAACGTTCAAGATATCCGATGAAAGAGCAACTAATTGTTTTCATGTCAAGTAATTTCTCTGTTGAGGATCATAGAGTTTAGCTTCGGCCGGACAACCCCATATTTTCATATACTTTAAGCTCGGTTTCCTTCCCGTCCAAATTTCGTAAGGGGTTTTTGGAAAGAATTTAGAAGGGACCCGGTTAAGTATATGGACTGCCGTCTTTAGTGCTTCGGTCCATAAGAATTTAGGTAGACAGGTGTTTGCCAACATACTACGTACCATGTCCATAAGGGTTCGATTTCGCCTTTCAACAACACCGTTTTGTTGAGGTGTACACGGCATGGTATATTGATTTACAATCCCATGTTCTTTACAAAACTCAAAGAAAGAACCGGGAGATTGACCTACGTCTGTATGTCGACCATAATATTCGCCTCCCCGATCCGATCTTACCACCTTTATCTTTCGGTCGAGTTGATTTTCAACTTCGGCCTTAAAAGCTTTAAACATTTCTAGAGATTCGGATTTCTCATTAATTAAGTACAAGTACATGTAGCGTGAATAGTCATCGATAAAGGTAATAAATGATTTATGTCCGGTTATTCCCGCGGGAAAAGGGCCACAAATATCGGTGTGTATTAGTTCCAATAAACCAGAACTCCTAGTGGAACCCTTCTTATTTTCCTTTATCATTTTCCCCTTAATACATTTAATACACGTATTTAAATCACTAAAGTCAAGAGTCGGTAATACCCCGTCTCTCACAAAACCTCAACATTTGGTCTCGTGAAATATGGCCTAAGCGTTGATGCCATAATATAGATGAAGTTTCTAGATCTCGCTTTCTTTTATTTATATTCCCATCAACATTATATGATAAAAGGGATTTTGAGAATTCATTATCCATACGTAATTTATAGAGGTCGCCCTCTAAATAGCCAAAACCAACATCGGAATTTGAACTAATAGGTGCTATACCATTATCATAAAACATTAGTGTGTAACCACACTTATTTAGTTTAGGTACAGATACTAAATTCCGAGTTATGCTCGGTACATATAGAGTGTCATATAAGTACATAATGAAACCACCTTCCAATACTAAAGGTAAGGTTCTTACGACTTCAACACTTAAATCCGCTCCATTCCCGACTTTAATGCTCCTTTGGTTTCTTGGCGATGTCCGGGTTGTACAGAATCCCTGTAAAGAATTTGTAACGTGTACCATGGAAGCAGAATCAATACACCATGTATTAGAGGGAACACTTATACTAAGGGATTCATGAATCATAAAAGAAAAGATATTACCTTTTTTTTGGCTAACCACTCCTTGAACTTAGAGCATTCTCGCTGGAAGTGTCCTTTCCTATGACAAAACTTGTAACGAGGAGGACCCTTCTTATTACTTGAACTTGGAGTGGAGTTAGTACTTGATTTATGGGCCTTAGAACTCTCCCCATCTTGACTTTTACCCTTTCTTTTGGTTGTGTTTGAAGTGGTTACATGAGCAACATCGGGCTTCTCGATCTTAAGGCGCTCCTCTTCCTACACACACATGGCAATTAGCTCGCTCATCTTCCATTTATCCCTTTGAGTGTTGTAGTTGATCTTGAAAGGACCAAATTGCGCAGGCAGGGAAGTCATAATGAAGTGAACTAGAAAGCCTTCGCTAATCTCCATGTTCATGCCTTTGAGCTTGTTAGCCATATCGCTCATCATCATGATATGCTCACATACACCACTTTGACCATCATATTTGCTTGTCAACATCTTTAATATTAGAGTACTCACATGAGCTTTGGAGGTTCCCTTGAATTATTCTTCCACCAAGTCCATGTAGGTCTTCACATTATCCGAGTCAGGAATAGTCCCGCGAATAGCTACTGAGATGGAGTTCTTAATTATCATGAGGGACATGCGATTAGACCTTTCCCATTGTTCATAAGCTCGTATTTCATCTGCGGTACTTGTTACAATGAGCGCAGCAGGAGGATCATGTCTAAGTGCATGATCTAAGTCCATAACTCCAAGGGTTAGTTTGACATTATCCCTCCAAGATGAGAAATTATTCCCGGTCAATGGTTCTATTCCATAATTATGTGATAGAATTGTAGCAGGAGTTACTAAAACAGAAGTGATTAAACATAACGGGGATATATTAATAAATAAATAATTAGAATGTCAGTTATATAAGTAACCTATGATTAACACCAAAAATAATAGGTCATAAGCGTGTCTTGTTTGATTATTGGCTTTGCGGTGGCTAACTAATAAACAAATATAATAACACAATAATTATAATTCTATGCCACATAAATACAACATATCAGCTTTGGGCAGAAATGGAATATCTATGCAAATTAGTCCAAGCCTCCACCATATGTATCGTCAAACAACTAGCCGTTGGGTTCGTTGCTTGGCAATACACAATCACACATACTTACATAAAGTGGTTTCATTAAACTTCAATGTCAAATTAAATGCTATACCGTTGGGTTAGTCATTTAATTTTTCATTGAAGTTGCCATTCTTTGTGACAGGTTTTGACATTTGATTGCCAAAAGCAAAAGGAAAATCAAGATCCTTCCAGCAACTTTTATACTCAAATAAGTTAAGAGTAATACCATTAATCTTGTCATCTCCAACTAATAAATAATTGTGAAATTGATTAATGCAGCTATGGAATTTTTATTTCCATAATTATGAAATCGAGTATTAGGATTCCCAGAGTTAAAGTTTTCGTTCTTTCAGAAATCAACATAGAAATTCAATCGATAATATCCATATAACATGAATTTATTATTTTCATAAATCACAGATTCAATCGATAATAACCATATAAAATGATTTTCTGTGGAGCGCTTCTTTATATTCAGAAATCCTCGATGGAGTATTACTTCATCCCAAGTACGCTCTTGATTTCAAGTTTCAATTTTATATTTTTAACAGTATTTCAAGAACGAAAAAAAAAGTTAGGGTTTGTTCATAACATGGTCAAATTAATCAAGAGCAACAAGTGCTCTGATACCACATGTTGAAGAATTCGTGAATCATACAAGTCCCGTAATTATTCTTGATCAATTTAACACATTAGAATTAGAAAACTTACTTGGTTGTCCAAGTTTGATGGGTGTTGAAGGATTTGTAGATGATGATCCAACCATGATTCTTGTTCTTCATTTGTAAATCCTTGATTGCATCATACCCTGATGGAAGAGTTTTTAATCGGATTTCTTCTTTGTTCTTTGATGGTGTTTCACGTTAGAGAGAAAAACCCAGAAACCAATCCCTCTGATATATATTAATGTGAGTAAGAGAGAGATTGGTTACAAATCTGATTTATTCAATAGATGCATAAGGAAATTACCACCATGCCCTTACGTTGTGTTCCCGAGACACGGTAATGAAAGAAAAGAAAAGAAAATTAACAGGAGAAAAGAAAGGATAATGATTTTGAATTTTTATGTTCCCGAGTTGGAAAGAATCGAAATGAAATTAGAGAAAAATTAAATAAATTTGTGTTCCCGAATTGGAGAGGAAGGAAAGAAAAAGGGTCATTTTATAGTAATATCCTTACTTTTTAAAATTATTTATTGTAATTAAGGGTAATTTAGTCACTTACGAAAAATCATAAAGATTTTCTTTTCCTTCAAAATCCTCACACTTTTGAGAGGAAAGTTTATGAAAGAAAGCTAACCAAACTTTTCTTCCAAATCCCTTCTCTTCTTCCCTTAAAATATTTCCGGAACACAATTTTTTTTTATTTCTTTCCTAATCACTTCTTTTCTCTCCAAATTAAACTTCGAGAGTTATTTCCATCAAATAACAATATATATATATATATACACACACACACGTAAGATATATATTATGGGTAAATCATAAACACCCTTATAAATTAGAACACCTTACATAAATGGTCCTTAGGCCATAATAATTGACATTTCTAACATTGGTATGGTTGTAGTTATAAGGTGGAATGATTTAGTAATATTTTCATATTTCGTTTAGCATAGTATTTATTAAGAGGTGAGAATCAAATGCGTTAACTACCGAAGGATTCAATATTAATGATGCAATCTAAGTTTGGCATTAAAAGGATCACTTATTTCTTAATGAATGTTTTAACTTAATCTAACAGTCGAGGTACAATCTTGAATTAGAACCAAGTTCATGCTTTACGTTCGGATAAAAACAAAGCTTAAATGGAAAACAAAATTTTATTTTTACCCTTCCAAGAATTGGAAAAGAAAGATAAAGAAGATAAAAAGAATAAAGGTTATAATTACAAGAAACTATAAACATTATATAAATATTTCTATCGTTTTAAAAATTAGGGTAGTGGAAAAAGGTTTCTTGAAAGCTCTGCTCTATATTTAACACCTCTTAAACATGGATTAATATTCTAGTCACCACCAATGATATAAATGAACAATTTACTCTTTACATGTTACTTTAAGATATTACCTAATCAACATAGCAAGTAAACTATCGGCTTAGGTTTCTCATGAAGTTTATCGAAAATGACACGTAGAAGAACCACCCGCACGTAACATAATCTTCATTCAGAAACCGGTCGGACACCATTTCCTCTTTGATCACATAATGAGTAGAAGAAAAGAAGTTGAAGAACCTCGGGTTCCCTTTGGTAAGATTGTAGAAGTTAAGATGCATGAGGGAACTTTGTTAGGATTTTACCAAGTTTAGATGTTAAACCAAATAATGCTAAAACACACATAAATACAGTGTTTTTAAAAAAAAACTCAAAAAGTCTAAATGCGAAACTATTTGAAAACTAATAGGCCTGGTTGTGTAATGTTAAAAAGGGTAAAAAAGTCATTTTGAAAATTTTAACACCATTAAAGTTAAAGTTGACAACACAGCTGCATAGGGACTAAATGTGTTACAAATTTGTTATAGTAGAGGCTGTCAGCGTAACTTTTTATTTTAAATGACCAAAGCAACAAAAAGACTACATGGGAAAATCAAATGGACCGAATCGGTATTTCACTCTAAATTAAAATAGTTATGTAAGAGTTTTTTTATTATGAATTTTTTTTATAAAGTGTAATATGTAAGAATTTTTTTACTTGATAGGTGTATTTGAAAAACATATTTACCAAAATAATTTAGTTTCAAACATATTTACCAAATAGGTTTATAAAACTACACCACTTAAAAAATATGTTTTTCAGATACACCTATATAGTAAAAACTCTTAAATGATATATATGGAAAATGATTTGTATGATTAAAATGTGTGTCTAAATGTATGCCTAAGAAAGAGACAGGAAACCGTCACGGATAATACCGGTTACACCACGTACATGAGAGAAAAACCTTGTACCCCACCAACGAGAACAAAAAAATCCCTATTTAAAATTAGAAAGAGAAAATAATTTTACAATGTATAAATTATGCTCTTTAATCTTTAATATATATTAAAAGAAAATGATTACGATGTCAACATTCCCTTGTTAAATATTATTCCACCAATCACGTCCTCTTCTTTCCTTGAATGGTTATCGCCTTAGGATATTCATACGTCACAATTCTTATGCCATCTAATTTGCTTTGGGGACGGATCCAAAAGGGTTGCCCGGATGCTATTTCTGATTCACTCATTGAAAAGGGTTCTCTTCAACGAAGAACCCTAATTCCATGATTCTCTTGATTCAAGTACTCTTCCTCAAGATCAAGATCGCTGCTTTAATAATCAATTGTGGTGCAACTGCTCTCAGCCGACCTAAAAATCACCAAAATTGTGTAAAATATCGGTCCCGGTCAATATCGGGCATTTGACGGTCAACAAAATTGCTTTGACTTAAAAAACTAGGGTTTAAAATGCAATTTTACATGAGATACCTTTCTCGCTTGTTTCTTTCTCTGTACCTATTCTTCTCCTATTCTTCTTTATGGTGACAGGCGACTCACACCAACCGGCGAAGGTAACTCCGCCTCCTTCTTCCTATGTGGGCTGTGGCGACTCTCTGGTACGTTTATTCTACTTAGTCTTTCTAATTTTTTTGAAGTCGCTGTTTAATTGTTGTTTAAATGCTGTTAATTTGTTATTGAATGTTGTTTAAGTGTTGTTAACTTTTTGTTTAAGCTGTTAACTTAAAGTTGCTATTTATTCTACTTAGTCTTCCTCACTGGTACCTTTTTTCTACTCGTAATATGTTGGAATGTTGTTTAAATATGTTTTGATTTTAGGAGATTGAATGTTGTTATTTTTGTTGTTAACTTGAATCTTATTCGTTAAATATGCTCCCATTTTTAGTAAGTTTAGTAAATTCAATGTTGTTAACTTGTTATTGAATGTTGCTATTGTTGTGTACTTGTGTGAAAGTTGCAATTGTTGTGTGGATGTTGCTATTTTTGTTTGATTACTAGTAAATTAATAGCTTGTTCATGTGATTAAATGATTAAGTTATATACATATGGTTTGGTTTTAACAGAATGATATCTATATCTTCCAATACACCTTTGGTCAACATTTACTAGTTCTAAAAGGAAATCAAAAGATATTGGGTGGGACTATGGTGTTTACGCGGATGGTAACAACTTGGATAAAATTAAATACAATTTGTGTGGAAAAGTGGTTAGTAGGGGGATTTCAAGATTGAAACAACATATCATAGGACAAGTTGCTTTATGTCCAAAGTCTACCAAAGATGATCGGTTGAGATGCTATCAACAAAAGTAAGTTGAAAAAGATGGGTACGTAAAGTAGAACACAATGAAGCCATAAGATCGGAGGTGAAATTGATACCAATGAAAGTGCAATTGATGTGGATGAACTATATGATTCTTTCGGGAGCACGAAGGAACCAAATGTTTTAGGCCCCATGGATAACTTTGCAAATAAAGTAAATCCCGAGGAGGCTTTAAAGAAGGAAAAGGGTAAAAATGTTGACCTTAACAATGTTATTCGGAAAGATAGAATCTTGATGGCGAAGAAATACATTAGTAGGCGGGCATATGAGGCCGTGATTCCTTTTCATACCATTGGAAGGGATAGCTTCAAAATAATGTTAGAAGTGGTTGGCCAATTTGGAACCGGGCTAGATACGAGTTAAGCATCACACTTCTAAAGGAAGAGGTTGAAAAAACAAATGACTTGTTAAAAAGAAGTGAAGAAGAATGGAATGAGGATGGGTGCTCAATATGACGGATGTTTGGTCTGATAGAAAGAGGAGAAACATTACGAATTTATGTGTAAATTCAAGAATGGGTACTGTTTTATCTTCCAAAGAATGTTTGAATGACGCACATACAAGCGAGCACATATACAAGTATGTGGAAGGCTGCATTCAAGAAGTTGGTCCCGAACATGTTCTCAAATTGTGAATGATAATGCCTCAAATAACATGGGAGCAGCAAAGCTGTTTAAAGTGACAAGACTAAGGATTTTTTTTGGACATCATATGCGACACATACCGTTAACCTTATGATTGAAGGTATTTATTTTTGCAATTTGTTTTTATACTTTTAGTCTTTTATTTATTCTTTTAAAGTTTATACTTTTATGTTCTTCAAGGTATTGGTGCAATTCCAAGGCATAAGAAAATTCTAAATCAAGCAAAGAAACTAACCAACTTCATTTATTCTCACCACAAACGTTGGCTATGATGAAAATTTTCACTAAGAAAAGGGATATCGTCCGACTGGGTGTCATGATATTTGCTTCCGCCTTTCTAACGTTACAAATTTTTTCCGAAAAAAAGGAGCAATTTAGACATCACTCTAGCACCGAATGGGAAGAGTGCATATTTTACAATACTGTTAAGGGGAAAGCCACATGTGTTTGAAGGTGTTTTCCCCTTTGTTCAAAGTCCTTCGAATGGTTGATGTGGTAACAAAAAAGCTTATGAGTCTGTCATAAATATCATAGAAACGAAGATGAAAGGTAGACTAGATCCAGTTCTGTATTTCACCACCTATCTTTTAAATCCTTATTATCTCTATAAGGAACCACAAATCCAACATGATCCCGATGTATTGTATGCGGTTCTTGATTTTTAAAAACAATACTTGCTAGAGATTTAGATATACAATAACTTATATATTTCTTTAATGAACTTTTATATTTATAAATCTAATGATTTGTTTTATGTTTCAAGATTGTAGCAACTTGGTGGGGAACTTTTGGTGGCTTAACTCCTCATTTGAAAAAGGATTACGATGAGGATTCTTTCTTTAACTAGTAGTCCGTCAGGGCGTGAAATGAATTGGAGTATGTTTGAAGGGGTTTGTAGACTTTATATGTTGACCTTTTTTATGTTTAATTCAACTCTAGTTTGATGGAAAAGAACAAAAGGAGAAAAGATAGAAATACTGAGGTGCTATTATCAAATAATAGTCACTTGGCTCAAGAATAGATTGTTAATTGTGAAGAACGTGATGGAGATGAAGTTCAACCAAATCATATTGGAAGCGGTTGGTGAAGCTTTAGGAGGTATTGAATATGTACAACCCCGGCAAAGTTGTAGAACAACTACAAGAGAACTTTTTTAGGAAAATTTCTTGCCCGGGAGTGAAGAGGTAGTATATGAAGAAGGTGATTACGAGTCGGATGAAGTTCTAATCATGGTAAATTGTGGAGATGAAGTGTAGAAGACAATGTAGATTATTGGACTTGTGTTTTTATTTAAGTTTACTAAACTAATTATGGACTTATGCTTTTTAATCTTCATGTTTGCCAAACTTTTTAGGATTTTGTGGTTATATGACTTATTTTGTTAGAATATGGCTAACATTTATTTTTCTAAAACTAAATTCCTTTAAAATTTAGAGTCCTCGCCGAGAAACCGTTTAATCGTTTGAAGATGGTCGACCGCCGATATACAGCCGAGCGATTTTTAACAGCCTTGAATGTAATACTATCAAATTAAATGAATATATATAAGTTTGGCTATAAACTTTAAGATCAAATAATTTATTCCTTACTATTTAAAAAGAATGCTCTAGATTTCATTATGACATATTCATATAGAAACTTTATGTGTTCATCTTTTAGTTAAAAAAACCACTGAGATTTAACTTAGACTTCCACTTTAGTGTTTTACAAATAACTTAGCTATACATGATAGTTAGATGGTAGGATATTAGGCATATGATATGATTTTAAATAGACTTACATAATGCAATGATTTTAGGCATATGGTATAGAAAAAAAAAGAAGGGTTGTTGATACGTTGATGGTCAAAGAAAGTCAAATAATGCACATGAGATATGTTTGTTACAATTGTTACCAGTGTGTTGCTTAGACATGTAACTTAAAAGAGGCAATTGTATTGAATGCTACAAATCATGTGTTAAAAGCTTCTCATAACCTCTTTTAACTTATATGAAATGAGAAATGTAAAAGGAATTGTTTTACACTAACCGTCTTCGCTGGCTTAAATACACATGTGTTTGATATTTATTTTAGAGTAAAATGTATGAAAATACAATTAACTTTGTCTTAATTATTATTGTATATAATCAACTTTAAATTCTTAAAAATAATACAACCAACTCTCAGGGGCATTTGATTCACGGATTGTTTTCCAATAGAATTGGAATTCATCAAGGAATTGGAATGTAAAGGATTTAGATTTGGAATCTAAATCCTAGATATTGTATTTGGTAGTTCAAGGAATTGGAATTCACTTTTCCACAACAAACTACCCTAATCTCACCTACCACCACCATCTCACCACCATCGCCACCTTCACCACCGCGTCACCGTCACCATCTCACCACCATCGTCGAAGCAAGGAACGGTGCCACCCCTTGTTGAAATCGAAGCCCTAGACGGAGCAAGGAAACTCCGCCTCACCGTCACCATCTCACCACCACCATCGAAGCATGGAAACGCCACCACCGTCGAACAAGGAAACGCAAGTCGCAGGTTGTTGCCTTAATCGCCGGTCGAAGCCCTAAATCACCGGTCGCCCCAAATTGTCGTCGCCTTAGTCGAACAAGGAAATGCCGCCACCGTCGAACAAGGAAAGACTGTTGCCTTAGTCGAACAAGGAAACGCCTAAATCGCCGCCACTCGATGGTCGATGGTCGCCACTCGATGGTCGATGGTCGCGCACTCGATGGTCGATGTTGAGCCTGGGTCGGGAGAAGAAGCATGGAATTCAAATTCCACAGGTGAATGGAAGGATTCTCAATTCCCTCAAATGAGGGAATGTTTTCCATCATTTAAATTCCAATTCCTTCCCTAATTCTAAACCAAACACGTGAATTGGTTGGAATTGGATTCCAATTCCCACAAATTCCTACCAATTCCTTCCGACCAAACACCCCGTCATAGTTCTCTCATTGTATGCAAACAACTTTTTTCTGTGTCTAATATTTATTTATCATTGTATACAATGAACTTTTCTATAATTTTCATAGTATACAACAACTTGCATACAATGTGAGGATTATAAAAGTTGATTGTATTGTTTTTTAAAAAAATAAAGTTGGTTGTATACAATAATAACTAAGACAAAGTTCATTGCATTTTCATACAATTTACCCTTTATTTTAAAATCTGAACCTATTAACCAAACACGTCTATTAGGAATGGAAGTCATACGTTCATTCGCATACCAATAAACTAAACAAGTAAACATACCTAAAGGCCAAATTTGTTTCTTTTTCCTAACGTTGTGACGTTGTGTTTGGAGTTATAAGTGTAAAGAAAATAAAATGATAGAAAATTAACGAGAGAAAAGAAAAAGAGAGAAAGGAAAATGTTTTTATTATTGGGCGTTTTCGAGTTCGAAAAAAATGAAAGGAGGAGTGAAATATGAAGGGTATGTTTGGCGAAAGAGGTTGAGGCTAGAGCTATGGCTAGAGCTGATTAATTAATAATCTCAAGCCCAAGCCATAAGCTACTTGAAAAAGCTTTTATTTTTAGGGCTTATGTTTTTAATAATCCCCTCAAGATTGTAACACCCGAACAAGGCTGAAGTGTTTTTTTGGTTTCCTTCCAAAATATTCTCAACTTTGAGAGAAAAATTAGGTAAGAAGATAAGGGATAATTTTCCTTCCCAAATACTTCCTTTTCTCTCCTAAAAGCCTTGGGAACACGACTAAAATTCATTTCTTTTCTAAATCTTTTCTTTTCTCTCTTATTTTAATTCGGGAACACAGTATAAATGCATTTGAAGGGTTACTTAAAAAGGTAAATTTTACAATTTTTTTTCTATATTTCCATTCACAATAAGAGTTTTAGATTTTAAGTTCTCACTTGATCATATCTGAAGTCCATAACTTATAAATTTTGGTCGGCTTCTAGGAACATCTTGATTCCGGAGGCCCATAACTTTAAATTTGGTTAGCTTCAAGTAGGGATGTAAATGAGCTGAGTCGAACCGAGTTGAGCCAGACGCTTATCGAGTCGAACTCGTTTAGGCTTTTTTAAGCTCAAGTTCGAGCTTGGCTCGTTTAGAGCTTATGATGTTGAGTTTGAGCTTGGCTCGTTTAATACTAATGAAAATGATATATATAATCATTACAAATTAAACATATAAAATATAAATTATATTATATATGGAGCTCGTTTAAGCTCGCGAGCCCATTATTTGGAGTTCGAGCTCGGCTCATCTATTAAATGACTTTAATCTATGCTCGAGCTCGCTTTTAACGATGTGAGCTCGAATAGCTCGCGAATAGCCCAGCTCCTTTATATCCCTAACTTCAAGTTCTAATCTCTACCCCCTCGATCAGTTTTTTTAGTGTCGTAAAACTCTTATTTCAAGCCCGAGTACTCAGTGAGTATTTGTGACAAGCTAGGTGACCTTACTGAGTTGACATGAATCCTAATACTGCAAAACTCGACCGAACTCGATCAAACTTATGACTAAAATACCCTCATGTACAAGGCACACGAGGGACCTTTAACGGAATAGTTCACGTCTCTTACCATAAAGGACTAAATCTGTAACGAAATGCAAACCATAGTGACTACCAATGTAATTTTGAAAATTAAAGGACGAAAAGTGAAGCTTTGTACAAACCACAGGGACGAAATTTGTAATTTACTCTAATTTTTTTTATAAATACTTAGTCTCTTGGTTCCTACGATTAAAACCATTAATACATACTCAGTTTCCTAGTGTCATGGTTAACAATTTTTTTGAGTATTTATTCTATTTTCCCATTAACGTGTCAAACCTTATAATTTTGAAATTTACATACAAAGGTTCAAATCCAGATACTCCTCGACTAGGCCGATTACTCGCTACACCCCGATCGACCTCTCGAGTAACACCTAACGAGTTTTACAATTTATTAATAGAAGCTACAAACGGCATGGGAAATAAGATTTGTTCTCTATAACCTTCTATATTTTTTTTGAACAGCGGGTCAATTTTATTAAAGACTAGTAAGTTGCTAGAAGATGAAATTACATAAGAGATTCAACAAAAGGTTTGCACACCAATTAACCCATGATAATTTCCTTACAAGCTTTCCTCTAGAGTTTAGCCAAAAGAAAGATGTGCTTTGCAAGCTTCCAAGTAGTACAGCCCATGGTGTAGCCTTTTCTTCAAAGATCTTAGCATTTCTATAGGACCAAATAATCCAGCAGAAGGTGAATATCAAGATAGAAAAAGCTTGTAGTCTAGGTCCTTTAAAATCCAATAAACTACCCCACGAGATGAGCGATTGGATGGAGTTTGGGAGATCGAAATCAATATTCCACCACCTGCGAATGAAGAGGAGCAAGGATCTGGCCAATTCGCATTTTAGAAATAGGTGCTCCTCCATTTCAAAGTTTGCCACACAGATAGCACAACCGATTGAATCTACTTGCACACCTTTATTAAGAAGGTTCCAGCGTGTTGGAAGTCTGAGCTTGAATAAACGCCAAACCAAAATGTTGACCTTGCTTGGGGTAGATTTCAACCAGGAGATTGTTCCCGCTAACGAGGCCGGCAGATGCTGATCGTCTATAACCTTCTATATATGTCTGAGTTCATTACATTTCACACAACTTTTATAAGTTTTAGGGTTTTTCGAGGTCGGTGTTCTTCACTAATTGCATATTGCTTAATCTTTCATCTCTAATCAATGATTAATTATTAGAGTATTAGATTTCACTTTTAGAGTTGTGTTTAATAAAGTCCACTTAAAAAACATAGTCCTGAAATTTTAATATTCAATCACTTGTGATTTAGTATACAATCACATGTGATTTGTAAAAGCATCACATGTGAATTACGAAAATGCCACTCCGCCCAAATTTTAAAATTTAATCTGAACCATTGATGAATTGATCCAAAGGCTAAAATTAGTCCCTGAGGACAATGAATTAATTATGGACTATATTAAACATTTTTCTTCACTTTTAAGTTAAATAAGTTTACATTGATACACAATTCTATGTGTGTATGTATTAACTAACTTATAGAAATTATAAAATGTTGACGAAATCGAGTCAATTTCGTGATGTGGATATACATTTTATTTTCCTAAAAATGGTGATATATTTGTATGATCCATTTTCCTTTTTAAGTTTATACCTTAAAATATCTATTGTTTCTAGTTTTCCGTTTAGTATACATGGTTGTAGTTGTACCTTATAAGTTACGTTAAGTATCACCCGTGTTTAAACATTAACGTTAAAAACTACATCATACAAATACGTATATATATATATTTAATAGCCCTTACTCTAACCATCCCTTGTGTTTTAGGGATGTTCATGGATGGTTAACCGATAAATTCGGTTTGAAGATATGATAAACTTAAACTGAAAACATTGGTTAACTAAAAATCGGTTAATCGGTTTTAACGATTCGTTTATACAGTTAACCAATTAACTTGTTTTTAATAACATGCAATCAAATAATTTATGCATGATATGTAAATCAAATTTGCAACATAACGTGTACATTAACTTTTCATATGTCGTAGGCATAAAAACTTTTCATATAATACATAAAGTTCCAAGACATGATATATATATATATATATAGGAATGTTCATTTGAGAACCGTTTTTATTACGAGAACCGCGAAAACCAATCTTAGCCGTTCATTTTTGATAATGAAATTCATGGATGAAGAGCGTGGGGGGATTGGGTGTGGCAGGGTGTATGTAAGGAATTCATGGGTGAACAATCCTATAGAAGGAGGGAGAGTTTGACGGCTAAGATTAGTTCTCGCGGTTCTCGCAATAAAAACGGTTCTCAAATAAATTTTTCAATATATATATACATATATATATATGGTTTTCAGTTAACCTTTAATCACTGAAATCGAGAACCATAACCAAACCGAAATATTCCTGGTTTGATTAACCAAACCAAAATTAAAAAAAAAAAACTGGTTTAATTAACATTAAAATAGATACGGTTTACTAGTTTTCCGATTTGATTATTTGTTTTTGAATATTTTAAACATTCATACTGTATTTATACGAGATATTAATCTAGTAATACATAAATAACATGAAAAAGAAAAAACATTATATTTATTACACGTAGAAAGATGGTGAGAAAATGCCACTTTTTTCGAATATAGAGTTGGAGACGTGCAATTATTTTCCACTATTTTTACAGATGCGGCTTTCCGACAAACGTAACGCTAATTGACAGCTGTACGCTGATTATTGAAGCATCAACACTGCACTCTGTTTTTTTACCTTTTGCAACTCAAACCTTAATGAATTACATTCATTCATAACAGGTCCTTATATAATCTAATAGTTTACATTCATCACCTATTTTTCCATTATCGTTATTTAATACGTGATGTTTGTGATTGAATCGTGTTCTTCTCATATCAAACATGTTATGTTACGAAACGATATGTTCATAAGATATCGTATAATCTAGAAATCTATCTTTAAACCGGAGTGTAATTATCCTCTCAAAGCATTGGCGACTAATTGAGTAGACAACGAGCTCCGCTTGTACAAAAAGCAGCTCTCTAATAGCTCTTTTAACTGCCGCCTTTTAATCTCTCAACACGCTCAAGAACCGAGAGCTTGACTTGATTGGCTAATCCGAACAAAAAAAAGCACAATATCTTTTTAATACTTCAAAAGTAAAAAAAATCACGTCTATAAATATTATAGTGTTAATTTTATAAAATATAACAATTTTTTTTATAGAATGAGGTTAATTTATTATTTAAGTAAGAGATCACATGTTAATTTATTAGAAAGATTAATTTAGTTGTATTATTTTGTTCTACCGTGACATCTTTGTTAATTTAGAGGATTAATTTAGTTGTATTATTTTATGAAGATTAATTTATGTTATAATAAAGTAATAAGCAATGTTATATCCTTTTAACTTTTTGTATCTAATTTATTTTAACAACTTTTTTGAATTTATAATCTCTCATCCACTTTTTTTTTCATCCTTTTAAGGATCAATTATTAGAAAGATAATTACACAAAAAATACGAAACGAATACCATATTCTTAAAGGTAGATTGATACTTTTGGATCGTTACTATAGTGAGGCATCTTAATGAGCTTAAAGGAGGAGTCTTGATGCTATTACACTGGCTTTCGCCTTTTTTTTGGGGCCTTATTGAAACTCGTATAGTGTAACGTACGTTAAAGAAGAGGTGAATTCAGAATTCATACAAATTGCTTGGTAGCACAAAAAACTTCGCATTTTTTTGAGTAAATACTAGCATTAAAACTGGCTAGAAGAAGTGGCTTTTGTAATCTAGTTATTTAGATTTGTTGGTGTTTGTTCTGTTATAAACTCGGAAGAATATTTAATATAGTTCATAATTAATTCATAATCATAAGAGACTAATTTTAGTCTTTGGATCAATGTCATCAATGATCCAAATTAAATTTTAAAAATTTGAGTAGAGTGATATTTTCGTAATTTTTCGTAATTCACATATGATGCTTTTATAAATCACATGTGATTGTATACTGAATCATCTGTGATTGAATATTAAAATTTCAGGACTACATTTTTAAATAGATTTTATTGAACACAACTCTATAAACTCTATCTAACATCTTGTTAGATTTCCGAACAAATAAAATCTTTTCAGATGTTTAAAGTTAAAAGTAAGATTTTTTTACAATAACACTTTTACGAGGGTTTAAAGTATCAAAGAGCATAAAGTTGAGGGATTTTCTCCTTCGACAAAAAGCATGTCGTTCATATTAAAAAATTTATTAGGTGCTTTACCTTTGATGATTCATCACCTGCTTCGTGCACTGTTTACCGAATGAAATAATAATTTAATCCCAAATCTTTGATTGAAATCCTTGAAATCTTTCCAATTTTATGGACAAATTCAGAAAATCTTTCAACAGATCATCACAAAACGAACCACAGATCAAACCAGAAGAGAAGCAAATCTTGCTTTCCCAAAACGATTACACCATTGATCTTGGTGGTGCTGCTACAACCACCATGCGTTCATCTCCGTCGCCGCCGGATTCCGGTGAACGCCGGAGAGATATCGAGAAAGGTACAAACGGCAATGTTGCAAGTACTGCTACTAAAGAAGCAGAGCTAGCAGCTTACAAGTTTAACCCTGTTGCTGACCAGCAAAACCCTAATAAGGTATGGAGAGATTCGAGCTACGATTTCTCAAACGACGGTGATAAGTTCGATTTCCAAACATCGTCTCCTTCGCCGCAACAGTCTCCGACGTTGTCAAGGATCGCCGAGAGTCCGAATAATTACGGTATTCTTACGCCGAAAGATGTTAGGGTTTCGTTTCATGACGAGGTGATTGAGCCGCAACCGGTACGGCAGCGGTCTAATTCTAGTGGTCGAGCCGGTGGCGGGAGTGGTGGCGATGAGGTGTTGGTTTGCTCCGGGAATGCCTCGTTTAAGGCAAAATCAAGCCTGTTGAGAACGAAAACGAAGTCAAGGTTAATAGATCCGCCGGAAACAGATCAAAGATCCGGCAGGCTTTCGAAATCGGGAGTTTTAGGGAAAGGTGGCAGCGAAATCGATGAAGATGATCCGTTTTTAGATGATGATCTACCAGATGAATATAAGCAATTGAGGTATAGCAAATGGACTTTACTTCAGTTGTTTAGTTTAATACTGATTCTTGGTGCTTTAGTCTGCACACTCACTATTCCATTTTTCAAGCACAAGACCTTGTATGATCTTGAATTGTGGAAATGGGGTGTTATGATATTGGTTTTGATCTGTGGAAGATTGGTTTCTGGTTGGGGGATAAGGGTTATAGTAATCTTGATAGAACGAAATTTCGTATTGAGAAAAAGGGTTCTGTACTTCGTATACGGGCTGCGGAAAGCAGTTCAAAATTGTGTCTGGTTAACATTAGTTTTGATTGCTTGGCAATTAATATTTGATCAAAAAGTTGAAAGGATGACACATGGTGGCAATGTTTTGCCTTATGTAACCAAGATTTGGATCTGTCTTTTGGTGGGCACAATTGTATGGCTACTAAAAACATTGCTAGTTAAAGTTCTTGCTTCTTCTTTCCATGTGAGCACGTTCTTTGACCGAATTCAAGAATCGTTGTTTAATCAGTATGTAATTGAGACACTTTCTGGTCCACCATTGATTGAGATTCAACAAGAACGGGAAGAGGAAGACAGGGTGATAGAGGAAGTTCAAAAGCTTCAGAACGCGGGGGCCACTTTACCACCCGATCTCAAGGCAAATATATTCAAGAAAAGCGGAAGGTTTATTGGAACTCCAAGAACCAATACTCCCATGGCTGGTAAAAGTGGCAAATTTTCTGAAACTACTACACCTAAAAAGGTTGATGATGGTATTACTATTGATCATTTGCATAGGTTAAACCAGAAAAATATATCAGCTTGGAATATGAAAAGGTTAATGAATATAGTTCGTACGGGGGTATTATCTACTCTAGATGAGCAACTGGAGGGTACCACAGGGGACGAGGATGAGTCTGCGGTACAAATCACAAATGAAAAGCAGGCTAAGGTTGCAGCGAAGAAAATATTTGGCAATGTAGCTAAACCAGGCTCCAAGTAAGTTTGCCATCATAATTTGATGCTTTTATAATCAATATTTTGTGTTCAAATTTGCTGAAGAACTTATCAACATGGTTGACTTGTTCTTGTTTGTGTTGTAAATAGTAAGGTGGCAATATCAACCTATTCGTACGGTACCAGGTCAATTTGAAATGTAGTTTATTGACAATCAGTCAAATCATATAGTTAGAAAACCTGAATTGGTCAATGGCAGATGGTTTAACTGGTTCAAAAGTTGTCTAATGTGTCTCCATATGCTTACTATCTTCTAAATTATTTCATATTTAAACAATATATATTAATAGATTAGTAGTTTATTTATTGTTAACATTTCTAATTTATTGACTTGTTAAAATTAAAAAAAAAATAAGATTAGAAAAAAGAAATTTGTTGCGGGGCCGGTCTGAGTTGACTTGACCTGATTCTTATCGACACAAAAGTAATTCCTGTTTTTTATGTTTTTGGTGGTTCTGGTAATTCTGTAAAGTTTAATCTATTATTATATTCCAAATTTTCTTAACACCCCTATATATTACAAAAATGGGAGGGGTGGGCTGTAAATTCCAGGCACCACGTGCTACTGGTGTTTTGTTTTACGATGGAAATAAGCTAGTGTTTGGGATATGAGTTGAACAATAAAACAGTAACATAATAGTAAAAAGTTGAAAACCAGCACAAATAAGAGCATGAGAACATACCGGTTCGCCAAGAAGTTACCCCGTTTACATCAACACTAACAAGTCAATCTTATAGATCTCGGATTAGGGTTTTATAATCATAAACGGTAAGAGTTAGACATGGAGAAGCAGCCCGAATTTTCCATATTACTATGGGTGGTAATTTCAACCCGCTTATTTAGGTTATATTTTATTTCTATTAGGCCAAATGGATTGAGCCACATATTTAACTAATAAGAAAACGAGTTGATTGGGTTGAAAATCTTCTGACGTGTATTCGAACGCATAACAACCTTAGTTTTTATAATAATTATTGGACTGGCATTGGCCTGTGGGCACCCCATTCGGCTCATCTTGAAACATGGACCAAGGAGACTGACATGTGTGCGAGTCAACGGGTGAGTAAACCCGCAAATAAACTTAGAAAATAGAAATATGGACAAAACCGTGACCCATTTACTTTTCGCCTCTACATTTTACCGTTATATTGGATTGTCTTGTGTTGGAAGTCCTAGTCAATATTCACAAGCTATAATTCATATTTTATGTTTTTGCATGGACAGACGCATTTATTTAGCCGACTTGATGCGGTTTTTGAGAGAGGATGAAGCTTTGAAGGCAATACGACTCTTTGACGGAGAAAGTGAAACCAAAGGAATTAGCAAGCGAGCTCTCAAAAACTGGGTGGTATGACTATTTCTCTTCCTATTCATCAACTTTTCAGATTAAATCAACCATGATTTGTACATGTGGCAAATCTGGCCAAATTACTTGTGAATGGGTCGATTTGGGTTACTTTTTTTAATCACTAACATGTCAAATGGGTCAAGGCAGGTTAAGTCCCAAACGTGTTTTCAACACATACAACCTCATGAATCTGAATATTCAAAAAGTCAGATTGATATTGAAAATCAGTAACATCACAGCTTCATTTTCATATGTGGCATACTAATTATTATTAAAGAATTTGGAGAAGGTGTTTAAGGTCAACCCAATTCGTTAGAAAAATTTCTAGTTTGACATGTTACACAAAACCACCATTTTGCCTTGATTAACGATTTTGTACATGGGAATCCTGAAACTATCTTGTTTTTTTCTCAGGTTAATGTATTTAGAGAGCGAAGAGCTCTTGCATTGTCTCTCAACGACACAAAAACAGCCGTAAACAAACTCCACCAGATGTTGAACATAGTTGTTGGAATTCTAATCATTGTGATCTGGCTTCTTATACTAAAAGTTGCAACTACACATTTCTTCATATTCCTAAGTTCCCAGCTGCTTTTAGTTGTGTTTGTGTTCGGTAATACATGCAAGACAACATTCGAGGCAATTATTTTCTTATTCGTAATGCACCCTTTTGATGTAGGCGATCGTTGCGAGGTTGAAGGTATTCAGGTATATATTTCAATATTTATTTTCCCGTTGTATTTTTTGTTTGGTGTTATATTTATTTTTCCAGCATAAGTTCGTTCTTCTTCATCATTGTAATGTTTAACCGTGCTTATGGCAGATGGTAGTTGAAGAGATGAATATATTGACAACAGTTTTTTTGAGATACGATAACCAGAAGATCATATACCCAAATAGCGTCTTGGCCACAAAACCGATTGCTAATTACTACCGAAGTCCTGACATGGGCGATGCTATTGATTTCTGTATACATGTATCAACTCCTGTAGAAAAGGTTGCTTTGATGAAGGAGAGGATAACAAGGTATGGATCAATACTCACCTTTCTAATCATGAACCATTTGCACCACATCACGGCCATTTTTTTATAGAATCATTTAAAGAAGCTCTTAATGACCCGTATATATATATATTTATTTGGTTTCGTGTGACTGTAGTTACATTGAAAACAAGAGTGATCATTGGTACCCTGCACCTATGATCGTGATTAGAGACGTTGAGGACTTAAATAGGCTGAAAATATCGATCTGGCTTTCACATCGTATGAACTTCCAAGACATGGGTGAAAGATGGCAAAGAAGAGCTCTTTTAGTTGAAGAGATGATTAAAATCTTTAGAGACCTCGATATTGAATACCGTATGCTCCCTGTTGACATTAACGTTCGCAACATGCCTTCCTTGGTTTCAAATCGGCTTCCGTCGAATTGGAGCGCTTGCACAAACTGATCGTACCCTTATCGGTGAGCTCTCTAAACTCCTTTCTTAATGAATCGATTAGTTGTAGTTTTGCATTACTTGTTACTATGACACTTTTTACTTGGTAGAGAATACTTGATGCATATGTAAATACCCCTTAAAGATTTCTTGGAAGAATATATAGGATTGTTAGTTATGAAGTACATTTTTTTGGTACAGTAAAGTTTATTGTGTTTTTTATTATGGGAAGACATGGATTGAAAATGCTAAATTGTTAAAGAAGGGTAACTTTTTTTTTTTTTTTTGCTGGGTGGGGCATTTTTTGTGGCTTGTAGTAATAACCAAGATTTGTCCCATGTGGCATTTTTATATAATATATAATTGTTGAGTGATATGACATTAGTTTTATTGTATTATATATATATATATATAATATATGGTCCTCATTAAAGAGCGAATGAGCGCTAAGGGGGTAGCGCTCCAACAAGAAAATTTTAGGGAAAAGCTTTGCATAAGGATTGCACTTACGCTAAAAAGAGGTCAACACCTCTGACGCTGGTGCTGAAGTTGGTCAATGGTGCACTCACTCTGCTATTGAAGAACACAAAGACTATGTGACGTCTTGGCCTACTTGTGTAAAAGTAGGTGCATTCCGGGTGTGGGCCGGAATTTAATATGAGGATAAATGTTTCCTTGTCTATAAATAGATCTCGATGCACATTGTAGCCCTAATGTAGAGAATAGAAAGCCTTCGCAATTATGTGTTAAATAAATATCTCTAGTTCGTTGTGGATGTAGAACGATTGTTTTCTTGCATTCTGAGTCTCATTGTTCCTATCTCCAACAAAGAAAAAACTCAAATACCAAACCTCCCTTACTGTTTCCCATTATGCCTCTATATAACTTCACTCTCCTAAAAGCCATTTCATGATTACCTCCTGTCGACGAATAAGTGGTGATAATAGCGATAGTGGTGGATCTAAGATTTATATATGTTAGGGTCTAACTATGTAGCATAATGAGTAACGGAACAAATAGATACACACACCCACACACAGTGTTGTAAAAATCGGTCGGCGGTATGTCAGCGATCAACCACTTCCAAGCGATTAATCGGTCTTGGCGGCAATTAATGGATTTCTCGGCAGAGTCGATAAATTATAAAGGAATTTATTTTTAAAAAATAATTATTAGCAATATCCTAACAAAATAAGTCAATAACCATAAAAACTAAAATGTTTAACAAGTTTGAAAGTTGAACCCCATGAGTTCATAATTAGTTTAATAAACTTAAATAAAACCATAAGTTCAATATTCCATATTGTCTTCTACTCTTCATCTCCACAAGTTTTCATGATTTGAGCTCCATCTGACTCGTATTTACATTATTCATATACTACCTCCTCACTCACGTACTCGAACTCATCCTCAAAAATTTCTCTTCTAGTTGTTCTAGAACTTTTTCGGGGTTCTAGATATTCATCGGCTTCTAAAGCTTCACCAACCGCTTTCCAATGTACTTCGGGTTCAACGTTTTCATCTTCACCGCTTTCTTCGACTTTGACTTTATTTCCACCACGTTCTTCGCAATACAATCCATTCTTGAGCCAAGTGACTATCATTTGCTAATAGCACTTCAAGAATCCATTCTGGTAGCGGCAATTATGATTTAAAACCTAGATATATTTTTTTATAAAAAAGTCAAACAATTTTGTTGACCGTCAAGAGACCGCTGAGACCACCAAGACCGATTTTGACATGGACCGATAAAGTGATTTCTCATTCGGCGGACCGTCGAGTACCGATTAATCGGCCACCAAGACCGATTTTTACAACACTGCCCCCACAGAGGGGGAGAGAGATAAAGAGGGAGAGGTTTATTTGAGAAACGTTCTTATTGCGAGTATCGCAAATACCATTTGTAACCATCATTAATGCTCATTAATAGGGCTAGTTTCATCTTTCATATATTTTCCTTAGCAGTGAGTTACGTCTATTTGCGTCATCATTAAAGAGTAAGACTTAATTTTACCAAAATACCCCTCGTTGATATATCATTAATGGCCATTAATGAGTTAATGAACCAATTATTAGTCATTGATGAGCCGTCATTTTCATTAGGCATCGATTTACTTTAATCAAGGGTCAAAATTGGCTATCGCGGTACTCGTAATAAAATTAGTTTTCAAATGAACCCTCCTGTAGGATATGATTAATTTGAGAACCAATCTTATTACGAATACCGCGAGAACCAATCTTAACAATTTATTTAATAATAGAAATACATGGATGGAAAGTAGAGGGATAGAGTGTGACAAGGTGCATGAAATGAATTTATGGGTGGGTGATGGAATTAAAAGAGGCGGAATTGGATGACCCAGATTAGTTTTTGCGGTGCTCGTAATAAAAATGGTTCTCAAATAAAATTTTATGTATATCTATACTACATTATAAAGCATTTAGGCCTTTTGTTTAAACTATTAAATTTTAAGTATTTTGAAATTACTAAATTACCCTTCGCATAAACTAAATAGAAACTACTAAATGAAGTAACTATTGAATAGAGTTAAAATGATCCTTATAATCAATTTTAGTAACTAAACCTTTCATATTAAAAAAACCAACTTAATACAAATTAACTTAATTATTAAAAAAATAATTTCATACCCAGCCTTTCATTTTAAATATTCTATTATATAATAAATAATTTTAACTTAATTATAGGAAATATTTATAAGTAGAAATTATAAAACTAAATAATCTATAACCAGAATTTATAAACATTTTTAAATAACTCATATAATCATATAAAATAAAATAATAATCCACTATATATTTTACTCTATTTTCTTAATCTCTTAATTTTAAATAGTTTTAAATTTCTAATTTACATCATGTATTTTCGTGTAATTTACGTTATTTTATAAGTAGGGACATTTTTTTTATTATTTTATTATTTTCAAAATTTATTTTATAAAAAAAGAATATAAAATAGACATGTTATCAAAAGAAAATTATACGTTGTCACCATATTACATGAATACCATGTCCCTACGTCTTGAAAACGAACATTTTATTACGTTGAAATTATTTGCTATCGTCGCATTGCGCATGAAACATGCTAGTGTGTGTGTGTCAAAAGAAATTATATATAAGGAGCGGTTCAAATGAAAACTTTTTTTGTACGAGAACCAATGTGGACCAATCAAATTATTTAAATTATTTTTTGTTTTTAAAGTTTTCAGAAGGTATATGTGTCAAAAGAAAATTGTCGGATCTAAGGTGTTAGTATATTCATATTTCTTGTTCCTTAACCCACAATAACAAATACTTTTCAAGTCAATATCCCGTGTCCATGCCGTCCATCACCTGAACCTCCATCTATTTCTAAGGTGTTAAATATGCGTGATTGATAAATAACCAAGATAATTGTAACTTTAGTATTTATGGATGAGGTTTACAACCTAAAATATGTAACTCTAACCAAATCTGAGTTGCGTAAGTGCATATGCAAAGTGCACATGTGCACATCTAGGTGTACATGTCCATATATATATGCACACGTGCATCTATCTGGGCATGTGTACATCTACATCTGTGCTAGGAAAAACTAGGCTGTGCATATGTACACATGCATCTATTTGCACATGTGCACCTGAGACCTGTGTTAGAAAAAAAAAATAGCAAATACGATTTTTTTCTTCTAAAAAATATAGCAAGATCGATTTCAAATTAAAGAGTATAATTTTGTCATTAATTTGGTATAATTTTCGTAATTTAACACATTTTCATTTGATGGATAAGTTTGATTTAATTAAGGTTATCTATTAACAACCATTTAATCTAGACCGTCCATTATTTTGATCGGTGGTTATAATTAGTTCGGGTGGTTCTCGTAGATACTAATATAATGTGATACACATATCATGCACTTACATATTTTTTTTCCTTTATTTTGTTTGTATGACAAAAATGTATTTATATAAGTTGTGTGAACACGATCTTCTTTTGAATTATTCTATTCTCGTTCATTGATCAAAATATCTTACACTAAGTTCAAAGTAGGATAAAATTTGTAGTCATTCCTGATTAGTAGGTTGTGATGCATCAAGAAAGTTTATGAGTTCAATGATTATATCCTTTCCCTCTGTTCACCATCTTGATAGCAACTTCACCGAGCATACCATTCATTCTCCAACAATATAATGCTTTACAAAGGAAACCAACTAGAAAAGAAACCGTTATAATCCGCTTAACGTTTTTAGATAGCCGACCGAAAGAAAGGCTCCAAGTTCTCCAAGTGGCTGTTGATCTTAATTTAGCATGCTTGCCGCTGTTTCACTTTGTACAGTGATAACGCTTTCTCTTTCTTAGTGTTCCATCAGGAGGCCCTTGAGAGGCAATGATGAAGTGGTTTTTAAAGCTGTTTTAGGATGTGAGCAAAACCAATGCCACAATTTATAGGAGTTAATTTTGTAATTCTAAAAGGCAATTACAAAAATCCTAATAAGCATTTTGAGGAATATTAATTTTTTAATGCTACTTAAAAGAAAGCATGGAGATATGCAGAAGTAGAAAATGAAAACACACAAGAACGTGGACTACCGTTTTCCAGTTTCGTTATACCTTTTGAAAGATTGAAGATCTAAGAGAAGCCTCTAGTGGCTCACAATCATAATGTAGAACAACAAATAACTATCATAGAAGAAATAACCACACTATGACTTTGGTACATATCACAATATGCGTTTTGTGTGTGAAAATGGACATTAATGTGTGTTTGACAGCCGTTGACTTTTCTATTTTGTGATTATTGATTTTTACCTAAACAAAAAATTTTAAGTTATGGTTAATTAATCAGAAAATGCTTTTGCTAAAGTTGTAAATGTTTTAAGAAAATTTTTAAGTTGGTATGATTTTACCAAGACATGGATGTTACAATCAACCAATGAGTATATGACACAATGTCTAAAACTAAAATAATAGAAGCTTTTTGAATTTATTAAACTTTGTCTACTTTGAGACTAGAACCGACAATAATGAGGAACGCCTTTTTAATACATACCACTAGCTTACAAGTTCTTTGGTTAAAAAACTTATTTTTGCAAACAAAATTTAAAGTTTTTGAAATGGAAGGTGATTATACAACAATATTTTTTCATATACAACAAAAAGGGTTTTGTTAAAAAATGACATACTTAAACATGTGCCTAGAAATGATTGATAATGAGTTTATATTGTATAAATGTGATAATTGTCATGTTTTATAAAACATTGTTGTGCAAATCACCTCTTCAAATCCTACATCAAACCAACTTTTAAGTTTGTAAACTTAAATTAATAAATCTATAAAACTAAAAAATATAGTCAACGAACTTTAAATAGTTATTTAATTTTTTGGTTGCTGTGGTTTGTCATTTTAACATTTTGGTCCTTGAATTTGAAAACTTACGGATCCAGTCCCTCCCAACCCGACATTATCACGCTTTTGGTCTCTCTCAAACGTTAAATTGACTAATTTTCCTTTGTCCCAATATTTTATTCATTTTCTTTTAACGTTTTATTAATTTTTTAATATTAAATAATAATTAATTTTTAAAATTAAAAAAGTTAAACACACTCTCTCTCTCCCCATTAATTGTATCTCTCTCTCTCCATCTCAAAGTCTCACACTCATGTGGTTCACCCACCATACCATTCATTCATGAAGAACTCTAGCCACCACGTTGTCGTCAACTCACCACCATCTCTCTAATCACACATATACAACACACATATTATTGATCCCACCGGCCACAACCAAACAAAATCGAGAGGGAGAGGTTGAGTCGCAATGATGGGGTGAAGTTGGATCTGCCTTAAAACTTGTCATCAAAACACTTTCCCCTTTCAATTAGACTAAAGTTCGATTAGGGTTTTTGAGGGTGTCTTTTTCTTCCTTCAAGTGTGCGTGTGTGTGTAAAGGGAACAAGGATTTGTGTTTGTGAAGATCAAGGGGGCTATAAAGGTTGAGATGATGGCCGCAGAGGCGGTTGGAGAAGAAGGCAACGATGGTGGTTTGAAGTTGAAAGTGGCGATGATAGTTCCGATGGAGGGGGCGGTGGTAGTGCGGCGAAGGGAGTGAGAGAGATGGAGACTTGAAGGGGGTAGTCATAGACAAGGAGAAGCAGACAAATAGTGATATGGGGGTTTTTATGACTTTTGAGTTCTATTTTCTCATAATGAAGAGTTTGGTCAAAGATGGAGTCTTGCGGTGGCGGCGATGGAGGTTTCCGGTGGTGGAAAAGGAGTGGTGCAGGCGGAACGGTGAATGGGAGAAGGAGGAAGAAGAGAGAGAAGAGAGACAATTAAAATAATAAGGGAGATTGAGAGTTCTTATTTTGTTAACTTTTTAAATTCATATTTTAAATATTTTTAAATGAGTTAATTACATTTTTGTTCTTTGTGGTTTACATGAATTTTCATATTTAGTTCTCATGTTTTGAAAATTACGACATAGATCCTTATAAATAAAATAATCAAACACAAATTTATATAAATAAAACCCGCTTTTTAGCTATATGTACTTTTTTTTTTATCTAAATGATATATAAATAAATTAATCAAACACAAATTTATGTACCAATAAAATATGAATTAACTGATCATTAAAAAGCAAGAATAAGAAAAATAAGACATAATAAGCATGCTTTATTTGCCTTTTGCCCTGCCTTGAATAAAAACAATACAATTAATAGCCTTGAATTCTTTTTTATTTTTATTTGTATCAAATATCTGCAAGAGTTGCGCCTCAAACATATTCACGAAATCATTTGGTTTAATTATTACATCTCTACTTCTCCTTCACTCATTGTACTGCCATTTGCCACCAATAATCATTGAGTGGCTCCCCAAGTAGAGTCCCTGTAATGTAAAAAGTAAAAAACAATTAAGATATATACACCACAAAAAGTAAATTAAATTAAATTATGCAAGCCATCTGTAATTAATTAATTAAAGAAATGCCCAAATTAATGGATGAGAGAATTAATTAAACCTGCTGCTTTTTGTATGCTTATAATGGTGTTGGGATCTTCTTTTGCATCAAATGCCCCAAAATTTGTATCTATTACTTTGAGTTTTGGTGCAGTTGACTTCCCCTTGGTGAAAACCTCTAGCTTTGGACACTCAAAGATTTTCAGAGTAAGTAACGATGGCCATTGAAAGTCATGACCCCCTAAGCAAAATCCTTCAAGGTTTGAAAGAGAATGAAGTTTTAAGGACTTTAGAGAAGGAAATACAATCGGATTCGCTTCGACATTACATTCTTCTTCTTCTTCCTTCAGAATTTCCTTAATGGCTAAGCAATCTTCTATCTCTAGCTCCTGGAGTTGTAATAGACTACCAACCATGGAACAACTTAAAACATGCCCCAAACTCTTGCAATTATCAATAGTGAGTTTTGTTAGGTTCGGAAACTCGAGTACCGTCAGATGATTGCTCTTCCATATACACTCGAGTCTTGGTAGTCCCCTCAACAACAATTCTCTTAGGTTTTGAATATTAATAACTGCAGGTAGTAGTGGTTCGATGGAACCACTATTTGTTCTTAATACTTCAAATACCTCCTCTACATCATCTTTACACTGTACATAAATCTTCTCAAGTTTTTCAAGTTGTTGCAGCTCATTGTATGGAACAACATACTTATTTCTCAAACTATACTTATTTCTCAAACTAGAAGGACGAATTTCAATCAAACTAGAAAAAGACCAGGGTAATGATTGCAAAGTAGGGCACGAGTTTGAATTGTCTGGACTTGAAATTGATGTCTGTAAAACAAAAGAAAATTGTATTATATAATATTGATGTTAAAACTACATTATAGATAAACTCCAAAGAAAATTAAATACAAAGGGATGGTAAGCGTATTATAGAATTATATTTTTGTAAGCATATGAAATAAAGTAGACGATTGAAATTTGTGTTTTTGAGTATTAGAACATTAAGATTTTATTTTATTTTTCCGTACCTATTTCAAAAATACAACCGTAATAGTTACATTACAATAAATGATTGGGATCTTTACAAGTGAGAACATGACGTCATAGTGGGCCTTATAAAGGGTGTTAGTTTACTTTAAACAAGGCCCGGTTGATTTTTGTTACGAGGAAACATGGCCCGTCACATTCTCCTCAACTTGAGATTATCAAAGTCTTACAAGAAATATCTCATTTTTATAATATTTTTCCGTACATACTTGAGGCTTAAAATGTTTTCTTAATCTATACATATATATGCTTATAAAAATGCAAAGATTTTTACATTTATAAATGTATAGAAAAATAAAAAATATAAAGAATTTTACACTGATATTTGTATAATAAACGTTCGCATATCTAAACACCTACAAATTATGGTTTGTGTACACATAAAAAAAAGTGTGTAGATCAGTATGTTAACAAACTGCTATCATTTATGCTTATATACGCTTACAAGTACATATATTTTTATATACAACGTACTATAAGTAAACTCTTATTATTTTCTATTTTTTTATACTTATGAATGTAGTCATCTGATATACATATATTTTGTAGTGTCAGATGGTGTTACGCGAGGTTGTTAATTTTATGAAAATGACTAATGAATAATAAATATGAAGTAAATCTATTAAATTTAAAACAAAGTATTTGATTTAAAAACTACAATTGTTCATTCAAATATTTCATATTCCATATTAAATGTGGGGAAAAAAACAGAGCAAACGCTATGAGAAAAAATGTTAGAGCTTTTTAGAGATTTCTTTTAAAAAAATAAACACTGCGATTTCACTTTAGTTTTTACATGTATGTAAAGTTATAAATTTGTTTATTTGAATGTTTCGTATTCCAATTTAAGAAATAAAACTTTACCAAGATATTAATTAGTTACCAAATTAACTATCATTCCTTGATTTCTTTCCACAACACTATAAACATATTTCACCATCACACACAAAAAAACGAAAACAAAAAATAAAAGGAAACACAACCATTGAATTTTACTATATATAGTTTCTTAATTCAATAAAAGGACATAGTGTGAGATGTGTGCTATTCACGCCTATCGGTGAGCCGCAATCCTTCCCGTAACCATCAATTTTACTATATATAGTTTCTTAATTAGATACTTAATTTGAGTAAAGTAAAACATACCTCTTGCAAGGCGGCGGTCATGTGAAAGTTTAGGCCACATTCGGAACTATATTTTCCGAAATCCGTTTGTATGTATTTTAGCATTGGAGAAGTGGAGTGACCATGCGTGAATCTTGTCATTTTTGGACATTTTTTGATATGAACATCTTCCAGTAAATGCCATCGAAATTCATTCACACCCTGAAAGAATCCCTCGAGATTTGGTAGCTCGTATAGTATCAGAGACTTGAGACAGGGGAAGACCACAACTTTAGATGTGTCCGCTCCATCTTCTTCCTTCACAATCACTTGGATATCATCACAATACCCGATCTTCAACTCCCTTAGTTTTTTAAGGCTTTCAAGAGTGGAAAAGGTGAATACATATCTTAAGCGGGGACACCTAGAGATGTGCAATTTATTTAGATGGCAGAGTTGAGGCGCATTAATCATATTTGGAATTGACCTTTCTTCATGACTTGTTGATCCGACATTGTTGTTGCCATCACTTACAACATTGCTTCCACTTTCAAACACCTCTATCATTGAGTTACAATTCTGTACATGCAAGTGTTCAAGGTTTTGCATGTGTCTTACTGCATGAGATGGAATCAAATTTGACAGTGAATGGCAACTAAAAATTTTCATGCTTCTTGTGTATTGACATAATGACCACAAAGGAACATCCACTTGAGTACGCTGCTACACATAAAAAAATAATTATGAATTATTTAATAATACGTTGATATATAATTCGATCATGTTAATTTTGTTGTTAAGCCCAAATAAATAAAGCGGTCTTCTTCGATCTTGCAAGCTAGCTTTATCGTACTTAATTTGTCAACGTACGCATATGAAATTAATTAAGGGTATTTATTTAATTAATTAACAAAGCAAAATCAAGTGCAGTAATTAACATATATATTTCGTAGGCTTAATTAAGTATTAGGCGGTAATTAATTAAGAAACACATTTAATTGTATAGATTTTTCATGTATATATATTGTTAAAGACAGCTATTATACTTTACAGCCATGTGTACAGCTAAGCTCAATTAGCTGTACATTCTTTAGATTTTCCATGTATATATATAAATTTGGATAATACAATCAAAATTAATAGAACAAATAAATATGCAATTAATATATGCGTTACATAAAGGTTTTGAAGGGTCTGTAAATTCAAACCGATGGAACAAATAAACATGTAATATATGCGTTACTACGATTTTACGATCCTATCTATTTACGATCCTAAATACGGTCTGACGTGTTTTTGGTTGATGCGATCGTAAGATTGTCCCCGATCCTACGATCAGGATCACGATTTTGATAACTATAAAAACAACAATAAAAAACAGTTTAAAAAAGCAGTAAAAAAAAGACAATATTTAATAGTCTTATAGAGTAAATTAGATATCGCAGCATAACTGTCATTAATTTATCACGTCTTTTATCATAAGGTCATGCATGTGATATATATACTTAAACGAGTTGTAATTATCCGTGTGTTGTGGCCAAGTGTTTACAATGAATAACATATAAAAACTAACATTCAAACACAAATATTTAAAATTAAACATGAAAATTTTAAACATTTAGGATGTTCAAATTTAAATCAATTCAGATTTTTTTCATACCATGTCTAATGTATTTTTCTCTTATAAGTTTTGACGTATAATATTTCGTATATATCTAATATTTCGTATAAATCTACATTTTGATATGAATAGTAACGTAATATAATAGTGTTCGACGATATGCACTTTTAGTTTGGATATCGAAAAATACATTTCTTAAACAAAATTCGTACTACACTTAAATTTATATCAAAATGTAGATAAAATTAAGAATGTCACAAATATGTATTCATACTAGCAAGAAAAATTCGGACCCAATTCGCCCGCCACTTGGATTCATAAAAACATCGAAGAAAAAAGTAAGAATAAAAACTTTGCTGACCTGCGACGACTTCAATATTTAGAGAAAAAAAAGCGCACTTAATCAAACCAAAAATCAATCCCCTAATAATTATTATTGAATAATAATATTAAAATAAATGATCGATATTTACATAATTATTTGATTTTTCCAGCTTTAGTTATTCAAATATGCAATAAAATGCACGTTTGACTGTTTAACAACTTGACCTATTATATCTCTTACCTTATATATATAGACGTACAGTACAAAAATATATTATTAAAGACAATGTTATAAACGTACAGGTAATGAAAAATAGCTAGAAAATAATTAAAGAAATAGAAGAATAATCTAATATGTAATATAAAAGGAGAAAAAGAAGTATACCTGGCATTCAGTTATACCACCAACATCACTACCACCACCACCTATATGCCATAAACTCTTTAGATGCCTAAGTCGGAGAGAATCAAGAAGAGGCACAGATGTTGATGAGTTTGAGTGGGTGGATATAGATGTACAAGTTACTTCTTTATCTTCATGATCTCTGTTTGAAACAATTTCTTCAATTCCATCACATTCATGTATGTCGACTTGTTTTAAGTTGATGAGAAGTTTGAACATGAGGGGTGAAAACAAATACTTGATGCTTTTGGACCTGAACAAAGATATCTTCGTAAGGTTGTGGAATGAGGAGTTTGGTGGTTGTTGAAGAATGAAGAATTTATTCCAGTTGCTGCAATTCCACACATGACTCATCTCCTCCACCCTATCTAAGTTTATTTGTTTGAGGTTAGGGAGTAATAATGCTTGTTGATTATTCCCCAATTCTCTACTACTTGAAGCACACTCTGTCTCTATATCAAACATCACTTTAGATGAGATTGCAACACCAGGAATCCTCTCATTCACTTCCAATATCTCTTCCTTCATTTCATCAATCTCCTGCAATACTCAAAAAAACTAATTTATGCATTAAACTTCTCCCGGATGAATTTATATGCATTAATTTTACCAAATTCATTTTAGAATGATGAATTTATGCGCTGCACATTGGGATTTCAATATGCAAAATACCAACCAGATTTATGTTAGGTTTTAAGTATTAAAAATCTTATTTTAAAAGAAATAAAAAGCCAATAACGGTAATATATAAAAGTAATTAAATGGAAATTAGATGCTAGTTAGGTTGACAAAACTGACCTCTTGCTGTTGGTTAATCGCAGTCGGTTCATTATTTTCCCCTACTTTTTTCATTGAAATGCTCGTAAGTGCTCCAAGATCAAAACTAGAAGTGGTAGGTGTGAATAAGTTTTTAAAACTCCTACAATCTTCTATCTTTAAGCTTTCAAGAGCTTGAAAGCTATGGATGCGAAAATTAGAGTTATTTAAACCTTTCACCCTCCATACTTCTTCTAGCTTTTGTAGTTTACATACTTCAATACTTTTCAAGTTGCTGTGGATGTCCTCAATTTCATTTAAACATCCCAAGTCGACATTGAACAACACTTCAATGGAACCGCATTGTTTAACATGAAGTTCTTCTAAATTACGCATTAATGGCATCGGGTTTATCGGGAAAAGATTCACAAGGTTATCACAACTTTCCACTCTAATTTTTATCAACATGGAAATCTTAACCTGCACATCAAATTTAAGAAAGAATTTTTTTAAGAAAAAGGGCCTAAACAATTAGTAGACTTTGAAATAGATTATTGAAGCTAGAACACATACCTCTTCTTTCAGCAAAGGTTGGACCATAGAAATATTACCAGCCATAGAAGACATTTCCAGTTTGTTTTGATGATAAATATGTGTGATCTTTGGAAGGCTGTAAAGTTCCAACTCAATAAGTTGTGGTAGCTCAATCACATTGGAAGTATGACACAAACTCGATAGCTCTGCTAGATCTCTCAGTATTAAACGCTTCAACTTTGGAAATGTGATTTTCTCTAATCCACTATTCTTAAAATGTATGAGCGTTTTTAAATTAGGACATGAGGAAATTTGAAGATCCTCAAGCATTGACAAAGCTTCTACGAGACGAGGAGTGAAAAGGTTTCTCAAATCTGTACACTGTGAAACGTTAAGGAACCTTAACTTAAAAAACAAAGATTGATCGGGAGGATGTAAGGATTTGGCATCAACATCAACCTCTTCTAGCTTATACATATCACTCACTTGTAAATATAGCACCTTTGTTTTCTTAAACAACTCATTCATTCTGGATCCTATTAGTTCACCTTTGCTTGTGACCAACATCAACTTGTTTTCGGATGGGAGCAGGTTTTCACCCATATCCACCGAGAAACATCGTAGAGAGATATTAAAACGGTGAAGTTTATCAAATGACATACTCATAGGTTGGGCATTATTTTCAAACAACTCAACTTCTAAAGCAGAAAGTCTCTTTGAACATTCCGTGAGGTCGTTACAGCTACTATCGGAGAATCTAATGCCCTTAGATAGCCTTTGATGCCTTTTCTCAATAACTCTCGCATATAGCTCTTCAAGATTAACCAAATCTTTCAAGACACCGCTATCTATATGAAGATTATAACAACCTGTCAAGTCTAGTAGCTTTAACTTTTTCAAATTTCTGATTATAGAGGGTAGCTTCTGGATGTCACTATAAGCAAAGCTGAGCACTTCTAAATTGAAAAGATTTGCAATAATAGAGTAATCAAACGTCAGCGAGCAGTGTTCAAGGCACAAGGTTCTAAGGGTAGTGGAGGATTGAAGTGTTCTGGAAAATGCCAGATAATGTGTTCTTTCGTAGGATATAACTTGAAGATTTTCCATTCCTCCATAGAAATCTTGAGCATGCCTCAACAAGTTGTCTCCATTCATTAGCTTCAAAAGTGTGAGATTTGGGTACTCGTACTCTGTAGGTAAATCACACATATCCTTGCATGTCAATGAAAGTATATTGCAAGATTCACTCATTGATGGCCACTCTGCCATGCTCCCATGGTTGACAATCGAAGCATGCTCACCTTCAGAGATCATAGACAATACAAAAGCACGCACAAGATCGTGCATCTTGACCCATTCAAAACAATGAGTTCCAATCAACAAATTTGCATGTATGAGTTGTTCAATACATGTCTTGAGCTTGAATCTTGCTTCTTTTATCGTATTCACTTTGTTAAATAATTTCAGACCCCAACCATACCTCATCAAGTCTTCTGTAGGAATAGTAAAGTCTTCTGGATACAAACCACATAACAAAAATACTAACTGAGTCGTCTTTTTGAGATTTTTGTAGCTGATGTCAAAAATTTTAGGCACAATGTCGTCAGTGTCACCGAGCTCTAAACAAGAAAGTGTATCGTCCCAAGCATCCTTGCTTTTACCTTTAAGATTGAGGGCAACAGTTTTGATAGCGATGGGCAAGCCCTGACATCTACTTACAATCTGATCTCCTATCCGCTGCAAATCAGGATCCAGATCAGCTTCAGGTGAATCTTTTGCATTTTTAAGAAACAATTCTTGTGCTTCGAGATTTGTTAAGACTTTCACATCAATTATTGAAGTAGCGTTAACCCCCATCCTACTACAAAGACCTCTATCCCGTGATGTCATTAGGACCTTGAAGTAGACACCTTGATTTGGCAAAGGACTTAAGCCAATATCATTGAGATCAACATACTCCCATACATCGTCTAGTATTACAAGAATCTTATTCTTACCTCCTTCAGATTGCCCTTCAAAACATTTCTGAAGCCTATCGGCTCTTTTTTGTTTAGTTTCTTCTTTTAGAGTTATACTAAAGCACTCTGCTACAGCACTCTGAATGGCAATGGGGTCTGTCTTCTCCCCTATTACCGCCTCAACAATAAAACTAAACATTCTCTTTTCTTTCACAACCGTTTTCAAATCTTGCATCATTGTCGTCTTTCCAACACCGCCCATCCCGCATAAGGCTATCATGCGGGATTCATGGCTTGGCTCTAGCACTTTAAGTGCTTTCGTGTAAGTCACCTCTCTTGACATGAAATCTTGATGATGTGTAGATGGTGAGGAAGTAGATGCCTTCATGGAAACAACTTTTCCTAGGGGAATTAGATCATCGGTAAAGTTGATCAGCCCGTGCTTCGTTATGTGACTTTCAATCTCCTTGACTATTTTGAAGGCTTCCTTTCCAACCTTGTGCTTAATCATGAGATTGAAACAACCACCAACATCAGTATGATTATTTTCTACTTTTGACTCGATAGCTTCTACTTCTTTCAACCAACCATGTACTTCACATGGAATCTCAAGTTGCTTTGATTTGTTGCGTTTCACGTGCTCTTCAACACTCTTTCGTGCAACATCCAACTCCTTCATTTTGAGATCCATATCCCTCACATATTTTGTGCAGGAAACCATGTAGCCAAGGTGTTCCGTAACAGGAACCATGAGAGTGTCAGCAACAGGTTTAAGAATGGCATTAACAACATCCATTTCTCAATGTTCTTACTTCTGATAGCACCTACACACCGAAAAAAATTAAAAGTTAAGGGAATTCAAAACTCGAGATGATCCAGAGTGTATTGTGCGGTTCTTTGGTGAAAGATGCTTGAAATATCAATGACGAATGTGTGTGTTTAGTTGAAAGATTATGGATGCTTGATTTATGATTAATTATTTGCTATGGATTGAGGTTGTGATTTCGAGTAATTAAAGTTACCCTTAAGAAATTAACATTAATGCAACAAAATAAGATAAACGTATATTTACTATTTTAGTTTTTAATAACTACTTAATGAATTATAATTCCTTTATATTTTCCTAATGCAGCATCGAGTGTAATAAAAAATAACTTGATCTAGGTAGCAAGATTTGAAATGGAGTTTAAGATTAGCTTCCAACATATTTCAAGGTTTGTTTTTGGGTTTTTTTAATGATCTAGATGTCGGTGATGGTGATGGTGTTGGTCACAACTCTACGTACATCAATTTGTTTTAACAAGTATAGTTTTTTTTACATGTGGAATTGTATATGGGAGGTGACTCTTACAAAACTAAAATAGTCATATTTATGCATAATCAACTTGTACCATATGTATGAACTGCTTATACCTTGTTTTGTATATTTTAGTAAACGTTAATTAATCCTCGCACGTTATTTATATTTTCCAGCTCTTTTAGCTATCACTTTTCCATAACTATTTGTGGTGTGTGTTTTAACAGAGACAAAATCATTCACCACTTGCCAACAAGAGATCATGTTGAAGTCTTTTTTACGAGATCGATCTGGATGATCGTTTGTTAATTTTTAGGTTAAGAAAAGAAAAGATGCTTTTATAGATTTGTTTCTTCTCCACTTCTCTGTTCACAAATCGTACGTATCTTTTGCCCAAATAAGACTAACGATGATGAAGAAGATGAAAAATGACATAAAATCACAAATGAATTTGTGAAGGAACCCGGATGAAATAAGTGCTATGATGATGAACAGGATGAAATCGATCTGATCACACACAGATGGAGTACTAAGCTACTACTGTTGCTAATTACATACAGAATATCTACTACTTAACACAAGTAAGTTTAAATAAAAGAATATACAAGAAAGAATTAAATACCTGTGAGTGAGTAAGTAAGTAAGTAAGTTAACTTCTTTCTTCAGTTACACTTAATTGTTTGTAAAGTTGCAGATTCAAGATTTTACTATTTTAGAGAGATCAGGAGAGCTGCCATTAAGAAGAAAGTGAGTGATAAAGTTACGCAGGAGAAGAGAAGACTTATAAAGTTACGCAGGGGAAGAGAAGACTTATTAACTAAAAATACATAGTTGTACAGTGTTGGGGTGCGAGATTATGGGTCCCACGTGTTTATTTTCTTTTCTATATGTGTACCTTTTTTCTAAAGCAAACAAATTAATATAGAATAACGACAAAAGACAATCTAAACGCATTCAACGAAGAATGTGTGTGTTTAGTAAAGAGAGTATGAAATCTTGATTTAGGAATTATTAATTGCTATGGATTGAGGTTGTGATTTTGATATTTTAAAGTTATCCTATTACTCTTAAGAAATATAATTGTGTTATAAAAAATGGATAATGCATTTTTCTTTTGAATATATATATATATATATATATATATATGAGTTGTGTTCAATTTAGTCCATATAAAAATATAGTTTTAAAATTCAGTATACAATCACATGTATGTATATATATATATATATATATTGAAAAGTTCATTTGAGAATCGTTGTTATTACGAGAAGCGCGAGAACCAATCTTAGTCGTCCAATTCTTACATGCACCTTGCCACACTTAATCCTACATGCTATTCATCCATAAATTCCACTTACCACTTGAATTGTCAAAATTGGTTCTCGTAGTTCTCGTACGAAAAACAGTTCTCGTTTAATCCATCCCTTATATATATATATATATATATATATATATATATATATATATATATATATATATATATAGAAAACGATTCAATAGAGAACTATTTTTTGTACGAGAAATGCGAAAACCATTTTAAACCAATCATGTGTATTTATGTCTTTTTTTATTTTATTTTAAATAGAAAGGGTATATCTGCCATTTTATCATTACATTACATCTTTTATACGTATCATTCTTTCAGATACATTTCAGTACATTCTCTCTCACAACTCATTGTTGGCTTCCTCACGATAGACCAACTCGCCGCCGACCACCGATCTACCGCCATCAACTCATTGTGGGCTTCACGATATCAAAACCCAGATCTGAACTAGAGCTTCATCGACGAGTGGACGACAATCGATCCGAGCACCTTCTTGTAGTCGAGTCGACGACCACCAATCTCGCTCTTTCTGTCTCCACGAGCTTCAAACCTCCGGCGATATAGACCGACGAGTCAATGACGAGGACTTACTGCGGTGGTAATACTCTCCCTGAAACCCAGATCTGAAACTAGATCCAACACTCTCTCTATCTCTAACCATCCTCTCTTCCACCCACCTTGTAGCTATCTCCACCGCCCTTCCATTTTCCTCTAACATTGATATTAAAAACTCACACCGGAGTTTAGAATTTGGGTTTTCCAAGTCACGGGAGAGCATAAGATTGTATTATGCGAAACAAAGAAATGGATGAAAGGAGATAAATAACTGTGCTCTCTTCCTCCTGAAGTAATTTATGGATGAAGCACATGAAAAGAAGATGTTGAATTTTCAATTTCTATGCCTCACATGAAGTAATCACAGCCTGTTATGATTTTCTGGTATGTTTTTTCCACTTTTCATAATGTTTCATTAGTTTTAATAAAGTGGTGTAATGACTAAATTACGCTTAATTAAATAATGATAAGTTTGATAAGTTTAAGGTTATCTATTAATAACTTGTAAACGATACAAAAGTGTAACTTTATACACAATCAACTTATACCATATGCATTAACCACTCATACTTTATTTTATATGGCTAAAAACTTACACTATTTTAGTAAACGATAACTCGTCCGTATACCTTATTTTATATTTTCCAGCTCTTTTAATTAGCTAACATTAATTTTCCATAACTCAGGACAGAGGCAAAATGATGGAGGGTATTACTCTTTCATGACGCGTGACTTGTGGCTAACATAATACCTTATATGCATATCACTGTGGACTTAACCCACTAACTTAATATCGTTGTTCAAAAAAACAACTAGGGATGGGGAGATACTATAGTGACTAGAGGATAGTCTGACCTCTCTAATTAATCTAATTGATTGATAATATTAATTTCAAGTTTGTATATGACGATACTTTATTTTAAGTTGGTCATCTTTAATCCATCTAAAAATTAAAATTGATTACCCATTTTTTCTTCTACCCTCGTATATTTACTCACTATAACACCAATTAGCGGTGATTATTATTATATTTATTTGAACATAATCTTTGAACATTCTTGATGGATATGCTTGTATAATGCTTTTTTTAAATCATTTATTTTTTGTTCAACAAAAAAGTTTTGCATACTAATGAGTGGTAATACCCCCCCCCCCCCTTCCTTCAAATAATAATCTTAGGGTGTGTTTGGTAGAGAGAAAAGAAATGAGGAGAATTGGTTTCTCTTGTTTGGGAGAAATGATTATAGTTTTGGGGAAATGGAGAGAAATGGAGAAATGGAGAGAAATGACAACCAATGTCTACTCATCATTGTCGATGCCCGGTTGCGATGTGTTTCCGGCATTTTAATCATCATCGTCGACGTCCGGCAAAGCGGCCAACGCTGCAACCGCCGTCCGGCAACTTGAGCCACCATTTCTCTGTTTCATTTCTTTTTTGATACCAAACAAGGAAATCAATTCCAATTCTCCACACATTTCCATTTCTCCCCATTTCCATTTCTCCCCATTTCCATTTCTCCCCTATTTGCATTTCCATCTCTCTCAATTTCTTTTCTCTCTACCAAACACCCCTTAGAATAGTCCCCAAACAAAATAACAACAAATAACATTCATCTACATCAGGGAAAAAACTTCACTGAAAAACTAACCCTATTAATGTTCGGATCAGCCGTCAATCATGTTTTTGCTAACTAAAAATTTAACAGAGCTTGGTGTGCATATCACAAAAAGTTTGATAACTCCGGAACTCCATGCGTTCACACACAAATTAACAAATATATATCGTATGAGCTAAGAAGCGCATATATATATATATATATATATATATATATATATATATATATATATATATATATATATATATATATATAATGCTGCGTAAGCAAATCGTTTTTCTTTTAAAATCGCAGATGAAGTTGTGGAGGAATTAAGGCAGATGAAATCGCAGATGGTTTTTACACCCACAACCTAGCTTAATCGATCTGATCATCATGCTAATTACACACAGTTTGATCGAGTACTACATATACAAGAAACTGAACTGAAGTAAATTTAAATAAAAGATCGAATACATATATATATATATATATATATATATAAGAAAGATAGAATAGAATACTGGCCTGTAAGTAAGTGAGTGAGTTTACTTCTTTCTTCAGTTCCACTTGCAGATTCAAGATTTTAGAGAGATGAGGATTTTCGAGAGATGAAGATTTTAGAGAGATGATGTGAGTTGGTAGTGAGAAGGAATTGAAGTGAGTGATAAAGTAACACAAGAATGAATTATAATGGCGTGTGTGTTAGCAGGAAGATATGGGTCCCATGTGTTTTGTTTTTTCTTTTTTAATTATATGAACGTTTTTTCTAAAGCAAAAAAAAGACACCACTTAAATATGATAGCAACAAAAATCAATCAAAACGCATTTACTTAACTTTTTAATATTTTACAAGTCACAAAAAATACTAACAAAAAACGACATCCGTCCCCTCTAATTAATTTAATTGATTAATAATATTAATTTCAAATTCGTATATCATACAATTTTATTTTAAGTTGGTGACCTTTAATCCTTCTAAAAGTTAAAACTAATTACCCATTTTTTTCTTCTATTCTCGTATTTTCACTCATTATAACACTTATTATTAGATAATGTATGTTGTTTTACTTTGTCTAGTGATTATTATAATATTTATTTTAACATAATCTTTAAACATTCTTTATAGATGTGTTTGTATAATGTTTTCTTTTGAAATCGTTTATTCCTTATTCAACAAAAGAGTTTTGCAGACATAGCTTGTAAAAAATTAATATTATAGTAAATTACTACTATCTAAATCTTTATGTTATGTTACTTACATAATATATTTCATCACTAGTATGTGGCCCTTGGCCTGGCCACCAGGGAAGCCGTCCAAGAAATTAAGGGGCCCATTATTAATTTTTAGCCAAAAAAAGGTTTTAAAGCCCATAGGAAGAGAAAGGCCCAAGTGACTGAAATTATAGCAGGCGTAGCGATGCAAGGAAGGGCCCAACAATTAGACGCATCCTCTAGCAGCGACATATACGATGCAAACGACGTCGGGAAGTGAAATTGATGCCGCCCAGAGAAAAGCAATGGACGCTGCCTGGAGAAAAGGAATCGAAGTTTTCGGAAAAGGTAAGGATACATGTTTCAATGTTTGCTGTCTGCGATTTACCTTCATCCATTCAATCGATACCTTGGTAAATCGTCAAATCTTCAACTGAGTTTTCTTGGCTTCTTGCTGAGTTCTTCCCGAATCAAGGCTTCCCTTCATCCTTTAAGTCATCAAAATTTCAAAATCAAAAGATCTGTATACCGATTCGGTGATTGGGTTTGGTGATTTGGACCATTTGGTGATTAACAATCGCTGATTGCAAATTAAAAGTTCAAACCCTAAGTTTCATTGAATCATCCTTGTAAGTTTCTGACTTCAATCTTTATGTTTTTTCTTTAAATTAGTGTCTATTTTTGCCTATTCAATCACAAATCAGTGTAATGCGACTATGCGAGTAGCCTTACTGGGTTGTGATTTTGAAAATGTTTCATTGATAACTGGTTGTATACTTGTATTTGCTATTGCCTATTTGAAATGACCTAATTAATTATTTTAGTTTGCTTCAATCTAGTAACCTATTTATGCTACAATCTACAATCTACTAGCTTACTAAATTACTTATTTTCTGTCATATTAAACTTGTTTTTATCTGCTAATTCGTAGTTTTTGTTCACTTGTGACTGTATATTGTTTACATCATGTATATAATCTCCCTTGCCATCATTCATTTGTATTTGTTAGTCCAAAATCAAGGCTATTAGGAATGTTAATGGTGCATTTCTTATTTTCTTTTACTGTAGGTCTGTAGCAAACACAACTTTAGTCAACCATATCTTTATATCTCGTCTAGATGGGATTAAGTCATGTTATTATTGTTGGTGAAGTATAAATCGAAATGACATCTAATTGTTTAATCAGTAGAATATTGAGGATACACCATTTTTGGTTAAATATTAGATAAGGAGGAAGTTTGCATGTGCAAGTTGTATATTTTTGGTTATATATTTATGTAGTTAGTTGTTTGTTATATAGTTAGAGTATTGTTGATTCCTTATTACTTGTTTGATTATCACTTATTAGTAGTATTAGTTTGTTTATTTGGTTATTGCTACATTTTTATTACTTAACGTTCAATGCTTACATGATCTTTTTTTTTTACTATTTCACTTTATATTTTAATATATTTGGGGGCCCTCTTTTTTAGTTTTGCCCAAGGCCCTGAATATGTTTGGACCGGCCCTGAATTGGCCCTCCTTAACTAATAATCCTAGGAGAGTTGTTAAGTGTAAACACTTATTAAGTCATATTTACGTGCTTAAAAGTAGGGGTGGAGCTACTCGTTGTCAAGAGGGTTCCGTTGAACCCACTAAACAATTTTTTTTTGTATAATATTAGTGCATTTTTAGTTTAATTTAGGCAAAATTTTAACTATCAACCCATTGATTATATTTACGAACATGACAATTTTAGCTATGAATTCGTTGAAATATAATTCTATTCCATCCTTGTATAAAAGTGCATGGAAATACAAAGTTCACACAATTAGATGTCACACTTGGGTTATACTTTCAATCTCCTTAATTTTCTACTTGCTAAATATTTTATTCAATATTATATTATTAAAACAACCACCAATATCAGTACGATTATTTTCTACTTTTATCTCGATAACTCCTACTTCTTCCATGGATTTAAGTTTATTCCAACATATCACGGACTCTCTATTTGTCATTATTGGAAACAATTATGAAAATTTCAATTCTACATAAAGTACTGCATCAAAAATATAGATCAAATTTGTAGTGATTTTCCTTTAATAAATTATAAAAAGTTAACCCTCTTAGCATCTCTCTAGTCATCTACGTAACTGGGTTCCGTTTAAGACGGGATTTTAATGATGCTAAGCCCTCCCTAATTAACCCAATTTCCGTATATACTATTAGACCAAGTCTATTAATTTGTAATCAACCCCCTTTCTAATGAAGGGACAACCAAGTATTACAAATCAAAGGGATGGATCATTACTACTTGTTGTAATAAGTGTTATTTTAATAAATTGGTTTCCTGCAATTAATTCAACTTTCATTATATATTTATCTTAAAAATAATGAAACTCTTTATGATATTCGTATATTATGTCTATACTAGTAGGATATCTTCGCAATGTAGAGACGATCATAATCGATACAATTAAATGTGTGTAATAAATATAAAAAATTATAATTTATTTTTAGAAGGATGTGCATACCAAATATAAAATTAGTTTCTTTTAGAAAGTTTTAATATATTTTGGAAGGTTAATAATTGAATGAATATGATTAATCAAGATAAAATGGATGGTTAGGATGGAGTGTTGATAAAAAATTAAAGCCTCTTACAGAGAGCCAAATATATGCCAAGAAGAGTTTCATTATTTGTAAGATAAATATATAATGAAAGTTGAATTAATTGCAGGAAACCAATTTATTAAAATAACACTTATTACAACAAGTAGTAATGATCCATCTCTTTGATTTGTAATACTTGGTTGTCCCTTCATTAGGATGTGCATACCAAATATAAAATTAGTTTTTTTTAGAAAGTTTTAATCTATTTTGGAAGGTTAATAATTGAATGAATATAATTAATCAAGACAGAGAGCCAAATATATGCCAAGAGTCTATAAGAATTGTTTATTGGTTTAAAATTCATCCTAACCTTTTATTTGTATTTAATCTGATGCTCTAGATTAATCATATTTTTTTAATTTAAAAACATAATTTTAAAAACATAATAGTAAACTAATTTTTTTCTATTTCCAATCTATTTCTCGATCATTAATTTCTCTTACCAAAATTAAAAACAAAATAAATTATCGTTACAATATTTTATATATTTCCATTATAATTTTTTACACACAAATCCAGTAATATATAATTGAAAAAACCCTATGGAGATGTTCTTCTCAAAAGTTCACTAATGATCCAATATGGAAAACCATTTTTACCCATAAATTCACTAATGAACGAGCTATAAGTCACTAACTATGATTATGTTAATAAACCAACTAAAAAATCACTTTTCCATAAGTTCAATAATCTACAAAGTAAGTTTAAACACTTGCTTACCGTGGAACAATAGATAGATACTTGCTTACCATTCTACCACCAGTTCCTTTTAAAACTAAGTTAAATTTTTTTTTTCATTTACACCCAAGTTTAGATGCTTACTTATCATTGAACAATGTATAAAACCAAAAACTGGAAAAATTCACTAGTGAAAAATATGTAGGGAAACAAAATCCGACAACGGTTCGCTAGTGATCAATGTATACAACACCAAAATCCAACTAAAGTCCACAATAAACATTAGCAAAACATAAGAAAGTTGTTATAAAATGAACCATAAAAAGAGATCAACTCGTTAGAAAACCATCCAAATATAGTGTCCATTAATGAACTATCTAATAAAACGTATATATCCAACTTTATATTTGAACAATAAAAACAAAAGAAAATTTATCTAACAATTAACATCTTCTTAGAACTAATCATCCCATATAAACAAAAGCTCACTAAAGAATTAAATCAGCCTATACATCAATTTCGCTAAAGCAAATGAAACTAAACTAATTGGTAGACTTAAAATATCCCTAAATGGAAAGAAGAACATTACAACAAACAATGAACAACCTCTTGTTCCTCATACCTTGTACTAGATGTAAATCTCATAGAGAAAAAGATGGAGAGATGGGGCTTACTGTACCCAAAACTAGATCGGGATGTGAAAGGAGCCTTGTTGGCTTCACTGTGCGGTGGGCGCGAGGACGGTAGAAAATACGACTGGCTGAAGAAAGGTAGTGAATAAAATGATCATCATGTCGACGATGGTGATGATACTGTTGTTGATGGCGGTGCTACTTCATTTGTTGTGTCGGCGGTGGTGACTGAGGAAGGGGCAACAAAAGGAGCAATCGGGTGTAGCCGGCCATGGTTGTGGTGCTCGGAAGCCATAAGAGAACTAATGGCTCATTAATGACGCATTAAAGAGGGGTAATCGTTGTCACTAGAACTTCACATCAAAGAAGAAGTTGGCGAGTTTTAAGATCTTTAGTGGATCAAGTTCTATGGATCATTTGTTTTCATGGGTGACGTGATGGGCAAAAATAAGATATTTAATAATATTTAAAGTAACAAGAACATCTTTTAGGTGAATGGACAATACGGGGTAGATAGTTGGCTATAGCCACAGTGGTCAAAAGGAATAGATGATCCATCATTGACAATTACAGATGTCATAGTGCAATTATTAATGGAATGATCTATAAGAGACGATTTGGAGTAATTATTTTACTATGCAAGAAGTTATCTTTATCTTGTAATAACTTGTAAAAGGATTTGAAAGTATGTGGTGATTTGGTATAAGAAGAACAATTTTAGGACTAATGATTAATTTAATTAAAACCTAATTAAGGATTAGTAGGAGGTTACAACTCCTCATTAGCAAACTTGTGTGTGCCGTGTGTGCTTTGCGCCGTCAAGAGAGAAATCGGGAGAAGAAATCGATTTTTGGTGAAGAATTCTCGAAGTTTTTTATTGCAAATCATCGTCAAGTAAGTTTCTAATCCTTTAGTACATTAAGTCCTTGTATTTGATGTTAGATTTTGGGATTTTAGCTTACAAACCTACGGGTTGATTATGGCGATGAAGGTTTGATGATGTTGGTTCAATTGAACAATCAAATGTTGTTAAATGATGAAATTGATGCTTATGGTTTGTTTGATTCGTGATTATGATGATTTTGATATAAGTGTATTGGAATCGTAAAGCAAGCTGCTTTATGATTGGTAGTTGATTTGCCATAAGGCTTGAGTCCTTTTTACGATTCCAAGGGTTTACGATTAGACCTTGGTTTTCTATTCTTGCGGTTTGCGACTGGCCTTAGATTGGGATTAAGTTGGTATCCGATTTGAGGTTTGCGATTTGACCGGTTTGCGATTTGGGTGGTTTTCGTTTTGAGGTTTGCGATTTGGGTGGTTTTCGTTTTGAGGTTTACGATTTGTATGGTTTTCGATTGCATAGTTTGTGATCCCTTGGTTTGCGATTTGGCCGGTTTCGATTTACATGGTTTTCAATTGCATAGTTTGTGATTCCTTGGTTTGCAATTTAGTGGACTTACGACTAGAATTTTGATTGTAGGATGTTTCGTGAGCTAAGTTATTTTTTTCCCGAGGACTTGTTTGCTGACTTACAAGATATATTTGATTTGGAACCATGTCAGCTGGTTTTCTCCACAAATTTAAGTGTACGTATTCCAAGAGATCGATCTAGGACCGTGTATCTATCACTATTAAAAACACTTTGAAGATTTATCTATTTTATAGAAAGTTTTGTACCAAAAATGTAGATCAAGTTTATTGTCATTTAACCCATTTCATTAAAATGACAAGTTGACAACCAAATTTAATTTGCAGTGATTTTCCTTTACTAAATTATAAAAGGTTTAGAAAAGCATTATGTGCACTCAATTTTCTCGCACAAACCCAAATACATGCCAAGATTCTATATATATGAAGTGTTTATTGGTTTAAAGATCTAACTCAATGAAATAACATTCAATCCAGTATGTATAACATATAAAAGCAAGATCAAATTACATGTATCTATGATTTTCCTTGCAATCTTCTTTGTAAACAAGAAGAATTCAAATTTGTGAAGACATGAAAGAAAAGGGATTATATTTTATATAATAACTAGTTGAATTATCCGTGCACGCACAAGGTAATCTTTAAAAAAAACTTAAATCACTTAACATATAATAAAGCCTAAATAAAATATATAAAACAATTTAAACAAACAAAATCATATCCATAGAAAATAACTAATAAAACAATATATTTATCTAATGTTCGAATATTGAATTAAGACGGGTTTTCATACCAGTAGTACTTCTTTGTATACTACATTCATTGTTTTATTTGTTAGATTACTATTATGGTCACAAAGATGAAACCTTGAATGAATTTAGTATATTCGGTGTGTACAACGATTCTTAAAAATGATATTAAAGTTGGGTAAAATGCGTGAAAATACAAGAAACTTTACCAATATTGTCATTGTATAAATTAACTTTATTTTGTACCTAAAAATACAAAGAACTTACAAAATTTGTTCATTGTATACAATTAATAACTTGATTACCAAGTTTCTAGTTATCCATTGTATACAATGAACAAAATTTGAAAGTTTTTTATATTTTTAGGTACCAAAATTCTTTATTTTTTTCAAGTTACCGGTAAGTTGTTATTATAGGTAACTTGCATATAATGAATAAAATTTGTAAGTTGTATGTATTTTTAGGTACAAAGAAAGTTGGTTGCATACAATGACAATATTGGCATAGTTTATTATATTTTCGTGCAATTTGCCCATTAAAGTTCACCTTAAAATATAATATCTAAAGTGAAATATGATGCCTCCATAGTGTTTAGCATTGATACCATATCTATACTATATTATAAAGCATTTAAGCCTTTTGCTGAAACTCTTAAATTTTAAGTGTTTTGAAATTACTAAATTACCACTCATATATACTAAATGGAAACTATTAAATAGAGTTAATAAGATTCTTATATTTCATTTTAATAACTAAACCTTCCATATTTAAAAAAATTAAAGTCAAAACAAATTAACTTAATTATTTAAAAATATTTTCATAACCAAACCTTTCATTTTAAATATTCTGTCATGTAATAAATATTCTAACGTAATTATTAAAAAATGTGTATAAGTAGAACTCATAAACCGAATAACCTATAATCAGAATTTATAAACATATATTTTTAATTTTTTAAATAGCTAAAATAATCAATAGTTTTCTAATTTACGCTCTATGTTTTCTTGTAATTTACCCTATTGTATAAGTAGAGACCGTTTTTCTTATTTTATCGTTCTCAAAATTTATTTTAAAAGTAATAAAAGAGTTGATTCAGAACAAAAAATAAAGAAAATGAAAAAAATAAAGAAAATAGATATGTTAACAAAGGAAAATTATTCGTTGTGATGGTATTACGTGAATACCGAAATCGGACAAATTATCGAGTAGAAATTATTTTGATACCGCCGCATTGTGCGGGTACCATGCTAGTAAATCATTTATGTGTTTAACATCTTCATTTGTTGAAACAAAAGCACTCTCTATAAAAAACTAATTTAGATCAAAAAGATGTTTTTTTTATATCATACAATTATTTATATGCTTAACCCCTTTATTTGTTAAACGCCCATGTGATATACCGTTAGTCACTATTATTTTTATCAAAGTATAATTCTAAAAAACATTGTATATTAAAAATGAGAGTCAAACATCTAAATATAAATAATTAATGCTTCCTAAATTCAAAATCTTACGGATTATTTTAAAATATAATTTAACCATAATTTCTTATTGTTTTACATAAAACCCAAATTATAGATCGTAACGAATACATAAATCACCTCATTAGCTCATAATAACATTATCTCAAAATTCAAATGTCATACTTATAACATTATTTTTTGACACTTACAAACGATGTGTTTAATAAACCGATCACAGTTTAACCAATATTTTATTTTGAAATTATTGTTATTAAAAGATAGATCAAGAGTTTAACATTGTATGATTATGTCAACGAAAAAGATAACTAATTTAGTGATTCACAACACATAAACTATCTCATAAAAAGGCATTATACCCCGCACTGATCTGCTGTATATATATATATATACGCTCCTATACTCTAAATCAAAAATATCTCATATAAAACGATTACTAATTTAGTGATTCCTCACATAAAAATTAACTATAAATATCTTCACTGGTTTAGGGTTTTACAAAAAAACAAGAAAATACTTGTTTACATTTAGAAAAGATAAAGTGTCATTACATTTTGATTTACACAAATTCAAAAATAGTAACTTAATTTTTCAATGGTTATGAAATATACCTTTTTAATAATAAAAAATTTAAAGATATTTTTAAATTTTGTGTCAAATTATCGTAAATTTACATTAAAACATAGATAAAAATGAAATGATTACAAATGTATAATTATATTTATACCAATAATTATATATTAAAAGTTATAAAAGAAAATTTATAAACATATACAATTAAATACATGCACTAAATATAAATATATAATTTATACAAACACCCATATATATTTTCATATAACTCCCTTATAATTGGTTTCAAATACTCTTGCAAATCATTCTAATTGTAGAAGTCAAAATTAAAACTTTTGGTCAAAATTAAGAAATATATTGGTATTTTTTGATTGGTTAATTGGATTTTTAGTTAAGAAAACTTTTCTAACAACAATTTTATTTAATATATATATATATATATATATATATATATATATATATATATATATATATCATGGAAGAGTGTGTTTTGGTGGAGCATGAAAGAATCTTTTGTTAGAGTAAAAACATAGTTTTTTTACTTCTTTTAACTAATCTTCACTATACACACTTGGTCAATACTTTTCTAGAAATAACAAGTTCAAAAACATTATAAACATGTTTACCAAAGAATCTCTTACATAAAATTATCTTCAGATACAGTGAAAGAGTTTAGTTATCTTGTGAGATTTATTGAAAATTTTAGTAGATATGTACATAATTTCCTGATAGCCTAGTGGGCAAAGCATTTGTCCCGATAGGAGTGATCAAGTGCTCGAGTCCCACCGGATTTTAATCAGATATGGCTTAAGTATGCTTAGAAAACAATCATAAATAAAACCGATTTGATCACGTTTACTTAAAGTCTCGACCTCCCTGAAAGTAGCCAAGAGAAAACCTTTTTTATAATAATAATTAGAAAGATATCTTCATCACAATTAAAAAAACAAAGCACGAGGGAATAATTTACTTCAAAAGTGGGATGAGTGATTGAGTGATGAGGCGAATATTCATTTATTTGAGTAGGAAAACAACAAAAATAGGGTCCATTTAATATTAAACTACATATTTTGTGACTTTCCAACAATGTCTAGTATGATACTTTAACCAAGTCTCACCCACAGACATGATTTGTGTGTATATGACTAAAAAAGGTGATCAACATTAATACATTATCATGAATTCATGATAGTCAAAGTTACTTTATATATATAAAGTATAAAGTATAAACATGGAAATCAAGAAAATTCAAAAGTTGAGTTTGTGCGCTACTATAATATATTAAGAGAATGATAGGGGTTATATGAACTATTGAGTGAGGAAACAGTTAAATGAAAAAGGAGTTCCATCATCCATGCTTGTTAACTTGTTGAATGGGAGAAACGGTAAACCCCATATCATTTATTTAACTTGTTAAATGGTAGGTTTAAATGAGAATAAATATTTAGCTGATAATGAGATACTTAATATTAATAGCTAGAATTTATTCTTTCATTCTCATATAAATATATATTCTCACAATAACTCTTCCCTATTACGACCATTAGATCTAATAGAGTAACTTTTTAGCATTTTGGTTAATGTAATTTTATTTTTTAGTTAATGTATTTTAGTCTCTTACTTAGTTAATGTAATTTTACTTTCGTATTTTTTAATAAATGTTTTCTTTTTATTTTTGACCCATTTCAGATTCGTGTTACTTTTTTCGTGTCAAGATCGGGTTTCGTGAATTGCCCCATTGCTATAAAATATTCGCATGCTTTTATATTATCTAGAAAGATATTTCAGTTTCATAATTGTAAATATTGGAAACTTAATAATGAAAAAACACTCAATCCCTTCCAATATGTAACTTAAAAAAAATTTCAATTATAATGATCAAATTCACTTGTTGAGTTATTTTCTGCTTTTTCAATTAAAGAGCTAACTAAAATATGCATAAATTTATATAAAGAATTATTTGTAATTGTTAACTTGTTTCTTTGAAAGTTCATTTACTTACGTTGTCCTTATATCTGACATCGCTGCGCTGTCCTTTACCACCTTAGATCCGTTTATTCCGACAATTCCACTTGCATCTTTCACTTTCTTTTCTAATTAAATCATCTCTCTCTAACCATATATAGGTATCTAACAACAAATCGCATTTTCTTGCATTCTACTAAATCAATATTAATTGATAAGATTCGTGATAAAGCATTTTGCCACTTCCAAATCTAGATTTCTTAACCTCATTCCCACATTTCAATTTATATGCTTTCTAAAATCCAATGGCATATTATTAAATTAGCAATATATTTAATTATTTAAAACAATTATAATGTAAGAGGGGCTAACACTTTGTATTAACAACATATAATCAATAATTCAATATGCAGATAAGTAGATAACACATGGGACACATACTTATACTTAATACTTAAGCATTAATATTGGGGCCCAAAAAACATACCAAGAATCTCGGTCTACTTTACCAATTATCTTGTCTTTTTTATTATTTTTAAATTAAAATGGGTGTTATAGTTATAGTACACCCATTATCCTCGGAGCCTCATCTGCTTTACCAATTATTATTATCTTTACCCCTAGAATCTCAGTGGGCTAACATGGTTCAACTCTGACCGTCGCTTCCATCAACACCTCCGATGAACTTCTAGTTACCATCATTAGTTTTTTTTAACGGCATAAAAGAGAAAGCTAGACACCGGCTTCGGCATTGCCATCACCAGCGCCAAGCAAACTCAAATAAATAGTATAAATATGAATAAACACTAGCGAAAGCTAGACACAGACACCGGTTCAACACCATCGTTAGTTAACATTGAAGTTTGAACATAATCTCTCTATCTACTTTCTCTCACCCACCCGAAGATGATACCTACTTCCTTCGAAAACCCATACAAAAATACAACCTAGTTACTTTCTTCCGGTTAAAAGAAACACTACAATAGAAAACAAAATGCCTGTCAATAATTTACTTCAAAAGTGGATGGAGTGATTGAGACAATTATTTGAGTAGGAAAACGACAAACATTGGGTCCATTTAATATTAAATCAAATATTTTGTGACTTTATAGCAATGCTCGGCACTAGTCTTTAACCAAGCCCCTCCCCATAGACCTGATATGTGTTATATGACTCAAAAAGGTGCTCAACATTATCATGAATTCATGATAGTGAAACTTACTTTATATAAAGTATAAACATGGAAATCAAGAAAATTAAAGTTTGAGTTTACACGCTACTGCCATTGAAAATAGGGGTGAGATTTTGATCAAAAACCATACCGGACCGAAACTTAAAATCTAGGACTAGTCCCGATTCACACCAGTCCGGTTCGGTTCGTCTGTTATTTCGGTCTATTGGTTGTTTTATACACTTTATCAAACAAAACCAGACTGGAACAAAACCCAAAATCTATAAAAAAAGGACCGGAGACCGGACCGACCATTACCGGACCGGTTCGTCGGTTTTTTCGGTCTAAGGGGTCACACGCTCACCCCTGATTGAAAGGAAAATCAAGAAAATTAAAGTTGTTTTATATAAAGTATAACATTATAATGAATTCATGATAGTGAAAGGGATTTAATTCGAAAGGCGCGCATCTACTAAGGATTTTTTTAACGTCATCTACTAAGAGTAACATAAAACCACACCCACCACATCGTCATGTCAGTTTTTTTCTTCTATCACTTAATCAATCACTTAGTCTCGTAGCGGTCACTTCTCACCATAAGTATAAGTATAACATTATCAAGAAAATTAAAAAACTTCTACACTTAATATATTTTTTTGTCGTTTATACATAGTTCTTTCTAAAGAATGTAATAAAAATTTGAAAGTTTAGGTTAATAACACGTTTCTACAAACAGATAGAATTTGTTCACAAAAAAACACAAAACATATTACAAATATATAAAGAGGTACTTGAAGGCATTCATGAAATAATAAAATTATTTTATGAAAAAAAAAATAGAACTAAAATATCATGCAATATCAAGTTTTGATCCCTTTCAACAAATATTCACTAGGGCATCTTCAATGGGAGAATGATAGGGGTTATATGGACTGTGGAGTAAGGAAAGAATTACCATTCTCCACTCTCGATCGAATAATGAATTAATTTAATTGAATTATAAGCGCTTATTAAGGACAAAGGTAATAAGAATCGACAGGAAGAATAACATAGCGCAGTTTTGAGCAATAGAATAGACAGTGTAAACGGAAACGATTAGATATAGTCTAGAGGCTCAATTGAATGCCACATCAACGACGTAGGTCTTTATTTTATATAGTAAGAAGATGGTTTAAGGACGGAAAATAATTGGGTTGTTTTCTAACATGAAAAACTTAATACATGTTATAGTAAACTTTCCCATTGACAAATACAGTCTTGTCAGGTTTGGAAACTCCAATACCATTATTTCTCTTCCATACACACTTGAGTCTTGATACACCAGGTAAGTAATATTCTATTAGTTTGGAATATTAATAACAAGCAGTGGTAGTTGTTCATTGGAACCACTATTTGTGTTTACTACTTGGAATACCACCTCTGCATCATCTTGATACTGTCCTTGAATCTTCTCAAGTTTTTCCAGTTGTTGCAACTCATTATATGGAACAACTTTCATCTTCATGTGGTTCCCCAGTTAGAGTCCCTGTAATAGAAGTTTAAAGACTATTACATGCTAAAAAGTAAAAAGAATTAACATACCCACAAATAGCATTTGCAAGTGTACTTAAATAATGACAGATCTAGGAGAGAATTAACATGACAAACCTCTTGTTTTTTGTATCCTTATAAGTGTGTTGGGATCTTCCTTTGCATCAAATATCCCAAAATCTGTATCTATTAACTTCAGTTTTGGTGCAATTGAGTTTCCATTGGTGAAAACTTTTAATGATGGACAATAATTGATTTCTAGAGTAAGTAATGATGGCCATTGGAAGTCCTGACCCCCTAAGCAAAATCCCTGGAGGTGTGAAAGGCGTTCAAGTTTTATGGACTTTAGAGAAGGAAATATAATCTCATTCAATTTAACATTACATTCTTTTTCATCTTCCTCCTTGACAATTGCCTTCATGGTACTGCAATGACTTACCTTAAGCTCCTGGAGGTGCACCAGACTACCAACCATGGAACAAGTAAAAACATGTCCTAAACTTTTGCATTTATGAATAGATAGTTTTGTTAGGTTTGGAAACTCCAATACAGTCCATTGATTGCTCTTCCATATAAACTTGAGTCTTTGTAGCAAACCCAACTCCAATTCCCGTAGGTTTGGAAATTTTCTAACAGACAGTGGTTCATTGGAACCACTATTTGTTCTCAATGCTTCGAGTAGGTACTCGACATGATCTTCAACATGATCCAGCCCCCATAATCGTAACTTTTCAAGTTTTTCCAGTTGATGCAACTCATAATATGGAACACTATTTCTCATACCATCCCCAACTTTTATCCATGGGGTATCATTTTCAATTTCAATCAAGTCAGGAAAAGGCGAAGGTGTTGTTTCCAGAGTAGGAGTCGAGTTTGAACCGTCTAAACTTGAAATTGAAGTCTGTGAAACCGAGACATTTTTAGAGGTACATTGATGACGTACAAGTGCCTTATAGATTTGTTCCAAAGAAATAAATTTATAAACACTGATGAAATTGCCCCTTGAAAGAAATTTGTATGTTATATAAAATCAAGTCCAAATGGATAGCAATTAATGTTATATACAATACAATTCTAGTAGTATGTGGAACACCAATCATTGAAATTTTATGCTTTATAGACTTGGGCAATCCATAATTTATACTATTTTAAAAGGTAGATCTATTTTTTGAGCTACATGACAAGTCAAGTTTCAATTTTCATATAATATTTGTTCAATCCCTATTTCAAGAAATACATAGTTACATTACTGTTGAGTTTGTCCCGCATCGGATGAAAAGTGACTTTGTAATGTGCTTAATAAGGGTCATAGGCTACTCCACTAATAGCCTATTGGTTTTGAGTTGAAACCCGCAAACTAATTACATGGTATGAGAGCAAGGTTCAGCCATAGTTGGTCAAAGGCCACACGGACTCTACGTAACCCATAAGTATCCTGGGCTACTCCACTCATAGCCAATTGGTTTTCAGTTGGAACCCCACAAACTTACATGGTTACACTAAAACAAAATATCTTATTTCTATACCTTTTCTCTTTCCGTACACGCTTGAAGTGTAAAATATTTTGTCAATTTATACGTACTAATTAACATGCACAACATTGTTACATTTACAAGTATGAAGAAAAATATTAAAAAATCATAAAGAAGTTTAAGCTTATAATTGTATCATAAAGCTTCTCAATAAAATTGATTTTAATGAATTTATCTCTACAACTTTAAGCTTGTAGACAACTTTTATGTTTGTATGCCCTTATAGTGCAGATATTTTTGTATAGTATACAGTTATAGCAGCGAAAAAAATTTTGATCTGCATTTTTCTTTGTACTTATTTATAGTCTTCTAGTACACACATGCATATACATATATGTATAAATATTAGCAAATAAATGCAGAAAGCAACACATTCTATTTTATTTTGATAATTATAGTGTAGTTTTTAATTGATATTCTTTTAATTTGATACTTAATTGTATTAAAAATATTACAGTTTGGGAGCTATTTTGTGTTGACTTCATTTCTTTAAAGATTATTTATTATACAAAGTTCAGTTGGTATGATGTTATATAAGCATCTAATTGACACAATTTATTGGTTTCCATTTAGTTTGATATAAAGGGTAATATAGTAATTTCAAAGTTTATAAAATTAAGTGATGAAGACGTTAAACCAAATGTACTCTCTCTGCAACAATAATGAGATTTTAAGAGGTTTAAACCCTGAATCTGTAAAATGAAGAAAAACAAACAAGTAGTCTTTAAGAGTTAAGAGATTTTAAAGAAAAAAAGAGAAAAAGAAAAGAAGCATCTTAGAAATTCCACATTAGTTTGTACTTGTGAGTGCATGATATGTATTGACTAGATTTTTCATTATTTCCAACTGGATAAAAAAAACCGTACTTAGGTATAAATTACCAAATACACATATATAAATATGAAATAGGGGCTTAGTTCACTAAAATGTATCAAACGTGTCACGTTTTGCTATTGTGTGTATCAAACTTTAAAAGTTTTCATTGTGTGTTTCAAACTTTTAATTTGTTACCAGGGGCGCACCCAGGATTTGAAATGGGTAGTGGCACCATTGAAATGGGTGGTAGCACCGTCTCGAAAAAATCGGAATTTACACTACGAAAAATCAAAATTTACACTACACGGACAAAATTGGCTGGTGTCCCGTGCCACCACCGGCCTCCACATAGATCCGCCCCTGTTTGTTAGTATTGTATATATTTTGGTTACACAAAAAAGTAAAAAATGTACAAGTGTACATACAATAAAAAGTTTAATACACACAATAGCGGTAAATTAGATATTCGATACACATAATAGAAATTTTAAAGTCCGATTCACACAATAGCATATGTTAGCGTTTGCTCCCTAGAACCCCACTATAGATTACATGTCCCCAACGCTAGGCTACCATCATGGAGACATTCATCATAACCATATTTCAATCTCCTATGCTAGATACCAGTAACCATCAAATGAAGTAAATAAGATCATGATACGGGTAAATTAAAAACATACCTCTTGCAACTCATTGGTCATGTGAAAGTTGAGGCCATATTTGGGACTATATTTGCCAAACCCTATGTGCACGTATTTGAGCATTTGAGAAGTTGAGTGACCATGCGTGAACCTTCTCATTTTTGGGCAACCTTTGATCTCAACTACTTCCAGTAAATCCCATCGAAATTCATTCATACCCAGGAAGAAACCCTTGAGATTCGGTAGATTTAGTAATTTCACAGACTTGAGATAAGGGAAGACCACAATTTTCGATGTATCTGCTCCATCTTCTTCCTTCACAATCACTTGGATATTTTTGCAATCCTCAATCTCTAACTGTCTTAGCTGCTTAAGGCTTTCAAGAGTAGAAAAAATGAATAAATCTCTTACACGTCCACAACCATTGATCACCAAAATCTTCAGATTGCATAGTTGAGGCACAACAATCATATTTGGAAACTTTTGACTTGTTCCAACATTGCCACTGCTTTCACTAGTGTAAGTACTAGTAGTGTTATTGGCAATTTCGGTTTCAAATACCTCTGTCATTGAGTCACAAGAATCTACTACCAATTCTTCAAGATTTTGCATGTGCCTTGCAGCATGATATGGAATCAGACTTGACAATGCTTTGCAATGACTTACCTCTATCCTTCTTGAGTATTGGCATAAGGACCACAAAGCAACACCTACTTGAGTATGCCGCTACACATAATAAATCATTCATGAGTTAGTAATTCATAACCCATAATTTGTTAAGAACAGATAAATTGGTCATGGATCTAAAAGACAAAACACTTTTTTTTCTTACAAGTATAAATATACTCCAGAAGGAGCATTCACAAAGTAAATCAAGTTATGCACAAAGTGTGTTTTGTAGGTTTGGTAAATGCATCCTATACATGTATAGTTGTGTGATACGATCAAAATGAAATATATAAATAACATAAATTCTTGAGTTCTTTTTAATTATATGGTCAAACAAATTTTTTTATCATTTACATCAATTATATTGCATCCCCTTCACTTCTCTTCATTCAAATCCAATTGAAGCTTTTAACTAAAACAAATGGTTATTTCTGTATAAGACTGTAGTACCCGTTTCCCATTTACTCTATTATAATTATTAGTGATTGGAATTTAATATTAAAGGGTTTCTTTCATTTACATATTAATGGGCTTTTAAGGGCTTTTGGAGTATTTAGACACATGGACAACATAAGAAGGTATAAATACCTATTGAGGGCACAAAACCCTGAACTCTTATTTTAGTAGCCATCAATTGTTATTGTGTGAGCAGTGCATGTGTGTTCTTCTGCCTAGGAGAAACCGCGAGCAATTGGTCCTATTCCTTCATCAAAACGCTTGGAAACAATTAAGAGATTATCAGGTAAGATTCTACATCCTTCCACAACCATTAGGACATCGAGCTTTCACTGATTGATTTAGATTTAATGGGGTTTTGGGGCTTGGTTGTTTGCGTCGAACATATACATAAAAACCGAGAATGAAAGCGAATCATATGATGCCCTATACTTAATAAAAATGGAATTAACTTGAGGGGTTTGTTAAAATGATGTTAGGGATCTATAGAAACAAAAATGGATTGAAATGATTAAGATTTGGAAAAGTTTGATTTTCAAAGTACCGACTGTATTTGGGAGTAATCGCAATTGTTCTTGATTTTGGAGGAATCGTAATTTAGATTCAAAGATGAATTGTAATCAGAGTACAAAGATGAATCGTGATCGAGTTGCAATTGAATCGCAATTCAGAGGAATCACAATTCAGATGAATCGCAATTCAGGATTGTAGTTGGGAATCGTAATTCATGAATCACAATTTAGGGAAATATGAGGAATTGTAATTGGTCAATGTTAATAGATTCGCAGTTTGACTAAGAGAAACAAATCATAAACCGTACGTGGTGCACTCCAATCGAAAACTTAACTATGATGGATGAATCGAAAGGTGGGAGAGGTTTAAATTTTAAGACAGGATCCTCGGTGTCTGTGTCTAGTAGATTTAAACCAGCATTAATCTAGTGGAACCGTGTTTGTAGGCTCTCGTGGTAATCGCGACTAACTTACAAGTTACTGTTGCCTTGTGTTTTCTGTGATTGCTGATTAACTTGCTCCTTGTATTGTGATGACTATTTAAGTGTGATGATGTACTATGATATGTCGATGTGACATTTATGCGCAGCTAGCGCTTATTATTGCAACTTTGGCAATCTATGCGCAGCTACCTGTGTGGCGTTATTGATGTTGATGTGATGTACTTATGCACGTACTGTGTTAGCTCACTAAGCTTTATGATTACTCGTGGTTGTTGAATGTTTTCAGGACCATCTCGTGTGGAAAAGGGCAAGGCGCCGGTTTCCGCTTTTATTCAACTCTCGTATTAATTAAACAATTTATTTGATTTGGAACCGTAAGTCCCGCGTGTAGAGCTGATGGATATTTTTGAAAGAATATTTGTTGAAAATTTTAATATATGTTTTCGAATTACTATTATTATTATTGTAAAAAAAATTTGGAGCGTTAATCAAGGGCACAAGTGGTGTGTTTGGACTTAAACCTTGGTTCAAAATGGATTTTCAAACTAGTTGGGTTGAGGATTATATGCCAAATCCCGATGCATGTTCTTGTTTGATTGTTGCTTTGGGTCAGGCTGTAGTCTCTACAACTCTACACCTAACTTGTGATTTTACAAACATTTTCTAAAACGCGCTATCAGCTGGAGCTCGAGGTCTTGGTGAGCTATTTATGTTGATGATATGATGATTTTGAATTCTAATATTAATGTGATACTTATGTTATTAATGTCTTGTATACTTTGAATGCGCAATGCCATGCATGATACTAGAGACATATAGGTTTAGAATACTTGAATTGGCCTTATTGCATGTTGTTGTTTGATTGTTGTGGTAGGGTAGACTCAAGCATTCGCCTATCTATATGAGCTAGGATTATGCATAGCATTGCGTTCATACTACATTAGACTAGTAAAGGATGTATTGGCCTATAAGTGATGCTTTATATGATCGAATTGTTAATGTGATACATGACCTAAGCCGATGAATCGAAAGGCTTAGTGGTAATGCTAAGATCTAGTATGTATAGTGTGTTAGTAATAATATGAAGGCCTGTATTATTACAAGCACATGGTACACATTGGAACTTGTCAAAATCATGAAGGATTTCGTGAATCTAGTGAGGTATTACTTGTGTGATATAGCATACCTATAGCTAAGACTGCCCTAGAATGCTTTAGGATGTTCTTAGTCGATTTACGTATGCAAGGTGGACATAATTGTTAAAAAGTAAACGTGTGATAATGCCTACCTAACCTATAGTGCATTATCAATACTTTAGAATGGTGGCTACAAGAAGGAACACAAACCTGTTGATCGGAAACACTAGCGCTCCTCGGGATGGGATGCCACCGGTCCGAAGCCAACCCCCGCCAACGGCTGAGAACGCCTAAGACCATGCAACCACCCTTGACGAACAATGACGTGGTGAATGAATTCCATGAAATAGTCGGTGACGAGCGGCTTGTAGTTGCGGTAGGAAAAGCTTTGGAATAGGTTCTGCCTAACATGTTCCAACAAATAAGCGAGGAGATGAAAGTTATGGTGATGGAAGAGGTGAAAGGGTGATGACCGCTAGAGAGGCTAACCGCCAACCAGAGAATCAAGGGGCTAATCAAGGTGCTACTGGGGCACATACATACAGGGATTTTTCTACTTGTAACCCACCTGTTTTTGAAGGGAAGCTTGATCCGATGGCCAACACCAGATAGATCGCGGAGGTTGAGAGAGCCTTCTGCAAATGTTACTGCCCAGCAGACCGCAAGGTCCTATTCGCTGTGAATTTTCTACAATGGGCAGCCAAGGACCGGTGGTCGCTCCTGGTTTAACAAAAGGGTGGATACCACATGGGAAGCATTTAGAGAGCTGTTTACTAAAAGGTTTACTCCGCAAGTCGATGTTAGGAGGATCACTAGTGAATTCCTCGCAAAGAAACAGACAACCGAAACCATCAACGAACTGAACGCTTTGTTTTTGGAGAAGTCTTGCTTCTGCCCAGAGTATGTGGCGAACGAGAAGTTGAAAATGGTCTGATACATGGGGGTTTTTGAAAACTAAGATTCGGGAATCTATGGATTCAACGAAATACGGAAAAGATGATGGGAGCTGCTAGGACTCGGGAACTGGAAAGGCAAATGTTAGACAGGCAAGGAAAGAGGAAAGCTGAAACTGTGGATACGGGAGCAAAGAAGGGTAAGTTCACTGGGTTCAAGTTTGGGGGAAACAAAAAGCTGCCGGTATATCAGAACTGGAACAGGAAAGACAAATGTCAATGGATTATCTTCTTCTATATGTGGATGAACTATGTTTACAACATCCTCGATTGACCTACTACGTTGGATAATCATAATTCTTAGCAAAGAGTTCTATGTCATACTTGGTGCACAATCATACTTCCCGACAATGTTGTGAAACTTACTAGGCGGTGCTCGAGTTGCGACTATGGTGTATCAAAGCCTTGTTAAGGCACTTCAATATCTCACCTTTACTACACCATTTATATATATACACACACATCATGTAGATTTGCCTTTTCATGCACGATCCACAATTTCAATGCTTTAAAACAAATTTTGAAATAATCTTTATCTCCTAGTCATCCAAACAGCAGCACATTGTTTTGCGCTGCAGTGCCAAAGCCCAATATCAGGGTGTCGCTAATGCTAGTGCTACCTACATGTGCAACAACCCAGTGCAACATAATCTAACCAAACACATTGAAATAGATATTAATTTTGTTCGTAAATCGTTGTCATGGGTCACATTCATGTTCTCATGTCCCCTTTGCGTCGTAGTATGCTAATACTTTTGCTAAGAGACTGTCTCTACACTCTTTATAGAATTTCGAACTAGTTTGAGCATTCTACCCCTCTTGCATGAAGTGCGAGGGCATTTTAGAATGCTTTAGTGATGTATATTATTTGTATCTTGTGGATTAGTTGGTAGTCTTACATTCGGCCTAAGGCCCATAGCCAATGTAATCGCGGCTGTGTCTTAAAAAGTGCGCCTTAGGCGCTAGGCGACCTGAGGCTAAGGCTGGCAATTTCTGGGTCGACCCGAAACCCAACCCGACACCGACACAAAAAAAGTGGCATGAACCCGACACGAACCCGAAACAGGTCAAAAGCGGGTTGACACAAAAATAAATGGGTCGGGTTAGGGTCAACCCGACAACTCGAAAATGACCCGTATGGCCTGTTTAAGGGTAAACTATAATATTATAAAATTTTCTGTAACACTTAAAATTTAAATTTTGAAAAAAAGATTGTGAATTCAAATAAGAGAGTCACATCCTAAGGCAATAAAAACTCGTCAAACAAAAGTATAAAACTCTTAAACGTTAAAAACTCAAAATAAACAATAAAATATTTACAGTTAAAACAATAGTACGTTATTTTGTTATTTGTTATTTTCACTATATGATTTTGGTACTTTTACATTTGATTATTTGATATGTGATACTTTAGTATTTTATTCATAATTCTATTTAAAGATGAATAATTTTAAATTATTCGGTTGTTCAATAACATTATTTATTGGTACTTGATAGAATAGTAATACATTAGTTTTTATTATATTCATTTATATAAATAAATAAATAAGTAAAATCAAAATTTGAATCAAACCAAAATAAATACCGAACTTGAAGTTCGAATAAAATCGAAACAAACATTGATTATTGAAGTTAGAATATAAACGAAAATCATTTTCGAAATTCTTGCCGAAAGTTAGAAAACAAACATGGAATTTGAAATATTGATAAAGAAAATTGTAGTTGAAACGTAAAATCGTACTCGAAAACCGAAAAAATTCTTGTAGATGTCATTTGGCCTAAATGGGTCGTCGACCCGAACCCGACACGAAAAAAACTGACCCGACCTGAACCTGACACGAAAATAAATGGGTTAAAATTGGGTGACACGAAACTGACCCGAACCCGATAACACGAACCCGACCCAAATTGACAGCCTTACCTGAGGCGACGGACAAAACGCCTCAGACCCTCAAGGCATCGCTGTGTACACGAGGCGGTGGCTTCGACATCGGAGACGGCGCCTCTGTGTGAGGCGATGAGGCGGCGCCTCTGGCGACTCCCGTACAGTGAAGATGACAACCGATTGGGCTTCTGAACTGCTCATTTTGATTAAATTACTGATTGGGCTTTGGCCTTTGGCGACTCTAGTACTAATTTTGTGTTTATCGAAGCAATTTTGGAAGATTGCAACAGTCGACACTTAAACTTCCAAATTCTTTTTGTTTTTCTTTTATAAATTCATTCTCTCTTCTTCTTTACATATGTCGACTTTAATTCCTCCACACCTACACCATAAATCAATTTCCGCTCCTACTGTCGACACTCCTACATGCTCTAATTCATGAATTCACGCCTCCACTCTGGCACTCCATCAATTGCTCAACTGTTGCAAATGATCGATGCTTCCTGAAGTGACTCCATTCTTATAATTTTCTTCATTATAGGTATGCCTTCAATTACATTCATGCCTTTAATCTCTTAATTGTTGCAAAGGTCGAATTCATGCCTCCACTCCAATTGCTCAACTGTTTACAATTACATTCATGTCTTTAATTACATGACTTGTTTACATTATATTATTTACATTATGTTTAAGCTTAGGACTATAGTTATTCCTTTAATCTGTTAACTATTCTTATTTAGATTATGTTTAAGCTTAGGACTATATAGTGTTTGATTGTTTATAGATGATCATTAATTGTGTTTACATTATGTATATAGTGTTCACTGTTATTTGTGTAATCTGTTTTCTGTTTACTGATAGTGTAATATTGTTAAAATCAGAGTGTTATTTGCACTTTGTTTAATCTGATTATTTGTGATGTTTGTGACTTATTAAGTTACTTATTATGTTGGTGTTTTTTTGAGATACAATATGATTTATACCTTTTTGAGATACAATATGATATATGTTGGTGTTTTTTTGCTTGTTAAGTTACTTATTAAGTTGTTTTGTGTATGAGGTATGGTTTTAATATAATTTACAAATATTTTGCAAATATAACTGCCTAGCGTAAGTGAATCCCTCGCCTCGGAGCGCCTCAAAAAGTTGAGGCTTTCGGGTGGCCATTTGCCTTGGAGCGCCGAGCGCCTTTTAAAACATAGTCTCGAGGTTAATCTCATTTGATCAATGATAATCTTTAAGGTTTCATAGTCCTTAACACTAATGATTATATTAATATAAAATCAATGATTATCTTGTCACAAACAAACATTGGTATAAGAAAACAATGTCTTGTGGTAAGGGGGTTGGACCAGGAACAAGGGAGCCATTGAGATGGTTTGCTCCTAAAACATTCAAGGCTAACCGATTTTTGTTTTCTCTTATTTTTATGTTGTTTGAGCATGTATATATCATTTATTCATTTATATAGGATTTTATTAGGTTTTAGGAATATATTGGTCAATTTAATAGATTTTAAATGTTGTAGGGGCAAATTGATCAAATGTGTTGAATTTTATCATACCTCTACCCGTAAGTAGAGAGACTCCTTCCTCAAGACCTTGTGCTTTATAATTGTGTAAGACATTAGAAGTTGTTTGTTAGCACCCAAAGTAATACATTATACCTCCACTATTATTACAACTTTATTTACAAAATGCTGATTGTTAATTTTTTTCAATTTTTTAAATTTATTTTTGCAAATTTAAAATTATTCAGTGTTGAATATTTAAAGTATTGAATTCACTATGTACTTTTATTTAACTTGTTCTTAGTGTTGGTGGCTTCACCAATTTAACGTTCTTGGTGTTCATCCACCACCACCATCACCATCAAACCCAAACTAAAATCAAACTAAAACCTATATATATCAAATTAGGATGGTCATAAGTCATAACAACATAACTTCTAGCTATTTTTAATTCAATTATGCGATCAAGAAAACCATACGACTATCCAACAACAACTTTATCGATTATATCTTACTATTCTAGAATAATTATGTTATCAAATGTTCTATGAGAGAATGTTAAAATAAGTAATGGAAAATGGATACTAAAAAAGATATGAAAGATTAGTCTAAATATGTATATGATATACACTTAAGAAAAGAAGCATACCTGGAATTCATGATCTATGGAAGTGGCGGCAATGCTATTATTGGAGGAGATTGCAGTTCTACGAGGACCACCACCACCACCTATATGCCATAAACTCTCTAGAGACCAAAGTTCAAATTTTTCAAGAAGAGGGGAAAATATGGACCGTGTGTCGGTGGATATAGATGTATAAGTCATGTTGTCATCTTGATCATCTCTACTTGAAACAACTTCTTCAATACCATCACAAAATTGGATGATGACTTCCTTTAAGTTGATAAAAAGTTTGAGTGTGAGGGGTGAAAACAAATACTTTATACTTTTGCATTGATACAAAGTTATCATAGTGAGGTTGTGGAATGATGATTTTGGTTGCGATTGCGATTGTTGAAGAATGATGAGTTTATTCCAATTGCTACACTTCCACACATGACTCATCTCCTCAATCCCCCTTAGATCTAAATTCCTAAGGTAGGGAAGTAGTTGTGATTGTTGATTATTCCCCGATTCTCTACTACTTTCAGCACCGGCTATCCCTAACTCAAACATCACTTCCCTTCCTTTACATCTAGATAAATAAAGTGTATGAAGGTGATGAAAAGTGAGCATGAGTGCAACATTAGGAATATTATCAATCACATTCACTGTCTTTTCCTTGGATCTAGCAAACATCTGCACATAACCCAAAAAGTAATGTAATTAAGAAAAGTTATTGACTACCACTAAATTGCTTTTTTGAAAGGCCTACCTTTATACTAAATTACATTTGTTTCTATGATTTCCAAATTTGAACAAGATTGTATGAATTGTACCTAGTTAACTTTTGAAGGATGACTTGTTTGATTATGTGCGCATACAACACACATAAGAATCTTTTAAGATTAAGAACACACAAAAAGCAAAGCACAATTCTGTTAGTCTTAAGTATTCAAAATTTGTTTTAGGAGAAGTGAAAAGCCGAACTTAGTAATTTATTTTATAATTAATATACAAAAGTTAATAAAATGGAAATTATAAGCTAGTCAGATTGACACTACAGACCTGTTGCTCTTGGCTAATATCAGCTAATTCATAGTTTCTCCCTAGCTTTTCCATTGAAATGCTCGTAAGTGCTGCAAGATCGAAACTGGCAGTGGTAGGTGTGAATAAGTTTCTAAAGCACCTACAATCTTCTATCTTTAAGCTTTCAAGAGCTTGAAAGCCATGGATGGGAAGATTAGAGTTACCTACACCTTTCACCCTCCACACTTCTTTTAGCTTCTTCAAATGAGATACCACAATACGTCTCAAGCTGCTCTTGCCCTCGATTTCACTAAAACATCCGAAGTCCAAGTTAAATAACACTTCAATGGAATGACAGTCTTCAACTACAAGATCTTCTAGATAACACAACAGCGGCATTGGATTTTTCGGAAACAGACATGTAAGACTATAACAGCTCATCACTCTAATCTCTCTCAGGAGGGACATATTGACACTATCACTACTAGACCATATTTCCTCCAAGTTCCCCATACGAAAAATATACAATTTCTCTAACTTTGGAATGACAACCTGCACAAGAAATTACACACTTTTATCTATCAATAGCGTCTTCCAACTCAGATGAAAACATTATTTTAGACAAAATAAGGGCCCAAATAAGTAATAAACATGTTATTCAAACTAAAATGCATAGCAGATGTCAACATAAAACATAGCTACCTCTTCTTTCAACAACGGTCGTGCCATAGAATTGCTACTCGGCATAAAAGATGTTGCCAATCGATTCCTGGGATAAATGCTTGTAATCTTTGGAAGGAAGTCAAGTTCCAAAACTACAAGCTCTGGTAGCTCAACGACATTAGTAGTATGGCACAAACTTGATAGCTTTGGTAGATCTCCCAAAAATAGACAATTCAACTTAGGAAATCTGATTGTCTGTGATGCCCTATTCTCTTCATGTATAAGTGTTTCCATAATAGGACATGAGCCAATACGAAGATCCTCAAGATTTGACAAGGATGATGCAACACTTGCTGTGAAAAGATATTTCAACTCTCTACAGTGTGAAACACTAAGGAATCTTAAATTGGAGAATAATTGTTGCTTAGGAGAATGTAACGATTCCACATCAACATGAATCTCCTCAAGGTCATTCATATCACTCACTTGTAAATAAAGAACATTTGTTTTCACAAACAACTCATTCACTCTAGATCCTAATAGTTCACTTTTGCTGGTCACCAGCATCATCTTGTTTTCAAATGGGAGCAGGTTCTCACCCGTACTCATTGAAAAACATCCAATTGAGATGTTAAATCTTTCAAGTTTCTTAAACGACATATTCTTCAATTGAGCATTGTGTTCAAAGAACTCGGCTTCTAACGTAAAGAGGTTCTTTGAACATTCTTCGAAGTCGTTACAGCTTCCATCTGTAAAGCTAATCGCCTTCTTGTCATGACTGTTAGCAACTCTCATATAAAGCTCTTCAAGTTTAACCAAATTTTTTAATACGCCATTATCTATATGAAGATTAACACAACCCGTCACATCTAGTAGCTTTAGCTTGTTCAGATTTCCAAACGTAGATGGTAACTTCCGGATGCCACTATTAGCAAAGCTGAGTACTTCCAAATTCTGAAGATTTCCAATAAAAGAGTAATCAAACATCAATGAGCAATCTTCAAGACATAGCGTTCGAAGGGTAGTGGAGCATTGAAGTGATCTGGAAAATGGATAATGTGTTCTTGCGTAGGCAATCACTTGAAGATTTTCCATTCCGTCATAAAAATCTTGAGAATGCCTCAGTAAGTTATCTCCATGCATTAGCCTCAAAAGTGTGAGGTTTGGGTACTTAATGTACTCTGGAGGGAATTCAGACATACTATTGCATGTTAACGAAAGTCTTTGGCAAGAATTACATGTATCTTTAGCGGGCCACTCTACCATGTTACCATGGTTGACAATTGAAGCATGCTCGCCTTTAGAGAACTTGCTCAAAACAAAAGCATGGACAAGATCATGCATCTTGACCCATGCAACACGAGTTCTAATCAATAAATTTGCATGTATAAGCTGCTCAACACATGTATTGAGCCTGTCTCTTGCTTCTCTTATTGTATAAACTTTGTGAAACAACTTCAGTCCCCATCCATACCTCACCAAGTCCTCTCTAGGTATATTGAAGCCTTGAGGATACAAGCCACATAACAAAAAAATCGATCGAGTCTCATTTTTTAGTTTCTGGTAGCTCATTTCAAAAACGTCATGCACAATTTCGTCAACGTCACCATGCTTTAAACAAGAAAGTGAATTGTTCCATACTTCCTTACTTTGACCTCTAAGATTATAAGCCATGGTTTTTATGGCAATGGGCAATCCCCCACATCTACTTGTAATATCATCTCCAATCTCACGAAAAGCATGATCCAGATCTGCATCATCTGAATCTTTTATACATTGGCGAAACAACCTTTGAGCTTCTGGATTGGTTAAGACTTTCACATCGTACATCGAATCAGCTTTAACTCCCATCCTACTACAAACATCTCTATTTCGTGATGTCAAGAGGACTTTGATGCCAACTTCCTGATTTGGCAGATTAGGACTTAAACCAATATCATTCAGATCAAAAAGATCCCACACATCATCCAATATTACTAGGATCCTATTCTTACCTCCATCTGACTGCTCCTCAAAACTTTTACGAAGCCGCTCAGCTCGTGCCGCTTTAGTTTTTTCTTCTAGAGTTATAGTAAGGTAATCTGCTACAGCTTGCTGAACAGCAATGGGGTCAGTCTTGACCCCTATTACCACCTCAACGACAAAACTGAACATTCTCTTTTCTTTCACAACCTTCTTCAAATCTTGCATCATCGTGGTCTTCCCCACACCAGCAATCCCGCATAAGGCTATCATATGGCTTTTATGGTTTTGCTCGAGTGCTCTCAACGCTTTGGTGAAAGTCATCTTTCTAGACTCGAAATCATGATGATCAGTTGATGGTGTGGAGGTGGATGCCTTCATGGAGTCAACTTTTCCTAGAGGAATTCGATCATCAAACCAATTGATTAGTGAGTGCTTTCTTTTGAGACTTTCAATCTCCTCAATAATCTTAAAGGCTTCCTTTCCAACCTTGTGCTTAATTTTGAGATTGAAACAACAGCCAACATCAGTAGGTGTCTTTTCCACATATTTCTTGATATCTCCTACTTCTTGCAACCAACCATAGACTTCAGATGGAATCTCAAGTTTCTTTAATTTGTTGCGCTTCATGTGGTCTTCAACACCGATTCTTGCAGCTTCCAACTCCCTCATTTTGATATCCATATCCCTCAAAAATTTTGTGCAAGAAACTGTGTATCCTAGATGTTTCTTAACTGGAACCATGAGAGTTTCCGCAACAGGTTTAAGAATGGCATTAATGACATCCATTGCTCAATCAATATTGGTAACACCTACATAGTAGCCAACAAATTGACAAAGCAAATTCAGTATAATACCATGGAAAAATCTATAACTGATATAATAAGATTAGTTACAACAACCACGATTTAATTCGTTAGAAAAGGTTGTTTGCATAGACCTTAGTAAACACGCACTAAACTATTCTTGTATTAGATTGGCCTATATGTGTCTACGAACCAAGAAAACAGTTTTCGTTTTCCATTGATTACTTACAATTTAAACTTCATAATATCTCAACTCTTTTTGTTATAAATCAGAGTTTAGTTAACCTCTGTTTATGCCAGATGTGTTTGCTAAACAGCCATGTCTACTTGTTCTCAAAATATTCTGAGTATTTTTTAAACAGTTCTGCGCGATTGTTATCATTTTAAAATATATGAATATATAATCATATTAAAGATCAAATATTTGAGGTTTCATATAAGTATATAATTATTCTGTGTTTTCTAATACTTATAACAATTTCATAGTCTTCATAAACTTTTTATATATTTTTTAATTTATAATGTTAGAAAGGCTGTTATATATGGAAAAGGACACCAAAATCCACATATGTGTTGCTTCACAGCCATTTCTGCTTGTTTTCTACAGATTCTGGGTGCTTTTAAACAGATATCCATGTTTTTTATCATTATTAAACACAGTTTGTTAAGATTGAGAAAAGATTTTGAACCAAAAAGTTTTATATTAAAAATAAAAAACAAGTTGATCTTTGGAAACTGGCCAGTTTAGAGTACTATATGCCTATGTTAGAAAATGACAACCAAATCCATTAGCAGTGTTGAAGCCTTTTATCCCGGCTTATCAGTGGTAAAAGTTATATAACATTAAGTAAGGTAATTAAGTAAATTTAGATTAACTAGCATGGTACCCGCACAATGTTGTGGTGGCGAATAATTTCTATCAAAAACATGTCGTATTATAGAATATAGAGGTATGGTATTCAGCAAATAGTTTATACCTGTTAACGTGTCGTTTCATTTCTTTTTCTTTTTTTCCATCAACTATTTTCTTCATTTCTAAAACAAATTTTAAATAATAACAAAACAACCTGATACAACCCACTGGGGTCGGGTATATGAAAGGCGCAAAAAGACCAGGGCTGCAAAAGAATAATTCTCGAGGGGCTGGAGTCGTCAAGTTCTATTTATCTATTTAATTAATTATATTCAGTTTCCTAATTATGTTTGGTTTCCTAAATAATGGCCTAGGGGTTTGCTTTGGCTTTAAGTAAGGGCCGGCCACCCTATTTTCAGATTCATTCAGATACTTTTGTTCATTGTTGCTACTTGGGAGACCTCCTGGTTCTCGAATACCAGGGTTTATCAATTAAGTCTTTGACTAGCGGTACGTTTTGCCACTAGTCTTTCATTTGCCAATTTGATTTGTATCACAACCCTTTTTTTCATTGGGGAAGTGTATAGTTATGGAATAGTGTGTCTATTGGTGAGTGTGTAAAGTAGGAAACAAGGTTACTTGAGGGGTATATAAATAATTTCTGATTGCTGAAATTTTAAGTAATTAATCAAAGTAGGAGAGTGTTAAATGTATTAAAATGTAGTATTGATTAAGGAATTAAGTAAAGTAGAAGTAAGAGTGTTAAATATAACCTTAAGATCTTTTAATGAGCTCTTTTGAAATCGCTTATTAAAATAAGTTTATTAAACTTATATGATTAAGACAAACACTCATTTTCTAATAAGCTCCATAAATAAGCTAATAAGTTTACAAGCCACCAAAATAAGCTAACCCAAACACCTTTCATTACTAAGATGATTAATTAAGCAAAAGTTGGTTATCATTCCTTGCAATTAATCCAAACACCCTTCTTAACTAAATTAGATGATTAATATTCCTGATTAGCCATTTTGTTTAAGAAACATTACATAAACTGACAAACCCAAACGCATGAAAGATTGATAAAATCATAATTGAAGATTGAATGAAATGAAGTGTGTTGGTAAGAGTGTAAGACTACATGCTTGTAACTAAGACACATCAGAAAGAGTATAATGAGTATCAAACTTGTGATTAATTAGAGACTATGGGTCAATTTGCACCCACCAGTAGGGATTTGAAATCAGAACATTTGAAGATTTGAAACATGGGGAAGACGACTCACAGAGTGAAGAAGCGCAACAACGAAGAGGCAGGTCAACGGGAAGTCGTCGGGAACCACCAGAAAGCTTGCTAATCTCGAATCCAAATTGACTGTGTCGACGACAGAATCAAAATTCAAGATGATCGATTTGTGAAGGAAAAGAGATGAGAGTAAGAGGGGAAGACATCAAGACATGATTATTTGGGGATGATAATTCATTTCTCCAATAATTCAACTCACGTTGTTGACTGGTTTAAATGATTTTTTTAACATCAAATAAAGAGTCAATCGCAAAAATGGTTCTTTTGGTTGTTACTGATTTTTATTTTTGGTCTTTTAACTTTAAAATTTACGAAAATAGTCAATGTGGTTGTCACTTTGTTTCACTATTAGTCCTTTACCCTAACTTCTGTTAAGTGTCACCGTTAAAGCATAGGTATTTTAGTCAATTTCCAATATATCCCTGTTACCAAACACTCCTTCAAGTAACTCTCTCTCCCATGAATTCAAACAAACACCTCCTATTATCTCCCTCTCTTCGATCCACATAGCCATCTCCCTTCGATATTGTCGGCAACCACCAAATCCTTTGCTCTTCAAGACAACCATGGCACAACCACCACCTTCGCTACTATCTAACCACCGTCGCACGACCACCACCGCCACTCCCCCTAAATCTTATGCTATTCAAAGAACCATGGCAGCACCACCGCCGCCGACCACCATCGCACGAAGACTACCACCATTTATCTGTTAAGTTTGTGTTCCTCTCACTCTAAAAACCCTAAATTTGATTAATGGGAAATAAATTGATGGAAATGGTGAAGTTAGTCAACAAACATCAACCGATAAAGGGAGAGACTATTTAGCCTCTGCCACCATCGTTTTTCTTCCCAGTCTCTTTTTTCATCTCGCCATCACCATTTCTCACCGGAAAATTTCACATATTTGGGATTTGGTTTCGATTAAGGTATGTTCAACAACATGTCGATTTGGTATCTCTTTTGATGTGAGTTAATTGTGACACCTCTATTGTCTGATTATTTTGATTGTTGAAGAAGGGCTTTATTCCAAAACCATAAAAATTGATTTCGTTTGTGTGGGTTCTCGAAGGAGCCATAGCTGGACAAATCAAAGTGATTTCAAACTATATGGTAGGTTTCTCTTTGCCTTTTGCATTAACTCTAGATTGGGTATTTAGATCCATTCGAGTTTTTGAAAAAGAAGAAATTAAAAAACTAGTTTATTAATGAGAACAACTGTGATGGCGGAGGTAAATGAACGGTGATAGGAAGAACAACAGTGGTGGCTTCATTGGTGTTTGTCAATGACTCATGTTAATCCTTATTCAAAATCGTAATTTGATTTGGTTTTGTGTGTGTTTACCTTGTGCTAAACCTTAAATTGATTTAAAGAACAATTAAAATCTTGTATACTTTATTTTAGTAAATAATTCATTTAATATAACTAAATGTAATTAGAAAATTGAATAAGAACAAAAGGGTAAAAAAGAAGCAGATGATTGTTTGGAAACAAAGATAAGAAGTAAAAAGACCAAGTTACCCTTTGACTAACGGTCAAAGATAACTGCAGTTAGCTTAAAGGACCAATAGTAAAACAAAATGACAACTACAGTGACTATTTTTGTAATTTTTAAAGTTAAAATACCAAAAGTAAAAATCAGTGACAACCACAGGGATCATTTTTGTAATTAACTCTAAAATAAACCTAAATTTCTTTTTAATGTTCTTTTTTTTAATGAAACTCTTTGTAACACCCTAAAATAGGGTCTAGTTGTACCCCTTGTATTTAGGGTTATACCCTTGTGAAATAAATAAGAATTCCAAGTTTATAGGAGGACGATATGAATATTGTTATGACTAAATGAGGTGTTGATAAAAGTTGATGAAAACGAATAATAGTTATTAGTTATTGAATGGTTTGAAATAAGGATTTCATATATATCCTCATTAGAATTTACGAATAACGTTTGGATGAGTTATAAGTTGAAAAGGGAAGCGGAATACCCGTTAAAAGGGGCCACCAACCAAAGAGGCGGCAGCCCCTTTCTTGGATATATATCTTATCTATTTTCTTTCTTCTTCTTTACTTCTTCTTTCTTTCTTTTTCTTTCTTCCTAAGAACAAGCACACACACACCTAGCTCAAAGATTAAATATTTTAATCAAGTTTCAAGTGGAGATTAGGAAGAGAAGATTACAACTATCATTTGGGGACAAGTAAGTATTCTTATCTACTTTTGTTTATTGTTTTAGAAGGTTTGGAGTGTTAATGGGTAATTAACCCAAATCTAGAAAGGATAGTTAAAATAAGTTTTAATATATGTTAGTAGACTCCTTAAGAGGATATGAGAGTGTACAAATGATTAAGTTTCAATTATAAACTGATTGGAGTTCTTGAATCAAATCTTGATTCTTGCAATTAAGTGATGTTAGGAGGTCTCCTATTGGTCCCTATAACTTAGATAGACTATCTTTATGTAAATAAGTGAAAATAAGATCAAAACTGATGTTTTGAGTCTAAACTATTTGAATGGGATTATTTTGATTTTAATATTATAAAGTGCCTAAATAGTCTCAAACAAGCTTTGTAAGTGTTAGGAGATGTTTGGGATTGATTTAGATGATATTTAGTCGAGTTTTTATCTACAGAAAATAAATGGCGGTTTTGGGTGTTTTTGCGTCGCGCCGCGACATTTTAAAGAGTAGCGCCGCGACCGATGTTTCTAGCATGACGCGACGCGTCAGTAATTGGGACGCGACGCGTCGGGGCGTCAGTTAGCAGTTTTACTGTTTTTAGCGTACCAATGCTTGGCTATTATTATAGGTTTATATATGGACTAAAAGGCATCGTTAGAAGATTATTACGAGCATCCTGGACTCAGGTGAGTACCGACTTAACTTGTAATCATTATGCAGTATATATGGATTTATTGATTACCATTAGGTATTTATGAGATGTGATAATTACGATTATGATTAGTAAGATTGTTAAGTGAGTTTAAACTGATGTTTATAGAAACACGAAGTATAGATGCCTGTACGGTTTAAGTATACAGTGACAATGAACGAATACGTGTTATACGATATGTATGTTATGTTGAATTGTGATTAGTTTGCAAATGTATAGATCCTGATTGGATCACCCATGTTGTATTTATAAATTCTACTTATTGAATGTGAGTAGAAACTTGTTGTTATGCATGCTATGGGTCCTGGTTGGATCAACCATGTAGAATTATTGATATGCTAGACATGTATTTAAGTACATGTGCATATATTGTGATATTTTGATGAATACAAGCTATATGTAAATGCATGCATGCACTTGTCCCTGCAAAGGGTTATTGATGAGCTATGTGAGTGTCCGGACATATATATATGCACTTCTGAAGGTCAGCTTCGGCTGGGTCTCAGGGGCCTTCAGGCAATTGTTCGGGATCAACGGTACTCAAGTGCCGTTCCTTCAACCTCTTGGGGTGATTGCCTTAATTGGCTAAGCCTAATGAGCCTATGGCTCCTTAACGAGCAGGTAGATTCACTTATGTGATGAAACCAGCACGGATAGTAGTGTCTGATTCCTCGGTGGAAAATTATTGAGCTGGATTAGCTACCCAGCAAGATATGATGCCTACTGGTAGGATCAGCACTACGCTATGTGATAGGATAGCATTGTTTGCTAGTTCCTGTGTTATATAACTCACATGTATCTATGTTACCATGTCGCTATGTTTATAATGTGAAGAATATGATGCCCTATGTGCTGCATGATGCTTAGGGTTAAGTTTGTATTCACTAGCTTTTAAAGCTAACCCCCTCCCAGTATATATGTATGTTTTGCATATGTATGCTTAGCCTGTGTCTGGGATGACTTTTGTTGTGCTGGGACATTTATTGTTTATACAGGTATGATGGTTGGTCGGTATTAATGTTGGTAACACCAGTTTGTAAATAAAGAAAATGCTTTTAAGACTTCCGCTGTTTTGTTATCAAACTAAAATAATGTTTGAAATTAGGTTTTTAAAAGTTAAAATTGACTCTGAAATCACGGTGTTACATCTTTTAAGGTGCCGATGGTTTACGGGAATCTCATTGAATTTAAAGGGATAAAATGATATTTTATTTTTATATCATGTTTGGTAAACAAAAGATGATCGGAATGCCATTTTACGGAATTCAAAAAATTCTTTAAACGATGGAATGTTAATTCTTTTACATATAGTAAGTAATTACATTCAATTGCTTATTAAAAGTGACAAAAAAGACGATTTTACCCCTACTTTAAACTTAATCCAACTTATTACACATCTCAATCAACTATTTCACCGGTCGCCATTGACGACCGTTGCTGACCACCACCACCGACCTTCGACCCCTACCACCACCAACCGTCGACCGCCACCACCTACTGTTGACCATCGGTGCGACTGACCACCACCGTCACCAATGCCACCAACTCAGCCGCCATCGACCTCCGTTGCCAGCTACCTGACCGCGGACCCCTATCAATACTAACCACTGACCGCAGACCCCTATTGATACTAACCGTCGACCACTGCCACCGACTCCCGTTAACACCGACCACCGCAATCGATTGCCGCCACCAACTCTAGTCAACACCGACCACCGCCGTCAACCACCACCACCTACTACCACATGCGTCACCCACAAACGCCAACCCCACCGCCATTGTCGACCGCCACCATTGACCTCCACCGCCAAAGACCACCAGCACCACCTAGCACCACCATAAACCCCGGCTACTGATTGCCGACCACCTTCGACACCGACCGCCTCTATCAACTCTGGCCACCTACAGCTACAACCGAAGACCACCACCGCCACCGACCACGGCCATCAACCATTAATTGCCAATCACCGTCACCACCACCCACTGTTGGTCACTAATTTGCGCCGCTACCTACGACCAATGCTAGCATCACCACTCGACGTTGTTACAAACACCGACAGACGACGGCCTCCGCCACTGAACATCTCCTGTTGACTATATACATATTTGTGTATATATACATGTGTGTGTACTAATAAAGTTTTTTCGTTAAAAGGAATAAAGAGTATATTGGTCATTTGACATAATTTCATTTCAATTCTTTCGACAAATTTACAAATCAAACAAAATATATGATTGTAATTGAATTGAATTCAATTATCTTTCTTGACAAGCAAATGTGATACAGAAACTCATTTAGAAATTTAATTTCTTAGGAATTCAATTTCTTAAATAATTCAATTCCATTCTTTTGAATTCTCATTCTTTTTATATATTGCATGAATCATACAACCGTTAGATTTCAACATACTTTAAAAACAAAATTGGATTAAGACATTGCCTTTCCTGATGTCTTAATAATAAAAAATGGCACCATTAACCAAAACAAACTCTATATATCGTCTGAAAATAGTGTTGCCAATACTTGCTACTTGGACCTAAGCCAAGCGCGAGTTGGTGTTAATAGGCTAATTACTCGGTATTCAGTCAACGCCGGTCAAACTCGACTTACTCGGTCCTAGACGGACTCCTCGATCAAACCCAGTCAACAAAAACCCTTTTTCTAAAACATTGACACTGGCCCATATCTCTCTCTTTCACTATTTACGTAGCCTTAATCGGCTTAATCGACCCCTTCAGTCTTCTTCAATTTCTTGCTCAGATTTCATCATCACCAAGTCTTAACCAACCTTGCTGGCTTACTGTGACGCCATGTTCATTTTATCTTCCGCGGGTGATAGGGCCAATAGCAAGAACAAAAGTCTTAATCAGCCTTGCTGTTGTTGATTTCTTCTAGCACGATACCAACATAGGCTTAATCGGCCTTACTATGGTCGACCCTTTTTCGAGATATGGTTGTATTTGGTGAACTGTAACTTGTAAAGAGGATGGAGAAGAACGATTATCTATGGTGAACTGTAACATGGGTTGGCTTTGAATCAGTTTGGTACTACCCTAGTTTGCATCAGATATGGTTTGAAGATCATCAATATTTAAACGGGTAGGTTTTGACCTAAGTGATGAGCTCTGGCCATACTAGACTATTAGGTGTCGTTTGTTTTATAGAAATTTCATGAAATTCGAAGGAAGAAAATGACATTCAATTCTTATATCCCATTTTTTTGGCCATTTGACATAATCTCATTCTAATTATTCTGACAAATTTACAACCAAATAAAAATATAGGATTGGAATGAAATTAAATTAAATTTCCTTTTTTTACAAACAAACCTGATACATAATTTCATTTCTTAGGAATTTAATTCCATAAGAATTTAATTTTATTTTTTTGAATTTTACGAAACAAAAAAAATTTAATGTTGAAACACAATTTGTACACTATGCATTACAAGTTGTAAAGAGTTAATATGAATACATCTAGGTGAAGTGGGACCCTGACTGTCAAGGTACAACTGTTAGTATTAAAATTTCCATCTATTGTTGTGCTGTCAAGGGTTAGGTGCAAGGTCGAAGAAAATTCTATTTTAATTTTTTTATAAGGATGTCACATGTACACAATTATGTTAGGCATTTTTAAACATATATATTGGGTGATATAAATAATTATCTGTATATTTGATTATTTATGATTTATGAACATGTTATGTGTATAATTTTCAAATTTATACACAAAAAATCTCAAATGGATTACTCCTCAAGTACTTCCTGCCTAGGTCGAGTACTTGCTACTCCCCAGTCGACTACTCGAGTTGCGCCTAGCAATTTTTGTAACGGTGTCTGAAAATCATACTTTTACTAGTGTTGCCCACATGCAGGCTGTAGCTGTTTATAATCAACATAGCCTGAAACAACATTTGCATAATACAGTTGCAGAAAATGATTAAAAAGAATACAGAGAGAAATGGGATGCTGGTGTGCAAATTGTAATGCTTAACATCTTCTTTGGAAAATAATAATAATATACAGTAATATTAATTAAAAAGACAAGTGTCGTTAAGTAATTTCTTGTTCCTAGATAACATCATACTATCTTTACACTCGTACACTAAAATCACAAACATCTATAAATATGGATTTTTTTTTCTACATTACAACATCATAAAACTTTACATGTCCACTCTAACCGAAGGAACTCCTTTGAATCCATCCTAGCATTATCTTCAATGGGGATTGCCAATTTGCCATAGAAATGTTGATCAGCAACTGACGGAGCCAGGGAGGTTAAAAAAAAAAAAAAAAACTTTTTCTCTCTTTTCTGAAGTTATTGTTCACAAAATTTAGTATGAAAGTATAACTTACAGTTTTCTCTTCCACTGCAAAAGTGCAAATTAAAACTATCACCACTTTTTTGTTTCCACTCCATAACAAGAAGTTTTTAGGCTCTGCTACTGATAAGGTACATATTACCTGCACTTAAAAGAACAGTATATTGTGTCAGTATTGTGTTGATATGGAGGTGTAGATAAGTAAACTAGCTTGTGTATGAATTTCAATATGTTATGCACAAATTTGACTCTTGATTTTGAGCCCAACCTGTACTATGTTGACTCCTCTATCCCCATAGAAAACATGGGTCAGGCTATCCTATCTCTAGAGGATGAAAATGATTAAAATTTAAGTAGCAAAAAAGGAAATAAGTCAAATGTTACCCAAAATGTATTCACATTTTTTCAACCACCAAAACCATTTATTAGAACAAATGATTTATCAAGTTAGTGAAAATAGTCTTTTCATAATCATAGTTAGTACAAGCATCATTTATAAAAAGATAGAAAGGGATAAAGATTACCAATAATCTCCACAAGAGCATAACCCATCAGAAAAATGGTGAAACCTCCTTGTATCACGAATGATAATCACACGCTTTTCAACAAGTGATACAAACTTTGCCATGTTATGGCAATCACCACAAATCCTAAGGTTCTTTGTGATTATAAGAGGAATATTCTCATTGCACACCATAAGACCAAACGCAATCGCCAACTTTTCACTGTGCTTTCTGACCAAATCTCCTTTAACTTCTTCCTCTACATCGTGAAGAACAAATTCTGTATTGGCTACATATCCAGCCTTCCCAATTTTTTTCATAACTTCATTTAATTTAGCATATATACGATCACCTTCAGGGTGTGCTTGATCACTCACGATAAACTTATGAATCTTATTGCCATGTTCAATAAAACTGCATCCAGTGGTTTGTACAAGACCTTGCTCCTTCATTAAAACCCTAACTTTTGAAAATTCAATCCAACGACCCGCTTTGGAGTATATGCTTGATAGCATAATATAGTTTCTAGGGTCTGATGGGTTTAAATCAATCAGTTTCCCTGCAACTTCCTCACCAAGTTCCATGTCTCCATAAACCTTACAACCATTCAGCAGTGCTCCCCAAACACCCGAGTTAGGCTCCATTGGCATGCTATCGATTAAAATACGTGCCTCTTTTAAACGCCCTGACCTACCATAAAGATCCACCATACATGAGTAATGATCCAACCTTGGTTCAACTCGATAAACACTAGACATAATCTTAAAAAATCTTTTTCCCTCATTTACAAGGCCCGAATGACTACAAGCACTCAACAAATGAGTGAAAGTAACATGATCTGGTTCAAGGCCTTTCTGAACCATGAGCTCAAAATGCTCAATAGCTTGTGAGCCATAGCCATGGATAGCATATGCAGCAAGCATGGCAGTCCAAGCAATCACATCTGGTTCGTTCATTTCTTGAAAGATTACACGTGAAGCCGTTAATCTTCCAGATTTTGCATAAACACTTACTAAAGCAGTCATGATGGGAATATTTTGGTCTAGACCAGAGCACAAAATATTACAATGAAATGCATCTACTACTTTCCCTACGCCCATATCAGCACAACCCTGAAGTATTGTCACAATTGTAGCTTGATCAGGATAAATCCCAGCTCTCCGCATTAGATTAAAGTACAAAATGCTTTTCTCGAAAAGCAGGCTTTGAATATGAATCTTAATGAATGAGTTCCATGACACTAAATTTGGTAATTTAATCATCTCAAACAACCTAGAAGCCGCATACAAATAGCCAGATTTCCCATACATGTTAATAAGAGAATTCAAAACTTTTTTCTCAGATAATAAACCATTTTTCACTGCAATGCAATGAATGTAACCTCCTTCCAAAGCACTACAAGCTGAAATTAAAGTTATTAGGGTTATCTCATTGGGGTTCATCCCATCCTCATGTCTCATCCTATAAAATGCATTTAAGCTCAAACTTACGTTCCCCATTTGAGAAAATACTGAAATAATGGAGTTCCATGATACCAGATCTTTGTTAGGAATTTCGTCGAACAGGTTGTGTGCATCCTTAATAGATCCCAATCTGCCATACAGTGATACCAATCTGTCACCAACGAAGAAATCATTATAATGTAAGCATTTGACAACTCTTGAATGAATCAACCGGCAAATGGGTATCGAAGAACATAAGCGTATAGACCGTATTACTGACTCAAGAAGTGAAGTTGAACTATGTTGATCTTGGAAATCGTGATGATTACCGAAAGGATAACAAAATCTTTGCGGGTCACTTAGCTTATGAAGAGATCTAGTTTGAGATTTTAGCGAGTGCCTTAAAGATATGAACTTCAAGTTAGAACAGGGAGAGTGACTTGAGAACAGCATCTCCCATTTTTCGGAAACTGGTGTCCAAGTCTAAAGTACATTTTGACGTTTATTTTACTCGGTGAAAAAGAAGAAATAAGGAATAGATTTTTCAGCTTGTTCTCGATTTTTTTAATATTTATAATATTAAAAAGCAATGTTATTAATTATTATAGTAAAACAATTAGCAAACATATATATCGATATAAAATCTTTTAAAAGACACGTAAATCTATTAGTAATTAGAAATTTATATATAACATTATCATTAGTTTTTATGTAAAACCTCTTGGTAAACAACATTTATCATTTTATTTATAGGGTTGTTTTCTTTATCGTAAATTAGAACTTTTAAATTATTCTTACTTTTTACTCGAAAAGCCACAACATATAAGTCTCATCATTAAATTCCTTAGAAGACTTCTTAAAAAGTCTCATCATTTACTCTTCTGGATTATATAATTTATCATCTTTGTGAAAGAAAAAACAAATATATGTGTGCAGAAGAGTAGAAGACCTTTCTTTTGAAATTCAACGGTATAAACAACTATATCAAAAACAGATTAAAATAAGATAAAGATATATAGATAATTAAAGAAATGTAGTTTAAATTAAGAATCTCCGTTGACCCTTCTAAGAATAATTTTTTTCTTTTATAAAAGTGATTAAATGATCTTGTTTAATATAAAAAAGTCGTGTAACAAAATTAGCTCTACTTTTTGTATCTAAGTCAAGTTTTTCTAGCTCTCTACACAACTCTGGCTATCTCTATATCCATAATAGAAAACAAAATAACTAAGAAATAAAGTAATGAAAATTAAAGAAAGAATGTGATGAAATTGATATGTTATCGAGTCGTTTTTGAAAATTGGTTCCCAAAATAAAATAGTAATATAAATCGCATAATCGAATTTGAATTTGTTAACTTAATTCAATTGGCCATTCATAAGTCATTTGAGAAATTTAAGGGGTATGATTGGTAAAAAAATATAAAAATAAAACAATAACATTATAACCCATTTTCTTTTAATCTATATTAAAGATTCTTGATTCAGAGGAAACAAATGGAAATGAAATATTTTTCTTTCATATTCTCTTATTTTTTGGAAGATAAGATATTAAGAATTGAGCCTAAACTCTCCTTCTAAATCCCTCCCTTTCCTTCCCTTCTCTTTCCTTAAATGAAACTCAAGATCACAACTTTTCTGGCCTTCCAAATCCTTTATTTTCCTCCGTTAAAAAGACTCGAGAGCAGGGTGTTAGCGAATAAAAGGAAAGGATATGGAAAGAAAACCAGAAAAATAGTGTTCTCGAGGATTCTCTTCTCTTTCCTTTCTTTTTCTCACCTTCTTAAACTTAAGAATAGGCTAGTGTGTAATAGGGGCCGGTGAGCACCAAATTGTTGAAAGTGAGTGAGACGTTTAAATCGAAGTTAAGTCACTAGTTTTGGTTTTTGATAGATGAAATGTTAAGTGGGTATATTTGAATATGTAAAACTGACTTTAATGACTCTGTTTACAGTTTGTGTTTGATAATAATCCATATCTCGATTCGGTCCAATTAATGTGGATATTTTTTTAAACACAAACCGTAAACTGAACTATTAAAACGGTTTTACATATTCAATGTAAGATGGTTGTCACTACAAGAAAATAGGGCAATAAGGGCGACATGTCGCCCCTAATACTAATAGGGGCGACTTTTTAGGGGTCTTACGCGCGACAAATGTAGCCCTAATGCCCTGTTTCCTTGTAGTGATATATAAAGGGAGAGTCGTGGATCCAATGTAGAAACAATTTAGAGAGGGAGAATGTAAAGAGATAGAGGGTGACCGAAATACCATGATAGATGGTTATGTTTCCCGTGAATGCTTTCGTATTATGTCACCTCAAGATATAGAATACAAGATACAATATAAAACCCAAATGGGCCTTCACCCCTAAACCTAAAACCAATAGACTAGACAATATACACACTAACATTTAAAACTACCGGTTTAACATTATACTTCTCGACTAAACCGGCCACTTAACTTCGACTTTGACGTTCAGATGGTTTCGTGCTCACCTCTATAATAATATATAGAAATGAATTGAGTAAACTTAAAAATGGATATGTTCCTTTAATTGAACTGAACGTTTAATAAACCGTTAACAATATATAAACATGATGAACTAACAGAGCATGAGATTTGTAGAAGATGATTTGTTGAAACATGATTTCTATGTCCGATACTTGAATTCACTGATATCGATCATCCCATTGATGTTGATTTTGATGTAAGTAATAATCGATTTTGTTCTCTGAGTTTGATTCTGAGATGATTGTATGAAAGGAGTAGTGGAAGATTGTTAAAGGAGACGAACGCCATATTCGTTCAACATGGATTAGTATCCAAAGCCCTATTTAAGAGTTTGTTACAACATTTTCCCTTTAAGATATTTTTCTTAATTATTAAAAAGAAGATTTACCCTGTTCAGATTTTTTCGGTGGTGCGAGCTGTTGGAATCTGCCCACTGACACACGTATGCCGGTATCACTGCTAATGAAGCGCGAGCCTATTGGGTCACACGCCAAGGATTGATCCCGACAGCTTAATGTGGAAGGAGAATGTCAAAGAATCAAAAGTGCTTTGATTCGGGGCTTCACGACCGTGAAGGATGCTCCAAGGGTCGTGAAGCAGGCTACCCTAACGATTGTTCGACGGCCGCCACGCGTCGTGATGCCTTTGGGCTTCACGGCCCGTGACGAAGTCGTGAGGGGTTGTGAAGGAGATGCCCTTACGAGTCTCGACCGGGCGGCACGGCTCGTGGAGTTCTAAGTCCCCTCGTGGCGCACTTAGGCTTCACGGCCCGTGAGAGCCCGTGAGGGGTCGTGAAGAGGGTAGCTGCAGTGACACTTGTGTTTTATTGGACCATTTGATGGTCCAATCAAATGACATGCAATTTGGCCGAGTTTCTGGTGTCAATAGGCATGGTTTGAGGCTGGAAAACACAAGCCACCATATACAACTGATCTCTACTCCATTTTCTCTCTTGGTACTAAAAGGGTTTCATGCTACAACACTAAGATGGTGATCTTGAGTGTTCATATGAAGATCATTGGTGCAAGAGGAGAACATCTTTGGGCTGTTCCAGATGGTGAAGTCTTAGTGGACGTTCGTCTAATGGATTGATAGTACAATGGGATCAAACTCTTCTTGGTGTGGACTAGCAATGGAGGAGGAAGCCATTTTGTTTCCTCAAGTTCATCCCCACACATGGAGCTCGATTTCCAGCTGGAAGAAGGTATACTTTCTTCCTCCTTCTTGTTTTGAGTTGCAATTTGCTTTGTAGTGTATTCCACCATTGGAACTTTGTGTGTGCTTTCCTTTTATGTCTTGTATGCTACTTTTCTTGTGTGCTTCAGCCGCGTTTGTGCCCACCACGAGTTCCAACACGAGCCTTTGGCTACTTTTACGTACGTAGTCTAACAGGTGTTGTCGTGACCACTTCCGGAAAAACCCTTAGTTGAAGCCTTCATGATTTGATTCATTAACCTTCAAAGGACAAGCAGACTATCTAGTCACGACCAAATTTAATATTTAGTGGATATGAAGAGAAAAAAATGATTAGCCATGGCTTGGTTTTGTGCTTAAATAAGTGATGGTACTATATATCAACGATGTAATCGAAGCCTGGCAATCGAAATCATTGAAACCTCCATCTGCTTCTAAACCCTAATCGACAATGTACAAGAGACAATACGGAGAAGATGGGCCGTCGCTGAAGCTGGATGAGCGAAGGAGATGGTGAAGGTTGCAGATGATGTGTGAGTATAGATGTAGAACAAAAAAGGATTCTTTGAATTAATGAATTTGTACATCCATCATACAAGATAAGGAATTCTAAAATCCATGGTTTAAGGAATTGGGTGGAAAGTCAAATTCCATTTCCTTTGTTCCATCCAAACAAACAAGACTATTCTAGAATTCCAAATTCCATTTTGCTCACATTCCTTTCAATTCTACCTAACCAAACGGGGCCTAAGAAATTACCCGAAAGACATAGCAACAACTCGGATTAACATAAGTCTACCGAACAGACCGGCCTCTTGTAACACCGCCGTTTCGAGAACCAGATTTTTCTTTTTAAAACATTAATTTATCGTTTTCATTTAAAAATACGCTGCGGAAATAGAAAACACGTGACAAATATATTACAAACCAAAATATGCCACATACAAGTTCGGTGTTACTGTTACTTATCCGGTCGACCATTACTAAATTTAAACAGACATTATATCAGAGTTATTACAGACAAAGTGTTCCTCTTATGAAAACAAACTACCCGCAGGGTCCCAAGCTCACTGAGGATCACCTGCACATGTAGGGTGTAGCATCTGTTAGCTATAATAGCTAGTGAGTACTCAAATAGCATATGATTAACATAAATACATCACATATCATCAATCATGCTCAGATAATTCTATCCTAGCATCTCACGATGAGTTGGCATAGTCAGGAGGTAACATATCTTGCAGGGGAGCTAACCCGGCTCAATGCACCAAACTGGGGTACCAAACACATCAACCGCCCCGGTGGGGGAGCTATACAGCGTCCACCGTTGCGTTTTAGAATCCGCAGATTCCTCTGTTGTACAGCCGCAGCTATACCCGAAGAGGACAACTTTGTCCTTAAGTAGAACAACTTTGTTCTTGTAGGACAGCTTTGTCCAGGATAGCTTTGTCCATAGGATCCGGATCAATCACAAACAAACAATTGATTCAATCGAATCATCAGTCAATGCGCGCATATATACTCAATACTCATCATAGCATACACCTAATCAAGTGCATACTATTCTGTGTCAACATGGTATATTCTAGCATCATCATGCAATCCTACACTTGAACAAGTACGTGTACAAATCATGGTTTACAATTCTGTAATCATTGTTAATATATGTTATAGGTATATTAATCGTTATGTTATCAGACACTCACCTGTCGAGTTAGAATACTCTACTATTTGATACCGAAGCTTTTGGATCAACTGGAATACCTAAACAAGGTTTACAGCTATTAAAACCTAGTAAAACAGATTCTGCCAGGGGCAGGGCACGCCCGTACCTTGCCAAGACACGCCCCGGGTACGGGGGTACGCCCCGTACCTGGGTCTCAGGTACACCCCGTGACTTCAGAGTACCCCCGGGTTCGCTAGGGTTAGGCACGCCCCGTACCCTTGGGAGGTACAGCCGTGCCTCCTAGGTACGCCCCGAGGTACGGTCTGTTCTTGAGAGGCACGCCCGTGCCCTTCAATGTACAGCAGCAGGTTCGTGCAGAACCTGTTGTTTTCCATACAAAAACATACCAAAACTCAACCAGAGTATTACCAATCGGTTTCTAAGGTTCACATATGAAAATACTCATCAAAAACAACTCAAAGGTACCATTTTTACATACCAAAACATCAAATTCAGAATTTGAGACCCAAAATCACTACTTTGACCCATTAGCCACTTTAATTCTCAAAATTCATTCAAACCTTCAATTTAATTACAGAATTTGATTCCTAAACACTTAACAACATCCTAGAAACAGATTGGCAACATCAAGATCAATTATTGGGTCCAAAATCAAACAAACCCAATTGGAACCTAAACTTCAAGAAAGTGAAGAACTTGAAGATTGAAGATGAGTAGGAATTGATTATAGCAGATTGAACTTGGATTTAACACTTGAATTCAACAACAAAATCAGATTGCAAGATAATCTTCTTGATCTTCTTCTCCTTGAAAAGCTTGACACACACACAAGAAGTCAAAACCAAATGTTTGTGTTTGAGGAGGTGGCTGCCATCGTGAGACTGTAGCCAGATGCCCACTTGTGGGTTGTGCATATCCACAAGTGGGTATCTTGTTCCCCTTTCCAACTTACAACTTAACGCACGAGTACCCGTTTTAACCAACGGGGATATTTTTGGAAACCTCATTCTAAACCATTTAATAATTCATTATTATTATCTATTTTCAATAATATTTTTAATATTATCATTTCTTTATTATTTTCCTTATTTTCTTATTTAATCAATTATTTATATTTAATTCCTTTTATTCAATATTTAATAGGAGTTCTAGACGTACCAGATTCGAACACGGCTAGGCCCATTTTGGGGTTGTTACACCTCTACAAATAGAAATAGTACATATGTGACCTTAATAATTTCCAAGAAGAACAACTACTATTGTCATCACCTTTGTATCAGTTTCATGATAGCAAGTGTCATATACTTAGTTTGTCTTTCTTAGGCTCTTAATGGAATGGTTCAACATCTTAGTGTTGATTCGGACCGATTCAGAGCATTTTGTTAGAAAAAAATTAGGTGTTGAATGAGGTTTAAAGTGTCAACCGCTTCTCACCGAATTACATGCCAAATCATTCGGCACATGAAAATTTACCATAATGCCTATGAAACAACCGTTTTTATATCTCGTCGATTACGAAATCTATTCATCTTCCAACTATTCGAGAGTATTGCTACCAAATTCAACTGCATCAAGGTATGTTTTTCCTCTTTTCTTTTCTTTTCAAAGATTTGGTGAAAAGAGGAATTAAAGTGAATGCAAATTATGATACAAGATTCGTTTGGTTTTGTCAAAAACAGATTCACAAGAACTAAAAATTATGATACTCTATGCGTAGGACATGATCTCTTATAAAAAAATTAGATAACTCCATGATCCACTCCTAATGGAAGCTATACATCAACAGTCAGCAAACCATATTTGTTTTGTATTTTGTGATCTCTTATTTGCACAGTTTGCTGCTCACAAATTAGAGCCTAAAGATTTACATGTTTTTTATTGTGTTTATTATTAATGGTATGGATTGCATAGAAGACATGTTGAGTCCAAACTACAGTTTGTTTCTTTGCTACCGCAAAGATCGGTGTTGTTTCTCCAAAGATGATTGATGTTGCTCGTAATCGATAGGTAGTGTTTCCACGATCCAAAATCGAGCGTTGTTAGCCCATAATCCATCGGTGTTTCATTCTCCAACCGAACGTGAACCATTTATGTACAATCCTCATTGATAAATATTGATTTCTGATATCTGGAATAATGGATTTATTGATGTTATGATATGATCCCGGTAAAAGTGTACACCCGAAGAAAGAAGTGAGCAAAGGCAGATGACCCGGTTTTAATTAATATGGATCAGTTTAATGCTATTTTGGGATTTGGTTGGATCCACTGGGTCAACCGAGTAATGAGATTATGGAATGGTGGGGAGCAGTTCACACCTGATTTTCAGGGGAGGTTATTAGCGATAGGGGTTTAGTAGCAGGCATCGTTGTTTTTGTTTTTTTAAGCAAGTTATATTCTTTTGTGTTCTTTGTATTTGGAGATTTAGCCCCTCTCGAATCGGGCCAGTACTTGTTATTAATCAAAATTTCCTGCTTTGTTTTTGAGTTTCCATCATCTGGTTCCATTGCCGGGAAACGAAGAAGCAAAGATGGTGCAAACCCGGAGCACTTCCGGCACCGTTGGCGGGGGTAGCGACCCTATCGCAAATCAATTATCGGCGATCGCTGCTAAGCTGGAAGCCATGGAATCCTTAAAAGAAGACATCGCAGAGTTAAAACGCCAGGCAGCGATCAAGGAGAGGGACAGACCAGGAGGAGGTGGCAGCAGATATGACGAAGCAGATTCAAGCCACCATCATAACAACCGTCGACCATTTCATAAAATTGAATTTCCAACTTTCAGCGGAGGGGATCCAAGGGGTTGGAAATTAAAGGTAGAAAAATATTTCCATTTTTATAACACCCTCGATGAAGAAAAAGTGGATGTGGCGGCTATGCATTTAGAAGCGGACGCCTTAGATCTCTATTCATGGATGGCGGCAGAGCAGGACATCCTTTACTGGGAAGAGTTAATCACCGTTCTGCAAAAGCATTTTGGTCCTCATGAATTCCAGAATCCGGATGAGTATTTGTGTAACATAAGGCAAACAGGATCTATCCATGAGTATCGACAGGAATTTGCACGACGATCAGCCCGTGTTTGAAATTGGCCAGACCATTGTCTACTGGGGGTATTTCTGAATGGGCTTAAGGAGGAGTTGAAGGATGGTGTCAGGATACATAAACCCCGCACTGTTTACAAAGCAATGAGTTTGGCTCTCGAATTTAAATCCAAGATCAACCACAGCCGCTCAGAAAAGAAACCCACGTGGAATACCTAATCAAAACCTGATTCTAAACCCTTCACTTTGAGTTCACACTCACCGGTCTCAACCCACCAACCTAAAATGGAACCAAAACCCAGTTTACGAATTACAGACGCGGAAAAACAGAACCGTTTCCTGAAGGGTGAATGCTTCAGATGTGGAGAAAAATATGGACCCGGCCATCGATGTAAGACAGGAACTTTTAAGATGCTTGAAGCAGACGATGAAAATGAAGACCAACAGGAAATCGAGACTAACTGTCTCGACAATGAGCCCACCGAAACTGCTGGAATTAGTCTACACGCAATCTTGGGGAAGTCACATCCAACTACCATGAAAGTACACAGTAAACTCAATTCTAATGAGGTTTTAATTTTGGTAGATGGAGGGTCGACACACAATTTTATTTCAGACGTTTTAGTCAGTGAGTTGAAATTGGCTACCCAGCTGGTCGCACCTTTTGGGGTACAAATTGGTAATGGGGACATAATACGTTGTACTCAAGTTTGTAAGGGACTTCAATTACAAATAGAGGATCTTAAAGTCGTTTAGGATTTCCATCCTTTTTCCTTAGGGGGAGCAGATTTGGTGTTACGAATACAATGGTTAGCTACTCTAAATACGGTCCAGGCCAATTGGAAGGAATTGTTCATGATTTTTTCAGTTGACGGAAAGAAGTACAAGCTGCAAGGAGTGCACTCAGGTCCTCAAAAATCGTCCAGCTTCCAGCATTTAGCTGTTGAACCTGAATTACAACCTATTATCACTCGATTTGCTCCCATCTTTGATGAACCACAACAACTCCCTCCTAACAGATGTCAAACCCACGGCATTCCCTTGATACCACATGCAACTCCCCCTAATATCCGCCCCTACTGTTACCCTTACTCGCAAAAAACAGAGATCGAAAGGCAAGTCGAGCAGCTCTTGACAGTAGGGTTTATACAAGCGAGTAATAGTCCTTTTTCCAGTCCTATTTTATTAGTAAGAAAGAAGTACGATTCATGGCGCATGTGTGTGGATTACCGCGCCCTTAATAAGATCACCGTGGCTGACAAATATCTCATCCCTAACATTGACGAATTAATGGACGAGTTGTACGGGGCCACCATCTTCTCTAAACTGGATTTGAGGTCGGGATACCACCAAATCCGAGTAGCTGAACAGGACATCCCAAAAACTGCATTCCGGACGCACTCCGGGCACTACGAATTTAAAGTGATGCCATTTGGACCCACTAACGCACCCTCGACTTTTCAAGCGGTAATGAATGATCTTTTTCGCCCATTTTTACGTCGTTTTATACTTGTATTCTTTGACGATATCCTAGTCTACAGTAAAGATATCGAACATCATGTGTTGCATTTAGAGCAAGCCTTGAAATTGTTACATGATAACCAATTTTTTGTCAAGTTATCTTAGTGCTGTTTTGGACAAGCAAAGGTTCTATTCCTAGGGCACATGGTTACTGCCGAAGGAGTGCAAGTTGAACAGGAATAAATTGCAGCCGTGCAATCTTGGCCAATCCCAACCAACGTCAAACAGGTTCGGGGTTTTCTCGGGCTCACCGGATATTACAGACTATTTGTGAGACATTATGGAGTAATTGCATGACCACTTACGATGCTTACCAAAAAGGATGGATTTGTCTTGTCAAATGAAGCCTTATGTGCATTTAATACTCTAAAGCAGGCCCTAATTTCTGCCCAGTACTTCGACTTCCAGATTTTTCAAACACATTTGTGGTAGAATGCGACGCATCTACTGATGGGGTCGGTGCCATTCTTTCTCAAGATGAACATCCAGTTGCCTATTTCAGCAAGGGTTTTTCTCTTAACAATAGGATCAAATCTGCTTATGATCGGGAGTTGTTGGCGCTAGTGTTGGCAGTACAAAAATGGAACCATTATCTGTTAGGACGTCACTTCATAGTGCGAACCGATCATTATACACTAAAATTTTTACTCGAGCAGCACATTACTACCACTGAACAACAACGGTTGCTACTCAAGCTCATGCCTTATGATTTCTCCATTCATCATCGTGCAGGAAAAGAGAACAGAGGGGCTGATGCACTCTCTCGCATGCCACATTCAGGTGAATTGTTAACTTTAACTTTGCCATATTGTGTTGAAATTTTAGAAATCAAGTCAGGGCTGCAAACCGACCAACTCACGAGTAATATTATTCAGCAACTATCATCTGATCCACATGCGGTTCCGGGATTCACATTGGTGGATCAAATTTTGTTCTACAAGAACCGCTTAGTCATACCGGAGGTATCTAATCTCAAGCTTAAGTTGATACAGGAAGCTCACGCCACACCAACCGGTGGTCATGGTGGTTTTCTCAAAACAATGAAGTGCTTGGTTGCACAATACTTCTGGCCCAAGATGAAGTAGGAGGTTCGCCTCTTTGTACAACAATGTTTGGTGTGTCAACAGCAAAAAATACCAAACTTTATCGCCGGCGGGTTTGCTCCAACCCTTACCCATCCCAACAAAAATTTGGGAGGATATATCAATGGACTTTATTGTGGGATTACCTTCCTCTAATCTATATGACACCATCCTTGTCGTGGTAGACCGCTTAAGCAAATACGCCCATTTCATTTGTCTATCACATCCATTTACTGCCAAAAGTGTCACTATGGTTTTTTGTAGGGAGATTATACGTTTACACGGTTTTCCACGCTCTATTGTGTCGGATAGAGATGTGATCTTCCTCGGTAATTTTGGCAAGAGCTATTCCGTTTAAGTCAAACAAAGTTGCAATTAAGTACTAGCTACCATCCACAAACGGACGGACAAACTGAGGTGTTAAACCGCTATTTAGAAGCCTATCTACGATGTTTTGCTAGTGAGCAGCCTACCAAATGGAGTTCCTACATTCCGTGGGCTGAATTCTCCTACAATACAGGATACCATACTTCTACTGGTACAACTCCCTTCTTTGCGGTATATGGCAGGGATCCTCCACCTCTTACTCCTTATGTTCTGGGGGAAACAAAGAATAATGAGTTGGAACAGCAGCTGATCACTCGAGATGACATGTTAAAGCTGATGCGCCTCAATCTTAGCAAGGCTCAAGATCGTATGCGACAACAAGCGAATCCGAAGCGCAGGGAATTATCTTTTCAAGTGGGCGATTACGTCTTTCTGAAAATTCAGCCGTATCGCCAATGCAGTCTAGCCAAACGTCGTTATGAAAAGCTTTCACCACGTTTTTTTGGACCATATCGTGTTACACGAGTGGTTAGTCCAGTTGCTTACGAATTGGAGCTGCCTCCTGAGGCCAAAATTCACCCGGTTTTCCACGTCTCTATGCTCAAACCAGTTCACGGGTCTTTTAATGACACAAACCAATTACTAAAGACTGGGAAATCGATTTACAACCCGAATCAGTCATTTCACACTGTTGGGTTCCTAAAGCAGGTGATCTCACTCTCGAGCTGCTGATCTCTTGGTCCAATCGCCCTACTGAAGAAGCTACCTGGGAATCTTATGATTTATTACGGACCACTTTCCCTCCTTTCACCTTGTGGACAAGTCGTTTTACCGGGAGGGAAGTAATGATATGATCCCGGTAAAAGTGTACACCTGAAGAAAGAAGCGAGCAAAGGCAGATGACCCGGATTTAATTAATATGGATCAGTTTAATGCTATTTTTGGGATTTGGTTGGATCCACTGGGTCAACCGAGTAATGAGATTATGGAATGGTGAGGAGCAGTTCACACCTGATTTTCAGGGGAGGTTGTTAGAACCTAGAGGGGGGTGAATAGGTTATATGCCCACTTTTTTAAAAATATTTGCAAGTAATTAAAGAGTTTAAGGAAGAAAGATATCACCAATGAAGTAGTTTGGACACAATGATTTATAGTGGTTCAAGCAAGGGTTAACAACCTTGCTCTACATCCACTCCTTGGACTCACCCACCAAGAGTTGCTCCACTAACTTCTCTCTTTGAAGGTAGAGATAAACCTTTTACAACTTCTCTCTAATTCTAAGGCTAGAGATGATCCTCACTTCTCTCTAATTCTAAGGCTAGAGATAATCCTCACTTCTCTCTAATTCTAAGGCTAGAGATGATCCTCACTTCTCTCTAATTCTAAGGCTAGAGATGATCCTCACACTATTACAAATATATAAGAAGGTAATGTAGTGTTTGATCTTTGAATGCTTTCACTCTTGCTTCATTCTTGATCTTGAAATGTTGAATTTGTATCAAGAATATGAGCTTACAAGTTTTTGTATATGTTATGTGTTTTTCATATTGCAAGAGGTTAGTAAAAAACAAGACTTGAGTTGCCTTAAATAAGCAAAAAGGTGCAAGCTCAAAAAGTGTCCAGACTGTCCACGGTCGATCCATGGTCGACCGTCGGCCTGCTGGAACTTTTTGAGACTTGTGAATATAGACGTTGACCTTTTACCAAAATCACACACAACCCATTTTTACCATAAAAATGCACTGAAAAGAAGCTTAAGAAAAGTAGGGTTAGTGTCATACTTCTTAAGTTTGAATTTAATCATAAAAATGGTAGTTTAGAAACCAAATGCACAAAGCATGTTGGAAGTTTACCTCTTTGAGAGATTCCTTTTGCTAAATATGGTTTTGGCTTATTTCAATAGAAGATTATGTTTAGTATTTGCCAAAATAGGAATTCATTTGCTTTGACTACCAAGCTTGTGATTTTATAAAAAATTTCTCAATTTTTATAAAAGTTTTTATAAAAATTATTTTATAAAAACTTAAACTCATTTAATTATTTATTTTGTAAGCTCATAAACTTTGAACGTTTATTTGTAGGAATCTTCGACATCGGCTTCTACTTGAACTCGGATCTTGACAATTGGAGCTTGGCCATTTGATGAAGCTTGTTTTGTAGATTATAGATGAGAATATATTTGATTGAATATATATATATATATATATATATGTATATGTGCACATATGTTAATGTTAATACATACAATTATATAAACAAGTTGTATATTTTTGTGTTAACAAAAGAGGATATATTTGTAAGCATATTTTTCCCAACAGAGGTTATTAGCAATAGGGGTTTAGTAGCAGGCATCGTTGTTTTTGTTTTTTTAAGCAAGTTATTTTCTTTTGTGTTCTTTGTATTTGGAGATTTAGCCCCTCTCGAATCGGGCCAGTACTTGTTATTAATCAAAATTGCCTGCTTTGTTTTTGAGTTTCCATCATGTTACTAATATAGATTTATGTTTGTTGCTGTGTAAATATCTGTGTGTGTATATGATGTATTATGGGTGTGTGTATAACGTATATATAGATGTGCACGAGTTTGCTTTTGTTCATGTATATATATAGGGGAGGGTTCATTTGAGAACTATTATTAGTGTGAGAACCACGAGAACCAATCTTAGTCGTTCAATTGGTAAGTAGAATTCATGGATGAAGAGCGTGGGGGATTGGGTATGGCAAGGTGCATGTAAAGAATTCATGGGTGGACAATCCAATTGAAGGAGGGGAAATTAGACAGCTAAGATTGGTTCTTTTGGTTCTCGTAATAAAAAAGATTTTCAAATGAACTTTTCAATATATATATATATATGTGTGTGTGTATGTGTGTGTTTTGTTGTGTGTTTTGTTTCTTCTTTTTTGATCAAGATTATATATATATATATATATATATATATATATATATATATATATATATATATATATATATATATATATATATCAACTTATATAATAAAAACACCATATACCCCCATTAGTTGACAAGTGTCCATCAAATAGTTACAAACTATTCCTCCATTTTAAAGCCCTAAATCATAATTAATAAAATTTTGGTTTTGGTGTTCTTAGTTGACACAAATAAAGAAGGAAAAATAGAAAAGATTTTTTAATTAATTACGTGATGATTGATATCCTATTTAAACTTAATTAGATAACATATCTAATTTATGATATAAAGCAACGATCTGATCCCTAACAACAGCAAAATGAACTTCGTACAAGCTACATTAGAAGTGAAACTAAGTTCTTTTCAATGGTTCAAGGCAAGGATCAAAAAGTGGAACAAGATTTCATTGTCAGATTGGCTACTATACCCGGTAAAATGGCAAAACAAATTGGACGTTAACAATAGTGTTTCAGGTTTAATCGTTAACATGTGCTCGTAATGATCGCGTTTTATAGTAGTTTGTGGCTTTCAAACAAGCAAAAATATTATGTAATAACTTTTGTTTAGTTATAATACCAAGATGGCCTTTCAAAAAAAAAGATAATAATAGATGAGAAAAAAAGATAAGTTGTATTAATAAAGTTTGAAATTAAAGAGGTATTTATATGAATAAAAAATTAAAGATAGCGTTGACCGTTGAAAAATGATAAACAACAAAAAATTATGGTAGTATATAATAGTGTATTATAACACTAATTCTAATGGGCTTTTGTGCGATTACAAATATAGATTAAAACCATAACAATTAAATAATAATAATGAATAAAATATAATTTTAAGTACTAGAATAAAAATACTATATATATATATATACACATGTACACACATACATAAATGTATAGAGGAAATTATTAAAAAATGTTAGAAGGACTATATACGAAACTATTTGAAATCAAAGGGACTGAGTTTGTAATGTTATAAAAGAATAAAATGGTCGTTTTGAAAATTGTAACACCAGCGCCATTACTTTTAGTAGGTAAATGACTAAGATTGTGACAAACTGTCAATTTGAGGGACCATCTCAGTCATTTTTTAATTTAAAAGACTAAATTAGTGATTTCTAATAAACGATGGGGATGAAATGAGTAATTCACTATTTTCGTTTGTTTTGTTTGAGAAATAGTATTTGATATAAACAAAATATCTCACAAGTTTATAGAAACCTATTGCTATTTTTGCTATTTTTGCTAAGTTTGTTTATTTCTATGATAGTTTCATTTGTTAAGATAATATTCTACTACAGTTAATTTATTGTTTCAGTCTTATTATAAGGATACTGACTTATTTAAATATAAGTTTCTACATGTTTACAACAAAAGAAAAGTCTTGTGGTCACATGGAGATTTTATTCGTATATTTTATAAAATTAGTGTTAAACCGTTATTATTGTTTTTATAGAATTATATATCCATGATAAAGAAATCACATACGCACAGCCTAAAGGCTTATCTAGTATATATATATATATATATATATATATATATATAATCTCACGCAATAATATATAGCATTAGGGGTGTTCAATCGGTCAGTTGTCGGTTTTATGGATTTAATCAGTTCAGTTTAATTGGATTTTAGAAAAAAAAAATTAGCCGATCATAATCCAAACTAGAAATATATTAAACTAAACTAATCCAACCGAAATAAATATACATCATAAAAATGCAATAGTATGATAATATATACATCATAAAAATCAAAATGCAATTCCTTTATTTATTTGGGTATTCGGTTGGGCCACAAAAGAAAAAATTAAAATCCAAATCCAAACCATAATCCGATTAAATATTTGGGTGTACCCAAATAACCGATCCAAATTCAATTAAACCATAACCAATTAATCCAAACTTATATGAATCGGGTGGATTTTCGGGTAAAACCAATTAATGAACACCCCTATATAGCATTCATGTTTTTGTCTGATCATAGCTATTAAGCTATATTATTTGATCATGCCTGTAGGTTTTTTGTTTAATTAAATGCTTCTTTTTGTTTGTATTTCATAATGAGGTTTCATTAATTTTTAGTTAAAAAATTTCACTAGTTATTAGCTTGTATTTCATGAGTTTGGCAAGAGGTTAGGGTTGATCATGCCAAGTATTCTTATTAGTTATTGATTTGATCATTCACCCCATTTAGATATGGATAGTGTTTATCGATCCATTTTCAACGTGTATATTTTGTGTTGCTCAACTGTTTAGAGATGGTTGTGTCGAAGAAACAACGAAACACAAAAGGCCTAGCATTAGTTAGAAAAATGAAGCACTTGAAAAACGTTTCTCGAAGCATGTATACATGAGATCAACACTTATGGATGAGAAGGAAATAGCTGGAAAGCTATGTGTAGGCGTGTGGCCATGGAAAGGATTGTTCTTTGCCTCTCCGGTGTGGCGGTGCACAATCAAAAGATGTATCTTCACCTTCATTACTCAATTGACACCACCTAGCCCCTAGGTTTTTTCTTCATTTCTGATTTCGTTCTTCCTTTTTCTTTTTCTAGTATCATCATTTATCAACAGCTATATCTTTTGTTAACACAGCCCCATGCAACCGTATCAAGCACATACACTCCCTATATTGTTCTTCTTAAGAATTAGTGTTTCAGATTCGTATACAACCACCATATGATCGTATAGACGCATACACCCACCTCTTTTTCTTCACGACTGTTTTCAAGAACATTCATACCCTACAACTATATCGCCATTCTCTATTACTTTTTTCAAGCTATATAGTCCTACATAAGGTTGTATCAGATGAACAACATATGTAACAACTTTGTTCCTTAATCATATAAAACCCAATTATGTTTCAATGAGTCTAACCACAAAAATATCACTTACACATACCATTTAACTTACTATTTAACAAGTTTGGCCTTCAATATGATCAATTAATAATCCCAACCTCAGAATTTGACACACTTAATCTATTCGGGTAAAAAACACCAATTTGAGCACATGGTGTTCAATTCTTGTTTCCTTTGCATAGTAATGAGTCTAACAAGTTACAAATAACATTTCTAAGCTCAACTAGGTGTTATTTACACCAGTTGATACCTAAACTCCCATATAGGTCATCAAAACTCAAACTCTAAACATAAACTACATATCTCAAGTTGAGGTAATCAAGTTTTGATTTGCAACTACAGTCCCTTACTTTTTTTGTTTAATTATAGAAACTAAAGACCCATTAATCCTACCTCTCTTGATCTTTATCTAGAGTGTGTATAAAAGATCTTCAACAAGAAGCTAAGTGAAGAAAAAAGAAGGGAACCAACCTTAAGTCGGTTTAACCATTACGGGTATACCACTGTCGTTCATAAATTTGAACGGGTACAATAAAAGGTGTTTGGGGATCCAATCTTCAAGTTTCTTTAATAATCTATGAGTAAATGCAGAGAAAGAACAAACATGTTATAGGGTTTACAAGGAGGATTCCTTGCCAACCGCCTTAACACTCAAGTCAGTGCATGTCATAAAGGTCTATGTTAGGAGAAAAGTAGTAAGAAAGGGTTGTAAGAGATGTGTACCCTAGGTTGAAGACGAAAGTCTCTTTTTATATTTGATATTCCCCGATGAGTGGGGACCGTTGTATAAGAATGTGAAGGATCAACTGTCAAGTGGACAATAAAGTTGTTTTTATATGCTACAAAGTCACTATGTATGTTCTTTTTGGCCAGACGTAGTCACCACTATTGATTAGGATTGTAAACAAACAGAACAAACATGAAGGGTGCTTGATCATTTTCGTTCGTTTAACTTTAATAGATACTAATAGATTTTTGTGTTCATGTTGTTTCGTTTAACTTTAACCGGACAAATAAACGAACACAAAAGATAGATAAAGAGCTTTTGTGTTGGATTGTTTAAAATATTGGTTAGTTTGTGTACATTTTTCTTCGTTGAAATAAACTGAATGTAATGCAAATCTAATATTATTAATCACAAATAAACGCTATATAAACACACACACATACATGCATATATAAACGAACATAAACAAATGAATAACAAACTTCACAAACATAAATGAACAAACGGATAGCTCTGTCGTGTTCATTCGTTTAATTGTTTATTCATCTATTCGTTTAATTGTTTATTCATCTAACGAACATAAACGAACTTCCTACAAAACAATTTCACAAAAAATTCATGAACATTCTTTTACAACCCTACTATTGATGCTATCCAACAGGAACAAGTTACGTGCGGCGAGGGTCCTCACACATTTTGATTCTTTACTCTTGAGATTCTTTAGCGACTTATCAAATGATTTAGTTGTCATATGCAGTTATGAGTATGCATACATGGGGCCTCATGTCCCTCACCCCATGTGTTCCTGTCGATGCAGTATGCCTAGAATGTGGTTACTTGCAAGCTAAGGATTAAGGACATGCCTGCACCTTGTCAAGTGTCATGCCTATTGATCTGATTTGATCATGATTGTGTTTGAGGTAAGCAGACTAGGATTGGCATTTCCGGGTGGAAGTACTCTAGAATTGGTGTGATAGGAGGCATCAACGTCGTGGTGGGAGGGATTTGACACTCTGAGACACAGCTTGGAGAGGAAGACGAGAGATGAGGCATGTTGGAGAAGAAGGTGGGGTGTGTAACATGCATGCTCGCTCTCCCTCTCTGTTTTTAAATTTTTTATTGGTTATTGTGTAGTAAGTTAGTCTCATAATTTAATGTAGTAAAAAATAGTAACTATTAGGTTGAGATGGCCTTAGTGATAGAAGTAAAACTTTTTTTAACAATAAACATACACATAATCTACTATTATACTTCTCAAACTTATAACTAAAAAACACCTCAATCAGCCGTTTACTCGTAGACCAAAGTCTCTTTCATACGAGTAAAACTGATTTGGAACGCACAACATCCAGAAAACAATTATTTTCTTCATTAATCTACTTTATCGTGTAATTTAGTGCTTTGCGGGTTGTACATTGTGCAAATCCAATTGCAAGATGGTCCAAACCTACTTTGTTAGGGTTTTTCACGGACCCTCATCCACAAAACCCATAAAACCTGAACTCAGCAACTGATCTGATCATCTCACACTACACTCGCCACAACTGACAACAATGGAGAATCAAGACTCTCTATCACCTCCACCTCCGCCTCCTCCGCCGCAAGAAGAACCCGATTCAAAAAAACTAAAAATGTCCACAACCACCACCACGACTAACAACTCCGACGACGAAGACCGCACAGCCAACACATCCACCACTGAGAGAAAGCCCAGATACAAGCGAAGAAAAGTCGCCATACTCTTTGCCTACTGTGGAGTAGGCTATCAAGGAATGCAAAAGAACCCGGGAGCCAAAACCATCGAAGGCGACCTCGAAGAAGCTCTTTACTTTTCCGGCGCCGTTCCTGAAAATGAACGTGGTTGTCCTAAGCGTTTCGATTTTGCCCGATCTGCCCGAACCGATAAGGGGGTTAGCGCCGTCGGGCAAGTGGTTTCCGGAAAGTTCTACGTCGACCCGCCTGGCTTCGTGGAGCGCCTCAATAACAACTTGCCTTCTCAGTTTCGTATTTTCGGGTATAAGCGTGTGACGGCGTCGTTTAGTGCGAAAAAGTTTTGCGATCGACGGAGGTATGTTTATTTGTTACCTGTTTTTGCTCTCGACCCCGCATCTCACCGTGACAGGGAGAGTGTGTTGGCTAGTATGGGGTCTGAAAATGAGCTTGTTAAGTGTTTAGAGTGCTCTGAAAGAGGCCGGAAAGTTCTAGGTGCAGTGGGTGTTCAAGGAACCGGAGAAATATCAAGTTCTAAAGCTGAAATTCAGTCAGCAATTTCGTCAAACACATCATGTGCATTATCGGATTCTGATGGTAAGCAGGGAAATTTAGCAGCTTTAGAAAATGGGAGTGGTTGTAAAGAAGCTTTGAACCCTGAACCTGTGATTGATGAAGCTCAATCATCGAAAAAATCATCTCCTTTAGGCAAGGACTGTGATTATAAAGCCAGTTCTGATAATGTGAACGGCATTGTGAAAGAAAATGTGTTCTGTTATGGTGACAAAGAGAGGGAGAGGTTTAATAAGATTCTTAAACAGTATGAAGGAACTCATAATTTCCATAATTTCACTACAAGAACAAAGGCAGCTGACCCTTCTGCTAATCGTTACATTATCTCATTTCATGCCAACACCACTGTTACAGTTGAAGGTATAGAGTTTGTGAAATGCGAAGTTGTTGGGCAGAGCTTTATGCTTCACCAAATACGGAAGATGATTGGCGTTGCTGTTGCGATTATGAGGAATTGCGCTCCAGAATCGCTGATCGAAACAGCTTTACAACAGTTAGTTCTTTCATTAATTACTTTAAGATACAGATATACTACTCTCCTTTCTGTTGGAATATTTTTATTCATTTCATGGTCTTAACTTTACAATAGCAAAATCTAAATCTCTAAACGTTCAAAGTTGGTATGAAATCATCTATCTTGCAAGTAATATTGGTATAATTCAGTGGTACTCGTTAGATACTGTAGAGTCACAACTAGCTTACTTATGAGTTGGTCAATTTGGGTTATGTTTGTCAAACATGTAGAGTAAAAAGAAGCTAGCTAAAAAAGAAACGGGTCAAATAGGTTAGAACATTGCCCAAATTGTATTCTTATTACGTAAGACTTTAGATATCATTTTATTCAATTATATAGATTATGTTGTAAAAAACTATTGTAATTTTATATTAGATGCTAGTTATTTGTAAATTTTGTTTAAAAAACCAGACACAAAGTATTTCGGCAGACTTGGCTTGTTCCTAGCTATACCAAAAATTACTCGTTTTTCCCTGTTCACCAACCTGCCCATTTTGTGCCCATTACTTGCAACTTCTTCACTTCTGGTAAAATGCCTACTGATATTCCAAATTGGTTGTGAAGTTCAAATGCAGTATGATCTCTTAAAAGGAAAATCAGGGCATAGAGTTGGTCTTACCATTGTTTTTTCATGTTAAAAAGTTTACATCTTGTCCTTTCCTTTTGAAGTTATATACTTATATGATATTGACATATTGTGAAATAGGATCCAGTAAATTGCTCACTGATTGCCTTTTCAAGAATCAGGTAGACTCAGGGAATGTTAGGATGTGTGTGCGTAATTGTAACTCGCAAACTATAGACAATTCTAAAGCCTGATTATTAGGGCTTTAGAAGCATCAGAATTGGATAATTAGATAGTCAGGTTGTTAAAGCTTTGAATAACTAGGTATTTTTACTTTTATCTTAGCATTTCCTACTGCAACTCTGTACATACTTCTCAAAGTCTACTTATCATCACATTAAATAGTCAGATAATCATAATCATAACATGATGAGTTTGACAAATAGAAATACGACCTTATATGGTTTCTAACCTCATTGTTAATGATGTTTGTAGGGATGTTAGAATCAATGTGCCTACAGCTCCTGAAGTCGGTTTGTATTTGGACGAGTGTTTTTTCTCATCATATAACCAGAAATGGAAAGATACTCATGAAGAAGTGTCGATGAAAGCTTATGCAGAGGAGGCTGAGGAATTTAAATTGAAACATATTTATTCTCACATTGCATCAACTGAGCATAAAGAAGGAGCAGTTGCTGTTTGGTTGCATTCTTTGAACTACCGAAATTATCCAGATTTAGGCCTCGAGGAGAATGGTGGAGCAAATGAGTTGTCGAAAGCTCAAGCCGAAGAGACAACTGGGTGAGTCGGCTCACTGCTCTTGTTGCATTTGAATGTTCTTGATCTTTATTACATCGATTTTTTTTACAATCAACTGATTTATATAGGGTCCTATGTCAAACACTATAGAATTGATTTGGCTTTTGAGCAATAGGATTTGGTAATTTAAGCAAAGTTTTTCTTATCATTATCAGTGTACCCGAACACTCTGAATTTTCTTTCTTGTAGAGTAGAAAAATAGAAACAAAAAATTGTTATTAGTACACACTCCCTTAATTTTGGTCAAGGATCTGCCATGTAGTAAGTTGGATGTTGATCTGAAAAGGCAAATTCCCTTCTTCTGGCAGGTGCAATCCACATACTTTAAATTGCCCGAATTCGGAGAACCATAAAGCCAACTCTTGCAACGAAGTTGATCCATTCCTTGATGTAGTTGCATCAGGGCGTGTTGGACTTCGGTCTATACATCATTGTGGGAAGACGACCGTTCTCGAGATTGACTTAGAGCATCTCGCAACCACTATGAAAAAACGTCTTAACCTAGTTTTACCTTTTATCCAAGAACTCCGTAATTGCTACATTGGTGAATATGAAACCTCAGTTACTAACACCATCATTGCGGATATTGACATGATGGTTGACACCGCGATTTCGGTGACTTACAACCGACTCCGTTACCTCCTCCAGCATTACGAACCTACTGTTTTTGTTTCTCGAATGAACCCCCGATCTCCTCTTAGCAACAAATATAAATTTCCGGCCTTTATCTCTTTTGTTCTAGGTAGCATCGGGCCCCTTCGTATAATGGACGGCTTGGAAGACACAATAGTAGTATACGCCACGTCAGCCAACCGGGGTCAGACCTATGGCCGAGGTCAACACTTTGACTTCAACCGCAGTCAATTCTTTCGCCTCACCGATAACCTAGCGGCCATTGGCATACCACTTGCACCAATTGATGTGAAGGCAGGCAGTCACGAGGGTTCATTTTTCTCCACCATCATCCCGACTCATGAAAACGGTTTGTGGGACTTCACAGCCACATGTCATCCCTCTCATTACAAGCATCAGGATATCGTGAGCGCTTGGCTCACTCTAAATGAAGATCCCGCCCTTCGTGCCTTTGAAGATTGTAGTTTAACAATCAATCGCTGCACCGATCCTGATATCATCAATCGCGTTATTGCATTACGTCTTGAGGATGTTCCTGTTGATTTGGACGGAGCTACAGCTCCCACTCGTCCTGTTGGCGGTACTTTTATTGTGAATGTTTTCGGGGTTCAGCCAGCAGTTGCCGCCGAGGGAGGTACTCCTGCAGTTCCAGCTGCAGTTCACATATTAGGACAAGGCGGTAGACGCTACAGCTGTACTTCGCTTGCCCGAGAGATTAGTGAACATGAAATGGTGTCGATATTCCGTATTTTTATCTTTAAGACGTCATGGAGAAGTATAAGCTTTTAAGAACAAGATTTGGCCATGAATGATTCTGCCAACAGTATATTGTATCTTTATATTAATCCTATTTATGAAATTAACTCTCCCAAGTCGATTTCACTACTGTGTAAAGACTAAATTCAGGATTAAAAAGTAAATTTACGATATGTTAAAAGAAAATTTTCACATAATAGTAACAAACCTTGGTGGAACAGTTTTCAAACTTGGTTACTAGTATATGAGTTTTCTCTTTTTAACTTAACTTTACGGGTGCACTCTTCAATAGACAAATTTTATAATATTCAACTTTACATGTTTTGTTGTTACGCATATTCGATTTAAAACATTGCATTTAATATGTTGCAATACCTATGAACAATATGGTTTTTGTGTGTGGATTAAAAAACAATTCTGTTTTAATTATGTTTAAAGTTTGATTAGGTTTGAATGATAAAAGTATCCTATACACCCATACTCTCTCTTCATTTGTGATCAACTTGGAACACACCCGTGGCAGCTACTTCCCTGCCCGTCATGTTCTCGACCGCCACCACCATCTAAAACCACCTCACTACCATCTACCATTGTCACAGTGAACACCATCTATGATATCAAAGCATGCTAGATTTAGTTGGTGCAATTGTTTTGGTAACACACCCTACTGGGTTGGTCTCATGATCAATATGGAAGCGGTAAATCGTGTAACCCACAGTCAAAAGACATATGTATCTTGAACATTCGCTGTATTTTCACGTCCGAAACCATCATGCTATCTAAGACATGGTGCAAATTGATTTCAGATTTATGTGTTCTTTAGTGATTTAGTTTTTAGGGCTTTTGTTTAAAGGGTGTGATTACATGCTAAAGTTTGATTGCAAGTTTGTGTTTAGGATTTGCATCACTTCAATTTCAAAGTGTGTATTTATTAGTTTTTTGTGGTGGATTTGTATATTTAGAGTCTTGTTGCAAGTTTATGCCATGTATTTGGTGAGTATTTTTATTTTGGGCAAAATGCATGAAAAATATAGATGACTTTGTCTTAATTATCATTTTATAAACTAACTTTAAATTCTTAAAAATAAGACAACCAACTTTCAAAATTCTTTCATTGTATGCAACCAACTTTTTTTTGTATCTAGTATTTAACTACTATTGTATACAATAAACTTTTTTATAATTTCTATAGTATACAACAATTTGCATATAATGGGAGGATTATAAAAGTTGATTGTACTGTTTTAAAAAAAATAAAATTGGTTGTATACAATGATAATTAAGATAAAATTTATTGTATTTTCATGCAATTTACCCTTTTATTTTTAGACAAGGGGGTTTGTTTGTAGATTAGGAAACACACCAAGGGTGGTGAACGCATAAAGTAGGGAGGGTGGTGATTGCACGAAGACAGTATTGGCATTAAGTAATGGTAAGGTTTAAAGTTAGATACGTTAAAATATAGGTTTTAAAGCCTTGTACCTTGTAACATCCATTGATAAAATAATGCAAGTGTATTAACAATTTTTGGGGGAGATAAGATTAGGGTGATTTGTAGCCTAAATGGTTGTCTCAAAAAATAATATTATAACCTAAAAAGAATGTTTGTTTTGTGAACTAAGTAAGATTGTTCTATATGTAAAACCATATCAATAAAGAGTATAACTAATTAGAATAGGATGTAACTAATCTATGGGATTTAATTATGTTTTTGGTTGTGGGACTTTAAAAAGATATGTCATAAATATGGTAAAGGTATAAAATAAGGTTAATTGTATTAAAATATAATAAACTTTGTATTGGTTTAATATTGTATATAATCAATTTTATTTTTAAAAAAAATAATACAACTAACTTTCATAATCCTTACGTTGTATGCGAGTTGTTGAATACTATGAAAATTATTGCAAAGTTAACTGCATACAGTGATAATTGAATATTAGACACAGAAAAAATTGTTTGTATACAATAGGATGTTTATTAAAGCTGATTGTATTATTTTTAAAGATTTAAAATTGGTTATATAGATCGGTAAATGCAAAGTTTATTTAATTATTTATGGGAAAAATAAAATTTGAATAAATGTGTAATTATTTATGGGGAAAATCCCTAATTTTTCTTCGTAAATTTATGGACAAAATGAAAATAACGAAAAACTAGTTGTAGTCGAAACTAGAGCTTTAACTTTTGGTTTCAACAAATAAGTCTCAAGATCGTCGAAATGATTTAGATGATAACTAGATTAGATGTCCGTGTGATATACGTGTTAGTTTTAAAAAATGATAAATATTAATAAAAAGATACCAAATAATTATAAAACACGAAATAAATGGAAATTAAAGAAAAGATAAGGGACATCGTCAATCGAAACGAGGGGTTTGGCTTTTGATTTCAACAAAAATAAGTCTTCAGATCGCCGAAATGATTTAGAAGATAAGTAGATTAAATGTTTGTGTGATACACGGGTTAGTTTTAAAAAGTGATAATTTTAAACATTATTAAGAAGATACTAAATAATTATAAACACAAAATAAATTAGGAAGACAACTAGATTAGACAATCAAAACTAGGGTAACTCTGATTCGATTAAGGGTAACTCTGATTCGATTAAGAAGATACCTAATTTTGAAATCCAAGTGAGTCATAATAAGGGTTTGACTAAACAACTTAGAATTTAGACGAATCTAACAACATTGTATTAGAGAAATTATATAAAATCAAGGGTAACTCTGATTCGATTAAACTTATACATGTAAAAAGATAACGATGTTTTCTTATTTCAATTATAAAAAATTATTTTTGAAAAAGATCGAATAGATTGAGAAAAACATAGGTTTTTGAGAGGATGCATTGTTGAATCAAAAGATAGATGTTACCTCCTCTAATGGAGATTCATACAACCTCAAATGTAAAATACATAGATATGTATTTCATTTATTAAAACTCTGGAACATTTTTGTAGACATTTAATAGTTACCCTAGACATGTTCAATGTTTAAGATATAGACATGACTAAACTAAGTGCCTATACATGATTTAAGAGCAAGATAATGAATATTAAAGATAAGGATAAGAACAAATAATGATATATCGAGTTGTGTGTTTATGTTTGAAAAAGATAAAGATAAAGATAAAGTGAATTGTATATGTATGCTCTTCAAAGATAACTTTCTAGAAAAATAAATTAAATAATACAATATTATTCTAGAGAAGGTCTCTGTGTATGACCCTTAAGGATTTGGTCATATGAACACTCACCGAGTGTGTGTGTGAGATAGAGATATACAAAGTGATCACATTTTAGAGCACTTGTTTAGGTGAAATCAGACCATCGAAGATGAGTTTGAGCCTTAGTTTAATGATGAGTAGTGAAATGCTTTTGTACTTCTTCACCTACGCCGATGATAATAGATATTTTCTGATTTGATTCTTTATCAGATATGGTTAATTCTCACGTAATAAATAAACAACCACTTTATAGGAAAACTAGAAGATAAAGGGAAGGAATGGGGTATTTCTTAACCTAATAAATTTTTATATATTTTATAACACTATCTAAGTCCCGAATTAAATTTATATATATTTTTAGTGTAATGCATTATGTTTGTACTAAAAATATCTAACCTTTTAAATTAACAAAATCATGTAATATTTGTTTATATTTTAATCTTGAATTTACTAATTTTTTTATGAAAATAAATAAAAATATCTGAATGTTTATTCTGTTTCCTCATAATTTTCATGGTTGAAAAAATAAATAAAATTGGAAAAAAGAAAAGAAAAAATAGGCCCAAATCCACCAAGCAAACCCAATCCACCATCTCCTCCACCCGCACCCGGTTCTCGGATGCCACCAAGAAAACCCGTGAGCTGACAACAAACCGGTAAGACCTTTTATTTACTAATCTACCCCCGAATCCTTTATACACAACAAAGCATATTCTCTCGCCTTTACCAAGGGCAGTTTCGTGTTTTCACCACTCTGTGATCCACAGATTTGATATAAATACTCGATTCTTATCTGTGATCTGTCTCGGGCTTTACCTAAATCTCATCGGAGTTTTTGATATTTCTTTCTCTCCAAGTCGTGTTTTTTTGATCGGAAATGGGTCGCAAGTTTTTCGTCGGTGGTAACTGGAAATGCGTAAGTCTCCGATCTCTGTTCTTCGTGTAAATCAAGCTTATGAACACTAATCAGATCGTGTTTTTTTGTCTATCGGTTTTGATCTGATCAAATTTGTTTTTTAGCTCTTTTGACTGTGTAGTGTACTGTTTTTTCTGTTAATTGTAAGACTTTTATGCTCACTGTATCGGAGATTCTGTTTTTTGAGTTAAGAAAGCAGATTCGTTTCTGATAAACTCTTTTGACTTCATAGTATGTTATTATTTGATCGGAAGTTTTGTATTTTCACTGTATCGATGAATCTGTTATTCGTGTTAAGTAACAGAAGTAGCAACGATGCTCGATTGAGTGGATCATCGATACGCACATTTTGAATTCGAAATTAAGAGAAAATCGTTTCTGAAAATGATTTCTGGACTAATCAGTTGTAGAACATCGTAGGATACAATAAGATCAGTGTTTATTCTGCTGAATGATATACTTACTGAGTTACTGGCATAAATTTTGTGTTTTTTCTTTTTAGCGTTAGGATCTACTTTGTTACGTTAGGATGTGCAATGTGCTTATTGTATTTGAAACATGATTTTACTCTTATGATATTTAATTGGCAGAATGGAACTACTGAGGATGTGAAGAAGATTGTATCAACACTTAATGCTGGTGATGTGCCATCCACAGATGTTGTTGGTAAGTTGCTATGCTATTGTAGTCATCATGAGAAAATCTGGTCAATGGTTTCGAGGGTAATAAATGTCATGTTTGTCATATGCTTTAATGTGATGTGAGTCATGTGATGGTAGTAGGTTGTTTAGGCTAATATAATCTGGTCAGTATTTTGTGGAACTACATCTTAAAATGCTGCTATTGTGATCACTTTAATAATGTAGTTTCGTTTTTCAAATTTCCACAATTTATAACTTTTTTTATGAGAGACTTCTTTCTTGTAAGTGCATTTGCATTCTTGACCCAACGCTTAACAAACTGTTATTCCTTTGCAGAGGTGGTGGTCAGCCCTCCATTTGTGTTTCTTACCACTGTTAAAAGTGAATTGAGGCCTGAGTTCCAAGTTGCGGCTCAAAATTGTTGGGTTAAGAAAGGTGGTGCATTCACTGGTGAAGTTAGGTATGTTCCATCATATGTTGCTGTTCATATTTGTATGTGTTATACTGTTATTTAATGTCCGTCATTGGCTGGAAGTGCATTGAGTTCTTTTACACAAGGAATGACAGCAACTTGATCTCGGCTGAAAAATAAAACTTTATCTTGACTGAATTTTAATTAAGAGAATGGACTTGCTGCTTTTGTTCTTGAGACCTACTTTTGATATGCATGCTTTAAATTCTTCGGGTGATTTTGGATCATTAATTTGGATTTTATTCTTGGTAAAACTTCACATTAAATGTATATTAGTTTACTTGTCCTGGTAATAGCTCCTTATTTTATTTGCAAATTGTATTTCATGATTTTATTTTGCATTTTAACGATTGTAGTTAAAATATATACAGGACATGTGCATCAGCCTTCCTTTAATTGTCATTTGTAGCGTGACTTGAAATATTGAAGTTGGTTTTCTCTTTGTGTAGTGCTGAGATGCTTGTCAATTTGGGCATCCCTTGGGTCATCCTTGGTCATTCTGAAAGGAGAGCCTTATTAAGTGAAACAAATGAGGTATACTTTATCTACCAAAGATTTTAATCAGCCTAACAAATCAACTCAACTATGGTTGGTTCTTTTCCTCTTTCAGTTTGTTGGAGACAAAGTTGCATATGCACTTTCTCAAGGTCTGAAGGTGATTGCTTGTGTTGGAGAGACTCTTGAGCAGCGTGAAGCTGGAACCACCATGGAAGTTGTTGCTGCACAAACCAAGGCAATTGCTGGTATTTATTTCAAAAACTTCAGTTGCTGCTACCTGTCACCGTCATGCATTTGGCATTTGCGAATGTCTAGAAAGTCATTTTAGTTTTGAGTGTTGTTTGATATAATTAATAACTTACCTTCACTTTTAGTTTTACATGGAGGTGGGAATTTCGACCTGTCTATTATGAATGGGTTGATTTTCTATGTGTAATAATGGGTCCAATGAGAAAAAGGTTAGCTTTAGAGGAAATGGAAGAGTCCAAACTCCCCACTGTACTTTTTAATGCAGAGTCTCTGAAATCATTTTATTCTAAGGTTTAAAAACTATTATGCAATATACTTTTGTAACCATAAACAATTTAATTTTTTTGGACAAAAAGTCTTTATTCATTCTGACCCACAACTTTGCCCAGCTCTAGTTGTACACTTCGTATTTTGTATACTTACCCAGCTAGTACTTTTAGTTTTAGTGTCTAACATGCAACCTTTATTATAATAGATGTTTCCATATTTCATTGGCTTGTATGAGCATGACCATCAACTGAACAGTGCCCTGTTTTTTATAATGTTAATACTTTTTTTTTCTACTTTTCCAGACAAAATCTCAAGTTGGGATAATGTGGTTGTGGCTTATGAGCCAGTTTGGGCTATTGGAACCGGAAAGGTTGCGAGTCCAGCTCAGGCTCAAGAAGTAAGTGTCCTTGATTAGTTCCTACATTCTAATATAACTGACATACACTGCTGGATCATTATCAATCTATGTGCAACACTATTCTTGGTTTAGCTATAAAAGAATCATCATATACCATCTGTCTGTGTTCCTATTAACAGATTTTGCCTTCGGTGCGTCTTAGTCATTATTTGTGTTGCCAATAATTAATTATATTGCATTTCTGAACTTCCAATGTAACAGGTACATGCAGCACTAAGAAAGTGGTTTGTGGAAAACATCAGGGCTGATGTTGCTGCTACAACCAGGATTATCTATGGAGGTATCTGTCTACTTATCTCATGTAGTGATTTTGTGCTCTTTTTATATTCCTGTGAGGGTTTTGGGCTAAAGGCACTGTTTGATATTTTCACAACATGAATATGTTTTGTCGCAATCACATGTTGCAAATATGAGTTATATGTCATCCTGACAATCACCATCAAGCGAAAATGTCGCGTCACAGGGGTGTTTGGATATGTTTTTTGAAACTGATTATATGATATAGAAAATCACAAGCAAGTAATCATATAGAATAGTACATGTTGGAAGGAGATGGTGTTTGGGTATGCTTTTGCTTTTGAACTTGTAATAACAAAATATAGAAAAATTGTTTGAATGTCTGTAAAATTCTGATTATTTAGTAAATTAATTGATAAAGTGACCAAAAGGAATGTTACATTATTGAACTATTCAAATTCATTCTGTCAAAATTTAATTTTCTTTAACAACTATAAGAAAATAATCTTTTTAAAAAAGTTTATTCTAACAGGTTCATTTTATTGTTAACAAATACATCTTTGTTAACATATTATTAGAACTGAAAATGTGGATAAAATTAGAGGGGCAAATAAGTAATGTGAATATTCTCAAATGATCATCTTCAAGTTTTAGTTAACAGATTAGCAGTTCATAACACGCATACAAACACAACCATAATTGTCAGGAAAGCAAATCAATATTAGAAACGCATACTGATTACCAAGATACTCACAATATGACATTGATTCACTTGAAATCTTACCTTCAAAATGAAGGGAACCAGAAACAGATTTGGATCAGAAAATCAAAAAGCTTTTTCGGGGAATCTAATTTTTGCGATGTCGTTATGGGCTTTAGATTTTAATACTTTGGACATGACATTGTAGGATCCGTGAGTGGTTCCAATTGCAAGGAATTGGCCGGGCAACCAGATGTTGATGGTTTCTTAGTCGGTGGAGCTTCTCTCAAGGTAAACGGTGGCTCTAATTCTTCATATTCCCTATGCCCTATAAACTATTGCCTCATCCGTCCGGACCGTCCCACTGAAGTTGGATCATATATTCTATAATAGTGTTAGGCAAATAGGTTAAGACGGGTAATTTATAGCAAGTGTCCAAACGGTTCAGGTCAGGTCCCCTTGAAACAGTTTTTTGTCCGAAATTTAATATATTCTATATAAACAATCAGTGTCTTAAGTATGGTTGCATAATATATACTTTTAGTAATAATCTGATTTTTTGAATAAACTATTTTTATTTTTTTAAAGCCATTCAAAAATAAAATGATTTGGGAGGTTTTTTATGCCTAAAATATACATTTTGGGCGACTTTGGTGTGTTTGGCATATTTCTTATCCATTTGACCCTTTAGGGCTTGACCTAACCTGAACGGCTGAATCAACTAGCTAGTAAGTAAATTGGTCGAAATTGTGCTATCTAGTTTTCAAACTAAAGTTACATATGTTCACTACCATAAGTTACTTGGTGGGAACCCATTTACCTAAAAATGGATCAGTTTGGGCTGTATATCGACCTCTAACGGGTCAAATGAGTTGAAAGTTGGTCAAAGAATGCTTATAGATAATTATAATCTCATGTCCTTTTTGAATTGTAGCCGGAATTCATTGACATCATCAAGGCTGCTGAAGTGAAGAAATGTTAAGTTTTGTATCGTTTCGGGGAAGAACAATGACCTTGTGCTTTCTGATAGCTTTTTAATCGTATTTCGTGTTTGAAATAAGCATATGACCATAGCTTTGGTGCACTATAAATTTGAAGGTGACACCCTTGTTTTTTTGGTAAATAACTCCTCCTGCACTTGACTGTTTTGTAGACCGAACAGATACGAATCAGGGGTATCTGCTTTCGATTATTATTGTTATTAATAGTAGATGTGTGGATATATCTATCCGTTTTTGTGGGCAAACGATACGATTTATTGAGAAAAATGTGAGTCGGTCTTCATAAGTTTTTATGTCACCATCTATGTTTATGTGATATGAGATATGATCAAGACGAATGTCAAAAGTAATTGACGACCTTGGTACAACCTACACGTGCGTTAGAATTCATCTAACATCATTTGTAGGTTGTACCAAGGTAAATTACAACCATCACCAAGGTGGCCTAGCGGTAAGGTGTCCTGATGTCCTCAAAGAAGTCTCAGGTTCGAACCTCCCTAGGTAAATACACTCTCTGGGTAACTTGAACAGGAAAAACCTCTCCGTGTACCGGTCAATTACATTTGTGATCTTATAAAGCTATATGACTTACAAGTATATAAAAAAGGTTTGCTACACTAGAATAAATTTTGTTTATTGTATATAATAGATTTATCTTTTTTTTCTATATTAATACATCAAGCTTTATGCAACCAGCCATTTATGAGTTGTAATCAGCTGGTTTTAATCTTTTTGTTTTTTTTTTTGTTTTTGTTTTTATAATAGTATTAAATAATCATTTTCAACTTAAGTATTAACCACATTTAAAAATAAACGCTAACGTGATGTTTGTTTTATAAGAGGAATAATGTCTTATATTTTATTCAATGTTTGTACGAGAAGATGTGACCTAGAAGTCTGAAGCCTACAAAAATAAGTGATCTTTTACCATTTCTAAGATAAGATCTTTAAAAAAAAATGGGTCTAATTTTTAACAAACATAACTATCTGAGAACGTTCCAGCAAATGTTTTTAGTAAGCGTTTATATGAAATAACAAACAAGACCCAACACGCACAATAGTAGTACCAGCACGTCCTTTCATCACCACTGCGAGATTCTTTGACGCACTATTGCCACTGTCGACCCCATATCTCATTAGTCCTTCCCTTTTATTTGATTCTCTCTTAAATTTCTAATCCTAAAATGAAAATGGGTTTCCTTTATAAGTCGTATTTTTTATGTTTGTAAGAGGCCGAGTCATGTTGAACAATAACTTGAAGAAAATCTTATTCCTTAAATTAACCATGAAGAGAATTTGAAAACATTAATTCAACAAACAGCATATGATCGAGACATGAAAAACAAGAGTTAAACCATTATTAACCCTAAAGCTAATACAACACATGTTTAAATGATAGTCTACCCTCATCAGACTCTTGTATTACTTTCGAAAATATGAACAATCTCTACTGTCAATAACACTTATCATAGTAGTTGTTGCACTCGTATACTCTCTTAAATCATTAAATAGTTAAAAAGCAAGCATATATCTCATTTTAAGCGTGTTATAAGTACAATAACACCTAAGTACAGTTAATATCATAAATAATTTCCCCTTTATTTTATCTGTGACAAATATACAAACCTTATAAAACTAATTACTTAATCCTTAAAAATTAGCTAATCTTATGCAGATTCTCTTTATTCAAACACTAGAAGCTGATTATTGTATGTTCAAATACAATAATAAGATAAGGATTTCCAAAATACAAATCCAAGCACCTTTTGAATACCTCTTAATAAAAACTAATCAATAATCAAAGTTTATGATAAATTTCCAAATGTATCTAGCAAATACATGTGACAATAGCAACCTAGAACAAAAACAAAAATGTATTCTCTCATTTGGTATATAATCTTTGTTACATGAACAGTTGAACACTTCAGAATTTCAATCTGTTATATCAAGTTGGTTTCATATACCACAAACTAGCACTTGAGATCCAACATTCCATGAGCTCCATACAGCCAAATGCCGCCAATAACTCGGATGCACTTCCATGTGTTTTTTCGATATAAAGTATAATAGTTTCCTGAAAAGAGTTCAAGGGCAAATCCATGAATGCCATTCAAAATCTGCAAAAGAAAAATAAAATAAAAGTATCGGCACTCATTCGTTCAAATGCCACCAATAACTCACAGGAACCTTGATTGCTGCAAGTGTAAGCAAGAATCGGCACTCATTCGTTCAGGATATCCATTTTGACATCTGTGACATCAAGTTGCAGAATTTCAGCTCTGCATCCAAGAATAGAGCCAATGCTGCAACATACCAACAAAAAAGAAGTCCTTTAAGTAAACCATCTTATGATAAGAGATGGAGGAAACTGATAAGAATGAACTGGAAATAGTAGGCCAAGTTTCATTGAGGTAAAAGTCAAATAGTGATTACAATGATAAACCTAGCAATTCGAGAAGCTAGGGGTCTCCAAAATTGGTTCAATCTGCTTTCTACCATCTCTAATTTGTTATAACTCATCGAACATATTGGGGGACGTAAATTAGAGACTGAAATAACTAACTAAAATCCATATTTAACCCACCAAACTATGATAAATTACCGACACCCTGGATGACAAGTCTCCCTTTAGACAGTTATATCATAGACATTTATAAAGGTGTATCTATGTTTAGAGGTGGCAAAACAGGCTGGTTGAGAAGGCCGGGTGATGGGTAGAATTAGGTTTGGTTCAAAAAGACAATATTGTGTGCAGGTCAAAACAGGTCTAGTTGGGCCAACCTACCAACACTTGTTTAGAGGTGGCAAAACAGGCTGGTTGAGAAGGCCGGGTGATGGGTATAAGTTTGGTTCAAAAAGACAATTTTGTGTGCAGGTCAAAACAGGTCTAGTTGGGCCAACCTACCGACACTTGTCCAATGTTTTGTATTTAACATGCTAAAAACTGTATTAAAACAATTATATACTGTGTTCAAACAATAAGCATTTCAATACATGTCAAACAAGTTCGTCCTATTTAGCAGGTTCAACCTATTTGATCTGTTTTCTTTAGCCGGTTTTTCTCGTGGCGACCAAAGATATTAAATGAGTAGAACCCGAATTGTCATGATTGATGAACAGTTTTCTTTAAACATGAAATTTAACTTGTAATTACAACAATTGTCCGCATACCTAGGATGGGTACGTCCAAGATCTCCATGAACAAATTCCTTGATATAAGTTCCAGCCTGTGGTAAAAATGGTCAAAACAGGTTTGGAATTTGGATAATCTTATAGTACGGATCAGGTTGGGTTGACCCTCGTACTCTTTTACCCATTCACTAAAAAAATAATGAATGAAAATGCCCTAGCATGATTAGGAAAGTTTCACAACCTAAACTTTTGAACAAAATGATTTAGGATGTACACCGTAAAAAGAATACATGTTGGGCAACCTTTGACCTTTATAAAAAAATAAAAAGAAGAATCTCATGAAATAATTGATAGGAAAAGTCCAATAGCAACTAGAACAAGTGTGACGGAACATATATGTGTATGCATACACACACAGACACGAAAGCATTTCAATACTTTAGTTGAACAACCTCATATAACAGTAGAAGCAAACCAGAACATATTATGAAACTCCATTGAATCTTTTCTAAAGTGATGACATAAAAAAGGGGAAAAGTAAATGGAGAAGACATTATTTTGGAAGACTTTACAAGATAACCTTTTTCTAGGATTATGACCATTTACATTTATGTTTGATTCATTATTTCTATATTTAAATTACGGCTAATGCTAATATAACCAATTCTTAGTTGCAATTTACTACCATATTTATTACAATTAGACAATCTATTTGTTGCTAATAAATTGAATCAACTCTTGGTCAGAATTTTCGCTTCCACATTGGCAATTTTTTAAAGAACTGTAATTTTCACCTTTTATATTTTGTTCATTGAGCAAAAAATCTACATTGATTTTATTTACAAACGTCATGTTTGTACATAACCAACCTGCACATCATTAGTCTTACTCCGTGTATATTATCTCTATTCAAACAAAGTTAAGATCAAATCTAACCTGGGTGCATAGATGCAGCAAGAAATACTGAGAATTCCCAGTAATTTTCTCAATTTTCATCCTGACATGAGAAGTATAAAACTATCAACAATGAAATTTGACCACATCAAAACAAGATATATGACATGAATAATAAAACTAAAAAAACTATTGTAATTTGTACCAATGTATAATCTTTTCACGATCTAAAGGACTTCGACGATGAAGAACCCTTATCGGTGTCCTCTGCAAAACTTTCTGCCACATTCAAAAGATTAGATACAATGTAACAAATATAATTAGTTTTCTTTCCTGGGTATTAGGATTAACTAAAAAACTTGTTCAGTTTGGATTTGCCAAAAAACTAAACCAAAATTAACCAAAACTGGCCTTTCCTATACATACATCAATAAAACCAAATCTTACTTTGGCCAATAACAGGATTAACCAATACATAACAATACTATGGTTTAAAACCGCCTTAATTAAAACCGAATGGCATTTAAATCCTAAAAAAAATCAAAAATTGCGTTTTAATCTGGTTTATGCAAAAATTGACCCAAATCAAATTGTGCTCATGCCTATTTATTTTCATCTGTTTTTGAACTTGAACATTGAATTATTTTAAATTTAACTTCACTTAACTTTGTCAAGCTTAATTTAATCAAATATAATATTATTTTATAATCTAGTCAGTAATAATAAATATCTACAAATGCCTACAACGATCTACATATGAAACCAAGACCTAAAATAATAATGTGTCCTCTTATCTGTATTGGTTTTTTCAAGACAGATCCAACTATTTAAAAATGAAATAAAGTACTATTAAGCAACCTGTAGTTGTTTTGAGAGTAGGAAGAAATTTTCTCTGCTAGTATTAAGATAAAATAGAGATGAACCCCTTGGAACTTCACAACACAGAATATCTTTATAATTTTCTTTTAATTTTGTATTAGTTGTTTGAACAAAGTGGCTGACATTTCTTTAAAAGAAAAAAAGAAAAAGAAAATATTCTTTTGGAGGTTCACATCTTGTTAAAAGGTAAACCAGTAAAGGTTATTTAAGAATTAAGAGTTTAAGACGAGCGGTGTAACAAATTAAAAGATACTCATATAACTTACCAAATCTTTAAAAGATGACACACATTGCAAATCATCATCCTTAATAGATCGAGATAACCACACCAAAGCAGCATACTGTTTCTGCTTACACGACATTAAAAAAAATACATGAACACTAAGTTTAGTTATAAGCAACGCTGTATAACAAGATACTTTATTTACCTGCTTTTCTGCTTCTCCTTCACGCATCATACTCCAACCTTGACTCCCCAAAACTTTGAGATGTTTTACTCTAACCTACCAATAGAATGTGTTCACTACATTAAAGTCTTGCATGACTTAAGATGAAAACAATACACCAATATTTGAGTCGAGTTTTAGATATCTCACCAGGTTTTTTTCCAGAGTATTTATTTTATTTTCCATTTCCTTGATGGATACCTCAGTTGGGACATGACGTGGGTTTTGTATCTCAATCAAAAATGGCCTACCAGAACCAAGCATTCTTACCTGATTTCCATGACCAGAGGACTGTTTATTACCAAAAATAGAAAGAAAAAAAAAGTTTACAAGAGTGAAGACTCTATACATCTATATCCTCTCTCCCAGCAGCATGAAATTTATAGCCATCACCATTACACATGGGAAGGATGTTGCTGCCAATAAGTTCCTACAAAACCAGATATCATCACAATTTAAAACCTTTAATTTAGTGACATTGACAGAAATAATGAAACTTAAGGCAGACCTCAACAGATGCCTCTCCCTTCCTTTCATCATCAATTATCCAACGGGTCTGACTCACATTTCGTGAAAACTGCAGAATAAAAAAAGCAATTTTGTTATAATATAGCATCAATTATATTTCTCGGATGCGTGACACCAATCATTGATAGCTTAATTGCATCTAAAACATATTACAACCCCTACAAGCCATCATCCATCAATTTTATTCCATTTAATTTTGATGTTACTATTATCAAAAACATATCCTAAATTCATTTTAAATGATAAACTTGTTATTTAATTGAAACATTAATAAACATAGTTAAAACACCACACACCCATAGATGTGATCCCTCCTCAACATTATAAACTTTAGTGGTCAAGTTGCCAACTGTTTCAAAGTATGTCTTCATGTTGCACTTTGTGATTTATTTACAAAACATGTCTGGATGTCATAACATTCTTATGTTAAAGTTTTACTTGAAATAGGCTTACAAACCATTAGTGATAGATCTCAACCTAGAACGAAAGTACTCTATTACTAAATTACATTTTCAAGAGGTAAATGTTATAGAGAAGCATAATTGCTGACTTGGGTTTAGGCATACACAGGCAGTGAATTATCATCTAAGTCCATCCATGCACACATGACATGTACATGGGGAAAATATTCAAAAAATTGGCATTCACTAAAACAAAGTCAAAACCCAAGCAGTCCTTTCAGTTGAAGACAAAATACCTTCAAATATCGACCACCAATATAGACAGGCGCCCTAGAACAAATCAATGTCATCTGACAAGGTTGACCAACCTAAGAGGGAAGAAAATAAACGGGTTTCAAAATCCACAAACAACTCAATCTAATGCTTTATGAGAAATAACTTACCTTGCTTAATTGAGAATTATAGTCAGAAACATCACCACTTTGCATTGTCCCATTAGTACATTTAACTAGTCCATTACCTACAAATTACAATGATATTAACAAGAGTCCCAATTAATGCATAGGAAAACGAAAGGGGTGGGGGGGTCAATTAGTGGACATTAACAAGTAAACGTTAGTATGCATATATAAGAAAAAGAGAAATATGTAAACCATACATGCCTGATTTTATTCTCTTGTTGCATTGGTTTTTCCCTGTCCTGTTTTCAGCAGATGTTGCCTCAGCATGCTCGTATGTCAAACGGATGCGAAAATCACTAACACAAGATTTAACACCCTGCAATAACTGAATTGCATAAACAAGCATTGCTAGAAATGCTTACTAACAATATTACAGAAGTTGATCTTTCTAGAGTTGGTCTCATAATCCACATATAGACGAAACGCTTCATAAGTTCAATCTAACTTTTTTTTCCATTGCATATAAGACAAACAAAAGAAGCAACTTGTAATCATACCCCAAAAAGAAGAACAATTTGACGTTTGAAGAGCAGAAGAGCAGAAGAGCCCAGCCTTAACATATATGTTCATAATGATATGATATGTGTACTACACAGCTCTTCGATAAATAGAAAAGAGATAGCTTTGTTGCAAATAAGATATATTGGTTTCCTATCTATAACAAAATCAATATCAACATTCAACTCTGAGCTTGCAAAGTCATAGGTTTGACCTAGAAAGTAAAAATGAAGCCTTTCAAGCAAAGGGAATAAACTTTTCTTTAGTATTGCAAGGAAGTCAAGTTACCAATAATCTTTCAAGGGAATGTGTTATAGATAGCTTGAGTGCATCCTTTACAGAAATGTGTTCAGATGAGAATTTCTCTTGAAACCAAACTTCAGAAGCATATTTCTTTTTGATATATGACCTGAACAAAGATATAAGATGGAGTTGATGGTTATTCACCAATACATACAGGCCAAATTTTTCCCAAAAAGTCATAAGCAGCAAAGAGGAAAAGAAACTGAAACATATATAATATATTAATTTAAAATGGAACCAGCTATTTCTAGGTATAGGGGTGTCAATCGTGTCGTGTTAAAGTTGGCGTGTCAGAAACACATGACCTATACCCGACCTGTTTATTTATTCGTGTCAGGATTCCAAACACTAACTCGTATATGTGCGACCTGTGTAACCCGTTTAAGTATACAGGTTAGCGTGTTGGCGGGTCATTTGCAGGTTGGGGGATTATTAGAGGGTTGACGCGTTGTAATCAGGTCAACGTGTCGGAAGGTCAGCAGGTTTAAAAATTATATGTGGTGCCACAAAATCATAATTTTTAACATCAAGCACTTTCTTGTTTAATTTTTCAGAAACTAAAAATATCAAGAATGTGGATTGCAGGAGTCTAGATGATAATTACATCAAAACTTGGTTTATATATGAAAATGATAAAATCCTACAAAATACTAAACGGGTTCGTGTGTCGACCTACGAAATTTATGTATGACCCTAACCCATACCCAATTATTAGTGTCACACAAGTCAACTGAACCCAATCTGTTTATTAAACGTGTCAACACAAAACTCGTTTATTTTCGTGGGGTTTCATTTCATGTCTAGAATTGCCACCCCTAGGTAGTATTACAATGGAAAATGCAAAAAGTTTATAGAGTCGCTCAGAGTTTGGCAGTTCCACACTCCCATAATAGAAAACTAATCCCACGAACATATGAATACCCTTTTATGCATTTTTGACGGACCATGATCTCTCCTAGAAAATAGCAAGTTACATACACAAGTCATTTGACTTTCATTAGAAAAATTCCTCCTAAATCAACATTTTAGGATCTATACTTCTAGAGTACCACATTTTAGTATACAGGTTGAACACTTAATCCGTATCCATGGCTCGTAGGTACCAAGTCTAAATGTATATATCTTTAATATAATAAAAGTTTATAGATAGATTTGATTGTTATACTTACATAATAATATAATATAATCACTTTTTGGTAAAGATTGATATTATTTAATTGATTATTATCACTAATAATTTATGCAAATGATACATACTTCTTTTCAGTTACCATTTTGATAAACATATTTTCAAAATGCATGTTTTGTGGTCTACAGTCTAGACTTTCAAAAAGACACATTTAAGTATTGAGTTCACTGGCCTACCTGGTTACCGAATTTTAAAATATGTGCTTTTTAAAATAATAACAACAAAACATTGATTATGAAGTATGTTCGCGAAAATAAAAATTGAATTAAAGTACATTCCTTTCTACGCTATTCACTGATTGAAAAAGTCGTTTGGCTAAAACAACTTACAGAATAAATTGTTCATTTTCTGTGATAAGCGACGGCAATGATACTTCAAGAGAAAAGCTGGTGAATTCATGGCACTTCTCTTTGACACTTTCGGCAACTACCATGGCAAATCCCTCTGCATGATCCTTCTCCACCAACATATCTCTCTCATCCCGATAACTAAATTGCAGTACACCTAAACAAACTGAACAAATACTTGACTTCACATCTGACTCTTGTGAAGAATGCAAACTTTTCACATCTTCAGTTTCTCCAGAACTTTTGGTTGTTGATGCTGCTCCCACCTCAATTGCTTTTTCAATGAAGGAATATAGGACTTTTGGGGAGACCATGGCATAAATACCCTCATGGATGCTAAGTAGTCGAAAAATGCATCGCGCACACACCTGCGCCATATGAAAGCAGTGAAGACGCTCAATCACCACCACAAGTGAAGAAGTAATATATAAAGGCAGTCACTAAGATTCTTTCTTTACGATTATCTGTTTGTATTTACATCTTCACATCCGTTAAATTTAATAAATTTAATCAGGTCTTTTCTTTGATTATATGAAACAATGATCCTTAATCCCAAACAGATACTAGCATCAGACTAACTTATAGATTTATCCAAAGGTACAGTCATATCTAAAGGGTTCACACAATTTAAAGAGATAGATTTCGTTCACACATATTCTCCAGTGTACTAGCATCCATATGTCAAAATAGCATTTTCAATACAAAATGATATTAAAAAATATATATGCATCAACCTGACTGCCTACTTGCCTAGTGACATAAACAAAGACTTACATCTGCAGACTTGTTAAATATAATGTGGATAAAAGAAGAAGAAAAAAAACCTAAATCATCACACTATCACAAATAAGGTTTGATGGAGCTACATTATGCTATGCATTTGCAGCAAATCAAGCATTCCTGCCTAGTGTAAACAATTTCATCATGCCCTATTCTCTTCTCTGCTGTACATACAGGTGATATTCTTATTCATAGAACTGTTAAATGTAATGAACAAAACTTATGTTCTACTTATATCAGTGCACCCTTGAATTTAATTGTATAAATTCATTCCTTGCAGATGCAAAGTGCGAAGCCGATAACAATCTCACAAGTTAGTAAAATAATTTCTAAAAACAAAGGCTTTTCAGAAGAATGTTAAGTGTAGTAAGAGAGTGAAGACAGGACGCACAAACCTCATGCGTAATCAGGTCTTTCAGTGGCTGAGCAGGCAGGCCCTGCACGGCGTATTCGAGAAGCTTCAACTCGTCAGTTACGGTGTCGACGGCGGTGGTGGGATATCGGTCGTTAATCACCGGCGTGGTTAGGCAGTTATCGGCCATTTTTTTTCGGTGACTCCGTACGGGTGGAAGTCGGCTACGGATCTTTACTTAGCCCTCATGTTGCATCCTATTATCACATACGGATTGTGATTGTTTGCTAAATTTTTTGGTTTCGCTCTAAACTTGTGGTTTTGTTATTGAATGTATTTAAATTTAAAAGTGTACATATAAATGGCTAAGATTAAAATTAATGGCGTTAAAAATTAATCTTTGCTGCGGAGGGTATACGAGAAATGTTTTTCATACAAGAACTGCGAGAACCAATCTTAGTCCTTTATTAAAATTCATCAATGGCTAAGATTCTTTGACGGATCACTAATGTTTCATTAATGACGTATTAATGAGGTTATTTTGGAAAAATCAAGTCTCGCAAATTAACGACGGCTCACCCGGACACAATTTACGGTTGGGTAAATATATAAATTACCAAAATACCCCTATTAATTAGTCATTAATACCGTTAAAAATAGTTCTCGCAGTTCTCGTACGAAAAACAATTCTCGTTTGAACTTTTGCCTATATATATATATATATATATATATATATATAGAGTAGAGATCAAGTAAAAAGGATTTTATGGTAAAAAGGGTAAGAGACAATAAAAAAATCTTTTTTATTGATTAAAACTAGTTCTTCATCAATTTATTTTTTATGAATCCAACATATTCATCACTTTTTACAGAGCAAAAGAGATTTTCAAATGTAGATTTTGAAATAATTTGTTGATAAACAAAATGCTTTCATCTAAAAAGTGATGAATATGTTGGATTCATCAAAAAGAAATCGATGAGAACTAATTTTAATAAATAAAGATGATAAACTAACAATTATCAGTTAATGTATATACTGAAAAAAGATCAAATAATCATCTCTCTTACACTTTTTACTTTAATTTTCTTTTTATTTGATCTCATCCCTATATATATATATATATATATATATATATAGAGAGAGAGAGAGAGAGAGAGAGCTGAGTTCAAATAAAAAGAGGATTAAGGTAAAAAGAGTATGAAAAAATCTAGAGACGACACATGACATAATTAAGGGGCATTTTAGGTACATTTGTAATTATTTCCTCTCTTTTCCTTAATAATAGCTCTCCCTTTTTCTTAAACAATGACCCTTCAGTTTCATAATTCAAACCCTAAAACTACTCACGTAGTCACGCCTCTTCCCTTTGTTGTGACCACCACCAGTCGGCCACTACTAGTCGCCCATAGTCAACCACCATCATCCTCGCCTGTCTCTGTTGGCTGCGACCTCCACTTGATCCCCTATGACCACAACCACTGCTTTGATTTATGAGATTGGGGTCTAACCCAAATCTGGAAGCTTCTCTTTAGCGCTAGTTCTTTCGATCATCGCGTCTTATCAACAATCAACTTCGAAAAAATGGTTATCACAAAAGATTTGCTTGCCTTTGATGGTTTTTTTAGGAGACAACCGGGAGATTTCAAAATAGTGATTTTCTGTCAAGGCCGATTTCTGTGCATTTTTTTGTGCATCAACGCTAGATTCAAGACTGATTTATCAATCAGTTCGTTTTTTTTTGTAAGCCACCACCACTAGTCCTTCAATTTAGGGTTGTGACCACCGGTGCACAATTCAATTTTAGTTTTGTGCATCTTATGTATTAGGTACCGTATTCATCAATTTTGTATGTATTAGTTTCAAAATTGTTCATCAGTTTCTTATATATTTATTGTTGAATTTGTTGGATTGTGCATACATTTAGTTTTGAGATTGTACATCGATATTTATAATTGATGATTTATAGATGTGCATCAATTTTATAATTGATCATTCATGTTGTGCGTCAAATCTATTTATCTATCACCATTTGAATTTGAATCAGTGTTTTTAGTGTGAAATTTGTTTACTTAATTTTAGGAGGTGGGTAAATAATCAAAAGACTAATATTCCCTCAACTAACCAATTTTAATTAATTAATTTTAAAAAGGAGTTAGTTAGTATCTCATGAATCTAATGGCTCACATTTCTCCTTACCTTTTGTAGCTTAATCTTCTTTTTAGTAGATCCCTTCCCTATATATATATATATATATATATATATATATATATATATATATATATATATATATACGGAGAAGTTCATTCGAGAACCATTTTTATTACGAGAATCGCGAAAACTATTATGGACCAATCAATTATTATCTTGTCTTAAATTATTATGAAATTTAAAAGGGTAAATTTGTATTTTAAAAAATTGATTAATGCGCTGTCCTATACGCCGCCTTTTTCAAAGTTAAATTGAATTGTTTGCTTTTTATTAAAACTTGTCATAAGAATCTTTTGTAACACCGCCTTTGCTATATTAAAAATCAGTATAAATTTGAGTTTTCAAACTGCATGGGTACGTTTGTAATTTGAACTTTTACCTGTTTGTTAACTTAACTAAATTTCAAAAACTATGCAGCAGAATTTTAAATAAGAAACAAACAACCCAAACAGTTATTACAATTTTAAAACACATGTTTGGCGTATATACAAATATACAATACCAAAAATTGCCAAACATGCCTACCGGTGTTACATAATCTAAACTGACCATAATACTATTATACCAAAAGTAGTGTTCCTTCAAAAAGGCTTCTATAACAGCCACGAGTGTCCCCAACTCACCAAGCCGTTTATTCCTTATCTGTAAAATGTTAAACATCAACAACATTAGCTATATAAATATATCTAGTGATTACTAACAATCATGCATAACAATTAGGCAAGTCTTTAGCAAAATAACAAGTCATATAGCAGAATAAGCAATCAATGCTATCCTAACATATAGCGGAGTGTTGACATGTCCAGCGAGTGTATTATATTGCCGGGTTGCAAAGCCAGCTCAAACCACTACCACCGGGGGAATCATACACTACCATCCGTGCGGGTTTCATCACCTAAGTGAATCACCATGCTCGTTAAGGAGCCAAGGCTCAGTAGGCTTAGCCATTTAAGGCACTCACCTCAATTGCTGAAAGGAACGGTACTCGAGTACCGTTAGTCCAGAACATTATGCCCGTAGGCCCAGGACCCAGCCGAAGCCGACCTTAATTACATATTAGTCCGGACATACAGATAATTTCATCAATCACCCTTTTCAGGGACAAGTGCATGCATGCATATACAGATAACATATAATCATCATTATGTGCACATGTACTTAAATACATGTCTTGCACATCATTTATCAAGGCATCTTATTTCTTTATCTTACTTGCATACGTATAGCTCTCACAGTTACATAATGTAGCATACATAATAACAAGTTCAACTAGGCGGCTCCAATTTGGATCCGCTGGCATGCACTCTGTAATAACTAATAATTTCAACGAGATGGATCCAATCCGGATCCATCAACCAACCTACATATCATATATTATGTGTTCGTTCATTATCATTATAAACATATACCATACTAGCATACATATGGCTTTCATAATACAAGTTGTAGCATATCATAATCATATAACTGTTCTTGCATTCAAAACTTTCTAAATTGAAGTCATAAGAGTCAGTACTCACCTCGTGTGTATATAAACAACACAATATGAACTTGGCTCTCCTTGATAGCTTAATCACCTATTACATATACATTTAATTCATTTAGATTACCACACCTCAAGTACATGTATTCTTACACTAGCTCTAACCCCCAATGATACCCCTAAAGTGCCAAAATGATCCAACTATAACCCTTATACCATGTACACTGAAAAAACAAGTTTCTGTTTTCTGCTGCTATGGTCGCGCCGCGACATTCAACCAGGCCACGAGAAATATGCTTTCTGCCCAGATTTCAGCCATTCCAACTCAAGTTTTACATATTCTTAATTAAGTCCAGGTTATGTACAAGCTTTGGGGCATCAAAAAGAGTCCATAAACATAAACATAACCTACTATAACATCAAATTCATGATCAATCCATGAATTCACCATATTTGACCCATTTGGTCAATTTCAAGAATTATAATCAAGTTGATATCTTTAATACCCAAAATCAGTTCCATTCCACTTCCTAATGATCCTAGAACAGATTGAAATCAATAAATCTAAACTTAATTGGCTAAACCCGTTTTACCCATTTTTAACCTGAATTGCAAAAATGAAGAACAAGGGGAGATGAAGCTTACTAGTAGCGAGATGATGATGATAAGAGGATTAGAAGCAGATTTGGAACTTGATTTCTTGTTTAATCCAGCCTTTGTTTGATCTTAATTTGCTTTCTCTTCAAGAACACAAGTGAGGAGGTGAGGTGTGTGTGTAAAGTGTGTGTATGTCGTGTATGTTTTCTGAGAGAGATAAACATGAGGGCTAATATTAGTCCTCATTTATCCACAAGGGGTATTTTGTTCCCCTTTTCAACATACAACACAACACCCGAATAACCGTTTCAACTAACGAGAATATTTTTGGAAACCTCGTTTGAAACCAATTATTATTTTATAATTCTTTTCTATTTTTATTACTATTTTTAATTTCACATTTATCTGGCCAATAGCTAATTTCTATTAATTCTTACAAATATATTTATATTTAATTCGTTTAATTAAATTGACATACCAATTGGAGCACGCGAATAGGCCATATTTGAGGATGTTACATCTTTTTTGCCATTTCTTTTGTTATGCGATTTTTCATACTTTTTTTTCTTAATTTCATTTTTCTTTTTTATAGATATTAATAATTAACTTTTTTATTTTATTTATTTCTTTACTTCCTTCTCTGTTTATTAATCACACTCATTTATATTTTTGTTAGAATTTTTTTAGTAATGTATTAAGTACTTATGCCAACTAGATCCTTTTTGTTAATTTTTGAGTTGGTAATTAGTTCGTTGACTAAACCAACTTTGAGTTGCACGTACACTAGAGTTGTACACAAACCGAACGAACACAAACGGGGGCTTGTTCATGTTCGTTCGTTTAACTTCAGCCGAACAAAAAAACGAACACGAACGAATATTTGTGTTCATGTTCGTTCGTTTAACTTTAGCCGAACATAAACAACACAAACGAATGAACACATGTACAAATATAATACAAATCTAACATTACTAAATATAAACAGACATTAACTACATGTATATATATGCGTGTGCGTGAGAGAGAGAGAGTGTGTATGTATATATATATCTATGTACACACATATATACATACATATAAATGAACATAAACAAACGGATAAATGAACATTCACGAAAATAAATGAACGAAAGACCCTCGTTCGTTCCTTTAACTAAACAAACAAATTTTTGTTTGTGTTTGTTTGTTTATTAAATAAACGAATATAAAAGAAGTTCCTGCCAAACATTTCGTCGAATGTTCGATTCGTTTACAACCCTAACGTGCACATATGAATCTAGGCCTATGCATGTGCATATATGCACGAGATGCACACGTGCACGGTGCATATGTGCACTAGATGCACCCAAACACACATATGCTTAAACAAAACCTAGTAGTATGAACGGGTTGTGTACATATGCACCACGCATATGTGAGTTTATTGTACGTGCCGACACCTGTGCTCGAAAAAAAGCGAGTGGTATGTGCATATGTGCACATATCTCATGTTGTGTTGAAAAAAACCTAACAAAAACGAATTTTATTTAGAAAAAAAAGCGAGTGGTAGGTCTAGACGTGCATATGCATATCTGCACGAAATGCACACGTGCACGGTCCATTTATGCACCCAGACACACCTATGGAGTATGAACAGGTGGTGCACATATGCACCTCTACTTGGAAAAAAAATCGAGTGTTATATGTACATGTGCATACATCTCATGTTGTGCTAGAAAAAAAACATGGAAAAAACGAAAAAAATCTTTGAAAAAATATAGCAATATAGATGTCATATTAAAGAACATATTTTTCTTGTTAATTTCGTATAATTTTCGTATTTTAATACTTTTACATTTGGTAGATATTGTAGTTTTAATAAAGTGTGGGTAAGTGGTCCCCCTATTTATTTAGGAAATTTGCCTAATATACCCCTCTATAATTTTTGGAAATCGAAAAAGACAGCTGTGTTTTTAATTAAGTACATGTTTGACACAATTAATATTAGCCTTTGATTAGTTATGATCAATTGCTACAAACGATTCTCGCGGTTCTCACAATAAAATTGATTCTCAAATGAACTTTCTCATATATATATATATATATATATATATGTGTGTGTGTATATATAGTATTAGGATAAAATGCGAATGGAACATATTGCGAACGATGCGAACGGAATTGAAATTTGACGGCGAGTATTTTCTTTTTGTGGTTTTGAACGACGGCTTGGCTGACACACATCAAAAACATTTTATATCATATATATTTGGGCGGTGGCTGTAATTCCTAATTCTCATCACTTTATAATGAATGGCAAATACACATGTTATTTGCACATTTATAAACCGATGATTCACATACCATCATAATTATCATCATCAACACTAGAGGAAAATATATATATAATAATAATAATAATTATTATTATTATTATTATTATTATTATTATTATTATTATTATTATTTGTGTGTGTAAAGATGAGATACAACATTTTTAGATAATATGCGGTGATTTTATGCTAGATGCAGTGGTTTTTAGACAAGATGTATTGATTTTTAAATGAGAATCCACCGATTAATTCGTGCATGATGAACTAGTTTTAAAAGAACTCCATATTTTTTAGATATTATTCAATGATTTTAAGTTAGATGCAATTATTTTATAGACTAGATGCAGTGTTTCTAAAGTTCCTATTTTAAGAACTGTTTCTATTGGACCATCACCCTATATATATATATATATATAGGGATATATATATATACACTATATTATAAAACATTTATTTTGCTTAGACTCTTAAATTTTAAGTGTTTTGAAATTACTAAATTATCCCTCATATATACTAAATGGAAACTATTAAATAAACTAACTATTAAATAGAGTTAATAAGATTCTTATATTCTATTTTAATAACTATTTAAAAAAAATCAAGTCAAAACAAATTAACTTAATTATTTAAAAATATTTTCATAACCAAACCTTTCATTTTAAATATTCTATCATGTAATAAATATTTTGACGTAATTATTAGAAAATGTGTATAAGTAGAACTCATAAACCTGAATAACCTATAATCATAATATAAATATATATTTTTAATTTTTTTAAGGGTTTAGTATCCAAAAGTGTACCGAACTTGTCACTTTTTGTTATTGTGTATACCCACCTTTCAAAACTACCATTTAATATACTAAACTTTCTATAACTACCATTTAGTGTATCTAACCTGGTATATCAGGTCACCTGCTGACGTGGCACCGGTTTTGATGAAGTGTCGTCTGACTGGGTGCTGACATGTCATTTTTTTTAATAATTGAAAATATAATAATAATAATAATAATAATAATAATAATAATAATAATAATAATAATTGGATACACCATTACCATCGATCTAGACATTTTTTATGTTTCTGTAAATCATCCATCACAATCGCTTCTTTGATTGCACCATCACCGCCATCGGAGGTCACCATCACCACCATCGGAGGTCACCATCGCTCAAGAACTCAATGGCAGCCACCATAATCCGAAAGGGGTTTTTGTGTTTCTGGGCATCATTCTAGGGTTTCTTCGAAAGGGGTTTTGGATTCATCGACGTGGGTTTCTAGGGTTTCTTCGCATGGGTTTTCATCTTCGTATGAACAAGATCGATTTTTCATCTTCAATCGTACATATCTTGGTTTGATTGTTCTTATGATTCCAAATATGTGTTTGGTTCGACAGATCTGTTATTTTGTTCAAGATTCCAAATTTGCGATTTCATCTTCAAAGGGTTCATAAGGTACGATTTGTTTCATCTTCAAAGGTTTTTTCGATTTTATGATATTGTTCTTCATCTGGGTTTTCTTCATGTGTGACATCGAATGTAGTTTCTCAGATCTCTGTTTTATGATGGTTCATATGCGAAGGGCAACTCGATTTTTGATTGTTCATATGCGAAGGGCAACTCATAGTTTCTCGATTTTTGATTGTTCATAAACGATTTTTGAATCTTCACGTGTGACATCGAAGTATCGAATGTAGTTTCTGGATTTTTGATTGTTCATATGCGAAGGGCAACTCATAGATTGTTTTGTTTGATTTTGAGTTCATAGATAGTTTTGTTCGATTTTGAGTTCACATATTTTGAATATTTACAAGAATGTTCTTCATAGAATTGAAGATTCCTATGAATGTTCTTCATATGTTTATCCATTTTTTAATTTTTTTTAAATAATACTGATGTGGCAAACAAATAATGACGTGGCATGAAAAAATAAAAAATAAAAATAAAAATGACCGGTTACCTGAATAAGAGGTAACCAAATGCATTAAACGGTAGTTTTAAAAAAGTTGAGTACATTAAACGGTAGTTTTGAAAGTTGAGTATACACAATAGCAAAAAGTGACAAGTTCGGTATACTTTTGGATACTAAACCCTTTTTTTTAAATAGCAAACATAATCAATAGTTTACTAATTTACGCTCTATATTTTCATGTAATTTACCTTATTGTATAAGTAGAGACCTTTTTTCTTATTTTATCGTTCTCAAAATTTATTTTAAAAATAATAAAAGAAGTTGATTGAGGACAGAAAAATAAAGAAAATAGACATGTTACCAAAGGAAAATTATTAGTTGTGATCGTATTACGTGAATACCGAAAACGGACAAATTATCGAGTAGAAATTATATTGATATCACTGCATTGCGCGGGTACCATGCTAGTATGTGTGTGTGTGTGTATATATATATAGGCAAAAGCTCAAACGAAAACTGTTTTTTGTACGATAATTGCGAGAACCAATCTTAGTCGTCAAATTCCTCCTCCTTTAATTGGATTGCCCACCCATGAATTCCTTACATGCACCCTGCCACATTCAATCCCCCCACACTCTTCATCCATAAATTCCATTATCCAAAATGAACGGTTATGATTGGTTCTCGCAGTTCTCGTATAAAAAATAGTTCTCGTTTGAACCCTCCCCTAATATATATATATATATATATATATATATATAGAGAGAGAGAGAGAGAGAGAGGGAGGTTCATGCGAAAACTAGTTTTTTTACGAAAAGTGCGAGAAGTATTTATAGCCGTCAGATCATTTAATCAAAGGCTAGGATCATGTTTGGCGTTTTTGTAATTAAGTTATATAATTAAGGACTATTAATCTAAATCAAAAGGATAAAATGGACATTTCTCTTTTAACATATATTTACCTAGATTATTTTACTATTTAAAAACACTTTCCTTTTCATTCACAGCCACAAACCCTAATCTCTATCTCCCTCTCCATACGCTAAACCCTAGTCGCCGCCGAAATCCCTGGTCTGGTCGCACCCACCATCAAGGTCGCCGGAGGACCCGTTGATGCCGCTAACACTGAAAGACCTGGTCTTGTCGCCACCAACAGTGAAAGCCATCGTCGATACCTCCCTATTTCTCTATCGCCACCGGTAGGCTTTCTCTCTCTATCACCACCATCGTCGAGACCTTTCTCTCTTTCTCTCTCTATTGCCACGACTTACGGTGGACTCAAAGCGGTCATCGATGCCGCCAACACCGAAAGATATTTCAGCCTTAATCGCCGTTGGTGGTCGATTCAACATGGTCTGGCCGACGCCGTCAATGCCGCCATCATAGTCTGTTCGCCGTTGTTGCCACCATCAGTGCAACTCACTGCTAGTTTGAGCCTTAATCGCCAATTCAAGATTTCTTAATGGGTTATTTCATTTGTTTTCAAGGTGTGGTTAACGATGGCCTGATGTTCATAGTTTTGACCAAAATTTTGTTTTTTCATCGATTGATACCATCTTTGTTCATTCTTGATACGTGTAGCTCTGTTCTTCTTTCTCGGTTTCTATGTTTATTAATGAATGAAAGCTTTAGAATAGGAAACCGGAGTTTTGTTAACTTATGAAATAACTTTTATATAGATCTGGGATATGTTCAACGTTGAATTAGTATTTTTTTTTTTGGGTTTTTCCTTGTTATATTTAGATAATTCATTATCGAACATAGGTATAATTTGTTAATTTTCTTGTTCATTGTTGAATATAAATGTTAATAGTTTGTAATCAAAATATCATCAATTTTAAGTTTGATTACGGTGTATTATAGTTTACTAATGAACATTCAATAAATCTTTTAAACAATAAGAAGGATCTTACAAAAAAAATTAGAAAAAATCAAACCAGAAAAAAAAAGAATTAGTTTGAAAAAAGATTATAGTCTTTTACTAATGTTATTTGAAAAAGTTTATACATGAAAAAAACAAAGGTAATGATTAAAAAAATAGAAAGAAAAAGAGCATGGTTAACAATATAAATCAATAGTTTATTAGTGAACAAAGTATAATTAATATAATATAAACTCGTAAATATTAGGTTGTGTTCAACGTTGAACACTGTAAAATTATTAATTTACTATTAAATTATTTTTAATTTATTTTGTTTAAAAATTTTAAGAGAGAGAAAAATAAGAGAATAAATAAATTAGAGAGAGAAAAATAAGAGAAAGAATAAATTGGAGAGAGAAAAATATTTGTTTACTATTATACTTTTTAAATTAAAAAAAATAAAAAATAAGATTAATATATGCCATTAGATCAAATATAAATAAGAGGCTAGAATTCGTTCTCGCACTTTTCGCAAATAAAGTATTTTTCGCATGAACCCTCCTTTCTCTCTCTCTCTCTCTCTATATATATATATAGAACATAGAGAAATGTTCAATATAGTCCTAATTTAATTTATAGTTCTGAGGGACAATTTATAGCCATTAGATTTTAAGATTTAATAGTCCAGATTTAATCTTAGATTATAATAAAAATTGATATATTTCTATAAAAGAGGACATTTATGACTTTTTAATTATTGATCTCCACTTTCTCTCTCCTCTAATTTATTTAAAATTAATTATCTCACAAACCGTTAATCGTTAGACCAAACGAATTATACCGTTGCGATCCTCGTGTTCCCCTCTTTTATTAGAGAGGTCACTTGATATATACTTTTGACAAAAAAATTTTTTCTCATTTTGTTATATTGGACTTAAATTTTATTGAAGTATAATCACATGTGATTCATAGAGGTGTGATCATATATAGCTTTTATAAAATTATAGTTTGGTGTTTGATAATCCGGCGAAGTTCTATGGTTTAGAAATAAAAAATCAACAATTGAAAGTGATTCTAAGTTATTAGTTGTTTCATAACAGATGTGATTATCTATCTCTTATACATGCACATAATTACAGGTGATTTGATTAAATGTAACATTTTTATGTCACATATTTGACAGAATCAATCACATGTGATTGCGTATTCAATCACATGTGATTTTGTACAGAATCACATGTGATTGAATACTAAAAACATAAGATTTGGCATTCAATCACATATGATTGCATATTTAATCATATGTAATTTTGTACAGAATCATACGAGAGTTTGTACAAATTCACTTGTGATTGAATACCAAAAAACATGATATTTGGTATTCAATCATATATGATTGCATATGGGATTGTTCAAACGAAAATCATTCTTATTACGAGAACCAGTATAAAAGACATCAAATTCGAAGGAGAACACATCTAAACCTTTGATAGATGAGATAAGGTGTTGCTAGTACACAATATATGCATTCATGGGTAGACAATGCAATTGGATTGAGTGAAATTGAATATGTACATACATGTATAAACGGTTTTAAGCAAACGTTGATTTTTTAAGCAAACATTCAAAATTAATAAACGTTAAATGATATACAATTTAAGAAGATAAAAAATTTAGTAAAACAACACATGTAATATTGTTATGAATCACATGTGATTATACATTAATAAAATTTAAGTCCAACCTAACAAAATGAAAAAAAAAAGTTTATCAAAAGTATATCAAGTGATCTCTCTAATAAAATAGGGGAACACGAGGATCGCAACGGTGTAATTGGTTTCGTCTAACGATTACCGGTTTGTGAGATAATTAATTTTAAATAAATTAGAGGAAAGAGAAAGTGGGGACCAATATGCAAAAAGTCAGAATTGTCCTTCCTTATATCAATTTTAATTATTATCTAAAATTAAATCTAGACCATTGATATTGAAATCTAATTGCTAAAAATTATCTCTCGGGATTATGGTTTTAATAAGGACTATATTGAACTAAACCCATAAAATATAATATTAGTATGTCACGTGTCGTCCTTACGTCTGGTGTAATTTTAATAATTTTAAAATACTTTTTAACTAATAAATCATCCTTAAATTGGGTCTAATTATTAATCGGTATTATTCTCAAATTGGTTTCAATTATTAATAAGGGGTAATATGTTACGTAAGGTAATTCAAATAAATTGGTGTTAATTATTATCCTCTAATTGGTTTAAAATTCAAGACATTATAAGTTATGTATGTTTGCAATAGATAAGGATTTGTTTCGAATAGGTGTTATCCTCAAGTTACCTAATATAATACAAAGAATTATCTCAAGTTACATTATATAATAGATTTAATTTTCATTTTCACTTTGTAAAGTCAAAACTAAATTTTTTTAATTTTAAATAAATGAATGGTTAGGATTTAATTTTGATTATGTAAAGTCAAAATTGTAAGTTTTATTTTTGAATAAATAAATGGTTATGATTTAATTTTGACTAAATAAATGGTTAAAATTTTTTAATTAAATTGATGAAAGTTAATCTTTTATTTATATTAGAAGATTAGAAGATGTTTTCACATAAATAATTATAACTACATGTATGTTACGCAAACATTTAAACTAGTTATGTTATTATACAGAGATATAATTCTTATAAAAACTATTAAAGAATCCGTAACCGATATGACCAATATTTTATATATAAAAAGCCTTAACACTTTAACTAATAATATATTACTCTAAAAAACCAAATATATAATGAAATGTCAACAATGTTGACCATCGATATAACTTCAAAAGTTAAGCAAATTAGACATATAATTATAGCAAAGAGTCTATGAAGTGAACTAGAAATATGTTATTAAAGACAACGTTTTAATTATTTATTTGTCAAAATGATTTAATTTAAGTTTCCTTAAACTACAAGTGAAGGGGAACGTGGGGGACAGCGTAGCACAAAATCTTAATTGATACAAGTTTTCATAAATTTGATAATGACAATAAAGATAAAATGAAGTATGCTTAAAAACTTATATTAAAGTTTTTAATTATAAATAATGATAACACATGAACAAATATTAAATTAAGGTTAGAAACTTAGGGAAGATTCTGACTTTTGAGAATAGTTAATATGATCTATTGGAGTAGAATACAGTGGAATTGTGGAAATATATATAGCTTTTGTGTTGAAATTTTATCAAGAATAAAAATATTTAATTTTGCTAAATTTTAAAATCATATTGGTAATTTGTAATTGGATTTAGTTTACTAATTAAATGTATCAAAGTTGTCACGTTTTGCTATTATGTGTATTGGACTTTAAAAATTTCTATTGTGTGAATCAAACTTTTAATTCGTAGATATTATATGTATTTTGGTTACATAAAAAGTAATAAACTTACAAGTTTAATACATAGGATAGAAAGTTTAATATACACAATAGTGACAAATTAAAAGCTCGATACACATAATAGAAAATTTTTAAGTCCAATACATACAATAGCAAAACATAACAACTTGGATATATTTTGGTGAACTAAACCGTTTGTAATTTACCATTGGGTTATAGGGTTTTGGCTACAAAAGTCATCAACGGATAATTCTTATTCATCCCTTTTAGTGTGTTTGTCTATATATACTAGGTTAGATAACTGTATATTACACGAGTTTTTAAAAAATATAATAGAAAATTAGCAACAAATAAAATCTACAAGTTTATGCACATTGGCAAAAAAAAAGTAATATGGAAATCTGTGATGCACTTTCCAATCCAGCCTGTGGAACGTTGAGATCCAGTGCCCTTGGCACTTTGCAATCCAAGGGAATCCCTTTAAGGACTCAACCCCATAGTTGGTGATTCATGAACTACTGAATCAATGGTTTCCGGATGAAACTCACCCATTTTTTAATCAAATCATCTAATACTTGTTACAATGGATTCCTAATATCAACTAAACAATTTCTTATCAATTAATTGCATTACTAGCATGATTTCATGGTTCAAAAAGTCAAGAAATGCCCTCGATTTCGATATTCAGTTCAAACAAATAGATACCCATCATAAATCGATTAAATTTTGTTCTAACCAGATAAATTCTTTATAATATGCATCCCTCTCATGATTTAGTGAATCTCTTAGGACTTAATTCCATTTCAAATGAAGGGTCATCGACAACAAAACGTGCTCGGTTTCTACCCAGCTCCGGACACAATGAAAACCTAACTAAATCCTATAAAATCTTAATCAAATGATATAATAACAGTATCTAGACAATCACAGAAGTTTAAGGGAGCATACCTGAGAAATATCCACTTAATTCCAAGCAAATTGGTGAGAAAAGACAATGATTCTTAGCTTGTTTCCTCTCAGCAAGGACACACACAAACACACTAAGCACACACCGATTACTTTGCGGTTATAGGTCTTGTTTCTAGGGTTATTCCGCTCACCCTCTTTATTTATTAGGATATATCAATATTGATGTTTTTAGAGTTAAAAACATAGCTGGTTCTTTAAGCTCAAATCACACTATCATTTCTTTATTTAAAAATCTTGTAAAGTCAGTCCTTAATTATCAAATGTTAAACATGCATGATCCTTTGTCTCTTAACTTTAACGTGTTAGTGTTAAACTTTTTAAAATGTCTTTTTTACCCTCTAATATTATATTGACGATCCTTTAGAAAATTTATTAATATTTCAAAAACAAATTATATATTAATTTAAAAACAAAGTAGAAAATAAAACAAAAATTAATCCATCCTCAGCTTTCATGATCCGTTGGGTATTTTTCTTGTCCCCGCCCTTTTGTTCTTTGTTTCTCTCATGTCATACTAAAGGTTCATCTACCCATGGTGCCTTCCTTCATCAATGATTATTTTTGTTCATCTGCCATGGTTCCTTCCAATTTCGTTTCGTGTTTCATCTACCATGAAAGGTTTCGACTTGACTTGTGATTTTGGGTTGATAAGGTATGCGATTTTTGGTTCTGACTTGAACACAATTTTGAAATCTATAAATGGATTTAATCAATTTCTATCTCCATCGACACTTCATCTTCATCTATGAGTTTTGGGTTCACAAAGGTTTTATTAGGGTTTCTTCTTCTTCTTCTTCTTCTTCATGGTTTCCAGATCAAGAAAACCTTAAAAACGGTTATTCTTCATGGGTTTTATTTTTTGTGTTTTTCAAGGTCCAATTCTTCATGGCTTTCGTTCTAGATCTGAGAAACCCTAAAGCCGATTTGTTTGTTTTGTGTGCTGTGTTTAGATATAGGATGTGTGTCTGTGTGCTTTCATTTGATTTTGGTGTTGCTATGTTGGTGAGGTGGTCATAAAATCGTGTTGGTTAAGTTTTGTACAGTCATTTTAAAAAATAGATATTGGGTGCTCATAGAATTTTGGTGTCATCGGTGGACGGAGCCGGTGTAGGATGCATGATAGAAGTTAAAACCGGATAATATTTACGGTGGTGATGATGCCGAAGGTGGTGTCGCCGATGAAGGGTGACGGAGTTCTTGGGTATTGGGTGAAGATGACAGAAGGTCAGAAAATGTACAAAGATATATAACTCAATCATAATATAAAATAACATGTTAAATTTTAGGGTTTAGTATCCGAAAGTGTACTGAAGTTGTCACTTTTTGCTATTGTGTATACCCAACTTTCAAAACTACCATTTAGTGTATCCGACTTTCTAAAACCTACCATTTGATATACTCGGTTACCTCCTGAAGAGGTAACTGGTAATTTTTTAAATTTTTTAATTTTTTTCAAATTATACATTTGCCACCTCATTAATATTTGCCACCTCATAATATTCATATTCAAGAACATATTTATCATACTGTTCTTCATTCAAGAACACCTTCAACATTCAATATACAATGAACATATGAAGATCTGATAACTATTCAAGAACATCTTCAACATTCAACATCTTTATCTTACTGTTCTTCATTCAATATTCAAGAACATATTCAGAAAGAAATGGAAACCAACATAATATGAAATCAAAAACCCACACAGATGAAGACTTCAGTGAACATAAACATGTTTTAAGGAAAAACCCAAACAATTGAAGAACACAAACCCTGTTTGAAACCCCCAAATCGAAGAACATACAAAAAAATCGAAGAACATACACAAAAATTCGAAGAATACGTAAAGAAAAAAACATGGTCCTGATCTATTTCAGTTTGAAACCCCCAAATTGAAGAACATACAGATGAAGAACAAAATCAGAAAATCGAAGAACCCTTTGAAGATGAAACAAATCGTACCTTATGAACCTTTGAAGATGAAATCGTAAATCTGGAATCTTGAACAAATAACATATCTTTTGAACCAAACACATATCTGGAATCATAAGAACAATCAAACCAAGATACGTATGATTGAAGATGAGAAATTGATCCTAGAAACCAAAATCGATGAATCCAAAATCCCTTTCGAAGAAACCCTAGAAACCCAAAGCATGGTGATGGATGATGGTGTTTGACATGGAGTTCTTGAGCGATGGTGACCTCCGATGGTGGTGATAGTGTAATCAGAGAAGCGATGGTGACGGATGATTTCTAGAAACGCAAAAGATATCCATATCGATGGTAGTCAAGTTATGGGTGTATCCAATTTTTATTTTTATTATTATTATTATTATCATTATTATATTTTCAATTATTTTAAAAAAATAAATGACATGCCAGCATCCAAGTCAGATGCTACGTCATCAAAACCGGTGCCACGTCAGCGGGTAACCTGATATATCAGGTTAGATATACTAAATGGTAGTTATAGAAAGTACAGTATATTAAATGGTAGTTTTGAAAGTTGGGTATACACAATAGCAAAAAGTGACAAGTTCGGTACACTTTTGGATACTAAACCCTAAATTTTAAAAGAGTTTAAAGAAAATGATTTAAAAGAGTTTAACATCTTAAAGAGTTTAATATAACTATTTAATGATATAATGATTTAAAACTAAATGAAATATAAGGACGGATTGTGTAAAGGGTAAAATAGTCTTTTTAAATAATTTAACATTTGTTAACAAACAAAGAACCATGTGAGTTCAACTTTTGTAAATTAAGGACTGAAATTGCAAGATTTTCAAATAAAAGACTAAGAGTTTGATTTGAATATATCTTAAAGGACCATGTGTGTAATTAACTCATGTTTTAAGATAAATATTTCTAGCTCTCCTACTATATTTTTTTATCCGTTAAGTTATGAGATTTGAAATCCGTTCATTCTCTTTCATTTCATTGTCTCTTTCTTTGATTAATTTTGACACTCGTCATGATTATGTGATTAAGAAGATAAGTACAAATATTTAGTAGAAGAATATAAATTATTTCTTTTAGGATTTTATGCTCCAACTGTAGAATATGTGTTTCTAGACTAGTAAAATTTACTAGGATCTTCCATTCTAAAATACATTTATGAATTAGTAAAAGTTATATACCCAAATTTGATTTTGTGTTAATTTTGTAGAATAGTAAATTTAACTAAGAATTTTGCATTTTGCTACATAAGTTACTTTCCATGCTAAAATAAATATATGAATAACTAAAAGCTATACCAAAATTTGATTTTGTCTTAGGATATGTGCATTGTATTTTCTATTTAGGCTTGATGCCTTTATGTATTTGATTGAACGATTGTGTGTTTGGTGTGATTGACGTTTCTTCAAATTGATTTCATAATAAAAAATGGATCTCATTGAATTACTTAGGGTAAAGGCATTCATGGTTGAGTGAGGAGGTGATTGGAGATGGTGTTTATGAGTATACTACATAGATTATGAAACAAATTTATTAATTAATGCTAATTAGATAACTATTTAATTAAATATTAGAGTTAATTACACCAATGTTCCTCATGCTTTACCAAATTTTCCATCACTAGTCTCTAAACTTAAAAAGTTATATCAATGATCATTATGTTGAATAATTTGTTCAATATTGGTATGGAAACATTTAAAATGACTAATAAAAGCCCGTATCCTTTTTAATTTATGTTTTTCTTTCAATTGTTATTCAATTTAAAATTTTAGTTATTATTTAATTATTGTTAACTATAATTAAATAAATGTAAAAGTTTCTAATTATTATTAACATAAATCCTCGCCCACTACCAATCACCACCACCAAAAACATCACTCACCGTCTAGCACCATCACCATCAAAAACCCTTACCACCATCTATTACTACCAGAAAGTTGAAAAACACCAATCATCACCATTAGAAACCACCAACCACTATCTACCACCACGGAAATAGAAAACCAGCAACCACCACCATCGGAAAACCAACAACCACCATACCACCACCAAATGGAAATCAAAATCAGAAACTACATATCAAAACCAAAATCAGAAAGAGCAGAACGAAACCCAAATGAGAAACCTCCCACCACCACCTCTCCGGCATACACATAGGTTTCCGACACACACCGGGAACTAAGAAACGTTGAAGATTGGAAAACTCCTAGCAACTGAACACCCAAATTGAAACCTACATTGTACAAGTCGGACCCTAAGTATGGATATGAAAAGATCTTTAAAAAAGAGTAGAATGGAGAAGAAGATTGGTGGTGCAGGTTCACGGTGGTGAAGATATAGATGACTACAGATGATGAATCCATAATCAGACCACCAAAGTCTAGTCCCTGAATCATCACCCCCAACGAAACCTAAATCCGTGTGTGGTGGCGATTGAATGCCTATCGTAACCCTAGATCGAGTGTTGCGGTGTAGGTTCACAGGGAACGATGATGATGGCTATGTTCTTCGGTGATCGTGGCAAGGATTGTAGTGATGCGCCTAAGATAGAGAGAGACGGTGGTTGTGACGGTGGTGAGGGGGGAGGGGGGGGGGGGGGGGACCGAAATAGATATATTGGAGGGAATGGGTGGGTGAGGGAGGAGGTTGGTTTGTGTATCAGTATTTTATTTTTATTAATATAGTTTTTAGTTTTAAAAATGGTTTCAAATCATATATTGAATAAGTAAATGAAGAAAAAATAGGTAAGAGCAATTTAGTCCGTTCAAGTATTGTCGGATCAACATTGAAACAAAGTATTAAAATAAGGATCAATGATATAATTTTTAAAGTTCAGAGACCATTGATAGAAAATTTAGTAAATCACAAAGATAAATAAATTTACAAGAAGTTCAAATCACAAGTGATCAAACTTGTAACTTTTAAACTATAGTGACCAAATCTATAATTTAACATAAATCATAAAGGTTAAAAATACAATTTATTAAAAAAATAACAATAAGTAAAAGGTTGACAAGGTGCCTAAGTTACCTCCTATTTTAAAAAGAAAAATCTCAAAATCAACACTAATTTTAAATATTTAAATTAGTCAAATATGTAATTTACATGATCTCACACAAGCCTACCATCTTTTTTGTATAAATTCCACTACATTCCACTTAAAACCATGCAAGCTTTTCCCAATTGTACATGCCGCTTTTAAACTTGTACTATTTCAGCCATGGAGCTCTCCTCCTTGCCCAACCATCGCCGCCTGCAAATCTTCTTTGCCCTCCTGTCCTCCGTCGTCATCATCCACACCACCCACCCAATCACTACCTCTCTCCGCTTCCTATCCACCCACCTCCTCCTAACTACTATTATGTCCCTCTGCGCGGCCTTTCTCTTCCTCCGTCTCCCGTCACGCCCCTACCCTGTCTTCCTCCTCAACTACTCCTGCTTCCAACCACCACCGCACCGGAAATGCACTTACGAACTGGCCAGTAATTTCATACTCCACGATGGTCGCTTCACCTCGCCGGAGCCGGTGGAATTCATGCGTAATATTTACTTGAAATCCGGGTTAGGAAACGACACGTACGCACCGCCGTTTATGTTTGAAGAAAACCAAACTCCGACGTTGAAAAGCGCTTTACAGGAAGCAAAGGAAGGAGTATTCTCCGCCGTTGATTCTCTTCTTTCGAAATCTTCTGTTTCGCCAGAGGAAATCGACGCCGTGATCGTCACGTGTGGAAGCTTTTCACCATCACCGTCGATTTCTTCTTTAATTGTGAATCATTATAATCTCAAACCCGACGTGAAGACGTATAACTTGAGCGGAATGGGGTGTAGCTCCGGCATGATTTCAATTGATCTAGCTTACCGTATCTTACGTGGCGGAGGCCGGAAAATCAAGAATATTCTCGTGGTTATAACGGAGAGTATTACTTTAAATTGGTACGAAGGTGAACAAAGATCGATGCTTGTAACCAACTGCATCTTTCGCGTAGGTTGCGCGGCGGCGATTATCACCAACGACCCATCCCACCGTTCATCAGCAAAAATGGAGCTTACCCATTCTCTCAGAACCCATCACGGTGCAGACGATTCGGCTTACAGGGCGGCTTTCCAGGAGGAAGACGAGAAAGGGGTCACCGGAGTTTCACTCACCAAGGACTTAATAAGAGTCGCCGGAGTAAACCTCCGGCGCCACATCAAGGTTCTCGCACCACAAGTCCTGCCGCTAAACCAGCTCGTGAGTTATGCCTACTCGGTACTAGCGACGGCTCTCTCCGGTAAGCGGTTGAAGGTGGCGGTTCCGGATTTCACGACGGCGTTTGAGCATATATGTGTGCATCCCGGCGGGAAGGCGGTGATTCAGCAAGTGGGACAAGTTTTGAAACTTGGTGACTCGGTGACCGAACCGGCCCGGATGACGCTGAACCGGTTTGGGAACACGTCAAGTAGTTTAGTGTTTTACGAGTTGGCTTATTTTGAAGCAAAAAAAAGAGTAAAAAAAGGTGATAAAATGTGGATGATTGCGTTTGGAACCGGGTTTAAAGTGGGAAGCTTAGTCTGGAAATGGATAAGGGACCCTGAACCGGAAGACGATAATCCATGGAATGATTCCATAGATCAATACCCATTGAAAATATGGTAATGAAATTTGCTTAATTTCCAAAAAAATAATAAAATAAATAAAATAAATGTCAATTTTTAAAGGAAAAAAATATTGTTGAATTTGGTATGAACAAAGAAAAATGTATAAAATGTGATATTTATATATGATTTTTTGTCTCTATAGGTTAAATTATTGATAACATGTAATAATCTTGAAACATGGTTCTTTACCTACTTGTCCTGTAAGGTTTGAATGAGTGTGAAAGTGCTAAATAGATATATATTGAATTATTGCAGAAAAGATGAAATTCATGATGAATTCTATGTAATTATTTTTAAAATATATTATACGAACCTTAAATTACACTTTCGGTTTTTTATTTGAAAATTTTATAAAATCAGTTCTTAATTTTTAAAATTGAATAGAGATGGTCTATTAACAAATGTTAAACTTTTTAAAATGACTATTTTACTCTTTACATAATCGGTCCTTATTCAATATCTTTAATTTTAGATCATTTTGCTATTAAATAATTACATAAACTTTTTAACAACCGGTTTCTACCTTCTTTTTTTTTAAAATTTTTTAGTGATTTTTATTGAAAAACATCAATGAGGATAAATATGTTTACTGGTTCCATCAAATCTGCTTCTTATCATCAAAGTATGCGATTGAAAAAAATTCAATATATACACTCATTTTTTATGTTCTTTACGCAACACATCAAAATGCATACAAATGGGTTCATAGTTTGGTTATCGTTTGGGGAAATCCTTGTTCACAAATAGCAGATATATTGCTACCGTAACTTTTGCGTAAATTGATTTAGAGGGTTTTATGAAATCGGTTCTAGATCGGTAGCTATGTACGTGTATCGAGTTTGGTTCTTGTTCGACGATTCTTGTTCATAAGTATCATATTTAAACCCTTCAAGGCTTGGTGCGATTAGATTTGTAGGTCTATTTTTGCGGATCTTCACTTCGGCAAAATCGATTAGGGTTTAATGTACTTTGGATTTGAAAGCTTTTATAACTGCTTCATCTGCGTTTCTATCTAGGACAAAATCATATCCGGATTTGCAAAATCAAATCAATTAGGATTTAATCCATTTAGGGTTGTGGTTTGCGATTCTTGGTGACATGTTCAAGATTTTGCATATGAAATCACAATTCTTGCTCAACCATTTGATGCTTTGATTATTTGTTGTTTTGTGATGCGTTATTTGTAAATCAATCGTGAGGTTCTTGTTCAATCGTGGTTCTCATTCAAACTTCTTCACATCTTTTTATTCTTGTTTAGTTGTAAAACAATCAGTTCTTGTTCATCTTTTTATGTTTAAGAACCTTGGGTGGTGGTTGGGGGTAGTGGTCGAGGGCTGTAGCTAGACAGAGAGAGGAAGAGAGATATCTGAGAGTGATATGAAGATGTGCATAAATGACGAGAGGAAGTGAAAATGATGGAGTTAAAAAATAAAAAAATAAAGTTAAAATAAAAAATATACTTATAGTTTTATTTATTTTTTATTTAAGGACTATTTATGAAATATTGAAAAGAGTAAAATTATCATTTTGATAAGTCTAAAATTAACCCTATTAACATTAATGGTCAAAGTACCATCCATGTTCCAATTTAAAAATTAAGAATTCTTTTTACAAGATTTTCAAATACATGACAAAGAGTGTAATTTGTGCATATTTTAAAGGACCATTCATGTAAAAAACTCTTACTTTGAACATATACTTGTAGTACAATCCGGTGTAGATCCTATGACTCTGCTACCACCAACTACATCCACGAAGCCATGCAGCCCTAAATCGACACTACTACAACCAAATAGATTTCACCCGCATATGTGACGACCACAACATTCGGATTCAATTATTGTGAAGCTATGACGAAGATGGCTAGAAAACATACGCTTAGGGTGAGAGAGAAGGAGAGATATGTGAGAGAGAGGTATGAGAGAGAGAGAGAGAGAGAGTTGAGAATTACGGGGGAGAGATTATACACACATAATTAAATAATACAAATTAATAAAAAAAATCTAAGAAAATGGCAAAATAGACATTTCAAGTTTGGGAAGGATAAACCCTTAACTTTTCGAACTTAAGAATAAATCCGTAATTTTAACCAAATCACTTAAACAAAAAGTGTGATGTACTTTTCATACTATTATAAATTTGTTTAGTTTATAGTATGGTACATGAAAACCTAAAATTGCTTCATAACGAAAATCATCTAAGTTGGAAATGAGATATATCAATTAGCATGTATTTAAAAAACAATGACTATTAACGGCTACTAAGGTAAAAAGGAGTTGTTAAAAGGAATGGGTAAATCCTAAAAAGAATATGTACGACATAAGTTGTTAGCAACCATACAATTCGATCTTTAAAATAATAATACCATAATTTTCGTCTTTGCTTTTTAACTATAGCTATAAGTCGTTAAATCTTAAGTTTATATTTATCATATTCGTGAAGGTTAAATTAGTTATCTTCTAACATAAATTCTCTATAAACGACATTACAATTATATTTTTAGTTATAGTGTAAAGATTAGATTGAATCTGAATCTGAAGTGAATGATCCATTCTCTAGATAGAGAGGAAGACGATGTATTTAGTTGGTGTATCCTTAAGGAGAGAATGAGGCTCCTTAAGTGTTGATTTTCTCTTATACTTAGACCATGAGTAGCATTCATCCTAAATCTTTCTCAACCCGAATGTTACATCACTTTTTTCTCCTTTTCTTTCTCTTACACAAAACTTAAGTAGCACATATCCCAAACAACTCAAATATTTTATCTTTCCTTACTCACTTATACAAAAAAAAAGAAAAAAAGGAAAACAATGCAGGTAAGTGAGCTCGGGTGTAGGAAGCCAAATGAGGGAACCCGAAAGGAGGGGTACCGGTCACCATTCTCCTACTCGTGGGAACTCGAGCAACCCAAAGGGGTTTCGGGAAGACTACTACATGTGGCCTTAGAGGGATGGGATTAATTTAAGGTGGAAGCCTATTGGCTTGTTGGCGTTATGACACTTTGGAGGTCCAAATGCGTTAGTTTCTGAAGTCCGTTATGATTACAAAATTTATGATAGATTAGGGTAGAGCCGTAAAATATTTACTTTCTGGATGGTTCATATAAAATATTTGTAATAAACTATAGCTTCTCCATCTGATATAAGAGTTGTGGATTATGACATAACTTTCAAGATGGTCCTATAAAACATTTACTTTGTAGGTTGTTTAGGTTTATTATTCACTATTTGGAGCACAATATAAGATTCTTAGGGTTTTGACACTTAATTGTAACTTGGTTGATCATAATGGCAAGGCTATTGCGTAAAACAAAAGGATGTTTATAACAAATGAAATTTCTTCTTATGAATATAAGACTTACAAGGCCTGACTCATTCATCCATAGGGGCTGACATAAAGCTTTTATTTTATTAGACCTTTTTAGTTAGTCCAATACATGTGTTCACCTGTGGCCGACCTTGGGGAGGTCTAAGGTCAAATATAGGCCTTTAAAAGACTCCATCTATATCTTTTACTTACTTGATTTTTTCTATGTAAAAAAACTCTCATATACACTAAGACAGTTCTTGAGTGTGGGTGCAAAAGAGAGAAGTTAGCTGTTGTTCCAAAGGTGAATTCAAGGTATTGAAGTTCACATAAGGGCAAGCTAGCACTTGGAGATCAAGCAAACTTAGGGTGGACTTTTACAATAGTGGAAACCTACTTTTGGCTGATTAGATCATCACTTCTTGTTCACTTGCTCTAGGACTCTGAGGCCCTGTTTGTTTCGCGGTATTTCCTAGGATTTTTTGGGATTAGGATTTCCAATCTTGACAAATCCTGTGTTTGTTTGGAAAAAAGGTAAAGGATTTCAAATGATAGGATTTCCTTGAAATCCTAACAATTTCTCCATGATTTTATAAATCCTCTCACCCTCCTAGTATTTTCAAATCCCACAAACAAGAGAATCTCCAAATTACCATGTTACCCTTTGAAATCCTACCTCAAATTATATCATTACTCTCTCGACCAGTTCAACCATCATCGACCCACGTGGAGCCAAGATCGTCGTTGTCATCTTTGTCGAGTATTTGCCGTCGCTGTCGCCACCTTCGTTCGAGCGTCAACCATCGGCAACCCACTTGGAGCCAACTTCGATCGTGTCGCCACCTTCATCAAGTATCTTCCGTCGCCGTCACCACCTTCGTTGGATCATCAACCATCACCAACCCACCTGGAGCCAACTTTGATTGCCATCGCCACCTTCTTCGAGTATCTACCATTGCCACCTTCGTTCGAGCATCAACCATCGCCAACCCACCTGGAGCCAACTTCGATCACCATCGCCACCTTCGTCAAGTATCTACCGTCTCCGTCGCCACCTTCGTCGAGTGACAACCATCGCCGACCCACCTGGAGCCAACTTCAATCGCTGTCACCACTTTCGTAGGGTATCTGCTGTCGCCATCACCACATTCGTTCAAGCATCAACCATCGCCGACCTACCTGGAGCCAACTTCGATTGCCGTCGCCACCTTCATCGAGTATCTGCGGTCGCCACCTTTGTTCGAGTGTCACTTGTGAGCTCGATTACAAATTTGTTTTTATGTTTCCCCTCTCTAAATTATCATTTGTGATCACGATTACATCTGTTTTTGAAATGGTTTATGGTGTACAATATGAAATCATGTGTTTTTTAACTGATGTGTACACATCTGTGTTCTTGGGACAAATATGATGCTTTTTTGTTAGATTATGATGCTTTGTTTATGGTGTACAAAACTGTTTAAAATATAACTGGAGGGCAAGTATGTCATTTGTCACAAACAATCCAAATCCTATAATTGAATTACAAAACAAAAAGGATTTCAGGAATGCAAATCCTGACAGATTTTGTCAACCAAACACAGGACTGAATTCACAATCCTACCAAATGCAAATCCTTTGACAGAATGCAAATCCCATGAAAAAAATATGAGAACCAAACGCCCCCTCAGGGTATATTTACTTCTCATCCTCCTCTTTTGTTTGGTCGCATTACCTTTTGTAGATTAGATCCATTGGTGGATTTTGGTGATGTAGAAGTTTTATTTGTACATGCATGCTTGTTTTCTTTGCTTCCGTTGTGTTCTTGGATCATAACCATCACCAACAATGGTATTAGAACCATCTTTACAAATGTTTTGTACTTAGATGGCTTGGAAACCGAAATCTAGATTTTGTTTCGTCTAGAGAGCCTCACAGACCATGACGGATGTTGTGAGATTCTTTTGTCTTTAATTTTAAAATGATTTCAGTTTGGTATTTTGGGTAGTTTTTGGAATTTTTCTAAAATCTACCTTGTAGTTAGTTGTAGCCCTTTAATATTTTGGTTCACATACTTAAATGCCCGATATGATTTTGGCATGAAATGCATACTTGCATGTATTTATGAAGTATATGTATGAATATGTTTCATCAAAGTTGGTTTGGTGCGGATTTTGTTATGTGTGTGGTTGTTATTTTGATTTCTTGCATGATTGTTTAGGATCTTTACATGTTGGAATTTTTTTTTAAATAATGAATTACAAGAGTTTTGTTAAATTGGCTAATAACTCCTTCACTCTCATGATTAACAAATATGAATATAAAAATGATTTATGTTCAAAGTGAAAATTGGTTTTGTCACTTGTTTGTTAATCAAGAAAACAAGTTTTTTAAAACTGGAAAAACAAAAGAACCATTTTTCTAAAAGTAAATCACACGCCAATTGTAAGATGATGCCAACCGAATCTAGTGAAACATGGTTGATTGTTGTGCATAAACGGGGTTAATCCTTGTGTAATTATGTGGACAAAAGTGTAGCAACTCGCAAGTTTGGTTGTCGAGTATATACCTAGCCGATCCTTGGTCGAGAGTATCACCGTCTATCTTGACAGAAAATTTACAATTCCAACTTGATACGCTTGGGTGATTGTCGTGCAATAAACCGGGTCATCTAAGCGGATTGATGAGGGATAGTGGGAAGGGATCAAACATAGCAACCAATGTTATGAATATTAATGGATCTTGCAAGTTAAGAGTTGTAATAATGGATTGCAATAGACATAATGGTTACCGGCCTAAATAGCTCCACGAAGTGATCTATGTTAGACCTGTCATGTAATGGAGTGAAATTGGTTCTTAACAGAAGAGGTGACAGACGTTTCGAGAATCCTCTTAAAATAGAGCGTTGATGACATCAACTTCAAACAATATAGCTACAAATATTTCACTTCGCATGTTCCTTAAGAAAGAGAAACTCACGGGTGTCAATTTCATGGAGCTGCAACGATAGTTGAGGATTATCCTCCATAATGAGTTGAAATTCCACATCCTATAGGAACCTCTTCCTAAGGCCCCTATTACCAACATGAAGAAGGCCGTAATAGATGCATATGAGAAACGTGCCAAGGACACAAATCAGTTGACTTGCCTCATGCTTACGATTATGAGTCCTGAATTGCAAAAGCAATTCGAGTACATTAGTGCGTATGACATGATAAACCAGCCGAAGGACATGTTCCAATAGCAAACTAGACAAGAACTATATAAATGTGTCAAGGCTTAATTAGTTGTAGGATGCATGAGGGAGGAATGTGAGTGTCCACGTCCATAATATAAAAACATACATGGACCTGCTGGAGAGGCTGGGTTTTCCCATGGGGAAGGAGCTTGTGACGGATATCATCCTCCAATCCTTGCCCCTTCGTATAGTTGGTTCATTATAAACTACCATATACACAACATGGACAAAACCCTTATGAAGCTCCATGGCATGTTGAAAACTGCCAAGTGTAACATGGCCAAGAGCAAGCCCTCCACATTCTCTCCCGTTCTAACCATCAAACAGGGTGGTTCTAAGAGGAAGCATCCCACTTTCGGCTCCCGAGGAAAGGGTATGGGTAAGGTTGGTACGCCTAAGCCGAACACAACTCCGGAGCCGATAAGTAAGGGCAGAGTTCCTCCTGTTACGTCTCCGGAAAAGGCCACATGCTTCTTCTGCAGGGAGAAGGGACTAGTGTCCACCAAATGTTACCGCATACCGGTGTCATTTATGATGAAACACGGGACTATTGAGTTCCACACCGAGGATTGATCCCGACAACACTATATATGAAAAATAGGATAAAAAATTGGCTTGGTTGAAATTATCAAGGCCATATTCATCCATTAATCTAGTAGGATTTAATTTGGATAACTAAAAACCCCATAAACTTGTTAGTGAAAATGTTTCAGCAAACAGTTATTGATAAAACAAGTCCTGAAAAATAGATTCGTGAAGAATCGATCACCGAAAAAGTTCAGGACACAAATTCATGATGGGCTTGTTTTGTTTTGTTGTGTGTTGTGTATCTTTGCAACGAGACTCTAGACCCCTTTTTATAGTAAAAATTAAAACATAAATAATTAGTTCATAATTAACATATAAGTAAACAAATAAATTTATCATTTATCGAGATTTTGAAGTTGCATTCGTGTCTACATGTCGCACCCTTTGGTAAATTTAGCCTATGAAATCCACTATCGGCACCTCCTGTGCGCGGGTAGGTGTTGGAGTAAAACCACTGAAAAATGCTTGTAAGACCTTACACTCTAATGGTTATAAACACACTAAAAGGTTACTCATTCCTCCTATGTGGAACACATTCCCACACCCACTTGGTTTTGCTAAATACTCTTTCAAAAATTCAACTTTGAGTATCGATATCTCATTCACACATATTCCGTTTTGGACACATAATATATCGTTTTGAAGCTCTCATAAAAGAGAACACAATCCACTAAGATTTAGCATACATAACACTTATATATGTATTTAAATATATTCAAAGTTAGTTAAAATACATGATTTTTACTAAATTTTTTAACAAAACTCTCTATGATATCCGGGTTTAAAAAGCAAGCCATATGCCATGTAGAATATTCCCGTAAAAATTGTCAGGTTTTGTGTATCTATTGGTTTCTCTACTAAAAGTAGTATGATGGAATACATGTATAGGGTGTTAGTGCATTGGAGCATATGGGCATGCATGATATATTATAACCCATTACAATTTTAATGAAAATAGCAATTAACAACACATATTATACATGCAAGTGAAACGTTTATTTGAAAACCGTTTTTATTGCGAGAATCGCGAGAACCAATCTTAACCGTTCAATTTTTCCTTCTTTAATTAAATTGTCCACCCATAAATTCCTTACATGCACCTTGCCACACTCAATCCCCCACATTCTTCATCCATGAAATCCACTTACCAATTGAACGGCTAAGATTGGTTCTCGCGATTCTCACAATATTAATGGTTCTCAAATAAACCCTCATCATACATGCAATATATAGATAATTATTTTTATTTATACATAATATACATCCACGTAGAAAATGAAATGTATAGACAAAGCCTCTACAATCCAAAAAGGTTATAAAAGACAAAGTAATTGAGACTGCAAGTCAATAGTCAATGATGGTCCAGTCGATCCAAGTTTTAAACATGGAGCGATGATGGTCCAGTCGATCCAAGTTTTAAACATGGAGCGACTGAACATATCCTTCACGTAATAAATTGATAACTGAATGTTGAAGGACAAAATAAATATTCATGACTGAGATGATCAACATACAACTTGTAACATCCCGATTTTATGAATATAGTTCACAAGCTATGTTGTTTATGGCTTTTTACAGCTTTTCAGATTGGGTTTTAAATATATAAGGCAAACTTTTGAAGGTTAAATTTATGTTTTAATTAAACAATTGGATTATTTGTTGAAATTTTCATACTTAAAATTCTAAATCTTATATTTATGTAATTATGTTGCATACAAAATATGAGTTTTACTAAATAATATTTTATCCGCGGTGATGCTACGGAGTGTATAAAATATCATTTAAATAAAGGTGATGATTTGTGCATAACAACTTTTTACCATACACAACAATTAGGACCTTTTTGTCCATACCAACCCACTAACTATTAATCTCATCCACAAGTTCATGGGTATAATGATCCAAGCAACAACCTTTTGTTGTGTATGACAAAAAGTTATGTACAAATCATTACCCTTTAAATAAGTTTTGTTTTGTAATCTAATGTAAAGTTGTACAAATAATGAGTAATTGTTCAATCACTTTGGATTATTTGTAACCACACGAGTTAGCCGTCATGGCTTATTTAGTTTAAAATTGATTGTTATTCTGTAATTTCATTTTGTAAGAGATTAATGACTTAAATGACTTAAATTTTTAGTAATTATAAAGTTTGAAAATTAGTTGTTTTTAGATATTGTATTACATGTATGATATTGTACTACTTAACTAAAATCGGTCTTAAAAAGATAACCTAAATACATTATCGAGGAGTATAATGCAGCCGAAATAATTAGACAAATAAATATTTCTTATTATTTTTTTCTACTTTATTTTTTCTACCATAAAATCCACTAATTTTTTTTACCCACCTCTCCATTGATTTTAACATTTGTATTAATTTTTTATTATAAGAATAAGTAGAAATAAGTTTTTTACGACGGCAAACACAAACCCAAACCTACCCTTAAATCTAGGAATGACAATGGGGAGGGTTCGGTCCCCCGTCCCCACTTAAAAACCCTCGGGGATTTAAACAAGGATCCCCGTCGGGTAACCGGAGAAAACAGCGGGGAAACGGGTATCCTCGTTTAATATAAACATGTGATTAAATAGGTAATTTTCATCGCAGAGATACCCGTTAAACTAAAACTATGATTTTTCACTGCGGGGATCATCATTGTTAAGATTTTACCACGAGTTTTAGAAAACGGTTATACTAAATTATATGACATTATCAAATACAAATATACCTGAACTGATATTAAGTTTTAAAGAATTTAAATGCATCCAAAATATCAAAACCAAATAATTCAAATAAAGACAACGATTAAAATTAGGTTGTGTGAAAGTGTATAAAGATTTATATATTTTATATTTAAAATTAATTTTATGTATATTAATATATATATATATATAGTGAAAAGTTCATTAAAAAACCATTTTTATTGCGAGAACCGTGAGAACCAATCTTAGCCGTCCAATTCCCCCTCCTTCAATTGGATTGCCCACACATGAATTCCTTACATGCACTCTGCCACACTCAATCCCCCCACGCTCTTCATCCATGAATTCCATTATCCAAAATGAACGGCTAAGATTGGTTCTCGCAATAAAACCGGTTCTCAAATGAACTCTCCCTATATATATATATAATAGGATCAATATAGAACCTAGTCTTAATATAGAACCTAAAGAATAAATTTGGACTATTTGATCATCTAAATTAATGGTTGAGATTTGAAGGTGACAATTTTGTAAATTATATGAAAACTATATGAGGTAACTGCATAATTGAGAACAAATATGAAATTCTGTTTTGGTAACCACAAATTTCCTTTCTAGTTCCACCTTTTGAAAATGCAAACTGATAACTAAAATGCAAATCATTAGGTTATTTGCATGTTATGTAACACCGCCTTTGAAACCTTAAAAATCAGTTAAAATTTGAGTTTTCAAACTGCATGGGTCCGTTTGTAAATTGAATGTTTACCTGTTAGTTATCCTAACCGAATTTCAAAAGCAAAGCAGCGGAATTTTTAAAAACAATAAACAAACCCAAGCCTATTAAACTATTACAATTTAAACACGTGTTTGGTGTATATACAAATATACAAAACAAAACTTGCCAAACACGACTACTGGTGTTACTTTAAACTAAACCAACCATTGTATATATTATATACCAAAAAGTAGTGTTCCTCAAAGCCCGTACAAAAGCATAAGGTTCCCGTCTCACCAGGCTTGCCTATACTCTGTCTGAAAAGGGGAAACAACAACAGGATTAGCTATTTAAAATAGCTAGTGAATACAGACAGGTATAAGTGCAATAATAGCAAGTCATGAATCAAATATGAGCATACAATGTTATCCTAACAATTAGCGGTAATGCTGACATGTCCAGCAGTGCTATATCTTGCCATATAGCTAGTCCGGCTCAATAACAACCACCGGGGGAATCAAACACTGCCAACCGTGCTGGTATCATCACGTAAGTGACTCCACCTGCTCGTTACGGAGCCAAAGGCTCATTAGGCTCAGCCAGTTAAGGCAATCACCCCAAATGTTAAAGGAATGGCCTCGAGTACCATTAGACCCGAACAATTGCCCGAAGGCCCCTGAGACCTAGCCGAAGCTGACCTTTCATGCACATATGTCCGGACTTTTCACATAGCTCATCATTATCTCAGGAAAGAGATCATTGCATGCATGCTTTCACATATGAATTCATATTCATCAAAATATCACAATAAATATACAGGTAATTATATTCATGTCAAATATATCATTCATCATGTCATTAATGGTTTTCTAAACATATATACAAAAATAAACGAGTCTATATGCAAGAATTAGCATACCATGTTCGTTTAAACCAAATAGCATTCAAAACTTCCTTTATTGAATTCATACAAGTCGGTACTCACCTTGATGCTCAAATATAACACATGTATGGATTTGGCCTTCCTTGAATTCTTAATTACCTATTGTTTACATATGATTCCATTTAGATCACCACATATATATATATATATATATATATATACTAATACTAGTGTTATTATTCCTAAATGTGTCTAAACTAGTAAAAATGGTTAAACTAACCCAAATAGCCCAAAATTGGTCAAAAGTGATACAAGAACATTTCTTATGCTTAAACCATTGAAAAACAACAACTGAGTTGCTGCAGCACATGTCGCGCCGCGACACCTTTGTGTGTCGCGCCGCCACGCAGCTTCAGAGCTGCGAGAATGAGTCCCTTCAGCAGCTGCTTTCCATACAAACCCCAACTTTAACATGTTTTTAATTAATTCTAAGTTATATACTAAGTTTGGGACATCAAAAGGAGTTCATAAACATAAAAACATCAAGCTTTAACATCAGATTCTTGTTTGATTTACCAATTCATCATATTTGACCCATTTGGTCAATTTCAAGAAATTCAATCAAGATAGCTACTTTAATACACAAAATCAGTCCCAAACAACTTATAATTCATCCTAGAACAGATTGCTATCAAGAATTCTAAGCTTAAATCGTCAAATTCGTTTTACCCATTTTTGACCTAAAACCTAAAATCAAGAACAAAGGAAGAGGAAGCTTACTAGTAGCAAGATGATGATGATAAGAAGATTAGGAGCAGATTATAAGCTCGATTTCTTGTTTAATTGAAGCCTTGATTGATCCTTGATAGTGTCTCTCCTTCAAGAACAAGAGAAGCATGAAGACTTGAGGTGTGTGTGTGTGTTCACGTGAGTGTGTGTGTGTGTTGGAGGTGAGTTGGTAACTTAAAACCGACTAATGGTTTTTGAGTTATCCTCAAGGGGTATTTTGTTCCCCTTTTCAACATACAACACGACACCCGAATAACCGTTTCAACTAACGAGGATATTTTTGGAAACCTCGTTTGAAACCAGTTATTATTTTATCATTTTTATCTAATTTTATTACTATTTTTAATTCCACAATTATCTGACCAATAGCTAATTTCTATTAATTCTCATTAAATATATTTATATTTAATTCATTTAAATAATTTCACGTACCAAATGGAGCACGCGAATAGGCCATATTTGAGGATGTTACAACTCTACCCCCCTTAAGAAGATTCCATCCTCGGCATCTGTTCTTCTGGGAATAAGTGAGGGTATCGTGCCTTCATGTCATCCTCGGTTTCCCATGTCAGGTTGGGACCTAGGCTGTGCTTCCACTTGACTAGAACCAGTCTGATCATCTTCTTACGCAGCTTCTTTGTCTTCGCGTTAAGAATTTCAACTGGCTCTTCTACAAGGCGTTTAGCCGAATCAACCTTCAATTCTTGCAGAGGTAGAACTTGATTCTCCTCAACTTTACATTTTCTCAAATAACATACATTGAAAGTGTTGTGAATACCAGATAACTCAGGAGGTAATTCAAGAGATACAGTCTGCTCGTTGACTTTTCGAATAATCCTGAATGGACCAATGTAACGTGGACTCAACTTGCCTTTGCGTCCAAACCGAATTACACCCTTCCAAGGGGATACCTTCAAGAATACCCTATCGCCTTCACTGAATTCAACAGGTCGGCTCTTTGGGTCTGCATATATCTTTTGACGATCACGAGCCGCTTTAAGTTTCTCCAGAGCTATCTTGACTTTATCAGAAGTGATTTGCACAATTTTAGGTCCGGCATACTGCTTCTCACCCGGTTCAAGCCAACAAGTGGGAGTGCGACAACGCCTCCCGTATAACATCTCATATGGTGGCATCCCAATGCTAGAATGATAAGAGTTGTTATAAGCAAACTCTATCAAAGGGAGATGAGAATCCCAAGAACCACCATATTCAAGTACACATGCCCTAAGCATGTCTTCAAGAGTCTTAATTGTTCTTTCAGACTGACCATCCGTTTGTGGATGATAAGCAGTACTCAGATGAACCCGTGTGCCAAGCTCACGCTGCAAGCTTTGCCAGAAGTTAGACACGAAACAAGAGTCACGGTCAGAGACAATAGAACAAGGTAAACCGTGACGAGTGACTATCTCGTTGATATAGAGTTGAGCTAGGCGTGTCAATGATGCAGATTCGTTTGTAGCAAGAAAATGGGCACTTTTGGTCAAACGGTCAACAATGACCCAAATCATATTATGCCCTTTCAGTGTCTTAGTTAGCTTTGTGACAAAGTCCATTGTAATATGATCCCACTTCCATTCTGGAATATCAAGCTGTTGCAGATTGCCATAAGGCCTTTGGTGCTCGGTTTTGACCTGTGCACATATTTGACACTTCTCCACGAATGAAGCAATGTCTCTTTTAAGAGTAGGCCACCAATACAGCTTCTTGAGATCATAATACATCTTTGTAATACCTGGATGAATAGACAACCTGGAATTATGAGCTTCTTCTAGTATCAACTCACGGTTGCCTCTAATTAATGGTACCCAGATTCGGGATTGAAAAGTCTTCAAACCCCGACTATCTTCCTCATAATCTCAGCTTTCAGATTCTCCTCCTATAGAGCCAATTGCTGTGATTCTTTCAATTTTGTAATAATATCAGGAACTACAGTTAGCTTCATGAATTTGGCTTCAGTTGAAACCCCTTTTCTGCTCAAGGCATCAGCTACTACATTAGCTTTGCCTGGATGATAACGGATCTCACAATCATAGTCTTTGATTAACTCAATCCAGTGTCGTTGCCTCATATTGAGTTCTTTATGAGAAAAGACATATTGTAAGCTTTTATGATCCGTGCATACGACACATTTTGTGCCATATAAATAATGTCTCCACAGCTTCAATGCAAATACAACTGCTGCGAGTTCAAGATCGTGTGTTGGGTAGTTCTTTTCATGTGGTTTTAATTTCCTTGAAGCATAGGCAATCACATTATTACGTTGCATTAGAACACAACCCAATCCAGAATAAGATGCATCACAATAGACGATAAAATCCTCCAACCCGTTTGGCAATGTAAGAATCGGAGCTTCACATAATAACTGCTTCAAGGATTGAAAGGATTGCTCCTGTGCATCAAACCACACATAAGAATCGGAGCTTCACATAATAACCGCTTCAAGGATTGCTCCTGTGCATCACGCGAATAGTTATTTTTAAAATGTCAATCTTTTTTCTTATTTTATTATCTTTTAGAATTTATTTTTAAAATTAATAAAATAGTTAGATGTAAATAAAAGAAAATTTGAAAAAAAAACGGACATATTGTTATAGAAAACTTTTTCGTGACATTGAATCACGCGAATAACATATCATTACATTCTTGAAAACGACATATTATAAACCAAAAACTATTTGCCGTCGCAGCATTGCGCGGGTATGATGCTAGTATATATATATATATATAATTATGATCGAGTATGCCAGGTAATTGGGGCGGGAATCATCAAACTCGTCCCCGTCCCTGTTTAAATAATCGGATTTTCCCATCTCTGCTCCGTTTATGTCGGTTTTCAATTTTCCCTAATAGTTTCGATTTTTTTTTTTGCCATCCGTAGTTAAATCTACTCCTTTGTGTATATCAAAATTTAAACCCACAACCTCTACACCAAATATGCTACCGTACAAATAAATAGAGTAGGAGAAATATGGTGAATTGGTGACTATAATGCATCGGTAGCCCCTCTGGTTGGAATCTTCCACCCTTTAACGGCAAAAAAGTCGTGATCGTTTTATCTTCTACCTCGATTTCGTAAATATCATACAGACACTTACATGACGATACTGAACAGATTCCAATAGGGGAAATAAAAAGAAATCAAATTTCGGCGAGGTTCATAAGTTTTCAGAGTGTTGATTTTTAATTTGATACCTGTAATTTATTCATTAAATTTCTCTCCTGTTTGTGATTTTTAGATCACAAGGAGGAGCAACCATGAGTGACGATTCAATGTTGAATCCAGAGCTTGTAATCAATCACAAATTCCCAGAGGTATTCTACTGATTCACCCTAATTTATTGCTATCTGTAATAGTGTAATGTTTTTTCTTCAAATTGCGTTGATTTCTTGCTCAAAGTTGAAAAAATTGCTATGATTTTTGGCTGTTGTAATCATGTTAATTTTGTAGGTTTCTTTATCTTGAAGGAGAATACTATTTTGAACATCTTGAAATTAAATTTATTGGTTTTCAAGTCTTCAATTCAACCTTCAAAAATCAGATGTGTTATTTTACAGTTTTGTATGTATACATCAGGTTTGACTTTAGTCATCTCTTAGGGTGTTTGGATGTGGGTTTTGAAAGTGATTAATTGATCATTGCCACTTCAGTTATGAGCTTCTGGGTAACCAATCTCTCCTCATGATTATTCGATTGTTTAGATGATCAAATGTTGCCAAAACTCTCAGCACCAAGAAAGTGATTTAACATCTTCAAGTAGCTGAAGCATTTGCAAATAATTAGGTTAGTTTTCTAAATAGATTTTAGAAGATTATAATGGGAAAATGCTGGAGGGAGTCCAGTAGAGCGGTTCGAATTTGTCTTCAGTTTGTATATGTAATTCCTGTCTAAATTCATTGGAGATGATATTCAGAAAAGGGACTTACGAATATGAGCAATACTATGTCAAGAATCTTCATGACTTTTGTTCTTGAATTATATCTTTTTTGTATCAATCATTTTCCTTATCATTCTGATCATATATGTAAATTATTCCCATGTATGCTTTTCTGTTTACAACTCTTTACTTGTAGAAGAATACAGTTCGAAAGCTGTGATTGAATTAGATATATCGTTTTTAATTATTGTTCTAAGTTTTTTCTTTCTATCTTGTTGCAGACGGAGTACACCTATAGTGAAAGGTAGGTTGAAGATTTTGAAAGTATTTGTATGATTTCTTCTGTTGACCTTTTTAGAAGTTGGATTCATTACTAATCTTTCGCATATCAATTTCTCCCCTCGATTGGAAACAGAGATGTTGCAGTATATGCCCTTGGAATTGGAGCATGTGCCAAAGATGCATTAGATGATAAGGAGCTCAAATATCTGTACCATGAAGATGGGCAGCAAGCCATCCAGGTGCTAGAAACTGGCCATATATTCTTCTTAAATCTTCCACAGTTACACCTCATAAAACCTATAGTTATAGCCTGGTCTGGTAACAAGCACGGACCCACGTAATTTTTGTTAAGAAAGTGCGTATCCTGATCAATAGTGGTGGTGGCAAAATTGGAGGGTTGGGTAACAAGTCAAAAGGGATAATCTTTTGGATGGGTTCAGATTTGGTCAGACCTTGTCCAGAAGTTTTAATTTTTATTAGTAAATAATTTAGTGTGTCAAATATGATTACAGAACTTATATTGTCCAATATATATATATATATATATATATATATATATATATATATATATATATATCTATACTACTATATAAAGCATTTAACACTTTCTCTCCTCCTTAATTTTAAGACTTCTTAAAATTCAATCAAAACAACATCTTGGCCTTTCATTCTATTTAACTTAATCTCATCCACTCAATCTTTAACCATTCCAATCTCTATCCTAATTTACTTTAACTTTTTATTCAATTAAAATATACTTTCACACAAACATAATTATACACCCATAACAACATAATTTCTAATATCTTATTAACTTCTCTATCTTTATTTCACAAATATGATTTTTTTTTTCCTTATTTTAATGTCTTTTAGATTTTATTTTTAAAATTAATAAAATAGTTTATGCAAATAAAAGAAAATTTGAAAAAAAAATGGGACATGTTGCTAAAGAAATTTTTTTGTGACATTGAATTTTGCGAATAACATATAATTACAATTTTGAAAGCGACATATTATAAAACAAAAACTATTCGACTCCGCAGCATTGCGCGGGTACGATACTAGTATATATATATATATATATATATATATATATAGGGAAAAGTTCATTTGAGAACCGTTTTTATTGCAAGAACCGCGAGAACCAATCTTAGCCGTCCAATTGGATTGCCCACCCATGAATTCCTTACATGCACCTTGCCACACTCCACGCTCTTCATCCATGAATTCCATTATCCAAAATGAATGGCTAAGATTGGTTCTCACGGTTCTCGCAATAAAAACGGTTCTCAAATGAACCTTCCCCTATGTATATATATATACCTATATATATATATATTGTTTGAATGATTTAGGAGGTTGTTTTATTGCATTAATAATACACCTTGGGTGACTTTCAACCCATTTCCTTTTAGGTTAAATTTTGGTGTTACTCGTTAGAAAAAGATAACTTGAATTCACCCATTCATAAGTAAACCTCTATTGATCAGAAATCCTGGATACTCCATGTGAAACCTTCTTTTCCGAGGTTGAAAATTCGTCACAGTGTCTAAGTAGGTTATACTATTTCCATATCATAAAGAAAGAATGATTTATGCAAATAAGCTATATGTTCCAAGCAATGTATTTTATGCCTAAAGGTTCTTTGTTTCTGGGTGCTACTTCATCCTTTCTAGGTGTTTCCAACATTTGCTGCTTTATTTTCCAATGGACTTGTTTCACAACTAAAGGAACTTCCAGGATTTATGTAAGTGGACGTACTGTATTGCTAATATATAACCTATTTCCCTTACCTTAAATGGCCTCTAACTGATTATCATAGTGATTGTTCAAATCGTGTTTCTAAATGTTTCAGGTTTGATCCACGCCTTCTTTTACATGGACAACAATATATCGAGATTTACAAGCCTTTACCTTCTAACTGTTCGGTGAGAATATGTTCCATAATTTCCTCATGCAAGCATTGCTGTTTTATGTAATTGTTTTCTTATGACCCTTAAAAATGTAATATCTAAATCTTGCCCAGACAATTAATGTATTTGTGTGTGCAATCTTGGGCTAATTATTGATTGATTCATTGTTCTTAAATTATTTCAGCATGTCAACTGTATATATATTAAGATTTTGTTTGATCCTAAAATTTGCACCTCTTTAGTTTTCAATCAAGGTTATTATTTTTCTACTTGGACTTTTCTTCTGAGAGGAATGGGCAGACTACTAATAGTTTTGGTGGCAAATTGGGCGGGGGAGGGTTTGGTTTAAAACAAGTACTTCTTTTGCTGGGTCAGAACGGGTCAGGCTGACTTGACATTCCAACAACTTCTTTTAATTTTATAAATAACTAAAATGTAAAATTTGACTGCAGGAACGACTTTTACAATAAATGATTCAGTGTTTTTATGGAAAACAACTTAGGAGGTTGGGAACACTTGCTTATACCAGGGACAACTTATTTTACTTGTCTGGCATGTTCTCTTTTTAGCTAAATTTTTCTAATTTTTACGCATTTTGACCCTTTAGCAATAAAATGTAACCCTAATTGACCAAGTTTGAACATTAAGGGTTGAATAGTCACTTCTAATTAATAGTTTATTCATTGCTTCAATGTTCTTCTTGTTGACTTTTTCTAATGTTCTTTCGCTTTCAGATGCAAAACAAAGCGAGCGTTGTTGGATTGCATGATAAAGGTTTGGTTATCAAAATCTGGATATTTTATTCCTTCTATCCATGTGCTCTGATTACATGCTTCGGTTGAGCTGTATTCTTGATGTATATTGATAAAAGGGGTTAATTGATAAAGCTACAAAATTTTCAGTAAGAATTACTCTGGTTTTCATTTATATAGGTAAAGCTACAATTCTTGAGATTGAAGTTTTGAGTTATGAAAAAGAGACCGGAGAACCACTATGCATGAACAGGTTAATACTTGTTGAATGATTGATAGAGGTGACAATTTGGATCTGTTCATGGGTATAGGTTGATTTTGGTTAATATTATATCCTAACAGATCAAACTGTTAAACTTAGAAAAATTATCTAAAATGAATACGAGTCAATCTGGTCAAAATTTGCAAAAAATATATACTTAAAAAGCACAAAACATCATAAGTCTTTTTATCAGTACGAGTTAGACTGTTATCGTACCAATATAGATTTGATTAATGTCACAGTATTTAACATATTATTTATTTCTAAAATCTAATATAGAAAAGACAAAGAAGTGTTTATGGGTCATCTGGACCCAGTCCGCATTAGATAACCTGTTCTGACCTGAATTTGTTTGACCCGTTATCCAATCCCCCCTCTCCCTCTTTTTTTCAAACTCTAATGAACAATGTTGAATATAAGTGTGTATGAGTGTGATCTGTTTGACACAGCTAGTCTATTTCTGTTCAGAACAACGGTTTATTTGAGGGGTGCTGGTGGCTTTTCAAAATCATCTCAGCCATACTCCTTTTCTAACTATCCAAAGAATCAGACAGCTTCCAAAACTCCCAAGACTCGACCGTTTGTAGTACATGAGGAATCTACTCAGCCACAGCAGGTGTGTAGAGTTTTAGACTCCAAACATATGAACATTCGATATTTCTATTCATCAGGATATCTAAAGCTCATATGTATCTTATGGCATTTGGTAAAATAAGAATAGAGTGTTTAAAGGATTGTTAATTTTTCTACTTATGCAAAACAGATCTTTAACGGATGCTTTTGGGATTGCTAAAAGAATGAAAGTATGTTTTGTGAGCTTTTTACATGAAAGAAATGTGCTTGGGGATGTATAATACATTAATACCTCAACTTGTGCTCTCATAAATTGACACGTAGCTTTCATGCCATTGTTCATAACTAAGAAAGTGTATGAATGTGCATATTCAAATTGTGACTTGAAGAACCAAATCAGATAATTTGTTGATTATAATTATGGATAGTTAGGTAGTCTTACATTAATCTCAATAATAAGTTTTTTCGCTGCAATTTCTTATCTGCTTTTCCCAATATGACTATTTGACCATAAGTAATCAAAACTAAGATTGAACATTAGTGTTTGTCTAACATTCGCAATAGTCTCTTTAGAAGAGCACATCCAAACACAACGCAAAAAATTTATAGGGTAAAGTGATTTTTCTTCTGATATTAGAACTGATGCATATATTTAGGGATCAGCAAATTGTAACTATCCAAGTTTCTAAATACTGTGCTTTGGTTTGAGCTCTTTCTGGTATGCAGGCATTGCTTTACAGGCTCTCTGGTGATTACAATCCTCTGCATTCAGATCCTAAGGTTGCAGAAGTGGCGGGGTATGTGTATTGGCTTACTGAGATGTTGCCCTTTTCTTGTTAATTTTCAAGGGGATTAAAATGGTGGGTTGGAACTGGTTCAAGTAATTGCTTTATTAACTTTGCCAAGTATTTTAACTTTGCCCATCTGATCTATTGTTTATAAAATATAACCTAAGTCAGGTCAAAATTGCTACTTCTAATTGTGATTAAGAAGACTCCTGTCTTACGAAGGGTATTGAAACAATTGACTAGTTCGCAAACACTTCTTTTAGCTATACATTAAGAAGCATGACTCTGTCTCACATTCATTATGCTTCTCTCGGTTATAAAACCTTTTTAAGAAGCATATATGCACTGTATCCATGAGAATCCTAAATCACTTTCATTTTCATTTTGTTTTGTTTAAAGAGAATTTGTGGTAACCGTAGCAGGTATATGCTATTTCCTGAATTTTAATATCTACTCGACTACTCATGTAAAGGTTTTCACGTCCAATACTTCACGGGCTGTGCACCTTGGGGTTTGCCGTCAGGGCTATCATCAGAACCATCTGCAATGGAGATGCAAACCTTGTGAAAGCCATTTCAGGCCGATTTCTGTTGCATGTTTACCCTGGTGAAACATTAATCACTGAAATGTGGCTTGAAGGCTCGAGGTATTATATTCTCTAAATTTATTATTAAAGGTGGCAAATCGGTTGTGTCAGGTGGGTTGGGTAATGGATCAAATGGGTTTGGGTCAAAACAGGTAAACTTCTATACAGCAGCCAAAACCTACCGGACTAGCCAACTTCTTTTCATCTTTTTTGTATTTTTGACATTTTTAGCTCATTTTCTATTTTTAATCTGTTTCCATTTATATGGGTTGAAATTACCATCACTAAGTCCATGCTCATGAGAAAACATTTTGGTTTAGTGCTGAGTGGTTGAAAATAAACCTTCAACTAAAAAGTCGGCAACCGTACCATGGATTTATTTTTTGGCTATCTTACCTCATGTTCCTATCATCTTTTGTCTTCTGCCCACTGGCTTCATCTACTTTTGGCAAAAAAGAAAAAGAAAAGGAAAAGGAAACCCTCCAAGTTTTCAATTGTAAATATTTTACTACAATCTTACAACTACAATGGCTGAAAATATAATCCACTTGGGTCACGGATCAAAACGGGTAATATTTTTAACGAGAGAAGATGGTTCAGATAGGATTGATTCACCAACACCTTTCTGTAATGTAGTTTTTGAATTTTATAATAATTAGTATCAAGACAACATAACCTAATCCCGCCAGAGCGGGGTATGGGGAAAGTAAGACGTAGACAGCCATACCTCTACTCGAGAATAGAGAGACTCCTTCTGGATTTATAATAATTAATATCTTCAATACTATTACGAACATTGTTTTGTTAAATTAATATTTCTAATAATGCAATTTACTATAGGCAATGTTTATCTGGTTTCTTTATTAGTTTATCTTTTTTAATTTTATCAGCTTGACTCAATCGGGATAAAATACACGGAGTAATTATATCACCGAAATCCTATATTTTGTGCAGAGTTCTTTATCAGACAAAGGTTAAAGAGCGAAACAGATCAGTGCTTGCTGGATTCGTGGACCTGAATCATTCAAGATCTTCATCTCTCTGAGTTCTGGTAAAGTATCTGTTAGAAGTCTGTTGTGCATGTATTATTATAATGACTATCTGTTATCTGTATGACTAAATCACATTACATCAAATCCTTTGTGATAAGTTTTCATTGAAGATTTCATACTTAAATATAATCTGTTATCTATCTGCTATCCCATCTCAACCCAAGGAAACCATGACTTCCAACTCAATTGGGTGACAAAAGGGTCAAGGGGTTTTGTTTCTTATGTGATGAAAAATACGCGTTTGGCCACAGATGCAAAGGGAGAATACCGCGATTCTGTGAGCTGTAACTGGAAGATGTACCTGTATTATGATCTTTCTATAATGATTTCGTGACCCCCATAAAATTCAAATCGAATTCGCGAATACCATCTTTCAAGTAATCATAACCAATTTTCATTTCTTCATCCCATCAAATCCATACACTAGTTGCACATAGCTACAAACCTAGCGCCTAGAATTTGCATCTGCAGGACACAAAAATTACTTGGGCACTTCCTTTGCACATCAACCCATTTTACTCTTGGGGCTTCTTGATTTCTTTCAAAAGGTTGTTTATGTCGCGCCAACCCTGCGTCCGGGATCCTTTGGATCCGAACCAACCATTCCTTAGACCAACCCACAGAGATGTTCAACTATCTTGGTTGCCCGTGAGATGAGCTAGGGTCGAACCCCAAACCTACTTTTCCAAAATCCTCCTCCCTGACCCACCAAACATTTGTGCTAGGAGACTATAACACTGGACCAAGCCTTAGTAGTGGGGCATCTTGATTTCTTGATTGGTTTGAAGTTCTTATGTGATATCTAAGGCTGTTAATTCGGGTCAGGTTCGTGTTATCCGGTTCAAGTTAGTTTCGTGTTTACCTAATTATCGACCCATTTATTTTCGTGTCAAGTTCGGTTGTGTCATTTTTTTCGTGTCGACTCATTTAGGCCAAATGTGATAGATGAGTATTTTTTCAATTTTCGATTACGGTTTTCGAGTAAGATTTTTTAATAAGATTTTCTTTATCAATCTTTCAAATTCCATGTTTGTTTTACAACTTTTAGTAAGAATTTCAAAAATGATTTTCGTTTATATTCTAACTTTAATATTCAGTGTTTGTTTCAATTGTATTCGAACTTTAAATTCGGTATTCAGTTAGATTCGAATTTTGATTTTACTTTTTTATTCAACTTATATAAATGAGTATAATAAAAACCATGATGTACTATCATTCTATCAAGTACCAATAAATAATGTTATTGAACAACCAAATAATTTAAAATTAATCATCATTAAATAAAATTATAAATCAAATTCCAAATCGTTAAGTACCACCTATCAAGTAATCAAGTAATAAAATGATGTAGCATTGTTTTAACTGTAAATCTTTTATTGTTTATTTTAAGTTTTTAACGTTTGCGGTTTTATACTTTTGTTTGGCAGGTTTTATTGCCTCGTAATAGATATCACTCCCTTATTTGAATTCACAACCTTCTTTTCAAAATTTTAATTTTTTGTATTAAAAAGAAATTTAAATGTTATAGTTTTACCTTTAAACGGGTTATACGGGTCACTTTTAGGTTGTCGGGGGGTTGACGTTAACCCGACTCATTTATTTTCGTGTCAACCCGCTTTTAACCCGTTACTCAAAAATTACCAACCTTTGTGATATAATTTAAACAAAGCAGAAGACTTTGTCAAGCTAAGCCATTTTTGATTTGCAAGCTAAGACATGTCGAGTCTACTAATTCTCTTTCCTCGCCTCATTCATTGTTTTGACACTTATGTTGATCTTATGAATAGGTGGATATATCATCTCTCTTAAGTAAACTAGATAACAAAATATGGTCTTTTTTATTCTACAGGGGGTAAAAATTAACTTGACATAAATGTTATTGTTTCTGAAGTTTTAGAACGCTACAACAAACTTTTTTCATGGTACAGTAAATATAAATCAAAATATAAAATACATAAAAATAAACTAATTTCGAAATAAAACAGATAGGGTCAACATTAAAATTTTCTTTAAATAAAATATTCAAAATTTTCTGCCTAATTTGTTAAAATTTTAGCATAAACGTTATGGCTTAACAAAAACTTAAAAGCATAACCTAACAAATCAACAATGTTTCAATTTTCAAGAGTTATACCCTTAACTAGTAGCAATACTCAAATTTTCTACTCCGGTCAGAGATGACAACGGGGTGTCGAGGTTAGGGTATCGTGGATCACACTTCCCATCTCGGTTCCCCACTCCAATCCTCATCTCCATTTTTAAGAAAGTTTACATGTGAAGTGTATGGCTAACTCAATAATGTAAGTTTCGTAAGGGGACTGTAGCAAGTTACCATGAGACAAAAGATCATCTTTCTAAAGAGATTTGATTCGGAGCTATTATATATCCAAGCTTATATTGAAAAAAATTCGGAGCATTCCAAAACTTTGTCCGTGTCAACAAACAACTCAAAATACCTCGACGTTTTGGAACAGGTCCGAATCAAATAACAATGGTTTGAAACAATTCTTTTTACGCTATTTTGGAAACCCAAGGATTCAATCCATCAATCGTATGGATATGTAATTAAAATATAGTATTTTGATTATATTTAATCTACCCCTTTGATTGACTGTATAGTATCTCAAAACACACAATGTCAATAAACTTCCGCTCACTTTTCTATTAAAAAATCAAATGCATTTAATGGACTCTTCGTCCCCATTCCCGGTCAAATCAAGGTCAAGGACCGGGTTCTCCACGGGGTACAGGTTTTTTTGCCATCCCTACTTAAGGTAGCCCATAACCTTCATACCCACGGGCCACTAGGGGTGTAAATGAGTCGAATTAAGCTCGAGCACGGTTCAAAAACTTTATGTTAAGCTTGAGTTCTGATCGATAACTTGACGAGCTTTCATAGTTAATGCTTGAGCTCGGCTCACCAAAGTACATTATTAACTCGAGCTCGGCTCGAAAAGCTTAAAATAATATAAAAAAATAAATTCAAAAACTAAATTATTCAAAATATAGATAAAATTCAAATTAATGATTTTTAATAATTACTTTTTATAAATAGTACATATAGAATGTAGATTTGTTTCAATAAGTACTTATTTTTAATAAATTTTAATATTACTCCATAATGTATACATATTACACATATAAATATAAATATACATAAAAGGCTCGAAAAGCTCCATAAAAACTCGAGCTAAGCTCTTTGAAGCTTGAGCTCAACTCGTTATATACTTCGAGATAGTTTTTTGGCTCAATCTCGATAAAGTTCAGCTCGAACAATCCGAGCTCTAGCTACTTGATAAAAGCTCAACCTGTTTATACTCATACTTGCCACTACCTAGGTTTGCTTCTGGAACGACTTCACCTTACTTGTATCCTGCTTAGATGAGATTTTATATAGCTATTGTTGTATTTTAGAAAGGACTAAAAGATATTATAATATATAACATTCGCTAGGAAGTATAAACAATAGCATTTTATATTTTAGTGAAAGTACTTATATATAAACATGAAAGCATAACAATTAACCTAATTGCTAAATGTATAGAGTGGTAAGTTATCACATGGTGTAGAAGATGGGTTTGAACTTCAACACACTTTTTCTTATTGTTTTCTCTAAAAAAGTTATGCAACTTTTTTTTTACTTTTTGAGTTTTTTTTAAATACTTTCTTAATAGTATTTAAACTATTTTGCTTTAAAGTTTTTCTTCGAACACTTTGTGATTTATAGTTTTTTTTCTTATCCTTTTATGTCTATTCGATACTTATAAACCTTACAATTGGTAATTAAAGTGCTAAATCTTTCCTTTTTTTTGTACAGTAGCCTATTAAACTTCATTTTTAGAGAATATATTTTTATTTAATATCATATATATATATATATATATACAGTGAAAAGTTCATTTGAGAACCGTTTTTATTGCGAGAACCGCGAGAACCAATCTTAGCCGTCCAATTCCCCCTCCTTATATTGGATTGCCTACCCATGAATTCTTTACATACATCCTGCCACACTCAATCCCCCATGCTCTTCATCCATTAATTCAATTATCCAAAATAAACGGCTAAAATTGGTTCTCGCGGTTCTCGCAATACACAATACGAAAAAAATAGAATGATTCCATTAGATTTTATTTTATTTTTGTGAAAATCTTCCGTGATTGTGAAGATTAATTAGTTATATGTTACGTTGACATAATACGAAAAAAATAATCGGGTATATATTTGAATTTGAATCAAACGACGTGAATACACAATATATGGAATTTTTTAAGTAACTTCACTATATATATTCGGTTCTAATAAAATACTTTATTTCAAGTATTCATTTTTAATAGTTGTGTTCAATAAAGTCTATGTAAAAAACATAGTCCTAAAATCTTAATATTCAATCATGGGTGATTCAGTATACAATCACATGTAAATTACGAAAATGTCACTTGGCCAAAATTTTTAAAATGCAAGCTGAACTATTGTACCATTGATCCAAAGGCTAAAATTAGTCCCTTGGGACTATGAATTAAATCTGGACTATATTGAACATTCTTTTCATTTTTTAATTTTACATTTAGTATTATTTATCATTATTTCTTTCCGTCATAATACGCGGGTAACATCAAACTCAGGCAAGAACATGGATCAAGTTAAATGACCAAGACAATATATAATGAAAACATAATGATGCATCAAAGAGCAAGTTGGAGGAGTTTCTTTATAAATATACATCATTATAATTAATTTCCTACAACTATTTTATTTTTTATATATAATTTTTTATTAAATATTGCAATCAAATGGGTTAGTGGCCAATTATATACGAACCTGCAAAGAGACTTTACAGTTGCATAAACTTATGATTCAATGAATAATGGTGGACACAGAATCATTCAATTATATATCTTCTTTTCCTTTTTGGAATCAACATGGGTTTTTTTAATATATATTTTGCAATTATTATAAGAAATTACTAGCTTAATGAACCATGTATAAACGCGTGAATGTTTAAAGTAAATTTTAAATATATAGAGCGTGAAAGACTATAGACATATATAAAAACAAAAATCGAAACAATACATAGTGATATAAATAAGAATAAAAGAACATATCCATGAAGAAGCAAACATACCTACAAAGTAATCTCATATCTTGGAGGTAACAATCAACCAATTATAAAGAAATCAATCCATCATATTTGATTTTATAAACTTCTATATCCACCATGAAATCATGCAAAACTGAATTATTCATTGAAAAAGTGTACAAACTCAACATGCTGTATACACAAGCTAGTAAAAGAATACAAATTTGTGTATTTAATATAAATCATACACAACATACACACCTTAAAAAATTCCAAACAAATTCCACCTAAGAACACAAGAATGTACTTGAATCAAAAAGCAAAATCACAAATAATGTAAACATCACATAATTACCATAAATTGCAAACCAAACACTAAAAGTCTGGAAATTGTTTGCCTTTAGTAATGCACCTTTTCCTTCTTTTCTTCACTCTTTGAATGATGCCCATGAAGCTTCTCTTTAATCTTTTCAAAGATGCCCTTCTTCTCCTTGTGTTCAGCTTCAACACTGACATTCTTGTCATACGACACTACCGGATCATGTGGTGCTGGTGCGACAACACAGTCCTCCTCGATCTTCTCAACATACACTGTTTTCTTCTCTGGTTCACAACTTGGTTCTGTAGGAAGGTGAACAACAACTTCCTCGTATTGCTTCACGGGTACATAAGTTTCTTTCTCATGTTTTTCCATCTTCTCATGTTCTTTCTTCTCTTTCTCCTCTTCTTTCTTCTCCTTGTGCTCTTCAATTTTCATTTCGATCTTCATCTTGTCCTCTTCGATTTTTTCCTTAAGCTCTTTGATTTTATGCTCAACTTTTCCCTTCAACTCATGTATCTTCTCCTCGATCTTTTCTTTATCACCTTCTACTTTGCACTCAATATTTTCTTTGAGTTCTTCAATTTTGTACTTGGCCTCCTCTACAACCTCCTTCAGTTTTTCTTTAAGTTCTTCCTTTTTGTACTTGCCCTCGTATTCTTTTTCCATGATTTTCTTTTTGATCTCTTCTTCTTCACACTCTATTTTTTCTTTTAATTCTTTTATTTTCTCCTTGAGCTTCTCCTTATCCTCTTCTATTTCATGTTCGACCTTTTCCTTGAGTTCTTCTATTTTGTACTTCGCCTCCTCTACTTCTTCCTTAATCTTTTCCTTGTGTTCTTCATTTTTATACTTGGCCTCGTATTCTTTTTCCTTGATCTCCTCTTTGACATTTTCCACTTCACACTCAGTCTTTTCCTTGAGTTCTTCTGTTTTATATTTGATCTCATCTACCTTTTCTTCAATTTTTTCCTTTATTTCTTCTACTTTTTCCTTAATTTTTTCTTTATCCTCTTCTACTTTCCACTCGACATGTTCCTTGATTTCTTCTGCCTTGTGCTTGAACTCCTCTACTTCTTCCTTGAGCTTTTCCTTGTGCTCTTCATTTCTATACTTGGCCTCGTATTCTTTTTCCTTGATTTCTTCTTTAGCTTCTTCCACTTCACATTCAATCTTTTCCTTGAGTTCTTCCGTTTTATACTTGATCTCATCTACCTTTTCTTCAACTTTTTCCTTTATTTTTTCTACTTTTTCCTCAACTTTTTCTTTATCCTCTTCTACTTTCCACTCGACGTGTTCCTTGATTTCTTCTGCCTTGTGCTTGACCTCCTCTACTTCTTCCTTGAGCTTTTCCTTGTGCTCTTCGTTTTTGTACTTGGCTTCGTATTCTTTTTCCTTGATTTCTTCTTTAGCTTCTTCCACTTCACATTCAATCTTTTCCTTGAGTTCTTCTGTTTTATACTTGATCTCATCTACCTTTTCTTCAATTTTTTCCTTGATTTCTTCTACTTTTTCCTTAACTTTTTCTTTATCCTCTTCTACTTTCCACTCGACGTGTTCCTTGATTTCTTCTGCTTTGTGCTTGACCTCCTCTACTTCTTCCTTGAGCTTTTCCTTGTGCTCTTCGTTTTTGTACTTGGCCTCGTATTCTTTTTCCTTGATTTCTTCTTTAGCTTCTTCCACTTCACATTCAATCTTTTCTTTGAGTTCTTCTGTTTTGTACTTAATCTCGTCTACCTTTTCCTCAACTTTTTCCTTTATTTCTTCTATCTTTTCCTTAATTTTTTCTTTATCCTCTACAACTTTCCACTCGACGTGTTCTTTGATATCTTCTGCTTTGTGCTTGACCTCTTCTACTTCTTCCTTGAGCTTTTCTTTGTGCTCTTCATTTTTGTACTTGGCCTCGTATTCTTTTTCCTTGATTTCTTCTTTAGCTTCCTCAACTTCACACTCAATCTTTTCCTTAAGTTCTTCTGTTTTGTACTTAATCTCGTCCACCTTTTCCTCAACTTTTTCCTTTACTTCTTCTACTTTTTCCTTAACTTTTTCTTTATCCTCTTCTATCTTTTTCTCAATCTTCTCCTTGAACTCATTGTTCTTCTTCTCTCCATGGACATAGTCTTCATTGTAAGACTGCAAATGCCCCAAAAGATAAAGTTTTAAAATCCAACATGATAAAACCATTAAATAAACTCAAGCTAATGTAAACCTCTATTTTGCATGGAAAATTAAGAGGATAACTAGTAAGATGTGACTAACTAACTAACTTGAGAGGAAAGATTCTAGAGTTTAATAAGAGGCAGAAAGTACAAGCCAACAAAGCATCCCTTAAACAAATAGATACATATTATTGTTTGTTATAAAGTCAATAGTTTTTCTTAATATATGCATCCATGAATTAATTTAATACTTTAATGGGGTTCATATAAATTACTCTTCTTAATTTCAAGATCATAATACATTGTATAGTATTTAGACAATTAGACAAAGTAGAACTGTATAAGTTAACAACACAATGATTTCCTTAACAAATCAAATCAATTTACTTGCACATGCATATAACTAAAGTCATGCTTACAGTCTTTCTCAAGAGTAAAGCTGTTAAAACTAATGATTTAGACCTGGTATTTTTTAAGATCTCGTATTTTATAAGACGTACGTTATATATAAAAATTTCAAAAAACTGAATTATACAATTTGTAAAAAAAAAATTTGTACTAATTAAAATGAAATTAAAATATAAAAACTAAATTGATACAATTTGTAAAACAATTTTATGTACTAATTTAAATTAAAATAAAATATAAAAACTAAATTGATACAATTTGTAAAACAATTTTCTGTACTAATTTAAATGAAATTAAAATATAAAAACTAAATTAATACAATTTGTAAAACAATTTTATGTGCTAATTTAAATTAAATTAATTCAAAAAAACATAACATGTCACTTGATGCTTAATTTGTTTTCCTATATTAGTTTTAAAAGAAAAACAAGAAAAATAAATTTGATTTATAAAACAAATACATAAATTCTATTAATCTAAAAGTACACACAATCCATATACTCGTTAGATCCTCAAAACACTTAGAATCGCTCCTAGTTATACCCTTTAATTTCCTATAGATTTATAATCTAGAACAAAGATCAATAAATAAACAGCCTTATATACACAGTTTATAGAACCAATCTCATTATTTAGATTTAGATGATTAATGATTGAGATCACGACTGCATTTTCGATTTTACACACTGCATATTCGATTTACGTAAAATACATATTCGATCTTTATCTCAACTGTTAATCTTCTAAATCTAAAGACCGAGATTAGTTTCATACGTTTTGTACTATATAAGACTGTTTTCATACACAAACTTGTATTTTCATATAATTCCATGCATATATATACATATACAAATTTTCTGATAAAACATCATTTACTTCTGTATATATGCTGTTTAGTTTTCTTGCAATTATATATATATAATTTAAAAAGAAAAACTACAATTGCTTACCTTTCTTTCTTCTTCTTCACACTCAGCTTTCACTTCCTGCAAAATCACCACCTCAGTGACAGTTTCACAGTACTCTTCAGTCTTAGGTACTTGATGGTAATCTGATTTGCCAGCCATGATAGATCACACAACAGCAACAACAACAACAACGCAAAACACGCGGTAACTAACCAAATTAAGATCACAACAGCAAAAATCAAACAAGATCGAACAAAGAAACGTGCAGTAATTAAGTTTGTGCAGATCAAATTTCGCGAAATGAAATCAGAGAGAGTTTGAAATATGAATGAATGTGGGTTCAAGAGAGACGCAATGGGTGTTTATATAGGAGATTTTCTAGCGAAGGTGAGGCGATAAAGCTTGAAAAAGTAGCCATCTTGAATTCTTGATTAGAAATGAATAAAGAATGACGGTTGCAATTGGTGGGAAACAGCCAAAGTATTTGTTAACAGCCAATGGATCGAGGTGGTATACTTTGAATTTGGATATTATATAATATTATAAATAAACGTAACTTGCTGCTCAATTCAAGGGGCATTCTTCGTTAGAACATCCGTATGTCATGCAATTCGGGTTATTCAACCTGAATGTCACATTCATAAGTTAGAGGATTCGAAACCCTACTTGATCGGTTTCAAAACGAGATACGTATGATCTAAAACAATCTTATCCGTATGTTTTAAGCTTTATCGCCTCACTTGATCGGTTTCAAAATGAGAGATGTATGATCTTTTAATAATACAATAAATCAAGTGATAAACTTTCAAGTTAATTTATTACATGCAAGTTTTCCTTCAATAAGAATCCATATGGCATGGGTGTTGAGTTCTCTAACTCAGCTTTTATGTCGGAGTTACTTTACATTTTCCTTCTTTTTTTCATTTTCAACATAAAAGTTAGTATGATCTGAAACAATTTTAATCATATATTTTATTTTATTAATATATTAAGAGAGAGAATGGGAGAGAGAGAAAAGACAGAGATAGAGAGAAAGTGAGGTGGGGTAAGGTGAGGGTGGGGGGAAGTTACTCGGGTTAGTGAACTAGAATGGAGGAACTCAACGGTGAACCCAAAATGAGCATAGCGGTGTTAAGATGGTGATGCTGAAGGCTTCGTATTAAACGGTACGCATGGTCTAATAAATTGCCCATTATGTAAAGTGCGTGTTTTTATGATTTTTCCCATAAAATAATCACTTAAAAGTTTTAAAAAATGATTTTTAGAACATTATTTTTTATCCCATAATTAAATTATTTTTTTATTTAATTTTTCGTTAGTAAATTATTCATTTAAGTGAGGAAAAAGTTTTGAAAAAAGGGAAGCGTGGTTGGGAAAAAAGAAAGAAAGAAGGAACACGCTGTCGAGCATTATCAAGGTGTTGGCAATTGCCACGTCGGACGCCACGTGAAGTCCACATAATCAGGGACCCACACACCGAAAGGTTATAGTGGAGCAGGTAGCCTGATACGTCGTCGTGTGGTGTGTTTGTGGCGGCTACATATCACCACCACCCACTCCCCAAATTGCGTAGTCGTTGTCCATTTCCGTCATCGTACCCACTCTTCCATATGATGTTGGTCGGTTTGACCCATTGCTCAATAACTAAATTTAATTAATAAATTATATACGTTCTTTGATTATAATTTTTTAAATAATTATTATTAAATATATATTTCTTTCGACGGTTTATTCCATGACTTTTGAAAAACAATTTCTCTATCTAGTGATAAAAGTATGATTGTTCACATATTACTGAGTTAGAATTAAATGTCATTTTTGTTGCTGACTTTTGACGGTTTAATGACCAGTAGCGGACCTAGAATTTGAAATTGATGGTAGCACCGGACCTAGGATTTGAAATTGATGGTAGCACCGTAAAAAATCAAAATTTACACTACGCGAGATTGAAATTTACACTACGCGGACAAAATTGGATGGTGTCCCGTACCATTATTGGCATTGCTTTGGGTCCACCCCTGTTAATGGCAGAATGTTTGGAAAAGAAACCTTAGTTCAATCCTTGTTGGATGCAAAGTTGAAACATTTTGAACGGTCAAGAAGAGTATAAGAAACAATCACACAAATGATTAGATCGTGTATATCATATCATATTTTGATTTTTCTGGAAAACCTGTTAAAACAGAATTTCCGTTTTGGTAAGTATGTAGATGACTTTTAAACCAGAGCATATTTTGACTTTTATAAATGACTTAACCTATTAATAATAATTTGTAATCGTCCAAGTTGACACATATTGTAATAGTTTTTTGATTTTCAGCTTAGAATATACATTTTTTTAAATCTTCGCTGTTTAATGATAAATTATTATCAACTTAATCTTCTAAATTGGTAGCTTTCTAGAATAATTTTTAAATGCAATCATGTTATAAAAATTGGTTGTCATTTCTATCCTCCATCTAATTTATATTATAAGTAGATTAATATCTGTGTGATATACGGGTTGGTTTATAAAATAAGAAATATTAAATATTAATAAAAAGATATTAAATAATCATAAAACACGAATGAAATGAGAATTTTAAAAAATAACGATAAATGTCATCAACACGCAGATCAAATGTGAAAACGTCAACTCAAGGGGGAGTGAAGATGTGACGATAAAAACGTGGTATCATGAGACGAATAGGCGTGATTGTATTTCTTATACAAGTCATGAATCATTATTGTTATAATTGACAGTAATAAGGTTATGCGTTTATTCATTATAATTAAAAAATTAAAATGATTATATAATATTTTACAATAATAAAACTAAGAATTTGGTCGAATATGATATTTTGAAATATTATAAAGGGTAAATATGATCTTTGCAAATTAAAATGAGAAAATATGCTATTTTAAAGTTTAAGATGAGCATATATGAAATTATCTCTTATAACTTTGATTTAAATTAAAGTCAAATTGAATTCAATTTTTAAAAAAAACAGTCAAAATTGGATTTTAATTTTTATTAAAATGGATGGTTAAGATTTGATAATAAAAAGTTTCATCTAAATTCAATGGCTAAAATTATGTAATAGATTTTATTAAAGTTGGTCTTTTATTTATATTAGAAGATTAGAAGATTGGGTTGAGTTTTCGAAATTTTATTGAAGTACGTTGTCACTTTTTGTTATTGTGTATACCCATCTTCCGAAACTATCGTTTAGTGTACTCAACTTTTTAAGACTACCATTTGATGTATCAAGAAACCTGCTCTATAGGTTGTAGGCAATTTTTTGAATTTTGATTTTTTAATCTTAAATCTGGAAAAAATGAAGATGAACATTCTCTTCATCTTCATCTAAAACGTATAAACTCAAAATTGTATGATCTCAAAACCACATTGCAGATCTCAAAGATGAAGCACATATAAACCCTAAAATGAATGTGACAAACAATTAAATTCTCAGATCTGGAAAACCTAAACAAATTGAAGGAACAACAAAAAAACCCAAATCAAATGAAGATGAATACGATGAAGATTGAATCAGAATCGATATAATAAATATGGGAGCATATAAATTAAAGAACCTAAGTAACAGAAAATCGATTATGAACAGGTAAGCATACATCTCCATCTTTGCGATGAACCCTAAATCAAAGACGATACCTTCATATTAAACATCATCTTCATCTTAAACCCAAGTTGAATCACACACATGAAGTTGAAACTAAAATTGAAACCAAAATCGAATAGAATGCAAAACTAAATCGCAGGTTGAACCAGATCCATGAACAATGGAACGAACGCCAAAATCACAAACTTGAGTATTATGAATTGATGAAGATGAACAACCCTAAAAATTGATTAGCAGATGAAGTCCATCGAGAAGAAGGGTTGAAAACAGATTTAGGGTTTTCATCGAGAATAAGCAGATGAAGGCATCGAGAAGAAAGGTTAGAAATTTTGTGACCTGCTATTGAAAATTTGCTTTGTGTTTCCTAGATTTTGAAGACGAAGGCATCGAAAAGAGAAGAGACAAAACTTGCTTTGTGTTTCCCAAATCTCTTCATCTTCATGATTAAACTTTTTATTTTTTTAGTACTGAAAATAAAGTTGACCCGTTGTTAATTTTGTGACCTGCTATTATAGGTTACCATACATCAAAAGGTAATTTTAGAAAGTTGAGTATATTAAACACGGTAGTTTTGAAAAATGGATATACACAATAGCAAAAAGTGACAACTTAACTAAACCCTAGAAGATTAGAAGATAATATTTATTCAACGAATTAAATTGATTTATATATGTTGATTTTCCGTTACAATAAATTGATGAAACAATAGCAAGTCTAATAGGGCTTCGGCAACCATAATAACTATAATAAATTATGTGTGTATAACCTACTAGTACGCTTTATATTTATAAAAATCCTATTTATTAGTATGACTAGTACACGTATAGGCAAGAGGTCCTAACCCTTTACATTTTAGTAAAAATAAGTACGGGTATTAAACACTAAGGAAACGGGTATTATTCTGATTTTATTTTAATAATTGAGTATTAAACTAATTAAAAACTACTAAAATTATATAAAATGCGAATAAAGTAATAAAATAGGGATTTTGGAATTCTAGCACTATTAACCAACTTTAACCACTAACAAACTAAGAAAACACCTAAAGGAACTCAAAGCAAGCAAAAAGTAATAAACTTGATTGGTTTAAATTATGGAATGAAGATTTTCCTTCCTAGATTCGATTCCACCTCTTTCAAATTGACTAATTTCATTTAAATTCGTGCAATGGATATTTTAAACATCATATACCGATTTCTAATGTAATTAGACTCTTGGTCAGATTTTTTAATCCTATAGTCATGCAATTAACTAACCCTATGGTCAATGAGTCAATTTAAAGCAAAATTAGGTGTTTAGGTTCGAATCAAACAATAATCATTCATTTAACACACAAAGGTCATCATATGTCAAAGCACACGCATTAAAGTTTCTATTTTTAGTAGTTTAACCCTAGAAGTGGTCAATCACTATTCTAAATTATATATTGGTCCTAGATAATCAAGATTCAAGTCTCACAAATAGATTGGTCATCTCATTTATGAAAACTCAGTTTCTAAACATCTAAAAACAGAAGCTAAAACACATATGGATCTTTGGTAAAGCTTGCAAGACAGATATATGATGAATAATATCCTAAATCATTGAAATTCAACAACTTTTACAAGGTTTCATCTCCTTTAGAGAGGAAAACAGAAAGTCTAACCAAGAATTATCACTCTAACATTCTGGAATTCATAAACAAACATGAATAAAACATCAGGAAGCAAAACCAGGATGAAAGCATTGATAAAAGTCTTGAATCTTCACTCCTAAGCCTTGATCTTCAAGCCTTATGCTCCAATCCGCCTTGAACTGCTTCTGGACTGTTCTTAGAGTTGTAATGGTGATAAAATTCGGTGGTTAACCTCTCAACTGATCTGGAGTTAGGTTTAAATAGATTTGCAAAAACAGGGACTTTGTGCTACGATGTATTACCGATCGCATAGCGATCCCTAGAATCCTCGCGTTATCATGATTCTTTTAAACTTTAAATCGGCGTTATCTCATTGGTCACACCGCGATCTAGACACGATTGCGTTGCGGTCTCCATCTATCACACGAGATATACTTCACTTTTAAACTTTGCCGGCGCGATATTATCTTTATTGACGCAGCGCGATCATCAGTAGATCGTGGTGCAATTTGCCTCTTTTCCCTGCTCTTTGAATCTTTTTCTTTATTTTAGATCTTGTCTCTTTTATTTCTTTTCTTCGTTTCTTCTTCAGTTTTTCTTGATTTCTCTCAATTAAACTTCAAATAATTCAACCTTCATCTTTTTAGCCTGAAATAAATAAACAAAGGTAAGACGCACCTTTTTGAACAAATTCGCATAATTTTCTGCTTAAATAAAAAAGATATCTCATGAAATAAGAGAAAATGACTCATTTTACTCAACAACTATCATAAAAAAAATTTAAAATGTTATAGACTTATCAAAAACATTTTATAAAATATAACATTTAAAGTTTAATAATAAATTCAAGAAGTTAAAATATTTAATAGAAACTCATGAATAAAAGCCAAACATCCATATGATTTTATCAACTAATTTCTTTGATAGAAAAATATAATAAGACTTACAAATTTTCAAACAAAAATTATTGGTTATCATTGGAATACTTCATTCATATCATTTTAATTATCAACTATAAGCATTAGGATTACTTCATCTTCATACTTTATGTTTTATCTGTCATATCAGTTATCTCAATAATACCTCCTTCTAACTTCTTCATAATTAAACCCATAAAATACCCATATCTCACATATTTTACATACTTTTAAAAAAATTAATCTCTCTCTCCCTCTCCTATTTTCTCTCTTTCTCTCTCCTCTCTCCCTCTCGTGCATTAGTGAAATGTCTAGAAGTATGTCATGCTTCGATACTTCATGCTTAAAACGTCACATAGACATGCCAACTAAATACTTCATATACTCCATTTTCTCTAAATGTCAAATGAACAAAGGTGACCATGTAATTCTTAAAAATAACTCACATGGACAAAAAAATTTGTAATTTACTTTTATAAAGTTTACTTTCTCGGGTTTTATTTTGAGTTTTATAATATATATTAATTATCACTAGCTTTGTATCCACATAATTTGGTGATGCTGACAAAAGTTTATACTCAACAACATGTTTGATTTAAAAAATGTAGGATATTGTATGTGTAAAATATAGTGTTAGAAAATAGAATATGTTTGACAATAAATTCATTTTCTTTATCCTTTTTATGTCTTTTTGTATCTTTTTTTTCCCTATCAACTCTTTTTAGTTTTTATAAAAATAAAATAAGAAAAAAATATATTATTAAATACTTAGAGAGAAAGATAATCTAGTTTTAGAAATTATATTGATATATGCGATTTTACCAATATTAGGTTAATTAAATAGTTGTCATGTTTATTGAGTTATTAAGGCAATAATTGCTATAAATTAATTGAAGTAATTAAGGAGATGATTGATTTGATTATTGATCCAAGTGTTTGTGTTCTTTGCATAAAAACTTGTATAGGTAGTCCTAAAAATTTTAAGAGTGGGAGTTAAATGTTTTATAATTTAGTATATATATTGTTACACTAGCATAATGCCGGCAACGAATAATTTTACTAGATAACATGTCAATTTTTTATAACGCAACAGTATATTCATGCACTATACTAACATCAAATAACTTTCATTAGCAATATGCCTATTTTCTTTCTTCTTTCTCCATTTTCCATTTTTAATTTGTATTTTAATATCGTATAGGTTAAAATTTAATTTAATTAACATTATACATTATGAAAGATTTAGTTATTATCTTATACGTTAAAATTTAATATGCATTAACTTGATATATTTAAACATTATTTATTATGAAATGTTTAGTTATTAAAATGGTATTTAAGAATCTAATAAACTCCATTAATATTTTCCTTTTAGGTATAAATGAGGGATAAGTTAGTGAGTTGTGTTCAATAAAGTCTATGTAAAAAACATACTCCTAAAATTTTAATATTCAACCACAAGTGATTCAGTGTACCAATCACGTGTGATTTGTAAAAGCATCACATGTGAATTACGATAATGTCACTCTGCCCAAAATTTTAAAATGCAATTTAGACCATTGATGTCAATGATCCAAAGACTAAAATTAGTGCCTTAGTACTATGAATAAAGTTTGGACTATATTGAACATTCTTCATAAGTTAGTAATATCAAATTACATAAAATTAAGAGATTTAGATTTTTTAAAAGAGAGAGAGTATGCGCTAAATACTTTATATATTAGTTTAGATATAACATTTTAAAGTGTTTAATATTATTTTGGGAAGCTACCGAAAATGTTTTGGTAATTTATAAATGTATATTTGTCAACAATAAATTAAATAATTTGTATTTTAATATCTTACAAGTTTAATGACACGATGACTAGAAAAGAAACCCGAGTTCAATTCTTATGGAATGCAAAGTTACAAACACTTTGAATGGTCTAGAGGAGTATAGAAAACATTCACACAAATGATTAGGTCGTTTATTTCAGACCATATTTTGACTTTTTTTAAAAACCCTCTAAACCACAAATTCCGTTTAAATAAACACATTAATCTTTGTAATCTTTAGATGACTTTTGAACCATGTGACATTTTTGTCTTCCAAACTTTTACAAATGACTTAACCTATTAATAATAATTTGTAATCGTCCAAGATTGACACATTTTTTATAAATGAACATTATATAATTTACTAATTATTAACAACATTTTGTGATAGTTTTTAAATTTCAGCGTAGAATGTTCATTAAAATTGTTCTATGTCTTTACTTTTTAATGATAAATTATTATCAATTTAATCTTCTAAATTGGCAGCTTTCTAGAATTTTTTTTAAAAATATAATCATGTTTTAAAAAATAGTTGTCAACTCTATTCTCCTTCTAATCTAATCTATATTATAATAATATTTATTCAACGAATTAGGCTGATTTATATATGTTGATTTTCTTTTCAACAATAGCAAAATGGCTCGTTTTACTTGACAAGTATCATAAAAATTAAAAAGGAATGTTCTAGAATTGTCAAGAACATTTTATAAAATATAACAATTAAAGTTTAACTATAAATTCAACAACTTTAAATCTTTAATAGAAATTCATGAATAAAAGCAAAACATCCATGTAATTTTGTTAACTAATTTCTTTGATAAAAAAATACTAGTATGGTACTCGCGCAATGTGATGACAACGATTAAGGAAGAATGAGGACGAATACTTGTGGTGTCGAGGACGGAGAAGGCAAAGATGCTGGCGAATGAAGCGTGAATATTACAACAAATTTGAAATCATTTATGTAGTATTATTCATTATATTTAGAGTAAATTACATTTTTTGTCCTTGTGGTTTATTCAAAATAACGGTTTTGATCCCCGAATCCGAAAAGTTACGGGTTCAGTCCCTCCTAACCCAAACTCATTTCACTTTTGGTCCCTACTCCGTTAGCAAATTGTTAAATATTTATAAATAACCATTTTGCCCTTCTTTTTTAGTCCCTCAAGTTTGTAACTATTTTCAGTTTTGGTCCCTCGATGATTTTTTATTTTGATCATGTTTACTTATTTAATTAACCATTTATTACTAATTATATTTAATTTAATATTATTAATACAACTCAACTAACCTTAATTAAATATATCATGGGCTACTGCCATGTTTGCAACATAGATTCGATTGTCTTTCATCTAATTTAGGGATATAAACAAACTCAATGTTATAAGCTGTTTTTAGGTATGTTAATTTAAACAAATGAATACGAACAATACGAACTATTGTCTCATTTGTTCGTTGAAGTACATACATACACACACACACATACATACACACGTGTGCGTGCGTGTGCGTGATATGTTTGTTAATGTTTAATGATGTTGGTTTTGCATTATAATACATTTTTATATGCATTTGTTCATTACTTTACTTATGTACGTTTGTGTTTAAACAAACGAAAATAAAAATCCACTTTTATGAATTGAACGAACATGAGCACAATTTTGTTTGTTTATTAGTTCGTGTTTCTTCGGCTTAAAAAGACAATCGGACACAAACAAGTCTGTTAAGATGTGTATATTTGTGAATCAATGCTTACATTGTTTAGTTATACGTAAATTGTTTTAAGATCTTCATCTATAATGTTAATATTACTAGAGTAAATTACACACTTTGTGGATTGTTTTGAGATATTTTCTCGTGTTCATTCGTTTAATTTTAATCAAACAAATAAAAGCACACAAGCGGATAAAGAAACAAATTTTTGTATTTGTGAATATTCATTTATATTTAAGGGGAGGACATTAAAGAACACGAATAAACCAATTTTATAAAAGAACAAACACGAATACAAAAATGTGTTTCTTTATCCGCTTGTGTGCATTTACTTGTTTGGTTAAAATTAAACGAACGAACAAGAGCAAATATCTCAAAACAATCCACAAATTTTTTAATTTACTCTAGTAATATTAACATTATAGATAAAAATTTTACAACAATTCATGTATAACTAAACAATGTAAGTATTGATTCACAAATATAAACGTCTTAAAAAACATCTTAACGGACTTGTGTGTGTCCGATTGTTTTTTAAGCCTAACAAACATACAAACATGGACTAATAAACAAACAAAATTTTGTGCTCATATTCTTTCATTTATAAAATTAGTTTTTTTATTTTCGTTTGTTTAGATACAAACATACATAAAGGAAGTAATGAACAAATGCATATAAAAATATATTATAATACAAAACCAACATCATTAAATATTAACAAACATATCACACACGTGTGTGTATAAACTTAAATGAACAAACGAGACAATAGTTCGTATTCATTTGTTTAAATAAACAAACATAAAAATAGCTTATAACATTGAGTTCATTTATAACCTTAAATTAGATGAAAAACAAAAATAAATCTATGTTGCAAACATGGTAGTAAGTAGTAACACATGATATATTTAATTAACGTTAGTTGAGTTGTATTAATAATATTAAATTAAATATAATTAGTAATAAATGGTTAATTAAATAAATAAACATGATTATAATAAAAAATCATCAAGAGACCAAAACCGAAAATAGTTACAAACTTGAGGGACTAAAAACGAAGGGCAAAACGGTCATTTATAAATATTTAACCATTTGATAACGAGTAGGGACCAAAAGTAAAATAAGTCCGAGTCGGTAGGGACTGATCCCGTAACTTTTCGGATCGAGGGACCAAAACCATTATTTTTAACAAACCACATGGACCAAAATTGTAATTTACTCTTAAATTTATGTTATATGAAAGTTTTTATTTAATAATCTTGTAATATTGTTTATACACTTTTACTTAAAATAAAATTAAAATGTATGTTTTAGAAAAATAAATAAATTATAATTCGTCGTAACCAAGATATTTATTTGTTAAAAGAGAGAAAGATGAGAAAGTTTTAATGAACTAATTGTTGAGATTAAAGTATACAAAATTAAGGGTGGAGGTTTAGTTTTGATTAAAAAATTAAGAACTCTTAATTTTAAAAAGAGAGAAAGTGTTATATGCTTAACATAGTAGTATAGATTTGTAAAAATTGAAAATTTTCAAATTATATGATATATACAATTGTGGCTGCTTAAGATGTGTCTATTACTATTCAAAAGAGGGATGGTTATGTTCTTTGTATGGGAGGTAATTCGTACACAACAATTTTATTAATCATTAACTTATATCATGTGTAATAAATACTTGTATATATGACTAAAAAGTGTTAGGTACAGATCAACTTCCTTTTTACATGCATAATTGATGGGAGAAGTTCAATCCTCTCTTCAACTCTTTTTTTTAATGTTATTTTTCCTTATCTATCATTTTTCCCCTCCCATGCTCAAGTTTTCTTTTATCTCTTTATTTATCTATACTATTTATACTATGTTATAAAGTATTTAGGTATTTTGATTAAACTCTTAAATTTTAATTGTTTTGAAATTACTAAATTATCCCTCACATGCATAAACTATATTGAGTAACTATTAGATATAGTTAATAAAATTCTTATATTTTATTTTAATAACTAAACTTTACATATTTAAGAAAATCAAAAATTAATACAATTTTTTGAAAGTCAAAACAAATATAAATTAACTTAATTATTAAAAAAATTTCATAACTTTTTTTTTCAATTATGTAGAACAAAAAAGTAAAAGAAATAGAAAAAAGATAAAGAAAATAGAGATGTCATCCAACGAACATTATTTGATGTCACTGTATTACATGAATATCATACTCAATACGTCTTGAAACAAATATGTTAACGAGTAAAAATTATTCGTTGCCGCCGCATGACGCGGGTATTATGCTAGTTATTTACAAAATGTATAATTACCCGAGGCTTACGTGATTTTTCTATTTTTATTTTATTATTTACGAATAAGTATAATTTATTTTCCAGAAATTTATGAAGCATATATTGTATTCAATTTTTCTAAAGTTTACGCTAAGTTGGTATATTTTTTCTTGCTTATTCCTTTTATTATTTGTTTCATAACGTTATATATTTCAATGTGAATTATGTTATAACTATTTTATAATAATTTATGCATTAGTTAAATATGTTATAATTATTTTAAAGTCGACTAGCTTTTAAAAGATATCTGAAGTAGCTTTTTCTTTTAGACCTTTTAAACGCTTATTTTTGAAAAAAAATAAAAGCATAAGCTTCAATAACAAAAATACGACTAATTTTCTAAATACTAAAAGTTCAAACTCTTAAAAGTTTCGAAAAGTTGAAGCTTTTTAAAGTTAAAAAATTTCAAGTCAATGACACCTTAAAATAATGAAAAGTGAAAACCCGTAGCAAAGTGAGGTTTAAAAACCTACATTAAAATTATTGGTTGTAAGAGTATTAGGGTACTTCGTCCATATGATTTTAATTATCAACTACGAATATTAGGAGTACTCCATTCTCATGTTTCATGCTTCATCTGTCATAAAGTGTCACATTAGCAATAACTTTTTCTTACTTCTTCATGATTAAATAATTAACCCAGCGAAATATTTGTACTTCTTCATGATTTTCCTCTCTCCTCTCTCATCTTTTCTCTCATTCTCATCTCCCCCCTCTCTCTCTCCCTCTCTCTCTCTAATTTGATAGTGAAATGATGAGAAGTATGTCATGCTTCGGTACTAAAAAGGTGAAGGTAGTGTTTGCTTCATGTTTAAAGCGTCACATAGGCATGTCTATTAAATTCTTCATGTACTTCCTTTGCTCTAATAAACCTATTTGATACAAAATTTAATCTATAACGACTAGGCAAAAGTTCAAACGAGAACTGTTTTTCGTACGAGAATCAATCTTATCCGTCCAATTCCCCCTACTTCAATTGGATTGCCCACCTATGAATTTCTTACATGCACCCTGCCACACTTAATTCCCCCACGCTCTTCATCCATGAATTCCATTATCCAAAATGAACGACCAAGATTGGTTCTCGCAGTTCTCGTACGAAAAACAGTTCTCGTTTGAACCCTCCCCATAATGACTATATATCTAATTCTTAAAAATAAACTCGCATGGACAAAAAAATTGTAATTTACTTTTATAAAGTTATATTTCTCGGGTTTCATTACTGAGTTTTATAATTAGGGTATTTTGGGTAATTTTCAGCTTACAGTTATTTCGGGTCAGATATGTGATGGTATATATACATGTAATTAAGCATTAATCTTCATTACATGATATATATATATATATATCTCCATAATGAATTAGGACAACAGAAAAATTAATATGTTTTGACCATAATATTAAAGCCATGTCAAGTTTCAAACCATCCTAAAAATAAAAACTTGTTAAACTTCACAAAAATATATATCCCATTTCAACATGTTTCAAGTTCCAAAACACCCTAAAAACATGTTAAGCTTCACAAAATATATTCATTCTTCTCACACCTTCACCTTGCCCCTTCATGTACTTTTCCAATCCGGGTTTTGACGCCATATCATCCGGGTTTTGGCATTTTCTCTCCATTTGTTTCTCTCCAACCCAGATCTCTTCTCGCCATAGCATCGGGTTTTAGGTTCCGGCGTTTCCTCTCCATTTACTACAGTAAGTTTGGAGCCACAATGCCACATTGTAAATACTTTCACTTATAAGGCTCAACTTGTTTCGCGGAATTAGAAAGAATGAAATTGAATTGTAATCAAATTTCGTGTTGTATTGCGTTTGGTAAACTTGTTTTTGAATGAAATCTCATTCTTTGGGATGTTTAGATTCCCTCGAGTAATGGAAAGATCATTCCATAGTTGGGCTGGATGAAATTTAAATCAGTTTCATTCTTTCGAATTATGTGAAACAAAATGGACCTAAGTTTGGGAGCCACAATCCAACTCACCTCACGGTTTCAACAAAACAAAAGGCAGTATGTGAAAGCAACATGTAATCGTTTCTGTCTCAAATCAAAATTTAAACACGGGGTTGATTGAAATAAATCTTAAAACTAAATCACCAACAAACAATATGCAATGATTAAGTTTTTGGATGTTAAAACAGCTAATTCTAAAGACAATTAAGAAAATAAAGAGATATGATTGGTAAAAAAATACTAAAAATATGACGATGACATCATAATCCCATTCTTTTATTATATATATATATATGATATTAAAGATTAATTAGTTGATTGATAAAATTATTCGAAAAATTAATTTGTTAAATGTAAAAACCAAAATGTATTTTTGGAATATTGCTTTTTCATATAACATGAGGGAAATGGGAAACCGGAAATCGATTTATTTTTGGATAAATGCAAATTTTCATATTTATTTATATTTTATTAAAAGTTAAATCCGAATTTAATTAATATGTAAGTTTAGTTTTTTAATTAAAGTATTATCAATATAATTAGAATTCTTATCTTGGTGAAAAAAAAATTCAAAAACTATATATGATAATTTTATTTTTTTTAATATATATTAAATATTAAAGATCGAAGATAATTGGATTATGAAATTTAAGTAAATAGTTATCTATTTAATATGAGTAAACGGGCACATTTTTTGAGTTGTCATAAATTTGATTGTAAAGGCCCATTTTATATAGGCCCAAAAATTATCTTCTAGGCTGATTTTAAAGGCCCATTAAGAAAGACCCATTTATAAGATAAAATTGATGATCGTAATATTGAGCTCCAAAGTTTGAATTCGGTTTATTGAGCTCTAAAATCTCAATTGGGATTATTTTATAATCTTCTAATATAAATAAAATACTAATTTTAATAAAATTTATTATAATTCTAGCTATTAAATTTAGATTAAATTTTTAATTATTAAATCTTAACTATCAATTTTGAAAAAAATTAAAATCCAATTTTGATTTTTTTTTTGTTAAAATTGAATTCAATTTGACTTTAAATTAAATCAAAAGTATTACAAATACTTAAATCATAAAATATTCTATTTACTCACCGTAATTTACAAATATCATATTTACCTTTTATAATATTTTAAAATATCATATTTAATCAAATTCTTAGTTTTATCATTCTAAAATATTTTATAATCATTTTAATTTTTTTAATTAATTCATAAAAATCAAATACTACGTAATTTTATATGAATGTAGTTTTAAAGAGGGTAAGAAACCAAATACTACCTAAAGTTAATTCAATATTTTCCTTATCTGTTATCATATCTTTTATTTATCTTCTTTTAATAATAGCTAAATTAGATGTCGGTGCGATGCACGGGTTGGTTTAAAAAATAATAAATATTAAACACTATTATAAATCAAATAATTATAAAATGCGAAAAAAATAAGAATTAAAAGTAGCGACAAACGGCGTCAAGACCAAGACCAGCAGTTGAAAAATCGACGCGGGGGGAGGATATATGTGATGGCAGAAACATGGTACTATCTATGAAGAGACGTGATTGTATTGCTTGTAGAGCCATCAATCATTACTATTACAATTATGCACAATTAAGTTAAATATTGGTTATAATAAAAAAGAACTTAAAATGATTGTAGAAAATCCTAAAATGTTAAAACTTACAAGTTTGTTTAAATACGATATTTTAAAATTTTATAAAGCATAAATATGATATTTATAAATCAGGGTGAACAAAAACGATATTTTAATGTTTAAGAAGATAATAACACCAAGATTTATGTGTATTCATTAATAAATAAAATACCTTATATATTATAAAATTTGATTACTTATATAATATATATTTTAAATTTAAATATTAATTTTATAATACAATCTATAATACGTAATTTGTCAAAATCCTTATTATAGATTTAATACTAAAAAAACAAGAAAAATAAATGTAATATTAATAGTTCTCAAAAACTGTAAGAACCCGTATATAAAAATTTTATTTAATATTTTACAACTTATTAAATATATCGCACAACGTTTTGATATAATAAGTCAAGATATTAAAATAATTGTCTTATTATATTTAAATTCAAAATATATTTTCATTAGTCTCACATCTAAAAGTTAAAATTGATTCTTCAATTTTAAACTAGTCGAAGGTCAAGATTGTATAATTTAAATTGACTAAGACTAAGATTGCAAAATAAATTTTATCTTAAATAGTCTTTTATTTATATTAGAGGACAATGCAAATAAAAGATTAATTTGAATAAAATCTATTAAGCAATTGTAGCCATTAAAATAAAAAAATTATTTATCAAATCTTAAACATTCATTTAAAAAAACACAACTAAAATTCAATTTTGACTTTTCTTGGTCAAATTTGGATTCAATTTTGATGTTAGTTTAATTCAAAATTATTAGAAATAATCTCATAAATGTTCTTAAACCATTGTCGTATTTGTTCGTCTTAATTTACAAATATCATATTTACCTTTTATAGTGCTTCAAAAATATCATATTTAACCAAATTATTAGTTTTACATTAAAAAAATTATAATGATTTTAAATTCTTTTTAATTATAACCGGTAAATATTTGACTTTATTGCCCCTAATTGTAAAAGTAATGATCAATGGCTTGTACAATAAATACAATCATGTCTCTTCGTATCATAATATCACGTTTCTTCTGTCACATCTGACCTCACATACAATCACATCTCTTCGTATCATAATATTACGTTTCTGCCATCACATCTGCCCTCCCCTTGCGTCGACACTTCCACCATTGATCTAGCTGTTGACCGTTGACGTCATTTATCGCCATTTTTTAAATTCTCATTTCATTCGTGTGTTATAATTATTTGATATATTTTTTATTAATTTTTAATATTTATTTTGTAAATCAATTCGTGTATCACACGGGTATTTAATCTAACTAATTTCGTAAACTATTAATATAATTAAAAGAAAAACTATATAGCTTATTAGTTAATATCACCATAATTAAATCATAAAAGAGCCAAATTTTCTTTTTACATAATTATTAAGATATCTCTTGTATTAATATTTCCTAAAAGTTTAGTAAAACTTCATTTACAAAATACCAAATTATAGTAATATAAACACAAACATTATTTACAAAAAACGATGCAAAAGCTAGGAGTTGTTAGTGGGCGGGAGTTGGGTCCTAGTTCTTCCCACTACACATTCACACAAAAACATAACCATAAATAACACTACAAAGGCTGCATAAAATCATTCATACTCATATGGGATAGAATCCTCGGATAAATACAACACATAAATATTGCTTTCTACTAACTGCTGCCTCTCTTGCTTATATAATACACAAGAAATTGGGAGTAGTCTTCTGTGCTTATACACAGATAAACACATAATGTGAGTTGTCTTTCTTAATCAACAAATAACATAAATTATGGAAATTGTCTCCTCTTCTCATCACATTTTACACATACATTCACACTTGCAAGTAGATATCCATAACTATGTTTTGAGAGGAGTTAGTATAATTCACCTCATTGATGCTTTACGGGTCTACCGCTAAATAGTGGCCAACACAACCAGGACACGGCTAGTGTGGAATCACACGACCTACTCACACGGCTACACAAGTATCAAATGGTTTTAAACCTTAACCCTACATGGCATGTGTGTACCATACACAACCCATGTATACCATCTCTACATGATTATAAATCCTAACATGGCTTGTGCCAACAAGGGCATAACATGGTCCGCATTAATTTGTACAAGTATACCCTTCATAGCCTCTCACTCTTCTACACGGTCTGTATTCGGTCGTGGGCATCAACAGTTCCATATGAACTTGCTGTTTTTGACCAAAACTCAAATCCAGCCTTACCAAAGTGGTTCCCAGCCCTTGGTATCATCTTTAAACTATAAACAACATTCATATATAACAAAATAACACTATTTGATCATCCATTGTCCAAATTATATCAAGGACTCAAATTTTGACCCATTAGTATCCAATCATCAATTTTGTCATCAAACAACTCTATAATTCAGTTGACAACATCAAACTTTTACCAAAATTAGTAGCATTTCCATTGATTCATCACTTTCATCAACCCATATCCTTTAAAGATACAAAATCTCACTAAAAACCCCAAATTACGCATACTAGAGTCTGAAATTACGTACCTTAAGTCTTGAATCGACAAAATACTCTTCAATTCCTTATACATTATATCAAAATCACCATTAGATCCTCTCCTTGGCTCTCTCGATTCTTCCACACAACCGTAATTTTGACCAAATGGTCAAATAGACTCTCTTGTATATACCCCACTTTGATCTATTGCAATAATACCCCGTCAAGTTTTTTATTATGATTTAACTACAAGAGCTTATAATTCATAAAAATACTTATACACTTGACAGACTCAAATCTTCAATAATTTTCAATAAAAATCAATTCTCGTATTGATAAACAATTAAACTCTTTACACATAATAATAAGTAACTCTTTGAAATTAGATAACTCAAAGTAAATATAAAATAATAAACTTAATTTTTGGGATGTTATAGGATTTGCTTATATTTTACCTTATAAGCTTAATCTCTTAAATGAGTGTTTAGATTACCTTACCCTTTTGGGCTTAAGCTTATTACCTTATAATATTTTACCCACGTGATGCAGCGGGGTAAAATAGTTTTATTTGTCGACTTGTCAATTCAACATGTTATTTGTGACATTGCCGGAGAATATGATGGTTGTGATCTTTGTACAAATATCAAGTTAACACGACACTTACATTTAAATGACAACATTCTATTCTTGTATGAATGAATTCATACTATCTTTTACGATCATATTACATGGTAGAATATAAAACTTTTTGAAAACAGTAAGTAATTGTGACAATTATTTAGATCATTTTAAATACATATGTACTTCACTCATCACGTAACACTTCTTTGTAGACAATTATAAAGTATATATAGGCAAAATATTTTGGTCTGTTTTCTGTCATTAAATTCAGGACAGTTTTTTGTAATTAACCTTTTAACAGTTTTAAAGTGTTTAAGATCATTACTGGAACATATTGTAAATAAAGCTATTTGAGTTGTACTATTTTAAAAGTGTAAAGCATGTTATATTACTTGTACTACGTAACTTAAAAAATTATCTTAAAAAAAGCTAAATGTAATTAAATTCTGATAGTTTTAAATGATGTAAGTTATTGTAAAGTATTAATTATGTATTTAAATTGTTTTAAATGCTGGAAGTTATTGTAAAGTATTAACTATGTATTTAAATTCTGACAGTTTTATGTAATTAAATTTTTGGATAGTTTTAAAGTGTTTAAGATTATTGCTGAAACATATTGTAAATAATGCTATTTGAGTTGTACTATTTTAAAAGTGTTAAAACTGTTGTTGAAAGTTATTGTAAAGCATACTATATTAGTTGTACTACTTAATTTAAAAAATTGTCTTAAAAAACTAAATGCTTTATAGAGTAATAAAGATTAGTTAATATATTGCTTATCTTCGTTTATAGCTTATCTTAAAAATAGGGATAAATGACAAAGAAAAAGAAGAAGATATGTTTACATATTAGCATGTTTGGATTAGATAAGGTTGGGAAAAGATAGGATTATAAAGAGGGTAATTAAGTAAATGTAGGTTAATCGATTCAAAGGTTATTATGAAATAGCTTATTAAAATGAGTTTATTAAAACTTTAATAAGCCAATAAGCTTCTATATTCTCTATATAAAATGTATCAATGCTTACTTGGAACTGTCCATTGAATCCCATTTTTAAAATTAAAGTTAATTAGCCTATGTTAATGACGTGGCATGATTTTGAGGTTCCAATTCTCTATTTAATGATGGTTAATAGTTTCTTACTTCTCATTCAATTCATGAGTCTTTTAAGGGAGTTTTTGACCAAATGGGTGTAGATTTAAAACTTATTTACTAAAGAGTTAATTTCATAAATGGTCCTTTAACTAATTACGAATTGTAAGTTTAGTTCTTTTTTTGAAAAAGTTGCAAATTTCGTCCTTAAACTACCATTTTATTGCAAAGACAATCCTTTCTAACGGTTTCTATTAATGAGGTCTGTTAACTTGTGTAAATTAACAGTTTTACCCTTCTCTTTTATTTATTTATTTATACTAATTAAATAATCATCATCATCTTTCCCACCTACCCTAAAAACACCCTAAATGCTTCCCTCGTGGCTCTCTCTCTCTCTCACTCCCTCTTTTTCTCCATCCATCACTAAATGCCCGTCACCACCATTATGTGCCGCCATCACCATCGTTACCACCGGAGAGTGTCGCCTTTTCGGGACACCGCCTACTGTTAGCGCTTCTCGTCACCACCATCGTCTACCACCATCACCATCGCCACCACCAGGGTAAGTGTCGGTATGTGTGTCTGATTGTAGATCTAGGGTTTTCATAGTGTATATGTCTGTCGGAGTGTGTGTGTGTGTGTTTGCCGTGGGTTTTTGAGATTCATTCCGCCGTTGGTTTTTATTCATGCCATATGTTCAGAGATTCATTCATGCCTGATTGCAGATCTAGGGTTTTCATTATGCCATGGGTTTTTGAGATTTTTGCGATGGTTTTTGAGTTTTCCGGCGACGGTTCTAGTGGTGATGCTCGGTCGCCGATGGTGTTGACGATGGGAGACCAGTCGCGCGGTGGTGCTTTGTTCGGATATATGTGAGTTTTTGGCGACGTGGTGCACGATGGTGGTGATGGTTGGCTGGGAGAGAGAACGAGATGAGAGTGAGAACGATGGTGGTGTAAATCCACCGGTGAGGCAGCGGTGGTGGTTGGCTATGAGAGGAGAGGAGAAAAAAAAGGGGGGAAAAGGGGACCGACTATAGAGAGGAAAGAGAGGGTAGTTAAAGGGTTAAAGGAAAGAGACTTTAATAATAAATAATAATTATTATATTCTTAATAAAATAAATAAATAAATAAATAAGGGTAAAAAAGTCAATTTATAAAACTTAACGGACTTATTTAATGGAAAATGTTAAAAAGGATCATACATGCAAGAAAATGATAGTTAAAGGACGAAATTTGTAACTTTTTCAAAAAAATGACTAGACTTGCAATTCGTGATAATTAAAGGACCATTTATGAAATTAACTTTTAATAAATGGGTGTAGTTTCAAACATAATTACCAAATAATAAGTATAGTTTCTTTTTATTGCTATTTTTGACTTTTTTTTAGTGCCTTTTTACCTATTTTTAACTGTTTGCACTACTTTTTTTTAATTTGTTTTTTTAGTGCTTTTTTATTTGTTTTTACTTCTGTTTTAACTTTTTTTCTGCTTTTTATTATATCTTATATCACAATCACAATAATTTTTTAAATAATGCTAACAATCATAAATTAAAACCAACATCTTTACACATATAATGTTTTTTAGGTACTAAACCAACTATGGTTTCTTACAAAAACGAAAAGACAAAAAAAACATTCACAAACATTTTTTAAAGACAAATTGGATATATATATATATATATATATATGTATATATCCGGTTAATAGGTTTTTTTACTGCTATTTTTTCCAAAAAAAAAGACAAATATTTTTGAATGCTTTTTTTTTGTCTTTTTGTTTTTGTAAGAAAATATAGTTGGTTTAGTACATAAAAACATTATATGTGTGATGATGTTGGTTGTAATTTATAATTATTAGCATTGGTTTAAAAATTTATTATGATTGTGATATAATATATAATAAAAAACTCAGCTAAAAAAGCAGAAAAGATAGTAAAAAAAGGTTACAAAAGCAGGAAAAAATAATTTAAAATAGCATGTAAAAAATAACAGATAAAAAAAGCAGTATAAAATTTAAAAGTAGAAATAAAAAGAAACTACACTTGTTTGGTAATTATGATTGAAACTACACCATTTGGTAAATAACTTTTTAAACTACAACCATTTGGTCAAAAACTCTTTTTGAGGTTCCAACTCACCATTTAATGAGGGTTAATGGTTTCTTGATTTCAAGAGTATTTTGAGGTTCTAACTCTTGCTTCCCATTCAACTCACTAGTCTTTTCGTATCATTCGATAACTTCCGCTGATTTAGATTCCTTGTAACACTTGTGGAATATGACCCTTCATTGGTGACGTTATGTTTCATTCTCCGGTTGATGGCTTCGTATGCCTATAAAAGGCCCCATCCCGATTTGAAATGCAGTCGCTAAAGAAGGAAAAGGCTCCTCCGCTGTTCTTCAAGCTCGCCAAATCTGGCTATGGGAAGTACAATAAAATATTCATCATTTAGAGTGATGCTTATGATTCTGTGCATACATATCTATTTTTTGCTTTTGAGTATATAAGTTGAACATATTTAATGCTTATGGGTTTTGCTGTATTTACTATTAGAAAGAACTGATTTAGGTTACTGGGCGTTGAGATGAAAGCCTTATGTCATTACTACCATAAATTGAATACCAGTTGTGGAATCAAGTTGAAGAGACAGGTAACTAAGACAAATTTAAATTCTCTCCGGTGGTAGTAGAAGTTTTGTTTTGGTGTAAATGAGTTTCCTTTTAAAAGTTACAATTAATCTATTTGTCTCATGCTTTAGATTTTATTTTATTTTTGCTTATGTTTGCATCATGCTCGATTAAATGTTCATGATTTATGTAATTGAGATAAGGCATGTGTTTATGCGTTCATCTTTTAGTGCTCCAATTAATATGTTGTTCATCAAACTAATATGTATATTGCTTTTTAATTTAAATTAAGTAGTTTTCCATCTTATAGTTCATGAAAAGATAACTTAATATTTGATTTTTCCCATTGTTCTACTAAAAGTTCTATTACAGTCAAATTGATTGGGTAACCGATACAAGTTCACTATAAGGTATGTCAATTTGAGATACGATTCGAAGAAGCTTTGTTCTGATGGTCATACTTATGATTTTGATGTTTGAATTTTTGATTCTTAACTGTGATTGAGAACGTCCCCTTTTTAGGTGAATCATGGTAAGTGATGTGTTGTTCATTGATTGTAGTCTTTAGATTCCTAAGATTAAACAAAAGACAATGATAATAAAACCCCTTATGACTTTCGTTATTCATATTTATCTTTGATAAACAGTTGAATTTATATATAAAATTAGCAACCTGAAATGGTTCATAGTCTGTTCTTCAAACTTTGTGAACATTCTTAAATATTCTTTTCAGGAAATAACAACATTCTTAAACATCATGTTCACTTACGAAAATTATGCATGCTTTAAACCATATGAAAGATTGTTGTAGGTACAAGATTTATAACATTCATTTTCATGCTATGATGTATTACCAGGTTCCTAATATAAATTGATTTTTCATCGTGACTTTGAATTTTATGTTTGGTGTTTTGTTTTATAAGTACTAGACTAGGATTCATATATCTTCAATGGGTAAAGGAGTTTTTCTAGTAAAGGAGAGGTCTTGGGTTCGAGTCTTCTGGAGGGTTTCTTTCTAGGAGTAGTGTAACATCCTCAAAACGGGCCTAGACGTGTCCGATTATGGTACGTCAATTATTTAATTTAATTAGATAAAATATATATATATTCTAGGAAATGATATAAAATATGGAAAATAATAAATAAAAGGGTTATTAAAAAAATTAATAATTATAGATAAAGAATATAAAATATCGAACGGTTTCAAATGAGGATTCCAAAAATATCCCCGTTGGTTAAAACGGGTACTCGTGCGTTAAGTTGTAAGTTGAAAAGGGGAACAAGATACCCACTTGTGGATAATAATAACCCACAAGCAGGCATCTAGCTATACACACACGTGAGCACCCCTTAACAAAACACAGACATTTATCCTTTGTTCTTCTTTTGTGCTCTTGTGGGTTTGCATTCAAGAAGAAGAGAAATCAAGAAGATCATCCTAAGTAATCTGATTTGTTGAAGAATTCAAGTTGAAATCTGCTGTAACAATCCATCTTCAACCTTCATTGTAAGCTTCCTTCCATGAAAACACCATATTCTTGATTTTTGGGTTTTGAAAGAAAACTTACTAAACTTTGTTCCAGCAGTGAATTAAGGCTTAGAATCACTCCAAGATCAGTTCCTAAACATCCTTTGATCATTGTAAGTGCCAATTCATCCTTGTTCATGCTAGAGTTCTTCATGTTCTTGAAATTTTAGGTTTTGATGGGTTATGGTGATTTTTCAATCAAGAACTGAAATTGATGATTAAAATAGGTTCTAATATCATTTATAAGTGTATAGGAACCAATTCCATGAATTAAAGTAGTGTTCTTGATGAGTTTTGAATTTTGGCTCAAATTGGTCAAATACGGGTCAAACTGAATTTGACCTTCAAGAACTGAAATTTAGTGTTCTAATTGATCTTATAACTTGTTAGGATTGATTAGAACTCAATTGGTGCATTAGAAGTGGTGTTTATGCACAAATCCAATATTTAGCCTAAATGGGTCAAAATGGCTTGTATGAATTGATTAGAACATTGGTTTTGAATTGGAATGGTTGTTTTGCTTGAATTGGCTAAAATAGTGAAATATAGGCCATAAATAGGCAAGAAATTGGAAAATGATACCAAACAAAGAGTTTAAAGGTTTTGGTCAGTTGCAACACCTTCAATACATCATATTAGGTGTATATGGTGTGTTTCAAGTGTTGGAATTGGTCTACACCAAGTTTTGGCCATTATGCACACGTCTTTGTCCATTTAATTGTGATTTTCGTATGAATTAATTGGATAAGAGTTTTTGATGTTAGAAAGCTTCCACAAGTGTCAAATGGTCCTATGAAACACTAGAATTTTACCAAAATTGATTTGGAATTGAAATGAGCATGCTGTGCACAAAACAACACCAGCTGTAGCTGCTGCACACTGGTCACGGTGCGACAAGGCTGTGTCGCGGCGCGACACCCCTGCACATAGCCTAATGTGTTTTTTTGTTCCACGTATTCGCGTGTTGTTGCTTAGGCTGCTATAGTTAGTTAATAAATGGTAAAATAGCATCATTAGGGTATTGTTTCAAGTATCCTAGACGTTCCTCGCGTATTCAAATGATTGATGCGTAGGTCTTGATATTATAGGTTGAATTGTCAATCCGTGTGTACCAAAGCAAGGTCGTTGCTTATCCTAGCCTATCAGGTGAGTGTCGAATGACATAACAATTAATATACCTATAATACATATTAACAATGATTACAGAATTGTAAACCATGATTTGTACACGCACTTGTTTAAGTGTAGGATTGCATGATAATGCTAGAACTTACCATGTTGACACAATGTAGTATGCACTTGTTTAGGTGTATGCTATGATGATAAATGAATGTATGCGCGCATTGATGATTGATTGATTGATGATTCGGTTGAATCATACTATCTGTTTGTGATCGGTACGGATCTATTGGGCAAGGTTTGCCCCGGACCAAGTTGTCCTACTTATTGGGCAAGGTTTGCCCCGGACAAGGTTTGTCCTTTTCGGGTATAGCTGCGGCTGTACAACAGAGGAATCTGCGGATTCCAAAACGCAATGGTGGACGCTGTATAGCTCCCCCACCGGGGCGGTTGATGTGTTTGGTACCCCAGTTTGGTGCATTGAGCCGGGTTAGCTCCCCTGCAAGATATGTGACCTCCTGACTACGCCAACTCATCACGAGATTCTAGGATAGAACTATCTGAGCATGATTGATGATATGTGATGTACTTATATTGATTGCATGCTATTTGGTACTCACTAGCTATTATAGCTAACAGTTGCTACACTCCGCATGTGCAGGTAATCCTCAGTGAGCTCAGGAGCCTGCGGGTAGTTATTACTTTGGGAGGAACACTGTTTTTATGTTTAAACTTTGTTTATGTATGTTTAAGATAATGGTCAGCCGGTTATGTATTCCGTAACACCAACTGTCGTTTGTGGCATCATTTTTGAATGTTTATATAGTTTGCCACGTGTTTTTACTTCCGCTGCATTTTTAAATTATAAGACAGGTTTGATTGCTCTATTTACAGTCAAACTCACGCAGTTTGAAATCTCAAATTGTATTTTTTTTAAAAAAAATTTGGTTCTCAAAATCACGGTGTTACAAGTAGCTGAGGGTCACTTCCTCGTTGGTGAAAGCAGCTCTACCGAATTAATTAGGGGGGTGTAGTTGGAGTGGTTCGAAACCGGGGCCTGGATTAGATCAACCGGTTTCGATCCTGTGCCACTACCGCTGAGGCGAAGCTGTTCAAAAATATATATATATATATATATATATATATATATATATATATATCTTCAATGGGTAAAAAAAGATATATGAAACTTAAACCAAAGTCTTTCAAAACCACATGCTATCAAATAGGGATGAATGAACCCACCAAACACAACATAATTATGTTTTTCTAAATTTTTATGTAATTTATTAATTAATAATTTTCCATTACTCCTATTATAGAGGAATGATTCTTAACTATTTAGGCTTTCTGAAAATTGTTGTGACAACAACACGTTGGTTGAATCGTGATTAAATTTCCCTAACCTAATGAAAAAAAGAGCCAAGATGTTGAAGGGTGATAACTATGGTGGGCTAGATATTTGTATAGTTTTAAGGTTAACTTAATAGACTATCACCTTATGGCATCAAATTCATTAGTATAAGCATTGACAAATTAACATGGGGTATTATATGATGATTAATTGTAGATAACAAGGCTAATACACGAAATCAGAAGAGTAGATCTTTCAACTTTATTGGCTTAAAATCCTTCTTCTATCAATGTCGTATATTCTAATTTATTATGGTGGTTGATGTGTAACGAACATTTATTCCTTTCACTCGGTTATAGCATTGCACATACTTTGATCTGTGCATTTGTACTTTTATAGTTTCTCTATATCAATAAGACTTGGTTATCCAATAAATAAGAAACAGAAGAAGCAAGCTATTGAAAATTTATTACACCAAAAAATGATGTTGGTTCTCCGGCGTCTTTAATTCCACTAAAAAGGGAAAAATTCTTTATTATATGAGTGCTTATAAATTCATATGAGTGCTTATAAATTCGGGCTACATATTATCAGGTTTATGATTTTAATGTTACGAACTTTCTAATACTTAAATTAAAATATTTATTATATGATATAGTATTTAAAATAATATTTCTATGCAGGTTTTTTATTTACTTTATAATTTGTTTAATATCTTATAGGTTGAAATTTAATTTGTACAGGCTTGACATTTTTAAATATTGTTTCTTATGGAAGATTTAGTTATTAAAATAGTTTTTAAGAATTTAATAAATTCATTCAATAGTTTCCTTTTAGGCTTAAATGAGGGGTAAGATGTAATTTTAATTTTCCTTAAAATTTAAGAGATTTTTTTAGGAGAGAGAGTGCTAAATGCGTTATATATTAGTATAGATATAGGGTATGTTCGGTATGAAGCTTTTTGAAGCTTATTGGAGCCGGTAGCTTTTTATTTTGAAAGAAAAAACTACAAGTCATGTTCGGATGAAAAGGCTGGAAGCTTTTTTTTAAACAAAAAAGCTCTGGAATAAAAAGCTTCTTGAAGTAGCTTTAAAACTAGCCGGAAGCTTTTTATATACCAAATTACCTAAATACCCTCTTTAATTGTTTTATAATTCCTCCAACTTTTATAATTTGTCCTTTTTTGTCATTTTGCACTATTAAGCTCCAGCTACCAACTAATTTGCCGAACACATATATAATTAAAATAAACAGCTTCTAACTCCAGCTGCCGGCTTTCAGCTTCCAACTACTAGCTACCAGTTATTACTGTCAAACACACCTATAGAGAAGTTCATTTGAAAACCGTAGTAGATATGTAGTAATTTAAAAGAAATACTAAAATCATTAGTCTTTATGACTTTCTTTTTTATAAGGTTTTGGTGGCATAAAAAAATTACTGTTGGCACCCAAAAATTTGACTGCTCGAAAAAAATCAGAATTTTCCATTACGTCTGCAAAATAAAAAATCAGAATTTTCCATTACGTCTGCAAAATTGATGGGTGGCCTGTGCCATTACTGGACCCTTAGTAGTTGCGCTCCAGCACCTCAAGAAAGGCCATCTTCTTACTAATTCCTGAAGAGATTTGATTCTCATGTTGTACAAAATGTAAGAATGATATATGTTTCACCTTTTGTAATTCTGACAAATTACCTAATATATATGCATAAAAAATGCAAACAATCTTGACATCCTTTGCAATAAAGGATCATCTACACCATCACATGCACAAGCGGATCAGAGTCATTTGTGGTCCGTATTTTTTTTATCATGAATATAAAAACCTATGGAGACATCAAAAGGCAAAGCAACCGACAAGGAGATCATGTTGTCCTCCAAGGCAAGTGGTCCGTATTCTTTATCATGAATCTAAGAACCTATGGAGACATCAAAAGAAAAGCAGCTGACAAGGAGATCATGTTGTCCTTCAAGGCAAGTAGGAATCACTAATTCCAAACATCGGGCTAGATTTGAGCTTAATGTCGCAACGGTTAATGCTGGTAAATGAGAAATTAGTCTTTACTAACTTATACTATTGAGTGTTGTTTCTTAAAATTTTCTTGTAGCAAAACCATCCGGTGATCGTTTATATGCTTATTAATTATATTTCAATAATGCTATTTGTCTCTGCCATTGATGGATCATATTTTTGTTTAATCCAATTTGCATTAGTTTTACTATATTCCGTATTTAAAATAAAAAAGTGAATGATGAATAAAACCAATCTGTCTAAGTCAAGCAAAAATCGACCCTATTTGTTCTTCTCATTACTTATAGGTATATTTCTGCTTAATGATTATTTACTTCATCATGTATTTTTACGACATTTTAATGGGTTTTTAATTTGCATTAAAATGTATTTAACTATTAACAATACCTCAATCTAACCAACAAATGATAATTAACCAATGAAACTTAACATTCGTGTAAAACTAACAATCTTGAATACCTATATGCTAATTCGATTAATAAGCATTATTCTACTTAAAACAAAAAAAATATAAAACCATATGTCGACAATATTACATGCTGGTCCGTGTCTATACATGCTTGAAACCTAGTAAACTTATAAGTTAATACAAACACTATTTTTATAACAAGCCTTGTAAATAAGCTAATACGCCTCTTAATTAAGCTAACCCAAGTATTTTAATAAGCATATAAGCAGAGCTATCTCAAATATTTGGTGGACTGAGAGTAAAACTGAAAAAATAGGTCTTAAAAATTGAAAATATATAAAACAGGCCAATATATATATATATATATATATATATATATATATATATATGTGTGTGTGTGTTTCTAGTAACAAACTAAGTAATTAACATGGAATATCAAGTATCAAGCTGTACTATGATAACTCTTGAACTAGTAAACATATGATAACTATATATATATAGTAACAAACTAAGTAATTAACATGCAATATCAAGTATCAAGCTGTACTATGATAACTCTTGAAGTAGCAAACAAACTAATATGATACTAATTAGTTACAACATAACAAATTAACCAAAACAAACAACAATTAAGTAACCGAAATTTGAATAATTAATAAAAATTAATTAACAATCAAGAAACAAAAATTAAAGAAAAGTTTACACCTGTTTAGAAGTTAGAAGGATTCTACGTCTCAAATGTGTCTTGGATTTATGAACTATATCATTTGATCTTGTTCATCAATTCATCTTTAGAGAAGCGGAGTCCAAGATCAAGTATGTCTTTACAGCCAACAGCTTTAGATTATGATTAAGTCTTGCTATCTTGGATTGTGATTACCAACTTTCTTTCCCAAACGATTGTGCATTTTCGTCCAAATGGTCGTACGATTTTGTTGTGTGGTTTTTTTTCGCAAACTCACTAATGATTTTTTATAGATCTATGATTTCTTGATTAATTTGCAAAACGTACAAACAAATTTGACAATCGAATATTTGATTTTTGATTTGCCTCTTCACTTCCATTATTGAGTGGATATTTGATTTACCTCTTCAATTGAATATAAGCTAAAAATAAAATAAGTTAACCCAAACCCCCTTTAAAACCTATATTTTTACCTTAAAGATGGTTTAGTTATTTCAATTTCAATATATTTTTCTTAGATTTTTCTACTCTAAAACAAACTCATTTACTAAGTCCACTATTTTGCTAATTTTTTTTATCGTTTTACTTTATCCTTCTATCCATTTAATAAATATTAACGTATAATACATTAATGCTTATTTTTTATTTTTGACATCTGTGTTCATTAAACGAGTAGAAGATAAAAAAACATGTGTTAGAAAGATATAAAATAGTTTATTTTGTTTTGTTTTTTCTGGTTAACAAACAATTGATCATCGTTTTACTATAATCTAAAGTCTAAACCTTGTATTGTATGTAGCGTATCCTACTTTTCTTTTCATCTAATTTGTCGGAATCTATGCAAAACCAACCCTCTAGTGGACAAGCTTTAGCAACGATTTTCGGGCTGCTACTACGGCGTTTTCCCACTTTTCTTACCGCCTTTCAGATCCCTCTCTCTCTCTCTCTCTCTCTCTATCCACACGAGTGTCTAGTCTACATTCCTTGGATGCCTCCATACTTATACGATATCTGAAATCTTTGTGTATTTATCTCTCAATCCATGGTAGAATACAAGTTTTTATCTACGTGTGTCCTTTTTGGAGTATTCTTTCTTGTGTGAATATGGTTCTTCACTGAACAATTTTCTTTCTTTCTTTCATTCTGAAGATTCAAGTGTTTTTGTGGGTGTTTTGAAGTGATGGGTTGTTGTAGTTCCTGTTTTTCGAAACAACCCACATCGGAAAAAGATAATATTCACAGTAATAATACTAATCGCCACTCGCCATCGAACGGAAAAGGTACTACTGGTTTCGCCGGAGATAGTGGCGGAGTACCGGTGTTTTCTGAATACTCACTATCTGACTTGAAGGCTGCTACTGATAATTTCAGTTCAGAGTTTATTGTTTCTGAAAGTGGCGAAAAAGCTCCGAATGTTGTTTATAAGGGCCGGCTTCAGAATCGGAGGTGGATTGCTGTGAAGAAGTTTTCGAAAATGGCGTGGCCTGATCCGAAACAGTTTGCGGTACTGATTTCTTTTTGTTTATTGTTTTGATTTGGGTGTTAGGGTTTACTGTTTGTTTGAATTCTAGGGTTTACTGCTGTACGGTTATGTGTTGAATGGCATTATGAGGTAAATTAGGATTGCAGAACTGTTTATTGCTATTATGACTGATTGTGCATTTGGTTGATTGTAGTTTTATATTACTTTAAGTTCAGAGATTTTGGAGTTGTGGGCTAACTGAGATATAGCTTTGTTGTACTTTGCAAACATGTGTAGCTTATGGGATGTATCAATTATGTGATATTGAACAATTGAAATCAAATAAAGTGCTTATGCTGTGATATAACATGATGCAATCACTTTTGGTGGTGTTGATGGTTTGACAAGTAATGGTTACTTTAGGAAATAATGATTGAAATAAGGGTATATAAGTGATATCATCATATGGACATGATAATCAGATTTGTCGCAACTAGTATGAATCGCTGTAAACTGATTATTTGGTCTTTAAATAATCAAATATCATGAGTAGAAGTAGGTTATTGAAACACTAGAAGATGATACTTGTGCGGTTGTTCCTTGATAATAAGCTTCAAAACGCACATCTAAACACCTCTTACAACTGAAAGTTCTTTCATTTTTCGAAAACAAGTGTTATTCGATCTTCCCTTTATCTGGAAGTTTGATTGATGTGTATATCACTGGTTTGATTGAGCATAGTGGTTTATTGGTACCTTAATATTCGGTTTTTAAAGTTGTGAGCATGCTGTTTCTTTGTAGAGTAGTTAATCTTTTGGACAATTATATTCGGTTTTCTGTTTGAAACCGACGATCTTTCTTGCATAAAAGGCCATAAAAATGCTTTAACTTTTAGAAAGCTTTGTATCTTTAAATGCCCAAAAAACCATTGTTCTTAGGACTTCTACTACAAATTCATCCTTTCTTGCGAGTATAGTATTCTTTTATCGTTTGGAATTTCGATTAACTCTATTTTCATGTGATGTAACGGTTGTACGAGACAAGTACTGATAGCTTTGATTAATAGAAAATACTAATTGTTACTATTATTATTTTTGGTAAGGATGAAGCATGGGGAGTTGGAAAGTTGAGGCACAAGAGGGTGGCTAATTTGATCGGGTATTGCTGTGATGGGGACGAAAGGCTACTTGTTGCAGAGTATATGCCTAATGATACTCTAGCCAAACATTTATTTCACTGTATGCCTTCATAACTAAAATTCTCACATATATTTCCAGTTTCCATTTTAAAAAATGTTGGGTTCAAACTTTATTATGGGCTTTCCGCGTAATCCGTCTATGCAGTTATTGGGTCTATAAATAAATCTTTATCTTGTCGACTACAGAAGGTAAAATGAGTCGATTGGATAATGCTTCAGAACAAGAAACTTGGGTACAGTTTAAAACTGTTTTGGTTGACTTGAAACGCTTTTTGTCCGAAAAGTTTTTAAATTTTTGTATATAAAAAGTTTTCTTTTAAACATGATTACTGAAATTTGTGGTATTTCAATATTAATATAAGGTTTCGAATAAATGGCATGGGAGGTTTTAAGCTAATTTCTTGTACCCATTTGACCCGTTAACGACAAAGCATAATCCGAATCGACCAATTATAATTAGATGGGTTGAAGTTGTTACCTCTAGTTTCAGCTGTAGTAACAATTTATTGAATAATCTTCGTGGATCTTGTAAAGTGAACAGTTCAGAACATATAATGTCTTGGAGTAAAATCGTTAGGTTTAGAAAGCTTTTAATTTAAGACTCTCAGTTTAAAACCCAGGACCTCATTTTGGTGAAGCACCGAAGTATGACCAACAGTTTTATATAACAATTCTACTTATTTTCTTAAGTTGGTATAAGTTTATAACAACATTGGAGGATGCTAAGAAGAGGGTCTTTGGATGTGCGTTTCAAAAGTGATTATGTAGTACTGGATAATCAAAACCAGATTGCAGAAAATAATGTTTGGATACTTGGTGCGCTTTTGTTGCTTGAAATTTCGCAGTTTAAGTGCGCCAAATTCTGATTATTTAGTGAAACAGAAGATGAAATGAGGGTAAATTTAAGGTATATAAGTAATTAACTCTCCCCCACTAAGTACTTTGCATGACTTTTTTTTACAGGGGAGAATCAAACAATCGAATGGGCAATGCGATTGCGGGTTGCTCTATGTATTGCTGAAGCATTGGATTACTGTAGTACCGAGGGCCGTCCATTGTATCATGATTTGAATGCATATAGAGTTCTCTTTGACGAGGTGTTGTGATTTTTCCCATTTCTATATTGATAATGCGTTCCGTTAGTGAAAAGATAATGTCTTTGACCTTTTAATATCACACAAATATGAAATACCCTTTTGGGGATAAAAATGTTATATATGTATGAGATCAATTTGATAACTTACTTCAATTTCTTTGGCAGAATGGTGATCCACGTCTTTCATGTTTCGGCTTGATGAAAAATAGTAGGGATGGAAAAAGTTACAGCACAAATCTTGCATACACTCCTCCTGAGTATCTAAGAAACGGTAACAACTCATTGATCTACGATTCCAATAATTCAAAGCCAATATGGATTTATTTTCCCAAAATTACTAGGCCTTATTAAGTAGGTCTTATTGTTGTTAGCCTTTTAAACAAAGGTCTTTTTGATGTTAGCTGAATCGTTATGGCTGGAAGTTTACTAAGCTACGTTATAGAGTAAAAGAAAAAAAGAAAGAGTGGGGGGGGGGGGGGTGTTGTTGTGTGTTCTGAAGGTGATTTTTGCAACTTCAACTGTTAGAATCAGATAATCAGTTAAATAGATGCTTAAAGTTAGGATGTTGTAAGCATTTAATTTTTTACGTTGGACGACTTCCAAACCATTTCCATTTTAGCTAAATGTTACACAAGTTAACCGTTTGTTAGTTATTCTAAATCTACTGATGCTTGATTATTATTATTTTCGCTCTTATAGGGAGAGTTACTCCGGAAAGTGTTAGTTTTAGCTTCGGGACTGTACTTTTGGATCTTCTGAGTGGAAAACATATTCCCCCAAGTCATGTAAGTAATTTTGATGTTTCATAACTGCATTATTCTTCGACTTTACATTTATCTATCCACTTAGTCAATTACTGCATGCAGGCTCTTGAAATGATTCGGGGGAAGAACATTAATTTGTTGATGGATTCACATTTGGAGGGTAACTTTTCATCAGAAGAAGCAACTGTTGTTTTTGAACTTGCTTCACGTTGCTTGCAATATGAACCTAGGGAACGACCAAACACTAAAGATCTTGTTTCAACACTTGCTCCATTGCAGAACAAACCAGATGTCAGTCCCTACCTTCCTTCTTGCTACCACCTTTATTTGCATGTTATCTCATTTGCGATTGCAGCCGGGCTAGTAAAAAAAGCTCATTACACACTTGATAGTAAACTAAAAACAATCATATATGTAGGTTCCATCTTATCAGATGCTCGGGATCCCAAAACACGAAGAAGCACCAGCGACACCACCACACCCTCTATCTCCAATGGGTGATGCGTGTTCAAGGATGGATCTGACAGCCATCCACCAGATATTGGTGATGACACATTATAAAGATGATGAAGGCACTAATGAGGTTATAATCTAATTTAAACTTTTGATTCAATTACATATTCTAGATTTCATGCTCATGTTGTTCGTATTTGCAAATGATTGTTTTTTAGCTTTCTTTCCAAGAGTGGACCCAACAAATGAGGGATATGTTGGAGGCAAGAAAGCGAGGTGATCTTGCATTTCGTGATAAAGAGTTTCGAACTGCAATTGACTGTTATTCTCAGGTACTTATTATGGCTTTATTTCTATCATAACTTCATCTGCCCTCTTAGATTTGTTAGATGTCAAGTATGCTAGTGCTTCGCAACTAGTCTATTTGTGGCAAGCGCCAAAAGATTAAGAGCATGTGTTGGTGGCAATCTAGACGCGTTTACTTATAAATGGGTCGATTTGGGGTTGTTTTTAAACTCAAATGGGTCAAATAAAAAATCTACTTGAAAGAGGAATGGATCAAACTAGTTGTAACTCGACAAAAGTCGAGCATTTTACAACATTCTAAACCTTTTTGTTGAAAGATGTAGATTTTAGTATATGCATCTTGCTAAACATAGCTCTTAGGAGGTAATTCCTATCATTTTTTATGCTTTTAGCATTTCTTTATAATATTAGCATCTTTTTTTGTAGTAGGTTACACATTAATTTTTTTAAAGAGAAGTTATTAAGCAAAATGGATAACAAAGTGTTTGTTGTCCAACCGAACCTTGTGTGGCCCGTTTAAACTCTTTCTAAACAATCACCTATTTCAACCCAAACCCATTTTGAACGCGCACATCTTGCAAATTAGCAAGTCGTAGATTTGGAGAGTTGTAGGAGTCATAAAATCTAAAGGGGTTGATTGCAGAAAACTTATGCTCATTATATCTGAGCCTCCATACTTGCAAGATACACCAAAAATGAATTATATTTAATATTTTTTTTTATTCCCTATAAGTTAACTGGTTACATGGTCCCTTAAAATATATATGATAAAACTATACTGATTTATTTTGAATTCATTCAAACATATATTTATAGTAAAGTTTAGTGCTTCTTGGGTCAATGACCAAGAAGCAAATTTTAAATCAATCTTCTTTCACATTTTGTCTTCACACTTTGAAAATGTTTTTATGTTGACTTTGTTGGATTTGACACCTTGCTTTGACTTTTTTGTCTAGTATAATCTTCAAATTATGTTATTAAAATTCTTTTCCAGGAAAAACATAGTTGTTGGGACTATGATATCACCTACCATGTTTTGACTTTTCTCTGTCTAATGTATGTTATCATTATCAATTGGGAGATGATTTGTGCATAATAGAATTTTTCTATACACAACAAGTAGTTAGCATCATATCGTATAAGTTGATAATGCATAAGGTGTTGTCTATGGACAATTTTGTTGCGTACGAATCACTGGTCTTTCAAATTGTCAATTTCCTGCTATTACTCGATTAGCTATCTATATCGTTTCATGAACTTGATTATATATCTGTTATATAAGTTATTACAAAATATCAATTTACCCAAATATTGTTGGCTAAATAACACAGTTCATTGATGTTGGCACGATGATCTCACCGACGGTGTATGCAAGGCGCAGTCTCTGCCATCTAATGTGTGATCAACCAGATGCAGCTCTGCGAGATGCAATGCAAGCTCAATGCGTGTACCCGGATTGGTCAACCGCTTTCTACATGCAAGCAGTCGCCCTTGCCAAGCTTGATATGCACAAAGATGCAGTTGATATGTTGAACGAGGCTGCTACCCTCGAAGACAAAAAACGACCCAAATGATCAATTCCGTTTCATTCTCTTGTTGTAAGCATATCCTGATGATTGTTGTTGTGGTTAAGTAATAGTTGTGGGAACGAATAACCGAATCGTCTTCTTCTATTTATTTATTTTTCATTTCTATGATCCAGAAGGAATGTGTGTGAATGAGAAGCAAACATGTACATTATATCAAATTTATCATATTTATGTTACTACATGAAAAATGAGCCTTAAGTTTAGGAGATGTAGAGTTCAGCTTTGCCATCAATGAAAAGACTCATGAATTCTTCCCCATCAACCGTTTCTTTCTCGATTAGGAGTTCAGCAAAGCTTGTGCAAAATATCGATTTGTGTCGTGATTATATTCGTGGCCCTTGCGTATGAAGCAAACATGTACATTATATTAAATTTATCAAACTTATGTTACTACATGAAAAATGAGTATCTAAGTTTAGGAGATGTAGAGTTCAGCTTTGCCATCGATGAAAAGGCTCATGAATTCTTCCCCGTCAACTGTTTCTTTCTCGATTAGGAGTTGAGCAAGCTTGTGCAAGATATCAATTTGTGTCGTGATTATATTCGTGGCCCTTGCGTATGCCTTTTCAACGAGTTCCCTCACTTCTGCGTCCACGATATCAGCAGTAGCCATGGAATAATCTTTCTGAGATGACATCTGCAAATCATCATTTCAGTATTAGAAGCAGGAAAATCTAAAAGAAACTAGTAACAGGTGCCAACGACAAGGCTGCCTTAGAGTTGGTTACACGTGTATTAGATGTATATAGATATCAACGCGTTTTTTGTGTACCTGTTGACCCAGGAATGGATTTCCGCCTCCACCGCCTATTGCTACCTGACCGATCTTCTTGCTGAACCCAAACCTCTCCACCATTTGCCTTGCGACACGAGAAACTTGCATGAAGTCATTTGATGCTCCCGTTGTAACATTTTCTTTTCCAAAAATAACCTCTTCAGCAACCCTGGAATAGATTCGCCATTTAAAACCATTTCAGTATCAAACTTGCTTTCTTTAAATTGAAAATTATAGACCTACCTTCCACCAAGTGCGACTGCCATTTGGTTTTCAAGGTAGCTTCTGCTGTATAAACCAGACTCGAGCCTTTCTTCACTTGGGGCGAAAAAGGTAAGACCACCAGCTTGACCACGAGGAATGATGGATATCTTTGCTACAGGATCGTATTCTGGCATCAGGGCACCAACTAATGCATGCCCAGCCTCTGCAAAATCAACACGAGATTTTATCATTTTTAGTAAAATGTCTAAAATACCCTTTTGGGCAGGAACCAATAGTCACAATGATGGCAATAACCAAAGTGGATATTTTAGATGAAAAACGTCCAAAAAACAAAAACTGCAGGTTTCATACTATTACCATGATAAATGACTGACAAAGTGACAATTTGCAATTCTCAAAATACTGAAATCCGAGGGTGTAAAAGGCACAGCCTGTTGTGCAACTAGCTTAAATGTGGTTCAACAAGCATAATGTCTAAAATAGTAAAATACCGTTCTTGAAGATCAATGATAAGGTCAATACTTGTAATTGTTATGGGCAATGAGCAAATATACAATTTCACCTTGAAAATTTTCGAAGACTGAAACAATGGAACTCTCAAAGGACAGAGGGTGTAAAGTGTAAAGCATGTTCATCTTGATGCAACTAGTTAGATGTCATTAACCAGATATGTTTTGCTCTTACCAAAATGTCCAATATACCGTTTTTGCAGGGTCAAGAGAATAATATCAATAGCTAAAGTGATTTGGCAATGAACGAATAGGAATGTGTGGTTACCATGATATGCAACAAGCTTCTTCTTCTCCTCAGAGACGACAGCGTTTTTCTTTTCTGGGCCAGCAATGATTCTCTCAAGAGCATCTGCTATCTCATCTTTGCTTATTTCCTTGAGTTCACGCCTGGCGGCAAGAATGGCGGCTTCATTCATAAGGTTTTGCAAATCAGCACCAGTGAAACCCGGGGTTCTCCTAGCAATTTTATCAAAATCCACATCTTTTGCAAGTGCCTTTCCTCTTGAGTGCACCTGCCATATACAAAAAAGTTACATTCCATCTCATGAATATGGAGACATTTCACTATTAGTGAAATGTCTATAAAACCCTTCTATAATGACAAAAACAAGATTCTTAGAACCAAAATCAATGGCATTACTATACTACTAAGTGGCATTACTGCAACTAAACTATCTATTAATTTTAACTGAATTCACGTAACTTACTAACTTTTAGCCGACATATATATGATTTATCAATATTCAATCAACACAAGTAATTGCATATTCACAACAAAGTGTCATTTTACACACCACCCTAGACGGGGACATGGCGGGTTGGGTAACAAGTTCAGGCATAGTACTGACCCAGTAACACTTTCTGTCCCTCTTTTTGTATTTTTAGATATTTAATATGTTAAACAAGATTACAAAAACTATTTTTATATGTATAATGAGATAATGATCGATTGTGTTTAGTTGTTACGGCATCTAACCTAGCAACCGACACACTCCAAACACTTTAAATGAATGGTATTCTAGTTATTTTTAATATTTACTCATTTAAAGCGCTTAGGTTAGGTGCTGCTAACCATGAATCATTTCCACATAAATAATTGGGTAATCTCTTAATAAACGAAATGATTTATGACATTGGTAAGCATTTGAACATGTTTCATATTTAGCTCATTTCTACATTCGTCCCCCTTGACCCATCATCAGCAAATGCATCCCAAAACGGTTTCCGTATAAATTAGTTGAAATGAAGAACTATACAGCAAATGATTCAAGAAAATGGAATGCAAAAATGATCAAACCTGAAGGATCTTGACTCTTCCAGCAACATCAGGCCTATCAACAGTCACCTGCCTATCAAACCTCCCTGGTCTCAACAAAGCCGAATCAAGAACATCGGGCCTGTTAGTAGCAGCCAAAACGATAACACCAGAATTACCCGAAAAACCATCCATTTCAGTCAACAACTGGTTAATAGTTTGTTCCCTCTCATCATTCCCACCACCCAAACCTGCCCCTCTTTGCCTTCCTACTGCATCTATCTCATCAATAAACACAATACAAGGTGCTTTCGATTTCGCCTTCTCAAATAAATCTCTAACTCTAGATGCACCAACACCCACAAATAATTCAACAAATTCAGATGCTGCACATGAGAAAAATGGCACACCAGCCTCCCCTGCAACCGCCCGAGCCAAAAGGGTCTTCCCTGTTCCTGGTGGTCCAACCAACAAACATCCTTTTGGGATTTTAGCTCCTAAAGCAGTATATTTATCAGGGTTTTTCAAGAAATCAACAACTTCTTGTAGCTCTAGTTTAGCCTGATCGGCTCCGGCTACATCTGCAAACGAAACTCCGGTTTCAGGAACTTCCTGAAACTTAGATTTCGACCTCCCGAAATCCATCGGCCCGCCGAGCCCACCGGGACCGCCAGGCCCACCTTGTGACCGGCGAAACAAGAAAAACAAACCACCAAAAGCTAACAATGGAAATAACAAATTACCAATGAAACCTATCAACCCATTACTTGCTTCCCCTTCAGAAACAGATATATCAACACCATTCATTGCCAATATATCAATAAGATCTGGGTCATTTGGGACAACCACGGAGGCTCTACGGCCGTCAACAGCGGTGAGCTGTAGAACACCACCATCTTTGTTAAACCTAACCCTTTCGACTTTCCCCTTCTTGACTGCATTCAAGAACTCGCTGTACCTCCACTGACTACCTTCAGGAAGGTCGGAATTGGATTGGGGTTTCGGTGCGGTGAGAACATTTGATTGTGAAAAGGGTAACGAATTTGTTGACTGGTTTTGTTTAACTAACTCAGTTTGAAGTGGGGCTTGTGGCGGGGGTGGTGGAATATCAGTATCAGCTAAAGCTTGTGGTGCTGTGATTGAAGAAAACAGAAGAGCAGCTAAAGTGGCCTTCGATTGAAGATTGAAATCTTTTGAAGAATTGGGTTTCTTGCTTAGAATTGATTGGGGAATCACAAATCTATTTCTTAACGATTTCTGGGTTTTGGGTGTTGGGGTTGAAAGTAAAACATTTGAGCCGAAGAAATTGGAAGAAAGAATGGTGTTGGTGGCGGAAGCCATTGATGAAGATTTGGAGGTTTTTGGTTGAGATTCTTCTTGGAAATTGATGAATCAAGTGTATATATACTGGCTAATCGTGTGAAAAGATGCAATAAAAATGGGGTTCTGATTGAATTAGAAGAAGAAAGGAGTTTGATTTTTATGTGAAGGGTGTAAGGGTTTCATGCATCAACCAAAGCCATAAGTTTTGAGTGATGGATTAGATTTCATATACGTGTTCTTATCATCACCCTGTTTTCTTACATTAGATTTTTCTCTTTTTCCTCACTTTTTAGTATTTTATGCCTTTTATCACTTTTTTATTCCAAAAAAAAAAACACACACACACTTGGGCTAAGTTAGCTTCAAAATCATTTGAAGAGGTTGTGCTTCTTAAAAGTTAGCTGAAATTCAATGTCATAGGTTTATAAGTTAAGACAAAAGTTCAAACGAGAACTGTTTTTCGTATGAGAACTACGAGAACCAATCATTTTATTTTTAGAGTAATCATTTCATTTTTAGAAATTTTTCTTACTAATTATTATCTTTTATTTCCTAAAAGGCCTAACGAATGAAGAACTTCTTATGTCAAAAGTCTTAAGTTTTAAATTTTAAGTTGGATATGTATCTTAAGTAAAAACAGTTACCCATCTTCTTAATCGGATTTTATGTAATTCAAAATCATTCTTCAACGAAACCCTAATTCGTGATTTAACTATTATCGCAAATTTGTTAGACAATTTACACCAACTATTGGATCGCATTTCAATTCTTAATTCCACCAACAACTACTGGCGCAAAGCTGTAAGTATATCAATTTTCTTTTTTTATATTCCGATTTTTATAAATGTTTCTTGAATTGTTATCGATGTATGAATTTATTATAAGTTAAGTATTTCACACCATAAACATTTAAATTTAAATTAACAATTCCTTGTGTTTATACACAATGTATTAAGCTAGTTTTGTTAATTCCAAGTGACTTAATTCCGTCCTTTTGGGATTAGATTAGCAAGAACAAAACAAACTCAATACAGAGATAGAAACAATTCGTTTAGAACCAGATGGGATGTTTCTTCATTTGATTTTTGATAAATATTGTAACAATTAAATCTTTTTACCATATGAGTTACCTCAATTAAGCTATATAAAGAACCAATGGATAAGATAGAAGATATTACATATACAAATCAATAAGAATTTGAGGCACAGGGGGTTGAAGGGTTCTAGGCCTCTCTAATTAGCCTAAAGTTCTTGTATATTATAAGTCAAGTCCAACTATTTTTTATTAATTTGATCCTCAAATAAAATTGAAAACCTAATATAATACCAAAATAAACAATGAAGACTTTAAAGGCTGCCTTTGAGGATTCGAAGGTTTTCTTATTTTATTCACTTCTCGAGATGTTTTGAATGATAATTTATTCCGTTGCCAATACATCGATTGATATTTTATTCTCTGTTTTGCAATTCTGCTTTTGCAGCGTTTTAATTTGAATGTAAATGTTGGTTTTTATTATATCAAAACCAAATCATCAAAAAATCTAGAAACTAGATCGAAGAAATGTTTCACTATCTAGTTTATAATATTGAATTATAAAATTCAATGTAATAAAGAACCTTTTGTTATTGAATCGTGAGTCAAGAGTTTGTAGTGAACAAATTTTTTGTCATTGAATCACCAATCATGAGTTATCGTTATTATTTTATTTTTATGAACCGAAATTTTGTTTTAGTTCATAGTTACAAACAGTTTAACTAATGAGAAACGATTGATTTTAAGTGTTATTTTAACACGATATTTCTTGTCTTTAAAAGAAATTTCATTATTTATTTACTTATTTTACCAAACAATCAAACTTTTTTACATCTTTCGTATATTATGAGTACGTATCATTAGTATACAAAGTCTTCCTATGTAGAAACCTGCTTAAGGATGTAACTAGACACAATGGATTCAATTTAGTTATTGAACAGGTATATGTACAACAAAATGTCCTATTTCGCATATTTTTTTCAAGAAAAACCAAATTTTTTAACTTTTAATTTATTTGACATTTTATTAAACTTTTGTCGTTATTGTTGGTGTTATAGTTACCCTTTATAGGAAAAAAATCTATATTTTATCAAGTACAATAAAATTTAGGGTTAAAGTTGCGAAATAGGATGAATGTTTTCACCAATGTTCCGATATGATACGTGAAATTTTGTTTAAACATATACCCCTTAGGGGGTGTTTGGTAGAGAGAAAAGAAAAGAGGAGAATTGGTTTCTCTTATTTCGGAGAAATGGTTATAGTTTTAGGAGGAGAAATGGTTTCTCCACCCATTTTCATTTCTCTCCTTCCTTTGTATTTTCATTTCTCTTCAATTTGTGGAGAAATGAAGAGAAATGGCAGCCTATGTCTATTTATCATTGTCGATGATCGGTAGTGATGTGTTTCCGGCGTTCTACTCATCACGTTGACATCCGGCGAGACGGCTAACGCCGCAACCGCTTTCCGGCGACTTGAGTCACCATTTCTCTGTTTCATTTCTTTCATAATAGCAAACAGAGAATCAATTTCAATTTTTCACACATTTCTATTTCTCCCAATTTCCATTTCTCTCCTATTTTCATTTTCATTTTTCTCATTTTCTTTTCTCTCTACCAAACACCCCCTTAATGTTTCCAAAAAAAGGTCATTATATCTATTTCTTATTTTGCACCTTTTAGCGGGTTGATAAGCCGATTTCAAAAACATGAAAACCAAAGAAGAATTTTTTCTGCACAATTTTGATTGTTTTGCACAATTCTCTTTTATAGATTATAGTAGGTATATGATAATCTTTTTACCTTAAAAAAATAAGTCCAAGAAAATTCATCGCCAAAAAATCGCTAAATAAAGCCAAATATGTTCTAAACCGAACCATTTAGCACCCTTTTGTTGTTTTTAGAAGATTTGGCTCATTTTAAACTCGCTTTTAGTCGTTTTTTTCATTCTTTTGTAGACAACTCGATACCTATTTATAGATCCACGAATCATAAATTTTCATCAAGTATGTGGCACAAATTCCATGCTTAAAGTGTCATATTTGTTACTATAAAAAGCTTGTGGTCTAGTGTATATTGTGCACAACATTACTTCTCTATTTTATAAAAAATCTTATTCTCATAAATATCTATCTCTTGTAACAAAAGAAAAATAAAAAAAATGTGACATCTGTATAAAGTAGCAAAATGCGAACAATTGTTTTTAGCACTAAGTTAACCATTTAAAAATATAAAAACCATAAAATAAAAAATACTAATAATAAAAAATGTAAACAATAAAAAAGTAAAATAATAATAATAATTAAAAAAATGTAAAAAAGTAGGATCGTGGGATCGTAGGATCGCTATACGATCATATGATCTTATTACGATCTTATGATCCGGAGTACGATCTTATCTATTTACGATCCCAAGTACGATCCGGCGCGTTTTTGGTTGATGGGATATTAGGATCGTATGATCATACGATTATGAACGTGATTTTGATAACTATGAACCAAACCATGCAACACCCTCTTATTGTTTAGTGAAGATTTTACTCATTTTAAACTCAACTTTAGTCGTTCTTTTTTCATTACATTATATATAACTTGATTACCTTTTCATAGACTCAAGAATCATAATTTTTCATCAAGTAATTCATTGAGAATTTCAAGTTAAGACCTCCATTTCGTAAGTATTAAAGGTAAAGAATTAAGGTGAAATGTGAATGTAGGAAATTAAAATCAACAAAATTGGTATAATGACACACTTTGATAGAGTTTAAAGGGTATGTGTATTGAAAAAAATTCATGGACTATATTGAAACATTGGTAAAATGTTCATTCTATTTCGTAATTTCAACCCAAATATTATTTTTGAAGTATATGATAATTTTTATATATCTTTTCATTTGTTATATAAGATTAAAAATAATCATTTCCCTAGATTACAAAGAATATTATTTTCTCATAGATTATACCTTTTTATTAATATTTTTTGAATTCTTTAACCTATAAAGTTTTTAATAATAACGAACACCAACAACAATCATATAAAAATGTCAATAAAATAAATAAAAAGAATAGATGAAACAATTACCAAAATATTATTATAAAAGTAAAACCAATTTTTATGCTTAAAATTAATAGATACAAGTAAACGCTGTTAATTTGGGCCGGGTTCGTATTATCGGGTTTGGGTCAACCTAATTTCAGCCCATTTATTTTCGTGTCATGTTCGGGTTGTGTAAATTTTTTTGTGACGGGTTCATGTCGACCCATTTAGGCCAAACGTGGTCGACGAGTTTTTTTCTGGTTTTCGAGTACGATTTTCCAATACGTCAACTATGATTTTCTTTATCAATCTTTCAAATTCCATGTTTGTTTTCCAACTTCCGGTAAGAATTTTGAAAATGATTTTCGTTTATATTTTAACTTCAATATTCAATGTTCGTTTCGATTGTATTCGAACTCTAAATTTGGTATTTGTTTCGGTTTGATTCAAATTTTGATTTTACTTTTTTATTCAACTTATATAAATAAAAATAATAATAAACACTATGATGTAGTGTACTACTATTCTATTAAGTACAAATAAATAATGTCATTGAACAACCGAATAATTTAAAATTATTCATCATTAAATAGAATTATAAATCGAATTCAAAATACTAAAGTACCACCTATTAAGTAATCAAATGTAAAAGTACCTGTAATACCCTAGTTCAAACTTACGAAAGAATATTATTGGTTGGAATTATTAATGTATTGTGTTGGAGTTTATGAAATAAAGTTTTGGCTTGTTTGGCTTATTTGATTATTAAAACAAAGGGGTAATGGATTAATTGCCTTGTGAACTTGAAACTTGAGGATTTTAATGGGCTTAGGCCTTATAAGATATATGTATATATAGAGAATTAAGGCTCAGCCCCCAAGAACGATTGCACCTGTGTTAAGTGAGTGTGTGCTGTGTGTGTGTGTTATGTGCAAGCCGAGAACAATAGAGGAAGAACAAGGTCACCATCCTTGCACCCAATCTTCAAAAAGTTCCAGAAAGAAGCAAAAGGAAATCATACGTACTTCACTGTGATCATTAAGAGGTGATTTACTTTACGTTTTAGTGTGTTTTTGGGGTTAGGGAGTGCTCTGTGGGGGTGTCTCATGGGTGTATATGTTGAGAGGGAGATTGAGCTAGGTTGAGGACCAAAACTTGTTAAAACTCAAATAAAATGAAAAAGGAATTGTTTATATGTTGCTAGGAATGAATTACAGCAAGTATGAGGCAAATTGATTAAATTTTTATGAGGTTTGATTTCTATTAGCATCGTCTGTCGCAAATAGTGTTGGGGTTTGTTCGGTTTTTCAAAATATATTTTAGCAACGGAAGCATGAACAACAATTTTAAACTTTTTAAAACTCCCCACCAATGATCCATATGTAAGCCTTAAGAAACAAAACAACCATAGGGTGTTTAGAACTACAACCTTTGTAGCGTGAGTAAACCGTTGAAGAAGTAGTTGATCTATGAGAAGCCAAGAGAAGACTTCCTCCAAGGTATCCACAAAATCAATGAATCCAACACCTCCAAGATGCTAGTCTCTCCAACCCTTTGGAATTCAAGCAAGCAAGCAACAACCTCTTGTTCTTCTTATTGAACTTACTATGTATGTATATGAGTATGTATTCTAGCACCACACTTTGCTCACTTGAAGAACACCAATACTACAAAGTAAGGATGTTTTCAAGTATCAAACACTTAGAACTTTTCTAAGAACTCAAGGAAAGGTGGTAGCATGAACTTATCTCACAATGACCATGCATGAGCTATAAAAAAGCCAAGCCTTGAAAAAACAAGAGGGAGGCCCCCTCTTGGCCTTGTTTTGGCCGTAAATGGAGAGGGAGGGGAGGCCCCCTCTTGCTTGTCTTCCTTCTTGACTTATTGGCACCATACTTGTTTAATTACTTCATACAAGAAGTCAACATGGCCCCCTCATGGTTCATTGTGGTGATTTCTAGATTCTTTTATAAATATTTATATAAAAGGTATACTAGACCATGCCATACAATATATAAAATACATCTACATGTATTTTATATACATACTTGATTGTTACTAGTAACTCTTTACTTGTAACAAAGATATACATACATTTATATAATTTGTTACTAGTAACAATTTACTTGTAACAAATATATATTTATACATATATATATATATATATATATACATATATAAAATCATATGTTTATATTTATGTATTTCATATGCATTATCTTGTATCAATATACAAGAGTGATATTATTATTTCACATAAATAACAATATGCAACAATGCATATATACTTATATATATATATATAACGAGTTGGAAACATATTTAAATCATATTCAAATATGTAATTGGTGTCCATTGATTGTAGATGTGTGACCCTATGGGTTTATTTATTATCAGTAATATCGTATTAATTTGTGTCTTGTGCACATAGAACCAACAATCTCCCACTTGCACAAGTTACAACTTAAGCCGATATAGACAATGGTAAGAACGTCTAGCAACATCCCATTGCCCCTAATAATAAATAAAGTGTGTTGATCAACACTTTCACCAACGAAATTTACTCACTAGCTACAAATCGTTGTTATAGGTAAGTCATCAATTATCCCTTTGTTTTAACATCTCGTTGAACATGAGACATGGATCGTCATCAATTCTCATATAATGTTCAACTTGTTTTAGGGCCCAGAGATATTATACTCCCAATTAAATGAGAGAAACAAATTCCATCTTGACCACATACGTCTCTTATAAGACTCATATCATACCTAATAATGGCCTTTATAACTACCCGGTTAAAGATAGCGTTTAACCACATTAAAGCATGATACTCCTCATACTCGAGTCCCAATATGTGTCTCAGGTCTAAGGATACAAAGATACCACCTTTTTCTCAAGATTTACTTATGACACTGATCCATGAAGCGATCTTAAGAGCGGGTCATGTCCAATGTTTGTTCCCTAACAAACATTAGTGAATTTGGCTGCAAACCCTTTTGCCTACTTTCATCACGAATGAAAGTCAACCAACTTATTCACATTAGTCTTAATTCATAACTATTCCCATAGTTATAACCGACTATGGACGTTTTAGAATAAAGAATTATTCATGGATTTAAACATGCTAATAAAGAACACAATATATATTAATGAAGTGATCATATCCCATACATCATTCAGATAAAATAGATATTGTCATAATGTTCCAAAATATCCAAATACTAAATTACAATTCAAATCCAATCCCTTGCAAAGCGAAGACCTATTGCCCTAGTATGAGACTCATGCTTAGTCGAGGCAAGAGGTTTCGTAAAAGGATCTGCAAGATTCTGATCTGTATGAACTTTGCGAATACACACATCTCCTCTATCCACTATATCCCGTATGTAGTGGAAACGCCTGAGGATGTGTTTGGTGCTGTGATGTGATCTAGGTTCTTTTGCCTGGGCAATAGCACCTTCATTATCACAAAATATTTCTATGGGGTCTTGAATGCTTGTTACTACCCCAAGGTCAGCAATGAACTTCTTCATCCATGCAGTCTCTTGTCCAGCCTCAGAAGCAGCAATGTATTCAGATTCTGTAGTGGATTGTGCAACTACACTTTGCTTAGAACTTTTCCAAGCAACCGCGCCTCCATTCATAACGAAGACATAGCCCGATTGTGATCGAGAATCATCTCGATCCGTTTGGAAACTAGCATCTGTGTAACACTTTACACAAAGATCTTCTTCCAAACCCCCATAGATCAAGAACATGTCTTTGGTTCTTCTCAAGTATTTTAAAATGTTCTTGACTGCCATCCAATGGCTATCTCCTGGGTTTTGCTGGTATCTGCTCGTCATGCTCAAAGCATACGAGACATCTGGCCTAGTGCATAGCATGGCATACATGATGGATCCAATTGCAGAAGCATATGGGATCTCACTCATTCTATCTAGCTCTTCTCTTGTGCTAGGGCTTTGAGCTTTACTCAAAACCGTGCCTTGTGCCATTGGCAAGAATCCTCTCTTAGAATTCTCCATCTTGAATCGTTTCAAGATTTTGTCAATATATGCACTTTGACTTAGGCCAATAAGACGCCTAGATCTATCCCTATAGATCTTTATTCCAAGAATGTAGGCGGCTTCTCCCAAGTCTTTCATTGAGAAACACTTCCCAAGCCAAGACTTGATGTCTTGCAAGGTCGGGATGTCGTTTCAAATGAGTAGTATGTCATCAACATACAAGACAAGGAATGCTACTGCGCTCCCACTAGTTTTCTTGTAAACACACGGTTCATCTTCTGATTTGATAAAACCAAACTCTTTATTTTCTCATCAAATCGAAGATTCCAACTTCGAGATGCTTGCTTTAGTCCATAGATGGATCTTTTAAGCTTGCACACCTTATTAGGATACTTAGGATCTACAAAACCTTCAGGCTGAACCATATAGACATCTTCACTTAAGTGTCCATTTAGAAAAGCCGTTTTGACATCCATTTGCCATATCTCATAGTCATAATATGCAGTTATGGCAATAAGTATTCTAATAGATTTAATCATGGCTACCGGAGAGAAAGTTTCATCATAGTCAATACCATGAGTTTGAGTGAAACCTTTCGCCACTAGCCTTGCCTTAAATGTGTGTACATTTCCATCCATGTCTGTCTTCTTCTTGAAGACCCACTTGCTCCCTACAGTCTTACTATTGGGAGGAAGATCAACCAAGTCCCATACTTGATTTTCATACATGGATTGCATCTCAGTGTTCATGGCATCAAGCCATTTATCGGATTCCGGATCCGATATAGCATCTTGGTAGTTAGTAGGCTCAGAAGAGTCTACCAAGAAAATCTCATCATTGGACACGAGAAATCCGTATCTCTCGGGTTCTTGACGAGGTCTACCAGATCTACGAACACTTTGTGTTTCAGTAGGTTCTTGAACAACCAATTGTTCAGGTTCAACAACCGTTTGTTGAGTGCTAGTGTCAACCTGACTTGTATTTTGTGGTTCTTGAATTTCTTCAAGGTCTACATTGCTCCCACTTGCCTCTTTCGAAAGAAACTCCTTTTCTAAGAAAGTGGCATGCCTAGAAACAAACACTTTGTTCTCAGCTGGGTTGTAGAAATAATATCCTAATGAATCTTTAGGATATCCCACAAAATTACATTTGATAGATCTAGGATCGAGTTTGCTTAAAGCTTCTTGTCGTACATGAGCCTCACAACCCCAGACTTTCAAGTAAGATAAGTTTGGAACCTTTCCATACCACATCTCATATGGTGTCTTATCTACCTTCTTGGTTGGAACCATATTCAATATGCGCGCAGCAGTTAATAAAGCATAACTCCAAAAGGACGAGGGTAGAGTACTTCGGCTCATCATAGACCGAACCATATCTAGTAGAGTTCGGTTCCTCCTTTCAGATACACCATTATGTTGTGGTGTTCTAGGAGGAGTAAGTTGTGAGATAATCCCACAATTACTAAGATGATCCATAAACTCTTGGCTTAAGTACTCACCACCTCGATCGGAACGAAGGGCCTTGATTGTTTTGTTGAGTTGATTTTGTACTTCGTTTTGAAACAGCTTGAACATTTCAAATGTTTCATGTTTATGTTTCATCAAATAAACATAACCAAATCTACTATAATCATCAGTGAATGTAACGAAGTATCTATCACCATCCCTAGACATTGATCTAAAAGGACCGCATACATCCGTATGTATGATTCCTAATAGATCTTTGGCTCTTTCACTTGAACCGGAGAAAGGAGCCTTAGTCATCTTTCCGTATAAACATGATTTGCAAACTTCAAATGAGCTAGAATCGTTTGATTTTAAAATTCCATCCTTTTGAAGTTTTGCAATGCGTTTCTTGTTTATATGACCAAGTCGACAATGCCATAGGTATGTTTGACTTAAGTCATGCTTAGGTCGTTTGGTGCTAGTGGTATATATAGAATTATCATCAAGAGATCTTTTAAGATTAACTTCATATATTCCATTAAGAGGCCGAGCCTCAAAATACAAAATATCGTTTTTGAAGGCACGAATGCCATCATCAACGAAACCAAATATGAATCCAGATTCTCTTAACCGAGCTACTGAAATAATATTCCTAGTTAAACTAGGTACATAACAACAATTGTTTAATATTAAGTACAGGCCATTTGGTAATAATAATTCAAAAGTTCCAAGGGCTTCAACAGCAACATTTGCTCCATTGCCCACGTGGAGATCCAAATCGCCTGGCTTCAGCAGCTTACTTTTTCTCAACCCCTGCACATTGTTACAAATGTGAGTTCCACAACCGGTATCAAATACCCAGGAATTAATGGAAAAAGTATACATTTCAATCATATATATACCTGAAGTGCTAGCCTCGCCAGCCTTCTTCTTTTTCAACTCTGCAAGGTAAGTTGGACAATTGCGCCTCCAATGTCCTACCACCCCGCATTCAAAGCACGGGTCATTCTTGGGAACCTTTCCCGCCGTCTTGGGTGTAGGAGCCTTGGCAACTTGCTTGCCTTTGTCCTTTCCCTTTGCCTTTGCCTTGCCCTTCCCTTTTGAGTTGTTTATCTTTTTCTTCTTGATTCTCCCTTCTTGAATCATCAAGACCTGAGGTGTTTTGCTTGGAATCTTGCTCTCAGCAGTTTTAAGCATCCCATGCAACTCTGAGACAGATTTCTCCCAATTGTTCATGTTATAATTCATGACAAATTGGTCATAGGCTTTGGTCAACGAGTTAAGGATCATATCCTGTGCAAACTCGTTGGTTATGGGAGATCCAAGCCTAGCAAGCTGGTCAATGTATCCTTTCATCTTTAGCACATAGTCGCTAACGGATTGACCTTCCTCCATCTTACATGCATGGAAAGCTCGAGTGACCTCAAAGCGTTCTTGCTTCGCTTGCTTTTGGAACATTTCCTTAAGCTGGCCAAGCATCTCATATGCTCCATGCTCCTCAAGGTTCTTTTGAAGATCCGGAGACATGGTAGCAAGCATGAGGCATGAAATTTCGACCGAGTCGTCGGAATGCTTCACCCAAGCATCCCTAACGGCTTTGGCCGCAGTCAATGGAGGTTCCTCAGGGACGGGATCCTCAAGTACGTACAATTTCTTTTCGTGCTTAAGAACGATTCTCAAGTTACGATACCAGTCTAAGAAATTTGTACCATTGAGTTTTTCTTTCTCTAGGATTGAACGAAGAGATAAGTTGTTAACGGGCGTAGTTGAGTTAGGGGCCATCTACAAAATTTAACAAAGTTCAATTTAGTATTTTTGATATTTAATCCTTTAATAATTAATACCCTTTAGAATTATAAAATTCTTTAATTTTTAAAGGCTAGGATCCAAGTTGAACTTAACCTTGAATGTTTGGCTAATGCTCTCCTCATCAAGTTAAAACAACAAGGTAGGTAACGTTTACCAATTACATCTCGTATGTAATTCCTAGATCTTTATGGGATCCTAGACAATGATTGTCAATTTTGGCATGTTTGATCCCATCCATGCCTCGGGCTTCCTTACGTTTGGCTAATGCTCTCTCCGTAATAAGATTCCGATTAAGTCGTCCTATTTCAAGACGGTGAATTTCCGGCCCAAGACGTTCATGGAATTCGCGAAAAAACACCTCGGTTGTTACAAAAACAATCCACGCGTTTGGCTAATGCTCTCTCCACGTGAGTGTCGTTGCAACAAGCGAGTGTCTTAAAATGGGATGGCATAGACTTACGTTTTGAAAAAGGGCTTTTACCGTTTTGTATATTTATTAAATAAAACAAAACGAGTCGTGTGACTAGTATTGCATGCATACAATAACAAGTCCACGTTTTTGATAAAATCATATTTTATATATATATTGGTCTTGAGTATTCTTAAAATCCATATTTTACGAACTCTCAACGCGTTCAATTTTAAACTAGTATTAATATCCTATATTAACGTGTGTAGTTTCGAGCGCGCAAATACGACCAATTTTAGCTTGTAATAAAACCATTTTATTATTAAGCTTGAATGGAGTTTGGTTGAGTTTTAAAATCTCTATTTTATAAAACTCATATATATATATATATATTTTGACATAATGAATTTTAATCTTTACAAAACTCCTTTTATATAAAATTCATTTTACATCTTATGTTATGTCAACTTAAAATACCAAACTCCCATTATGTGATTTATATTATGTAAAAATATTATCTAGCATGCAAAAATCCTATTTTCAACCATGCATAATAATATAAACATAAACACACACAAAAAACATGTATAAGTGCATAACCAAGCCATTTATCCTAAATGGTATTTTTGTGAGCCATACAAAAATACCAAGTCATAACTAAGGACCAAATATTTCTCTTGTGATGAACTTGAAGCTCCCACTTGCCAAAACAACTCCTTGTAGTGCAAATGACTCCAAGCCCTCATGGTTGACTCCACCACACTTGAAAACTCCAACTTGATCATTTCTCCATCTTGTTACATTTTTTTTTATAAAAGTAAACTAGTCTAAACTATTCTACTACTTACAAAATACAACAAGATGAAACAAAACTAAAATTATTATTACATACCAAATGAAAAATAATTTTACAACCAAATCGAATTTCCAACACATCACAAAAGGTCTATGGCTTGTTATGCACAACATACACTCAAACAAACATATATATCAACACTTGATATTTAGGCAACTTTTACAACCAAACATGCATGTGGTTTGGTTGTTTCCCAAAATAAATATATAAACATATATAAGTTGCCAACAAGAAAATCCACAACTTTTCTAACAAAAGAAAAGTTGTCCATTTTCTTAAAACAATACATACTCAAAAGTTTCTTAAAACTATACATAAGTGGCTCTAATACCACTGTTGGGGTTTGTTCGGTTTTTCAAAATATATTTTAGCAACGGAAGCATGAACAACAATTTTAAACTTTTTAAAACTCCCCACCAATGATCCATATGTAAGCCTTAAGAAACAAAACAACCATAGGGTGTTTAGAACTACAACCTTTGTAGCGTGAGTAAACCGTTGAAGAAGTAGTTGATCTATGAGAAGCCAAGAGAAGACTTCCTCCAAGGTATCCACAAAATCAATGAATCCAACACCTCCAAGATGCTAGTCTCTCCAACCCTTTGGAATTCAAGCAAGCAAGCAACAACCTCTTGTTCTTCTTCTTGAACTTACTATGTATGTATATGAGTATGTATTCTAGCACCACACTTTGCTCACTTGAAGAACACCAATACTACAAAGTAAGGATGTTTTCAAGTATCAAACACTTAGAACTTTTCTAAGAACTCAAGGAAAGGTGGTAGCATGAACTTATCTCACAATGACCATGCATGAGCTATAAAAAAGCCAAGCCTTGAAAAAACAAGAGGGAGGCCCCCTCTTGGCCTTGTTTTGGCCGTAAATGGAGAGGGAGGGGAGGCCCCCTCTTGCTTGTCTTCCTTCTTGACTTATTGGCACCATACTTGTTTAATTACTTCATACAAGAAGTCAACATGGCCCCCTCATGGTTCATTGTGGTGATTTCTAGATTCTTTTATAAATATTTATATAAAAGGTATACTAGACCATGCCATACAATATATAAAATACATCTACATGTATTTTATATACATACTTGATTGTTACTAGTAACTCTTTACTTGTAACAAAGATATACATACATTTATATAATTTGTTACTAGTAACAATTTACTTGTAACAAATATATATTTATACATATATATATATATATACATATATAAAATCATATGTTTATATTTATGTATTTCATATGCATTATCTTGTATCAATATACAAGAGTGATATTATTATTTCACATAAATAACAATATGCAACAATGCATATATACTTATATATATATATATAACGAGTTGGAAACATATTTAAATCATATTCAAATATGTAATTGGTGTCCATTGATTGTAGATGTGTGACCCTATGGGTTTATTTATTATCAGTAATATCGTATTAATTTGTGTCTTGTGCACATAGAACCAACAATCTCCCACTTGCACAAGTTACAACTTAAGCCGATATAGACAATGGTAAGAACGTCTAGCAACATCCCATTGCCCCTAATAATAAATAAAGTGTGTTGATCAACACTTTCACCAACGAAATTTACTCACTAGCTACAAATCGTTGTTATAGGTAAGTCATCAATTATCCCTTTGTTTTAACATCTCGTTGAACATGAGACATGGATCGTCATCAATTCTCATATAATGTTCAACTTGTTTTAGGGCCCAGAGATATTATACTCCCAATTAAATGAGAGAAACAAATTCCATCTTGACCACATACGTCTCTTATAAGACTCATATCATACCTAATAATGGCCTTTATAACTACCCGGTTAAAGATAGCGTTTAACCACATTAAAGCATGATACTCCTCATACTCGAGTCCCAATATGTGTCTCAGGTCTAAGGATACAAAGATACCACCTTTTTCTCAAGATTTACTTATGACACTGATCCATGAAGCGATCTTAAGAGCGGGTCATGTCCAATGTTTGTTCCCTAACAAACATTAGTGAATTTGGCTGCAAACCCTTTTGCCTACTTTCATCACGAATGAAAGTCAACCAACTTATTCACATTAGTCTTAATTCATAACTATTCCCATAGTTATAACCGACTATGGACGTTTTAGAATAAAGAATTATTCATGGATTTAAACATGCTAATAAAGAACACAATATATATTAATGAAGTGATCATATCCCATACATCATTCAGATAAAATAGATATTGTCATAATGTTCCAAAATATCCAAATACTAAATTACAATTCAAATCCAATCCCTTGCAAAGCGAAGACCTATTGCCCTAGTATGAGACTCATGCTTAGTCGAGGCAAGAGGTTTCGTAAAAGGATCTGCAAGATTCTGATCTGTATGAACTTTGCGAATACACACATCTCCTCTATCCACTATATCCCGTATGTAGTGGAAACGCCTGAGGATGTGTTTGGTGCTGTGATGTGATCTAGGTTCTTTTGCCTGGGCAATAGCACCTTCATTATCACAAAATATTTCTATGGGGTCTTGAATGCTTGTTACTACCCCAAGGTCAGCAATGAACTTCTTCATCCATGCAGTCTCTTGTCCAGCCTCAGAAGCAGCAATGTATTCAGATTCTGTAGTGGATTGTGCAACTACACTTTGCTTAGAACTTTTCCAAGCAACCGCGCCTCCATTCATAACGAAGACATAGCCCGATTGTGATCGAGAATCATCTCGATCCGTTTGGAAACTAGCATCTGTGTAACACTTTACACAAAGATCTTCTTCCAAACCCCCATAGATCAAGAACATGTCTTTGGTTCTTCTCAAGTATTTTAAAATGTTCTTGACTGCCATCCAATGGCTATCTCCTGGGTTTTGCTGGTATCTGCTCGTCATGCTCAAAGCATACGAGACATCTGGCCTAGTGCATAGCATGGCATACATGATGGATCCAATTGCAGAAGCATATGGGATCTCACTCATTCTATCTAGCTCTTCTCTTGTGCTAGGGCTTTGAGCTTTACTCAAAACCGTGCCTTGTGCCATTGGCAAGAATCCTCTCTTAGAATTCTCCATCTTGAATCGTTTCAAGATTTTGTCAATATATGCACTTTGACTTAGGCCAATAAGACGCCTAGATCTATCCCTATAGATCTTTATTCCAAGAATGTAGGCGGCTTCTCCCAAGTCTTTCATTGAGAAACACTTCCCAAGCCAAGACTTGATGTCTTGCAAGGTCGGGATGTCGTTTCAAATGAGTAGTATGTCATCAACATACAAGACAAGGAATGCTACTGCGCTCCCACTAGTTTTCTTGTAAACACACGGTTCATCTTCTGATTTGATAAAACCAAACTCTTTTATTTTCTCATCAAATCGAAGATTCCAACTTCGAGATGCTTGCTTTAGTCCATAGATGGATCTTTTAAGCTTGCACACCTTATTAGGATACTTAGGATCTACAAAACCTTCAGGCTGAACCATATAGACATCTTCACTTAAGTGTCCATTTAGAAAAGCCGTTTTGACATCCATTTGCCATATCTCATAGTCATAATATGCAGTTATGGCAATAAGTATTCTAATAGATTTAATCATGGCTACCGGAGAGAAAGTTTCATCATAGTCAATACCATGAGTTTGAGTGAAACCTTTCGCCACTAGCCTTGCCTTAAATGTGTGTACATTTCCATCCATGTCTGTCTTCTTCTTGAAGACCCACTTGCTCCCTACAGTCTTACTATTGGGAGGAAGATCAACCAAGTCCCATACTTGATTTTCATACATGGATTGCATCTCAGTGTTCATGGCATCAAGCCATTTATCGGATTCCGGATCCGATATAGCATCTTGGTAGTTAGTAGGCTCAGAAGAGTCTACCAAGAAAATCTCATCATTGGACACGAGAAATCCGTATCTCTCGGGTTCTTGACGAGGTCTACCAGATCTACGAACACTTTGTGTTTCAGTAGGTTCTTGAACAACCAATTGTTCAGGTTCAACAACCGTTTGTTGAGTGCTAGTGTCAACCTGACTTGTATTTTGTGGTTCTTGAATTTCTTCAAGGTCTACATTGCTCCCACTTGCCTCTTTCGAAAGAAACTCCTTTTCTAAGAAAGTGGCATGCCTAGAAACAAACACTTTGTTCTCAGCTGGGTTGTAGAAATAATATCCTAATGAATCTTTAGGATATCCCACAAAATTACATTTGATAGATCTAGGATCGAGTTTGCTTAAAGCTTCTTGTCGTACATGAGCCTCACAACCCCAGACTTTCAAGTAAGATAAGTTTGGAACCTTTCCATACCACATCTCATATGGTGTCTTATCTACCTTCTTGGTTGGAACCATATTCAATATGCGCGCAGCAGTTAATAAAGCATAACTCCAAAAGGACGAGGGTAGAGTACTTCGGCTCATCATAGACCGAACCATATCTAGTAGAGTTCGGTTCCTCCTTTCAGATACACCATTATGTTGTGGTGTTCTAGGAGGAGTAAGTTGTGAGATAATCCCACAATTACTAAGATGATCCATAAACTCTTGGCTTAAGTACTCACCACCTCGATCGGAACGAAGGGCCTTGATTGTTTTGTTGAGTTGATTTTGTACTTCGTTTTGAAACAGCTTGAACATTTCAAATGTTTCATGTTTATGTTTCATCAAATAAACATAACCAAATCTACTATAATCATCAGTGAATGTAACGAAGTATCTATCACCATCCCTAGACATTGATCTAAAAGGACCGCATACATCCGTATGTATGATTCCTAATAGATCTTTGGCTCTTTCACTTGAACCGGAGAAAGGAGCCTTAGTCATCTTTCCGTATAAACATGATTTGCAAACTTCAAATGAGCTAGAATCGTTTGATTTTAAAATTCCATCCTTTTGAAGTTTTGCAATGCGTTTCTTGTTTATATGACCAAGTCGACAATGCCATAGGTATGTTTGACTTAAGTCATGCTTAGGTCGTTTGGTGCTAGTGGTATATATAGAATTATCATCAAGAGATCTTTTAAGATTAACTTCATATATTCCATTAAGAGGCCGAGCCTCAAAATACAAAATATCGTTTTTGAAGGCACGAATGCCATCATCAACGAAACCAAATATGAATCCAGATTCTCTTAACCGAGCTACTGAAATAATATTCCTAGTTAAACTAGGTACATAACAACAATTGTTTAATATTAAGTACAGGCCATTTGGTAATAATAATTCAAAAGTTCCAAGGGCTTCAACAGCAACATTTGCTCCATTGCCCACGTGGAGATCCAAATCGCCTGGCTTCAGCAGCTTACTTTTTCTCAACCCCTGCACATTGTTACAAATGTGAGTTCCACAACCGGTATCAAATACCCAGGAATTAATGGAAAAAGTATACATTTCAATCATATATATACCTGAAGTGCTAGCCTCGCCAGCCTTCTTCTTTTTCAACTCTGCAAGGTAAGTTGGACAATTGCGCCTCCAATGTCCTACCACCCCGCATTCAAAGCACGGGTCATTCTTGGGAACCTTTCCCGCCGTCTTGGGTGTAGGAGCCTTGGCAACTTGCTTGCCTTTGTCCTTTCCCTTTGCCTTTGCCTTGCCCTTCCCTTTTGAGTTGTTTATCTTTTTCTTCTTGATTCTCCCTTCTTGAATCATCAAGACCTGAGGTGTTTTGCTTGGAATCTTGCTCTCAGCAGTTTTAAGCATCCCATGCAACTCTGAGACAGATTTCTCCCAATTGTTCATGTTATAATTCATGACAAATTGGTCATAGGCTTTGGTCAACGAGTTAAGGATCATATCCTGTGCAAACTCGTTGGTTATGGGAGATCCAAGCCTAGCAAGCTGGTCAATGTATCCTTTCATCTTTAGCACATAGTCGCTAACGGATTGACCTTCCTCCATCTTACATGCATGGAAAGCTCGAGTGACCTCAAAGCGTTCTTGCTTCGCTTGCTTTTGGAACATTTCCTTAAGCTGGCCAAGCATCTCATATGCTCCATGCTCCTCAAGGTTCTTTTGAAGATCCGGAGACATGGTAGCAAGCATGAGGCATGAAATTTCGACCGAGTCGTCGGAATGCTTCACCCAAGCATCCCTAACGGCTTTGGCCGCAGTCAATGGAGGTTCCTCAGGGACGGGATCCTCAAGTACGTACAATTTCTTTTCGTGCTTAAGAACGATTCTCAAGTTACGATACCAGTCTAAGAAATTTGTACCATTGAGTTTTTCTTTCTCTAGGATTGAACGAAGAGATAAGTTGTTAACGGGCGTAGTTGAGTTAGGGGCCATCTACAAAATTTAACAAAGTTCAATTTAGTATTTTTGATATTTAATCCTTTAATAATTAATACCCTTTAGAATTATAAAATTCTTTAATTTTTAAAGGCTAGGATCCAAGTTGAACTTAACCTTGAATGTTTGGCTAATGCTCTCCTCATCAAGTTAAAACAACAAGGTAGGTAACGTTTACCAATTACATCTCGTATGTAATTCCTAGATCTTTATGGGATCCTAGACAATGATTGTCAATTTTGGCATGTTTGATCCCATCCATGCCTCGGGCTTCCTTACGTTTGGCTAATGCTCTCTCCGTAATAAGATTCCGATTAAGTCGTCCTATTTCAAGACGGTGAATTTCCGGCCCAAGACGTTCATGGAATTCGCGAAAAAACACCTCGGTTGTTACAAAAACAATCCACGCGTTTGGCTAATGCTCTCTCCACGTGAGTGTCGTTGCAACAAGCGAGTGTCTTAAAATGGGATGGCATAGACTTACGTTTTGAAAAAGGGCTTTTACCGTTTTGTATATTTATTAAATAAAACAAAACGAGTCGTGTGACTAGTATTGCATGCATACAATAACAAGTCCACGTTTTTGATAAAATCATATTTTATATATATATTGGTCTTGAGTATTCTTAAAATCCATATTTTACGAACTCTCAACGCGTTCAATTTTAAACTAGTATTAATATCCTATATTAACGTGTGTAGTTTCGAGCGCGCAAATACGACCAATTTTAGCTTGTAATAAAACCATTTTATTATTAAGCTTGAATGGAGTTTGGTTGAGTTTTAAAATCTCTATTTTATAAAACTCATATATATATATATATATATTTTGACATAATGAATTTTAATCTTTACAAAACTCCTTTTATATAAAATTCATTTTACATCTTATGTTATGTCAACTTAAAATACCAAACTCCCATTGTGTGATTTATATTATGTAAAAATATTATCTAGCATGCAAAAATCCTATTTTCAACCATGCATAATAATATAAACATAAACACACACAAAAAACATGTATAAGTGCATAACCAAGCCATTTATCCTAAATGGTATTTTTGTGAGCCATACAAAAATACCAAGTCATAACTAAGGACCAAATATTTCTCTTGTGATGAACTTGAAGCTCCCACTTGCCAAAACAACTCCTTGTAGTGCAAATGACTCCAAGCCCTCATGGTTGACTCCACCACACTTGAAAACTCCAACTTGGTCTTTTCTCCATCTTGTTACATTTTTTTTTTATAAAAGTAAACTAGTCTAAACTATTCTACTACTTACAAAATACAACAAGATGAAACAAAACTAAAATTATTATTACATACCAAATGAAAAATAATTTTACAACCAAATCGAATTTCCAACACATCACAAAAGGTCTATGGCTTGTTATGCACAACATACACTCAAACAAACATATATATCAACACTTGATATTTAGGCAACTTTTACAACCAAACATGCATGTGGTTTGGTTGTTTCCCAAAATAAATATATAAACATATATAAGTTGCCAACAAGAAAATCCACAACTTTTCTAACAAAAGAAAAGTTGTCCATTTTCTTAAAACAATACATACTCAAAAGTTTCTTAAAACTATACATAAGTGGCTCTAATACCACTGTTGGGGTTTGTTCGGTTTTTCAAAATATATTTTAGCAACGGAAGCATGAACAACAATTTTAAACTTTTTAAAACTCCCCACCAATGATCCATATGTAAGCCTTAAGAAACAAAACAACCATAGGGTGTTTAGAACTACAACCTTTGTAGCGTGAGTAAACCGTTGAAGAAGTAGTTGATCTATGAGAAGCCAAGAGAAGACTTCCTCCAAGGTATCCACAAAATCAATGAATCCAACACCTCCAAGATGCTAGTCTCTCCAACCCTTTGGAATTCAAGCAAGCAAGCAACAACCTCTTGTTCTTCTTCTTGAACTTACTATGTATGTATATGAGTATGTATTCTAGCACCACACTTTGCTCACTTGAAGAACACCAATACTACAAAGTAAGGATGTTTTCAAGTATCAAACACTTAGAACTTTTCTAAGAACTCAAGGAAAGGTGGTAGCATGAACTTATCTCACAATGACCATGCATGAGCTATAAAAAAGCCAAGCCTTGAAAAAACAAGAGGGAGGCCCCCTCTTGGCCTTGTTTTGGCCGTAAATGGAGAGGGAGGGGAGGCCCCCTCTTGCTTGTCTTCCTTCTTGACTTATTGGCACCATACTTGTTTAATTACTTCATACAAGAAGTCAACATGGCCCCCTCATGGTTCATTGTGGTGATTTCTAGATTCTTTTATAAATATTTATATAAAAGGTATACTAGACCATGCCATACAATATATAAAATACATCTACATGTATTTTATATACATACTTGATTGTTACTAGTAACTCTTTACTTGTAACAAAGATATACATACATTTATATAATTTGTTACTAGTAACAATTTACTTGTAACAAATATATATTTATACATATATATATATATATACATATATAAAATCATATGTTTATATTTATGTATTTCATATGCATTATCTTGTATCAATATACAAGAGTGATATTATTATTTCACATAAATAACAATATGCAACAATGCATATATACTTATATATATATATATAACGAGTTGGAAACATATTTAAATCATATTCAAATATGTAATTGGTGTCCATTGATTGTAGATGTGTGACCCTATGGGTTTATTTATTATCAGTAATATCGTATTAATTTGTGTCTTGTGCACATAGAACCAACAATCTCCCACTTGCACAAGTTACAACTTAAGCCGATATAGACAATGGTAAGAACGTCTAGCAACATCCCATTGCCCCTAATAATAAATAAAGTGTGTTGATCAACACTTTCACCAACGAAATTTACTCACTAGCTACAAATCGTTGTTATAGGTAAGTCATCAATTATCCCTTTGTTTTAACATCTCGTTGAACATGAGACATGGATCGTCATCAATTCTCATATAATGTTCAACTTGTTTTAGGGCCCAGAGATATTATACTCCCAATTAAATGAGAGAAACAAATTCCATCTTGACCACATACGTCTCTTATAAGACTCATATCATACCTAATAATGGCCTTTATAACTACCCGGTTAAAGATAGCGTTTAACCACATTAAAGCATGATACTCCTCATACTCGAGTCCCAATATGTGTCTCAGGTCTAAGGATACAAAGATACCACCTTTTTCTCAAGATTTACTTATGACACTGATCCATGAAGCGATCTTAAGAGCGGGTCATGTCCAATGTTTGTTCCCTAACAAACATTAGTGAATTTGGCTGCAAACCCTTTTGCCTACTTTCATCACGAATGAAAGTCAACCAACTTATTCACATTAGTCTTAATTCATAACTATTCCCATAGTTATAACCGACTATGGACGTTTTAGAATAAAGAATTATTCATGGATTTAAACATGCTAATAAAGAACACAATATATATTAATGAAGTGATCATATCCCATACATCATTCAGATAAAATAGATATTGTCATAATGTTCCAAAATATCCAAATACTAAATTACAATTCAAATCCAATCCCTTGCAAAGCGAAGACCTATTGCCCTAGTATGAGACTCATGCTTAGTCGAGGCAAGAGGTTTCGTAAAAGGATCTGCAAGATTCTGATCTGTATGAACTTTGCGAATACACACATCTCCTCTATCCACTATATCCCGTATGTAGTGGAAACGCCTGAGGATGTGTTTGGTGCTGTGATGTGATCTAGGTTCTTTTGCCTGGGCAATAGCACCTTCATTATCACAAAATATTTCTATGGGGTCTTGAATGCTTGTTACTACCCCAAGGTCAGCAATGAACTTCTTCATCCATGCAGTCTCTTGTCCAGCCTCAGAAGCAGCAATGTATTCAGATTCTGTAGTGGATTGTGCAACTACACTTTGCTTAGAACTTTTCCAAGCAACCGCGCCTCCATTCATAACGAAGACATAGCCCGATTGTGATCGAGAATCATCTCGATCCGTTTGGAAACTAGCATCTGTGTAACACTTTACACAAAGATCTTCTTCCAAACCCCCATAGATCAAGAACATGTCTTTGGTTCTTCTCAAGTATTTTAAAATGTTCTTGACTGCCATCCAATGGCTATCTCCTGGGTTTTGCTGGTATCTGCTCGTCATGCTCAAAGCATACGAGACATCTGGCCTAGTGCATAGCATGGCATACATGATGGATCCAATTGCAGAAGCATATGGGATCTCACTCATTCTATCTAGCTCTTCTCTTGTGCTAGGGCTTTGAGCTTTACTCAAAACCGTGCCTTGTGCCATTGGCAAGAATCCTCTCTTAGAATTCTCCATCTTGAATCGTTTCAAGATTTTGTCAATATATGCACTTTGACTTAGGCCAATAAGACGCCTAGATCTATCCCTATAGATCTTTATTCCAAGAATGTAGGCGGCTTCTCCCAAGTCTTTCATTGAGAAACACTTCCCAAGCCAAGACTTGATGTCTTGCAAGGTCGGGATGTCGTTTCCAATGAGTAGTATGTCATCAACATACAAGACAAGGAATGCTACTGCGCTCCCACTAGTTTTCTTGTAAACACACGGTTCATCTTCTGATTTGATAAAACCAAACTCTTTTATTTTCTCATCAAATCGAAGATTCCAACTTCGAGATGCTTGCTTTAGTCCATAGATGGATCTTTTAAGCTTGCACACCTTATTAGGATACTTAGGATCTACAAGTAAAACGTATTGTAGGTGACTCCTGATCGACGTGTGACTACAAGTATTTACTAAGTTGTCCTCGTGTGACTACGCTACGACCAAGTGAGTATCCTCACTTATATACCAAACTTGAGTTAACTCGGAATGTGTTTTATGATCGACCGACACTTGTGTGCCGGGTATGGTGTTGTATGTTCGACCGACACTTGCGCGCCGGGTATGACGAGTGACTCTTATGAGTCAGGTATGTATGACCGTTTGCCTCGGAAACGGGTATGTTTCGACCGACACTTAGGTGTCGGGTATGACGACTAATTTTTATAATCAGGTATGCACGACCATTTGCTTTGGCAACGGGTATGATTCGGCCGACTACTATGGTAGCGGGTATGAAAAGCACGATATGCGATTATGACTAGTTAAACTGTTTTGCTATATAAGTAGTATGCTCGCTAAGCTTCGTGCCTACTGTTACAATGAAAAACTTGTTTCAAACATGAATTACCGATTTGTACTTTGGAATTCTATACTTGACATTAATTACTTGTGATGTTCCGCAATTACTCTGATATTTGATTTATCATATGATATTATTATTTTTCTGTAAATTTTTTTGGGACGTTACAATACCAAAATCAATAGTCAAAATAACAAGTGTTAAAATGACTTACTATTATATTAACTATAAATCTTTTATTTTTTATTTTAAGTTTTTAATATTTAAAAGTTTTATACTTTTATTTGGCGGGTTTTATTGCCCTAAGATGTTACAGCCTTATTTGAATTAACAATCTTCTTTTAAAAATCTAAGTATTAAAGAAAATTTTATAATGTTATAGTTTTACCCTTAAAACGGGTCATACGGGTCCTTTCGGGTTAACCCTGACCGGCCCATTTATTTTCGTGTCGATTTCGTATCAACCCTCTTTTGACCCGTTTCAGGTTCGTGTCACTTTTTTTCGTGTCGGGTCGGATTTCGTGTTGACCCACAAATTGACAGCCTATGTTGCATAAATTAACAGGCTTATTTACAAATATATATATATATACTAGCATCATACCCGCGCAATGCTGCGGCGGTAAATAGTTTTTTGGTTTACAATATTTCGCTTTCAAGAATGTAATGATATGTTATTCGCGCGAGTCAATGTCACGAAAAAGTTCTCTACAACAACATGTCGGGTTTTTTTTAAATTTTCTTTTATTTACATTTAACTATTTTATTAATTTTAGAAATAAATTCTAAAAGACAATAAAATAAGAAAAAAGATTTATATTGATGAAATAAAAAGAAGAGTTAATAAGATTTTAAAAATTATGTTGATGTGGGTGGATAATTGTGTTAGTATGAGAGAATATATTTTGAATAAAGTTAAAATAAATTAGGAGAGAATAAAATAGTTAAAGTAAATGGGATTAATTTATATTAAATGAAGGGTCAAGATTTTATATTGATTGAATTTTAAGAAGTCTTAAAATTTAAGAAGAGAGAGAATGTTAAATGCTTTATATAGTAGTATAGATAGTGTATATATATATATATATATCAAATGTCAATAGAAGAAAAGTTAAAAAGAACTATACATATTTTAAAAAATTTACTCTCTATCTTAAGATGTTACCGGTTCAATAAGTTATATTGAATTAACTAAAAGATAATACATAGTGTAATAACCTGATTAGAAACATTTAAAAAGGATTGCATAAATAAAAAAAAATTGCAAATATAGTTGCACTATTATGAATATATTCCCATATTAATTTACTTTAGGAAAAATTGCTTGAAAATACAACAAACTTTGCTTAAGTTATCATTGTATACAATCAACTTCTATCAAAAAAACGATACAAGCATTTTTCCAAAAATTACCTTTGTATGCAATTTAGCTTCATTTGTAAGTACTCAATAGTCTCAAACTTTTATTCAAATTTAGGAAAATTTTTAACGAATAGTAACTATTTGAAAACTATAACACCAGGTCATCAATGAGAAATTTCATAATGTGAAATAAAAGGAATAATGAGTCTGGTGGAACATTTTCAAACTTGTTATTATTATATGATTTTCCCCTTCAAATTTATTATCTTTTTACTTATTTTTTATATTTTATTGTTTATAAGTAAATCTAAATAAGTACGGAGATAAGAAAGAAACATCCCGTTTATTTGTTCATCTTCCAAACAAATATCCCATTCATGTGTTCATCTTAGGGTTTGTGAATTGATGCTAGTTAGAATGTGTCTTAATCATCATCTATTTATTTTCTTAGGGTTCAATGGGTTTTCAGTCTTCACCTTCTTTGAACCTGGGTTTTGATTTTCGTTCTTTATCTTCTTTGAATCGAATTTGGTCTTTGAATAAGGATTTGATTGGGGAATAACACCACCACTACTTTCTTCGATTAGTTAAGACATACCATTATTACCGCTGCCTTCGATCAGGTAGACAACCACCATTGTCATTAAACCACCATTGCCGCTGCCACTTTTAAATCACTGCCGCCACCACCACAGATCAAAATCTGCTATCACCTTCAAACCACCACCATCGCCTTCAAAAATGCAAAATTTTTGTTTAAAGATGGATTTTTCTTGTTGCTGGTTTAATGTTTGTTTCTTCTTGTGTGATTTGTTTGTTCAAAGATGGATTTTCCCTGGGTTTTGAGATTTGAGATGTACATTTTTTGGTTTAACTATTATGATATGGTAATTTTTTTCCTTGGTTTGTGCTTCATAATTGTCATAACTAAATTTCAATACGACATATCTTGGTTTAAATTGGGTCAATGATTTTTCAGAGTTACAAATGGATTTCAATATGCTCACCAAGCAAATAGATTTTGATTATGCTAACTTTGATTATTATTTTTTGATTAGTTTCATGAAAATTTTGTTTGAACATAATTTAAAAGGTATTAAAAAACTAAAAGATTACCTGCTATCTGTTAATTAAGTTACATATTATTAATGTTCAATATAGTCGATACTTAATTCATAGTCCTAAGGGACTAATTTTAGCCTTTGGATCAATAACATCAATGGTCCATATTGCATTTTAAAAATTTGGACGGAATGACATTTTGGTAATTCACATGTGATGCTTTTACAAATCACATGTGATTGTATACTGAATCACAATGATAAGTTTTAAAAGTTGCTTGTATTATTATTATTATTTTTAATTATACACAATGATAGCTTAAGCAAAATTCATTTAATTTATAAAGAATTTGCCTTACTTTAACCCCAATGCAACATATAAATCCTCCTTAGTCATTACTAATAATTCTTGTAAGAAATAATTTATAGATGAGAGATCATTTGTACGTAACAGGCTTTTACTAGATATAACTACTAATTGTTTTGACTATCATACATTTAAACATATAAACGAGAATAAAAGATAATAAAATTATAAAAGTTATAATAATTGTGTGTCACAAAAACTTATTGCTCACAAATAATCATTTTCCATCGGTGTTCTAAAAGGTGCGTTATGGCGGCATCATGACTTCGCCAAGGCGTGAGACGTGACTTTTCCGTTAAGAAATGACCTTAGGCATGACACGCGTCAAGGCTTGTTAAGGCGCGCCTTTATGCGCCAAATTCCGAGTTTTCTAAGGTGTGATACGTAGAAAATCATTTTTGTTAAAAATTAGACTTTTTTTTGCATACTTGAATTTTTATAAATTTTTATTTTGTAATTTGTATATGTTATTTTATTCCTCACTTATACAGATTGGTGTAATTTATATATTAATAATAATAAATTAAATATATATACTTATAAAATATATTCAAAATTACCGTTTAAATGACACCTTAAAAAACCTACAATAAAGTATGCGTTCCACACATACAATAAACTACCGGAGGCTGGAGCAACTCATTTGGCTATTAACGTAAGTCACCCCTGCTAGTCTGCTACCAAGCGAGTTCCTTGTTGGCACGCTGAATTCATACTTTTGTATCGATATCTCCTAATAACAAGGAATAAAGTCGGCGGCTGATGCAGATACTGATTCATCAACTCTCTTTTCCTAACAACAATTAACAAGCGATGTTTGTCAAGTTTCAGCATCTAGACCATACAAATTGTATCCCAATTCTCCATTCAGTCAACACCTCAAAAACCAACAACATTAATGGCGGAGTTTCACTTCCTCTTCCACGCCGCCGTCCCGAAAGAGAATTTGAACAACAATTCATCAAGAAACACCAAATCCCACCTCAAAAACCATCTGAGTTTGACAAAAGACCTGTTTTTTACAAACCAAAATCGAACCCAGATGATTCAGTTGAAAACCCAGTAAAAGAAAAGGGTAAAGTGGAAAAGCATAGGGACGTGAAGGGGAGATTGTGGTCAAGGAAATGGAACTCGCATACCAAGTGTTCGACGGAAGTTTTGTGTGGGAATGAGGTGATGAAGAAAGTGCACACCAAGTGTTCGACGAAATGGGCAAGGTATGGAGGATGCATTCCTGCTATACTGGAAGCTTTGGAAAGCGTTAGCGATTTGGATGAAGCGTTTAAACCTTGGGAATTAAGTCTAAGTAACAAGGAAAGGACTATAATCTTGAAAGAGCAAAAAGTTTGGCAAAGGGCTATGGAGATTTTTGGGTGGTTTAAGAGAAAAGGATGTTATGAGCTGAATGTAATTCATTACAACATTATGATTAGGATTCTCGGTAAAGCTCGAAGATGGGGTGAACTTGAGATGTTGAGGGACGAAATGGAGAAGAAGGGAATTGAGTTGATAAATTCTACCTATGGAACTTTGATAGATGTTTATAGTAAAGGTGGAATTAGGGAGAAAGCAATGTATTGGTTAGATATAATGAACAAGAAGGGGATGGAACCCGATGAGGTCACTATGGGGATCGTTGTCCAGATGTATAAAACTGCGGGACAGTTTGAAAAGGCTGAGGAGTTCTTTAAAAAATGGTCGGTGCGTAAAAGTGTGGCTGAGGCTGTGGCTGTGAATGATACTAATAATAATTCATCAACAAAAGTTGAAGCTTTGAATGTTGATGCACAACCTCATGTGTGTTTAAGCTCGTATACATATAATACTTTGATTGATACTTACGGAAAAGCTGGAAGAATAAAAGATGCATCTGAGACATTTGAACTGATGCTTAAAGAAGGTATTGTCCCTAATACAGTGACACTTAATACAATGATTCACATGTTCGGCAATCATGGTCGGTTAGAGGAAGTTGCATCATTGATGCAGAGGATGGAACAATTTCAATGCGTACCTGACACAAGAACATATAATATACTTATTTCACTTCATGTTAAGCATGACAATATCATTGTGGCAAAAGGATACTTTAAAAAGATGCAAGATTCTTCTCTTGAGCCAGATGCTGTTAGTTACCGTACACTCCTATATGCTTTTTCAATAAGACATATGGTTAGTGAGGCAGAAGAACTTGTAAATGAGATGAATAAAAGAGATATTGAGATAGATGAATTCACGCAATCTTCACTTACTAGAATGTACATAGAGGCTGGCATGCTTGAAAAGTCGTGGTTATGGTTTAATCAGTTTCATATTCAAGGGAAAATGAGTCCCGAGTGTTACTCTGCGACTATTGATGCGTTTGGGGAACGTGGACATATCCTGGAAGCGGAGAAAGTTTTCAAATGTTGCCAGGAGCGAAGAAATCCAAGCGTACTCGAGTTCAATGTCATGATCAAAGCTTATGGCATCAACAGGAAATATGATGAGGCATGTCGATTGATTGATAGTATGGATGAGCATGGTGTGTTCCCAGATAAATGCAGCTACAATTCACTCATCCAAATGTTAGCAAGTGGTGACCTCCCACAAAAAGCTACTATTTATTTAAGGAAAATGCAAGAATCCAGATTGGTGAGTGACTGCATACCATACTGTGCTGTTATCTCAAGTTTCGTGAAATTAGGCCGATTGGAAATGGCCGTGGGTTTGTTTGAAGAAATGGTTGGATTTAATTTGGAACCTGATGTTGTTGTTTATGGAGTGTTGATCAATGCTTTTGCTGATGTTGGACATGTTGAAGAAGCTTTACATTATGTGAATGAAATGAAAGAAATGGGTTTGCCGATGAATGGTGTTATATGCAATTCTTTAATTAAACTTTACACCAAAGTTGGGTGTTTAAAAGATGCAGAAGAAGCATATTATTTGCTTCAAAGATTAGATGTGGGTCCAGATGTTTATTCTTCAAATTGTATGATCGATCTATACACCGAACGATCAATGGTGAAACCAGCTGAGGAAATTTTTGAAAAGTTGAGAAGAAATGGGAATGCAAATGAGTTCTCGTATGCCATGATGTTGTGTATGTACAAGAAAATCGGGAGTTTTGAGGAAGCTTTTGAGATAGCAAAACAGATGAGGGAGTTAGGGCTATTGACTGATTTATTGAGTTATAATCATGTTCTTGGATTGTATGCATCTGATGGTAGATTCAAGGAGGCAGTGACAATCTTTAAGGAGATGATTGAATCGGGTGTTCAACCAAATGATTCAACCTATAAATCACTTGGAGTTGTTCTTATGAAACGTGGTGTTCCGAAGAAAGCGGTCAAGAATCTTGAAGTTATGTGGAGAAACGATCATCAAAGTGGTTTGGAAGCATGGCTGGTGACTCTCAATTCAGTTGTTGGTATGGTTTATCATGATATTAGTGATCAATGATGATGTACCATCATTATTAGTTCATAATTTAGATAATCTTGTTTTACTCTTGTGTATATTCATAGGTGTTTTTGAGTTTTGGAAAAATATATGTATCATGACAACGTTGTTGTTATTAGCTTTAACATGAATTTATTGTGCTTATATTCTCTGTATTCCATGATTCATAACTTCTTGTAAGGTTATTCTTTCACGAAGCTACAAGCAATGGACCTGAGCAACATCTTGTAAATGTGTAAGATTAAGTTTTATCATAAGTATGAATATTGAAATTGACTTGATCTTAATTATACGGAACACGGGGTTTCGTGAATTCTATGACTGATTGCAGCTTATAAAGCAACAGAGTTTTGATCGATAAAACTCAAAGAGCTATAATGTGATTAACATGAAGGATCACAAAAGAAGAAAGATATCATCTTCACTGCATTATGTTGCTGTATGTACAAGAAATTAAGAATGCATCTCAAGCTCCTTGTTCTTAACATTTTCCCTATGTTTCCTGTTAGCTACCAGATTGCAAAATCAAGAATAGTGGCATAACTTTAGAGGTGGAAAATAGGCGGGTTCCATAACAGGTCAATTAAAGTTGGAAAAGTTGTATGGACTCCAACAACAAAAAGCTTACATGAGTATCTGCTTTTTTGTTGGATCAAATGTCAGAGATGCTGGTGCATCGCTAATATATACCAGTTAAGCTGTCAACGCATGATTTGTGCTTTTTCCCACAATTCAAACAAGTGTATTCATGCTTCATTTGATGTATACTTCACTGTTCATTAAGTATCTCATCCAAAACTTTCTAGTCCTTTTTATTTTAAGCTCTTAAATTGTGTAAGTTTGTGATTAGATGTGACAATTCGACTCTATTTTCTGCTGAACAGGTCAATTTGGGTTATGTGTTATCTAAAACGGGGTAAATAAAAAGATTAACTACAAAGGAAACGAGTCAAACTTGTTGAAAGTTGTCCAAAGTGTATATTAAATGCATATAACCTCCTAAATTGCTCTGTTCCGAAATTTCGGTGATTCTAATTATTTAGTGTTTCTAATCATTAACTATTGCTATCTGATTGATTGAGAGTAGTACCTTGCAAGATGGGCTTTGTCTTGGATGTAGAAAGGATTACTGAAGTCTTGGAGCATGACTGCATGAGAAATCAAGGATCATTGTTCTTAACTTCTAATAATTCATATGGAAGGTAAGCAATAAATGCTGTTAGTTCTATATTGCAGTTATCTGTCCTCTTTTTTTCTTTTTCTTGCTTGAATATACTAGTTCTTTGCATTAGATTCAAGCTAAATACTCAAAGTTAAGTCTCAAACTTTCGAAACTTATTTTTGAGCTTTGATTAGGACTTTATATTCTTGTATTCAGTCTAATTTCTAGTTGGTTTTTAATTTTGTAAAGGAAAATTGTCAAAATAAAGTAACTTTAAATTGTCAAATTTCTCAATATGACTTATATTAACTTTCTTTGCCATCTTAAAGAAGTGAATGTTCAATTTTTGACAATTTTAGGAGTGAATTTATGTAAGAGTGAAAGTTTTATTTTTGATAAGTTTAGAGACCCCAATTTAGTTCAATTTTGTCAACTTTTATAAGATTGAACTTTCACTCCTTTACTAGGGGGAGAGAGAGATAGGGAGAGAGAGAGAGATAACACATTGGCAAATTTGGTAGTTTAAGTTACCTTACTTGGCAATATGCCCATTTTTATATTATTTTATATATGATGCACATATTAATGTTGCCAATTTAATAATTTCAGTCATGTATATCTGGACAGTGTGATCAATGGTTATGCTTATTGAGCATATTTGGTAAAAAGTTATACCTTTATTCATCTATCATGTTTGATAGAAAAATACAGCCGTATACCTTGCTACACCGCTGTGTTAGCTTTCTACTATCACGACTCAACTCCGTACATAGTGTTCATTTCATACCAAACCGGCACACCAAATTCTGAGACTCACCTATTACACTGATATCCCAATTAATCAATTAAAGGGAGAGAGATCACCTACTGGGCCCACTCCTCTCCACCTCCCAACCTCACTCCTCCTCCCTACTCCCTTCCCAACTCCACCACCCTCCACCTTGGCACCCCTCTTCAACACACCATGGTGAGGCCCACCCCCTACCATTGCACATTCTCTTGCGTTTGGTTCGCTAGAATTGAATGAAATTTGACGTAATTGGAATTGAGCATTCCTAAATCTTGTTTGTGTTTGGTTTGCGGAATTTATGGAATGGAATTTGACCATTCTAATGAATTCCTTAAATCAAGGAATTGGGAATTCCTTCCCTGGAATTCCTTCCCTGGAATTCCTTCCCTAAATGGATGGAATTCTAAGGAATTCTTCAAATCCATAAGAATTTTCAAAACATAATTGTTGTCTTCGACTATCTTTTTTCGATCTAGTCTTCTCCTAGTTAAGTTTTGGTCTAGACCGGTTCAGTCAGCGGTCTTTCCGGTTTGGATTTTTCAAGGTTCATTCTTAATAAGTTTCCGTTCTATGGTTTTTCGTTTCGGACATATATATATATACACATTAGCATCAAAAAGTAATTAATAATAATTTGTTACCGATAAACAATTCTGATTATAAAAACATAGAAATTGTCAAAGAAAAAAAAAGAACACATTACACCACTACGCTGCTATAACTATAACCATTAAATTGAATTAACAAGGTATATTGTTGAGTAATGTCCCACATCGGACAGAAAGTGACTTTGTAATCTACTTAATAAGGGTCCTGGACTACTCCTCTCATAACCGGTTGTTTTGAGTTGGAACCCCACAAACTTACACGTGTGTTGTGCCCATATTATATTGAACTGTTCAGATTCTTATTAATTTAATTCAAATATAATATTATAGATAGATAACCATCTAAAGATGATATAGTGATATGATTGTTGGAAAGTACTAGAAGAGACCTGTGTTTAATCCCTAGACTTCACCCTCATCAATGTTAAAAGGCAAAGCCATAAGGATAACAAAAATATCAGAAAGAATCCATGAGGCTGATTACTCAATATACCACAAGCTTTTAGGTAGGGCTAGCGAATCTTGACACGACTCGAAACCCAATCTGAACCGAACACGAACTAAGTCGACACGAATACGACTCGAAACTGAATTGGGTCAGAAATGGGTCGATCCGAAAATGACACGAAACTGGTCGACACGAACACGACACGAACACGATAACCCGAAGACAACTTGTTTAACACGATTTTTATAATAATAATAAAAAAATACAAAAAACATTTAACTTAAATATATTATTAATTTGAAATTATATATAATAAATTAATAACTTAATGGTGGCACTTTTAAGTTTTGGTATTTTACAATTTTTAGTTTTTACCAACAAAGACATTTTCATTTTGATTTTGATATATTAATATATAACAAAATTACAAAAATAGAAATAAGAAAATTTTGGAGAAGAAAAGAGGAACTCGTGAGTCGTGAAATTAAAATGGAACCCTAACCTACCTTGTGACGCCGACAACCCACCTCCATCGTCGTCGTCCGCCGTCTGTCACTCCACGCCTCCATCGTCGTGCCTCCAGAGACTTGGTCGCGACTCGGTCGCCTCTCGGTTCAACCTTTCTAAAAGGTAATTGCCTACAAGGCTGCAACTCTCTTTAACTTTCGTATTTTTGAGAATTTTTTAGTTGTATGTTTGAATTCCCAAACTTATGTTGAGAATTTTATTAGTATTTGTGTTTTAGAACTATTATATTGGTTTTATAATTTTGATTTTCGATATGAAAATCAAGTTATTTGACCGAAAACATAATTTGTTTTTTTCTCCAAAAAATGGGTCGACGCGAAAACACGACCCGAACCGAACAAGAATTAAGTGACACGAACCGAACACGACTCAAAACTAAACTGGGTCGAAAATGGGTCGACACGAAAATGGTTGACCCGAACACGACCTGAATTGCCGGGCCTACTTTTAGGTGTCTTGTAATGTTCAATAACATAAAAAGCCACCATTGGTAGCATTGAGAGGATGCTAAAACATGAACAGGGAAAAATGTAAATTGAATTCTAGCTAATTAATGTTAATCACTGATAGTTAAAATAAAAATGTTATCTTTGCTAGCTGGAAGACTATAAAAATGCCGATGAACAAAGAACTTGCGATTCCGTCATTCCGCCGATGACCGACAAGATGGGTCCTTAATTACTTCGTCTTTGTTACACCCCTTCCTACCCCTAAACCCTCATTCCAATCTTCTCCTAAGGCCATGCGTACGACAACCCTTTCTTCTCTCTCTTATTCAAATATCATATCAACGTCATATCATTTTTCTCCTTTTTTCCTTTCTTACCAAAATATCTAGTATAGCCTAACACAAACTAATCCAATATTTTCTCCACTTTGTGTTTAGTGGGAGATTACCCATCTCGAATTGACCTTTATCGGGAGAGATTTACCATCTATAACAAAAATCCTCTTCCCCGGTTTTGTAGCCGCAGGTTCAGCACGAGAAATCAACCTCGGCATACGTATCAAACTTTCGTTTCTTTTGGGATACCATCACTAAAGTTATGAATAGATACTACAGTGTGTTACATAGCCCTAAATATGTGAAGTCGAAGAGTGTATTATAACAAATAAAAGCCTCTAATTAGGGTTCTAGCAAAAATATCTTACTCTTAATTAAATAATTTTTTTTTAAAAATTCACATTATATGAATCCACAAATCATAATCCTTTATTATATCCAATTTTGACTTTTTACGCCGATTTTTATGTTAGATCAATGGGCACTAATCTTTATCAAGTAAAAATGTACCGAATAGGTACCGAAACGTTGTAAATCAGTTAGAAATTGTTGATCTTTCTTGAATAGGTCACGTGTAAGTATTTAACCGGATTCATAATGTGTGGTTCTAGGGTTTTATCAAGCGATTGAAAACATACAATAAAGTAAAATGCTACACAAATAAGGGTGGATGCAAAACCAAGATTACTGAAACGAAGATACATGGTTGTGTTTACGTGGACTTTCGGTAGTGGTTCTTGCATTTTGGTTTGGTATTCGGTACCGAATATCTTGAATTCTTGGTACCGAATCCAAACCAAAATACAAGAACCGGTACGATTCGAGAAATTTTAAGTCAATACGCTCACCTTTATTAGAACCGGACTGAACTGGTACCGATATCGAAAATACCGAAACCGAATTTCTTAAATTCTTGGTACTGAATACCAAACCAAAATACAAGAACTGGTACTGGACCCGGTTTGGGACCGTTTCGGTCTGGAAATTCAGTCAATATGCTCACCCCTAGTTTACAGTTTCATTGCGACCATGTTTTTTTCGCTAAACGAACGGTTTATTTTCTGCGAAATATCTATTATCATACGAATGGTCTTGTCTTACATACTAAACTAGAAAACGACCATAATGCATACCATAAGACCATAACTAATTACAGACTCATTCACTATATTATATATACTCAGGAAAAACAAAGAACAAGCCAAACAGTAACTAGAGGTCCTTAGCAACACCATTATACTTTTCTTTCTTATATGCTGATGCGAAACAGTCCCACGACCTTTTACGAGGAGATATCCAAATCTCCAGCATCGGACCGTTGGTTAAGTCGTTCAGTCACACATCTGTTCGGATTGAACTATTAGAATGAGAAGAAAAGTACACTGCAACATCTGTTTTAGCCCTCCAAGGCCCAACAATTCCTCTTCATGAATTCCTCTTCTTCTCTTGTTGATTCTACCATCTTAACCACAATTGCAGCAGCAAGTTTCTATCCATCAAGAGCCCCACTTGACATGAAACCAGCATCAAGTAGTAAAACTGTTATATCAGCAGCACACACCTGAAGAGTATTGGAGATACCAGTGTATAGCTTCTGGTACCATGAAGACAGATGCACATTCAGCACCTTCTCACTATACATCGCACCTGCATAAACTTCGCAAAGAACATATGTTTTATGTGACCAACCCCACCTCTAAACCCGTGGACAGCGATATCCATTGTAAACTAAAGTGGGTTATGAATATCAAGCTGTCCCAAGAAACTTTGTGGCTCAATGGGGTATACTAAATCAATTATGAAAACAATTATGGTCACTTGCAAACCCCCTCGTCACCACCTACCTCTTCCTTGAAGCGTTTCCACCCTACACCTTCGGTAGCTTGATTCACCCTCACATTCTAAACGCAATCGAATCTGAGGCAAACCAACCGAACTTCCAAACCTTCAACACAGCAGATGGACGACCATCACGCCCCTTATAACACCAAACCTAAATCCGGCATCCACCATCTACATGCCAAACAATCTACCCACCACCTTATTGTACCAATTAAACCCAAAAAACAACTCCCCCAGCCGGGCCAATGCTCCTTTCCTTTTTCACTAATCTCATAGCAACCACAAGACACAAGCGAATTTTAATACCCATTTAAATGACTACCTGTGAGACACGACACCCTTATACAATCAAAGACTGCAGAGCCACGACATATTATTGTAATGACACAAACGACTTGAAACAATGAAACCCGTGTCGGATGCAATACAAGACTGTTACTTACACACAAAACCATACATGATGACCATGACAAGACCATTTTCGACGACACCTGTTTTGAATCTAGACACCCAAAAGACCTCATACCCAATAACCATCCACTACACATGACATAACAGGAGAAGATTAAAGACCCACAACCTTATAGATTCACCGGATTATGCAACAGCAGACCTCCCTGATCAGAAAAACCATCTAGTGCATACTGTGCATTAGACCAGGCTAGAAAACACACACAATGTGCACCGTGTGTTACATATCTGCCTCAAGCACCGAATTACATGTTAAAACACATACCCATTGGCCATTTTCATCCGTAGGTCTACACATCGCACCAGCAACACTGAATTTTAGCCATGTTTCATGTTGAATTTTGTTCAACCGTCCCATTGACAGGCCATCGTCAGGGCTCCCCCCTGCCCTTTTTTAAGACCTCAGTTGGGTTAATCACCACCTATCACTTCCTTGAAGCATGCATCCACCTACTAACTCTCTGTGAATTATGATTCTTGCCAACATATGTTTTTTTTAATGTTGTTTGAGTTGTGCAAGTGTTTGACAAATTCTGAATTAGTTATTGATTTATCAAATTCTAGTTTGGAATTTATTGTTTGGACCATATTTTGATGATTTCAGTAATTTGCTCAATTTTTTTTGTAAATGTATTGCAATTAGATGTTGCTTTATCACTTTAATCAAAGATTAGTTATGATCACATGTAAAGATTATTTATGATTATTCTTACATCTCATTTTTTTGTTTTGTACACTTAATGGAACATCTCATTTACTTTGACAAGCTTTTTGGTACTATTCGTTATCATATATCTTATTAATAAATGATTACCTTATATCAAGATTAAACACCGAGGAGGTATCCTATGTCAATTCCGATAATATATGTTCATTTGAACATTTTGATAAATTTGAAGAATCGTTGTACTCACCGGATATACTTAATTCCCTCAAGATATTAAGGTGTCCACATCATAAATGAACTTTAAAGATTGGTGTGCCGATAGCCCCGATAATGTTACTTCTGAATATTAACTAGTCAAATGACCTATGCAATGGAATATGATTACAAGTTACCGGCTTGGTTCATATGTTATCGAAGCAAATGTCATTTCATGTAAGAATGTTGGTGATGTTACCTATATTCCAAGAATGAAACTAATTCTTTCCGATACTAGAATTCCATATAAGTTTCAACGAATACAATTCCATGTGATGGGTTGTTTTGCGATGGTCATTAATAAAATCGAATGTCAATCACAATACCAAGTTGGATAGTTTTTGAGACGTCTAGGTTTTTTCACATGAACAGTAATATGTAGCGGTTTCTCGTGTCACAAGCACGGACGGATTAAAGGTTCAATTTTGTGACAATAATTGTAACCCAACTAATAAATCTTTGAATGTAGTATATACAAAAAAGTTCTACACAAAGTATGAAAGTCCTATTAATTTAAAACTCCAAACATTCAATAAATATATCATTCATTTCTTTCTTATTGTTGTTATGAATATGATTCACTTTATTGAAATTGATTTAAATATTTTGTTTATGCTTACCTACTCGTTAGATATTTAAGGTTTTTTAAAGCGTCACCGTGTGTGCTCGGGTGTCTAAACTACGTGAAATTGCAAACAAAAGGAGTGAAATGGACGAAGAAGTTGGTGATTGGGAAGGCTTAATTAGAATGATAGAAATAATTCTTGAGAAAACATGAGAGTGACGAACACTTGAAGTATAGGCTTAGATTTTTGAGACAGGACTATCTCAAACATTTTCAAGATCCGGAGTAAAATTAAAAAAAAGCCCACTAAAAATATAAAAATATATAAAAACAAGCTAAAATATATAAAATAGTTGAATAAGAAACTTACAATTGTTCCAGTCTTCAAATTCTTTATAAACTTATTTATTGACCCTTTTTGAGATTGTTTTAGGTTTTCAAATTCTTCTTTTTCTTTCTTTTTTTGACTATAGGATAAATGGATTTTGGAAGACATGATTTATTAATTAACTATAAAGTGATTTAGGTATTCAAATAAACAAACTACTTAACTTGATATTAAGTGATTCAACTATTCGAGTAAACACACCAATTAACTTAATATCAAGTAATTCAAGTAAGCAATTTAACTAATAAACTATTAACTAATTAGACTATTCAGCTGATTTCAAGTGTTTCAATATTTCAGATAAGTGATACCAATAAATTTAATAGTTTATATCAAGTGACTAAATTTCAAAGAAGTGATTTAAAGTAACCAATTAACAAGTGACTTAAGTAAGTGATTTCAAGTAACTAAAACAAAGTAAACAATCAACTAAAGCAATTAACCAATTATGTTTAGGAAATATCAAAGAATTCCGGATTAGACGAGTTACAATTGTGTTTTTTTTGTGTTTCATCGTTTGCAAAGAACGAAAAGGCGAAAGTAGAACCAATCACCAATGGTGAAACCAATCGTCTCTACTCTCTCCCTGACATCTCGACTTTTGATAATAGCCAAATCGTTTGTCGCGACACTGATTTCGTTTTTCTTTTTCCCCCTACGCGGTCGCTATGCGTCCGATATTTCTAAGCCGATTGCTATTTTAATTTCTAAGTATGCGTTTCCAATTTTGGGCCTAAGAAACTGAGCTTTCCCCCCTTATCTGTGTGTATATTTAGGCTAAAAAACTATGTTACATATACATATATATAAGATATTATATTAATTGTGGGTCCCGTCTAGCCATAGGCCCTGGGTGGTTGCCTGGGTAGCCCGCCTCTTAAGACGGACCTGCTTTGAAAGCATGGGTGAAGAAGTAAAAATAGCAAACAGATCTCATTTATGTTTTAATAAAACTAGCTTAACATACTGTGCATAAATATGGTAGATAGTTAAAGTAAATTTAAATACTCATGGTGTTAAAAAGTACTAACATGTATAGTAAGACAATTGTAAAATATACGTAGGGATATAAAACTCTCTTAAAAAATGAGGAAATCTATTAGAAATTAGAAATTCATACATAATATCATCAAATTTTTTTTTGTGAAATCTCTTTATAATCATATTTGAATTTTTAAAATTTAATTTAATTGATATATGTATTTATATAAATAACCATGAAAATAACAAGGGAAAATAGGTGAAAAAACTCTAAAAATTATATTATGACATTATAAACTTGTTTTGTAATATATATTAAAGATGAGATGAACGATGTGTAATTTAATTTAATCTAGAGTAAGTTACATATTTAGTCTATGTGGTAAGTCATAAATCTCACCATTCATCCATATGATTCATAAATAATGTTAGACGTTTATGCTGTTTGCATTTTGTTTTATTGACAGTCCCTTTAGCAACTAAAATGATCAAAATTCAAAATACACCTACTTTTTCATTTAAAAGACAATTATACCTTTTATCTCTTTTGTATTGTTCTTCTTAATTTAAATAAGATTGAATTACTGAAATGGTTCCTGTGGTTTGTCAAAAATTGCTGGTTTGGTCCTTTAAGATAAAAAATTACGTTACATGTCCCTATGGTTGCATTTTTGGTACTTAATTGGTCCTTTACACTAACAGCCATCCAAATGGGCTGTTAGTTGTCTTTTAGTGCAAGAGTATTTTGGACATTTCATCTTGTTTAAATAAAATAATATATTATACATTTTTTTCTTTCTCTACCTAGTTAGAACCCATAATCTCTCACTCTCTTTCTCTCTCCTCTATCTCCCACCTCAAGCATTTTTATCTTCATCTTGTTTATGATTCCCTGCTAGTAAGGTAGTTTGTGAGTTTGATTTTGATTTTAATCCTTGTGTTCTTGATGTTGTTGTTGTTGTTGGTGTTCTAATTTCAATTTCTATTTTGTTGGGGTTCTTATTTCGATTTTGATTTTTCCATCGTGGTTTCGATCATCATCTCTACTCTCCCGATCTCATTCCCTTCCACAAAACCTAATTTCACAAGCATCATCTGCTGATTGTATCATCTCTGTCTTCATCAAAAACTTAAACACCTCCTATAGATCCGCCTCCTCCTGCCGGCCGCCGCTGTCACTACCGGCGGCATCATCATGCTTGTCGTCGTGACCGCCTAAATCGTCCGAATCATCGAGACCGAAGAACAAATTGTCGATCTCCTTGTGCAGAGCCTATAAATCGTCAAACGTGAGCCCCGGAAATCATCAAATGTCAGGTGATGTTTTGATGATGGAAGTCGTCGATCTCCTTGATTGTTGCTTCAACAACTCAATACTAGATTTGGAGGTGTGTAGTCATTTAGCAGCTTGTTATGTAGAGAGCCGATGGCGGTGATACACTCGATTTGGTGGTGGTGTTGGTGGTGATTTGTCAATAGTGGGGTGCAGCTGATGGTAGTGGTAATTTAATCTTTTCCTTCTTATCAAATCTTATTATCTTCAATGTTTTTCGGTTCTAGACTTGTAATCCATTTTAATTTTAATCAAGCTTGTCCCCAAAACTGAATTAGATTTGGTCTTTAATTTGGGTGTTTTTTTATGTTTATCTATAGGGTTTTTATATCTTCAATCTTGTTTATTCTTTTTTCAATTTAAAGTGTATTCAATCAAGTTGATTTGATCTATTCTTGTTTTGATTTGGTTGATAAGAGTTGTTATATGAAGATTGTTCATGATCTTGAATTGTTTTTGTTTAACAATGAATCTAGTCACGAGTTTAATGTATTTAGTTTTATTTAATAATATATTAATTACAATTAAAGGTATTAATAATCTTAAATAAGAACAAGTACATAGAAATCATGTTTGGAAGAGATAAGCTAGTGAAATGACCAAAATACCCTTACACTAAAAGACAACTAACAGCCCATTTGGATGGCTGTTAGTGTAAGGGACCAATTAAGTATCAAAAATGCAACCATAGGGATATGTAACGTAATTTTTGATCTTAAAGGACCAAACCAGCAATTTTTGACAAACCATAGGGACCATTTCAGTAATTCACTCTTTAAATAATCCTAAAATATTATTGAAACTAATAATAATATTATATATTATTTATATATTTTAATTATATATACCAAACGTACACTCCCACCTCCTCATGCTCTTCATGCATTACTACACCGGGTATCCCCCACGGCCTCCCTCATAGTTGATGCAGACTTCTTTAGACTGGTTAGACCATGAGTAGCGGGGTTTTAAAACCATTTCTAACTCAAATACCATATTAGCTGCTATATTATTTTTTCTTTCTGTTCTCTCTTTCTTACCAGAAATCCAAGTAGCACCTAACCCAAACAACCTAAATATTTTTTCACTCCTTACTCTCTCTACAAAACAAAAAACAAAAAAAAAAGAAAGAAAGAAAGCATCGGGTGAGCTCGGACCTAGGAAGCCGAAGAGGGAACAAGGAAGAGAACTCGAGAGGGTAGTAGTGGTCAACCCAAATCTACCCGAGACACCTGCATGAACCCGAGGGGTGCTCGGGTTAACCGGTATGCTTGTTCTTAGCTACCTGAAATGCTCTTCTCTATATATAGCCTGAGAAATCTACCATGATCGAGTTTTATATATTTTGTTATATAGGAATGTCAAATACCATGAAAGGAAATAAATTTTGGGCATGCTAAGAGACAGATTTATACTATCTTAAATGATCTTGCTGCATACATCTCCACCAATTAGTATGTCTCCTCTTTGTATTTTGTGAAGTCGAACATGATTTTCTTAAGATTTAATAATGTTAAATAATAAATTGTAATGTATAGTGTAGGGCCCTTTGTGTAAATACTTTGTATTATATATTCTGATAGATAAATGCAATACGCCCTCACGGGTTTCCACAATACCTAACATGGTATCAGAGCCTAAACCTAGCCCTCTCGATCGAGTTTTTTTTCCTCCTGATCGTTGGTCATTCTTCCGCTGCCATCGCCGGAACCCTAGCCGTCGCAGCCAGAACCCTAGCCGTCGTCGCCGGAACCCTAGCTGCCGCCACTCCTGCTGCCGCAAGATTTCTCCTGCGTCACCGTTGCACTGTGTTCCTTGCTGCAACAGTCGCCGTCGCACTACCCTCAGTGTTGTCGACCGTGTTTCTATGTTCATCCACACAGCCGCTGCTGTCTCGTCGCTCACTGCTACTTCTCTCTGGATCGCCGCCGATGTGCCTAGCTTTGCCGCCGCTGCCTGTCTCATTCGGGATTCACTTGTGGTGAGCTCTTTCCTGTTTTTATTTTTTCGTATTATTCTTTGTTTTTCGTTAGTATCATTATTATTAGTCATGGGCACCAACTCTTCTCTCCCACCACCCACCCCTACGGCTTCTCAACTTGTGTTTGCCATTGGTAATGTTTACCCTCAGTTTAGTTTCAAACTTATGATTGATGGGTCTCGTATAAATTGTGGCGTCGTATTTTTACTGATATGTGTAAAGGGGCAAAAGTCATGGGTCACATCACTGGCACCTCTAAACCTAAAAGTGATGATGATGAGGATTGGGAAGCTATTGACTCCCGTATTAAATCTTGGTTTTATTTTACCAGTGAACCTAATTTGTTGAATATCATTACTAAAGATAATTGTACCGCGAAAGATTTGTGGGAGGCACTTGATGCTCATTTTCTAAATAACAAATTATCCCGCAGTCTTCAACTTCATACCATATTTCGAAACACCAAAAAAGGTGCTTTATTGATTACTGATTACTGTCATACTTTAAAAGACATTGCTGACTCTTTAGCTGATGTTGATTACAAAAATTACTGATCATGATCTTGTTTTGCAAATCCTCCAGAATTTACCACCTTCGTACCAAAGCATGGTTGATGTTATCACTCACACCAAACCCTTTCCTACCTTCCTTGAGGCCAAAAAGATGTTACTCTTGCATGAGTCGCGTGAAGACCAACCCGAACACTCCGTTGACACCCCACCTAGTTTTGCCCTTTACTCTACCTCTGCTACTAATAATAATGGGAAATGGAAAAATAAGAATAATCGGGGAAACAAAAACACGGGACGGGTGGCATCTAAAGGTAATTCGGGAGGGGGGAGTGCTTCGGCTACTATTACTGGTTATTCTGGTGATGCAAGTAATTCTGGTGGTCCACCAGCTTTCAACGCTCAGCTTCTCCAACTTCTGCAAAATGCTATGCATCAACAGCAATCTCAGGCTTCTTAGCATGGAGGATCTCACCGCTTGTCGAAACCTCCTGCACCTACACATGGGGGGTATCCTCCACCATCTGCTCTATATGTTGCGTCTTCTACATCCCCTCAGGCTCCTACAGCTCAACCTCAGTTCATGGATCTAGCCTCGCTCTTCAGCTTAATGTCTATCTAGCAACCGACACAGAGTCAGGACAACAACTACTACATGGACACTGGTGCAAGCTCTCACATGTCCTTCAACCAAGGTAACTTGCTTTCTCTTAAACCATGCGGCAAGTCAAAAGTAATCATGGTTGGTAATGGTGCTTTACTTCCAGTGTCTTGTATTGGCGATACATTCTTTCCTATTTCACAAAATAAATTGGCACTTAAAAATGTTCTTGTTTCTGATCAAATGGTTAAAAATCTGATCTCCGTCCGCAAATTCACTCTTGATAACTGAGTTTCTGTTGAATTGATCCTTTTGGTTTCTCCATAAAGGATCTTAATACATGTCGCCTACTTCATCGTTCTGATAGCGTTGGTGATCTTTATCCGGTTCTTCAGTCTTCCTAGCCCTCTGTTTCTCCTGCTACTGCCCTTGCTGTCGTGTCTTCTCATGTGTGGCATCGCCGTCTTGGTCACCCTGTCATAGCTACTTTTAATTTTTTACGATCTTGTAAATTTATTTCTTGTTCAAATAAAGTTTTACCTATGTGTCATGCATGTCAATTAGGTAAACATTGTCGTTTGTCTTTTTCTAGTTCTGAAACTAAGACTTCTAGGGTTTTTGAACTTGTTCATTCTGATTTGTGGACATCACCTGTGACTAGTTTGAGTGGTTTTAAATATTATATATTACTTTTAGATGACTTCTCTCACTTTCTATGGGTGTTTCCCTTGCGTGTGAAATCTGACGTGTTCTCTGTTTTTAGTAATTTTCGTGCATACGTTGTTAATCAGTTTAAGACAGATATTCAATCGTTTCAGTGTGATAACGGCCGTGAATTTAATAATACTAAGCTGCTTGATCTGTTTCAGAAAAATGGAATTAAAATTCGCTTTTCCTGTCCGTACACATCAAAACAAAACGGCAAGGCTGAACGTGCAATTCGCACCATTAACAATGGCGTTCGCACACTCTTATTTCAGGCCTCACTTCCTCCCAAATTCTGGGTTGAAGCTCTTAACATGTCCGTTCACATCCTCAATCTTCTTCCCACAACTACCCTAGCCTTTAAATCTCCTTGTGAAATCTTATACGACATCTTCTCTATGTTCACGCACTTGCGTGTCTTCGGTTGCCTTTGCTACCCTAATCTCTCTTCTACCTCGACTCACAAGCTCTCCCCTCGGTCGACTGCATGTGTGTATCTGGGTCCTTCGTCCTCTCATTGAGGTCATCAATGCTATGATCTTGTCTCGCATCACATCATTGTCTCTAGACATGTGGTTTTTGATGAAGATCATTTTCCATATGCTTGTTATAATGTGCCGCCATCCACTTCTGACTATGATGCTTTTGTGGATGATCATACCTACCCTACCTTGAGCAATGACAACCCGGATATCTTGACTCCTGCCTCCCCTACTCGTCCTCCTTCCGATCATACGCCTATAGCTGCGGACTCTCCCGAATGCACTTTTGTGCCAAACTCTACCGGCGACACTGCTGTTGATTCGTCCCCCTCCCCCCCGCCAGCTGCTTCCTCTAATCATCCTATGAACACCAGATCGCGTACCGGGAATCTCAAACCTCGTCAGATCCTCAACCTATCTGCGGTGGACTCGCTCTCTCCAATCCCAAAAACAACTGCTCAAGCAGTTTATGATCCGAACTGGAAGGCAGCCATGGACTCTGAAATTTCCGCCTTACTTTCTAATCACACATGGGATTTGGTTCCACCCCCAGCTAACGTCAACATCGTTGGTTGTCGGTGGTTATATCGTCATAAGTTCGATAGCCAGGGCCGTCTTGACCGATACACAGGTGGTTTGGTCGCTCAGGGCTTTTCTCAGCAATCTGGTCTTGACTATGACGAAACTTTCAGTCCGGTTGTGAAACCGGCTACCATTCGAACCGTTCTCAGTATCTCTATCTCTTTGAACTGCCTATCCATCAGCTTGATGTCAAAAATGCCTTTTTAAATGGTGATTTATTTGAGGAGGTTTACATGAAACAGCCTCCTAGTTACGTTCATCCCTCCTATCTGAAGCATGTCTGTCGTCTTCGCAAAGCTCTTTATCAAGCCCCGCGTGCTTGGTTTCAACGATTTGCTGTCTTCATCACCTCTCTTGGGTTCTCTTCTAGCAAATCTGATAGCTCGCTGTTTGTCTATCACCATGGTCGTGACACCATATACTTATTATTATATGTCGATGACATAATTTTGATGGCCTCCTCCCCTGAGTTGGTCGATCGTGTCATCTCCCGACTCTCATCTGAGTTCAAATGACTGATCTTGGTGCTCTTTCTTTCTTTCTAGGGATAGCTGCCACTCGTTCGTCCTCGGGGCTTATCTTGTCTCAAACACCTTTTGCCCAGGATTTCTCGTGCTGGAATGGATACTTGTAATCCATGCTCCACACCGGCAGAGATAAAGTCCAAACTTCCATCTTCTGGTACGCCAGTTTCCGACCCGACCCTTATCGGAGTCTTGCTGGTGCCCTGCGATACCTCACGTTTACTCGTCCGGACATCTCTTATGCTGTTAGCAAATCTGTCTTTTTATGCATGATCCTCGCGAACCGCATCTGAATGCCCTTAAACGTATTTTGCGTTACTTAAAGGGTACTCTTTCCCATGGTCTTTGTCTCCGCCCCTCATCTGTTAATCGTTTGGTGTCCTAGACTGATGTTGATTGGGCCAGCTGTCCTGAAACGCGCCGGTCCACCTCTGGGTTCTGTATTTTTCTGGGTGAAAATCTAGTCTCTTGGTCGTCCAAGAGACAACATGTTGTTTCATGCTCCAGTGATGAAGCTGAATATCGTGACATTGCTAATGCCGTTGCTGAGTCTGCCTGGCTTCGCAATCTTCTGATCGAGTTGCGTCTTCCTCTTACTCGTGCCACGGTTGTTTTTTGTGATAATGTGAGTGCCATGTATTTAGCCAGTAACCCGGTACAACACCAGCGTACCAAACATGTGGAAATTGACTTACACTTTGTTAGAGAACGTGTTGCTTTGGGGCAATTGCGTGTGTTGCATGTGCCCTCGTCTCATCAGTTTGCAGATATATTTACTAAAGGCCTACCTACACAGCTGTTCTTAGACTTCAGATCCAGTCTAAGCATTTGTCCTTCTCCAGCTCCGACTGCGGGGGGTGTGTTAAATAATAAATTGTAATGTATAGTGTAGGATCCTTTGTGTAAATACTTTGTATTATATATTCTGATAGATGAATGAAATACTCCCTCACGGGTTTCCACAATACCTAACAAATAATCGTATGAAATTTGTTTATCATTTGTAAGTTCTTATAAACTGAAATCAAGTTGTCTTGAGTTTCTAAAAACAATTTAAAAATTCAAATCACATAGAAAACTAAAAAGCTTGTGTTGTATAGTGATAGCAGTCATAAAAACATATCTATATATCACAAAACAGATGAGTTGGGTCATACTAACTGATTAAATGGGTCCAATCTCTAAATTCAGATAAAATGAACTCAGGTTTCACCAGTCGGGTTAGCCTGTAGTCTCGCTTTGAATATTGAATTTTTTAATATTAGGACCATATATATTTTTAATTATATTGTAGTTTGAGGTTTTTATTTGTTGTTATTATTTATTAAAATAATTTAATATATTAGTGATTTATGAACTTCAAGAAAAAAGAAATAAAAAATCAAAATCTTATGAAACCATGATTGTGATTATTATAAGTCGAGTGATTATTATATCTCCTTCCTAGCATAACCTAATCATATAGGTGTCATTGGCAAAATACGTGGGTAAAGATGTGTAAATTGTGGGATGGGTCAAGATAGAACCAACCAACAATTACTTTTGTCGTTTGTTTTAAATTTCATATATAACCAATAAATTAAGTATCATTATAGAGTTATATTGTTCAATTTTTAGCTATAGTTTTCATTTTATCCTTTTAATCCGTTATTAATAAAATATTAGCAAATTAGCTAATTTTCTGTAGTTATCTCATCCGGGTTCATATTTGTAGGGGGTCGTTTATTCTCATGCATGTATACTCTTTATTAGTCAATATCAAACTTCAGTCTTTGATGATCCACTAATAGCATGCTAAGTACACGAAATTCAAATGACATTTATGTAATACATACATATATATATATATATATATATATATATATATATATATGTGGAGGGTTGAGTTTCAACGAGACCACTCTAGTTTTTAACACACACACAAACACAAACACACACTAATGGTGTTACTTTAACTATTAAAAGGATGAAAAATATGTGATTAGACTTCGCTTCATGGTAGACACCTAAAATTTTACACCCATTTAAAATTCTTATTCTTTTAATTACCTAAATCACATAAACTAATATAGGCTATGAAAATCAATATTACTGGTAAATGCAATATTAGGTGAATAAACTCTATTCTGTGTTTCTTGATAAAGGGTTGTTTAGATTTTATAAACCGGAATCCGTTCCTTCCGTAGCCTCTACACAAATACACAAACCTTCTTGGGAATCATTGCTGACCATCTTGTTTCTTCTGCATTTTCTTCTCCATTTTCCACAGCTAAATGGTTGTCCAACAGCAATCTAAGCTTTTTTACTTCAAAGACTCCATCTCTTGCCATGTTCCATTTTCATTTGTCTTTCTGCATATTGTTAGATGAAAAATCCTCCAGCAAATTCACCAATGACCTGAACTCGACACAACTACGGCCTCTTGGAGGCACCGATCAATCCCACCCCCGACCAACTCCACTTACCCTCCTGATTCGACACACAACGGTCACTTACCAAAGCCAATTTATTTTTTGCAAGAGCAAATAGACGAGGGAACTTATGTCTAAGACAAAAATTCCCCAACCATTTGTCATGCCAAAATAACGTATCAAGATCATTTACCACACACTTTTCAAAAGACTCCCCATTTAATACCCATGTTTTCCAACTCACATCCTACTTTAAGACCACCCGCATCGGTATGTATACCCGATGGCGGATTGTGTTGGGTTGGATGGGAACACCATCGCCTCCCATCGGGTGATAGCGGGTTCCCGAGCCATTGAGTCGCCGAACCCGTTGCGGGTAGCTATTTTTTCCTTCTTTCTCTCTTTCTCTCTCTTATTATTTATATTTTTTATTAATATTTAATGTAGGGTTGAATAGGGTTTGATATGGGGGTTTATGGGTTAGAGAGGATTGGAGGTGGGAGATGATGTGGATACTGATATGGCATATGGTAAGTTGGGTTGAATACTGATGGTCTAACCATCTAACAATATTATCCCACACACACACCACCCCATTTTTCCCCATACCTAACAAGACCACCATCCAACCATAGATACTCTTAATAACTCGACACCACAAATTAAGACCTACCTTCCATATGAAAACCTAAATAAACAATTTAATCATAGTTAAATGCTTGAAGTTTTTTAAGACATACAAGTGATTCAGCAACCTAAATACTAGATGGTGTTGCAAGTTGGCTTACTATTAACGTAACACTATGGAATAAAGTTTATGTAACAACTTTTGACATAACAACAACAAATACAAACTTTAACACAATATCCAAACATATATAGATCCTTTCATACAAATGTTCTTTAGGTTGGTGTGAAAAAATATATACATGGGAGGTTACTGAAAGAATGTGAATTTATGTAAGAATGAGATTTTAAATCTAAACTATTGATGATATAGATCCAAATGCTGAAATAAAATATGTTAGTTTTGTTTTAACCAGCATTATTTTATTAAAGCGAGGATAATATGAGAAAATTAAAGAATATTGGCACGTACAAGTCTTTTACAGCCCTTATTTGTTGATTTTTTTTATATTCACTTTATTTTCCTTTAATTTTTAAAATCCAATGGCCCTCTTTTTTTAAAAAAATTAAAATATATTTAATATATAAATAACAAAAGACATAAATTACAACAAAAAAACAAGAGTTTTTCTCTTTAATTAGAGATATCAGTTTACATAAAGAAAGTTACACATTCAGTCCCTAAACTATAAAATCTTGCCTTGTTAAACAAAAACTATTTACATAAGAGCAACAAATATATGGATCTAACACATCTGTTTCATATCTATACAAAATGGTTTTCGTGAATTCTATGATTGGTTGCACCTTATAAAGCAATACATTTTGATTTTTGAAAATCAAAGAGCTATGATCTAATTAAAATGAAGGATCATAAAAGAAGGAAGATTTCGTCAATGTTGCTAAATCTACAGAGAATTAAGAATGTATCTCAAGATCTTTATTCTTAACATTTTTCTTTTGCTTCCGGTTAAGTACGTACCAGTTGTAAAATCAAGAATAATGACATAACTTTAGAGGTGGTAAAATGGGCTGGTTATATATATATATATATATATATATATATATATATATAACATGTCAATTAAAGTTGGAGAAGTTGTTTGGGCTCCTATAGAAAAAGGGTTGCATGGTTTTAGACTTGCAGTAATGCTTTTGGCTGGCATCAATATAGAACAGTGGAGTTTAGTTACCATGTCATCTTGGTGAGTATCATATTTGTAAGATGTGGGAATGCTCGGTAGGGTTGGTGTTGTATTGGCTCAATATTTATACAATGATAAAATTACACAACGAATTCTACACTATGTAGTTATCCCGGTTCCATATTTTCTATACTTAACACACTCCCCGCAGTTAGAGACAATTCCCAAATGTTCAGACTGAATTTAAAATCCAACAAAAAACAACCGTGTAGAAAGGTCTTCTGTAAAAATATCTGCAAATTGATGAGCATCACCATGGAGTTCTTTTCTATATGTCTTTTTCTTTTTTATTATGTACTTGATTTCTTTTTATTTGTAAATTTCACTTCGGTGTGAGTGTTCGACTTTTTACCGCTCTCATTGCGAGAGAGTATTAGAGATAATGATATTAGAGTTTACTAAAAAGGTTTCCATTGTATCTAGGGATGGCAATGGGGTCGGGGGTATCGGGGATGGCTCTTCCCATCCCCATCCTCGTTCCCCACCTCGAGTCCCCATCCCCATCCATGCCAGAGAATTTACTTGCATCCCCATCCCCATACCCGTCGGGTATCGGGGATCCCCGCGGGGAATCGGAGATTTTTCTTTATCTACAAAATCAATTTTTCTAAATAGATATACATGAGAATTTTCATATAAAACCAGAATTATAAATGTAACTTAACCCTTACAACTGGTTCACATCAAAATGTAATCAATCAAGTATTGTAATATTTTCGTAAGATAAATTCTTGATAAAAGACATAATATATTTACTAGATCGTTTTATAATACACATAACATTATCCATCAAATAAATGATTTCTATAACATATATGTCTATAAAAGACGCTTATAATACTTTTATAGTTGATTTTATAAAAAATATGTTAGTCATTTCATCATATTAGTTTTTTTCATTCTCTTTGTTTAATAAATCATATAAGACGATTATGTATGTTCAAACAAAAAACAATCTTATTGACATCCATATTAATGTAGGAAAGTTAAGTTGCAAACAGCTTTATATTTGTATGAGAAATTTAACTTTAAAATTCAAACGAGAACTTTTTTCGTACGAGAACTGCGAGAACCAATCTTAGCCGTTCATTTTGGATAACGGAATTCATGGATGAAGAGTGTGAGGGGATTGAGTGTGACAGAGTGCATGTAAGGAATTAATGAGTGGGCAATCCAATTAAAGGATGGGGGAATTGGACGGCTAAGATTGGTTCTTGCGGTTCTCGTTTGAACTTTTCCTTATATATATATATATATGTGTGTGTGTGTGTGTGTGTGCGGGTTCGGGTTCGGGGTCGGGTACGGGTTCGGAGAACTGAGGGGTATCCCCATCCCCATTTCTAAGTTCAGGGAATCCTCGTCCCCATCCCCATCCCCGGTCAACTCGGGGATTCCTTAGTCAAATCGGGGTCGGAGATCGGGTTCTCCATCGGATACGGGGTTTTTTGCCATCCCTAATTGTATCTCTTGTAGTTTAGAAATAGTTGTTAATGTAATATAAAATACCTATGAGTTTTGTTATTCTACAGAAACAAAAACAAACTTGAAAGAAAACTTGAAATTGAACCGAATCAAGAACAAATTAACGACAATCTGAACATAGACAATGTATGTGATTCAAATTCAATTAAAAACGAAAATCTTGAATAATGGGATTTGAAATTTGATTCAAGAAATAATTTGAATCATAACTTGAATCTTGAATCTTAGAATTTTAATATGTGATTCTATTATTTGAGAATCTATTATACATATGTGAATTACGAACAAGGAAGAAAATCTAGAATAAGAAAGAAATAAACGTACATGAATCACTGTTCAACTAATATAACTTCTAGAGAGAGAGAAAGAGAGAGACTATTTATACACGCCTAGAAAAAGAATGAAGCTATTGCTTGCTTATCCCAAAATACTTATTTAACACCAGATATATCGATATAGCTAGCGAACTTAGCCATGATCATCTCAACATCCACCTAATTCTACATCATATATCCATTGTCAAGACTTGAACTTACAACTAATATTTTAAAACCCGGGTTGAAACGGCTGGTCCGACCGGTTGGCCCGTGACTCGGTGAGGAGACCAGGTCAATGTACATCGGGTTTTTGATCATTTTTGGCCCGCATTGACCCGCCGGGGTTTATGGTTGAACCGGTAGATCTGGGTTGACCCGTTTTCATTTTTTTTAAAACAAAAAAGTTCAGCAATTTAGTGAACTCGACAGTTGACACTTTGAAACCCTCACTTGACAGATTCCCTAAAAACGAGTTGTGAACCCCTTTCGACAGTCAGCGGCGGCTCCTATCCTCTATCATCTCCAACCGGTATGAGACAACAGTTTATCTCCGATATGCGACTGTCCTTCGAGTAGAAACCTCCATTGAGTTCATGTAACTCTCTCAATAGAATTTTCATTTTATGCTTGATAAATTATTTAGTTTCTTAACATATTAGTAATTATTTCCAAGTTTATACATACATATATATATATACACACACACACATATGGGCGCATATATATTTTAAAAAATTTAAAAATTTGAAAACCGGGTTAACCCGCCGGTCATACAGGTTGTCCCGTAACCCGGTAAGGAGACCAGATCAACTAAAAACTCGGGTTTTAAAGCATTGCTTACAACCTTAAAATTAAGAAACACATTTTTCAACCTCCATTACTGCTAAACCAAGACCTTTAGTATCTTATGTGTAGATAGTACATATTCAACACCGCTCATTTATTAAATTTTTACACCAAGTATTTATAGCTATCCATTTAATCGCTTTTTATTTAACCAAAAATAATTAACTACTGCACACGTTACCCTGCCTCCATTTATCCGCTTTCCATATTCATCATGTGTTCTCAATTAAGGATCCATGAAGGAGAGAACGTGAGTTCAATATATATTGGAGCATTAATTCCGCCAAGTCTTCAAGTTTGATCATTTTGTAAGACATGAGACGTGATAACGGGTTTACCGAAGATTATAGGAGTTTAGAATTTTAGTTTTCATAATCTCCGGTCCTCTAGCTTTGTTCGAGTGTTCAAATCGTGAGAGATTATTAAAAACATAACCGCTCATAATCTCTCAAAATATAAGCCTTTCCAAGTAACTTATAAATTGTGCTTGGCATTATCGTCTAATAAGATTACAAATAATACTCTCGTAACTAACATCATATCTAAACTCTAATATAGCCTTGATAGATATTCAATTTTTTCTTTCATTCATCATCTTTGAAGTTGTCCATGCGTTTATGTTAAGTTTCTTAATTCATCATGATCATGATCATCTTATTATTATTATTATTATTATTATTATATATTACATGTAAGTATAAAACAATAAATTGATTATCAATTTATTATTATCTATGTATGTAAGTGCGTTGCTCTTTATATTAGATGATTTATTATTATAAAAGTGATTTGCATGCAGACGTGTTTATTATCTTTTTTTATAATCGAATATATATTAGATGGTTTACTGTTATAAAAGTGATTATTAATAAATTAATCACGTTATAAGTTTATATGAACCATATTTGCATGCAGATATGTTTATGAATGCGTGTGTTGTTATTTTTTATTTTAAATCGAGACTAAAGGCCTTGAAGTATTTGGTGACCGCCGGTATATTATTCGTTGATGTTTTTCTCTCCTCGTTATATACGTACAACAATGAATTGATTGTTCTTTATTATGCTCCACGTATCAATCTTTATCTTTATACATTAATAAATTCCCGATAAAAAGACACCCAATAATATGAAAGAAATTCGTAATGGGATTGCAAGTTTAATATGAAATTCACGATGTTAGTAACTTTTTTAGTAGAACAACATGAATAATTTATTACGAACATTTTAATTATGTATACATGTAATGGTACATTTTAATTGTTAATGTAGTAACATGTTAGAATAACATGTTTAATTACTTGTATTTACTATTTAATTTATTATGTGTGTGAGTTGTATTATATATATATATATATATATATATATATATATATATATATATATAGTCCATGAATTTCTCCATGCTCTTCATCAATGAATCCAACTTACCATTTGAATGACCAAGATTGGTTCTCTTGTACGAAAAACAGTTCTCGTTTGAACTCTTCCCTATACTTTAGCCTAAAGTTTGACATACGCTAACGTCCAGCTTGGCTTGCTTTTACCTGTTATAATCCGTATTTTTTGAGACGTGTTAAAGGTACCAAGTCATACTTGTTGAATATATATATATATATATATAGTTATGAAGTTATAGAAATAGTTGGATATACCAAAAATGAAGAAAAAGACCGATCAACTATATATGTTATAAATATAATATTATATACTTTTTTATTTTTATTTGTATAATTATATAAGAAAAAGATTAAGGTATGTAGAGTCTTGACCATGCCGCTACGTCATTTCTCAGGTTATTTAGAACTTTAACTATCACAAATGATCATGGCCGAATTTCATAGAAAATAAACCATCTCTTCCATTCTTTAACTATCACAAAATAGAAAATAAACCATTCATACACAAATTAAACATCACTACATTTACTTTGGTTAAGTTAAATAAGCTACTACCCAAATTTCATAGAATATCTTAAATACGATCCAAATTCAAAAAAATATCCAAACATTCTAATTTTTTTAAAAGAAATACAAATGATATGGATTCTAGGTGAACAAAGGAGGGTCTTGAGTTTGAAATTGTTAAAACATCATCCAAGTGAAGGCTTTCACTTCTTCATGTGACTCTTTCGTTTGTTGTTCCTTCAACAATCTTTGTGCTTTCACTTCTTATCTTGATGTTTATACACTCTTGCTACCATCTCTTCCATTCTTTGCTATCACTAGATGACACATTAACATAATTCAAAATTATCGTTACAACAAAAACGAGCTAAAGAGAACTATCCAGTCTCGCATTAAACATTAATCATTTGCATATAATGATTATAGTCATGCTTTCAAATTCAAATCCATCATGTATTCATGTTAAGTTGTGTGACTTGTGTCACATCCGCGAATAGACTAGCAAACAAAGTGTTTAGGAAAGCACATGAATTTTTTGAGTAATAAGAAAACATGTAAAAATACATGTTTAAAAGCAAAGTTATACAAGTCTATTACCATAAAGAATGCAAATAAAACGGGAGTGCAGTTGCTACCTTCCTTATGTAAGGCTTGTATCATCACTAGGTAGGTGAAAGAGGCCTCCACTGTATGTGATGGTGCCGTCACTAGTACAAAAAACACTTTCAAGCCTGATTTCTTTGGGCTTGTATCATCCTCCATAATTGTTTCAAACCAAAACAAAATCAATAAGATAGTAGTGAATCTAAACTACCACATGATACAAATTGATCAATAAGAATAGAACACTAGACAAGTCTAAATAAACTTAGCAACAAGTTCGTGGCAAAGAAAATTATAATGCTAATCAACAACATAGTAGTAAATTTAAAAATGCTCATAGTTGACACAACAAACAGTTAAACAAAATAAAAAAAAGAAACCAAAATAAAGAATATATATAATTAATAAGGCATTAGTTAATTTAATCAATGAGATTAGAGTATGTATGTGTGTGTCAAGAATACGTAATCAATCACTAACAACAGAGTTTAACAAAAGTCAACAAATGGAAACGAATGTGTAAAGGAATGCAATACAGTTTGTGAAATCAATTCATAGTGAGTTTTGACTCAATTTATTTTTCTTTGTGTTATTTGTAAACTACAAAACACGAGCCCTACAATGTTTGGTAAACCCTATTTGAAGTCGACACTATTGTATGTTGTATCGATGTGATAGATCTTGAAATGAATGGAATTACAATTTTTAAAATAAGAAACCCAAATAAAATGGCACTAGCAAAGGGTTTAGTTCATAAATATGTATCCAACTTGTCACGTTTTGCTATTGTATGTACTAAACTTTTAAAGTTACCATTTAATGTATCCAACTTTCAAAGTTTATCATTTAATGTATTAAACCTGATATAGTAAGTAAAAGGTTGATGTGACATCGGTTTTAGTGACATGGCATCTTGAGTGGCATCACATGGCCGTTGAGATGGTTTTTCATCTTTATAAATAATTTAAAATAAATTATTGTTAAAATTAATTAATAAAAATGCCAATAATAAAAAAATAAAAATGAAAACAAATATGATAAGTTTGTGTCAGATTAAAGACATCGATTACTACCACCAATAAATGGTAAATTCATACTCGATTACCTTTTCTTTTTCATTTGTTGTTCAAGGATTTTGAAATTCTAGACCTGAGTTTGCATGTATACTTTTAGATCTGGGTTTGACCCTCTTTCATTTATTCATCTTTCATCTTCAAAGGTTCAAAGGTTTTTTTGAAGGTTCAATGGTTCCAGGTTGAAGAAGCAGTTTCGTAAATGATTAGGAATCTATTCATAGCCATCGTGTATGTATTATATTACGATCGGCTTGTTCATATTCAACAATCGGAGATCTTCACCGTGTGGGATTTTTGTTTGGTTTCTTCATAATCGTCCTACGACTTAGGTTTCTTAGATATCCCAGTAAGTTTTAATTTCTTGTTCTTCGTTGTCGCGATTTTGTATTATGGGTTTTGAATTCCTAATCTGAACTTTGAGTTAGGGTTCTTGATTATGCGATTAGGGTTCTTAACATCTTAGGGTTTATCAGTTTATCACCATCTTCATAACCATTTGGGCTTTGTGTTCATCTTCATAGTTGATTTTTGGCTTTACGTTCTTCGTTTCAGATATGTGGTTTCGTAAGTTCTGTTTGAGACATTTACTGTGTGTAATTAGGATTTCATATGTATCTTCTTCCTTAAGTGAACATGGTAAGTAAAGATCGATTTTCAGTTTCCAATTCAGGGTTTTCTATTGCGATTTAGGGTTTTTAGTTGCGATTTAGGGTTTCATGATCAATGATCTGAGTATTATGGGGTTTCGATTTTCATATGAGATTTTGATTTTCATGTGGATTTCGATTTTCATATGCTTTCTCCTTGGTTTTGGATTTTCAAGTGTTCATCGGTCCATCCTATCGATTTCATATGGGATTTCAATTTTGGTTCAATTTTTAGTATGTGGATTTCATATGGTTCAAAGAACGAAGTTGTTTGTGATTACAATTTCATCTTAAAGTTTGATGATGAATGTAGAGTTTGTCATTGAATGTTTCAATCTTGAATATGAAGATGATGAATGTTCTTCAGGTAATAAAAATAAATAAAAAATAAATGAGGTGGCAATAATAATGATGTGGAAAATGTTAGAATATTAAAAATAAATAAAAAATAAAAAAATTACCTTTAACCTGTTGTGTAGGTAACCGGGTACATTAACTGGTAACTTTTGTGACTTAGATACATTAAATGGTAAGTTTGAAAGTCTAATACATACAATAGCAAAAGGTAACAAGTTGGATACATTTTTAGGAACTAAACCCACTAGCAAATAGTAAACTAAAAATCGATTTTAATTAACACGGTTGATACTTAGTCAAATTAAGTTAACAATTTTTAATCATCAGCAAGAAGCTAACACATACTCTACTCTAAAAAGATACCATAATCGATTGAAGTAAAAGATATTACCAATAGCGTATGCTACACTGCCGATTTGCCAAAAGAGGCCACTGTCGAAGAAATATCAAAAATAGATGTTTGTAACACCATTAATGACTCGTTAATAAAAGTATTTTGGTCATTTATATATTTATTCAACCATGAATTGCGTCTGGTTAAGCCGTCGTTAATTTGTGATACTTGAATACTCTTCATTAATGCATTATTAATAAACCATTAATGACTTATTAGTAAATCATTAATGAGTCACCAAAAATTCTTATCTATTGATTAATTTTAACAAATAGTTGAGACGGATTATCAAAGTTTTCATACGAAAAAATAATTGTCATATGAACACTCGAGATAATTAAGAGAGAGTATGATAGAACCGGCAATCCAGACCCAAATACCATTTATGGGTTTGGGTCTTAAAATCAAAAACTTGGGTTGCAATGGGCATTGACATATTTTTGTAAGGGTCACTATGGGCTAAACAAAAACAAAAGAAGGAAAACAACGGGTCATTCGGGTGGAGAAAAATCAAAAAGAGGTGAAAAGGTAAAGCAACAAGTCATTTGCTAGCGCCAATCACAAAGTGACACATGCATCATCTCTCACGCTTCGACAGTTCCCAATCGCTCTCGCGGGCTCTCGATCTCCTATCTCGCCTTCTATGGCTCTCTCTTTTCTCGCGGTCGCGGATGTCATCTCTCACCTGCTACCTTCTCTCTCGACAACATCGGCAATCCTTTTCTCTTGCCGCCCCCTTATCTCTTGCCAGCTAATTTAATCAAACGATTGGCAGATCCTAACGTCATCAATAAACGATAGGTAACCTAATTCTACCCATTTTGTTCTTCCCTTCAAAGTTCAAATCGATTACTATTTCTTTCTTACTGGTATCATTCACGTCGTTTTGGGTTTAATTAGCCTCTACTTTTTGGTAACATTCACTATTTCTTTCTTGTTGGTAAACACTCACGTCGTTCTTCCCTTCCAAATCAATGGGTATTTTTTTCATTTTGCTATATATATATCATATATGTTTATTCTTCTTTGTATATACAAGTATAAGCAAAGATAGATGTTGGTATGTTCCACAATGCGATATTGTTCTTTCTATGTAAGGCCATGCATGAAAGGTGATCACTAACGAAATCAAAAGCAGTCCACTACACAACCCTATCCAATCCACCGCATGTTTTAAGGTGTTTTTTAAAGGACCCGTTTCGAGCCGATAGAACCCATTCTGACCCACTACCGAACCCTATCAAATCTGCATGTTTTGTCACCTCTAAGTATGGGAGGTGAGTACGTAACGACATATATCAAAAGCGGTCCTCATGCATATATAATTTGATTTCATGTGAGCCACCTACATGCGTCTATTAGCCCAATATATAGAACAGTACTCCTCGTTAATTGTTCTCCTTTTGGCTAAAAACAAATGCTCATTAATAGATTTGATGAAGAAAAAAGACAACGTACAGCACATAAATGGTCCTAATATAATTGAACTATTATCAATATATTAAATTATTATCAACAATCCATCCATCACGTGATTAACGTTTCTGTTCTCGGTGATTGATCAGTGTATACAGGAGTGTTCTGTGATTTGTTAAGGTCCTGTGTGAATAGAAATAATGTGTCCCCTTTTTATAAACATATATAAGCAAAAATCTAAAAAACTATGATTATATTGTTAAATCATTAACTAAAACAAAAGAATCATATAAATATTTTATACTACATAATTATATGAATCATAAAATTCTACTAGCATTATTAGAAACAAAGTTTTGAATCAACTCTTTATAACTAATACCTTCTGAAATACCATTCTTAATAGCTATCATTTTCAATTTATTAAATCCTTCTTGTGACATTCTAAACTGTAAGTAAGACTTTAACATCTTTCACCATTAAAAAACTTGTTTATACACATGTTAATATTATTAGAATAGTCAACAAACTCTATATGCAATAATTGCATTAGGATAACAATCGATATATTTATTTAAAAATACTTTAAAACATCATAGATTTGATAGTTTCACCGGGTAAAAACGTTACATATAAAAGTTATTTGCATCAAAACTTAATCGTCCATTATATTTAAGTACAGCTTCATTACGACTATAACATGACTTAATATATTTATCATTAAATATCTAATATATTTTTTAAAGCTTATAAAATAATTATTTAAATATAAGCTTCCTAGTATTAATTTCTATCTATAATATATGTTTAGGGTGGGTTAAATATTTGTGATTACAACTTTGAATTCACTTAACTACAGATGAACTAGAATATTTAGGTGATTGTGGTGGGATAGGAATATTGGTGGATGATGATGGTATAGGGATGCTCTTTAAGAACACATTTAGAAGAAGATATACAAAATTACTGTAGCCAAAGTTGGTGGTGACAGTTTCATTAAATTTAATTAATTTGAGATTAATTATTGTTTAAACATTTAGTCAAACTAGTTACGAAGGAAAATCCATATTTAGTATGTTAAAATGGAATTAAAATCAAGGAAAATGAATAACGGTAGCGATGAGCGTAAGATATAATTCAGCCTCTATTGCGGTGGACATTTGTTTCTATCGCTTTGTTCTTAGAGAGATAGAGATTGAAGTTGAAATTGGGGAAGGTAATGAGGTGATGCAGTGCGGTGGCGGTTACCTACAGCCTCCACGATTTCAAATGGCGGCGATGCAGCCGGAAAGAGATAGATAGAGAAAGAGATGATAGGAGAAAGGGAATTAAATTAGAAATCAGACATGTGGATTTATATTCATTTTAATTACACAAATTTCATTCTTAATCTTAACCATTGATTAATTTATCTAATGGTTAGAATTGTTTTTCGCACTTTTCGTAAATAAATCCGTTTTCGCATGAATCCTTCTATATATAAACGTATATATATATATATATAGGGGAGGGTTCAAACGAGAAAAATACAAAAAACGTAAATAAATCAGTTTTCGCATGAATCCTTCTCGTTTGGACTTTTGCCTATATATATATAAGCATATACACACATATATATAAACATACATATATATATATATATATACATATATATATATATAGGGAATAACTTAGCTACAACATCATGTAGCGAGTTAGCTAAATGATGCATACACAAACATTTGGTGGGGTCACCATGGTACATAGTGTATAAGTAGGGCCAACCAAGTATTTATGTGTGCATCATGTAGCTAAGTGGCTACATGATGATGTAGCTAAGTGGCTACATGATGATGTAGCTAAGTTATTCCCTATGGGCATATATTAGCTGCAACTAATTGCAGCAAAATCGCTACAAATTTTGTATTGGGCCACGTTCAAATAGTATCTTTCCACAATTAAACTAATTTCATTTAGTCTATTTTTATGTCATGTATTTTGCCGCCTCCAAATATAATAAAACTTAATCTCTTTTTACCTATTAACTATTGCAACAACTCTTTTTTAGTTTCAGTTACATTCGGTTTTTGCAAATCGCTCATAATTTTTTTAATGGGTGAATCAATCAATGAAGAATAAATGGCATCAGGCTTAACTTAAAAGTTTATTTACACTTTAAAGTAGTTTATTAGAGTTCTTTTTAGATAAATAGTTGTATTAAAGAAGGATCAATTACCCTAACTCTTTTTAGCGTTAGATTATTTTTTTTGAGTTCGTGATGCATTGATTAATGTTTGGGAAGGAGATTTTGGGTTTCCAAAAGGTTGAATGTTTGTGCAATCAATTACATTTGTTTGCTTGTCTAAAGATAATTTAAAGCTTGGCATTACATTTAATAAATTAAGTTTAAATAATAGATTCACTTTTGGTTTGATCGATTTCTTATTTTTATATTATATTAATTTCGTGAATTCTTATATGCTCTTCAGATGAAAAAGATGGTGAAAGTGAACTAACGTTGATAGATATATTGACAATAATGGATATATTGTGCATGATGAAGAAGAAATAGAGTCGCAAACAAATATTCTTATGGATCTGCAAGGTACATTATTTTTGAAAAAACTTTAATTTAATGTTTGGGTATTCGTTAGCATCTACTTAGTAGGCGAAAGGGCACTAACGAAGTTTACAAGAGAATATTTGTGTGTAACAAACAAGGTTATAAAGATATGAATGATATAAGAAGGATAGGTGATGATGTGAAACGTCGGAGTATTACACGAACCGGTTGTAAAGCCATATTGATACAAGTGACTTTGTTAAAGCAAGATGAATGGGTTGTGGATAAGTTCCATGACGAACATAATCATGATCTCGATCCTCCATCACATGTACTCAAGCAACGTTCTCATAATATTTTTCATTGTTCCAATGAATGTAGGGATGTTGTATCTTTATTGTCCAATGCGGGTATGACACCATCTCAAATCACAAAAATAGTAAATGCATTTAGAGGCAATGAAGAGGACAGGGTTACTCGAGTTCAATGTTCGAATATAGTTAATAACGAAAAGAAAACAAATTTAGGAAAAGAGTGTTATGGGATTATCTTGCATTTCAAAGAAAAGGCCGATCAAGATCAAGACTTTTACTTTGCAATGGATTTGAGTATAGATGGAATACTAAGAAATGTGTTTTGGGCCGATGGGAGATCAAGACTGTCTTATTGTCATCATTGGATAAAAGCGTGTTTGAGAGACTTTTTGTAACATCCTCAAAACGGGCCTAGACGAGTCCGAATATGGTACGTCAATTATTCAATTGAATTAAATAATATAAATATATATTCTAGAAAATGATATAAAATATGGAAAATAATAAATAAAAGGGTTATTAAAAATATTATTAAATATAGATAAAGAATATAAAATATCGAACGGTTTCAAATGAGGATTCCAAAAATATCCTCGTTAGTTGAAACGGTTACTCGAGTGTTGTGTTGTATGTTGAAAAGGGGAACAAAATACCCCTTGTGGATAACTTGAAAACCAAGGTCGGTTTTAAGTCACCCACACACACTGTTTACACACACATACGAAATACACACACACACCTCTTACTCTCTTCTTTTGTTCTCTTTTGTTCTTGAAGAAGAAATCATCAAGGGAGCTGATTTTCAGTAACAAATTGGTGAAGAATCCAGCCCAAAGACATCATCTTCATAATCTCCATAGCTATGTAAGCTTTACCTTCCATGTCTCCATTCTTGTGTTCTTCATTCTTGATTCTTGAGTATTGATGGGAAAATAATTAAGTCTTGTTCCAATTAAGGCTCACAATCATGCCCAAATATCAGTTCCTAATAATCATTTCCACCCATTGTAAGCTTATGTTCTTTCTTGCTCTTCATGTTCTTGAAATTTTAGGTTTTGATGGGTTATGGTGATTTAGCAATCAAGAACTGAAATTTATGATTGAAATAGGTTCTAATATCATTTATAAGTGTATAGGAACCAATTCCATGAATTAAAGTAGTGTTCTTGATGAGTTTTGAATTTTGGCTCAAATGGGTCAAAATTGGTCAAATACGGGTCAAACTGATTTTGACCTTCAAGAACTGAAATTTAGTGTTCTAAATGATCCTATAACTTGTTAGGATTGATTAGAACTCAATTGGTGCATTAGAAGTGGTGTTTTTGCACCAATCCAATATTTAGCCTAAATGGGTCAAAATGGCCAAAATCTGTTTTTACACATCAAGAACTGATTTTTAAGGTTCTAATAGGTTCATATGACTTGTATGAATTGATTAGAACATTGGTTTTGAATTGGAATGGTTGTTTTGCTTGAATTGGCTAAAATAGTGAAAAATAGGCCTTAAATAGGCAAGAAATTGGAAAATGATACGAAACCAAGAGTTTAAAGGTTTTGGTCAGTTGCAACACCTTCAATACATCATATTAGGTGTATATGGTGTGTTGCAAGTGTTGGATTTGGTCTACACCAAGTTTTGGTCATTATGCGCACGTCTTTGTCTATTTAATTGTGATTTTCGTATGAATTAATTGGATAGGAGTTTTTGATTAGAAAGCTTCCACAAGTGTCAAATGGTCCTATGAAACACTAGATTTTTACCAAAATTGATTTGGGATTGAAATGAACCAAAATGGGCTTGCTGTGCACAAAATAGGCACAACTGCAGCATCTGCACACTGGTCGCGGCGCGACACCCCTGCACACAGCTTTCTTTGCTGTTTTGTGCTATGTATTCGTGTGTTGTTGCTTGGTCTGCTATAGTTAGTTAATAAATGGTTTAAAAACACCATTAGGGTATTGTTTTAAGTATCCTAGACGTTCCTCGCATGTTCAAATGATTGATGCGTAAGTCTTGGTATTATAGGTTGAATTACCAATCCGTGTGTGCCAAAGCAAGGTCTTTGCTTATTCTAGCCTATCAGGTGAGTGTCGAATGACATAACAATTAATATACCTATAATACATATTAACAATGATTACAGAATTGTAAACCATGATTTGTACACGCACTTGTTTAAGTGTAGGATTGCATGATAATGCTAGAACTTACCATATTGACACAATGTAGTATGCACTTGTTTAGGTGTATGCTATGATGATAAATGAATATATGCGCGCATTGATGATTGATTGATTGATGATTCGGTTGAATCATACTATCTGTTTGTGATCGGTACGTATCTATTGGGCAAGGTTTGCCCCGGACTAAGTTGTCCTACTTATTGGGCAAGGTTTGCCCCGGACAAGGTTTGTCCTCTTTGGGTATAGCTGCGGCTGTACAACAGAGGAATATGCGGATTCCAAAACGCAACGGTGGACGTTGTATAACTCTGTTATAATATGTTTAAGTTTGTTTAAAGATAATGGTCTGCCGGTTATGTGTCCGTAACACCAAATGTCGTATGTGGCAACGTTTTGAGTGTTTATACAGTTTGTCACGTATTTTTAATTCCGCTGCATTTTTAAATTATAAGACAGGTTTAAATATTCTATTTACAGTCAAACACACGCGGTTTGAAAACTTAAATAGTATTTTAAAAAGAAAAATTTGGTTCTCAAAAGCACGGTGTTACACTTTTTTTGCGGGCATGACAACTAGGGGAAGAAGTGAAAGCATACATTCATTTTTTGATGGTTTTGTAAACTCTAAATCCATGTTAAATGATTTTGTATTACAATACGACAAAGCTGTAAGTTCTCGAAGAGGTGCCGAAGAAGACCAAGATTTCAGGACCTTAAATTCAAAGGCTACTTTACTTGGTGATCATCCAATTGAAGTAATGGCAGCCAAATGTTATACTCGAATGCCTATGATATCTTTAAGAAAGAATGGAAGGCTAGCTTTGATTGTGGGCATGAAAAATTAAGCAAAAACTCTAATTTGTTAAATACCGTGTTGGCTTCTTAGAAGGGAATAAAGAAAACTGTTGAACAAAAAATATCTCCAGATTTTTATGCTAGTTGTTCATGTGAAAAATTTGAAACATTTGAAATTTTATGCAAACATATTCTCTATATCATGAGGAGAAAATTATTAAGAGTTATTCCGAGCACTATATATTACCAAGGTGGATGATGACATCAACATATGATGTTGGAGTAATTGGAAACAAGCGAAGAAGCACGGTTAGTGATGCTAGTAAAGAAGTTGGTTTGTCAACTTTATGGTCTATTCGAGCAACATTTAACAAACTAATTCAAGATGGGCGAGATTCTCTTATGGAAATTGATGCCATTCTTAATGGTCTTTTGGAAGAGCAAAGAAGAAGAAAAAGTGCTAGAGTTACGCTGGATACCGGCTTTAGCTATACAATACCATCCGCACCACAAGAGAATATATCACAATACGTTTTAGTTTCTGATCTCTTAATTCCAGCAAGGACAAAAGGGCGTCCAAAGGGTGCTACAAGAATAAAGTCGGGCATTGAGATTGCTATGGACATGAAGAAAAGAAGAACATTTAGTTATTGTAAAGGAAAAGGTCACAACACTGCTCGATGTCAAAAGAGAAAGGTATGAACACTCTTTAGAACTCATTGATGATCATTTTTTATAATTTCTAATTACAATTACTTATTTCAAATGGAGGAAGGACAAAATAATGATATGATTGAGCTGAAACAAAATTATATCGATAATTAAGCTAGTTAATTCTAGTTTATTTCTTTTCTTTTCAGTCTTTCGCTTGTAATTAGCCTCGTTGTAGCGGAACAAAAAGAATATTTTTCTTGTTATTTTCTTATTAAGTTTTCTGTTATTCAACTTTTTTAGATGTCGTTTCTTTTTATTATTTTATACTTATTAAGTTTCATGACTCATGTTATTGTTTCGATACTAGAAAAAAATTAAAAATTTCAAATAATATTTAACATGATATAACGAAATTCAATTTAAATAATGATAGACAAAAATCAATGTATGAATTAATCCAAACCCAATCGGCCAATGGTGGAAACAACATCCCATCAATTACATATTTTTAGTTTACAAATTTCTATTTTTAAGAAAATATAAATACAAATAGAGTATATATATGAAAAAGTTTAAGCAAGAACTGTTTTCGTACGAGAATCAATCATAGCCGTTTAATTCTCCCTTCTTCAATTGGATTGCCCACCTATGAATTTCTTACATGCATCTTGTCACAGTCAATCCCCCTATGCTCTTCGTCCATGAATTCCACTTACCACATGAATAGTCAAGATTGGTTCTCATAGCTCTCATACGAAAAACAGTTCTCGTTTGAACTCTCCCCTATATATATATATACTATATATATATATACTATATATATATACTATACTATATATATATATATATATATATATATATATAGCGTAGGGCTATTATAAGAGTCAAATAATTATAACAGTATTAAGAGTGATTGTAAGCCATTGGATCTCATCAAAGCCAACAACAAAATATCAAAATTTGATTATTAGTAACCACCAAATTAATAAGATTTAAGCTATATTAGGAAATTTAAAACAATGTCAACTCCTAAAATCATGCTACCTTCTAAAATTTAAGTTCCTACGTTTAAAAGAAATGATGAACAACTAGATTTAAATGATACATAGTTAGTTTTCATCAAATAAAGTTATTGTTTTAAGATGGCTTGAGTCAAAAATTAATGAATAATAACTAAATTTGTCAAAAAAAATTGATGAATAATAACTAAATTCATCAAAAACATTTGATGAACTAGTGGTATTCATCAACAAAAATTGATACATGTAAGACATGAAAATTGATTCATAAAAAAAGAGGAGCCGGGATTAATTTAGGAAAAAGAGAGAAGGTTGACAAAATGTCTAATCTACCATTTAATTAATTATGCCATGTGTCATATTTTGCTTACATTTTACAAAAAAAAAAAACACTTTTACTTGATCCCATCCATATATATATATATATATATATATATATATATATATATACTATATTATAAAGCATTTAGACATTTTGCTTAAACTCTTAAATTTTAAATGTTTTGAAATAACTAAATTACCCTTCTTATAAACTAAATTAAGTAACTATTAGATAATGGTTAATAAGATTCTTATATTCCATTTTAATAACTAAACTTCACATATTTAAGAAAGGGTTTAGTTCCCGAAAATGTATCCAAATTGTCACCTTTTGCTATTGTGTATACTGAACTTTAAAACTTACCATTTAATGTATCAGACTATCAAAACTTACCAATTAATGTATTTAACCTGGTATAGAAGGTTAATCGCTGATGTGGCACAAGTTAAGTTGACATGGATATGATCTAGTGGTGACATGGCTGATGATATGTCTTTTCTTTCATAAAAGTAATTTAAAACAAAACAAGTTCTATAATAATAATAATAATAATAATAATAATAATAATAAATCTATGAATAGATATCAATATCATTCATCGATCTCCTCATTCATCTTCATCAATTTCATTTTTCATCTTCATCGATCTATAGTAGATTAAAGGGTTTTCATCATCAAAAAGATTTGTGGCTTTCATCTGCTATTCAACATTTGAGGATGGATTCAGATCTTCGTGGGTTTCTTCATCTTCTTCATGGGTTTCTTCATATGCTTCGTGGGTTTCTTCGAGGGTTACAGACCTGGGTTTCTTCATCTTCTTCAAGGGTTAAATTGGTGTGCGTTTCAGATCTGGGTTTCTTCATCTTCTTCAAGGTTTCTTCAACTTCTTCGAGGGTTACAGACCTGGGTTTCTTCATCTTCTTCTAGGTTTTATCTTCAAATGTGATTCATCTCCATGGATGTTAAAAGGTAAGTTTCTTCATCTTTTTCATGTTGGTTCATAGGGATTCTTCATCAATTTGTGATTTTGGGTTTCGATTTCTACGATATGCTCATATCTGAGTTTCAATGGTTCCATATCTGAGTCCTTTAAATGGTTTTTGATTGCAGATCTGAGTTTCGATGGTTCCATATCTAAGTTTCGATTTTCACATCAGCTTGTTCATACGATTTGGGATCGGTGTTCGATTTGGGTTCATACGATTTGGATTCATAAGATTTGGGTTCATACGATTTGGGATATGTGTTTGGTGAATTAGGGATGTTTGTAACAGATTATGGTTTAGTATGTTGGTAATTAAGATTTCTTTCTCCATCTTTGATTGTTCTTCTTTCTAAATATAGGGTTTTGATTTCTAGGTTTGATCTTCTTCTTCAAGTATTCTTCATGTTCTTCTTTAAGTGTTCTTCAAGACCTTTAATTCTTCATGATTTTTTGATTTTTTTAAAAAAATGGACTGATGTGGAAATTAAATAATGATGTGGCATATTAAAAAAATAAAAAATGAACAAAATTACCGGTTATCTTTAAAATAGGTAACTGGATACATTAAATGGTAATTTTCAAGAGTCTGATACATTAAATGGTAAATTTGAAAGTTCAGTACACACAATAGCAAAATGTGACAAGTTGGATACATTAAATGGTAATTTTCAAGAGTCTGATACATTAAATGGTAAATTTGAAAGTTCAGTACATACAATAGCAAAATGTGACAAGTTGGATACATTTTCGGGAACTAAACCCTTTAAGAAAATCAAAGTGAATACAATTTTTTTGAAAGTCAGTCAATACAAATTAACTGATTATTAAAATATATTTTCATAACTTCTTTTTCAATTATGGGAAACAAAAAAGTAAAGGAAATGAAAAAAAGATAAAGAAATTATACATGTCGTAAAACGAAAATTATTCGATATCACCGTGTTATATGAATACCATACTTTCTACGTATTGGAAATGGACATGTTAATGTGTAGAAATTATTCGTTGCCGTCGCATTGCGCGAGTATCATGCTAGTATATTATAAAGATTAAGGTCATTGTAATCTCTTAATTTTAAGTAATTTAAAGTTACTAATTTACCATTTATTTAAACCTATAAGGATATATAATGTTTAAAAATCAAGTCAATGCAAGTTAATTTTCAACCTATATGATATTAAATAAAGTTAAAAATTAAATAAAAAGGGATTTTCATAAAAATAATAGATTAAATATTTTATTATATAACACATATTTTAATTTAACTATTAGAAAATACGTATAGTTAGCACTTATAAACCTAATAACATGTAACATAAATTTATAGTCATATCCGGATTTTTTAAATGACTCGTGTAATCAAAACAGAAGGTTTAAGTTATAGTATATTTAATATTCTTTTGTTTTTTTCATTTTATTGTTTTAAAAAAATAATAAAAGAATTATAAAGAAAAGAGAAATAAAGAAATGGAAAAATGAGAAAGAAAATAGATAAATTGTGAACGAAAATTGTTCAATGTCATTATAATGCGTGATATAATAGTCTTACGTTACTAAAAACATACATGTTATTGAGTAGAAAATAGATATAATAGTCTTACGTTACTAAAAACATAAATACAATATGGGTATTTTGGTAATTTATATATTTACTCAACCGTGAATTGTGTCCGGATGAGCTGTTACAAATTTGTGAGGCCTGATTTTCCCGAAATAACCCTCATAAATACGTCATTAACGATCCATTAATGAGTAATTAACGAAGCATTAATGAGCCGCCAAAATATCTTAGTGATTGATTAAGTTTAATCAAGGGCTAAGATTGGTTCTCGCAGTTCTCGTTTAAACCTTCCCCTATATATATATATATATATATATATATATATATATATATATATATATATATATATCAAAATATCATCTAATAAGATCTGATAATGAAAGTCTCGATAAAACTCCACGGCTCCAATTATAATATAAAAAATATACAATAGCTTATAATAATATCAACTAATACAATATCTAAGATATAATAAGGTTTAGTGACCACTTGAAAAGTTGAGAATTGGAAACATACAAAGAAAGAACCAAGCTTCTCGTTCATTTTTTGCTTTGTCTTCATATATTTATCTGTGAGCAAGTTCTTCATTCTCCTTTCACGTTCTCTTAAATCCTTAATTGTGTTTATTTTATTTTAGTAACTTTTAATTTCCATATGATATTATTGATAGTTTACGGTCCATTTTGTAAATACATTTGATGTATAAATAGTTTGTAATTAACCCTAATCAATCAAAGCATTCATTCGTACGTATCATTCTATGTTCTCTAGTCTCTCTAAAGTCGACATTCATACTAGAGATCATATTCATCGTGTTGATTGCTTCCGTTGATTGTTGATCCCAGATCCACTTGAACCTACAAGTGGTATAAGAGCCAAATTAATATTGTTCAATCACATTGGTATTTCAATCTAAAACCGAATTTTTGTTCCTGTTTTAATGTTTGTCGTTGTCGCATGCTTCGGCCGTAGACCATTGAACTTTTGTGTGATAAACTGCAGTTAATCCTTAGGGTTTGTTAGTTTTGTGTTCTAATTAATTGATTGTTTGATCAATTGAGAAATAGCAATGTGTGTTGTTTCTTACCCTGTGCAGAACATCACTGTGCAGTTTCATTCCTCCGCACAACACATTTTCTTCATAGCCCTTCAATGCATAAAGTTCTACTTGCCTTCCACTAAACTTGAATGTGAATGCACCGATTCCACTAACCTATCTTTAATATTTGATCTTTAATTTTTAATATATATTAAAAGAAAATAGGTTATGATGTGATCATTCCACTTTTAGAATTTTTTTTCTACCAATTATCCTCCTTTATTTCCTAAAATGGTTAAGGAACGAAGAGTTTCTTACGTTAAAAGCCTAATTTTGAGTTGAGAGTGAATCTTAAGTAAAAACGAGTTACATATCTTCTTAATTAGATTCAATTCATTCAAAAACATTCTTCAACAAATCCCTAATTCATGATTCAACTATTATCACAAACCTATTAGGCAATTTTCACCGATTATCGGATCTCTTGTTAATTTCTAATTCCACCAATAACTATCTACGCAAATCGCAAATCTGTGAGTATATCAATTTTCTTTCTTCATCTTCCACTTTTCATGAATGTTTGTTGATGTAACCCCGTCGTTATTAAGAAGCTTATTGTTTTTTAATATAAAATCCATTCCGAGTTTGAAACTGCATGGATACAGCTGTATATACAATATTTTCAAAACCTGTTTTTATCACAATATCTACGGTTGACAAAGCGGAAACATTTAAATCTATTTTAATATTTACAACCTATAATATAAGTTGCAACAAAAGATAATCACCCGCGTTACCAAAAATATAGATCGACCATTACATATATATACAAAGATAAACAAAGCTTGCAAATGTATTCCCAAAATAACCGGTAAAGCAACTATAGCAAGCACCCGTCCTCACTGGTCCAAACTATTTCCGTGCACATAGGAAGGGTACATGGAGAGGGGTTAACTATAAATAGCTACCGAGTAACACATAAGCGAAAGCATCATAACAAAAATATCATATATCACTTATCAACAAGCAAGTCTATCCTAGCACATTTCTAAGCACTCGTTAGTTAGCACGAACCACGTCTTGCAAGGTAGCTAACCCTGCTCAATGATCCTGACTGGCGAAACCGAATACTTCCACCGTGCCGATGGAGAAGCGGGTAGCGGTCCACCATTGCGTTAACGGGGAAACACACCCCAATCGGGATCGGTGGGAATTGAGAGCCTATCATGGTGCTGGGGACGGAGGTTCAAAGATTCGCGATCGTCCAATCACCACACATCATAGCTAACGGCACAAGGCCCCGACTAGATCCAGACAAGCTGCCCCCAAACATCCAACAAAGTACCGATACTAACACACATTAGCCTACTCAAGCCATCACATAACATAGTTGGCCTACAAAAGCCATATCATATCAAGTTCGCCTACAAAAGCCATACCATATCAAATTTGTCTTACAAAAGCAATAGCATATCAAACATGGCCTACAAAAGCCTTTAATATGCATACATATCAATCATAACACAATTGGCTTACCCAAGCCTATAAAACGCATATATATCAAATCTTTGGTTTTTAATATTCATTTAACTATATAACATTCTTATTATCATGCTTAGATTAACTTGTACTCAACTGTAGAGCTGCAACAGGTAAATATAGTGTCCCGGCTCTTCTTGGTCGTCGGATGCACCTATAACACGATTTCTTATATTTAGACAACAAAACACCGAAAGAACAACGAAGACACTTGAAACAATCTTTTAATGGTGCCCCTAATCCAATCATTAACTTATAACAATAGTCCAAACATCAACACGCAAAAGAACAACAAAAACAACATTTTTCCAAAATTAGCCGGACGCGTCGTTGACTATCAAGAAAATAAATACCTTAAATACACCTATTAGCTAGGGCAAGTAAGGGTCGAACCCACGAGGAACTATGGTTAGCAAACTAGTTTTTAATTGATTTAAAATAAAAATCGAAACTTTATTATTAAAACTAATTAGATTTTAAAAGAGAATATAAACTACTTCAAAAGAATGAAACTTTTTTAAATAACTAATTAAATAATCAAAGATGTAATAATTTTAAGAAACCTAATTTAAGATTAAGATTACGACTAAACTAATTTAATCTATAATATAAACCTAGAAACGAAAGTAACATTTTCACTTTTAATAATCAAAACATTTTCACACACAACATTAGCTATAAACATAGCTAGTGAGTACCACCAAAAACATTTGTTTTATCAAAACCAATTCATCCTTTTTTTTTCACTTTTGAAAACATAAGTTTGGCAATCAATATTCTTTTAAAATCACACATAATAGCACATAAGGATGCGGGTCTGTCCATTGGGCCACAATGTATCCACGTGGTAGCTAGCCACGGTCAACACGTGCCCACATGGGGGATAACCACATCACCCCGTCAAGGTGGGGGATGCACGAAGTAGTCCACCATACAACGGTTATCTGGAGTGTAAGCCCTGTTCACCAAATCCACTCGTGTTGCCACGGGTTCGGTGGCTCGTCCGCCTAGTGAACCCACACGGTCATGATGGCTACTGACATACCCCTCCACTCTCTGCACCGATCGTTCAGCCACCCGTACCTCGCGGTCCCCTAATTGCCGAAGCCACAGGAACCTCTGTGTACGTCCCAATGACTAGGAACCCTATGGTACAGAGTTATATCACAGTGGTCCGGACCGAAGCACATATACCCCGAAGGGTCACATAAGCACATTCCCCGAAAGGTCACATAATCACATACCTCGAAGGGTTATAAAATCTCATACCCCGAAGGGTCATATAATCACATACCCCGAAGGGTCATAAAATCACTTACCCCGAAGGGTCATAGAATCACTTGCCATATAGGCCACAAATATCTTGCCATAAAGGCCGATTAATCCAAGCATATCAGCTTATCAATAAAACGAGTCAGTTTCACAATTTAAATCACTTGAGCATAAATGCTCAACAATCAAAACCATATTTGGCATTTCAATGCCTAAAAATATCTTTAGTGAAAACATGAGTTTCATTAAGTCAAAACTATGTCTTTTGTTTCAAAATCAAAGTCCACTCCAACATGGAGTATCATGTTTCAAAACCATTAGTTTAATCACAATGTAAGCATAGACCATCTCCAACATGGAGCAATGGTCTTATTTAGAAAACACCATTTAAAACACCTCTTAACTTGAATTCACAATTCCACATTCTTAAACCCCAAAGATTTCATAAAGCATTTATACTTCACAAAAACCATAGTATAAATCAATACATGGTTTACAAATTCTGTAAGTTCAAAACTCTTAAACAGTTTCAAATCATATAACCCGCATTTATAAAACAGTTTCATAATCCACATCCTTTGAATCATCGAGATTCATCAAACCATTGCCAAACAATCAAAACACAACATGATGACTTGTAATCTTATCAAACAGTTGGGTATCCGAAGGGTGTACTCACCTGAGGGTGTGATGAGGATCACAACCCCATCCAAACCAAAGCTTAAAATCTTGATCACAAGCCTATGATCATAAAACACAAGGTTAACTATCATAAGTTAACCAAAAACAATGTTTCTAGACTCAAATCTAGGCTTAGACACCCTTTCGGGTCTTATAAGACTTCATTTAACCTTTACAAAACCTTAGAATCAAACCCCAGACAAGGACATAGTCAAATGGGGTCAAAAACATGAATTTTGGAGGTTTCAGGGTGCCTCGCACCACGAAGCACTAATGCTCGTGCCGCGAGAAAATCTCTGGAAATTGGATGGATGTTGGTCGCGACGGCTAACGGTCGCGCCGCGACAGGGCTGCACAGCCCAGTTCTTCTTCTTTCTTTGCTGTAACTCGCAAAAACCCATAATTCTTAACAACCAAAGCTTAGTGTATCAAACCAATGACATAAAACTTCACTCAAACAACTTCTTAACATCAATTATCACAACTTTTGATCATCAAGACTCTTCCATATGAGTTTACCCCAAATTTAACCCATTTTTCACAATTCATTACAACTCAACAAGGAATCACCAACTATAACAACCATAACTCAAAATCAAACACCAAAGGAGGTTTAGAACTTACTTGATTCATTAAACCCAACTTGATTGCTAATCTTCTTTGCTCAAATCAAAGCCATAGATGAAGGAGTCATGGTTCAAACTCATGAACTCTTGAATCCAAGCTCACAAACTACCAATCCCTCTTGATTTCTCCGTTCACCCTTTGATGGCTTCCTCTAGAACCTTCTCTCTCTCTCCATACGTTTCTTCCAGACATTTCTTCTCTTTGACTTCAATTGTGAAGTCTTACACCCATATATATATATACACATATTTACCCATTAACCCCCCAACTCCTTTCCTTTTTACATTTATTTACCAATTTCATATATTTATATATATATATATATATATATATATATATCCAAGTAGCATAATTTAATACTAACAAACATGTAGTTTTATTAATTTTCATTAACACTTGTATTTAGAATTGATTTTATAATTTTATAAAATTCCGGGTTTTACACTTATTGACGATTTTCTTCCATTTGTCATATGTTTAATCAAATTTTTTAATCATGAAGCAGAATTTACTTAGTATCTTAAGCCCATGTCTTTCGATGAGATCCATGTAGCGGACTTTCGGCCAACATTCCCAGACCAGTTGGCCTTAGGATTCTAGATTTAGAAGGGATCCCTCGGGTCTACTTGTCCGAACCTCAAAGGCCACTAATTGGCTTAATTTACTTATTTTTGATTGGTTAAGGCATACAAAGTCCATGACTTTTGATGAAACCCGTGTAGCGAACTTTCTGCTCAACCGATCCCAAACTAGACGACTTTAGGTGGTTAGATGTCGAGCATCCCTAAGAGTGTACTTGTTCGAGTTTCAAAGGCCACAGAGTGACTTCATAAACTCAACTTCTCATTTTGCGTCTTATATTGAATTATTATTAGATATACACATTGAATACCACATATGACTTGTGTAATGAAAAATCATTCTCAATCTATTTTTGTTAGGACTCAGCTAAGTGCCACTTGGCTATTTTCAAATTTATTGTGGTCTTTTAGAATACCAATATGCTGAATTAAATCTTCACTTAATGGTTTACTAGCATCAAACACGTAAAACTTTTTATAATTTCAAATCATCGAATATTCGATATAAACATAGATTTCCTTAAAAAGAGTGAAAAGCCACAAGCACTATAATACGAAAGCTAAATATAATCTCACATCTGTTTTAAATTATTTTCCACAAAATTTTCAACAACACTTAATAACTATCATTTTTCATTTTTGTATAAACCATAATCTTGGGACTTGTAAGAAAATAAGCTAAACATACTACCACGATTTTCTTATTTCTTCTTTTAACCCAAAATTAAGATCACTTCAGAAGTAGGATGAATGAAGAAAACACAAATAAACTAAACTAAATGCAAAAATAAATCATTATTTTCAATAAAGGAGCGGGTTCACCTGATATAATGGAAGCATGTATGATAAGATGCGAATCCATGGCACGACATGATCCAAAATAATCTACAAAACTCAAGAAAATTCGTGTAGAAGAAAATTCACATTGACCTTTAATCACGTATACCAAACATTAGTATAATTAACCCCCCTCCCCAACTTAAAGCATTGCATTGTCCCCGATGCAAACTCAAGAGTTGAAAATAAATTATTTGAAAAAAAACTTAGACCGAAAAAAAAATGAAATAAAAAACCTAATACTCACTTTCGTAGGAATCACGGTTTCACTTAGCACGTGCAACAAGCCTTTTAAACCCCTCGGTAGGCCCGAGTGGACGAGTGAAGTATCGTGAGGATTTCTAGGGAACACACTCACAAAGTTCATAGGTTGCCTCGTGTAGAGCGCTAAGTTTAAGGTCTTCAGCCAGAGCGTACCTGATGATCACCTTAGCTTTGTTCTGGAGTAGGTAAATCCTTTAGATTCACAATATCAAACTTTAGCAAATTATGTGTGGCCGATACAACATACTGCTTTAACCGATGCCCGTTAACTAAAAACGGAGCGCCACCTTTAAGATCTTGAATTTCTACAGCTCCACATGGTGTCACCTTTTTTACCACATATGGTCCCGACCACTTACTCTTAAGTTTTCCCGGAAAAAGTTTTAGTCCGGCATTGAATAACCACACCTTTTGCCCTTCAATAAATTTCTTGATACAGATCCTTGCATCATGGAAGGCCTTCATCTTTGGTTTATAAGTAGCAGCACTATCATATGCTTAATCGCGTAACTCCTCAAGCTCACTTAGCTGCAACTTCCGTTCTTTACCTGCATCATCATAAGACATGTAGACTTCTTTTACATCCCACATAGCACGGTGTGCTAACTCAACAGGTAAATGACATCCTTTCCCATAAACTAGACGATAAGGTGTCGTGCCAATCGGTGTTTTAAATGCAGTCCGATAAGCCCAAAGTGCATCATCTAGTCGGAGTGACCAATCCTTGCAATCAGGTCAAACGGTTTTCTGTAGAATTTCTTTGATTTGTCTATTAGAGACCTCCACTTGCCCGCTAGTTTGCGGATGGTATGGTGTAGCAACACGATGTTTAACCCTATAGTGTTGTAATAGTTTAGCAAATTTGTAGTTCTTAAAATGGGAACCCCGGTCACTAATAACAACCTGAGGAATTCCATGACGAGTAAAAATAATTTTCTTCACAAATTTGCAAACCACACTATGATCATTCGTCTTTGTAGCTTCAGCCTCGATCCACTTTGACACGTAATCAACAGCCACCAAAATGTAGATATTTCCATATGACATGGGGAAAGGACCCATAAAATGAATCCCCCATACATCAAAAATATCAACAACCAAAATAGGATTCATTGGCATTTGATCACGTCTTGAGATTCCACCAACTTGTTGGCACCGAATGCAACTTTTTACATAATTATGGACATCTCTGAAAATAGTCGGCCAAAAGAAACCACTTTCTAATACTTTGTGACCCGTCTTTTTGGCACTAAAATGGCCTCCACATGCATAAGAATGGCAATGAGCTAAAAGCTCGTCAACTTCTTGGTCCGGTACACAACGCCGAATGACTTGATCGGGTCCAATCTTGAATAGATCTGGATCATCCCATATGTACTGTTTTGATTGACTGTGAAGATGCTTGTGTTGTTGCTTTGTCCAATGCTCTGGCATCTTCCCTGCAGCCAAGTAATTCACAATGTTAACAAACCAAGGTAATCTAGATGTAGATAATAATTGCTCATCGGGAAAATTTTCTCGAATTTCCTCCTTGTTGCAACTAATATGAATGGGGGGACGAGATAGATGATCTGCTACAACATTTTCAACACCTTTTTTATCTTTATTTCAAAATCAAATTCTTGTAGCAGAAGAATCCATCTAATCAGTCTAGGTTTAGCATCTTTTTTCTCCATGAGGTGCCTTAAAGCACTATGGTCTGAATATATTATTACCTTAGACCCCCAAATATAAGATCGAAACTTGTCAAGGGCAAAGACAACTGCTAATAATTCTTTTTTAGTAGTTGTGTATTTTATTTGAGCATCTGAAAAAGTTTTACTTGCATGGTAAATTGCTTCGGGCTTTTTATCTACCCGTTGACCCAAAACTGCACCTACTGCATAATCACTAGCATCACACATTATTTCAAAAGGTTTAGTCCAATATGGTGATTGTAAGATAGGTGCTTCGGTGAGTTGTCTTTTTAAAGTATTAAAGGATTCTATACACGTTTCATCAAAATTGAAAGGTGCGTCTTTTAATAAAAGATTACATAAAGGTTTTGAAATAGCACTAAAGGTTTTAATGAAACGCCTATAGAACCCCGCATGTCCCAAAAATGATCAAACACCCTTGACATTGGTTGGTGGCGGGAGATTGGAAATGAGTTGTATTTTGGCACGATCAACCTTGATGCCTCTTTCAGAGACAATGTGCCCCAATACAAGCCTTTCTTTAACCATAAAAATGGCTTTTCTCCCAACTTAAAACTAAATTTGTCTCCACACATCTTTTTAAAACACGCTCTAATTGATGGAGACAAGTATTAAAAGTTTGACCAAAAATTGAAAAATCATCCATAAAGATCTCAAGTGAATCCCCCGCCATGTCAGAAAATAAACTAGTCATTAAACGTTGAAAAGTGGCGGGGGCATTGCATAACCCAAATGGCATTCTTCGAAAAGCAAAGGTACCAAAGGGACATGTAAAAGTAGTTTTTGCTTGATCTTCTGGATGGAAAGGTATTTGGTTGTATCCTGAATACCCATCAAGGAACCAAAAATATTTATGACCAGATAATTTTTCAATAATTTGGCCAATAAAGGGAAGAGGGAAGTGGTCTTTAGATGTCGCAGCATTAAGCTTGCGATAATCTATACAAACTCTCCAACCCGTGCCAGGTCGAGTGGCGATCTTTTCTCCTCCTTCCTCGATGATTGTGATACCGGCCTTCTTAGGTACTGTTTGTGTTAGGCTCACCCACACACCGTCTGAAAGAGGATAAATGATACCGGCATCAAGCTACTTGAGAACTTCTTTTTTGACAACATCTCGCATTTTTGGATTTAACCTCCTTTGAGATTCCCGTGTTGGCTTGCATTCTGGTTCAGTGATAATATGGTGCATGCAAATAGGACTTATCCCTTTTAAATCTGCAATCGTCCATCCAACCGCTTCTTTGTACTTTGAAAGCAATGTCAACAATGCTTTCTCTTTATCATCCTCTAAGTCTGCGGCAATTATTACCGGCAAAGTCTTGTTTGGGCCTAAAAAGGCATACTTTAAATGGTCAGGCAAGACTTTAAGTTCCAAATCCAGAGGGCTCACCAATGATGGTTTTTGTTGTGTATTGATCTTTTGAGGCAAACTTTCAAATCGTAAAGACCATGGTGGTTGACGAGACTCGATTGACTTTAAAAACTCATCTTCTATTTTTTGAATCTCATTCACATCTAGTAGCTCCTCCCTGTCAACATCAAGAAAATGCCCCAACGTATCGTCCAAAAGCATAGGTGGGGTATGCAATTGGACACACTCTCCAATAGAGTCTACCATAAAGCAGTCACTACTGAATGGGGTGTTAGGCAAATTCTGAAAAACATTTAAGCAAAGTTTTCTATTACCAAAGGTCAATTCCATGGCGCCAGTTCTACAATTTATTTGAGCATTACTAGTTGCTAAAAATGGGCGCCCTAAAATGACTGTTGGCTGCTTTTCAGTATATGTACTCTCAAAATCGAGTACAAGAAAGTCAACTGGGTAATAAAAATCTTCCACTTTATGTACTCTCAAAATCGAGTACAAGAAAGTCAACTGGGTAATAAAAATCTTCCACCTTCACTATCACATCGGTTAACAAACCCCTAGGAACTTTTGTTGATTGATCGGCCAATTGTAAAATTGTATATGTTTTGTGTAAAATACCGAAATCGTTTGCATCAAAAAGTGTCCTGGTAGTATGTTAACACTTGCCCCCAAATCTAACAACACTTTTTTTATTTTAAGATTCCCAATTTCAACATAAATTAATGGTGCTCGAGGGCCTTAAGTTTAGGTGGAAGTTGACTCGTCAAAGCGGCGCTCACATGTTCAATTAATTCAACCTTTTTAGGTAATTTGTTGCGCCGCTTTTGAGTACACAAATCTTTCAAAAACTTGGCATAAGCTGGGATTTGGCGTATAGCCTCGATTAGGGGAATATTTATTTTTACTTGACGAAAAATTTCCCAAATATCCTCTGCTTGTGGACCTCGTTTACCATATGGTGAAAAGTTTGGTTTTTCTAAAGCTCAGGGGTAGGGAGTGGTATTAGTCTCCACATCCCCCTCCCCAACTTTAGAGCTTTATGATTTTTTACTCAGGTCTTGAAAACATTTTTGGTTATTTTCCGGTAAAACACTTTTACCTTTTTCTTGTTTAATAGTGAGCTCATCCTCATCATCAGATACAACATCCTCCACTATACCTTCAATGAAAGTTGGTGGAGGCATTTGTACCTTATTATCATATGAATTACCATTGCGTAAAGTTTTTACCTCATTTACTTGCTCATTACCAGGGTTTAAAGCTGCTTGACCCGCTGTTTTGCTGATGTTGAGGATTCATTTGTGTGGTACCGGGAAGAATGCCTTGAGGTCTTTGATTCAGTTGAGTTTCCATTTGTCCCATTTGCTTCTCTAAAGCTGCAATAGATTTCGTATTTATCTCGCTGTTTTGATAGCCTTCTTTTATCAACTTATCATGATTTTGCATCATCTCCATGAGGTGCTTTTGGCTTTTTATCATGAACTCCATTTGTTGCTCCAATGATTGCTCTCGCTGACCTCCAGGATTTCTATTTTGGTATCCTCCTTGATTTCTTTGATTCTGCGCACCTCCTTGGAATGGTGGGTTCAGAACATTTGATGTGTTTCCATACCTCAAATTTGGGTGATTTCGAAGCCCTGGGTGGTAAGTATTTGAATTCATATCATAAGGTTGACGGGACCCATATGCTTCAAAAACCTCCTCTGTGTTAGGTAAAACCATTGGACAACTATCAAACAAATGATCTTGATTTCCGCAAGTAGTACAAACCTTATGTGCCTGCGCAAAATTATTACCTTTCCTGAGATATTGCATTAAGAGATCAAACTTTTTATTCAACTCACGAATATCAGATTTTACATCTTTTTGGAAGCTATCGTTACTACTAGTGGTGACATTATATGAAGAGGAAGAAGAAGACTTTCTTCGGTGAGATGAAGCCTGGGTTTTTGAACCCTTACTCATCTGCTCGAGAAAAGCCCATTCTTCTTCATCAGGGCGTGACAAGAATAAACCCCCACTAGTTGCTAGTAAAAGCTGCTTATCTCCAACTTCTAGACTATCATAAAAAGTTTTTACTAATTCCCATTGTGGTATTCCATGGTGAGAACAACATTTAATTAAATCTTTAAAACGTTCAAAAGCCTCATAAAAAGGTTCTCCCGGAAGTTGACGAAAAATTTTAATATTTTGTCTAGCATCAGCAGTTTTACTAATAGGATAAAATTCTTCTACAAATATATTTTGCATTTCCTCCCACGAAGTAATACTTCGTGGACGTAAAGATGTAAACCAATGTTTAGTTTTATCTTTTAAAGAGAAAGCAAATAAACGAAGACGTACCTCCTCGGGAGTCATCCCAGTTACCTGATTTGTGTCACAAATTGCCATAAATTCTGTGGGATGATCGTATGGCTCTCCAGTCGCAGATCCTCGAAAAATTGGTAAAATGCTAAGTAGATGAGGTTGGATCTTGAAAGCCATAACTTGAGCTGTTGCTGGATAAACAATTGGCGAGGGGTCTTGAAAAACACCCGGCCTATAGTAAGAATCTACGCCTCTACGCTCCCCCATATCTCCAAATTCAAATTCAACACTTGAAACAACGAGTTCCTCCTCAAAATTTAGAACTCTTTGTGAAATTTCGGCTCGGTGGAAAACGTGACGTTTTCTGTTTTCCTTTGTGGTTTTCTCGATTTCTGGATCAAATATCAATGGTGATGTCCGCCCAGAATTTCTAGTGTGCATGCACAAAGATTACCTAAAAAGAGATAAGAACGAAAAAAACACCATCGTGTAAAAAGGAACAAAAACTATATAAATAAAGATAAAAGAAAAGAAAATATTTTTGGATTTTTTAATTTTCTATTTTTTTTTGGATTTTTTGTAATTTTAAAATAAACTAAATACAAAAAATCAATTAGAAACTAATATGTTAAGCGCAAAGTTCCCCGGCAACGGGTCGTTGACTATCAAAAAAATAAATACCTTAAATACACCTATTAGCTAGGGCAAGTAAAGGTCGAACCCACGAGTAACTATGCTTAGCAAACTAGTTTTTAATTGATTTAAAATAAAAATCGAAATTTTATTATTAAAACTAATTAGATTTTAAAAGAGAATATAAACTACTTCAAAAGAATGAAACTTTTTTAAATAACTAATTTAATAATCAAGATGTAATAATTTTAAGAAACCTAATTTAAGATAAAGATTACGACTAAACTAATTTAATCTATAATATAAACCTAGAAACGAAAGTAACTAACTTTAAACGAAAATAATATATCACGAATGCAATCATTATCCGTTTCAGTTTCAATCTTTTCTTTATAATTACCGAATATGATTATTTTACTTTATTTAGGGTTGTTAGGTTTCATAGATAAAACCATTAATATTATTCTAAAAGACTAAATCTGGGCACAAATTGTGTGAGTCAGCACCCACCGTCTATAGCATTACATAGGATGGTTAAGCACGATTAGTCCAACCACTACAAAGTTCTCTTACACTTAACCTTAAAGAATAAACAAGAATGTATATACGGAAGACAAATAATAATCATTAAACTCAAATCAACGTATAAACATAAAACTCCACTAAATGGTTCAAACAATACTACTACGATATATACATCAAGAAAAAGAATTGAAACCTACTCCTGATAGTGATCACAAGCAATCTAGCCTAATAAGGGGAAGGAAAACATAACAAGACTAATTACTAGAAAATTAGCAATTTTGGCTCTTGAACGACTGCCTTCCAATCTGCCGTAGCCTTCTAGTTTATGCCGTAAGTTGTAGCGTTCGTATGTAGAATATCTCCCCTCTATTGCGTTGATCTTCGAATATATATATATATATATATATATATATATATATATATATATATATATATATATATATATATATATATATATGCTGTTGTACGTAGCCTCCCTATCTCCTCTTTAATATTTGAATTAGAAAACATCTCTTTGATTTGCCATCTAACCCACTTACCCACGTCTCTATCCTTCTTTTTATTAAATTGTGAGCGTCTATCTTTTTTATTTTCTACTGCTCACGTTTCTTTCTTTCAATTGATATATACTATATAATATATAATATGTAATATCTTTAATTAAGATATATATATATATATATACTATATAAATATATATTATCTCAATTATTTTTTTTTAATCTTTCTCTTGCCCACTTTAGTTGTTGATGACTAAAAATTATCTTTTTGATTGCTCTTCTGATTCAATCAAAGTAGTATATTTAATCATATATCGATACATTTATTAAGCTAATAAAGCATAATAAAATGTAATATAAAATGTACATGGCCAAAAATGTTGTTTTGCACAGCAGTACCAAATCAACCCAAATCAATACCAATTCGAATCTAACCAATTTTCAATGATTACCAACATCATTTAACACTTGTAGAAGCTTTCTAGCATCCATTTCACTCACTCAATTAATTCAAACTTAAATTAACGCAGAAATGTCTAATTTGGCCAATTTTTGAAATTCATCAATTCTAACACTTCTAATCCATAATTCTTAGTTAATATGATTTGTAGTAGCTATAGGAATCGATTGAATCAATAAAAATCAGTCCTTGATAGCCTTTTCTTTTTTGACCATTTGAACTAAATTAACCAATTCTATCAAAACAATCATTCTAATCTATAATTTGTGTTCCAATCAATCCATATGAGTTGTAGGAACTAGTTAAAACACAAAATCTCAGTCTTTGATGGTCAAATTGGGTTTGACCCATTTTTTTGACCTAAAACCCCCAAAAACAAGAACATGGATGAACTAGGGAAGAACACTTACACGTTGGATGAAGGAGATGATGAAGAACAGATTATAACTTGGATTAGTTGCTAGAATTTGAAGGGTTGATGATTCCTCTTTGATTTCTACTTCCAAATGCCAAGAACAAGGAAGATGAGAGTGAGTGTGTGTTTTGTGTGTGTGTGTGTATGAACGTGTCTGTGTGTGGATAATATTAGAACTGCCTTTGGTTCTCATGTATGCACAACACAATACTTTGTTCCCCTTTCCAACTCACAACTCAACACTCCTTTACCCATTTCAACTAACGGGATATTTTCAGAATCCTTATCTAAAACCGTTTCATATTTTATTATTTTTATCTATTTTTATTTTATTTTTTATAACTCCATTTAATAGCTATTTTTCATATTATATCAATAACTAGAATATATATTTTTTATTAGTTTATTAAAAATATCTAACGTACCAAATTCGCGCGTGTCTAGACCCGTTTTAAGGATGTTATAGTTGATTTGTTATCAATATACGATTTTATTATATATTTAAGGTTTCGTACAATAAATATTACAAAATCTACATTAACAAGACCTCGTATTTATACACGTGGTATTAAGCTAGTTTATTTAATTTGGTCACCAACCCTTAATTAATTTGTAAGGTTCTTATTGATTTTAATTACACATTTACTCATACTTGCCAATCACTCAAGCAAAACGTTTTCTTTTTGTAGACCTATATGGTTTATTTTTTTGGTTGGTGTAACTTTGTTTTGATTCTATTAGTTTTAGTATTATAGCTTTTGTAATCTTGTTCATTAATTATTAATTAAATAATCAAAATAAAACAAAAAAATTTCTATCAATATAAACTCGATCCAATCTAACCTTTGTCTAATTTGACCCGTAACCCAACTCACTCACATGACTAAATAGGTCTGTAAATGAACAAAATGTTCATAAACCATTCGTGAAATTATTTGGCTCGCTTTTATTCATTTGTTTAATAAACTAACGAATATGAACAAGACTTTCCGTTTGTTTAACTAAATGAACGAACATGAAAAGATCTCTGGTTTGTTCATTGTAACACCGGAAAATCAAAGCCATTTTTTTAAAACGTGCTGCGGAAGCTTGATTAAACAAACTAACTTTACATACAGTACAAATAATTACAAACAACGAACATTTGTTCACAAACAACAAAACATCTGTCTTAGTGTTACAAAATAAACTAGCTCGTTTCCTTATAAAAAATCATAAGCATATCATAGCAGGGTCGAGCTTTCATTCTACAAACACCAACAACTCACAAACCTGCAAAAGCATCAATTGTGGGGAATTAGCACAAAGCTAAGTGAACAGAAGCTAATCACAAAGGAAAAGATCAACAATCGATATCAAAACATGTAATCACATCATCAAGAAAACCGGCGGTTCGGCGCAGAACCTACAACCAATGCCGGCTTAAGTAAATGTTTACCGATAGCCCTCCACTCAACTAGCACAGTGAAATTCCTCGCTGACACAACGCATGCATCAGTAGGACTATCACTGTTCAACCAACCGGTAAACGAGCCTAGCCCAATTCCACGTATAGTTGACTTCTCAAATGTAACTCAATATCACACCTCGAGCACGTATCAGCCAAATAGTCATGCAACAGATATAATCAATCAACAACCAACAATCAGACTCAACGGTCTATCAATCACATACGCATATATCATATCAATCATATCAACCATAATCTTTACCATCCGCGAGTGAAAATCCACTCACCTCGTGATCTCATATGCGAACTTAGATATCTTATATCACTGAGTCTTTGTGTTTCCTGAAAACACAGTATAACGAAATCAGTCTCGGATTCATAAATATATATGCCCACATATATTTATATCTCTATTGTTCGTTTACACAAAGCTTAATCCTCATCTGATAATATATATAACATACAACATCAAAGAATCAACAAACAAAAGCATATCGTGAAAAAACCGGGGACGCGTCGTGTCCAACAATACGACGTGTCGTGTCGAGCTCAAATGTCGGATTTCACAAACACCGGATTTGAGGGTCGGATTTCAAGCCCCAGATTCTTGTGTTGTCGGATTCTCAGTGTCGGGATTCAAGGGTCGGATTCTGGGTCTCAGATTTTAAGTATCGGATTTCTCAATATGCCGGATTTACGGAGACGCGTCGCGTCGCGTCATTCCCTGTATCGTCTTCGTCGAATTCCAGCCGACATAAAACTTATAAAATCTCATTTCAACATCTGAATTCAACCCCAAACACTTCTAAAACATGTACAAACATCATAAACATCTCAAATCTCTTTAAAACATCAAAACACACAAAACCCACTTAACAAGTATTGAGCTTCAAGCTCCATTAATGGTGGTTTACCATATATGCATAGAACTCAATTGAAAAACATACCAAGATGAACAATAAGATGCTAAGATCATATACTAACCTTTACTTTGATTTATAGAATTCCAAATTTCCAAATCAAATATTCAAGTATGAACTCTCTACAAGTTTTCTTCAACGGGAGGTTTTCTAAATACACACTACACCTTCACACTTTGAAAATATGAGTAGAGGATTTCCATGTTATTACACGTACACACATATATCTTCAATTACAAAACAGGAGGTGCACTATTCTTATCCATGCATTTACATACATACATACACACTTACACATAATTACATACATAACTCCATGCATACATACTATCATACAATTAATTCCAGCAACCTTACCATCTTAAGTGATTAATTAATTTAACAAGAATAATAATTAATCCACAATAATCATATAATCAATTTAAACGCAAATAGGCATGTACCACTAACCCGCTAATCGACTAGCTCGGGTTTGCGGGTGTTACATTCATTTATTTTTGTCAACGATTATCCGTTTGTTTATAAGTATACACACAGATATAGATATAAATATATATAGGGAAATGTTATTGTGAGAATGGATATTTAGGTGAGAATGGGAGAAAAAAATCCTAACCATCAATTAGATGTCGATATATTAGATCTAACGGTCAAAATTAACCTGTTAAATATCATGGTCATCGCAATTTATGGTTGGGTAATGAATAAAATGAAATGCTAAATGTAGACTATCTGATCAAATCAAATGAAGAGTCTAGATTAAGTATTAATATTCTGCTAATATTTATTCTCATTGGATCCTCCTACTATATACACACATACATATATATATATATATATATATACATGATGGGGATTGTAACACCGGAAATTCACAAGCCATTTTTTTAAACGCACTGCGGAAGCTAATTTAAACAACTTGATTACAAATAACCAATATTTACAAATATATAATCATTGTTCAAAAGTTAACATCAACATCTACTAAAGTTTGGTGTTACAAAAATAACTGGCTCGTCTCTTTTTCAAAATAAGTATCTGAGTGTGGTCAACTCTTCCTTCTTCATCTACAAACACCAAACTGCAAAGCATCAACCGAGGGGAATTAACACAAAAGCTAAGTGAGTAGAGGCTAAGTAGCAAATGCAAACATTCACAATCAATCATCAATCATGTAATCACAGATCCAGAGAAGACCGGCGGTTCGGCGCAAAACCAACAACCAATGTCGGCCAAAGCAAAGGTTTACAGATAGCTTTCCACTAGATTGGCATAGTAAACTCCCCTCTGAGCAACAAATGCAACGGAAAGGCTACTACTGTTCAACTAACCAGTTAGACAAGCCCAGCCCAAGTCCACGTATAGCTGACTTCTCAACGCAACTCAAAATCATCCTAAGAGTGCGTATCGACCAAATATTCATGCAGCAGTTATCAACATTTCAATATCACATTCAGCATTTCAATCAATCCAATCTCAATCCACAATCATGCTTCACATCAATAAAATTAACTGCAATCTTTACCATCCGTGTTCAACGTCCACTGACCTCAGTTTCAGTCTTGAACTCAGAAGACTAATATTACTGAGTCTTAGGATTACCTGTAAACACAGCAATAATCAAATAAGTTTTAATATCATAAATATATCTTATCCATATATTTATAAATCATTCATCAAACAATAAACAAATACAAGTTCAAAACACAAGTATCGGATTTCAAGAATCCGCAGCTTGGTGTCGGATTGTGCCATAATCGGATTTCCCTTCACTTGGATTTTAGGGTCCGGATTTTAAGACCATCGGATTCTCATCATTCGGATTTCAATTACTTCGGAATTAGAATGAATCGGATTCAAGTAGTCGGTTTTCACATGAATCGGATTTAAGGTATCGGTTTGCAAACAACCGGATTTAACAAGTGTAGGATTTTGGGTTTTGGATTCTAAAGTGTATATATATATATATATATAACAATCAGATTTAGTTCTATATATCGGATTTCATAAGTTCCCGGATTCGATCAATCGGTTTTCATCATTCGGTTTTTCCAGACTTTCGGTTTTCCAACATTAGGATTTCATATATTGGTTTCTAGCATTAATCGGATTTCCTTCATTCGGTTTTGCCATCATCCTTTAAATCCGAGAGTTTCATAGATTCATCCAAATTACCATCTTCATAACTCAAACCCAGAAAAATATGAACTCATCAAATCGTTTCAGAAACATGTTTAAACACTTCTAAACATATATTCATGCATCACACATCATTCCCGAATAGGGAAAATCCTCTTTAAAAAAGTAAAAGTATTTATTATTCGAGTTGATACTTTCAAGCTTTGCTTAACCCGATTTGATACTTTCGAGTTTGAGGTAGTTAGCTAGTTAACATGTTGTTATGTAAAAATACATATACACAGAAGGGTAAAAATATAATATGACACAACATTCACAAGGCTCACGAGCTTTACAAATCATATATTTTGATTCTTGATCTTGATGCGGATTAAACTGATTATAATAAAATCTTTATATATGTGTGTTTATAAAATAAAGAAAAAAACTGTATATATCAGTTTAGACTTTTAGAATTGGCCTTATAATAATAATTTTGAGAGAATAACGGGTTAATGGGGTGTTTGGATAGGAATTAGAATATGTTTAGATACTAATTATCAAGAGATTAGAGGGTGTTTGGTTAAGTAACCGACCCAAAACTCATGTTTCATTAAAACCGATTCCATAGTTCATCATAAAAACATGTTATTTCTACCCGAAATCATTCAACTAAACATTTTATCAAGATAGCAATAACATCTAACCTTTAACTTGATTTAATTTTCAAAAAGAAAATGGAATCCGATTCTTTCCTTCTTGTTCTTCCTTCGGTTTCTTGGTAGAGAACACCACACACACACTTTCACTTTTCTTAATTATGAGATAATGGCTACCAACTCCATAATCCCCCCCCCCCCCACGTATACAAACTTGAAAGCAAGAGGTGGCACACACACTCCTAACACACATACACGTGCACACCCTTATACATGCATAAATACATACATATGGTATCATGCATACATAAAATACCATTTATTTTAAGTAATTAACTTAATTAACCAATTAACATTTAATTAACCACTTTATCATATTAAAACAATTAAGCACGTACCACAAACCCGCTAATCTTCTAGCCCCGGTTTGAGGGTGTTACAAATCTCTCCCCCTAAAGAGGATTCCGTCCTCGGAATCCTTTCTTTCTCAAATAAGTGGGGATATCTGTCTTTCATCTCTGCTTCTGTCTCCCATGTCAAATCAGAACCTAGACTGTGCTTCCACTTGACCAATACCATGGGTATCTGCTTCTTTCGGAGCTTGGTCACCTTTCGATCTAAGAGTTCTACTGGCTCCTCTATCAACCTCTTATTTGAATCAACTTTCAGCTCTTGTACTGGGAGAATCTGACTTTCATCATCAATCTTGCACTTTCTTAGATAACAGACATTAAAAGTATCGTGTGTTCCCGCAAGTTCTGCGGGAAGATCTAGTGTAACAGTCTGATCATTGACAACTTGACGTATGCGGAAGGGACCAATGTAACGGGGATCTAACTTCCCGCGTTTTCCGAATCGAATCACACCCTTCCACGGGGAAACCTTCAAGTACACTAACTCTCCCACCTCAAACTTAACTGGGCGACGACGTGGATCTGTGTACATTTTCTGCCTATCTCTGGCTGCTTTCAACTTATCTATGGCTATAGCAACCTTATTAGCTGTCATCTGAACTATCTCAGGTCATGCAAACTGTTTCTCATCAGCCTCTAACCAACAAGTCGGAGTACGGCAGCGACGACCGTATAACATTTCGTAAGGAGGCATCCCTATACTGGAGTGGTAAGAACTATTGTACGCAAACTCTATTAATGGCAGGTGTGAATCCCAAGATCCACCATACTCGATTACACAAGCTCGCAACATATATTCAAGTGTCTATATGGTACGTTCAGTTTGACCATCAGTCTGGGGATGATAAGCTGTACTCAGATTAACCCTCATTTCCAATTCCCTCTGTAAACTCCTCTAGAAGTTAGAAACGAATCTGGAGTCTCTATCAGATATTATTGATAATGGCATACCATGCCTCGCAACAATCTCGTTAACATAAAGTTGAGCCAATTTACTCAGAGAAGCCGTCTCACATGTAGCCAGAAAGTGAGCGCTCTTGGTCAGCTGATACACAATTACCCAAATCATATCATTATTCTTATGAGTTCGCGGAAGTTTAGTCACGAAATCCATTGTTATATGTTCCCACCTCCACTCAGGGATTTCCAATTGTTTTAAAGATCCATAAGGCTTCTGATGCTCTGCCTTCACCTGTGCACAGATATAGCATGATTCCACAAACTGTGCCTCATCTGTTTTCATAGTAGGCCACCGGTAAAGCACTTTCAGGTCGTTATACATTTTAGTGCTTCCTGGGTGTACTGACAATCTGGATTTGTGTGCTTCAGTTAAAATCAGTTTCCTCAAATCTCCAAGCATAGACACCCACACACGAGTCTTGTATACTTTTAATCCACGAGAGTCATCAGTAAGTTCGTCCTTACGTTTCTTCATCAATTCATCTTTCAAGTGTTCCTCTTTCAAAGCTTCCAATTGTGCAGACTTGAGTCTATCCACTAGATCTGATACAATCTCTATTCGCATAAACTGGATAGAACTTCCCGCTCCCTTGCGGCTTATGGCATCTGCCACCACATTTGCTTTCTCTGGATGATATCTAATTTCGCAATCATAATCTTTAATCAATTCCACCCAGCGTCTCTGTCTCATGTTCAACTACTTCTGTGTAAATACGTACCGTAGGCTCTTATGGTCGGTACAAATCACACATTTGGTGCCATACAAGTAGTGTCTCCACAACTTTAAAGAAAATACAACTGCTGCCAATTCCAAATCATGTGTCGGGTAATTCTTCTCATGGGGTTTCAATTGCCTTGAAGCATACGCAATCACCCCGATCCCTCTGCATAAGCACACAGCCCAATCCTGCAAACGATGCATCGCAATAAACTATGAAATCCTCTGAGCCACTTGGCAATGCAAGAATAGGGGCCTGACATAACAACCGTTTCAACATCTGAAAAGCTTGATCCTGCTCACTGCCCCAAACAAATTTCACATCCTTTCGAGTCAACTTAGTCAACGGACCCGCAATCTTGGAGAAGTCTTTTATAAACCTGCGGTAGTATCCAGCTAACCCCAGAAAACTCTTGATTTCAGACGGTGTTTTCGGAGCGTTCCAATTCATAACTGCATCCACTTTCGAAGGATCCACTTTCACCCCTTCGTCACAAATCACATGTCCCAAAAACTGTACCTCTCTCAACCAGAATTCACATTTCGAGAATTTAGCAAACAAATTCTCTTCCTTCAGTGTTTCCAAAATCTGTCTCAAATGTTGTTCATGCTCTACTTCTGTCTTTGAGTATACCAATATATCGTCAATGAAGACTATCACAAAACTATCGAGAAATGGTCGACAGAGCCTGTTCATTAAATCCATGAAAACAGCAGGTGCGTTGGTTAAGCCGAATGGCATAACCAAAAACTCGTAGTGCCCGTAGCGCGTACGAAAAGCCGTCTTTGACCGGTCTTTCTCAGAAACACGCATCTGATGATACCCTGATCTCAAATCAATCTTAGAAAAGAACGAAGCTCCCTGTAATTGATCAAACAAATCATCTATTCTTGGCAACGGATACTTGTTCTTTATCGTCCTCTTATTTAGATCACGGTAGTCGATACACATACGCAACGTACCGTCTTTGTTTTTCACAAGCAACACTGGCGCTCCCCACGGAGATGAGCTCGGAAGAATAAAGCCTTTGTCCAACAATTCCTGTATCTGGGTCATCATCTCTCGATTTTCTGACGGTGCCAATCTGTACGGTGCCTTTGCTATTGGTCGGGAACCCAGAATCAGGTCTATCTTAAACTCCACCTCACGAACTGGAGGCAATCCCGACAATTCTTCTGGAAACACCTCCGGGTATTCCGTTACCACCCGGATGTCATTCACTGTCTGTTTCTCTTTCTTTCCATCAATTAAATAAGCCAAGTATGATTCGCAACCTTTATCCAACGCCTTTTTAGCTTTCAAACACGAGATAATTGGAATTATGGATCCAACCTTCTCCCCCTTGCTATTACTCTTGTGCCATCAGCCAACGGGAATGAAATCAGCTTCTTGTGACACTTGATACTAGCCTGATTCAAACTCAGCCAATCCATCCCGAGCACCACATCGAACCCAGATAATGGCATTACAAGAAAATATACAGGGAAACAAGTACCATCTATATCTATCTTGGCTCCAGCCACAGCAGTCGTGACCGGGACCATCATACCATCAGCTACCTTTATTTCTAAAACAGTAGCTAGTTCAGTTAAAGGCACATTCAACCTACCACAGAATTCTATAGATACAAAGGAGCGATTTGCCCCTGAATCAAATAGCACTCTAGCAGGAATAGAGTTTATCAGAAACATACCGGTTATCACATCATCTATGGTAGTGGCATCATCCACAGTCATCCTGAATGCCCGACCCTCAGCAGTGGGTGGGTTCTTCCGTTTCTGCCCAGCTGTAGATGACCCTCCAGCACCTCCCCCTCCTGACCCAGTTCTAGCTTTCTTACTCAGTGGGCAATCATCGACTCGGTGCCCTTCTTTCTGACAATTCCAGCAGACGCTCCTCGGCAGTCTACAATTCTTCAAGTCATGGCCAAACTGGCCACATTTCACACACCTCATTGATTGGGGCGTACACTGCCCATGATGATATGACTTACACCTGTTGCACCAAGGTGTCCTCTGAGCAGAACCACCTGCAGTAGTTGCTTTATTCTGATTACCTTGACGGTTACCACTGCCCTGACCTCCTTGCCTCTGTTGAGTATTGTAATGTTCAAATCTTGATTTTTGCTAGGAAATTCTTTCCCCACTCAACTTATTCCTCGCAATCAAATCTCCTTCAGCTGACTTAGCTAAAGTAAATGCTTGGGATAGTGTAGTAGCCCACCTAGTGGCACTACGGAGATCTGGATGCAGTGCCCCCACAAAATGGGCAATCTTTGATTCTTCATCTGGTACCCAGTGCTTTGCAAATCGCATTTTCTGGTTAAATTGCTTTATCAATTGATCCACCGTCATATTTCCAGTCATCTGTAACTCCATAAATTCCCTCTTTATTTTAGCAATCTCAAACGTTCCACAGTACTGTTCGCATAACTTTTCCTGGAATTGACTCCAGGTGATACTTTCCTGCTGTTGCTCTGTGAAATGGCCGGTAATCGAATCCCACCAGACCATGGCGTCTCCCTTCAACATCCTTGATGCGTATTTCACTTTTAACTCATTTTCACAATTGCAAGCATCTAAGATCTTCGTCATTTCTATAAGCCAATTCAATGTGAAACTGGGATCAGAACTTCCCCGGTATTGAGATGGTTTACAATCCAAAAATTGTTTATAGGTGCATGGTTGTTTATATCCTGGAAACGCAAATGGATAACCTCCAGGTTGTGGATACGGATAGAAAAATGGTTGTTGCATCATTTGAGTTATTGGTGGCAGAGGTACTAACACCGGTGGTACTGTTGCTTGTGTGGTTATCGCAATTGGTACTGGTGGTGGTTCTGGTTGGTTTAATCTCTGCTCCATGTTTAGGACTTTATTTCGAAGATCCATCAATTCGTTCTCCAATTTATAGATATACTCACTTTGATCTTCTCCCTACTCTTGCCCAGATGTTCCTGCTTGGTTCACTTCTTCAATAACCGGTGCCTCCGTAGATTGGATCACAGGAGGTAGGATGGGAGTCTCTCTATCAGCCATAATCTGATACAATCACATCACCTCATAGCTCATTAGCATAAACCGTTAGTATCCAAAATACTAACTACCACTGACAACTCTAACTCACCCTAATTGCCCCGAAGGAAAGCTTGACCCGTCACGAGCCAAGATTTGGGAATGCAACACTCTATCTGTGCATGCAACGCCAAACCTAGGCTCTGATACCAAACTGTAACACCGGAAATTCACAAGCCATTTTTTTAAACGCATTGCGGAAGCTAATTATAACAACTTGATTACAAATAACCAATATTTACAAATATATAATCATTGTTCAAAAGTTAACATCAATTTCTACTAAAGTTTGGTGTTCCAAAAATAACTGGCTCGTCTCTTTTTCAAAATAAGTATCAGAGTGTACTCTTCCTTCTTCATCTACAAACACCAACCAGCAAAGCATTAACTGAGGGGAATTAGCACAAAAGCTAAGTGAGTAGAGGCTAAGCAGCAAATGCAAACATTCACAATCAATCATCAATCATGTAATCACATATCCAGAGAAGACTGGCGGTTTGGCGCAGAACCTACAACCAATGCCGGCCAAAGCAAAGGTTTACCGATAGCTTTCCACTAGATTGGCACAGTAAACTCCCCTCTGAGCAACAAATGCAACAGAAAGGCTACTACTGTTCAACCAACCAGTTAGACAAGCCCAGCCCAAGTCCACGTATAGCTGACTTCTCAACGCAACTCAAAATCATCCTAAGAGTGCGTATCGGCCAAATATTCATGCAGCAGTTATCATCATTTCAATATCACATTCAGCATTTCAATCAATCCAATCTCAATCCACAATCATGCTTCACATCAAGAAAATTAACTGTAATCTTTACCATCCGTGTTCAACGTCCACTCACCTCAGTTTCAGTCTTGAACTCAGAAGACTAATATTACTGAGTCTTAGGATTGCCTATAAACACAGCAATAATCAAATCAGTTTCAATATCATAAATATATCTTATCCATATATTTATAAATCATTCATCAAACAAACATCAAACAATAAACAAATACAAGTTCAAAACACAAGTATCGGATTTCTCCAAAACTATCGGATTTCAAGAATCCGCAGCTTGGTGTCGGATTGTGCCACAATCGGATTTCCCTTCACTCGGATTTTGGGGTCCGGATTTTAAGACCATCGGATTCTCATCATTCGGATTTCAATTACTTTGGATTTAGAATGAATCGGATTCAAGTAGTCGGTTTTCACATGAATCGGATTTAAGGTATCGGTTTGCAAACAACCGGATTTAACAAGTGTAGGATTTTGGGTTTCGGATTCTAACCTTCGGATTTATATATATATATATATATATAACAATCGGATTTAGTTCTATATATCGGATTTCATAAGTTCCCGGATTCGATCAATCGGTTTTCATCATTCGGTTTTCCAGACTTTAGGTTTTCCAACATTAGGATTACATATATTGGTTTCTAGCATTAATCGGATTTCCTTCATTCGGTTTTGCCATCATCCATTAAATCTGAGAGTTTCATAGATTCATCCAAATTACCATCTTCATAACTCAAACTCAGAAAAATATGAACTCATCAAATCGTTTCAGAAACATGTTTAAACACTTCTAAACATATATTCATGCATTACACATCATTTAAACATACAAATCTTATGAACACACAAAACCGACCCAAAACTCATGTTTCATTAAAACCGATTCCATAGTTCATCATAAAAACATGTTATTTCTACCAGAAATCATTCAACTAAACATTTTATCAAGATAGCAATAGCATCTAACCTTTAACTTGATTTAATTTTCAAAAAGAAAATGGAATCCGATTCTTTCCTTCTTGTTCTTCCTTCGGTTTCTTGGCAGAGAACACCACACACACACTTTCACTTTTCTTAACTCCATAATCCCCCCCCCCCCCCCCACGTATACAAACTTGAAAGCAAGAGGTGGCACACTGTTGGTTCTATGTGCACAAGACACAAATTAATACGATATTACTGATAATAAATAAACCCATAGGGTCACACATTTACAATCAATGGACACCAATTACATATTTGAATATGATTTAAATATGTTTCCAACTCGTTATATATATATATATATATATATATAAGTATATATGCATTGTTGCATATTGTTATTTATGTGAAATAATAATATCACTCTTGTATATTGATACAAGATAATGCATATGAAATACATAAATATAAACATATGATTTTATATATGTATATATATATATATATGTGTATAAATATATATTTGTTACAAGTAAATTGTTACTAGTAACAATTATATAAATGTATGTATATCTTTGTTACAAGTAAAGAGTTACTAGTAACAATCAAGTATGTATATAAAATACATGTAGATGTATTTTATACTTAGTATGACATATCTAGTATACTCTTTTATATAAATTGAAAGAAAAACTAGAAATTCACACATTAATCCTTCAAAGGGGCCATGTATTGCCTCTTGATTGGAATGGACCAAGGCATGGACTAGATGTACAAGCATGGAAGGAATACAAGAGGGGACCCTCCCCCCTCACCCATTTTCGGCCGAAAATGGGAGCCAAAGGGGGCCTCCCTCTTGTTGCTTCACTCCTTGATCTTATTTAGTACATGCATGGCTCTTTTGTGTATAAGTTCATGCTACCACCTTTCCTTGAGTTCTTAGAAAGGTTCTAAGTATTCTTGAAGCTTTGAAAACATCTCTACATTCTTGTATTGGTGTTCTTCAAGTGAGCAAAGTGTGGTGTTAGAATACATACTCATATACATACATAGTAAGTTCAAGAAGAAGAACAAGAGGTTGTTGCTTGCTTGCTTGAATTTCAAGGGTTGGAGAGACTAGCATCTCAAAGGTGTTGGACTCATTGATTTGTGGATACCTTGGAGGAAGTCTTCTCTTGGCTTCTCATAGATCAACCACTTCATCAACGGTTTACTCACGCTACAAAGGTTGTAGTTCTAAACACCCTATGGTTGTTTTGTTTCTTAAGGCTTGCATATGGATCATTGGTGGGGAGTTTTCAAAAAGTTTAAAATTGTTTTTCATGCTTCCGTTGCTAAAATATATTTTGAAAAACGAACAAACCCCAACAGTGGTATCAGAGCCAGGTTATGTATAGTTTTAAGAAACTTTTTTTGAGTATGTATTGTTTAAGAAAATGGACAACTTTTCTTTTGTTAGAAAAGTTGTGGATTTTCTTGTTGGCAACTTATATATGTTTATATATTTATTTTGGGAAACAACCAAACCACATGCATGTTTGGTTGTAAAAGTTGCCTAAATATCAAGTGTTGATATATATGTTTGTTTGAGTGTATGTTGTGCATAACAAGCCATAGACCTTTTGTGATATGTTGGAAATTCGATTTGGTTGTAAAATTATATTTTCATTTGGTATGTAATAATAATTTTAGTTTTGTTTCATCTTGTTGTATTTTGTAAGTAGTAGAATAGTTTAGACTAGTTTACTTTTATAAAAATGTAACAAGATGAAGAAATGACCAAGTTGGAGTTTTCAAGTGTGGTGGAGTCAACCATGAAGGCTTGGAGTCATTTGCACTACAAGGAGTTGTTTTGGCAAGTGGGAGCTTCAAGTTCATCACAAGAGGAATATTTGGTCCTTAGTTATGACTTGGTATTTTTGTATGGCTCACAAAAATACCACTTAGGATAAATGGCTTGGTTATGCACTTATACATGTTATTTGTGTGTGTTTATATTTATATTATTATGCATGGTTGAAAATAGGATTTTTGCATGCTAGATAATATTTTTGACATAATATAAATCACACAATGGGAGTTTGGTATTTTAAAGTTGACATAACATAAGATGTAAAATGAATTTTATATAAAAGGAGTTTTGTAAAGATTAAAATTCATTATGTCAATATATATATATATATATGAGTTTTATAAAATAGAGATTTTAAAAACTCAACCAAACTCCATTCAAGCTTAATAATAAAATGGTTTTATTACAAGCTAAAATTGGTCGTATTTGCGCGCTCGAAACTACACACGTTAATATAGGATATTAATACTAGTTTAAAATTGAACGCGTTGAGAGTTCGTAAAATATGGATTTTAAGAATACTCAAGACCAATATATATATAAAATATGATTTTATCAAAACGTGAACTTGTTATTGTATGCATGCAATACTAGTCACACGACTCGTTTTGTTTTATTTAATAAATATACAAAACGGTAAAAGCCCTTTTTCAAAACGTAAGTCTATGCCATCCCATTTTAAGACACTCGCTTGTTGCAACGACACTCACGTGGAGAGAGCATTAGCCAAACGCGTGGATTGTTTTTGTAACAACCGAGGTGTTTTTCCGCGAATTTCATGAACGTCTTGGGCCGGAAATTCACCGTCTTGAAATAGGACGACTTAATCGGAATCTTATTACGGAGAGAGCATTAGCCAAACGTAAGGAAGCCCGAGGCATAGATGGGATCAAACATGCCAAAATTGACAATCGTTGTCTAGGATCCCATAAAGATCTAGGAATTACATACGAGATGTAATTGGTAAACGTTACCTACCTTGTTGTTTTAACTTGATGGAGAGAGCATTAGCCAAACATTCAAGGTTAAGTTCAACTTGGATCCTAGCCTTTAAAAAAATTAAAGAATTTTATAATTCTAAAGGGTATTAATTATTAAAGGATTAAATATCAAAAATACTAAATTCAACTTTGTTAATTTTGTAGATGGCCCCTAACTCAACTACGCCCGTTAACAACTTATCTTTTCGTTCAATCTTAGAGAAAGAAAAACTCAATGGTACAAATTTCTTAGACTGGTATCGTAACTTGAGAATCGTTCTTAAGCACGAAAAGAAATTGTACGTACTTGAGGATCCCGTCCCTGAGGAACCTCCATTGACTGCGGCCAAAGCCGTTAGGGATGCTTGGGTGAAGCATTCCGACGACTCGGTCGAAATTTCATGCCTCATGCTTGCTACCATGTCTCCGGATCTTCAAAAGAACCTTGAGGAGCATGGAGCATATGAGATGCTTAGCCAGCTTAAGGAAATGTTCCAAAAGCAAGCGAAGCAAGAACGCTTTGAGGTAACTCGAGCCTTCCATGCATGCAAGATGGAGGAAGGTCAATCCGTTAGCGACTATGTGCTAAAGATGAAAGGATACATTGACCAGCTTGCTAGGCTTGGATCTCCTATAACCAACGAGTTTGCACAGGATATGATCCTTAACTCGTTGACCAAAGCCTATGATCAATTTGTCATGAATTATAACATGAACAATTGGGAGAAATCTGTCTCAGAGTTGCATGGGATGCTTAAAACTGCTGAGAGTAAGATTCCAAGCAAAACACCTCAAGTCTTGATGATTCAAGAAGGGAAAATCAAGAAGAAAAAGAAAAACAACTCAAAAGGGAAAGGCAAAGCGAAGGCAAAGGGAAAGGACAAAGGCAAGCAAGTTGCCAAGGCTCCTACACCCAAGACGGCGGGAAAGGTTCCCAAGAATGACCCGTGCTTTGAATGCGGGGTGGTAGGACATTGGAGGCGCAATTGTCCAACCTACCTTGCAGAGTTGAAAAAGAAGAAGGCTGGTGAGGCTAGCACTTCAGGTATATATATGATTGAAATGTATACTTTTTCCATTAATTCCTGGGTATTTGATACCGGTTGTGGAACTCACATTTGTAACAATGTGCAGGGGTTGAGAAAAAGTAAGCTGCTGAAGCCAGGCGATTTGGATCTCCACGTGGGCAATGGAGCAAATGTTGCTGTTGAAGCCCTTGGAACTTTTGAATTATTATTACCAAATGGCCTGTACTTAATATTAAACAATTGTTGTTATGTACCTAGTTTAACTAGGAATATTATTTCAGTAGCTCGGTTAAGAGAATCTGGATTCACTTTTGGTTTCGTTGATGATGGCATTCGTGCCTTCAAAAACGATATTTTGTATTTTGAGGCTCGGCCTCTTAATGGAATATATGAAGTTAATCTTAAAAGATCTCTTGATGATAATTCTATATATACCACTAGCACCAAACGACCTAAGCATGACTTAAGTCAAACATACCTATGGCATTGTCGACTTGGTCATATAAACAAGAAACGCATTGCAAAACTTCAAAAGGATGGAATTTTAAAATCAAACGATTCTAGCTCATTTGAAGTTTGCGAATCATGTTTATATGGGAAGATGACTAAGGCCCCTTTCTCCGGTTCAAGTGAAAGAGCCAAAGATCTATTAGGAATCATACATACGGATGTATGCGGTCCTTTTAGATCAATGTCTAGGGATGGTGATAGATACTTTGTTACATTCACCGATGATTATAGTAGATTTGGTTATGTTTATTTGATGAAACATAAACATGAAACATTTGAGATGTTCAAGCTGTTTCAAAACGAAGTACAAAATCAACTCAACAAAACAATCAAGGCCCTTCGTTCCGATCGAGGTGGTGAGTACTTAAGCCAAGAGTTTATGGATCATCTTAGTAATTGTGGGATTATCTCACAACTTACTCCTCCTAGAACACCACAACATAATGGTGTATCTGAAAGGAGGAACCGAACTCTACTAGATATGGTTCGGTCTATGATGAGCCGAAGTACTCTACCCTCGTCCTTTTGGAGTTATGCTTTATTAACTGCTGCGCGCATATTGAATATGGTTCCAACCAAGAAGGTAGATAAGACACCATATGAGATGTGGTATGGAAAGGTTCCAAACTTATCTTACTTGAAAGTCTGGGGTTGTGAGGTTCATGTACGACAAGAAGCTTTAAGCAAACTCGATCCTAGATCTATGAAATGTAATTTTGTGGGATATCCTAAAGATTCATTAGGATATTATTTCTACAACCCAGCTGAGAACAAAGTGTTTGTTTCTAGGCATGCCACTTTCTTAGAAAAGGAGTTTCTTTCGAAAGAGGCAAGTGGGAGCAATGTAGACCTTGAAGAAATTCAAGAACCACAAAATACAAGTCAGGTTGACACCAGCACTCAACAAACGGTTGTTGAACCTGAACAATTGGTTGTTCAAGAACCTACTGAAACACAAAGTGTTCGTAGATCTGGTAGACCTCGTCAAGAACCCGAGAGATACGGATTTCTCGTGTCCAATGATGAGATTTTCTTGGTAGACTCTTCTGAGCCTGCTAACTACCAAGATGCTATATCGGATCCGGAATCCGATAAATGGCTTGATGCCATGAACACTGAGATGCAATCCATGTATGAAAATCAAGTATGGGACTTGGTTGATCTTCCTCCCAATAGTAAGACTGTAGGGAGCAAGTGGGTCTTCAAGAAGAAGACAGACATGGATGGAAATGTACACACATTTAAGGCAAGGCTAGTGGCGAAAGGTTTCACTCAAACTCATGGTATTGACTATGATGAAACTTTCTCTCCGGTAGCCATGATTAAATCTATTAGAATACTTATTGCCATAGCTGCATATTATGACTATGAGATATGGCAAATGGATGTCAAAACGGCTTTTCTAAATGGACACTTAAGTGAAGATGTCTATATGGTTCAGCCTGAAGGTTTTGTAGATCCTAAGTATCCTAATAAGGTGTGCAAGCTTAAAAGATCCATCTATGGACTAAAGCAAGCATCTCGAAGTTGGAATCTTCGATTTGATGAGAAAATAAAAGAGTTTGGTTTTATCAAAACAGAAGATGAACCGTGTGTTTACAAGAAAACTAGTGGGAGCGCAGTTGCATTCCTTGTCTTGTATGTTGATGACATACTACTCATTGGAAACGACATCCCGACCTTGCAAGACATCAAGTCTTGGCTTGGGAAGTGTTTCTCAATGAAAGACTTGGGAGAAGCTGCCTACATTCTTGGAATAAAGATCTATAGGGATAGATCTAGGCGTCTTATTGGCCTAAGTCAAAGTGCATATATTGACAAAATCTTGAAACGATTCAAGATGGAGAATTCTAAGAGAGGATTCTTGCCAATGGCACAAGGCACGGTTTTGAGTAAAGCTCAAAGCCCTAGCACAAGAGAAGAGCTAGATAGAATGAGTGAGATCCTATATGCTTCTGCAATTGGATCCATCATGTATGCCATGCTATGCACTAGGCCAGATGTCTCGTATGCTTTGAGCATGACGAGCAGATACCAGCAAAACCCAGGAGATAGCCATTGGATGGCAGTCAAGAACATTTTAAAATACTTGAGAAGAACCAAAGACATGTTCTTGATCTATGGGGGTTTGGAAGAAGATCTTTGTGTAAAGTGTTACACAGATGCTAGTTTCCAAACGGATCGAGATGATTCTCGATCACAATCGCGCTATGTCTTCGTTATGAATGGAGGCGCGGTTGCTTGGAAAAGTTCTAAGCAAAGTGTAGTTGCATAATCCACTACAGAATCTGAATACATTGCTGCTTCTGAGGCTGGACAAGAAGCTGCATGGATGAAGAAGTTCATTGCTGACCTTGGGGTAGTAACAAGCATTCAAGACCCCATAGAAATATTTTGTGATAATGAAGGTGCTATTGCCCAGGCAAAAGAACCTAGATCACATCACAGCACCAAACACATCCTCAGGCGTTTCCACTACATACGGGATATAGTGGATAGAGGAGAGTTGTGTATTCGCAAAGTTCATACAGATCAGAATCTTGCAGATCCTTTTACGAAACCTCTTGCCTCGACTAAGCATGAGTCTCATACTAGGGCAATAGGTCTTCGCTTTGCAAGGGATTGGATTTGAATTGTAATTTAGTATTTGGATATTTTGGAACATTATGACAATATCTATTTTATCTGAATGATGTATGGGATATGATCACTTCATTAATATATATTGTGTTCTTTATTAGCATGTTTAAATCCATGAATAATTCTTTATTCTAAAACGTCCATAGTCGGTTATAACTATGGGAATAGTTATGAATTAAGACTAATGTGAATAAGTTGGTTGACTTTCATTCGTGATGAAAGTAGGCAAAAGGGTTTGCAGCCAAATTCACTAATGTTTGTTAGGGAACAAACATTGGACATGACCCGCTCTTAAGATCGCTTCATGGATCAGTGTCATAAGTAAATCTTGAGAAAAAGGTGGTATCTTTGTATCCTTAGACCTAATACACATATTGGGACTCGAGTATGAGGAGTATCATGCTTTAATGTGGTTAAACGCTATCTTTAACCGGGTAGTTATAAAGACCATTATTAGGTATGATATGAGTCTTATAAGAGACATATGTGGTCAAGATGGAATTTGTTTCTCTCATTTAATTGGGAGTATAATATCTCTGGGCCCTAAAACAAGTTGAACATGATATGAAAATTGATGACGATCCATGTCTCATGTTCAACGAGATGTTAAAACAAAGGGATAATTGATGACTTACCTATAACAACGATTTGTAGCTAGTGAGTTAACTTCGTTGGTGAAAGTGTTGATCAACACACTTTATTTATTATTAGGGGCAATGGGATGTTGCTAGACGTTCTTACCATTGTCTATATCGGCTTAAGTTGTAACTTGTGCAAGTGGGAGATTGTTGGTTCTATGTGCACAAGACACAAATTAATACGATATTACTGATAATAAATAAACCCATAGGGTCACACATTTACAATCAATGGACACCAATTACATATTTGAATATGATTTAAATATGTTTCCAACTCGTTATATATATATATAAGTATATATGCATTGTTGCATATTGTTATTTATGTGAAATAATAATATCACTCTTGTATATTGATACAAGATAATGCATATGAAATACATAAATATAAACATATGATTTTATATATGTATATATATATATATGTATAAATATATATTTGTTACAAGTAAATTGTTACTAGTAACAATTATATAAATGTATGTATATCTTTGTTACAAGTAAAGAGTTACTAGTAACAATCAAGTATGTATATAAAATACATGTAGATGTATTTTATACTTAGTATGACATATCTAGTATACTCTTTTATATAAATTGAAAGAAAAACTAGAAATTCACACATTAATCCTTCAAAGGGGCCATGTATTGCCTCTTGATTGGAATGGACCAAGGCATGGACTAGATGTACAAGCATGGAAGGAAGACAAGAGGGGACCCTCCCCCCTCACCCATTTTGGCCGAAAATGGGAGCCAAAGGGGGCCTCCCTCTTGTTGCTTCACTCCTTGATCTTATTTAGTACATGCATGGCTCTTTTGTGTATAAGTTCATGCTACCACCTTTCCTTGAGTTCTTAGAAAGGTTCTAAGTATTCTTGAAGCTTTGAAAACATCTCTACATTCTTGTATTGGTGTTCTTCAAGTGAGCAAAGTGTGGTGTTAGAATACATACTCATATACATACATAGTAAGTTCAAGAAGAAGAACAAGAGGTTGTTGCTTGCTTGCTTGAATTTCAAGGGTTGGAGAGACTAGCATCTCAAAGGTGTTGGACTCATTGATTTGTGGATACCTTGGAGGAAGTCTTCTCTTGGCTTCTCATAGATCAACCACTTCATCAACGGTTTACTCACGCTACAAAGGTTGTAGTTCTAAACACCCTATGGTTGTTTTGTTTCTTAAGGCTTGCATATGGATCATTGGTGGGGAGTTTTAAAAAAGTTTAAAATTGTTGTTCATGCTTCCGTTGCTAAAATATATTTTGAAAAACGAACAAACCCCAACACACACACACTCCTAACACACATACACGTGCACACCCTTATACATGCATAAATACATACATATGGTATCATGCATACATAAAATACCATTTATTTTAAGTAATTAACTTAATTAACCAATTAACATTTAATTAACCACTTTATCATATTAAAACAATTAAGCACGTACCACAAACCCGCTAATCTTCTAGCCCCGGTTTGAGGGTGTTACAAATCTCTCCCCCTAAAGAGGATTCCGTCCTCGGAATCCTTTCTTTCTCAAATAAGTGGGGATATCTGTCTTTCATCTCTGCTTCTGTCTCCCATGTCAAATCAAAACCTCGACTGTGCTTCCACTTGACCAATACTATGGGTATCTGCTTCTTTCGGAGTTTGGTCACCTTTCGATCTAATAGTTCTACTGGCTCCTCTATCAACCTCTTATTTGAATCAACTTTCAGCTCTTGTACTGGGAGAATCTGACTTTCATCATCAATCTTGCACTTTTTTAGATAACAGACATTAAAAATATCGTGTATTCCCGCAAGTTCTGCGGGAAGATCTAGTGTAACAGTCTGATCATTTACAACTTAACGTATGCGGAACACCCTGATTCACTCAAACCCAGGCTCTGATACCAACTTGTAACACCCTGATTTTCAGCCCAAATTTAAATTTTTCAAAAACTCAATTTATACAATTTTGTGTAAACTTATCGCGGAAGCATCGTAATCCTCTTGGAGTATTTCAATAAAATACCGTATATTTAAACAATAGACTTATCATTGGATATAACCCAAAACCTTTAGGTGTTACCACAGTCAATCTCACGACCATTATCAAAAGCATAGGAAATCCATGATTACCGGAAATTGCAATAAATCCAAAGCACTATGCCCCAAGGTATCTACCCGCCTCACCAAGGCTTCTAGACACATGGGTGTCGCACCGCGACGCCCTGTGAACAGTGATCTGCAGCTTCTTCTTTTTTGCACCAATTCGACCCAAATCTCAACTTTCCCAAATCAAACATCATTTGCAACATCCCAAACACCCAATAACATTTCAATACACCATATTAACAACATATAACATATTTTTAACCATCAAAACTATATTCACCCAAAATCTCAAGTTCTTAACCCATTTACTAAATCAAACACCATAAACTCAAATTTTGAGCTAGAAATCACCAAATAAAATATGTATTACTCAAATCAAACACCAATTTAAGTTTAGAACTTACTTGATTTGCAAAACCCACTCAATCCTCAACTTTCTTGCTTCAACCAAGATCAAAGATGGAGAAGTTGGAGTCTAACTCCCAAATCTTGAATTTCAACTCTTGAATCTTCAAACCTCCTCTTGATTCACCTCCTTCTTCTTGGTTTCTCTCTCTAGACTCTCTCTCTCTCTACACCCCAAGAGTTCCATCTGGAACTTTCTTATTCTTTGACTCCATTGAAAGAAGTCAATACATATATATGTATATTTACCTCTTTGGTCCTTGCACTCTTTCCCTTTTACACCTATTACCCACATCCATATATATATATATAATGTAAATAACATCTTAAACACATCATTTTTACTAATTTCAAGTGAACTTGCCCATATATATATGTTTTATAATTTTCCAAAATTCCGGGTTTTACAGGTTATTAATACATGGATATTTGAATTCAATGTTATATTGTGTTTTCAATTACATTTAATTAAATAATAAATTATACTTAAATAACTTATGTATGTATAGACATAATCTATCCTATGTTGGGATATTATTTTTCTTGTAATCCAATTTATGTATACTTAGATTCATGTTATTTAATTTTTAATAAATTTTGTTTACAATTCCAAAGATTCAAATATATAATTGGCTAATAAAATGTCTTTTAAGTACTTATATTATAACATCAACAATAATATTATGATTATGCCTTTACAACGTCGGGACATAACTCCATCACGAGAAACACATTAATATTATACTAAAAATTTTTAGATGTGTAATATAATTTTATACTTTTTTAAAACGAGTATGTATAACAAATATTAAATATAAAAGTTTTATTTACGTACACGAACACCGCGCGGGTATAACAGTAGTTAGTGGTTGTGATTGATTCAAAATCTCATTAATCACCATCTATTTGAACTAGTGTAATACCCGGACGGTGTCCAGGTTGTAACTGTGGTAACCAAATAAGTAAAATAAAAACCTATTTTAAAAGTAATCAATAACCATAATATACTAACAAAAATCAATAAAAATAAAACATTAAAACGAAGTTAATGCAAGGGACATAATAAGTATATTTTATACACAACCATATCGTATTATGATAAAATTTATACCAAAGCATAGATAAAAATAAAACGATTATAAATATGTAATTATATTTATGATAAATAAAATATATCAAGATTTATAAGAGAAAATAGTAAAACATTCTATAATAAATTACACTAACAATAGTTAAAATAAAAATTTTCATAAAAACCCCTAAACTATTTCATAAAACCCTCTCCTTATAATCTGGTTGTCTTTCTAATTGGTCCCTCGTAAAAAAAACCCCACTACCCCACTAAGATAGCAGTTTTTGTGTAACTGCTAATATTCAATACGGGAATTTTAGTGGTTATTATAGAAGTAGTTTTATTTACATTATCAATGACTCATATTACACATGAGTTGATCCAACAACTATCCAAATTCAGGACTTTATATGGCTGAAATTAATTGTCAGCATAACTAACGGCTAAAAATACAAGCTTTATGTTAACGGGTTACACTCACCGGAAACCATATATATATATATATATATATATATATATATATATATATATATATATATATATATAAAATTTGAAAGGGTATAATTGGAAACTTAAATAAGCTTTTGAAATTTTATGCTATCGACGGTTTCCATCGTCACCCAGAATACCGTACTTTTTAAAACAAAAATTTTAATCGATCATATCTTAGAAATCATATAAATTTTAGACATGAAAATTAAATGAATGAATCTAATTTTTTTATCCTCTTTGATTTGATACCAAGATTACATATAAAGTTTTAAGAAAAGAATATGCATTAGAAATCGTTTCTAGGATTGAATTGAATGTATGTGAAGGAAAGAAAGAAAAGAGTAGAAGAGGAAATCGTATATAAAGAAAAAGAGTTAAAGAAGATTTAGAATAATTAAGTACATTAGAAGCTTTTACATACTCGATTTTTTAAAGTAACTATAAAATTAAAATCCTTCATCCTTTGATAACATGTTTTTAAATTACTTGAAATGATACAAGACCATAACAAACTACCTGCCAAGGACTCCATTCAACTAAACCTGCATAATTTTAGAAACAGTACACCTGTTTAGATCTAACTATTAAGACCGATACAAAAAATTAAAAAGTAGACATACAAATTATTTAAAATATATACAAAACAACAAAAACATATCAGTACCTTAAGTATACTCATATCACAAATCATGACATCTCACATATGAGTATCTAGAAATAAGAAAAAAAAATTAATCTACTCAAGACACATTTTTAAATTAAGCAAAAGCAATAACAATCTAATAAACAACTATTTACTTGGTCAACCTGATTATTGAGAAAGAATAAAATGATAGTCGGTATAAACTATCAGATATAAAGAACAACTAAAAGTTTTTCATATTTAGAGAAAATGGAAATCCATGTTCGCATAACTAATAACTTAGTTACGATTTAAGCATATAGGTTTAAGAGAAAGAAAATATACATACAGATTTATACATATGAGCATTACATGACTAAACATGAAACACAACATAATCCAATAGAAAATCGTTTAATAATTTAATGAATCAAATTAGTTGATAAAGAACTCGTCTCCATGCTTAAATATGCTAGTAATGATCACATGTCTTACCTTTTAAATGGACTCTATTGTATTTCCACTTCTAAAGCCGAATTTTCCCACACCTTGCAAGTAAAAGAAAAAAAATAACGACTCATGTGTTAAATATTAAAAAATCAAAAATAGTTTCATGTCTTGTGTATAAAAAATAACATTTCTATTTTACTGTTACCTTTAGCTAACTACCCAGTTTACTAATGCTATAGAAAGAAGGGGTCTATTTCCTTCTGAGTGTTAATGGTCTGTCGAAGGTACTCTTTGTTTGCTGGGATCACTATCATGTTACGTAGTAAGCTCCCCTTGCACTTGCATAACTCTTCTTTGCTCATTTCCTTCTTGATGAAGAATACTAAGAGTGCCAAGTCGGGATTCTAGGGAGTGCTTTGCATTACGGGTGAGGTGAGTGGTTACGCTTAGACCTATTCCCTATCAGGGGCCAGGTCCATCCGATCTTGGGAGCTAAGCGACTCAAGACCATACCCTGTTGAATGGTGATCTGAAATTCTTATCCACGCTCAAGGTCCTCCTTTCATTGAATTTCCCGTATGGAACACTTCCCCGGCCCCTTTCATTGGTGGGCCTAATGGCCTCTATAACGAGAAAAACAACTGTCTTTAAATCTTTGAATTTAGATTTTTAAATATATAATATATCACCTCTTAATGATACATTTTATCTTAAACCATATTTTATAAAATGTTTCATACATCTTTCTAATAAGATTGATAATGCTTGAAAATCAATAACTAAACACTTTGAATAGCATACTCAAATTGACCACTTAGCTCATCACCATAAGCCCAAAAAAACCACTCAGCTAAAAAAAATTACCTGCCTACTACTATTAATGGATAACAAAAAAGTAAGAATATAGAAATTTTAAAAAAGTGTCATATTACAATAAAATGTAAAACAAAACGTAGATAAAAATGAGATGGTCACAAATATATAAATATTTTTTCTTTAAATAAAATATATCACAAGTTACTAAACACTAGATCTCACGCCCGTGTAAACACAGGTCAGGTTATAATGTATTGTTAACTTTGTTTAATATTAATATGTTTTTAAAGTAAGTTACCGACCACATTTCAAATAATGAGAGTACATATACAAGTTATCTACACAAATTGTATAAATTGTCTTGCTTTATTGTGAAATTCTTTTTTTAGTTTGTTATGTTGCTCTAAGTAAGTTCATATCCATTTATTGGTATATGAAAAAGAAAGAAAGTGTTTCTCAAAGTATAATGCACTATTATACAAATATCTTATTTGTTTAATTTGCAAAGAATTATACTACCAAAATATATTTTAAAGTAGGCAATGTTTGGTATATTTGGTTATTATTGTGCTACCTTAAAACTGTTTATTTGTATTTTCTTTTTTAAAGTAAAGCACCAAAGACAATCATAGTTACTTGTAAGTATGCTAGCAGTGACAAGGTGTAACCATAAACACCACTTGATGATTGTTTTGCAAGATATTCACATCAATTGTAAAAAGCAACTTAGTATGTTGTCTTAACTTTAAAGGTTTTTTGAAATCCCTCCACCAGTTCGTCCATATCTTCTTCTGTAGCCTTATTCACCTCTTCATGTGTAGGGATAATTTATTTGCCGGATATGTCAAAGTGTGTAAGACTTATCATTCCTTCCATTATATGATAAACATGAGATAATATCCTTGAATGATTTTAAGATCTTAACATAATTTTTGCCATGTTGGTCTACAAAAACCAACTAGTAGAGATTCATCGAACACCACATCAACCTCATACACTCGTTAGTGAGTATATATTGCATGTTTTGTGGTGGTTTCAAAGTTGATTGATTATAGAAATAAATTGCTTAAGTCCTACATTTGAGATTGTTGACATGTTATCTTTCATAAAAATCACAATATATTTCTTGAATGTAGAATAAGACTATAATTTATACATACCTGATATGTTGTGGTTTGTTCACTAAATGTGATGAAGTATTTTGGCGTCTAAAGGAATTGTTGTCTTGTATAGTATATACAATCCATCTCATGCATTCTAATTCTACATTGATTATTTTTTATGAATCGGATGTTATAAACATGGTTTGTAGTCTCTAAAGTAGTTTTTGTGAGATAATTTTTAGGTAATAAGTCATAATTAGTAATCTTATCATACAATCTTGTTCATATGAAGTTGTAAATAGATTTGGGATTAGAAATTGTAATAGAGTATAAAGTAATGATAATCATAATTGCAATTTAAGAGTAATAATTAATGTTAATAAGTAATATATTTTGATAATTACAAAAGTATTTTTAACATATAATAATTTATTTTTTGAGAATCAATCTTTTGGCTTTTCTAGATTGTAAATATATTTGGCTTTAACAATTTTAATAATTAGAAGAATCAATAAACATACAACAATATTGAAGTAGGTAAAACAATAAAGAGTATATTTTATGATAAAAACTTACATTGATGTAAATAAAAAATACTTGGATTCTCCCTCATTGCATTATGGTATTGTTGGATTTCTTAGGAATCTTCGTATACAATCTTGTACATATAAAATTGTAAATAAATTAATAGAGTATAAAGTAATGATAAATCATAATTATGATTTAAGAGTAATAATTAATATTAATGAGTAATAAATTTTGATATTTACATTAGTATTGTTAACCTATAAAAATTAATATTTTAATGATAAATAATAATTGCTATTTAATAGTAATAATTATCATTAATGTCTAATAAATTTTTGTAGTTTAACATATGTCTTAGGTTATTCTAGTAAAATATAAGTTACAAATAATTTATCAAAAATATATAACAATTATAGACATGGGTAAAATTTTATAATTTTATAGTTACATGTTGCTATTTAAGTGTAATAATTAACATTAATGTGTAATAAATTTGAATTATTTTATGGGTATTGTTATGTTACTGTAGTAACATATAAGTTACAACAACATTTTCAATAGAGATGGGGTAAATCATTATCAAGCTCAGTTAATAATTCCAAACATGAAAACTGATATTTTAAAACTAAAACCAAAGTATATTATTTTTGCATGGATGACCTAATTATCATATGGTAAAATGGATTAGTGTTTTGTAAAATACAGTCAAAGATAACTATGCTACTTATTTGATAAAAGTCAAAAACGTTTACGAGCCATCTTAGGAGTCACAATTTCACAATCATCACTATTTATTTGTATAGTCATCCTACACTAAAATTAGAAAATCATCGTATGACAAAGCCGAAATACAAACATATTATATGTAGAGATTAATTGAACAATACACACATATATACTAACACACAACACAAAGAACTTAATAATTTCAAACATGAAACTTATATTTTAAACCTCAAACCAAAGAGCTTAATAATTCCAAACATGAAAACGTATATTTTAAAACTCAAACCAAAGTATATTATTTCGAAATGACCTAATTATCATACGGTGAAATGGATTAGTGTTTGAGAAATACTACCAAAGATAATTAATCTACTTATTTTATAAAAGTAAAAAACAAAAGACATTAATCTAAACGGTAGTCATCTCAAATCCTTCAAACTTTTTCTTTCTTCACAAACACAAGCTTCATATTCACAAGAGTAGATCCTTCTACATCCCATCTTTGTCATCAATATTGCGACGTTTTCCGGATGCACCCGTGGTATTTGTTTTCAACCCAACCTTAGGACTCACAATTTCACAATCATCACTATCAATCACAACTTTGTTGTTTGTATCGTCATCCTACATTAAAATTAGGAAAAAAAATAAAGTAAGCTTCATAATTCCTTGTACTCTTTATGTACTTATCATTGTTAAATAACCATGGTTAAAGACATAGAATACCTTCAATAATTCAATCTTCATATCCATCACTTAGATTAACAACAGTGAAAACAACAATGATAATATTCTTCACTTACAAAACATAAAGTTCAATTTTCATATGTAAAGAGTAAAAGATTTAGCATAAATAGTGAACTTCATTGTAACTAAACAAACTACCTTACTAATATCGTCATTACCTTTGAACAAAAAGAGAATAAAGAAGGAAGCTTTCGAATTTAAAAACCTTCAGTTGGAGCTCAAACGAAAACAACAATGTAAACTTTTTTCACTTACAAAGCATAAAGGTCAATTTCCATAGGTAAATAATAAAATATTTAACACAAATAATGAACTTCATTCCAACTAAACAAATTATCTCACAAATATCGTCGTTATCTTTGAACAAAAAACGTAGAAAGAAGGAAGCTTTAAAATTTATAAACCTTCGGTTGGAGCTCAAATATAGTACTATTCTCGTTTACTTTCTTCACCTACAAAGCATAAAGATCAATTTTCATACGTAAAGAATAAAATACTCAGCACAAATAGTAAACGTCATTCCAACTAAACAAACTACCTCACTAATATCATCATTATCTTTGAACAAAAAGCCAAGAAAGAAAGAAGGAAGCTTTTGAATTTATAGATTCTAGGGGATTAAGGAAGAACACTAATTGCATAACTCTACCTCATTAATATACTAATTGCATAATTGATATTCTTAGTTATAACCGACGGTAGGGTATTAAAGAAGAACACTATTTACATAATTTTACCTTACAAATTCATGTTGGTGACACTTTAAGCCCAAACTTCTAATTTGGTGTCACATCATTCATCCACCCATCCTAATTAACTTAGATTCAAAAATTAGGGATCAATGAAGGATCCCACATATGATAGAAAGGTTATTAAGTTATAAGAGATATAGATAGATAATTCATAAACAACCTATAATTAATTACATTAATGTATAATTTTTATAAAACCCCCTCATTTTCTTAAAATTAACCCATCACAAGTTTCATAAAACCCCTCATAATTTTCATCCACCCCTCTCCAATTGATTTAAAATTGAATTCAAATTTAGGGGGATCCTTGTTTAATAGCATTTTTCTAAAATTGTTTTGTAAAATTAGAGAATTGTGATATTAGATGTTTTGATTGGTTGATAGATAAAGATTTAATAGGTATAAATTGATAAAAGATAAGCCTTTTATATATAGTTATAGATGCATATATCCAACATTAATATATGCAAATGCAAGGATGCTCATAAGTAATGCAACTATTAAAAATAATGCAACTAGATTATAATAATCCATCATACATGTAAAACTAAATCATAATAGAAAGTAATGGTGCCCGTTTAAATTAATTAACTTGTGTGCATTCAAACTATTGCATAGATTCCAAATTGATGCACATGTTTGAATGAACTAAGTTGTATGCATAAAATAAAAAATGAGGCATACATTCATGTTGGATCATGAACACAAAACTGATCCATGCATTCAAAAGACATGCATACTAAAACGGATACAACATGAACACAAAACGTGGTTAATAAGTTCAAAAGTGATATATATATATATATATATACATGTTTCAAAAAGTGGTTCAATCAATGAATCAAAACAGATGCATTAGTTTGTAACTAATGCATGTAGAATAAAAGCATTAGATCTTTGTATTTTGTAGGTGTGTGAACTTTACTATAAAAATAAGTGGATAGATATATCATAATAAAACCAAATTTAGTCAAATCAAAATAGATGCATGAAGTTTGTAAATAAATGAATATTTTGAGAACATTTAAAAGTGTGTTTGACCAGGGCTGACCCATTGTGTAACACCAACACCACATGACTTATTTTGTGAAGATGGTAATGATCCACCATTTTTGTCTAATAAACTTGATGAAACAAGATTGTATATTCTGGAGGCTTTATTTTTATCATAAATGTAACATCCCAAAATGGACCTAGTTGTACCGTATGTTGGTAAGATTGTATCCTCGAGAATTAAATAAGAAATTATAATTTAAAGGATGAAGTTATGTTATAACTATTAGGGGAGGTGTTAAATAAAAAGTTGATGAAAATGATTAGTAGTTATTAATTATTAAATGGTTTTAGGTAAGGATTCCAAAAATATCCCCGTTAGCTAAAATGGGTAAACTAATATTAAGTTGTAAGTTGAAAAGGGGAACGAAATACCCACTTATGGATATATTTGAACCAAAGGCGGTTCAACCCATTTTATTAACACAGACAAAAACTTACGTATATGCACACCCACATCTTCTGTTCTTGAGTTTGATGGAGTTCTTGGAAGAGAAGCCAAGAGGATATTATTCAAGCACCAATCCAGCATCTATTTTATGAATTAAGAGTTGCTCTTATCATCTTCTTCTTCTTCCTTCCCTAGTAAGTGTTCCTCCATGATTATTTGTTTTTGGAGTTTATGGTCAAAATGGGTATTTAGAAATTAGTAATCAAGAAGTGAAATTTTGTACTTTAATTAGTTCCTACATCATTTACAAGTGTTTATAAACAAGATTTATGGATTAAAGAGTTGATTTTGATTGAGTTTAGTGAAATTGTGTAAATGGGTCAAAATTGAAGAATTAGTCTCGATTCTTGATTTTACATTAAAATATGTTAAGAATTGATGTTTTAAGCTTAGTTGGACATGGTATAACATATATAATCACTAGAAGTTAAATAAGATTTGTTTGGGTATGTTTTAGAATGAAAACAGGAAGAACAGGGGACTGTCGTCCGACCTGTTTTGAAACAGGTTGCTTGCGGGCGCAAGGAGTAGTCCTTACGGCCGCAAAGGTAGGTCCGAATGGGTGATTCGAAGGGTGCTTGCGGGTGCAAGAGGAAGTCTTTGCGGCCGCAAGTGTTAGTCCGACCTAGTGGTCCAACTTATGCTTACAGGCACAAGAGTTGCGCTTGCGAGTGCAAGTAACCACCCTTATGGGCACAAGCATAGTGCCTTGCGGCCGCAAGGGATTGTTTTGCAGCAACAGTTTTGTGTTTTAACGTTTGGAAAGCCCATGTGGACTTGTAATTTGACTTAAGGTGTCATTAGGAGATTCTTACTACTATTTTAGTAGTAATACTTCGTGTGTGTAAACATCTGATGTAAGTAATGATACTATAGATGTAACTGACAACCAAGAAAAGCCAGAACGTCTATTTGCCTGTTGTAGCCCAGTAGGTGAGTACCGACTTAAGTCGTAATCAATATGTAGTATGTATGAACTTGTTGATTACCATTATATATGTATGAGACGTGATAGTTATGATTATGATTATCAAGGTTGTAAGGTGAGTATGAACATGTGTAATCTAGCTGGAATTGTTGTTAGACTATTAGCATGAATATGAGTTGATATTAATTATTGGTTAGAAGTTGACCAATACCCTCAAAGATAAATACTAAAGATAACTAAAGATGCTCTCAACTAAAAGGAGCTAATATTATAGTGGTGTGATATCCCATTGAATGTGCAAGTATCAATAATTCCAGAACGTGTGTTTATAGAAACACAAAGCATAGAGGTTAACTAAAGATAAGAAGGTAGTTCAGAAGTATTTTAGGCTGGTGTATATCTAAGTACTTGGTATGTTTAGGATCATGATGATATGATGCATGTATTGTTCAAGTTCATAGTAATAGTGAACGAATACGTGTTGTATGATATGCATGTATGCTATTGGATCCTGTTTGGATAAGCTATGTTGAAGTTGTGGTTATGTTACAAATGCATGCAAGCTATGGATCCTGATTGGATCACTCATGTTTTACTTATGTATACTACTCATTAAGTGTAAGTAGAACTTGTTGTTATGCATGCTATTGGATCCTGATTGGATCCGCCATATTGAACTTATTGTTATGTATGCTATTGGATCCTGATTAGATCCGCCATGTTAAAGTACTTGTTATGCATGCTATTGGATCCTGATTGGATCACCTATGTGAAAATTAGCCGCGGACCTCAAGTTGCTAAGTGGGTTAAGTTAGCCGACTGGGGGGGGGGCATACCGAGTCGTAGGTTCTGCAGGACCACCGTTCCTTACAAAGTGGGGGTATTCGACTGATAGTTGAGCCCAAAGGAGCCTATGGTTTCATAACGATGCTTGGTGGACCGCTATATGCTCCCCCACCAGCGTGAATGGTTGTGTCTGATCCCCTGGTTTGGGTCGTTGAGCTGGACTAGCTATCCTGCAAGATATGACTCTTACCGATCATGTCAGCACTTCACAATGTGATAGGATAGCACTATTTGTGTTGCCATGCGATATGATTTGAAGAATATGATGCCTTATGTGCTACATGGTGCTTAAAGTTATGTTTGTATTCACTAGCTTTTAAAGCTAACCCCCTTTCAGGGTGCATGTTTTTGCAGATGTTATGCTTAGCTATGCCTGGGATTGCTTTTATTGTGCTGGAACACTTGTTGCTCATTGCAGGTATGATGGTCGGTCGATATTAATGTTGGTAACACCCGTTTGTAAAATGAAAACCTTGTCGGGTTGTTTTAAATAAAGAAAAGACTTTGATAAGACTTCCTTTGTTTTATTTATCTAACTGAGATTACTTTTGACTTTAAGTTGTAAAAAGACAAAAGTTGAAGTGTTAGAATAAAGTAACCACATTCTGAGATTTGGCAGTGACAACATTCTTGATTATTTCATCTAGTACATCAGTGCTTTTATTTTAACACATCTGAAGTTGTTCTATGGTGTAGCTTTCCTGTGGGTTGGTGATGAAACAGTTTTTTTATGGATTACATTTGATTTTAAGGTGGCTTCAATGTGAGATCATAAAGAGCTTGCAGGGAAGGCTTTTCTTTCTTACTAACTAAAAAGCAGGGAAGGGTTTTCTTTCTTACTAACTAAAAAGCAATGATCATAGTACGCAGTCTTGAAGGCCATAATTACTCCAACAATTTATTATCACTTGTTTTTCTTGCGGTCAATTCAAAGTATACATATGTATCGTGGATAGTTGTGGTCGGGCTTTGGCGCTGTTTAGGTGCATATTGCTTGATTTGATTCACATACATTCATACATTTTATTCAAATTCAACCACATTGATGTCATCTATTAGTTGCAGCCCACAATTCCACATAATTGTTGAAGAAAACAAATGGTTATCTTTCAATCACTATAACATCACAAAAAATGATCATATCAAACCTCAATCACATACATAAGTGATAAACGAAAGCAGAAAACTACACTTTATGAATGACAATTACGACTCATAAAAAAGGAAAATAATTGGTTTTAATGTACCTATAAGATGATGCGGGGCGTTGGTTGAGATTCTGGCCACCATAGGTTCGTGTGTGAAAACCCCTCCATCTATATCCTTATAGTCAACTTCTAATCGATCGAACTCCGTTTACATCGGTATTACCAGCCGGTGCATCAACCAATTCAGCACTAACCAGGATTGATTGAAACTAAAGATAAGACGGGAGGGCCATTCACCTCGCAAGAGATTCCATGGCAGGAGGGGAGCAGGGCCGGCCCTGGGCCACCAGGGCAACCGCTCAGGGCCCAAGAAAAATAGGGGCCCGTTTTAAAATAACTTTGTATATTATATATGTATATGTGTACATCCCAATATAAAGGCTAAATTAGCCTGTTAGGGAAGGAAAAAAGGGCCCAACCACCTTCTAACTAGTCTCCCGCTCTTCCTTTGTTCCCTCACGCCTTCATTGATCGAACATTATTCCAATTAGAAGGTAAAATTATAAAACTATTCTTCTCTGTGAGAGTTCATAAATGTCATTGATTATCTTTGATTTGGCAAGATCAATTTATTTTCTTTGAGAGTTCATTTTGCTTATGGACATGGGTATTTGGCTGTAGGTAAAATCGAGTTCAAGTTTCTATTTTCAATCAGAATAGCAATGTGTTTGCGTTCTTTAATTAATTATAAGTTGGTAAAAAAAACCGATTTTTTAGCTATTATGTTCTCAAGATATTGCAGTCCAAACAATTTACTATGAATAAGCTCTATGAAATTTTAATTTGATCAAGGTTTTGAAATGTAAAAGATTAATTGATACCTTTGCGTCTGTTCATAGTGGTTCAAAACTTTTGGGGAGTGATGGAGATAATTGTGTTAGTAAAATTTCTATGTTTTGTTTAACTATAGAAAATATTTTTGGTTCTTCTGTTTGACCATTTTGATTTCTATATTAATAAATTTACTAGTTCATGTGTTTTTCCTTGAATTATGAATTGGGGAGTGATCATTAGTAACCATCTGTGGACTACGCGTAAACGGGTTCTAAACTTCACATGTATGTGGTAAAGTGATACTAAACGTATGGAGAGAATAAGTGGCTATATATGTATAAGTTTTTAAGTTGTCCTAGTTCCAGGTTTGAGTATTAATCTTTTATCCAATATGTATGGATTTTATGCACTTAAATTTGGATTGAATGAATTATATTTTAGTATCACTTTTTGACTCAAATTTTATCACTTTTAGGGGCCATTTTCATTCTGTGCCCCGGGCCCTGAAAGTGATTGGACCAGCACCGGAGGGGAGATGTTAACTTTTGCGGAGATTTCATGGCCGGAGTGCTTCAAACTATGGATGCGATTCCATAGCCGGAGGGGAGAAAAAACGAGCCAGGAATTAAAGATAATACGGTGTCGTTTTGTCAAAGCCATAAACTCAATCCGGATAAAATAGAAAGAAAAAAGGCTTCTTCTCACTGCCTTGAATCTATAACAATATGTGGGGGAGAATGGGCGTGTGAGTTGATATCCGGCCAGCGACGGAATTTGGGTTCAAAAAGCCTTTTGAATCAGGAGAGAGAAATTAATCGTGTCATGTTGTTTCCCTTGATTGCCCTTGCTTGTGAATGAAAATCTTAACCATAAGATTTAATTAACACAGGGTCAAGATCTATTCTCTTTGTTATGTAAATTAAAATGGTTCTCCCCCCATCCTAACTCCAGGGAAGCTTATTGTGAGAATAGATTTTTAGGTAAAAATGGAAAAACAAATCTTAGCAATCAATTAGATGTTGATCTGTTATATCTCACGATCGTAATTCACTTGTCGTAACTCATGGTGGGATTATGAATCAAATAAAGGTCAAATGCAGACCATCTGATCAAATCAAATAAAGGGTCAAAAAAATTAAGTCTCTCATTTTCACCTAAATATTCATTCTCATTTGAATCTCCAACTATATATATAGGAGGATTCAAACGAAAACTATTTTCGTATAGAACTGCGAAAAACAATCTTGGCCATTGATTAAAATAAATCAATGACTGATAATTTTGGCGGCTAATTATTGGTTTATTAATCACGCATTAATGAGAGGTGTTTTAGGCAAATCAAGTGAGACATATTAATGATGGTCCACTCGGATGCAATTCACATTTGGAAAAAATATATAAATGACCAAAATTCCTGTATTAATGAGTTATTAGTTATGTTACAAACAGCTCCCGCACGAAAACAGTTTTGTTTGAACTTTTCCATATATATATATATATATATATAGAGAGAGAGAGAGAGATAAGTTCATACGAAAAGGGTTTTATCTATGAAAAGTGTGAGAAGCGTTCTGCCCGTTTGACTATTTAATCAATGGCTATTGTACATTGTGACATTTTAGTAATTAAAAACAAATTAAATGTAACACCCGGCCGACGCCTACCGTTTCATCCCCGGCGCTATCAACTCTGGCATATTAGGTTTGCAGCCCAATACACCCCAACCCTTCCCTCTAGCTCATTCCCAGAGTACGTTGTTGGTGTGTAGCTCAATTGGTGATATCACTCTGGAAGAGGTGGTATTAAAGGGTGAGGTCTTGCGTTCAAGTCTCACCAACAACCTACTCTTTGAATGAACCAGAGGGAAGGGTTGGGGTGTATTATGCTGCAGACCTGACACGCCGTAGTTGATAGCGTCGGTGATGAACCGGTAGGCATCAGTCGGGTGTTATAAAAAAGTGTTTGATGGAGTGTTAATTCCAGCTCAATTAGGCCATATTATAAAATAAAATTGAAAATATATCTTCATTTATAATTCGGGGGTTCAATTTTTGGTATGGAAAAGGATTCCAAAATGAAGCCAAAATTCCATCAGATGGAGGATTTCACATTCCATCCAAGTTTGGATGGAATTCACTCTCCATCAAACGATGATTGTGTACTCCCTTCACCTCCACCTGCCTCCGATGACCTTCATTTTATCTTTGACGAGTCCCCTCTGATGACCTTCGTTCCCTTCTTCTTTCTACCCATCTGCTCACTATCGACCATGCGATTAGGGCTTTGACTGGTTGGAATCTCGAGTTAGATGACACAGATTAGGGCTTGGATAACGAAAATCTTCGAAGGGGGACTTTGAATAGGGCTTCAAATGTCACTGACGGCGAGAATCTTTAAAGGGCGACTAGGGATTCGACCGGTGGTTGTGGTGACTGTGGGGTGGTGGTGGTGGTGTTAGGTGGTTGTGGTGATTGTAGGTTTCGACCAGTGGTTGTGGTGACCGTGGGGTGGTGGTGTTGGGTGGTTGTGGTGACTATGGGTTTCAACCGACGCCTCCCAAGATAAAAATTCCAAGTTCCTTACCAAACACACTTCTAAGAAATTGGAATTCAAATTCCAAATCCTTTAGGATTTCAATTCCTAAGGATTCCAATTCCAATTCTTAGCATTCCAACGAATCAAACACCTCCTAAGGGTTTTGATCGGTGAAATCGCCCTTAATTAAGGAAGATGATGTCACAATCATTTTCTTTTAATATATATAAGAATAAGAATATGAGATAAGATAGCTTTTTTAGACCTTTCTATTGTATTATCATAGTCCTAAATAAGCGACCACAATCTCCAATGGAAGAACAAGGGATCCATTCGAAAATTAGGATCGAAGAGTTAAAAGTAACTATGAAAAGAAGGGTATTTAGAATATTTTACTTGTAAATTAGATTAGTGATTATATTTCCAATTTTTAAATGGTTTAAATATTATTAAAGTAGTTAATAGGACATATTTGAGAGTTTTAAGATTTTAGGAGGATATATACGTGATATTGATTTTTGAAAAGACATATATGTAATTAGAGAAGTTTGTAAGGATATATATGAAATGTTCAATAATAATAATCTTTCAATATAAATAAAAGACTAATTTGAATCAAATTTATTATATGATCCAAACCCTTTATTTAACAAATCAATTTTAATTATACGATCATAACTATTCACTTTGATAAAAATTGAAATCTAATTTTGAATTTTCTTGGTCAAAATAGGATTCAATTTTGACTTGTGTTTAAATCAATTTTTTAGAATTAATTTCGTTTTTGCTCTTTTAAACCTTAAAATATCATATTTGCCCACCGTAATTTACAAATATCATACTTACTATTTATAACATTTTAAAATATTATATTTAATTAAAATTTTAGTCTTATGATTTTAAAGTATTTTCTTAACATTTTAAATTATAACCAATAAAGTTTGACCTTATTGCACCTAGTTGAAACAATAATGATCAATGACTAGTACAAAAATACAATAAATTAGCATTTGATATATTAATAATAATAACGAGACAACAGTAACCCACATGTTGTGTAATACCATAAAATCTAAGCCATTTTTTTTAAATTGCGCTGCGGAAGCTTTAATTAATTAAACACACTTTTCATTCACAAACATTTACAAACAAAATATTTGTTCTTGAAATCTAACATGCATAAGTGTGTGTTACAAAATAAACTGACTCGTTTCATTTTAAATCTTAGACATCAGGGTCAGGTTAACTTCTCCTTCCACGAGCACTCACAAACACAAACGTGCAAAAAGCAACAACTATGGGGAATTAGCACAAAGCTAAGTGAGTATAGGCTAAACTCAAAAGCAAACATCAAGTCAATACTAATCATGTAATCACAACTCTAAGAAGACCGGCGGTTCGGTGCAGAACCTACAAACAATGCCGGCCAAAGCAAAGGTTTACCGATAGCCCTCTACTGAATTGGCACAGTGAAATCCCACTCTTAAGCAACATATGCAACAGTAAGGCTACCACTGTTCAACCAACCAGTAAACGAGCCCAGCCCAATTCCACGTATAGCTGACTTCTCAAACGCAACTCAAAATCATACTAAGAGTGCGTATCGAACAAATAATCATGCAGCAGTCATAATACATAATATTCACAATCAGCAGTTCTAATATCAATCCATCATATACAATCATGCCTCACATAAGTAATATTAAACACAATCTTTACCATTCGCATCCAACATCTACTCAGCTTTCAAGTTCAGAGGAAGCACTCAGAATTCTAATGTTACTGAGCCTTTGGATTTCCTGAAAACATAATAACAACCAATCAGTCCAAATTTCATAAATATATCTCATCATATATTTATAATTCATTCATAACATCCAACAATCAATAAACAAATATAAATAAAACTCAAAATGTCGGATTCTTGAAACTATCGGATTTACACTCGGATTCTTGAAAATCCGCAACTCATAGTGTCGGATTTCACCGGTGTCGGATTTGGGAATCTGATGGATTCCATAACTGTTGGATTTTACTTTAATCGGATTTCAAGCACTTGGTTTCCAAGTCCCGGATTCAAGAGTATCAGATTTCGCTATTCCCAGATTTCAAGTTCCGGATTTCATGTATCGGATTCTGACTTAATCATTTTCCAAGTTTAGGATTTCATATACAAATATAGTATTCGGATTTGGGGTATTCATAAACTAAGTTTCGGATTCTAAGGTAATCGGATTTCCACTTTCGGATTTCATAAGACCCAGATTTAAGCAAGATTCGGATTTCTTCTTCTCAACAAATCCGAGAGCTTCATAAATATCAAATCCTATAACTTCAACATATAGTAATCCAAACCCAGATTTTCTTAATTTCATAACTATCATTCCAGAAACATACATTAAACATTTCTAAATACATTGTCATGCAATTAACCATATGAATCATATGAACATTCGAAACTATCAAAATCCTATTCTTTCAAAAACCGATCATGATGTTATTTAACATGCAATCTTTAAACTAAACATAAATCATGTTTTAAATCATATAGCATATCAAGAAGGATCATAACATGTCAATTTATAAACACCAACCTTAAATCTTTGGTCACCCACAATAAGATGGAATTCCGATTCTTTTTCTCCTATTTCTTCCTTTTCTCTCGGTTTTCTTCTTGGCAGAGAAACAAAGCACACACACACACACTTCTTGAATATTGAGGTAATGCAACAGATGACACACACTCGCAAATGTACATGCAAAGTTAGGTGTCCTCTTTTCTTCTACACAACCCCACGTGTATTCAACTTAGACATGCATGCATACATACGTACGGCTATATACATACATACATACACACTATTAATTCTAAATTAACTAAATATTTAATATCACTCAAATAATCACATAATCAAATTAAAATATGTAAAACACAAACAAACACATACCGTAAACCCACTAATCTACTAGCCCAGGTTTGCGGGTGTTACAAATCTCCCCTCCTTAAGAGGATTCCATCCTCGGAATCCTTTCCGGCTCAAATAACTGGGGATACCTTTCTTTCATTTCTGCTTCAGTCTCCCAGGTTAGATCAGAACCTAGACTGTGTTTCCATTTGACCAATACCGTAGGTATCTGCTTCTTTCGAAGTTTGGTCACCTTTCGATCTAGCATTTCAACCGGTTCCTCTATCAGTCTCTTCTTGGAATCATCTTTCAAATCATGCACTGGAATAATCTTACTTTCATCATCAATCTTACACTTCCTTAGATAACAGACATTGAATGTATCGTGAATTCCAGCAAGCTCTGTAGGAAGATCTAAAGTAACTGCTTGATCATTCACAACCTCACGGATACGGAAAGGACCGATGAAACGGGGAGCCAACTTCCCACGTTTGCCGAAGCGAATTACACCTTTCCACGGAGAAACTTTCAAGTATACCAACTCCCCTACCTCAAACTTTACTGGACGTCGTTTCGGATTAGCATACATTCTTTGTCTATCTCTGGTTGCTTTCAATTTATCTCTGGCTATAGCAACCTTATCCGCAGTCAACTGTACTATCTCAGGACCTACAAACTATTTCTCACCTGCCTCTAACCAACAAGTCGGAGTACGGCAGCGACGACCGTACACCATTTCATACAGAGGCATTCCAATACTGGAGTGATGAGAGTTATTATACGCAAATTCTACTAATGGCAGGTGTGAATCCCAAGATCCACCATACTCTAGTACACAAGCTCGCAACATATCCTCGAGTGTCTGTATGGTTCGTTTAGTCTGACCGTCTGTCTGAGGATGGTAGGTTGTACTCAAGTTAACTCTAGTTCCCAATTCTCTTTGCAAAATCCTCCAGAAATTAGATACAAACCTTGAATCTCTGTCAAACACAATTGACAACAGTATACCATGCCTTGTAACGATCTCGTCTATGTATAGTTGTGCCAGTTTACCCAACGAAGCCGTTTCACAGGTGGCTAGAAAATGTGCACTCTTTGTCAAATGATCCACTATCACCCATATCATATCATGATTCCTCTGATTTCGTGGTAGTTTTGTTACAAAATCCATTGTGATGTGCTCCCATTTCCACTCAAGAATCTCTAACTGCTTCAAAGACCCGTAAGGCTTCTGATGTCCTGCCTTCACTTGCGAACAAATATGGCACGATTCTACAAAATGTGCCACATCTGCTTTCATCGTAGGCCACCAGTAAAGCACTTTCAGATCGTTATACATTTTAGTGCTTCCTGGGTGTACAGATAGTCTCGACTTGTGTGCTTCTGTCAAAATTAATTGTCTCAATTCTCCAAGTTTAGGCACCCACACACGAACTTTGAATGTTTTTAATCCACAAGAATCTTCATTTAATTCATCTTTTCTCTTTTTCATTAACTCGGTCTTTAAATTTTCTTCTTTAAGGGCTTCTATCTGAGCAAACTTCAGTCTATCTATCAGATCAGATACTATCTCAATTCGCATAAACTGAATAGAGCTTCCATTCCCTTTTCGACTCAGGGCATCTGCCACAACATTTGCCTTTCCCGGGTGATATCTGATCTCGCAGTCATAATCTTTTATCAATTCTACCCAGTGTCTCTGTCTCATATTCATTCTGAGTAAACACATACTGCAAGCTCTTATGATCTGTACAAATCACACATTTGGTGCCATACAAGTAATGTCTCCACAATTTGAGCGCAAATACTACTGCTGCTAGCTCCAAGTCGTGAGTCAGGTAGTTCTTTTCATGTGGTTTCAACTGTCTGGAAGCATAAGCAATTACCCAATCTCTCTACATTAATACACATCCTAAACCAGCCAATGATGCATCACAATACACTGTAAAATCTTCAGATTCACTTGGCAAAGTAAGGATTGGGGCTTGACACAATAGTTCTTTTAATATCTAGAAGGCCTTGTCTTGTTCGTTACCCCACATAAACTTTACATCCTTCCGAGTTAACTTAGTTAACGGACCCGCAATCTTAGAAAAATCCTTGATAAATCTGCGGTAGTATCCAGCCAATCCCAAAAAACTCTTTATCTCTGATGGTGTTCTTGGAGCATTCCAACTCATCACTGCCTCTACCTTCGAAGGATCCACCTTTACTGCTTCCTTACAGATTATATGCCCCAAAAACTAAACTTCTCTTAAACAGAACTCACATTTCGAGAACTTTGCATATAGCTGTTCTTTCTTCAAAATTTCCAAGATTTGTCTCAAATGTTGCTCATGCTCTATCTCAGTCTTCGAATAAATCAAAATGTCATCAATGAAGACAATCACAAACTTATCAAGAAATGGTCGACAGACTCTGTTCATGAGATCCATAAATATTGCTGGTGCGTTGGTTAGACCGAATGGCATAACCAGGAACTCATAATGACCATATCGCGTACGGAAAGCTGTCTTTGACACATCCTCCTTTGACACCCTTACCTGATGGTAACCCGATCTTAAATCAATCTTCGAGAAGAAAGAAGCTCCCTGTAGTTGATCGAACAAATCATCAATTCTGGGTAACAGGTATTTATTCTTTATCGTTCTCTTGTTCAATTCCCGATAATCAATGCACATACGCAAAGTACCATCTTTCTTCTTTACAAATAACACTGACACACCCCACGGTGATGAACTTGGACGGATAAACCCTTTATCTAACAAGTCTTGAATCTGTGTCATCATTTCTCGGATCTCTGAAGGGGCCACTATATACGATGCTTTAGCCACTGGTCGGGAACCCGGAATCAAATCTATCTTGAATTCTACCTCTCGAACTGGAGGTAGCCCCGGTAATTCTTCTGGAAACACCTCCGGGTATTCCGTTACCACCCGGATGTTTGTCATAGCTTGCTTTTCTTTCTTTCCATCAATCACATATGCTATATACGATTCACAACCTTTACTCAATGCTTTCTTTGCTTTTAAACATGAAATTATTGAAATTGTAGACCCGGCTTTCTCACCCCTTACTATCACCCTTGTACCATCCGCTAATGGAAATGAGATCAACTTCTTGTGACATTTTATACTTGCTTGATTACAGAGGCAAAACAAGAAAATACATAGAAAAACATACACCATCAATATCAATTTTAGCTCCAGCCACAACAGTCGTGACTGGAACTATCATGCCATCGGCCACTTCTATTTCTAGGGTACTAGCAAGTTTAATAACAGGTATATTTAATCTACCACAAAACTCCACAGACACAAATGAGCGATTAGCTCCAGAATCAAATAACACTCTTGCAGCGATAGAGTTTATCAGGAACATACCGGTTATGACATCGTCAGTAGTGGTGGCATCCTCCACTGTCATCTTAAAAGCCCTACCCTCAGTAGTAGGTGGATTCTTTCTCTTCTGACCAGCTGAAGATGATCCCCCAGATGTCCCCGCCCCTGCTCCCGATCCCACTTTCTTTCCCACCGGGCACTCTCCCACTTTGTGCCCTTCTTTTTGGCAGTTCCAACAAACACTGCGCGGGAATCTGCAATCTTTTAGTTAATGGCCAAACTGACCACACTTGACACACCTTCTAGATTGGGGCGTACATTGCCCATTGTGATATGACTTGCACCGACTACACCACGGTGCCCTCTGTGTTGACCCAGTAACATTTGATCTCCTACTCTGGTCTCCCTGTTTATATCCACTGCCTTGCCCACCCTGCCTCTGTTGGGAATTATAATGATCAATCTTTGACTTTTGTTGGGCAATTTTCTCCCCATTCCACTTATTCCTGGCAATTAAATCCCCTTCCGCTATCTTTGCCAAGTTAAATGCTTGTGATAAGGTAGTAGCCCACCTAGTGGCGCTACGAAGATCAGGGTGCAGTGCTCCAACAAAGTGAGAAATTTTAGATTCTTTGTCTGGGACCCAGTGCTTCACAAACCTCATTTTCTGATTAAATTGCTTAATCAGATCATCCACTGTCATATTTCCGGTCATTTGCAAGTCCATAAATTCTTTCTTGATCTTCGCAACTTCAAATGTACCACAATATTGTTCACAAAGTTTTTCTTGGAATTGACTCCAAGTAATGCTCTCCTGTTGTTGTTCAGTGAAATGGCTAGTGATCAAATCCCACCACACCATAGCATCACCTTTCAGCATCCTTGATGCATACTTCACCTTCAGTTCGTTTTCACAGTTACAGGCATCTAGTGCCTTTACCATTTCCCTCAACCAGTTTAGGGTTACGTTAGGGTCAGAACTTCCACTGTATTCAGATGGCTTACAGTCCAGAAATTGTTTATATGTGCAAGGCTGCTTCAACCCAGGAAACGCAAAAGGGTAAGCTCCCTGTTGTGGATATGGATAATAGAACGGTTGTTGCATCATCTGTGTCACCGGTGGTAGGGGCATTGATACTGGTGGTACGGTTGCCTGAGTAAAGATCGTAGTTGATACTGGAGTTTGTTCATTTTGGGTTAATATTTGCTCCAGGTTGTTTAACTTAGCTGTAAGATGGCAGTTCATTTTCCAGTTTAAATATGTATTCGCTCTTATCTTCTTCCGATTCCTGCCCAGATGTTCCTGCTCGATTAGCAGCATCCAGATCTTCTATCACCGGTGCCTCTACAGATGATTGAGTAGTAGGAGGGAGGATAGGGGTCTCTCTTTTAGCCATATCTGTTACAATCATATTATCTCACAACTTATTAGCATAAATCGTTAGTACTCAAAATACTAACTACTACAAACAACTCTAACTCACTCTAATTCCCCCTCAAGGAAAGCTTGACCTGTCACGAGCCAAGATTTGGGAATGCAAAACACTCTAGCCGTGCCTGCATCGCCAAACCAAGGCTCTGATACCAAACTGTAACACCATAAAATCTAAGCCATTTTTTTAAATTGCGCTGCGGAAGCTTTAATTAATTAAACACACTTTTCATTCACAAACATTTACAAACAAAATATCTAATCTTGAAATCTAACATGCATAAGTCTGTGTTACAAAATAAACTGGCACGTTTCATTTTAAATCTTAGACATCAGAGTCAGGTCAACTTCTCCTTCCACGAGCACTCACAAACACAAACCTGCAAAAAACAACAACTGTGGGGAATTAGCACAAAGCTAAGTGAGTAGAGGCTAAACCCAAAAGCAAACATCAAGTCAATACTAATCATGTAATCACAACTCTAAGAAGACCGGCGGTTTGGCGCAGAACCTACAACCAATGCCGGCCAAAGCAAAGGTTTACCGATAGCCCTCTACCGAATTGGCACAGTGAAATCCCACTCTGAAGCAACATATGTGATGTGCGTGTAACGTACCAGTTTTAAATTTATAAAATCCGAATTATTTAGCACGACTACAACACAAATAGGCAAGAGAACCTAATCGTATCGTAGTATAGTAAATAAGTACGGGTGTCGAACACAAGGGGAACGGGTATAATTTTGAATATAACTATACTAATTAAATATTAAACTAATAAGAACAACTAAAGGGGAATTTAGAATCTTAACAATAAAGATTCAAACTTTATTATCTAAAATCACTCCTAACACTAGCAAACGCTCAAAAGCAAACCAAGAACGACAAAAGCAAAGATTTTTATGGATTAAACTTATCAAATTAAAGCTTTCCCTCCCTAGATTCGATTTATACTTTTTCAAAATATTTAATTTCCAATTAATCGTGCAATGAACATTTGTTTCATCTCATACCGATTTCTATAATTGATAGACTCTTGGTCCGAGTTATAACCCTATAATCATGCATTTATTCAATTCTATGGTCAAGAAATCGTTTAAGTGCATAATTAGACGTATTAAATTTCGTGTCAAGCAAGACTCCACCTTTAACAATTGTTTTGGTTATTAAATTGTTAAATTGACAAATAAAGGTCATTACATGCCAAACATACACATTAAAGTTCCATTCTTGATTATCTAAGCCTAGGATATGATCAATCACTAGTCAAGATTAATTATTGATCCTAATTAATCATGATAAAAGCTATAAAAATAGATTGGTCCTCTAATTTTTATAAACTCAGAATATAAACAATCAAAAGAACAGATCTTTAACACATATGGATCAATGGTAAGCTTGTAAGACAAATTATGAGATGAAAACAAGTTCTAATAAAAGGAAATCAAGCATCTTTACAAAGTATCATCTCCTCTAGGGAGGAAAACAATAAAACTAGCCAATAACAGTCATATCAAGCTTCTGGAAATCATGAATACACATAAGAAACAAGAGAGGAATGATAAAACCGTAATAAGCAACCTTCCTAGCCACTTTAATCTTCAAATCAAGCTCCAATCCTTCAAATCAAGCTCCACAGCTCTTGGAATGACTTTTGGACGTGTTTTGGAAGTATTTGGGTAGTATACGTTGGGTGGTTCCTCCCAAAACCGATCTGGATGTTCGTTTATATAAAAAACTGAAAACACGGGCGTCGCGCCGCGACGAGTAAGTGTCGCATCGCGACGAGTGAGTTTGACGCGATCCAAAACTCTTTTAAAAATTGAATTCTGACGCGTCGCACCGCGACCCAAGCAACTGTCGTGCCGCGACGACACGTGGCGAGCTTTTGGACCTTATCTTGAACAGCTCCGTCGCGCCGCGATTCTTGATGGTGTCGTGCCGCGACATCGCTTTTTTAGACTTTGACCATAAAAGTGATTTTGTAGCCCTCTGAGTCTAGTTTCCGTGGCCTTTTGAATCACCTCAATCCGAGTTCGTATGAGTGAGATATGATCAAAACAGTGAAGGTGTGTCGGCGCGGGCAGCTTTTCTTGTTTTCTTCAGTTTTTCTGGTTTTTGCTCAAAACTTTCCATCATCCGCCTTTTTAACCAATAATTCACTAAATGAAGATAATTAAGTGTCTTTTACTTATTTACGAACAATAACAGGCTAAAATAAAACAGATATCGCTTAAAATATATATCTAAATTTGGCGATATCAAAATACCCCACACTTGAACTTTGCTTGTCCCCAAGCAAATCACATCTCTATCCAGGCTATAAATCTTAAATAATCAATACCACTCTTTGAAAAATTAAATATCACTTACAAATGTCAAAAAGGTTGATTAAAAACAAAACATTTGATATACTTAGAATTATGCACATACTCACGATTTGATCCATATTTACTTTTCAACCATCCCAAATAATTTTTTCATTTATACATATCCAAACTTTAACTTAAGAATTGCATTTATATTTAATTTGGTTAATTACCCTTTAGGAATCCCCCAACCTCAAGACTTATTGCGGATTTTCAACTTTATTTTCACATATGTTTTTTATCTTTTCAGCTCTTTTTTTATAAGTCTATAACTTTATATGAAACCCATGTAGCGAATCCTCAACTCAACCGATCCCAAACCAGTTGGCTTTAGGTGGCTAGGTGTAGAACACCCCACAGAGTTTACTAATTCGAGTTCCAAAGGCCATTTATTTGACTTATATATTTTTTTCTAGCTCTTTTATATATTTTTTTTCATTTTGCACATTGGCTTTTTCCATTGTTTTTTTTAAACATATGTTTATAAAAATTGAAAATTCAACTCGGTCTATTTTTGTCAAACTTAGACTCAAAAAGGGCTTAACCTTATATTTTATTGTAGCAATTCATAAATTAAAATCTGATACTATAAACTCAAATTTCTAAGGAATTGGCAAAAAGCCACAAGCATTATGCATAAAAGCTAGATATAACTATGAATTGATTATAAATCAACAAACTTGACATTTTTAAATAATATCTAACTTTTAACTCGAATGATATCAAAAATTGTAAATTTAACGCTCAAATAAAATAATAATTTAACACGAGGACAAATAAATTTCAAGTGAGGAAATATTTTCTAACCCCTTACCCCACACCTAAATTGTACAATGTCCCCATTGTACACAATAAAAATATCATAAGGTAGAAAAAAGTTAGAAAAACTCCCTGGGTACAATTAGGCGATTGGAGCAGATAGATGTCAGCATATATATGCATACTCCACAAATTAAAAGCTATAACTGAAATATAAATCACTCAAAACATATTGTCAGACACACAAAAATATAAACATCAAAGGATAGTAATGTCTGAAATTGATTTTATGTGAAGGATTTCAGAAGGATATATGAAGAATTATCTAGGCTAGGACTCCCTAAAACAAAAAACAAAACCTAACTCACTTTCATAGGAATCACGGTTGCATTTAGCGTATGCAACAAGCCTTTAAACCCCTCAGTAGCCCGAGTGGACGAGTTATAGTCTCGTGAGGGTTTCTAGGCAACACACCCACAAAGTTGGACAGAAAGGAAATGAAATAAAAAAATAAAGAAGAAAGAAAAACCTAAACTAACCACGGGTTGCCTCCCGAGAAGCGCTTGTTTTTGTCCGGGTCTCTAGCTTGACTCCGGATTTATTTATCATGACTTCGAACGAATAACCCCACACTCGCAATCAAGTGCGGGTGGTAATATTTATACACACCGGGTGATGTACATTTGTTACCGATTTGAAATGCTGAAGCTAGTGTAGTGTTCCACGACGCCGTCTCGATCTCTACAAATATCTCTCTCGCGTTCAGAATCTTGGTTCCTTCCCATGATTGTGAAATCAATTGTGACTCAAGCAAAGACTCCAACCGGCTCCCGATGTTGTCTAAGTTATCTGCCTGATCCTTTTCTGCACTTGAAGTACCCCACAAAATTCCCGGCGCCAAAGATTAATTATTGATCCTAATTAATCATGATAAAAGCTATAAAAATAGATTGGTCCTCTAATTTTTATAAACTCAGAATATAAACAATCAAAAGAACAGATCTTTAACACATATGGATCAATGGTAAGCTTGTAAGACAAATTATGAGATGAAAACAAGTTCTAATCAAAGGAAATCAAGCATCTTTACAAAGTATCATCTCCTCTAGGGAGGAAAACAAGAAAACTAGCCAATAACAGTCATATCAAGCTTCTGGAAATCATGAATACACATAAGAAACAAGAGAGGAATGATAAAACCGTAATAAGCAACCTTCCTAGCCACTTTAATCTTCAAATCAAGCTCCAATCCTTCAAATCAAGCTCCACAGCTCTTGGAATGACTTTTGGACGTGTTTTGGAAGTATTTGGGTAGTATAAGTTGGGTGGTTCCTCCCAAAACCGATCTGGATGTTCGTTTATATAGAAAACTGAAAAAAGGGGCGTCGCGCCGCGACGGGTAAGTGTCGCGTCACGACGGGTGAGTTTGACGCGATCCAAAACTCTTTTAAAAATTGAATTCTGACGCGTCGCGCCGCGACCCAAGCAACTGTAGCGCCGCGACGACACGTGGCGAGCTTTTGGACCTTATCTTGAACAGCTCCGTCGCGCCGCGATTCTTGAAGGTGTCGCGCCGCGACATCGCTTTTTTAGACTTTGACCATAAAAGTGATTTTGTAGCCCTCTGAGTTTAGTTTCCGTGGCCTTTTGAATCACCTCAATCCGAGTTCGTATGAGTGAGATATGATCAAAAAAGTGAAGGTGTGTCGGCGCGGACAACTTTTCTTATTTTCTTCAGTTTTTCTGGTTTTTGCTCAAAACTTTCCATCATCCGCCTTTTTAACCTGTACTTCACTAAATGAAGATAATTAAGTGTCTTTTATTTATTTACGAACAATAACAGGCTAAAATAAAACAGATATCGCTTAAAATATATATCTAAATTTGGCGATATCAATATGCAACAGTAAGGCTACCATTGTTTAACCAACCAGTAAACGAGCCCAACCCAATTCCACGTATAGCTGACTTCTCAAACGCAACTCAAAATTATACTAAGAGTGCGTATCGAACAAATAATCATGCAGCAGTCATAATACATAATATTCACAATCAGCAGTTCCAATATCAATCCATCATATGCAATCATGCCTCACATCAGTAATATTAAACACAATCATTACCATTCGCATCCAACATCCACTCACCTTTCAAGTTCAGAGGAAGCACTCAAAATTCTAATGTTAATGAGCCTTTGGATTTCCTGAAAACATAATAACAACCAATCAGTCTAAATTTCATAAATATATCTCATCATATATTTATAATTCATGCATAACATCCAACAATCAATAAACAAATATAAATAAAACTCAAAATGTCGGATTCTTGAAACTATCGGATTTACACTCGGATTCTTGAAAATCCGCAACTCAAAGTGTCGGATTTCACCGGTGTCGGATTTGGGAATCCGATGGATTCCATAACTTTCGGATTTTACTTTAATCGGATTTCAAGCACTTGGTTTCCAAGTCCCGGATTCAAGAGTATCGGATTTCGCTATTCCCGGATTTCAAGTTCCGGATTTCATGTATCGGATTCTGACTTAGTCATTTTCCAAGTTTAGGATTTCATATACAAATATAGTATTCGGATTTGGGGTTGTCATAAACCAAGTTTCGGATTCTAAGGTAATCGGATTTCCACTTTCGGATTTCATAAGACCCAGATTTAAGCAAGATTCGGATTTCTTCTTCTCAACAAATCCGAGAGCTTCATAAATATCAAATCCGATAACTTCAACATATAGTAATCCAAACCCAGATTTTCTTAATTTCATAACTATCATTCCAGAAACATACATTAAACATTTCTAAATACATTCTCATGCAATTAACCATATGAATCATATGAACATTCGAAACTATCAAAATCCTATTCTTTCAAAAACCGATCATGATGTTATTTAACATGCAATCTTTAAACTAAACATAAATCATGTTTTAAATCATATAGCATATCAAGAAGGATCATAACATGTCAATTTATAAACACCAACCTTAAATCTTTGGTCACCCACAATAAGAATGGAATTCCGATTCTTTTTCTCCTATTTCTTCCTTTTCTCTCGGTTTTCTTCTTGGCAGAGAAACAAAGCACACATACACATACACTTCTTGAATATTGAGGTAATGCAACAGATGACACACACTCCCAAATGTACATGCAAAGTTAGGTGTCCTCTTTTCTTCTACACAACCCCACGTGTATTCCACTTAGACATGCATGCATACATACGTACGGCTATATACATACATACATACACACTATTAATTCTAAATTAACTAAATATTTAATATCACTCAAATAATCACATAATCAAACTAAAATAAGTAAAACACAAACAAACACATACCGTAAACCCGCTAATCTACTAGCCCAGATTTGCGGGTGTTACACGTTGCAGCGGGGAAAATTAAAATTTTATACTATATGATGTCTTATTACATAATCCTTATGTCAATAAAATATTTATGTAGAGAATTATGAAAGTAAATGTAACTTTTTTATTGTCTATAATAAACTTGGTTCTATATCATATCAAATTTGTTGCAGCCTTGTGTAAGTTGATGCTTCATATAGTAGCATACACATTATGTATAACATATTTGTTGCAACATTGTGTAAGTTAAGGCTTCATAATTCATATAGTAGCATACACATGATTTATATAATACTATTCTATAATAAATAAAATACAAATAATCAAATACATCTTAAATGAAAATATACTCACCGGAAACCTAACTCCCTCATCAACTCCCATTTACTTTAATTTTCTTTATTATTCAAGAATTTAAAATTAAATTAATTTTATAATCATCCACAAATACATATATTTATAGGGGAGGGTTCAAACGAGAACTGTTTTTCATACGAAAACTGCGAGAAACCAATCTTGGCCGTTCATTTTGGATAATGTAATTCATGGATGAAGAGCGTTGGGGGATTGAGTGTGGCATGGTGCATGTAAGGAATTTATGGCTGGACAATCCAATTGAAGGAGGGGGAATTGGACCGCTAAGATCGGTTCTCGCGGTTCTCATACGGAAAACATTTCTCGTTTGAACTTTTACCTATATTTATTTTTATATCAAACATTATATGTTAAAAGTTATAAGAGAAACATAATATATATATAACACTAATTATATAATAATAATAATAATATAAATCAAATATAAAAAAAATTGGGAAATTGGGTGCCACTTGCGAGCATATAAAGCAAAGGAAAGAAGGTTGGCAAGTAGCTAAAAAAAGGGAGAAGCAAGGAGTAGAACTTGAGACCTAGTGTAAGATAAGAAAGCGTCTCTACCACCAAACCAAAACAAAAGTCTTACTTTATGTTCTTTAACAAAGTATATAAAGAAAAACTGTAGAGTTACTGTTCATAATTCCTCACAAATGTTATGTAGTGTAATAATAGAAAATGCAACGGTAAATGCATATTTGGGGCACACAATGCACGTTGTGGAAAGTTTAATATATTTTATGCAAAATTTTGAAGTTCACTAGAAACAATATTTTAATGGGTTAATAATGGTTTAATCCTTAAAGTTTTTGTTCAATTTTGATTTAAAAATCAAAGTTTTTTTTAAACGAAATTAGCATAAAGTTTGAATTTATTATGATTTAAACTTCAAACTTTTTTTCAAATGATTTAAACCATGATGTTTTGTTAAAAAAACTGATTAATCACTTAAGTTTTGTATGGTTTTTGATTTTACCCTCTCTACTTATTATGCATTTTACTTTTTATTAAAAAGTTAATAAAACTTAGAGGGTTAAATCATTTTTTAACAAAAATTTAAGAGTTAAATCGTTTGGGAAAAAACTTTAAGGTTTAAACTAAAAAGAAATGTGTAACTTTAAGGATTAAATAATTATAAATTCAAACTTTATGATAAAACTGTTTTAAAAAAACTTTGATAATTAAATTAAAACTGAATTAAAACTTTAATGGTTAAACCATTATTTACCCTAGAACAAAGTTCATTAACCCAATACACAAAAGGAGGGGTCATAAGTGTAATTCTATAAAGTTAGAGGCGAAAAGTAAATTTTCATATAAACCACTATACAATGGAAATTAAATAAATTAATTTAATATATATGTGAGTCTGTATATGTGTCTGTGTGTGTAACTGTGTATCAATAAACTTCCTGATTCATTTGTTTCCCATAGCCCACAGGTAAGACAAAGTATTGAAGCCATTGATCACTAAGTGTTCTAAATAAACAGATTAAATGTGTTCTTTACCATGAGAACATATATTACATTCTAACATTGAGTTAATTATGAGTTTTCTGGATCAGAATCTCCCTTAAATGGTAGGCTTTCTTTGTGAATCTGGTTGTACTAATAACTGGTCCTTGTTTTACAGGCAGCTTTCTTCAATTTCATGGCAAGTTCATTTCCTAAATCCATGAATCATAAATGGTCATATGATGTCTTTGTGTGTTTTGGACGCGATAATATCGTTAAAGGCTTTGTGGATCATCTATTCAGTGATTTTAAACGCAAAGGTATTCGCGGTTTTAAGGAAGACGAACACGTGCACAGAGGAGAAGAGAGATCTCCACAAGTTTATAGAGCCATTGAGCAGTCAAGGTTTCTGGTGGTTATATTCTCTGAAAGCTTTACTTCATCACCATCATGTTTGATGGAGCTTGTGAAAATCCTTGAGTGCAAGGAGAAGGAGCAGGACAAATATCAAATCTGCCCAGTTTTTTACAATGTTAAGCCAGAAATGGTGCTTCATCAAATTGACTGTGAAACTTTAGAGAAACCAGAGTTTTCCCAATGGAAGGAAGCTTTGACCAAGGCAGTAGAATTACCAGGATGGGATCTTGAAGATTTGGCCAATGGGTAATCATCACTGCTATTCTCTTGGCCTTTTTTTTTATTTTAATTTTCTTTAATCAAATTCAGTTAGTTTTAACTGGCAGTATTTGGCACTTTAATAAGCCATATATACATGGTCTGTTAAGATTTTTTGTTCTTGGTTCTTTGATTAGTATATAAGCTGAATAATGATTTCAGTTTTAAACCTGCTGCCACCCTAGAAATTAAGGAAAACAAAGAAATTTAGATGCTTATTTTATTAGGAAGATAGAAATGAATAATGAAAACTATGACTTAGACTTGCAACTTGCAGTTTCTTCAATATATTATTCAATTGAATCCAGAACTTTGAGTTGAATATTGATCTTACATAGCCAACCTTGTGAAGGTATTTATTAGGAATCTTGACTTCAGAATTAAGGATCATATTGAATATTTATATTTATTTTCCATAAAAATATTGTTTATTTATATTATTGAAGTACTAAACTGAAATCGAACCACATGATGTAGTTTATTGATATGATTTGTCTATATGAATTGCAGCTACGAGTCGAAGTTTATTGATATGATCTCAAAACATATCTTCAACGAGTTAAACATTGGATCCTTACATGTTGGCGAGAAAATAGTTGGAATATATTCTCGCGCAGACCAAATGAACTTGTTACAGTATGCTGGATCAAGTGAGGTTCACATGATCGGTATATGTGGTATTGGGGGTATTGGAAAGACGACAATTGCTAAAGCTGTTTACAACCGATTATATGCCTACTTCGATGATCATAGCTTCTGTGAAGACGTTAAAGATTTTGTGAATAACCATGGGATGATTCAACTTCAAAGACAGATCATTGAGGAAATCACAAAAACAGATGTGAAAATTACAAGTGTTGGTGAAGGAAGTCGTGTAATGAAACAAATTATGGTATCAAAACGGGTTTTGCTGATTCTTGATAATGTTGATCAGTTGGACCATTTAGAAGCTCTAGCTGGTTCATGTGATTGGTTTGGCCCCGGAAGTTTAGTTGTAGTAACAGGAAAAGATAGACAATTACTATATGGTCATGGAGTTGAAAAAATCTATGAAGTTGCGCTTTTAAACGAAGATGAAGCGCTTGAACTCTTTAGCCTATATGCCTTTAATCGAAAGTATCCTAAAGAGGACTTCAGAGAGCTTTCTCATCAAGTAGTTCAATATGTGAAGGGTCACCCATTAGCACTTAAAGTTTTGGGTTGCTTTCTTTTTGGCAAGACAAGAAGTGAATGGGAAAGCGGAATAAATAGACTTGAAAAATACGCGATTGATGACATTCAAACGGTTATATCACATTTTTGTTTGAATAAGAAACGAAAGCTTGCATAGTTGAAACTCTAGCTAGTTGATGCTTTCTAAAGTTGAATGCCGAAATCTATGTGCGTTGACACAATTGCCCTTATCTCAAGAGTGTAACCGAGTCAAGAATAGATGACGGACCAAACTTAGGAATGGCATTTCCCATCAACTCATTACATTTTCCTTTTTCTTTTGTCAAAAGGAGCCTTTGTATAAGATGCTTTGTGTGTGGATGATATTTATGATTGTAACATTGAGCCTTCACAAGTGGGAGTACTAGTCTAGAAATTCTTATGATGATCAAGAGTACCTCCAAAACATTTTGACTTTAAGGTAGTACGCATTGCATGTCTTTTGGAGTTATTTAATAAAGTCTAAGAATTCTCTCTCTTTCTCTATCTCTCTCTCTCCCCCTCTCTCTCTCTCTCTCTCTACATTTAGAAATTAAATAAACAAATTTTCCTGTTTTACTTCTTGCAGGAAAAAGCTAGTATTTCCTTTATTTGGTGAATCTTGTTAACATTTTTATTACAACTTGTTATACTTGTTGCCAGAATTTTATTTAGGACAGCCTATATAGTTCTCCTTAATCTCAATCAATCTTATATTAAACATTGAAATTTGTGACAGTTTTCTATAATTATTGGTGATGAATTTCAACAATTGTTGACTTAACTAATATTCTTTAATTTTCTGACTTTTCCCTCTTCATAATTTATCTCCCACATGCATCTAGTTGCCTTAATGTATTATATTGCATATCTGTGAACTCCATGGTTCTTTGATTTCATAAGCAGTACTTAAATACAAATTAAGAGAAGTCAACTATAATTTTGTATTTATGTCAACCATTCTCACCCTTTTTTTCTTCAAACTTGTCTGCCATTGATCAATGACACTCTTGATCATTCCTTTATAATAACATGAGTTTCTGGTAGATCGATAGCATATATTTTCAGCCAACGAAAGGTTGATCCTCGATCGAAATAAGGAAGATAAAGGAAGAAGTTGCATCAACAGAAAAAAGGTAAGTAATGATCAAAAGCCTCTGATGTTCCAATTTATGAACTTATCAATATTCATAAATATTACAAGTATATAAATTTTCTATATAAGAATCTGATTTTCTGTCACAATCTGATAACGTTTAATTAGCTATATACATGTATTTAGTCAGACATGGATTTATGAACTCCATGGTTGATTGAACGTATATATGGACTCGATCTTGGAAGTTAAAACTCGTTATTCGTTACCTTTTTCTCTCTCCCTCTCTCCTCGTGCACTCACTGACCCCACGACCACCTATCTGGTTACCTATCTCTCTTGCTTTTCTACTCTCATGTAGATTATTTTATTAGAATTTAGAACTTAGTTTTATCTTGATATTCACTCCTTTTTCTATTGAGTTCTTATTGTTCTCGACTATTAGATGCTCATTACATTGCTAGGAATCCTTGATATTAAATTATACTATATTTTAAAATGATAAAATTAAGAATTGATTAAATATGATATTTTAAAATGCTATAAAGGGGACAAATACGAAATGCTAAGGTTTAAAAAAGACATATATGAAATTATTTATAATAATGTTTATTCGAATTAAATAACTTTGACTGCTAAAAGTCAAAGTCAAATTAAAATTTCAATTTAAATGAATGGTTACGATTTAATTTTATAAAAACAAACAAATAAGATTGTCTAATAAAGATAATCCAAATTAGTATTTTATTTCTATTTAAAGATAATACATCAAATATATTAGGGGTGTTCAAAACCGGATATCCGAATTTCGGATAGTCGGTTTTCGGTATCCGAATCCGAAATTTCGGATATCGGATATTGGATATCCGAAATATCCGGTAATTTCAAAAATGTAGATTTTTTAATTAAATTTTTTTAAAATTTAATTACTAAATAACCATATTTTAAACTTTAATCACCAAAAATTGCTCAAGTGTGCTTCAAAATGAAAAAAAAAACATGTATATAAAACTATATATGTTAAGTTAAATAAATAATCAATATAAAAATTAAAAAATTAAAAACATTTTTCGGATATCGGATATCCAAAATATCCGAAACTTCAAAAAATTACTATCCGAATCTGAAAATTCGGATATCCGAATTTCGGCTATCCAAATTTTCGGATAAATTCGGATCAGATTTTCGGATAATTGATTCGGAAGTTCGGATTCGGATTATTTTGAACACCCCTGAAATATACGATAATATAATCCAACAGTGTAACACCGCCTTTGAAACCTTAAAAATCAGTTAAAATTCGAGTTTTCAAACTGCATGGGTCCGTTTGTAAATTGAATGTTTACCTGTTAGTTATCCTAACCAAATTTCAAAAACAAAGCAGCGGAATTTTCAAAAACAATAAACAAACCCAAGCCTATCAAACTATTACAGTTTAAACACATGTTTGGCGTATATACAAATATATAAAACAAAACTTACCAAACACGACAACCGGTGTTACTTTAAACTAAACCGCCCATTGTATAAATTGAATACCAAAAGCAGTGTTCCACAAAAGCCCGTACAAAAGCATATGGGTTCCCGTCTCACCAGGCCTGCCTATACTTTGTCTGAAAAAAGGAAAACAACAACAGGATTAGCTATTTAAAATAGCTAGTGAATACAGACAGGTATGAGTGCAATAATAGCAATTCATGAATCAAATATGAGCATACAATGCTATCCTAACATTTAGCGGTAATGCTGACATGTCCAGCAGTGCTATATCTTGCCAGATAGCTAGTCCGGCTCAGTAACAACCACCGGGGGAATCAAACACTGCCAACCGTGCTGGTTTCATCACCTAAGTGACTCCACCTGCTCGTTACGGAGCCAAAGGCTCATTAGGCTCAGCCAGTTAAGGCAATCACCCCATAAGTTAAAGGAATGGAACTCGAGTACCATTAGTCCCAAACAATTGCCCGAAGGCCCCTGAGACCTAGCCGAAGCTGACCTTTCATGCACATATGTCCGAACTTTTCACATAGCTCATCATTATCTCATAAAAGAGATCATAGCATGCATGCTTTCACATATGGAATCATATATATCCAGATATCTCAATAAATATGCATGTATTTAAATACATGCCAAATATATCATACTTCATGTCAATAACTTGTTTCTAAGCTTATATATATAAATATACAAGTCTATTTGCATAAAAATAGCATACCGTGTTCATTTAAACAATTAGCATTCAAAAACCTCCTTTATTGGATTCATACAAGTCGGTACTCACCTTGGTGCTCAAATATATCTCAAATATGTATTTGTCCTTCCTTGGTGCTTAATTACCTATTCTTTACATATAATTCCATTTAGATCACCACATATATACACATATACTAAAACTAGTGTTACTACTTATGTGTTTAATTGAGTACAATGCTTAAACCATCCTAAATACCTCTAAAATGGTCAAAAATGATACAAGAACATTACATATACTAAGACCATTGAAAAACAACACATAGCCTGCTGCTGCACTGGTCGCGCCACGACACCCCTTAGGGTCGCGCCACGACACCCCTTAGGGTCGCGCCGCGACATCCCTTCAGAGGCACGAACAGCTTTCTGCACAACCATGGTTTCCATCCAAAATTCAAATTTGACATTTCTTTAATTAAGTCCAGGTTTTGTACTAGTTTTAGGACACTTATAGGAGTTCATAAACATCTAAATAAGCAACTCTAACATCATATTCAAGATTAATTCATGAATTCTCCATATTTGACCCATTTGGCCAATTTCAAGAATTACAACCAAGTTAGCAACTTTAATACCCAAATTCAGTTCTAAACTACTTGTAAGTGACTTTAGAATATATTACAATAAAAAATTCCAGACTTTATTGGCTAATTCCGTTTTGACCAAATTTGACCTAATTGCTAAAATGAAGAACAAAGGAAGAAAACTTACCAAGGATGAAGATGATGATGCAAGAAGGATTAAGAACAGATTAGGGACAAGAATCAAGCTTCAATCCAGCTCCAATTGATCTTGGCTTGGAATTTCCTTCAAGAACACATGGAAGAACATAAACGAGATGTGTGTGTGTGTGTGTCGTGGTGTGTGTGTGTGTTGGAGGTGAGTTGGTAACTTAAAACCGACTAATGGTTTTTGAGTTATCCTCGAGAGGTATTTTGTTCCCCTTTTCAACATACAACACGACACCCGAATAACCGTTTCAACTAACGAAGATATTTTTGGAAACCTCGTTTGAAACCAGTTATTATTTCATAATTCTTTTCTATTTTTATTACTATTTTTAATTTCACATTTATCTGACCAATAGCTAATTTCTATTAATTCTTACAATTATATTTATATTTAATTCGTTTAATTAAATTTCACGTACCAAATGGAGCACGCGAATAGGCCCGATTTGAGGATGTTACAAAAAGTCAATTTAAAAATAATAATTAATTTAAATTTATTTTGGTAGAATTCAGCTTTTCCCTTAACTTTTTGTAACCTATATGTTTGTCTCGGTTAGCGTCTTCAAAGAAAAAAGTTCTACCCATGGAAAAAACTACTCTACTTAATGTATAAAAAAGGAGGTAGCTTCTTGACCTGAAATTTCTTTTGGTATTGTGGTAAGTGTCTTGATTCTAGTAAGATTGGCTCACATCTTTCTAAACCCACTTGTAAGTTGTGACAAATTGGAATATCATAAGTCTAAAATATTTACGACAAATGCTTAGGGAAGGGTGTTGGTCTCGGCTATCATGTCCTAAAAAATTCAACCACCTACTTTATCACTCTCTCCGTCCTCAAAATATTGTCCACTTTTGACTTTTTAAAGCTTTTCTTTTTCAAGTTTGACCTTACATAATTTTATTTGTGTTATATCATAGTTGACGCTAAATATATGAATGTATTGAATACTAAATTTTGATTTATATGACACAAACAAAAATATTTTTAAAAAGAAAAACTTCATGTGTCTATTCACATCTTTCTTTATTGCTTACCAAAACCTTGTATATATAGATATTCCTGTTGTAATATTGCTTGTGAGTTGTGATGACATAGTTTTATATCTTACCTATATATGTGCAGGTAGCTTTCATTCCTGTGAGCAGTTCTGTTAGAATGGCATCATCGTCTTCACATAGATGGAAATACGATGTCTTCGTGAGTTTTCGAGGTGAAGATATCCGTAAAACATTTGTTGATCATCTCTTTAGTGATTTTAGAAGGAAAGGACTTTACGCATTCGATGATAATCGTTTAAAAAGAGGAGAAGATATATCACCTGAACTTTACAAAGCCATTGAACAATCAAGATTCCTAATAGTTATACTCTCAAACGATTATGCTTCATCGACATGGTGTCTGAGGGAGCTTGTGAAGATCCTTAAGTGTAAAAAGACAAACGATATGTATGAAGTTCGAGTGCTCTTTTACCATGTCACTCCCCAAGTCGTAATGAATCAAAGTGGTAGCTACAATGAAGCCTTCATGAAACATCAAGCTTTAAATAGAATGGAGGTTCCAGAATGGAAGGAAGCTCTGACCTTGGCTGCCAAATTATCTGGATGGGAACTCCAAGATATGACCAATGGGTACATCCTCAATTTCTAAAATTTTATTTTATTTTAATAATCCTTTTAGGACAATTGCCAAGTGGTAACAAGACTTTTGCTATAAAATCATCAAATACGCTCTTAGGGATTTAAAAGCAACAAACAACAAATAAGACTTTCCAAACACTAAAAACAACATGAATTAACGTAGTTCATTCGATCAATATATGTCCACACTTGAACTAGAGATATAATCAAGTTTCGTCCACGGTTCACCAAGACATGCTCTTTTAGTTTTGTAATATATCTATTCTATTTATAAGAAATTGCATCGTACGTGTTAACCTTTTGCTTCTTTCATGGCGCTATCATGTTTCCCCACGATCAGTCACCATACCTTAACACAGGGGCGGACCCAAGGCAAAGACAATGGTGGCACGGTACACCATTCAATTTTGTCCGCGTAGTGTAAATTTTGATTTTTTCGAAACGGTGCTATCATCCATTTCAAATCATAGGTCCGGTGCTACCATCCATTTCAAATCTTAGGTCCACCCCTGCCTTAACATTAATTCCCTATTTGGAGGCTCATGATTTTACCTAATCGAGGTTATGTAACTCTAGTACACCTAAAACCTTGTAAACTTCTCTCTCTAGATAGACAAGCTAGCTAGGCCTATTAAAGATAAGCAATGGTACAAAAAGAGCTTCTCTGTTGTCACAACCATGTTAAATATATTATCAACATTATTCATACCATTTAACATTTCTCAACAATGTATCATCAAATCATAGCTAAAGTTATACGTCATGTGAATATACTCGTTCTACAGTAAAACACTTGTTCTTCACGATATGAACTACACTTTAGTTATCATGTGTTAGGGATCGAAACACCTAAAACAAGCGTTCAAATATAATGCGGATAACAAGAACAAGACAAGAACACAAGATATAACGTGGTTTGGTCGTCGGGGTCACGACCTACGTCCACTGGCAGGAACACCGACTTCTTTATTATTGAGAGTGTTTGATGTACATATGATTGAACCCTAGGCTAGATATTTATAACCAAACTTGTAAACCCTAATGATGCCCTAAACTTAATTAGGAAAAAATATATTAACATAAATAAAGATCCCAACCGCCGCACAAATGAGAAACCAACCCTGGGCTAACAAGGCCTGCTCCACATCGTGGAGCATGTGCCTACGCCGAGCAACATAGCAGTGCTCCACGCCGTGTGCCCCCGGTGCATGCCGAGCACTTCCCTTTTTCTAGTTTTCTAGTTTTCAAATATTTTCCAAGCCTTTCAAGTCATATCCCAACAATCTCCCCCTTGACTTGAGCTCTCTTTGACCAGTCAAACCGGAGATCACCAAAGAACCGTCTCTTTCCTGCCAACCTCCCCGAAGGGACTACCCCCTTCCACGAGGCACGAAGTCCGACACCTCATCACGTGATTTTACCGGAGACCATCTCCACCCATGTCGTTTCGACTTCGTCAGGTCAATTTTCCGCTCCAAGGACGGTACCGCCACATAACTGCCTTCCAGAACGTAAATGCCACCTAGCAGCCTTCCCTGCATTATCACTCGAGCATCCCGAGAAACTTTCAGTCCATCCCCTTTACCAGAATATTCATATCCACTTCTAGCCAAAGTACTAAGGGAAATTAGGTTCTTTCGAAGATCCGGGACATACCAGCAATGTATCCGTCACACCTCTCCATCATGCATTTTAATCTACACCGTACCACTACCTTTAATACTCTGTATCCCACCGTCCCCCAGCTTCACCTTTGAAGGAAGTAAACAGATCACATGAGAACGTCATGTGATGAGATGCACTCGTCTCCAAGATCTAGGTATCTGTAGGATTATCCATGCATACAAGCAGAACATCGCCCATGTCCTCATCTCCTTGAACCATATTACCATCTCTCTTCCTACTAGGGCAATCTCTCCTAATGTGACCATTTTCCTTACAATGATAACACATAACCTTTCTCATGGATTTTGATTTCGAAGACGACTTCCCAGTCCTCCCATCCCACCATGTGTCCTTCCTCTACTCACGAATAAACCTGAACCAGACTCCCCCTTATTACCAAAAACCCTACGATTAAGTTCCTTCGACAACAAGGCGTCCTTTACTTCAGCAATAGAAATTGTTGACCTACCATATAACATGGTATCAACAAATTTCTCATATGAGTGCGGGAGTGAACACACCGGTCTTCATCTTCAATCTTCACATCTACCTCCTTCAGATTAGGATGATACAATTGAAATTGTCAAGATGATCTTGTACCTAGGTGCCTTCAGACATCCAGAGGGTATACAAACTTTGCTTCTGATAAAGCCTATTCGTGAGGGTACTCTTCTGATACTTCTCACACGGCTTCTTCCACATACCAGCAGTCGTTGTTTCATCCACCACCTCCCTCAACACCTAATCAGCAACATAGCAAAATCGCATAATATGCTTTTGCTAGAACATCTCTTTCATGTCCTCCTTTATATCTTTCGGTAACATGTCTTCACCTTTTAACGCCACCGCGCAACCCTGCTGAACTAGAAGAGCCCTCATCTTTACCTTCCACAGCGTGAAATCATTTGAACCATTGAATTTCTCTAAATCGAACTTGAAACATGACATCTTCACAATCAACAAATGCACGAGCCCGGTGAACAGAACCGTGGCTCTGATACCACTTGTTAGGGATTGAGACACCTAAAACAAGTGTTCGAATATAATGCGGATAACAAGAAGAAGACAAGAACACGAGATATAACGTGGTTCGTTCGTCGAGGTCACGACCTACATCCACGGGCAGGAAGAGAGACTTCTTTATTATGGAGAGTGTTTGATGTACATATGACTGAACCTAGGCTAGATATTTATAACCTAACTTGAAAACCCTAATGATGCCCTAAACTTAATTAGGAAACAATGTATTATCACAAATAAAGATCCTAGGTGCCACACAAAGGAGAAACCAACCCTGGGCTGATAGGGCCTACTGACGTGGAGCAGGTGCCCACTAGGAACATCGTAGTGCTCCACATCGTGTGCCCCTGGTGCACGCTGAGCACTTTCCTTTTTCCAGTTTTCCAGTTTCCAAATATCTTTCAAGCCTTTCAAGTCATATCCCAACATCATGATAGTATTGTCTTCATGTTTCATGTTTTTACTTGATTTTGAAGTTTCCATGTACTCCTTTTCAATGGTTAAAAGAGTAACACTCTTGTGTAGTCTACATGCTAAAAAACATATCATGCACTGTTTTTACCCAAGATTAATCAACCACCCAAATTTGAAATTTCTAAATGAGTAGGAAAGTTTGAAATTTGAAATTTAGCAGTTTTGGAGGCTCACCTACCCATTTGTCCTTTGCAATAACTTCCTTTGTCGATTAACCCCGCATGCAATACCAACAGGGGAATTTTTGTCCGCGTCTCATCCTTGAATGTCCATTAATCCCCATGATCAATTCTCTTGTAGCGATAGATAACTGTTGTCTGGTTTGTGGGATGTATTTTAGGGAGGTATAACCCCACCTGCAATGCACACGGACGAGAGTCTTTGTCCGCGACTCATCCTGGAGTGTCCATCCAGCCCCATTGTCAATGTTCTTGAAGTTATAGATAACTATTGTGTGGTTTTGGGACGTATTTTAGGCAAGTATGGCTTGTAATCATAAAAAGTACTATATGTTCATTTATAAAACTTTGCCAACTAACATGGTTTTTCCTTCTTAAACCTTAAGAAAACCCCACTTGATGACTTTAACCAACCCTCATCCCTCCCTATCAACGATCACTACAACTTCCTATCGCCACTATGGGGCTATAACACCTCGTGACAACCTCTTGCCACTTGCCTTACACCTGTTAGTGGTTTTCCACACAACCTCCAATCGCCATTCGTTAACTCACTCCTATGTTTGTATCTAATTCAGATCATTTTTATTATATGAATTCATCACCGAAAATATATTTAACCTTTTTGTTTAGACCACAATGTAAAAAAGGTACTTTAGTCATTATAAATCACTTATGCTGAGTAGATAACTTTTCATGGCCTCTTTGAGCATTACCCGTCTATTTACTATGATTTTCCACTTTTTTTATCAGGGATAAACAGTTCTCCCATCTCATTTTCTACTTTCCACCTTGGTTATAGTTTTGTTAATGATTTATATTATTACATAGGCATGGTATGTGTATTTTTGTTCTATGTTTCTTTTTGTAGCTCTATTTACTCCTAATGGTACCATTTTCTTTATGATTTTGTAGGCATGAGCCAACATTTATAGAAACAATCTCAAAAGAGATATTTTACAAACTAACTAACGGCCCCTTAGATGCCGGGAACAATCTAGTTGGATTATACACACGTGTAGAGCAAATGGACTTGTTGCAATTTGTGGGGTCAAGCAAGGTTCACATGATAGGAATATGTGGCATTGGTGGCATAGGAAAGACAACAATTGCCAAAGCTATCTTCAACCTATTGCATATACATTTTGAGGCATATAGCTTTTGTGAAGACGTTAAAGGCATTGAAAAACGGCATGGGTTAGTCCATCTCCAAGAAAATCTTCTTGAGGATCTTATGAATGTAAGAAATCTTAAGATACGTAATGTAAGTCATGGGATCAACATAATAGGGAGAAGTATGTCGAGAAAAAAGGTCCTTGTTGTACTGGATGACATGGATGATTACAACCAATTTGAAGCTTTAGTTGGATCGCCTTCTTGGTTTGGTCCTGGAAGTATGATTATAGTTACGGGTAGAGATAAACAGTTACTTTGTTCTCATGGGATCGAAGAAATATACGAGGTTGAACTTTTATATGATAAAGAAGCTCTTGAGCTTTTTAGTCTTTACGCCTTCAGAAGTAAACATCCAAAAGAAGAATTCATAGATCTTGCAAATGAGGTAGTTAATTATGTTAGTGGACTTCCTCTTGCTCTTAAAGTTTTGGGAAGTTTTCTATTTGGTAAGACTACAGAGGAATGGAGAAGTGAATTGAATAAACTCCGCAGATATCCTAATTCACAAATACAGCAAGTACTCCGAATAAGTTATGACGCTCTAGATCATGATCAAAGAAATATCTTTCTTGACATTTCATGTTTCTTCAAAGGGGAGAAGAAAGATTATGTTATGAAAGTCCTAGATGGTTGTGATTTGTTTTTTGCGTCTAATATCAGAGTTCTTATTGATAAGTCATTAGTATCAGTTCATAAAAATTTGCTGCAAATGCATGATTTGGTCCAAGAAATGGGTTGGCAAATTGTTTATGAAGAATCTGAAGACCCCGGAAAGAGGAGTAGGTTGTGGTTTCCAACAGATGTGCGTGATGTATTAAACAAGAACAAGGTGAGTGCTATACATTAATTATTTGCTACGTTTTTATCAAACTTTCAGTTTCATTGACTAACTAAGAGAATATTGTAAAAAGGCATGTCTTATGTATATGCTTGAGTAGAAGTCACATTGTATACTCAACATACAAGCTACTTAGTAGCCTTAGCTTCCAGGTTTTTAGTCTATAGAAGTATATATTTTGTCTTGTGAAAAAAGTTACCATAGGATATATCCTCAAATTGCAATAATCACTTGAAAAACATACATCCAAACATCCTAGCTTATTAAACAGTTTCGTTTCGGATTCTCCCTAATGTTAGCATTCCTTAAGCCAAAAAAATTCACCTCTTCTTCATCCAACATGACTTGAATCAATTGATCTAGAGTAGTTTCATTGTCGTAGGACTCGGTTAAATGCTTTGTCAAGATTGACCTCTTGCTCAAACAAGAAATCGAGTAACAAATGTGTGTGTGCTATAAACTATTTATTAAAAACATGCTATATATATCATACGACTTTTAGTTTTACGGAACATTATCTTTAAAATCCAGGGAACTGAATCCGTTAGAGGCCTAGCCTTGGATGTTTCACGTGTAGAAGTCAATGTTTCTGGTAATACCTTCACAAAGTTGCATAATCTTCAACTACTACACATTTATATCAGATCCTGGAATAACCTTAAGAACATCAATGGCAAAATACGCGAGAACAAATTGGGCATAGAAACAAAGCTGAAGGCAGCTTCTAGAAGGGTTGAATTATTGTCAAGTGAACTACGGTTGTTTTGTTGGCAAGGGTACCCTTTCGAGCATTTACCATCAACATTCTACCCTGAAAGCCTTGTTGTTCTTGATTTGTCATACAGTTACATCAAAGAAATTTGGAGCGGATTAAAGGTATATATATGCTCTTTACAATATGCGCTACATAACCAATCCTTGAATATTTTCTCTATTTTATATGCAGGGTTTCAAGAAGTTGGTATCTATGAACCTTGGTTATTGTCGTAACTTGATAAAGACACCGGATTTCACTAAAACTCCGAATCTTGAAGAACTAGTACTCAATGGTTGTGAAAATTTGAGTAAAGTTCATTCATCTGTTGGAACTCTTACAAAACTCATTGTCTTGAATTTGAGGAATTGCACAAGTCTTGAGAGCCCTCCTAACTGTTGTGGATTGACATCTCTTCAAATTCTTAATCTTTCTGGTTGCAAGAAATTGGATGAATTTCCTGAGGATCTTGGAAAAATGAAAGCTTTAGTGGAGCTTCATTCTGAAAGGACATGCATCAAGCAACTTCCTTCTTCTATTTTGAGTCTTGGCAACCTTCAAATATTTTCATTTGGCCATAGAGAAGTAATGGAAACTAAATCATTAGGTTCGATCCTTTGGCCTATGTTCTTACCAAGCAAGATACACAATCCACCAAATGTGGTATTACCTTCTTTATCAAGTTTAAGTTTCTTAAGAAATATTGATGTTAGTCACTGCAACCTAACGGATGCAAGTCTTGATGGCATTGAATGTTTATCGATGCTTGAAACTCTAAACTTGAGTGGGAATGATTTCACAAGTTTGCCTAGTCTCGCAGAAAATTTTCGGCTTCGAACGCTTGGTCTAGTTGGCTGTAAGAAGATTGAAGCATTGCCGAAACTACCACCAAACATTGAATTGGTCGAGGCCCAAGACTGCATATCACTACAGGAATTACCTATGAAATCAACCACGTACAAAAGTAGCACTCAGTGCTTCGACTTCACAAACTGTGCGAAAGTAATGGAGAATCAATCTGTGGAAAGCCTAGTTACTATGTTACTGCCACAGGTCTCACTGTCTCTTCCTCTAAGTGTTCACCATTAGATTCATGACTTTTGTATCCATATTTGTTTACATAACTAATTAACATAATTAACAGCTCAATTCTTGATTACATTCTAACACTTGTTATTTATTTGTTATGTTTATATTATAGGGACGCATTGATCCATACAAGATAGTGAGTGTATTCCTTCCAGGAACTAATATTCCCGGGTGGTTTAGCCATCAATGTCTAGGAAATCATTTAAAAGTGGAGTTACCTTCATATTGGTGTTATGAAAAGTTCAAAGGAATAGCAATTTGTCTTGTTTTTACTCCCAGAAATCGCAACAGTCGAAAGAGTAGCTATGGGTCGATTGGATTTAGCTTCAAAAACTTTGATGGTACTCCCATTGGTGTTGAGTCTACGATTCCAGATTCTATATTTCAATATGAAAACATAGGGATCAAGTCAGACCAGATGCTGTTGTCTTATAGTCAATCTGAGCCGGATTGGGAAAAAGCCAAAAAATACATTTCGGTTTCGTTTGAAGTCTATGGTGCAGATTGTGTGGTGACAATGTGTGGTGCAAGACTAGTGTGTGAAGAAGACGAACAACTTGAAGAAGCAAGTGGTTCAAGAATGATCCAATGGCTGCCCCCACCTTCAGAAGAGCCTCCGGTTAAGAAGAGGCATGTGTGACCCTTGTATTTGGTTAATTAGCTCTCCTTGAGAATAAGAGTCTTCAAATTTGAATGAAATTTTGTGTTTGACATAGGAACAAATAATACAATTGGTTAGTTCATTTTTTGTACAAGGAACAAAAAGAGTTTATTAATTCATCACATCTATCAAGATGCAAGATAACAAGAAGTACAAATTTACAAATAAGACTCCTCAATAGGATAATAAGACCAATTTGTCAAAAAGAGTTTCCTCCTTAAATTTCCCTTTGTGATTAACCAAGAAAAACAACGAAAAAAAAAAGTTAGAAATGCAATTACGCTCCTTCCTTGAAATCCCAAGGTAGTACTCCAAAAACTACACCGTGACATAAAGGCATCTATTGACAGCCTTAAATAGGTAAAAGGGAGCCATGGGGGAAATGAAGTTTTGAAGTAGCCCATGAGATAGAATCAACTTCAAGACCAACTTCGAACAATTTTGTTTTTGTCAAATTCAACTTCTCTAATACTTTAGGTGAATCCCACATCAGTCATGGACAGCACAGGTATTGGACTTATAAGTGAACCATGATCTTACATGATACAACACATTTTGGGGCCATAAGCACAACAAATCCCATCGCATGAGAACTTTGCAGTTAAGTATGCTTGGGCAGGAGCAATTAAGGGATGGATGACCCCAGAAAGGCCGCTCTTGGCCTTCATGATGGTGGGGGAAACCTCATCGAGGACGATGAGTCCCTAGAGGGTGTTTGTAACACCTTTGGTGAATCCCACATCGGCCATTAACAATAGAGGTGTTAGGCTAATAATTAAACCTTGGTATTACATAGTAAGGCGGGGTGTTACATTATTTGTGGTGTTATTTATTTATTCAATTATGTTGGTATGTACTATTATTAAGGCATAAATGATCAAACAAGTACGGTAGCCTAGATATAATTTGCGGTTACTTTGACAACTACCTAAGCTATAAAGACCTATTGTGCAAATCTACACATTTGAGGTTCAAGAACCGTTGGGGAGATAATCACTTCACCATAATAATCAACTCTGCCTATCCTAAAACATAGAATTTGATGATAACCAAACACTACATTCAGTATGACTTAGAAAGAATTCGAACATGTGTTGTTTGAATCAGTTTGTGTGAAAATATGCTAAGTATGGAACCATCAGCCGACCATCAGATCCTACTCAAAGTATCAGCCAAGGGATATCAGCCAAGGAGCATCAGATGAAGAAAACAAGTAAAGAAGACTATCAGCTGAGGAAAATAAACCATCAGCTTAGTGAAGAAAGTTGATCAGCTGAGTGCCTACACCATCAGCTGAGCAAGGACTTTGCTCAGCTACTCCATCAGCTGAGTGACCAAATGGATCAGCTGAGACACAGAGCATCAGCTAAGTAAGTCTTCTCTTACACAAGTCATCTCCCCACATAAACTGATGTATTTAAATGATTAGCTGAGCATTCTTGATCAACTGATCATACAAATACATGAGCTTATGCCCTCCTAAGTTTACTAGTGATCAACTGAGCATCTATATGATCAACTGAGCAATATTTATCAACGGAGTCCTAGCAAAAAGTGATCAACTGATATGTTTTGTCAACTGAGTAGTGAAATTCAGAGTTCCTAGTACAATCTGTTAGCTGAGTCGTGCAAAATGTCAAATTTGCACTATCTTTTTAGATTGTAAGTCATATGTAAAAGGCAGAACATGTGTTGTTCTATTATGCCTTAGATCTTTGTTTGTAAAAGTAAAATGCACTTTTTGAATCAAGTATGAGACAAAAAGGTTTGATCTTATCCTCTGGAAAAGGATAATGATATCTCAAATAGACGAAGATCTTGAAGATCTTGAAGATTTGTTCAATAACTAAGTATGGCTGGCAATATATACTTCGTAAAGTCAAATCAAACAGAAGCATGGTGTTGTTTAAAGTACAAGCATGGAAAGGGAAAGAAACTTCTACACGATAGTAGATGTGGGCTTTAATATTTTATATTGTGAGTGGGTTGCACTTTTGCAGAAAAGTACAATTACTTTTATCAAACAGTTGATTAAAGTAACTTTACTTTTCACCCACTACCTTTACAATTAAAATATTATATTTTCACATCCTCTTTATCTCCTACCTTCATGCAACCGGATTCACCAAGATCTATATATATACTCATGCATGGTGGACATGCAAATAGAACACAATGAAGTCTCTACTCCACAAAAAGAAAATCTCATCAGTTGAGAAATTCGTAGAGTTTGAGCATTGTGTAGAATCAAACTTGTTCATGTGTTGAACACTCTATATACATTAGTTGTTTTAGAGTTAGCTTGTCTATGTGTTAGACAAATAGATTGCCACCTTTTATTGTACTTAGAATTTCCGCTTCTAGTACATGTAATTCTTGATTCAATATCAATAAGAATTATATAAAAGTATATCGGTGTGTCTTTTAATTTTTTAAAGCTAAAGTTTGTATTCAACCCCCCTTCTACAAACATTTGTTGTTGTGTACTCAATCTGGGACTAACAAGAACACTTGTGGTGGCGTTTGTTTAGAAGGTTTCATTCATAGAACCTGAGAATTTGTATTTCAAGTAAATTTTCTTTGACCTTCAAGTGTTTTCATGTCAATTAGGATGAAAATTTCGTAACACTGTGTTAATGTGTAGTTTTGATCGATAAACTTTAAGTTTTAGGGAAAATTAAGAGTTTTAATGGGTCAATTGTTTAAGTAACCATTTGACACAATTTTTGGTATTTTTGGGTCTGTTTTGATGTTCCTAAAACCAAATAAATGAATTTAACTTGTTGCATTTGAGTTTGAGTATGAAAGAGTTGAGTTTTGGATCAAAAAGTTAGTAGTGGTTTTGTCACATGCTAGCGACCTTGCAAGGCATCAATTAACCAAACCTCCACTTTCCAAAGAAGTTCTCCTTGCGCGAACCATTATGGCTCGTGACGCGAAGACCCTATGAAGTCCCAAAAATCCTCTTTTAAGCCCCGTAAATCTTTTTTATAGTCCTAGGATGGTTCCTTATGGTTCATAGCATTATTTTGAGTGTTCTAACCACTAGAATAACGTTGATAAAGGCCTTGTTCAGTAAGCCATTGATTCTAACTTTTATTTAGGATTAAATTGAGATTGATACTTATTGACGCTTTGGTTTAGTGCTAAATTGAGTTGTGATCCTCATCCAATTCAAAGGTGAGTGCATTGTTTTCTAAACTCGGATACATGACAAAATATTATTTTGTACAAATGATGGTCATCAATGCTAGATTTGTTCAATAATCAAAACCGTTATATTTTATAAGCTTTTGAGCATGATGCTATTGTAATTACATAGTGATGCATTGAATAGCTTGAATCATTAAATGATTTTGAACCATATTGTAAGATGCATGTGCATTGTTATAAAAGTCCGGACTTGAGTCAAAGTTGGTTACCTCGGGTGACCTTCTTGGCTTTTGCGTATACAAGTGAGTATTTGCACATAGTTACTCTACAGCCTCGATGAGCATAGGCATGCACTCCAATTAACTACCAATGGTGGCATATGAGTTTGGTGGACTACCTCCACATCGAGTTTATCATGGTTCATAAACAGTGGTTTCATGTTAAGGCCTTAGCTAGTGAGCTGAGGTAGATTGCTAGGTTGATGCTCGGGTTCTACCTAATTTAGTTTATGAGAAAAGTTCATTAAAGGTCACGTTTGGTGAACACATTTACGTTGAAACTTTTGGGAATCAAGGACCTAATTTGTAATCGATTTTTATGTAAATGCTTTTGTAATGAATATTATGCTTTATAAAAATGTTTAAAATTGTTCTGAAATTCAAGGTGTTACAGCTTCAATTGAGAAGCCACCTGTAACAACAAAGAATCCTCATAAGATTCATCATATTAGATATAGACCACTTACCGACAAAAATAGCATCATCAGCGAGCACAGAATGAGAGATTTTAGGTTCACTTTAAGTAAAAGAAAAACCTCAAGACTTTGAGCTTTTTTGCTTCTTGTAGTGAAACATTTAAACCCCTTGGCGGCTAATACAAATAAGAAGGGGGCTAGTGGATCGCCTTTCATCAAGGAACATTTGACTCTTTTTATGGTGACCCATTTATTAACATCTATACAAATGAGATTTTAAACAACAAATAATCCATGTCTGCTAATAGAGGTGCACAAAAAATCCGAATATCCGATTTCGCGTAAAAACTATCCGTAACCGGTTTTTGGGAAACCGGTTTTTTTTAAAACCGGTCCGGTTTTTTTTAACTGGATAGTGTAACCGGTTTCTCGGATTTGGCCTAGACCGGATTTTTAGTCGGATAAAAACCGGTTTGGAAAAAACCGGATAAAAATCCGGTAAAAAAACCGTTCCTCGAGATTCTAAAACTAGCTGTTACGTTACCGTTTTTTTGGCTTTTTTTTTCTATAAATAGTTTGGGAATGGTATAGGATGATTCACACAAACTTATATCTCTAAAAAACTCTCTCAAATCTCCATCTTTTTTATTTTTTCCTGGCTAGTGCTAGTAACACGGTTGAATCTTCCGTTGGGGGGAATGTCGACATGGTGAGGGTAATCAAACACAATCGAAACAAAGAAATTTGGGAACATTTTGAATTGTGTGAGATGTCAAATGGCTCGAAAAGGGCGCGTTGTAAACTTTGCCGAAAGTATTTTTAGTATTTTAATTTGAACCTTGTAATGTTTAAGAATTTTAAGTAACTTTGTAATGTTTTAAGTATTTTAATTTATAAAAATCTGAAATTTTTTTTAAAAAATCGGATAAAATAAAAACCGGATATTAAAAAATCCGGTTACGATCCGATCCGAATCCGGTTACACCGGTTAACACTTTATCCTCAAAAAACCGGTTATGATCCGATCCGGTTTGAAAAAAATCCGATCTCAAAAAAACTGAAAAAAACCGGACCGGTTTTTATCCGATCCGGTTCGGTTAAAAAACCGGTCTTGTGCACCTCTATCTGCTAATAACCACGTCCACTAAATAAAAGCATTAAACTAAAAGCCCATACAAAATGAGCACCTAGGGAAAAAAGGCCATCTAGGCCCAAAGTTCACTTGTTTCATAATTAATCAAGACAACACCTCATTCAACGTACCAAAGGCTTTTTAAAAACCAATTTTCAAATTGAAAAGTTTATTCTTAACCTTTTTTTCCAAGCAATTACTTCATTAGTAATAAGAGACCCATCAAAGAAACTTCTATTGTAGAGGTAACCCACCATGGCTACCTAACCTGACATAATTTTTTTGCTTTTTTAAATTTGACTATCGGCAACGGTCAAATGTTTTTTATATTTTTTTTACTTTTTCTCACACATTCCCTACTATAAATACCCATAAATCACTCAAAAATTTTACACATCTCCATTTTTTGTAATTCTTTCTAAAGGAATATTCGAAAAAACGGATCCAACCCGCTATCGTTGGGACTATTAACGCCATCTTCAATCTACCAAGGGAGTGTCCAAAATTTCGTGTTGTTTTCATCTACCAAGGAGCTCCCAACTCCTATCATCGGATAATAATCAACCATCGTAAATTCATCCAAAATTTGCAAGCTCATCTGATTTCGAGGTAAGTTTTTTGTATTAGAAGAATCTTCTCCTTGCTTAACCCAATACTAAGATAAAGACTTGACCAATTTGGAAATCATTGAAGCTGCATATGGTTTTAGAGAGATAGTGAGCTCAACCAGCCTATTAAGTCCAATATTATCGGACTACTGTAACACCGTATTTTCACCCATAAAATTTTCACTTTTTAAATACACTGCGGAAGCGTTTACCAAAACATAAAAGTATTTACAACTGACGATAAACCAATGTTTAACAAAACCAATCAGTTTAAAACACAGTATTACAAAAACTACGACTCGTCATAATTCCAATCAGAGTGCCTGTCAATTATTCCCCAGGCTACACCCCCCGCACAACTGAACCGTAGAACATACGAGCCGCCTGTAAAAGTAGTGAGAGGTGGGGATTAGCACAAAGCTAAGTGAATGAAGGTAAACCACCACAGATATACTAGCAAGTAAGCGCATGATATCAACAACAGTAAACACATAATCACCCTTTGCCTCACAAGAAGACCGGCGGTTCTGCAGGAACCTACAACCAATGCCGGCCAAATCAAAGGTTTACCGATAATCTATTTGCTATTCTCACACAGTATTATCTTAAGCTGCAACAAATGCATCAAAAGATCACAATACTGATTAGCCAATAGCAAACAAACCCAGCCCAATATGCCCAGCCGATAGTTGACTTCACCACAGGCGCAACAATCAATTAACATAACACAGTTAATCCATTAGCAGACAAACAGTCTATCCATGCATCAATCCACATACAGTTGCAACCAAACTAGTTACAACTAATATCACCCGTGAGTAAACAGCCACTCACCTCGAGTCCTCGAACTCTCACTTAGTGGTCTAATATTACTGAGCCTTGTCCTTTCCTGAGATCAGAATAAACTGAAATCAGTAACCGATTCATAAATATATACCAAGCACATATATTTATATCTCCTTAATCAAACATAAACATGTAAGATTCACACATGTATAAACATATAACCGATAGCATTAAATAATGCAAATAACCAAGAAATCCACAAACTGCGAACGCGTCGCGTCGCGACGCTCCTTCGAGCAGCCCCTTCGCACCACAAGACTTTGAACAGCCTTTTCGAATTCAAACCCGACGCGTCGCGACAAGCCTTTGAGCGGCCAACCTTCGAATGCGAAGTCCTCTTCTTCGAACCAAAATCTTTCGAATTCGAAACCCAAGGTCGCGCCGTGACAATTGATTTTCCGGATTATTCCATCTTCTTGTTCCTCGTATAACCATCAAAAACTCCATAGCCACAATATGCAGTTTATGTATAACTCTGGAAATCAATTTCTAACACTTCTAAACATGTATAAACATCATTTAGCATGTCTAGAAACATCAAGAACATGTTTAAATCATTAAATCAACAAGAACAACAAAAACCCACTTATAAAGGTTTTCTTCATATTCATCCATGGTAATTCACCATATAACCATATATATCATCATAAAAGTATACTAAATCAATACTAAGCATGATATAAACATTATCTTACCTTTGTTTGGATTTAACTATCAACTATCTTCAATTCCACAATTTCAAGTATTCACTTCTAGCTTTCTTCAAAGAAAGGTTTACTACAACACACACTTTTTCTCCTTCCAAATTGAGCAGGAAACATTCTTCAAAAGACTATAACCCCACGTAACACCTTGGCACTCCAAACTAAGCATGAGGTGTGTCCATACAAACACATGCAACATACAAACATACTTGCATACATACATACTTAAATACATATATATATATATATATATATATATATCCGTACACCCACATATATATATATATAAATAAATATCTTACCTTTAATTAATTAATTAATTTAATTAAATCCATTAGTAAATAATTAAACATATAATCAAATACTAATCACGTGTTTAAACATACCTTGGCTTATGTAACGACTAGGCCCAAAAATCAGGATGTTACAACTACAAAGAATTTGGGCCACTTACTTCCTTTGAACATGGGCCACACAAGAGGCTTGGATAGGTAAATAGCTAGATTCATGCGTCCTTCAAGTTTGACATAGTCACGCGGTAGGAAATCCATGCACGTCCAGACCCGTACGCAGCGGAAAACAAGTACAAAAACGGGTTTTCCAGGTATCAAAACCGACATGCATGTTCTCCTCAAGTGGGGATCGGGACTACAAAGAATATAGCAATTAAAAACAAAAGAAAGGGGGAGAAATATACCATCTCGCGGGGCGGCTGGAACGAGGCAACAAAAGGGGGATGTATAGAACCCGAACTTGAGCTCCGGTAGTCCACACCAAGTTGCCGAGATTCTACCTTGCTAATGGCCCTCAAACCCGAACCTCAAGCTTGACTTCGAGTTCTCGGAACAGCCACACTAATCTTCTTACTTGGATACATTAACTTAACTCTCTTGTAGGAGTTCAAGTGTCTAATGATATGTGTACATCATGCAAGTTCAAGAAGAAGCATAGAGAGAAAGAGATCCACCTTATAAAGACCCTCTCCAAGCCAAAGAGGCACCACAGGTCGGGCTCCAAGGCTACGCCTCATTGGACCAACAAATTGGTCCACTAAAATGATAGTGTCACTTTGACTTCTACCTTCACGGGCTCTCACGGGCCTTGAAGTCCTCGTGAAGGCAACGCCCCCATGACTACCTGTCCGGTTTGTGAAGCCTCGTGGAGGGTTTCTCTTCACGACCTCTTCACGGTCCGTGAAGGCCCGTGAAGATCACCAAAAACCCTAATTTCATATTCTCTCATGTTTGGGTTATGTTGTCAGATCTACCCTTGGTGTGTGACCCAATAGGCCCGTACCTCAACAGTAGTGATGCTGGTGCACGTATACCTGTTGGCATACTCCAACACACCCCCTCCCTACCCATTCTCTCCCTTTCTTTCTCTACCTTCTAGATCCCGAAAATCCCCCCCCCCCTCTTTTTTTATACCTAGTAAAAAAGTTCTTTTTCCCTCCTATCACTATGAAAAATACATGGATCATATACACATTTTTAGCAATATTAATACACTTAAAAGTATGAAAAATTCTAATCAAGTGTGGAATAAATAAGTGTAGAAATATTTTAATTCAATTATTAGTATTCTATTAAGCTTTTAATTATTTATTAATTCTTATTGGATAATGATTTCTTAAAAGTACTTACTACTTATCCATATCGGTAAATACATTGTTGCACCATGGCTGCAAGGCACGAAAGACCATCTTTCCGGATCAATGAACCAATTTTCCCATACATCCTTTGAATCCTCTAAAACGTTTGATGAAAACTCAATAAAGTTAAATTTCAATAAACCAATAGACCCCTTTTTGTATCCCAATCTAGGGCTGTAAATGAACCGAACGAACACGAAGGGGGCTTGCTCATGTTCGTTCATTTAACTTTAGCCGAACAAATAAACGAACAAGCTTTTGTGTTTAATTGTTTAAAAGATTAGTTAGTTCGTGTACTTTTTTGTTCATTCATTTAAATGATAAACAAACATAAACAAAGGATAACACTTTATAATGCAAATCCGATATTATTAAACACAAGTAAACACTATATATAAACACACATATAAAATAAATATATATATATATATATATATAATATTTAAACGAACGAATAACCGAACATTCACGAACATAAATGAACGAACTAGAGCTCCATTCAACGAACATAAACAAACTTCCCGCTGTACAATTTCACAAACGGTTTATGAACGTGTTGTTAGTTTACAGCCTTATCTCAATCCAATATGTGTCCATCCCTCTTCCTCCATCAATGCCCCTATGTTACGGAATGCAAGCCACTACTAGAAAAAACCGAATTTCCAACGGCAAAATCCGTTGGAAATTCGATGATTTTGTCTGTTGGAAAAAACCTAGTCGTAAAAAAATTTGTGATGGGTTTATTTCCGTTTATCCGTAGAAGATTATTGTTTACATAGGGCATTTAAATCATAATTTCAAATGGATTTCCGACAAACTTCCGACGCATTAGAATGAATTTTCAACCAATTTTTGAGGAATTTCCGACGGATGTCCGACGAAATACCAACATCTTTCTAACGAACTTTTGATTGATTTACGACAAAGTTATGACTCTGGAAATTTTACCACGATTTTCAACCATTTGTGACAGAATTTTTGACGACTTTCTAAAGGATTTCAGACGGATTTCTAACGAATTTCGATGGATTTTTGTCAAATCTTAAATATAATTTCTACTAATTTTCTACGTTCCTAATAAACTTCAAACCAATTTTCCGGAAAATATATAAAAACCAAATAATAAATATTAAATTTCGATAATAATAATATATAACATAATTATAGCGAATATATAAACAACTATAATAAAAATACCAAACAACAAAATTCGATAACAAACTTCGACTTTAGTAAACATGCAATCAAAAAGCAATTAGTTAATTTGCTAACAAACATTAAAACATTAAAGTATGCAAATAATTTTCATTTAAATAACAACCGAGATCAATAGTAGCTAATTGGGAGGTGAGGGGAGCATCTCATTCAAACTCTTCAAAATATCATCCACCTTTTCATTTATTTGTTTAGTTTCTTCTTCTAATCGAGTCACCCGTTCTTGGGCATAATTCAAACTTTGTATCTACATAGTTAAACACATACAAATTAGTAACGATTATGAATAACTTTGTAGTACATATCAAATATTTACAAGTTACATATATTATACTAATATAGTGATTTTATACTTTATAGACCTATTATAACTTATATCACACTATATGTGAATAAAGAAATTAAATATATACACCATGTACCTACTATTCCATATTTTACATATTATTACCCACATTTGACATATTAAGACTTGAAGTTATACTAGGTATGTCTAGGTCACATTGGGCTAGAATGACTTGTATATGAACTAGTATGACTTGTGTAAAATGTGGCATTAATATTTCTAAAATGACCATTACAACCTAATAGTGCACAACATAACTTGTACAACCTATTTCAACCTAATATTACACACTTAGTCCATTAAGACCATTATAACATAATATTCCTTTATTTCATCCTCAATCAATCATACTAGTAATATTGGATTGGAATAACCCGTATGAAAACTACTAGATAAGTCGCACATAAATTTGAAATATATATAACATTATGAATCCTAATGTAGCACGCTTCCATTCTAACTCTAATGTAAGTTTCCGGCTAATAGCAAGAAATAAAATCAAGTTTAAAAAATATCTAACTTGATTAGAAGTTGGATCACTAACATGATAAGCATTTGATGTGGCAGTATTTGACATCGCTCGAGCACCACTATGGCACTATAACTAGGAACTCCAAACAATCTCTCTTTTTTCATCCCTTCGGTAGCGGTTTCCATATATCTGTATAATTAACATTGTCATCTCCATACTTCTTCACCACGAGTTCTATATAAACATCCTATGATAAATAGATATATTAGCAAACTAAACAACTAGTTAGACCATGTTACTGAAAAAGATATAAAGAATATTACCAAAACTTTTTAAACCCTTTGTGTACAAAATCTTGTGATTCACTCCCCAATGCGTCATCTGAAAATGAACTTTTCTTTTCACTAGTACAAAAATGACCTTTAGTCACACTTTTTCCAAAACAGACCAGTCACACTTTTGATTTAAAGTGCAACTAAAGGTCATTTTTTGAATTATGTCATACTTTTAGTCACATTTTATTTTTATTTGTGTGACAATTGCATAGTAAATAAATACCTTTAGTCACACTTAAACATAAAAATGTGACAATTGCGTAGTAAGTAAATACCTTTAGTCACTCTTAAACAAAAAAACGTGACAATTACTAGTCACACTCGTAAAAAGTGTGACCAAATGTCACGATATGCAACTCATATGTGAATAAAATTTGTGATGGATTTTAAAAGAGGCCATAGATATATATACGGTCACATGAAGTAATTATTTATGTGTTTATATCATGTAGTGAGTTTAGTCACACTTTTTTCAATGTAGCTAAAAGATAATACATATGGTCACATTAGTTATTTGTTTATGTGTTTGTATTATTCACTTAGTAAAATAAACAAATGATGTTGTATTTCATTATGCGTAACTAAAGATGACTACTTGTCATGATAATAAAAAAAAGATGTGAGTGTAAGCATTATACGGTGATGGTTTAATTTCCTATATGTGACTAAAGGTAAATCATGTTCTTGATAAAATGAAAAAAGTCTGACTATAGTTAAACAATAGTCATGATAAAAGAAAATTATATGACCGTAAGTACTTGATGGTCACTTATTGAATAATTATATGTTTTTAAGAAAAAAAAAACATATGACATATATTTGATTGTCACACTTAAATTATTACGGTCAATAATGATAACAACTATTACGGTTAACATATTGTGTGACTATACATTATAGATAGTCACACTTTTAAAAATATTATGTGACCATAAAATATTTTTAGCTATGTTTAAAGTATTTTTGTATGACTAAAATTGAATAATATTACGGATGATGTATAATTTTGTGTCAAAATCTAACAATCTGTCATGTATTAGGTTGTAGCCTAATGGTAAGTGTTTACGTGCTTTGGTGTGATGTTTGCTCATTGACCAAAGGTCATGGGTTCAAGTCATGTTGAGCACAAATATGAGTAGATTTTAGACCTGTTAAAAAATGTTTTCAAACATTAGTGTGACTATAGGTTATAGATAGTCACACTTTTGAAAATATAGTGTGACCATAAAACGGTTTCAGCTATGTTTTAAGTATTTCTGTGTGACTAAAACTAAATAATATTGTCCATAATGTATAATTGTGTGTCAAAATCTAACAATCTGTCATGTATTCATACATTCGTGTGACTATAGGTTATAGATAGTCATATTTTTGAAAATTTTGTGTGACCATAAAACAAATTCAGCTACATTTTAAGTATTTCTGTGTGACTAAAAACGAAACAATAGTCACACTAGACTATATTAACACACACAATATGTGACTAAAAGGTAAATGATAACCACACTTATAATAAATTTGTGTGACCATAGGTTGAACAACAATCACTCAAATAACAAAATTGTGTGTCTGGCAAAGGTTATTGGTCACACTTTTAGATGAATATTTTGATTTAAACATGAAAAGTCCATACTCTATCGTCACACTTTTAAGCAACGGTCACATTTTTTTATATGATATGGTCACTAAATTTTCGTGTGACCATAACATGCCTAAAATGGCACGATCTTTGGTCACACTTTTGATGAAAAAAAAAGTGTGACCGTATGCCTATGATCACACTTTTTTGGTGTGACTAAAGGTCATTTTTGTACTAGTATTTTCTTTACATAGAAGTTTTTAAATACTTCTACCTCAGATACGGGACCGCCGCATTCTTTTTCCTACAAAATTCAAAATTGAGAGCCAATATGAATATATAAATTTGTTAATTGCTTGTGGGAAATAATAGTTGAATAATCTTACCATTTTCATTCGGTGATGATCCAAGCTAAGTGATCATTTTAAGTGTACAGAAATTTGTCCATCAACTAAGGTGGTCTTGTTACTATTAAAAACTGTCACTATCTATACTTTGGTACATCCATCCTCTATCATTATTAGTAGACATACTCATTTCAAATTATAGTCAACAACCTATAAAAAATCTAAAAAATATCAGTTTATATATCGCTAAAACCAGATTGAATAATAAATTTCACTAAATCAACCGTAGGTAGGGACTGAATCTCTATAGAAATTGTGTGAACTATTATCTTGAAAATAGTTTTGTTGCAACAAAAAAACACAAAGGCCTGTGTAGAAATCAAGATCATGAAGCATGTAAAAACATAAAATTGAAAAGGCTAAAATAATTAAAGAAAAGAAACACATGACATGCAAACACTTGATCAATAGTTGTTTTGAGGCCCTCGGTTTTTACCATTCAATTCGATATTATGTTCATGGTAAAGTGATAAGGTGAATAGTGGTTTAACTATCAAAGTTTTGGTCAATTTTGGTTTAACTATCAAAGTTTTTTTCTAAACGATTTTACCATAAAGTTTGAATTTGTTATGATTTAAACCTCAAAGTTTTTTTCAAATGATTTAAACCATAGTTGTAGTGACTCGGATGAGTCGAGTCAAAATACACTAGATTTGAGTCGACTCGGTATGTGACTCGCTAGTCTTTGTGACTCGGTACCTGACTCGCGAATTTTAAGTGACTCGGTCCGAGTCGAGTCAGCTCAGAACTCGGCCGAGCCAAAAAATCAAGCAAATATCCAGAGGTTGCTGCGATCGATCTTCAAAACCAACCCAAATCATAACCCATTTTACCATCTTTCGGTGAAAGAACTGAAAAGGTACAAAAATCACACTCTTTATGAAAATGGGAGATTGACCTTGAAGCCCAAATCAAACCTTATCTTCTTTTCTTCTACTAGATCGAGTTAGTTGTCTCTGTAGATTTCTCTCTTGTCTTTTATCTCTCGATTTCAGTGTTCATAAGAGGAATGAAGTATCCTTTTGTTGAAGCTAAACCCTCTCCCTCTATTTATTATGTTAGGTAACAAGAAACTAACATTTATAGCACCTCTTTATTTGACCAATGAGTATTTAATCATTTATTGGTATAATAAATACAATTGCAGTTTACTATGTATTGGGAACGGTATTCAATTTTATATAATTAAAACAGTGTTTAAATTTTATATAATTTTTAGTAATTGTGTTTAAATAACTAATATTATTTGTTTATACATTATATTATATATTTTTTGTATGTAATTTTTAGTATTGTAACTCTTAGGAGACGAGTCACGAGTTAAAATATAGTATTTCGAGACACGAATCGAGTCACGAGTTAACAACCATGGTTTAAACATCGAAGTTTTGTTAAAAAAACGGATTAATCATTTAAGTTTTCTATGGTTTTTGATTTGACCCTCTCTACTTATTATGCATTTTAGTTTTTATTAAAAACTTAACCAAACTTAGAGGATTAAACTAGTTTTTAACAAAAGTTTAAGGGTTAAATCGTTTGGAAAAAAACTTTTAAGGTTTAAACAAGAAAAAGATGTAAATTTGAGGATTAAATCATAATAAATTCAAACTTTATAGTAAAATCGTTTGAAAAAAAACTTTGATGATTAAACCGAAACTGAACTAAAACTTTGATGATTAAACCGAAACTGAACTAAAACTTTTGACCCAAAGAGATAACATGCTGTCTATGACCAATTCTCTTTGAGCTCATTGATTTATCAAATCTCCAACCTCACAGTTAACATTAAACCAATCATGACCTTTTACAAGAAAATGGTTGATATATAATCATATGACTACATACATATTTATACAATCATAATCCTTCACATATGCCACCACTAGAAGAAAGTATAATCATATAAAAGTTGGAGAAGATACATGGCTGTAATAAGTAAACACCAATAAATAATAGTAACTGCTTATTACACTAAAAGTACAAATAAATGAGATAAATAGTTTAGATAGGCAATCCCGAATTCATATTTATTGTTACACTCAAAGTAAAAGTAAATGCAAAAGACAAGCTTTCTACATAGAAAAGCAAAAGATCAGCCCCCAATTGATGGAAAAAGAATGTGTATAGTAGGTCCAAGGTATTAAGTAATGTATCACCATTGAAGCAATCAAATACAATGAAGAACTCTCGATTACGAGTCATACATGAACGAGATGAGATAACTTGAAAGTGACGTATAATTTGAAAGCTTAATGATTTAGGGCAAATAACAATGTATTTATACCTCTTGAGTATACACTATCTACCCTATACTATGTCTTTTATTCAAGCAACAACCAAACCTTGATACATCAATAACTTGGAAGAGAAATGTAAAGCCTGCAATTTCCCTAATCGATGGGAGCTATGATGATGAAATTACCTTTCATAGAGTCTCCAACGTACATATGGACTAAATGATGGATATGAAGGACATAGAAACCATCAAGTGATAACTACATTTGTGGGAGGTGATAAATACAAGTTGATTAAAACTGGAAAACAAGTTGCTAAAGCTATATGTTAATAGTAGATATGTTAATATGGATCATAAGTCTAATGTGTTAAATGGTAGGTTCCAAAACCATCAACAAAAAATCAGTGAGTTTGGTTGCAATTAGCTATTAAACATCAGTTATAGCTCACAATGTCAAGAAACATACTACTCCATTAGTATATTAGTGCGTTTATTACAAAAGATTTATTAACTTGGTGCATTATTTTCATCTCATACTGAAAAAAGGTGATTGTGGTTATACATTTGCAGGCAAAAATTCATCAAATTTGTATAATTCTAGAGGATTCGCAAAAGTAAAAAAAAGGCAAACAATATATAATGCATCCCCACAATTTCAACAAACCGTTAATGATATAAAATAGATATTGTAAACAACATATATGTATTATAATCAAAACAAAAATCAAAAATTGAAACCTGAAGAAGTTAGATTCGGAACCCTAAAATATCTGAAAAACCCATACCCAAATCCAAAGTTGAAACCCTGAGAAATTGAACTCAAGATAACCACATGTATTCAACTGACTTCAAGCACAGAGAAACAAAGGCACTCACAGATCTAACAAAGACCAAGAGAGATACCTCAATTCAAAATTGAAAGAGAGACGATGTTCGTCGAGGTCATAGTATACGGTGGTGATATTGATGGCGGTTGCAGGTGAAGGTGGAGGTAGTGTATAGGGTTACGTCGAAAAAAAACCCTAGAAATTCGAGGTATGGAGAGAGATTGACAGCTTGGTGCGATGGTGGTTTTGAGGGATGGGAGAGATTATTATGTCAATGGAGAAGAGCAAATGAACAGTCCGTTCTTGAGTTTTTAAACGAATGAAATGTAAGGGAATGCATAGAAGGGGAGGGAAGAAAAGGAAATGATAAAAAAATTTGCCCTTCCAATCATTTTAAAAATGAAAAGATTATTTTAAAACATAAAAATGGTAAAACTGTCTTTTCTTCCCCTTCCTTTCCCTTCTTAAAAAAACTTAAGAACACGAATTGTTTTTGGGAGGAATCAAATTTAAATCGTGGGTTTTTTTTGGTGGGGAAACCTTGAAATTTTTTGCAAATTAATTTGAAGTTAGAAAGTGAAGTTTATGTTAACATTTGGACCCGGGTTCTTATGAAAAATACTGCAAATATGTTTAAAATTTTTGGACTGGATTTTATTATAAAATATAGGGCTAGAATGTTATAAGATTTTTAGGGGTGCATTGAAACATGTGATTTGGACCTTGTTTTTTTCCATAAAAACACCATGTGAATATTTCAAACGCTTTAGACCCGGTTATTTTCTAAACAACAGAGCTTAAAACCCTTCAAAACGCGGAAATAGACTTTCTAGCCCTTTTCCGTGAATTTTTTTAAAACCAATGTGTTTTTTGTAGTACTGTTGTAAACCCAATTTGCTTATTCCTCGGATGTCTCCCGAATAATAGACAAATATCCTAGCCTCTTAGAATTATTCACAAGATTAGTTAACCGAAGATATGAATGGCTACTACTAACATGTAAACAAAATAGAGATTATAATTTGTGGGTTGACCTATAAACAAAACCACGAGAAGACCACCGTAAGTTTGACAACCCGAAACCCAAAATTGTGAGTTTTACAAAACAAGTTGTGTCTCGAGTTTTGACTAACGTGTAAACAAGCACGAAATCGTGAGTTTGACAACTCGAAACCAAAACTGGAACACAAGGGTTCGACTACTTGTAACCAAAACTCAATCAATGTAGTAAGAGCCGAAGCAACGGAGAGAATCGGTAGAGGGAGACTAAAAGCATCGTTTGCCACCGCCAACAATGGAGGAGGGCTCGCCGCTGGCCAATATTGGAGAGGGGTTCGTTGTAGGTGAGGCGGAGTAAGGGTTTGAGAATCATTCTTATTGCGAGTAACACGGGTACCATTTGTAACCATCATTGCTCATTAATAGGGGTATTTTGGTTTTTCACATATTTTGTAGAGTTTTTTACTAAACTAGATCTCAAGCCCGTGTAAACACGGGCCAGTTTATAATATGTATTTTAATTTTGTTTAATATTAATGTTTTTTTAAACTAAGTTAACAACTACACATTTCAAATAAGGAGAGTACATACACTATCATTCTACATAATTTTTTATAAATTGTCTTGCTTTGTTGTGATATTTTTTTCAGTTTGTTACGTGCTCCAAGCAAGGTCATATTTATTCATTGGTATATGAAGAAGCAACAAAGTGTTTCTCAAAGGATAATACACTACCATACAAATATCTTATTTGTTTAAATAGCAAAGTAATTATATTATCCGAATATATTTCAAAGTATACAATGTTTGGTATATATGGTTATTATTGTGCTAACTTAAAACTGTTTGTTTGTAGAGTACTCAAAACAATCATACTCATTTGTAAGTATGCTAGTAGGCACAAGGTAATATAACCGTAAACGCCACTTGATGATTGTTTTGTAAGGTATTCATGTCAATTGTAAAAAGCAACTTAGTACGTTGTCTTAAGTTTAAAGGTTTTTTGAAATCATTCCAACAGTTCTTCCATCATTCATTGTTTTGATGTCTTCTTTTATAGCATTATTCACATATGGATGATTTCTTCGCCGCATATGTCAAAGTGTGTAAGGCTTATCATTCCTTCCATTTTGTGATAAACACGATATCCTGCCATCCACCTCATACACTCGTAAGTGAGTATATATTGCATGTTTTGTCGTGGTGTCAAAGCCGATTGATTGTAGAAACGAATTGCGTAAGTCCTACATTTGATATTGTTGACATGTTATTTTTCATGAAATCACAATATATTTCTTGAATGTAGAATAAGGCTATAATTTATACATATTTGATAGGTTGTGGTTTGTTCACTAAATGTGGTGAAGTATTTTGGTGTCCGAAGTAATGGTTGTCGTGTATAGTATATATGTGGTTGTTCGCCTTCCATATGATATTCAACCACATTAAGTTTGAATAGATTGGTTATTTGAAATGTAGTATTGTTTTGGGAGTAATTGCATAATCTTTAATATATTGATATACCAATCCATCTGATACATTCTAATTTTATATTGATGAATTTTTGTGAATCGAATATTATAAATATGGTTTGTAGTCTCTAAAGTAGTTTTCACGAGAGAACTTTTAGGTAATAACTCACAAATAAAGGATGATACATCCTACAAATATAGACAAATAAAGATACGTATTCATATAGTTGTATGCCATATATATATATATAATATGACTTATATATTATTTGGATTATCTTTATGAATAGTACATACCCATTTCATATATGTCTGGCAATTGCATGAGAAACTCATAAACAACGTTTTTGTTTTCCGTCTGTAATAATTGATTAAAATTTTAAATTGTTTTTGTTAAGAATGCACTTTTTTAATTTTTTAGTTATGTTTTTGTTCAAAGAACCATCCATGTTGTTGACATTTAAATGCATTATAACATTTATAACATACTATACTTTTAAAAATATTTTTACACGTGAAGATTTGGTATAGGCTAATAGGTTATAAGTCTTGTAAAATACCTTCTATGTTGTTGTTATATTTTTGATTCCTTGAATGCGTAATTTGCAATCAGTTGCAATGGTTTGAATTGATAGGTTTTAATTTAAGTAGAATGTTTTTAAAATATGTTTGCATGTTTGGAGATATGTATTCTTATATAGGAATTAGAAATTCTTAAAATAGTAACCGAAATGATTACTTTATTGGTCATTATTTTGTATTTAATATAATATTTAATATTTTTTAGAATCTTCTACATTATAGTAAACATTATTCAAATTGTTTGATGTATCAATAATATTCGTGTATCCACCTAGCACACCAACATCATCTACATACCAATCTACCAAATAATATGAAAAATTATGAAACAACATCTACATAACAAAGAGCAAAAATGTAAAAAAGAATACGCACAAAAGAAATTACCTGTTACTTGCTCTTTCCCGACTTTTTTTTCAACAATATTGTCAAATGTTGTGAATGAAAACATGCTACTTCACGTGGATAACAATTGGTTACTTCTTTCACACGAGTGTGTGGCAAGAAGTTAACTCGGTAGGAATGTGTACTCCTTTTAACACGAACATTATTATACGTCACACCAAAATTATCAATAGCATAAACATGAGCCTCAACAATCAAGTCTTGAAATTTCTTTATCAACTCTTTCTTCACACATGCCGAAATCCTAGCTCCCTTTAAACAAACAAAACAACCAAAAAAACGTACATAAGATTGTTCTATCTATTAAGAAGATTAAAAAAGACATACATACCTCCTCGTCCATCAAATCCATTTCAATGCTATAAGTTTCGGAAGGTTTCATATACACATCTTGTTCCCACAATCATACCACACAAACCTTGATTCTCCACCCATCGGAATCGGGGTTAATTTACCCAATAGATGTTATTGGGATGCCATTTTCTTAGTGGGAATAAAAGAATGTGTAAAAAACTATATAAAAACAAAAGCAAATCAAGAAGAATGCTAATCAATTTATAAAGGTTACATACAAATGAAAATTTTAAAAACCTTTCAATACCTTAAACTAACAAATAATTGAATCTAACCGAAAATGTAAATTAAGTTGAAAAATAAATGAGATATAAAAATTAAGAAACCTCCTAAGTACTTGAGAAATGCAAATATAAAAAACATAAATAAAAAGCAAGAAAACGCATAATGACTTAAAGCAAAATAAATGTAAAGGAGCAAACAATTAATAGTTGTTTCAAGGATTAAAGAATCTCAAACAAAAGTAACGAAATTGTAAATTAAGTTATAAATAAAAAGCAAGAAAACGCATAATGACTTGAAGAAAAATAAATATAAAGGAGCAAGCAATTAATTGTTGTTTCGAGGATTAAGAAGCTCAAACAAAACTAACCGAAATTGTAAATTAAGTTGATGTATAAATGAGATTTAAAAATTAAGAAAACTATAAAAACCAAGAAAACACATAATTAATTGAATTTAACATGGACGGTGAGCCAAGAAATAAGAATAAAATCTAAGCTCAAAGCCCACTTATAATTTTATTTAAGCCCAAATGTCTAATTTTTTGCCACTTCATCAAAGCATGTCTTCTAATTAGCTTAGTATAAGAAATTGCCATCATCTCATTAATTTCAAGGATTAAGAAGCTCAAACAAAACTAACCGAAATTGTAAATTAAGTTGATGTATAAATGAGATTTAAAAATTAAGAAAACTATAAAAACCAAAAAAACACATAATTAATTGAATTTAACATGGACGGTGGGACTTAGAGAAGAAATAAGAAAACAATCTAAGCTCAAAATCTACTTATAATTTTATTTAAGCCCAAATGTCTAATTTTTTGTCACATCATCAAAGCATCTCTCCTAATTAGCTTAGTATAAGAAATTGTCATCATCTCATTAATGTCACATAGGATAGATTAGTTCTTAAGTTATAAGGGATATAGATAGATCTTTAAAAAACTACATATACAATAAGGTTTATAAATATATATATATATATATATATATATATATATATATATATATATTACGCATGCATTATTCTATCAAGTATTTTTATAAAAATTCAACAAAATTTACATCTTGGAATTAATACCAAATTGCAATTAAGAGGATGGGAGGTTATAAACAATATTAAACTCATTTACAACTTTGAATTAATACAAATTACAATTAATACAATAATAGCATAATTAACTTGGGTGAGAATATGTATGGTCTTCAACACCAAACACTTAAGATGTTGACACATCACCTAACCACCTCCTCTAATTTCATTGCATTTTAAAATTGGAGCTTAATTATGCATGTTACATGTGATATCAACCTTACTAAGTTATAAGAGATATAGATGAGTGTATTTTTAAAACTTATTTACCATACTTTCAAACTTAATTATCAAATAATTATAGTTTATTTTTAATTGTTTTTACCCATGTTTTTACCCTTGTCCCACACGTTCGGTAAAAAAAAACAGTCCTGTCCCTTTGCCCTAGAACGAATGGCAACACCCTCCCACGGCGGTAACCTCATCGGCGAACCCTCCCATGCCGGGCATGTCGCCGTTCTTCACCGACGACCAAGCTCTTCCTCTAATCGACGGCGCCGCTCACTTTGCCGCTGCTCACGTCGCCTCTCACATTTGTGTTTAGCTTGCGATTTCTTTTTCTCTGATTTGTAGTTCAAGGCCAATTAGGCTGGTTTTTTGTGGCTGTAAGTTTGATGGTATTGGTAGCTTGCGATTTCTTCCTCTGATTTTTGTAGTTCTTATGAAAGGAGCTTAGTATAAGATATTAAGATATAAGATGGTATTATTATTTTAATGGCCAAATTTGAGAGTGTGGATTCTCTAAAGATGTAAGGCTTCTTCATTTTATGAATTTTGTCTTGGATTATGCATATATTTTAATCCTTTATGATGATGAAGTTTAAAGGAAATTTGAACAAATTAAAGGTTTGAAATCATCGCTTGTAAGTTTGATTTGTTCGTGAATGATTTTAATGGAGGTTTGAAATCACCTCTTGTATTATTTTAATGGCCAAATTTGAGACAGGAGGTTCTCTAAATAATAAAGATGTAAGGCTTCTCAATGGGTTGTTATTTGTGATAAATTTTAGGATTTAGTGGCCGTGTGTGATCAATTTTGTGGCTGTATTTGATCAATTTTGTGATTGTTCTTGATAAATTTGTGAAAAGTTCTAAATTGGATGTTTTAACAACATATGGCTTAGTGTCTCTTATCAATTTGTGGTTGTTTTTTGGTAGATGGATATTGTTACATTGATTCAGAATGAGGATTTCTATGCAATAAATAATGAGTGACAATGAAATTGAAGCAAATGACATGTTAGAAGAAGATGACATCGGAGAGCAAGATGGAGTTGAGATCGCTCGAGAACATGAAGTACCTTCCACTTTTTACTAGTATGGAGGAAGCAAATATGACTAGTGATGGTCATTGGATTGTGTCACAATCAATCAGCAAGAATGATTTTACACGAGAACTATCAAACTCCATAGCATAAGTTCACATTAACAGTTTGAGGTCACTGAGACACGCCCAACTATATGGAGCATAAGATGCAAGTTAAATTTACAATCCGGTTGCAAATGGCACCTTCGTGCTAAACGGAAATGAAGTGGATATTTTGAAATTACAGGGTACACCGGTCCACATACTTGTTTACACAATAATATTTCTCAAGATCATCCAAACCTAGATTCGCAATTCAGAATTGAAAGCTTTACCTTATTGTGCCGGGAGTCAAAATCAAGTTCAAAAGTTTAACTCCACAATGGAAGAAATTGGGAAGAAGCTCGACAGTGTCTAGAACAACATCCACTTGATAGATGGGCACTTGCACATGATGGTGGAAGGAGATATGATTTGCTCACAACAAATTTTTCTGAGATTTTTAACGGTGTACTTAAATGTACTCGTTTTTCGCCTATCATAGCTTGTGTCCAACTTACTTTCTATAGATTAGTGCACTATTTTAAGGTGAGACGTTCTTTATGATATAGTGCACAAGCTAATGAAGATGTGTATGCTCCCCATGTAGTTGCAAAACAATTAGCTTTGATGTTAAAAGCAAGTGCACATTTCTTGAGATCATTTAATCAAGAGAAAGATATATTTGAGTTGATAACTCAAAGAGGAAGAAATGTGCAAGTAGTTAATTTGGAGCAACAAACTTGCACATGTGGTAAGTTGGAGACTTATAAATATCTTTGTTCTCATGTCTTGGGTGCATGTGTCAAACTTTCCTTGAATAGTTGGCAGTATGTGCAAAAATATTACTTAATTGTTGAATATTGTGCTACTTGGGCATCCGAGTTTTCTGCACTTCCTTATGAAGCGTATTGGCCACAATCATCATCTAGAAAATTGCTTCCAAATTTAGAGCTCCTACGGAATAAGAAAAGCCGTCCTCGCTCAATGAGACTACAAAATGCAATGGACATTAAAGAAAGAGGAAAAACGAACCTTTGTGGGATTTGTATGCAAAGTAGTCACAACCGAAAAAGATGTCGGTCTAAGCCAAGGTATATAAAGACAAAATCATAAAAAAATTATTCGATTATTTGGTATGACTATATCTCTCATTTATTTGTTTTTTTTTGTAGATAAAGATTGGTTATCGGCTCAAGATATTCGGAACATATTTGAAAATGTTTTTTTTGTCTTTTCGATTTGTAGAAGACATTGTTGGTTTAGAAACTAAAAAACATTATACCTGTGATAATGTTGGTTTTAATTTATGATTGTTAGTATTGTTTTAAACAAGTGTTAGGTTTATGATAAAAAAACATTAAACAATTGTTTTGATATAAGATATAATAAAAAACAGTTAAAAACAGTAAAGAAGCAGTAATAAAAACAGATAAAAAAAACAACAAAAAAAAGTAAAGAAACACTAAACAAAACGGTTAAAAAGAAGCAGTAAAAAAACACAAAACACAATTGAAAAAGGTAAAAAAACCAGTTAAAAAGCAGTAAAAAAATAATTAAAAAAACAGTAAGAACAAAGGGTACACCTAAATGGTAATTATGTTTAAAACTACACCTATTTGGTAAATATGTTTTTAAAAAACACCCATTTGGTAAAAAACTCTATTTTCCAAACTGATTCGGGCTAATATTATTGGGGTACTTACGTAATTATGTCTTCATCTCACGACTTAATTAGTTATATATGATCACACACGTTCGATAATAATTAATTTGGTCATTTGCTATGATGGTTTGTTGAAATCAAATATATCATTTCCCAATATTATAAAAAGAGCAACTTAATGTCAATTAAATGAAACTTCATTAGGTTGGAACAAATTGGTCAAAGTGAGACACTATCAATTTTATTCAACCATTGTCACTCAAAAATATACTCGATTAGTCATAGTTGATCATTCATGGACACACTTGGTTGAAATGAAGTAAAATGGTAATCATAATTAAACATAGTAGTATAATCATACTCGATCATTTACAATTATATTTACTTGAAAGGTCAATAATAGTATAACATGTTCATAAGTCGGTGAATATGTTCAATTATAGTGAATATGGTTATTCAAAATCATGATTAATCATAATCAAATAAAGTTTCTCATAGACATATGTCTTCATTTATAGTATATATATATATATATGAAACAAAATGTTATGTCATTATATTGATTAACGTTCAGAACTGTTAATATAAGTTAATCACAATACAATGTTGTAACTCAATGTCAATCACAAATATACTCAACTAAAATTGGTTAAAAGATGTCGATCATAGTGAACACCTAGATCAACCACCATAAGAAAGTTTTATATTTATTCAACAAAAATTTCGTCGTCACTTTCGGTCAAAGAATAAAGTATAGTTTTCTACATATTTCATAAGCACCACTTTTAGTTGGAAATCTGACATTTTACAATTAGCTACTCCACCATTGGAATGTTATCGGAATCCTATAAGGATGATTTTATATATTCAAACCAATTTCCTATGGATCAATATGTGTGGAGATCCATCATAAATCTCTTGTTATATAATTAGCTATTCCACCATAGAAAATTAACAAAAAAGATTTTATATTTTTTGACGCATTTACGGATCACTATTTGTCAAAGATCCGCCTAAAATTTGTCGAAATCTATCATTATGTAATTAGTTGTACCACTCTTGGAATTTCATCGAAAATCTGTCGCGGATATTTAATATTTTCCGACAAATTTTCCTTCATAAAATTCTCCTCCAAAAATCGTTGGAAATCCGTCATAACTCCGTCGTCATATACTTAGCTACTCTACCCCTGGAATTAAAATTTCTACGGAACTTTTACGACAAATATCCTAAGGATCATACTTTGTCAAAAAATCAAATTTGTTAGAAATCTGTCGTTATATAGTTAACTATGCCATTCTTGGAATTTCGTCGGAAATCCTTTAAAAAATTTTAATATTTTCCAATGAATTTGCTAAGAACCACTATTTGTCGGAAATCAGTTGAAAATATGTCGGAAATCCATCGTTACATATTTAGCTACACTAGCCTCGGAATTTCGTTAAAAATCAATTTCCTACGGATCACAATTTTCAGAAATCATTTGGAAATCTGTCGTTATATAGTTAGGTACGCTATCCTCAGAATTTCGTTAGAAATCCGTTAGAAAATTTAAATATTTTCCAATGAATTTGCTACGGATCATTGTTTGTCGGAAATCCGTTAGAAAATTTAAATATTTTCCAATGAATTTGCTACGGATCACTGCAGAAATCCGTTGAAAATCCGTCATTATATTTTTAGTCACTCCATCATCGGAATTTCGTTAGAAATCCCTCGGTATTTACTGAGGACTACATACATACATATATATATATATATCTATCTGTCGGAAAAAGCTTTTTTTCTAGTAGTGAGCTTAGTTTTGGACCTTCCAAGTATTAGGGTCGGTTTCGATGTACACACCGAATGTAAGCTTAGTTTGGTTAAGCTTGCAGATCAGTAGTAGTTACTGGTAACGCAAGTATGCTTTAGCAGATTTGAGTAGTGAAGTCAAATGATTTTATAAGTAGTAGCAATGAGTTCACCTAGAGTAAAAGTTAATTTACATAACTTATCTATACTATATTATAAAGCATTTAACTTTTTCTCTCTTAAATTTTTTAAAACTACTTAATTTTAAGTAGTACATGTTTTTATGCATAAGATGCAAATACCTAAAACAATAGCCTAATCAATCATTTCCTTAATTACCCCCGACTAATTTATGGTATCTGTTGATTTATTAAATCATGAAACACCCAACAACTATTTATTAATTTTGGTTAAATTACTTACATCAATATAATTTTTAAGACTATATATAATATCTCTATCAAATTATTTAATAATAATATTTTTTTCTTATTATATTGTTTATCAAAAACCATGTAAATAACGGATAAAAGACTTGACTTAAAAAAGAGAGAAATAAAGATAACAGAAAAAGGAGAAATGAGATTGATACGTTGTCTAACAGATTTGTCTGACACCACATTTCACACATATGATACCCTACATTCTTGAAATCAAATTTGTTGTGAAACATAAACTATTATTATTATCACCGCATTACACGGGTATAATACTAATATTAATAATATTTAGAGTTCCAAATAAAGTTGCTTGTTAAGTTTTATAGCTCATATAAATTAATTTCTCTATTTAGGTGAATTGATTAGGCGAAACGGATGAAGCTCCACGTGAATCTGCTTGTGATGACTTATGTGCAACACAAGTGGTAGCCTATTTTTCTAATATGCTTCAAGAATTCCAAGACTTAAAGAACAGACTTTTAAAAGTTGTGTCTTACAATTGCCAAGTTTTCATACTTCAAGGGCTAATATTGCCAAGTGAACCAAAATTCAGTTAAATGTGTGTATATATACATGTGTGGCAGACGTGAAGGAGATAAGCACCAAATATAAATTTCATACTTCTTGTATTCTCTTTCGCATACATACGAACGGCAGAGCACGAACGAAACCTTTAGGGTTTAACTCCTAATCACCCTTTACCATTAAAGCTTTGTAATTTGGTTTCTTTTCAAGCTTTGTAATTTTTTCTATCAATCTTCAATGAAGTATGATATTTCATTGCTAGACCGAAATACGAAGTTTCCTTTATGGCAAGTTAAGATGAGAGATATGGATTTACATGAGGCACTTTTAGGCTTTGAGAAAATGCTAGCTTCATGGACGGAGGCAGAAAAAGAGATAAAAGATTTAAAAGCTTCGTCTGAAATTCGTTTACATTTATCTAATGATATTTTACAAGATGTGTTGAAGGAAACTTCTACGGTTGCTTTTATGGTTAAAGTTGGATCAATTTTTGATAACAAAGAGCTTACCCAACAAATTGCATTTAAAGCAAGGATTCTTTAATCTAAGATGACTAAAGGGGGTTCTTTAGCTAATCATATATTCACATTCAAAGAGTTAGTCAGTAACTTAGAGAATATGGATGTTGAGTATGATGATGAAGATATGGCTATGTTTTTATTATCATCTTTGCCCCACTCTTACGCTCACTTTCGTGATACCATTATTTACAGTCGTGACACTCTTGGATTCGAAAGAGAAGATGAAACAAATCACAAGTGGTGATTGAGGTGACACGAAAGCCGAAGGTTTAAATGCTAGAGGTAGATCAGCTGAAAGAGGTAAGAATTCTCAATCCTCTAGTAGGGCGAGATCTAAATCTAAGGGCAAAAGAAAGTATTGCAATTATTGTCGTAAGAAAAGACATATTATTGATGAATGTTTCAAATTAAAGAATAAAGAAAAAAGAAAACAACAGCAAAGGGTAGTCAAGCTGGTAATTCAGGTAAAGCCGATGTAGCTAAGGTTGGTTGTATTGGAGAACTTCTAATAGTCTATTCAGATGATGTAAAATCTACTGGAGATCGGATACTTGATTCGGGTTGTACTTTTCATATGTGTCCCGACAAAAATTTGTTTTACACATTTGAAGAGGTTAATCAGGGTTATGTTATGATGGGCGGTAATTCTTCATGTCCGGTTGTCGGGCATGGCCCATTAAGGATCCATATGTTTGATGGAGTTATCCGAACCGTGGATGATGTTAAATATGTTTCAGACCTCAGACGTAACTTATTATCACTCATTTCCTTTGATGAAAAGGGTATGAGTTTAATGGTAAAGGTGGAGTAATGAGGGTATTCGATGTAACACCGAAGTTCAACCCTTTTTTTAAATACTGTGAAAGTGATTAAAATATATACAAACATGTTTTCCAAAAATTGTGTCAAGTAAACAAATTAACTATGGTTGTCAAAAACAGTATTTCAAAGTTCAGTGTTAAATAGTTACAAAATGGCTCATCCTTAAAAAATATAAGAGTGGTGGTCAATTATTCCAAAAGCAATACCAACTCCCAGCTAAACAGTTGACTTACCAAAACCGACAAAATAGAGTGGAAGGTGGGGGATTAACATAAAGCTAAGTGAATTAAAGTTAAACCAACAAAACAGCATCAGCCACAACATAAAGACACAACAACAACAAATAAACAAGCAACTAAGAAGACAGGCGGTTTTGCAGAACTTGCAACCAATGCCGGCCTAGTAGAGGTTTACCGATAGCACGCTCGCTATTCTCACATAGTAATACCCTTGGGTTGCAACGAATGCATCAAAAGAGCTAGTGCTGATTAGCCGATAGCGAACAGCCCACCCCATTGCCCATCCAAGCTAACTTCCCCTCATCCATGTGCACATATGAATGACACAACGATTAATTAACACATAACCAGTTAATCAATCACCAAACTAAACAGTCTATCAAAGCATCAAACAGTGGCAACCATAACTGTTACAACTAATAACCATCTGTGAGTTAAACATCAACTCGCCTATATTCACCAGTCTCTAAGCTCAGTAGTCTTATATCACTTAGTCTTCTACTTTCCTGAGAGCACAACAACATAGGAATCAGTCATTCAATTCATAAATATATATCTCAATTCATATACTTAAAATTCATCACACAATTATAATCCACTCATCAATACACTTAAATAACATCATAATGATATTCAAGCATTTTAAAGTACAACACTTCCCAAGTCGCACAATGCATAAGTCAGACCTTAACTCAAGTCCGGCATACTTCCAAGTCCGACATACAACAAGTCCGGCATACTGCAAGTCCGACACACTGCATGTAACATCCTTGATTTGAGCCTAGCTGTTAGACATGTATTTGAAGTTAGTTATGTTAATAAGAAAGAATTAAATGTATGTATGTGTGTTTTGTGTTTAAGGTGTTTAATGTATATATGTATATGTATTAGAAAAAGAAAGGAAAAGAATTAAAAGGAAATCCAGAGGCGGTGCCTCTGGATTGTGATATGTATAAATGTAAGAAAAAGTCAAATGTGGTCAAAGACCACAAGAACCAAAACACCACAAAACTCTCGGATTCTCTCTACTCTATCGGTTTCTCTCATTTCTTGAAGCAACAAGGATTTGGTGGTTTTGAATTTCAAATCAAGGTAAATACTTGTTGTTGTTAAGATTTAATACATATGAAACTGTTTTTATGATTAAAAGCATGATTGAAACTCAAATCCTTGCAAAACATCACTTAGAACATTCAAAGCTTACTTTGCAAGTGGGTTTTGGTTGTTTGGTGTTATTGTATGGGTTTGATGTGTTTTCAAAGTCATACCAACGAAAATAAGTGTTTTTAGAATGTATAAATGTCAAAACAAACAAGAAACAGCTCTGGAAATAAGCCAATGAAGATGGCGGTTTCCATGTTAGAACAGTCGGATTCCGAGACATGAAGGTGTCGGAATCCGCATGTTGCCCAAATCCGATAAAGTGTCAGATTCCGAGACTTAGGGTGTCGGAATCCGCATCAAGTCTAAATCCGCATATCTAAATCCGTGTTATTGTTTTAAATCCGATAAGTATCGGATTCCCAATTTCCACATGTAAATTGCAAGTCGGATTTCTTTGTATGTATCGGATTTCTTTGTAAGTGTCGGATTCCGACAGAAGTGTCGGATTCCGACAGAAGTGTCGGATTCCGATAAAAGTACCGGATTCCGATTGAAGTTCGGATTTCCAATTGTATGTCAAGGTTTCCAAGTTCTTAAGTGTTGAAATCCAAGGAGTTTCGGATTTTGCAAAAGTATCAGTGTCGGATTTCATGAAATCCGACAGTCTGTTGGATTTGCGTGGAATCCGGATTTGGGATTTCCTTTGTTGGCTTTGTAGCTATTCTAAGTATGTTAAAATGATTAATGTAAATCCTAATGTTCTAGGTGAACTTGATATCCTAGACAAGGCAGGAAATTGAATAGTTATCTTTTAAGCCACTCAGGTGAGTACCGACTTCCATAAACCTGAGTAGAGGAAGAATTATGTGCTAAGTGATTTGAGTGCACTTGTTCTCATAAGTAAATGAATAAGAATTGCTATGTTATTTAAAGTACAATGCCATGCTAAATACTTGTCGTATGTAAGTTAAGTGCATGCTAGCGGGATCCAGAACTGGAACTGCTTAGTTAAATGAATGTTATGCATGATACTGATTCTGAATGAATCAGTTAAGTAAAGATATGATGATATACATGCTAGGGATCGAGATTGGATCCATAAAGAAGTAACTGAATGTAAATGCATGCTAAAAGAAGTAAATGAATACGCATGCTAAGATATGTGTATGTCTTAGCGAACATCAGCAAGCATGGTTAAGGTTAGCCAGTTAGCTGGATCCCAGGGACCCTTGATCAGGAGATTTGGGATTTAACGGTGATTCAAGGTAACATTCCGGATCGTAGGTTCTGCAGAACCGCCGTGCCTTATATCATGAGGGTTAATCAGTCAGAAATGGCTGAGTTACCTAAGGAGCCTCTGGTTCCGTTAACGATGCTTGGTGGACTGCTTTATGCTCCCCCACCAGCGCGGAGGGTTGTGTCTGATCCCCCGGTGTATTGGTGTTGAGCGGGACTAGCTATCCTTCAAGAAACAACTTATACCGATCGTGTCAACACACTACAATGTGATAGGATAGCATTGTATGCTTATTCCTGATATGCATGTTCTACTCTAATGAAGTTTATGCCAAGTTCGTGCTCACTAGCTAAGTGTAGCTAATGGTGCCATATTAACTGCTTTTGCAGATCAAAGATAGATTGCCTGATGAGCCGAGTCCCCTGCCTCTGGATATTTTGGCTGGAACACTTGTGTTGTAATAAATACATTATGGTCGGTTGTTTTGTAGAGTAACACTAGATACTGAAACACGTTTATTGTAAATATTCCGCTGCTTAATGTTAGTTAATCGTGATTAAGTTCACGTTTGTTTAAAAACGCAAATTTTTGCTAAAATCTGGTATATGCAAAGCCGGTGTTACACTGCAAGTCCGACACACTTCAAGTCCGACACACATGCAAGTCCGACACACTTCAAGTCCGACACACATGCAAGTCCGACCATTCATATTCTTCCTCAAGACCAACTTTAAGCTCAAGAACACTCTTTTAACCTCCATTAATGGCGGTTTCACCTAGAATTAATAACATGATAGTTTCTACATATCTAACAACATAAAACTTACATACAACAACATATAAACACATGAATACATCAAATCTTTCAAATCATCAAAACCTATCTTCATCCTCAACTTCCATTAATGGAGTTTCAAGCTTTAATCCTAAAACATATCAAATACATGCCAACTAGCATCTAATCAATGTATAACTAGCAATTAAACATACCAAATCACAAAGAAAGCTTCAATTTATCATAAACCCAATTTCTACATGAACACTAGAAATTCAAGTTTGTGTTTCTAATTAAGAACACATCAGGAACAATACAAGAACACTTACTAACCTTTATTAGTAGCAAAACAACACTAATAATCAAGGATTTGAGTGTTTCTTCAAAGAAATGAGAGAGCACATACACACACACACTTATGGGATAAGAACCAAACAAGAAGAAGATAAGCAAGAGCCCAAAGTCGGCCCTAGCTTTTTAATATATATCCACACACAGTACATTTACCTGCTATCTAACATACAGTTGATTAATTACGCGGTCCCACTCAATTAATTATTAATCAACGAAGTATTATTTGTGACCCTTATCTAAAAACGAATTTAATAGATCAAATAACATATAAATATATAAAATTATATATTTTCCCTTTTTAACCTCGTGGTCCAATTTTTAATTTAATAATCCTATAAAAATAACAAATAAATAACTAAATAAATATAGTTACCACCAACGCGTAAAACTACTAGGCCAAAACCTAGGATGTTACATTCAAGAATGGTTCTGACATTCTAATGGCCAAAAGAAAAACATCTAATATCTATTTACTTGACGGGCAAACAATTTCGATTGATGCAGCTGTTGTCTCAAAGTCCTTATATGATCTAGATCAGCCTCATCTTTGGCATCTTCGACTCGTCCATATGAGCTTTTAAGGAATGTCTGAATTAAGTCGAAGAGGATTACTTTGAGGGAAAATCATTGTTGATCTAAAGTTTTATGAAGACTATGTATACGGCAAAGCTAAACGGGTGAGACTCATGAGTGGTATTCATACAACTAAAGGACTACTTGATTATGTTCACTCAAATTTATGGGACCATCACAAGTTTTCTCGAAAGGTGGAGCTTCATATATGCTTACTATTGTTGATGACTTCTCTGGAAAGGTATGGTCATCCTTTTTAAAGCATAAAGGAGATGTCATTGGTACTTTTAGAAATTAGAAAGTGCAGGTTGAAAAGTAATCGGGATTGGATGTATAGTATCTTCGTACGGATAATGGACTGGAGTTTTGTTCGGAAGAGTATAATGCCTATTGCCGAAAGGAAGGCATCACTCGGCATCGCATAGTGGTCCATACACCTCAACAAAATGGTGTAACCGAAAGGATGAATCGCACCATTACGGAGACGGTCCGGTGTATGCTTTCAAACTCCAAATTGCCAAAGTCCTTATAGGCGGAGGCTACTTCTAACGCTTGCTATGTTATTGACCATTCACCATCACGAGCAATTGAAAAGAAAACTCCGTTTGAGTTATGGTCCGGTAAACCAACCTACAGATTTGAAACCATTTGGTTGTCCATCTTATGCATGTAACACCCCGAAATGGATTTAGTTGTTATCTGTGTTACTAGAATCATACACTTGGTAAATAAAATAATTTTTCAAGTTTTAAGGATATATTACATGTTATGATTGCTTAAATGAGACTTTAAATAAAATATTGAAAATGAATAAAACTTAATAATATTAAACGATAGAAATTAATGATTTTAAATGTTAATAATATTATAACACATATTAAATGAAGTATTATAAGTCGGATAGGAGAGAGTGATACCCGTTTTTAAAATTAGAACTCACAGTCGGTTCTCTCTCTCTTTTATACGTTTACACACACACCCTTTTGTTCTTTGTGTTCTTGCCTGGGAAAAAGAATTTGGAGAGTAGGAACCCTCAAGCCAAGTTTGAATTTGCAAATCGACTTCTTCGTAGTCCTCTAACAATCTGTTCTAGCTTCTTGAATATCAATTGTAAGTATTTCCTCTAATCTTTGTTCTTGTTCTTGAGTTAGGTTTTATACCCAACTTGTGTTTTGGTAAAATGATGAAATTAACACCATATTATGGTCTATTTCTCTTAGAAATCATGTTAGGAATAGAGTATTGATAGTTTATGATGGTGAAAGGCTTGAACTAGAGACAAGGTAAACCAATTCTTCATTTTAGTTCAATATGGTTAATTGAGTTGAAATGTGATTATTGATAATATGATGAAGTTTGATGCTAAAGCATGTTTAGGGACTTCAGATATGTGTTTGTAAACTGAGTTATAGGATTTCATGGATGAATATTAAGTTATGATGAATTTGGGTGAAATTGGTTTAAAACTAGTGTTGGTTGAAATTCTGGCAGCTTACTAGCACGGATTAAAAAAAATCATATAAAATCAATCTTATATAGTTAGAAGGTGTAACATACGTCATTTCAAAGCTTAAAGAGTCTATTTAATTCATCTTAAGATTTTAGAAGGTAATTTGTATAATATGTGGGTCGAAAAACTGTTTTTGTACAGCTGATCTGTTTTGGAATGAAAAACAGGGAAATCCAATTTATCAATATAAAGTGGTCAATTTAGTTGCTGTTGCTACAACGGCTCTGGGAGTGATATAGCGAACATTGATGTCTCACCGGGGCTATAGTAATCCTGCAAAACACAACACCGTTAGCCTCGTCACGAGGGATGATCCTCGTGACCAAGCTCTGGCGTGAGAATTAGGTCGATTCTTAGGGACAATATTTGGCTATGGAAAAAGATAGAGTGAGAGAGTGAGTACCGAATGAATTGCTTCCTTCTGCCTTTCTTCCCTTCTTATTCTTGTTGTGGTCTTGGGGTACATTCTATTATCCACTAGTCCATGTTGTGCTTCTTCTGTTGTGTCAGTGGACAGGTGCAAACCTGTTTCATCCTCTGTTGTCGTGATCCTCCTTGGGATTTTGCGCTTGTCTTCTTAGGGAGACTATCATTTGATTGGTCCTCCTGGTTCAGATGCAGAGATGAAGGTCAACGTGGTTCTTTGTCCGGTTGTTCTCTTTGTTGGGCTTGGGGGTGTGTCTATTGGGCTTCAATTGTTATTTGGGATTCAATTGTTATTTGGACTTTCATCCATATACACTATCAAGTCCCCCAGTCTAGTATGTATTATCTAAGTATGAGATAATTGATGCTAGACTAAAATAAGGTTGTGCATGTGCCTTCTTCTAATTGTGTGGTATATACGGGCTCTTGGGTTGGTGTAATGTCTGTTCAACAAAGATATTGGGCCATGTTAAAAAGAGATCTGCGGCCGGCTAGTGTAAAGAAAGAGAAAAGGAAAAAAGAGAAAAAACGAAGGGTAAATCGGGGAAAGGCGGGATTTCTAGAAAAAGGGGGTAGTTACTTGGAGGGCTGCTATTGGTCCGGCATTTAAAATTCAAAATTCGATATGACGTTGCCTGCAGAGGGAGGTGATATTTACTACTTCATTGATTATAATTTCAGGCACGAAAAGCATCGCGTCGAGAGGATTTTCTAGGCGTCTATCCGGTTGCAAGTAGTCGTCGCCGGTCGGATTTCGAAAGTGTTCCGTCATCTTGTCGTGCTTACTTCCAGGTTTGCAAAATTTCTCTGCTTTCTCCTTTCTTTGCACGTACATTTCATTGTGTGCGTTTGTCGTCTTGTCTGGAAATGCCCAAGGATAATCTGCAATCGACGAATTCCGTCATCAATAGGGTTAGTTTGCAAAAGTTTTGTTCGATGTATCGGATAGGAAAAGAATATCAACCAACTTGTCCTGATCGATCAGCCGTTATCCGTGATTTCCCTCCCGGATTTATAGGCGTGTATATGAAATGGTTCGATTTTGGTAATTTGAGGTTTCCTTTTTCAAAATTCTTCTTGTCTAGTATTTCCGAGTGCATATCTCACAGTTATCACCACTTGGGGTGATAAAAATTACGAGTTTCGAAATTCATTGTCGTGCGTTTGGTGGAACACCGACGGTGCCACTGTTCCAAAAATTTTACAAATTAGGGAAAGCTGGTGATTGGTTTACAATGGAGAAAAGAAAAGCTCCTTCTCCTGTGTGCATCACGGAGTCGCCTTCCTGCTTGAAAATATGGAAGGGTCATTTTTTCTGGGTAAAAGCTACAGCGGTTCCTCTCGCGATGAGTTGGAGAGAGATGGATCGCCCTATAGCTGATCCTGTTCCTGAGGATGAGGAGGTGGATTTAGAGTTATTTAACCTGTTGGTTCAGCATCCCATTCGGGTTCGATCATTTGAAGAAGAAGTGCTTGTAATGACTGGCATCAGCAGACAAACGGCCGGTGCTTCTTCTTGATGGGAAGGGTATGGTGAGGCGTGGTTTGCTTTTTGTGTGATTTAGTTTTTTGTTCTAACGCTAACTTGCTTTTTCTTCCGTTTTCAGCTATGAGCGTGTTGGATTTTATTCTTCATCCGTCAATAGAAGATGTGGAAATTGCTGATGAAGCTTGTAAGAAAGCCACTAAAGCTGCAGCGAAGGAGGAGGAGGAATGTTCGAAACTTAGGGAGGAGCTAGCATCAAAAGATGCCAAAATCAAACGTTTGGAGAAAGAGGCAAGGAACTTGAGGGTAGCGAATGGTCGTCTTGAGGAGGACCGGTCATGGTTGATATCAGAGGGCTTTAAGCATGTCTTTGGGGAGCTTCGGTGAAGCAACGATTTCCTTCGTCCATTGGGTGAATTGCAGTCAAAGAGTTATTCGGCAGGATATGTTCGGGGGCTGGAGGTAGGGGAAAGTTATGCAAAGCGGGGATTGGAGCTTGCCAAAGCACCATGGTATAACGTTCATGCTCCTCGTGAGCTGCGTGCTGCTGGTGAGGCTTGGGATGTTGCGTCGTTTGGGGCTTTCTTTGAGATGGTTGCTAGGATTGGCAGTGTAGAAGGTATCAAAGAGCTGAAGGTGGAAACTGCGACGGCGAGTAGGGCTTCGGTTGTCCCCACATCTAGTGGGACAGCCGGAGAGAAGGACGCACAGGTGAAAGTGAGTGTTCCCACCTTGTCTACCGATGCTGATGCAGAGCTGGAGGGGAAAGCTGTGGACAATGTGGAGAAGGTAATACCTGGGCATGTTCAAGAGGCGGAGGTGCATGGTGATCCGGTTGTTGCGGAGGTGATGGACGAGAGTGCCGATATGGTTGGTAAGATGATAGCTGTGGCTGGGGAAATCGCCCCTGTGGTTGTTGCGGGTGCTCCGGAGGATGCTCCTGCGGGGAAAGAGTGTTGATGTATGTTTTACTAAATGCTTGTTTCTTCTCTTTTGCTTAGAAAAAACTTGTTCCACCAGGTGATGTGTGTTGCAAACATTGTGGGTTCGACATGTTTACTTTTTAGGGAGATAAGCCCCTCCCTTATGGTGTAATTTGTCCATATTTTGTTGTGAGGGTGTTCCCCTCGTTTAACTTGTATGCGACTGCCTTAGGTATGATATTATTGTGGTAGTATTAGAATTTGTTGTGAAGCGTTGTTCAATCATCATTTCTTTGCACCACGAGTGGAACGGATCGTTAGCAAACTACTTGCCATTATCGGTGATCAACGTTTTTGGTAACCCAAATCTACAAACAATATTCTCCCAAACAAATTTCATAACTTGTGCTCCGGTGATGGTGGCTAGTGGTTTCGCTTCACACCATTTCGTGAAGTAGTCGATGGCCACAAGCAGAAATTTCACCTTTCCCGGAGCTTCGGGGAAAGGGCCAACTATGTCCATCCCCCATTTCAAAAATGGGCATGAGGCAGTGATGGATACTAGATTACTCTTTGGTCTTTTGGGTAATGGTGAGTTGATTTGACAAGCTGTACACCTTCGAATTTCTTCAAAGGCGTCTTGGTGCATGGTTGGCCAATAGTACCCCGTCTGTTTTGCTTTAGCTACGACTGATCTCGGGCCGGCGTGCAGTCCGCACGACCCTTCATGTATTTCCCGTATGACATAGTTAGCCTCACTTGGTCCTAGGCACCGGAGATCCGATCCTAAGTATGATTTCTTGTATAACTTACCATCAAGTAGTTCATACCTTCCTGCCAGTCGCTGTAGCTTTTCGTCATCGCCCTCTCCCTGCGTTTGTCCTTTTTTCAAATAATGGACAATTGGTGTCATCCAGCTATCTTCCTCTTCTTCCGCAACGGTATGAACTTCTTCTGTGTCTATAGACCGTTTGTCTACAATTTCCACCAGGATCTCTTTCGTAAGATGTGCAAATGTTACAGAGGCTAATTTGATCAAAGCATCTGCCTTCTTATTTTGGCTCCGGGGTATCTGCTTGATCGTGCATGACTTAAAACTGAGCATGGCATCCTTCGCCTTTTGTAAATATCGTTTCATTGTTAGGTCTTTTGCTTCATATGAGCCATTGATATGTGACTCAACGAGCTTGGAGTCAACATAGACCTGTAAGTCTTGCACCTTCATGGACGATGCTATCCGTAAGCCTGCTAGGAGAGCTTCGTATTCAGATTCGTTGTTAGAGCTACTGAAGTTAAAACGCAAAGCATACGTGAACTCAGTTCCATCGGGCCTAGTTAAGATCAGCCCCCCACCGGCTCCTTCAACGCTTGATGCTCCGTCAGTGTACAACTTCCAGACCTCTTGACTTCCTTTTCCTTTAGCGGCTTCATGTTCCCATGGTTCAGCTAACTCCACTATGAAATCAGCTAAAATTTGACCCTTCATCGCTACTCGTGGTTCAAAAGCGATATCGTATGTTCCTAGCTCCACAGCCCACTTGGCCAATCTCCCCGAAGCGGTGTGCTTGGAAATATCTTCGCAATCTCCGTGTTGCGAAAACTAGACAAAGCGCTACCTTCTCTAAAGCTGGGTAATTGACCTCCGGACCTTATAGCACCTTCCTTACGATATAGATGGACATCTGCTTCTTGTTCCACTCCGCCATTAGCACTGCACCCAACATGCGAGCGGATGCAGCCAGGTACATGATTAGGGCTTCACCTTTCTTTGGGGCCGTGAGGGTTGGTAATTCCGAAATTGTCTTCTTCATCTTTTGGAACGCTTCTTCTGCCTCATGCGTCCATCGGAAATCGTTCCTGCTGATGCAGTCTTTCAACGTCTTGAAGATCGGCAAAGAGTGCTCCGCTGCCCGCGAAGTATATCTATGTAGAGCGGCCAATTTTCCACTTAGGCTCTGGACCTGCTTCATTGTTTTGGGCGAATGCAGGTCCATGATTGCTTTCGTCTTGCTTGGATTAGCTTCTATCCCTTCTGGGGTAATAATGTGCCCAAGGAAATGTCCTTTCTCGAGACCGAAGGAGCATTTCTTTGGATTCAACTTCATGCTGACCCGCTTCAAGTTGGCAAAGGTTTCCCTGATATCCTTGATAAGCTCTTCTTCTGTTCGACTTTTGATCACTATGTCGTCTACATAGGCTTCTATGTTCCTCCCTATCTGCTTCTGGAACACTTTATCTACTAGGCGTTGGTAAGTGGCTCCGGCATTTTTGACGTCGAACGGCATCTTCTGGTAGCAAAAAACTCCTTTGTCTGTGTGAAAACCTGTTTTATCCTCGTCTTCCTCCGCCATCTGTATCTAGTGGTATCTTTTATATGCATCAAGGAAACATTTGAAACGATATCCAAACAGTGATTCTACTTTAAGGTCGATTTCTGGAAGTGGGTATGGGTCTTTTGGACAAGCCCTGTTGAGGTCAGTGAAATCCACACACATCCTCCATGTGCCATCTTTCTTCTTGACCATCACTGGGTTAGCTACCCAGGATTGGTATTGCACTTCTCTAAGTATCACAGCTTCGGTTAGCTTGTCTACCTCAGCGTTTGCAGCCCTGCTCCTGTCCGGTGCTAGGCTTCTCTTCTTTTGAACTACCAGCTTTACCGCTTCTGCTATAACCAGCCAGTGTTCTATGACGTCCCTAGGGATTCCAGTCATATCCGAAGGGCGCCAAGCGAAAACTTCCTTGTTGTCTTGAAGGAGCTGCAGCAAGCTTCGTCTGAATTCAGTGCTCAGCTCGGGGCCGATCATTACAGGTTGTTCCGTATATTCCTCATTAACTACTACAGCCCAACTTTCCTCCTTCTTCAACTTGTCTTTCTGCGACTGTAGCTCCTTTTGTTCGACCTGCAAGCACTTCCTCGTGATGTTCTTCTCAGAGGCTATGGTTGTTATCCCTCTTGGAGTGGGAAATTTGATCAAGGCGTGTATAGTTGACACTACGGCTCGTAAAGAGCAGATTCCTGTCCTCCCCAAGATGATATTATATAACGACGTGGACCGCACCACCATGAATCTGAGGTTAACGGTACGGTCTAAAGGTGGGTCTCCGAAGGTCACCGGCAGCCGGAGCTCTCCTACGGGCCAGACCAGTTCTCCTGTGAAACCTATTAATGGCACCGTGGCTTCAGTCAACAGACTCTTTATTTCCCTTCCCATCTGAAGGAAGCAATGTTCGTACATGATGTCGAAAGAACTTCCTCCATCAACATATATCCGATGCACCTCGTAGCCTCCTATCACACCTTTCACTACGACAGGATCCACCATCGGACCTGTGCTTCCCAGCGATGGGAAGGTGATCTGCCTATTCAACCACTCTTCATTTTCCAACGTCCGTCTCTTCTTCCATCCTCCTTCGGCACGTACCATCAAGATTTCCTTACCCCTTCCTCTCCCTGGGTTATGGTCCTTAGGGTTCCTATTCTGTTGCCTGTTGGTAGGACACTTAATTTCCTTTACGAGGTAAGCTAACTGACCAGTCTTAACCGCTTCATAGATTTGCTTCTTTAACTGAAAACAGTCGTTCGTGTTATGTCCCCGACCCACATGAAACTCACAGTATCTATCTTGGTTCCTCTTGTCGGGAGGAGCTAGCATCGGCCTTGGAGGCATGAAGCTCTGACTCGCCTCCTCTGTGGCGAGTATTTCTTGCGGGGTCTTTATTTGGGCTGTGAAATGTAGTTTCCTACCCTCTCCAGGATGGTGCGTCGTTCCCTTACGTCCATCGGCTCCTCTTCTTTCCCCACACATGGGAGAGAGAGTAGGGATGGAATTCCTTCTAACCGGCCCTGGCCTCCACTGAGGGCTCCTATGGTGGGCTGATGTCTTCTTGGACAATTCTTCGAGCTGGTTGGCAGCCTCCTTCCCTCTGATGAAAGCTCTCGCCATTTCCATCATCTCCTCAACAGTCTTTGGGACATTATTGCAATATCGCTCTACGAGCTGTTTCGACTTTATCCCATGTATGAAGCCAGAGATTCTCATCTTTTCATCTGCCCCTCCTATCTCCTGGCTTTCTTTGACATATCTTTCCATGAAGGCCCACAGCGTCTCCCCTTCCTGCTGCTTTATGTTGTGGATCTCTACCGGGTCCCTGACATACCTTTTCTGCTGCATGAAATTAGACAAGAAGCGTCTCCATAGCTCTTCGAAAGTGTCTATGCTTTCACTCGGCAAGTGGTCAAACCATACCCTAGCTGGTCCAATAAGGGTTTGGGCGAACATGTGACACCAGACGGGCATAGACCACTGCTCAACTTCTGCTGCACCAGTGAAGACTCTGAGGTGGTCCTCCGGATCGGAGGTTCCTTCATACATGCACACATGGGATGGCATTTTGATCTTTCCTGAGAATCTAAAACGGGCTATTCTTTTGGTGAACTTGGTGGATTTTGAGGGTCGGTATGGTTTAGTGAGCTTTTCATCTTCGTCTTCGAGGACGATTGTTCCGAGTTTGTAAGGTTGGTGTCCTACATTGTGGGTTTTCGTGGTTTCCGGTGGTAAAAATAGGGGTAGGCTGGTCAATTTGATAAATGTCTCAGGGCGTGTCGTATTGTGAGAGGTGCTTTGAGGTTTAATAGGGGGTTCAATCGATGTTCCTTCTCCAAAACTTAGCCGTGTTTGGATTTCTTTCAGCCTTTCTTCTCTTTCATGATTTTCGAAGAGGGTTCTTAAGAGATTGTAATTTTGACGTACCAGCTCAGGTGTTATGGGTGGTTGGTTTTCAGAGGAGTGGGTGGAGGTTACTATAGAGTCTGCCATTGGAGCAGAAGATGGTGTTATCACTATTGGAGCAGAAGATGGTGTTATTACCATTCTGCCGGTGAGGAAAGGGTTTGGGGGATGAGATGGAGACGAGTCCATGAAAGACACGGTCCCACGGATGGCGCCAAATGTTGCTACAACGGCTCTAGGAGTGATATAGCGAACGTTGATGTCTCACCGGGGCTATAGTAATCCTGCAAAACACAACACCGTTAGCCTCGTCACGAGGGATGATCCTCGTGACCAAGCTCCGGCGTGAGAATTAGGTCGATTCTTAGGGACAATATTTGGCTATGGAAAAAGATAGAGTGAGTACCGAATGAATTGCTTCCTTTTGCCTTGCTTCCCTTCTTATTCTTGTTGTGGTCTTGGGGTACATTCTATTATCCACTGGTCCATGTTGTGCTTCTTTTGTTGTGTCAATGGACAGGTGCAGACCTGTTTCATCCTCTATTGTCGTGATCCTCCTTAGGATGTGGCGCTTGTCTTCTTAGGCGACTATCATTTGATTGGTCCTCCTGGTTCAGATGCAGAGATGAAGGTCAACGTGGTTCTTTGTCCGGTTGCTCTCTTTGTTGGGCTTGGGGGTGTGTCTATTGGGCTTCAATTGTTATTTGGGCTTCAATTGTTATTTGGGCTTTCATCCATATACACTATCAGTTGCTATGAGTGTAACTAGTATTGAGGTTGTGTTTTAGGTCAAAATATGACCTAAACTTGGTATTTGAGGTGGGTATTGATTCAAGTATGTCCACAAGTTGAAATAATTGGTTAAAGTTTCTAAAACTTGAGGTTTTGTAACTTTAATGGTAACTAGAAGTTAACAACAACCACATGTAGCTTTAAGCATTATTTTAAGAGTATTTGTAGTTGAGAATGCTTACATATGTATGGGAGTTTAAGACTACATGAATACATGTGTTTGTTAAAACGGGTCATCTCACCCCTTTGGAAAAAACACAAAGAATGCATGAATTCTATAAAAGACGAGCATTTGAGCTAACCAATCATCCTAAGAATAAGTATTAACTAAAAATATAAGAGTTCAAATGATATAAGTTAGATTTGAATTAAATGGTGTTAGTTGTCGAAAAATTTTGGTATGTTTGACTTTTGTCGTCCTTTTGAGTTTTGACCCCAAATTTTACAGTTGAACACCTCTTGATTAGAGTAAAAATCTTTATTTATAAATTTTCCTTTAAAAACATTGTTTTGATGTCGGTCTATTAAAGTCAAACTTGCAAGTTTTTTATCCGCTTGGTCTATGAACAGCTTTATGCTTAGTTTCTAACTCTCAGGCATAATTATTGGGTGAATACTTGCATTCTTAAAGCATGTTTAGCGAGTTTAAAGGGTGGAAAATTATTGGTAAAGTTGAATGGCCTTTGAAAGCCGTAAGTGAGATACTAATATAGCAAACGTGAAGTGTCTATGATTAATATTCCTTGTCTAATGATAGTATCAATAAATATATTTTATTAGATGATTTCAAGCCTTCATTTGAGTGAGGGAATGGGGATATGCTAAGCACAGGACCGCAGGTGAGTACAAAGTTAACCATTAATTGTTATGTAATGCGTATGGAGTTGTTGATTGTCATTAGTTATGTATGAAACATAATTTTTTAAAGAATATGATTGTGACCAAGATATAATTATTGAATGTAATCACGTGTAAGTTAATTTGACCTGTTTAAAAGAAAATTAGCACAAATATGATCGTTTGATCATTGGTTAACTAATAACCAATCACAAGTAAGATAAATATTAAAGATAAGTACACTATGCTCCAAATAATAAGATGCTAATGTTACCCATAATGGCATGCTATCCAATTAAATGAGCAAGTTAGTAATAACCCAAGAATGTTATGTTTAAAACAATACCAAGTATAGTTGCAAAGTAAGCGTAGGAAGGTTATGTTATGTTAGGCAACAAGAGCTTGGCTTACATGATTTAGAAAATAACCAAGTGAACACTTATGAATCGATAGTTGATTTATCCAAACGGGTCACTTAAAATAACTTACCTTAGTATTTTTTTATGTATTAATTTGGGAGTAAGGAAAAGGGAGTAAAGATGTATATAAAGTGTCTAACTAAAAGTCCTAGAAAGAGTTAATCATTTAATACTTTGGTTTTGCTAATCTTGGGTCACTAATTAAATTTGGAAATCTACCGGATAAGTTAAATTGGGAAAAATAATAATAGCTATAAATGATAAACCATGTAACAATCTAAATTACCAACAAAAGAAAAGAACTGGAATAAAGATGCATACTAATCATAAGTTATCTACTCTATAGACGAAGCAAAACGTTGGGTTGATTAATAGAGCTTGGACTTCGTAGGTCGTGTTAATAAGGTACGAATATCCCTGCTTTAAATGTTTTAAAATTGTCGTACGAATTCTATCTCCTTTTACAATTATTATTGTCGTATGGGTTCTTACTTTCTCTTATAGTTAGTATAATTGTAGGTACGTATTCTTAGCTTCTCTTATAATTATTATAGTTGTTTGTAATGATTCCATCTCATTGTCAATTTATTCGTTTCGTGTTTGTGGTACGCATTCGTGTTCTCAAAATATAAAATATCGGTTTTGAATTCCTATCAATCTTTCGGCCATGATCCTTATTATTTGATATTTGAAATCTTGTTTCTTTTTATGTACTTCTATTGTTGGATTTATAAAGATATTATGATATCTTAAGCGAGTTAAAGTTTCATTTTCTTTTATAAAATATGCTCCACTCAATGCTTCTTAAAATGATTTTGACTATTAATTCAACTATAGGGATTGGTATTTGGTGGGATTTGCACTTAGTGGGATTTAAAATCCCATCTTGTGTTTAGTTAATATTTCTTAGGTAGAATTTCCACCACCACTAAACTCCATCAACAGCCAAAGACGGCGGACGGTGAATGACGGCGACGGCGGAAGACGAACGACGGCGGACAACGAACGAACGACGGCGGACGACGGACGAACGACGGAGGACGGCGGCGAACGACAGCGGACGGCGGCGAACGACGGTGGATGACGAACGACAGCGGACGGTGAACGACGGCGGACGATGAACGACGGCGACAACGAACGAACGACGGCGGACGACACTGAACGACGGCGGATGACCAACGACGGAGACAACAGACGAACGATAGTGGATGACGAACGATGGTGAACGACGGCGGACAATGAACGACGGCGACAACGAACGAACGACGGTGAACGACGGCGACAACGAACGAACGATGGCGGACGACGGTGAACGACGACGGACGACGAATGAACGACGGCGGATGACGAATGACGGCGGACGACGAACGACGAACGAAATACAGAATTTAGAAATTCCTCGTCTGTGGGATTTTTAAATACCATGGGGGGTGGGGGGATTTAGAAATCCCTCATTTGTGGGATTTCAAGGATTCCTGGGATTTGAAATCCCATCCCATTTTTACAAACCAAACACTAGATTTCTCAGGATTTGAAATCCCAATCCCAAAGATTGACAGAATCTACCACGAACCAAACACCCCCTAAGTGTTTTTTATAAGACCTATGGAACACAAAACTATATTTTGATATATATGTTGTTTTGGATATTTTATGGTTTTGATGAATCGAGCTATTTATCCACTTATAGGAGTGCAGGAAGTGCAACCGCACAGCGCCCACTTTTCAAAATGGGCCCACTTATATATATATATATATATATATATATATATATATATATATATATATATAGGCAAAAGTTCAAAGGAGAACTGTTTTTCGTACGAGAACCAATCTTAGCCGTCCAATTCCCCCTCCTTTAATTTGATTGTCCACCCATGAATTCCTTACATGCACCCTGTCACACTCTTCATCCATGAATTCCATTATCCAAAATGAATGGCCAAGATTGGTTCTCGCAATTCTCGTACGGAAAACAGTTCTTGTTTGAAACCTCCCTTATATATATATGTATGTATGTATGTATATGTATAGGGAAAAGATCATTTGAGAACCGCTCTTATTGCGAGTACCGCAAGTACCATTTGTAACCATCATTAATGTTAATTAATAGGAGTATTTTGGTCTTTTATATATTTTTCCAACTGTGAATCGCTTTCGGGTGAGCCATCGTTAAAGAGCAAGACTTGATATTCCCAAAGTAACCCTCATTAATGCATCATCAATGACCTATTAATGTGTCATTAATGACTCATTAATGAGCGGTCATTTTTATTGTCCATTCATTTAAATTAATCAATGGTCAAGATTGGTTCTCGTGATACTTACAATAAGAATGATTCTTAAATGAACCCTCCTCTATATGTATATATGTGTGTGTGTGTGTGTATATATATATTACAATTTTCAAAACCCCACAATTTAAAAACTAATATTTTAGAAGGCCCGTGTTTTTATTAATATATTAAAAAAGTGAACATGTTGATAGAATACTTCAAGGAGGTTAAAGAAGCAATGTTATCTAAGGCTATTAATGATGTTAAAGAACTTGCCATTGAAATGAATATTGATCTGTTAGGTTCGTAGAAAAAACAATTTGATGAGAACCAAAGCGATCAAGATGTCTTATTTTCAGCTCAGGAGAATTATAAAATAATTATTCTTAATATATTGTTGATCAAGCTAGTGATTCTCTTAAAACTAGATTTGAACAGAGAATGAAAAAAAATTGTTTTTTGTTTCATAAAAAGTTGAAGGAATTTGATGACAAAGATCTTACGTCATGTTGTAGTCGTCTTGAATGTGCACTTAAGTATGATGGACGATCAGATCTTGATACAAATGAACTTTATATAAAGTTGAAGCTGCTTGACATGCTTTTACCCAAAAAAAACTATTTGACCTAACGATCTCTTAAAATACTTGAAAGAAGTTGATAGTTTTCCAATGTAATTATTGCATATAGAGTCTTGTTGACTATTCCAGTAAATGTTGCACCTATAGAAAAAAATTTCTCAAAACTTAAGGTGTTGAAGTCCTATTCACGGTTCAAAATGTCATAAGAAGGACTTAATAGATTGACAATGATAGCTATTGAGAATTCTATCTTGAAGAGTATTAATTACGAAGAGTTAGATTCATAAATTTATTTTCATTAATACTAGGAGAAGTTCATGTAAGACACTATCCTCATTTTGTTTTAGTTTTTAATATAATAAATATTATAGTATTAGGCATGCGCATGTGGGGCATATAAGTCCCGTTCGTTTCGCAGGAAAATATATATTCCTTTATGTATGGGAAAGTCATTCCATTAGGTATGTGGATGGAATTAAAATTCATTCCTTAAGCAAACCTGATAAAAGTCTATTTTGCCCTTACTTTAACCCTATAACGCCTCACCACCGCTATAGTATAGCGCCTCACCACCGCCGCCACCACCACCACCACCGCCGTCACCACCGCCACCACCACCACCACCGCCACCGCCGTCACCACCGCCGCCGCCACCGCTACCACCACCACCAAAACCACCGCCGCCACCACCACCAAAACCACCGCCGCCACCACCATCGTCACCACCGCCGCCACCACCACCACTGTCACCACCACCGCCACCACCACCACCCGCCGCCGTCATCACCACCCGCCGCCGCCACCACCACCGCCGCCGCCACCACCGCCGTCATCGCCGCCACCACAAGGGTGATGGTGACAAGGGTAGTGGTGATGGCGGCAGTGACAAGGGTGGTGGTGATGGCGGCAGCGGGTGGTGATGGTGGTGGCGGCAGTGACAAGGGTGGTGGTGGCCGCGGTGACAGCGGCGGTAGTGGTGGGGGTGACGGCGGTGGTGGTTTCAGTGGCCGCGGTGACAGCGGCGGTAGTGGTGGGGGTGACGGCGGTGGTGGTTTCGGTGGCGGCAGTGGTGGTGGTGACGGTGATGGTGATGGGGCAGCTGTAGTGGTGATTGTGACGGTGACGGTTACGGGTGGTGGCGGCGGCGGGTGGTGATGGTGGTGGCGGCAGGAGTGACGGGCAGTGGTGACGGCGGCGGTGGTAGCGGCAGCGGCAGCAACACGGGTGCTGGCGGCAGCCGGTGGTGATGCGGGTGGCGGCGGTGACAAGGGTGGTGGTGCTGGCGGTGACAGCGGCGGTAGTGGTGGTGGTGACGGCGGTGGTGGCGGCGGTGATGGCGGCGGCGGCAGCGGGAGGTGTGGGTGGACCGAGGGGGGGTTGTGGTGGAGTGGGTTGGGTGTGCGTGTGTGTAATGATAAATTTTTAATATAAAAAATGAATAAAAGGGTATTTTGGTCTTTTGATATGATTCTATTGTAATTTTTTGTATAAATGTACAAACAAACGTAAAATAGAATTGTAATGAAATTCAATTACATTCACTTTTCTACGAAATAAACATAAACATGAATCTAATTTCTTAAGAATTTAATTCCTATAGAAATTGAATTCTTTAAGTAATTTAATTCCATTTTTTTAAATTCCGTGAAACGAAAAGTTAATGGTTAGAAGGTTTATCTTCGTATCGCTTACTGTAAAACTGATTATACCCTTGGAGAAGTTTTGTAGGCATTATCGTGTAGTTAAATCCGTCATCTTCAAGTAATCATCGAGAGTGTCAGCGGATACCCCATATGCAATATACCAAATTGCCGAGAGACACTTCTATCGAGAAGATAGGCCTTTTCTATTACCGTTCCTTAGAGGAAAACGATTGGGCATTGCAAAGCACGTATTATGGCGAAGAGGAAAACGTCCTTGATTGAAACCGACGGAGGAATGAAGGCGTCGAAGAAAGAGAATCGAATCATCGATGGACGAAGTATGGGGTTGTTCAGGCAAAGAAAACTCCGGCCGGCGAGTTTGATAAACGAAGGTTTACGAAGGAACTAATACTATTGGAGACCAATTTCCGGTGACCGGAGGACGGTTGGCGTATTTTTCAGGTGAGAAAATAGATATTGAAATTTAATTTGAGTTTTTTGTTCACATCAGTCATCAAGTGAGGGAAAAGATTGACCTAGGGTTATGCTTATGCCCTGTTTTGCTATATATCTTTCTATTAATGCAAAAACAGATGCTACAAACAATGAAGTGATAGCTATCTTGTATTTGTATGTATTTTTTTAACTGTAAAAAGGAAACATTTGGGTCAAAGACTCAAAGAACATTTGATGATTCAACTTGAAAGGAAAGACGTGTAAATTTTAGGGTGTTTGCTTTAGCTTATTAAGTGCTCTTAAGCTCAATTATTTTTTCTGTAAGTTCATTTCTTCATAAGCTTACATGCCAGAAAAGAAGTTGAAAATGGCTTAATAAATCAAAAGAAGATTACTTAACTCGCGCGCTCTGCCCCTCCCTAGTTTCTGTTAGAATGATACCATCACTTTGACAATATACAAAAAGCTAGTCAGGGACTCAGGGTTGTTGCTACAAAGTCCCATTATTTGCAATGATTTGCAAACCAAACAATGTGACCAACTCAATTAAGAGGAAAGTAATGTTATTATTGTCGAATTGTTTATTTATTTGTTGGGCAAGCAGGATGTTTACAAGTACAGAATGGGTAAGCAAAATGAACGACGAAACCAAATACAAACTTCTGATAATAAATGTACATAGGAAACATCCAAAGCTATGACTAGTAACAGGCTATTGAAATCTTAATTATTTTATTCATATGGATATATCATGTTGGACCTTCAAGTTTAGCTATGGTTCACCGAAGTAGAATTATCCTGTTCCCACTGTCATTTAAAAAGAGGTTAGCATTGAGAGATAAGTTATATATGTCATTACCATAGCTTCTAAGATAAAATGCCTATAGAAAAAGAAACCTATAACAGTCAAATTCAACTTGAAATATATAACAAAAAAACAGTACCCAATCCCGTCTGAGTGGGGTATGGGGAACTTGAAAAATATAACAAATAGTAAAAAAAGAACTTACAGGTAATGGAGAAAATTTCCAATGGTTGATGGTGATCGACGTGTGATCTGATTTTATGCTCTCAACCTCAGTTGTGAATATATGTGGCATTCCTGTCAAAACCAGTTTTTCTAACTGCCCTTGTTGCAGCAATGTGGTTGGAATGTTATGTAGTTTTTTACAACACCTGATATCAACATGTTTGAGGCTTTCCATTGATCCTTCTTCAACAAACCAGCTCTCCAACTCCTTCAGCATCCACATTTTCAGCACTTTAAGCTTCTTAAACCCTCCTTTATGACAAACTATTTCTTTTCCTATGTACGACTGTCCCAAGAGCCGGAGCACTGTTAGGCATGGAATCTGACCCAAAGTTTCCATAGGGTCCTGCTTTAGCAATGAGATTGATAGTGTCAAAACCTTAAGTGTTGGCGGGAATTCGTGGTAATCAGGTAGCTTTTCTAAATTCCCCAACAAGTTCAGGCGGGAAAGCTGTTCCAAATTCGACATTGATTTGAACATGAGTATTGAAGGGCGTCCCAAATTATCTTTGGATCGCAACCTTAATGATTGAAGATTCCTTAAATTGGCGATCCAATTCATTAAATCTTCCTGGTTGGTGGTTAAATGGAATGTAATACCCAATTCTCTAAGATCATGCAACTTAGCTAAGCACTCATTTATGGCGACTTTCTCGTCCAAAAACAATCCCCACAGAGTCAAAAGCCTCAAGGAAGAGTGGGGTTGTGTATTAAGACAGATTTCGTTAAGATTGAGATGGTGCAGTTTTTTCAATCTCCAAACGGAACCTGGTAGCTCATCTATGCATGTGTGTTTCAGATCTAGGGTTTCTAAGTGGGTCAGTTCACCAACTGATGGAGGGAGACTATCCAAATATGTCGATCTTAGACCTAAATACCTCAAATTGCATAAGTTACCAAGATTTTCAGGCAAAATCGGTTTATATACCCCCTCCAGGTCTAGTACCCTTAGTAACCCAAAACCATCATTGATAATATTTCCTAAAAATATTCCAATTTTCTTAGCCTGCCTATAATCCTTCATTTGATGGTTAAATGACATGAAAGACCGCAGGAGAGCAGGATTAAACATAGAATTCTTAGGCTGTGTTTTCTTAGGCGAAGATGTGTTGGACATTTCAATTTCAAATTGATTTATTGTTTTATTTTCACCTGTAGTAAATGAAGTTAAGTGCCTAGGCAAAGAAGGGTAAGCAGCATTATGATTTTCCTCTTCGGTAGCATCTCCTTTGTTGCTTCCTTCTTCCCTCTTTGGACTTTCATACTCAACCATCCTACGAACATTTAAAAAACCTGCCTCTTCACAGTTACTTGAGTTATGATAGGTGTAAAAAAGATTGGTTTTTTGGGCTTTTGGTAACAAATAATCATGCAGAACTCCAAGCACCCGACACCTTCGTGGACTATCATCAGACCTCAACTTTGATATTTGAATCATGTTACGGTTAACTAATTCTTCAAAATACGTTTGTGCAGCGTCTTCTAAAAATTCTTTGGTTGAACTCAGCTTCACAAAGCCTTCAGCAACCCATAAACGCAGTAACCTCCTTACTGGAATGTCGAAATCTTTAGGAAAAAGCACTAAATAAAGTAGGCTTACCTTCAAGTTGTCACTCAAGTCGTTATAGCAAAGAGACAATATGTCACTAGAGTTTCGCTCAGAAGAAAAGACATGAAACCAACTACTTGGATCCTTCATTGAGAAAAGACCTGCAAGCAGGACTATATTCAGGGGTAGACCCTTACAGCTCCATAGAATTGCCTGCTTTGTGTTTTCTGGAAGCTGAGCCCAATTTTGTTCTCTACCAACCTTCTCTTTGAACATCTTCCAACTGTCATCTTCACTCAGGGGCATCATATAATGCAAAAATATGTTGATCTGTGTAGTTTCCATTTCTTGTGAACAAGTCAAGACCAGCTTACTTCCATTCTTCACATCAGGAAAGCTGTCTTTTATGTCTTCCCAGATATTGAAAGTTGTTGCCCCATCTAAGATGACCAAGTACCTCTTATTCTTGAGGTATTCTGAGAGTTCCAACTTCATAGCTTTCTCATCATCCTTAGTAGAAGCTTTATCTATCATAGTATCCGTTGCCTTCAACAACGTTAGCAGGATGTCTTTTGTGGTATAGTACTCCATCATCGAAACCCAACCACGGAATTGAAAATGGCTCTTGATGTCTCTATTTTTGTATATTGTGCGAGCAAGTGTTGTTTTGCCTATGCCCCCTTGTCCAACAATTGAGACAACATGTTCACTGTTGTTTGTGAGTAGCTGGTTCACTAGAGTTTTGACATCTACTTTTAACCCGAATATGCCCAATTCCTCTTGCTTGTAGGAAAAGCTTGACATTTGTTTTGTTTGTTGAAAACGTTCTTTGATACCGACAATCTGCATCGCTTCCTCGTTGCAGGAGTAGCTGAAGCTCAGTTCCTCCATATCACTGCCAGGATCTGTTGCTTGTGCTGTGGGAGGATTTTCTATAGTTTCTTGATTTCCAGCTGCAGTTTCTTCATCTATTTCGCCTTCAGTTGGAACTTGATTGCTACGAGTACTTGTTTCGTAAGATTGACGGCCTTTCAGGTTCATCAGTTGGGTAGTAATTTTCTTGATATTTTGGTGGATCTTGTGGCAAGAGTTCCAGTTGTTAATGAAGAAAATATGGTTTGTTAAGAAACCGAAAACCTTCCTTCGACGGACAACATTGAGAGTGAACATCTCGATCCCGTCCTCGACCATGTAAACCGCATGGAGATACTGTTCTGGTTGCTGGTTGATCTCCTTTGTGGAGATCATCATCAGTTCTCTCATGGAGTTGAGTGACTTGATGATCTCCTGCACTTCATAGACTATGACTTTGTTTTGCGTTAGCGATTGGGTTTTCAACATATCATTTACTTTCTGTAACACGACAGACACTACCGCCTCTACTGCCATTCGATATGATTATCAACTCTCTTTATAATTTCTCTTTTCTAATATGAAGTTTGATATCCTAGGAGATGATGATCCTTGGCCCTTTTAAAGCAAAGAAAAGGTATGCTCATCTTTTGGTAGCTGGCCCAACTACAATAAAACAATGACCAACTTGTTTAACAGGTTCATATGACTGATAGGGATTGAGAAGTTGCATGTAAAAGTCTGCTCCTTTTCTTGAAAAACTTGGCTATTGGAAATATTATTAAATAAAAATAGGAAGTTTACATGAAAGTTAAGAAGAGAGAGGGAAGGAGTGGGGGTGGGGTGGGGTGGGGTGGGGGTGGGAGGGGGGGAGTTTTGGTTTGTAGTTTATGATATCATGTCAAATTATGAAGTTTACAAGTAAGTTTCTGTTTCTTGAAAAATAAGAAATTAGTAAATTTCTTGGGAGATTTGGAAGGTAGAGTTTGGCCCACACCTGACTTTTGCTTATTTATTTTCTTTTGCTGATTCCTGGAATGGTCATCGGTTTCAATTAATGTTTATATCTTATTATTAATATATTAAAATATAATTAATTACTTTTATATATTGTTTGTTTTTTTGTTATAACTTTTAATATAGTATTTACACACGCATGTATATATAGGGGATGGTTCAAACGAGAATTTTTTTCGTACGAGAATTACGATAATCAATCTTGGTCCTTGATTAAAATAAATTAATGGTTAATAATTTTGACGGCTAAGGATTGACTCATTAATGACTGATGATTGGCTCATAGGAATGGCAACGAGACGGGTTTTGGTTGCCTCGTCCTCGAAATGAAAATCCATCCTCGTCCCCGCCCCGTTCCCCGTCAAGGATTGTGTTTCAGGGCACCTCGTCGGGGAGTCTGTCAAACCCGACCCCGACCTAAAGCCCGGTGATACTCGGCAGTTTATCTTTTGTTTGGTAAAGTTTGTTTTCTTGGATTTATACTCGGATTGCAATCCTTGTGTTTTTTTCTATTGGTTGCGAGATGAAGCAATGAAGGGTGATAATCATCTTAATATAAATGGAAGACCGTGACTTGTTTTTATGTTTTCTATGATGATGACTATCCAATCAATATACTTTCTTTGTTAATTTAGAAAAAATTAAAACTGTTTCTCCACTAATAAATATACCGTCGTTCTCTTTGTTCTCTTTGTATGTTCATACATATTATTATATATGAATATATAAAACATATATGTATGTAAGAAAAATGTTTAATATAGTCCATAATTAATTCATAGTCTGTTAGGACTAATTTTAGCATGTGGATCAATAACATCAATGGTTCAGATTGCATTTTAAAAATTTGGACGGAGTGGCATTTTCGTAATTTACATGTGATGCTTTTACAAATCACATATAATTGTATACTGAATCACATGTGATAAAATATTAAAATTTTAGGGTGTGTTTGGTTGGACGTAATGTAATGATGAAGGAATGAAATGAACAAGGTAATGGAATAGGTGGTGGAATTGAATGATTCATTGCATTCTATTATCATGTTTGTTTTACATACGGAATGGAATGAGTTATTTAATTAAATTGTCTTTGTACATATAATGAAAATTCTAAAATAATCATTACATATGACATCTTTAGAGAAAAAGAAAATATTTTATTTATCTATTTTTATTTGAAAACAACACATTCTAATATGTATTTTAATCTTAATTTGTTAATAATTTAGTAAAAGTATGTAGCTCAATAATTTATTAGATAAAAAGATTAAGCATAAAAAATATCCTTTTTAGTAAATTTTATGAATATCTAAAAATATATATGTTAGTGTTATAAAAAACTATAAAAATTAGATTAATTATTAAATTTTATTTCATTCCATGATGGGAGAAAAAAACACCCCTTTCTCATGGAATGAAATGGAATGAATCACATTCCTTATACAATGGTTCATTCCATTCCTGCGTGATTAACAAACAGGTTTTTTTCATTGCGACGGAATGACTTATTCCATTACCCCTCTTATTCATCCATACTAAACACTGCCTTAGGACTATGTTTTATACATGGACTTTATTGAGCACAACTCATGTATGTAAATATATAAACATATATCGAGGTGAGGTGGGGGCGGGGATAGTGTGCCCCGGCCCGAACCCAAACAATCCTCGAACTCGACCCAAACCCAAAAATGTCATCCCGACCCGACCCGCCCCTGAAACTAGTCAGGTTCGGTTTTTCCCGTCGGGTTATCAATATGATTGTCAACCCTCTTTATTATTTTTTCTCTCTAATGCTAAGTGTGATATGCAAGGATATGATGATCCGTGGCCCTTTTAAAGCAAAGAAAAGACATGCTCATCTCTTTGGTATCTGGCCCAACTACAATAAAATAATGACCAACTTGTTATTAGGATTGAGAAGTTGCATGTAAATTTCTGTTCTTTTTCTTGAAAAACTTGGCTACTGGAAATATTATTAAATAAAAATAGGAAGTTTACATGAAAGTTAAGAAGAGGGAGAGAAGGGAAGGAGAGAGGGGGGGACCTTTTGGTTTGTAGTTTAGGATATCATGTTAATTTATGAAGTTTACAATTAAGTTTATATTTCTTGAAGAATTATTATTATATTAAAATATAATTAACTAAGTTTATATGTTGTTTGTTTTTCAATTATAACTTTTAATGTATAGTCCGGTATAAATATGAGTAATGAAGGGTCGAAACGAGAACTGTTTTTTGTATAAGAACTGTAAGAATCAATTTTGAACCTTGATTAAAATTAATCAATAGCTAATAAATTTGGTGGTTAATGATTGGCTTATTAATGACACATTAATAAAGGGTATTTTGGACAAATCAAGTCTCACACATTAATGACGGTCTACCAAGACACAATTTTATGGTTAGAAAAAATATATAAATAATCAAAATATTCTGTTAATAAATCATTAATGATGTTACAAACAGTTCTCGTATAAAAATCAGATTTAGTTTAAACAGATATAGTTATAATACATACATATATCACACTCAGTAATCCAAATATTGCACACTAGCAGTCTAGCATTATTCCAAATTTGCAAATACATTGGTACTTTTTCTTGGATTATCTCGAATTAACCATAATATTCTAGATCACTTTCCAGTTCATTAATTTTAATCTATCAGGTAAATAGACTATTTTTTATCTTTTAATAATTAGTAAAATATTATAGTTGTATTCAAAAAAGTCTATGTAAAAAACATAGTTTTAAAATTTTAATATTCAATCACAGGTGATTCAGTATACAATCACATGTGACTAGTAAAAGCATCACATGTGAATTACAAAAATATCACTCAGTCCAAATTTTTAAAATGAAATCTGGATCATTTATGTCACTGATCCAAAGGCTAAAATTAGTCCATTATGACTATGAATTAAGTATGCACTCTATTGAACATTTTTCTAAAATACGAACTAACCTTCATTAATTTAAGAGTAAATTACTGAAATGGTCCTTGTGGTTTGTCAAAAGTTACTAGTTTGGTCATTTAAAATAAAAAATTACACTACATGTCTTTATGGTTGTTTTTTTGTTACTAAACTGGTCCTTTAGCCATTTTAATTTAATAAAAAATAACATTATTTTAATTGGCTATGAATAGCGAAAGCACTTGAATAAGTTCCAATCTAAGGTTCGATCACCATCACTATTTCATACTTCTTCTCAAATGTCAACCAAATCTAAGGTCTATTCTATGTATTGTCCTCTTCAACTTCGCAAGGGAATTGTGGACCAAATGTAACCGCAGACCGACTGCTTCATTTTGTCGGTTTGGGGCTGTAAAGGGTCTACAACTGAAATTTCTCATCTTTTTCTGTGTTGTAGCGTGTGTGTATATATATATAGGGGAAGGTTCATTTGAGAACCATTTTTATTGCGAGAACTGCGAGAACCAATCTTAGCCGTTCATTTTGGATAATGGAATTCATGGATGAAGAGCGTGTGGGGATTGGGTGTGGCAGGGTGTATGTAAAGAGTTCATGGGTGGGCAATCTAATTGAAGGAGAGGAAATTGGACGGCTAAGATTGGTTCTCGCAATAAAAACGGTTCTCAAATGAACTTTTCACTATATATATATATATATATATATATATACACACACACACATATATAATGAAAAGTTAATTTGAGAACTGTTTTTATTACGAGAACCGCCAGAACCAATCCTAGCCGTCCAATTCCCCCTCCTTCAATTGGATTGCCCATCCATGAATTCCTTACATGCACCCTGCCACACCCAATCCCTCCACGTTCTTCATCCATGAATTCCATTATCCAAAATGAACGGCTAAGATTGGTTCTCGCGGTTCTCGCAATAAAAATGGTTCTCAAATGAACCTTCCCCTATATATATATATATAGGAGAGAATTTATTTGAAAACCGTTTTTATTACGAGTTCCGTAAGAACCAATCTTGGCTTTTGATTAAAATAAATCAATGACAAATAAAAATAACGGCTCATTATGATGCATTAATGGCTCATTAACGAGAGATATTTTGGGGAAATCAAGGCTTGATTTTTAATGACAACTCACTCAAACGCAATTCACAGTTTGAAAATTATATAAACGATCAAAATACCCCTATTAGTGAGCATTAATGGCGGTTACAAATGGTACTCGCGGTACTCGTAATAAAACGGTTTTCAAATGATCTTTTCACTGTAGTGGGAGGTTCAAATGAGAATAGACATTTAAATGTGAATGAGAGACTTAATCCTGACCATTCATTTGATTTGATCGGATGGTCTACATTTGTCCTTTTATTTTATTCATTACCCAACCATGAATTCCGACAACCATGAATTGTGACGTGTGAATTATAACCGTGAGATCTAATAAATCAATATCTAATGGATGGCTAGAATTTGTTTTCTCATTCTCACCTAAATATACATTCTTACAATAATCATCCCCTATATATATATATATATATATATAGAGAGAGAGAGAGAGAGATGGCACTCGTTGATGGAGCCATGGAGGTGGTGGTGGTGGTGGTGGTGGTGGTGGTGGTGGTGGGTGATGAGGATCCGGAGGTGGTTGTGTTGGAGAGAGAGGGACGGAGAAAGAAAATGATCATAAAGAAGAGGGAGTGATGAGGATAAAAATGAATTCTTTTATTTTTTAAAAAGGACTTAATATTTATTATATTTAAAGATTAATTAAAAATTAAATAAAATGATTAAATAAAAGGGACAATGGCACAATGGTCTTTTTAGTTTGATCAGGGATCAAAAGCGTAAGAGGTTTGTCGATTTAGGGATCAAAATTAAAAATTCAAAAGTTAAGGACCAATATGATAAAAATCACCAAACCCTACACGACATGAACCATTCAACATGAACACGAACGGGACCTCAGCTTACCTATAGAAACAATAAAATCTTATAGAAAGGAATAATATTTTTAGAAAAGAATGAAATATAGGAAGTGTGTTGAAGGGATATCTATATAATCCGATCGATTGCGTAAAGCCCGCGGTAGCAGCGGAACCGGGGAAAAGAAGATTTTAAATGAGCTTTTATTAGAAAAACTGTTTTTTTTTTATAAAATTAAAAAACATAACTAAAGACAATGGCTTTAGGAGTTACAAGAAACAAAGGTGTAAAAGATCAAGAATACCCTCATCACTAAATGAGGTGTTTTGATGGTGAAACAAACGAAATGTTAACCACGGAGCCAAATATGCAGCAAAAGTTACAAAATGTAAACCAAAGGTACCTTCGATGTAATTTCGATAACTTAAGGATCAAATTTGTAAGTTTGGGTAAACCATAGGGACCAATGATGTAAATATCTCTAAATTTGCCATCATATATTCATATTTTCTAAAAATATGTTTTAACCCCTAAACTTCTTATTTAAAAATAGTTTAACTCTAAACCTTTTTTCATAAATGTTAAAAAAACTACACTTTTTTTTTATAAAATTCGATTAAATGCTTAATGTTATTTAACCTAATATTTATCCCTAACCCAGTCTAATACTACCTACTACCTACTAAACCGGTCACCTATCCCTTTACACCAATTGAGTATCGTCTACTGACTTAATTTCATCTCAGTTCAGAGCATTGACAATTATGACTTCTTCTAGCGTGAGCTAGGAAGCACACAATTTTGATTGGGTCCATTTCATTCCAGCGACTTGATTCCGTTGGGATTCAACAACAAATCAACCATCGATATTAGTCGGGTCGATTTTGTTGATTGAGTAAATTTGTTGGTTGAAGCAAACGCTATTAAAGCTGTGATCAACATTGATTGAGTTGATTGAAGAACGTGCTGATGTTGGGACTCTTAAGTGACTACTGCCAAGCTTCATTATGCTACTATTTGTTCTTTGATTTCCAACTAAAGGCTTTCGGGTGGATTTTGAGTAGAAGCAGAGTTTGAAGAATTGATTGGGCAAGATCGTTGTCCACCCCATTCGAAATTGGTTAAAGGTATAGCAGGTGATGGCTCTTAGTCGTGTGGCCTCCAAAAGACTAGAATTATGTTTTGATCTGTATTTTTTGTGTTGCTAATAAATCGTGAATATTGGTTTTATATTCAAATCATGGTGGGTTTTTTTTAATTGTTTGTTTATCGCTATCTTTTCTAATCGTATATGCCAGTAGTAAAAAAGTAAAAGAGTTAAACCGTATATGAGGTAAGTTTAAGGATTAAACAATGTTTTAAACTTAAGTAGTCTATTACAACCATCAACACTCAAGTGGCTAAAACAAAGTTTTGTAAAAGTTTAGGATTAGAATGTTTATTAAAAGAGTTTAGGGGTTATACAATTTTTTAATATAAAGTTTAAGTGTTAAACCATATTTAACCCTTTCCAAAAACATATAGGGTTGTTCGTTTGGATAATCCGATTGCATCAATTTTCGTAATTTTGTATTCTAATATTACTTAAATATTTGCTCAGAATCGATATATTCTAAAGTTTAATCCAAATTTATATTTACAAACTAATTAGTCCATGAAAAATTTAATCCAATGTTTGTTCACATTCGATTTTACCAAATACTTTGTCAATTTGGCTCGGATTCGGGTCTGTTTCGTATCGATCCAATTTCGACCCATTTACTTTCGTGTCAAGTTCGATTGTTTGACTACTGACAGTTTTTTCGTGTCGACCCATTTAGGCCAAATGTGATCTTCGACTACTTTTTTCGGTTTTCGAATACGATTTTCTGTTTCAACCACGATTTTCTTTATCAATATTTCCATGTTTGTACTCCAACTTTCGGTAAGAATTTCGAAAATAATTTTCATTTATATTCTAACTTCAATATTCAATATTCGTTTAGCTTGTATTCGAACTTTTTTATATTTCTTTCGGTTTAATTCAAAATTTGATTTTACTTTTTATTCAACTTATGTAAATAAATATAATAAAACTATAATGTATTGTTATTCTATCAAGTAACAATAAATAATATAATTGAACAACCAAATAATTTAAAATTATTAATCATTAAATAGAATTATGAATCGATTCAAAATATTAAAGTACTACTATCAAGTAATCAAATGTAAAAGTACTAAAATCATATAGTTAAAATAACAAATACCAAAATGATGTACCATTGTTTTAACTGTAAATCTTTTATTGTTTATTTTAAGTTTTTAACGTTTAAGAGTTTTATACTTTTGTTTGACGAGTTTTTATTGCCTTAGGATGTGACTCTGTTATTTGAATTCACAATCTTTTTTTCAAAATTTAAATTTTAAGTGTTACAGAAAATTTTATAATATTATAGTTTACCCTTAAACAGGCCATGCAAGTCACTTTCGGATTGTCGGGTTGACCTTAACCCGACCCATTTATTTTCATGTCGATTTCGTGTCAACCCTCTTTTGATCCGTTTTGGGTTTGTGTCACATTTTTCGTGTCAAACTCGAGGTGGGTTTCGTGCCGGCCCAATAATTGCCGGCCTTACCAAATAGTGGGCCTAACACCACCACCAACCCACACCCCCAAACAACCCCCCATCAAAAATAAAAAATAAAAAAATTGAAAGACTGGTGAAAGACGAGGTTATCCCTATATGAGTATATTCTTATTCCTGGCAATCTCTCAGAAACACAATAGAGTCAAGAGAGGTGGAAATTATATAGAATACTATTTAAAGAAAAATAATAAATAAAAATAAAAAAACCTACTGATAGATGCCAAAGTCCAGGAGTTTCAGTCTTCCAAAACGTGTGTGGGCACTCGAGGCCTGGAGCCACCACACACCACATCTGCCTCTTAAGTCAAGAACTTGTGTGTTTGTTAAAGGTAAAAAAATAGAAGGGTTAAACTGTATATGAGGTCAGTTTAGAAGGGTTAAATTATGTTTTAAACTTAAGTAACCTGTTACAGCAGTCAAGTGGCTAAAACAAATGTTTGTAAAAGTTTAGGATTAGAAAGTTTATTACAAGAATTTAGGGATTAAATCATTTGTTAATGTAAAGTTTAAGAATTAAACCATATTTAATCGTTCATAAAAACATACTCGATAAGTCCAAACTACCTCATGACATGGACGAACCAACCAGCTTACGATTCGATTGCATCGGTTTTCGTAATTTTGTATTTTAATATTACCTAAATATATGCTCAAGAGTCAGACATATTCTAAAGTTTATATTGACGAAGTAATTAGTCCCATGAAAAATTTAATCCAACGTGTGTTCACATTCGGTTTATCCAAATAGTGGACCTACCCCACCCCCCCCCCCCCCCCCCCCCCACCCCCTAAAGAAAAATAAATAAAAAAATAGAAAGACTGGTGAAAAACAGATTAGCCCTATATTCTATTTCCTGCTAATGTGTCTCAGAAATACAATAGAGAGAGTCAAGAGAGGTGGAAATTGTAAAAAAAAATATTATTTAAATAAAAAATAAAAACCTACCGAGAGATGCCAAAGTCCACGAGTTTCAGTCTTCCAAAAACTGTGAAGGCAGTGGAGGCGTGGAGCCCCCACACGGCCACACCACAGTACCACACCACATCTGCCTCTTAAGTCAAGAACTTGTGCGCTTGCTATGCAATTTCTAAGCAATCTGGAAGAAACAAATAAGAAAAACATAAAATCTTCCCCCCTCTGCATTGCTACCTATTTCTAGTTATTCCCAAAGAAATTGTGATCATTTTTTCCCTCTCATTCAGGAACAATAACAAACTCCTCCATAAATATTAGAATCTCAAACTACTATCCAAAACAGCGCATATTCCAATCTGACAACCAAACCAAAGTACCAAACTTTGTATTTCTTTAATGATCCAAGAATCTTGAACCAAGATGTGGTCTGTTGGAGGTAAATCACTAAATCTTCTCATTTGGCTCACCAAACAGCATTCTGTTTTTGTGTTATTTATACTATTTATATTAGGAAATTTTTGTAATCTATTTCGCAGCTGACTTCTTGTTTTCCGAACATCTTTCCAGTTATAGGTTTGATTACGTGGGCACATCATGGAAGAGATCTGTTTCAGGTTGTCCCAGAACATGTTAAGCAGATGTGGAACGAGTGGGCATTGCGTCTACTGATTTTGATCAGCGTTGCTTCACAGGTCGCCTTAATCCTACTAGGAAACGCTAGGAAATATAATCCAAGAACACGAATCAGAATGATTCTATGGTTTGCTTACTTGTTGGCATACGCAGTTGCATCAGCAGCTCTTGGTATTATTACACGAACCGCATTAGATGTATGCATCACATCTCGTCCTGTTTCAGAAGTTCCCAAACTAAACACAAGCGAGCTCATGTCTTTTTGGGCCCCTTTTCTCCTTATTCACATTGGTGGTCCTGATGCAATTACTGCCTTTGCATTAGAAGATAACGAGCTTTCATTAAGACACTTTGTGGAGATTCTGTTTCAATCAGTTGTAGCTCTTTATATCCTCTTGTTGTCATGGCCAGGTTGTTCTGATCTTCCACGACTAAGCATATTGGTTTACATAGCCGGTTTCATCAAGTGTTTTGAACGTGTTCAAGCTCTGCGGTTAGCAAACACTGAGAATTTGCGTGACTCGATGCTTGGTCCTCCTGACCCGGGTCCCAATTATCCAAAATTTTTAGAGGATCTGCACTTAAAGAAGTCCCAGGGCTTCAGCACGAGTGTTGAGGAGGTCCCCGAGCCCCCTCTTCCAGCCTATGATCATCAATATCCTGAAGGAGGTAAGGCCATATCCGAAGCTTATGATCTGTTTCAAACATTCAAGAGGCTTTTTGTTGATCTCATCCTCACTTTTGAAGATAGAGATGGTAGTCAGTCCTACTTCCGTCATCTTACATCAGGTGATGCTTTTCGTGCTGTTGAGATTGAACTTGGGTTTGCATTTGACATGCTTTACACCAAGTCTAATGTTGTGTATACATTTAGAGGGCTGGTTCTTCGCCTTATTAGTTGTTTTCTCCTTCTTATGTTACCAGTTGGCTTCTATTTTCTCTGTGATAGGAACGATTACCACTTCATTGATGTTGTCATAACTTGCTTATTAATGGGTACAGCAATTTTATTGGAAATAGTTGCAGTTATTACCATGCTCCGCTCTGACTGGACCGATCATTGGTTGAGCCAACGAAACCTCACCCGGGACTTCCTCATATTCCCCTTCTTGAAACAACCGAGTAAGAGAAGGTGGTCAGGTCGCATTGCACAGTTTGACCTGCTAAGTGTTGCCCTTGAGGAGAATCCCGCTTGTTTTATGAAAATTCAGAAATTTATTGGGATAGAGAAGGTTCGTGTACAGCACCGCTATAAAACTTATAGTGAAGTCTCTGATAACTTAAAAAATCTGATTTACAATCAGTTTCGTGAAGTCATGGTTTTGAACTCTGATCCGAAAGCGCTATGTACCCATAAAGGTAGTTTTTCTCTCAGCAAGAACGAGGGGGGTGATGCTCTTCTATGGAGTATCACTAAAGTAGAATTTGATCAGAGCATTCTTATATGGCACATTGCTACCTCTCTTTGCTATTACTCAGATCTTGAACAAGATCAGGCCAACACTAATATCCACCGTGTGGAATGCAAGCACATATCTGACTATCTGTTATACCTTCTCGTGTCATACCCTGTTATGTTGCCAATAGGTATTGGAATGATCCGCTATCGTGATACTTGTGCTGAAGTCATGCGTTTCTTCAAAGACAAAGGTCCCATTACAGAAAAAGTTGCAGCCTGTAGGAAGTTGCTTGAAGTTGATTGTTTTGAGGTTCCGCCCAGTAAAGTGAAGGGGGATCGATGCAAATCTGCACTTTTTGAAGGTTGCACGCTCGCGTTAACTTTGAAAAAAATGGAAAGGGAACCCATGTGGGAAGTCATGAGTCAAGTATTGATCGAGATTCTAGCTTACGCTGCTACTCACTGCAGAGGATTTCACCATGAGCAGCAGCTTCGGAAAGGGGGCGAGTTTTTGACTCATGTATGGCTCTTGATGGCTCATTTGGGGATCACAGAGCAGTTCCAGGTATCTCAGGGCCATGCTAGAGCTAGAATCAAGGTGTTATAAGGTGTAACTATGATTTAGGCAGCCACATTCTTTCATTTTTATTGTTAATCTTGTAGATAAAACATTGTGTTCGCAAATTGCTGTGCTTTTATGTTTATCCAAAGAACACATTCCTAAGTGTACACTTGTAGTTGATACAATAAATAACTAAAGGGCAGTTTTTTTGGTCCAAATCTTTCTTGTAAGTTCCTATGTTCTGTCAAGCATACTTAAATCATTTGCTCTGGTTTACAGTGTTTATCATTTGCTCTAGGAGTTGGACTTGAATCACTCTGAGCTCCTTATGTCAATTGTGAGAAACCTATTTTCAAGGATCATGAAAGTATAGACAGCACACTGAAGCATTTAATCGAATACTTGTTGTGCAATTCATAAAACATCAGTAATCAAACTCATCTGATAGTCGATAATACCATAATATAAGTAGCTTGATTCAATGAAATTACTGTAAAAAAGATGTAAATTGCGATTTTGAGATGGAATTAAGAAGAAATAAAACTGAATCTATTGATCGAATACTGTTGAAGAAAATTAGGTAATTAGGAACAGAATTTAATATGATTCGTACCTTTTATGTTAATTGATTTAGAAAAACAGAAGCTGCTGAACGATTTTGCTTTGGAGAACGTAGATCACACATCAGCCATTTCAAAGAGAAGAGAAGAAGAGGACAAAATTTTGTGATTTCAGACGGCATTTGATGATAAACTTTGGGGAAAACATGTTTGCTTGAATGTCGGAACGGTCGAAATAAGGAAAGAGGTGATTTTGCTGATTCGATGCTCGATCAAAGAAACCTAACAGACTGAAACGGTGGTCGGCGTGTGACCGGGCTTCATCACAGGGGGTGATGCCGGTACGCCACCGGCGACGTCAGATCTACTTATGTTTATATTTTTATCCGTTATAAATGAATATATTATTTTTTTTAAAAGCGTATTTAGTGGACTGTGTCCGTAGTTATATCTATATGGGGTAATATGCAAGTCCTAAGCCATGTATCATGAGGGAGTAATACCCTCCACCATTTTATTAGAAAAACCGTCACCACCCAGACTCGAACCCAATACCTGAGGTAAAACACCAGATACCACTAGGCTATAAACTCTTTGGTAAATGAATATATTATCTGCATATCTCTATTAATAAGCAAGGTCGTGTGTTATACCCACCCTTTTCCTTTCCCTTACCCAATGTCACATCAACGCCACATCATTCCCTATTTCATTTCCTTTACCCTACCCAAAATAAGTGTTATACATTTCCTTTCCTTACTCAAACTTTTTTCATATTTTTTTATTTACATATGTATATATATATATATATATATGTGTGTGTGTGGGGGGGGGGTTGGGTTTGCTTCCTCCGAGTTCTAATACTCGCTTGCTCTACTCGAATTCGTGTAACGGACGGTCTAACATCTAGTCACATAGTATATTTGAAAGTGAATAAACAACTTTTTCAAGTCGAGCTCAAGCTTGAAATTTAATGCTCAGTCGAGCTCGAGTTTTTAAGTTGATTTTCAAGCTTGCAGTATTCGGCTTGATTTAATTACACCTCTGTGCAATACTATAGACATAAATGAGGTATAATGATATGGAGCTACGCTATTACAATGGCACATTATCCCCGTAGAAGAAAAAAGAAAAATTGGTATTGTGATGCCTAAGAAGGGAGAGGGGATTTGCAAAAGAGATAGAGTAGAGAGAAAGATAAATTAGAACATAGGCGAGAGAAAATAATTATAAATAATTTAAATTTTAAGAATATTTAAAATGTGAGGTACATGTATTTTCTATGTTGAAGTATGAAGAAAGAATAGTGATTTATTATATGTGTTAAGACACTGATGTGATATGAAATATGAGAATCTGTACTTTTCATGCTAGTATGACAAACAAAAAACTATTACTATATTGTGATGATGTAAAGTTATATCCCTCTAAAAGGGACACATTGAGACACCGTGGTGGGGTATGTAATGGGTCAATCATACTACTCCAAAAGAATATAAATACAAGGATTTGGATCATTGCACCTCGCTTTATGATATGTGTAAGCGTATGACATTTGATTTACAAACGTGTTGTGAGAGGGGTAGGAGTACCATCAACAACACCCAAAATACAACATTGTTATTCTAAGAGGAGGAACCAACTCCAAGGTAATATTGTTGGTTGGATGTCCTTGATTATTGCAAGAGGTAATGAGTTCAAAACCAACTAGGAGAGCCCTTGGCTTGGTCAAGGGTAGTTTCAGGAATGAACATAAAAATACCTGTTAGGCTGCATACATCTGAGTCAAAAGGCTCGACTCTCCCTTTTGTTAATGTTTACTTATTCTAAGAAGGGGCATATAACCACTCCCGGCCTATGTCACATAAGTATTACTCCATGACATTGATTTATATTTTTTTTCTTCAAACCCTCTTAATGGTCTAAGTTTTGTAACCCCTATCGCTACTTTTATTAACAAAAATTAATGTTTTCACAAAGGCTATAAATACAACCCCCTCACTACCAGTTTTTTACACTTTCCAAAAACATATTGTTTAAAAAACTAAAATCTTCATCTTCATACTTTTTTCGATTTGTGTCTCAAAACGACCATGTATTACAGCATCATGGAGAAAGAAAATTGTCAAACTCGGAATATATATATATATATATATATATATATATATATATAGAGAGAGAGAGAGAGAGGGTGTGTGTGAAGATGCCTATGAATGACTCATTGCCAACTATTTTGAAGATGATCAGTGGAGTTTCTGGATGACTAGAGAATTATTTCTTTGCATAGTTTAAGGTATCTCTAATTCTTTCAATGACCAAATTCTTGCTCATTTCCAAATTTTAGATGAACAAATGGTGGGTGGACTTGGTTTTAGTGTTTTATGAAAACACACATGTACCACACATTAATTTGTATACAACACCACACTAGGCGCTTTTAAGTTTCTATGACATGTTTAGATAAATTTTATTAGTGTATATTTGCCCATTTTCGAAGTTGTAACGATTTTAATTATTAAATAATACGGATATTCATTCTTTACTTTTGAAGCAATTATTTTTAAAGTAGTGTATTTTTAAACTAGTGAATTTGTAGTTGGGGCTTAATTACTAATGTGTTGGCCCATGAGGTTTAAATTAGATAAGTAAGCCCAACTAAGGACCCATAACTCTAGCTAGATCCAAACCTTCTCCACGTTTTGGAAATCTGTTACGCTGTTGAAACCTTCGGGCAAGATCGAAACTTGGTCATCTCGCTAAGAACTCAAAAGGAAATCATCAGGTTAGTAATCCTCATCTCTGAAATCGATTTTGAGTGTGTATGCGAAGCAATCATCGAGAGTTTGAGGGTGATTGGGGCTGCTGTCGTGAACCAGAACCGAGAAAAAAAAGGGGATTTTGATTCTTGAAAACTTGATATAAATTTAATTAATCGTTAGTGTTTAATCTAGTTTAGTCTAGGAACCTATAGCCATTGAAATCCTGGAAAATGATTGAGTTTGTATGATCTTTTGTTGAGTTCCTTGGGGCTGTCGATGGTTCAATCAAAAACCGAAAAAAAAAGATGGGATTTGATGATATAAAACTTGCTATAAATCCAATTAAACGTTAGGGTTCAATCCTTGTGAATCATGAATTTTTGTTTAGAATTGGTTAAGATTGGATTTTAAAGTTGGTACATGTATATATGTTTTTATTCAAAAACATTTATTTATAGTTTCCGCTATTGAGACTTAATACTTAATTATTGGGATGAATGTAATAACATTATTATTTATTTATTCAATTGAATATTTATGGTGAAATTTATTATAGAAAAAATAAAATATTGGGGTGTTACACTTCGGCGGACTTGCTCAACCTGTCAACGACCACCATTATTACCGTATAGCCCTCTGATTTGGGCAACCCATCAATGAAGTCCATAGTAACATCCTCCCGGATTTGTTTCGGTAAATCCAAGGGCTGAAGTAGTCCTGCCAGGGCTAGATTTGAGCATTTATTCCGCTGACATACGACACATTCCGATACCAATTTGGTTATGTATCAACGCATGCCCACCCAATAAAGTTCCGCCGCCATCCGATGAAAAGTTTTTTGAGTACCCTCGTGTCCTCCCATAACCCCTCCATGTATTTCTTCGAACAACCGTAGTATCCACCCGGACGTGCGAGGGATGACCAACCGTCCCTTGTAATGCACGATACTCTCATCAACGGAGTAATGTTCGAGCCCCTCCTCCCGAGTTTCAATCCGGTCTCGTAATTTCCCTATTTCAGGGTCTGTTAGCATGACCTTTAACAAATCCTCATTATCACTAACTCGCCTAACTGTCAAGGCATGCAACTCGATGGCCGTATCCCGTCGTGACAAGGCATCCGCTGCTCCATTCTCTTTCCCGGGTCTATACATAATCTCGAAATCATAACCAGATAATTTAGATATCCACTATTGATGTTCACCGACTGCAACTCGTCGTTCCGGTAAAAATTTAGACTCTTTTGATCTGTAATAACCGTAAACCGCTGGCCCAATAAATAAGGCCGCCACTTTTGGACCGCCAGTACAATACCCATGAGTTCCCGTTCGTAGACGGATTTCATTTGTGCCCTCAAGCCTAACACTTGACTGAAGTAAGCTATGGGTCTGCCCTCTTGCATTAATACCGCCCCCACCTCGTTCCCGGAGGCGTCGGTCTCGATCGTGAAGGTCTTAGAAAAATCCGGTAAAGCCAACACCGGTACTTGGGTCATTACTTCCCGGAGCTTCCGAAATGCGGTAGTAGCTTCATCCGTCCATTGAAGCCCATCTTTCTTTAGCAAATCTGTTAAAGCCCTCGCAATCTTTCCATACCCATGTACGAATTTTGGTAGTACCCCGTCAAACCCAGGAATCCTCGAAGCTCTCGCAAGTACTTCGGAATCGGCCGGTCTATCATAGCTGATATTTTAGACGGATCAGCCTTAACCCCTTCCAACGTGACAATATGCCCTAGGTACTCCACCCGTTCCTGTCCAAACACACATTTCTTCCGGTTACAATACAATTTTTCAGTCTGTAAACAATCAAAAAACTATTTTTAAATGCTCGCAGTGCTCCTCCATACTTCGGCCATAGACCAAAATGTCATAAAGAAAACAAGTACAATCGCCGTAAATAGGGACGGAAGACCCGGTTCATTAATGCCTGAAAAGTAGATGGGGCGTTAGTGAGTCCAAATGGCATTACGAGGAACTTGTAATGCCCCTCGTGTGTTCGGAACACTGTTTTATGAACATCCTCCTCCTTCATGCGTATTTGATGGTATCCCGATTTCAATTCCAATTTGCTAAACACGGCCTCCCTGTGCAACTCATCCAGTAGCTCATCGATCACGGGAATAGGAAATTTATCGAGCACAATTGACTTGTTCAAGGCACGGTAGTCAACACAAAATCCTTCTTTTTCACTAACAGCATCGGACTAGAGAAAGGGCTAGTCCTAGGTCGGATCACCCCACCTCAATCATTTCGCCTACCAACCTCTCAATCTCATCCTTTTGCAACTGAGGATAACGACATGGCCGAACATTTACCGGTTCCCTTCCAGTTTTAAGGACAATGGCATGCTCGTGATCCCTCCGTGGAAGTAGAACTGCAAATAACACAAAGACATTTGAATATGCGATTAGTAACGAATTTAGCGCAAGATGTGCTTGAGGGGTGTCAATACTTTGCCTTCCATGCTTGCGAAGCTAACTAAGTATCCCTCGCTAATCTCCATGAGAGCCCTGGCTAGAGATTGAAGTGAAGCCTCCTCCCTGCATAAGCCGGGTTCCCCCTTTAAAGTCACCCTCTCCGTCCCCTGTAAGAAAGTCATGGTCAACTCCCGCTAGTTGACCTGGGTCTCGCCCAATTGCCTTAACCATTTCACCTCCAACATCACATCAGTGCTACCCAGCTCCAGCGGATAAAAGTCATCGGTTACAGTAAAGCCCGGCAATTCTAGTTTCACCTCCCGGCATATGCCATAATACCGTCTCCTTTTGTCTCGAAACCGGTAATTGCAGCAGATTCACCAATTTAAGGGATAAGAAATTATGGGTTGCCCCACTATCAATTAGAACCACAACTCATACTCCCGTATTTTGCCTCGCAGTTTCATGGTGTGTGGTGACGTGATGCCCACCACCGAGTGGGCCGATACCTCTACTGCATCTAAGTGTACATGCTTCTTTTATTTTTCTTCTTTCTCTTCTTCCTCCTTGCCTCCTTCCTCATCCCCCGTGACCATCATAACCTGTAGGGTTTTCTCCAGGCAACGGTGCCCCGGAGCAAACCTTCCATCGCAACGAAAACATAACCCTTTTGCCCGTTTTTCCGCATATTCCGATTCTGTCATATTTTTAAACTACGGTTTGGTCGTCCCAACCCCATTCTGATTACCCCAGCCGAGATGGTACCCAACGGTTTGGTTATCATCTCCGCACTCCGAAACTGTTGAGGTTTAACGCCCCTTTTTCCCTGTTCAACCATACTACCCGTCTTATATTCATTGATCATTAGTGCTAGTTTAAACGCCTGGCTCAATCCAGTGGGTTGTAAGTTGTAACAACCGTACTGAATTTCGGACCTCGGGTTTGAGACCCTTGATGAAAGTACCCTCCAATATTTTTTCCGAGATCCCGTCTAGTTGTGCCGCCAGAGTTTCAAACATACCCACATAATCCCTAACCGTTTCCCCTTGGTTTCAAAATGATAGAAAGATAGAGGGTTGCAAAAATGGTATGGACGGGTGGAAATATACCCGCTCCCCCACCCTTATAAGGCAATTAGACTACTTTTGAGTAGTCTTGTACTTAAAGCCAAATTTTCTGGCTTATAAATCCATCATGTTTATGAGCTTAAGTAAATCATAACCTCGTATTGATAAATTTATAAATCAAAAAAATTTGTTAACGAGTTCATTAGAATTCTAAATCTATAAGCTGAAGAAATAAGCTAATCTAATAACCACTAAATAAAAAGAAAATGAAGATAAATTTGAATAAAGGAGATCTTGAAGGATAGCAGTGTTAGGTACAAGAATGGTAAACAACCAATGAAAAATTGCACGAAAACGATAAGGACCCGAGGAATTGACATGGTTTACACAATCATGTAATTAAGCTACATCCATGAATAAACTACAAAGACTTTTATTACGTATTATAGAATACATAATTTTTACCATTCGGATTAGCTTAGGGTTGCAAAATAAAATACTAGGAAGTCTACATATAAACAATAATTGCTCTACTATTGCTAATAGATCGGCCCACAAGCCTATGACATCATAACTCATGTAACAAAATCTAATAAAATGGTAAAAGAGTTCATATAAAATGGGAAATTTTTTCTTGAAATTTTATATTATTTGTTAAGAAAAGTTCTTTGTATCCAATACCAACAATACATATTTTCATCACAAAGGAGTATGAAGAAAATTTATAATACATAATTGTAATTAAGGTCAAATTCATTATATTTTCGTATCGGGAAAATAATATGTGTAACTATAAGCATTTTAAATGACTAACATACCCCTTCTTTTAAAGTGTTTGTGAGTATGAAAATATCTAAAATATATGCCGCTAGAAGTATATCTCATCCATTTTTCACCGTCTAAGTGCAATTATAAGAAAAATGTAATGGGAAAAAGATATGTATCTATTTTAAATATTTTTATGTTTACAAATATTTAAATACTTTGTTTGTAAGCATTTATCGCTAAAAGCATCTATCCTATAATTTACCATAAACATTAGTAAATTCTGTCCGATCTAGCACCAAATCTCAGTGCCTCCTGAAGGTAGAAGAAGATATATCAAAGGACAAAAATCGACAGTAATGGCGGACTATCATTTCGTGTACAAAGATGTTGAAGGAGCATCAACACAATGGGATGATATTCAAAGAAAACTGGGTAATTTGCCTCCCAAACCCCCTGTCTTCAAACCTGATCCCTTTACTCCTGCCGAAGACGAAGATTCCAAACCTAAAGATAAGGAGTGGATCGATCATAAGACTGAAGAGGAACTCGAGGATCTAGAGGATGATCTAGATGACGATCGATTCCTCCAAGAATACAGGTATGTGTGAATCATACAGTTTTTAAGTTTATTTACCGAATTTTGTGTAATTCTGTAGGGCGTTAGCTTCTTTAGTGGAAACTAAGATGTGCAGTTCTTGTCGTTTGCAAAAATTAACTGAATTGGGGATTTCTGGGAGCAAGGAGTGTGTGGTTTGAATAATTAAGTCTCATCTAGGTCAAATCTAAACCTTGGTTGCTCGATTTTCAACCATGAAACTAGGGTTTCATGGGAGATTCATTACCTATAATGAAGTTTGCTTTAAAAAGAGAGCTATCTTTAATAATTCCCTTTATGCCACATTTACACTTTGATGAAATGGAAGAACCTAGCAGCTGGAATGGATAAAAAAGTTCTCCAACAATTCTCCATGCTTTTATTTTTTATACCCAAACCAGTGTTTTTCGCATAATTGTTCTTTTCTTGAGCACATTGAAATTTATGGGGGTGTTTGGATCTGCATATCAAAGTTATTATGTCCATCCTTGAGAATACGAATAGGATAATCAGATTCATATTATCAGAAAAGATTGCATAAAGTTATAATAATAACATAGTTTCACATTTACCGTAAAAGTTCAACTGCTTACTTACTTTATATATATGATTATAATGTCCTATAATAGTTAGAAAATCAGAAGGGATAAACATTGTGAATCTTAGATTTGCCACATATCCGAACACCGCCAATCTGGTATATATTTTACTAAAGAGAAGTAGCTGATGTTCAGCAAATTTCTTACTTCCATAGCGTGAAATTTGTAGGCATCAAAGATTCATGTAATTATCTTGCTACTAAATAAACCTCTAAAACCAGGAGAAAAAGTGTCTCATCGAGCGGACTGTAAATACGGGACAAAAATATCCTTATTTTAATGTTTTACTATAGGAAACCAAGTAGGCTACTGGATTTTGGCTTTGAATTACTTCTTATTTTTCATTGTTCTTGAAGGAGAAAGAGATTAGCAGAGATGAAGCAAATGGTGAAAATTCCAAAGTTTGGGTCAGTCGTACCCATTTCTGGATCGGATTTTGTCCGAGAGGTATCACAAGCTCCATCAGACGTGTGGGTGGTTGTTTGTTTATACAAAGATGGGTAATTATTACTGATTTTCTTGTTTTAGTTAACTGGTTTCATGGTCGCTTTTAGTAATTAATATTGTAGTTTGTAGCCTGCTGTGTGTATTTGTGTGTTAATAGGCATTGGTCTTTAAATAGGTACCCTGAATGTGGAGTACTAATGCAATGTCTGGAAGAACTGGCAGCAATGTATTCAGCAACAAAATTTGTTAAAATTATATCAACTGATTGCATTCCTAATTATCCAGATCGTAATCTCCCTACTGTGTTGGTCTACAACAATGGTGCGGTGAAGGCAAATTACGTGGGTTCACATACTTTTGGTCGAAGATGCACACCAGAAGGTACGCTTTTTTTACAACCTATATCCTTTAATCGCCCTAGTGGCTTCATAATTTTTCTTAAATGCAACATTAGGGTCGAAATGGGTCGGGTTGGAAAAGTGGTTGAATCATGTAACTCTTTGATTAGGGTCAAACGGGTCTGGTTGACCCAAAATCTTTCGTGCGGTTTTTTTATTATCTTTTATGTAGATAATATATGTATAAGGCATGACTGCGGATATTATATTATCTTAATAGTAAACTGAATATCTTGCAAACAATGATTGAGGAGGTTGTATTGCATCTAAGATACACATTGGATGACTTCGAAGTTCCAACCTTTTTGACTGTTTCCTTTAGCTAAGTATTTAATTTGACAAGTTAGATATACAACGTTACTCTAGTCTATGTATTCAAATGTAAGTTGGTCAAAATTGCTACATTGCTACCTCTACCTCTACCTCAAACCTATAACAAAACCAAACACTTCCTTGGAGGATGTTTTGATACATGTTTATTATTGCTTTGCAGTTAGTATGGTGAATGGAGTGTTTTCTTTCTTTTTCTTTTTGAACAGCGAATTTAGTGGGCTGGGTCAGCAGTGACATCCATATAGGGCAGTATGCGAGCCCCAAGCTACGCACCATGAGGGAGTAATTCCCTCCACCATTTTTTTAGAAAAACCCCCCAGGCTCGAACCCAAGACCTGAGCTATGGGGTAAAACCCCTATACCACTGGGTTGCGCCTCAGTAGAGTGTTTTCTTTCTGACTTACATACTGGTATCAAGAACTATACAAAGTTTGCTAGGAATTTGCTTGTTTTTTGAATATTATGAAACTTTTCATTCAATTGAACATAGAACAAATGTCAAAGCATAAGATTGATGTTAGGTGGTAAGTATAGATGCTCCTTCCTGAATCTTTGAAATTGGAAAACAAAGGCGAACATATTCAGGAAGTAAAACTGTACATGTTTTTTAATTTTTGTTATGTTTTGCCAATATTTCTCTTTTTCCAATTTGCATAGATTATTATTGCTTTTAAATTGGTAATTGGTTTCCATTTTCTGTCATTTTGTTTTGTGATTACGTGTAGGTGTTGCTCTGATTCTGTGCCAGTCGGATCCTGTGCTTAATGATGGGCAGAGCGACGGTGAAGCTTCTAGAGAAGCTGTTCTTGAAGGAGTGCGCAAGAGGTTTATCGAGAAAGTGGTAACACAGCATGAAAATGATGACGACGGATCTTCAAGTGACTAGAATACCCTTTTTTTTCTTTCTCTGTCATAGGTTGTGGTTAGCACATGATGAGAGTTTTCTTTCCTTTGTTTTTTTTTTCTTTTTTTTTGTTTCCTTTGTATTGGCTTTCTATTTGTTGTTGTGCAGGTGCTCTTCCAACTTTTTCAGTTGCAAAAATGACAAGTATGCTAGTGTTTGTTCTCTGCTATGAGAATTCCTTTGATGAAAGTAATCATTAGACTTTAATGGTATTTATTATTTATATACCTAAGATTAATCAATTACACACTGAAAACTTTTACTGTCATATTTTTGTGTAAAGTACATGAATAATATCAACTAAGGTGCAGATGATTTTTGTTTTTGGTTTGCTTCTGTTTTGGTTGGTGAATTTGGTTTAGCAACCACGTGCCGTCGGCAAGGTAACCTGACACAGGGACCCAACGGGCACACAATCGCTGGTGGTAGAGTTGGCGTGGGTTGGGAGCCCGGCTAGCTGCCAAACCCGTAGCGGGTTCCTTTTTTTTTTCTTCTCTCTTTCTCTCTTATCTCTTATTTAATATATATTTTTTATTAATATTTGATGTGGGGTTGAACAGGGTTGGACGTGGGGGTTTATGGGTTAGAAAGGGTTGGAAGTGGGAGATAACGTGGATGCTGATGTGGCAGTGAATTTGATAGGGTAGCTATTGCAAAGGGGAGGTGATCCGTACAACAAAATTGGTCATACACAACAAATGTATGCATCATCAACTTGTACTATATGCAATAAATGCTTGTACCTTGTTGTGTATGGCTAAAAACCGTTGTGTACGGATCAGCTCCCATTGCAAAGACATTTTTCGGTTCTTGGTTTTGGTAATGGTATTGCTTTTCAAAAAAAAAAAACAAGAATTTGCAACTGCTGTACAAAATCCATTAAATAATATGGAATCTATTGCTGCCCAATTGCAACATGAAGAGGCAAGATATATAGGTTAAGACCCAAAGGTAGATTTTTTGTTTAACCGCAAATATACACCTACTAGACTACCTCTAAGTTTACTCCATCGTGTATAACGGGACTTGAACCCACAACTTCTTAGGATGAGGCATAACTTCACAACACTAGATACTGTTAGCCTAGAAAGCCCTTTGGTACTCAAAGGTAGATAATTAATGGTTTCTGATTTTGTCATCAAACAATGACTTTATTTTCACTTCTATTTCTTATTTTTGGGTAACCCATAGAGCCATTACCGACCGGTTCTACAACTAACATGTAGGCGGTTAATCATGTAATTCATGACTAATAGACGTGTGTTTGATTTGATACTCTTCGTTATTGATTCTATGTCCTCATTTTGATACACCAATCAGTTTTTCCTTAAGTAAAAACTAAAAATATTGGCCGAACGTTTACTATTAAGCTTTGGATGTAAAATATTTCGAAAACATAAATCGGGAATGTTGGTCATTCTATACAAAATATAAACCACGATCTATTTGAACCTGATCTTTCTTTTTTGCTGCTCACTGACCGATCTCACGATCTATTTACATTAAATCCTTAAAGAACTCGAACTCAATAACAAGCGAATCACACAAACTACTCAACTAACAATACATTACCCAAAATTCAAACAATAATATTTGTTCACCTCCTTGTATTTTGCAAAGCTACTCCATGAGGAATCTCTTGAGAACAAGTATGAAATACCCGGCCTATTATGGCAAATAATGGTTAGATTAAGTACGTTGTGTAAGCTCATGGCTTCCCTTAAAATGCATGAAAGCATTGAATGTATACACTGACAACGAAGAAACATGTCAAATGTTTGGAGAGGTCAATATAAAGGAGGTGACAAATGACATCATACCTACTCGAAAATTCTTCTAATTTAGAAAGTTTAACATAGTGTTCCTTGATGACACATTTTGATGTTCTAATTTATTCAAAGTTTTGTTCAATTTATACTGAAGTTAACACAAAAAACAATCCGAGTTGGTCATTAGTCGATGCAGGGGCAGACTGGTCCTTGGCAAATCAGTCCGGGTCGGTTCGGTCTTTGACGGACCAGTTTTGGTGAAAGACCATTCGGTCCTCATTCGGATCGGTTTGACTTCAGTTAGGTTTAAACATTTTCTCATCGATTTTTGAAGTTTCAGTTCGTTTTTTCGAGTTAATTTTTTGATAATTTTATATATAAAAGTTTTGAAGGGACCATTACGGTTTCTGTTTGGATTTTTTTTTAGTTCGTTTTATACATCTCTGGTTTGGTTATTAAGTATCGGAGTTTGGATTTTTTTGGTTTGTTTTTTCGTGTGAGTTTTTTCGACATTTTATTATATAAAGGCTAAGCATCACGGTCATTTTGTTATGACTCGTGCATCAACATACACCATCTTGAGTTTAAGATCATGCCATTAAGAGAAAAACAACATTCCAAAATTACGCTACTAGCTTAGACCGTTAGTACGTCCCTAGCCATAGTGGCTAGGATCTTATATTGACTAGTTTATTTTCTTTCTTTTCATCATTTAAAACATCAAAACCTGTAAATTCTTCGGGGGGCTATCCCAAGAGCGTAATTCGATCCTTTATATATAGAAGCTAAAAATTTCGTATGGGGACGACCGGTATTCTCAACGTTTTGATTTAGAAATTACTTGACACCATTCCATCCCGATAGTAAAATGATTGTTCGACCTCCTCGAAGAACTACACCTTTAAATATCAAAGATCACATCAGGCAGAAGTATCACCTTCACCAAGGTTTTATTAATTTTCATTAAGTAAATATAATTATGTTATATCTATATTATACTATAAAGCATTTAAACTTTTAACTCTTAAATTTTAAGTAAGTTGAAATGACCTTAATATCCCTCTTAACCTTTTCACATAACTACATAACGATTGGACTTGAATTAATTAGAATTAGGGAAACTATATATGTTGCATTTTATAAAAAAAAATTACTTCTATGTAATGGTTAGAAAAATTAAAATTTAGTTTATTTCAGTTAAGGTAACTATATATATTGTCAGTATTTTAAAATAACATTCTGAAGTTACATTACTAGTTTAGACCGTCGGTATGTCCCTAGCCAAAGTGGCTAGGATTTTATATTGATTAATTTATTCTCTTTCTTTCCATCATTTTAAAACATCAAAACCTGGTAAATTCTTCGGGGGCTATCCCAAGAGTGTAATCGGATCCTTCATATACAGAAGCTAAAAAGTTCGTCCGACGTTCTTAATGTTTTGATTTAGAAATTACTTGACACCATTCCATCCCGATAGTAAAATGATTGTTCGGCCTCGAAGAACTAGACCTTTAAATATCAAAGATCACATCAGGCAGAAGTATCGTCTTCACCAAGGTTCTATTAATTTTCATAAAGTAAATACAATTATGCTATATATATACTATATTATAAAACATTTAAACTTTAAAACTCTTAAATTTTAAGTAAGTTTAAATGACCTTAATATCCTTCTTAACTTTGTCATATAACTACATAACGATTGGACTTGAATTAATTAGAATTAGGGAAACTATACATGTTGCATTTACAAAAATTACTTCTATGTAATGTTTAGAAAAATTAAAATTTAGTTTATTTCAATTAAGGTAACTATATATATAGTCACTATTAAAAAAAATAATATCTATAATACTAATGATTTAAATGTAGTAATAAATGATAAACCAAGATTGAAATAGATTGAATTTAAGATATTAATCTATTCAAATATTGGTATTAGATGAATTACATATTAGATTAGATGTAAAAAAAAGTAAATTATATTATTATAGATTTTTATAAACACTATAAATTTGTAAAAAGATAAATATAGAAAGGTAAAATGGTTTTTTGCTAAAATTTACAAAATCAAATCAAACTGCAACATATTTTTATACATAGAGTTATGTTCAATAAAGTATATTTAAAAAACATAGTACTAAAAATTTAATATTCAATTATAAAATTTTAATATTCATTCATAGGTGATTCAGTATACAATCACATTTGATTTATAAAAACGATTACATGTAAATTACGAAAAATTACAAAAATGTCACTCCGCCTAAATTTTTAAAATTTAATCTAGACTATTGATATCATTGATACAAATACTAAAATTAATCTCTCTAATACTATGAATTAATTATATACTATATCTAATATTTTTCTTTATATATAAACTATACTATATAAATAAATAAACTTGTAAAATATTAACTCGTGAACAACTTTGAATCAAACGTGAAATGACCCAGCAATCAAACCAACGACTGATTGTTCAATGTTTGCTAGTTTCAATCCTTTCCTGTGCTTCAGATATTGCAGTCGCTTTTGGGTTCATTTGAGCAGGTTTACATTCTCGTGTGATTAATTGCAGGTTCGTTTTTTCTTTAAATCTCTCTTTTATCGACTTTTTAAGTTGATTTAGTTCTTTGAATTCTATCTGAACTTGCATCTTTCATGAATGCGTTTGCAAAATATTCAGATGGTGTCTGTTTAGATTAATTTTTTAGGACGGGAATAGATGAGAGATGGGAAGTTCATGTCCTTGTTTTTTATGCACGCCAATTGTTCGATAAAATTCCCAAATGAGTAGTTGTAAGTAGAATAGGACTCGAATCCAAGGATTGATTTTGCTTTACATGTTTTTTTGTTATTTTTCACATTTCTTGATTGATTTTCCTTTTACCATTATGATGAAGTTCACATTTGTTCTTTGCCTTCACCATAATGATCATTCCCTTCTATTCTCAGGTTGTTTCTTGCCTTGATTTTGTTTGGAAATATTGAATGTGAAGTAGAAAATTGAGAAAGGTGTTGGCTTGGTACATGATGTAGGGTCCTGTATAGTGTTTTAAAGAGTATTGGCTATATACTTTTCACAAAGTAATGTCTGTGAGGCATCAACGCTCACTAAACCACTTTGGATCATTTCCTGCGCTTGTTTTGTTTCTACTTCTGAAAAGAAACTGTGTACTGGATGGACTGCATTTAAGTCTGGGTAAGCTTTATCCTTTGACATGCATATTAATTTCGTTTGCTAATTATCAAAGGAAAACACTCACTAGTAGGTAGCTGTAAAGCTTAATTTATTCACGAATAACAGCAAGCTATTATATAGCCATACATGAAAAAGAAATATTCAAAGATGCACCCACGAAATGCACCAGCTAACACACGTGGCTAAGACTAATTCAGAAGAAACTAATTACCTTTTAAAACGGAAATGCTCAACAGAAAAAGAACTTGACTTATTAAAAATAAGACTCCTAACAAATCCTCCCTTAAACTAAACTGCCATAACCTGCAGTTAGTTTATTTCATACTAAAACGAAGCCCAAGTAAGTCTCTCATCTTGAGAAACAGCTCCAGCTTTAGTGCCTTTGTCATTCCATCTGCTACTTGATCTTTTGTACTACAATACTCAACAGCAATCACATTATCTTTGACCAAATCTCGAAGAAAATAGTAACGAATATGAATGTGTTTGCTCCTCCCATGCATAATTGGATTTTTGGACAACTTGATTGTAGAGTTATTATCACAGAAGATGGTGCACTTTTGCTGATTGACTCCAAGCCTTTCAAGAACTCTCATCATCCACACACTTTGACATGCACATGCAGCCGCTGCAATGAATTCCGCCTCAGTTGTCGATAAGCTTACGACCGACTGCTTCTTAGAACTCCATGAGACTGCTGCTGAGCTAAATTTGAAAACGTAACCTGAAGTACTTTTCCTATCGTCGAGATCGCCTGCATAGTCCGAGTCGCTGAAACCTATCAACCTTTCTTCTCCTTCTCTGATATAAAAAATTCCCATATTCGATGTCCCCTTTAGGTATCGAAATACATGTTTAATTGCCAAATTGTGCTGCTCTGTGGGTGATTCCATAAACCGACTCAACAGACTTACTACGTACACGATGTCCGGTCTCGTAGCAGTCAAATACATGAGACTTCCCAACTTTTGTTTGTAGGTTGTTGAATCAACTTTTACTTCCTCATCATTCTTTGTGAGTTTGCAACCTGGAACAATTGGATTCTTTACCGAGTTACAATCTGTCATTTTAAATCTTTCTAATACTTTCTTCACATACTTTGTTTGACATATAAAAATTCCTCTTTCATTTTGTACCACTTCTACACCCAAAAAGTATCTCATGAGACCAAGATCTGTCATCTCAAATTGCTGCTTCATTGATATTTTAAATTCTTCAAACATTTCAACATTGTTGCCAGTATATATGAGATCATCTACATATAAACTAACGATGAGAACTTCACCATTCTTACCTGATTTAACGAACAATGTAGGCTCACTTGAACATCTTTCGAAACCTTCTGAAGAAAAATAAGCATCGATCTTGCTGAACCAAGCCCGTGGGGCTTGTTTCAATCCGTACAACGCCTTCTTTAACCGATATACCTTATGTTCAGCTCTTGGAATTACATACCCTTGCGGTTGTTCTACGTAGACTTTTTCTTCAATTTCTCCATGCAAAAACGCACTTTTTACATCGAGTTGAAAAACTTGCTAATTTCTACTTGCTGCTAGAGCGAGAATCATTCGAATAGTATCCCAACGAGCAACGGGAGCAAATACTTCGGTGTAATCGATACCAGCTTGCTGTGAGTACCCCTTAGCAACCAAACGTGCCTTGTATTTATCCACTTCTCCCCTTTCATTCAGCTTGGTTTTAAAAACCCACTTAACTCCAATTGTTTTAGCACCCTTTGGCAAATCTACAAGTTCCCACGTCTCATTTCTCTTTATTGCCTGCATTTCCAAGTTCATAGCTTCTCTCCATTTGGCATATTTGACAGCTTCATTGAATTTAGTAGGATCATTAGTAGTAGCAAACATTACTAATTGTTGTACCTCATCATCATCGGACAACCCTTCTCCACTTACAAAGTCTTTCATGTAAGTTGGTTGTCTCCTTATCCTCCCTCGAACCAGGCTCGCATCACTGGACTCGTTGATGCTTGGACTTGAGCTACTTGAGCTCGAGGAACTCGAGCTATTTCCAGTACTGCTACTACTTGAACCTCCAGAATCTTCATTATTATTTTGTTCATCTTCATCGGGAACGTGTTCTGCATCGTCATCCGTCCTCAAAATAGGATTCGATGAGTCTTTGGGTTTCCAGCTCCATTGATCTTGTTCGAAAAACACTACATCACGGCTGATCACAATTTTTCGTGACTTTGGATCAAACAGCCGATATGCCTTTGACTCTTGACTAACCCCCAGAAAAACACACATGAAACTCTTGTGATCTAATTTTTTCCGGTTCACCTCTGGTATGTGTACAGATCCAATGCACCCAAACACCTTAAAGTAGTCGACTGACGGCTTAAGTCCACTCCAGGCCTCTTCAGGTGTTTTATCTTTGATTGTTGTTGTAGGACATCTGTTCAAAACATGAGCAGCCCAGGTTGCAGCCTCTGGCCAAAACTCCAATGGAACCTTCTTATCATTCAACATACATCTGATCATGTTCAATAATGTGCGATTCCGTCTTTCCGCCACACCGTTTTGTTGTGGCGAATAAGCAGCGGTAAGTTGCCTACGAATACCATGAGTAGCACAAAAATCGTTGAAGGTGGAGGAGGTAAACTCTCCACCACGATCAGTACGAAGACAACATATGGGACTACTTATCTCTTTTTCAACCATGCTTTTATATTTCTTAAACAACTCAAAGGCCTCCGATTTCATACTTAAAAAATACACCCACATTTTCCTGCTATAATCATCAATAAAAGTAAGAATGTACCGTTTTTGGCTGTTTGATGCGGGAGTAATCGGACCACAGATGTCGGAGTGAACCAACTGCAATGGTTGAGTAGCCCTCCAAGCACTTGAACGCTGAAAACTGTTCAGACTTTGTTTCCCCTCGACACATTCGCTACACGGTTTTGAGCTTGCTTTCAAGATGGGTAATCCATTAACCATCTTCTGATACGCCAAAGTCCGTAATCCCTTCATATGAAGGTGACCAAATCGTCGATGCCACAAACTGGTTATTGAATCGGATGTCGCTTGAAGACACTGTGTGGAAGTATTAGCAGGCATAGCAGCAAACAATATGAACATCCGATTTGTCGTCATCTCAGTTTGCATAATAAGGCCATTGACTTTGTGAAATATTTTACAAACATTATCTTGAATTAAAATGGATAAGCCTTTTTCTTGAAGTTGACCAACACTCAGTAAATTATTGTAGCTCTGGAATGTAAAATACCTCACTTATGATATGATTCCTTCCACCAACTACCATTCGAACGTTTCCTTTTCCCATGACTGCCATTCTTGTGCCATTTCCTAGTTTGATGGAGTGTCGATAAGATTCATCTAATTGAACAAACCATTGTTTATCGCCACTCATGTGATTACTACAACCCGAATCAAGGAACCACATCGCTTCTCGATTTGAATTTTTTATTTCAGCATAAGCCATTAGCAATATTTCTTCATCTTCGTTAAAAGTTGTCTGGTTGGCATAGTGTATGGATTGATCAGGACATTCGTAGGAAAAATGTCCTAATTTATGACAATTGTAACATTCGATGGTGGCTTTGTCGAAACTCTGTCCTCGTCCCGTCCTCTTCCTCGATAACCACCACGTCCACGTCCTCTGGAAGAGAAGTTCACCGCCTCTCGTTGTGTATTTTCTTGATCTGTGGTGACGACTTTTAGTGCCTGCTCCTCTTCGTCTTTGCCTTGCATGCGCTGCTCATGAACAAGAAGGCTGCCATGAAGTTCGTTGATGCTTAGTGTATTTAAATCGTGAGATTCTTCAATAGAGCAAACGACATAGTTGAATCGGGGGGTCATGGACCGTAAAATTTTGCCAACCACAGCACTAGCTTCTATTGTTTCGCCATGAATCTTCATCTTATTCACTACCGCAAGTGTTCTCGACATAAAACTGTCAACTTTCTCTCCTTCCTTCATGCTTAACAACTCTATTCTCTTTTCAACGCTTGAAGTTGAGCTTGCCGAACTTTCGAGGAACCATGATACTTCTGTTGCATTGCATCCCAGATCTGTTTGGACGTGTCGTCGTCCACAATAGTCTCCAAGACGTCTCGGGGAATGGCTTGATACAGATAGTTCTTGATCTTCAAGTCTTTTAGTCGTTGGTCAGCAATCAGTGTCTCATCCCCAGTGGTGGGCACACCTTTTTCGACAATCGTCCAATACTCTTTGGAGAGGAGAAAGTTCTTCATAAGCTTGGCCCAATGAAGGTAATGGCCATCAAACATTGGAATACTCGGAGCGGTGAACTTCACGGTGTTAGACTCTGTCAGGTCTAGTAGTCTCTCTGTGACTCTCGTGTATATAGCTCTCAAATCAGGCCTCGCACGGGCTCTGATACCACTGTTAATTATCAAAGGAAAACACTCACTAGTAGGTAGCTGTAAAGCTTAATTTATTCACGAATAACAGCAAGCTATTATATAGCCATACATGAAAAAGAAATATTCAAAGATGCACCCACGAAATGCACCAGCTAACACACGTGGCTAAGACTAATTCAGAAGAAACTAATTACCTTTTAAAACGGAAATGCTCAACAGAAAAAGAACTTGACTTATTAAAAATAAGACTCCTAACAAATACTACTATTTCCGCCTAACTAGTTGATATAGTGCATGAAACTTTGGTCAAAGAAATTAAGGATGCGATACAAAAAGAAATGCTCCTTTAGTGTACCTAAAAATTAAAAGTTTCGAAATTATAAGCTTTAACTTTCTGGTTTTGTCACCCTTATCATTAACTGGTAATACCTAGAAGATTATGGGTTTTAAAGTATTTTTTGCTCCTCCCTTTCTAAAAACCAAGAGACCAAAGGGCCTTTAGCCTAGCAATATCAAGGGGTGATTAAGGTGTTCCTCCCACTATGAGGTTGAGGGTTCATGTCCTGTCATGAGCATAGGTGTAGATTAGGTGGGCGTTGCTATTATAAAAAGAAGCTAAGAGTGCTTAGGAATTAGGTTATAAACTTTTGAGAACTAAATTGAAGAACTGTTGAATTACTACATTGTCCTTCCCTCTTGACATTATATGCAGTACGTTCTTTCTAAAGTCTTCTTCCATGTGTTAGATTCCCAAAAAAGGAGCTACTTAAACCATAAAACAACAAAACTCTATCTAATATAGACATAGTACTAAAATATCAAAGTGAATAAAGAGAATGTGCATGGACACCTAGTAAAACCAGTGCCAAGAGGACTAAGAAGGTTGTGCATAATTTTAATTTCTTTAATCAGGAAAACAAGTCAAAATCCTATATTTGGTTTCAAATAAACTTAGAAGTAATTACAACGATAAAAAAAAATAACTAGGTTCGAAACCCTTAAAAATTGTAAATTTCTTGTTTAAAAATTTAGATAGGCTTTTTTCTGATGTCCCAAGACATAATAAAACTTGGGACCGGCCCTCTCATCTCCTTTCCACTAAAATTTTCTTTTTATTTGTTGAAAATAATGATATATTTTCTAATGAATATAAGGCTGGTGAAGTGCTAATTCAGGTCGTTTCTCTTTAATGTCGACCAATTTTCGTGTTATTTTTGTATCGACCCACTTTTGATGCAAGTTAATTTTGTGTCGGGTTTGGTTCCTGTTGTTTAATTCGTGTTCGGTTCAGGTCTTGTTAGGAAAAATCGGATGGTTTCTGAAATTTTCCGGATTTTTGGGTCAGGTTATGCGTAGAGGACCCATTTCCCAAGAAAAACTGCATATAAAATTGGCTTTCATAAACTTATGCTAAACTTTTATAACATTGCAAATCGAGGATGACGGGAGGACCTTAAATCCCTAATCGAGGATGGTGGGAGGAGTGGAATACTCTAAATTCTTATGTAAATTTCTAAACAAGGGAGAATGTGCAGAATCCGTTTTGTGTAAAAGCGTAAAGCATAAATGGATTATTTGACTTTTGTTTGAAACGTTCTTTTATACCGCCAACATTTTCTAATTGATTTTAAATATAATTTTGATTTTTTATTATTAATTTGTTATTAAATAAAAATTGGGTCAATCAGGTCATCTTCAGGATTTACCGGAACATGATCCACTTTTTTTGTCATTTTCTTGTCAACCCATTATACTTTTGTGTCTGGTTTGTTTCAACCATTTTTCCATTTCGGGTTCTATTCGTTTTGTGTTTTGTGTTTGTGTTAAAAATTACCAGCCATAAATAAATAAATACATAATAAATATTTTTGGAAACTTAAATGCTCTATTAACTACAATCTTTTTGAGTGTCAACCTTGTATTTCATCAGAGGACAAAACATCTTCATATCGATTTACACGTTATCATATATGATTTTCTCTCAAACTCTACATGTTCAATATGTGTCGATGACTTCTTAGCTAACATACAATGGTTTTGTGTTTGCTAGATTTGTCTATATCATAACAGAGCTTCAAGTTACTACCACCATTTAGTTTGTGAAATGATGTTGACTATACAATAGTAGTATGAGTGTGTTTTCTATCATACTTGTGCCAATTCACTAGTCCATGGGAGATTGACTTCATCGTTATATTGTGCCACATGTCCTTGGTTAGTTAGTATACAGTTGGAAAAGTTTATACTCTTACATATAGTATCAGTATACATCATAGCTTTTCATGTTACTTGTATATATACTAGCTGTACTTCACACATATGATGAGATGTATAGCTTCAGATAAATCTTTTCACATCTTGTTTTTGTTATATTATTCTTGTTCAAGATTCACAAACGCTCATGGTATGATATCTTCTTAGTGCAGCAGGTGTCTTCTAAGAACAATTGAAATTGACTGGTGATTAGACCCTCATCTTACAGAATTATCTCCATCTGTTGAACCATTATACGCCCTCACAGTTCTTGTTCTTTCAGACAAGAGATCAAGTGTAATGAAAATTGTTCTCAATACGAAATCCCTTCCTTCCTTTCTCATCCCTTCCATCCTAAAGAAATTTCCTACAATTTCGAAATGCTATTCCACTTCAACTCACCATCTCCACACAGACACCAACTACGAACGCACCCTTGTTGAAGCATTGAAATCATCTTCTTCCCTTTCTGCTCCACTCCTCCATGGCCAGCATCTCCATTGTCATATCCTCAAGTTCGGTTATGAATCCAATATCTTTATTCGTAATAGCTTGATCAGTTTGTATACCAAGTTTGGTACTATAAACGATGCAGAATCTATGTTTGTTTCTGGGTTTCAGTTGGATCGTGTTTCTTGTAACATTATGCTTGCTGGTTATGTAAAGTTTGGTCGTTTGAATGATGCCCGTCAACTGTTTGATAAAATGCCTGGGAAGAACAGCATTTCTTTTACCACCATGATAATGGGTCTGGCTCAAAACGGGTATTGGCATGAAGTAATCAGCGTTTTCAAGGAAATGAAGTCGTTGGATTTGGTTCCAAATGAAGTGACATTATCGAGTGTGCTGTCGTCCTATTCACATGTTTCTGGGAAGAAAAATGGTCAAATGCTTCATGCATTGGTTGCTAAATCTGGTCTTGAAGATTTTAATCTTGTTGTAACTAATCTGGTTCATGTGTATTGTGCTTGTTCGTGCTTAGATGATGCAAGAATTTTGTTTGATGGGATGTCAGAGAGAAATATAGTTTCATGGAATGTGATGCTAAATGGATACTCAAAGGCTAAGTTAGTTGGTTTGGCAAGAGACCTGTTTGAGAAAATGCCTCAAAGAGATGTGGTTTCTTGGGGTACCATTATTGAATGTGTTTTACAGGTTGAAAATATGACTGAGGCTTTAACATTATATCGAGAAATGATAAGTAATGGTATATGTCCTAATGATGTCATGGTGGTCGATATAATTTCAGCGTGTGGCCAAGTAATGGCGTTTACTGAAGGCCAGCAGTTTCATTGTGTAAGTGTAAAGTTAGGCTTTGACTCCCATGATTTTCTTCAATCGACAATTATCCACTTCTATGCTGCGTGTCACAATACTAAACTTGCCCAAGTTCAGTTTAAAATAGGAAGCAAAAACCATCTGCCTTCCTGGAACGCTCTTATATCAGGTTTAGTAAGAAACGAGATGATTGATTCAGCGCGAGACCTGTTTGACAAAATGCCAATTAGAGATGTTTTTTCATGGAGCTCAATGATTTCTGGGTATTCACAAACTGAGCAACCCCATATGGCTCTACAACTCTTTTATGAGATGATTGCAAGTGGGATTAAACCAAATGAAGTAACAATGGTGAGCATGCTCTCATCTGTTGCTAATTTAGGCAGGTTACAAGAAGGAAAATGGGGTCATGAATTTATAATCGCTAATTCAATTCCCATAAATGACAACCTAAGTGCAGCCATTATCGACATGTATGCCAAATGTGGGAGCATAAATAACGCGTTACAAGTCTTTAATCAAGTAAAAAACAACGTGTTGACTAACTCACCCTGGAACGCTATTATATGTGGTTTAGCCATGCACGGTCACGCGATATTGTCTCTTGAAATTTTTTCAGACTTGGAGAAACGCGGGATCGAGCCGAATTCCATCACATTTATTGGAGTACTAAGCGCATGTTGCCATGCTGGTTTGGTAGAAAAAGGCGAGAAACATTTCAAAAACATGAAAAACGTGTACAATATAGAGCCAAACATCAAGCACTATGGTTGTATGGTGGATCTGTTGGGTAGGGCAGGGAGATTAGATGAAGCAGAGGAATTGATAAAGACCATGCCAATGAAGGCAGATGTTGTGATTTGGGGCACTTTGTTAGCAGCATCTAGGAATTATGGTAATGTTGAAATGGGAGAAAAAGCAGCTGAAAATTTGGCAAAGGCAGAACCGTCACATGGTCCAGGAAAAATTCTTCTTTCAAATCTTTATATAGATGCAGGACGATTAGACGATGCAGCTTTTGTAAGACGAGAAATGCAAAACCAGAGATTAACAAGGTCACCTGGTTATAGTGGCATCATATGATTGTAATGCAATTTCGCTTGCTTCTGAAACTGAAAATTCGCACCGAACATCAGTCAACTTTCTGTTGCCAGTGTTTTCACCCTCAGGGATTCTAAGAACAAAAGAATTTGATTAAGGCGTCCAAGTCAAAAATGTTCTTTTGACCATGTTGGACTTTGTTTTGATATGGTGTTGAAAATCAACTCGAAACTTTTAGAAAGTTTGAAGCTTTTTACGGGCGAAAACATGGTATTTATCTGACATTGAAATTTAACCAAAATTAATCCCAAATTCAGATCAGATTCGACTTCTTTTAGTCATGAACGGTAGAATATGGTCAACATTCAGAGAGTTTATTTGCTGAATTAGTTGGCATGGACTTCAGATTTGTTAATGATAATCTCAGAAAAAAATATGTTAGGTATTGCTCATTTGGGTTATGAACTCTTAGTTGAAAGCTGGCAGATGAGCTCATTTGGTACCACCTAAGACATCAAGATATGACATTTTTATCAGATTTGGGGTTGGCTTCAAAGTTGATCTGCTAATGGGTTTCCACAGTAGACATGTATCAGACTATCAGCTGCATCAGGAAAGGTAATATAACGAGAGATGATTTGCACACAACAATGTTCTGCCATACACAACAAAATGTTTGTGTTTGGACAATAATACCCCTAAATAAGTAGATGCGAAAAATATATCACAAGTTTGCAAGGGTAAAAATATCATGTTTGTTGTGTATGATCAATTCTTGTTGTGTATAAATCTATCTCCCAAATTTATTTGGTGATGTTTAACTGTTGCTAGTGATATCATTTGTGTTGTGCTGCTGTTTGTTAGCAGAGAAAAATTATACCAATTTCCAAAAAGATTTTTTTTAAAAATATCTTGCTGTTGAAAGTTTCATTTGTACATTTTTTTGAGGGCAAAATACGCGAAAATACAAAAAACTTTGCCAATATTGTCATTGTATGCAATTAACTTTATTTTGTACCTAAAAATTCATACAACTTACAAATTTGGTTCATTGTATACAATTGGTAACCTGATTACCAGGTTACCGGTTACCAGTTATATTCAATGAACCAAATTTGAAAGTTGTTTGTATTTTTAGGTACTAAAGTTTTTTTATTTTTTGCCAGGTTACTGGTAAGTTACCTATTGTTATAGTTAACTTGCATACAATGAACCAAATTTGTAAGTTGTATGTATTTTTAGATACAAAATAAAGTTGATTGCATACAATGGGAATATTGGCATAGTTTACTATATTTTTGTGCAATTTGCCCTTTTTTTGAACGGCAAACACACACACACCCACTAAACCTACCTCTAAATAACCCACAATCTCTTGGGATGAGGTACAACTCCATAACACCAGATACCGCTAGGCTACAAGTCCTTTGAGTTTCATTTGTTCATGTAAATGTGTTTGTATTTTAATCGGTGCAGATGTCATAAGTTTATATGTCATGTGCAGTATTGACCTTCAGTGATAATAATATGATATTCTAAATTATTTGTCCACTTAATATTTATTTGTATAATTCTTGTGCATTGCTATAACATCAAACTGGTTGGCAGGCAACCAGCCTTACTTAAATACAGATGTATGTGTAGGAATGTGAATAAGTGATGCATTTGTATTTTCAGATAAAAATTTAAAATATTGAAAACCATTAATAATTAGATGTTAACATGTGCATTTTTTTAAAAGAGTTCTTACCGGTTATGGCATGGCTCCTTTGGAGGCTCAAGCATTTACTTAGATGTATGTAGTCTAACCATTTCTGTACCACTCCTAGCCATCCCGGGTCACCAGAGTTGGGCCCTAGATATGTGTGTGTGTGTATATATAGGTAAAAATTTAAACGAGAACTGTTTTTAAAACGCCATTAATGACTCGTTAATAAGGGTGATTGATAATTTATATATTTACCCAACCGTGAATTGCGTCCGGATGAGCCGTTATTAATTTGTGAGAATTGATTTTTCCGAAATAACCCTCGTTAATGCATCATTAATGATCCATTAATGAGTCACTAATGAAGCATTAATGAGCCACCAAAAAATCTTAGTCATTGATTAAGTTTAATAAGGGCTAAGATTGGTTCTCACAATTCTTGTTCCAAAAATAGTACCCGTCAGAACTCTCCCCTATATATATATATATATATATATATATATATATATATATATATATATATATATATATATATATATATATATCAACTTGGATTTGTTTCTTACTTTAGGATTTTTTTTTTGTAATTATGGAAGTTCTAGATTTTTGTAAGTTTTTGGTTAAGAGAATCACCGTAAGTCTCCGTACATTAACGATGTAAACGAGTCTAGTTAAGTTGAGCTTTAGACTAATTGAGTTAGACTCATTTAAAATTATAGAAACTTGAGCTCGAGCTTGTATTTTAAGGCTCAAGCTTAGCTCGCGAAAGATTATACAAAGCTCGTTTAAATTTTATGGGTTTTTTAACAATAATTTGAATTATATCAGTAATAAATAAAAAATAATTTGAATTTGGAATCTTTATCTTTTTCATATTTAATGATTTAAAAAAGTAATATAATTATATAAGTAATAAATAATTTTTTAAAAAAATATATATTATATCAAGGCACGATTAAGCTTGCGAGCTTAAACGAGCTGAATATACAAGGCTCAGACTCGTTTAATAAATAAGTCTTAACTAAAGCTAGAGTTCGTTTCGAGCTTTTATCGATCTGAGCTCAAATAGTCTGCGAATAACTTAACTCATTTACATCCCTATCCTACATGACCTGTTTTACTAGGATAGAGGATATCTTAACGAAAAAAGTGGATACTTTAGTATAGGATATCCATCATCCTGTAGCTATAGTATAAGTTAGGGGTGTTCATTTTCGGATATCCGGAATTTTTGGATAGCGCATTTCACTATCCGAATCCGAAATTTCGGATTCGGATATCGGATAATCCGAAATATCCGAAATTTAATATTAAGTTTTTTTTTACAAAGAGTTTTTTTTTGTTAAGGCTCCTTCCGGAAATTTAGTACTAAGATTATATGTCCTAAATATTAATTTAATTAGTACTAAAACTACTTTTGTAAAATTCATTCAATTCCTTCAAAAACTAATTTATTTTTTTCAAACTAGAACTACTTTTACAAACTAATTAACTACTCCTCACATAATTAGATCATCAACCAAATTATACTATATATACGTACAATTGAATTAATTAATTATTCTTCAATTTGAAACAATATATAGAATATAATTAACGACGGGAACTAAAGGATAGGAAATCAATAATCTCTAGATGAAGAACAAAAACAGAGATATAAACAATTGATCTGAGTGTATCTAAAATAAACATATAATAACAAGATCAAGCGATCAATCGATGTAGGAACTAGATCATCAAGTTTATATGATATCGATTTGGAGTTTTGGACATCTAGGGATGTTTTTCATATTATATATTTATTATTTAAAAATATATATATTTCGGATATCCGAATATCCGAAATTTTGGAAAAATGCTATCCGAATCTAAATCAAAAAAGTCGGATATCTGAATTTCGGGTATCCGAGTTTTCGGATAATTTTAGATCAGATTTTTTGGGTATTCAGATTTTGAATCGGATACGGATATTTTTAAACCTTTTTCTTTTTTTCTTTTTTCATTTTTATATCACATGTCTCATGCATCTCCTCACATGCACATTCATTCATCATCCATTAGCAAATTTGAAATTATATATTGTTTTTTATACTAATACTGTCTCCCATGACACCCATAAGAATCCTTGACAAATCTGTATTTCAATTATCAGCTCAACTACAGACAGGATGGCCGGTTACTAATAATTGTATAGATCCAATTTTGAATTAAGGTTTTCATCATATACGTTCGTGTGATTATTATTGTAATTATTGTAATTTGTATATTAAACAATTACACACAATACAATAACAGAATATTGTTATTGTTGTCATCGTTGTTGGAGGAAAGGGTTTGAAATAGGATAAATAATAACAATATATACTTGAATAATTTTGTGGATCATGTTTAATACATTTTCCGTAATCTGTAATTCGACTTTTTTGCCTAGGGTATCATGAATTCAGATACAGGATAATCCAAGAAACTTGATTTGAATTACAGGCTTTATTCAAATCCAAACACAGAATATCTTTGCTTTGATTTACGTTTATCAGAGACTATTTTGACAGAATATCGACTTAGAAATGGTATTCTCCTTTCCGGCTTTATATATTTCTGTTCGTTGTTCGTATATCGCACCAAACCGGAGATGCCTATTTTTAGGCGGCATATAGGGCGGTTACCGGCGGTTTATGGCGGTTACCCGCCGACGGTGGTGGTTGGAGCGGCGATGCCCCTTGGAACCCCGCCAGGGCCAGCCCCCGGACCCCCGTACTGTATTCCCAATACCAACTTAGTTTATTCGAGTGAGCACTCCGCACCTCCAAACCCGAATTATAACTAAGTCTAGAATCGGCTAGTCTCATGTCAATCCCGATTATACTAAATGGCTTGATGACACTAAAATCACCAACAATCGTTATGTCAACATCAATAATCTATTGATAAACGCCTATAGTAATAACTACTATCACTAGAGAACTAATGTAGAAGGTGTAAGTTTAAATGAATGAAATATGAAAGTTTATAAAGAAGAGCTATACATTGGAAGAAAAGATATATAGCCGTTTTATTTTAGCCGTTGGAAGTAAAGAAAAGAAGAGACGTATCAAGCCCACCTCGATTGGCGTCGTCTTCCTGATACAGCCACATCAACCCTACGATGGTGTGGCGCCCCTTCCCACCCGGATATCATGCCGGCGACGTTGAACCCCTACGCTGGTCCACTCCTGCTATAAAACTAATGTAGTGCTCAACCTCATATTTCTATTTTACCATCTCACTAACTTTTTTTTACCATAAACTAAATGAATTTAAAATACATGGATAAAATTAAAAAAATAAACAAAAATACAACTTGTCGTCAAGGTTGGAAGATCATTTTCATGAAAATGAAATCTCAATTCGTCTTTTAAAATCATATTATGTAATAAATACTGCATATTACATTGCCAAGAAACTTGATAAAAATGGTCAAGTTTTAAACTTAATGACAAGGAAATTTTGAAAAGATTTTAAAGAGTAAAAGGATGTAACTTGTAAGAAAGTGGTTTGTAAAGTTTTAAAAGTGAGAAAATGTATAAAACTTGTGTTAAAATGAGGAGTTAATGGTATTTATAGGATTTAGGGAAATATCAAATATGTATAAAATGGTATTACATGAGAAATATGCGAGTAAAAGTGATCGGTGTGGCCATCCCGATCAAAGCATTTTCAACGACGCTGATCGGGGTGGTGTATCCACTGGCCTCGATTGATAATGTGTTCCATCTATTCCGCTCATAGGAGTGCTCATTCCGTCTTTCCTAATGATTTCATAACCGGTAGTGTTGTCTTCATAATAAGAACAAAATTAAAATTGCTAGTCTAGACTCGATTTTTGATTAGTTCATTTATGCGATTCAACTATGTTTCAAGTTTTTCGGTGTGTTATCTGTTATAACTATAATTAAGGATGCATACATAAGTCGTTTAACGAGAGATTTTATAAAATCTTCCTACTTATTTTTTTACTTATAAGATCGAGACAAATGTTAAAAGCACTAGAAAAGACGTGGAAAGAGAATTAGTAGATTATATACGTCAACTTTTGATAAACATAGGAATAAAATAGTGGTAATAAATAGATTTTTGGTTGTTCAACTCAAAGTAATTAAATTCCTTTTTCAAACGGTGAATGAACATTAGATTTTTTGGTTAGATGATACTCACATTATAACTCTCTCTCTCTCTCTCTCTCTCTCTCTCTCTCTCTCTCTCTCCTGGAAGCTTCAAGGAGACAAACTTGTGGAATCTATCTGTTGCCAATTTGTCATCAACGTACGGATCAAGAAGTCAACTTTCGTACCATTTTCCTTTGATATCCAAGATCGAATATATACAATAAAATAAATATACATATAGATATAAATCATGTGTATATATATACACACACATACATAATGTACATATGCAAAGTGGGGTTCTTTCATTAGCATCATCTCAAAGTTTACATAAATTCAAGATTTAAATCTCAAAGAAACCATCATCACCAAGCATGTCTTCATTCCATTCGTATTCGCTACGAGACTTGCACGATTCCGCAAACGATTTGCTTCTTTCACCAAGCCTTAGACGAGCAATCTCCCATCACCAACAAGACCAAACATTTGTCGTCCAACACTTCTCTGAATTGTCTTTAAAGATGTTGGATTCTTGTGGAAGAACCAAAGATATAATCATTCTTGTCAAAACCCACATCCAAGAACTCCAATCCACATTCCATAGAATCACTCTTGGAGAAACAACTAATTATGCTGAAAAGAAGTTTAATGGGTATCATCTCCACAGAAAAGATTTGAAGAAACAGATGTTGAAGCGGTTAAAATCTCTAAAAATGACCAAAAGTGCGGCTTCTGTCAATGCATATGATAGTCCTGTTGATGATAACCTAATGGTTGTTGCAAATGTGTTGGGGGAAGTTAGGCAAACTATCATTTCACTTGTGGAGTCACTTATGTTACTTATGTCCATGCCTAGCCCTAACTCTAGTCATAACAAGATTAGCAAATCAATGAATTGTAACGGGTTGATTGCGGCTAAGGCGAAGTTTATGAGGGTTAATAGTTTGAGCCCGTGGGAGAAGTGCGACGCGCATGCACTTCGAGGCGCGATAGAAAGATTGGAGGCTGTGGAAAGTGCTATGGAAGACTTGGAGATTGAACTAGAGTGTATTTTCAAGAGATTGATTAGAACTAGAGTTTTGCTACTCAACATACTCTCAAATTAATGAGTCATATAATCTTAGTATATATATATATATTCTTTTATTGGTTTTAGTTTTTCTGTTGGTAATATTCATTAATAAAGTTAGTAATTCCTATGTCTTTAGTACCATTTCCACAAGTTAAAGATGAGCTAAAATTATAATTGTTACTCTTAACAATGTGTTATAAATCTTCATCATCGTTATATATAAGCGATATTAGGGTATTCAATTATAAAGACTCAGCCTTAGCCACTCTTATCAATAGCAAATCTCGTGGTTAAGGTGCTTCAATTCCACCCATTTAATCCCTATAATCTTTTTGATCTCTCACGAGTATAAAAATACGTTATCGGTGAAGGTATTGCTCAAACTTTAAAGCTAAATTTATTTTCTGAGTTAGGGGATGAGAGTGCGAGCCTCAATGGGTGGGGTGGGTGGAATATTTCAATGGGGGTTGACAGGAACACCGTCCCCACCCTCTATCTGTCTATCTGCCGCCTAGTTCTTCACATCGATGAAAGATAGTATTGTTTGTGAGTGTGTTTAATTGTTTATTTATTTTTAATAGAAAATGGTTAGTGAGATGATGTTATAGAAAAACGACCACTGTCTTAATTTTAATGAATAGAAAGATAAAGGGTTGGAAAAAGAAAATTTGATGTGATAAGTGAGATGGACGGGTGGAAATATACCTGATCCGGTAACTAGCCTACTTTTGAGAAGTCTTGTAGTTAAAGCCGACTTTTCTGGCTTATAAATCCATCACGTTAAGCCTATGAGTTTAAGTAAATGATAATATCATATTAATAAGCATATAAATCAGAAAATTTGTTAATGAGTTCATTAGAATTCTAAATCTATAAGCAGAAGAAATAAGCTAATCTAATAACTCACTAAACAAAAAAAAATGAAGAGAAATTTGAATAAAGAAGATCTTGAAGGATAACGGTGTTAGGTATAAGAACGGTAAACGACCGATGAAAAATTGCATGAAAACAGTAAGGACATAAGGAATTGACATCGTTTACACAATCATATAATCAAGTTACATCCACGATAGACTACGAAGACTTTTGTTACGTATTGTAGAATACACAATGTTTACCATTCGGATTAGCTTAGTTTTACAAAGTAAAATACTAGTTAAGTCTACATACAGATGATAGTTGCTCTACCATTGCTAGTAGATTGGCCCACAAGCCCATATCATCATAACTCATGTCCAAGAATCTAATAAAATGGTAATTTTTTTTCTAAAACCATTAAAAAAGTAACGTGTAAGAGTTCGTTATATACAATGAGAAATATTTTTAAAATTTTATATTATCCAATAAGAAAAGTTTTTTGTATACAGTACCAATAATAGACATTTTCGTCAGAAAAGAGTATGAAGAAAATTTATAATATATAATGGTAAGTAAGGTCAAGTTTATTATATTTTCGTATTGAGAAAATGATATGTGCAATTATAAGCATTTTTTATAGGTGTTTACACACTTACAAACATTTAAATAAGCAAATAATAAAGTGACTAACATACCCTTTATTTTAAAGTATTTATAAGTATGAAAACATTTAAGATAGGTGCGGCTAGCGCAATTATAAATTTATAAGGAAAATGTAATAAAAAATATAAATTTATAAGGAAAATGTAATAAAAAAATATATGTAACCAGAAACATTTATCTTATATGTTTCTACATTCAAAAACATTTAAATATATAAATAATAAAATGACTAATATAGGGTTTATTTTTATCATCCGTAACTACCGTTAGGGCTGGCAAAAGAAACCCGTTAATTCATTTTTGAGTTCATTTGGACCATTAATAAAAACATTTGGATCAAATGGGCCCGACTTTTATTCTATCTGGGTTAAAATGAGCATCTAACATTACTAAGGTCAAGAGTATAACAATCATTTAACCCAAATCAATCTAAATGTCAAATCAGTTTTTCTTACTTTTTCCTTCTCAACTTAAATCAATTAAAAACCAAATAACACCGATCCCAAATTAAGCCAAACATTTTCTCTCTTCTACTCTTTTTACAAAAACAAAAAAAAAGTAAAAAACAAAAAACAACGGGTTACTCGGGTGCACGAAAGCAAAAAAGAAAAAGAAGACAGAACCCGAAAAGGGCCGGCCAAACCCAAATGAACCCGAAGGGGCTCGGCTTGACCGCTACGGTTGATATGTCAGTCGTTGCAGGTCTGATAATTGATTCCTCGTTTGAAGACGGCAAGACGATATCTTCATCGCCTCATCGGCTATTCATTCATTCAATATCTCATCGGCGATAATCGATTCCTCGTTTGAAGCCCTCGATAACTTGTCTGTATCAAGGTCCAGATCGAATTCAAGGAGTCGGTAAGTTTCCCTCTGAATCTTCATACAACCAGATAACCATCAGTCCCTTTTTATTTATTAATATTTGTGATTCACGTTTGCCGCAAATTAGAGTCGGATTCTGAGTTGTAGTTAATAAATTGACTTTTGAAAGATCTTGAGAAGCATTTCTCGGCTGAGGGAAAGGTAGGTCTAGTGATGTATTTGATCATAAGCTGTCAATTGTGCTTGTTGCATGTTTGTTAACATTGTAGCTTCAGTCTTTATTTGGAGGATAGATTTTTAACTGGATGATTGAGGGTGCTGTTTTATCATTGAAATTCTGAATGTCAGCTATGAATTTCGAAATTAGGGTGTCATTTGGTCAGCTTGATGAATGTTTTTGTTAAGTGGAAGATGTTCACCTTGTGATCGATCCTAGTTTCTCACTTTTTGGTCTTTATTCAATCAAAGCTAGTTTCTCATTTCGTTGCTAATCTGATATCTCCTTTATTTTCTCCCTAAACACAATGCATTACTCTATCATTTCAACATTTAAGAGTGTTATTTGTTTGATTATGAGTTCAATATGAACGATTTGATGTGATGAATGTCAATTTATGAGATTTATGATGATATCTTCTTAATTGTAGTGAAAGTCAAGTCGTTGTTAACATTTTTTTTCTTAAAGGAACCCGATCTGACCGGAACCTGTTCCCGCTCGTTACCCAAACCGACCCAACCTCAGTGCCTCTCATATCAATCAAGTACCCGAAGGTAGAAGAAGATATATCGAAGGACAAAGATCGACATAAATGGCGGACTATCATTTCGTGTACAAAGATGTTGAAGGAGCATCAACACAATGGGATGATATTCAAAGAAAACTGGGTAATTTGCCTCCTAAACCCCCTGTCTTCAAACCTGATCCCTTTACTCCTGCCGAAGACGAAGATTCCAAACCTAAAGATAAGGAGTGGATCGATCATAAGACTGAAGAGGAACTCGAGGATCTAGAGGATGATCTAGATGACGATCGATTCCTCCAAGAATACAGGTACGTGTGAATCATATAATTTTTAAGTTTATTTACCGAATTTTCTCTAAATCTGTGGGGCGTTAGCTTCTTTAGTGGAAACTAAGATGTGCAGTTTTGCAAAAATTAACTGAATTGGGGGTTTCTGGGAGCAAGGAGTGTGTGGTTTGAAAAATTCAGGCTCGTCTGTATCAAATCTAAACCTTGGTTGCTTGATTTCAACCATGAAACTAGGGTTTCATGGGAGATTCATTACCTATAATGAAGTTTGCTTTAAAAAGAGAGCTATCTTTAATAATTCCCTTTATGCCACATTTACACTGACTAAATGGAAGAATCTAGCAGCTGAATTGGGGAAAACGATTCTCCAAACTTTTATATTTATACCTAGGTGTTTTTCACATAATTGTTCTTTTTTTAGCACACTGAAGTTTATGGGGGTGTTTGGACCTGCATTTCAAAGTTATTATGTCCATCCTCGAGAATACGAACAGGGTAATCTGATTCACAGTATCAGAAAACTGTGCGTAAAGTTAACGATAATAACATAGTTTTACATTTACCATAAAAGTTCATATTCGTTGCACATCAATTGTTTACCTACTTTGTATATATATGATTATAATGGCCTTTAAAAGTCATGAAATCAGAGGGATAAACATTGTGAATCTTCGGTTTGCCACATATCCGAACACCACCAATCTGGTTTATATTTCAGTAAAGAGAAGTAGCTTATGTTAAGAAAATATCCTACTACCACAATCTGCATTTTGTAGGCATTAAAGATTCATGTAATTATCTTGCTACTAAACAAAACTCTAAATACGGGACAAAAAGTATTTCGTCGAGTGGACTGTAATTCTGGGGCAAAAATATCATTCTTTTAATGTTTTACTATACGAAACAAATAGGCTACTGGATTTTGGGTTTGAATTACTTCTTATATTTCATTGTTGTTCTTGAAGGAGAAAGAGATTAGCAGAGATGAAGCAAATGGTGAAAATTGCAAAGTTTGGGTCAGTCATACCCATTTCTGGATCGGATTTTGTGCGAGAGGTATCACAAGCTCCATCAGAGGTGTGGGTGGTTGTTTGTTTATACAAAGATGGGTAATTATTACTAATTTTCTTGTTTGAGTTAACTAGTTTCTTGGACGTTTTTAGTAATTAAGATAGTAGCTTGTAGCCTTCTGTACGTATTTTTTTGTTAATAGGCATTGGTCTTTAAATAGGTACCCTGAATGTGGAGTACTAATGCAATGTCTGGAAGATTTGGCAGCAATGTATCCAGCAACTAAATTTGTTAAAATTATATCAACCGATTGCATTCCTAATTATCCAGATCGTAATCTCCCTACTGTGTTGGTCTACAACAATGGTGCTGTGAAGGCAAATTATGTGGGTTTACATACTTTTGGTCGAAGATGCACACCAGAAGGTATATTCTTTTGACAAGCTATATCCTCCAATGCCCTTGTGGCTTTATAATTTGTCTTAAATGCAACATTAGGTTTCTATCTTCCTTCTGGAAAAGTTCCTGATCATGTTCTGAACTTGAACCATATGAACTATAGTTAAGTTTATCTTGTGCATCAGTTGTTTAGTTGCATCCTGAAAATGGATTTCCAGGCCTTTGATCAGGGTCGAAATGGGTTGGGTTGAAAAACTGGTTGAAGCATCTATCTCTTTGATTAGGGTCAAAACCGACCTGGCCGGCCCAAAATCTTGTCTGGTTCAGTCTATTATCTATTATGTAGATAATAAATGTATAAGGTATGATTGCTGAAATTATATTATCTTAATCGTAATCTGAATATCTTGCATAAAATGATTTAGGAGGTTGCATTGCATTTAAAAATTAAAATACACACTTGGATAACTTCGAACCTGTTTGAACCGTTCTTTTTAGCTAATTATATTTAATTGACACCTTAGATATAATACGCTCCTTAGTCGTCTACCTATTTATAGTAAATTGGTGAAAATTTCTACCTCTACTTTGAACCTATAACAAAACCAAACACTTCCTTGGAGGATGTTTCTATATATTTCTATTATTGCTTTGTAGTTAGTATGGTGGATGGGGTGTTTTCTGTCTGCCTTACATACCGGAATCAAGAACCATACAAAGTTTGCAGGGATTTGCTTGTATTTTGAATATTATGAAACTTTTCTTTCAATTTTACATAGAATAGACATCACATGCATAAGATTGTTGTTAGGTGGTAAATATATTCGGATGCTCCATGGATCTTTGAAATTGGGAAACGGTGGCTAATATATTTCGGCAGTACAACTGTACATGTTTTCTTTTTTTTTTCTTTGTACTTGTTGTTAATTCCTTTTTCCAATTTGCATAGATTATTGTCTCTAAATTGGTAATTGATTTCCAATTTTCTGTCATTTTGTTTTGTGATTACGTGTAGGTGTTGCTCTGATTCTTTGCCAGTCGGATCCTGTGCTTAATGATGGGCAAAGTGACGGTGAAGCTTCTAGAGAAGCTGTTCTTGAAGGAGTGCGCAAGCGGTTTATTGAGAAAGTGGTAACACAACATGAAAATGACGATGACGGGTCTTCAAGTGACTAGAATCGCGTTTTTTTCTTTCTTTTTTCTATCATAGGTTGTGCTTATTACATGATGAGAGTTATCTTTCTTTTCTTCTGCCTTTTTTTTGTTTCCTTTGTATTGTTCTGGATTGGCTTTCTATTTGTTTTTCTGCAGGTGCTCAACCAACTTTTTTGGTCATAAAAATGAGCAAGTATGCAAGTGTTTGTTCTCTGCTATGATATTAGTTTTATGAAAGTAATCATTGGACTTTAATGGTATTATTATTTTTGGGTAATATGCATGACAACTCATCATGATATTTGGGATTCAATCAAACATAAGATTAGTATACTAAATCCATACAAGAATTTTGAACCTATTGCTGCCCATATTGCAACATGAAGAGGCAAGATTTATAGCCTAAACTAGAGTATCTCCGGTTCTGCGGCTAACATAGAGACGGTCAATTACGTAATCCACGACTAACTGGTTATGTGTTTGATTTGATCTCCTTCACTATAGATTCCATGTCCTCACTTTTGATAAACCCGTAACACAATTTTTCATAAATAAAATATTGGCGATTGGTCGAACGTTTTCTATTAAGCTTCGGATGTAAAATATATTGATTAAAGAGGCCATGTTGGTCGTTCTATACAAAGTTTAAACCGCTCAACTAAAATTATCAGATGATGTGTGTCTGTACATTAAATCCTTAAAAGAACTCAAACTCGGTAACAAGCTAATCACACACTGTTCAACTAAAAATACGTTACGCACAATTCAAACGACAATTTGCTTACCTCCTTGTCTTTTGCAAAACTAGTCAATGAGGAATCTCTTGAGAACAAGTGGTTATGTGTTACTTAATTTTTTTTCTAGTTGACTTTTACAGAAACAAAGGTTCAAAGATGCTTTTGTTATCAGCAACTGAATTTTCTCAAAAATATATTAAATTACTGAACTTTAATATTAGGCACATGTCCCACCTTTGATTAACATAATTCATGTACACATGTGATTAAAATCCTTAAACAAATCTTGGTTGTTCAAAGTATAATTGGTTGAGAGTTGAAAAGTAAGACAAACGAAGAAGAGATGAAGAAGGTATGTGTAACAGGAGCAGGAGGTTATGTTGCTTCATGGGTTGTGAAGCTTTTGCTTTCCAAAGGTTACTTGGTCCATGGGACTGTTAGAGACCCATGTATGTTTATGTTTATTTTCATTTTTCTTTCAAGTTAACCCTATTCATCTTATTTAAGAAGCACTCTCTCTACCTTTAGTTGATTGTCTATATCTTACCTTCTCTATTCCTCGCTCAAGTAGGATTGCGTATTCTTGTTGTTATTCTAGTTTTTTAAGGGATTTTCCCTGTACGGGTTCACCCGGGGGTGTGAGCTTTTGACTTTGATGTACGCGGTCTAACCAGTGTTACCCAGTCGCCAACCTTGATTGAAGCCCTCAGGATTTGATCCCTTGACCTCCTCTATGGAGGCAAGTGGACAATCTAGTGAACGACCAAGGTGATGGTTTTTGTTCTAGTGATTCATAATAGTGTCAGTTGACTGGCTTTATAAACTTATGTTATCATCTATCTCATAGTTTATGTATAAGCATGTACTGCTGTTGTTGCTGTTATGATTATTATTATTATCCTCCAATTAATCGGAAAGTAATTGATCCGAAGGTGATGAGAAAAAGAATGTCCATCTAAAGAAGCTGCAAAATGCACAAGAGGGGCTTCATCTCTTCAAGGCAGACTTACTAGATTATGAAGGACTTTGTGCTGCCTTTGCTGGTTGCACTGGGGTTCTTCATGTTGCCTCCCCTGTTCCTGGTACAAAGGTTGCTAATCCACAGGTAACCCATTTCCCTTTTAAGCTCATATATGATGAATTGCAAATCACCTCTAGATATTAATAAGGGTAGAGGTCACAAAATTAACTCATAATCTTGGTATGAATTGTAACGGGTCGGATTGAGATGAACCTAAACACCCTATCTCTAGAATATTTAGATGTTTTATTACAACTACAAACTTATATTACTTCACAAAAAGGCATTGGCCGAGCGGTATCTAAGGTACCACCAACCAAGAGGCTGTGGACCAAGTGTGTGTGAGTATTTACTGATGTAACTCGTTCTATTCATAAGTAAATGGGTCGAAATTTTTTACCTCCAAATAAGGTAGACGGGATAATTAGTGTTTTAGCTAATATGTACAGGAGGAACTGCTGGATCCGGCTATTTTAGGAACACAAAACGTATTAAATGCATGTTTGAAGGCTCAAGTGGAGAAAGTTGTCGTCGTCTCTTCAGGATCTGCTGTTTTAGCGAATCCAGATTGGCCCTCGAACCATGAAATGGATGAAAGTTGCTGGACAGATATAGAATATGCCAAATCAATTGAAGTACCTCACAACTTATACCCAATCATTCATTTTCCTTAACATTATCATGGATTTATCTTGAAAGATAACATTTTTTGTGTTCTTATTTTCAAGAATTGGTATGCTGTCTCCAAGACATTAGCAGAGGTTGAAGCTATGAAGTTTGCCAAAAACGACGTCTTGAATGTGGTAACGATTTGTCCATCCATAGTAATTGGACCAATGTTGCAGGCTAACGTTAATGCAACTAGCTTACTTCTTTTGAGCTACATGAAAGGTAGGTGATGATATATATATACACTAAATAATCTGTTTGCAAGATTTCTCAAAGCTTGAATTTTTGTCTTAAAGAAGTTTTTTTAACATAAACTTTCACAATATGAAATCTGAAAATGTATTTGATAAATGTTTCGAATTGGGTCGGGTATAAATGATGTATACTTGTCATTTTGTGGTCTGTTTTTAAGAGGAAGGTAGAAGTGGAGGTGACACAATGGAGAACACTGAACGCCCATATGTAGATGTTCGAGACTTGTCTGAGGCAATTTTACTGTTGTATGAAAATCCTGAATCCGAGGGGAGATATATATGTTCCGCTTACTCGTTGAGGACCAAGGAGTTTGTCGCCAAGATAGAGAGCATGTTTGCAGGATACAATTATCCCAAAATGTAAGTTCATCATCTGAATTCGAGGGTATAACTTGGTCTCAGTTACTTATAAACGGTAGATTCTAGTTTTGTTTTATCTCTAAGAGGCAAACTAGTAAATACAATAAAAGCTAAAATGAAAATGGGTTAAAAGGTCGATTATCGTCTAAAATTTATTTACCTTTATATATTAAAAATACATTTTAGACGACAATCCACCTTTTTAACCCATTTTACGTCTCTACTTCAGTTTTACTTATGCAAGCTTTGTTTAGTATTTCATTTTGAATTTCCACTATTGCTTTTGATTGTAAGTTTGTAACTTTGATCTGTTAATGTCAGTTTCACGGAGAAAAGTGGTCGCGCGCTACTGAACGCGAAGAAATTGCGAAAATTGGGATGGAGTTATAGGCCATTGGAGGAGACCATAGTTGACACTGTGAAGAACTACGAAGAATGCGGTTTATTGGAGAAAGGGAAGCCATTTCCATCTGCAATAAGGTTCTAATATAATATCATGTAAAGAAGATAAACTTAATGAAGATTAAGGCTGCTTTATATACTTCATTAGAGTTTCAAATGAGATGAACAGCAAACTTCATCAGTTGCTCTGAGTTGGAGATGAACAGATGAAGCAACAATACAAGTTTTTTTTCCAGTAATTTTGGCAATTCAATTTGAGAGAATGTGATGTGACAAACTGTTATTTATGTGCTTCTAAGATGATTAACTTGTGGTTTGGGTTATTCATGAGTCGCAAATCAACCGATAGAATTCATTGTCAACACTGCCCGGATGTGGTAAAAACTTTGAAGAATTATCGAGCTTTCAAGGTTGGGTTTGTATCATTACACTCCTGTCTATGTGGTAGACCTTGTAGTGATGTGAAGTGCAATCAACAACACCCTTTCAACAGAAACCGGTTCATAATCACCCAAGTTTCACCACCGGAGCACTTCATGTCGTACAAATCGTTTACCTAGTTTCCACCTCTTCCCTGCATCTGAGACATAACATTGAACTCAAATTTACACCCATGTTATCCAAAACCAATCTAACCGGAATTCTTCCTAACTTTAAACGCCAAATAAAAAACCGAGACTTTCAGAGGCACTATGGACAACCATTCAGTTTTCGGCTCAGGATTCTCATTCCCTAACAATTTCTTATCAATACCGAACTTAATTAGGTAATGCTAGCATTACAAATCATTTTCCATGTCAAGAAACTCTAAAAAAATTTATTTATTGTAATTTATTTTTAAAAATACTATCAAGAAACGCTACCAAACCACATAAGACAAAATGGATCTTCGTATATGCCGCTAAGGAATGTCAGGATGAAAGCTTTTATTGTCCCCGCAAGATTTTGCCAAAAGTGCCTTTACGCCGAGAATGCAATGAGAAAAGGACGAAAGCTTTATTATTCCAATGATGGTTTGGATAATTGTCTTCCCATGCTTTGATTTTATGGCTTCGGTCATGGTAAACCTTTGCCTATAAATAGAGACTTTCGTCTCAAGACTAATGTACACACTTCTTATCTCTAAACGGTCCATCTTCTTCATTTTGGACTTCCGTAGTTTTCACTGATCTAAGTGTAGAGGGTTTGCAGAGGCTCTCCCCTATAATCCCTCTAACGTGTTTGTTTATTCTTGATAGATCTCAAAGGTTATACTTGAAGAGTGGACCTCTCAAGTCTTCCAAAATTTCGTTTATATCCTTAGAAACTTTCCTAATTACGTATATATCCTTGTAAAAATTGAAATTACGTATATATTCTTACAAAACCTATAAACTCACATATATACCTATACACTTAATTTAATAATAATTTTTCAATTTAAAAACTAAAATTGTGAATTAAAATTGATTTATTGTTATTAAAAAAACTAGTTACTTTATCGTATAACAACTTTACCCTTCTCCTAAAGTAAAACTAGTCAACTTCCTATCATCCATCATTCATCACAGTGTTCAAACCCATACCACCTTTGATTGAACAAAGTACAAGTATGGGTTCATTTTCAACAACCCAGGCCATAATCGAATGATTTGCAACAAACATAAAACCAAATCGATTGATAGATTATGGTTGATTTTAGCTCACGGTTCGATTTGAAGGAGGTTCGAAACCCTAATTTTCAAATAGATTGTGCTCGATTGCGATTGGTTCAATTCGACAAAGGTATGATGTCGTATATAGTCCGATTTGAAAGTTATTGGTTCGATTTGAACAGATTATGGTCGATTGTTGTTGGTTCGATTCGACTGAGGTATGATGGTCCGATTTGAAATTTGTTGGTTCAATTCGAACAGATTGTAGTCGATTGTTGTTTGTTTGATTCGACTGAGGTATGATGTCGCATATGGTCCGATTTGAAAGCTGTTGGTTCAATTCGAACAGATTGGGGTCGATTGCTCTTGGTTCGATTCAAACAGATTGATGTCGCATATGGGTCGTATTATAACCAGTGAGAGGAAATACAAAACTACATTACTACATTGCTTCAAATTGATGTCTTTATTAAATTTGATTTTTTATGCTTTCATCACAGTATGGATTTTCTTTGGTGGTTGTAGTTAAGTGAGCTATATTTACTAAGGTCGGCTAATTTGCTCCAATTTTCATATCAGTTTCTTGAAGTCTTACTAAATTGGTTATTAGGTCTGGGGTTACATATTTGCTCATATGATTTTATGTTTGTTGTAGACTGGTTTTCCAAGTCTAAACTTAGAATTGGTGATTTGGTCTAAAATCTGATTCAAATGTTGAAATGGTGATTTCAATGTTGTTGTAAATTGCTGTAACTTGAATCGGTGATTTCAAGTTTGTTGTAACCTACTTTAACTTGAATCGGGTATTGGATAGGATACCACCAACTTTTGACACTGAGTTCTCGCTTTCAATTATCAACATTCATTACATTAACTAAACTCATACATTTTTTCTTTTATATAAACAAAATACATACATTAGCAACAAATTAAAAATCTGATATACATAATAGAAACATTCCGAATTCGATACATACAATAGCAAATGTTAAAAGTTAAACACATTTCAATGACCTAAACCCTATAATTAAATATGATTATACCAAGCACTCTGACTTTATTTTTAAGTTAAGAATTGATACCTTTATCGATCTCACTTTTATCTTTGTAAAAGAACGTAATAGATCACAGGGGAGGAATGTTTAATTCTATGTCTTAATTTTACTTTTAAGTCAATAACAAAATCAGTTTGTTTATTCTTGTGTATACATTTACAAAGTATCCGTTAGGATTTTATCTCTATATATCAATGGCGAAAAAAATTATATACTGTGTTTTCTAGCTATTGAAGTGGCCGGCAAACTTCAGCCGCCGCCGGCACTTCCCACACCGCCGCCCGCCGCTTCATTAAGTCAAAATCTGCAATGCACTGATCATACGACAATTTCGAAACCCTTTTCCTCACCGCCGCCAATTTCTTCCCGACGACTCCGTCAAAAATTTCTTCCCACCCATCTTCCCATCCGCCGTGACCGTCACAGAGCCGCAAAGTTCCGTTAACGTTTTCCGTCCAACTCCATTCCCGATCTAACCCGTTTATAATGGCGGCGGCCCACCGAGTCGAAAACCTAGACGTACACGGCCGACATTTCACCCCACTCAACTGTCCTTTACTCGACATCGCTGCCACCGGAACCCCAAACTTTCCCGGTGGGAAATCGTAAGTCCGGTCGGAGACGACGCAAAAGGGGATGGGTTTCGTGAGATAAGGGATTTTTCGTAGTTTGAGTTGGGCTTGAAATGCTGATTCTGAGTTGAATTCACGGCGGCCGGCGGCGTCGAGTTCAGGGATCATTGAAAGACGGGAGAGGGCGACGACGGAGGTGTTGAAATCGCCGACACCGAAACGGTCGTTGAGGCCGCCGTAAGAGGATCCGGATGGGACAACGTAATGACCCGGAATGAAAAGGTCGGGTCGGAGTCGGTTTGACCAGTACCCGTCAACTCGGGTACGGACTATCCAATCGTAGGTGAAGTTGTTTTGTTGTTGGTAAGTTTTAACCATAGTTAAGCAGCCTTCCACCAGATTGAAATACTGCAATAAACCCTGAAAGAAAAACGAAAGGTGGCAGTGTCAATTGACTGTTCTACCCTTGAGGGAAACTTGATTTGATTAATTAAAAAAAGGGAAAAGGAGGATTAATTGAAAAAAAAAAACTACCAAATTTGTATTGATTTCTAATTTGGCAACTAAAGTTTAGAAAAAGTTACAAAAATGCTAAAGTTTGCAAATACTTATTTAATTACAGTAATATTTAAATTAGCTGTTATTATACGCATATCTATACTATATTATAAAACATTTAGACTTTTTCTTAAACTCTTAAATTTTAAATGTTTTGAAATTACTAAATTACCCCTTATATAAGCTATATTGAGTAACTATTAGAAATAATTAATAAGATTCATATATTCTATTTTAATAACTAAACTTTACATATTTAAGAAAATCAAAGTCAATACAAATTAACTTAATTATTTTCGTAACTTTTTTTTTTGATTACGGAGAACAGAAAAGTAAAGGAAATTGAAAAAAGATAAAGAAAATAAACATGTCACCAAAGGAAAATTATTCGTTGTTACCGTATTACATGAATATCATACTCCTTATGTCTTAAAAACAGATACGTTAACGAGTAAAAGTTATTCGTTACCGCCGTATTACGCAGGTATCATGCTAGTACCTTTAAATAAGTGGTCTTTTAGTCATTAGAGTGTTCAACTCATATAAATATTATATGAGTGTAACAACATATATCGTTTTCCTTGATGATTATCGATCTTAAACCACTCGTAATTAAAGAATATAATGACAAGAATTCGATTAATCTAATTTTAGAAAAAGAAAAATTCAACTCATTTCTTGATGATTTTCATGCTTTAATGATTAAATAATTAATTGGAAATATAAATTTAAAGTTAATTTTTACATTTAATAATCCTATAAAAATAGCCTTACTATTCTTTTGAATACATTTTTATTTAAAATTTCAAACAAATAAAAAGTTTGAGAAAAGAAAGTTTTTCCTCTCATTTTTCTCAAAACGCATGTCACATTATTTTTTTTTCTTTTCTCTCTCTTATCTGAAACCTAAGTATAACCTAAGCCAAACAACCCAAATATTTTTCTTCTCTTTACTCTTTCTTACACAACCAAAAAGAAAAAAGAAAAAAAAGGAAAGCGACGGGTTGCTCAGGTTAGGGAAACCGAAGGCCAACCCGAAGGGGGGCTGTAGCTGTGTTCCCGAAGCAACCCAACAAACCCGAGATGCTACCCGAAGCATTCGGAAGACCCATTACGTATGGCCTTACTATTCTACCCTTGACCTTGAAAAGTGTATATGGTTTACTTGTACAAATTTTGAAAAATCTTTCGTTGAATTTTTCTGTCAAAAGCAAACATGTTAGCAGGCAGTTTTAGAGTTTTCTTTATCTTTCTCAAGTTATCTTTGATTTTGTCAAGAGAAGAGCAAATGGGTACCATTTGCAAGAAAATAAAATGATAGGAAAATGGACAAATAAATCATTGTCATTAATTAAATATATAAGATGTGAATTGTATGTGAGTAGATATTAACAAGGTTTCATTTAGTGTGTAATTATGTATGTATGATTGAAATTAATTTAGAATCTGACTCAATAAAACACTGAAACAGTCATCTAATATTTTAATTACATAACAGAGGTAAAATTAGAACCGAATTTATCAATACCAAAAGAAAGTAAAAGAGAAATCGAAACCAGATTTATCAATACAAAAAGAAAATAAGAGTTGATGGCTTAGCGATATTGATGTATGATTAAATATGTGTTCCTCCATATTTCAGTTCACGGGTTCATTTCCTGAAGTTTCTTTTTTCTTTGAAAAAAAACTTATGAACATGTTTCTTTTTCTTAACCGTCACTTTCTTTCGAATCCCATGCGTTTTTTTCTTAAAAAAACTCAGTAACACAGTGTACAAAACCGATATATAATTCTTAAATATTTGTTGGACTTACTGTTAGCTTTATGTGAGTGAAATTCCTTTTCTATGTCAAGGAAATAAAAAAAACAAGAACAATGCATTGTGAATAAAACTTAGATCCACATAAAAGTTGCTTCCTTTTTAAAAAAGTTCTTTAAAGAATAAATTCCCCCAAATTTGGTGAATTACATCAAAAGGTAAATATTATTCCTATTAAAAAATATTTTATGAACTTTTTGAGTTCACTAAATGAGGAAAGTATATCTCATGAATAAAATTTGGACATTTGGACAAGAGTTATTGGAAGAACACATTTAGACACACACATTGAGTACTGGAAAAGTATCATCCAAAATTAAATGCTTATGAACAAATTTTTATTATTATTTTTTTAGTTTTAATGTTTAGGTTATGGCTATTTACTTTTTTTAAGAAATATTTTGATTATATTTTTAAATATTTTAAAGATCAAAATAACAAAGTAAATGTTTTGCAGAATTTGGTGTGATTAAAGTGATCGTAATAACTAAACGACTATGATAAAGTATATTATTTTCTTTAAATATCACTGGGCTTCTAGCTCAGTGGTAAGGTGTTTACCCATGATCTAGGTTATGGGTTCGAGTCTCGTGGTGAGAAAAAAGGTATAAATTTAAGAAAATATATAGAATTAAGAATAGATTAAAGTATGAGTGTGTTGTGGTTCAAAAAAATATTATTTTCTATAAATATGAAATGATATACCACCAGACAATATTGCATCCCCACAAACTGATGGCAACTACTAACCAAATTTGAAGGCGATACTTAATCACATCATTAAATTAATAATTCTTGCATGTATAGAATTTTTTTTTATAGAATTCAATATAAGGATTGTGAAAGTTAAATATATTATTTTTAAGAATTTAGGTTGGTTATATATAAAGGTAACTAAAATAAATTTTATTTTATTTTTATGAAATTTGCCTAAAGATATAACTAGAAAGAGAGGTTATATATATATATCTTTCTATTTTCTACTTATCTTGCTACTCACAAAATTGAGGCAAGTATCTGAATCAAAGAAGTAGATGAAGAAAAAAATTAGTAGAATACATATGTAATCATTTAGTAAGTAATAGGATGAATTCAAAAGATTTCGTAAGAAAAAATAAAAAATTTCAACTAGAAAACCTTTAATTTTTTAAAATAATAAATTAATTAAAAAACATGTATATTTCACATTGAACATATTGAGGTGGTTTAAAATATACATTAGTGTTTACAACTAACGTGTATATAGTCACTACAAGAAAAGAGAGTAATAGCGGTGCGTAACACCTAGTTGGGCAGACTACATGTCGTCACTATTAGTCATAACAACCGAGCATATGTTTTCCCAATCAAATTTTCACGAGTTGCCGCTATCAACATACGTTTGTATAGTGTAACTTGTTAAACTCGTCTCTTATATATAAAAATGGTATATAGAACGTTCTTTGAAACATTAATAGGTATGACATATTTTTTAAATTTTAACGGACATAATGAAAGATTTGTAAAATTGATGTGTACGTGTATATTTGACTAAAAAATTCATATATTATAATGAAATATTAGAAAAAACGTCTTTATGATAGACAACTTTAACTCTTAAATGTAACTATATATTAATAAATATTAATTTATGTAATTCATCTAGATTAGATTAGGTATTAGTTAGAATGAAAGAATGTACGCCACCCTCCATGATTGTGAAAGTTGTTCAATGTTTGGCAGCCGTGGTTAACCAACACCCGCCATCTTTTTCAACCAACAACATTTTATTTTTATTTATTTATTTATTTTAAACAAGAGAAGAAGAAATTTTATTAGGAAAGGAAACTCGAGCTAGAGATTTTATTTTATTTTCTAATTACGGACTAAGATTGGTTCTCATACAAAAAATAGTTCTTGTTTGAACCGTTCTCTCTCCCTCCTACATACATACATATATATATATAGGGTAGAGATCAAGTAAAAAGAATTTTATGGTAAAAATGGGTAAGAGGCAATAAAAAAAATCCTTTTTATTGATAAAAACTAGTTCTTTATCAATCTATTTTTGATGAATCCAACATATTCATCACTTTTTACAGAGCAAAAGAGATTTTCAAATGTAGATTTTGAAACCAAAATTTTGGAATAATTTGTTGATGAACAAAATGTTTTCATCTAAAAAGTGATGAATATGTTGGATTCATCAAAAAGAAATCAATGAAGAATAGTTTTAATCAATAAAGATGATGAACTAACAATTATGAGTTGATGTATTCACCGAAAAATGATCAATATAATCATCCCTCTTACACTTTTTACTTTAATTTGATCTCATCCATATATATATATATATATATATATATATATATATATATAGTGAAAAGTTCATTTGAGAACCGTTCTTATTGCGAGAACCAACCTAGCCGTCCAATTCACCCTCCTTCAATTGGATTGTCCACCCATGAATTTCTTACATGCACCCTGCCATACTCAATCCCCCCACACTCTTCATCCATGAATTCGATTATCCAAAATCAACGGCTAAGATTGGTTCTCGCGGTTCTCGCAATAAAAACGGTTCTCAAATAAACCTTCCCCTATATATATATATGAATAATGTATGTGTCTAAAATTCGAATAATCCACTTATAATTTGACATATCGAACATGCATTTTGTTTGTTTTTATCTTCTACCTTAAATTATGTCACATGTTTTAAACTCATTATCGATATTTAGGCGAGCTAATTCGTCATATATATACGAATAATATATATAAGAGGGTGTCATGTGAACTTTAATTAGAGATTAATTGTATGAAAAATTAAACATTACCGTGACAATTAAAAAAAGTAGGTCATGTATATCTGAATAAATGCTCGACCTTTGAAAAGAATTTTAACCGGAAAAACTTTAAAAAAAATTATAAAATGGGGAAAAATGTCGAGGCACACACCGATTTTGGAGGTTGTACCATGCACAATAACACCTTCTGATCAAAACACATGCATTGCATGGCCAATAATGAAAACTATATATTATACCAAACCACACATCAACCATAAATATTTTGTTTCATTAATTTTTTGTTCTGAATTTCTTCTTATTTCATCATTTTACTTAACATAAGTTAACAGTAGAATTCACTAATTTTTCTCCTAAGACCCTCTATTCATTTTGTATTCATTTAGACACTTGTATTGATCTTGTGTGTAAAAGGATAAGTACTAGGGGTAACTTGATAGACCGGAAAAACCGATGAACCGGACTAAACCCAACCGGGACTGGTTTGGACCGGGCCCGGTTGGTCTATTCTTCAATCCTTGTTTTTTATAGATTTTGAGTTTCCATTTGGTCAAGTCCGGTTTCTGTCAGTCCGGTCTTTAGTCCTAGTTTTTTATAAATTTCGAGTTTCGGTCTGGTTCGGTGTTTTTCGATTCGGTCCGGTTTTTAAACCAATCTCACCCCTAATAAGTACGAGGAAATAATAGATGGATATATCATTTATCTTTTATTAAAACAAAGCAAATAAAACTTAATTATGATGGTATAAAACGTATAAATTGATTACAATTTATACATAAGTGGAAAACTATTTAATTCATTCATTATACGTTTGAAAAATAACGTTTTGTAAAAGCAAATGTGTAGTTGTTTCTCATGAATCACATTTACAAGCGATCGTTATAAGTTTTAACGTCTATAATCGTAAAAAGTGAAAATTAATATTGACGTGTCTTCTTAACTTTTTAAAAAGTTTATTTTTCATAGAAACGTTGATCCTTTCGTATTTAATCAAACATGGTCAATCATGTTTCCAAACGGACATAAGAGTAGACAGACTCTTATATTTGCGAGAGAATACCGGAGAAGGAAAAGATACTTTACAAAATTGGTGAGAGGACTCAAATATTTTGCACAAATTCGAAAGATTGTTGAAAAGGATTAGTTGATAATATTCCCTTGAAAAAACTGTAAAAGGAAGCAAAGCAAGTATCAAAAACAACAACAAAATTACCTGAATGCCATTGGGCGAGTTACTCGCCGTTAACACCTTCACCGCCGTTTCATTTTCCGGTATCTCCTCCGGCTTAAATATCCTCACGGCAGCGATTCTCGGCGCCGATTTCAACAGCGACAATTTATACGATTTTGAATCCAAAGGACTATTAACAAACAAATCAGCATTCGAATACTCTTCCAGAACCTTCTCTACAATCGACGGACCAGTCAGTTCAAACCGCCGCGCTCCGCCTACTAAACAAACCGCCATCCTCGACCGTTTCAACTCCTCCGCTGTTGGCCGGAAAACCGGATTTGAGATTCTTGAACGGTTTTGGTTGTTTAAATAGCAAAACGGATTTTGATTATAGAACAGAAGGAGAGAGATTGGTAGAATAAGTAATAAGATTAATAGCAGAAACCGCCATTGGAGATCAAACAGAGGTTTTGTGATCTGTGATAACAGTTTCTGCAAGCTTTTCATGATCGGAAAATGATGAACAGATCGAATGGATTTTAGTTTTTATTGGAAAAAGGATGAAGAGTGAAGGATATATGGCATGGAAGAGATTAGGAGAACACGAAGTTATCGTTGTTGGAAGGATATATGCAAATTTTCAATTTATTAAAATAGTAATTAATTGAATATTATTTTATATAATAATTAAATTAATTTAAGAGAGTTGGAAGTCGACTTCTTCGGTTATTGACATTTGACAAGTATTTGAAGTCGCTAAGAATTTTAAAAAACAAAATATATTGCTCAAACTTCAAATGACGATGGTTTATTCAAAATATTTCAACTTTATAAATCTCGGAGTTAATTACATGGTTCGTGTGATTATCGCTAAATTTTATTTTTGAATCTTTAATTTAAATGCTGACATTTAAATGTTATATGAAGAAATAATATATTGTGATTGGTTGAATGTGGTAACAGTAAATTTTAAATAAAGTGGAGGGGGTTGGATAAAAATTGTGAAGAGATTTTATGAAAATGTGAAGGTTTTTATAAAAATGTTATATTAATGTAATTAGTTATAAGTTGTTTATATATTACGTTTAATAACTTGTGATATATTTTGTTTAGAGAAAAAATAATTATATATTTAGACAGTCTCATTTTTATCTACGTTTTGGTATCGTAATATGACATTTTTTTTAAAAATTAGTATATTCTTAACTTTTTGTTATCCATCAATAGTAGTGAGCATGTAATTCTTGAAACAATAACTGATTTCTTGGCTCTTCCGAATGCTACGGGTAGCATTATGAATTTCTCGTGATGCCTTTTGGGTTGACTAATGCCCAAGCTATATTCATGGATCTAATGAACCGTGTCTGCCGTGCTTTTCTTGACAAGTTTGTCATTGTATTCATCAATGATATTCTTATTTATTCCAGATCTGAAGCAGAACACGAGGCGCATCTTCGCATTGTTCTTGATACTTTGATGTCAGAACACTTATATGCAAAATTCTCTAAATGCGAGTTTTGGCTTGAAGAAATACACTTCCTTTGTCATGTTATATGTAAAGATGGTGTAATGGTTGATCCAGCCAAAGTTGAGGCAGTAATGAATTGGGGAATTCCCAAAACCCCATCAGTGATTCGTAGCTTCTTAGGACTTGCCGGTTACTATCAGCGGTTTATTCAGAAATTCTCTAAAATAGTAGGTCCTTTGACGAAGCTTACACGAAAGGACGTTGCTTATTCGTGGTTTGATGGACAAGACAATGCCTTCCAGACATTGAAACAACTGTTATGTCAAGCTCCTATTATGGCTCTGCCAAATGGGCCAGAAGATTTTAGTATTTATTGTAATACTTCTTACGCAGGTTTGGGAAGTGTCCTTATGCAAAAGGACAAAGTGATAGCTTATGCTTCTTGCCAACTGAAGCTACATGAGAAGAGCTACCCGACTCGTGATCTGGAGTTAACAGCTGTTGTCTTTGCTCTAAAACTATGGCGCCACTACCTATAAGGCACCAAATGCGTGGTATTCACTGACCACAAGAGCCTCCAATATGTTTTCACACAAAAGGAACTCAATATGAGGCAACGTGGGTGGTTAAAGCTGATAAAGGATTATAATTGTGAAATTAAATACCACCCGGGTAAGGCTAACGTGGTGGCTAATGCGTTAAGCCGAAAGGGCTCCACAAAGAACATCAGATTCATGAAAATTACTATTGTATCTGATCTTATCGTTCGGCTAAAGGAGGCGCAGCAAGAAGCTTTATTGGAAGCTAATTTGAAGGCAGAAGTTATGTCAAAAATGAAGGAGCAATTGCAAGATGACAGCCGTGGGTTGAAGACATTCAGGTCTTGAATTTGGGTAGCTAGCATCGGAGGGAACCGGGATTTAATCTTAAAGGAGACGCACAGTTCTCGACTATCTGTTCATCCGGGTTGAAGACATTCGTACACAACAGTTTTTGGCCGTATACAACAAGGTACATACAGTTAATACACATGGTACAATTTAATGATGTATAAAGTTGTTGTGTATGATAACTTTTGTTTGTAAGGATCACTTCCGTTTTATTTATCCATTACATAAGTATAACTTTTATTAACAATAGTGAACACAAGAAACGGATTAATATTACACTAAAAACTTTTACACGTGAAATATAATTTTATATTTTTTAAAAGAGTATATATAAAAAGTATTAAATAAAATTTGTTAAATATGTACTCAAGCACTGTATGGGTATAGCACTAGTTAGTCATGTTGTTGTTACTTTCTTATCCTTGTTTCGGTTGAGGTTTCAATCAAAACATGAAAGGATATAACTTCAACTTTCTAATATTTGTTTTATTGTAACATCCTCAAATTGGCCCTAAACGTGTGCGAACGTGGTACGTCGAATATTTAATTAAATTAAATAAAATATATATTCTAGTAAATGATATAAAGTATGAAAATAATAAAGAAATGGGGTTATTAAAATAATAATAAAAGGAGATAAAGATTGTAAAATATCGAACGGTTTCAAACGAGGATTCCGAAAATATCCTCGTTAGTTGAAACGGGTAAACGAGAGACGAGTTGTAAGTTGAAAACGGGAAACAAAATACCCACTTGTGGATAATATTACCACAAGTCGGTTTTTGACTCACCTCCCTCATACACACACACACGTATGTTAACACACACACACACTCAAGCTTCTTTCTTTGTGTTCTTGCAAATTGAAGAAGAAGATCAAGAAGTGATAAATAAGCTGTGATTTCCAGCATCAAAATCAAGTACAAATCAGTCCATAAACATCATCTTCATCTTCTCCATCATCTAGTAAGCTTCAACACCTTGTGTTCTTCAATTCTTGATTTTGGGTTTTTGAGGATAAGCTTATTAATCTTTGTTCCAGCAGCAAAACAAGGTTCAAATTAGTCCCATAAGTTGTTCTTCATCATCAATTGATACTTGTAAGCTCATATTCTACCTTGTTCATACTTATGTTCTTCAATACTTGAAATTTTAGGTTTTAATTGGGTTATTTGATTTAGCAATCAAGAACTGAAATTTATGACCTAAATTAGTTCCTATATCATTTCTAAGTACATAGGAATCAATTTCAAGGATTAAAGTTGTGATCTTGATCGAGTTTTAAATTTTGGCTCAAATGGGTCAAAATTGGTCTAATACGGGTCAAACTGAATTTGACCTTCAAGAACTGAATTTTGATGTTGTAATTATTCCTATAACTCATAAGTATTGATTAGAACTCAATTGTTGGAGTAGAAGTGGTAGTTTTACACAAATTCAAGAAATGGCCTAAATGGGTCAAAATGGCCAAAAGTGAGTCAAACTGTTTTTGAACATCAAGAACTGAATTTTAAGGTTCTAATAGATTCATATAACTTGTATGAATTGATTAGAACTTAGATTGTGTATTGAAATCGTAGTTTTGAATGAATTGGCTAAAATAGTGAAAAATAGGCATTAAATGGTCAAAAATTGGAAAATGATGTCAAACAATAATTTTAAATGTTTTGGTCAGTTGCAACACCTTCAATACATCACATTAGGTAGAAATGGTGAGTTGAAAGTGTTAGAATTGGTGCATTTCAAGAATTGGCCAAAATGGACACTTCTTTGTCCATTTAAATGAGATTTTTGTATGAATTAATTGGATAGGTATTTTTGATATTAGAAAGCTCCAATATGTGTCAAATGATATGATATGAAACACTGAAATTTTGTTAAAGTTGAATTGGAGCTGAAATGGGATAAAATGGCACTACTGTGCAAAAATGTAACATCCTCAATTTGGGCCTAGTTGCAAATCGTTGTAAAAGTACGTAAATTAGTGGAGTATTAAATAGATATTCAAGTTGTATGTACATGCGTTTATTAAATGAGTAAATGAAATATGTATAAATATATAGAGGGTGGTTCATGCGAGAAGTATTAGTTTTGCGAGAAGTGCGAGAAGCATTCTGAATCATAGGATTAGTTAATCAATGACTAAGATTAGATATGGTATTTTAGTAAATAAATTCAAAAACAATGCTAACAATTAAACTAAATAAAGGGTAGATGAGTCTTTTTATTTATCAAATCCAAGTAAATCTCTTGATTGCTCTATTTACTCACGGCAGATTTGATTCAAATTTAATGGAATTCCTATTTTTTCGTTCTTTCCTTATATTCAGCATAACAACCTCAATCACTTTATCTTGCTAGCAATTGTGAATGAAAAGTCGATTAAAATATGGTGATTGTGGAGCTAGCGAAAATCTCCTCTACATGACGGTTCTCTTCCTCACCGTTATCCAACGCCGCCTTCCGCCGCTTCCATGACTTATGTTTTTCGTTGTTCATCGCCACCGTCGGCCATGTTACAGATGACAAGAAACCACGGTTACTGTGCTGAGGAATACCATTGCAACATTGTTGTAGTGTATCGAAGACCTGCCCGATTCTTCAATCTTAATCGATTTCACGATCTCGACTTCTTGATTCAATGGTCTTTTAGTTCTTTGAGATTATACTTAATTGGTATAATATGTTATTTTAGTGTAACATCCTGAGATTGGGCCCCTAGTAGAAACGTAGGTTTTGGGGTATGTTACACATGAATTATTGTTTGAATATGTTTATTAATTACTATTTAATTAAGTGATTAATGTTAATTAATATTGATGGGTATATGTATATGTATGTATGTATACGGTTGTGTGTGTGCATGTGCTTAGTGTTTTAAAGCATGCCACCTCATGCTATCAATTGCATATACGTGGGTTATGTTAGAATATTACTTCACTTTGAAGTCTACTTATGTGTGTGTAAGATAAGTGTGTAAACCGAGAGCAAAGAAGAAGCAAGAAATCGGATTTGTGTGGTGATTGTGAATTTGTGATTCAAACTAACGAAGGTTGTTAGATTATTCCATACTTCTTGAAACATGATTCTTGTTAACATGTTATGAATTGTATGAGCATGCTATAGTTTTAATCTTGCTAGGTTTTAATATGAACATCATAGGATCATACTTTATGAAGTTATCGGATTTGGTGTTCTTGAGGTATAAAGGTGTTTTGATGCATGCTTGTGTGTTTAAACATGTTATATGCGTTTTTATGAACTTGTTTATGATCTGGATATGAGATGTATGCAAGGTTTGAAGTTATCGGATTATGGGAAGCTTGAAGATGGCGGATTGTGGAGTTGATGATGAAATCCGAGTGTGGAAAACCGGGTGTTGAATCCGGTACTTTAGAAATCCGATACTTGTGAAACCGGAACTTAAAATCCGGAACATGTTAAAATCCGATGGTATGAATCCGATGGTGGATTCCAATTGTGAAATCCGATTGTGGATGCTAAGTTATGATGCAAATGTGGAAATCCGAATGAGTTGCGGATTCCTTCAAATCCGATGGAAGTATCGGATTCTTTGAAATCTGATGGTGGTTGCGGATTCCGATAGTAGTGTCGGATTTCTTAGGAAATCCGACAGTTTTGGCTTCTTGTTTTGCATTGTTTAATGCTATGTGTTATATGTGTATGCATATGTGAATCTTACATGTTTATGTTTGATTAAAAAGGATATAAATATATGTTTGATATATATATATATATATATATATATATATATATATATTTATGAATTGAATACTAATGGCTGGTTGTTGTGTTCTCAAGAACAGACAAGGCTTAGTAATATAAGATCACTGAGTGGAAAAGTTGAAAGCTTAAGGTGAGTGGATGTTTACTTACGGGTGATATTAGTTGTACTGGTTTGGTTGCAACTATTGTTGGATAGATTGTATATATGTTGGTTAATTAACTGTGAATGTTAATTGTTGAATTCTGTGATATGTATACATGTTGGAATGGAAGTCAGTTTACGACTGGGCTTATGGGCTGGGTTCATTTGCTATTGGCTAAGCAGTATCAGGATCTTGGGATGCATTTGTTGCTACCAGAGGATGATACTGTGTGAGGATAGCAAATGGACTATCGGTAAACCTTTGCTTTGGCCGGCATTGGTTGTAGGTTCCTGCAGAACCGCCGGTCTTCCCAGGGTGCTTATTTGTGGTTGTTGATATCATGCGGTTCAGGCTGATATATCTGTTGTGTGTTACTCCATTCACTTAGCTTTGTGCTAATCTCCTACCTCTCACTATTTTTACAGGTTTTGGTAAGTCAGCGGCTTGGTTGAGAGTGGTTAGCTTGGGGAGTAATCACCTAGGACTCTGATGAAGTATTTGTGATGAGCTGTGTTTTGTAATACTGATATTTTATAAACAGTGATTTGTAATTAGTCATAATTACTTTGTTGTTCAAAACGCTTCCGCAGTGATTATTTAAGTGAAAATTTTTGGGTTAAAAATACGGTGTTAGAAGTTTGGTATCAGAGCCTTGGTTTGGCAGTGTAGGCACAGTGGAAGTGTTACATTCCCAAATCTTGGCTCGTGGTAGGTCGATTACTCCTTGGGTGTGGGATTGGGGTGAATTGGAGTGTGGTGGAGTTAGTATGTTGTGTACTAACGGATTTATCTAATAAATCGTGAGGTGATGTGATTGTTATAGATAACAATGGCTGGACGTGATTTTTCGACCGGTACCCCTACTGTCCCAACTACTGCTGAGGTCCCTACTGCAACCGTTGAAGTTCCTACTAGCGTTGGTACATCTGGTACATCGGTTGATGAGAGAGATGAGTAAATATTTCAACTGGAGGGTCAGCTGCAAGATTTAAGAACAGAGCTAGAGCAGCAGAGGCAGGCTCCTGCAGCACAACCACCAGTTATTCCCGTAACATCAACTACTCTTGCGATACCCTCTATCTTTCCAGTAGTGACTACATTGGCAGAGGTTCCTCCGATGTCAATGCCAATACCACCATTTACTTAACCGATGACACAACCCTTCTATTATCCGTTGTTTCCGCAAGGACCCTATCCTCAAGGATCTGTTCCACAGGGATCAATGCCACAAGGATCTTACTCGTATCCGTTTATGGGATTTCCACCAGGCATGAGATACAGGCAGCCGTGTACTTACAAGCAGTTTTTGGATTGTAAACCGGATGAATACCACGGCAGCACAGATCCTAATGTAACTTTGAATTGGCTAAGGGATATTGCAAGGATTTTGGATGCTTGCAACTGTGAGGATGAAATGCGAGTATGCTTTGCGACCCGAATGTTGAAAGGCAAAGCGATGGTTTAGTGGGATTCCATTACCACCAATTTATCGAGAGCACAGATGGATTCGATTACGTGGAATCAATTCAGAGATAAACTGTGCGAACAGTACTGCAACGCCTTCGAATTGAATAAAATAAGGTAGGAATTCATGGAACCGAAGATGACGAGAAAGATGACGGTGGATGAACTGATTGAACAGTTCAATTCTAAACTGAGATTTGTAACTCAGTGGGTGCCTGACGAATCTTCCCAGGTTTAGCACTTCATCGGGGCATTATTGCCAGAATACAGGAGCACCACAAGATTGGCTGGATCTCTGTCCCAGGCCTTCACCTTAGCAAAATCTGCTGAGGGGGACATCCAGGCCAAAGACAAGCAGAACAAGGATGAAGCAGCTTTGCAGAAGCCGTGGTATGATCAGGCTGGGGGTAGCCAGCAGAAAAAAAGTGGCAGGGTAACTAGTCCCAGGGCAACCAGAATAGAAAGGCACCTACAGGGGATTCGGGGAATAAAGCACAATGGTGCACGAGGTGCAGGTCTTCTCACACTGGGCAGTGTACAACCCAGACTATGCGTTGTGTGAGATGCGGAACTCACGGGCATGAATCCAAAGATTGCCGATATCTCCGAAACGTATGCTGGAATTATCACCAGGAGGGGCACAGGGCAGGTGATTGCCCTACAGGGAGAAGACCCGGGGCTGGGACGGGGCAGGGGCGGTTGGGGGCTCGTCTGCAGCAGGAGGGCAGAAAAGGAAGAATCCTCCGACTCCGGAGGGTATGGCGTTTCGGATGACAGTAGATGATGCTACTGCCACTGATGATGTGATCACCGGTACGTTCTTTATAAACTCCTTACCTGCTCGTGTATTATTTGATTCTGGAGCGAATCGCTCCTTTATTTATGTAGCATTTTGTGCTAAGTTGAATTTGTCTACTACTATTATCACTGTGCAGATTGAAATAGAAGTAGCAGATGGTAAGATAGTGCATGTTACGACTTCTGTGACAGGTGCTAAAATTGATATTGATGGTAAGTGTTTTCCTGTATCATTCCTGTTGATGCCATTAGCGGGGTTTGATGTGGTATTAGGGATGGATTGGCTGAGTAAGTACATGGCGAGTATTAAATGTCATAGGAAGCTGATTTCGTTTCCGTTATCTGATGGGTCGCGTGTGGTGGCTCGAGGGGAAAGGAACAAGTCTGTGTTTCCTATCATTTCGATGTTGAAAGCCAAGAAATCCTTGAGTAAGGGATGCGAGTGTTTTCTAGCATATGCGATTGATGCTAGAAAAGAGAAACTGGCAGTTACTGAGGTACGAGTCGTATTAGAATATCCTGAAGTGTTTCCGGATGAGTTACCTGGGCTACCTCCCGTTCGAGAGGTAGAGTACAAGATTGATTTGATACCAGGTTCTAATCCAGTGGCTAGATCTCCTTATCGGTTGGCTCCTTCTGAGATAAGGGAGATGATGACGAAGATTCAGGATTTGTTGGATAGGGGATTTATTCGTCCGAGTTCTTCACCGTGGGGTGCACCAGTCTTATTTGTGAAAAAGAAAAATGGTACTCTGCGAATGTGTATTGATTACAGGGAACTGAATAAGTGGACAGTGAAGAATAAATACCCTCTGCCCAGGATTGACGATTTATTTGATCAGTTGCAGGGTGCTTCGTATTTCTCGAAGATTGATTTGAGATCGGGTTATCACCAGGTATGAGTTTCTGTCGGGGATGTTGCTAAGACTGCTTTCCGTACCAGGTATGGCCATTATGAGTTTTTAGTCATGCCGTTCAGTTTGACTAATGCACCTGCAGTGTTTATGGATTGATGAACTGGGTCTGTCGACCGTTCTTGGATAAATCTGTGATAGTATTTATTGATGACATTTTGGTTTATTCGAAATCTGAAGCTGATCATGAGATTCATTTGAGACAAGTTCTTGAGACATTAAAACGGGAGCAATTGTATGCCAAGTATTCGAAGTGTGAATTCTGGATGCGGGAAGTTCACTTTCTGGGGCATGTCATTTGCAGTGATGGAGTCAAAGTTGATCCGGCAAAGATAGAAGTAGGGAGGCTCCGAAGTCGCCTTCTGAGATTAAAAGCTTCTTGGGATAGGCTGGGTATTACAGAAGATTCATTAAAGACTTTTCTAAGATTGTGAATCCCATGACTAAATTGACTCGCAAGGAAGTACCATTTAAATGGAGTGATGAACAGGAGAGAGCTTTTCAGACGTTGAAACAACTCTTGTGCCAGGCTCCTATTCTTGCTTTACCGGATGGGTTAGATGACTTCATAGTTTATTGTGACGCGTCATTGGCAGGGTTGGGTTGTGTGTTGATGCAACGGGATAGAGTGATTGCGTATGCTTCTCGTCAGTTGAAACCAAATGAGAAGAAATATCCAACCCATGATTTAGAACTGGCAGCTGTGGTTTTTGCGTTAAAATTGTGGAGACACTATCTTTATGGTACAAAGTGCGTCATTTGTACGGATCACAAAAACCTGCAGTATGTATTTTCGCAGAAAGAACTTAATATGCGACAGAGGCGATGGCTGGAACTTGTTAAAGATTATGATTGCGAGATTCGCTATCATCCAGGGAAAGCTAACGTGGTAGCCGATGCTTTGAGTCGCAAAGGAGATAGTGAATATATTAAGTTTATGCGAAATGAAATAGTCTCCGACTTGATTGACAGATTAAAGGCAGCTCAGTTGGAAGCCTTGAGGGATGAAAACCTGAAGTCCGAGATTATGACTAAGAAGAAGAATGATTTGAACGATGATTCTAGGGAATTGAAGGCTTATCAATCTCGTGTTTGGGTACCTTTGCTTGGAGGTCTCCGGAGTTTGATTATGACTGAAGCTCACAAGTCTAGACTATCTGTTCATCCAGGTAGCACAAAAATGTATAACGATCTAAAGGTGCTGTATTGGTGGCCTACAATGAAGACAGATGTTGCACAGTTTGTGGAGTCTTGCCATATTTGTGCACAGGTTAAGGCAGAGCACCAGAAACCCTATGGATCACTTAAACAGTTGCAGATTCCAGAGTGGAAGTGGGAGCACATAACGATGGATTTCGTAACAAAACTTCCACGTACGCAGAGGAATAATGATATGATTTGGGTGATCGTTGACAGATTGACCAAGAGTGCTCACTTCTTGGCTACCAGTGAGACGACATCACTTAGTAAGTTGGCTCAATTGTATATAGATGAAGTTGTTTCCCGACATGGTATACCGCTTTTGATTGTGTCAGATAGAGATTCCAGGTTTGTCTCGAACTTCTGGAATAGTTTACAGCGGGAGTTGGGTACACGGGTGAATTTGAGCACAGCTTACCATCTACAGACAGACGGGCAATCTGAGCGAGCTATTCAAACACTCGAGGATATGTTGCAGGCATGTGTGTTAGAATATGGAGGTTCTTGGGATTCCCATCTGCCGTTAATCGAATTCGCGTACAACAATTCTTACCATTCGAGTATCGGTATGCCGCCTTATGAGATGTTATATGGTCATCGCTGTCGTACTCCTACGTGTTGGTTAGAGGCGGGTGAGAAACAGTATGCAGGGCCTGATATTGTGCAAATCACCGCAGACAAAGTAGCTATTGCGCGAGATAAATTAAAAGCTGCGAGGGATCGACAGAAGATGTATGTTGATCCAGGTCGTAGATTTGTTGTGTTTGTTGAGGGGGAATTGGTATATATGAAGGTTTCTCCGTGGAAGGGGGTTATCCGTTTTGGGAAGCGGGAAAAGTTGGCTCCGCGTTATATTGGACCGTTTCATGTCCAACGGGTGGTTAATGATCAGACGGTTACTCTCGACCTTCCAGCAGAATTGTCAGGTATTCACAATACCTTCAACGTGTGTTACTTGCGGAAATGTAGAGTTGAGGATGAGAGTCAGATTCTACCTCTACATGATCTTAAAGTGGATTCTAGCAAGAGGTTAGTGGAAGAACCCATTGAACTATTGGATCGGAAAGTAACGAAACTGCGAAAGAAAAAGATTCCGATGGTTCTGGTTAAATGGAGGCACAGTTTGGGTTCAGACTGGACGTGGGAAACTGAGGCCGATATGAAAGCTCGTTACCCGCAGTTGTTTATTGATGAATAGATTCCGAGGACGGACTCTAGTTTTAAGGGGGGAGATTTGTAACATCCTGAGATTGGGCCTAGTAGAAACGTAGGCGTTGGGGTATGTTACACATGAATTATTATTTGAATATGTTTATTAATTACTATTTAAGTAAGTGATTAATGTTAATTAATATTGATGGTTATATGTATATGTATGTATGTATACGGTTGTGTGTGTGTGCATGTGCTTAGTGTTTTAAAGCATGCCACCTCATGCTATCAATTGCATATACGTGGGTTATGTTAGAATATTACTTCACTTTGAAGTCTACTTATGTGTGTGTAAGATAAGTGTGTAAACCGAGAGCAAAGAAGAAGCAAGAAATCGTATATGTGTGGTGATTGTGAATTTGTGATTCAAACTAACAAAGGTTGTTAGATTATTCCATACTTCTTGAAACATGATTCTTGTTAACATGTTATGAATTGTATGCGCATGCTACGGTTTTAATCTTGCTGGGTTTTAATATGAACATCATAGGATCCTACTTTATGAAGTTATCGGATTTGGTGTTCTTGGGGTATAAAGGTGTTTTGATGCATGCTTGTGTGTTTAAACATGTTATATGTGTTTTTATGAACTTGTTTATGATCTGGATATGAGATGTATGCAAGGTTTGAAGTTATCGGATTATGGGAAGCTTGAAGATGGCGGATTGTGGAGTTGATGATGAAATCCGAGTGTGGAAAACCGGGTGTTGATACTGATTCCTATATTGATTATAATCATGGTCAGATTATATACCTCTATAATTATGGTTTTAACAAACCTTATGGTCATGAGATTGATCAAAATACATAATTACCCGATTTTAAGTTCGTGTCAAGAAAGACTTAATCTTTATGTTTGTTTAGGTTAACAAAATATGTATTAACATATAAATGGTCATTATATATTCATCACACACATTAAAGTTTTCTTTTTTAGAAGTTTAACCTAGGATTGGTCTATCACTAGTCTAGATTGTCTATTGGTCCTAAACAATCAAGATTCAAGTCACACAAGTGGATTGGTCCTCCAACTTGTATAAACTCAGTAAATAAACTTCAAAAACAGAAACCAAAACATATATGGATCATCAATTAAGCAATACAAGACAAATTATATAACAAACATGTCCAAATTAACATAAATTAATCAACTTTATTGAGGTTCTTCTCCTCTAGGGAGGAAAACAAGAAATATCAGCCAAGAAACATCCCAATAAACTTCTGGAAATTAATAAACATTAAAAACAGAAGATGGATAAGAAAGAATGATAAAACCCGGATGAATGCTTTTGGACGTGTTTTGGCAGTATTTGGGTAGTATCAGTTGCGTTGTTCACCCCAAAACCGATCTGGATGTTCATTTATATAGAAAACTGAACACAGGGGCGTCGCGCCGCGACGGGTAAGTGTTGCGTCGCAACGGGTGAGTTTGACGTGATCCAATACTCTTTTAAAATTTGAAATTCTGATCAGGTCACGTCGCGCCGCAACATCCTTAATGGTCGCGCCGCGACATCGCTTTTTTAGACTTTGACCATAAAAGTGATTTTGTAGCCCTCTGAGTCTAGTTTCCGTGGCTATTTGAATCACCTCAATCCGAGTTCGTATGAGTGAAATTTGATCAAAATAGTGGAGGTGTGTCGGCGCGGACAACTTTTCTATTTCTTCAGTTTTTTTCCGGTTTTTGCTCAAAACTTTTCATATTCCGCCTTTTTAACATTTAATTTCATAAATGAAGATAATTAAGTATATTTTACTTATTTATAAACAATAACAGGCTAAAATAAAACAGATATCGCTTAAAATATATATCTAAATTTGGCGATATCACCGGTACTTTAGAAATCCGATACTTGTGAAACCGGAACTTAAAATCCGGAACATGTTATAATCCGATGGTATGAATCCGATGGTGGATTCCGATTGTGAAATCCGATTGTGGATGCTAAGTTATGATGCAAGTGTGGAAATCCGAATGAGTTACGGATTCCTTCAAATCCGATAGAAGTATCGGATTCCTTGAAATCCGATGGTGGTTGCGGATTCCGATAATAGTGTCGGATTTCTTAGGAAATCCGACAGTTTTGGCTTCTTGTTTTGCGTTGTTTAATGCTATGTGTTATATGTGTATGCATTTGTGAATCTTACATGTTTATGTTTGATTAAAAAGGATATAAATATATGTTCGATATATATATTTATGAATTGAATACTAATGGCTGGTTGTTGTGTTCTCAAGAACAGACAAGGCTCAGTAATATAAGATCACTGAGTGGAAACGCTGAAAGCTTAAGGTGAGTGGATGTTTACTCACTAGTGATATTAGTTGTACTGGTTTGGTTGCAACTATTGTTGGATAGATTGTATATCTGTTGGTTAATTAACTGTGAATGTTAATTGTTGAATTATGTGATATGTATACATGTTGGAAGGGAAGTCAGTTTACGACTGGGCTTATGGGCTGGGTTCATTTGCTATTGGCTAAGCAGTATCAGGACCTTGGGATGCATTTGTTACTACCAGAGGATGATACTATGTGACGATAGCAAATGGACTATCAGTAAACCTTTGCTTTGGCCGGCATTGGTTGTAGGTTCCTGCAGAACCGCCAGTCTTCCCAGGGTGCTTATTTGTGGTTGTTGATATCATGCGGTTAAGGCTGATATATCTGTTGTGTGTTACTCCATTCACTTAGCTTTGTGCTAATCCCCCACCTCTCACTCTTTTTACAGGTTTTGGTAAGTCAGCGGCTTAGTTGAGAGTGGTTAGCTTGGGGAGTAATCACCTAGGACTCTGATAAAGTATTTGTGACGAGCCGTGTTTTGTAATACTGATATTTTGTAAACAGTGATTTGTAATTAGTCATAATTACTTTGTTGTTCAAAACGCTTCCGAAGTGATTATTTTAGTGAAAATTTTTGGGTTAAAAATACGGTGTTACATTTAGTCTCTATCTGTGTTTCTCAGATCAGTTGTTCACTAGAGAACACCTCTGTTTCTATTAGATCTTCACAAGAATATGTAGCAAATTTGCTTTTTCTTTGCAGTGTTCACTAATGAAGTTAGGTTTGATTTCTTTTATTGATTCTATTTTTACATTAATTCAACGCTGAACAAGAATAATCTAGTGTGTTTAGCCTCACTCTGGGAAAAAATCATATTGACAAAAGAAAATTATATGTAAAAATTTAGGATGTCCTGGTTCATTCATGAAGAATTATTATCTCTGATGGAAAAAATGTTAACACGGTCGAGAGATGACAAAGGAGAGTTAAGATTGTTTAATGTTTTATTCATCAACGTTTATAAAATATCAATAGTTGTATTCAATAATAAACTAGATTTTTTTATAGGTTTTTAGATCTTTTTTTATTGATGAATACATTATAATAATTTAAAACTAATAAACCAATGATGTTTTTACCTACATTCACTATTGAATCTAATTAAATTAATAAAAATTAGTAAATTATTTTTATTAATTTCGTTTTTTATTTTTATAAATCTAAATAAAACTTAATTAATATGTTAATAGAAACTAGTGAACTTTTACAATTAGACCAAACTTTTGTTTATTCGTTGTGGAAAATGAAAATTTTAGTAACACGTTGACTAGTAAAACTTGACATAAGAAATTTTAGAAGGTAAAATTGAATGAAAAAAAATAGGAAAGAAGAAAGAGAAAAAAAATTTCAGTACTAATTTTCCCTTTTAAATTAAAGAAAATTAATAATTATAATTAATATAGATCATTTGATCAAAACACAATCAATGGATGAGAACACTTCTCGCACTTCTCGTAAAATGCAAGCTTCTCACATGAGTCCTCCACTAAATATATATTTATGTATTCGTGTATACTTGTAGTAAAGAAAAAATATATATATATGTAATATATATATATATGGTTAGAATAAAAAAAAGAAAAGAAAAAGACATTTAGAGGCGGTTGCCTCTGGATAAGACCATATAGTAGATATGTATGTGGTGTGTATTGACTAAGATAGTCAAGGTTGGTGAAGTTAGAAAACACACGCTTACACACCCTAACTCTCTCGCTCATGGAGTTCTTGAAGGATATAAGTTGGAGAGTTGTTGTTTGTGAAGCAAACAAAGGTAAGCTTGATGTTTCTCATGAAGTTTAAACATGATTTCTAATAGATATGTGTGTGTTTAGTTGTTGAAAACTCAAGTTCAAGTAAGGACACCATTGAAGAACACAAAGCTTACTTTGAAAGTGGGTTTGCGTGTTTGATGTTCTTAATTGGATTTGATGTGTTTTTTAGGTTCATATAGATGATATATGAAGCTCCAAAGTGTTTTAAAGGTGATTCTAACAAGTTGGAAAATCTGGGTTTTTGAAATGGTTAAGATAAGTCGGCTGGATAATAATAAGAAGAAGATGATAACTGTAAAAATGAAGATCGCGACGCGACCTAGTTGAGGTTCGCGGCGCGACCCCGTAAAAAAATGAACTATGCGATTTTAGATTAAGTCATCCGACTTTCGGATGGTTCATCCAACTCATAGATCCGACAGTCGCATAGGTCATGCGACTCTTGCTTGGCCATGCGACTTTGTCATCCGACACTTGATCTGACCTACGCATGAGTCATCCGACTCTTGGGGGTCCGACTTTTGTACGTCGCGACGCGACCGGGCCTGTTCAGCAAGAACTTTGTTTTAATACATGCTCTTGTTGGATAGGTAATGTAATGTCAAAAGTAAATGGGATAAGTGATTTATGAACACTAGAAGAGTCTTGTAAGTGTTCTAATAATAGAACTTAATGTGTGCAAACGCTTGACGCGATTGCCGATGTTTTAGGTGAACATGACAGCTGAGTCGAAGTTAAGTAATCAGACGTTATAAGCTAATCAGATGAGTACCGACTTCCGTAAGCCTCAGTAGAGGAAGATTTTCCGGCTTGCTAAATGTATTGAATGTTATTCAAAGATGCTTTAAGTTGCATGTATGCTTAGAAGTAAATTCATAAGTCTTGCCATGCTACTTTATTGCACTATGCTATGTTATTTATTGAATGTAAGCTAAGTGCATGCCAGCGGAATCCAGTATTGGAGCCGCCTAATTAAAGATGAATGATATGTATGATAATGATCCTGAATGGATCAACTATGTGAATGTCTGATGATATGCATGTTAGGGATCCAGGTTGGATCTGCAATGATGTAAAGAATGAATATGCATGCTTAATGAATTGAATGAATATGCATGCTAAGTGAATGATCCAGATTGGATCAGCGATATGTATCTGAAGTGTTCGCGAACAATTATCTGACGCATGGTTAAGGTCAGCTGGGTAGCTGGATCCCAACAGGACTTCGGTCATTTCGAGATTTAACGGTGATTCGGGGTGCATCCCGGATCTTAGGTTCTGCAGAACCGTCGTGCCTTAACATAAGTGGTAACCAGCCGGAATACGGCATGGATTATTAGGGAACCTATGGTTCCATGAACAATGTTAGGTGGACTACTTTACGCTCCCCCACCAGCGCGGATGGTTGTGCCTGGTCCCCCGGTTTATTGTTGTTGAGCGGGACTAGCTATCCTGCAAGAAATCACTTATACCGATCTTATCAGCTCACCGCAATGTGATAGGATAGCATTGTATGCTTATTCCTGTGATGCATGACTTGCTTTATTGATGCTTATGCTAAGTTTGTACTCACTAGCTATCTGTATAGCTAATGGTGCCACGTTTACTCTTTTTACAGATAAAGATTAGAAGGCTTGGTGAGGCGGTTTGCTTGTGCATACTATTTCACCTCTGGATAGGAACACTTTATTTTGTAATATGATATTATGGTCGGTTCTATGTTAGAGTAACACCAAAAACTTGACACAATGTTTTGATTGTAAATATTTTATGTAAACCTTTTGATGTAACTTCCGATGCTTAACTTAATGATATATAATCGTGAATGAGTTCACGTTTATGAAAAACGCAAATTTTTGCTAATTTCTGGTGTTTGCAAAGCCGGTGTTACAAAAAACAACCTATGTGCACTGCTGCAGGGGACGCGATGCGCCAGTCCCCTTGGACGCGACGCGTCCGGCCTGTTTCAGTAAACAATGCTGTTTTTCATTGTTTTTTTCGCGTGTTGGTGCTTGGACTATTATAAAAAGCTAATAAATAGTTAAATAATACCATTAGAGCATTGTTTCAAGTATCCTAGATGTTCTTTGCGCGTTTAAATGATTAATGCGTAAGTAATGGTGTTATAGGTCAAGTCGACGATCTGTGAGTGCGGGAGCAAGATATTTGATCATTCTAGCTTGTCAGGTGAGTGTTGGATAACATAACAATTAATATACCTATAACATATATTAACAAACGAATGGAATGTATGATTGAAAGTTAGTATGCCTTGTTATGCATGAAATGCTATTGCCATGTTATGATATGCACTTGATTAAGTGTATGTTATATTTCATAATGATGATATATGATTATATGCGCACAATGAAGATCCGATTGGATCAGTTATGTGATTGTGATCGGATTTGGACCTGGGGACTGACTAGTCCTTTAGCGATGGCTTAGGATTGCTTGAGGTCTGCGGACCATTGATAGCATTAGCGGTACCTGTATAGGTATTTAGGGCTTTGCAAGCCTAATGCTCCCCGAACAGATGGGTATCAGCCTCCTGCTGTACTCAGAGGAATAAATTGATTCCAAAACGCAATGGTGGACCGCTTCATAGCTCACCCTGCGGCACGGTTGATGTGTCTGGTACCCCGGTTTGGTGCATTGAGCCGGGTTCGCTACCCTGCGAGATATGTCGCCTTCTGACTACGCCAGCTCATCACGAGATGCTAGGATAACTTTGTTTGAGCATGATTGATGATATGTGATATACTTATGTTGATTATTTTGCTATTTTGTACTCACTAGCTATTATAGCTAACAGATACTCTATCCCGCATGTACAGGTGATCCTTAGGCTGTGAGCTCGGGTACCTGCGGGTAGTTAATTGCTTTGGGAGGAACATTGTTTTGTTAAACACTATATTAATATCATGTTTGTATTTATACTCGGATAATGGTCGTCCGGTTAAGTATTAGTAACACCAAACGATGTAATGTGGCTAATTTTTGATTGTATATAAATTGCCACATATTTTCTTCTGCTGCTTATTTAAATTATGAAACCAGGTGTAAATGTTTTGTTTACAGACAAACTCACGCGGTTTGGAAACTTAAATTAGTATTTTAAAAAGAAATAAAATTTTGTTTTCAAAAGCACGATGTTACATTTAATGTGTAGGAATTTATGTAGGTTGGGTTGATGGGCTGATATAGAAGAAAAAGAGAAGTTCAGGGGCTGAAGTAGACATTTAGTGTGTTGGAAACGAAGTAGTTTTCTCGAGGGTCCATATTGTAATTTTTGTGCCTATATCAAAGTAAAGAAAAATAGGTTTGGGTTAGTTTTGAAGTCATATTTTTCTTCTTTGAAATTCTCTTTTCTTTAAACACTAGTTTAGGGTTCATCTTTTTTATGGTTACTTAATATTTTCTTCGTTTTCGTTTTGTAAGTAAAGTTTTGTGTTAGTAAATGTTGTTTTTTTGGTTTCCAATCCATTTTTATAATTCTTTTGTTCTTATTTAACTTTTTAATTACATTAAATTATAATAAATGTATTATTTAGTAAAATAAAGAGTTTATTACACCAAACAATCCTTTCTAATTACTTTTAATTAAATTTCTGCGCATATTTTTGATGAATCTACAAATCAAAACCATTAATCGAACCCTAAAATAGAAATCAAGCAGCAAAAAGAAAAATCTGTTTGAATCAACAAAAAAGAAATATGTTTAAAAAGTCTTCAATTTACAAAATTCACAAGCCATTCAAAGATTCCTAGCTATGAAACCGTGTGGCATTTCCCTAACAAATAAGCACAACTCCTTTATCCGATAAGAAATCAGATTTGCAAACAAAAAATAGCTTCAAATTTGAGCAACCTCTGCACACCACTCCTAAATCAAGAGCATTATAGACCGGAAATGGGTTTAGAACTTCGATTTCAAGGAAGAAAATACACACAAATCACATATGGGCTAGAGAGATATGGATTTTGGATGCTGACCATGCAATGGTGGTGGTGTCTTGTGGCATGGCGTTAATGTCAGGTGATGAAAGAGATGGATCGAATACCTCTATATATTACTAAATTTCTTAAAACGCTTATACATGCATATTGGTCCTACTTAAAATTTGTTCACGGCAACTATGTTTTACTTCTAAACCTACGAGCTCACCAACATTATATTGACCTTTTCGAGTGTTTCATTTTCAGGTAATGACAATAAGAATGCTAGAGGAGTCTAGAGTTTTCTAGTCTAGCCTTAGCAAGACTTTGGAATTGTTAGCGTGATATTTCTTTAAAATAACTTGGATTATTTCCTTTTGGGTACAAATATTTGTCTTGATTATTTTAGACTTGTTGTCATATTTACTCATCCTGGGTTGTGTGATTGATACATGTACTAATTGGTCTACGCATACTCGTGGAAATGATTAACCATGGCACAAGACTCCATTTGTGTCGGGGGAGCGTCATGACATGTCATGTGATTCTTCTCATTTAGTATTTATTTATTATGTCCATCAATGTATTATGACAATCCTCTCCATGGCACCTCGTTTTTCCATCAAGACAGGGTGTGACAATGTGACATTTCCAATAAGGTCAAAAATGAAAATCAGATTTTTTACAAAACCCACATGCTACACTCAAAAAAATCTCCAGCACTTTCTTTTTAAAAAAACATTAACATTTAAATGATCATAGGTTACTAATGTTTAAGATTTTTTTAAAAAAAATACTATTATATTCATTTTTTCATCCTGTTTAATTCAAATTTGATATATTTTAGAGTTTTTTTTGACAATGCAAATATGAAAATGCAATATACAAATAAAAAAATGCAAATAACTTAATAATGCAGATTTGAAAATTCTAACCTAGATTCATATTAACATAAATGAAGATAAAAGATCTTCCGGGTTTAACGAAAATGCACCTAAAAACCACAGATCATTTCTTTACCAAAATTACAGCTATACTTTACATTTTCATTTTGTAAAATCAACATCAATCCAAAACGAGAGGTTTCGGTAATATTACACAATCCAAAAGTGTTACAACTAGAAAAACAAGATCCTGAAAATGAATCAAGAAGCATAGTGTTTAGAACAAATATTTGAGCAAAAAACATTAATATATGAGATACTGAAGTCGATCTCTTCATACACCAACAACCCTCGATTTCTTCAAGCCGAGAGGAGATTGATCACTAACAATGGATCTAAAAGGCATACCTGATACTGCAACCCTTGAATTCTTCACAAAGCAAAAACAAAACCCTCGATTCCTTCATTCTGAGCCACTGTGCAAATAGGTATCTTCTCACCGGTATGTAATCGAGAGCCAGAAAAGTCAAGGAAGGTCGTCATAAATATTTGTAGATCGATACTTGGAGGATCCGAATAATTCTTTGGCAACTTTGTTTGACAAAATTATGTCTGGAATTGGTCTTTGACCATAGACATTATGATTATATATGTGTGTGTATATATATATATATATACTTACACATTGCGATGAATTGCTCTTGATGAGTAGGAAATGCACAATGTCATGACTTGTTAAGTTGTTAATGGTATTAAATGTGATGAAATGCTCCTTGTGAAATGAAAATGCACATTGTGGTGCTTTGTTGAATTGTATGTGATTTACCCGTTGAATATTATTATATTAAAGTGTGTTTGAGACCTCATAATTCATCTATATTGAGGTAACATATGTCTCTCGGTCTGAGAGTTTGGTTAAGTAATCTAAAAACGTTTTGTTTAAACCTTTGTTATAGGTTTGGACATCAAGTGAGATTATTTATAGTTCGGGTGGTGATCCTCATCACACCCTCAAATGAGTACACCATGCGAATACTTGTTTTATAAATTTTAATAAGTTGTCATTACGTGTTTTATGTTTGGAAATAGGATTAAGGGATATGGGAAGTTTCGGAATGCTATTGTGCTGTCAAATACACATTGACTATAGGATGTCAAGGTGATGCCAATGCACCATCTAGGATAGGCTTTAGCATATTGTAATGGATTATGTTTGCTATACACATTATGTGATGAAAGAATCCATGTAGGAGTCATCTATACACATGTGATAATTATGATATGTGCTTATGCGATTTATGCACAATGTGAAGTCCAATGCATATTGTGATGATTGTGAATGGTTGATTATGAGATACCGGAGTAGTTAATGCACATAGCACATTGGTTATGCTTTTTGCCACTAGTAGACGTCTATTGTTCAAGAGGCTACGGTAAACCATGATACACGTGTGGTGTTGAAAATGAGAGTTGTGATTGATAGAGTCGAGGTGATAAATATCCATTATGAACGTGTGGTTCAAGAGGCTAACGAGAACCAAAGCATACACAATTGGACTTGTGAGAAAGAGATCACCTGCTCAAGATTGATATGGAGGAATGATTTGTGCTCCCCCACCTTGACGAGAGATGTGTCTATCCCCCATGTGAATATGTATTGACCGTGGCTAGCTACCACGTGGAGAGGCTATTGCTCAATGGATTTACCCTATATCTTTATGTATTTTTGTGTTAATTTATGTCGAGTGAATTGCCAAACTATGTTTTAACTTATGTTGACTTGGTTTTGAGACAAAACTATGTTTTTGTTGTACTCACTAGCTATTTTATAGCTTACATGTGGTGTTTCAAATGTTTTTATATCACAAATAGTTCTTTGACTTGTGAGACGGGTAGATGCTCTGAGCTTACCTTAGTTCTTGTTGGCATTAATTGGTAACTTTGAATTTCCTGTTTGTTATGCTAATGACCAGAGATTGACTTTGGTACATCAAGATTATAGTCATAAATTCATTTTAATAGTTTATTAAGTTTATGATTGAATTTCACATCGTGAATTACAAAGGTTTTATAACAAATGCAAATTTTAATGTTTCCGCTTTTATGATAAATGATTTTTATGTAAATCATGTTTATTGTGAGTTTTGAAAATGTAAGTTTGAATTGAAAATCAGGATGTTGTACTAAATAAGTATTAAAAATGGTTAATTAATAAAATTAATAATAATAATTGTTAATTTGTAGTAAAAATTTTAGTTAGGGCTAATTTAGTTGTAATAATAATTATAGTTAATAAAATAATAATCAGTAACAAATAATTAAGTTAATTAGTAAATATGTTTAAAATAAAAATCAAGGTGTTATATTAAATAAGTATTAAAAATGGTTAACTAAATAAAATTAATAATAATAAATTCAGATCAATAATGACTAAAATTGTAACGTGATGTGTATCAAACAATCCGACCAAATTTCTAATTTACTTCTTTAAAATTTATTAAACTAAATTTCTAATTAACTCAAAAATTAATGTGTTTATTTCTTCAAAATTTATTAAATTATACCATAAATGTTAATGTGTGTATCCATTTTCCAAAAATCTTATTGTGTGTATCAAACTTTTAAAAAATGTGTTATTGTGTGTATTAAATTTTCTATTGTATGTACTAAACTTGAAGAATGTTCAATATAGTCCATAATTAATTTATTGTGTTAAGGGACTAATTTTAGCCTTTGGATCAATGTCATCAATGGTCGAGATTAAATTTTAAAAATTTAGGCGGAGTGACATTTTCGTAATTTTTTATAATTCACATATGATACTTTTACAAATCACATATGATTGTATACTGAATAACATGTGATTGAATATTAAAATTTCAGGATTATGTTTTTAAATGGACTTTATTGAACATAACTCTACTAAACTTATACATTTTTGCTATTGTATGTAATAAAAATACATACAATAATATTAAATTAAAAGTTCAATACACGCAATAACATTTTTAGAAGGTAGCCAACACATTAACATTTAAGACATAGTTTAATATAGGGGTTACTCCTCCAAAATGTATTAAATTATACCCCAAATGTTAATATGTATATTTACTTTTCAAAAATGTTATTGTGTGTATCAAACTTTCAAAAGGTATGTTGTTGTGTATATTAAACTTTTTATCGTATGTACTATACTGATATACTTTTTTTGTTTTTTTATGAAATAAAAATACATTCAATAACAACAAATTAAAAGTTTAATACACACAATAACATTTTTGAAAGATTGATACACATATTAACATATAAGGTACAGTGCCGCCCCAAACTTTATTTGGGCCCTGGGCGAACTCTCAAAAAAGGACCCCTAAATTATTTTTTTCAACTTATATATCACGTAAAACATATACACCCTTAAATAAAAGACAAGTATAAAAAAACATATACTTAATAACTACATCTTACAAATCTTACAAGTATATAACACGTAAAACAATTAAATGACGCTACCATTGTTATTACTTGATAATCTCGACTCTCAAATCTTACAAGTCTTCTTATAACTTCTTGTAACTGCAAAAAAAAAATCATAAAAATTTGCTTCTTTGAGCTTTTCTTGATGCAAAATCATTAATAACTACATCAAGATCGATTTCATCTAATATATCTTTCTCCACACATAACATAGCTAAATCTTTCAATCTTTCTTGTGACATTGTTGATCTTAAATAATTTTTTAATAATTTTAATTTTGAAAAACTTCTTTCGGCTGAAGCTATAGTAACGGGTACAGTTAGTAATATTATATATGCAATGCAAACATTTGGGTAGCAATCCGCATTTTTAACAAACTTTAAAATTTCAATCGCAGAGATTATAGTGTTTGGCAAAGTGATTTGTAATACTTTTAGTTCGGAGAAAAAACATCTAAATCCACATCTGATACATCATTATGAAAAAACGTATTTGCAAAATTAATACAACTATTTCTTAACTCAAAATCATCCAAAGAGTTCAATTTCCTTGAATCATATAAGAAACCAAATATATTCTCAAATATTTTTAATTGCTCAAATCTAGTACATAATGATGTAATCGTCATATCTACAACAACCAAAAAATACTCAACTTTAAAAGACTCTTCTAATGATTGTGTTTGATATTCATTATTACTCTCATCAAATTGTGTTTTCCTAATAACTCGACGTCGTATTGAAAATATAGATTCTACATTCATATCATAAGCAATTGTTTTAGCAACATTCATACTTGAAACAAATCCTTCATTTCTATATTTTTCAAAATATTTCATTAAACTATCTACTTGATTTATACTATCATCAATGGATATAGATTTATTCTTACTCACTATGTTAATTGCAAATAAAATATCATACCAAATAATCATACCAAGTATAAACTCAAAGTTCTCTAAAGCAATAACTAAACTTTCTCCTTCACTTTTTGATTTTGCATCCTCACGTAATTTACACAATTCTAATAAAGCTACTTTAATTTGAGGAGCTTGAAATCTAATTGCTTTAACACTATTTATTCTACTTTCCCATCGAGTATTAGATAAAGATTTAAAACTTAAATTTGAAATATTGTCAAGTAAATTTTTCCATCTTTTAGGTGAACTAGAAAACAATACATATATACGTTGTATAAAATTTTTCATCTTTCATGCAAGTTAGCTTCATTCTCATCAATATCATTTAAGTTCACATCATTTTCATTCAAGTTAGTTACATTCTCATTTATATTAGAGTTATTTTCATTCTCGTTTTCATTTGAAGCATTAGAGGAATTTGTTTTTTAACAAATCTATCCATTGACCCTCGTAAAGCTTTTCTTTCCTTTTCAATTTCCTCTTTTTTCTTTCTTTTTTGGCTACCCGATAAATACTTTTTTGGAAATATTATATGATAATATGAGAACTAAGAAGTAAGCAAATGCCTAATACAATACAGTCAAATTGAATTATTAAAGATTATAAGAACTAAGAACTAAGAAGTAAGCAAGCAACAGTCAACAGATTATAAGAACTAAGAAGTAATGCCTAATTCAATACTTTATACTAAGCAAGTAAGCAACAAATTGTAAGAACTAAGAACTAAGAAGTAAGCAACTAGGCAAGACAAATGTTCAAAACTCGAAAGATTAAAGATTGGCAAAGGATTAGAACTTATACACATGGTTTTTTGTATTAAGTATCTGAAATTCTGAATCTGAATTGTCGAATTGATGAACAGCAAGTGACAAGTCAAATTGAATCACTCATCCAAAGACCAAAGTCCAAATTGAAAGTTGAAACTCCAAACAATCAAACATCCAGGGGTCCTTTACTCCTTTAAAGCAATAAAGCCCAAAAACTTATTTGCAGTTACAACTTACAAAATCAGTTACACACTTGAAACTTACACTGTTACACATTGAAGTATCGAACAAAATCAAGTAATCAACAGTCAAACTCGAACAAAATTACAAAATCACTCATGACAGTCGTGAACACTTACACGGTTACACTGGATGTGAGAAATTGAGAACTCGAAATCTCGAAGTCTCGAACAGTCAACAGTCTATTGATAGTTCTTTCGGCTGTAGAACTCTAAATTAAGGCCTTAAGGGCATTCGCCAGACGCCTCACGCCAGTGACCAGTCGAACTTCAACTTGAAATTGGAAATTCGAAATAGAACTCGAAATTAGAATATCGAATACGCAAAGGGCTTGAAATCGGAAATATAGAATAGAATTATAGAACTCGAAATCAGAATATCGAATAGTCGAAATCAGAATATCGAATATCGAATATCGAAATCAGAGTAACTTACTTCGAAATCGAATATCGAATACGCAAAGGGCTTTCCGCTTCCGTCGACCGTCTTTCATCTTCAAGTTCCAACTTCCAACGCGCTAGCTTCCGAGTTCCGAGTTCCGTCGTTTACGTTTCACGAGACGTCAAGATCAGATCTGGTCCTCTGGAGTCGTGAGTCGGTGCCTCGGTGGACGATGGCCCTATCACAGCTCCCGTCGATTGAGTTTTCACCTACCGTAGGGCGTAGTCGCTAGTCGGTCTCCGACTCTCTGTAGTCTAATAAAGTGGACGGGGGTTTTTAAGTGGGCTTGCAGTTATGGGCTTATTATTAATACTAAATAACATAGACTTCTATTATTTTTTATTAACAGTTCACAAGTTAAACACACATATATATACAGACTTTTTTTTAAAATGGGCCTGGGCCACTGCCCAGGTTACTCCCCTTATAAGCCGGGCCTGATAAGTTATAAATTAATATATTTTAAAAAAGTAAATCTTTTAATATATTTTATCGTTTAAAAAAAAAACTCAAAAGTTGATGTTACCATTTTAAAGCCCAATCTCGTTCTCTTTTATCTATTATTAGACTCGCAATCATCTCTCTTGTCTATCTCTTCACCTGCCGTACGCCAACCTACCTTGCAACAAAGCTTGTCATCGGCGGCAGCCACCGTTACCCGATTTGCCGCCATAACACTCGAGCCACTTCGAATTGAAGGTGGTTTGAGTCTACTCGTAGAGGAGACCCAGTTGAACTTGGTTCTTTCACAGGTACGTAATCTATCAAATACCTCGAATTTTGTGTTTGAAAGACTTGATACTCGCTTGGAAGTATCTCCTTCACATCGATTTAAAAGCTTTTCCTCTACCCGATGATTTTTGCTGATTATTTCTTATTTGAGGGCAATAGCTACAATTCCTCTTTGGAACCCTTGTTTTACATTACATACTTTTGCATTTGGTACAAATAAAATAAAGTATGAATGTTTGCAGTTTTGATTGTGATCTGGAAATTGGGAATCAGGTAGTTTTTGATGATTTTTATCTATTTCTTTTATGCACACTAAGTGTTTGGTGAAATGCCCAAATGAGTTCATAAAGCAAATGTACGTAATGTAACTGTGCGGTTTTGATTCTGATTTGGGGAATTGCGAATTAGGTTTAATCGTTAATGATTTTGTATCCTTTTGTTTTATGAACATGAAGTGTTTGATGAAATGCTTAAATGAGTTCATAAAGTATATGTATGCAACTGTGCAGACCATCGTAGTTGCTGGAAAAACAAATGGGGCTTTTGTCTTGGTGGAAAGGAAACAAGGATGCTAATTCCTCCGGCGATGGTTCCGGCATGAAAACCATTGAGAAACCTGACACCAAGGCTATTGTATCAGCGGAGAAAGCGACCGAAGAAGTTTCGGGCATGAATGGTGCCGTGGAGGTGACTCGACCTAGTCCTAACATGGATGTGACGGTTTTCGAATTTGGGTCTGTTGCTGCTTCAGCTGATAAGGTAACGCTTGCCGGATATTGCTCCGTCTCCGACGACCTCGAGCCCTGCCGTTGGGAAATTTTGCCGGCGAGTGGTGCCGATGCACCTCAATTTCGTGTGGTGTTCTGAGTTGTTTGTGAAGGTTACATGACATGGTTCCATAAGATGGTGATATCTTGTAAGTTGAGAAGACTCTTTGTTCATTGCGTTTGGTAAAACCCTATAAAGAAAAAAACTATTTTTGGTAGTTATGTGTGGCTTAATTATGTTATTATCTACATGATGTTTATGATTATATATTGTGAGGGTCTGTTAAATTTCATCTATGTTGTTGCATAATATACTTGTGGGGTGATGAAACACACTAGTTGTATCTTAGAGCACACGCTACAATGACTACCACATCAGCATGTCTAACATATGACTAACACCTAGTAGTAATTGGAGGTTATATCTTCGACGGGATCCTTTTGATTGCTAGTGAAGGAAGGATGTCCAATGAGTGAATCTGTAGTTGAAACGGTAAACCGTCTGTTAGTGTTATCTTTTGTAACAGTTGATGGAAACGCTTTTCCATCTTTTGGTGTTCGGTTGAGGGTGTGTTATTAATCAAAGGAAAATATTGTATAGTAGCTGGTGACCAAGAGTTTTGTTGTCTTTGAGTCAATTTGATGCTGAAAATCTTCGAATGGAAGATAGGTTGGTACAAGTAAGGTTGACAATTCTTGACCCAACACAAATCACAATACAAACCCGATATGAAAAAAGTGACAAGAATCTAAAACGGGTTGACACTAAAATAAATGGGTTAGGTTAGGGTCAATCTGACAACCCGAAAGAAACCCCTTTAATGGTAAATTATAACATTATAAAATTTTTTTAATATACATTTTGAAAAGATGATTGTGAATTCAAATAAGAGAGTGATATCTTAAGGCAATAAACCTGTCAAACAAAAGTACAAAACTCTTAAATGTTAAAAACTTTAAAAAATAAAAGATTTATAGTTAAAACCAGGGTTTACTATCCAAAAGTGTATCGTAGTTGTCACTTTTTGCTATTATGTATACCCATATTTCAAAAACTATCATTTAGTATATTGAAGTTTTAAAATCTACCATTTAATATATCGTTATCTTTGATAGCAGGTTATGGGTGACATGGCATCTTAATTGGATGCTGACATGTAATATCTTTGTTTGAAAATAACAAATATATAGTAATAGTAATACTAATACTAATAGTAATATCATTGCTATCATTGCTTCATCTTCTATCATTGCTTCATCTTCCATCGTTGCTTCATCTTCATCGATTTCAACTGTTGCTTCATCTTGATCGATTTCAACTGCTACTTCAACCATTACTTCATCTTCATCGATTTCAATTGCTGCTTCAACCGTTGCTTCATCTTCATCGAGTTCAACTGATTAAGGATTCATCGTCATCTTCATTGATTCCATTCGATTTCAATTGATTAAGGTTTGAACCGATTGGGTTGCTTCATCTTCATCTTCATTTGAATCATTCAAGAACACTATCAGGTGTGGTAAGTTTGATTAGAGTTATTCACAGATCGATTTGGGGTTCATCTTCAAAGATCTGCTTAAGTGTTCATCTTCATGATTCGATTTGGGGTTCATATTCACAGATCTGAGTGTTTGGTTCGATCTAATAAGGTTTGATCTGAGTGTTTGGTTCGATTCCGATAAGGTAAGTTTGATCTGAGTTCTACACAGATCTGTTTGTTTCGATTTTGTTCTTGGTTCGATTATTTTAGTTTTCAATTTTAGGGTTTTCATTATTAGTTTTGAGTTCGATTTGGTTCACAATTTTTAGGGCTTTCTGTTGGTTCTTGATTTCCAGATCTTGTTTGATTATGTTCATACGATTCCATATGATTTCAAGATTTGGTTCAACTGTTTCTACTTTATACATTTAAGATTCCATATGATACTCGTGTATATGAGATTTAGGGTTCAAGGACATATCTGTTCATCAATTTTGTTCTTTATTTAAAGAGTATGTATATGTGATTTAGGGTCATTCGAGGACAGATCTGTTTGTGCATATAAGATTTTGTTTTTTGCCCAGATTGATTTTTTGAATGTTTGGGCCATTCAAGAAGATAATTCTTCTTAAGTTTTTGAATCTTCTTGAGTTTTTGTTCTTGTTTGCCCATATTTTATGAAGATGAAAATTTAATATTGGATTTTAATTTCAATATCTACTGACGTGGCAAAATTAATGATGTGGAAAAGATAATAATATTAAAAATAAATTAAAATTCAGATATTTACCTGCTACGTGAATAGTAGGTTTAACGATACATTAAATGGTAATTTTTTAAACTTCAGTATTTTGAATGGTAGTTTTAAAAAATGGGTATACACAATAGCAAAAAGTGACAACTTTGTTACACTTTTGGATACTAAACCCTTAAAACAATAGTATCTCATTTTGGTATTTGTTATTTTGACTATATAATTTTGGTTTTTTTACATTTGATTACTTGATATGTGGTACTTTAGTATTTTGAACATAATTATATTTAATGATGAATAAGTTTAAATTATTCGGTTGTTCGATGACATTATTTATTGGTACTTGATAGAATAATAGTGCATCATAGTTTTTATTATATTCATTTATATAAATTGAATAAAAAAGTAAAATCAAATTTGAATCAAACCGAAACGAATACCGAATTTAAAGTTCGACTATAATCGAAATAAACATTGAATATTGAAGTTAGAATATAAAAAAAATTATTGTCAAAATTCTTACCGAAAGTTGGAAAATAAACATCGAATTTGAAAGATTGATTATTAAGAAAATCGTAATTGAAACAAAAAACCATATTCGAAAATTGAAAAAATACTTATCGGTCACATTTGGCCTAAATTGGTCGACACGAACCCAACATGAAAAAACTGACACAACCTGAACTTGACACGGAAATAAATGGTTGACGTGAAAATAACCTGAACTCGAAGGATACAAACCCGATAACACGAACCCGACCTGAATTGACAGCCTCAGGTATAAGCAAGGGTGTTGAAAAAACCAAACCCGGATAATCCGACTGACTTGAATCAAATTCGTGTTAATTGGGTCGGGTTAATCAGTTTTCAGATGCCTGGTTTGGATAACCCGATTAAAAGTGACCTTATCTGGGTCTAATGGCAGTTAGAAAAAAAGTAGTTTGGGTGACCCGGTTAAGAATGTTAAGTTTTTTTAATAATTATATATTTTAACTTATTATATATTTATACTAGGTTCTAAGTTACAAATGGGTCATCCCACAACACAAGCCCACAACTCACAAAACATCTTTTGCATATACTTCTTTCAAGTGTTATTAATATTTTGTTTATATGTATAATATTTACAATTGAAGTTGTCTTTGTAAGTTATTATTTTTGCTATAGACCTGTGGTTGTATAAAGGTGGTAAAATAGCAAATAGCTAATTAAGTTTTATATGAATGTGTTGAATTAATGGTGTATTATACTATCATGATTATGTATGCCCAGTTTAATAAAAACAAGTTAAGAGATAAGATGAAAACATACATAGTTTATAATGTTAATAAAATATGATGTTAATAACTTTCATTATGAGTAACACAAGTAACAAAATAAAATAACACTATTGTCTAATTTCACAATGATTGAAACATAAAATGCCAAACAATAAATTCTTATTCGGTTCTACCCGAATAACTCTAAACCCAAACTGACATGATGTAACAACCTCAAAATGGGCCTAGTCGTGTTCGAATTTGGTACGTCTAGAACTCCTATTAAATATTGAATAAAAGGGATTAAATATATATTTGATTAAAGGGGAAAAATTATAAAAGAAAATAATAAAGAAATGATAATATTAAAATATTATGATAAATGGATAAGAATAACATTATATTAAATGGTTTAGAACGAGGTTTCCAAAAATATCCCTGTTAGTTAAAACGGGTATTCGTGCGTAAAGTTATAAGTTGAAAAGGGGAACAAGATACCCACTTGTGGATATGCACAACCCACAAGTAGGCATCTTTGGTGACTCACATGAGCCACCTCTTGCCACAAAACACAGACAAATCCATATTTGACTTTGTGTTCTTTGTGTATTGACTTTGAAGAAGAAGAATAAGATCATCCAATTAGCAATCTGTTTTGCTGTAAATTCAAGTGCTAGATCCAAGTTCAAATCCGTTGTGATAATTTCTAATCATCTCCATCTTCAAGTGAGTTGAATTCCTTGTTCTTTATTTTCACCAAGTTAGGTTCTAAATTGGGTTTCAATGATTTTGATCCCAATCTGTGTTTCTAAGATTGCCAATCTGTTTCTAAATGATTTCTAAGTGTTTAGGAATCAAATTCTGTAATTAAATTGAAGGTTTAAATGGATTTTGAGAATTAAAGTGTCAAATGGGTCAAAAAGAGGATTTTGGTCCCAATCTCTGAATTGGTTGTTTTGGTATGTAAAGATGTTGTTTTTAAGTTGTTTTAGATGTGTTATTTCACATATGAACCATAGAAACTGATTGGTAATATTCTGGAAGTGATTTGGTATGTTTTTGGATGGAAAACAGCAGGTTCTGCACGAACCTGCTGCTGTACATTGAAGGGCACGGGCGTGCCTTTCAAGAACAGACCGTACCTTAGGGCGTACCTAGGAGGCACGGCTGTACCTCCCAAGGGTACGGGGCGTGCCTAACCCTAGCGAGCCCGGGGGTACCCTGAAGTCACGGGGTGTACCTGAGACCCAGGTACGGGGCGTACCCGGGGCGTGCCACGCCAGGCATGGGCGTGCCTTGGCAAGGTACGGGCGTGCCCTGCCCCTGGCAGTATCTGTTTTACAAGGTTTTAATAGCTGTAAACCTTGTTTAGGTATTCCGATTGATCCAGAAGCTACAGTATCGTAGAGAGAAGTATTCTAACTCGACAGGTGAGTGCCTGATAACATAACGATTAATATATCTATAACATATATTAACAATGATTACATAATTGTAAACCATGATTCTTACACTCACTTGTTCAAGTGTAGGATTGCATGATGATGCTAGAATATACCATGTTGACACAGTATAGTATGCACTTGATTAGGTGTATGCTATGATGAGTAGTGAATATATATATATATATATACGCGCATTGACTGATGATTCGATTGAATCAATTGTTTGTTTGTGGTTGATCCGGATCCTATGGACAAAGTTGTCCTGGACAAAGCTGTCCTATAAGAACAAAGCTGTTCTACTTAAGGACAAAGCTGTCCTCTTCGGGTATAGTTGCGGCTGTACAACAGAGGAATCTGCGGAGTCCAAAACGTAACGGTGGACGCTGTATAGCTCCCTCACCGGGGCGGTTGATGTGTTTGGTACCCTAGTTTGGTGCATTGAGCCGGGTTAGCTCCCCTGCAAGATATGTTACCTCCTGACTACGCCAACTCATCGCGAGATGCTAGGATAGAATTATCTGAGCATGATTGATGATATGTGATGTATTTATGTTAATCATATGCTATTTGAGTACTCACTAGCTATTATAGCTAACAGATGCTACACCCTACATGTGCAGGTGATCCTCAGTAAGCTTTGGACCCTGCAGGTAGTTTGTTTTCATAGGAGGAACACTTTGTCTGTAATAACTCTGATATAATGTTTGTTTGAATTTAGTAATGGTCGACCGGATAAGTAATAGTAACACCGAACTTGTATGTGGCATCTTTTGATTTGTAATATATTTGCCACGTGTTTTCTATTTCCGCTACGTGTTTTTAATTGAAAAAGATAAACTAATGTTTTAAAATGAAAAATCTGGTTCTCGAAACGGCGCTGTTACACATGAACTACCCGAAAACCGAATAATCTAATCCTTATTCGGATTGGTTATCGGGTAACATTTTATTACCTCAAACCCGAATAATGTGAATAATCCAACTGAAGGACACCCCTATTGTATGTTTCCAATTGTATCAAGTATCAATGTTATTGAAGTAAATCTACAATGATGATGTATAATCTTAGTATGAACGGTTAAGAGAGAACTAAGAACACACAGTTGTTTTTAGAATATAAAATGCTTAAATGAATTAGGGTTAATTACATTATTTATATACCTACTAGGTATTCTTACAATATACCATATACTTCTAAGAAATATGACTAGAAGCAAAACTATTTTAAAATAACAAAATGTACACAATTTGGGTCTAACATTCTCCCCCTTGTGTTTATTGTACAAATAAAGCATAATAAACGAAAAATAAATATTTTCTGTTATTCATCAAACAGAAATATACCCCCCCCCCTCGAATATTGCTCTTACGATAGACAACCCATGAAATGTGATGTGGTTTTATACAAATCTTCTCTTTAGAAAGTCTTAAAAGATGTTGGACAGAGCGAACCACAAATTGATATTTAAGTTCAGGAAAGGTGGGAAGATACACATTGGTGTTAGCATTCGAGAATGGTCTTGCTTGTCTAACACGCACAATGAACAAGCAACATGATGAGGAGTAGCATGAGGAGCGTAAACACAATTGTTTTGAGGAAGACGTTGTTCTTTCATTCCTTCAAACTTTTCTTTACTTTCATTCCAAAGCTTTCTGCGAAGCTTGACCCTATTTATGAATTTCTTTGTGTAAGACTTTAATGTCGTATGATCATCCTTAGAATGAGTGGTTTACGGATGCACAAATTTGATGATTCACCTGCATAGACTGTTACAGGAACCATCTTGATTTCTTTTCCTTTGGAATACTTACACTTTTGAACTTTTTCATAATCAGAAGATGTCGTGACATTTTATTCTACACAGTTTTCTAAGTCCTGTTCCAATTTCTGAATTTCAAGCACAAACTGATTTCTTTTAGTCTCAAAATTATCTGTTTCTGATCTAATCTTATTTTGAATATCCCTACTTATTTGAGCGTCATTCAACAATTGTTTCTCAAGATTTCTTATCTTGACACTCTTTTCAATATCAAATTCATGATACTTGTTTTGTGATATCTTGAGTTTTTCAGCCAATTCGGAGATTTGCATAATTAACTTGGCATTTTCTTCTTCCAAATTGTCTGTCTCTTTTTCTCTGTTTCAAAATTTTCCTCACTAAGTTTCTTCTCTTAGATTCCAACATTTTGACCCTTTCATTTTCAACATTTCGAGTATCATGAAGAACACTTGAATCTTTAGAAACACAAGCTTCTTTTCTAATTTCTTCTTCCTTTTTCCGATTTAGATGTCTTTTAATAGTACGAAATTGTTTAACCAAAGTTGAATCACAATCTATATAACAATACTCATCACCATCTCAAGATATAGGTGATTGCGCAGTGATCTTCTTATCAACTATGAGATTGTATAAGTTAATAGCACCAGCTCGACAGATGTTACAATCAATATAAATATACCAAAGCTCCCAAAATCAAAGACTAGAATCAGTAACCTTTGTGTCTTGGTTTAACCCCTAAACTTTGTGTTCAAGAATGGTTTAACCCCTAAAATTTTTTAATGAATGTTTTAATCCTAAACTTGTTACAATTAATTGTTTTAATCACTTAACCTGGTATAGTAAGTTACTAAAGTTTTAAAACATAGTCTTATCCTTAAACTTATCTTATAAATATTTTAAACCTCTAACTTTAATATTAAATTAAGAAAATACACATGAGATAACAACTAACAAAGCCATAAATCATTTTAAAACCTTAAAATATAGCTAAAGAGAAAGACAAACTTCTCCTAGATGGAACTATCATACTAATTAGAGAATCAACACATTATTATCATAAGGAGAAAGACTTGCATTACTTTCAAACAGTCAGTTAACAAAATCGAGACTTTCTATGTGATGGTGTCGATCCTCTTCAATGTTATTGTGTCGAAACAAGGTGGTCCCTTTTAATGGGGTCGGTCACGGGTTGGCCCTCTTCAAATCGATGGTGTCAAAAACTGTTTCTAGAGCCTAGAATCAATTGTGTTGACAAGAGTTTCTACATTGTGTTCTCAATCGACTTAGGGAAAAGGGTGAGCTACGTATTTAGGCGGTAGTAGGTACACTTAGATTAGGTTGAGGATACAAATAATTAGGTTAAACAAGAATATGGATTTAATCAAATATTAGAGATAGTTTAGGGATTAAAATTTTCATTAAAATAGTTGAAGGGTTAAACCATTTTAAAGTGTAAAGTTTAGGGGTTAAAACATATTTTACCCTTAATAAAACTCAAACTTGTCATTATTTAAAGAGTTAATTGTCAAATTGGTCCTTTAACTTTCTTATTTCTTCCGATTTAGTCCTTTAACTTCAAAAGTGACTAAGATGGGCCTTAAACATACACTTTGCGGTATGAATGGTCCTTTCGTTAGTTGACCGTTAGTCAACTCTGTTAAATGCAGGTAGAATGACATTTTTACCGTTATTTTTTATATTTTACTTAAAACTAAATTATGGATAATTATAAATGATATAATCTATTATGTAGAAAAAAATGATGAGTTAATGTCAGACAAACACACACACTCTCTCTAGACAACCACCACCACTACCACCGCAGCTGGCCACAACCACCACGACCACTGTAATCCCAACCTTAAACAAATCAAAACCATAAGTCATAACCATTGAACAAATCGAAGATTTGCAGATCTGTTGTTCTAAATCGAAACCCTTGAATCATAACTTCTAATCGCAACCTTAAACAAATCGAAACCATGAGTCCAAACCTATGAAGCAGATGTAAAGAAACCCAAAACTTACCACAAAGATCATAAAGAAATGTCTATTTTTTCCTGTTTTAGCAAATGGAATAAAAGCCCCAATCTCCGTTCAGATGAGGGTCGATGAAGTAAATCACGGAGCAAGTACACAAAAATTGCATTGATGAACACTAATCACAGGGAATGTGGAGGCGGTGGCAGTGGAGGCGGAGGTTCAAGAAGACGAAGATTTGCAGATCTGTTGTTCCAAAAGCGAGCTGAGTAAGCTATGGTGGTGGTAGGTGGTGGCAGTGGCGAAGGCAGTGGATGGTGGTGGAGGCGGTGGATGGTGGTGGCAGCGCTAATTTGCAGATCTGTGGTGGTAGGTGGCAGCGGCGAAGGCGGTGGATGGTAGTAGAGGTGGTGATGGCGAAGGCGGTGGATGTTGATGTAGGTGGCGATGGCGAAGGCGGTGAATGGTGGCGGTAGGTGGTGGCGGTGGTGAAGAGGTGATGAGCTGACGGTCAACTAACGAAAGGACCATTTAGACCACAAAGTGTATGTTTAAGGCCCATCTTGGTCACTTTTGAAGTTAAAGGACCAAATCGGAAGAAATGAGAAAGTTAAAGAACGAATTTGACAATTAACTCTTATTTAAAATATCTTGATACTTGATACTTGGATTTTGAGTGGAAAAGTAAAAGGTGATGAATTGTGATTAAATGCAATGCAATTGAATTAATTGCGATTACACGAAATGCAATTAGAGAATTGCGATTGGTGAATTACGATTCGGAAATTGGAGAATTGCAATTGAAATTGTGATTGGAGAATTGTAATTGGAGAATCACAATTAGCAAATACTATGGGTGGTAGGAAATTCAATTGGAATACGATTGAGGTGTAAAATGCAATGGCTCAAATACGATGGGTGAGATGCCAAATTCGATTATGATGTACACTTGTAATACCAAATTTGAAATGCAATTGTAATTGCAATTGGGGAAATACAATTAACATACCAAATATGAACTACGATGGGAAGAACAATTGCGATTGGAGATTAATGTCGAACAAAACAAAAAAAAAAAAGATAACCAAATTTCTCAAATTAAGCAAAAAAATTTTACTTGATTTTCAATTCAAATCAAATGATTTCAATCCCAATTTTCAAATAAACATTAAACTAAGCAACCCTAATGATCTATTTGAATTAAATACTCTAAATGAAAAAATTAGGGTTCTTACGAAGGTATATATGGCCGAATAGAAATATAAGCAGACTAGCAAACAGGAGAATTAATTCAAAAGGAACATAAATAAAAAGATTATGTCTAAATTTACGACTTATGCCATTACTAAATATGTTCATTGTTCGTGTTTAACTGAACTTAAAAGGAACATAAATAAAAAGATTATGTTCATGTTCATACTTTTTTTTCGAACGACAAGCGCACACACTTACCAAAACCACACATTTGTTCACTACAAGTTTTAAATTTTAAATCATATCTTAATAGCGCTAGATCAAATGCCCTTTTATATGTTTATATTGTTAATTTACGGAAACACTTGTAACCCTCAAATATGTTTTTTAATAGGAAAAAATTCACTGAATAATAACTAAGTTTGAAAATTATTTTAATAAAGTCACTCACCTCTTTATTTTACATTGAAAACAACCCCTTGATGATCTTCATAAATCACTTTTCAAACTTACTTACCATTATGTAAAATAAACCCTTTAAAATATATATCGTTCTTGTTCATCAATCGGAAATCAAGACAAACCAGGCACTACGGTGAGACATGAAAACACCCGATCCCATTCCAACCTCGATATGTGGAATGGTCTTGCGCCATATGTACTGAGATTGTTCCGGAGACATGGTCCAAGCCTGGTACGAAGTCTATTCCTATAAAAATGCCTTATCAATTTATCCCTATTCATTCAGTTAAAGTCCGATGCCTTTTCACGCCCCTCTGAGTGATTAGTGCCAATATATAGTTTTCTTAATTATAATTTTGTACATCTGCAAATATATTGAAATTGGAATTCATAAAATTTCATATTTATTCCCTATTTTTCCCATTTATATACCTTTTTTTAATTTTTCAGATTGAATATACGAATTATGCAATTTAGTTTAATAAATTAGCACTTAATGAGCCAACATGCATAGTTATGATTTGTCACGTTTTGAAGTTGTTGAACTAGATTGTATAGTTTTTATATGCAATCAAAAATATTAAAAAACAAGTGTTTAGCTGTCAACCTAACCCAAGACAACATCTTGATCCATATTTTAGAAAGTATATGATTGATTGATTATCAAGATGCATCGCTCGACATTTTGCTATCTCTACCGTATCCACGGATTCACTCACTCAAATACAAGATCAAACTGTAAAGAACATATATAAGCGAGTTTCAATCTAGTCATTCGAAAAGCTCATTGATCGAAACCTCATATTGGTAACATCATGTAAGTATCCTGAAAACAAGCTAAAAGATCAAAAAAACCAATGTAAGCTAATAGCTAAAAGATCAAAAAAACCAATGTAAGCTAATAGGCTAGCATTAAAGACAATTCTGAGCATCCTGTTTGTTTTTCCATAAGTTGTTGATTCTTACCTACAAAGCCATTTCTCTAGTTCCCATCTTCAGCCAACTGCTTTTCCTTTTCTTGTTGCTCTGCAATATATACAAGACATATTTAAGGCAAAAAATATATTCAGAAAACACAATCAACAAGAGGATTACTAGCGGTTTAGATATGCATTCGAAAGTGATTACATAACTACGAATAATCAGAATCAGATAATCATACCCGTTTCAGAGCTATCAAAATAGAAATATGCCTTGTGAGATGGGGAGTAAAACCTAAGGGGTAATTAGGTAATTCGATTTTATCGAAGGATCCCTAGTTCTGTTGTAGCTGGTATGAAATTTGGCTCGTGTATAATGCGATTTTATTTGTTTCCTTTTATCTTAGGGTATTTCAAACACATGCCAAAAGTCAAACATATCATTTGAAGAATCTGTAAGTCAAACATGACATGGGTTCCCTTGTGAGTTAATTTGGTAAAAGTAATTCCTTAAATTAATACATGCATAGACAATCGTCGTCTTTTTAAAAGCTGTTCAATGTGAAGATATTTTATGTATACTAAATCTTTTCTTACATGTGTATAGATATGTTGGTTTACAGTCAAACCAATAAAACCTTACATAAGAATATAAGATGCTCCAAAACTAAAAGTGAACTAAGTTTATCAGACACAGATTGCATAAAAGTTACAAAAAAGAAAATAATGAACATCTTCAAGCTGAGTGATATACATGTGTGTGTGTATATATATAATTCAGTGGAGGAATTTCGACCCATTTGTTAATCCTCTGAATAGGTCAAATGGGTTACATCAATATGTTTAATTTGAAAGGAGACAGGTCAAACAGATCAAGCCATCTGAAAGTTGCCCAAGCATACTTTTTTTATGCATAAAACCTTCTAAATGGTTTGTTTCAAAAATATATATTACTAATGTAATGATATAGTACTTAAAATCATATTTGGTATGCTAATTATTTATTTAAAAGAGTTAAAAATATTGAACAAAAGTGTTGACCCGTCACAAGACTCTTGAGCCATACAAAAATTACTTGTTTTGACCCAATACAATCTACCTGAACCACTCATTGTCCCACCTCTATTGCATATATACAACACTATACAGGTAATATTAAACAAAGAGGTAAAGCACTAAACTACAAGAAAGAAGTATAGCACTGAACAATGTAGTAAAATGTAAGTTTTACTTTCACTTTTGCTATAACCATAGTTATATATATCTAAAATTTTGATTTTCATCCCTGTGTTGCTCATAACCAAAATAACACCTTCAATATACCCCATCTTTGTCAATGATTAAGGAAATGACACACTTCTGCTATAGTCATAGCTATTTATATCTAGAATTTCTATTTTCATCCCTGTGTTGCACATATCCAAAATAACACCTTCCACATCCTCGTCTTTGTCAATGATTAAAAAAATGTCAAAGAAGAACCATTACCTGATGTGCAACTTCATAAAGGCATGCCTACATCCTTTTTTTCTAAGCTATGGCTAATAGAAAGAATCAAAACCTTAATAGATAGCAACAAAGGATTGAAGATTTGTGATGTTTGACAATTAGCTTTCTCAGACCGTGATTTATTCCTCAGTTTTATACAACTCTTAAGGAAATTTGAACTATTTGTTTTGGGTGGAAGATGGTACTAATGGTTGCATGGAAGTGGGGATGAAGGTAGAAATTTTGCACTTTAGCAAAGTTAAAGGGCAAACCAGGATGTAGGTAAAGAAAAATAATTCATAAAAAAGAAGAAAACATAAATAACCACCATGAGTTCACATACCCATAAGTTGGAAGATGGCCTTTTGCGTACGCTTTTCAAGCTTATCAAGTTTCTTTTGTACATCCCTTCTAAGATCCCAGTTGGGTTTTTTGGGTGCAATGTTGAGAAAAGGATCCTGAAAAATATTTGAGAAATTCATTGAACACTTGTATGAAGATTTTATAAGGAATAATATAAGTATAAGAAAACACAAGAGACCCCAAGTTACCTCCTTTTTCTCTTCAATAGGAGGTTCACTGGCAACAGGGTCTTCAAACTTAGGTAACACAGGTGGAGCAAGTTTACCCTCCTGAAGCTGTTTATCATGAGGAAGGTAATTTCGGAATTTCACATTAACATCACTGCAAAATATTAGTGGTCTGTTAGAATTTTATTAAAATGACTTGATACACCAGTGCACAAGCAAATTACTCCTATAATCTGTGGTTATAAAACAAATATGTGTACATATATTTAGCCACTCACGACTAATCATGAGCCTAACAAAGGATTACCATCTGCTGGGAATGATTAACCAATATTAGTAATTCTTTACAGGTAAATTCACTGAAATTAACAACAAGTTGTTATATAACTACCACAGGCAAGAAAGAAAGAAAGTTGAAACTGTAGAAAAAGTTTTCAACCCTTTTGCAATATTATTTACTGAACTGGTAAAATAAGATATGTGTGCTATGGCCTATGCCAGATAAACACGCAGTAAAAAATGCCTATAACTATGTAAACTTTCAACATCATTATTCATTAAAGGATGCTTGAACGTAGATTATCAATATTTAACCTCTAATTGATGTTTTCAACACAACCATTAAACCACCCATATCATTCAGCTTAGGAAAAAATAAAAACAGCATCTATGTTTAGATATCAAAATGCAAGCATTGTAACATCTAACGTTGGATAATCTAATAGTAACTTTTTTAATCTTTGCATATCGATAAACTGTAGGAAACATCTTACTTAACAACACCTCGGGAACAATATAGTTTATGCGGGAGCAATGAAAATGCATGAAATGTTAGTTTACATTCAGTCACCAACTTAGGGTATAACAATATATCAGTATCCCTAGAGGAAAAGTACGACCAACAAGATATTAGATGATACACATTATTATTCGCTCAATAAGGATCTATGATGCAAGACAATATCACATAGACCAATGATCGCTATGCTCTTTTATGTATATTTTTTATCTCTACTGAAAGATGATCTAGAAGGAAGAAAATGGAGGCGGCAAGATCAGTATGTCGAGTAACAAACAGGTTTGGGTATTTTTAGAATGGATCAAATGAGCCAGTCAGGTGGGTGGCCCGCAAACATTTTTTGTCCAATTTCTTAACAGTTGCAAAAAACAAAAAGTATTACGATACAGTTTGGTACACTTTAAAATCATTCAACCCCAAGGTTGTAAAAATTACTCGGCGGTATACAGTCGGTCGACCACCTTCAAGTGATTAATCGGTTTCTTGGTGGGGACCCTAATTTATAAAGAAATTTATTCTTAAAAAAATAAATATTAGCAATATCCTAGCAAAATAAGTCAATAACCATCAAAAAGTTTAACAAGCTTGAAAAATAAAAACCATAAGTTTGAATGAAGTCAAACCATTTTGTTGACCGCCGAGGACCACCAAGGACCGATTCACCTCTGAGCTAAATTTATTTTTATTTGACCTGTTTGAGAAAAAAACAACCCAGTTTGGCCCATTCATGGTTGACATTGCCATCTCCGGTATTAAGAGAACATTACATTAAACCTTCCCTTCCAAGCCTTATTATTAACCAAAAGAACATTCCTCTTCTCGAGTTTTTTTTACAAAGGAAAGGAAAGGATTTGGAAAGAAACTAAAAAAAGAGATTGTCTCGAGTTTCACTTAAGGAAGGAAAGGAAATGGAGGGGGAACTAGGCTAATTTCATCTTGAAATCTTCTCTCCCAAAAATGGGATGATTGGGAGGGGGAGTTTCTCATCATCAAGAAATACAATTGCAGAAAAAGGATAAGAATTGAGGATGCTCACTTCTCTTCATCATCAACTCCATTTTCATTCCCGGGCTTATCATTGGCAGTAGTTTCATCATCATCAGGATTCTCAAGAAGTTCTTGAGCAGCTCTCAAAGCTTTTAACCTCTCACGTCGAGCTGCTGCTGCTTGCTCTATACTTTCTTCTTCATCAATAGCCATCTTTCAAGATCACCACCACCCAAAATTTTCTGTAGGGTAAATGATAAAGCCTCATTAAGATACACCCTTATGGATAATTTGTCAACTTACATTAGGAGTTTGAATTTCAAATTTGCAAAGTCAATTATGAATTTATTGAGAACTAATAATCATGGTTGCAGAACTCGCTAGGCGGGAGCCGGGCGGTAGGCGGAGAGTACTCAGATTGGAATTTTTTATGTTTAAATTTTAAAATTATACAAACTACATGTTAATAAAAACTCAAACATAAGCATAGTTGTTCATAGACCCAAAACATGTGTTTAGAAAACATGATCTGTTGTGCAAGAATCCAACCCCAATAGTCTAAAATGATTTCTAAAAAAACTACTCATTCGATAGCAAAGCCAATACTTTAAGACTAATCAATGAACACTTAACAATTTAAAATCAATCAACAGATTCAACACAAAATGTGTGATCTTGCCCCAACACTTTAAAATCCAAACCATTAACTTCTTCAATTACGAAATTACCAAGTACCCTGTAGTTTAAGTTTAAAGTCTGGATAAAAAAACTACTCATTTTATATCAATTACCAACAACATTTAGTGTTTATTGAATACTAATGTGATAAGTAGCATGTAATCGAAATCCAAGTACCCAACATGTGCTAGAATCAACAAGAAGAATAGAAACTTGTGATGCTATGCTAGAATCAGGCAACAGAAAATAGAAACTTGTGATGCTGTGCTAGAATCAACAAGAAGAATAGAAAATCAACAAGAAGAATCGAAATCAGGTGATACATGTGATTCTGTGCTAGAATCGAAATCAAAAAAAAAAAAATCAGAATCGACGAGGTGTCTACAAGAATCGAAGGTTAGAGTTTAAAATCGAAGTGCTTACGAGTTTGTAGTTGGTGAATCGAAGCTCAAATCGGAGATGCAAGTTCCAATCGTGATCGATGATAGCCAAATCGAAGGGTGGAAGTCCTTCCAGATGAGTCGGCGTCGAGAGAAAGAGGAGAGAACGACAGAAGTTTGACCTAGTTGAGTTAGGGGTGTTTGTCTATTTTGATTATTATTTTAAGTTTATTGGCTTATTTTTAATAAAATAAATCATTTTTCATAAGTCATCTTGAACTAGTTTATTTTTTTCATATGAGTTTATTTTTACAATTTTACCTTTATACCCTCTTTTTAGTTATTATACATTAATAAGATAATGTAAGGAAGTCCTTTTTGATTATTTTCTATATTTTTAAAAGAAGTTTATTAACTCATAAGTTATAAGCTAATCCAAACATTTTTTTTCTCAAAAGCTTATAAGCACATAAGCTCAAAAGCTCTTAAGCCCTTAAAAAAAAGCTTAAACAAACACCCCCTTAGGCTGTGCCCCGTTTTTGGTTTTGATTAAAAAAATGTTGACTTTCATTGACCCGCCTAGCCCGAGTATACCCGAGTCAGACCGCCTAGACCCGAGTTTGACCGAGTTTGACTGGAACCGGGTAGTTGGTCCGAGTAGCCATTCCAAGCCAAGATGGACCCCCGCCCAGCGACTACTCGCCGAGTATTCGGCCGAGTAGCCCGAGTTTTACAAAACTGCTAATAATCATGTAAAAGTATTGCAAGGAGATGACATATGTACTCCTCCACTACACTTAAACTTTTGATGTCAAATCTTGTACTTCAAAAAAGTATATGTTACATCAATTATGCAAAAAATCTAACTCCAATTACTGCAAGTTTGCATTTTTTATCAAAAGTTTGTGTAATCTATTGTCAAACTTCTTTCCAACATATCATACTCCTCAATTTCATCACAAATGTAATATATCTGAAGTATATAACAAGTCAAAGTTCATCTTACTGATTTATATAAAGAATCAATAACATAATTTGGCCTACATACTAGGGTTTCAACTTTAGGGTTTATTAGAAATTTGCATCTGAGTTTGCTTCAACGCATACAAGATTATTTTTCAACAAGATTCAAGAATAAACTATCAAAACACCAATTAATTGATATAATTTCAACCTAAACAATGCTCTAAGTTGGATTTAACAAATTACTGCAACAAATACTATTAAGAACGATAAAGTTTCTAGAATTTCACTGAGTAATACACATTGAAAACACAGAGTACGATAGAAAACTCACTTGAAAATTATTGAGAGGGGAGATCGGAGACGAACGGTAACGGGAATGAAGGTCTGAAATCTAGAACTTTCATGTAACAGGGATAAAACCCAGCCGCTCAGGCCCCAGGACGATTGTTTTTTAAAACAAAATGACAATTTTGTCCCTCTACTATTTATTTAAGGGAAAAATCATCTTAACAGCAAAAGACGTGTCATTATACATTACCCTATTTCATCGGGTTCCTTCAAATGGGCATCGGGAATACCATTACGTCATCGGGTAGGTGGCATCGGGTTCATTTACTTGATCAAGAAAAGCACACCCCCACCCGACGTTTATTTTTTAAAAAATTTGACCGTTTTCAATTTTTTTTTCTTTTTTTAATTAATCATAATTTTCACCTATATATACATAATCTTTTCATACTTATTTTCAACACTCATTTTTCACATCTCTACTAAAATTCTCTATATATATATTCTTTCTACCGTTTACTCTATATTAAAAAAACATATCTACATAATTTTTTATAGCTTCACTAAATGGATTATCATCATCAACTACGACTAACGGTTATTTTGAGCGAAATAGAAATCGACTAGCTGGACACGAGAGTAAAGGACTATACGAAAGTAACCGGAAACACAAGTTCCGGAACAATTGTTTAGTTTTAAGTTTAAAATTATGTAGTTTTTTATTTTTATTTTACAATTTTAGATATTTATTAAACTTTTATTATTATTCTTGTATGAAAATTTAATTAATTAATTAATTAATTATATTATTTACTTAAATAACTATTTGTTAATATAAAAATAAAAAAAGACGGAAAAGTTTGAGAAAGAAAATGAGAGATATAACACTTAATTTTGGTAGAAAGAAGAAAATAGAAGAGAGAATGACGTAGTGTTGATGTGGTATTGAATAAAAATAAATAAATAAAAGGTATAATTCTTGGCCTTAGAGTTACTATATCATTTAAATCATTAAATAGTAAAAAGATAAATGTATCCTTTATTTAAATGTGATATAAGTGTAGTAACGTCTATATAATATGTGTTGTTAATGGCAAAGATGATTTTCTCTTTATCTAACTTTGATTTCATTAGGTAATATATTAAGCATTTTTTTAATTTATAATATGATAATTAATGTCTCAATTTATCTATTATTGTTATCTTCAATTTTAAGTAAATTGATTGTAAAGATTTTATAGTTAAATTGATTTGCTAAATTTAAAAGCTATGATGGTATAATAAACTTTATCTTAATTAATCTTTTGTTTATATTAGAAGATGAAATTTTTGATAATTAGGGGGTGTTTGGCTAAGCTTATTTTTCCGGCTTATTTTAATCATCTTATTTTTTTGGTTTATTTTCTGACTTACAGGCTTATTATGACTTGAAATAATATAATAAGCCGAGCTTATAAAAAATAAGCCGAGCTTATAAAAAATAAGCCGAAAAAATGATCTTATGAAAATAAGCCGAAAATATAAGCATAAATAAGATAAAACAAACACTCTTTTACCAAAAAGGAAAACCAGTTTTTTCATGCAGCCTCTGACTCATTAATCCAAAACACATATTAATCATCACCACCGCCGCTATTTATCTCTATCTCTCTCCATGCCTCTCCTAGCGCCTGTCACCACCACCTCTGATCACCGCACTATCTCCGGCCACTAACAAAATAATCAACAAAATCAACATAAAACCCAAAATAACACTATTTTTAGATCGATTTAATTCCAAAATCAATGCCAAGATCAACAAAATAAACACATAAAAGAAGCCCCGAGATTCATATTCATCTTCAACAAAAATGTTAGAATCTAAGATGGTGATAAAAAAGAAATCAAAACAAATCCTAAAACACAAATGGAACTGAAAACCCTCAAACCTGCCGATTTCTAGCCATACAACTAAGATCTGGCCTAATTGTTTAAAATGAAACCTTGAACTTAGATGTGGTGGCCGAGATATGAAGTTGATTGACATGGCCAGAGGTGTGACGTGGTGGTATGGTGGCAATGACGGTGATGGTGGTGAATCGACAAGAGAGAGAGAGAGAGAGTGGTGGTGATGGTGGTGAGCTGATGAAAGAGAGAGACAGAGATGGTCGCTGGACCTGTTGCCGGCGACGATGGTGGTGGCTTCGTCGGTTGATTTCCAAGAGAGTGAGGTATAAGATTAGAAATCGAGAGAGAGGCATGTGAACTTGTGAAGATAGAGAGAGATAAGTGGTGTTTTTCGTTTAATATAAAAAATCATTCAAATATTATTTAGAATTATAAAACTAATTAAAAAATGATAGAAAATTAAATAAATTAAGAGGGAAGGACATTTTGGCCCTTTTAAGTTTGGGAGGGAACACAAGTATAACAAAGTCGAGCAAGTAGGAACTAAACTGTAAGTTTTTTGACAAAATTCATAATTTATAACATACCACAGAACCAAAAATATAATTAACTCTTTTCTAAATATTGATAGCCTGTTGATTTTGTATACTCACTAAAGCATCACAAGATCCTTGTAAAAAATTAAACCCAAGGAAGATTTTAGAGAAAGATAATTCCTAATGCAAATATCCATCCTTTTCAGGGATTTTAATGAAAGAAGATTTTTTTGAACTATAGAACACACGCACACACTAACCTACTTTTAAATATACACTTTTGTTTTCAGCGGAACTTGTATGGTCATGAGAAAATGTTTCTAACACTTTTAACGAAATAAGATATCAAGGTGTAATGATCAATTCATTTTGTTTGCAAGGAGCCTTCTATTTTAACCCTTTTATTTCTAAAGTGGGTATTTATGACCTTTCGTGTGTGTGTGTGTATTTTTGTGGGGATGAGTGGTGACGATGACGGCTGCAACGGTAGTGTTAGAATTTAGTTAGAAGTTAGAAACCACTATATCGCTTTATGCCCCAATGCTTATGTCTTTTGTTTTTTTAAATATCTTTAATATATTTTAATTTAATTTGAATCGTAAAGAGCTTTTCATATGTAAAGAATGTTTGTTTATTTTCTATTTTAAATGAATAAGAGATAAATTTACGTCAGAAATTCTTTTTTAAAGTTATAATCACCAAACTTTAAGAAACCATCGTAAACAAACATCAACTTGCATGCCTTAAATTATCGCGTCCTCTAGAATATTTAACAACACCATTGCTAACTACCTCAAACTCCTTGACCTTCAACGACCCATACTCCTTGACTGTGTGGCCCTATTTAGAGTCTCCGACTATCTCCTCCGTTCTAACACCCCTATACTATTGATGCATCGCTTACATTCATCGACTCTCATTGTTGTACTCACATCTCCGATCTTCCTCATTGTATTCATAGTCGTCGCCAATGCCTTTACAATACAATAAGTATTTCGAACCCTTATTACCATGGTTTTTTTTTCCTAATTTTGATTGCTTTAAAGATTTGATGAATATAAAATGTGATAAAAAAAACAGTCCGATATCAATAAGATTTCGTTATGATTAGAACCACATTTTATTGTTCAGACATCATATTCAGATTTAGGCACAAAAGTTTTTAAAAAAATATGCAACACCTAATTAGCGTGTTTGCAGCGAATTTTTGACAAGTGTCATCTCCTCATTTAGAGCCTCGAGTTGGATTTTGGACTGACAGAAACATGACATTAGAAAAGGATCGATAACATTCGCTAAACTTTTGAAGCCTTTAGAAACATTAGCTAGAAAAAACACAGTTAAGATTATTTTGTTAAATTGTTGAAAATGCATTTACAATGTGTAACATATAAAAAGGTACTACCACAAATTACAAATTTGATGAGTACATATTGCTTTTTTACAAGGAATTCATTGGGTTCAATACTTAGAAGACTATTAAATGCATCCTTATTTCCACCTTCATTTTATGGTGATACAAATGAGATTAATGTGTGGAATATAATCTTAGAAGATAGTAAAATATTTCTAAATATGTCAAGAGTTTATAGGTATGCCAAATTTTCAAGTATGTTGGTCAAACTACGTACGTATACTCTCCACAAAAATATTTACCAACTTAAATTCTAATTAATATTATGTGACATGACTACTCTCCGTCCCTCTAAAAGCCACTATCACAAGAATATATAACTTCTTTCCCTCTCATTATACAACCCAAACATGCATGATGCATATATACACACATCATTATAAGAAAAATGATTTTTTGAGGCGACAAATTGTCGTCACAAAAAGTCTTTAGAGGCGACAAATTATCCCCGCAAAAAGTCTTTAGAGACAACACGTCGCCTCAAATAGTTCATTGTAAGAAACTCTTGTCAAAAACTTATTTGCAGCAAAAATTGTAACATTTGCGACAAAAAATGGCTAAAATTGAACAATTCACAGGGTCTTTAGCAGCGACCCATGTCGCCTCAAAAACTTTTCGCCTAAAAAGGGGTTTTTTCTTGTAGTGCATTTAAGAATCGAAGAGTACTTGCATGCATGTTGCTTTTCATGAATTTTTGGTTGTTAACTTTTATATATAGTCAATATAAAGAGTGATCTAGGATGATCATTTCGTCCATAATATGCATGGCAAAAAAAAATAATAATAATAATAAAGACCATGGACAAGAAGTTCGATAAATATACTTATAATTAGGTAACTATACTTCCGTCATTAATTAATTATTTAAAAGACACTTATTATTTGATAAAATCTTCAAATAAAAATCCATACGTACACTTTAAAGACCGATCGATTAGATAAGTATAACTTCTTATATTAAATCTGGATATATACCTTGGACAACAAGTTCGATAAATATACTTTTAATGAATTTCAGAAATTAAACAATTTACACCTTTCATTAAAACATCTTAAATAAGGAGTGTGGATAAAAGTAAAAAAAGATAATTATAATTTCTAAAAATAATAATTATAACTCATATTTTATAACCAACCTTCCATTTTACAACAAAATCCACCCGAGTCATCTTTTAATTAGTATTCAAATTTTCAATATATATGACCTATCGTTACTTTTTTAAAAATTAAACTTATATTTTATTACTCTTATTCACAACTCTAAGAGTCATGGTTAGTATTATTCTTTAAATTAACATGCATTTTAAAAAATAACACACTTTCATCCATAAATATACTTTATATACTTCGGTCATTAATTAATTAAAACACCCTATTTTCCTTATTAATTAATAAAAAGCTTCAAATAAAAATCCATACACTTTAAAGACCGACTAGATATTTATATTTTATTATATTATTTAAAGTATACATTAATTTATTAAATTAATCGATAAATCCAGGAAATGTAAGATAATATATTCAAATAATTTCCTTAAATTAAAGGGATTGAATTTAGCCAGAATTCTTAGCAAATAAGACTTATGATTCCATCCCTTCTTCAATATATTCATATACATAAATATAAATAAGCACAGTCATCATGATCGACTTCTATCATCCATCACTACTTCGATCATTCATACTCTTACATACGTACTCTGCATGCAATTATTCAATCCATCGATCATTTTGCACCAAATTAACTAACAATGGCCGGCGCCCGGCGGTGATTCTTGTGGAAAGAAGATTAGACTCTTGAATCTTTTCTCATTACATCCATCAGTTAATGGCATTCATGCTTCACTCGCTACATCTTGCTTCACTTTGCTTCCCAGGAAAAGGTATATATATATATATATATATATATATATATATAAATCAATATTTAATTCATGCAATAGTACTGTGTGTTTGTTTAATTTGCTAGTTTATGTATATTTATTGTTTTTTCGATCTTATGATGGGTCGATATGACATATATAGTGGAGAAATACGATTTCTGAATCTTTTCCCGATTGACGATATGATTCTTCACCGGTTGACGACAACGTTCATGCTCCGGTCGCTAAATCTCAGTTCTCTTTGCCGTCCAAGAAAAGGTATATTAACTAATTAATTTATAAATCATTAGTTAATATTCTAATTACTAATTAACGATCGAATTCCGATGCTACTTATATATGATCTCAGGTTGACGTCGAAAGATAATTCATCAGCAGTTGACAATATTCATAGTACTACGGTCACAAGATATTCGTCGTCCGATTTGCCTATAAAAAGGTACATATAAATTTAAAACAATATTAATTGGCTGCTAATTAATTAATAAATTCAAACTATAAGTTAATTAAGTATAATTAAGCCCCATGATTATCTCTAATTAATGATCGAAATTAATAGGTATTTTGTAATTAAAATATTGCTCTTATATATCCAATGCAGGTTGAGGTTGATGGGGGAAGATTTATCGGTTAACTTTCAAGCTCCAGTGGTTAAATTTAGGTATTAATTAATTAATTTCTAAATCAATAATTAGTGAAACGATTACTTAATTAATTACTAGGTTAATTAATTAGATTGGCTTATTCTAATTAATTAATTCATATGATTAGTTAAGTCCAGTTTCTTAAAGTAAGTAGTTAGACTAATTTTACATATGAATGCATTGTATATGAATGTGTTAACTACGTGGAATTAATTCAAAAATGCATGCAAATAGGTTTAAGTAAATATTTTATTAATGAAAAGTACTAAATTAATTAATTAATTAAGAAGCTTCTTAATTATGATCTATTTCAGACGGAGATATGAAAATTCCATTAAAAAAGACCCTGTGTGTTCCTCATTTTGCTACACAGAGAGAAGAGGATGATTATTATGCTCTAAAGATACAAAAATTTCTTGAGGAGATGAGGGAAAAGTTTGGTTGCGAGAAGGGGTTAGCGACCAAGAAAGTTACAAAAAGATGTGGTCCATATCATGATAAAGATGTCTTGCAAGATGATTATGTTGAGAAGAAGAACAAGAAAAAGAAGATCAAAATGCCAAAGTTACCTCCTCCTCCTGCAGCAGAAACAACTAATGATGATGATAATAATAATAATAATAATAATAATAATAATAATAATAATAATAGATGAAGAACAACTGAGGCAGTTCATCACGGGTGATGAGGTAAAGGGTTGCGATATGAGGCTCTTGATTGAGAAAAAACTATTTAAGAGTGATCTGTTAAACATGCCTATTAAAAAACTCATGACTCAAGACTTCTTGAAGGAAGAAGAGAAACACATTCTTGATACGAAGGAAGATAATGGTAAGGTGAAGGGAAATGAGGTTGGATTGGTGGGACCGAAGCTACAAATGTACAAGAAATCAATGGTATTGAAGTTGTGGGAAATGAGAAACAACAAAAATTATGTGTTGATGGCAAATTGGAATGATTTTGTCACTGATAACATCAACTATTTGAAGAAAGAAAGACAGATCCGGGTGTGGTCGTTTCGAAGAGATGAGCAGCTTTGCTTTGCCATTTCCATTGTGTCGACATAGATCCAGCATAGCAATATTTTCTTACATTTTTCTTGATTATTACTTTTGTTTTCATTTGTAAGAGGATGATACTTTAATTTTTATTAATAAAGGAATCATTTAGTTCTTTAGGTTTTATTAATAGATTGATGATATATATCTTTATAACATTCAAGAAAGATAAATTTCTAAGGTAAATAACTACTTTAATTTGCTAAAACAAAGTATGAGGGTGAAGATAGAGATCTTATTTGAGTTTAATAATGTCTCCTTAATTAAGTTATGATTTAATGATTATAAACTCGGATCAAGTTCGAAAGATAATATATAATATTTCACTCTCTTTCACTTAATTTAGCAATTAAGACTAATTTTATAATAAGTATATAAAAGAATTAAAGTCTAAACATGCATATTTTAACTAACCTAAAACTTAACTAAATAAGAAATTAAGATAATATTGAACTTTTATTTTGGGAGAAAAAAAATATGTATATGCATTTGCCGTGGAATTTAAATTTTCTAATTTACCATTTGTTTAGATTTAATAATAATAAAATGTTATTTATATCTCAAATGAATTATACGCATTTAATTTTTATATCTTAAAGCTAGTTAAAGTTTTGGCTTTTTTATAATTTTTATTATTATTATTAAAACAATTTAATTTATATCTTGTCTTTTTTTATATATAAATTTTATCGTAATACCATATTTATCTAAAAACTAGATATATATTTAAAAATTATAACACTAAAAAAGGTTCATTTCGTATGGTCTAAATATGATATTTTTTAACGTTTATTTTTATCTATATTTTGATATAAGTTTTAATGTAATATGATATTTATCTAAAAATATTTTTTGTTAAATCGTAATAAAAAAATACATTTTGTCAAATAAACATCGTATTGCGTTGAATTTATTTCAAAACATAGGTGTATAACAAACATTGCATATCAAAACTTACAAGAAAACACAAATAATACTATAAGATTAATCTTTTAATTGCATTGGAAAGTAATAAAACATGTCTTATTATTTTAATATTTTAGAGATCAATTTTATATTTTTGAATGTAAAATTAGTATGCTTTAATGTTTTTTTATTTTCTAATTTTATAAAACTTTTAGTATTTTAGATTTAAAATTTTATTTTTTCTTAAAGGAGAAACATTAAAAAGGTCTTTATCATACTATTTTTTTATTACAAAGATTAATAATCTAAATTATATGTCTATGTGAGTATGTGACACGAAAATAAAAAACTTGAATAAATTTAAATTTAAACAATATGAGGTTTTTTTTTGTCCTTTTTCACCGACTATAATATATAAATAAGAATCAGCAAGTTGTATCACAAATTCACAATTATGGGCAGAAGTATTGCTAATGGTTATGTTAATTGAGCCAAAATGCTTCGCTTCGAAACTTGTTACATCCTTTTGTTAATCTTTTTGTATATATATATATATATATATATATATATATATATATATATAGAGAGAGAGAATTTCCCCATTACCTTTTTAATATACTTAGACTTAAGGGTTGTTTGTTAAAATAAAATGATTAAGTACCGAATGATTCTGTGGTCTGAATAATTTAAATGCTTTGAATGAATTTGCTTCTCAATGTGACATGTCGTTTGATCAAGGTTCTGAATGAACAATCTGAATGATGTAGATTACTATTTTAACCTTAATAGTGATATATTATATTATAAGATATAATTATTTAACAAAACATGTGAAAAAAGGAGTATTAGGGTAAAATACTTTGTGCTTAATGATTCAAAATGTACTTTCAGGTAGAATAATTCAGCAACGTTCTTCTGTTTCATTCAGCACAATCTTCATTTAGAGGCAGTAATCAAACACGCTGAATGCCGAATGATACTTCATTCAGCGCTGAATGGTTTCATTAAGAAGCAAACAAACAGTCCCTTGCACTAAACATAACAGATTATAACTTATAAGAGAAAAAGTACGATAGACTTTTAAATTCTTTTGCACTTTTTTTAAACATTCACGTTTGAATGTTAGTTTTTGTATTTTATTCTTACTAAAAAACCCACGGCAAAGATGCGACAAAATCTAACTCGCTTCAAAATTGAAAAGGCTATGCTATAGTTGTATATAGTTTTAATATATGTGGTGGTGATAGTAGCATGATGCTGAAATGTAGTACTATTGCTACTTGTGCTCTCGATAATCACAACCACATAATCATGCATCTCTCTCCCTTTTCATTGTTGGACTTTTAAATCTTCGTGAATCTAACTAGTGTTAGGATTAAAGGGCATACCACTAAGTTAAAAGAAATTTTTTGTGGTCAAGTCGCTACCTCTTTTTTATATATTGAGTAGCCTAGCCGTCCTTAAGTTCTTTTTTTAAGGGATAGTTTTAACGGTTATATTGACAACCCAATATCCAACAATCCTTCTAATTAGGCCGCAAATGCCTTTAGCATGTGAGATTCCAACTTGTCACAACATAAAATTGGATTTAGGAAGATGGCGATAAATTGCACATCTATCCGCCGGCAAGCAGCAGTAATTCATGCACATGGCATAGTATAACCCATAACTGAAACCTGTTGTTAGGTCCAAGGTGTTTATCATTAGACCAAAAGAAATTTCTTATGGTCAAGGCGTGACTTCTTTCTTATATATTGAGTAGCCTAGCCGGTCATGGGTTCTATTTTTACGGGATAGTTTTAGCGGTTATATTCGCTGATGTGCGTGAAGCGTACCAGTTTCAAATTTATAAAATAGGAAATATCAAGGTACCGACTATAACACAAATAAGGAAGAGGACCTGATCGTATTATAGTATAGATTTGATAAGTCTAGGATGTTGAACAAAAGAGAAACGAGTATTGTTTTGAATATAATTCAACTAGTTAAATATTAAACTAATAAACAATAATTAAAAAAGGGCAAAATGCATGAAAATAAAATTAACTTTATTTTAATTGTCATTGTATACAACTAACTTTAAATTCTTAAAAATAATACAACTAACTTTCAAAAAAATTTCATTGTATGCAAACAACTTTTTTCTGTGTCTAGTCTTTAGCTACCATTGTATATAGTAAACTTTTTCATAATTTTCATAGTATAAAACAACTTGCATACAATAGGAGGATTATAAAAGTTGATTGTATTATTTTTTAAAAAATAATGTTGGTTGTATACAATGATAATTATGACAAAGTTCATTGTATTTCCATGCAATTTACCCGTTAAAAAAGGGACTTTTTTGGATTTTTATATTAAACTACTATTAATAATTAACAACCAATCTAATACACTAGCTATCTAAGAAAACACTATAACTACTCGAACAAATAAAAAAGCCAAGAAGTTTGTTGTTTAAACTATCGGAACAAAGACTTCTCTTCCCATATTTGATTTCACCCTTTTTACTCGATTGATTTCAATTGAACATGTGCAAAAGACATTTAAGTATTATATACTGATTCCTAATGTAGTTACAATGATTTTTAACTCACTCTTGTTAATTGTTATAAACATGCAGTCAATTAATTAACCCTAGTAATTAATGTTACGTTAAGAAGCGATAACAGTGATTAATATTAAACTAACACGCACAAAGTATTTTGATTTAGTAATTAGTACCGTTTCTTGGGCTGCATATAAGAGGCAATAACAGTGCTTAACATTAAGAAGCAAAACACATGTACGTAAGTATCTCAATTAATTAACTATATTTTGTATATACGTACCTCCTCTTGGGCTCCAAATGAAACATAGATCGATCAACAGGATCATGAATGTCATCACCCGGTGGATATGTATTGGAAGAACATTCAGGACTCCAATTTTTTCTTGATCAACACCGGATATTGTACATTAATCTATACATTAATTTGATGTAGATCGAATGAACGAACAATTGTAGGGAGTAGGAGTGTGAATCAAAGCAGTGATTAAGTGATTATAGAGTTAAGTTGATCAATCACTTATTTATATATGAATGAATGGATATATAGTAGTAGAATCACGATCCATGTATGCTACATGGATTCGGTAAATCTAAATTTAATCTTATCGATCTTAAGGAAATTATACTTAATTATATATTTGGATATATTTTAGATTTACCGGATTTATCCACTATTTTCATGTTTTTTATTCATATATTATATTATTTATGATAATAAAATATAAATATAATATTGAACTTGTAGCAAAAGTATACGTTTTGAATTTGAAAATTAACCTCATTGAATATTAGTCAAGGAAACTAGGGTATTAACTAAATAATGATAGGAATTATAGTTACCTAGCTTATAAAAAAACACCTTTTAACATGAGAACTTGAAAAACAGTTTATAGCTCTTGAATGGTCTTTATTTAATGGTTGATATTAAACTTTGTTTAATTAAGGTATGTTGATTTTTAATTATTTGATTTCTAATTAAATGATTGTCATACAACTGTTCTCGCCGTTCTCTAATTAACATGTGTTCTCACTGGATCCCTCATATATATATATATATATGAAATAAAATTTTAAACATGCATCCCTGATTGATCGGGTCAAAAGATTATATTGTTTTAAGTGATATTTAACTAATAAAGAATATAATATTATTCAGGTTGATAGAAAAAAAAATTATCTGTTGACAATGACAATCATGCTCCATACACAAGATGTTTAAGGTCCAATTTTCCGATTGAAAAAAGGTATAACGGCTACCAATAAATTCAAAGTATAACTAAGCCCCATAATTAAGCAAATAAATAGATTTAGTAGTTGAAATTCTTAAGTGCATTTAAAAAATAAATTTTACATTTATTAAATCATAAGATCATAGAAATAAAAAAAAATACTCTAAATATAATTGTTGATAGTATCGTTGTTAATTTGTGACACGAGAAAATGGGATATTATTACAGGTTTTAATTATAGAAAACAATATGATGGACTTGTTCTTTACAAGACCTTCCGCTCCTTATCTTGACCAACATCATTACTCGATAAACGTAAAGATTTAAGAAAAATCGACTAGGGAACGCTAGATATAGAACAAGATTACTAAGAGAATTTTAAAGCTCAATTTTTAGTTGATTTGCAAAAAATGATACCACTGTCTATTTATACTCTCAAGCCATAAAAACAACCAATCATGATTGTTTTAATCCTTCGGTTCAAAATACATATCTTGATCTTTCATAATATAAGATATTATATATAATATTCTATGATTTTCCAAGAACCTTCCACATATTTCTAAGCACTTAGAAACACGGAGGAACTTCTAGATCTTCGATAGGTCTTGAGTCTTCGGAGTTTGGAAAGTTCTAGAATCTCAAACAAAAATATAGCATCTCAAGCAAAAGTAGAACCTCGGAAACCCAAGTATCTATAATATTAATATGTATGTGGGACCAAAGAAGACCTGGTATTTGTTAAATGCAATTTAATTGGACATTTAGTTCAAGATAGTTGACAAAATTATTATGAGCTGGTATTTAGTAATGTTTAAATTAAATTAAGACAAATATATGATCAAATCATCCTAAGTTTGACAGTAATGATTCACCTCAACTCAACAAGGTCACTCACTTTATCATAAATACTCATTGAGTACCCAGTCTTGAAATAAGAGTTTTACAACACTCGTTACTATAGAGGATAGTAAGAAGAATGTAAGGAAATGATGTGACAATGAGATGCCGAAGATGATTCATAGGAAGTAGGTGTAAACCGAAAGAGAAACAAATGGGAAAGAGTTAAAGGTTTATCTTCTTTGGTTTGTCGAAAGAATCATGCTTAATATTCATATTCGCATTTTCTAGGAAAATTATATTTTTTACTACTAAATCTTCCTACTTCATTCTCCTACTTACTAAATGATAACATGTGGAATATACTAATTCTCTTTCTTCATGTCCTTTATTGATTTTGACACTTGTCTTAGATTGTTTTTGACGAAACTAGCCGGAGCTGGAAATTGTGAAATTACATAAAAGGTCATATGATTATATATATAGGCAAAAGTTCAAACGAGAGTTGTTTTTCGTACGAGAACCGTGAGAACCAATCTTAGCCGTCCAATTCCCCCTCCTTCAATTGGATTGTCCACCCGTGAATTCCTTACATACACCCTGCCACACTCAATCCCCCCATGCTCTTCATCCATGAATTTCATTATTCAAAATGAACGGCCAAGATTGGTTCTCGCAGTTCTCGTATAAAAAACAGTTCTTGTTTGAACCCTCCCCTATATATATATATATATATATATATATATATATATATATATATATATATATATATATATATAAAATACAACCCACACATGTAATAAATTGAATAGTAAATACAAATAATTAATTAAATATGTTACTCTAACATATCGCTAAATTAACAATAAAAATATATCATTACGTGAATATATAATTAAACTGTCGGTAATAAATTATTTACGTTGTTCTACCAAAAAAAGTTATCAACGTCATGAATTCCATATTAAACTTGCAATAGCAATCTCATTAGAAATTTCTTTCATATTATTAGGTGTTATGTCATTTCATAGTAATCTTCGTTATGGCCAAGAACATCAAGAAGCATGTCATGTGATATGTAATCAGGACGTCTCTCCATTGTAATAACACCAAGTCTTCTTCAAAAATTTTACGAATGTAGTTATGTAAAGTAAATGCGGACATGATAATATAGATTTGTGTTTGCACATTATATTTAGGCATATCATTAAGTATTTCACACCTTTTCTTTAAGATTCCAAATGATCTTCTAATGTCACCAAGTATTTTGCATATTCAAAGCCTTTAGCCTCGATTAAAACAAAAAAGAACAACACACATTTATAAACATGTCTGCAAGCAATATATGATTCATTATTCATACAAACTTACAATATGAATAATTTATTAATAATCACTTATATAACAATAAACCATCTAATATATATTCGATTATAAAAAAAACAATAAATATGTGCATGCAAATCACTTTTATAACAATAAACCATCTAATATAAAAAACAACTCGCTTACATAGATATATAATAATAAATTGATAATCAATTCAATGTAGTACACGTACACACATGTAACTAATATATAAAAATGATTGCAGAGACTTCAAAGACAATGAATGAAAGAAGAAATCGAATATCTATCATGACTAGGTTAGGGTTTAGATATAACATTACTTATGAAGGTTATTATTGCAATCTTATTAAATGATAATTCTAAGATCAATCGATAAGCTACCTAAAAATGCTTTTATTTTGGGAGATTATGAGGGATTGTACTTTTAATAATCTCCTCAAGATTTTAACACCCGAACGAGACTAATTACAAAAACTAAAATCATAAGCCCTTATAATCCCCTATAAGCCAGTTGTTGAACACACCCTTAATCTTATGAATATGATGATAAGGTAGAAATACAAAGTAGGAGGATATAAAACCTCAAAATTTTAATTCGTATTACTGGTCATATTAATTAGCATAGTTATTAGACAAATTTGAATTAATCGGTTCATTGAAAACAATCACAGTAGCAAACAAAAATCTATGAACATACAATTTTCGTTTAAGATCTGCAAGGAAACATGTACACACAACAGTAGCCAAAAGCTTTTCAATTATTTTGTGTTCAATAATTGTTATGACATATATTAGACAAATCCTTTGATAAGTAGTATAAAAGAACAGCCTGTAACTCATATATCACCTTTAAGACCATGAGTAGCACCCATCTTTCTCCTCTTTTTTACCCGAATGTCATATCAGCGTCACATTATTTTTTTCTTCTTTTCTCTCTCTTACCCGAAACCCAAGTATAGCATAACCCAAACAATCTAAATATTCTCTCCTTACTCTCTCTTATACACTCAAATAAAAAAAAAATCAATGTGTAGGAAGTCGAAAACCAACCCGAATCAAGGGGGTACCGGTGTTCCCAAAGGTACCCGAGACACCCGAGTGAACACGAGGGATGCTCGGGATTACCACTACACATGGCCTAATAAAACTTTATATAACTTGTTCTGGTTTTTAAAGAATTGCAAACGTTATGGTAACAAAGAACAAACATGTTTTGATAACTCAAAAAAGAAAGAAATGACTAAAATTTAAATAAGCAAAATTGCAAATCTAACACATTTACATGAAAGAATTGAGGCATGCTCAGCTGACTGATTAGAGAGTTCAAATTAAGAAACAGGCACTACAAACCTATTACACACAACACCAAGACCCTATTAAGTTGTTGGCGGCATTGGTGGTGAACTACCAGTCTTGAGGAGGCGGTGGGGAGGATCCGAGATCAAGAAATGGATTGATGCTGGGTGGTTTCTCCCGGGTTTGGATGGATAGCAATTGACTTGAGTCGCCAACGACATCAGCCCATCCATAGTGAGGTTCCGCCCTTGAAACAAAAAGATAAAATGAAGTTCAAAGGTCTTGTTGTATGGGGTTAATTGGAATATATAGTGACCTTGTTTTACTTCGTTTCTAATTTGGTTTACTAAAACCATTCATCTTTCCATTAAATAAAAACAAGCGGCGATATATCCTCCTACTATTTTCTCCTACTTATACTTCCTACTCGCAATATCAACACAAGTGTCAAAATCAATAGCGGAGGTGATGAAAAAGAATTAGTGGATTTCATATGTCATCTGGTGGTGAGTAGGAAGATAAAGTAGAAAGAGATAGTTGGAGGATATATCATTTTCTATAAAAATTTAAAACCATGTAACTTATGGAATTCAATACATATAACCATTAAAGCTAGTGGCTCTAACATATGCAGGTTGAGTAGCAGGACAAAAGGGTAACTATTGATGGTGGCGGGATAGGGCTGATTAAAATTTTACAACTTTTGACCTATTTCCAATGTTTTAAAACCCGGGTCGACCCGGCCACAAGACCGGGTCAACGTATACCGGTTTTTTGGCATTATGCGACCTAGAGCGACCCGGCCGGTTTAACGGTTGAACCGGTCGAACCTGTCAGTTTTAACCCAGTTTTATATTAAATAATTTTTTAAATTATTTATTTTAATCCTAAAATTTGTTTTTACATAACGTAATTTGGTATTATTATCTTATTTTTTTTGCACTTTAATCCTAAAAAATAGGTTATATTTTTTTGTGTTTACGTAAACTTAGGAAACTCAAGTGGTTATGTTCTTGTTGATGATGATGATGATGAAGTTGGAAATGATAGTGAATTTCATATATTAAGTGATCGTGAGCTTGATACGTTAACTTTTTGCACTTTATATATATGTATACACACATATATAAAAAATAAAAACTAGAAACCGGGTTGACCCGCCGGTCGAACCGGTTGGCCCGGTTGACCCGGTGAGGAGACCGGGTCAACTAAAAAAACGGTTTTTAAAACATTGCCTATTTCACCCTTTCCTTTCAACCTATTTTTTTCTTAAGTTCATATGTTTGACCAGATACAAATAAAACATAACCAAAATCTACCCTTTTATATGTAAACGGTTCTAAAATTGCCACCTCTAATTTCAATATATCAACATCTTGGCGGTTTCAATCCCAAAGAATCAATTTTGAAAGCGGTTTATTGTCGAAGATAAAGTGAGGTGACTACAGTACAAATAAATTTGTGGGTTCTATTTGTTTGGCATGAAACAACCATGAACATATGAGATGGATCTCATTCACTTGATGCTTTGAGAAATATAGATCGGATGAAATATTGTAATGAAGATCGAAACTTACTTGTAAAAAGTTTCCTCGTTTACAACAATATCCCAACTTTCACCCGTTGTGCTTTTGCCATATTTGTGCACCTTGCTGACAAAAAGTAGAACAAACGCCGTGAGATTTCAAGTCTTACGAATGACAAAAACAGATAAACAAACGATATGTATAAAGTTTGTTGAGTCATTTGACAAGTACCCGTTTCCAAAGTGCTCCTCTCCCCATGTTCTTGACCACCCTGATATGTGTATAAAACAATCTAATGTTACATGTCATTCAGTTTAAGACAAAGTAATCAGAAATCCAACAACATGTGTGAATGCCGATTTCTACACCCTTGGAGTAATAAGTTACCCTATGATAAATAATACACACTTGTCTCTTAAGGGACTTCACTCCATAAACTCATGGATGGTTGCTGGCCTCACCAGTAGGACCTTGGTAAAATTTTAATAGGATAACAAATGGATGAAGATAGATCCTCCTATGTTGGGATAATTAAAGGTACTCTAAACGTTTGAGTAATGGTCAAACACTTCCATTAAACCATGTCTTATCATAATATTGATGCGGATAGAGTATTTTGCTTCTACCACTGATTTTAAGTGATTAGAAATACATTCACTATAATCAAACACTTTTCTAGAAGAGAATTTATTGTATATATTATATAGCGAGTATATTAGTATCTATATGTAGATCAAGATGCTAATGGCATTAATTTTGGTCCACGAAAATTCCTTTGTCTTGCCGTTACTTAGGGGTAGTTATACATTTAGCTAATAGTAAAAAACACTTCTCTCTAAACATTCAACAACAAAAGTACCTAATCCCACCAGAGTGGGACTTCTAAGCTTTGTGCCTCATTAATCAGTGCAATCTCTATGGGACAGTTGCAGTATGTATTTAAATGTGTATGTGTCTGTGTGATTCACTAAAAAGAATTGTAAGACATACGTTCACCAGCAGGCGTTACATGCCATGTCTCTCCTTGACGAGAACCAACACTAGCAAAAAATTTCTCCTCCCATTTGTCACCCCATTTAGTTCCAAGTTCAATTTCAGCCCATTTGTCTGTCCTGAGAAAAAAAACATAAACACCAAGTTTAATCAACAACCAATAGTTAAGATTCATGACATGCAGGGTTAATAACCATAGTAACTTTAGTATTTGCATTATTAAATAAGCTTTATCTCATAAAGTGATTAAGGGATATATATTGCTATGACTATACAGAAAAAAAATTGTATTATTTTTATTGTTATTATCATTATGGATTCAATCAATACATAGAAGATTAGTAAAGAACAGATAACATACTTGATTTGATACAAATTCTAGAGATTAATTAGGCATCTTTGGAAGAGACGGCCTCTTGAAAGCATGCCACTAGCATGGTATATACTATATAGTATTTTGATTTCGTTTGTTAGTTTTCAAAATTATTTTTCAGTTTCTATAACTGAGAGCTATTCCACTTAATTGCAGCAAAACCATTTATTTTAATAAGTATAATTATAAATGGTTGTTACTGTTAGAAAAAATATACCATTTTAAAACAGATCCTCTTCCATCATAGTGTTCTCCCCACTTTTCCCACCACGATTGCTCGTTCAATCTACCATACTTATGTGCTCCTTTCTCGGTCCACCCTTTCGCATCGTATTTCTCCCACCTACATCAACATCAATGATGCAATCTTGTTAGTTCTTTGAAGTTCATTTGCACCAAGGGTGGCAAGATGGTGGGTAGAGTGGGTGGGTATTGGGTCAAATGGGTAACTATGTAGTATGGGTCACATTGGGCTGACCTGGAAACACTTATTATTTCCTTCTTAATTTCTTTAATAATCAATGTGTTAATATGTTTTCAAGAACTATATTATTAGGGTTAATAATCTGGACTTATTTCAATTAATAAAGCAATTTAGGAGGTTTTATGCATATGAATACACTTTGGATGACTTTCAACTGGTTTGACCGCCCCACCCATTTGACTGTCTCCTATTTAGTTTAATATTCTAGCTTATAACTCATTTGTGATGTTATAGATATAAGATAACCCAAATTGGCCCTTTGTATACAAATGGGTCGAAGTTGTCAAGTAAAATCAACATAAAGAGGGAAAGTTCATACCAGTTCTCATACCATCCAGCATTTTCTGTGCCTGATTTAGCTTGCTTTTGTGCACTTCTTTCTATTCTCGCGATATTACTAGTTCAAAGAGAACTCAATCATTATTAAGATGAAAAGTAGTCAAATATTTCACTGCTTGATAACATTTAGAAAGAAAATACAATAAAGAAACCTCCATTCATCTTGGTGAAGAACTTCTCGCCAGGTTTCCCACCACGACTCTCCTTCAGAATTTCTTCCAGATTTCTCAACGCCTAATATTCGCCACAGTAACACCCATCAGTGTTGCAGTTACTTTTGGGTAATGAATCTATCTTACTTGAAAAATCTTTTACTAGAATTATCGTTCAGAAAAGGTAGAAATAGAAAAGGCAGTAATTAGAATACCTAGCTCTTTGTATCCACTCCAATCACTTTTCTCCCACCACTGTCAAGGAGATTAACAAATCCAGTTAAATGTATCCACCTGGGATGGTACTTGATAAAAACAGAAATTAGTACCTAAACCGTAGAATTGTGATCAAAACAAGGTAGCATGTTGTTTAATTATGCAGCATATTGCTTAAGTTCCTCCTATTATGCATATTTGACAAAATCTTCCATTTCAGCATTTCTTAATGCAGGCATAATAACCAAAAACAATACCAATATTTTGCCAATTTCCTTAGTTTGATTCTATTTCAAAATTAGATTATTGTAATATACTAACATGTTTTTCTATCTTTCTCTCCCATCTTCTCTATTATGAGAAAACAAATAGAGAAGCAGAGAACATAAAAGCAGCAAAGAAAGAAAGAAAAGAAAACAAGGCTTGACTTTATTTTACGGAGTACATTAACTGTTAAATTTTGATATGCCTCCTATACACAGGAAAAATTGTCGCTGGTGAGTGGTGACATTCCAGGTAATAAAGTCAAATAAAGCCAGCTAGATGCTCATTCTTGTAGTAAATTTCCTACTATATATAAATATTGATTGAAACCTAAGTACGTAACTAGAGAAAAGTGATGGCTTTAGAACAAACTAGTAGAGAAATTTCAGTTTCTACCAGCAGGGAAACACATCAAACAGGGTTGAGAGGTTTAAAAGTGACCCAAAGTATATTCCAAGGTTGTAAAAAACGCTCGGTAGTATGTCGGCGGTCGACCACCTTCAAGCGATTAATCAGTCTTGGCGGCGATTAATCAGTTTCTCGGCGGATACCCTAAATTTTAAAGGAATTTATTTAAAAAAATAAATATTAACAATATCCTAATAAAATAAGTCAATAACAATCAAAAAGTTTAACAAGCTTGATAAGTACATAATTAGTTTAAGTAACCATATGATTGAGTAATTAAATAAAAAGAAAGGCTGGAAGGGTAATTAATACAGGATTAAAGGGGTATGAAAGTCTTTTAACCATAAAATAATAATATTAGCAACCCTAGCGCCAACCTCTTATCAAGTTCAAAGCGAAGAAAGAAAAAAAATCAGAGCAGAGCACTGGAGCAGCAACTTCAAGCGGCAACTTCGAATGTGGAATCGAACCTTCGCCGGAGATGTGGAGTTGAACATTTGCCGGACTGTGGAGTCAGCAAGTCCGACCAGAAGAGAGGAAGAGAGGCGAGCAGAAGAGGAAGAAGGGAGCTCTGAGAAAATGAAGTTCCGTATGGTAAACCCTAATTTTCCTCTATAAATTCAAACTTTTTCTGTTAACCGCCATGACCGCCAACACCGCCAAGGTCCGATTTTGACCGACTTTGACCATACCCGATTTTTTTGACGGATCAGAGGATAGGGTGGTTAGCCGGTGATACCCGCCTAGGCGGTAGGGGTGTTCACGGGGCGGGACGGGACGGGTAGTTGATTTTTTTGCAAACCATGACTGCGGGGCGGGTACCTAGTTTTAGGAACCGAAACCGAAACGCAAACATCGAGTACCCGTTGTGCGGGTACCCGAAAGGAGGCGGGTATCCACAGTTCGGGTTGCGGGTACCCTAAAATTAAATTATTTTTCATTTTTGTTGTTTTCAACACGTTTAGGTTTATAATAAAACAATAAACAATGGTAGAAACAAGTCAATAATAATGAATAAATCACTAGCAGAAATCAAACAAATCTTCAATGAAAGCCTTGTAGAAACAAAAACCGATATGATTAAAGTTGACACTGTTAATCGATTTCAGTGTCTCCATGTTGAACTCTCGATCGTTGCAGGCTTGCAAACTCTCGATATCGAAGCTCAAAAAAAAAAGAATTGGGGGAGACGGTAGAGGCTACTAGAGTTAAGTTAGATAGTTTTGAGGAATTTAAGTAGTCTAATGGTTTTGTTATTTCATATTAACATACATATATATATATATAGAAAAGTTAAAAGCATACGGGGCGGGGTGGGTACCCGCGGATATCAAATTCTAAAAACCGAACCTGCCCCGTGTTTAGCGGGTACCCTAGTTTTCGGGGTTTTCGGGGGTTTCGGGTTACGGTTTTTACGGGTATCGATTTTTTCGGTTTCGGTTTATGCGAGGCTGGTCGGTTTCTCGGTTTTTTTGAACACCCCTACTAGACGGCGATATATCGGCCGCCATTTACAACACTTGTATATTCTAGTGCTTACAACCTCTAAATTGCTTTACTAAAAAAATATCACATCATTAAATAATTTCCGGTCATATATACACAACAATTGCCTATTAAAGTCAAAGCAATGGAGAAAGAAGTATTGGAAGGTCAAATTGTAATAGCCCTATTTTCAGCCAAATATAAACATATATAAATCTTTGTATTTAAAGAAAGCATTTTGGTAAACATCCAAACTTACTATGAAGCTAAGAATGCTTAATATACAAACTATAAGGACTAAAGCAAGATAGATAAAACATTTAGGAAAGAAATGTAAATAAAGTAAGTAGGCACACAAGTAGCTTACAAAGCTACTTACCAAAACACAAACATGGATAACAAAAACTCTATGACAAACCAAGGCTAACATTGATGACAAATCAAGCCTAGGATATGACTTGTAAGGAGGAAAGGAATTGTGGAAAGCCTAAAAGAAATACAAGGCAAGCCTAGAATACTATGTGGCATGTTCTTGTGAATTTACAAGCTAAAAAGCTAGGAGAACAAGTACCCTATAGCAAGACCCTTACACTATATATAGAAGGCAAGGGTAAGGTATTGTCTTCATCCCTAAAATCTAAAACACTCTCAAAATATTAGTAGTAACTTAAGAAGACTAAGGAGAAGCTTAAGAAGTCTCAAAGCAAGGTGAGTATGTTATGTGCTTTAATGAGATACATATGTGCTATATATAAATGTTTTATGCATGAAAGAATATTTCCATATTTTCTTTGTAAAGCTATGCTATGATTATGATTATGTGGCAAAGCACTTGTCTTATGTCATAATACACATTAAAATGTGGTATATGAAAGTCTCTCTCTTTTTAATACATGTTAAGTATACTATCAAATATTCAAATATCCAATGTACGGGATACGGAAAGATGTCTTGCAAACGGACCTTATTAGGCAGCCCTTTTGTAGACCCAAGGTTAAAGAACCTGTGAGAAAGTTGGTATACTTAACATGTAAGCATGAGATCTCAAAGAAATGGTTTTATATGGTTTAACCCCTAAACTTTGTTCAAAAATGGTTTAACCCCTAAACTTTTTTAATGAATGTTTTAATCCCTATACTTGTTACGATTAATTGTTTTAATCACTTAACCTGGTATAGCAAATTACTAAAGTTTTAAAACATAGTTTTATCCTTAAACTTATCTTATAAACATTTTAAACCTCTAACTTTGCTATTAAATTAAAAAAATACACATGAGATAACAACTAACAAAGCCATAAATTGTTTTAAAACCTTGGAATATAGCTAAAGAGAAAGACAAACTTCTCCTAGATGGAACTATCAAACTAATTAGAGAATCAACACATTACTATCATAAGGAAGAAGACATACATTACTTTAAAAGAATCAGTTAACAAAATCGAGGATTTCTGTGTGATGGTGTCGATCCTCTTCAATGCGATTGTGTTGAAACAAGGTGGCCTAGAATCAATGGTGTTGACAAGAGTTTCTACGTTGTGTTCTCAATCGACTTGGGGAAAAGGGTGAGCTACGTGTTTAGGCGGTATTAGGTAAACTTAGATTAGGTTAAGGATAAAAACAATTAGTTTAAACAAGAATACGGATTTAATCAAATATTAGATATAGTTTAGGGATTAAAATGTTCATTAAAATAGTTTAAGGGTTAAACCAGGTTAAAGCGTAAGGTTTAGGGATTAAAACATATTTTACCCTTACTTTAATTTATCTTTCTTGAAAAGTGTGTTTTATCATGAAACCATAACTACTCACTAAGCTTAAAACTTACATATTCATGTATGTATCTCAGGAACCAAGGAGTAGGGACAAGACGAAGCATTGCTATTCTAATAAGTTTGAGTTTTGTAAGTTGTAACTTTCCACATTTCCGCTGCTGTAATAACTCTATTATAATGAAATAAAAGCTTAAGATAAGAAGTTCTTTCATTTACTTGTACAAAAGAAAAATGACGATACCCCGGGAACGGGAGGTCACACAAACCAAAACAGCTTTGACCCAATATCAAACGCACCTCAACCACCTATTTGCACCCATGATTAAAGAATAAGGGCACTTAAAGAGATTATATAACCCATTGCAATCTTAGGTGGTGTTTATTTTCTTAGATAAGATCTTCTAACCTGTTATATTTGCGGGCAGGCATATAAGAGGAGAAACAATTTGTTTTATCAAATAAAGAAGATGGATGAAGATCTTTCTTCCTCTTTTCAAAGAAGACCTGGCCTAGCTTGTTTCTTTTGCAGACGTTTTTGGCATACAAGACCCAGTCCGTACATCGTTTCATTCCATGTGCAAACCACACCAATCCCTCCTCAATTTCGTCCATTGAATGTTGGGATCGACCACTATGTTCTGCTTCAAGGTATTCTTCTCAGCTAACTCTTAGTCCTTTGGCCTCTAATGTAGTCTCGAATGTCTTCCATTATTCTAGTCATTTTTTCAGCTTCCCTTTCATCTCTGATACTAAATGTCATTTGTAAATAGCATGCGCCAGGGGGTTCTCTCATGGCTCCCTCTAGATAATTCATCAATAATTACTGCAAAATGATAAGGACTAAGGGCCGTCCCCTGGTGTAACCCTCTTACTACTAGAAAGTATTTTGTGTCACCTACTAGGTCCGGATACACATCCTCACACCTTCAACATATCTCTTATAGATCTAATAAATCTCCATAGTACCATTCAATTCAGAGTCCTTCAGATCAACACCCTAGACACACGATCATACGCCTTTTTGATATCTATGAAAACCATATGTAAGTTTGATATCTGATGAGGCGAATGATATGACGCATATTTTGTGAATCTTTTAATTATGGTAGTGATTAGATTTTAATTATAGAAATTATATTATCTTAGGGAGCAAGTTATTTATCTATTATAAATAGAGGTTTAGGAGTAAGATATTAGAGGGGAGAGTTTAGAATTATTTTGTTATTTTCTTTGTTATGGAGAGCTCCTACCTCTCGAAAGTAGGTTAAGGAGAGACGGGTGCCTCTTGAAAACACACCGACTATTGTATTCGTTTCCATTTATCAATATATCAATTTGATTCATATCAAATTGGTATTAGAGCCGTTCTTCCTACTTGTGAATTCCCGCTTCACAAACCTCCACCATGACGAAAGTAAGTGACTTAGAAACAACCTTGGCACAACTCAAAATTGAAACAACTTCCTATCACAACCTTTCATCTCGATTTTTAGCAATTGTGTTTTAAGTGTATATTCTCTAGAGGATGAGTGGGGTGCATAGGCACGTTCCAGAGAGAGCCATAAATCACGAGATGTAGTACCTTGGACATGAAGGAAAGATGCTTCAGATATTGTCGAGATTATCAACATATGTACACGTGCATCATTGGCGATCCAAATGGGATAATTAGGGTTGTCTCTTGAATCTGTTTTAGGGTCGATATCATTAGAACTGTCAGCAGGTTGAAGAAGTTTGGCTGGACATGGGATTGTGCCGTCCACATAGCCAAATAAATTGTGCGTGAGAAGAAAGGGATGAATCATAGCTTTCCAATAACCATAATTGGTTGGAGAGAGAGTAAATGCGAATTTATGAGAGTTGTGAGAGGCTTTCTCTGAACTTGTGAAGGCAGCGAGAAAAGCCATGGCCAATTATTGTAATCGTCTGAGGTAGATGAATGAGAAACAGCAATTTGAAGTAGAGTCCGCTGCTAGGGTTAGAGCGCTGGCTCTCATACCATAATAAACCGTGAATGTTCTTTTGTATATTGTGTATGGAATAGATTACAAGAGATCTCTATATATAGAGATGTATATTACACTTAGATACCCTCTAGTCTAGGATAATTATAATAGTGTCTAATACTTGGAAACAACCTTGGCACAACTCAAAATTGAAACAACTTCCTATCACAACCAGGTATCAACCCGACTCGATCAGTTGCAGGAAACCAATGAAAAATAAAAGACCGAGACAGACAAGAGATTTGCTGAAATCCTAGACCTCTTGAAAACCCTTCGGCCACCACTACCAGTCACTCAACCCTCCCAACTTCCGCCGCCCATCCCACCTAACCACCACCGGCCGCTGCCGAGCCCACCCAACCGCTGCCACCCATCATTCAGTCATTCCAATTGCCACCGCCCACATTCCCCATGACACCACCGGTCCAGCCGTTATCCCGGAATCACCTTGAGGACAAGGTGTTTTTCAAGGGAGGAGTAATGATATGACGCATATTTTGTGAATCTTTTAATTATGCTATTGATTAAATTTTAATTATAGAAATTATATTATCTTAGGGAGCAAGTTATTTATATATTATAAATATAGGTTTAGGAGTAAGATATTAGAGGGGAGAGTTTTGAATTATTTTGTTATTTTCTTTGTTATGGAGAGCTCCTACCGAAAGTAGGTTAAGGAGAGACGGGTGCCTCTCGAAAGCACGCCGACTATTGTATTCGTTCCGATTTATCAATATATCAATTTGATTGATATCGGCGAATTGCTTCTATCACACAGCTTTTTGGCATGGAACTAAATTGTTTTTCTATCACAGTCGTTTCATGCGATAGTCTTCACTCAATCACTCTCTCCCACGGTTTCATAGTATAATTAAACAAGCATATTAGTTATAATACACACACACACATATATATATACACATACATATACACAGAGGAGAGTGAGTTGCATGATAAACATTTTTGTATGAAAATTATAATAAAAAATATACTATCATTGCATATAATTATAAGTACAAATATATATAAAAAAGAAAATTTTATATACATAAAGTATTTAAACTAAATAATAAATATACATGTAATAAATGAGCCAAGCTCAAGCTTGTGAAATTTCTCATGAGCCAAGCTCAAGCTTAGTCAAGACTTGGTCGAGCTCGGATCATTTATACCCTTACTTAATAGCTTATGAACTTATAAACGCAAGGCCAACAAGTCATTGTCCTTCGGATGGTTATCAAACTAGCATTAAAAAACTAACATATTATAATAGATAAGAAGTTGTAAAAAATGAATAATTAATACCGACTCTTTCCACTTAGAAGAGCCATCACTGTTCTGACCACCCATCCTTGTCCATCTACATCTATATCCATTTTCACCTACATCCTCTCCACTTTCTCTGTACCAGGTACTACCATCCTCATTAATGCCAGATTCATTAACGTGTTCGGTTAACAGATTAATGCCCCAGTCCTTCTCATTTGCGATACCCGTATCTAACATTAAAAGGGTAGTAAAATAACATTATTAGAGAGCACGATATAATAATATCTCGTCTGATCTCCTTTTTGGGTAACCCACTCATATTAGGCCATAATACATTTGAAAATTTCGACAAGGGACCGACATGTCGTCATCTTTTTGACTTGTTAGCAGATCAGATTACCTTAAATCAAAAATAATTTATTATACTTCCATGGTTTTTTCTGACAAATAGTGTGGCTAAAAAAATAACCCTTTTTATGTGATTAGCTCTATTTAAAACAAGCTACACTCCGGTAGAGAATTCATCATTATACAGATCTTGTTTGTTTAATAATATGCCGACAGTTACCTCTTTTTGGTGGACTATCACGAGACTGTGGCCCAGAACTTTTAGGGGTACAACGTGGAAAGAACTTGTCTTGTCTTGAAGCCTGCTGAGGTCTGCAGCAGTCAGAAATACGGAAAGCAAGTATTTTAGTCCTATCCTCCATCAGAAAATTATCATTCTTGACTTCAAACAGTTGTGTTTAAAGATGTTATGTCGCAAATATGTGTATAGGGGAAGGTTCATTTGAGAATCATTCTTATTGTGAGTACCGCGAGAACCAATCTTGGCCCTTGATTAAAATAGATCAATGGCTATAATGTTGATGCCTTATTAATGAGCCCTCATTAATGAGTCATTAATGGCTCGTTAATGAGGGGTGTTTTGGGAAAATTAGGTCAATCTAACAACAACTCATCCACCCAGACGCAATTCACAGTTAGTAAATATAAAAGTGACCAAAATACCCCTATTCATTTGTAACACCATTAATGACTCATTAATAGGGGTATTTTGGTCATTTATATACTTACCAAACCATGAATTGCGTCCGGGTAAATGAGTCATAATTAAAGAGCCTTGATTTTTCCAAAATAACCCTTATTAAAGTCATTATTGAGCCACTAATGGCTCATTAATGAGCCCCCAAAAATTATGAGCCATTGATTTATTTTAATCAAGAGCCAAGATTGGTTTTCGCAATTCTCGTACAAAAAACAGTTCTAGTTTGAATCCTCATATATATATATATATATATATATATATATATATATATATATGCATACTTCAAGATGCCAGAGTCAATAAATCAAGAAACTAAATCTATGATTATATAGTTGCCTAGATGATTAGGTTGAATTTATGTCATAGTATTTTTAGATGGCAAACGTGTCAAAACCTCCCACCCTTTTAACATGGGAGGCTGTTTGTTATCTGCTCATACCTCTGAAATGATTAAAGGGTGTTATTTCATTGTACCCTTGGTCATGATTGTCATTATTTATGGGTAAAAATGTAAAATCGCTTTTAGAAGAATTCGTTGACCAAATATGATTATGTACTCTTTGACATTGCACTTTTAAAGCACACTATAGCATTTAGATTATGAAACCATGATCACGATGCAATAGCCATGAACTGCAATTGCATTGTAAAAAGGTGTCCCCTTGTTGGTTAATATTCTCAAAACTATGTTGAAATATAGTTTTGTTTTAGAATACTATGATAGTTGGGATTTCAATTGAAAGGCATAATGTTGCACATACCAAAACCCTAAAAAATGGCATACACCGTAATAGCACTACAATTAAAGTGGCATGGGGAGAGGCAAGAAATGCTCCCAAAATTGAATATTTACACAAGTAACATCCAACATAATGTAAGAAAACATTGCTCCCTTCTTCACCATGATAGTCATTAGTCAATATAACTCCCTTAAACATCACTAACTTTGCACATTTTATAATCATAATTACTAATCCACTTCTGCACTTATTACATTGAATACAACTCATATGAGAACCACCATAATTTTCAAAAGTGGATATCCATGTGAGCATCGAACTTAGCATGTATTAAGGGGGTTGGGTGGAAGTGCATTTTTTATGTGATTATTATGGCTTGAAAGTTTAGAAATTGATAAGCATTTGCTTACATCTAAATATGATTATTTTGGCACTATGGAAAAAGATAAGAAAAAACATAAGAGCATGTGGTATAAGGCTCACCACCCACAGGCTTGCTGGCGTGGGTTGGGCAGCCCTGGGTGATCACTGCCCCAGCAGCCCCAATCCCGCTAGATGCCAGGCCGAGTGGCCCCTCCACCCCACCTCTTTCTCTCTCCCTCACACACACACACACGTACACATTATTAAAAAGGTCACAGAAAGATAGAGGGACTGAAAGATGGCATTTCTTGAGTTAAAAGATAGGAGAGAGATGGGTGATGTGAAGCTGTCCAGACAGAAATACGGTGTAATCAGATTCTGCATAAGCTCTCAACACTAAGGGGGTGTTTGGTATGGGGAAAGGGAAAGGGAAAAGAGGGTTTCTCTTGTTTGGGTGTATTTGGGGCGGAGAAATGGAGAGAAAAGAGGGTTTCTCTTTCCCGGTTGTCTTTGTAAAATCATTTCTCTCCATTTTGAGGAGAAAAGGCGAGAAAAGGCGAGATTGTCGTCGTTGTTGCGATGTCTATGGCGTCGATGTCGTCGTCGTCGTCGCGATGTAACCCTAATCGTCGCCGTCGTCGTCTGTTGCGATGTCCCCGTCGTCGTCGTCGCGATGTAACCCTAGTCGTTGCCGTCGTCGTCTGTTGCGATGTCGCCGTCGTCGTCGTCGCGATGTAACCCTAATCGTTGTGATGTCGTTGTCTGTTGCGACGTTGCCGACGTGTTTACGGCGATGTCGTCGTGCGATTGAACGTCGTCGTTGTGGTTGCGATTTCCGGCGATGAACCCTAATTTTTGGTCGTCGTTGTGGTTGCGATTTCCGGCGATGAACCCTAATTTGTGGTCGTCGTTGTGGTTGCGATTTCCGGTTGCGATGTCTGTTGCGATTTCCATCGATGGAACCCTAGTTTATGGCGATGATGAGTTCCAGCGTCGGCTTGGCGGCGTCACCGCCGCCGCCGACGAGCTTCCGGCGACCTGAGCCTAATTTCTCGTTTTCATTTCTTGATGGTACCAAACAAGAACATGTTTTACTCATTTCCATTTCTCCCTATTTCTATTTCTTTCCCATTTCCATTTCCATTTCCCCCCTTTTCTTTTCCCCCTACCAAACATACCTAACAACTTTAAAGGACAAGAAAAATGTTATTTCCTCGTTATCCTCCTATCTGCTAAATGATGCACTTGTAATCCTTTCTCTTCTTCATCTCCTCAGTTGATTTAGTGAAGCATAAAAGCGCCTATGTGTAGAAAGTAGACGCTAGCTACAGAACATAGGGATTGATGCTTCATGTCAGATTTTCAATCCCAAAAATTGAACAATTTGTAACTTTTTCTAGCTAAAGGTAGATTACTTTCTCTAAAAAAATTCTATCAGAGTACGCTATGGAAGCCTAAAAGGTCGATGAGAAAACGAAGTGGATTCTCTCTCTGTACACAACAATCGAGCATTAATCAGTCAAATATGATACCAATTACCCCACATTAGAGAACAGCAATACACATGTTAACTAAAAGAACAGAACATACTGAGATGATGCAAAACGCCAAGCTGGTGTAGCTTGCACTCGAACTTTGTGATTGTTCTTCCTCAAATCACTCTGCCTTTCTTCAGTTTTATCCACTCCCTTACGTCCCGTCCCCGTAAGATTTCTCAGATTCGGCACAACCTTATCGGAACAGCAACAGCTAAACCTAAAATTACCGCGCAGAATCAATAGCTTCCGCTGAAGTAACACAGTCGGACGAAAATCCACTTCCGGCAACCGCAAACTAAACGGCGGCCGTGGCGCCCCGGAATTCAATGTCATTGTAAAAAACGCAATTGTAAATCATACAGTTTCCATTAGTAAGTTAAGGTTTTGAGCGACAAAAGATGAAACTAAAACCCTAGTCGGTTCTAAATGTATCTAGAAACTTCGCAAACTTGGAAAATTCTTCTGTATGGATTGTGATGTGAAGTGTTAAAACGACATTGGAGATATGTGAGAGAAAATCGGAGTTGTACAGAGATGAAATCAGAGGTTTGAAATCTTTTGTGGGTGAGTTTTGTGAGGATGAAAGTGCGTGTTTAGCGTGTTAGTGTGTGAGAGAGAGAGTTTGTGATTTTGATTTGGTTTCCGTTGGGGAAATCTCAGAGGGTGTGAGGGTGGGGTCATCGTTGATGTTTATGAACGGCGTTCCAGTATTTTTCTGACACGTGTCAGATATTAGACAATCGAGTTGTATAAGCTTTGAGTCCACTACTTGCATGCGATGGCGTTCCATGAGGCAACCCGTATGACACATCAACTTTTCATTTTTTTTATTTAAAAGTTCTATAATTTACTAAATGTTATATATTTTTTATTTTATTTTGTAATATACAGAGCTAGAGAGAAAAAAAAATGAAAAGACGAGAAATAGAGAGAATGTGGGGTGAGTGGGAGTTTGCGCCGGAGAACTAGGAGGAAACTGATTGGGTAAATTGGGAAGGCGTAGTCATGGCCGGTGTAAAGTGTTTTGATGCTCTGTACAAAGCGGGCTACTAATGTCTCTACGTACAAAATTTACTACGCATAAACAAAATATGTAACATATATATGTAAACGATCAAACAACTAAGCAATCAAATCACATAATACAAAATAAAGTCAAGCTTAAAAGGATAAAACCTGATTAAGTTTCAAGCCTTCAAACTTCAAACGTTGTAGAATTAAACTTTGACCTTTTAGGTAGTAAGGTAGATATACTTTGATTAAGCTGCAATAAAATCAGATTTCTATAAAACAGATAAAACAGATAAAAAACTGATAAAACAGATAGATAAAAACACAAAAAAACATATTGAAACATATATTGATAAAAAACAGATATTCATATACATATTGATAAAAAACAGATAAATAAAAACAGAAAAAACTCAAATGCTTTCATTCTGCATTCATGTCTTCATGATTCATCATTCATAACAAAGCTAAAGATGGATAAAAACAAAATCTAAGCTAATTAAGCTAAACAGATTGAATGGATTATATATATAACAAAGAAAAACAGATTGATTCATTCATTCATTCATATAATTATATATAACAAAGAAAAACAGATTGATTCATTCATTCATTCGTATGATTTTACAAAAAAAAACAGATTGAATGGATTATATATATAATCGAGAGGAGTTGTAAGAATCAAACAAATTGAATGGATTTTATATATAAAAAAACAAATTGATTCATTCATTTTAAGAATCAAACCTTAGACTGTAGACGACAACTGCTGCAATCAAACTTGGGGGTTGGGGCAACTGCTGTAATAGAAGTATCGAACTGTAATGTTGTATATCTGTCATCGACAACTGCTGTAAATCGACTGTCGATTGCAAGAACTATATGAAATCGAGAGGAGCTGTAAATTGACTGTCATTTGTCGATTGCAAGAACTGTAATCGAGAGGAGCTGTAAGCCTGTAATCTGACAGTCGCCTGTCGATTGCAACTTGCAAAAACTTGGGCAACGTATATGAAATCTACAATAACTTAGGGCAACATATGTGTAATCTGACTGTCGATTGCAAGAACTCGGTGTATGATTTCTTCCGTGTATCGCCATTTGTGTATGAGTGTATCTCGATTTCTTTATAGCCGCCTCTTCGATTTCTTCCCTAGTTCCCTACACCTTAGTCTCTTTGATTTCTTCCCTAGTTCCCAGACGTTAGTCACCTCTTCGCCTGCCCTATTAACGAGTCACCGACTCACGCCTCTTGTTCTTCCCTTTTGATTTCTCTGCCCCAGCTCCCAAGCCCAACTGCCCAGGCTCAAATCTATAATAAAAATATAAAATGAACCTAAGTATATATATATAGGGGACGGTTCAAACGAGAACTGTTTTTCATACGAGAACTGCGATAACTAATCATAGTCGTTGATCAAAAAGATGGATGGTCAAGATTAAATAGTTGTTAATAGATAATCTTAAACTAATCAAACTTATCCTTAATTAATTAAGGGTAATTTGGACATTTTTACATTACCCCCACCTTTTTCAAACTAATATGTCTCTCAAATGGAAATGTGTTAAATTACGAAAATTATACCAAATTAACGAGAAAATTATGCTTTTTAATTTGAAACCGATCTAGCTATATTTTTTCAAAATATTTTTTTAATATTTGCCGGGTTTTTTTTGGTACAGTCGACATTTCCACATGTGCAAATGCACAGATTCAATTAGTTTTTTCAGCACAGATGTAGATATGCATATGTGCAAATTTTGCACAAGTGAATATATCAAGAGTTGTGTAAAAAAAACCTAGCAAACATGAATTTTTTTTTTCGAAAAAATATAGCAAGATTGGTCTTAAATTAAAGAGCACAATTTTCTCGTTAATTTGGTATAATTTTCATAATTTAAAACCTTTCCATTTGAGAGATATATTAGTTTTAGAAAATATGGGGCAATATAAAAATGTCCATACTACCCTTTCCCATTTAAAATAAATAAAAAAGACAGGAAATTAAATGATTGGCCAGAAATGGTTCCCGTAGTTCTCGTACGAAAAACAGTTCTCGTTTGAACCGCTCCCTATATATATATATATATATATATATATATATATATATAGGGCTATAAATTTGATGCCCCTAGTCCAACTGCTGCCCTTGGCATGTGCACGGGCCACACGTGCTTGAGGCCGGCCCTGGGCGTAGCGTTGTTCACCGACTATCCGACCAAGCCAATCATTTACCTAATCTCTTCGGGTCATGTTATACGCATGTTATGGTAGGTAATAAGAGATCTAATAATATTGCGATTTTCTTTAGTTAAAATAAATTGATTTTTGGTAAGATCCTCATAGACACGTAAGATTCCAATTTTGATTATAAGATTATAAGATGATGATATCGCTCATTTTATACATAAAAAAGTGTATGATATTCGCATTTTTTCGCTTAATTCAAGGTGTTTATGCTTGATATTGTTTAAAATGCTCTTTATCACTTTGAAGGTTAAATTAGAGTAATTTGTAGAGATTGGTCATAAACAAGGTTGATTTGCTGATTTTCGGAGGAATTTACAAGTCATGTGATGCACTAAACATCATTATGAAGTTTTCCACGTCCTGTAACGTCCCAATTTTTTTTTTTTGCCAATACTAAGTCATACGATTTAAAAGTCTATGATAATTGAAACATTGTATGATACCCATTACATACCGGGTGAACACCCATTAAAATCTTAAGTTCAAGTACAATCATTTTGGATTATATTAGAAAACTCGTGAGAGTGATAACGTTGCGGAAGCTTTCTAGGGGTGAGCTATCAAACACGAGCTGGAGCCCCGCCGTGGTCATCACCTGAAAAGATGGTTAAGCAACAACCGTAAGCACAAAGCTTAGCGAGTACTTTACTTACAAACCAGACAGTTCATCAAATGTGTTCTCCGTACCCACTACCGTAGTACATGGTCTCAACATACTTGTCTTTTAGACAGTCTCATCAAATAATACATAACTAGGGACTCGCCCTCTGCCGCATCTCGGGTCCCACCCGTTTGATGCCTAAACCAGAATCACATCCTACCATCATGTAACACCTAACTAGGGACTTGCCCTCTGCCGCATCTCGGGTCCCACCCATTTGATGCCTAATCCAGGCCTCGCCCGCTATGACTCATCACAGGTTCCACCTTTAGATGAAGTCATCTGCCCCAGCCGACCACGAAGGTACGGTTGGTTACTATCATAACATCACGATAACACTTAACAGCCAATCGCAATTAAGCACATACATTGCACAATAAACATCTTGCATATCACTTACGCATTATAGGAGTTAAAGTAAGTTAGGGTAACTCACATGTCTCATAACTTATCGCCTACTTACACATCGTCAGTCGTATGCAAAGTCTATTTAAAACATACCCGACACCAAAGTGTTGGTCTACACATAGCATTCACGTATTCTACCATTCATTAATCACTTTCTTAGGCACTATCAAACGTATTTAATGTCTATCTAGAATTGTAAGTAAGAATACTCACGTGTCCGCAGTTCTCATCACACTTTTATAGTTTACCACTTTACTCGTGAGTATCCTCCAATTGACCGTCACCTGATCCAAGTCCGAAAGGTCAAATCCGGGTACTAGTCTCTTACTTACTTACACAATTCCTATAAGTCGGATGGGTGTGTATACATATATATATATATATACATATGTAAGAGTCGCATGAAATCCACATGCCTAAGCCGCATGGACTATACCACACACATAAGTCGCATGGGTGCATATACCCATCCATGCGAAAGTCGCATGACCATATGGTGCCACCCGAATGTCGCATAAGCATATATATACAAGTCCATATGAAAGTCACATGGTTGTGTATACATGCCTATGTGGAAGTCGCATGGCTACATGAGGCCATATGAAGGTCGTATGGGCACATATACAAGTCCCTTTGGAAGCCGCATGAAATCATATGTCGCATGAACACCCCATCCGAAAGTCGCATGACACCCCATGCGAAAGTCGCATGGGCATTCTCAATAAGTCGCATGAGCCAGGCTTCTAGGTGAAAGTCGCATGAACCTATGCATCCCTCTAGGTGACTGTCGCATGGTTGTTTATATGCTTCCATGCGAAAGTCGCATGAACAGACGTATACACTCATGCGACTGTCGCATGACCCCAAGGTCTTCCCTACCAGTTCATTTTCTGAAAAACCCAAACTCCATAGCCAAGATCAAACTTTCTCAAAACTCAATCAAATTAACTCATTCTTGTTGCAAAACATTTCTCCACTTATATAAAACTTCCTTTTAACACAACTTAATATTTTAACAAGTATTGAAAAGGTTCTAGTCTCAATATTCTTTTCCTTTTTCTCTCGTACATACAGAACCCCCAAAAACCCAGATGTCACTATTCATATATCATCCTAGCAGGGTAGGAATCTATGTCTACATGATCTGAATGAGTTTAGGAATGTTACCTTCTACTTTCCTTTGAGCTTTAGGTCCAAGAGATGCTTGCACCTTTCTCTTCTCTCTCTCGCAGCTCCAGAAACACCCACACAACACTCTCTCTTTCTCTAGTAATGGAACAGTGAAAATGGTGGTATCTTGGGGGCTGAACCCTAACCACCTATTTATACCCATATACATGAACTTCATAAGGCCTAAGCTCATGCCTCATTCTCAAGTTTAAGCCCACTACCAAATTATTAGTTAAACCACTCATATAAGCCCAAATGGTACTTAGTCCATATAAATTATTTCCATAGATCTATTTGTCCAAACATATACATACATATTTAAACCCAATAGAGCTTAACTAGTCCCTCGTAAATTTCACAACTCAACTCAATATTATTTTCTCAATAAAATATTCTTTTTATTTATTTTCGAAGGTTCGGGTATTACACGTGCCTAGAGCCTAAGAATAGTTTTGTAACAGACCCTGCAGTTAGAAAAACGAGATTTCAGAATTTGACAGTTGCTTGGTGCGCAAGTCTCAGAAAGTGCGCACCAAGCATATTTCCCAAAGTTAATACATAAAATTTATTAAACAATCTTATCTATTGATTCAATTTTGACTTTAGTATCTATATTATAATAGAAAATTTCATATATGTCCTTTTTAAATTTTTAAATATTGTATTTATCTACTCTAATTTACAAATATCACATCATTTATACCATTTATACCAAGGGCTTGTAACCTAGTGATATCAAGGCGTTAGAAGATGTTCCACATGACCTATAGTTATGTGTTCAAGTCCGCTGTAGACAAAGGGTGTAGATTTAGGACTAAATTAGTGTGTGTGTGTATTCTGCTGTTCAATATATATATATATATATATATATACATTTTATACAATTTCGAAATATCATATTTAACAATTCATAGTTTTATCATTTGAAATGTTTTATAATAATTTTAAATACATTTTAATAAAATCTTGACCATATTGTCAGAATGATCGATGACCTGTACAAGAAATACAATCATTTTTCTTCGTATCATGATACCACGTTTTTGTCGTGACATCAATGCTTTCACTACGGTCTGGGTGTTAATGTCATTTGTCATAATTTTTGTAAAGTCTCGTTTATTTCACGTATTATAATTATTTAATATATTTTGTTAGATGTTTAATATTTATTTCTAAACCAACTAATCTAGTATATAATAATAAAACAAACACCCAACATCCTTATCAAGAGTTTATTTTCATAAATAGTAACCAAGTTTTAATTTTGTTCTAAATAAATCGCTCATACTTACAAGTCATTTGGAAATAGTAACTAAATTTTAAAAGTGTTATATTCTAAAAAAGATTTACGTTTTCTTTCTTCAGGTTACTGTATAAATTTGATTTACTTATCATTTAAATTGATTATATATATAAAATATATAATATAGTATGTATTTACATTATATATATGAAGAATGTTCAATATAGTCTATAATTAATTTATAGTCTTAAGAAAATAATTTTAGTATTTGGATCAATGACATCAATGGTTCCGATTAAATTTTAAAATTTTGGGTGGAATGGTATTTTCGTAATTTACATGTGACGCTTTTACAAATCACATGTGATTATATACTGAATCATTTGTGTAACACCGCGATTTCAGAGTCAATTTTAGTCTTTTTGAAACCAAAAGTCAAACATTATTTTAGTTTGATAACAAAACAGCGGAAGTCTTTAAAAACGTTTTCTTTATTTACAAACTGGTGTTACCAAGGCTTAGCATACATCTGCAAAATCATAGATATATACTAAGAGGGAGTTAGCTTTAAAAGCTAGTGAATACAAACTTAACCCTAAGCATCATGTAGCACATAGGGCATCATATTATTCACATCATAAACATGTCAACATGATAACATATATACATGAGAGTCATATATCACAAGATTTAGCAAACAATGCTATCCTATCACATAGCGGAGTGCTGACATGTCCGGCGAGTCTATTTTCTTGCAGGATAGCTAGTCCAGCTCAAACAACTACCACCGGGGGAATCAGACACTGCCATCCGTGCTGGTTTCATCACGTAAGTGAATCACCGTGCTCGTTAAAGAGCCAAAGGCTCATAGGCTCAGCCATTTAAGGCAATTACCCCAGATAATCTAAGGAACAACACTCGAGTACCGTTGATCCAGAACATTATGCCCGAAGGACCAGGATCCAGCCGTAGCTGACCTTAATCAAGAATTTGTCCGGACATACTTATAGTTCATCAATAACCCTTTGCAGGGACAATAGCATGCATGCTTTTACAGATAACATATGATCATCAACATGTGCACATGTACTTAAATACATGTCTTGCACATCAATTATCAAGGCATCTTAATTCTTAATCTTACTTGCATACATATAGCTTTCATAGTTACATAATGTAGCATACATAATAACAAGTTTAACTAGGCGGCTCCAATTTGGATCCGATGGCATGCATTTTGCAATAACTAACAACTTTAACGAGACAGATCCAATCCGGATCCATCAACAAGCACACACATCATATAACACATATTCGTTCAATATCGTTATAAACATATACCGTACAGGCATCTATACTTTGTGTTTCTATAAACACCCGTTTAAATTTACTTTACAATCTTACTAATCATACTTGTAACTATCGCATTTCGTATATACCTAATGGTAAACAATAAATCTGTATATACTGCATAATGGTTACAAGTTAAGTCGGTACTCACCTGTAGAGCTACCACAAGAGAACATAGTGTTCCGCCTCTTCTTGTTCGTTGGTTTTACCTAAAACATCGTTACTTACATCAAATGGACATATACACAAAGTATTACTACCAAAATAGTAGTAATATCACCCTAACGACACTTTAAGTCCAATTACAAGCCTACATAGGCTTTCCAATCGTTAAAATGCAAACAACAAACAAACTGTTTGCTGTTGCTACAAAAGACTCCCTTGCGGCCGCAAGCCATCATGCTTGCGCCCGCAAGCACAAATCCTTGTGCCCGTAAGAACAAGATCGGACCATTTCAATCAAGTTGGACTAATCTACATTTACGGCCGCAGAGACGGTTCCTTGCGCCCGCAAGAACCTTTTGAAGCCTCCCTTGCGGCCGCAAGTCTTACTCCTTGCGCCTGCAAGCAACCTATTGCAGAACAGGTCGGACGACAATCCCCTGTTTTGACTGTTTTCACTCCAAAATCTTCTCAAACGATTCCTAATCAACTTCCAGTGATCACACATGTTATACCAAGTCCAACTAAGTATAAAACATCAATTCTTAACATATTTTAACAACCACATCAAGAATCAAGCTTAATTCTTCAATTTTGACCCATTTATATAAAATCACCAAACTCAATCAAAAACACATCTTTAATCCTTTATTCTTGCTTATAAACACTTGTTCAGGTTATAATAACTAATTACAACTCAAATTTCAGTTCTTGTTTGCTATTTCTAGCAAACCCATTTTTTGACCTTAAAACCCAAGAACTTGGAGAAGAAGATGAATACTTACAAGAAGGATGATGAAGATGATTAATAGAACATATTAGAACTTGATTTCTTGATTGATTCCAGACCTTGATGTTAATTTAGCTTGATTCTCCTTCAAGAACAATAAAGATAAGTGAGGTGTTGTGTTTGTATTGAACATATATGTGTCTGTGTATATCCATAGAAAGAGAACCGCCTTTGTGGTTCTAATATATCCACAAGGGGTATTTTGTTCTCCTTCTTAACTTACAACTTAATATCCGTTTACCCGTTTTAACTAACGGAGATATTTCTGAAATCCTTATCTAATACCATTTAATAAATAACAACTATTATTTATTTATCACCAACTTTCACTTAACATTATATTACACCTTCATTCCTTAATTACTATTTCTTATTTAATTTACAAGGGTACATCTCTAAATACAATGGGTACAACTAGGCCTATTTTAGGGTGTTACAATCTGTGATTGAATATTAAAACTTTAAAAATATATTTTTAAATAGACTTTATTAAACATAACTCTATATATACAGAGGAACTATGAATAGTAGATTATTTTTCTTTTGATAAAAACAATATAATATAAACCAAATAGCAACAAAGCTAACATAAATAATATGTAGATGAGATGATAAGGTACAAGAGCAACATATATATCTCCTGTTTTCCAACTGCATTCGAATCCTTGACTTTTTATATTGGAAATAAAATATTCTCTACATTGTCACCTTGATTTCCTCCGCTCCACCTATCTTTTCCTTATTTATGTTTTTTCCTTGTTTAGCTCCTTTGTATGGTTTTTTTAATTCTCGATTGTATGTTCAGTTTTAGTGATATGCAAAATACAAAAAATCCCTCTAATACCATCGTGATTTTAGATGGTATCAGAGCAGGTTTAACAAAAAAAATTCTCCATTCCTATCAATCATGGCTGGAGAAGATGATACCGGCAGGAAGAAAACCTAGGTAGAATCCTTGGATTCAAACTCACCATACTATATACATCCATCAGACTACCCCAAATAAATGCAGGTAAACGATGCATTGAATGATGGCAACTACAACGATTGGGCACAAGAGATGAAAAACTTTCTCTTTGCAAAGAACAAAATTAGGTTAGTTGATGGATCGATTGAAAAGCCAGAGAAGGAATCGCAGACCTACATGCCATGGTTACGCTGTGATGCCATGATAAAAGGGTGGTTGACAACCGCCATGGAGAAGGAGATTAGAAGTAGCGTGAAGTATGCTAGTACGGCTGCCGAGATTTGGTCTGATCTGAAAGAACGGTTTGGAAAAGAAAGCGCTCCTCGGGCGTATGAGTTGAAGCAAACACTCTTAGCTACCATTCAAGGTGACACTTCTGTCTCAGCCTACTTCACCAAACTCAAAAGCATCTGGGATGAAATGAAATCTGCACTCCCTATACCCCGTTGTAACTGTAATGGATGTTCCTGTGACATGAGAAAAAGGTTGGTTGAACACAAAGAAAAAGAAAGGCTTTATGAGTTCCTTATGGGTTTAAACAACGATTTTTCCGTCATCAGAACGCAGATCCTTGCTATGAATCCAACACCGACATTGGGCAACGCCTATCATCTAGTTGCTGAAGATGAAAGACAAAGGATTATTACAGCTGATAAGCGACCTTCTGTTGATGTTGCTGCTTTCAAGGCTTTAATTCCAGGACGACGAGAAAACGGCTCCACTCAACGACGCGACAAACCTCCTTCCAAGGATATGAAGCGGGGAGATGTCGTTGATCACTGCACTTTCTGTGGGAAGGATGGACATGTCCGTGATGGTTGTTTCAAGCGGATCGGATATCCAGATTGGTGGCCGGGCAACCGCAAACGTGAGGAGATGAAGCCTAAGGCTGCCTGCGTTGAAACTTCTTCATGCCCTATTCCAGGTTTGACAAATGAACAATATGAAACCTTTCTGAAGCACTTTCCAGGCATGGAAAACAGCAACAAAGGAGGCACCACACTCATGGCATGCATGACAGGTAAAAACGATGATGATGACTGGTGATTGACTCGGGCTCTACCGAACACATCACTCACAGTCATATACTTCAAAACATGACTCAAAGTCGGTTTGAGGCTCTTGTTGTTATTCCTAATGGAGAAGCTGTTTCTGTTCAAGGGAGGGGTGAAGGTACCTTACCTTGGGGAACCAAAATAAAGGGTGTTTTACATATTCCTAAGTTTACTTGCAATTTATTGTCTGTTAGCCGACTAAGTAAGGACTTACAATCGGCCATAACCTTTTTTCCTGACTTTTGTGTCATGCAGAACCTTCGCACGAGGAGCTTGATTGGTGCGGGTGAGTGCAAAAATGGTTTGTACCGGATGGGGTTATTCAAAGATGGAAGAAAGGCTATGATGACATCCGGGGATACATGGCATAAAAGATTGGGTCATGCTTCTAATGAAAGGCTTGCTTGTATTGATTTCCTTAATAAAGTTCCTATCAGTAAATCATGTGATTCTTGCTCAAAGGCAAAACATACTAGACTTCCGTTTTCCAATAGTGATATTAAAACTAATGATTGCTTTGAATTACTGCATCGCACCCCCTCCCTCTCAGGAGCTAGTTATTTTTTGACCATTGTTGATGATTTTAGTAGGGCGGTTTGGGTCTTTCTGCTAAAATTTAAACATGAAGCTAGTAGATGCATGATAAACTTCCATAATATGATAAAAACACAATTTGGAAAGACGGTGAAGAGAATTAGGTGTGATAACGGGGGGAGTTCACGTCTAATGAAATGACAAAGTTTTATAATGAGCAAGGAATTATTCTTGAGATGACTTGCCCTCACACTCTTCAACAAAAAGGAGTGGTTGAACGAAAGCATAGGCATCTTCTCGAGGTTGCCCGTGCCCTCAGATTCGAGTCAAACACTCCGAAACGATTTTGGGGAGAATGTGTGTTGACAACCACGTATGTCATAAACCGATTGCCCTCCAAAGTTCTAGAAAATAAAACGCCATATGAGATTGTTTTTGGTCACAAACCGGACTATGATCACATGCGAGTCTTTGGATGTCTTGCGTATTATAGAAGCACAGAAACAAAGGGAGACAAGTTCGAAATGAAGGGGAGACCGGGGTTTTTTTGGGATATCCACAAGGGACTAAGGGGTACAAATTATATGATATTCAAAACAAAAAAATTGTTATTTCGAGAGATGTCAAATTTCATGAGTAGAATTTTCCTTTTGAAAAATTGAATGTCAATCAAGAAGAGTTGGAATCACCTTTCGGGCCCACCTATGAGGAGGATCTAGACTCTCAAGAAGTTGTTGCCGAAGAGGTTGTCACCCAAAATGAGAATTTTGACACTAATTTAGAACCCCACAATGAGAGCTCAAATGATGAACCGTTTGACCAATTTTCTCAACAAACGGCAGAAAACGAGCCACTTAATACTCTAGAGTCCTCACATGTCCAAGTTGATGAGTGTGGGACTATTCATGATGAGCATATGGATCCGGTTCAACATCTGAAAGATTTTGTGGTTCAACTTCCCCCATCGGTCGACCATGCACAAAACCTACCAAGTCAAGACTCCTCGACGGTACACTCTTTATCTAATTATGTTTCTTATGCAAAATTTTTTACATCTCACAAGGCTTTTTTAGCGGCTATCGATTCGAACGATGAGCCTAAATTTTTTCATCAGGCTATTAAAGATGAGAGGTGGAAAGAAGCCATGAAGAAAGAAATCCAGGCTCTTGAAGAAAATGGCACATGGACTCTTGAAGAATTACCTAAAGAGAAACATGCCATCGATTCTAAACGGGTGTATAAGGTGAAATACAAACCGAATGGAGAAGTCGAAAGGTATAAGGCTCGTATAGTGGCAAAAGGTTTTACTCAAATGGAAGGAGTCGACTACCACGATACATTTGCACCGGTAGCTAAATTGGTTACCGTTAGAACTTTGTTGGCTGTTGCTATTAAAAGAGAGTGGACGATCCATCAACTCGATGTCAATAATGCTTTTCTTCACGGGGATTTGAATGAAGAAGTGTATATGAAGATTCCCCAAGGCTTTGCTAAGGATGGAGAAACAAGAGTATGTCGGTTACGAAAATCTCTTTACGGCCTGAAGCAAGCGTCAAGGAATTGGTATAAAAAATTCACAAGTGCCTTAATTGACCTTGGCTTCGCTCAATCCAAGGCAGACCATTCTCTCTTTATTCACCAACACGGAAATGGTTTTATGACTGCTCTCATATACGTGGATGACGTGATAATGGTCGGTAATAACTCCACTAAGATTTAAGACACCAAAGACAAGCTTGACAAGCTTTTCAGCATAGCGTCCTCAAATATTTTCTCGGAATTGAAGTGTCTCGTACCTCAAAAGGATTGGTCCTTAGCCAAAGAAAGTACACCTTAGACATTCTTGAAGATTGTGGTCTTCAAGGGTGCAAACCAAGCTCATTCCCGATTGAACAAAACCACAAGCTAGACAGGTGTGAAAACGAACCAAAAGTAGATGCTAATCGGTACCGTCGCATCATTGGTAGGCTCCTCTACTTATAAGCCACACGACCTGATATAGCTTATTCTGTGAATGTGTTAAGCCAATTTGTTGCCGACCCACGACAGCCTCACATGGATGCCACACATAGAGTTTTGAGATATCTCAAGGCCACTATTGGGCAAGGCATTCTTCTTCCTCGACATGGAGGTTACAATCTAATGGCGTATTGTGATTCTGATTGGCTTGGATGCCCGTATACGAGAAAATCCAGAACTGGCTATCTACTACTCCTTGGAGGCGCTCCTGTATCGTAGAAAACTAAAAAGCAATCAGTTGTTTCTCGCTCATCCGCCGAAGCAGAATACCGGTCTATGGCATCCACTGTTAGCGAAGTTCTTTGGCTCCGTTGGCTATTGAAAGAGCTTGGTGTTGATTCACTCGGACCCACTCCGCTATTCTGTGACAACCAAGTAGCTCGCCTCATAGCTAACAACCCAGTCTTTCACGAACGAACTAAACATGTGGAAATGGATTGCTATTTTGTTCGAGAACGTGTTGATTCTAAGGAAATTCAACCACATCACATAGATACTAGAATGCAAATTGCAGACCTTCTCACCAAAGGATTGAGAACTCAATAGCTCAAATTTCTACTCGACAAGTTGGGCACTCGAGACCTACATGCTCCAACTTGAGGGAGAGTATTGGAAATAAAATATTCTCTACATTGTCACCTTGATTTCCTCCGCTCCACCTATCTTTTCCTTATTTATGTTTCTTCCTTATTTAGCTCCTTTGTATGGTTTTTTTTATTCTTGTTTGTATGTTCAGTTTTAGTGATATGCAAAATACAAAAAATCCCTCTAATACCATCGTGATTTTAGATTTTATTTCCATTTTATGACTTCTGGTCCCTTCACTTTTTATTTTCATTTTACACATAGCTCTTTACCCTTTTTTGTTTTTAATATATTTTTTAATTAAAACACCTAATTGAATTTGTTATTTATTTTTATATTTTAACTTTTAATATAAAATATTTGGTGTAAATATAAATATATATATTTAAGAATTTCTTATTTTTTATGTTTTGACAAAAATTATATCTCAATACGATATTAATCTAAAAAATGTATTTTTCAAATAAAAAATTTAAAACACTTAAAATTTTTTCTTTTCTTATTTTGTTTCTTCGAGTAGCTACCTTTTTACAAATAACTTTTGCTTCTTATTATTTAATTCACTTATTAAACCATGAGTATAGTTTATCTTAACCTAAATTAACTTAAATGTTACATCAGTTTTTTTTTCCAACCCAAATTAACCGAAAACCTAAGTAGCACCCAACCCAAATATTTTTTTCTCTTATCACTCTCTCTACAAAACAAAAAAAGAAAGAAAAGCTTCAGTTTGCCACACCCGAAATGGCGGAGGAAGGGGGAACCCGAGAGACCCGTAAAGCTGTACCCAAAGGTACCCGCCGAACCTAAAGTATTTCGGGATGGGCTATACACCCGGCCTTAAGAGAAACGTGAACTTGAATACTTGATACATTATTTGTATACACACATTATAGCGTATCAATTTATATAAATGTGTATTTTTGGTAACAAGCACATTATCTTTTAAATGATATTCTTTTTCTTTCCACTCTTTTTTAAAATTACTACTTTCAAAAATATAATCTTATACATGGTAAAAAAGACAAGCATTTGATCCGGATGATTAAAAAGTTAAAAATAAGCAGTAACTTAGTTACCTTTTCTATAAAACAATATTAGCTTATATATTTTATTTGCCATATGCAAAATATATATTATTTAACTTGATGGTTATGTAATTAACATTAGTGATGGAAGTTGATGTTAAATCAAGACGTTAATTTTAGATTATTTTTATATGGCATTAAAAGCCTCTCGGTTGAAAAAATGAAGTAGCAAACTAAATAAGTAAATAGCAATTTTATTCTGCTACGAATCACAAGTGACAATCGTTATATATATGTATGTATATATCGCACTTCACACATATCTCACACGCATATTACACATCAACACATCACAACATTCACATAGTCTAATACTGTAATACACATACAATACACACACACACATATATATATAGGGGAAGGTTCAAACGAGAACTGTTTTTCGTACGAGAACCAATCTTGGTCGTTCATTTTGGATAATGGAATTTATGGATGAAGAGTGTGGGGTTTGAGTGTGGCAGAGTACATGTAAGAAATTCATGGGTGGACAATCCAATTGAATGAGGGAGAATTGAACGGCTAATATTGGTTCTCGCGATTCTCATACGAAAATAGTTCTTATTTGAACTTTTATATATATATATATATATATATATATATATATATATATGTGTGTGTGTGTGCACGCGCGCGCGTACATATGTTATATAATCAATTAAAATGATAAATGAACTAAGGTAAATTATCTAATTGAAAAAAACTAAAACTTTAAGGTTAACATTCATCAAATAAACCTTATTATATCTTATGTACGTTGCAATTGTAGAAAGAGCCCTACGATCTTCTTCAGCTGACTGAAACTCACGAAAGAGTATTTTCTGCACAGATCAAGATTTCCTCCATGCAAGGAGGGTCAACTGGCATCGGTTATGGTCTCAAGTATCAGGTGAGAATCAATTGTTCGAACAAACACTAATTTCATCGATTAATATGCGTTTCGTCAAAACTTTCCTCAATATACTATCATTTACATCTGCATTTAATCGATTTCTGATTCTTTGTTGCAGGCAAGATGTATTACTGATGTCAAAGCGGACACAGATCACACCAGTTTCCTCACCGGCACTCTCAGTCTCAAAGAAGAAAATGAGGTTTTGATTTGTTTAAACTGATCTCAGATTTGCATTTGTGTGTTAATTTTGAGTTTTGATTTGTTTGAATTTAACTTCAATTGTGTTTGTTTCAGGTGCATCTGATTAGACTTTCATCAGGTGGTACGGAGCTTGTTTGCGAGGGTTTGTTTTCGCATCCGAATGAGATATGGGACCTTGCTTCTTGCCCTTTTGATCAACGGATCTTCTCTACAGTGTTCTCTTCTGGTCAGTCATCGATTTCTTGTTGCATTCTCTTAATCTATCTGCTTCATTGTGATTTTGGTTGTAATGCCAGCAATTATTGTTTGATTTAGTTGTAATAAGAAGTAAACGGGTTAGTTAAACTATGCTAAGAGTAAGATCTAGATGAAAGTTGAGAAGAGTTCATCTGTTGTACGGGCATGGTAAGGCTCTCTCAAGGTAAGGCTCTCTCAAGGTAAGGCCTCTAGTAGGATTTTATGATCAAATGTGATTTAAAATTGGATATTTCTGATTTTTGATAATAAATTAGCCAGGCAAGTAAAATGCATAATGGATATAGAGTTTTGAAGCTTTTTCAAAATGAAAATTGCTAAGACAGATGATTCCAATACTGAACAAATGAATTTATCAAGGTACATAAAATTCACTTTGAATCTAGAATTTTGAAGCTTACCTTATTCAAGATGTGACTGGCGTTGTACTGCTATTAGTAATATGAGAAACTGGCTCAACTGATTACAAATGTTAAATCAAGACTTCAGTTATTTGCTTCTGTGTTCCGAGGCAGGAAAGAGTGTATGGATGCGTAACTATGAAAATAATAAAATGGAGTTTGGATTCTCATTATACTTTTGATAAACTTGCAGTTCGGTTTTCCAAAGGATATAAAAAATGTAGAACAACCTTTCAATGATAAAAAATAGGGCATCCTTTTCTAGACTAACCCAAAAAAAGAAAAGCAAATCAGACCTACATTTCGAGAATATATATCTTTTATTCTATTATTAGATTAGATACTAAATCACCATCAATCCATCATCATTGCCACCTCTATAGTCATGCAATTGCTAGTCCTTACTTGGTGGTACAAAGTTTCTTGCTGCTCAGTTATTGCTATTAGGACTGGAGGGAATGTGAAATTGCTATACACTACTGTTTGAAACTCTCATTTCCCAAGGTGGTTTGTATATATTGTCTGCAAGAAGTTTAGTGGTTAATTGATATTTGCTGTTAATCGTTCCTGTTGAAGGTGAATCATATGAAGCAGCTGTGTGGCAGATCCCCGAGTTGTATGGCCAATCAAATTCCCCTCAGTTGGAATGCATTGCTTCCCTTGATGCACACAGTTCAAAAATTAAGTGGTGAGTTATGTTTTCCTAAAGGTGCATTGTTTTTTCTCTTCTGTTTGTATCAATATAAGTACCGCTTATTTATGATCATACTTATAGTGTTCGGTGTTCCAAGTTCTTAGAACTTCATGTGTATCTTTGTCTAGGTTTTACTTTAGGAATTCTTGTGATCTGTTTGATGATGCTCTTTTTGATTCACTTTTGAGAAGTCCCATGATATTCACTTCTATATACATAAGATTCCTATATATGAATATTAGAAAGTTGGCTTAGATACAACTGGTCGGATTACAAAGTAACTTAGGAACTCTGTTACCTTTATATTTCTTCAGTGTCTTGTTTGAAGATTGACATATGTGGCTGCACCATTTTAAGATACACGAGATCATATTACGAGAGTTAATCCACAAAAGGTTTTGACTTTAGAATGTTTCTTATTTTATAAGTTGCTGTTTGTTACTCAGCTTCTGCTTCATTCAAACTTCAATCTTGTTGATGAACCTTTTCAGAAGTTCTCGGAGTTGGCTAGATGTCTTATCTAGATGAAACTTTAAGATTTGGTTCTAATTTTTTAATCATATGAAGCATGGTTTTGATTTCTCATTTGTCTCAAATGAAGTAAACTACCAGAGAGGTTATGAATCATGCATCAATTGATTTCAATTCTGAAGCAAGAAGATGTTTTTTCTATTTTTTAAATGTAAAATCTTTCTATGAAACATTAATTGACCGAATAAATATATGGCAGTGTGCTCTGGTGGCCATCTGGTAGACATGATAAGTTGATCAGTATTGATGAGCAGAATATCTTTCTCTGGAGTTTGGATTCTTCAAAGAAGAGTGCACAGGTATAAGAGAGTAAGAATCTCCGAACAGTTATCTGGATATGTAATTTTGCTTTCCCGACATTGTTAGCTCTCCCATTTTAGCCAATAGTTTAATTGCATTTATGTTTTAAGTAGTAACATTTATAATATTATGTTTGGGACACATGTCTATTAATTATTTGGGTTATAGTTGCTGAAATGTGATGATGTTTTCCCAATGTACCAATATGGTCCTAGAAGTTTTTTTTTTTACACATATACCCATTCATGTTTTTAAAAACGTCTTAATATGGTGCTTCTAATACAGACGGTTAAAACACTAGAACATCTGAATGGTTATCTTGTTTGTTTAATATGGAACTGGTGTGGTCATCTTGTTGACCTGATCAAGAACATCAAATACCAACTACCCATCCTCCATCCTCTGGCTTATCTTACCCATCTATACCACCGTTGCCGCCACCTCCTCTGCCTTCTCCAGCTCCACCAGAAACCTAAAGCCCTTGGCAAATTCCACCAAATTCTGCACCACTTTCTCCATTCTTTGTGTCTCCAACAACCCACTCCTCCCTTTCTTCTTCTCCTTCCATTCTTCTCCGATTCTATCCAATCATCGGTTGTGCCCATGACATCGGCACATCTCCTGGATTTGCTTATGACGTTGCAGATGAGTAAGATAACAATTATAGGTTGGGTTCTATATCACAGATTACCTTTTTCCCCATTTCTGCTCTGTTTTACTTATTTTCTTAAATTTGTTAGTTTGGGGGGTCTAAATCTTTTGTAATCAAGCATTTTTTTTTCAATGACCTCAATCTCTCTAGCACCACCAATCATGCTCCAAGATCAGATGGGAACAGATTCTGGAGGAGCCCGAATGAAGATGGGTATATGCAGATTCTGAGGTTTATACAGCACCAATCCTGTGCCGCTAATTTCAGATTTTTTGTGGTTCACTGGAAATGAGGGTTTATTGGGTTTGCTATGTATTTTGGTGTTTTCAGTCATCATGTAGATAGGTTTCTAGAGAAAAGTGAAGAATAATGGTTGGGAAGTGGTTAAATGATGGTTTTAACCTGCATAGCCAGTTAGAAGGAAATCACCATATTAACACATTTTCGTAAACATGAATGGGGTATATGTGAAATACATCAGGTACCATATTGATACATTGGGAAAACATTGTTACACTTTCAGCAACTTTAATTGTTTCGTTGTCAAAAATGCTATAAGTACTTTTTTTAAAGTATAACTAAAAGGGATATTAGACTTAAATTTATTCTAGCAAACAATGACTTATATAACTGAAAAGATAAACAGTAGTCTATCTGATGTTATTCACCTATAAAGTTTCAGTAATCAACCAAATTAGTTCTTCGCATAGGTGCTGCACATGAAGAGAACTATTTTTCAGCTTGTGCTATATCATGGTCCATATCCCTCAAGAATTGTAACAAATGTTTTTTAATTCCTGTATTAATCTAGTGTGAGACTGTGAGTAGTACAATATTTTTATAATGCCCATGGTTAAAAAATTGGTACCTTGCTTAATGATTACAAGGTAAAAGGGTAGAAGAATTTTTAATTCTTGTATGGAAGTTGGATTTCAAGTTAAACTGTGGTACCATTTTGAAAATTACTTCAGGTGGCCAGGAGTAGGTTAATATTTTACCTAGAAAGCAAATCAAGGGTATATTTGGTGTTGGACATGCCAATGTAGAATTAGCATCCATCTTGTGCTACAAAGGAGTATCTTTTACTTAATCCATCTGTTTCTATTGTTCATCTCTTATGCATTTCTCATTATTCTATATGTTACCCTACCAATATGTAGGTACAATCTCAGGAATCAGCTGGGATGCTTCATCATTTGTCAGGTGGCGCATGGGATCCCCATGATGTAAATGTTGTTGCATCAACTTCTGAGTCATCTATCCAGTTTTGGGACTTGCGCACAATGAAGTATGCTCCAAATATAATCAAGATTTCTTGCCAATTTAAGATGATCTCTATGTGTTATCTAGAAATATTCTCAAGCATCTACATAAAGGAAAATTTGAGTTTATTGTTGAAAAAATGATTATGAAAATTGTAGCCACATGTAATGTGTGCAACTTCTGATTTCTATCCGTTTACTTGATGTCTTTATGTTAGGATAATTAGTGTGATGTGCTTGGGTTCATGATGTTTCTAAAAAGTAGATGATTGACAGTAGTTTGTGTTTGCTGTTTGCATCTTGCTCACACAAATTAGTTTGGTTGTTGGGAACATATGGAAGCCTTGATACATGCTTGTTTAATATTTTACAGGAAAACAAATGCAATCGAGTATTCCCATGTTCGTAGTGTAGATTATGATAGCAAGAAGAAGCATATACTTGTAAGACTGTTGATTCAAGTTCAGTCATACTTCAATAATGCTACTCAACTAAATAGTTACTGCAATTATGTGTCATAAAATCTTTTCAATCTTGAAAAACTATATATTGTAACAAACGATGCAGGTAACAGCTGCAGATGAATCTGGTATAAACATATGGGATCTTAGAATGTCGAAGGCGCCTGTTGCAGAGCTCCCTGGACATTTTCACTGGTAAAGTTGGCAAGTTGCGCGTGCTTAACTATTATTTGTGAAAAGAAGTAATAATCATTAGTTGGTCAAGCTAAATACGAGCACTTTTCCTCTGTTTTATTGTGATCTGATTACCAACTTTTACATTTGACTGCGTTGTTTTGATTATTTGTGGCAGGACTTGGGCTGTTAAAAGTAATCCCGAATTTGAAGGGCTCATTCTTGTATTATCTCTTTCTATACACACATATACTTACACATGTATATACATACTTACATATACATTTAGATGGGTATCATGTATAAATTGATATACAGGCACCTGTGTGTGTGTATGTGTACTCATATATGTATCTCTCTCCCTCACCCACACTTGCAAAAACACATACTGACACTTTGTAGTGGAGGTGGCAGTTTTGATGCATTTACTTTGTCAGGTTGGTTTGGGTTATATAGGGGGTAAACTGGGAAGGTTGCCATAATATATTTTTAAGCATAAAAGTGTGAAATCTTCTAAAGCATTTCACTTGAGTAATTATATTATTAATAGGAAAATCTGGTATTTGTAGTCATATTTGACATGGTGATTAGTTTATAATTTATTTTAGAATTGGACAAAACATGTTTCCAATCAATCCAACCTTAGCCTGTAAAAAATTTACCCATTTGTTGAGTTACCCAACGCACTCTGTTCGTCACGTCTGCTTTCTTAATTTTTAGGTTTATTTTGTTATTTTTGCTTTTAATTTTTTTGAAAGGCATATTTTTGCTTTTATTGTGTAATGTTTTGCTGATGGTTTACTTATGCAGAGTGCAGGAACGGACTCGGCTGTTAACTTATGGCTTGCCTCTCCACCTACCAACGATGCATTAACTTCCAAGAGGTCCCTCTTTTTCTATTATTATTATCATTTTTCTTTTTTCTTTTTCTCTTCAAACTTATATGTATACTTTTACGCCTTTTACCATTTTTATTTATTTTTACAGCTTGCCTAACTCCACTACCAGATGGACAGAATCCTTGCTCCATTCATACAGCGACTATGAGGACAGTGTTTATGGTAATCAATTTGGTCTCATTCTCTTGATTTTCATTTCTCCTTGATGACTTGGAGCTTCAACTTCTCAAATTTTCTTACATATACAGGCCTGTCATGGAGTTCTCGAGAGCCCTGGATATTCGCATCATTATCATACGATGGGAGGGTAAGGGCCACTTTACGTTGTATTGTAGGGGAATTTATAACTCAGTATTTGCGGCCTACAACTACGAGTTATCTTTATTTCATACGATAAGGATTACTTATTATATTTGATAACTCTAAAACTATTAAGTCAAATGTTGCATGCCTTTTTGGAGCAGAAGTAAAATATTTTCAGTGGACTCGGTTTTTTTAGGCAAGCGTTTGACTATTTATCATATGTCTAAAATATCCTTCCGTACGATATAGCAAACTATTTTTAACGTGCATACCATTTTTAACAAGTATATGTTTTGCTAATTCACGAGATTGACAATATGTTCTTCATGATCAACAGGTTGTTGTGGAGTCAATAAAGCCTCATCTTCCCAAAAAATGAAGACACCCCATGTACGTTGACGCATTTTCTTAATCATTTGTCGCTCTTTTTTAATATTTTTTTTATATATCAGATTAGAATATCCTCGATACATTTGCTACAGTAGATTTCAAGGTTCAATATATGTAATAAGATGATAAATGTGAGATGAGAAGGTTAAGGTTCAGGTTCACCAGACATGGTACATGGTCTTTTAAGAATTTGTAGGTCATCGGTATTCGACAGCTTCTATCCTATGCAGTTATCGCGGTGGGAAATCAAATAGCGGTCAAGGTCCTTGATTCGGGATAGCGGTTTTCGCGGTGGGATAGCGGCGGGATAGCGGTTTTTAATATTAAGTAATATATATATATATATATGTATATGTATATATATATATATAAAATTAAAATCATAAAACATTAATTAAAAGCATTGTATAAAACTTAGTACACTAATATAGTAAATAGCAATCGACTGTGGAGTTTCAATTTGTCGACTGTGGAGTGAGAGCTGTTGACGTCCAAGGAAGATGAAGGCTGGAGAAGTTGACGTTGAAGGAAGACGAAGGTCGGACTGCTTTGGGTGTCGTCAAAGAAGAAGGAAAAGAACGCAATAACTAGGTTTAATATTATATTGGGTTTGGAGTCTTGGATATAAATCAGATGGACTCAAAAGGCTGCCCAAAACAAGTATAATCTCCCAAAAAAACAAAAAAAAAACAAAAAAAGTGCAAAACGCTATCCCACTGGAAAATAGTGCTCAAATAGCGCCCAAATAGCGGCGCTATTAGCGCTTCCGCTATTTCCCACCGCTATTCCCCACCGCTATTTTGCCTAGGTCCGTTAACCGCTATCCCACCGTTATCCCACCGCTATTGACTGCATAGCTTCTATCATGTTTCTGTGAAAATCGTATAAAACCAATTGTAACTCGGTTTAAGGAATATTTTATACTGTTTTAAAGGTATAAGAGTTTACTTTATTAAAAGTTAGTTCGGATTCTAATATTGTTACATTGTGGAATTAGTACCGGTGGGTGAACTTTATGGGTTCTTCTTTACGTATTTCATTTGTATCTTAGTCTTTACGGTTCTGATTATGGATGTTAATGAGTCAAGGCAGAGCCTGACAGGCTGGCACTTATAGAGTTGGGCTCGTTTAGGATTTATTGAGCTTAAGCTTAGGCTTGGCTTGTTTTCGGTTTGTGATGTTGACCTTGAGCTTGGCTTATTTAAGATATATTAAGTGCGGCCTCACTTGGGTATTATTTAGAATTTCATTGAAAACTATTTAAATAATAAAACTGAAAACATAAATTGTATTATAATATATATAAAGCTTGTTTAGGCTCATAAGCGTAAACGATCTCACTCTTTGAGGCTCGAGTCCGTGCTCGTTTAATAAATTCGTTTTAGTAAGTTCAAGTTCTTTGAGGCTTTACTCGTTTTGAGCTTAACGATCCAGCTCTGGTGATTTGCAAATAGTTCAACACTTCAACTCCTTTACATCTTTAGTTCTAAATGTTTTATAAGGTATAGGAGATCAACTTAGGAATGTTTTCATTGATGGTAGAAAGTGAATAAATGATATCATTAATGCCCAATAGCTTTGAAATTAATGGCTGGATTTACTACTATCTCGTCGGTTCGGATGGGTTCGCTACGCCCACTAGAACGAATCAAGCACCACCACATCTCTTGGCCCTTTTTGTTTGATATGATGACTTGAAAAGAATCAATACTTCTAGCAAAACTATGGTCCTGCAGGAGAGTTGCAAAGGTTGCATCTTTGATCTCTTACGGAAACTTTGTTGTTATGCATCACCGAACATTGAAGATCGCAAACATGCTTTATTCGTTCATAAAATTGAAATTATAACAAGCAAATTAAGAGCCGATAATTAAATTCTGGACTAATGACGTTAATAATGCTTAAATCTTATAGCATATAGTGTATAGGATGGTACTAGGAATGAGCATAAACACTGTTTGGTCCGAACGAAATAGATTTACACACTTTTAGATGGGTTCTCGGTTGTTATTCCTCTTATTTTGGGGTTTCAATCCACCTAGTTTGGTTTTTAACTGGAACTGGAATTTGAAAAGACATTTAACTGATAAACCAAAACCAATTAGTATGTTACAGTTTGGTCTTAGTCCTACATTTCGGCTTATTTCGGTTTTGGTTTTTCAGATCGGACTTGTTTCAAAACCAAGCTCATCCCGACTTTTTATTACTTGAATCAAGGTGGCTTGGAGAAGCCATCACTTGGCATAATTATGAGAGGTGACTACATTACATGTCCGTCATCGAGCCGAAGGTAGTGAGCATTTCCTCTACTTAAAGCATTCCTTGATCATGATTTGCTCCAATGTTATAAACCAAGTCCCATTGGACTTTCTTCACCACTTAAAAGTGAATATTGTACAACATTAATAGACAAGTAGTAATTGTAATTGGTTGGTAGCAATGTTTTAATACCCCGGTTGAACCGGTCGGTCGTACCGGTTGACCCGAGACTAGCCACAAGAGCGGGTTAACGTATACCGGTTTTTTGGCATTTTGTGGCCCGGAGTGACCCGGCCGGTTTAGCGGCCGAACCGTTCAATTTCAACCCGGTTTGTCACGGTTTTATATTAAATTTTTTATTTTAATCCTAAAATTTGTTTTTATAAAAAGTAATTTGGTATTATAATCTTAGTTTACTATTAGTCTTTTGCACAAGGTTATATTTTTTGTTTTTACATAAACTTAGGAAACTTAAATGATTATGTTCTCGTTAATGATGATGATTAAGTTAGGATGATAATAAATTTCATATACTAAGTGATCGTAAGGTCAAAGGGTTACTTTTTTTATATTTATATATATGTATAGACACATGTATTATATAAAAAATAAAAAATAAAAAACTAGAAACCGGGTTAACCCGTCAATTGAACCGGTTGACCCGTGACCCGGTAAGAAGACCGGGTCAACTAAAAGATCGGTTTTAAAACATTGGTTGGTAGTATATATTGTGTCAATCTTATACTAGTTTCCAATCTTGTGTTGAAATTTATGTTTCTTTCTCCATCCCTACATCTAACTAGTATCCTATCTTTTTTTTACTCTTTAAATAATAAAGATTAGCTTAAACCCATTTGCAACTGCATAAAACAATGTATAGAGGGTGTTCGGTAGGTAGCTTTTTGGAGCTGACAACCTTCTGTTTTGAAAGAAAAAACAAGTCATGTTCGGATGAAAAAACTGAAAACTTATTTTTAAACAAAAAGCACTAGCTAAAAGTTTTTTATATACCAAATTACATAAACACCTCTTTCTCCTAGTTTTACGATTTATCCTTTTTTATCCTTTTACACTATTCAGCTCCAGCTAAGTTAATTTGCCAAACACATATATATCTAAAATATACAACTTCCAACTTCGAGCTATAAGCTACCAGCTATTTCCGCCAAACATACCTATAATCTTTCAACGAATCATACAGTGAGTTCATGGTCATGCATATTATGAACCAAAAGGTCACTAGTTTGGAAGTATCATTAAATCCATTAAGTAATGCAAGTACCAGCTTTACAACATTTTAAGAAACTTTAAAAAGTCAAATCTGTTGGTTTTTCAAGAACAAATTCCTCAAAAGGTCTAACATGTTTGTGTTAAGAATAGGTGTTTATTCACATAAGGACATTAACTCACTTCGCCCTGTGTATGAAAAACCAATGGGTCGGCTACTCGGCTATGCTAAGTTGCTAACGTATTCTATTAACCAAATAAAAACACGATGCAACGTCCATATACAGTTTCAAACATTCCTATGTTACCATCAATATACCGCTGGCTAAGAAAACGACAAAAATATTTATAAAAGAAAATACGAAACGACTGTTTCTACCAAGATTACCCTAAAAAAACTACCCTACAAAATCCAAGAAAAGATACTACAAACCTTCAATACTACAGAATTAGTTGGGGGTTGAAACCTTGAATTTGCATTTGAAGTTGTATTCATCATCGTAATTTCATGTTTAATTAGCGCAACCCCCAGTGATCATTAACGTCTGTACAGTTTTAACGACAATGGATTCAGTTTGCTGTATATTTCTTGTACGAAGTGCTTCATGACTTGTATCTTTAAAGCTTATGGTTTATCCTTTGACAGGTTAAACGGGCCAAAATGTATAAGCTAAAACGGAAACATGTCGAAAAGTTGTAACAAGTGTTTTTTTGGTTATATGATCACAGCCTTTAAACATTTACTTTTTATTAAAATATATATTATATAGTATTTGTAATCATATTTAACACTTTAACTGTTTATAAAAATTGAGAAAAAAAAGTCGATCCAACCAGACCAGGCCCGTACTAAAAAACCCCGTTTTAACCCAAACCATTTTGACCCATTAACCAACCCAATCGATCCGCCCATCTTACCAGCTCTAGAAGTCGACGTACATCAAGCTCAGCCAAAAGGTAAACCTGCGATTATTTAGTCCGACAGCAACTCTTCAAGTTCAGGTAATTCGGCATCATCTGCACTTGTATCGTTGACTAGATGTTGAAACTGAGGGCCAATAACATCATCATCTTCATCCTGATCAGATAATTCGGGTTCGTTTTCAATCTCCTGATCACCCACTACCTCATCCAAGTCAATATTATTACTATTATTAGTCTTGCCGAATTTTCGAGGGAGTGTGTCAAGTTTTGATTTTGCTTCTGTGTCTTCACATATACAAGTAGCGGGGTTTTCATGAAATTCACCTCTTCCGGGCCTTACCTCCTTAGGCGCCCCCATGAACCCTCTCTGATGGGTTCGTACTCTTGAAGAGAATTCTTCCCATGTCATGTTTTCTCGATTTAGGAACAAACGGTACAGCTTTTTAGCATTGGGACGTATTGTTGGTTTGTGTCCAAAGTATCTCCTGCAATTCACACAAACAATCACAACCAAATCAAAACCAAAATGTTTTAGTTGTAAAATCTTGACCCAAGAAGTCAACATTACTTTACTCAAGAACATGGTGATAAATTGATCAAGAAGGAAAAATATACCTCCGCCCGGCCAAAATTTTTGCCATATTACCATTGTTATTAGTAACAAACACGTCACTCTCATCACACACTATGAAATCAAGCGCAGCCATACGGGAAGAAAAACCAGAAAATGGTTCGAGTTCTTGTTTGGTGGCAATGGTGTCTTTTGAATGAATATTTGGGAAGAGTGCTCTCAGGGGGGCTAATGTGTCATCCCCGCCATAAACTTCACCAGAAGCTACATAAAGATGAACATCTTTATTATATCCAAGTGCTCTCAGCATCAGACCCACTTCTTCAGGTGTAAGTGGGCATCTCCCTTGTCTCCTTTCTTTGTCAGGATTGTTGCTCTACAATTGGTATCAAAGAACATTACTCATTACATTTTGGTTAAAGGCATGCGTTGCCATTTGAAACACTTACTTACCAATAGGTCAATTTTGGGTTATGCTTCATCTCTAAGACAATGAGTAAAATAGAAAAAGTCTAGCTAGAAAAGAAACAGGCCGAGCAGGTAAAAATTGCCCAAAGCATATTTATAACATTACATTTTCAGTAAGCATATTTAACATATGACTTATTTACAACCCTCTACAAAAACATGACAAGAATAGTTCCAGCCCAGCTTATTCTAAGTTTTTTACTTGTACGAAGCAAGTACCCTTTTTGACCTGTTACTCAACCTACTTGTGCCATATCTACTAAAAGATAATAACTATGCCTTTGAAATTAATTACCAGTAGATCTTTCAGAGACTGCTCCTAAAGATATTGAAGTTGTTCTTGGTAGTCCTAAAAGTTAAATTTAAACGTTGGAATAGTAAATATAAAACATGCGTTTGGCTTTTGCTAATAAATCTTAAATCAATCATGAATATATTATCATCATAATGAAACGAGTATAGTAAAGCTAGACGGCTATGAGTAACCGTGATATATACACATAAAAAATCCTATCTTCATTATCATAACATCTTGATGGCATTCAGAGGAGGCAATTTCAACCCATTCATGTAAAAACCGGTGATCAATCAGGGTTAAATTTCATTGCTATTGGTAGTTATACAAAAACAAGTTAAGTGAATTAAATGTCATACAAAGTATACACAAGTGTTTAAACTTATATTGCTTTATTTAGAAAAAAAATATATCATTATTCAATAATAGTTTTTGTAATCATACTAGGTATAAATCTTCACGAAATTCAAAAGAAATGGACAAAAATTGTTGGTGGGTTAAACCAACCCAGCCAGCTGCTTTAAACTGACTACTCGATTTCACCTATTACCCAACTTGCTTGACTGCCCCAATTTTGCCACCTATATAGTTACGGGGTCCGCTTTAGACATAGGTGAAATCAACCACGCATAAGAATTGAAATGCTTACATGTAAAGTTTTCCACCTCTTCCGAATTTTGCCAAGTTCTTTTCTTTCCTTCTCTCCACCACCATAATAGCATCCTGAAAATGCAAGCATATCAGGTTCAAACCTGTATCGTAAAAACAATAAAGTTTGTAGTTAGCAAGAGGAATGCAAGCTTTCTAACCACTCAAAATTAAAGAGCCCAAGCACAAAAAAGTGTCAACAATAACCAAACAAAAGAGTACCACATCTTTAACTGTACAGTTGCAGGTATAAAAACTAAACAGAAAATGGTGACCAACCAGTAGAAAGTCACCCAAAGTGTACTTTTGCTTAAATCGTCTTATTCTAAAGATTTGGATAGAAAGTGTTTCAGGACCCTATGCATTCAGAACCATACTGTAACAACCCCCCCCCCCCCCCCCCCCTTTCTTCCTTTTTAACCCATTACCCAACCCACTCAATCCGCCCCTTTTGCCTACTCTATTAGTACAATTTTAGCATTTTAAGCAAGTTTCAATCTAAATAAGATATCAATGATAAAAGAAAAAAGCAATGTGCTAATATTGAAAAAAATAAAGATCATATGCATCGAATGGTCAAGATTAGAATATTTTTGTTAACTTTTCTACTTATGATGAGATCTGATCATCCGCTAGATGAGGATCGAAAAGAATATAGTAATGACACATAGTGTTTGTTCAACCGAAAAACATAAGAAAATCAAGCACATACCTCAGGTGTAGAGCAACGTAGTGCTTCCCCATCTTCCTCATTCGGTTGACCAACTTTTGACCCATTTTATTAATAGGATCAGTGAATTTTAAAGCATGGTAGTTTACCCTACATCTAAGCTTTTGATAATCAGTATCCAACTTGTTAGAAAGCCTGTAATCAAACTTGCTCAACTGAACAGCCTGCCAAGAAAAAGCCAATGTAATATTTTCACTTAGATATAAAACTAAAGATAACCTCAGTAAAGATTATGCCAACAACGGAAACACGTTGCTAAGACGAACCCTGACTTGAATCTCAAAGAACTCATGACAGAAACCTAGACATCTCAATGGAGAAAATATTTGAAGAACTGAAAAGCATATAGTGACTCAATACTAGAAAACGTACTAATTTTGACCTTTGCTGAAAAGATTAATCAACAAAGGTCAATTTGGTGTCAGCCAGAATCGTGAAAGTAAATTCTTCATGTTGATGTAGACATTGAAAATGTTGATATATAAGAAGTTGAGAAACTCAGCCAGCATTAAGATTTTAATCCTATTTTCCTATATGTGAGCAATTGTCACATTCCATAAGATTCATAACTAAAAGGATTGATGTTCATTGTTTTGGAAAAATGAATATATTACCTATCAGAGATAGATCTAAGGCAGGTAAAGCATTATGTGGATATTTTTAGCGGTCATTGTAATATGGAATAGCAAATTAAAGAAATTACAAAATAAACCCAAGAGAGGAGTTTCACCTCAATGAAATAATGCAAGAGAATGTATGTTCTTAAAAATACACAGTGCAGAACTGCAGATGATACAACTTTTAGTTTAACTTACATGTTTCTTCAGAAGCACGGGCAATACACGAATCTGATAGCATCTCTCATTACACTTTCTAGGCACGCGCATATTATACGGAATCCAATCCTTTCCTCCCTTTCGTGGAAGCTCTTTTATGATTTTTACATCTTTTGATAGATGTGATATAAACCAGTCAACATCAAATATCTCTGAGAAAGTACTGTACAAGAAATGGTACTATCAGCCATAACAAACTTTCTGGCCATATGTGTTTAATACCCAACTCATGTACATTGTATGTGCCAGCATTTCTCTGTGACTAACCTAGAATCCTTCCAAAAAGACTTCTGATCAAGCTTTGGAACAACAAGAGTAGCATTCAAAATACGTGCAGCAACAACAGCATCTGTAATCTGTGAAAACAGATACCATCCACAGCTAGTAAAGTCAATAACTTATTGGTGGTTATCAAAGAAAGAAAGCTTATTATCAATTTATCATATCAGAAGCAAGTAATCATACATATTTATGTTTGGTAGAAAAGAAAAGTAGTTAATCAGGACTCACCCCAGTTCGTTGTTGGTTTAAACCCCCGCTTGTGGCTATCAGCAAGTATCGATTTGGATATGTGACAGTTTCTACTTCTGCAATTCAGTAAAACACCCAGATTAAACTCACAAAATTGATGAAAAGCCAGAAAAACTCCTCTGTCTTAGTTGGATTATTGATTCATTTCATTCATCACTTACTTGGAAACTTATTGCTAGCATTACTACATCCAAAATAATACTTTGACATCCTTGTACTCCATAGACTTCGATCACTCACCATCCCACCACTGATCTAGATCCCAAACAATACAACAAATTACATCCAAATTAGGTAATATAACAAATCCAGATCCAATCAATATTCAAAAACCACACCACAACAATCCAAACATCGAATTTAAACAACTTCTACAGCCAAAAAACCTAACCGGAACTTTGAACAGCGAAGGAACTTGAGGCGAATCATCATCAACGCCATCATCATCCAACTAAAATCCATAAAAACCGAATAAAATAAATAACGAACTAAACACATGCTTCCGAACTAATAGAAATGAATACAATCAGTAAAACGCATATAATGTAATGAAGAAATCAATTACCGATGTCCGCCGTACAAGGTGGTGAAGATGGTCAGGGGAAGGTGCAAGCAGAGAGATGAAAGCATAGAGGATGAGAGTAGCACCGGAGATAGCGGAAATAACCGGAATGATATAACGGAAGCGGTTGTAAGTGTGATGATGGTGATGGTGGTGTCGCCGGCGGTGGATAGCCATGAGTGACGGTGGCGGTGGTGGTAGTGGTGGCTATTTCTCTCTCTAAAAATAAGAATTAGAGAGAGAAAACAAAAGAAGAAAAGGGAGGGAACACGATCTATCTACTACTGTCAGGAATTATATTTATTTGGGGGAGATTTATTCGTTTTGGGCCTTGAAGACGAAGAGAAGAAGCCATTTTTAGAAGTGACGATTTTTTTCACTGTGCCCCCAATATGGAGTTTTTCTATTTTTATTTTTTTTATAAAAAAAATTATTTATTTTTTTAATTGTATGATTAATACAAAATTAACAATATTTTTTCTCATAAGTAGAGGGATGAAATATAATAAAATAATAGAACAAATATAATTTTTTTAATAATTATATTTCTTCAGGTTATGTGAGAAATGCTACTTGATTTACATATGAATTTTATTAAACTAGAGATGATTACTAACAAATAACAACAGATTTTTTAGATACACTGTAATCCTACTCTTAAATGTATTGACTAAATTCTTATGGGTGTCTATGAAGTCGATTAGCACCCCATGCTAATAAGATTAGATACCATAACCATGATGAACACATTTTCAATACATCTGGTATTGCAAGACTATAGACCTTTTGGTTACTAATAGGAGATATATAAGAAGTTAAAAAACTATGAGAGATATGTATGAAGGTGGATTAGTGTGTCTAGACTCTAGGATGTGACATTGAGTATTTTTCGATAGAAAGAGTGTTACATAATGCTCCCGCTTTTGAGAATAAATGATTTGAAATAAATGTGGTTTACATTGCCCTTCCAAATCATTTCATTTCCTCTCAATTGCTTCTTTAAATAAAACTTGTGAGTACCTGTTTTTTTTGTTTCCTTCCAAATATCTTCATTGAAAAAGCTCAGAGAACACAATATTAGCCTGTATTTTATCTATTGATAACCAACGAGTTATTACGAGGGATCCATGTGCATGATATTCTCAGTTGATATTGTGTTGGTTTCAGAGCAAAATAGCTAAATATATGGCCAAGATAATATGCATTTGTTCAATTTTACACTCTAAGGATACTTACATACTTAGAGGCCAAATGTCGATGAATTAGCCAAGATAAGATTGAATACTTATGGTGAGATTTCAAAGGCACCAATGGCAAGTAATATGCATTTGTTCAATTTTACACTCTAAGGATACTTTTAAGTATATTGGCTACATGTTGCATGTGTTGAGGGAATAGACAGAGACATGGCTCGTCGTATAAAAGCAAGATGGTTGAAGCGAAAAGCGACGACATGAGTTATGTGAGACAAGAAAGTTCTTTGTAAGCTAAAAGAAAATTATACATGGTGGTTGTTAGATTGTCCATGTTAATATGGGACGAAGTGTTAGCTGTTGAAGAAAGCATAAGCGTGGAAGATGGAAGTAGCCAAAATGACAATGATGATGACGAGGTCAACATATGGTAAGACAATGCTAGATAAGATATTGAATGAAGTTCGCATTGCTAAATTAGGAGTTACACCTATCGATGATAAGTTGAGAGAGAAAATTGTGTTCGATTGGACTCATCAAAAGGATATTGCAATGACTGTTACGAGAATGATGCTTTTACATGTAATATCCATAATTTTGAAAGATCATTTATTTTGAAATGATGAAATGTTTTAATATTCATTAGAATTTGCAAATTGAGTTTATGGGAAAAGATTAGCAAAATCTTAGTTTCAAATAGCTATTATTTAATTTGGAAATGAAATCAATATGAATTATGTGGAGGACTAATGACTTTATAAGTCTTGAGTTTATTATATATTAAATACAAGAGTTGTAAGTGTTAATTTTGAAAGTTTAGGGGCTGCGTATGACAAATTGATAAACTGAGGGGCTGAGGTGTGAAATTGATTTTAAATACCCAATTTAATTACAATCATTCATTTTAAACTTCTGGAGATTACTCTCAAGCCCTGTAGAGAGAGTGACTAAACTTTGATGAAGGATCATTGCATGTTGAAATTACTTGTGAATTCAGTTGTTACACCTTGATGATCGAATTTTGAATATGAAGGATCGGAGATGGAGTAGAGTTAGTAACTCACAACAAGTAAGTTATATCTCTATTTCATGCCTAAATTCAGTGTTTCATGGTACAACTAGAGGTTCATTTAATGTCTTGTTTGACTTTATGAGTCAAATGGGTTAATTTGAGTAGGATTGCATAAAGCCGATGTTTGATTACCCATTGTATAGATATGATCATGTTTTAATCTGTTTTGGGGATGTATTGAGTTATGATATGCTCCTTATATTGTAACACCGGCTTTGCATATACCATATTTTAGCAAAAATTTGAGTTTTTAAACAAACGTGAACTTAATCACGATCGGGTAACATTAAATTAAGCGGCGGAATATTTACAAATGAGCTTTGTATCAAGTATTTGGTGTTTCTCTACACACAACCGACCATAATGTATATATTACAACATAAGTGTTCCACCAAAAATATCCAGCAGGAGGGCAACCCAGCTCACCGGGCCGGCTAATCTCAATCTGCAAAAGCAATTAACATGGCACCATTAACTACACTTAGCTAGTGAGCACAAACTTGACATAAGCATCATTAGAGTAAGTCATGCATATCAGGAATAAGCATACAATGCTATCATATCACATTGCGGTGTGCTGACACGATCGGTATAAGTTGTTTCTTGCAGGATAGCTAGTCCCACTCAACACCAATACACCGGGGGATCAGACACGACCATCCGCGCTGGTGGGGGAGCTTAAAGCAGTTCACCAAGCATCGTTTATGGAACCAAAGGTTCCCAAGTAATCCTGGCCAGATTCTGGCTTATTACTATCTTATGTTAAGGCACAACGGTTCTGCAGAATCTCGACCCGGGATGCACTCCGAATCACCGTTAAATCCACAAAATGACCGAAGTCCTGTTGGGATCTAGCTATCCGGCTGACCTTAACCATGCTTCTGTGTTCGCGAACAGTTCACATACACATACTGATCCAATCTGGATCATTCACTTAACATGTACATTCATTTACTTCTTTTAAGCATGCAATATCATTTATTACATCAGTATGAATCCAATCTGGATCCCTAGCATACATATCATTCATCTTTCATATTACTGATCCATTCAGGATCAGTATCATGCATATCATTCATTTGACTAGGCGGTTCCAATTTTGGATTCCGCTGGCATGCACTTAACTTACATATAACAAGTATTAAGCATGGCATTATGCATTAAGTAGCATGGCAATACTCTTTAAGCATACGTGCACTTAAAATACTTAGCAGATAAATCTTCCTCTACTGAGGCTTACGGAATTATTTTACTTCTGCTTTGCCTAGGATGTCAAGTTCACCTAGAGTAGCATTTCTTATATCAAATATCTTAACATACAAAGAATAGCTACAAAATTAACAAAGGAAATCCCAAAATCCGGACCTCACACAAATCCGACAAAACTGTCGGATTATGAGCAATTCGATACTTCATGTGGTTTACAAGAAATCCGACACATTAGGGAAATCCGACATATGAGGAAATCCGATACATCATCGGATTTCCACACTTAAAACATTATGGACTTGGCATGATGGAATCCGACATTCTATCGGAATCCGATACATTGGAAGGAATCCAATACTTTTGAGGAAACCCATTACATCACCGGATTCCAACACTTAGCCATTATATTGACCTGACACTACAATGGTTCTATCGGATTCCGATACTTAGAAGGAAATCCGACACTTTGTCGGATTCCGACACTTAGGAAATCCGATACTTTCGGATTTCAACACTTAGAACAATTGTGGACTTTGACAACTAATGAAATCCGACATTTACAAAGAAATCCGACACTTTGTCGGATTCCGACATTTATAAAGAAATCCGATACTTTATCGGATTAGACCATCGGGTTTTGGGTGACTTGCGGATTTGGGCAAACATGCGGATTCCGACACATTCAAATCTCGGAATCCGACAGTTTCAACCCAGAAACCACCACCTTCATTCTTGACTTATTTTCTAGAAACACCTATTTTCATTCATGGGTTATACATTTATACATTCTAAAAACACCTATTTTCATTAGTATGACTTTAAAAACGCATCAAACCCAATCAATAACACCAAACAATCAAAACCCACTTGCAAAGTAAGCTTTGAATGTTCTTGGGTGGTGTTTTGTATGAATTTGAGTTTTAAACATATTTCAAGCACAAAATTGGTTTCATACATGTTAAATCTTAACAACAAACACAATTTTACCTTTACTTGATTCAAGAATGACAGAATCCTTTATCTTCAAGAAAACCGAATGGCAAGATACGCAAGAGAGAAGAGAGAATCCGAGAGAAATGTTTGTGTGTTTTTTTTACAACTTTGACCATAAGTCAACTTTCACACACACACACACACACACATATATATATATTCACAATCCAGAGGCACCGCCTCTGGATTTCTTCTCCTTTCTTATTTTACTTAACTTATACACATATACATATATATAATATACATAAAACACACACACACACACACATATATATATATATAAATATATACAATTAACTCTCCTCATTAATACAATTGACTTACAACTTAGACCCTTACATAATTACTAACTTAAACACACTTATACATGATTAACAGCTAGGCCCAAATCGAGGATATTACATATATGATGCAAATGAATTTTAATGTCAAATGAGTCATTAAATGGGCCGAATTGGTTAAGTTAGGTTGAATCAACCATTGATATGAAATGTGATTGCAAAGGGTTGTTTTGGGTCTATTTTAATGGTAATATGAGTTGTTTAAAGACTGGAATTGAGTTATGGCTAAATTGAGTACAAACCTTGAGAAATGAGAAAAAGAATCATGGAACTAATGAATATTGCGGCGTGAGATTTTGATCAATGAAGGTCGCCACGCGACATTATGAATTTCGCGGCGCTAGTTCTTTATTTATTAACAAAAGGGGTTCCGTCCGTTTGAATGTCATGACATGACCAATTGGTCATCGCAGCGTGACCTCGATCACACATCAGATTTGGACTCATGGTTAAAGTCATCATGGCGCGACTACTTCGGATCGTAGTGATACTTAATAATCCATTTTGGCGGAATATTCCATATGGTAGATCACAGAGTGAAAATATCTCGCGATTTCCTTAATTGCGAAGCGACCTCCCTATGTTGCAGCTCAATCTCCCTTTTTCATTTGAAAATTATGTTTTGAGCTTTAAAATTAGTTTAACCTTTTGGGGTTTAATCCTATTATCCCTTGTAGATGATAATTGAGTACGAAGAGAGGCTCAAGTATGGTTTTGAATATATTTTAGTTTGAGACACCCTATTCGGTATGAATGAAATAAGTAAGAGTTTAACTCTTGTAGCAAGTTTGAAACCCCAAGAGATATATAGATGTTTCTTGTGAAGCTCATATATTTGATTTAGTTGTGATCCTTATCACGCCCTCAACATGAGTACACCCTACGGATACTTGTTCCTCTAAAGATTAATAAGTCATCATTATGTGTTTTATGTTTAGTAATGGGGATCGTGGGATGTGGGATGCTTATGGATTGTTATTATAATGTACATTGACTATGGGATGTCTAAGTATTCCAATGCCCATATAGAAGAGGCTTGTGCACATTGTGATGATTATGTTTGCTATATGCATTTTCTGATGAAAATACTTCATGTAGGAGTGATCTATGCACATGACAGGATTATGATATGATATTTATGCACTTTGTGGTTGTGGATTATGTGATATAGGCATTGTGATGCCCCTTATGAATAGTTGTTTATTCAGTTGAATTGTCTGGCCTTACTTGCTTATGCTAGAAATGTATGGTTCAAGAGGCTACGACAAATTGAACCATGTGATACACGTGTGGCATTGAAGAGAGGTTAAGAGTACAATTGGCGGAGCCAAGGTGATAAGTACTTATTATGACCATGGTTAATAAGCTAATGAGCCACCAAACCAAAACACACATGAGTATACATGTGGGAAAGAGATCACCCGCTCCAGATAACCGTTATATGGTGGAATGCTCTGTGCTCCCCCACCTTGATGGGGAGACGTGGTTATCCCCCATGTAGGCATGTATTGATTGTGGCTAGCTACAACGTGAAGATGTTATTTGTAATGCCCCAACTTCTTAGATATAAGTAAAGCTCTAAATAAAAGTATTTTAGAGTTAAAAGACTTAAAACTAACGAGCGGAAGCAATAAAAGCAGTTTACAACTTTTACATCAAAAGATGTTTTGACAAAGTATAACCGGGCATTAAGTTTCAAAACAATGTTTTCCACATACAAATAACAACCGTCAAACTGGGGCCTCGCCTTTGGAGTTATCACGCCCTGCAAAACAACAGTAAGCAGCATCTGATAAGCTACGAGAGCTTAGTAAGAAAGCTAAACTATAAAACATATAAGCATGCGCATACATATACATATACGAATGTTGTAACAGTTCTTATGGATACAGTTTTGCACCATCTTAGCATCCGCCAAGAAGGCTAAAACGTTGTCTGTAGCAATTACTGCACGAAGCAGCATGCTGCGGCTCTCTCTCTCTGATCCTCTGATCAATAATATAACACATTGCAATGTAACACACATATCACATATATGAATCAGAGTTTAGAAAACTCACATCAGCAAATAATATCAGACAGAGATATTCTAGATAAACTCAGAATACGTCAAATAGTAATCCCTACGATCATATAATCATGTTATCAAAACATATACAAGGTCAGCACTTAACAAATGAAATAGGGCAGGGGACCTACACGGGCCGTGTAACCCAACACGGGCCGTGCCCCTTGCACCCTACACGACCTAACTTGACCACATGGCTAGTGTTGTCCACGTCACCTACACGGGCCGTGTTATATACACGGGCCGTGTACACTACATGCTACACGACCATGTCTTAGCTAAATGGCCGGTGTTGACAAATCACCTACACGGGCCGTGTACCTCAAATCTCTACAGGACCATGTATACCAACATGGCCTGTGACCGCCTTCCACTTTACACGGGCCGTGTACCTTACAGACCCAGCCGACTGTTCTTCCTTACAGTCGCTGTTTTGGCCACAAATCCGACAAAAACTCATGAAAAACATGCTAGGGGTGTTTTCCTACACCCCATACAGTAAAGGACATAGCTTACTCAAAATAAATCACTTCTAACATGATTCACCATTGAATCATGCTACTAAACCCATGAAACTTCAAAAAAATCAAGCAAGAAACTTTACCTCCAACTTGTGATAATCTATGATCAGATGTAACCACTTGCTCTTGTTGTTCTAGCTTCAAAAACTCAAAGAAATATGGCTGCTCTAAAACTCTCGTGAAGTGTAGATGAAGTAAAATGCCAACTTTGACTCTTACTAGTCAAAGTAGGCTATATATATATATATAACTTTGAGATTTGGCAAAACTAGCCCCTCAACTTTTCTAGTTTCAAAATGACAACATAAGCCCCTCAAGTTTCTAAACACCTCCTAATCTCAATTCGGCAATACCAAAACACATCATATCATAAAGTTACTAATTAAGGGAATTTCCGAACCTTGGATGTTACATTATTGTTCAATGGACTTACCCACATCCTTGTGTGCTTATTTGTGAGTTATTGCATGATTGCCTTGTGTTTTAACTTATTATGACTTCTTTTTTTAAACATAAACTGGTTTTAGTGGTACTTATTAGCTATGTTTATAGCTAACATGTGGTGTTTAAAATGTTTTGTATCCACATATAGACTTGTGGCCTCATGAGATGGGTAGACGCTTTGGAAACTCCTTGGCTTTGAAAGCATGGTTGATAACTTTGGATTTCTTATTTGTTTTATTAATTGCCAGAGATTGACTTTGGTAACACCGAGTTTTGGATTGAGTCACAATTGTTGTTATTACTTATAAACTTATTTTATATTGTGACTTACAAGTAGTTTGTTATTCAACATTGATTTTGTAAATAATTATAAATGCTTCCATTTGATTAAGAGACTTTATGTAAACCATGTTTTAAAGCGAGTTTTAATAAGTTAAAATTTTGACTGAAAATTAGGGTGTAGCATTACAGTTAATGGAATAGGCACGCGAGAACTCCTAATAATGAAGTGGGAAGATGGATTAAGCCTCAAACCTAGAGGAACTAATACTCTCCAAGTGCATGTCTCTAGCAGGAATACATGAAGTAGAATTACGACGAGGTGACTTTATTTATGTTCATACTCAAATTTTGAAATATCAGGCTGCAAAACAAAAAGCCTAATTTTCTTATCTTCTTGAATAGTGGATTGATTGAAGATTAAATTAAAATTGGACTTTAATGTTATCACTAGCTAAAGTTTTAATTGTCTTGTATTGCCTAAGTGCCCGACTAGGGTCTCTTTAGGTTTATGTCATCAACTAGTATAGATGAGTTGTGAAAGTGGAAGTCTACTAGGATTAATGTGCACACTAATGTCACAAGACACTTAAGGGTTACACAGTGTGAATAAACTGAGTAGTTATCAACATAAATTCGAAGAGTTTTGTGGAGGAATTATTTTGAATTTTTTTACGAAATGGTATAACTTAATAGGGTGCTTAACTTACAAGGTATTTAACCAATTAAGGTGTTTTATTTATGGACAAATAACAAAAAACTTATTAATCGTATACATTTTACCAAATATATATATATATAATTAAAAACCATTAATTGGAAAAATGTTTTGTATAAAACTGTTTTGAAAGTTTTAGATATTATATATTAATTTAAGAGTTAATTGTACAAATGGTCCTTTAACTTAAGTAAATCTGCCAATTTAGTCCTTTAACTTTAAAAGTGGTGAAGATGGTCCTTTATGAATCATTTTGTGGCGAGTTTCGTCCTTTTTAACGTTGACCGTTAGTCAACTCTGTTAAAACAAGGTAAAATGACAATTTTATCCTTCTATTTTTATTTTATTCTTTTATTTATAATTTTCACTCATTTTCTACATTAATTATTAATTAAATTTTATATAAGATAATATTATCCTCTCTCTCTCTCTACCTCCATACATACTCACAGTCTCCCTCTCTCCCCCTCTCTCTCTACACCGACACTATCATCTGATACCATGTACCACCATCACCAGACATCACTACCACCGGACACCACCACCACCGAACACCACCACCAACGGACACCGCCACAATTGGACAGAGCAGCACCATCACCTCCTCTCTCTCACCACATTTATCTCTCTTTCCCCACCACACACCATCGAAGAGAACTTACCAGACTAAGAGATTTTGGTAAAACCCTAGGCGTCGAGATCTTGAATCTTGACGGGGTGAAACCCTAGGCATTTAGATCTTGAATCGATGGTGGTGGTGGGGTTTTTTGCGATGGTGGCTAGGGTTTTTCTTGGGTGTCCTCAGATCATCGATTATAGAGGAGGTGGTGGTCATTACGGTGGTGGCGTGCATAGATCTTCCAGATTTGGAGGAGGTGCTCAGATCTGGTGGTGGCGGCTGGCGGTGGTGCAAAGAGGATGGTGGTGGTGTTCTAAGATAAAAATGGGTGAAGAGGAGAGTGAATGAGAGATGAGTGACTAAGAAATTGGTGGCAGTGTGGCAATGGTGGCGATGGAAGCGGTGATGGTGGCGGCGGTGGAGGGTGGTGGTGGAGGTGCTGGTTCTTGAGAAGAGGAGAGGAGTGACCGGAGATATTTGAAAGTGAGAGAGAGAGAGTGTGTGTGTGTGTGCGTGTGTTTAGAGATAGGGAGAGTATTAACTATTAAGAGATGTGTATTTTTAATTTTAAAAAATGATAAATATATTATTTATAATAATTAAAAATTAAAAATTAAAAAGGGATGAAAAGACTAAAATGCCCTTGATTTAACTGACGAGACTAACGGTCAACGTTAGAAAGGACGAAACTCGCCACAAACTGATTCATAAATGACCATCTTCACCACTTTTGAAGTTAAAGGACTAAATCGGCAGATTTACCTAAGTCAAAGGACCATTTGTACAATTAACTCTTAATTTAATTCGCCAAAAATTAATTATATGCGTGTGTGTTTGTGATTTTTGGATTTTAAGATTCTCAATCTATAAATAGGGGTTAAGGTTTAGGCTGTTATATACACTAGAGTTGAATTTTTAGTGCTATTATTTGACCCCCTCCTCTCATATACTTATACGTCCAATTATTGAATTATAATTTTTAATGCTGCTTTTTTCTCACAAATTTCATATCAAGGGGCTATTTATTTAGATATATAATGAGGTACCAATAGAATCACCCAATTTTTTTTCTCTCCTCCCCTAAGTTGCCATTGACTTGGGTCCCTCCTCAAGTTCTCGACCATTCAATTTTTTTATCAAAATAATTTTTCCGGGTTTGGCTTTTGCAATTTCTAGTTAGCATGATCTCGTTGTTGTCATCATGGGTGAATTAAAACGTAAGCAACCGAGGTAAATTATTCTAACCATCAGTATTAAATTTTATCAAATTAGTTTTCGTTGTGTATTTGGTTTACTAACCTTAGAAATCATTTTTTGTAAACTTGTGACTAAAAAGCCCTTCAAACTTTTATTTAATAATCAATGGTTGGGTTTTAATTGTCAAAGCAACCTCGCATTCATAAACCGGAACACAGGAGTTTAATAAAAATAATCTTTTGATTTAGTATGTAAGAATCGAAACTTTTATACAAGTCAAAGTATGGAAGCGTTTTTAAAACAGATCAAGTTTAATCTCTAAAACCTATTTAGAAGATCTAGTTTAATCACAAGACTTTAATTATATAAATAATTTACAAAGAAAGTTACAGGATTACCTTTTATGCTCAAAGAAATCAACCCGTAATGATACTTCACAAGCTCTTTTTAGCCGGATTGCTAACCCAAGACAAACCATGAACCTTGGTTGTATGCGAGCATGGGTCGATGATATGTGTCTTTTGTATATGCTCTATACATACATAAGTTGCTTATAAATGCACTTGAATAACCCCTCCACCCCTCCCTTTCCTTTTCCTTCCCTTTTAAAAAAAAAACTCAAGAACACATCAACTTAATTGTTTTCTTTCATTCCCCTCTCTTTCCTTTCTAAAAAATAACTAGAGCACAGGATGTTATTGTTCACAAGATGCAAACTGGAAATAGGGAACCAAATAGGGAAACCAGCAACACAAATATGCAAAAACGAAATGTATGATCAAACTAAGAAGAAAAAAAGAAGACACAAAACAAACACCTTTAATCAATCGCTACTTCAAACTAAGATGCTTGAAGGCCAAGAGCTACACAAATCAAGGAATAACTTACTTTATTGAAATGTAAATAACTTACTTTTAGTTGATAGAAGAGTGTTTTAGTAACCTTGTATCTAAATAAATTTATATATAAGTCCATCTGTATATCCAAGCAGGATAATATCGGGTGACCGGTGAACACTGGTGTGCCCCCTTCGACCCGAACGGGTGTCCATTCGCTTTTTCAAACCCGACACTATTTTCTTAAAAATAAAGCTGTTGAATAATGACTATATATCTTCTTTTTACTTTTTTCCCCTCTCTCCTATGAATACATCACTACATACTTTAAATTTTTCATCCCAAAATCTATATATTTTTCTATCTCTCTTCTACTACAAAAAATATTTAATTCTTACACAATGTGGATCACATCATCATCATCCATATTGTAATACCGTATTTTCAACCCAAAAATTTTCATTTTAAATAACATTGCTGAAGCGATTAAAATACTAAAAGTATATACAATTGTACATAAACCACTGTTTACAAACCATCTAGTTTAAATATCAGTATTACAAAATCACGGCTCGTCACAAATAAACACATCAGAGGCCTAGGTAATTACTCCCCAAGCTAACCACTTTCAGCCGAGCCGCTGACTTACCAAAACCTGTAAAAAGGAGTGAGAGGTGGGGGATTAGCACAAAGCTAAGTGAATGGAGTAAACCACAACAGATATATCAGCCAGAACCGCATGATATCAACAACAACAAATAACAGATAATTGTGTCCCGGGAAGACCGGCGGTTCTGCGGGAACCTACAACCAATGCCGGCCAAAGCAAAGGTTTACCGATAGTTCATTTTCTATTCTCACACAGTATTATCCTTAAGTTGCAACGAATGCATCAGAAGATCCCAATACTGATTAGCTGATAGCAAACAAACCCAACCCATATGCCCAGCCGAAACTGACTTCCCAACCATCATGTATACATATCACTGACGCAACAATTAATTAACAATCAACCAGTTAACCAATTATCATATACACAATCTATCCATGCGTCAAACCATAAACAGTTGCAACCAAACTAGTTACAACTAACATCATCTGTGAGTAAACATCCACTCACCTCAAGTTCTCGGCTTCTCCACTTAGTAATCTAATTTTACTGAGCCTTGTCTGTTCCTGAGAACACAACAACCAAACATCAGTATCTGATTCATAAATATATATCAAACATATATTTATATCATCTTTAAATCAAACATATCATGTTAGATTCACATATGCATGAACACTTAGCATATAATATCAAATAATCAACAAACATCCAAAACCATCGGATTTCAAGGGACATAAAACTTAGCATATAATATCATTTTCATGAATGATTTCCAGAGCTTAACAAGTCACATAAAAACTTGCCAAAACATATCCCATCATCTAAAAGCATGCTATTATGCAATAAAAATACCATAACACTCAAGAACATAACATAACCAACTAAACCCATTTTTGTCAAGTTTCTATCATGTTCATACATGGTGTTCATATACAAAAACCCAGCACATTGATAATCAAAACTATATCATGTTACCAAGAATCATGTTTCAAGAATAAAACAAGAATCATACAAACATTTTAACTTGAATCTACGAATTCAATACACCAAATCTCCAAATCCGGTTCTTAGCTTTTCTTTATGTATTTCTCTCAAAAACACATACACACACTAGCGGTTTCCAAAGTGAGAATTAATCATCTGATTTAAATCCTATATAACCCACGTATGCATAATTGAAGGAAATAAAGCAGGAGGTGTCATCCCCTAATTTTCAATTACATGCACACACACATACAAATCCGTCCATATATATATAAACCAACATATATATATATATATATATATAGAAAACTTAATTAAAAGTTTAATGACTAATAATTAAATAAACATAATTAGTAATAATCACGTGTAAACATACCCAAGCCTATGTGTCTACTAGACCAAAATGTAGGATGTTACACATATCAATCGACAAGCTCGTCAAGCAGGAAAATGAAATTTTTATAGGGTTGGTTCGATAAGCGTCAAACTTAATTTATGATAGTATCGCGGAATCGTCATTGGGAACATAGAAATAGGTCGGGTAGCTGCAAACAAGTAGCTTATAAAAGACTACTTAGGTGATAACTATGCTTATTCAACTGATATGTTTAGGCAGTGGTTCCAGATGAGGCAACTATTAGAACGAATAGTTGATGAATCAGAAGGAGAGTATCCGTATTTCAAACAAAAGTGGGATGCCAGAGGAAAAAAGGTTTATCTCCGATACAAAAGTGTACTTCCGTTGTTCGGAAATGGGCATATGTAATAGCATCCGACTTGCTTGAGGGGTACTTGAGGATGGGAGAGAAAACGTCACGTGATTGCCTACACAAATTCCGCAGAGGTATTATTGACCTTTATGGTAAAAAAATATTTACGTAAGCCTACTTAAGTTGATATTCAGCAGTTGTACACCGCACATGAAGAAAAACACAGATCAATAGTTAAATGTATAATAAAGTGAAGTAAAAAAAAGTGGGGAAAAAATTGAGTTAGACTATACTAGGTATTTAGGTAAGAAAGGGAAAAAGGAGCAAAAAATAATGTGACGCTGATGTGACATTTGGGTAAGATATGTATATCACAACAAAAACAGGTCTAAATCCTGCCGGAACGACGTATGGGAGAGGTTAAATGTAGACAGTTATACCTCTACCCCAAAGTAAAGAAACTTCTTTTCAAAAGACCTCCGGCAAATATAAAATATGTATAGATATCTTAAAAATTAATATATATAATACATTCTAAATTAATATATATATATATATATATATACACACACACCCTTTATTAATTAAATCATTGGTTGATAATATATATTCTCTCGTACGGATATGTTAAAACTAAACTTACTACTAATTTATAGTATCTAATATAAATATCACTCTTCGAGTGAGGTTGCATTTTTGTTTGATTTAAAGATACTTATAGCCTCGTAGATGTAATCCTTAAGTATCTTATAATATTAGATGTGACATCACTACGTTGTTAACTATGCACATGTGTCTAACATCAACTTTATTTGGCCAACTTTTGTGAATTGTTAATGGGCCCACTTTTGTATTAATAACTTGAGAATGGTTAATGGCAACTTGAGTGGTTATTGTGAAATGTATTTTATCTATAACATATATACTTTACACTTACATTTGACACTTAAAATTGGCACTAAGATGTTTACTAATTCATTTAAATTGGCAAAGGTAGTACAACAACAAAACACCAATGCTTATTCATACAAATAATTCAAGGTAATGCCTTTACGTCTTCATTGGAGTTACATTTCAACACCAACAACAAAAAACTAATAAAAATAACTCCTAAGAAAACTAAAATTACACATTTGTACATAGAGTTGTTGCTTTTGCATTTTGAAGTTCATCCTCAATTGCTTTGATTTCCTTCTTTTCAATCAACATAAACTTATCCAATTTATTATCCAAATCATGATCAAGATCAACATCTCCATAATTCGGTTGCATTAAACATGAGTGCAACTTCTTCATCACCGTCTTTTACCACTAATTTGGTAATACAGGGTTAGCCTAGAAAAGCGTTTTGTAATTACTTTGAAGGACCCTGTAAGCAATCCACGATTTTATGTTACAAGCATAACATTTACCTTGAAAAATATTTAATCTCATAAAAAAGCTACTAACCATGTAATTATTTTAGAAATATAAATCTTAAATTAAAAAAGTATGAATTATAAACTACAAATTACTTTAAAGCATTACCTTTTCTATAGTGTTTGCTCTAACATCAAATGACTAAACTACTCCATCTACATGTAGTTAAATTGGTTAACATATCAAAAATCAAATTCCATGATCAAACAAAAGTATCTAAAAGGTTGTATTAGAATAATGACAGATGAGTTCACAATTAAGCTACCTACTTATACAAGCAAAGTATCATTCCAATCATATATGTGGACTTTGTGAAGGACAAAAGTAAATATAGACTCTCCTTCCCAAAGAAGATCTCAAATTAATTATTTATGAAGGGACCATTATTATTTTATTAGATTAGTATAACTAAATATTAATTATACTTTTAGGGTAAAATTTGAAAACCATATATATATATATTCACAATTACAATCTTAAATATATGGATAAATATTTAAACTAGTAGAAAAATTACTTATTTGAGTACAGTTTTAGTGAATATAAACCACTTTACTTTCGCTTTTTTTTCTTAGACCGCTAGTAGTTGTTTGTGATAAGGACTATGATGAGTTTCTCGTCCTCCGTCATCACCTCGTTATTGTCTATGGTTGGAAGTCATTTGCTCATCGCTGAGGTAGCTCGTCATCTTGGCGCCGAGCTTGTAAGCTTGTTTATGAATTATTATTATTTTTTAATTATTTAATCAATCATATTAATCTAAATTAATATTATGTTTGTCCAGTTTTGATAGTGATGATGTGAAAATTAGTCATGCATGTCATGACTCATGACTATCACTGTTTAGTTATGAGATAGTCATAAACAAAAAAACTGATGTTACAGTTAGTGATCGATGACAGTCATGCATGTAATAACTACGAGTGGTCTTAGGTAAGTCAGAAAATCTTGGTGCGTGTTTCTTTTTAATAGTTCAATATGTTAAAATAACAAAATTATAGATTATATTTTAAGGGGGGGGGGGGGTTATTAAAGTGATGAGATTTTAGGTGAGAGAGAACAAATCTGTAACGACCAGAATATTGTAATAATATTTAACGAGAAATAAAATGCTATTTACGAAAGCTCAACTTGTTGATAATAATAAAAGAATATTATTATTTAAAAGAAAAGAAAAGAAAAGTAACAGAAAAGAAGGGAATTAAGTTAAAACGAAAAATGAAAAATCTGAAATAACCGAGGTCGCAACGCGACGTGTTAGAGGTCGCGGCGCGACGCGTCTGGGCGGAAAGACACGTGTCGGTTGCGTGTGATAGGCGGTAGCGTGTGTCAGGAAAGGTTGCGTGTGTCAGTACGTCGCGAAGCGACGCGTTCAGGGGTCGCGACGAGACGCGTCGGCCAGGTTCAAGGAGGCTATAAATACAAGCTCATTCCATCCATCTTTCACACACACACTTCTACCATTTCGTTACTCTACCCATTTTTCGCGAGAAACCAAGTTTAGTGAACGATCAAGGGTGTCGGGTTTCGTTAGGACTCGTATTCGAGGTGCGGGGTGAACAGAGATAGCGTTTCGGGCGTAGTTTTGACCATGGTTTCGCTTTGGTGACCCCGAAAGGTATATTCTTCTAGACTTAAGCTAATATTTCGGTTGTGTGGCTTGATATTCTACATGCATGTCGTTCTAGCATGTTTTGATGAACTTTCTAAGTTCGCGACGCGTATATCTTTGATCGAAAGTATTATTTTACATATCTAGGTTATTCGAGACGGTTGAGGTCGATTTCTTGACGATCCGAGAGTGTAGTTCGTCGAATCTAGATTGTGGGTTTATTTTCTGGACTAAGGTGAGTTCAGTAGACTTTTACAAAACCGAGTACATAGACAAAACCTTATTTTCGAAATAAAGATGATTATACATATATCTATATATTGATTGATGATACATGTTATGTGTTCTAAGTTAAATACTCGTTGCATGCATGATCAAACACGAGATACGCATGTTACGATTATTCACGATTTTGCTACGATTTACATATAACTGCTTACAAGTTATTGCATGCATGTGTTTTAATGGCGGGGGTAGTATACAATATTACCATGTTACGGATTTGCGGGCCTAGTTGGCATGATTGACCTTCTAGGATTAAAGTGCTAGCCAACAAGAGTCATTTGGTCTTTCTAGACGACTATTTTGACATGTGGTATGCGGACACTTCGGTGTTCAAGTACTGGAGTGATGTAGGCCAAGGAGGCTAGATCATACATCACATGAGTGTGAGGAGAAGCTGAAATACGATCGGCTTCGTTTTGACTCGCACTAGAACGACAACGCGGTACTTGTACTCGCACCGTCGGAGTAGCGAAAGTGGAGTCTCGGGATTTATGTTCTCGGGTGGGAGTCACGCCCCGCTCGAAAACATAGGTTGGCCGGGCACGCAAGTAGTGAACCTTGGGTGTTCTAGTGTGGGCATAGACTCTACATAAGATCACCCTATTGATATGATTTATGCGATTATGATGCAATATGATTTATGCGATATGATTTCTGAGGTTATGATGCGATATGATCTATGAAATATTATACGGCATGATTATGATTATGTGTGATTGACTTCATGAAATGATTCCTGAATATTTGACCCATTTGGTGCTATGTGATCTGCGGGTTCTCGGTACGGGTCAAATACATTAAGGGTGGGATATGGTATTTATTTACATGACATATTTCTGCTTACGAACATATTTTATGGCTGTATGATTCACTACTCCTATTGACTCACTTAGCGTAAGCTGACACTTGTTTCTTTCGAAATGTGTCTTGTACTCGCGCAGGTGGCTTAGAGGTTGTGGTTCTGCGAGGAGGGTAGTATTAGTTCTGGTTTATATTTTGGTATCAACGAACAACCCGGTTATGTAATAAATTCATAACATTGAACTTGTACTGACCTTTTGAATGACTGCGGTTGTAACCTTGTGGTTTATATCATGAGGGATTCTGTAATCGCCTCCATGGCGAAACAAACTATTTCCATTTATGACTTTTAAGACTTCCGCTGCATGTTTTTGCTATTAATTAAAGGTTTTTATAAATGGTGAAATTTTGAAAAAAAAATCGCGGGCGTTACAGGTTGGTATCAGAGCCACGTCGTGAGTGAACTGAGTGCTGAGACCGGCATTTAGACTCATGACTAGATTGGCTCGTATAGGAATGAACAAGACTTTAAGTAAGGGGAGGTGTGTGACTGAGTGCTCTTAGGGATTACTTGTCTTTTACCTATAGGACTCTTCTCTCCTCTATTCGATTTAGAATCTCTCGATCTTCACTTGTGCTAACTTTCTGAATCTCAACTCGTCATCGTGTTGCCTTGTAGAAGAAATGGTGGGTACTCGTACAAACAACAACAACAACGCTATACCTGAAGCTGGTCAGGGAAGCGGTGGAGCGGGCGGTGGTGCCCCAATTATTGAAGAAATTCCCCATGCCGAGGATACCTCTTTGATTTACTGCTCGAACCACAATTTAGCTGAGAACGAAGGTCACAATGATGAGCCAGAGAGGACCCATCAGAGCCAGCGCAGTCGCGGTAGTATTGCGTGCCAGGCGCACTTGGAGGAACAACTACGAGCAAGGGATGCTGAGATTGCTCGATTGCAAAGAGAGGCACGAGGTGGAGGAGGGGACGAAAATGAGGAACGGTCGGTGCATAGTGAGGCAGACAACGTCTCACGCCCCGTGTTGGAGCATGGAAAAGCGGGAGGTAAAGGAACCTCGTTTGAAAGTTTTATGAAATGCAAACCGCCAGCATTCAAAGGGGGTGAGGACCGACTAGCCTACGGTGGATCATGAAGATGGAGCAAGTGTTTTGCGTTGGGAGTTACATTGATTACTAGCAGGTAAACTATGCGGTCATGCGATTCGAGGGAGAGGCCTTGGAATGGTGGCGAACGGTTAAGCGGACGCTTTCTAAAGCCATGTTGGACAGTTTGACTTGGGAGATGTTTACTGGTAAGATTAAGATGAGATTCTGTAGCTTGGGGGCAAGGGAGAAAGCAAAAAGGGAATTTTTGGAGTTAAAGAAAGGAAACATGACGGTGGCAAAGTACAATCTGGATCCTCTAAGAAGAAAGATAGGAGGGACTCTTCTCACAAGGGAGAGTGTAGCAGCCACACTGGATTCAAGAGGGAGGAGAAACGAAAATGGGAGGGACCATCTGGATCCTCTAAGAAGAAAGATTTCCCTCCAAGGAAAGGTCAGCAAGGGGACAAACCCCGTTACTTTACAACTTGCCACTCTTCTCACAAGGGAGAGTGTAGCAGCCACACTCTAAGTTACAGGCGATGTGGAAAGACTGGCCATAGGTTTGAGGATTGTAAGAGTACCGAACCTATATGCTACAACTGCAGGGAGATGGGGCACATCAGTACCAATTGCCCAAAACCAAAGGTTCGAGGTGGAGCTCTAGAGAGAAAGCAAGAGGCACCGAAAGCCAAAGGACGTGCCTTCAATATGACTGCGGAGGAGGCCAAGCGCAACGATGAGGTTATTTTCGGAACCTTTCTTATAAATTCTATGCCTGCTAGAGTATTATTTGATTTGGGTGCCTATAGTGTCTACTTCCTTTTGCTCTCGTTTTATGTTACCACGAAGTCCGTTAGAGTCGGTGTTGGAAATTGAGGTGGCTGTTGGAAAACCCGTCACTGTCAGGGAAAAATACGAAAATTGTGCGGTTGAAATTAACGAAAATATCTTCCCTCTAACACTGATTCCAATGGATCTCGAAGGATTTGATGTGGTTATCGGAATGGATTGGTTATCGTTTAATCATGCGGAAATCGTTTGTGCCAAGAAAATCGTGCGCGTACCTCTTACAGCGGGTGGTTATGCCATCGCTTACGGGGAGAAATCTTCGGGGACCCTGTCCCTAATCTCGATTCTCAAAGCATGAAAGTGCTTAGCGAAAGGTTGTTTTGCATTCTTGGCTCACGTAGTCGAGACTTCTAGAACTAAAGCGGTTTTATCCGAAGTGGAGATGGTCCGGGATTATGCGGACGTCTTTCCAGACGAGTTACCTGGGTTGCCACCGCCACGACAGATAGAGTTTCAGATTGATCTTGTTCCTGGTGCGGCGCCCATTGCTAAAGCACCATATCGGCTAGCTCCATCGGAGTTGAAGGAGATTATGACGCAGCTTCAAGAGCTTCTGGAGAAACGTTTCATCAGGCCGAGCTCTTCGCCTTGGGGAGCCCCGGTCCTGTTCGTTAAGAAGAAAGACGGTTCTATGCGGATGTGCATCGACCGCTGGGAGTTGAATAAAGTTACGATCAATAATAAGTATCCGCTTCCGAGGATTGACGATCTTTTCGATCAACTCCAAGGGGCGAGCTACTTCTCAAAAATTGACTTGCGGTCTGTATATCACCAAGTGAGGGTGAGAGATCAGGACATTCCTAAGACGGCATTTAGAACTCGCTACGGTCACTATGAGTTCCTTGTGATGCCATTTGGTCTTACCAACGCTTCAGCAATTTTTATGGACTTGATGAATCGAGTTTGTCGTCCATTCTTGGACAAATTGGTTATAGTATTCATTGACGGTATTCTTGTATACTCTCGTACTTCAAAAGATCATAGGCGACATTTGCGTGAGGTTCTTGATACTCTTCGAAGGGAGGAGCTCTACGCCAAATTCTCCAAGTGTGAATTTTGGTTGCGGGAAGTTCAGATTCTTGGTCATTTAGTTGGAATGAATGGGATCAAAGTAGATCCTACAAAGATTGAAGCGGTCAAAAAGTGGGAGACCCTGAAAACCCCTACGGAGATTCGGAGTTTCTTAGGTTTGGCGGGGTACTATCGGAGGTTCATTCAGGACTTCTCGAAAATAGCTACGCCTTTGACAAAGTTGACAAGGAAGACAGAGCCATTTGTATGGTCGGGTAAGTAAGTGGAAGCGTTCCTAACGCTTAAGAACCTTTTGTGCGAGGCTCCTATTCTTTCCCTACCTGAGGGAAATGAGGACTTTGTTGTGTATAGTGATGCATCCTATTCTGGTTTGGGGTGTGTCCTTATGCAGCGAGGGAAAGTTATCGCATATGACGCTTAAAAACCCACCACATGGACCAAGCTCTACATGCAAGTAATGCAACAAGAAAAACAAAGGAAATGAAGTTATACCATTCACGAATTTGCTCTGGAGAAACCGAACTTGATGGATGAACTAGAAAGCTAAACCAAGCCTTCCTCTAATGATAGTTCACACCGAGTTTGCACCATATCCTTGTACTAGCAAGCCTCCAAGTGATCTACAAAGACATGTAATCACTTCTGGAACAACAACTTAGTATCTTAATGCCTCTTGGCAAACCTCTTGCATGTACACACAAAGAACCCTTATGGAAGAACCTCACAAGTTTATCTTAATGTGTATAAGTGTTAGGATGTTCAAGAGATCAAATGGAGCTGATGCATGGCCTTATAAAGACCCCAAGAAGCCTCTCTAGTGCCCAAAGGCTGGCCAAGAAGCAATCATGGTAAAACACATGCATTGGTGGAATAGATAGGCAACATGCAAAAATTTGTCTACTGTCAGACACTAGTTCACGCCGTGAACTCTCTCTGGTCCACCTCAATTTGGAACTCAAATGCAATTGATTCCTTTTAGCCTCTCCACTTTGGTTGTTGTCGAGATTGATCCCCGGTGTGTGACCCAATAGGCCTATGCATCATCGGTAGTGATCAATTGGCGTGCGTATGTCAGTGGGCATACTCCAACAGACTCCCACTTACACATGACATACCGTACCCATAGTACCACATACAAAGAGCGGCCTCTAGCAAAGCATCTTTGCCCCCAAGTCAGCATAGGTTTTGTCATCCTGGACAAATGCCAAATCTCAAACATAAGTATGTAATGGCCCTATAGATAAGTGATCAAATTATCCTTTTGTTCGCGATATCCGTGTGAACACGAGACATGGTTAAATGTCATCTCCAGATCGTTCACGATTATGTTTCTCGATCAAGATTGATGGTGACCAAAAATCTAGTTGCAATCGATCAAACATCATTGCAACTTGAGCACGGCCATGCATTTTTACGTCAGCTCTCAATCATCGAGGGGCCCATGGATATCTCTCTAAACTAGAGGAACAAATCCTTTTGACTACATTGTTCCGCCACATATACCATACTTTACCCAAAAGCTCCCTTTATAACAGCCAGTTACGAAAGGCGTTTGAAAGCAATCAAAGCAAAGCAGACACATGCTTTGACACACATGTATCTCCGGTCTAAGGATGAAATTATATTATCATCCTGAGTTACTTGTGACAGAAACCATGAAGTAACTTCAGGTGTGGGTCGTCCAATCACTTGAAGAATTCAAGCACAGGCGAAGTGTTACGTCCCTTGTATCCAATCCATTATTGGATACGTGACCAACCCCTTCCCTCAGTCTTAATTCAAACTTCCTCCCCATGAAGAATGACTGACTTTGGACATTTAGAATGATAAAGCATTCTAGGAAGTGGTTAAACATGCTAAGATGGAACACAGTAAGGATTCATGAAAATACTCGGGCGCATTATTAAATCTCCATTTAATAATCGATATAGTATGAAATACAATACTGCTTAATGTTCCCCAAAAAGATAAATACAAATCAATCATAAACCAAAAACAATATATAAGCCAAGTTATATGCATTTAGAAATGCCAGCTGACCTAGTATGATAAACATCACTAGTCAATAATAACGGCTTAACTAGTGGGTTTGTAACACAACACCCATATGTACTTTTGTTATTCACTTATATCTCTACTGACAAGACCTATCTCAAAGTGTCTGTCAAAGATATCATAATATAAAGTGCTAAAGTAACCACACCCTCATTGTCACAAAAGCTCACAATAGGGTAAGTGATACTTAAGAACCAACAATTAACACCACAATGTAGGATTATAAACTTCGATCAAAATCGACAGTTATCCTTATAGAAACTTGCACTAGAGTAATTACTTACTCCAGACCCTTTCTAGTCATCAAACATCAAGAACATATCCCGGTATTTCTTGTACTCAAAATATTCTATTTTGTATCTCCTAAGTGTCCTAATGAAGCAATAATTCCTGAATTAGGTCCACAGACAACTTAATATCGACACATTATCTTCAATAGACACATATACTTAGGAATGAAACAAAGCTCCCACTAGCCCTGATGTATGTAAAAGTCTCATCCATGCTTCTAGAAAACCGTCAGTAAATTTTCTCAATAAAAGCAAAGATCTTACCTTTTAGATGCTAGCATAAATCCACAATGGATTTATCTATGCTTGTAGACTTAATTGTGATATTATGGATACATAAGACCCTCGGAGAGTGTTGTGAGCACTTCCTCATAATGTTGTTCTATGACGGAACACGGTCTTGTATATCCGTGTGCTATCTCTTATTGCCACAAAAGGCAATAATAGCCACTGGTATCAAATATTCTTCAACATAACCACCAGGAAAAGTTTCCTCAAAACCAGCATGAAACCTTTTCACATAGTCGGTATTTGAAGTTGTCTATAACTCCATTCATATTAATCCCACTTATACGTTCTTGGTTTTCACCTAGGTATGGGATTAAGCCAAGTCAAATACTTAGATATTCGAATGGATCGCATATCTTGATCAATTACTTCTTTTAACTTAGTGAATCCGGTTTCACTATGTCTTCCGATAGATGGTGACCTCAACATGACTCACCATCAAGTCATCGCCGCTTAGATATGAGAGACCCATATCTCTTTGCCTTCATATGACTCTTATCAGACATAAAAGTAATGATACTTAGTCAGGTATACCAGCATATCAATGCTGGCTCTTAATCAATCAATATTGATTATTCACTTTAATGCTTTAGTTATTTTCTCCTTTTAGAGCAATAAAACAACGTTCTCAAAAGATTAAATATCTAAAACTTAGAAGAACTTCTTAAATGTATTAGCACCTTTCAAGTTCATCCATCTCCCACTGAATGTAGATGGGATAACTTTAAACTATGAGATAGACAATCAAAGAACTCTTTCTAGTCATATCTTATTTAGTGCTAATTTAAACCATCGATTGGTTTTAGATGTGAGGACTTAGTCCGTCATGTTAAGTGAGTGTATCAATAAGCGGGATACACCTTTATGACTCATCATAAACCAGATCATTTTCAATAATATCCGGTTCCCCACAACATGACACCATTTACCAATGTGTCTTAGTAGGAAGTGAATTGTGTGGAAAAACTACAATTCATTATATGGTCATTTATTATAGATTCAAGGTATCTTAGCATCTATGCTAGATCTAAATATCTTGATCTATATGCCCTATAGATTCCGTAAGAAGTTTTGGTTAATCCTGAACACCTACGAGGTTTCAGACATTTACCCAGACTAGAAAACTTTTCGCAATTGCTACTAGAAGGTAGTGATGAAGAAGTTTCTCTTTAGTTATTGTTTGTGTTATGCTTGAACGGATTATCCACAAAAGTGTGATCAATATCCAACAAGCTTTTATCCTTCTCACATATGACAATGAAGGGTTTCATAATCATCCTAGCCTAATAAACAAGATTAGTATCTAATGTCTAATCCGAGGTTAAACTATCCCGAGATCCTAACCACACGGATCTAGGTGATACTTTTCTTGTTTATGTGGTTAATTTGATTATTTCACAAAGAAAACTTCTCCAAACTATTTTGGATCCAGAATCATATATTCATGAATATTTTATTACTTGCAATAAAAATCTTGTGTATGCCGTGACATGGATAATTTTTGAATCCAACAATATTTTTCATAACAACTTTCTTATTTCAAGAAAAAGATTCATCGTCATCAAAAGTAAAGTTATGTGTCACGCAGGACAAAACAACACATAAACTTTGACATGAATAAACTTTGAACAAACAATTTGAAAAAGTTTTACATTAAATCTCAAAACTTTCAAAATTATATCCATCGTCTTCGTAACGAGCATATAAAAAACATCACTTGCCACGCAGGGAAACATAATACAAGTAACAAATAAACCGGTGATTAAGATGAGATCAAATATCCCAATCTTCTCGTAGAGGACAAGCATCCATGTTTCCTCATAATGAGATCCGGTTTCTTCATGCTTTTCTTCCTATCATCATGGACCTACACTTTGTAACAAAAATAAATTTGTAACAAACGTGTGTCAATTAGCTCGGGTGAACAATCCCAACTTATAGAAGAATAGCAATGAATCATGAATGTACCTTTAGAGGGAAATGTAACTTTCTCTTTCCTTAGAAGTTTTATATCCCTTTGGCACGTAGGACAGGCATGACGGCCCCAATCTCCAAATCTTCCACAGAAGTAGCAAACCACCATTTGAGTCTCTTCTTGAGGCACATTATCTATGTCCTTAGACTCAATGTTAAGGATAGGCTTGGATACTCTAACCTTTCCTTTTTGGGTCGGTTTCTTCTTCCTTTTCTTTTCTTCCTATGAACCCAAGATGGGAATGGATGAGGTGGAATTATGCTTGGCCATGTTTGACTCCACAGTCTTTAACATGCCATGTAATTCACTTAAGGATTTATCTATCCCTTGCATATGATAGTTCATGACAAACTTGTCATATGATGTGGGTAGGGACCGCAATATGATATCCACAGCGAGCTCCCTCTCAATAGGAAATCCTAGCCTCTCCATTTGGTCCACATACACCTTCATCTTAAGGACGTGGACACTTACATTCCCGCCTTCCTGCATCCTACAACCGATTAGGTTTTTAATACACTCATAGTGTTCCCGCCCAACTTGCTTTTGGAACTTGTCCTTAAGCTTGTTTACCATGTCGTACACACTCATGTGCTCGAATTGCTTTTGCAGCTCTGAGCTCATAGTTGACAACATAAGGCAGGCAACGTCGTGTGTGTCCTCAACACGTTTTTCATATGCGTATCGGACGGCCCAAGTCGCGTTGGTAGCAGGTGGTTCCGGAAGGGGTTCTTCAAGGATGTGCAACTTTGATTCATGGCGAAGGACAATTCTCAATTGCCTAAGCCAATCAATGAAGTTCACTTTCGTGAGTCTCTCTCTTTCTAGGAACATACGAAGTGAAATTTTTGACGTGGTGTTATGGTTTGACATCTATAAATAACAAGAGTACGAGTTTTGGTTAGTTTGATATAATCCTTGTTAAAATAATTACCCCATAAGTTTTAAGAAAAACAATTTTCTTAACAAGGGCTAAGAACCATATTTCACATTACACCGTGACGGGTTTTCCGCGGATCACGTGGTAAAGCTATTTAGGCCGGTAACCATCTTACCGATTGTAATCCATTATTACAACTCTTAGTTCCTTGCGAGATCCAAATTGACAACCATTGTGTCGTATTGGCATGTTTGATCCCTCCACACCAACTTCAAACTAAAATTTTGAATAATCTCGGCTAGAGCTCGACAACCATTCAAAATTCTATTTCGAAATTGTAAATCAAACATCAAGATACACGGTGGTACTCTTGCCCAACAATTGGCTCGGCTAGAGCTCGACAACCAATCTTGCGAGTTGCCACCATCACCTTCCACACAACTCACGTAAGGTTTGACTTGGCTAAAGCTCGACAATCATTCCTTACGTGACTAGATTCGGGTGGTGTCATCTTATGGGCGGCGTGAGATTTACATTTAAAAAACGGGATTTGCTTTCCGGTTAAAAAACCATTTTGATTTGATTAACAAATTTAGTGACAAAAACAATTTTCGCTTTTGAATATAAACCAATTTTATATTCTCTTTGTTAATCTTATGCGCACGCGAGTTTGTAAACCATATTTAAAACTCTTGTGTTTTTATTACTTTTATAAAAAGTTATCTAGCATAATATCCATGCATAAATAATAAAATACATCACACGTATACAAAATAGTGTTAACCATGCCCCTAAGCCTATGCGTTTTCCCGTGAGCCAAAACGGGAAAACAAAGTCAACTAAGAAAAAACTTCCAATGACTTCGGATGTGCTCCCACTATACCCGCTACCTCCATTGGGCCTCCCGGATTTGTGATCGCCAAGACGTCATAGCCATGACTCCCGATGGTTGCCTCCAAATAACAAATACATATAAAAGAGAGAAATGGCATGCAAGCCACAAAAACCTATCTTCTAGTACTTTACAAATATATGGAATTTAAATGGCATGCAAGCCACAAAAAAAACATATTTACATACCAAATAAATAAACAATAAATTTATTAATTACAAACTATGTGATATAAAATCACCAAATGAATGAATAAATAAATCAAGCAACCAAACATCACAACCAAAGGTCTAGGGCAAAATGGTTACCAACACAAGCTATCTAAACAACAAAAGAAAGCATACAAGCATGGTGTGCCACAAAACCATGCAACTAATTTTATCTTGGTTAAGATTATTTAATAAACTCAAGGCACAAGAAATAATCTCATGTACATATGCATTAGTAACACCTAACCATTTTGATGAAACATATTCATATATACATAATATAAGTACATGCAATTATATATTTCATGCCAAAATTATAATCCACATGTAAATATACAAACCAAGATAAAAGGCAACAAGATCATCACAAGATATCTAGCAACCGGAAAAATCCAGAAACAAACAACAATGGCCAAAAACCAAAGAACCAAAACAGATTGAAATTTGAAAAACTAAAAAATCCAAATTCTGTATAAACTTCACGGCGTGAACTCCAAGGAGTTCACGGCGTGAAGTAGTTCTGCCAGATTTCAAAATTTTGATTTTTCGGTTTTTAGGCCACCAAGTGCAAAACTGATGTAGAGGTGGCTCTAATACCACTGTTGGGTTTTAGCATGGCATGCAACGGAAGCAAAAGAACAAGAATCAAACAAAACACAAGTGGTTCATAGAACCAAGATGCCATTAAAACCCACCACATGGACCAAGCTCTACATGCAAGTAATGCAACAAGAAAAACAAAGGAAATGAAGTTATACCATTCACGAATTTGCTCTGGAGAAACCGAACTTGATGGATGAACTAGAAAGCTAAACCAAGCCTTCCTCTATCGATAGTCCACACCGAGTTTGCACAATCTCCTTGTACTAGCAAGCCTCCAAGTGATCTACAAAGACTTGTAATCACTTCTGGAACAATAACTTAGTAGTTTAATGCCTCTTGGCAAACCTCTTGCATGTACACACAAAGAACCCTTATGGAAGAACCTCACAAGTTTATCTTAATGTGTATAAGTGTTAGGATGTTCAAGAGATCAAATGGAGCTGATGCATGGCCTTTATAAAGACCCCAAGAAGCCTCTCTGGTGCCCAAAGGCCGGCCAAGAAGCAATCATGGTAAAACACATGCATTGGTGGAATAGAGAGGCAACATGCAAAAAGTTGTCTGCTGTCAGACACTAGTTCACGCCGTGAACTCTCTCTGGTCCACCTCAATTTGGAACTCAAATGCAATTGATTCCTTTTAGCCCTTCCACTTTGGTTGTTGTCGAGATTGATCCCCGGTGTGTGACCTAATAGGCCTATGCATCATCGGTAGTGATCAATTGGCGTGCGTATGTCAGTGGGCATACTCCAACAACTTGTTCGCAAGTAAAAGCGGAGCACCAAAAACCATACGGGGAGCTTCAACAGCTTGACATCCCTGAATGGAAGTGGGACAAAATTACGATGGATTTTGTTACAAAACTACCAAGGACCCAGCACGGAAACGATATGATTTGGGTGATTATAGATCATTTGACTAAGAGTGCTCACTTCTTAGCAACGAAGGAAAATGAGAAGTTGGACAACCTAGCTAAACTTTACGTATGAGAAGTGGTTACGAGGCATGGAGTTCCCGTATCCATTGTCTCTGATCGTGACAGCCGGTTCGCTTCACAGTTCTGGCAAAAGTTGCAAGAGGAGATGGGTACCAGGGTACACTTGAGTACAGTTTATCACCCTCAAACGGACAGACAAAGTGAAAGAACGATTTAAACGCTTGAGGACATGTTGAGGGCCTGCGTGATTGAGTACGGTGGTAGTTGGGATACACACCTACCATTAGTGGAGTTCGCTTACAATAATACCTACCATGCAAGTATCAATATGGCACCATACGAAATGCTCTATGGAAGGAAGTGTCGTACCCCTACTTGTTGGTTGGAACCAGGAGAAAAGAAGTTTGTTGGGCCTGAGATAGTCTAGTTCACGGCAGACAAAGTTGCGGTTGCTCGCGAACGGTTACGAGTAGCCCGTGAACGACAGAAAAAGTATTCTGATAAAAAGCATAGACCAAAGACGTTCGAAGTAGGCAAGAAAGTGATGCTCAAAGTTTTGCCATGGAAGGGCATCATTCGGTAGGAAGCGTGGTAAACTAGGACCTCGGTTTATTGGTCCATTCTTGGTACTTGAAAGAGTTGGAGATCAGGCATACAAGTTAGAGTTGCCAACGGAATTAGAGGGTATCCATAATGTGTTTCACGTTTGCTATTTACGAAGGTGTCTGGCAGAGGAGCCGAGTTTACTACCTCTTGAGGAACTTCTAATAGATGAACATAAATGATTGATTGAAGAACCAGTGGCGATTCTAGATCGTAAAGTTAATCAATTGAGGAAGAAACGGGTCAAGTTGGTGAAAGTCCAATGGAAGAATAAGCATGGAGGGGATATGACTTGGGAAACCGAATAGGAGATGAAAGCTAGATATCCCCAACTTTTTGTTTAATAGATTCCGAGGACGGAATCCTTTTAAGAGGGGGAGAATTGTAACGACCCGAATATTGTAATAATATTTAACGAGAAATAAAACGCTATTTACGAAAGCTCAACTTGTTGATAATAATAAAGGAATATTATTATTTAAAAGAAAAGAAAAGAAAAGAAACAGAAAAGAAGGGAATTGAATTAAAATGAAAAATGAAAAATCTGAAATAACCGAGGTCGCAACGCGACGGGTTAGAGGTCGCGGCGCGACGCGTCTGGGCGGCAAGACACTTGTTGGTTGCGTCTGACAGGCAGTAGCGTGTGTCAGGAAAGGTTGCATGTGTCAGTACGTCGCGACGCGATGCGTTCGGGGGTCGCGACGAGACGCGTCAGCCAGGTTCAAGGAGGCTATAAATACAAGCTCATTCCATCCATCTTTCACACACACACTTCTACCATTTCGTTACTCTGCCCATTTTTCGAGAGAAACCAAGTTTAGTGAACGATCAAGGGTGCCGGGTTTCGTTAGGACTCGTATTCGAGGTGCGGGATGAATGGAGATAGCGTTTCGGGCGTAGTTTTGACCATGGTTTCGCTTTGGTGACCCCGAAAGGTATATTCTTCTAGACTTAAGCTAATATTTCAGTTGTGTGGCTTGATATTCTACATGCATGTCGTTCTAGCATGTTTTGATGGACTTTCTAAGTTCGCGACGCGTATATCTTTGATCGAAAGTATTATTTTACATATCTAGGTTATTCGAGACGGTTGAGGTCGATTTCTTGACGATCCGAGAGTGTAGTTCGTCGAATCTAGATTGTGGGTTTATTTTCTGGACTAAGGTGAGTTCAGTAGACTTTTACAAAACCGAGTACATAGACAAAACCTTATTTTCGAAATAAAGATGATTATACATATATCTATATATTGATTGATGATACATGTTATGTGTTCTAAGTTAAATACTCGTTGCATGCATGATCAAACACGAGATACGCATGTTATGATTATTCACGATTTTGCTACGATTTACATATAACTGCTTACGATTTATTGCATGCATGTGTTTTAATGGCGAGGGTAGTATACAATATTACCATGTAACGGATTTGCGGGTCTAGTTGGCATGATTGACCTTTTAGGATTAAAGTGCTAGCCAACAAGAGTCATTTGGTCTTTCTAGACGACTATTTTGACACGTGGTATGCGGACACTTCGGTGTTCAAGTACTGGAGTGATGTAGGCCAAGGAGGCTAGATCATACATCACATGAGTGTGAGGAGAAGCTGAAATACGATCGGCTTCGTTTTGACTCGCACTAGAACGACAACGCGGTACTTGTACTCGCACCGTCGGAGTAGCGAAAGTGGAGTCTCGGGATTTATGTTCTCGGGTGGGAGTCACGCCCCGCTCGAAAACATAGGTTGGCCGGGCACGCAAGTAGTGAACCTTGGGTGTTCTAGTGTGGGCATAGACTCTACATAAGATCACCCTATTGATATGATTTATGCGATTATGATGCAATATGATTTATGCGATATGATTTCTGAGGTTATGATGCGATATGATCTATGAAATATTATACGGCATGATTATGATTATGTGTGATTGACTTCATGAAATGATTCATGAATATTTGACCCATTTGGTGCTATGTGATCTGCGGGTTCTCGGTACGGGTCAAATACATTAAGGGTGGGATATGGTATTTATTTACATGACATATTTATGGTTACGAACATATTTTATGGCTTTATGATTCACTACTCCTATTGACTCACTTAGCGTAAGCTGACACTTGTTTCTTTCGAAATGTGTCTTGTACTCGCGCAGGTGGCTTAGAGGTTGTGGTTCTGCGAGGAGGGTAGTATTAGTTCTGGTTTATATTTTGGTGTCAACGAACAACCCGGTTATGTAATAAATTCATAACATTGAACTTGTACTGACCTTTTGAATGACTGCGGTTGTAACCCTGTGGTTTATATCATGAGGGATTTTGTAATCGCCTCTATGGCGAAAACAACTATTTCCATTTATGACTTTTAAGACTTCCGCTGCATGTTTTTACTATTAATTAAAGGTTTTTATAAATGGTGAAATTTTGAAAAAAAAATCACGGGCGTTTCAAAATCCTAGCTATCTATTAGATCTCATAGTCGCAATTGATGGCCCTCGCAATTTATGAGTGTCGCAATTTATGATTGGGTTACGAATATAATGAAGGGCCAAATGTAGATCATTCGATCAAATTAAATGGAGGATCAAGGTTAAGGCTTTGTTTGTTTGTTTGTTAAAATAAAGTCTTATTTTGAAGAAATGTCTGCGAGTTTGTAGATGTTTCTGATAAGCTTGTTTGTTTTTTCAAAGAAAGGTCTGCGCGCCCGCAGACGTTTCTAATAAGACTGTTTGTTTTTTCGCAGATATAAGATCTTATTTTGTCTTATTTTTGCTTATTTTGAGAAGCTAAAAACTACATCTTTTTTTTCGCAGACCTTCTCAGACTTAAGACCTTTTAAACCACATCTTCTTCTAAAGACATGAAATAAGACATAAGACATTTATTTTTTCGAAAAACAAACAACACCTAAGTCTTCCATTCTCATAATTTTTTACGTTCTCAATTAAACCTCCCTCTGTATTCTTATATTAATTTCACTAGTAACAAAATAAATTTACTAATTACTAACATATGTCTATAATTAAGGAACGAACAACGAAACTTTACAACTTTTTCGTACACATTGTCATCGGACATTATTTTGAGTGCTATAATTTCGGCAAAAAGTTAGATATTTTTTTTACTTTCATAGGACCAATTCACCCTTCGTACTACCAAAAGAGTTGATGCTGCAAAATTCATTTGATTCCTTCTATAGACTCGGCTCCTCTGAAATAAGTGTTTTCAAAATTCTAGGCCATGAATAGCCAACCATCACACCGTAAGAAATTGGATAGGTTCGATCGTTAAGCCAACTACGTGATGAGAATTGGGAAGCAGGATTGGAGCCCTAACAAGAAAGGCATTAATGGTTTATGGCTACTTTCCAGAAGATCCTCAAGATAGATACACTTTTCTTCTTAGAAAAAATCCAATCCCTAAATAGCTTTCTTCCTGAAAAAAAAATCATTTTTCCTCGTAACTCATCCAAAATTCATGTTTATCGGAAGACTTTATTTGAAAAAACACTTAAATATTTATTTTTCAAAAATGGGATTTGCTAGTAATTAATTTATCGTTATTAGTTAATTAAAAAATATTTTTTATTCAGTGAACTTGTGGTTACATTACTATATATTTATATTAGATTAATTAGCCGTGTGATGTGATACACGGTTTGGTTTAAAAAATGTTAAATATTAAACATTAAAAATATTAAACACAAAAGAAATACGAATTAAAAAATGGTGGCATACGAGGTTAATACTTAGATTGGTGGTGGAAGCGTCGATACAATGGATCAAATATGACAGCAGAAACGTGATATCATGATAAAAAAATATGATTGTATTTTTTATACAAATCAATTGATCATTATTGTTATAATTATAAAGAATAAGGTTAAAATTTTATTGGTTACATTTAAAAAAGTTAATTTAATTATCACTAGAAGAAGATATTTATATTCATTAATAAATTTAATTTTTGAATTCATTAATAAAGAGAAGATACTAAATCATAATTATTTATATGAAAGTATCATGTTATATTTGCTTAGTTAAATATGTGATTTTTTTGTATGAACGAAAGAATAGCCTAATTCCAAACTTAGATAACCATATATAATTATTTATGTGAAAATATCATTTTTTTACGTGTCTAGCTAAAACTATGATTGTTTCCATTTTAGAATCAACTTTAGATATGTTAAATAATATCAACTTAGATATAATCTTATCTCATATAAATTTAAAATTGAGTTCCAATTTTGACTATCTAAAATCAAAATTGAGTTTCAATTTTAACAAAAATGAATGGCTAGGATTTAATTTTGATTAAATAAAAAGCTAGAATATTCTAATTAAATTGATGATGGTTAATCTTTTATTTATATTATCATATATGAAAGCCTGATTGTTTAGTCAAGATATCATTTGGACGTCACATAAAAAATTACTTTATATATATTAGTTTGAAATTATTGTTTAACTTCCAATTTGAAATTATTAGTTGATCTTAAGAAAAATCATTTTCTTAATTGGGTTTAGTTTGCTAAAATATATCCAACTTATCATATATTCTGGATACTCAAAAAAGAAAAAAATGCATAAGTTTAGTATATACAATATAAAGTTTAATGCATACAATAGCGACAAATTGAATGTTTGATACACACAATATAAACGTTAAAAGTCTCATACACACAATAACAAAACGTGATAGGTTGGATATATTTTGGTGAACTAAACCCTTCTTAATTTTGAGTAAATTGAGGGTCAAAATTGTATAACTAAAATTAATTTTTTAAATGATACGCTAAAATCGTATAATAAATTTTATCTCAATTATTCGTTTATTTATATTAGAAGATAAATAATAAAATAAAAAGTATATAAAAATAGTGAATTATGAGAAGTTCAATCGAGAATTGTTTTTCGTACGAGAACTACAAGAACTGTTTATAACACCATTAATGACTTATTAATAGGGGTATTTTGGTCTTTTATATATTTACCCAACCGTGAATTGCGTCTAAGTGAGCCGTCATTAACTTATGAGCCTTGATTTTCCAAAAAATTCCCTCATTAGTACGTCATTAATGAGCCATCAAAATTTATAAGCCATTGATTAATTTTAATCAATGATTAAGATTGGTTCTCGCAGTTCTCGTACGAAAACAGTTCTCATTTGAACCCTATCACATATATATAGGGAAGTTCCATGAGAATGAGAAATTAAATGAGAATTAGAGAATCAATCCCAACCATCCAATTTGGTCGTAGATTTAAAAAAATCACGTGGTGGCATTCGTAATTAATCGCAACTTTATAATATTTGACATGTTTCATATCTGAAATGACATATGTTTGATTTTTACTCCCCTTGTCATGTTTCATATCTGAAATATCACTTATGTATGCTTCTGCTCCACCACTTCACTTTTTTCTTTGGTATTTCAGTAATGAAATACTACTGTTTCATGACTGAAATATCAAAGAAAAAAAAGTCACGGCTTCACATTTTTCTTTGATATTTCAGTTATGAAACACTATTGTTACATGACCGAAATATTAAAGAAAAAAAAGTTACCACTTCACTTTTTTATTTGATATTTCAGTAATAAAATACTACTGTTTCATGACTGAAATATCAAAGAAAAAAAGTGAAGCAGCAGACTATAAACAAACATATACTTATTTCATATCTGAAATATCAAAATAAAAATATACATCAATAATTTATATCCGAAATATCAAAGAACTACACATGATAGTTTCGATTAATTAAAAAAATGCCACCACATGATTTTCTTAGATTTACGACGAAATCGAACGACTATGATTAAATCTCCGATTCTTATATAATTTTCTATTCACATATTAACCTTCCTATATATATACATATAATTTGTTTGATAATTACTAAATTCCATAAACTAAAAAATAAAGTATACTTCCAACACTCTTCACCTTTTTTTTTGTCATTAGAGAAAGACTCAAAGACATCAGATTCTTATTTCCTATTACGTGGGCTATATACATTTTATTTTTGTAAGGAAGACTTTAAAAAATACTATTATATATAGTGTGCATGTTAACTTCGTAACAAATTAGCGTTTGTAGTCCAACGGTTAGGATAATTGCCTTCCAAGCAATAGACCCGGGTTCGACTCCCGGCAAACGCATTTTTTTAACATTTTGGTTATTTTTTTTAATTATCTGAAGTTTTATCATTTAAAATGAAGTTAAGGTTGTAATTTTTTTACATATTATAAATGTACTTTAGATGGTATCGGAACAAATCCTAAATATCTACAATACAATAATCTGCATTTCCCTATTTCTCCTCCTCTCTTTTCAACAGTTGGATGAGTAAAAAAAATGTAACGGGCATTTGTTTTAGCTTAGAGCATCCGCAACGGCTCTATAACAAGCTTGTTAGCGGATGAAATCTCCTTCATCACGAGGATTGTTGCTCGTTATACCATTACTAGCCGCCCGTTTTTGGTTTGTCACTTGCGACCTTGTGAAGGTGGTAATGGATGACGATCTCGTCATGCCTTTTATATATATTTTTTCCTTTTTAACATTCCAACGGTTACAATTTAAATGATAATTGTTGGTGACCATACACCTAGTGACTATAGACTTATAGTAATGCATGCTATGACTACATATGGTTAGTGATATATTAGTGATACTGACATGATAATTGAGTAATTGACGATTAATAAGAATAGTGATTACAGTTGCGGATATTTTATATATGAGAGATGATACTTTCACTTACAAAATTAATTAATCCATATAATATACAATACCCTTAAAGCTATATTACAAGTTAATAAAGTATATATTTTCTTAAATAAATCAATTTTACTAGTGAAAACATTATCTTATAAGACACTAATTATGTATTTATAAGACAAAAAACATAAAACTAGTAAAAAGATTTTATCCAATAAAATACACAAGTTTTCCTCAACACCTAATCCAAACCCCCGTTTCTCTACACCCTCTCTCTCGCTCTCTCACTCTCACTCATACCTTGGGGTTTAGTATCGTTAATGGAGTTGTAGACAATCCCTAGGGTTTTGTTTTATCGCAAAGAGCTTTCCAAATTCATTGCAAAATCTTCGCCTAAGGATTCTGCAAATGTCGTATTTGACATTGAAAACTTCATTTTTAGCATTACATTCTTCTTCTTCATCATCGTCGACTGTTCTTGCGTCATGTCAATCTAATCAGCTGCTGCGATTGTGTTCTTCTTCGTCACTTTTCGTTTCTAGAAAGCGAACGTTTAATCGAGGGAGATTGAGATTGAGAGCTGAGTCTCAACAACAGGATTCTTCGAAAAGCACCAACAGTAGTGATTCTCAGCAACCCAATGGTTCTGTGGTATGAAAAACTCGAAAAACTTACTTCCGATTTCTGAAAATTGCTTTGTTAGTAACCGGTAGCTATTAGTTAGTTTATACTATTTCCAAACCCTTTGATTTTCTAGTGCAAGTTTGATGTGGATTTCTTACAAATGTGACCCCGAAAATTCTGGCTTGTGCAGACCTAAATCTATTTCAGAAACGATTCAAATTTTCTTTTAGAGATGATACCATAATTTATTACAGATACGAGATCAAATTGATGTGTAAGATTATAAACAGTAGATATTATGTTTTGAGACAAAGATATCATTGAAAAGCTGTAACTTTCACAACCAGATGTTGAGTAAGGGGGAACACTTAATCAGAAAGAAAGTCCATTTAAACTTGCAATTCACATGAACTCATTTAACACAAAACATAATGGGGAAAATGAGCATGTGAAGGAACTTCCTAATCTAGTGAAAACTGAAATGTTATGAAATATGAATGCTTAAATGGGCATTATTATTTCTCTTTATGCTTTCTACTTTCTAGTAAATAATTTTTTATTGGAGTGTTGTGGGGGGGGGGGGGGGGGGGGGAGGGGGGTTGAGTACTGAGTAAGCTATGAGAAGTTTGCTTTAGTGGTAAGACTTGCAATTAAGTAGTGTCCTATATGGCTTTCAAAAAAAAAAGCAGTGTCCTATATGTTTTGGTTTCTGGGGAGACATATCATCTTGCTTTCTTTCTGTAAAAAAGCTATTAATGAGTATTTTTAAGATATTAGGAACGAAGATATGTTTTGGAGCAACTATGATGACATGTTTTTAGTTGTATGCTCAAAAGTCTGATTAATATATTTCATTATCTTATGTATCAGCAAAGTTCATGGTTGCACAAGACATTACATCTAACTTCCAACCAGCTCTTATAGGATTCTTAATTTTCAATACTCCTTTTCCTAGATAACCCGCACCTTATTATTGGATTGATTGGGATACTAATCCTTCTGATTCAACAACTACAACTACTACTATACCCAATTCACCTAAGCGGGGTATGAGGAAAATAAGATGTAGACAATTGTACCTCTACGCGATGGTAGAGAGACTGCTTCCTCGAAGACCTCCAGCTGAACATGTGTGTTTAAAAGTTGTAAGATTTTGTGAAAAAGTTAAACAACATTAACAGATAGATACTTTCATAAGTGGCTCATAATATTATTACTAAATCTTCTGACTCGACTATTACTAATTTCAAATTACACATTTATATTGGCTTGCTGCTTCACTTAGACACGCTCCGTACCAAATAGTTAACGCATTTTAAATGTTAAGTAACTAGCACGCTATTGAGTACCGACATTTAACCCATACAGAAAATGTAAAACAATCATTATCTATTCCCAAACATGTCCATTTTCTGGAGCTCTCAGATCACTCTGGTACAGGATTGAGGGTTAGGATCTTGTTTGCTAGGTCTCTTAAACTTGGTACCCACGAGAAGAGAGAGAGATATCTGATCCCTCCAGTACTATGTACCAGACAATGTGGTATGATGTACCCTCTAGTTAATATTATGAACTTCCTACAGCTATCATTATTAATTTTCTATTCGTGTCATAAAAGTCCAAGCTTACATAATATATTATAACTTACTAAAAAAACATAATGTGGAATGTGTTAGTGACTAACATTCGTTAACCTAATCTGGATTCTCGAATGTGTTAATCAGAGTGTGATTGTAGACTCAAAACTCTTCAGTTTGGATCTGACTTTTTTGATACTATCAATTCTCCCAAATCGATTCAACTAATGTGTTAACTGTTAAACTCCAAATTAAAGTCCATAACTTTTGCCACTTAATCCGTGATCTAAATCTTCTGGAGCACTATTATTTATTGTTAATTTCCCAACCACTGTTAATCTCCTAATCCTTGTACTCGAACGGCATACCATTTTTCCATTTATAGTGTCTCTCAATATACCCTTGCTTCTTCCTTTGTTTATAGTTCTACTTTTCTGAGTGCGTCTTTCTCCCCTGTTTTTCTTTCCTGGTTATGAATGATTATATCTCATTATCTCGCTTAACTTCTGAGAAAATTATAAGTTTATAACTTACTGAGAAAAAGTTCTTCATACAGATACTTATGTTAAATATTTTGTTCTCTGAATATTTATGGATTCTGTAGACAAGCAGAAGGGACATTCTATTGGAGTATGTGAAAAATGTGCAGCCAGAGTTTATGGAGTTGTTTGTTAAAAGAGCTCCGCAGCAGGTTAGCCTTCCTTATATTGCTTCAATCTTTATTTTATGAATGAACCGTCTCTTATTATTATTTCTTTTAGGTTGTAGATGCCATGCGTCAAACAGTAACAAATATGATTGGAACACTACCCCCTCAGTTTTTTGCCGTAACAGTTACTACTGTAAGTGTCTACAATCTATGATTTAGGTGAAGTTGAGAATCTTTTTCTTCAAAGATTGCTTGATTATAGTCATAGAATTTGTTAAAGATCTCACACACAGGATTCTATGTTTAATCTTGTGGCATGTAATCAGGTAGCTGAAAATCTTGCACAGCTCATGTACAGCGTTTTGATGACTGGGTATATGTTTAGGAATGCACAGTATCGGTTAGAATTGCAACAAAGTTTGGAGCAAGTTGCACTTCCTGATACATCACAGGAGAGAAAGGTACTTCATTAAAGCTTGGCTTTTTTTCTTTCTTTTTATTTTTGGTAAGAAGGATGTTAATATGTGACTTGTGGCTATGGATTTCTCCCTTCCACCCAATCTAATAGATTTATTATCATTTCAGTGGATAAAACGGTGACCACTTTTTAGTGGATCTATGCATTAAACATGTAATCATATTTTTTTATTGTTACGTACAGGACTTTAGACTACAATAATATTATTTTAGACACCATTTATGTAAATAAAACTCATGTTTATAGTATTGATTAGTAATCTTTACTCGTAAAATTTTCAGGATGTGCCAGATTTTGCACCCGGGACACAGAAAAAGGTGACGGGGGAAGTTATCAGGTGGAATAATATTTCTGGTCCTGAGAAAATAGATGCAATCAAGTACATTGAGTTACTTGAAGCAGAAGTCGAGGAACTTAACCGTCAAGTAGAAAGAATATCTGCCAATGGATCGAATGAATTACTGGACTATCTCAAGTCTCTAGAGCCACAAAATCTTAAGGTTAGGAAGTTAATTGATTAATAAAGCAGGCCAAATTGCTTAATAGGGTAGCCAACCTTGATCAAATTTATTTTAGGTAACTAACTTTTTTAAGCTGGAAAAAAACATCGCAAAAGTCGATTAAGGCATCTTCTAAGTTAACTACTTTCTAGGAGTCACATCAGAAAAAGTTAAATTGGTCAAAACTACCGCAGGCACATTGGCTAAACAGTATGGATTATAACCAAAACCTATGAAAGTTTAAGGGGTTTCATTACAAATTGTTAAGAGTTCAATGGTTTCTTTTCTCGCCCAAAAAAAGGTGGTTACCTAACATAGAAGTCTAATCAAAGCTGGTTACCTTTATATGCCATTAGCCCAATAAAATAGAAATTCACTTCACCTATAACTGCTTCAAATTAATTTATTAATGATCAAAGATTGTGAGCCTTTTATAAGTTATTGATTTGTTCTCTATATTCTTCCATTCAACCCTATTTTTCTCCTTGCTACTCTTATAAGCTAAAGATGGATGCATAAATATAAGAAGATTTGCCTGCTTCATGTCTTGACATTCTGAATACTTCGAATCCGTGTAATATAATGCAGGACTTAACAAGTAGCGCCGGGGAGGATGTCGTGGTGGCAATGAACACGTTTATAAAACGTCTCTTGGCTGTTTCAGATCCTAGTCAAATGAAGGTTAGCATGATGTTTCTTTTTCCTAGATTACCACTTAATTCATGAAGGAAGAATTGATGCTTATTTACGTCTCGTTTGATAAGATAGTGTTGAAACTGGTTTAGCTTTGTTGAATTCCTTGGTATACTTTTGGCTCTCAAGTATAATAGACATGTCCCATGAACATTTTACATTTTAAAGGAAAATTTCAATAAATGCAATCTGCATTGACCATGCGTTATACACAAACATGTCAATTTTTTCTTTGTTATTAATTTTCTTTTTGGGTGTAATTTCGCAGACTAGCGTGACGGAGACAAGTGCCCCAGAATTGGCGAAACTGCTTTATTGGCTAATGGTGGTAGGATATAGTATACGTAATATTGAAGTCCGTTATGACATGGAACGAGTTTTAGGAAGCCCACCAAAGCGTCAAGAGCTACCTCCAGCCGAGAACATATAAACAAACTCATACTACCACCATACCAATAACAACCATCAACACACCAAACTGAACTCATTGCTTATTCAACCAAAGATTTGTTGTTACATATATGCCTATGAAGTTGCTGGTTCTAACCAGATTTTGGCATTTTAGGAAAATGCTACAATTGGAGTTGATTATTGGTGTTCAAGATTTGTCATATTAGGATCTTGATATTAGTTGTAGCAAGAGTTTGAGTTCTTAGCTTGAATGGCAGTCTGTTTGCCGCCCTCGGTGGTAATATTTGTGATGATAATGTTAAGATCTCTTTCAAATTATCTAGTTTTCTTTGTATTCACTATGAATCCAACTCGTGATTGTCGTCTTTTGCTACATTATTGTGGGTTGAATTTCTGCCATGAACAAAAAGCTCCATTTTGGTTTATAGATTGCGTTAGGTTGGTGTATAACTTCTTAACATGAAGTGGTATGCACGAACAGCCGGAGAGCTTGTTTATTTTTCTAGATAAGTACTTTTTAAGAGATGTCTGCGTGCAAATAGATGTTTTTCTTATATTAGACAAAAGTAATTCAAAAATCTTAATTTCACGCATTTTTAATTATATTTTTTTTCTGCAAATATGGAAAAAGATGTAACACATTTTATGTTTTAAAAAACAAACCTCGCCAGAGTGATTAGCTAAAACAATGCTGAAGTCTAGAAGCGAAAGAAAACAGGGATGAAAGATACAATTGGATACCGTCGCATGAAAGAAAAGCAACGTCAAATTTATTGGCCGGGGAGCTCGAAGCAGACGTCGATAGAGAACGAACAGAAAAACCGGCTGTCGAAGGTAGCAAAATAGTCAATGCAACAAACTTGGAGAACTTTCAAAATGGTTGGCAGAGTAAGAATCCTCTTTTGCTGAAAGAAGGGAGTAACATGTGTTGTCCTTTGACTAAGGAGAAAAGTCAAAGGTCTTCTCTTCCCAAGTGCGAGAATGTTGATGGTTGTCAAGCACGTGGGGAAGTGGACGACACTTTATCCCCGAGGGGAAACAAAATGGATTCGGTAGGTAAGTAGAGTGGGATTGAGAATTAATTAAGCCCAAATAAGCAATTATCCAATACAAGGAGCGGAACTCTAGGGGTGGGGAAAGCAAAGAAAAAGGCAAGGGTAGTCTAATTATCAACACTACAAAAGAAAAAAAGGTAGCAAGATTCATCTTGTTACACACGTAAGTCTTTCACAACAAACCGGGTCAGAAAGTTTAGACAAAGTAAAGATTTTCGTGGCAAGTATTGGGTTCAAGTGGAGGAAAGATCATGCGGATGGTCTGAGGGATGATCGGTAATGCGAGTAAAGGTGATATAAGCCAATTCGAGATGACTAATCTTCCAAGAATAAGATAAAGAAATGAAACACTAATTAACAACCAATTTCTTCCTTCTCTTCAAAAACAAAAACATTAGAGTACTTAAATACTACCTACGAATTAACACACGTATGAAATAGTTGAAACAACATGAGAGTGGAAGTGGACATGTTCCCATGTTCCAGTAAACTACGGACTAAGGAAACTACCACACAAACATCCTTAACAATTCAAACATCCTTAACAATTCCTTCACTTTGTGTGTATGCATGAACTTCTTGTACTTTATGCTTAGGAGGTTGTACCACTATAGATCGTGGGTACGTGCCAATACTCTGCCCCTAAAAAACGACCTTGTCCTCAAGGTCGAAGTTCTGGTCTGGTGGTTTGGGAGACGGTTTTGGTTGGAACTTTTCGAGGCCTAATAATGCCATAGGTGTTTTCGGAGGTGTGTGGTGTCGAGCGGGCATGTTATGGGTTTGTTGTGGCGGCGGGAGTGGAGTTGGGCGGTGAAAATTGGGAAGCTGTTGGCGGGTGTGGAACTTGGTCACCCAGTTGGTGGCGGAGGTAGAGGCGAGGTTGTGACTGGGGTCTTGGGGTAGAGTTTGGGGATGGCAACAATGATGGTTGGTGGTGGTGGAGGTAGAGGTGTGTTTGTGATTGGACTCTTAGGGCCGTGTTTGGTGATGATGGCTTCGAGACAGGTGTTGTTGGCATCCATTACGGCGATGAGTTGAGCCAATTTGTCCGCTATGATAACAAAAGAGTTTTCAAGGCCGGGTGGATAACGACGGCCAGGAGCCATGGCGAGTTTGTCGGTGAAAGCACCAATAGATATAAGCCGATTAGAGATGGCTAATCTCTCTCAAAAAAAAAAAAAACAAGAGAACAAGCTAGAATTTTAAAAACTAATTTTCTTCTTCCTTTCCTTGTGATAATGTAAATACAAATATTTATAATGCAAACCTACCATTACACTTACTGGACTAATAATAGGGATAATGGATAATGCCACTATCTACTTGAAAGAAGGAACGTGTGCTGAACTAATTTCATGATACTCCTAAATAACATTAGTAGTGGACATGCTTATAATATGCTTGTAACTAGTGCTTAAAAACTTGTACTTAAGTAGTGGGTATGTATCAAAAGGTGTGTATAGTTCGAACTTTACTTGATATGAAAATTATATCTCTAAATATAAGGGGGTTAGGGGTTGACAACAAGAAGGGTTGGGTAAAAGATGTGTTCTAGACGTAAACTTGATATCTTGGGGTTTCAAGAAACGAAGATGTCAAAGTGTAACGATAAGTTGGTTAAATCGGTGTGGGACTCGAACGATGTGATGTTTTTACTATAAAGTGTTAAATACAATAATTTAATTTATACTTTTGTATAGTGTAGGGTCCTTTATGTAACTCTGTGTATTATTTATATTATGAGATGAATGCAATACACCTCAACGGGTTTTTACAATACGTAACATAGTATCAGAACCGTATCAGAGGGGAAGTTGGGAGGTTTCAAATGTTGTAAATCCATCAAGGAGAGAAGTTTTGTGGCAATTATAGGAAAGTGAGAAGTGGTGGATAGTTGGGTTTGTAAACATGTACGGTCCAAGGAGGGGAAGGGGAGAGAGCCTTTGGAATGCATTTAGCAATTTAATAAGTGAGAGAGACATCAAGTGGTGTCTCTTTGGGGATTTTAATGAAATAAGGGGGAAAAAAGAAAGATTGAATTCAGTGGTGAACAAAAGAGGATCGAAGGATTTCAACAATTTCATCTCGGGTGCTTAGTTAGTGGACCCGCCTCTCAATCGAAGAAGATTCACAAGAATTAGTACTGACGGAAAAAAACTTAGCAAGTTGGATCTTTTTAATAACGGATGATTTCTCGAGGTTATGGTTCAAGCTTGGAGAGAAAATTTCCAGATCACACTCCGATCTTGTTACAAAACAAAAATCTAGATTATGGGCCGATTTCATTCAAATTCTTCAATGCATGGTTACAAGAAAAAGAGTTGGAAGATCTAGTGAAGAATGCTTGGAATAGTCATATTGCGTGTTTGGTCCTGGACAAGATGTTACGAGATAGATTAAATAATGTGAAAATGAAACTAAAAGTTTGGAGCAAAGCAAAGTTTGGTAATTTGGAAAAAGAATTAAAAGATCTAAAGGAAGAGGCATCCAAAGGGGAACTGTTGGTGGAGCAAAGGAGTCTATAGGAAAGGGAACCTGAAATTTAGCGAAAATCAAGAGTTAAGTGGATCTAAGGGGTTGTTTGTTAAAACTGAATGATTAAGCACTGAATGATTATGTGATCTGAACAATTCAAAGGCTCCGAATGAATCTGCCTCTGAATGTGACATGTTGTTTGATAAAGGTTCTGAATGAACAATCTGAATGATGCAAATTATTATATTAACCTTAATAATAATATATTATATTATAAGATTATAAGATATGATTGTTTAACAAGACAACATGTAAAAGAAGGAGTATTGGGGTAAAATACCTGGTGCTTAATGATTCAGAATGCACTTTAAGGTAGAATGATTCAGCAGCATTATGCTGAATCATTCAGCACAGTCTTCATTCAGAGGCAGCAAACAAACATGCTAAATACTAAATGATTCAGCATTCAGCGCTGAATAGTTCCATTAAGCAGCAAACAAATAGCCCCTAAATCAATAAAGAAGAGATTTAGCATGTCGAAGCAAAAGGCTAAGGTTAAGTGGATGGTGATGTGGACGACAATTTAAAACTTTTTCACAAGGCAATTAAGAAGAAAGACAGAAGAAATTGAACCCGAGGATTAAACTTGAATTCTGGATGGGTAGATTGACCGATAGTAGTGAAGCAAGGAGTATATTCGAGTTCTACAAACAACTATTTTCAGAATCAAGTGAAGAAAGGCCAAGGTTTAATAGCTCGAAGTTAAGAAAATTAGAAGAGGACTTAATCTTTTTGGAGAGACCTTTTTTCTAAAGGTGAAGTTTGGAGGCCGTCAAAGATTGTGGTGATAACAAAGCTCCTCGGGTTTACAATTACCTTCGTGAAATTTTTTTGGGTAGTGATTAAAGAAGATTTATTTCTTAGCTTTGGTGGTTTTGGGATAGATAGAAATCAGTCCAGGGTGAAACTTTTCTTTACTAACTTAAATTCCTAAAATTAAAAATCTAGTAGGGTTAGGAGACTGCAGACCAATTAGTCTAATCGGTCTACTACAAAATCTTTTCCAAAATATTGGCGAGCCATCTCAAACAAGTAATTGGAAAGGTGATCCGTGATGAACAACTGACCTTTAAAGGATAGATTTGTATTGGATGGGTTCTTGGTGCGAAAGAGATTGTGGACTTTGTGAAGGAAAAAAAAGAAGCGGAGCTTTATGTTCAAGGTAGATTTCTGCAAAGCATGTGAGTTATTGAGGATAATACAAACAATGGGGTTCGGTTTAAGATGGTATCAATGGATGAAGGTGTGCCTATATTTGGCCAAAGTGTCAGTTTTGGTGAACAGTTTACCTGCAGAAGAGTTTTGGATGAAAAGGGGGATACGGAAAGGTGACCTGTCTATCCTTTCCAATTCTTAAACGTAGCTGTGGGGCTTAATGTAATAATGAAAGAAGCGGTGGCTAAAGGAAAATTCAAGGGTGTGACGATAGGCAAAGAAAATCAGTTGGAAGTCTCTCAAATTCGGTATACAGATGATGTCATTTTCTTTGGTGACTGGAATCCTTGCAACGCAAAAAACCTAATGAAAACCTTATGGTGTTTTCATCTAGCGTCAAGATTAAAGGTGAATACTACAAAGAGCAAATTGATTGGGATATGAGTAACAATGGAAGAAGTGAACAGGTTAGTGGTTCAACTTGGTTGTGTGATAGAAGATCTTCTGGATTAACTACCTTGGGTTACCGATTGGAGCAAACATGGAATAGAGGTTTAACAAATTATTTAGAGGTTTAACAAATTATTTAACTTAGAAGTGAACAAGGAGGTAGTGGTTTTGAGAGGGGGAGGGTATACAGGGAGAATGGAGAAGGAGGTGGAGGTGGAGAAGAGAACCGAGGGACAGGAAAGTGGGAGAGTTGGAAGAATGGCGAAGTATTAGCAAGGACGGAGGGGAGGATAAGGTGGTTTGGGGATATGGAAACAAGGCGTTTTTTCGGTTAAGGAGATGAGAAAGGTGATAGACGAGATGATTTTATGCCACCAAAAGTAAAGGTCCTTAGTTGGAAAGTTCGACTTGGAAGGATACCTAGATATATGTGATCAATTACACAAACGAGTGTGGTTGACACGCTTAACTCGACGATGACAGTAATCGGGTGTGGTTGCTAACTCTGTGTTGATTGCAAGGTCATCGGACTATTATTTATTGTTTGTATACTATTGTGAAAGCCCCATCTTGTAATAAATTTAGTTCCAACTTATCTTGTCTTATAACTCATAAGAGAGAAAGGTAGTATGATGGAAAGTGATTTAAAGTTGGTAGTAATAAAAAGGGTTTTGTTGGTAAACAGAGAGCTAGTAGAGAGAGAGAATAGCATGTATTAGGTTGTGAATTATTGACTAAAAAGAATGTACAAGGGGCCTATTTATAGTACAATATAGGGCTGTGAGTCAACAGCTTCGAGACTACAATTATGTAACTGATCTCTAACTAATTTACAACTAACTTAAAGTAGTTACATTCTAGTTACACTTCACTAAACTTCCATTGTGAATGATTCGTAGACCGTGGAGTCCTGGTCTTGTGATGTTGTTGATGCATGCTGATGTGGAAGTTTGATCTTTATTATGTGATCTATTGGGTTTAATTCATAAAATATTAACTAAGCTTACAACATGAAATAAAGGAGGGTGTGACCTTATGAAATAATTTTCAAACTTGGTTATTATTCTATAAAGTTATATCCCCTTTTTTATTTAATTGATTTAATTATTTCTATTCGGTATGTTAAAGTTTCTTTCTATGATTTGGTTTAGTTTTTTTTCCTTGGTTAATATATTTTGCCTTCATAAATAAAACATTATGTGTCTTATTTGCTTTAAACCTTGTAATCATCATATGATTATTTTCCTTTACCGAAGGTAAGGTAATTATTTATGAAGGTAGCTAGGGTAATCCGGTAACGAAAAGGAAACAAAATGTTACTTGCATAATCCTTCTTGGATTTTCACTAAATTGGTATTACGTGTGTGTATGTGTATGTGTGAAAGGGAACAACAAAGGGCTTTAGGTCAAATCTTACATCATAATTTTTCATCTTAGCACGTTTGGTTGACAGAAATCCTTAGAATTATGAAGTAATTGAAATTTAATTCCTAAGGATTTCTATGTTTGGTTCACTTAAAGGAAATAATTTTAAAGAGATAGAATTCATTAGCCGAGGAAAGTGAATTACATCAGGTAATGAAGAGATTTTAAAATCTTTGTATGAAGGAATGTGAAATATTACTTTACTAGGTTTCAAGCTTGTATAATATTATAATAAACACGGGCCAACATATAAGATTTTGGATATATGAGTTTAAAATTAAGAGCAATTGATTTTTTTGTTAATATAATGGTTTATTTGGATTTGCTTTAGTTACTTAATTCTAAACTTATAGATATATAAGTATTATAATACAGTTAGGGTCAACTAATAGTAACTTTGTTTTTACGAGAACCTTACTATTTGAATTTAAATAGTTACATCTATTTTTAACATTCAATAGTGAAACTTGGTCAAATATGATTTTTGACTTGTTAACACAAAATTTTAAATTTTCTCACTATATTTCAATTTAATTTTACTATATTTTATTTACATCATATTTCTTGAATTTATGAAATCGTTTTAAGTTAGTAAGATATGCCACACTGTTACAAAATAGAGTGTAGTAGGGATGGACTATTGTTATGATTATTTCCATAAATAAAACTCGTTATTGTAATCAAGTTGAAATCATTGGTAACTATTATTTGGATTATTGTAAATGTAAGATTGTTCGAAATTACACGATAGTATAAAATGAAGTTATTGTGATTATGTTTTATGTATAGTGACAATTTTTATATGTATAGGTATGCATTAGCAATACTTAACCATAGTATATATGATTTGTATGAGAAATTTAATTTATGTTAATGGCTTTGTTAAATTGTGAAAACGGAATAAAGTAAGTAAAGAAACTATTTATAAATAATACTTTAAAATATTAAATATTATTAAAAAAATGTTACTATTATGAAAAGGCGAAAATATAAACTCCATAAAAGTGAAAGCAATAATGAAAATTATTTTTGCCAATAAGTTAACCCGTGGTATGCCATGTAGCATATAGAAGAAGACTGTATTCCATTCAGGCATTTCCTCGATTTGTAGAAACAATTCTATTGTGTAATCTATTTCTTGAGTGTGGTAGTCTAAAAGGTTGTGAATGACATTGTTTCACACCTTTTTGTAGTTTTCAATTTTTTTAAGGTCAAACATGTTACACGTTCATGGGTGAAATGTCATAATACATTAAAGAAATTGTAACAAACAGACACTTAGATCGTTAGAGAACTATATAGAAAAATATTTATGTCACCTTCTTTTATATATATGATATTTGTAAAAGCAATGATATATGATAAATTTATATATCTTCTTTTATTACGAATATCTCCATCCTCAATTATTAATATATCCCTCTTCTGTCACCTTCTTATTTTATCATATGTATCGATGATTTCTTTGCCGGATATGTCAAAGTATATTAGGCTTATCATTTCTTTCAAGAATTGATTAAATACGAGATAATATATTGAAATGATTTTAAGATCCATAAATAGCTTTTCCCAAGTTGGGCTACATAATCCCATAACAATATGTCTTTCAAATGCAAAATCAACCTAATACACTCGCCCGTGAGTGTACAGTGCTTGTTTTGGCCGGACGTCAAAGTTAAGAGACTGGAAAGACGTATTGCCTAGGTCATTTTTGGAAAAAGTTATTAACTTTAGCATTTTATGAAGTGCTATGATTTTGTGATGTGGACTTTTGTTATACAATTTATTCATACTTGGTAAATTGTAGCGTGGATATGAAAAGTGGTGAAGTATTTTGGTGTGCCAAGAAATGGATCTACTGTGTAGTATATATGTGGCTGTTGCTTTCTTTATCAATGGTATTCGATAACCTTAAGCTTTACTGGAGTGGTTATCTGAAAATGAAGTTTTATTGCTAGTAGGGTGATTATGAAAATGAAGTTTTATTGCAAGGGTGATTATATAGTTAGTTATTGTGAACCGGACAAAATAGAGATTATTCCTAGTCTTCAATGCTGTTGTTACTAGGGAATTGTTTAGTAATAATTCACAAATGAACGCTGACAAACAGTAAATTCATCATGCATACATAATATATTTTTGCACTTTTGTTACATTGATGTTATGTATGCATGATGAATTTACTGTTTGTTAGCATTCATTTGTGAATTATTACTAAACAATTCCCTAGTAACAACAACATTGGAGACACCATCTCAGTTTCATAGGTATTTTTGCACTTTTGTTACTCTGTAAATTGCTTGTGTGTGAGAGTTAAGCAATTGAACTTGTAGTACACACCATCTCAGTTTCATAGGAATTTGGCAATAACATAATAAATTTAAGAATGTGATGTTTGTTTTGCATTTGCAATAGTGGATTCAATTGGTAATAGTAAGGAACTTTATATACATTCTCATTTACAGTTTGTATTTACACCATTATACATTCTACTATTCTAATTTTAACCGTTATGAATGAACAAATACTTATGATACCAAATACGTTTACAGAGTTACGAGGTGACTAACACATTACAATGCATAAACAAACTAAAAAACAGGGAAAGACCAAATGCAAGAATAGTTAACATACCTCTAGTCCTAGTGTCGTGCTCTTCTGCCAAAGGTCTCTAAGGCGTGTTAACCCGCAAAGACGTGAATTTGTGGCCTGATGCATTTGTATATGTTACATGATGTACTAATTAGTAAGTAACTAAAAAGTCATTTAAGTTACTTATTCAATACTAATAATTGAAATTGTAATATCAATGTTCATGACAACCTTTTGGGTGCTTTGTAATTTAATGTTGAGCTGTATTCCAATTTTATTAAAAATTAGCATCTTATTAAGTTCTTATAAGGTTGTCACTATTTTCTCTTTTTAATTATATTATTACTACTTCATTTCGATTGATAGTTTCCTTCTTTTTACGAAAATAAATATGCATCTTACAAAGTCCATGTACTTAACTTGTTATCGGCTTTAATGAGTAAAAAAAATCTATATGTCTAATGTTATGTTATTATGAAGTTCGACTATACCTCTAACAAAAGCATAGAGATAGTCTATTTGAGGTTCATAAGATGAAAGTTTTGATTAATGCAGCTAATCAAGCACAAATGCAAAGTATATAGAATAAATGTAGCATGTGTCTATAGTGTTATATACTAACCGAATGTATTTTAAAATGCATAAATATTGTATTAATTGTAGTGTGTTGGCAAAATTCAGATGTGAAAACTGAGCATACAAATGAATGTCCACATTTTGAAACAATTAGATAGATTGACAACCCATTATTACCAAAATGTAAACTAATGAGAAGAAAAGTGATTGGTTCCGGAGTACATAAGTAAGAAGCATTTCATCCATGTACCTAAGTAAATAAGTAGAAAAAACATACAATCATGTACATATTACTCTAAAGAGTTAATTACAAAAATGGTCCCTGTGGTTGTCACTGATTTTCAATTTTAGTCATTTAACTTCAAAAATTACGAAAATAGTCACTGTGGTTGCCATTTTGTTTCACTTTCGGTCCTTTACACTAACTGACGTTAACTTCTTCCGTAAAAGCCCCCACGTGCCTTGCACATGAGTGTAATTTGGTCATTTTGACTGTTATCCATGTTACCAAACATTACCAACCCTAAATCATTATTTACTCCATCTCTCTCATAAACACATTTTGAGGGTTTGCAGACTCACCACCACCGTCACCGTGGTCACCTTCAACGCGGCCACCACCACCATGGTTCCCTTCAATCCTGCCACCTCCATAACCACCATTGCTATTTTCGATTATAGATCTAAGCACCACCGCCAACAGCGGTTTTCAATCCATGCACCAGCACCATCGCCATAACCATCCCTGTCATCATGTGTTTGTGTGTGTGAAGGTGTCGCGTTGCTCAGATCTGAAGCACCATCATCATCATCACCACCATCGCTCAGATCTGAACCGTCATCATTCACTATCGCTTGAATCACAGCCGCTACCAACGTCGTAGTCACATCCGCCGCCGACCATGGAGTCACAGACACCACCTCCATCGCTCATATCTGAATCACCTTTGTGTGATTGGAGATTGAAGAGTAGGTTTTTCATTTTAAATTAATTTGAGTGTTTATGAGTATAGACAAATAAAGATAAACACACGTTTTTAATTTGTTATCTGAAGTTGACTATTAACTAGATTTGAGAAGTAATAGTGTGTGATTATAGGTTTTTTATTAATGTGTTCTTGTTCACCAATTTGGCTTCAAATTTGATTCTTGATTATAGTTTAAGTTTGTTCACATTTAAATTATCCAAATGCATATTTAAGTTTGTGATTATAGGTTGTTTTTTTAATAATTTGTTCGAGATTTACCAATCTGATTTGCAGGATCAATACCAAGGCTGTTTGTTCAAATTTGATTTGATTATGGTTTAAGTTTGTTCAATCTGATTCTTGATTCTTGATTATGGTTTATGTTTGTTTAAGAATTAACTAAAGTTATATTTTGGTTAAAAATATATTCACAATCTTAATTGTATATTTTTGCTTATTAAATAAGACATTAAATATAATTAGAAGTGATAAAAGATTTATTAAAAAACAAAGAGCTACGAAGCTGTTTGGAAACAAGGATAGTGTAGAAAAAGACCAAAACACCCTCATGTGCAAGGCACATGGGGCTTTTTACCGAAGAGGTTAACGTCCTTTAGTGTAAAGGACTGAAACTAAAACAAAATGACAACCACGATGATTATTTTCGTAATTTTTGAAGTTAAAGGACTAAAAGTGAAAATCAGTGATAATCACACGGACCTTTTTGTAATTAACTCTAATCTAAATAACTTGTAATTTCTTAGGATATGAAGAAACATTTCGTGAAAGAACATTGATTCCCGAGAAAATTGTATCTCAACTTCTATTGATGTTTCATTAAGTTGGAATGTAGAAAATTTGTTGGTGGAAGGACTTCTTGCTTTGGCTATGCAAAGTGTAACAACTATGTAAATGATAACCTTTCTCTCCCTTTTAACATAATATTGAACATTTCTTGGCATCTTATTAAATATGATGCATACAATAAGTTTCAAATCTTTAATGCAAACTTTAATTTTATTAAAAGTCATTAAATTGATTATCTTTTATTTACATACTTAAATTTTTAGAAGAAGCTCAATTGAAACATAGATGAAAAGATTAGGCCCAAATTTAATGACCAAAAAGCACAAACTCCGTAACTAATGACATATCATCAAACCATATTGTTAAGATCCGAAATTGGTTTATTTTGAGAAATGATGTATATGTTAATGTAATAAAGTAAGTTTTAATGGAAAAAAGTATTTTAGAAGTATTTTATATTGTTGAAAAGTCGAGACAAAAAAGATTGAGAAAACGTAAAAATGACCGAACGTGACACGACGGTCTTCAGTGACGCGTCGCGCGACTGGATCATGCTAGAGCTGGCGTGCGTCAGAGTTGTGTGTGTCAGTGGGTTACCGTGTTTTCGGTGATGTGTTTCAGAAGTTAACGTGTGTCACTAGTTTCATGCTTCATGGAGGTCGCGACGCAAAGCGTCACCCATCGCGACGCGATGCGTCGGCCATTTTTGGTGCCTATATATATGTTGCTTGTCCAATCGTCTTTTTCACAAGTTTCAACCTTTGAGCTGTTACTCTACCAAAAATTTAGAGAAAATCCCGGATTAGAGAGCGTGTGGTGGTGCCAGGTCTTGATAAGTGCGTGTTTTCAAGGTTGGGGAAGAACGGTGATACCATTACGGGCTAGGATTCGACTTTGGCTTTGTTTTGGTAATCTCGAGAGGTAACCATTACAATACTTATGTTTACATTTCATTTGAATAGCATAAATGCTGAGTGCATGTCGATTTAGAATGTTTTATGGAGTATTATGTTCATGACGTGACAGTCGTCGGACAAGAAGCTAGCATGTGCATGTTTAAGTAGATTAAGCAAGTTTAGACTTGTTTTGGATCCTTAGATCCTGTATTTAACCTAGTGTCCTTTATAGGTTGTTTGAGACGTCTGAGATCGGGTTTTTGACAATCCAGGAGTGAAGCTCGTCAAATCAAGATCTGAGGTGATCTTTGTCTAGACTGAGGTGAGTTCAATATTTCTCAAAACCGAATATTAGACAAAATAGATATTTTTGTAATAACGATTTTGTTAAGAAAATAATGTTAATTATATTACATATGAGATCGTCAAATAATTTATGTTATATGTGTGTAAATGATATATGCATTATGAATAATTGAAAAGCATTCTATTTGTATAAGTATGATACCTTGTATAAATATGTTGATAAGCATGTATATGTTATGAAATTATGGCATGAAGTAAATATATGAAATCATTACGTGATACTGACGTTTGGTCCAATGGATGCAAACATTAAGAGGATAAAATGATGTTGTACTCTATTGTAATAACTTTGAGTACTTTATGAATTTATGATGTAATGGAATTTATGACAAATCGATGATTAATGAGACATTGGGATGGGGGTATTCATATCCTTAATGATGATGCCTAGTAGGTTTAACCTTTTAGGAAAAGTGCTAGCCAATTATGGGTTACCGGGTGATCATGACATATCTGATGATGTATTTATACTCATTGGAGTGATGTTTGGTGCAAATGGTAGTCACCTTATTAAACATCATGTGGGTGTTAGAAGGTGCGAAAGGTAGTCAGCGTTAATCCTTCACGTGAACGACATATTGAGAATACGTTGTATACCACATCGTCGGAGTAGCGATAGTGAAAGATCTTACAGTCTTAGAATTAGTAGAAGTCGCGCTCTAATGATTTTAAGATGGTTAAGAACACGACTCGTGAACTGGGTCTATACCTTGGGGTAAGATACCTGCCCTAGACCATTGAGGATAATGATGATAAATAAAAGATTTAAGGTCATTGACGATTTAAAGAATATGGTAAATGAAAGACTATGAATTGACAACTATTGTGTGATATGATTTGTGTATTCATGTCAATTACGTTATGGATAGTTGACGTAATGTGTTAAATGAAGTATGATGGGTTGGTCAACTATACGGTTGGGCAGGATTGGATACTTTTTATTTAATATATCCGTCGATTTAAATTATGTTTTAATTGGATCTTTTTTAGTAAACTCTATTGACTCACGAGGCTTTAAGTCGACACTTGTTTCTTCGAAATGTGTCTTGTACTTGTGCAGGTTGCTTAAAGACGGATTGTGAGGCGAGAACTTTGGGTAGAGTATTGTCTTAGGACGATACCGCTTAATTATGTTTAATCAAATAAATTATGTATTTGAAGTTTATGTTTATGAACGTGATGATGTGATTTTTAATTATTGTAAACTTTTATCGTTTCGATAAGAGGTATTTTGTGAATTTAAGACTTTCGTTGCTAGTTTTTTGATGAAATGACAAAGTTTTGTAAATGGTAAATATTGGAGAAATTGTGTTCGTCACATACATAGTCTAATTTTCTTTAATTTGTCAAATAAGACTCAATTGCCTATGCCACATAGGATTGAATACATTTTGTCCATAGCTAAGCATCGCCACCGCTGTCGCCTCTAACTCCTCTCTTCCTTCATCTATAGCCCTTCGACTCCTTTGTCACCACCGCATCTATGGTCACCAACAGCCTCAGCCTCAGCCTCAGGTAAGTTTACTTTCTCTCTCCCTGTTGCCTTCGACTCCTCTTTTCCTTCATCTATTTTTTATTTAGAATCTCTGATTGAATCTGTGTGTACCGAACACATTGTTGAATATGTAGAACACATCATGAATTTAAGAAACTGTGATTTATGTTGAATCTGTAGAACTACATTAAACCAAGGTTATCAAGATCGAGATCTTACCTAGGATCGTTTTTGTCTTTGCAAGATCGGATCGTAAGATCGAGATCGGGATCTTAAGATCCTACCTTAAGTCACAAAGGTTTTTTATATGCTATAATTTTTATCAAAAACCAAGTATATAATATTTTTACGAGAGAATAAAATATTAAATTTTAAAATAACAAAACATCATATCGTCCAAATTTAAATTTTTTTAAAAATAGATAACAACTCATCATAATTCATTGGTTTACATATCATAATAAAAGTTAAAATGTGACTTTTAAACACAATCAAAAAATCTAGAGCACATTGTGCACAACATTAATCCTTTAAAATAATCTTATTCTCGTAAACCTCTCTCTTATAATAAAAGAAAAATGAAAAATGTAATGTGTATAAAGTAGAAAACTGTAAACAATTGTTTTTAACACAAGGTTGATCACTTAGAAAATTAAAATTAATAAAACAAAATAATAGTAATAAACAAAAAATGTAAAAAATAAAAATGTAAAATAATAGTAATAATTAAAAAATGTAAAAAAGCAAAAAAAAATAGGATCGTAGGATCATAAGATCGCTATACGATCCTACGATCTTACGATCCTGAGTACGATCCTACCTGTTTACGATCCTAAATACGATCCGGCGCGTTTTTGGTTGGTGGGATCGTAGGATCGTACGATCCTACGATCAAGATCGCGATTTTGATAACTATGCATTAAACTATTGAATCTGATTTTTTTTTAAACTCTGATTTGTTAATATGTGTGTATGAATCTATAGAACCCAATGTTAAATATGTATAACCCATCGTGAACCAATCAAAAGGGTAATTATGTCGTTTAACATTACTGAAATAAAATTCATTTATATTATCTGCGAATCAAACAAATATGAAATTTGATTCTAATTCCATTCCTGCCAACTATGGATTCCAATTTCTCCACAAGTTCTAATCCCAATGAAACGTCACCTCATTGTTTTATGTTCTAATCTTTGGTAGAACGGCAAGGGTTGCCAACATTTACATCTTGTTGCTGTTTATGCATATCACATGTGTACCATCACTTTTATTAACATTTATCTTTAATTATTATTATATTAAAATAATTAATTTCATATGTTTTTTTGTTTTTCCCTTATAAATTTTTACATATAATGTTTAGTTTGAATAAAATATATATACATGTAATCATCTCATTTATATTTCCGTATAAATTTCGTTGTAATATGGTATTTATTTAAAATTGTATGTTTTTCAATCATAATATTAAAAAGGGTTTGGTATCCGAAAGTGTATCGAACTTGTCACTTCTTGCTATTGTATGTATCCATCTTTGAAAACTACCATTTAATATACTAAAGTTTTTAAAACTACCATTTACTATATCCTAAAACCTATACAACAGGTTGTAGGTAATTTTAGAATTTAGAATTATTTTTATACTAAATTAATATTGCTAATTATTATTTTTATTAAAAATTCAAGATGAAGAACACATGTTCATGAATCAAAAGATTCTTCATCATCTTCATCTACAAATATGTTTCAGAGAACACATGTTTACAAATCAAAAGTTTCTTTATCATCTTCTTGCAAAAATTTGTTTAGAATCAAAACCATATCAACAATTTGAACAACAGAATCACAAGACAATCTAAACACGAACCCTAATAAACAACTAGATCATAGCAGACCAATCAAAACCCGAAACATCTAACAAAAACTTAATAAAAAATCAAAATAGTATAACGAAAATCAATTCCATAAAAAAATACTTCTAGAACCATACCTGAAGATGAATCATAGAACCCTAAGTCGTAGATAGCAGAACCCTAGATCAGAGCATTTCATAGCAAAACCCTAAATCATTAATCGTGGATAACTCGATAAATCAAAGAATCGACGGATGAATCGACGCCCAAACACGAAGCATTTGATAGTAGAAACCTAAATCAAAGCACCTTAATCGTAACAGCTTCTTGAAGATGAAGCATGATGAAATCGCTTTGTTTCTTAAGAAGATGAAGCAAAGATGAAATCCCTTTGTTTCTCAACAAGAACTGAAATCTTAACAAGATGAAGCATAGATGAAAGCCCTTGTTTCTCGATCGTAGGAGGTGAGATGCTATAAAGCCTTCGTTGAAATCTTCAAATCACCACTGCCACCGCCTTCAAGGTCGATAAATCCTCAGATGAAATTGAATCTAATTCGTTTTAACATGTATGATTTCAGATATTCACAAAGTGATATGTGATTAGCCGGTGAGTTTGATCAGACCACCACATTGTCGTCTTCAAGGTTAGCAATTAGGGATAACCTGAAAGAATTTATGGATTATTATTATTATTATTATTATTATTATTATTATTGTTATTGTTATTATTATTATATTTATTATGTTAATAAAATAAAGATAACCTCAAAGAAACCTGCTATCACAGGTCATAGTACATCAAATGACAATTTTTGAAACTTTGATATATTAAATGGTAGTTTTTTAAGTTGGATATATACAATAGCAAAAAGTGACAAGTTCGATACACTTTCGGGTACTAAACCCTGTTAAAAATATGTTTCGTTGGATTACTATCATATTAAATGAAAATTTATAAAAATGAGTTAGTTACAAATAATATTTTGAAATTTAGATAAAAAAGAGATTTTCATATATATATATATATATATGGATAAGTTCAATCGAGAACTATTTTGTTGTAAGAAAACTGTTTGTAATAGCAAATAACTCATTAATAGGGGTATTTTGGTCTTTTATATATTTACCAAATCGTGAATTCCATCCAGTTGAGCCGTCATTAATTTGTGAGGCTTGATTTTCCAAAAAAATCCTTTATTATTGAAATATTAATGAGCCGCAAAAATTTATAAGCCATTGATTAATTTTAATCAAGGGTTAAGAATGATTTTCGTAGTTCTCGTATAAAAACAATCCTCATAAAACTAATTTTTTAATTGCTTTGACAAAATGATAAAGTGTATTCTATTTGGACAAACTTCGTGAAAATGTATTTGACTTTGGATGAATTCCTATTTTATGATCGAACTTTAAATCCTTTTATTGAGATAGAACTTTTGGTTTGTTGTTATTATGTAAAAATTACTTTTTATTTTATATTACCATTATATCATTTTTTTCTATTATATTCATCCAAATTACATATAATGGAACGGATTAAAAGTTTACGAAAAAGATATTCAAGTTCAATACAAACGATAGGAATTTATATAAAGTTAAAGTTTGTCATTTATATTTTAATGAATAAGTTATGATTATCTTTTATTCTAAAGTTTAACATTTATGGTTTTGGATTAAAAAAGGTAAAATTACTTTACAGCTTTTACTTTTCTTTCTTTTTTGTTTTACTAAAAAAATAAATATTATGATTTCTATGTTTTTAGATGGAGAATTGAATAGTGAGTTGTGTTTAATAAAATTTATTTTAAAAGCATAGTATTAAAATTTTAATATTCAATCACAGATGATTAAATATACAGTTACATGTAAATTACGAAAAATTATGAAAATGTCACTCCGCTCAAATTTTTAAAACTTAATTTGGACCATTGATATTATTAATCCAAAGGCTAAAATTTATCCCTTACGACTATGAATTAATTATGGACTATATTGAGCATTATTCATTGAATAGTTTATCATACTTCTATCTTTTCATTCAAGAAAATATTTCTTCCGGCCGTTGTAAATAAATATTATGTTAGATGTAATATGAAAAAAATACATAAGGACTCGGTTGAATTTCTTGCCGCATATTGATTAGAGCATATGCTATGGTTCATTAACGAGCTTCGGTATGGGCTTTTGTGATACTGGTAACTTGTTGGTAAACTCGTTATGTGTGTTTCTTTCTCTTCTCAACCACTAGTTGCTAAGATAAACAATTATGTGTTGATCCAGCTATAGTTAGTTATTATTGCATGTTTAGTGATATGTTAGTTATGTTGACGTTATAGTTAGTGATGCTAGTATCGATAATAAGTACTTTTAGAAGCATATTTAACCGAAAAAATAACGAAATGATGAAAAATGGTTTGCTTTTAGCACTAACAAACATGCTTTTGAATATTAGTTCCAACTTACGCACATTCCTCTTATGGCTGATAATATATCACAATGACATGTGTTGAATTTTTTTTTTTGGTAGCATAGACTCTTACTACATAACACGTATATGTTTCAAAAGGGTGATAATTTGTGTACAATAATTTTTTGTCATATACAATAAAAAGTTGTTGCTTGGACCATCATACCCATAAATTTGTGAATAAAATTAGTAGTTAGTAGATTGGTAAAGACAAAAAGGTCCTAATTATTATGTATGATAAAAAATTATTGTGCACAAATTATAACCCGCTTCAAAGCACAATACAACACACGATACTAAATGCGTCATTTTAATAAAAAAGAGGGAGTAAACGTGTAAATTTTGTAATTTAGAAAGTTGACTTGTCACCAAGACCCACTTGCATTTATAGATTGATGAGTTATTTGTAGACCATACATTTTGATTACATTCTTCTCGATCGGTTGCTTCAATTCACCCAGAGACTTCCATAGAATATTACTGTAAGTCATGATCTTCCATATTTCTTCAATTTATCTTCTAATTAATTAATTAATTAATTTCTTTTTTATTTTATAATTTTGTTTGCTTTCTGGAGTGATTATTTGGATATTGGATGCATGGCTTAGTCACTTTTTATTTGAGTTATAGGGTTAGGTTATTGTTCTGATCTCGGATCGATCGGCTTAGTCAGTTTTTGTTTGGTTCAGTTAGTGAGTATGCACAGTTACGTACAGAATGTACACTAGCAAACCCGATTCACCCTGATTCTCAATTAATATGATCGGTTAAAATGTTTATGGGTTCAACGGATAGAAGAATGAATCTGCAGATCTAGGGTCAGTAGTTTTAAGTTAATGATGGAGCTGATCGAAGAGCTGAAAAGAAAGATCATCATGGATGAAATGCAATACTAATTACAAGGTTAATTCTTTACATGAAGTTATAAGATCTTGTTATTAGGTCGGAATGTCAGATTGTTGTCTTCGTATCTGATTCTTAGGCTATCCGCAGCCGTTCCTTACAAGCCTCTTGTCACATCATCTTTCTTTTTAATCCCTCTCCTAACCCTCAACCCCAACACATATCCCTCCCAACCCCCTTTACTTTAAAAAACTAAAAGAAAGTAGAGGGAGATCAAGAGAAATAGAGAAAAAGATAAGAGAGAAAGGAGAGAGAGAGAGAGAGGGGTAAGAGAATACAGGTTGGGTTGGCTGCCCTTGTTTAGTTCTATCTTCATCATTGGATCTAGCTAGTGGTCCTAGTTTTTTACTTATGTATCTCACTTCTTTACTTTCTCAATTGTTACTAGTAGTGTTACAAATAAAAGCAACTAGTGTAATACGTTTGGATCATGTTTCTGAGTTTACATACAAATAAAAGAATAGAAACAATTCAACAAATAGAAATATGATTATACTTTTACTTTTGAGAGAGAAAATATAATAAATAATTTTACAACAATAACCTTATTTTTTATATTATTAATTGTAATTAGAGGTAATTTAGTTACTAATAAAAACTCATAACTTTTTTTCTGTCAAATCTTATTACTTTTTAGAAAAAAGTTTAAAATAGAAAATTAATCAAATTTTTCTTCAAAATCTTTTCTCTTACCTTTTTAAAAACTCCGTTACACAAAAAAAATGTAATTCTTTTTCATTTTCTTTAGGGTCAATAATGATTTAATTATCAAAGTTTTAGTTCAGTTTCGTTTTAATTATCAAAGTTTTTTTTAAATAGTTTACCATAAACTTTGAATTTGTTATGATTTAATCATCAAAGTTATACTTTCTTTTTAGTTTAAACCTTAATATTTTTTTCAAACAATTTAACCCTTAAATTTTTGTTAAAAAATGGTTTAACCCTCTAAGTTTTGTTAAGTTTTTAATAAAACTAAAGTGTATAGTTAAGTAGAGAGGGTAAAATCGAAAACCATACAAAACTTAAATGATTAATAAGTTTGTTTAACAAAACTTTAAATTTAAACCATTTGAAAAAAATGTAAATCTAAAAAAAATTGTTTTGTTGCTGGTTGTTGCATAACAAATTTAAAACATTATAGTAAAATTGTTTAGAAAAAATTTTTAATTGTTAAACTGAAATTGAATAAAAACTTTGATAGTTAAACTATTATTCACCCTTTTCTTTAATATCCTTAATTTATATTCCTTGCAAAATAAAACTAGAGAACTCAAGTCGTATGATTTTTAGTTACAGTTAACGAACTCATGAGAAGAGAAAACAATTAATTAATAGAAGATCTATTAAATTATAAAGTAAGAAAATAAATAATTTGTAAATAGAAATAAGAAAGCCAAAACTCATTTGCAAATAAGAACTAATATCTAGTAATGTAGAACAACCAACAACAAAACAATTTTTTTTAGATTTACATAACAATGAATTAATCCAGATTTTGTGAGAATTCTTGACCTAAGTCTGTACCTTTGGTCATGGTTTCTTGAAATTATTGGGCCACATGTACTTACTTAACACAAACGCACAACTAAAAGCTTATTAAACATGATTATGAACTTAATATTGAAGATGAGTTTGATCTAATAGGTTAAATAAACATACTAGTTGACTCACGTTCAACAAATATGCGGTTGACATAAATCGAATATATAGTCATAGTATCAACTATTGATCATCTAAATCTATAGATTGAGATTGGTTTTGTAGGTTGTGTATATGTGGTTGATTGTGTATTGATCCTTGTTATATACTATCTTATAAAACATTTAACGCTTTTGTTTTATTAATCCTTGTATATGTGGTTAATTGTGTATTGATCCTTGAAATTACTAATATACCCTTCATATTAAACTAAATATAAACTATTACATAAAGTAACTATTATGTGGAGTTAATGAAAATATTATATACTATTTTAATACCTAAACCTTCCATAATAAAAAATATTTAAAAAATCAAGTCAATGCAAATTAAATTAATATTTTTAAATAATTAAACGTTTCATATTAAATATTCTATCATATATTAAACATATTAACTTAACTTTTAAAAATTGTGTATAAGTAGAACTATTAAATCTAAATAACATACAACCTGAATTTTAAAAAATTTCTCGATTTTTTAATGATTAATATAATTAAAAGAACATAGAGTTATAATACCAACACGTACTCTTGTTTAATTTTACCATCCGTATGAAATTTTATAGACCCATTATAAAACGGACAAATTTTATTGCACCCTGGTTTTGAAAACGGACAAATTGTGGAGGAAAAGATATTTGACCTTGTTGCATTGTACCCATGTGTGTCTATATATATGTGTCTCTGTGTGTGTGTGTCTATATATATATATATATAGGGGAAGGTTCATTTAAAACCATTTTTATTGCGAGAACCGTGAGAACCAATCTTAGCCGTTGATTTCGGGTAATGGAATTCATGGATGAAGAGCGTGTAGGGATTGGGTGTGGCAGGGTGCGTGTAAGGAATTTATGGGTGGGCAATCCAATTGAAAGAGGGGGAATTGGACGGTTAAGATTGGTTCTCGCGATTTTCGTAATAAAAATAGTTCTCAAATGAACTTTTCACTATATATATATATATATATATATATATATATATATATATATATATATATATATATATATATATAAAATAAAGCATTTAAGTCAATATAATCTCTTAGTTTTAAACAATTTGAAATTACTAATTTACCCCTTATTTAAAACTATAAGGAAACTATTATATACAGTTAATTAGATTATTAAATTTTATTTTTATAACTAAACCTTTCATAATAAATAATATTTAAAAAAGTCAAGTCATGACAAGTTAATTTTCAACATATATGATATTAAATATAAATTAAAAATTAAATAAAAATGATCTTCATAAAAAATAATAGTTTAAAATTTTTATATATTTTATTTAATAATTAGAAAATACGTATAGATAGAACTTATAAACCTAATAATATATAAAATAATTTTATAGATATTTTCGAATTTTTAAATAACTCGTGTAATCAAAATAAAAGATTTAATTTATAGTATATTTAATATTCTTTTTTTTTTATTTTATTGTTTTTAAAAATTAATAAAAGTGTTATAAAGAAAAGAGAAAAAAAAATAAATGGAAAGATGAGAAAGAATATAGGTACATTGCGAACGATAATTGTTCAGTGTCATTATAATGCGTGATATAGTAGTGTTACGTTATTAAAAACGGAAATGTTATCAAGAATTATTTCTAGACGCTGCAATGTGCGATTAATATGCTAGTTTATATAAATATATATATATATATATATATATATATATATATATATGTGTGTGTGTGTGAAAGATCGACGGTTCAAACGAGAACTATTTTTTATACAAAAATCGAAAGAACCAACGTTAACTAATCATTTATTACGCATACTTAAATAGTTTTGTTTTATTGGAAGGGTATTTTAGTCACATTCAAAAACTAATTCTAGATGGAAATTCAGTTACCTATCCCTCGATGGAACTTCCATTTCCAGTACCGCTACTTCACTCTACACCCCGCCACCAGCACCTTCTTTTCCGTCTCATACTCTCATCGATGCACCTGAACCTGAACGGTGTTTTCCTTGGATCTACGACCTTCGGCAGCTACTACCCTCTAGGCAACCTCCAGGGCTCACTACTCCATGGAGAACACCCACTCACCACCACTTCTCCCTCTCTCATGCATGTGCATGAGACTCTTTGTCGCCTCGCCACTGTCCAACACTTCATGGCTTCAATCTCGTGTCTCTCTAACTCACCACATATCTGATTTTAATGTGGCTCTCTCTCATCTGTCAATGTCACATCTGTTTTTTGCTCCACTCAACCCTCACAGCATCTGTTAGTGATTTATTATACTTATTAGCTACTACTGTTATTACTGAACTTGCATTTTGACTGGAAATTCAGAATGGAAATATTTCACTAAGTTCATCCGTGTTGCTACATCGATTCTTGTGAAAAATATATAAATATCTGAGTTTTGTGCATAAAGTGTGTGCTTGCTATGCTATGTTTGTTCGCAGGTGTGTTGAGTGAGCACAAAATAATATATATATATATATATATATATATATATATATAATATGTGATGTGTTAGAAATTCATAACAATTTGATTTGGGACGTATGTGTATATTATTTATTAAATAACCAATTGCTTGTTTATATATATATATTGAAAAGTTCACTTGAGAAACGTTTTTATTGTGAGAATCGCGAGAACCAATCTTAGCTGTCCAATTCCTCCTACTTCAATTGGATTGCCCGCCCAATCTCGCGGTTCTCGTAATAAAAACGGTTCTTAAATAAACCTTCTCATATATATATATATATTAAATGACTTTTTTATTTGTACCATATTTGATGATAAAAAGATGTTTATCATCAGGTATTATTTTAGGACCAAATTGTTACACTAGAAATTTCAATGGTCATGTATCCTTATATGGGTCGTATGATTTTGGTTTTTTTAATTAATACAACTAGTCTTGCATGATCTGGACCATTCCTATTTCCCAAGTCAAGAGGGATGTTTAGTCTTTTGGATTTATAATTATTTGGTTATTTTTTACTGTCCACTCGTGCACCTATCATTGCATTGCATCTGGAAAAAGATAATTATGATTTTGGTTATTTTTATGCTCATGTATAATTAATTATATGGGATGTTTAGTCAAAAGATTTATAGTTTTTTATACAGGAAATGGAATTAAATATTAACTTTCACATACGGTTTATAAATATATTGTAGCTTGTAGTAGTTGGGTTTTTTAGTATTAGGTTTTATTAATTTACACATTTTATAAAGTTTGTTGTATTAGTTAAAACAAATTAAAGTTGGATGCATATAATAACATTTTAGATAAAGTTTGTTGTATTTTGACGCACTTTACCCATATAATAACATTTTAGACAAAGTTTTTTGCCATGGCTTACCGTTTTGAAAAAATTATGATATTCGCTGACATATTTGGTTTCAAATATGAGTGTAACTAATCAATATGGATTGTATTCACCTATTTGGACAAAAGTATTACTTTGATTAACCAATATTGTCCATGAAACAAAATTCCATATCCCTATCTCCAATCAAGTCGGGGATCCCGGTCAAACCAAGTTCTACGCGTTTGTTTGTCATCCTTGATAATTAGACAATTATAATGAGTAATAACAATAACAATATCCAATGCCGCTACAACGAGGTATGGTTGAGGTAACTGTGGACAATCATACCTCTACTCGTAGATAGAGATATTGCTTTCTGAGATAGACCTCCGACAGCAAAATTGATCAAAGAAAAGAAAAAAAATAAAAAAACAAACATTTAAAAATAATAAAAATTAAATAAGAATTAAAATATTAAAAAAAACTAGGGCTAAAAATCAAAATATAATACCAATACAAATACAAATAAGTAAATAAAATTTAAAATAATTTAAAATAAAAAATAAAATGTAATAGCAGAATATATAAAATAATAGGAGATAAAATTATAGTTGATATTATATATATTCACGACTTAGATATTAAGGAATTACTAGAAACTTCTAAAGTTGAGTCGGATATTGTTATAAATGTTAGGTGTAATTTCCTACTTATTTACTTAGATATTAATCTAAAATACAAATTCGTTTCTAGGAAAATGAGCGGACATGAAACATCTCGAAATAAGGTTTTTCTTCCAAAAGCAGAACCCAAATTTTATTCCGTGAAAAAATAGGTCGCCATGAACACGACCAAAATCGAACACAAAATTATGTGACACTAACCGAACCGGATACGAAACTAAACTAGGTCGATAATGGATCAAAATGAAAATAATATGACCCATTTAACACTACCCGAATGCAATTATTTGCTGGTAACTAACCGAAAAGGTTTTCCTTATTAAGTTGTCTTCCCATGTATCTTTGACTCTTTTTATTATACAAGTTACTACCAACCGTTACTATGTGATTATATGCCCCACAAGTAATTAAAAATCACCAACTTCATCAATCAACATCTTTGTGAGACCCTTAATTTGGTGTTCATTCGTATACTTTTGATTTTCTTTTTAATTTGTCTACTTATTACATTACTACTTTCAAGATGATCTTTTTAATAATTGTTCTTATAATGCAGCTTTTATTAGTGATAATGGTTGCTTCTTCCATTCCCAAGACATGGAAATATGATGTATTTGTAAGCTTTAGAGGTGAAGATATCCGTAAAAGTTTCATGGATCATCTATTCAAAGATTTCAAGCAAAAAGGAATTCAAGCTTTTAGAGATGATAAAGAATTGCCTAAAGGAGAAGTGATATCTCCTGAACTCTACAAAGCCATTGAACAATCGAGGTTTTTAATAGTTATTTTTTCAAAAAATTATGCTTATTCGTCATGGTGTCTAAGGGAACTTGTGAAAATACTTGAGTGTAAGAAAATGGGAGAGCCTAAACATGAGGTTCACGTAATCTTTTATGATGTTAAGCCTGATGTTGTGAGGAAACAAACTGAGAGCTATGCCAAGGCATTTGCCAAGCATGAAGTTTCAAACAAAGGAGAGGTGGCCAAATGGAAAAAAGCTTTATTCAACGCAGCCAACTTATCTGGATGGGATCTCCAGGATCTTGCAAATAAGTATATTTTTAGCTAAATTTAAAATTTTATTATATTTTATAATGTTAACGTTTTACTACAAAACCAATTAATGTGGTAGTTCTTCTAAAACATATCATTGACAAATGTATGTTTTGGTCAACAGTTATGAGGCAAAGTTCATTGACAGCATCTCCAGAGAAATCCTTAAGAAGTTATGTGTTGGATTGGATATTGGTGAGAACATTGTAGGAGTAGATGGCCATTTAAAGAAATTGAACTTGCTACGCTTTGTTGGGTCGGATGAGGTTCACATGATTGGAATATGTGGCATTAGTGGAATAGGAAAGACGACCCTTGCCAAAGCTATTTATAACTTGTTGTATGTCCACTTTGAGGGAAGTTGCTTTTGTGATGATGTCCAAAGAGTTTCAAAACGAGAAGGTCTAACTCGAGTCCAAATGCAACTTATAGATGATGTCTTGAAAACAAGAGATATAAACATATCAAGTGTTGGCGAAGGGATTAGGGTAATAAAAACCATGATGTCATCTAAACCTATCTTGCTTATTTTGGATGATGTGGATCATTGGGAGCAATTAGAAGCGCTAGCGGGTTCACGTGATTGGTTTTCACCTGGAAGTTTGATTATCATCACAGGTAAAGACAAACAGGTGTTGAACTCTCGTAGAGTGGATGAAATCTACGACATGGAATTTCTTGATGAGTATGAATCTCTTAAGCTATTTAGTTCGCACGCCTTTTATGAGAAACATCCTACAAGAGGCTTCAATGAACTTGCTAAGAAAGTTGTGAAATATGTGCAAGGTCACCCTCTTGCACTCAAAGTTTTGGGTCACTTTTTGTATGGCAAAAGTGTTGGTGAGTGGGATAGCGAACTAGAGAGGCTCAAATTGTATCCTAATGATGAAATACAACAAGTGCTCCGTTTAAGTTATGATGGGCTAAATATCCTCCAGAAAAGAATCTTACTTGATATTGCATTTTCGTTCATTGGGATGAAAAGAGATTTAGTAGCAAGTGTACTAGATAGTTGTGGCTTCTATGCAGATACAAATATAAGAGTTTTAGTCGATAAGTCACTAGTTACAATATCTCGATATGATATGTCACTTCAAATGCATGAATTGATTCAAAGCATGGCAATGGAAATTGTACGTGAAAATTTTAAGATGGGTGGGAATTGGAGCAGATTGTGTGGTCCATCGGAGGAGGTTTACCATCTATTGAGTGAAAATAAGGTAAGAAGTGTCATAGTATTTTTGTTTAATTAGTTTTTCTATATAAATACATATATAGGTATAAGAAATTTCACATGTCAACATTTTTATATAAGGTACATGCATGTTTGATAATACTTACAATCTAGTATTGTTGTTACTTGGATCTAGGCAAACGAAGCAGTTGAAGTTATTGACCTTTGGAAAGAGAAATCTAGTCATAAGTTTAACATAAACGGTAAAGCTTTTGAATGTATGAAAAACTTGCGGATCCTAAAGCTACCAAAGGACCCTAATGTCAACTTTTTTGGAAGGCTGGAATATGTATCCAAAAATTTACGGTATCTTTGTTGGCATGGATGTCCTTTCAAGTTCTTCCCTTCAGACTTTTATCCGGAAAACATTGTTGTCATCGACCTCTCATACAGCAACATAAAAAATCTTTGGACAACACCCAAGGTATGTATTTGTTTTAATACATTTTTTTTGTGTTTAAAGTCTAATAATCTAATAACAGTCCATTATTTTAGTGTTTTACAAGGTTGAAAATATTGAAGCTAAGTCATTGTCATAACCTAACAAAAACTCCGGACTTCACAGAGATTTCAAATCTCGAAGAGCTGATTCTAGAGGGTTGCATAAGTTTGGTTGAATTTCACCCATCAATTGGAATGCTCAAGAGCCTTGTTGTTCTCAATCTCTCAGGGTGCTTAAAGGTGGACCGCCTGCCTCACACCTTGGGTAGGATCAAGACCTTACTAGAGCTTTATATTGATCGAACCGCCATAACAAGACTTCCTTATTTTGTATTCTCGTTGACCAAGGTTCTAGTATCATCATTCGGTCAAAATCAGAGGTTTCGGTCAAGATGGTGGACTACAATCTCCCAGCATTCATTTTTACCTCGAAGTTTGGTATTGTCTTCCTTGGAAAGTTCACGTTCATTACACACTTTGAATCTTAGCAACTGCAATATATTACAAGTCCTTGAAAACATTGGAGGTTTATCATGTCTAGAAGAGCTAAACTTGAGTGGAAACAGTTTTAATAGCTTGCCTGGAAGTTTAAGTCAACTTTCTCGTCTTGAAACACTAACAATTGTTGGCTGCAAGAAGTTGGAAGTGTTTCCGAAACTTCCACCTAACATCAAGTATCTTAGTGCATGTGACTGTAATATATTAGAAATGCCTGAAACCATTGAAGGTTTATCATGTCTGATTTTTCTAGACTTGAGTCGAAACCCTTTTACTAGCTTGCGTGGAAGTTTAAGTCAGTTGTCTCATCTTGAATGGCTTAAAATTAGTCGTTGCAAGAAGCTAGATATGTTTCCAGAACTTCCACCAAGCATTCTTGAGATTGATGCATCTGAATGTGATATATCACAAGTGCCTGAAAGCATTGGACGTTTATCACGTCTAAAAACGCTAAACTTGAGTGGCAACAGTTTTACTAGCTTGCATGGAAGTTTAAGTCAGCTTTCTCGTCTTCAGACACTTGATATTGATTTTTGTCGGAATCTAGAAGTGTTTCCAGATCTTCCACCTAGCATATCGCTTGTTAGTGCATATGGTTGCAATATATTACACGTGCCAGAAAGTATTGGAGGTTTATCATCTCTAACAAATCTAAACTTGAGCGGAAACAGGTTCACTAGCTTACCTGGAAGTTTAAGTCAGCTTTCTCATCTTCGTGATCTTTGTATTAGTGGTTGCAAGAACCTGGAAGTCTTTCCAGAACTTCCACCTAGCATTGTATGTCTTACTGCATCTGATTGCAATATATTACAAGTGCCTGAAAACGTTGGAGGTTTATCACATCTAAAATGGATAGAATTAAGTGGAAATAGTTTTACTAGTTTGCCAGGAAGTTTAACTCAGCTTCCTCGTCTTGAACTGATTGAACTTAATGGTTGCAAGAAGCTGGAAGAATTGCCAAAACTTCCACCTAGCATTCAAAGGATTGATGCATCTGATTGCACCTCCTTGCGAGAACTAGGCAATCTTGATCGCACAAGAGTTACATGCCAGTTCTTAAATTGCCCAAATTTGCAAGAAACTGTAAGTGTTTCCTAAATTTTTCAAGTACCCCCTATTCTCTTATTGCATCTCATCGGACCTACTTGATTGCAAGGACGACATGAAAATATTGACAACAAATCGGATGTCCTTTGATTATTAAGAAAGCCATTTGTTAGAAAACAAAGTACATATGAGAATTCATGTTGAAGTGAAGAAGTGTGGTATGTGAATTACTTGTTCCCAACCAAGTAAGATTGTATTCTAAAATAATATTAACATATCTTGGGTTGGGTAGTCATTATATATAAAATTTCCAACCAATTAAGTAAGATTGTGTTACTGCAAGTGTAGTAGTAGACTGTTATGCTATTGTTTTTTATGCCTGGTAATTAAATGACTACTTTTTAGTTATCATATATGCTCACTAGCTTGTTTATGCTAACATAAGTTGTATTTAAATTGTGTATCCGCAAGTGACAGATAGACCGAGACCTTAGCTAGCTGGGGATCGATCGACGCTGGGAGATGGACTACTTACTGGGTTTGCATATTTGCTGGTGAAGATTTGAAACATAATTTTTGTACATGGAACTCATTAGTAATATTAATTTCCTGGAATTGATAGCTTGCTTGAAGATTTGTTTACTTCTTTTTGCCAGCAAAATGAAAATAGTTGCATTATGCATGTTCTTATTAATATCTTATTCAGTGATTTCAATCATATTATATACAAATGTTGGACCAGTTTTTGATACAATAAGTTACAAACTTACAGTGTGTATGGAAATGGTGTGATTGTTTATGAAGTTTATATAAGAATTCAGTTAAGTTGGTATGTGTATGAATGGTATGCAGTTGTTAACAAGCAGCTCAGTAGGGTAAAGTTTCAAACCAACGATTTCGTCGATCTTCTCGGTCATTCAAGTTTTTTTTATAAATTGGGTGGGTACGTAAAGTTTATTAAAGAGAGATGATTTACGCACAACATATTTTTACTATACACGATAAATTTAGATATTTACACACTTATGTAATGAGTAACATGTACAAAAATTCTCAATCATGTATTTAAAGGTATATAAATGTGTAAATATATATAGCAAGATATTGTTATCAATGGCAAAAGTGTACGTGTGGTGTGCAAATGATATCCCTTTGAGAGGTAGATCAATTTTACACCGTTAGATACGGTTTCGGTTACTAATTTTTATCCAATTTGTCACATTTTGTTATTGTATATTATTGAACTTTAAAAGTTTTCATTGTATTTATAAACTTTTAATTGCTATTGTATGTATTTTGGTTATATAAAAATGAAAAATTATACTAATTTTGTACATACAATAGAAAGTTTAATACACATATAATATAATAGCGACAAATTAAATGTTCCATAAACACAATAGAAGTTTTTTAAGTGCAACATACAATAGGAAAACATAATAACTTGAATTTATTTTGGTGTACTAAACCCTTTTAAATAAAATAAAATAGTTTAATGATTAAATCTTGACCAAAAAGTTTTTAGTATATAAAAATGTTTTTGTTGTTTTCAGTTTTTTCTTCCCAAAGTTAAACGCTTTCCTTAATTGTTTTATCTTCAGGATATATAAAAGTTACAATAGTTAGGGATTAACAGAAAAATCGAATAACCAAACCGTAACCAAAATAACCTAAAAAGATAAAAAGCCCTAAGCAGTACTGATTATAGTTATTTTTCCTAATTGAATTTTATAGTTGGTTACCCTAATAATTGTTTGGTTAACTAATATAACCAATCCGCACAGTTTCAGCTTGTTAATTTTAATATCTAAGAATCACCATCCATCCTTCTCATTACATACTCTTGCATATATCATGTTAGTAACATATCATTTTTTTCTTTCATCTCATTCTATTTCACAAACTCTTAAATCTATCAAACACAACTTTTTTCTATTCAAAAAATAAATAAGTAATAAAGTGAAGAGATGAGAGAAACAGAGAAGAAAGATAGAGAAAGAGGGGAGACAGGGTGACTGGCAGCCATCTAGATTGGAGCCTAGTGGATGTGGTTATAGGGAACAATGGTATTGGTCATTTCTTATGTAATACCCTGATTTTCAGTCTAAATTTAAGTTTTTTCAAAACTTGTTTTAGAACATGGTTTATATAAAACCCTTTAACAAAAAGCGGAAGCATTATAAATTCAATTACATCATTTCTACAAAATACAGTACAAATTTTGCCAATAAATTCCATCGCCATATATGACCCAAAAGCTTTTGGTGTTACCATAGTCAATCTCACGGCCATAAACAAACAAATAGGAAATCCAAAATTACTGGTAACTAAAACAATTCAAAACTATGCCCAAGGCATCTACCCGCCTTACAAAGGCCTTCAATCTACCTGCGGATACAAAACATATGATACACCGAGTTAGCTATAAACATATCTAGTGAGTACAACCAAAAACTTTAATCTTTCAAAACCAAGTCATCATCTTTTGAAAACGCAAGTTTGGCAATATACATGCTATAATAGAATTTACATAAAAGCACATAAGGATGCGGGTTTGTCCATTGAGTCACAGTATCTCCATGTGGTAGTTAGCCATGGGCCCACAGTCAACACGTGCCCACATGGGGGATAACCATATCTCCCCGTCAAGGTGGGGGAAGCACGAAGCAGTCCACCATACAACGGTTGTCAGGAGTGAATGACCTGTTCTCCAAGTCCACTCGTGTATACACTGGTTCGGTTTGCTCGTCATCCTCTTGAACCACATGGCCATAATGGGTACTATCATCCCCCTCCACCAATTGCAACATCCCTCAACTATACCACACACGTATTGCATGGTTCGGTTCGCCGCAGCCTCTTGAACCACACACATACCCATAGTGGTTAGAAACACAATTGGATTTGCAATCGAAACTACACTAGTCCGGACTAAAATTCACACCACAAGGGTCACATAAAACATATGCCATAAAGGCCAAACAACTTAAGCATTTAAGCTTATCAAAAAGCAAATAGGCGTCACATAACTCATAGCTCTTGAGCATTGTAATATTCTGAAATTTAATATGACCTCATTATTGGTTAAATAGGTGTTTATGATGTTCAAAAGAAATGTGTTTCGTATTTGTAAAAGAGTGTATGGTATATCATAGTTAATTGGAGAAGTTAATGTTTAAAAGGATGATTATATCAATTTGATGTTATTTGATTATGAGATACAATTGTTAATGCATAAAGTACTATTGATTGAAGTTATAAATATTAGTGATGTAGATTTTATAAGATATATCTTGTAAATGCAAATTGGGTGAAACACTAAGGGCTAAACATGTCAAGTGGGGACTTTGGAGGGGTTAAATGTGAAAAGTTGGTTATAAATATCCTCAATTGAGTCAAATGAGGGTCCCATTTCATCTGGAAGCATCTAGAGATAGAGGGAGAGCTGGAGAAATTGATTCAACAAGAAAAAAGGAAGAACTTTGGGAGTTTGGTTGACTTTAAAGTCAAATTATGGTAAATCAAGTTGTTCTTCCTCCCTTGATGCTTGATTGAGCTTGTTTGGTGTTAGACAAGAATGGATTCATGCTTCAAGTAAGTTCTTGTTATCCCAGATTGAATACGTAACAACAAATGTTTGTAGAAGGGGGGTTGAATAAAAACTTTAGCTTTTCTAAATTTAAAGTCACACCATTATACTTTTATATAATTCTTATTGATATGAATCAAGAATTACATGTACTAAAAGCGGAAATTCTAGGTACAATAAAAGGTGGCAATTAATTTGTCTAACACATAGACAAGCTATCTCTAAAACAATTAATGTTTAGGAGTGTTCAACACATGAACAAGTTTGGTTCTAAACAATTGCTGAACTCTACGAATATTCTCAACTAATGAGATTGCAATTGTGTTGTGTAGAAGCTTACTTTTGCATGCCCACCATGCATGGATATTTATAGAAGTCTTGGCATATCCAGTTGGATAAAGGAATGATACAAAAAGAGCTAAAACAATTAATATAATATTTGTAAATTTAGTGTGTGAAAAGTAGACTTACTTTAATCAAGTATTGCGTAAAGTAAGTTTCTTTTCAGAAAAGTCATGCCCACTACCTTTTAAAATAGTATTATTACTTGTGCTTTTTGCCTTGAAAGTTTAAGTTTACTCTTTCATGATTAAACTTTTGTCAACACTCATCCTTCAGTTAGAATTAACCTTACTAAGTATGGCATTCCCGGCCATACTTGTTGAGGTGGAAAATCTTTAAGATCTTCGATTTCAACGGTATATTTCTTCTTTTCCAGAGGATAAGATCTATCCTTTTTGTCTCTGTTTGATCCAAAAAGTGCTTTGTACTTTTACATTCAAAGATCGAAGGCATAATAGAACAACACATGTTTTGCCTTTTACACATGAACCTTACAATCTGAAAGGAAGAGCAGATTTCACATTTGCTCGACTCAGCTAACAGAAAGTACTAAGACTGTATAAATTACACTACTCAGTTGATAGAATATATCAGTTGACCATTTTAGCAAAAGCTCAGCTGATACCTATTGCTCAGCTGATCATATAGATGCTTAGTTGATCAATAGATATACTAGGAAAACATAAGCTCATGTATTGATATGATCAGTTGATCAAGTATGCTTAGCTGATCATTTAGACCATTTAGCCCAAACCTTTAACAAGATGTCCCATGTTCCAGCACTCTCTTCTTCATCTTCTTCGTCATCAGAACCAGAATCAATTTGTATCTCTTGATATAAGGGTAGTTGGTGTAGCTTTCACAACCTCCTTCATCTCTTTGAATGACAACTTCCTTTGCTTGACTGATTGCTCATGGTTGAGTAAGTTACCATAGAGAACAACCAGAGACATTCCCTTTATCTTTTCATTATGCCTTAAAACAGTGACAAAGTGATCCCATGTTTCAGGGAGGGAGTCTAGAAACTTGTTCACCAAGACAAAGTTGCTCTTGGATATGTCTTCCCTTTTTCAATCATTTACAAGGCAGTTGAACCTCGTGTATGTCTGAGTAAGACTCTCACCTTTATAAGCAAAGAAGAATTCATACTCACTATTGAGGAGGAGCTTCTTGTTCTCCTTCACCTCTTCAGTCCCTTCATATGCAACTGTGAGTGTATCTAACATCTCTTTGGCAGAAGTACAGTTAAGCACTTGATGATAGATCTCATTTGGTAGTGTAGAGACAAGAGCTGATCTAGCCTTAACACCAAGGCTAACCAAACTCTTATCTTCATCTGTCAACAGATGCATGGGTTTAGTGATGATTCTTTCAGTTATAGAGGTTTGACCTTCAGATTCTGATGAGATAGATAAAACAGATGTTGGAACATAAGGACCCTCTGTTACAATTTCAAGCATTTAAATATCAAGGGTGGAGAAAAAGAGATGTGCTCTACTTTTCCACATGGAGAAATTTTCAGCATCAAACATGGGACATCTTCTTAAAGACCCAGTGTTTGAGATATTCATGTTCTTTGATAATAAGGCCATTAACCATAACCTAGACCATCTAGCCCAAACCTTTAATTCTTTCTAAACCCAAAAAGAAACTCAACTGTCCAAGCTTGCCAAGGACATAGAGTCACTCAAACTAACCAACCAACCCTCCCCTACACCAAGTACAACCTCCACTGACCTCACTCCCCTTTTAGCTAAAATTGACCATCTCTTTACCCTTATTCCCTCTCAACCACCAACTCCCATATTACCTCAATCTACCCTCTCTTCCCTAAACCAAACCATCTCCAACCTTCTTACCCAAATCCAAACCATTAAACCTATCAACCCAAACATTTCTGTAGCCATCCCTTAGGAACTCCTACCCATGCCTTCTTTCCTCAAAGGCATCCTTGATGACATTGAATCCCTCACAGAACAAAGCCGTATAAGTCATCTCTCATTATGGAAAGCCATAAAGGATTTCAAGGATGACCTTTCACTCCATCTATCTAAACTTTCTACCACTCCTTCCTCTACCCATGCCCTTAACCCTGCCCCTACCCTATCTCCAAAGCCCACAACAGGTGACTCCCCTCCTCCTTTTGATGATGCCAAAAAGAGGGAGAACACTTCAAGTTCAAACTCAAGGGAGGATGATCCTATATCAGAGGATATTGATGCTGCCTATACTGAAACTGCCACCAAAATTCTACAGCAGGAAGCACCTAAAGCAACAACTCCCTAGCTCCAAAAAGAAAAGCATCTGTTGAGGGGGAGCAAAGATTTCCCAAAAGATTTAAGACCATGGAAAAGAGGCCAAAATATAAAAAGAAAAAAGTTGTTGAAGGTTGCTCTCCAACCATTGATATTGAGTCTGATTCTGATGATGTGGATGACACTCCTCTTTCTGACATCCTCAGAAGAAGAAGACAAGGTCCATCTGCACAATCTGCTCCACCAGTCCAATCATCTCCTTCAGTCCAAAGTCCTTCAACCTCTGCTCCCAAAGATGAAAGGAAAAGAAAAATGACAGATGAGCAAGTTGAAAAGGAAGAGAAAAGGAAGAGGGACCTTGTTTTGAAAGAACAAGAGGAAAGGGAGAATGCCCAAATGGCTCAAGCTTTGGGTGTTCTAGTGGAAGAGATCTACCAAGCCAAGGAGCTGGCTTATGCTCATGAACAAGAAAAGCATTAAAATCAACCTGCTGCTCAAACCAAATTGGCAAGGGAGAAATCTCAAGCTGAATTACTCAAGGCTAGATCTCATGCGGATGCAATTAAAACCCTCCTCAGGATCTATTAGCTCTCTACAACTTAAGTCAACAAAGGATCAAAAGCTTCAGAGAAAGGATCAACATAATCAAAAACATAATAAAGCCAGCCCCAATTACAAAAGCTTCTGTCTATAAAGGTGATGGTGACCCATATCTCAAAGCTATAAGACAGAACAACTTCAACGGCTGTGAAGTTGTATTTTATGAAAGATGTCATGTCTATGGGTTCACTGAGCTAGTTGAGATCCTCTACCTTCTCTACAAATCCAAGAGCAAATTGAAAGTTCAATTCATCCAAAAGATTCAAGCCTAGATTGCTTTAGCCGTGTCACAGAATGACATCACAAAAGATGACTATTACAGGCATGTGTGTATAGTTGATTCTATGCATAAAAAGGTTCAAATCCTTTTAAACCATTTGACCCAAGAGAGGCACTAATCGAAAATGAATATATTTATGACTTTGAAGATCTCAACACAAGTCCACCACTCAACATCACTCTAGAGCTGTTCAAGTTTATATTAATGCCTGTTGAGGGGATTTTCTTTTGGACATAGGTGGCTGATATTGCTTATTTTATATAGATTATTATTCACCAATATCATATATTTCTTTACCAAAAGCGTTAAATTGAGTCTAAACATGTTGTTATTTGGTAAAAACAGGAAAGAGACACTTGAAATCGAATAACAAACCAAGAAACGAAGAAAAGTGCAAAACTGAAGACAACTTACACTACTTCACGCCATGAACTCAACAGAGTTCATGCCATGAAGTTTTCCTGCACAAAGAAGATTAAGTTAATTACAATCTTGGTAATTATCATGGTTAAAATAGCATTCAACTGAAGACAACTTCTAGAGGAACATCAAGTGGCATGAATTATCAGTCTACTAGAGTAGCCATTGGTTAAATAGTGAAATAGGTGAGTGAAGATGGGTAAAATGTACACAAAAGTCAAGATCTGGCGTAATGGCCATCTTCACGCCGTGAAGTTTCCCAGAACTTCTCCTATAAATAGCAACCTTTGCAAGCTCATTAGGAGACCTCTTCATACACTTATATACTTTTTTCTCTCTGTAAACTATACTCTTTCCTAGTATTATAGTTGTAGGAAATCCCCTTTGGGTCTATCTAAATCAATTAGATAGTATCTAAAAGAGTAGCTTTGTTCTAGTTACTTTGTTTGTAATCAAGGAAGGTTTCATCTTTGTTGTTTAAACTATGATGCACCAAGCCATGTACAAGTTTAATTCATCAATGGGGTAACTTCTTTCCTTATTCACTATGATCTTATGAATCCTAGATAAAGATTTGATTTAACATTTGGTATTATATTGGTACTTACAACCAATTACCATAATAATTGAAAAGAACCTTAAAAGTTATACTCTACACCTTTGATTAATAAGTTTGTTAATCATTTTTATCATTTGGACATGGGAATGAATATTTGATGGGTGGTTTCTATTATATTATTACTTCGATAATAATATAATCGGTTGTTATGAATAACAATTGAAATTTATAAATTAATAACGGAGTAAACTTTAAGTTAACCTATGAACGGGAGTTCGTAAGTTAAGGATGATGCGGGAGCTAATTCCAACAATTATATGGTAATGGAAGTGTGTTGTTTAAAAAGATCATTAACGGGAGTTAATAAACCCTATTACATAACATTGCGGATAGTTAACGGGAGTTAATCGTCCAACCTCTTGGTAGAACCAATATAATCGGTTTTAAATAATCAAATCTATATCTAGGAGGATTAAATCATAGTGAATAACTCTTTTAATTATTCCATTAGTCTACAAGTTATTTATTTCGCTTTCCTTTTAATTAATATTTAGTCACCATTATCATTTTTATAAAATACTAAATCAATCTTTCAAAACCCCCCTTTAAGAGGTTAATTATTTAACATTGAATTGTATCAATTTCCAACATATTTTCCCTGTGGATCGATCCTGACTTGCCTCATCTATACCACTACACAATCTAGTTATACTTGTTGGAATAATGTGTGTTTATATTTGACGTAATTCTTGAACTTAAATTGTAACTTGCAAAAACACTCATCAGTAGCTCATGTACAAGCTCAATGTGAGAATCTTGCCAAAGCAGATCCTCTTGGAAAAGTGTATCAAGTATAAGAAGAACAATGGTGGGAGGATTAAAGACTGACCTATCTGTGAAGACTTGTTGATTACTTTAGTCGTTGTATAAATTCTTGTAAAGTCTATTAGTTTCTTTCTTGTTTAGTTTAGCTAAATAGATAATCTCTTGTAAATACAGAAAATCAAAAAGATATAAAAATGGAAAAATAAAAAGATACCACAAAAATAGAACAAAATGGTACAACAAAGAAATGGATTCCATAAAAATAGTACAAAATGGAACACTAGAAAAGAAATCAAAAACAGAACAAGGTTCAAATAAAAAGAGCTACCAAAAACAGATAGCTAGGTAGCCAAATGCACTTATAAGAGATTAAATATTTTTTCGAAGTCAAACTGATACTTTAAAAAGAAAAAGGTTTTGTCATCATCAAATAGGGAGAGCTTGTTGAGGGAGATAATCACTTCACCCTAATAATCAACTTTGTCTATCTTAAAACATAGAATTAGATGATAACCAAACCCTCCTTTCAGAATGACTTAGAAAGTATTCAAACATGTGTTGTTTGAATCAGATTTGTGAAAATGTGCTAAGCATGGAACCATCAGCTGAGAAGCAGCCACTACTCAAAGCATCAGCAGAGGGACATCAGCTGAGGGAAATCAGAATAAAGAAACAAGTGTAGAAGACCATCAGCTGAGAAAATACTTCTATCAGCTGAGTGAAGAAAGTTGATCAGCTGAGCGTTTACACCATCAGCTGAGCAAAGCACTTTGATCAGCTGAAGGACTCATAACCATCAGGTGAGTAAATTTGGATGAGCTGAGGCCCAGTGCCTCAACTAAGTAAGTCTTTCATAGAACAAGTCTTCATCTTACATAAACTGATGTATTTAAATGATCAGCTGAGCATACTTGATCAACTGATCATATCAATACATGAGCTTATGCTTTCCTAGTATATCTATTGATCAATTGAGCATCTATATGATCAGCTGAGCAATAGATATCAACTGAGCTTTTGCTAAAATGGTCAACTGATATATTCTATTAACTAAGTAGTGTAATTTATACAGTCTTAGTACTTTCTGTTAGCCGAGTTAAGCAAAATGTCAAATCTGCTCTTTCTTTCCGATTGTAAGTTTCATGTGTAAAAGGCAGAACATGTGTTGTTCTATTATGCCTTAGATCTTTGAATGTAAAATTACAAAGCACTTTTTGGATCAAATAGAGACAAAAAGGATAGATCTTATCCTCTAGAAAAGGAGAAAGATACATTTGAAATCGAAGATCTTGAAGATTTGCCACCTTAACAAGTATGGCCGGCAATGCCATACTTAGTAAGGTCAATTTTGACAGAAGGATGGGTGTTGACAAAAGTTTAATCATGAAAGAGGAAACTTAAACTTTTAAGGCAAAAATCACAAGTAATAATACTATTTTAAAAGGTAGTGGGCATGACTTTTCTGAAAAGTAAACTTACTTTACGTAATAGTTGATTAAAGTAAGTCTACTTTTCACCCACTAACTTTACAAATATTATATTAATTGTTTTAGCTCTTTTTGTCTCATTCCTTTATCCAACTGGACACGCCAAGACTTCTATAAATATCCATGCATGGTGGACATGCAAAAAAAAAAAGCTTCTACACAACACAATAGTAATCTCATTAGTTGAGAATATTCATAGAGTTTAGTAATTGTGTAGAACCAAACTTGTTCATGTGTTGAACACTCCTAAACATTAGTTGTTTTAGAGTTAGCTTGTCTATGTGTTAGACAAATTAATTGCCACCTTTTATTGTGCTTAGAATTTTCGCTTCAAGTACATGTAAATCTTGATTCATATCATTAAGAATTATATAAAAAGTATAATGGTGTGTCTTTAAATTTTGAAAAGCTAAAGTTTGTATTCAACCCCCTTCTACAAACATTTGTTGTTGCGTACTCAATCTGGGACTAATAGTTCTAATCTTTACTTGTGTTTGATTTTAGTCATACCTTTTGCAAAGAATGATTTAATGTTGTTGTTAGTTGATTTTTCAAGTCAAATGGGTCAAAATCTTCATATGAGAGATTAATCACCCAAGTTTATGTTGTGTTGTTGTTAGAAGGTTGTTGTGTATGTGTATTCATGAATAGATGAGTGAATTGAAAGATACAAAGAAGAAATGGTTGATTTGGTAACAAATAGAAGAACAAAACGGAAAACCTAGGCTGTGCAGACCCGGTCGCGACGCAACGGGTTGGGTGCCGAGACGCAACGCGTCACGTGAAGTTATATGTTCTTCTTCTAGAGATTTTCTTGCGGCGTGAGCATTAGTTCTTCGCGTTTAGAGTCACCCTGAACCTTCTAAAATTCATGTTTTGACCCCATTTGACCTTGTATTTGATTGGGGATTGATTCTAGTGGTTATATGAAGTTAATATGGAGTCTTAAAGACCCGAAATGAGTGTTTAAGATTGGTTTTGGAGCTTATGCTCTTAAGAATCTCAATTTTTGGTTAACTTAACTAAGTTAACATTGTGTTTGTAATCATAGGACTCTTGTTCAATATATATCACTTTGGTTTGGATTGGAAGTGATCCTTATCACTTCCATCAGGTGAGTACACCCTTCGGATACTCAACTTTTGATTAAAGCTTATAAGTCATCATATATGTGTTTGATATGTTTGTCAAATGTTTTATGAAACTTGTTGAATCAAAGGATATGGAAATTATGGATTTATTATATGATGTGTTTATTAACAATGGTTTTCAAAGTATGACCAATGCTCCATTTAGGAGAAGGTCTACACAAATGTTGTGTTTTTACTTGATGATTTCTTGAAACAACACATATGATGACCAATGCTCCATGTAGGAGTGAGTTTTGAAATTGAAACAACACATATGATTTCAGGTTAATGAAATTATGTTTACACTTAGGGTGTGCTTTGGGCATTGAGATGTCAAATATGATATTGTTTGTTGAGCATTTATGCTCAAGAGTAATGAGTTATGTGACACTTATGTGGTTATTACAAGCTTAATTGCTTGAGTTACTTGGCCTTTATGGCATGTGCTTTATGTGACCCTTGTAGTATGTGTTTTGGTCCGGACCAGTGTTGAGATATGTACTTTGTACCATGATGGTTCCTAACCATTGAGACGTGTACCGGTTCACGTGGCTTTGGAAATTGGGAACCTAGATGCACGGGTGGTTCAGGAATCGGTGCAAAGAGTGAAGGGGGATGATAGTACCCATTATGACAGTGTGGGTTTAGTGGGCTGACGAGCCACTGAACCTAGGCAACACAAGTGGACTTGGGGAATAGGTCATTCACTCCAGATAACCGTTGTATGGTGTACTTTTTCGTGCTTCCCCCACCTTAACGGAGAGATGCGGTTATCCCCCATATGGGCAGGTGTTGACCGTGGCTAGCTACCACGTGGAGATATTGTGGCTCAATGGACAGACCCGCATCCTTATGTGCTTATGTGGATACTTTTATAGTATGTTTGTTGCCAAACTCGTATTTTCAAAAAATGATGACTTGGTTTTGAAAAGACTAATGTTTTAGGTTGTACTCGCCGGCTATGTTTATAGCTAACTCGGTGTGTAAATTATTTTGTATCCGCAGGTTGTCTAGTGGCCTTGTGAGGCGGGTAGCTTCCTTGGGCATAATTTTGATTTGTTTACGTTTCCAGTATTTCCGGATTTCCTTTTTAGCTGTCTATGGTCGTGAGATTGACTATGGTAACACCAAAAGCTTTTGAATTGTATCCGATGATGAAATACACTTTCATAAATTATATTGTATTCTATAAATATACCATAATGAATTCTAATGCTTCCGCAATTAGTTAAGGAGTTTTATCTAAACTATGTTTTAAAATAAGATTTGGAAAAGTTTAAATTTGGACTGAAAATCAGGGTGTTACAAGCATAAATGCTCAACACAATAAATCATATTTGGCATCTCAATGCCCATAACACACTTTAAGTGTAAACATGATTCATTAACTCCAAAATCAAATGTGTTATTCCAAGATCATATTTCACTCCTAGATGGAGTGTCATAACATGAGTAATTCATCAAGTATACATATATCAAGAACATGGCCTCTCCTAAATGGAGCATTGGCCTCACTTTGATTCTTATTAAAAATGCACAATATTCATTAATACACAATTTTCACATCCTTAATTCATAAAGTATATTAAATCAAATTGCCAAACATATAAAACATACTCACGATGACTCATATTCTTTTATGAAAAACCAAGTATACGTAGGTGTACTCACCTCAAGGGTGTGATGAGGATCACCACCCAACCCAAGGCAAAAAGCTTACAAGTAGTTGCAATAACTCTCATCTCTAAACAAGAGCAAAACCAATCACCATTTAATCATTCTTACTCAAACAAATGACTTAAGTTTCATCTATGGTTATACAATGTCCAAACCTTTCATAAGACTCGTTTCCTAATTTCTTGACAATTCAATAATGTCCAAGCCGAAATACATATGAACAAAGTTCTAATTGTGATTAATTGGTATCAATGCAATCCAAAATGCTCAAAGGGAGTTTAGAGTTTAAAGTTATTGAAACTTGAACTTGATTGCATGAAAACATCCTTCAAAATCGACTCTTATGTATTGTACCAATATTTTACCCTTTAAAACATTTGATTTAGCCTCTGATGTTTGAAAGTAACTTAAAGTAGACTAGTTTTCTAACGATATATAATATGACTTCTAACGATTTTTCTTTGATTTTTACAAAACTGGCCATATTTCGCAGCCGGGCTCGCGCTACGAAACATGATCTTCGCGCCGTAAGAAAATCTCTGGAACCCCAAAACTCACCCGAACGACATCCTCGCGCCGTGAGACACCCCCTTGCGCCGCGAGACATCTACAGGTCAATTTTTGTTTCTTTTCAAGTGCAAAACTCATCTTTTGCAACCCGAATTCAACTCTAATAAGTTGGACATTAAAAATTGTATCAAAATAGACCAAAGACACCATAAACAATAATATAACATAATTCATATGAATCAAACTCAACTTGATGGGTTTTGACCCATTTGACTAATAAAGTCAAACAAAACCTCAATTAACTTCCAAATACAACTTTAAACACTAACATCAAGCATGAATTGGACATGAAACTTACTTGAATACTAGACTCACTTCTATCTAGCCCCAGATCACTCTCAATTCAAAGCTTTACCGGTGAATTTATCATCAAACACCTCCATTTTGACTTTAAAAGTCAACAGAATTTATAAAACCTTCTTGGTCGTGCTCCTCCTGTTCTCTTTTCTAGAAATTTCCAGGTAAAGAAGACTCTAATGAGTTTATTGCTCCAGATTTGGGGCTTATAAATATAGAAACTTACAATTCTAACCCCTAGAGTTCCCAACTTGACATGTTTAACCCTTAATGTTTCACCCAATTTGCATATACCAAATATAACTTATAAAATCTATATCACTAACATTCATAGCTTCAATCAATAGTACTTTGTGCATTATCAATTGTATCTCAAAATCAAATAACATCAAATTCACATAATCACCGTTTTAAACATTAATTTTCCAATTAATCTATGATATATCATGGTTTCTTTTATAAACATGAAACACAATTTTCTTTTGAGCATCATAACCAATTTATTAGCTAATATTATTGAGGTCTTAAAATTCGGGGAATTACATCCTAGTAGACGGATATGCATGGTTTAACATAATATATTTATTATTTAAAAAAAAATATCATTTGTGGCAGAGAGCAAATTATGTGATTAGCAACCTCAGGCTCAAGTATAACGTATATATGTTGTTGGGTTTTATGTTTCTTGGTAGCTAAAATGAACAAAAGTTACCTTGGCTATAAATATATGTTCTTTGGCTTTATCAAAATGTAAATTAAAGTATTTTTATTTTAAAATATACATCTTAAACTAGAAATAACAACAAAAAGTGGACTCAAAGAGCTAGGTCATATACATCAGAGTATAACTAGTTAACTCAAATTTCACACAACAAATTTTTACTACGGAAAACTTCATAAAATAATAACGAAGTTTGAAAACTGTTCCACCAAGGTCACTCCCTCTTTTATTTCAGATTGTGAAATAACCAGTGAGCGACCTTGGTGGAATCGTTTTCAAACTTTATGTGAAATTAAACCAATCAAATAAAGAAACTAAACTGGCGAAGAAGAGGCAAACAACCTAAAATGGCTAACCGACACGTTCAAATAACAAACACTAAATAGTAGAATCATTTCTTAATTGAAAAGGCTTTGAGAATTCTGGAGCGGCTTTTGATTCGGTGTATTTCAATACTTTTGATGTGTTTGACGGTGGGGGTTCTTGAAACTACTCGGTACTCATCGTCAATAGAAAAGGTATACCAGTTTGGTTGATTGCGGCTCTGGATATGAAGAGGCAAGGGAGAGTCCCACATAAATAGAATTTAGGGGATTGAGTAGGAGATGAAGCATTGTTTAACTTAATGGTTGTCATGGTCGACGAAATTAAGGGGTTGAATGAGGGTGAGCTGGAAAACAAAAAAAAAGCGCCTTTAGATAGCTAACACGTAGGGAACGAGGGCTTAGGGTCTGTTTCGTTCGCGGGATGAATATGAAGGAATTGAAATTTGACTTAGTAATTGGAATTGGAATTTGTGAAAAACTATATCTTGTTTGGTCAGTAAAGATCGAAATTGGAATCTATTAAAAAATATATTAATTCAATATGTATAAACCAAAATAAACTATACAGTCAACCGCCCACCACCCCCTACCCCCTCTGCTACCCTACCCCAACTCTACCACCCTACCCTACCCCTATCTCCACCTTACCTTACTCCGTCTTACTTACTCTACCCTGCTATAAAAATATTGTTGGCTAGGGGTGGGGTGGGTAGGATGGGGTGGGGTAGGGTGAGTAAAGTGTCATAAAATAGAGTATGGTGTAGTTATGATGGGTTAGGGTAGGGTAAGTAAGGTGTCATAGAGTAAGGTAGGGTGAAGTAGGTTGGATGGGGTGGGTCTGTAAGGTGAGTTTGGTGCCATCGAGTAGGGTGAAGTAGATAAGACGGGGTGGGGTAAGGATGGGGTGAATAAAAATGAAGTCAGATAAGGGTAGGGTGGTTAGGATGGGGTGGTATGGGGTAGGTGTTAGGGTTAGAAAAGGTGTCATAGAATAGGATATGGTAAAGTAGGTATAATGAAGTAGGAGTAGGGGTAGGGATTGGATGAGTAAGGTGGAGTTGAGTGGATTAGAGTAGGGTAGGATGAGGTAGGTGGGGGTAGAGTGGAGTATGGTAAGTAAAGATGGATAGAGTAAGGGTATGGTAGGGTAGGGTAAGAGTAGGGGTGGGGGTGGGTAGAGGTCGTGTAGAGTAGGAGTAGGGTGGACGGGTGGGGTAGGGATAGGGGTAGGGTCGGGTAGGGTGTGCTAGGGTGGGATGCGGTAGGAGACAACAATTACGTTTTGAGATTTCTTATGAATTTGAAGAATTCCATTCAATTAGGGAAGGAATTCCCAATTCACTGATTTAAGGAATTCATTGGAATAGTCAAATTCTATTCCATAAATTTCGCGAACCAAAGACAAACAAGATTTAGGATTCCGTCCAATTTCATCAAATTCCATCCAATTCCTACTCATAATATTAAACTACCCATACGAACACAACTAAAAAACAAATTTCTAAATGAGTCTCTAGTACGCTTAATTCATGTTAGAGAGATATTCATTTCAACCTAATTAGTCATAGAGCTGGCTCTAGGTCAGAAGGCTGCCTTGGACCTAAAAAATTTAGGGATCCATTATAAAAAAATCTGTATATATATGACCTCACTCCAACAAAGAAAAAGTTTTAACCTAGTAAAATGGGAAAAAAACCCAACACACAAATAATTACACTTACCAATACAACTAAAAAAACTTTTTTTTCTAACCATGTTAAAGAGATAATTATTTCAAATTAATTAGTCATAGGGCTGGCTCTGAATCATAAGACAACTGCCCAAGACCTAAAAAATGTGAGGACCTATTGTAAAAAAAACCTTTACACAAACACACACACACACACACATATAGGTGGATTTCTTGTAAAAAGAAAATTAAACTAAAAAAGGTAAGGAGGAATCTCGGCCATCGAATTTTTTTAATTTGTTCCTAAAGAGTGGTTTTTTTTCCTTTTCTTTTAATTTTAAAAAATAGCAGTTAAGGGTGTAATTGACCTTTAAAGTATTAGAATTTCAATTCCTTGATATGTAGCCACCATTTTTAAGTTTATTTACATTATCCAAAATATAGATTTGTTTTTAAAATTGTTCTCCATAACTATTCTCATGCACACTTAAAAAAAGATGCATAAGACACGATATGATGTATAAGACACACATAGATGCACAAATCAACACATAACACATCATGATTTGTTGAAGTCTTAAATAAACTCAACAATGGATACCCAGATTCAACAACAAATGCACAAATCAACAAATAAATATCATGATAAATAAAGTATCATACATACGAAATTGATTCATAGTCTATAAACCGACATAGAAGAAATTGCCATACATAAGAAATATTTAAAAAATTGATGAACCAAAAATAGACTAAAAACAAAAGAAGTTGATGCACAATAATTTCAGATCCCAAAGCAAAATTTCCAAAACTTCCTCTCCTAAAATGAAAACCCTACCCCCTCTTCCCAAAATCGATTTTAGAAAGTGACGAACAAAGTGAACAACCCAAAATCGAATGGTGACCGGAGATGCAAAAGCACAACCCTAAATCGAAAGATGCAGTGTTGGAAGTGTAAATCGTAGTAAGGGACGGCGTTGGCAGAAACCGTGTACTTGCGTAAAAAACATCTTCGAAGGCCTTCGTCCAACAACCACCGATCCAGAGATGGCGGATTGCCACTGATGGGGGCTGCAGCGGTTGAATTGTGAGACGGCAAAAATAGACATATGGCGACGAATAGAGGTTGCCACCGACGACAACATGTGAGAACATGAACGAAAACTTCAAGATCTGGGTGTATATGAGAAGAGAGAGAGAGAGAGAGAGTGAGTGAGAGAGAATTGTTATTAACGTGAGTTAATGAAAAGTGAAAAGGAGACAACCTTGGTGGTGGCTTACAAGAGGTGAAAGGGAGACGATGATGGATAGTCGACAGATAGGGATGGCAATGGGGTCGGAGGTATCGAGGATCGCTCTCCCCGTCCCTATTCCCACCCCAGTCCCATCTCCATCCCCTCCGGGAATTGACTTGCATCCCCATCCTCGTCCCTATCGGGTATCGGGGATCCCCGCGTGGAATCGGGATTTTCTTGGTCTACAAAATCTAATTTTATAAATAGATATACATGAGAATCTTTATACAAATCTAAATTAAGCCTTCCAACTGCTTCACATCAAAATGTAACTAATCAAGTATTTTAATAGTTTTGTAAGATAAATAATGTTCTTGATAAAAGATATACTATATTTACTAAATCGTTCTATAATACACATAACATTATCAATCAAATAGATGATTTCTATGACATATATGTCTATGAAATACGTTTATAATACTTTCATATATTATTCTACAAAATCTATATTAGTATGAAACGATGATGTATGTTCAAATAAAAAACAATCTTATTGATATGCGTGTAAGAAAGTTAAATTCGATACAAATGCATATATATATATATCACATACACACATATAATATGTGTGGGGTCGGGATCGAGTACGGGTTCAGGAACCGAGGGTATCACCGTCCCCGCCCCCATCTCCGTTTCTAAGTTCAGGGAAACGTCATCCACATCTCCATCCGCGGTCAACTCGGGGATTCCCCTGTCAAATTAGGGTCGGAGAACGGGTTCCCCATCGGATACGGGGTTTTTTTTGCCATCCCTATCGACATAGAGGGTGGCGGCCAGTGGGAGAGACTCAAACATGGTTTGAAGAGAGAGAAATGAGAGAGACATGAGAAGTTAAAGGAAAGAGAAATAAAACATATCTTGTCTAAATATAAAAAATGAAATATGGCAAAACATTCTTTCTCCTACACTTTTTAGCTACAAATTCTTTTTTTCGAACCCTATGTATATAGGGTTACCGTAAGAGTTAAATCTAAGTAAGAGGTGTAAGAATAATTATGAGTCACAAGATTTCATCAAAAGTCAATATAAAATTAGTCAAAATTGATTACACGTGACTGCTTATTAAATCAGGCTCAAGGAAAAATTAGAAATTTTAAAATTGACATTCACCTCCTAAAATCAAGCTGGCCCCTTAAATTCACACTCACGTAATTTGAAAAATGATGAACAACAAAGTTCAAGTCATACAACATATCATGAAAATAAATGGATTCATAACTAATATCCGTCAAGAAAATGATGAATAAAATAATATTCAATCGCCCATTTACTATCAAAATTGATTTATATAACTCATATTTGATAGAAAAAAAACCATACAAAACTACATAAACAAAAAATATACATACATTCATCAATTCCCAATTTTCGAGCTTGCCTCGAAAACATAGTAATTGATATAAAGAAATTTGATGAAAATCTTTACATATATTTGGGTTTGATTAAAACCTTCGATCACAGTACCTAAAACCTAACATACATAGATCAAAACCTTTGAATGAAAACATTCTCTCACGGTACCTAAAACCTTAGAGCTTTCCAACAACATAAATCAAATTGATGAATGAACTTTTAACATAGAAATCAAATCCGATAAACAAGAAAATTGATGAATGAACCTTCAGGCCTTCCAATTGATCTTGAACCTTCAACATCCTTGTTCAAACCGGAAAGCAAGAACGTATCTTAATGTGTTATTCTCTAACTTTTATGACCTCTAATCTTTCACTAATTCGACCACCATTGTGCTTAGGTGCAACAGTAAAGGTCATAAGAGAAGCACCGATGGTTGCCCGTGGTGATGGCCTGAGGGGCAGTGGATGAGTGTGGTATGAGGGATACTGTTTACTATAGGGTCACACATCAGCGATTGTCGTTGCTGGGCGGTGGTCTCCGATGACCATAGGGGCGACGGCTAGGCCGGCCACAACTCACAAGGTTAAAGAAGTTGTTTATTTTATGCAATGAGATTTTGAAATAACGAGGGGCAGTAATGAACTCAGACAATATCGGTGTAACATCCTCAACTTGGGCCTAGATGTTAATAGTACATAGTATTGTAATAGGAAGTATTTATGTATGTACTTGTTTAATTAAATGAATATATATGTATTTATGTGTTTTTGTGTTTTATGTATGTACGTATGTATGTATATTAGGTGTGATAATTATGTAATTAGTTAGAAGCTAATTAAAAGAGAAAAACCCCATGTGAAGTAAGAGGCCACCGCCTCTGGAATAGTCAAACGTATATATGTGTGTGCATGTTGCTTATTGACTTTACAAGTCAAAGAAAGAAAGCAAAGAAAACACACTTTTCTCTCGTCTCTCTCATTGCTCTCGGTTTTGAAGGAGGAACAAGAACTCTCGATTGTTTAATGTGTGAAGGTTAGCAACATAGATTCAAGCTTGTCAGAAGATTACATGTAAGTTAGAATCACGAAATCATGCAAGAACACTATGAAGAACATGCAAAAGCTTACTTTAAAGTGGGTTTTGGTATATTTGGTGTTCTTATATGATTTTATGTGTTTAAGGTGGTTAAATGGATAGAACATGAAGTCCTAAGACGTTCTGGGCTTAAAACTAACAAGAATGAGGTTGTTTAGATGACCAAATGGGTGTATCGGAATTTCAGATGATGAAGTTGTCGGATTCCGAAACTATGAAGTTGTCGGAATCCGCATGTATTGAAATCCGAAGGATTTGTCAGAATCCGATACAAGTGTCGGATTCCGCATGTCTGTCGGATTTCATGTTCTAGATTTCCTAAGTTCCGGATTGCAAGTGTCGGATTGTGTTTGCCAGATTTCAAGTGTTGAAATCCGACACTATCGGATTTCAATTCAAAGTATCGGATTTCCATTTGTCGAATTTCCCTTCATGTGTCGGAACCTGCAAGTGTCGGATTTCACATGCATGGTTGGAATTCCTAAGTGTTGGAATCCGATTTATGAGTATCGTATTTTATGAACCATAAGTGTCGGATTTCATGACTCCGACAGAACCATCGGATTTCCCAAATCCGACAGTTCTGGCGGATTTGTATTAAGTCCAAAGTTAAATGTTTATTTTGTAAGTCTTGTATGCACATGTGAATGATTAATGTAAGTATGATATGCTAGGTGAACTTGTTGTATTTGAGGACTCAAAAGGAAATACCTGTGCGTAGTAAACTGCTCAGGTGAGTGACTGCTTTCATGAGACTCGGTAGAGTAAGTCTTGCATGCTAAATGACTGTATGAATGTATTATGTATGACTAAACTTTCTTTTGCAGGTATGCTCAAGGAGGTAAGTTAATAATGTTTATTAATAATGTCATGTGTCATTCACATATTACCTCTTACCCCCCTCTTACAATTTTTTACGTCCTACTTGATCCATCCCTATATATATGTGTGTGTATGTATCATCGGTCCAACAAAAAAAGAACATCTTTAAAATGCTTTAATTAAGATTAATAAATCCTTATTTTGGATGAAATGGCGATAATTTTCCTGTGCTATGAGGATGTTATGTAACACCCCAAGTTTCAAAAGTATTCTTTTAAATTGCGAATATTCATGTTTTAAAACCGAGACAAGAAAGAATTTTAAGAAAGTGTGGAGTAAGGCTGTCAATTTGGATCGGGTTCGGGTAGTTTGGGTTTGGTTCAGTTTGTGTCGACCCAATTTTGACCGATTTATTTTCATGTCAGGTTCGAGTCGTGTCAGTTTTTTCGTGTCGATTTATATAGGCCAGATATGATCGACGAGTATTTTTTCGGTTTTCGAATACGGTTTTTCTATTCAATTACGATTTTCTTAATCAATCTTTTAGATTCAATCTTTATTTTTGGTAAAAATTTCGAAAATGATTTTCGTTTATATTCTAACTTCAATATTCAATGTTCATTTCTATTGTATTCGAACTTTAAATTTGGCATTTGTTTTGGTTTGATTCTAATTTTGATTTTACATTTTTATTCGACTTACATAAATTAATGTAATAAAAACTGTTATGTACTATTACTCTATAAAATACTAATAAATAACGTCATTGAACAATCGAATAATTTAAAATTATTAATCATTAAATAAAATTAAGAATCGATTCAAAATACTAAAGTACCATCTTAACAATCATCTTTTCAAAATTTAAATTTTAAGTATTAAACAAAATTTTAAATATGATAGTTTTACCCTTTAACGGGTCATTTTTGGGTTGTCATGTTGACCCAACCCAACCCATTTATTTTCATGTCAACCCGCTTTTGACCTGTTTAGATTTCTTGTCACTTTTTTCGTGTCGGGTTCAAGTCGTGTTTCGTGTCGGGTCAGAAATTGCCCGCCTACTATAAAGATATAAAAAGTGCTAAGTTTTGACAAAAGAGTATAAAATTCTACAAGAATAGTTCACTTTTAAAAAGTCAATGTTACCTAAACTGGAGAAAAAATTGAGTTATGAAGTCATATTTAAGTATAAATAAAAACAAGGGTTTAGTTCCCGAAAATGTATCCAAGTTGTCACCTTTTGCTATTGTGTGTATCGAACTTTCAAACTTACCATTTAATGTAGTGAAGTTACAAAACTTACTGTTTAATGTACTCTACCTGTTCATGTTACCTAGTGATGTGGCACAGGTTACGCTGACGTGGAGCTGGCATGGTGAGTGACGTGTATTTTCTTTTCTAAAATTAACTCAAACAAGAAAATAATAATAATAACAATAATAATAATAATAATATTCCCAGATTTTGTGTTCAAACCCATGTTTCCCATTTACACGTTTATCCTCTACGCGATTCATGTGGGAACCCAATTAGCAGTGGTTTAGGGCTTCGATTGGCGGTGGTTTAGGACTTCACTCGGTGGCTGTTTTGGTCCAGATCTAAGCGTTAAGCTTCGAGGCGGCAGTTTAAGCTTTGATCGGTGGCAGTTTAAGCTTCGATCGGCGACAGCTTAGAGCTTCGATCGGCGGCAGTTTAAGCTTCGATCAGCGACGGTTTAGGCTTCAATCGGCAGCAGTTCATGGTTCTTAATTGATTTAGATTTATGAGTTTCCAGATTTACTGGCAGTTTAGGGCTTCGATTTATCCGGCAATCGATTTGGGTTTGCGATTCCAGGTGTGTAATTGTTGGATATGAGTTCTTGTTGCCTATATTATTCGACTTCCAGATCTGAGTTCTTGTTAGATCTAAGTGCTTGTTGGCTATACTCATCGATTTTCATAATTTGTATCTATCTCTGGTGTGGGTTAATAATCAATTCAGTTTTAGGGTTCTTGAATTTCTTGGTTCAAATCTGTTTTTTTGGTAGGTTAGTAATTGATTTAGTTTGTTGTTCTTCTTGATGTTTCAGATGTGGGTTAATTTCATTTCTTGTTCTTAGGTTTGTAATTTCAGCTTCTTATAAGCTTCTGATATTTGGTTTGAATGTTTGTGTTAATTACTGACATTGTATTTCATCTTCAACATGTTCTTTATCTTTTTCTTCAAATTACAAAGAATGGATGATGTGGCTATGAATTACATACGTGGCAATAAAAAAAAGAAAAAAAACTAAACAATTACCGGTTACCTGATAAATAGGTAACCGGATACACAAAATGGTAATTTTTAGAAGTGCAGTACATTAAATGGTAAGTTTGAAAGTTCGATACACACAATAGCAAAAGGTGACAACTTGGATACATTTTCGGGAACTAAACCCTAAAAACAATGGATGGAAATAAGTAATTTGTAGTAAACGAGTTGATTTAAGCCCGCGCGTTGCGGCGGGATTTTAGGACGAATAAAATATAAAAATTAAATTCAAATATAAGTATTTAAACTAAAGCTGAAAAAAATATTTTTTTTCTTATACGTTTTGATGTATAATGTTTGTTGAGAACTAAAAAAACACCAATCCTTATTTAATAACGTAATATGCTAATTATGCCGAAATATACTTTATTTGAAAACTACATTTTTAAAATAATTATCGTATTACGAAAAAATCTATGTCGAAATGTTGAGAAAAATAATAAAGTTACAAACATATAATCATATTTACATAACATGTTATAAATTAAAAAGTTTAAAAGAAAAACAAAATTTACATAAAATTAATTTTTTGAAATTTGAATATAATAAAAAATTTAAAACATAAATACATGAGAAAAAAGAAAAAGGGAAAAAAAGTTACGACAAAGTTAATAAAGAACAAAAACAAGAAATAAAAAAAAGAATATCAATAGAAACCAAAAAATAGATGTAATGAGAGACATCCCAATTAAAGAGAAAGGATCATAACCAACCCGCCAACCCATCATTTGTTCAAGAAATGCTTTTTCGGATATTTTTCCTGCAAATTGTATGTATATATAATTTGATCTTTTGATGTCAAACAAGATAAAGCGAGCTAATGGACTTAATCAGTCAAAGGTTATTATAGAAAGAAAAATGTTCGATATAGTCCATAATTAATTCATAGTTTCAGGAGACAAATTTTAGCCTTTGGATCAATGTCATCAATGGTGATGCCTTCGTAATTTTAAAAAATTTGGGCGGAGTGGCATTTTCGTAATTTTTCGTAATTCACCTATGATGCTTTTATAAATCACATGTGATTTTATACTGAATCACCTGTGATTGAATATTAATATTTTAGGATTATTTTTTTAAATGGACTTTATTGAATACAACCCATTAAAGATAATATTTTGTAAGTGGACAAGTATAGAATACTTCCTAAAAATATTAAAAGACCTATTAAGAGCAAGAGAGAGATCTGCACACACTTCTCAATCTAGGGCCGTAAATTAAAAGAATGAATACGGACGGAGCTTGTTCGTGTTTGTTCGTTTAACTTTAGTCGAACAAATTAACGAACACGAATATGGATAAATAGACGAACTTTTGTGTTCGTGTTCGTGCATTTAACTTTAGCCAAACAAATAAACGAATACGAACAAAACAATGAGTTTTGTGTTCAACTATTTAATTGGTTCATTCGTGTACATTTTTGTTCGTTACATATACGAAGGAACACACTATTTTAGAAATCCAATATTATTAAACATAAATAAACACTATAAAAAAACACACACACACACACACATATATATATATATATATATACACGTTTGGTTCATTTACAGACATACTTCATAAATAAAACTGGTCTCAAAAACCAAATAAACCAGTACTAAAACCGTGTTTCTAGGTGTAGATCTTTTTATCCTCCATTCTATGCGCGTTATTCTGACAAAATAAAAAGCCGGTCTATATGTAATATCTAAACCGATTTATAATCAAGTTTCCTTTATTTCCTGCATTATAAGACCCTCTGTTATCAAAGAGACGGTCTCTATATTGTTTTATATATACCTGTATCAAGTTAAACTTTTGTGTGATTTTGTATAGTAATTGGAGCATAAGTGCATAATAATTTCAATACTCTAGAAAAACTACTTCCCGTTTATAAACAATTTCCATGGTTAAAACAAGTAAACATATATCTATCTATACTACTATACTAGTTAAATAATCCATGCACGTATGAGGTACTATTTAAAAAACCTAAAAATTTTAACATGTAATTATAAAATATAAACAAAATATATAAACCAATTTAAACAAACATAAGCATATCTATTTAAAAAATAACTAACAAAACATCATATGTACCGAATGTCTAAATATTGAATTAAGACAAGCTTTAATAATTTTTGAAGTACTTTAGTTTAATTTGTTAGGTTACTATCATCATCACAAAGATGAAACTTTGAGGTAATTAAGTATATTAAGTGCGTAAAATGATTCTTAAAAATGATATGAAAAGTTCACTTTAATATATATTATCTAAACTGAAATATGATACGTCAATATTGTTTAATATAGATACTATGTATGTAGTCATTTATGTTTTCAACCAATTAATTTGTTGGAACAAAATTACTCTCTCTAAAATAATTTTGATCTTTTGATATTCATTAATATCATGTAATTATTTATGTACTCAACCCCTTCATTTGTTATACCCCCATGTGATACACGTTTAGTCATAATTATTTTTATCAAAATATAATTATAAAAAACACAGTATATTAAAAATGAGAATTAAACATCTAAACATAAATAACTAATGCTTCTTAATTTCAAAATCTTAAGGATGACTTTAAAATATAATTTAACCATAATTTCTCGTTGTATTACATAAAACCCAAATTATAAATCATAACAAGTACATAAATCAACTCATTATCTCGTAATAACATTGCCTCAAAATTCAAATATGATACTCATAACCTTCTTTTTGACATGTAAAGCTCTAATTGGTTAATCACTTATACATAGTTTGTTTATTAAAATCAACAAAGTTTAATCCTTTTATTATGAAATCATTGGTATTGAAAAACAGATCAAGAGTTTAACGTTGTATGATTATGACAATGAAAAAGATAATTGATTCAGGGACTCACAAACATATATAAATTATCCCATAAAAAGATATTATACCTCACTAATATGATGTATCTATATATATAGATATATATATACACTAGCATAGTATTCGCGCAATGCGGCGGCTAGAAATAATTCTTACTCAATAACATGTCCGATTTTAATAATGTAAGACTACCATATCACGTATTATAATGACATCGAACAATTTTCGTTCGCAATGTATTTATTTTCTTTCTCATGTTTCCATTTCTTTTATTTCTCTTTTCTTTATAACTCTTTTTTTTAGTTTTAAAAAACAATAAAATAATAAACAAAAAGAATATTAAATATATTATAAAATAAATCTTTTGTTTTAATTACACGAATGATTTAAAAAATATGAAAATATTTATAAATTTAGGTTACATGTTATTAGGTTTATAAGTTTTAGTTATACGTATTTTCTAATACTTAAATTAAAATATGTGTTAAATGATAAAATATTTAAACCATTATTTTTATGAAGATCCTTTTTATTTAATTTTTAGTTTGTATTTTATATCATATAAGTTGAAAATTAATTTGTATTGATTTGACTTTTTTAAACATCATTTATTATGAAAGGTTTAGTTATAAAAATGATATTTAAGAATCTAATTAACTCTATATAATAGTTTCCTTATATGATTATATAAGGGTAAACTAGTAATTTCAAATTACTTAAAATTAAGAGATTTCAATAACCTAAATGTTTTATATTATAGTATATATATATATATATATATTCTCATATAATCTAAATAAAAAATACTTCATAGAAAATGATTACTGATTTAGTGATTTATAACATAAAAATAATCATAACTATGTTTACTTGTTTAGAGTTTTATAAAAAAGATAAGCAAGAAAATACCTATTCCCATTTAGAAAAAATTAAGTGTCATTAAATTTTGATTTACTGAAAATCAAATATGGTAACTTACTTTTTTCAATTGTTATGAAATATAGTAATTTTAATTTTGTGTCATTATGGTAACATTTACATCAAAACGTATATAAAAATGAGACGATTATAAATATATAATTTATACAAACACCCTCTATATATTTAGCCACCTCATAATTTATTCCATATACTCTTACAAATTCACCATTCCAAATGTGGAAGTCAAAATTAAAATGTTTGGTCAAAATTGAGAAAATAAGAGGCTTTGATTGGTTAATTAAATTTTTATTTAAAAAAGCATTTCCAACAACAATTTTCTTTTAATATATATACTAGTCTAATGATCTGTACATGCACGAGTTATGCTTTAAAAAAAACTAAAATATTTAATATGTAATAAAGCATAAATAAAATATATAAAACAATTTAAACAAACATAATCATATCAATTAAAATAATAACTAATAAAACAACATATATATCGAATGTTTTAAAAATTGAATTAAGGCGAGCTTTCATATATTCAGTAGTATTTTTTTGTATACTACATTCATAGTTTTATTTGTTACGTTATTATCATCGTCACAAAGATGAAACTTCGAGAGAATTAAGTATATTCATTGTGTACATTGATTATTAAAAATGATATGAAAGTTCACCTTAACATATATTATATGAACTTAAATACGATAACTCCATAGTGTTTAACACTAAAACCATGTAATAATTTATTTGTTCGACCTCTTGATCTGTTGGAACAAAATTACCTTCTCTTAAAAATAATTTTGATCAAAAAGATGTTCATTGATATCATGTAATTATTTATATGTTCAACCTCTTCATTTGTTATGCCCGTATATATGATACACGGTTAGTTGTAATTATTTTTATGAAAGTATAATTATAAAAAACATAGTATATTAAAAATAAGAGACAAACATCTAAATATAAATAATTAATGCTTCTTAATTTTAAAATCTTAAGGATTATTTTAAAATATAACTTAACCATAATTTTTCATTGTTATTACATAAAACTCAAATTATAAATCATAATAAATATATAAATCACCCAATTAGCTTATGATAAAATTGTCTCAAAATTCGAATGTCATACTCACAGCTTACTTTTTTGACATGCAAACCTCTAGCATGTTTATTTACCCATCACAGTTTAATCTATATTTTATTATGAAATCATTGGCATCAAGAAAAACAGATAGAGAATTCAACGCTGTATGATTCTGTCAATAAAAAAGATAACTGGTTTAGAGATTCACAAATATAAACCATCCCATAAAAAATTATTATACCCTACTAATCTGTTGTAGATGTATATTCTCATATACTCTAAATTAAAAATACCCCATATAAAAGGATCACTGATTTAGTGATTTATAACATAAAATTAACTATATAGATGTTTTGAGTTTTAAAAGAAAATAAACAAGAAAGTACATTTTCCCATTTAGAAAAGATCGAGTATTATTATATTTCGATTTAAACAAAATCAAATATAGTAACTCATTTTTTTCAATGGTTACCGAAATATACTTTTTTTTTTACTAATAAAGAGTTAAAAAAATATTTTTAAATTTTGTGTCATTACGGTAAAATTTACATCAAAGGGTAGATAAAACTGAGATGATTATAAATATATAATTATATTAATACCAATCCTTACATATTGGTCCAGTTTGTTTCTTAGAATTCGAAGGAATAGAATGGAATTGAAATTAAATTTCATGTTGAATTACGTTTGGTAAACTTGTTTTTGAATGAAATCTCATTCTTTAGGATGTTTACATTCATTCAAGTAATCGAAAGTCCATTCCATAATTGAGTTGGATAAAATTTAAATCAATTTCATTCCTTCAAATTCTGCGAAACAAACTGGACCTAAAAGTTATAAAAGAAAAACTATAAACATATACAATTAAATACTTTCATTAAATATAATTATATAATTTATACAAACCTTCCATATATAGCTCTCTTATAATTGGTTCATTATACTTAATAAAATTTTAATTGTAGAAGTCAAAATTAAAATGTTTTGTTAAAATTGAAAATATAAATGTTTTTAATTGGTTAATTTTATTTTTATTTAAGAAAGCTTTTCCGACAATAATTTTTTAATACATATATAGATAGATGAAGTATACAACACCCCATCTCCTTTAAAAATTAAGAGTTCTTAATTTTTCAATCAAAACTATATCTCCACCCTTAATTTTATATACATTAATTTTATCTATCAAATTATTAAACCTTTCACCTCATTCTTTCCTTTAACAAATATATGTCTTGATCACTACGAATTATAAATTTTTTTTTTCAAAAAACGTACATTTCATTTTTTTTTTAAATAGTATTTGTGATCTTCAAGTTTGACATATTATATTAGTATTATTTGTACCGTCTCATATTGCTTTGAAGTAAAAGCGTAGAAACAATATTAAATAAAAGCTTTCATATAACATAAATTTGATTAATAATACTACTTAAATTATTTCGAATTTATTGTAACATTTCAGGCTTCATTCGCAAGCATCATTGCCTCCTCTTTTCTCGTCACCACAATATTCACCATCATTCTTCTTCTTTGATCATCATCGTCACATTACGCGGGTATCCCGCAAGTTTTTATAAATTACAAGGATCGATGTAAAGCATGTTGTAAAATCTAAAGAATGAGTTGGCCGTCCGGATGAAGTTGTGGTAAAAAAATAGAAGTCATGTTTTTGGTACATATATTGCAGTAGGTACGTAAGGCTATTTTTAGCATAGTATCCTTTTCTTTTTGACATGTTTTGGTGATGTATATATAATCACTTACTACTGTACGCGTGATACAGTGGTCCCAACAAATAGATGAATTATTACTTAATGTCAGCAAACTATATATCACGTGATCCACAATTTCTAATTTCAATTCTGTGCTCAAAAACCAGTACGTACGTCTATATGAAGGGTGGGTGAGTTGACAACAATCATATCAATATTCCCACCAGCATACAAAACCATATATCTAGCTAGTTCGATCTAGTTGATATATCACTATACATACAAAACGAGCTGAGAGAGCAGTAGCTACCTAATTAACTAAGATAGCCATGGCCATGTTATTACTCCCAAGGTTTGTGGTGTTTCAAAGTAGCGGTGGATATTCGAATGTACCCAGGGCCGGTCCTAAAAGTTTCTGGGCCTCGGTAAAAACTAAAAAATGGCCCATAAAGTAAAAAAAATCCCAAAATAAGTAACGTTATCATCTAAATTACCTTCATTCACGTCTATATTATAATCATCTCCATCTATATTAGTGTTATTCTCATTCAAGTTCATATCATTTTCATTCAAATTAAATTCATTTTAGTTCACATGGACTTCATTCTCATTTTCATTCATATTAACTTTATTCATATTCGATACATCATAAGAACTTGTATTTTAATAAATCTATTCATTGGACCTTGTAGAGATATTTTTTTTCTTTTTCGATTTCCTTTATTTTCTTTCTTTTTTGACCACTTGATAAATGTTTTAAAAAACATAATGTAGCTAGACTAATACAAACAATGAAGCAAATAAGCAATCAGACTTTAACAATGAACTACTTAGTAGTTTAGCATTTTGGTTCAAATTCACAAAGTAGATAACAGATTAAGCAAATAAATAACCAAGCAAAAGCAATTAGGATTAGGCAAAAGAAACTTAAAGACCAAGGATTATAGAATTCGTAAACTTAAGGGTGAGGCCTTGAAACTTTAGCAGCCATTTAAGAACTAGGAATAAGTGAAGAAATACATAAATCAACAAGTAGTTCAAGATTTCAAGTTCAATTAGGAAAAGGCAGAAACCTAAAACAAAATACAAACAAGAATTTTGTGATTTAGATTCGGACAAGGCCGGTCGTTATAAAGATTCTCATATCTTTTGACTTTTGAGATATGCAAATAAGGATTAAGGTAGTAAAAACTAAAGGAACACAATCAATGTATTTTGATTTCGATTTCACTTTCTGACTTTCACCATATGCAAATAAAGACCAAGGAAGTAAAAGTTAAAGGAGGAAGAACAAAACTTACAGCCTGTATTCAATAATTTCGATCAATGTGATGAACACGCAACAACAAAATCTTCAATAAACTCATAAACATAAAATCAGAATTCAGAAATTTTTTTTTTGATCGAGGGAAAGGAACTGAATATCGATCGATAATAGATTTAGGAGATGAATGGAACCAATTGATTTATATATCTTTGGTGCGTCATTCCCTTTTCCATTGCCTCTCCAATTCCATGCCCAAAAGGAAAGCGCCTCATCTATTGTTGCCGGCTATTGAAATTTGGGCCTTCCTCACCTATTTCTAGGCTTCTTTATTTTTTCTCTGGGCTTAATGCATATATCTGTATGTATGTTCATAACATTACTAGTGGGCCTCTAAAATGTTGGGCCCTAGGCGGTTGCCCTTGTGGCCCAGGCCCAGGGCCGGCCCTGAGTGTACCAGAGAATCTCCGGGTTCGTAAAATTCGTTGAACCAAATATTTGGAGTCAACGTGTAAAGTTTGCAGTTGAGATAGCACAAACCGGGGATGGCAAACTGGTGCACATAAGGTCTTGCTACAACAATAAGTATTTGGTGCAAGAACAAGTCCAAAATAAGAATTGGCTTGTTGCGGCTAGCGACAAGCCCGAGGAAGACCAATCAAAAGCCTCATGCACCTTGTTCGAGCCTTGGCACAACTTAGGAGAAACGACTGTACACCTACGCCCTGTCCGGACCCCAACCTCGGCAGCCTATTTTTCATCTGTGGGTGGCGGCTGGGTTCCTTCTTCAGACACCCAGCATGGCCTAGTAGTTTCTGCAATCCCTATGAGTAATCTCTCCATGTTAACGGTGATTGATTGGGAAACACATTTATTTCTTTTCCTTTGGAATACTTACACTTTTGAACTTTTTTAGAATTAGAAGATGTTCGTGACCTTTTATTCTACACAATTTTATAAGTATTGTTCCAATTTCTAAATTTCAAGTACAACTTGATTTCTTTTAATCTCAAAATTCATGCTTTCTAAATGTGACTTGCTCAGAATATCCAAAAATTATTGCTCAAGATTTCTTATCTTGACACATTAGTTGTAGAGTAAGTTTGATTGTCCCAAAGAATAAGATTCAAACCAAGATTTCTACCTGCTTCTTTAATTTGATAACCTCTTCTTTTTTGGCACGAAACATGATTGATACTTGACAACGGATTTTTGAGTGGAATGATAAAGGTGATGATTTTGATTAAATGAAATGCAATTGATTAATCGCAATGGATGGGAATTGCAATTAGAGGAATTGCGATTGGAAATTGCGATCGGTGAATTACAATTCGGAATTGTGATTGACAAATGGGAATTGCAATTGACAAATACAAGTGTGATTTGCAATTGGAACTACGATCGGTGGGAAATGCAATTAGGAATTACAATTGGAAATGTAATTACAATTGCAAGAATTTCAATTGCACATGAATGATGAAATACGATTGCAATGAATTACGATTGCATCAAACAACTAATGAATTACAATTATGCGATTAGAATTCATCAACTACGATTGCCTAATTACGATTAGGAAGAACAATTGCAATTCCAGACCCTATCGAACAAAAAGATAACCTAATTTCTCAAATTAAGCACTTTTTTTTATTTAATTTTCAATCCAAATGTAATGATTTCATTCTCAATCTTCAAATAAACATCAAACTAAAATTACAGTATAAAGGATAAGTTAGTGAAAATTCACCTGCTCACTCATAAAAAACAACAATGACATGAGGGTTACACGTGTTTACCCACAAGACTTATAAGCAGGATTTTTCCAAAAAGTTACACACGGGTAGGACTCATCTATACATGGGACCCTAAAGAACAACGGTTCCTGATTCGCAGTTCACGACACTTCACTTTTCAATTGGTTCCACTTAAGTTTTTGATTCATAATAACTTTTCGATTTACGATCCGTATACATGATAATTTATGATTTGTTTACAACACAAGCGCTAGTTCACGATCGCAACTTGCGATTAGAAATTTCAATCCGGCATAAATTCCAATGTGTGATTTGGTATAACGTCCAACTTGCGATTTACTAATTTTCAATTAGGAGCACTAGAAATTTACGATCCCTGTATTATGATCCAACTGATTTATGATTTCCCTATGGATGTCAATTTACAATTCAGTGTAAATGCTTAATTTACGATGCATCACATGTCCCAATTCACGATTTCATTCAAGTGATTGCCCGCTCGTTGCTGAAGTCCTAAGTGTTTTCTTGGGTGAAGCTATTTTGAAAAAATTCTGGTTTGTCTCCTTTTGAAAAATTGTATGGTCACGTGTGTCCTTAAAATTGTAAATCAAATATAAAGTCAGATGGAAATCTGGTAAGTTTTATGCTTTGTGTTTTTATTTTGCAAAATCCTATGAATCCACAAACGATCTCTGTTGCAAATTCATCAAGTGGATTTATTAAGCTGTGTGTTTTGGGGATTTACCAACTTTCTAAAGATAAAAACAAATTGGTGAAATCAAACTATGAACTGCAATGATGATTATTTTTAGTGTTGAAATGGGTAATTTTGAACATTCACATGTTTTGATGCTCACAGGTAGTGAGAGACATTGTTTTTCTTCAGCAAGTTGTTTCGGTGATTTTCCTCAGCAGGGAGAGAGTTGGTTTTGGTTTTGGTTTTGGTTTTTTGTTCTGCCATTTTCGTTGTGTCTAGTGCTAGTGCTAGTGCTAGTGCTAGTGTAACATGTAATTTATAGAGTTGTTAGGGTAGTAGTTATAGACAGTTTTTCGGACCTACTAACAAGCTGTTAAAGTTTCTCATACCCACTCACGTGACAGTTGGTGGGTGGTTTTTGGAATTTTAACACAGCTTTTTCTGCTTGTCAACTTCGTTAGTTTTTTTGACCGTTTTTGCCACGTCATATTTTCTAGTCGGTATTTACGTGACATTTTTATGCGGACAGAATTTATGGTTTAGGACTATATCAGCTTTACAAATTATAGCCTGTAAAATATATATATATATATACTAGCATCGTACCCGCGCAATGCTGCGGCAGCAAATAGTTTTTGTATTACTACATGTCAATTTCTATAATGTAATGATTTGTTATTCGCGTGATTTAATATCACGAAAAACTTTTCTACAGCAAAATGTATGTTTTCTTCAAATTTTCTTTTATTTGCATCAACTATTTTATTAGTTTTAAAAAATAAATTCTGAAAGACATTAAAATAAAAAAAAGATTTATATTTATGAGATAAGGAGAGAAAAATTTTAATAAAATTTTGGATATTAGTTTAATATGGGTGAACAATTGTGTTTATGTGAAAAAGTATGTTAATGTGGGATGACATATTTTAAATGAGTAAAAAGTTAAAGTAAATTAAGAGAGAGAATAAAATGGTTAAAGATTGAGTGGATATTATTAATTTATATAAAATGAAAGGTCAAGATTTTGTCTTGATTGAATTTTAAGAACTCTTAAAATTAAAGAAGAGAGAGAATGTTAAATGATTTATATAGTAGTATATATATATATATATATATATATATATATATATATATATAATTTAATAAAAATTAAGACTATACAGTATCAGCTTTACAAATTACAGCCCCCTCTCAGCACACATGATTAATTTAATATGCAACCTTCTTTTGTTGTTACGATGGTTCTTTTTTTTATTCATGTGGATTTTTGCTTCAATTGTGCACTTTTAAAATCACCGGACCTATTGTCAGCCACCCAAAAATAATCATGCCCTGAATTAGAGATGCACAAAATCGGTTCTGGACCGGTCCTGGACCACAGCCGGTCCGGTCCGGACCTAGTCCGTCCTGGGCCGGTCCGGTCTTCGGCGGACCGGTCTTCGCGTAAAACCATTTCGATAAATTCGGTCTTCGGGCGGTCCTAGACCACTTCCGGACCGGTCCAAGTCCGGACCAGTCCGACTTCGGTCCTGGACCGGTCCGTTTTTCGTTCGAGTATTTTTCTGGTTCGGTTTAGACATTTTCGGGTTTTTTTTTGTTTCGGTTTAAAATTTCTGGTTTTCGGTTTGTTTTTTGTTTGAAAAAAAAAGTGACTTGTTAATTTAAAAAAATGGCAAGTTATAAAGTATAAACATATATAATTGCAAGTTAATAAAAACATATAAATAACATTGCGATACAATTACGAAATAAAATTACATATTGTTGAAACTTGAATTATTTTTTTAACAAGAAAAGGGAACTCTAGCAATGGAGCTTCGGCATGACCATCACCCCTAGTTAGAGACCTGAAAATAACTAGCATGTTCTTCGAAATCAAAGTACATATTGTTCGAAAGAAATAACGTCACAAAATATAAAGAGACAACTACTGAAATTGATAGTCGGAATTGAAATTCCAAAAGTTGTAACTATCGTCGGTATATGGTCCATAATAGGCGACTTCGTTTGAGTTGACGTTGGATGATGAACCCGCGTTCATTCTATTTTGAGTGTCGTCAACGTATTGTTCGCCGGCTTCGGGTTCTTCCGTTTCAGCCTCGGTGTTAGTGTTTGATGTTCCCGATGTGAAGTCCTTATTGTAATCGTCTTCCAAAATCGCTTCCTCCAAATTAGTTAAGCCTTCTTCGAGATCCGCATCGTTTTGACTTCTTTCCATAGAATCATAGTAGTCCTTAAGCATCACGGCCATTTGCACCGACTCGGCCTTCAACATACACCGTCGTGCGCTTAAAATCCTGCCACTAAGAGAAAAACAACATTCCGAAGCTACGCTACTAGCTTGGACCGTTAGTACGTCCCTAGCCATAGCGGCTAGGATCTTAAATTGACCAACTTTTTCCCTTTCTTGCCACCATGTTAATACATCAAATTGTTTAAACTCTTCGGGGGTTACATAATTAGTGTAATCAGTTTCTTTATATATAGAAAGTTCGTCTAGAGACGATTGAACTCGTGTATGTTTCGATTGAGATATATTTTGAAACCAAGACGTCCCAATCGTAAAAGGATTGTTTGGCCGAGTAGCCGATGTTTGTGAAGACGAAGACCTCGGGGTGGAAGCAACTTCTCCCCGTGGTGCACATTCATTGTCATAAATATTATATAAATGTTTAACACAATTTTCAAATTTTGTTATACTTGTCTTTATCTCAATTGGACTTTGACCCAACGCTTCCCCGATACAAGTTAAAGATTCCGTTACACCCTTAAAATTAACAAGAGGGTTTAATGCCGAAGCAATCAGATTCCGTAAGTACTTCATATAAATGAGCTAAGTGTTCTCGATGATATTCCGTAAGTAAATCTTTATTTTTTAACAAACGCCCTATCATTATATAAGTCGAGTTCCATCTCACGGGCATATCTAAGAGAGGTCTCAAACATCTTCTTTTTTTTTATCTACAAAAAAGCTCATATTTTTCGAACGCGACGGGTCCGCTTTTAAAAATTGCCACGTTCAATCTCTTAAATTTCGCAAGACAAGTTTCCATAGACTCCAAACCTTTTTGGACCGCGAGGTTGAAAATATGACAACAACAACGTACATGCAAAAATTCCCCTTCACATATTGGGTTTAAAACTCGTTTCAATCGTCCCATAGCGTTTGTATTGTTGCTTGCATTATCTAGGGTGATTGAAAGTATTTTTTCTTTAATTCCAAAACCATTAAAAATCCTCAACAAAATATCGTAAATTTGTTCACCCCCATGCGGGTGAGGAAAGTTTTCAAAAGCAATAATACGTTTTTGCATAAGCCATGTTTTTGGGTCTATCCAATGTATCGTAACACAAATAAATGAATAATGGGTAGTATGTGGAGCGGTCCAAATGTCGGTGGTTATGGAAACTCTACCATCGAATCTAGTAAAGAATTCCTTTAAGTCTCGATATATTAATTTCCATTTTGTCATAGCTTTACGTTTAAGAGTTGTTCGAGGGCAATAATGAGGTTGTAAAGCTTTTTTGATAAAAGCTATGACTCTTGGGCGGGAGAAGAAGTCAAATGGTAATGCTTCTTGTATGATTAATTGCATGCTTAATTCTTGAGCTAGAGCGGCATCGAAACGCCACATTTGACCATCTACTAGAGTTTGACTTTCAACCGCAGCGGCTTCTCGCGCCAAGCACTTAGTCTAATTTTTTAAAGTTTATATTAGAATAAACTAAGTTCAAGTAATCTAAACTATATTCAAGTACTAAACTATAGTTATTGATTCTAAAGTAATACGTTTGACTACCAAGCAAAGAGTGGCCAGGTAGGTCAGTCGGGGGGCAGGATCCTTTCGGTTTAAAACCTTTCGGAAAATCCAACAACCACAAGCCGGTCGTGACTATTCTAGACACCACTATCCGGGTTATCTCTACTAGTATTACAATTAGAATGAATAACTAGAATTACATACCCTAAACATAAATATAAAAAAACTAGTATTACATAAGCTAAACATAAATATAAACTAAACATAAATACTAGTATTACAATTAGAATGAATAACTAAGTTATGAATAACTAGAATTACATACCCTAAACATATATATAAATAATCTAGTATTAGATAAACTAAACATAAATATAAAAAACTAGTATTACATCAACTAAACATAAATATAAAAAAGAATACTTACTAAATGCCGAGCGAGAGAAGAATTAGATCCCGAAAATATTGCTCCGCAATGTGTACACCTCTCATATTTTTTGTTATTTTGCTTGAGTTGTACAAAATGTTTCCAAATTTCCGCTACTCGATTTGTTTTCGGAACTTCTTCGTACGGGAGATTTATATTAAAATCACTTCGACCTGCGTTCAAATTGCTAGAACCTTCACCCGCCATTTTTTATAATATTGAAGCAAATCGAAATATTATAGAACACTTTTATATAAGCAAATTCTTATATAAATGGATGGTGCAAGAAATGAGAATGAGAAAATGAGAGAATGAGAGTATGGATGGTGCAAGAAATGAGGCTTCCAAAGGGGTATTTATAAAATTGGAAGAAAATTTCAAAATTTTGAAAAACTAGCCGTTGGACCGGTTTGGACTGTTTCGGACCGGTTCGGACCGGTTTGGAGCCGTTGGAATTCAAAAAAAAGGTTGGTGACTTGGACCGGTTTGTACCGAGCTTGGACCGACTCGGTTTGGACCGGTTCACGGACCGTTTTGGACCGGTCTTGGTCGGACCGCGGTCTGGACCGATTCGGACCGTTTCTGCTCGTGGTGGTCTTGGACCGGCTCGACTCATTCGGTCTTCGAAGGACCGGTCGGACAGGTCCTTTTTGTGCATCTCTACCCTGAATTAATAAAATAAGCAAGCACCTTTCTTTGCTTTTTTTATTTGTTACACAAATGCTTAGCCCATTTATATGTTTCCGGCTCGTATTGAACAATCTAGCCACCAATATATTTGTAGTTCTTTTTATTAAGACTACCTGAATCATTTTGATCTGAGTTTGTATAAGTAAGATATGGTCAAAAGAGCATATGTTAGCGGTGTCAATTTTTCTCAATTTATCTCGTTTCTTCACCTTTTCTCACCAATTTGTGGTATCCGAGAGCCCTAAAACGTACAACATAATAAATTAAGTTATAAATAACATAATTACTATAAAAATGCATTAATTAAAATAATATGATACTGGATATAAATTATATGTATATTTTAGCCAAAATCAATGTGTTCTGTCGTTTGAAAAAAATTAAGTTAGTTAGCACGGTGCTTCGGTGTGAATACAAGATTTGAACTCAACTGAGTTGCCGGATTATTAATTGTTTCTACTAGAGACTAAAAAATGAGATGAAAAATAGTACCCGAATGTCTTAGATGATGTTTGTTAAAATAAAATGATTTAGCACGGAATAGTTATAAAGACTCTGTATAGTCATGTTTCTGAAAAAAAAGGTTGTTTGATAATACTTTTGAATGGCGAGACTACGATGATAAAAATGACCATATTACCCTTTTGTATGATCAAATGCCAAAGCAAAATAAAGTGTTTGCTCCGTTCTTAATAAATGCTAGTAAACACATTGTAAATCTATTAAAACATTTTTTTATCAAAACTTCAACATTCATAACAAAATATAAAACCTAGTAACAAGAAAACATATAATTTTTTTAATTTGTCAAAATATCAACATTTGTGTATACACTTGACCGGTTAATATTGAATTATTGCCTAGAATTCTTTTAGCTCTTGGTGATACATTAACATCCAATACCACCTTCAGTTTAGGAGATGCAAAACTTAAATCAAACATATATAAGACTTTTGAGAAAAACAATAATAATAAAAGGAACATAAATCTGAATGGAGAAACTATGAAATTAACATATGAACGAATTTAATAAAAAATCAAACAAAGAATCAATGATGAGAAGCAAAATTAAACCATCAAATGGGTTGCTCTTCTCAACCTTCAGTTTTTTTTTTATTATTATCAAACACACCGATTGCCAACCCGTTTAACATTTAGTGCTAAATGGTATCATTCAGTATCTATTTAAACAACCCCTTAGTCTAGAAAGTCTTATCCTTATTTATCTTACCACACGTTGCCTAACATTAAAGGTTATTGACTTTTACAAAACCTGAAAAAACCTTTGCATTAGGTTACACGAAAGTTCCAAAATTACTTAGAATGTCGGTCAAATTAAAATTCAGTATGTTATTTAGAAATTATAAAAAAACTTAAAATGTGAAATATGAAGGCAATAAAAATGGAAGGGAAAAAAGAGAAAGAAACTTTGTTTAGGAGGTCGAGAGAATACAGGTTACATGAAAGTTCGACAAGTACTTGCACTTTCTCGCAAATTTGGACAATACTCAAAAGTGTAGTAAACTACTGTGCAATCAAGATTGCCTAGTTCTCACAAGGAGGTGTGATTAGATGCATCAATGTCTGGAATGCTAGATGGTAATCCATGACATCCACGATGAGAAAGTTCAATTAAACTTCTAGGCAAGCTAGTAAAATTGTTCCACTCCAAGTACAGCTGTGTTAAACATGATAAACCTCCAATGTTTTCGGGGAGTTGTAATATATTGCAATCACGTGCACAAAGAGTTTCAATGCTAGCAGGAAGTTCTGGAAACACTTCTAGCTTCTTGCAATGATCAACATCAAGGTATTCAAGACGAGAAAGCTGATTTAAACTTCCAGGCAATCTAGTAAAACTGTTTTTACTCAAGCATAGATCCATTAGACATGATAAACTTCCAATGTTTTCGGGCACTTGTGATATATTGCAATCATGTGCATAAAGACCTTCAATGCCAGGTGGAAGTTGCGGAAACACTCCTAGCGCCTTGCAACCATGAAGAGAAAGCAGTTGAAGATGAGAAAGCCGGCTTAAACTTTCAGGTAAGCTAGTAAAATTGTTATTATTCAAGTATAGCTCTTTTAGACATGATAAACCCCAAATGTTTTCAGGCACTTGTGCTATATTGCACTCGCTAAGATTCAAAGACTGCAATGAATGTAAACCTATCAAGGAGGATAATACCAAACTTTGGGGTAAATGTGAAGGTTGAGAGATTGTAGTTAACCATCCTGACCTCTGATGTTGGCCCGCTGACGGTAGTCCAATAAGATTGGTCAATGAGAATACAAAAGAAGGAAGTCTTGTTATGGAAGTTTGATCAATATATAGGTCCATCAAGGTCTTGATTCTGCCTAAGGCCTGAGGCACATGGTCTACCTTTAAGCACCCTGATAGATTCAAAACAACAAGCCTCCTGAGCATTCCAATTGATGGGTGAAACTCAACCAAACTCACACAACCCTCTAGAATTAGCTCTTCGAGATTTGTAATCTCGGTAAAGTCTGGGGTTTTTGTTAGGTTATGACAATGACTTAGCTTCAGAATTTTCAACCTTGTAAAACGCTGAAATAATGGACCTATATTAGATGATTAGAATTTAAACACGAAAGAATGTACTAAAAACAAGTAAATATGTACCTTAGGTGTTGCCCAAAGATTTTTTATGTGGCTGTATGATAGGTCGATGAAAACAATGTTTTCTGGATAAAAATCTGATGGTAAGAATTTGAAAGGGCATCCCTGCCAGCAGAGATACCTTAGCTTGTTAGACATATATCCCAACCTTCCAAAAAAGTTCACATTAGGGTCCTTTGGTAGCTTTAGGATCTGCAGGTTTTTCATACGTGCAAAAGCTGAAACGTTTATCTCAAACTTTTGACTAGAGTTCTCTTTCCAAAGGCCAATAACTTCAACTGCTTCTATTGCCTAGATACAAGTAACAACAATGCTAGATTATAATCATATGAAACATGCATGTAATGTATATGAAAAAAAGTGACATGTGAAATTGCTTATACCTGCATGTATTTATGTATTAAAATTAATTAAAGAAGAATATGTGAATTCTTACCTTGCTTTCACTCAATACATCATAAACCTCCTCTGATGGACCCCACAATCTCCTTTGACTCTCATGCATATTGGATTCTTCACTAATAATTTCCCTTGCCATGCTTTGAATCAATTCATGCATTTGAAGTGACATGTCACAAGGAGATACTGTAATTAGCGACTTATCAACTAGAACTTCGATAGCATGTGCAAAATAGTTACGACTATCTAGAACATCTTTTGCAAGATCTTTATTTTCGCCAATGAAGAAACACGCAATGTCAAGAAAGATCTGTTTCTCATGAGAGTCAAGCCCATCAAAACTTGGTCGAAGTTTTTTTTGTAAAATTGAATTAGGATTTGTTTGAAGTCTATCCAGTTGGCTTTTCCAAACATGCATAGGCTTTTCATAGACAGACCGACCGATGACTTTGAGAGCCAAAGGATGCCCTTGCAAATGTATGACAAATTGGTAAGCAAGCTTTAAGAAGTCAGGTGTAGGAAGTATTTGGTCGAACGCATGCAAACCAAGGAGTGCAAAAGCTTCATGATGTGTTAAAAACGGCATGTCATAGATTTCATCCACTTTATGAGACTTTAGCAACTGTTTGTCCTTACCGGTGAAGATGATCAAACTTCCACGGCAAAACCAATTAGGTGTACCCACTAGTGCTTCTAACTGTTCCAGGTGATCCACATCATCCAAGACAAGCAAGATCGGCTTAGATGATATCATCTTTTTTATTACCATAACCCCTTGACTAACATTTGATATCTTCACAGCTCTTGTCTTCGTGATGTCATGTATAAGTTGCATTTGGACCCCAGTTAGGCCTTTCCGTTTTAGGATCGCTTGGACATCACAGAAGCAACTTCCTTCAAAGTGGACATACATCAAGTTATAAATAGCTTTGGCAAGCGTTGTCTTTCCTATTCCGCTAATACCGCATATTCCGATCATGTGAACCTCTTCTGATGCAACGAAGCGCAGCAGGTTCAGTTCTTCTACACGGGCATCTACACCCACAAGGTTCTCTCCAACATCCAATGGCCCATGACATAACTTGCCGAGGATTTCTCTCGTGATAATTTCAATAAAGTTTGCCTCATACCTGTTGAATATACATGGTGAGTTTTAAACGAGCTACCACATTAATTGGTTTTTGAGAAAACACAGAAAACTAATAAATACTCCTTTAAATTTAGCTAAAAATTTACCCATTTGAGAGATCCTCAAGATCCCATCCAGATAAGTTGGCTCCCTTGGTTAAAGCTTCCTTCCATTTAGGCACCTCTGTTTTATTTGATGATTCATGCTTGGCAAATGCCTCAGCATAGCTATCAGTTTGTTTCCTCACAACATCAGGCTTAACATCATAAAAGATTATGTAAACCTCATGTTTGGGCTCTCCCATTTCCTTGCACTCAAGTATTTTCACAAGTTCCCTTAGACACCATGATGAAGAAGCATAATTTTTTGAGAAGATAACTATCAAAAACCTTGATTGTTCAATGGCTTCATTGAGTCCACGAGATATCACTTCTCCTTTGGGCAATTCCTTATCATCTCTGAAAGCTTGAACTCCTTTTTGTTTGAAATCTTTGAATAGATGATCCATGAAGCTTTTACGTATATCTTCACCTCTAAAGCTTACAAAGACATCATATTTCCATCGATCCCCAGCGGAAGAAGCAGCCATTATCACTAATGAAAGCTGCATTAGAACTAAAGATTATTACAAAGATTTTCTTGACAACAGTAATGTAACATGTAGACAAAGAGAAATTCAAGTATGAATGAATACCAAAGCAGGGTCTCACTTATGTTGATGGGTGAAGTTAATGATAGATTGTTAGTTATGGCCTGTGAGGGCGTGGGGCGTGTAATCAGATATAAACCAGTGAAGAGTCATTCATAATGTCATGTATTTTACGAAGTAAAAATCACATTGGTTTTGTTTTCAACAGGTTACGGGAAAAGTAAAAAACTAGGATCATATTTTTTTTAACGGCAAACACACACCCATTACACCTATCTCTAAGTCTACTCCATTGTCCACACCGGAACTTGAACCCACAATCTCTTGGGAGGAGGCACCACTCCACAACAGCAGGCTAGGCAACAAGCCTTTTGGTGAACAAAGAACCAGATACAAAGCCAGTTAGTGTAAAGAAGCTTTTAAGATAACTTTGTATTGCTAATGCTGTCAACAAACTTTTTCCACAAATGTATAAGAATTTCAATAAAATGTTTAATATTCGTTGAATCCCGTGAACCATCTAGCTTCCTGGGTTAATAAGCCAGTTAATTAGGTTGTAAATAATTAGTTTGACTGATCGATCATATAAGTTGCAGAGGTTACCATACCTTGTAACTGAACTAAATAAGAACCTTACTAAGCTATTCGAAAACCGAATAATCTGAACCAAATAACCCGAATCTAGCATGGGTTGATCGGCATATTCAAGACGGCTTATTTTCAACTCCTCTGTTATAAATAAACCCAACCAGATCAGATTTTGATCGTACTTCAACTCAATTTTCCTTGTTTCTGAAATCATGAATTATAAGTTTGTTACATATTTGTAGATGATTATAAAATAAAAAGGCAACTAATTAATTAATTAGAGGATAAATTGAAGAAATCTGGAAGAATTGAAGAGCCGATGATCACTTACAGTGTTGTATTTATATGGAAATCTCCGGCTGGAACAGAGAATCAAAAATGGAATCCAAATGGAAGAGCAGGTTACAAAGAAAACAAGAATATATAAATAATAAATGCAAGGGGACTTTGTTAGCCATAATTACAATTCTACTCCTTCAATTTTATATAAAATGCAACTTTGCCACCCTGTTCTCAAGTATTTTTTAGTAAAGGAAAAGATTCGGAAGGAAAACTATAAAAGTTGTGTTTTTGAGTTTTATTCAACAAGAGAAATAGAAGGAACGGGAGGAATTTCGAGGGGAGTATAGGTTTATTTTTTCTCTCCTTAAACTCGAGAACAAACGGAGAATGTCAACTTTTAAGTAGATTAGATTTGATGGAGTCATTGGATTTATATGAATCACCGGAAAATACATATATCTTTGTATATATAATTTTTGTGTTGTGACATATTTTTTAATTTGTTTTATACATCATTTGAGGCTAATTTACATTTCTTGGGACTTAAGACCAATTGTAGTGGGGTACTTCTACTAATTATGTTGAGCACAAATTGCTTCGTCATGTTCATATTCCCTTGTCAACCACTGTGGTGGCTTTGTTACTTTGTTTGTCATCCGGTGACTCGCGCGTCTACTCGTCTTCCTTTTTTTTTCAACTAATAAATTAATTTAAATTAATATTACGTGGGTCTAGTAATGGTAATAATGGTAATGTGGAGGTTAGTCATCCATGTCATCACTAGAGTTGTTTACCCATGACTGTGTCATAGACTGAAAAACTGATGTAACAATCGATGACAGTTATGCATATCATAACTACAGATGATCTACCGTAGAATATGTAAAGTTTTTGTAAGAGAGTTACACATGAGTATGTGATGGAAGTTACCAACACAAGAACCAAGAGTGAAAATCTCTTTATTTATTTGTGAATAAGTGATGGTTGTTAGGAGTATCACGTATAGACTCTCTTAGCTCCATCTTAAAGACACTTTTGTCTTGTTCTCGATTTTAAGTAGGGGAGGAAAAAAAAGAAAGAAAAGGATTTCCTTCCATATCATCCCAATTTTGAAATGATAATTTTGATATCAAAATAAGTCTACATTCCCCCTCCAATTCCTTTCATTTCCTTCCTAAAGTAAAACCCAAGAACACCTTTTTTAAAATTTTACTTTCAAATCATTTCCTTTTCTTTCTTAAAAATCTCGAGAACAGGGCGTTTAAGTTGGTGTGTCAAATTCATAATTATGGTATATTGTTTAGAATTTGGATTCTTGATTATGAATTTGTGAAAGAAAGATGATATATCCTTTTAATATTTCTTACTACTTATCTATCAACTCACAAGATTGACACAGTTGTCAAAATCAATAAAGGAGGCGAGGAAAGAGAATTAGTGGATTCCACATGTGATCTTTTGATGAGTAGGATGATGAAGCGTGTGTTTGACGGAAATAACTTGTAGTTGTAGCTCATAGTTGATAGCTGGAGCTGGAAGTATTTTTGTTATATCTATACTATATTATAAAGCATTTAGCCTCTTGAAATCTCTTAATTTTAAGTAATTTGAAATTACCAATTTACCCTTATTTAAACCAATAAGGAAATCATTATATGGAGTTACTTAAAATTCTTAATTACTAATTTTATAACTAAACCTTCCACAATAAATAATGTTTAAAAAAGTCATGTCCATACAAATTAATTTTCAACCTATATAATATTAAATACAAATTAAAAATAAAATAAAGAAGGATCTTCAAAAAAATAATAGTTTAAATATTTTATCATATTAGACATATTTTAATTTAAGTATTAGAAAATACGTATAATTAAAACTTATAAACCTAATAACATGTAACATAAATTTATAGACATTTTCGGGTTTTTTAAATGACTCGTGTAATCAAAACAAAAGGTTTAATTTATAATATATTTAATATTCTTTTTGTTTCTCTTTTTTTTGTTTTTAAAATTTTATTTTAAAATTAATAAAAGGGTTATAAAGAAAAGAGAAATAAAAAATGGAAATTAACCGGAAAAAGAAAATAGATATATTGCGAACAAAATTGATCAATGTCATTATAATGCGTGAATATTATAGCCTTACTTTAATAAAAACGAACATGGTATCGAGTAAGAATTATTTCTAGCCGCTACATTGTGCGGGTATTATGCTAGTATATATATATATATATATATATATATATATATATGTGTGTGTGTGTGGCAAATTAGCTGGAGCTAAATAGTGTAAAATAACGAAAAAGGACAAATCAAGAAGAATTATAAAACAATTAAAGAAAGTATTTAGATAATTCGGTATATAAAAAGCTTACACCTAGTTTTAAAAGAAACATTTTGTTTTGGAGTTTTTTATTTAAAAAAAAGCTTTCAGTTTTCATCTGAACATGACTTGTAACTTTTTCTATCAAAACAAAACGCTATTAGCTCCAAAAGACTACATACCGAACACATCCGAAATAGAAAAAAGTAGTACCGAAACCCAACCCGAACCGAACACGAACTACGACGACACGAACACGACTCGAAACTGAATTGGGTCAGATATGGGTCGATCCAAAAATGACACGAAACTGGTCGACACGAACACGAGATAACCCGAAGATAACCTGTTTAACACGATTTTTTTATAATAATAATAAAAAAACCCAAAAAAACATTTAACTTAAATATATTATTAATTTGAAATTATATATAATAAATTAATAACTAAATGGCGGCACTTTTAAGCTTTCGTATTTTACAATTTTTAGTTTTTACCTGCAAAGACTTTCATTTTCATTCAAATTTTCATTTTGATTTTGATAAATTAGTATATAACAAAACACAAGAATAGAAATAAGAAAATTTTGGAGAAGAAAAGAGGAACTCGTGAGTCGTGAAATTGAAACGGAACCCTAGTCTCCCTTGCGACGCCGACATCTCACCTCCATCGTCGTCGTCCGCCGTCTGGTCATCCCTCGTCGGTCACTCCACGCCTCCAGAGACTCGGTCGCCTCTCTGTTCAACCTTTCTTATGTTGTGAATTTTATTTGTATTTGTGTTTTAGAACTATTATATTGGTTTTATAATTTTGATTTTCGATATGAAACCCGACAAGAAAATCAAGTTATTTGACCGAAAACATAATTTGTTTTTTTCTCCAAAAAATGGGTCGACACGAAAACACGACCCGAACTGAACACGAATTAAGTGCCACGAAACGAAACGAAACTGGGTTGAAATTGGGTCGACACAAAAATGGTTGACCCGAACACGACACGAACCATTTAACACGAACACGACCCAAATTGCCAAGCCTAATACCGAACACATCCAAAGTAGAAAAAAGTAGTAGAAGGATATATCATTTTTCTTTGTGAAAACTCTTCCATCACAATTTTGAGTAATGTGAAATTTGTCATTCAAATTTATGCTAACTATGTAATTTTAACTTCTTAAGCAATATTAATTTTGTATAGTGATAAACACATTGAGATACACTTTTACTAATAATTTACCTTGTAATTAGGACAAGAATCCCTTCTTGGGTTGCTCTCTAGAGAAGATAACCGGAGATAGTATACTAATACCTTTATATGGTATCAAAGCACACTTTCCTCTAGCTAGTGTGAATCCTTCCTTTTCCTTTGTAACCCTAATTTAGCCACTTCCATGGCATCATCTGACACTATTGCTCCAACTCACAGCCACTAGTCATTTTACCATCAAACTCACTGCCACGAATCTCCCATTGTGGCACAAACAAGTTCAATCAACTCTCATTGGGCTTGACCTAGACGATTTCATCAGTTGTCGCTGCACACCACCACCGCAAACCTTTAGTGATAAAGACGTCACAAAAACGAATCCTGCATATACAATATGGTACCACCAAGATCATATTATATTTAGTGCTATACTCAAAGCTGCACTAATGCCATTCAACCCATCATCACATCAGCCTCTACTACAAAGGAGGCCTACGATATGCCAAGTACAAGTTATGCCAGCCAATCTCAATCTAGAATTATTCCACTCAAGTCAAAGCTCGCAAACAACCCCAAAGGAAATCGCCCCATCATGAATTTTCTCAATGATATGAGATTGATTGCCGATGAATTAGCACTTGCTCACAATTCTATCGATGAAGAGGATCTCTTAGTAGGGTCGTGAAATTTCTAGCATTGTTTGGATCCACGAGATAGTATGTAAAAAATGTAGGTGTAAAGATTGTAGAAGGTTGGAAGAATGAAGAGAATGTGTGAAAAATGTATATATAGGTGTTAAAAAAGAAAACAAAGATTAATTTTTCTTTTCTTTTTTACCCTTTATCGACGATCTTTTTGTACAAAACGAGAGGTTGGATGGGTGTGCGTCAGTTATGTGTAGGTTCCCAATTATGTCAAGTATTAGTGGTATTGAAGCAAACCATAATCATGATAATGAACTTAGTATGAACAATTGAGAGAAAAACTAAAAACACACACTTTGATTTTAGAATATGAAATGCTTAATAGAATTAGGGTAGGGTTACATTGTTCATATACCCCAAAGTTATTTACTAAATCTACCCTATACTTTTAGGAAATACGACTAGAAGCAAAACATAACTAAAACGATAAAATGAACACAACTTGAGATCTAACATTCTCCCCTTTGTATTCATTGTACAAATAAAACATGTAAACGAACAAATATTTTCTTCACCGGAGTATTTGATCTTGAGCATAGACAGAGAATGAATGTTGAGAGAATCTTCAGTTTCAGCATCCTTGTTATTCTTCATCAAACAAAAAATATACTTTCCTCGAATGTAGCTCTCGATCATCAACAATGACTTTAAACTTTTTCATTACGTTGCTCCCCCTCGAACTTTCAAACATATATCTTCTTATGATAGACAACCTGTAAAAGGTGATGTGGTTTTATGCAAATCTTCTCTCTAGAAAGTCCTAAAAGATGTTTGACAGAGTGAACCACAAATGGATATTTAAGCTCAGGACAGGTGGGAAAATGTGCATTCGTGTTAGCATTCGAGAACGGTCTTGTTTGACTAACACGCGCATATGGACGAGTAAAGTTATGATTCATGAAGTTATGAACCTTGTTGATATTACGGCGAGCAACACAATTTTTGTAGACATGATGAGTAACACGAGAAACATAGCCATAATGGTTTTGAGAAAGACGTAGTTGTTTCATTCCTTCAAATTTATCTTTACTTTCATTCCGAAGCTTTCTCCGAAGATTCTTTTTTATGAATTTCTCTGTGTAAAACTTGAATGTAGTATGATTATCCTTAGAATGAGTGGTTTTTGGATGCACAACACTTTTTGATGATTCACCTGCATGGACTGTTACAGGAACCACCTTGATTTCTTTACCTTTGGAAGACTTACATTTTTGAACTTTTTCAAAATCAGAAGAAATCATGACTTTTTCTTCTACACAATTTTTAAGTCCTGTTCCAGTTTCTGAATTTTAAGCACAAACTGATTTCTTTCGGTCTCAAAATTAATGTTTTCTGAATGTGACTTGCTTTATCCAATCATTGTTGCGTAAGATTTCTTATCTTGGCAACTTCTTAAATCTCAAACTCGTGATTCTTGTTTTCTGACATATAAAGTTTTTTAGTCAAATCAGAAAGTTATAGAGTAAGTTTGGCATTTTCTTGTTCTAAATCATCAGCTCTTTTTTTCTGTTTGTTAGCATAACCTACCCAAAGAAAATGGTTTTCTTTCTCCTTTAATTTGATAATTTCTTCTTCTTTGACTTGAAGCATGGTTGATACTTGACAATGTATCTTTGAATAAAAGGCAAAGGTGGAAATTTAGAAACTTGAAGTTTTCAATGGATGGGTTTTCAATTGAAGTTTTGAGTTGGAAAAGTTTTCAATTCTAATGTTTTCAATTGAAATGGTGTAAGTGTAAGGTTTTCAATTGAAGTTTTTTGTTTCTTCTCATTTTCAGCCTCAATATACTCGAAAATGATATCAAATCATGAATCAATCCTCAATTTGAATCAAACAACCCTAAATGATGATCATTTAAATTAAACACTCAAAATAAAAAAAATAGGGTTCTTCGTACGTATGACGGCCGAAAGAATAATAAGCAGGCTAACAAGTAGGAGAATTAATTTAAGCAAGCGGGAGAATTAATCAAAACAAGCTAGCAAGCAGCTAATTTAATTCAACCAAGAAGGCAAGTAGGTGGAAAAAGAATTCAAGAAAGCCAACGGCGGCGGCGGCTAAAAGAAAACTTTCGATACCTTTTTTTTATAATCAATATTTTGATTACAAACTAACCTTTTGATCCACTCTTGTCTCTGATACCAATTGTAGGTTTCCAATTATATCAAATATCAGTGGTATTGAAGCAAATCCATAATGATGATGATGAATTTAGTATAAACGCTTGAGAGAAAAATTAAGAAAACACACTTTGATTTTAGAATATGAAATGCTTACATTGTTTATATACCAAAAGGGTATTTACTAAATCTACCCTATACTTCTAGGAAATATGACTAGAAGCAAAACATAACTAAAAAGATAAAATAAACACTAACTTGATATCTAACATTATGGAAGGTGAGGGAGAGGGATTTTCAGGAAGGGTTAGGCGCCATTTTGGTGTTCCCGATAGAACCCAATCACCGGATAAATTTCACAGAATCTCATTAGTAAACCGATTTTCACAGAATCTCCAAACAGGAAAAAAAATGGAAAACTGATAGCAGAACTCAAACCCCTCAATCTGAAAGATCACTGAAATTAATAAATCATGTCAAAAATTAAAAATAAATAAACAAATTCGGTGATCATAATTATGAAGAAGTTTATCCTGAATGCATTGAGCAACTATGCTCACAAGTACCTCGCTAGAGCCGACATGACAAATTTCGATTGATACCAATTACCAAAGGGCATGCAATTACAGTAACTGCATTTTTAAATCTTACAGGTAAAAGATACAAGAAAAGAAAGTTTGGCACAAAACATGTTTGAATTGACATTATGTTCTAGAAAGAGACCCAGAAACATGATTGCTGAATCTTTTAAATCATGCCTTTAGCATGCAGTTTAACATAGAAACCTATATGCTTTCTTTATTCAAGCCTACGATGTAGATGATTCAGCTACTGCGGTCTTGCTACCTGATCCAGCAGCAGACGGTGGCGTATAAATTCGTGCCTTCTTCAGAATCTCTGCAACAACCCAATTCTTACGCTTGCTCAATGGCCTGGAAGGATCCAATTTAACCTAAAAAACAAGTTACATATAAACATGTTGAAGTTTTTTCTTACAGATAGCACAGTGAATAATAATGCAAAATGAAAAATAAGGTTGTGGGCGATGAACACTGACAATTACAGCAGCAAGTGTTGTGAAAATGATCAAAAGATGACACAATTAATATAAAACTAAGCACTATCCTGCAGTTGTCTATCTCTTGACAATAAGCTACACCTGGTTATGCCCATTATATTCTTTATATCAATTAGCAAAGGATTTTGCTAGGGAATAGTACTTTTTTGTTAAATAATATAAGTTTGAACATATAAAATAGACCAAAATGACTCCATAGCTATATCGTTAAGCTTTCATCCTCTAAGCTAAAGATCACATGTTCAATCCACAAACACGCATAAGGGTTTGAAATCCACAAGGCAAAAACATCTTCATGAAATTAAAGCTAAATAGTTAGTGATGTTATGATTTCTTGTGGAGTTAAAATAAAATCTCTAGCGCAAAAGCCACTAAAAAGGCATTGACGAAATCCCCTTCAGAAGCACTATGGCAGCGGGCGAAGCTTCCTCTGCAATGATTGGATGCGATGGTGACGTTGAAGCATGAAAGGTCGAAATCCCACGCCGGATGCCGTAGGGATGCAATGACAGATTGAATGGACACCTCCATGCTAAGTGCAGCAGGGGAAGAGTTGCAGTCTTGCAGAGGAGGTTGTGGCCAGAACAATTGGTTCGGAATTCTAATGATGTTTTAGATAAATTTTGTTGTTAGTGTGAATGTGTGATGAGTGTGTGTTCTTGGTGTTTCTAGTTTCAAGTTATTGTTTTACATTTCCAGATTCATATTTCCATAGGTAGACCTTCGATTGATTGCTTTAAACCCCAAATCCACTTCATGAATGTAATTCCTCTTAGGTCATGAATGATGATTATAATGTTCATGTTTGTTGTTTCGTAGATTGTGTCATTGTGTTCTTAAGTTATAGATTAGTCATGAACGTAATTCCTTTCGGGTGATGAATGATGATTATAATGTCCATGTTTGTTCTGTGGATTGTTTTCTTGAATGTTAGATTGGGTCATGAATGATGATTATAATGTTCATTTTTGTTGTTTTGTAGAAAATGGAATTTTATAATAATTCAACACCAATCAAATTCATGTGTCCAATCAAATCTAAGATCAAACGGGTAGAAAATCATTCACTTGACACTTTTGTCTAAACACCTTTCGGGGTGGAGAACTGGAGGTATTAATAGAATGAAACAACACCTTGTTGGAGGTAAAACCACAAATTGCCCTATTGGAAAAGCATTCAGAAGTCTCATGATGCAGTCCGAACTCCAACGCACTCTCGTGCATAGCACCATAGCATTTCGCCACATCGTTTCTTTTATCTTTTAAGAGCTTAGGGACCTTTTAACAGGGATTTTTATAAACTTTAGTGGGCTCATTCTATCAGAAATGGACTATAAACCTGGACAATAAATTCTAACTGTCAAAAGTATTGACCTAAGACAAATCTGCAAGGACTGTCACAGCACATATCCATGGCAGAAATTGAACATAAATACCAAATTCCAAAGCATAAATTGAGAAGCATAAGTAGACATCTGAAGCAGATATATCAAATAGCATAAATCGAAAGCTGAAATCTAAGTCATTTAGTTGTTTTCCTTTTCTCACGAATTATATTATGATAATAAGGCCACTTTTAGTATGTAAATAGGGGATTTTGATAGTTAAACATTCGCAGGGTACAAAAATCTATTGTGGAATTAATTTACGAGTATTTTGTGAATACCAGGCGTCTAGCATGCATGACGCAAGCACATCCTCATTACCCTCGGCTTCCCCTTGGAGCAACTTACGCCTCTTAAAACCAAGGAGGCATCGAAAGAACAGTAGACTTGGGGCAGCAGCGTCAAAGGTCGACGACGTTACGGCAGCAACAGTCAGTGAGGAACTACGGCAGTAGCAATATTGAATGTTGTTTGGCAGAACGCCAGAACTACAGCAGCAACATCAACATTTGTTTTGTATTAAGAACCTATCAGATGCTTTTTTATCTCTAGTTTATTTATTGACATTAGAATGTTTTTAGATATAAATGTAGAGAAAAAACAAACGCGGGTATCTCTTAAAACCTTTTACTGAATTAGAGGTAAGAGGCGTTAAGAGACTTTTTGTAAAAAACCAATGACACATTGACACCTAGATCTAAACCCCCTTCAGTTCAAGTGTTGCCTCACAACTCTAGCTTTGTATCAACACCCTTCTTAGTATAATCCACTGCGACATCCATAGTTACCTTCTACGACGTTTAGCTCTCAACACCAAGCTCCATAAAAACAAGGGTTTTCAGTTTCATTCTACATGTAGTTCTTGAATTGAAGAAAATATGTTGTGATTGATTTCCTCACTGAATTCTATAGCTAACACTCTCTTAGTTCTGCATTCTTGAATCTGACTCAGAAAACCTATTTTTTTTTTCTGTTTGTGTGTGTGGGTGGGGGGATTGAGTATCTAAGGAAATGGGGACCCTTAGACGTATGTAAAAGAATATCTCACAATCACAGTAAAATACCAGTAACTCGTACTCTAACCAGCCTGCCCTTAATCCCTTGACCCTTATTTAAGACATTATTGTTTAAACTTTGGAAGAACATCATAGGGCCTGCTACCTTCCTCTGGCCAACTGTGTAAAGGTAACCGATAATCCTTTTGGCATTGTTCATCTTGTAGCCAAGTCCCATTAAAAAAACTGAATTATTGTCCTAGTTTACATTCAACCGTTTCTAATTTTAGGAACATGAATCATCAACTAAGGCTTTCTGAGTTCAGGGAAGGATTGAAAAACACATGATGGGAAAGTGTTTGTTGTCTTCCAGCTTAAGCGTCCTGTACTCTACGTCTCTACTCCTTTGCTTCGGTTTGGGGAGATTTTAGGATTTTGTAAGTTCAAGTAATGTTCTTATCTCTAAAGTAAGGCAAATTCTAACCAAACAATTTACCACTTGCCATGAATTTTGTCATAATCTCAAGATACAGCAAAGTGAGTCTTATTTGAAGCTGAAAACTATAATGATTAGCTTCAAATGAACTGTTATTGATTCGTGCAATTTTCAGTTCCAAACAAAGAGTCAAAGACTACAGGAGGCGGAAGTGACAAGAATAGAAAAACATACCCGATCGCCGATATTACACTGATTCTGCTCGTCATGTGCCATGAACTTGGAGGTACGCTTGACATAGCGATTGTAGAGTTTGTTATGAAAGAGCCTATCCACGGCCACCACCACCGATTTCTGCATTTTGTTTGACACCACCATTCCAACAACAGATTTCATCTTGTTCAGCAAACAAATCCCTAACCAGCTGCCTGCCTATTTCTCAAATCTCCCTGCAAAACCCTAACCACAAAACTCAAAATGACTGTCTGATGAGTTTTCAACCAACTTGGTGTTCAATCTTTTTGCTCGTACATAAGTAAATTACTTTAATGTTGTTCCTTCATAATACATATGAGTTGAAGTTAAGTATTTATCTCAAATCTTTGTTTCATGCTAAAACGAAAAGCATCATATCAAAATTAGCAAAAGTCTAGGTAATAAACAATAAGACCATACCAATTGACAATTTACATAGGTCTGTATACAGCTACATACGAGTTTCATCAAGTAATTAATGCTAATCAAAAACCTACATTCTATAAAATATATTAGAGACCCGCATTTCTACTCGCATTCAATTTCACATATGGAATCAAAAGAGCAGAGGCGGTGCAAAAGTGAAGGCGATGAAGAGAACTTGCATACCGGAGGGGAATTTCATACCTGATAGATATTATAGCAGTGCCGTCGACAGGGTGGTCGGCGACGAGGGCCTAGCGGCTGGAGGCTGTGATGTCAGAGACAACAACGAAGAAGATGGGATTATCGAATAGCTGTGAAGCCGGAGGCTGTGTGATAATGGTGGCCTGCGATCAGGACGACAAGGGTGGGTGGCGACAGTGTCGTAGCTGCAACAAAGACGAATAGACGATGGAGAGATACTGCAGATCGAGAGCAATTAGTGGTGGGATCGGGAATTAGGGTTTTTTTTTTTTTTTTTTTTACCGTTTCAAAGATAAAATTTAAAGACGATAAAAAAAATTAAAATATGTAAACAATTTAAAAAACTGTACTTGTTTAGATCAGGGATGTCAATTGTGTCATGTCTGGTTGACGCATCATGGTTTGATGAATTGGCGAGCTTGATTCATTTATTTATTTGTGTCAGGATTTAAAATACTAAATTGTAACCCGACCCGTATAACTCATTTAATTATGCGGGTTAACATGTTGACTAGTCATTTATATATTGATGGTCATTAATGAGTTGATGGGTTGTAAACGGGATGATGAGTTAGAAAAACGATATGTTTATTATACGTGTCAACTCATATGCATTATTTTTGTGTCGTGTTTCATGTTTTGTCGAAAATTATCATCCATAGGTTTAGTAAACACGTTTGTAAAACATGGTTTTAGAGCAAGAGTGGTGATGTGTTCTTTAAATTTCGTTGTGAACCAACACATTTGCCATCCATCATTAGAGAAAATGGAGTGGTACAGACATGGGGTTAAGGGTGAGGGAAACCCCTCTTGGAGGCATGACATCAAACAGGAAAGCAGGATATATATGAGAGATGGGGGAAAATGTAATAGAGAAGGTACATAGTAGATATATTATTACTTTAATTAAAAACCGTTGAGAAAAAGATAAGGTGTAAAAAGATGAATATTGTCAATGTTTAAAAGATAATAATGAAGAGTGATGTGGTGTTTAAGTGACGGAAAGATGGGAGCGAAAGGGGAGACAACTCCCCATAGTTCAATATCTCCTTTTGTGGCTTACAAACTTAATCTTCATTAGGTCGTTACTATTAGATATTAGGCTAAAAAATAAACTAGGGATGGGCTTTGTCAATCAAAAGGACCAGGTAATGACATAAAAACAAGAAACATACTTAGGCCTTTGATTTGCTCCTGTTTTTAGTGATAGCCTCCTTTCAACGCTTTTTTTCCTTAAATCGAACTCTCAAAGAGATCCTTTATAGAATCAATCTTCCAATGCAGCATTGCACAATCATCGAACATCATTATTTTCCAAGCTCTTGAAGTTCGAAGAGATCCTATGTCAAAACTGAAGCAAGTAGGTATAAGTGTACGTTTCTAATTTTGCCCTTGTTTCGAATTCTACTCAATTTCTTTTGAGATTCTAACATGGGTTGAATCATTGAATGATTCATGTTTGGTTGTTATTTTAACTTTACCCTAAATTGAATCATTTGGTTAGTAATTATGCCCTAATTTGAAATATTGATTTTGAGATTCTAATATGGGTTTATGATAAGAGGATATGATATATGTTTCCAGCAACATTTATCTTACGTGCTTCCATACACATAAATACTTTAAATGAAAGGTATATTAGTCATGGTAAAAGTTCAAACGAGAACCGTTTTTCGTACGAGAACCGCGAGAACCAATCTAAGCCGTCCAATTCCCCCTCCTTCAATTGGATTGCCCACCCATGAATTTCTTACATACACCCTGCCACACTCAATCCCCCCACGCTATTCATCCATGAATTCCATTATCCAAAATGAACGGCCAAGATTGGTTCTCGTAGTTCTCGTACGAAAAACCGTTTTCGTTTGAACCCTCCCCTATTAGTCATTTTATCATTAAATTATTTAAATATCTATGAGCGTGAAAGCAATAATGTATTTGAAAAAAGGATAAATCTATGATTTTATACAGACATAAAATATATCTGTATTCGATCAACATTTTTACTACGAAATAACAGAACTAGAATTATACAATAATAAATTTTTAAGAATAATAATTATAACAAATGTAATAGGAGTACTATGATCATAAGAAGTATACAAATAAAATTAACAAATGTGAAACCTAGAAATACAATGTTAAATGGTTGAAATGTAGGTCTTGTTTAAATCCCTCATTAGAAGAGTTTTATGTAATTTCTAATGAAATAATAAGAAAATTTTCATTTAATTACACTAAATGGCCTTTGGTCTAGCATTATTAAAGTGTGATTATGGTGTTCATCGTACTTAGAAGTTGAAGATTCAAGTCTTATTATAAATATTAAATATTGATATAATTTAGGTGGATGTATATTTGTTGTTTAAAAAAAATTTATTACGCTCGAAAAAAGTCATAACTTGAGATACAACCAAGTACTTTGGTTGTTTAGAATCACGCATAAGTATTTGTATTTAGATTTTATTTTAACCGGCATGATGTTTGAAACTTTGGATTAATTTATAACTTATCACGGAAAATGATAAAAAAATATATACTTATATATAAAAGTGTTTAGATTATATAATATTTAGAAGAAAAAAGAAGAATCAGGAAAGTAATTAAGTAGATTTAGTTAATAAACTCAAAATCTCTTAATAAGTTTTTCTAAAATTGCATATTAAAATAAGCTTATTAAGGTTTTAATAAACTAATAAACTTAAGCTTATCCTTAAGCCAATAAACTCCCTTAATAAGCTAACCCAAACATCCACTTAAATCTATAGAAAACTTGATTATGTCCTCTTTTTACATTATATATTGTTTTTGTTCAATTCAATTACTCATTAATATATTATTATTAGTGAGATGTGTTTAATAAAGTTCATTTAAAAAGTATAGTCCTAAAATATTAATATTTAATCACATGTGATTCGGTATATAATCACATGTAATTTGTAAAAGCATCACACGTGAATTACGAAAAATTATAAAAATGTCACTCCGTTCAAATTTTTAAAATTTAATCTGGACCATTGATGACATTGATCCAAAAGTTAAGATTAGTCCCTTAGAACTATGAATTAATTATGAACTATATTGAACATTCTTGTATTATTATTAAGTAGTAGTATTAGTATGAGTTTTGTGATTATTATTGATACTACTACCATCATTACTATTAATATTATTTTAATAAAATTGTATGTTTCAATGTTTGTATAAAAATGTATGTTTCAAAAACCAACTAAAACAAAATCCTACTTATTATTAATTTATTACTTAACAGTTACAATTTTGTTACATTGGACAAATCACTTTAGTTAAAACCATTATTAACAAATAACAACCCATTAAAAACCCAATTTAATCAACAAAAATTAATGAAAGCTCTTCCATATTTTGATATTTATGAAATGCACAAGACTAATCTAAAGCCATTTTCATGTTTGCTAAATTCACACATGAAAGATAGTCTCAAGACATCTCCAACTTATAGCTAGAATTGTATTCATTTTCAACTCCATAGCCATTCATTGCATGTATAACTTAAAACTTTTTGAAATTTTTTAAAAAAAAACTTTAATGGGTTATCTGGGTGTACCCGAAGCTGAACTCCAACTATCTCACCCGCTACGGATTATCAAATTAACCCGAATTAGATAAACTAACCATATAAAAATATAAAAAGACCCGTACTACCCAAATTCGATTTTTTCGATTCGATTTGTTTGGTTTGTTTTCTCTCTATCACCCTTAGTATTTGCAACCCTCACACCTATCACACCATCACATCATCTTTTTTCTCCAATCACTTAAGTCACCATTCAGACTCATAGTGATCACTACTCACCGTATCAAATTTTAGGGCCCACTTAATAGAGAGGGAGAGAGGAGTATGGCCCACAACACACCACCCCTTTGCCCACCCCATATGGTACTCACCCCAAACCATCTCCACCACTTAATCATGGTCTGACACCCCTCTTCACCACTTGGATGGTGACTGCCACCCCATATCCCCCCCCCCCTCTTTTCCACTCCTACCACTCTTAGTCAAACACATCGTCAACCAGTACACCATTTTAGTTAATAACAAACTCATTTCTGTTTCAACTTTCCAGTTAGGCGCAAAGATAAACAAAAAGTTTGAAGTCAATGAATTGGTATATTCAAAGTTTTTTAAAAGGCATGGATAAAAGGCCTTGACCTTGAGGAGGTTCTTGAGGAGATGGAAGATGACTTTGAATTTTGAAGAGAGAAATAAAGGCTATCTCAGATAGAGCAACATAAAAGGCCTATGAGCCTGGCCACTAATTTAGGCCCAACCCAAGCCCAATTTCAAGGGTACATCATCCCTTACATTAGTAGTTCTACACTTCTACTAGCTAAACCAATTAACCCTATTCCTATATTAAGTTACATTATTGCTTCTTGATACAAACAATACTCACCACATTTGATGTGGATAATAGTGCAAACTCTCTCTGGTGCAACTGCTAATATTCCTCAATTTTTTGTAAAAAATGTGCTTCAACAAGCTATTTCATGAGTCATGACAAATGTTGTAGCCGAGAGTTGGATCTTGTACTTGCGAGAATGGACACGACAGTTGGCTCTTTATCTAGAACTGTTTGAAGCCGAGAGCCTCTTGACCCACTGACTCTGATTGGTTGACCATGAAATCAAGTTCCCCATCATGGCACACCATCTCAAGTTTAAAAGGGTAACAACAAGATTCTCCTTGGAGTCTTTGAAGAGGTCCAAAACTCTAGATTCGGCTTCTGAATCTTCTGCATAAATGAGTTCCTCGAAAACTGTTCTGTTTTCGTTGATTTCTTCTTCAGATAACATGTGTATGCTCATAACTTGTAGTGCTTCCATGGCTGTGTTGTAGAAACCTCGATTCACATATGCTGAGAAGACATGACCACAGATTGCAGGATCAGGTGGGACTCTCTCTTTGTGCATACGATCCATAACATATTCGATTATGTCTATTCTATCCTGTCAAATCAGTTCAAAGATAAGCACATACAAGTATTCTTTTCACAATTCGTCTCAAAGAAAGAAGTAGATAGATAATATAAATTCACCTGATATTCACCAATGATTTGAGCTACTAAAAATGACAAAGTCAGGCCACACAGAGGCCACTAAAAATGATTTGAGCCTAGTAGTAACCTTTTTTTCAAAAGGGATTTTCCGCTTTAGCGGGTTCCTGGAGAAGTCGAGTCGAGTTATGCTTTGATGTACATGACCTAACCGTTTCTATGATCGTTTCCTATACTTTCCCCGACCGTCCAAGATATTTACCCAGCGAGTGTTGAACCTCAGCCTAGTATAACCTAAACCTTTCAAATTTTCTAAGATAATTATTTTTATTGTTTTTCTCCTTTATGAACATTGCAAGTAAAGCACTACATATATTGTGGATAGGTTTGATTGTTAGTCCTGATATCCTCTTAAAAAGGAATATCAGGGAGAAAAGTCGATAACAGCAACAAGTTGTAAGGTGACAAAAGCGTCAATACACAAACATGTAATTCTTGACAAAATGTCAATCCCCAAGCAGACACAATCACGTAAATGGAGGTTTTATTCTACGAAGTCCAATGAGAGATAGAAAAAGGTACCTTCCAAGATGCTACGTCGATAATAGTGCTGAAGAACACTGCATCAAGTTGGATTCCTTCTGAGCAGGCTTGGTTCAGAAGATTCAAGGCTTGATCAAAATCTTCCAATGCCAACACAAGCTGATACCAAAACAAAATACGCCAAGAAATTTTTAACAAAAACAGAAACATGAACAAGATTTTGGATTTACTGGAACAATATTTTGTACAACTCCAATGTACAATTAGACATGACCAAAAAACCCTTGTTTCTACCAAATGACAAATGTTATAAGCTCAAAATGGGATAAACCATTGATTAGCATCTGATTTTGCATTTTCATGTGATCACGTAAAAACAATGATCATCAGCCCGTTTCAGATGATAAGAAAAAGTCACAAACTTTAAATGAATACTGTAAAATCATAGATACTAAGACTAGGCAAGTCAAATAGATAAGCTGGTACCAGTAATCTAAAAAAGCTAAATATCAATTTCATACATATGCAATATCTGTAAACTAGTGCAAAATTTGTCTCATTTAAAATAGGGACTTTTAGAAAATATTTTCAGATTAATTCATAATTGAAACTACATGGGCGAGGGATCAAGAGATGTCCAAACACATATATTATATGTTATATTTATACACACATATGTTATATCAATACACATAAATACATATGCAGTTTCATGCCTGCATACACAAACACATATATGTCTATCTATGTACCAATACGGGTCACATATAAGTCCAACTCTAGCATATAGTAAGCGCATGGTATCCTTTAAAAAAACATAATACTTGACCAATTGGGTGAAATATTAAATATGAGCATAGGCATATTATAATATACCTTAACAAGAGCCGTATAAGTTAGTGTTTGTGGTGGATAGCCATAACGAATCATCATAGCAATCAAACCTTGGGCAGATTTAAATGACCCAGTAATGCTGCAGCAGTCAATCATGATAGTACATGTCACGTCATTTGGTCGATAGCCATGTGACATCAAAGTTTTAAATACATTTACTGCCAACTCACCCTGGATACAAAACATAACATGTTACTGTATATTATATACACACATACATATGCAGAGTACATAACTATATATATGTATGTATAAAGTTACATACCTCCTTAGCATCGATAAGCGAATGCAACACAATATTGTAAATGGGAGTTCCTGGAGTAAATTTGTTTTCTGCCACACGCAAATAGTGCAAGAGCCTACTTATCATCCCCTCTAATCCAAGTGCCATCAGCTGTGAATGAATAAAAAAGAGCAAGTTTTATGTCTCCAAAACATAATATTTCTGCGGTAAAATACAACGTCCTTTGAATTCTATACACACTCTTTTTAGAATTCCAATTAGAAAATTAAATTGACTTATCTCCCAGTGCCATTTCAATAGTGCAATTGATTTGCGTTCACAAGGTGTTTTATATTATTGTTACTATAATTCATACAATATTGAAGGTTACTTTAGACATTTGACAAATAGTCAATTAAATATCAGCCATGGGTTTGCATAAAATATTGTGATGTCCGTGAGATATATATATATATATAGAGAGAGAGAGAGAGAGTATCTTTCTTATTACATTTGATGAAAATAGTGAAGCATATGCCTCAACTATGTTAACCTAAGAATGAACTGCTCTAAAATGTAAATTTGCACAAATCCCACAAACTATTCAACTAAATGACAAGATAATTACTGATAGCTAATATTGTTTTTTACAATTACAAGCAGTAGACTCCAAAGAATCGGTATTGCCACATTGGCACATCGGCACATCTTTTCCTATAAACCTTTCTCTCTCGTGGGTATTTCAATGCTTGGTTCCGTAAGTTTGCAAAGGTAATTTATAGATACAAGCATTTGAAGTAGGAATAAGCCAAGTAGAGAATATTGCTATTGTCTTACCAAACAAGACTTACAACCAAAGGAGGGTGTTTGGGTGTGCTGCTTAATCATTAGCGTGTTGATTTGAGTGTTTGAATAATAGTGATTATGATTATAATATTCTGATCATTTAGGTTTACATGTTCACATTCGGAATAGCACCTAAGCTGTTGCAAGAAAACTAATTTTTGATCTAAACGTAAAATTACCTATCTCTAACTTTAGATTAACTCATTAATCATTATATTATTTTGCCTTTCAAAAAAACAATTTATTATATGATTACAAGATGCCGCTTCTTAAACTAGCAAAATCACCTATCTCTAACTTTAGATCAACTCACTAATCATTATATTATTTTGCCTTTCAAAAAAACAACTTATTATATGATTACAAGATGCCGCTTCTTAAACTAGCAAAATCACTTATAGAACACACATTGATAGCATTTTTGGTATATAACTGTATTGAAGAGGGACTTACCAAGTTCCTTATTGATATGTAACTGTGTTGAATACCATTTCTCACCATATCATCTTCTATAGCATTAATCCTTTTAGCAGCCTCAGCTTGCGACAACATATTTCCATTTTCGTAAGGAGCATTCACATTGCCAAACAATGAAAATAGCAACTCATACGTTCGGATATTTGGAGCTACTTTCAACTGCTTCATTTTACCAAATACATGAACCCCACGTTCAGGTTGATCCTACAAGATGATTAGACAACGATAATTTGTCATCATTAAGATAGCGTTATTTCATCTTAATGCAAGATCACAACTAACACTTATTTTACAAATAATGAGGAAGAGAAACCGATGTTTATTTAAAAATATATTTATATTTGTTGCTAAAACATAAAGTTATGAGTATACATCAGATATTAAGATTTAAATAATAAGTATGCGTGTGAGATGAGATGACAATTGACAAATTATAAATTGTGATGAAGAACAAATAACAAAACTGACCAATTGATACTGTAGGCACACAAGAAAATGTATCAACTTCAAAAGGCCATAGCTTTTTCCACTGAAAGGTGTTGACACATTCTATCATTTGACATTCATGGCTCAGATTTTGAATTTCCCCCAAATTTCAAGATTTTTAGTTTTTCATTTTATTCTATTCTTTATGTAAATCAAGTGAAATCATTGATTTTCGTCAATCACAATTTTTGTTCTCTCTTTCCTATCAATCAGACAGAAGTTAAGAAAAAACAAAGATAGACAATAGCAGTATCCACAGTTAGTTGGTTTCAGTTTCCAGATTATCATTTGGTTACTAACCAGTGTGTCGCATGCTTCAAGTAGCTTATTATAAGGAAAAATGCTTTTACATTCAGTCATTTTATCCAAGAATGCCTCAGCCAAATCCAATTCTAAGCCTTCACTGCAAGCTGTTGATATTGTTGCAAAGGTTGAATCAAGTGGCTTCAAATTCTTTTGTTGCATCAATTTTAGCTGCATAAAATAAGCAAAAACAAAAACAGGATAAAGCCTATGTCAACCTAAAGGGAGGAAGCAGTTAATATGAGACAAAGTGTATAAGGCGGATATTATAAGCATAATTAATACCACTTCCATGCCATCACGGAAACCTCTCTCTTGAACAAGCACTCTAATAAGGCCATCATATGCACCGTGTGATGGTTCGATACCAAGATTTTGCATCTAAACCAAATAGAACAAAAATTGAATTAGAAAGTAGAGCATAAATGGCAAGTTGGAATACAATTCAACATAACTGTTCAACGAGAATTAGGGGTGTTTCAATGTGCATTCTGAAGTCGATTATGTAACATTGAGTAACCAAATCAGACATTATGCTGTAAATGGGTGGTAGAAAGCAGTGTTTAGATGTATTTCGAAATTTGAAGTTGTAACAATCAGATATTTAAATGTTAGTTATGTTTGAGAAATTCAAATTATTTAAGAAAGTAATTAATAAAATGTCCAAAAACGACATTTTTGTGAAAAGAACATATACAGCTTGTGAAATGAAATTAATAATCTTTCAAATTATGCTGAAAGAAGGCTTAGATACATATTTTTATTTTAACCTTATATAGTCATTTGTTGCAGATGGTATGAAAATTATCATCCAACACTTATCATCTGACAATCAGATAAATAGTTCCAAATGCAGATCCAAACACCCACAAAACATGCAGATTGCAGAAGTGAAGTTTTAAACTTGTATGTATATGTAATTTTCTAACAAAAATACACACCTGAGAGAATAACTGTTCTGCCAACTCATGGTTTTTATGTGGTACACAGGCATGAATGACATCAGCAAATGACCACCTCAAGATTTTTGTGACATAACTACTTTGTGGATTTCCTATTGCCATTTCAACTGTTTTGAGTTCATTCATGTCAAAGCCGACAACTTTTTGATAACCCATATTATTTTCCCGATTACCGATATCCTTGTAAATTTCATATAAGGAAGGAATTGAATTTATATTAATCTCTCGACTTCTGCTCCATTCTAAATTACTATAGAAAGGTATTGGTACATCCAATCTTGAAATGACCATTTCTTCTTCAGCAGTTTTCTTGATTGTAGATCCACCCAAGAAAACTAAAGCAACCAGATGCTGTAAAGCTTCAAATGCAGTTCTTAAATCTCCTAGTTTTGTGAAGGACCAGATGAAATTTCTTAAAGAAATAAAGTTGAAACTATAATATCTGGCATACTCTTTCCAGATGCTATTGACTGCTAACAGATTTTTCTGCAAAACTGCAAGCTGAAAGAATAAGTTTAGAACACGCTCACTTAATAACACCAGAATCTATAGCTTATTCAGCAAAATAAAAAAAAACAAAAAAAAAAACTGATATGCTAATTACTTGGTCTCATAGGAAGACGCTATATGACGAAAGAAATGAAGGTGCATATAGAGTGACCCGTTAAATAAATTAAAGCCAACTTTTTAAATGACCTTGAGACTAGAAGCAGTTGTTCGTTAAAAAAAAGATGATTGTATGCTGTAATCAGGGGCATACTTCATCATTAATCTTTGGATATTTGGATCGTATGAACTCCTGCAGCATGTGAAGTTTGAAGATCTTTTTACTTGTTTAAAAGTGAGATGACCTTTTTACCCTTCTTAGCTATCTATATCCAATATCCTACTTTAAGACTTCCTTTCCAACATGACTCTTTATATATTACAATAAGAGATAATATCATTCAACATAACCAAATAAGATTTTGCATATGATAAATGACTAATGTCTGACATGATGACTACAATGATTTAGAAAAACAGACAGCCTATAAAGAGTTTCATAAATTTCAGTGTTGTAAAACTCGGTCTACTCGGCCGAGTACTCGGGGAGTACTCGGGAGTCGGCCAATCACCTTGGCGAATACTAGCTACTCGGTTGAATTACTCGGGCAAGGTCAAACTCGGTCAACTCGGAGCTAGGCGGCTGGGAAAACTCGGTCAACTCGGAGCTAGGCGGCGGTCAAACTCGGTCTAACTCGGTCAAACTCGGTCAACAGTTGCTTTTGTTGCTTTTGATTTTGTGTTTGAACTAGTATTTTAAGTCTTGAACAATTTTATTAGTGTTTCTAAACACATATTTTGGGTCTATGAACAATTATGTTTATATTTGAGTTTTTATTAACATGTAATTTATATAATTTTAAAATTTAAGTATAAAAAATTCCAATCCGAGTACTCCCCGCCTAGGCCGAGTACTCGCTACTCCCTGCCTACCGCCCGGCTCCCGCCTAGCGAGTTCTCCAACCATGATAAATTTACTTTGATATGACTCTACATACCTTGAGAAGCTCAATATATGTTATTTCATCCTTCCCCACCATGTTATGCTCCATTAGGTCTAAACATTTACTTGCATGAGATACGCTCCGCATTTCAGCAGAAGTCCTCAGAAGGGTGTTATATTTTTGCAGAGTAGGATAAAGATCTGAAGTTTCCCCACAATTTGTCATCAAGTTGAATGCCTACACAAAGAAACACAAAATGCATAATTATACCATCCTTATGTTATATTGATCTACATTAAATAAGAATACAAATGCCAACAGTTAAATATCTAGTTTGCCTAACGAGTAACAACTGTATTTTTATGAGCATAAGTTAAGTATTTCTTTTTTCAAGACATTTAGCTAGAATGTAACTTATTTTTCCATCTACCTATTAACATTGCAACTAATTTGTATATAACCAAGTAACAAAAAAAGCGGCGAGAAATACAAGCATGATGATATAAAACACCTACATGCAAGATGTTTTTACCTCCTCTATGTAACCTCCTTTGCAAAGAGCTTGAACCATTAGATTGTGGCATTCGTTGTTCATTTCAATTCCTTTTTCATCCATAATCCTCAAAACATCCATGACAAACTGCTCACAAGAATAACTTCCATTAGTATCTTAATGGCATAGTACTTAATATTGAATGTTACAACTAACAACTTAAAGGCTTCCTCCAATAGTGAACAAGTATGGTACAGCAAAAAAGAGCAAAGTTGCCTGCTATTTGGTAATTATAAACTACTTGTATAATAAAAAAAGACCTAAAGCACCTGTGCCACCCACATGAAAAATCAAGTAATTGACAGATTTATAACACACTGTCATAATTACTACACAATTCACCAATGAAATAAGAATCGGCACTAAATTCCATTAGGCCTACCAGCGGATCAGGTGTCAATGCACAATATTCAAGAATTTGGACGAAATGATTAGCTCTCAATATATGCTTGTTGGAGCCAATATAAGACAGCAGAGCGGAAGCCCTTCTTCTTTCTCCCAACTGAAGTGCATTCATGATTTGCTTTTCCACAAACCCCGTAACTGGATTCAACTGATAGCCTAAACCACGATGGCATGTCAAATACACAAAGATTAATCAAAAGAATGATCAATATATCTCAATAATTAACAAAATACTAGTCCCACTTCTCCCTTTTAGTCACAGTGATTGCTCTTCTGACAAAGTTGATACGAATGTGTTGACTAATTCAGTGAAGGAAAGGTAATACGACATAAAAGACTGGAAACTTTAAACTGTAATAATTCTACAAAATAAAGATGATCACTCTGACTAATAATATAATGAGACCTTTCCCTCTTTTCCTTTCTTTAACTTTTGGGATTATTATCATACCATCTAATGTTGTAGCACTTCTCCATTTCTCTGGTATTACTCTTCTTAAAGGAAATTTAGAACCCTTGTTTCTTCCCTACAAACAGCAGCAGCAATAAGTCAATAAAGTTCGAACATTTATGCCTCCCTCATTTTACTAAATTCCTCTGCTTCTAAGCAGACCTACATTTTGATTTTTAACATCAAACCTATGATTTCATATGTAAGATCCATATGGATTAATGATGTGTTCCAAATATAACAACCATAAACTATTAGTAGAAATTGTCGTTGAGTTCAATTCAGTCTACAAATTTTCCTCCAAAAACTTATTATTTGATTAAACCTGGAAGTTGAAAACAACCCATTTAAAATCCAAGTCAAAGTGTAGTGTCTTAATGGATTGGAAGTACTATGTAGTACACCGTGATAACTTAAGACACACAAGCACACAAATCACAAACAATTTCACTTAGAAACATTGTAAAAAACATCAATTCGATGCATTCCAGGAACTAATATACATTTGGACTTGCGGGATAAAATAGACCGGTTTAGATTTTCATATTTGAGATAATTTTAAAGAAAGTTCAGAACTAATACCACAATCTCTACATCTTTCTTAAAAAATACTGTATTAAAGGGGTTAGAATCGTACGAATCCAGCTGAGTATGATTTCCGAATTGATGGCGCAAAAAGCTTGCTTCTGCTCAAAATAATCAATTCTAATATCAGAAAATAAGCATTATGACGGAATAATGTGCACAAATTGAATAAGCTACTTACAGGGAAACCCTAGCACACATGACAGATCTCAACCGTGGTGAAAACAGATAACCTTCATAGAGCGTCAACGGAAGTAACAGTGGAAACACAAAACTCGAAGCTTTTAACCAGAGCTGCTACAGTGTTTGCCGGCGCCTCTAAAGCAATCCAAAACTGCTTCAAGTTTATTTTCTAATTGCTCAGGAAAAAAGACTTTTTTTCTTTTTCTAAAATTAACATTGCTTTTAACCCCTTGTAGGCCTGTACTATGTACTCACGGTGATAATTTATATTACTATCATTATTAACGGTCACATCGATAAAACTAATCCATAACTAACATTCCGCAGTGACAACTACTCATCACTACTCTACACACAATTGTTTATCTTGAATTCTATTGGTTGAAAGATTAACGAGTCACTTGGCTCATTATCCCGGCAATGAGCTATGCAAACACAATCAAAAGACGAGATTGTAGCAATGGTGGTAACTAGTGGTGGCAAAACGGGCAGGTCAGGTCGGGTTGGGTAGTGGGTCACAACGGGTTCAGGTCAAAACGGGTCACTTTTAAAAAAATAAAAACCTTATAAATTATTTTCTAAACAAAGTTTTATAAAGACCCAAAGTAACCAATTGTTTAGAAAAGCAAAATAACCAATTGGCACATCTGCAAAATGATTGATTACCTATATAAAGACCCAGTGTTTAATCTTTTACCAGGTTCAACACAAAATCACAAATAATCTCTAACCGAATTCCATCAAATTTCAACATATATGACACGAGCATGGCAAACAAATTTCACTACTTTATGCACAAATTGGCTTTTGTTGCTAAATGGGTCATAAACTCATAGCATGCTTCATTTAACACGTGAAAAGAAAAAAACTACAATCCATTGACACTTTCGAAAAAGAAATGTCCATCCATGTAACTTAAGATGTAAAGTTGTTATTTGACACACTCAAAGTCTCAAACTATACTCCACTTTGCCCAACATGGCTAACTGTTTAACCAAGCTCAAATTGGTATCTATTCAAGCACATATCAAGAATAATCCGGTCTATATTTCACCCCAATAAAAGGCCATACTAATCCCAGGTAAATACAAAGCCGAATTGAAAGGGGTTTTCACCCCGACAGATATATCAATTTAACCATTTCGCAAAAAGAACGGGTAAAACTAAGCTGATGAATCAAGATCACAAGTAACAACTAATGATGCATGAAAAGATTGCATAACAGTTCAAGGTGCAATCTATGAAAGCTGTATATGAGTTCAATATGTACCCTGTGCAAGTATGGTTATACCTTGCACATCAGATCACCAAGAAAAAAGTAATTGGATATTTGCAGCATAGTTGCAGGAAATTTTCATTGAAATTGGATATGTAGATGCCAATGGAAAGACTATAGAATTAGTAAAGCATAGTTGCAGGAAATTTTTTATGTTTCTTTCATTAAGTAATCTCTGTTCCCCTTTTATGTTATTGAACAGGGTCTATTGGTCTATCAAACAAGAAGAATCTATGCAGAATCCCCTGAACCTTAAATTAAGAACAAATTTAAATACCAAAAAAAAAAACAGATTTTGAAAGATTTGAATAAACCTTTATCGAGTATATGAAGCACATTGAACTGTGACTCAACCAATACAAAAATTACCAAACTGAGATAAAAAAATTATACGAAACCCTAAATTCTGGTTCTTGATTGATGAGAAGCATCGAACAATTACCAAACTGAGATGAACCTTTATAGAACTCCAATACAAAGAGATATATTCTAAGTTTGTAATATATATTAATACATGGTATGCAATGTCTTCATCAGTTCAATGCACCACAAAACTCACAAATAATCATCGCAAAATACAATTCCTTGACTGACCTCAAAAATAAGATCGATTTTGGGGAAGCAAAATCACGATTCACGACTTTGGGAAGCACCCGTTCGCCGTCGAGAGAAGGTCGGCGTTGAGGAGGTCTCCGTCGCAGTGGAGGTCTTCGTGAATCGCCGGCAAGAGAGGATGCGATTTTGATTTCAGCGAAGGTCGAAGGAGAATGTTTCGGCGTTGAGGAGGTGAGAGGTCGCTGCTGTGAGTTTGTGAGCCTGTTACTGTGACCCGTTCTTCACCCGACCCGAATGACCGGTTTTTATTTTCTTAACGATCCAAGAGGCCGGTATCTTTTTTTCTTAGGCCATGCGTAGCGCTCCATTTCTAAACCAAATGTCAAAACACTTTTTTTTTCCTTTTTTTTTTCTCAACTCAAATTAATTTAAAGTTCAAGTAACATCCTCCCCAATCAACCTAAATATTTTTCTCTCTTCTTACTCTCACTAAAAAACTAAAAATAAATAAAAAATAAAGAAGCCTGTCATTAAGTTCAGTTTGGCAGACCCGATTGGTGTTCATTGGGAACCCAAATGAACCCGATGGTGTTCGGGTATAGTGGTACGCATGACCTTATAGTCCAACCGGGTTCAATCTTATACTATTAAAACCTAAATAGACCCAATTTTTATAGTTTAGATCATTATTGTCTGTATTAGTGGCAGCGAGCATCATGCTCATTTTTACTCGTTATACAAGATGACAAGAACTCATTACGGGTGCTCTTAATAGTTTTTCGCGCTCTTAAGTTTACTTATTTAAGAGGTGTTTGATTTGTTGAAATGTTTTAAATAAAATTTGATTCTTCAGGAATTATATGATGAAATTTAAATTAGAATGAGTTTACAAGGTAATGTATTTGGTTTTTAATGATGGTATTTGATTTAACCACCACGCTCTGCTATCCTGCGTCAACAAATTTAAAGAAACCCTATCTTGCTTCACCCATGACCACTAGGGATGTAAATGAACGGAATGTTCGGTGAATTATTTGGTAGAATGCTCGTTTATATTTATTTAATAAATAAAAGAACATGGACAATGATTTCGTTTGTTCATTTATGCTCGTGAACGTTTATTTATATATATATATATAGAGAGAGAGAGAGAGAGAAAGATTCATTTGAGAACTGTTTTTAATACAATAACCGTTTATAACCACCATTAATGACTTATTACTAAGGTTATTTTGGTCATATGTATACTTACTCAACCATGAATTGCATCCGGATGGATAAGTCATTATTTAATGAGACTTGATTTTCGCAATACTCCTATCAGTGTCTCATTAATGAACCCTCGCCTATTATTAGTCATTAATTTAATTTAATCAATGGTCAATATTGGTTCTCAGGGTTCTCGTAATAAAAACGTCACATTATATATATATATATATATATATATATATATATAAAGGAGAGTTATTGTGAGAATGAATATTTAGGGGAGAATGAGAGAACCCATTCTAGCCATCAATTAGATGGTGATCTATTATATCTAAAGATCGCAATTCACTAGTTGCAATTCATGTCCGTTGCATTTAATAGTTGGGTAATGAATAAAATAAATGGTCAAATATAGACTATTTGATCAAATCAAATCTCTCATCTTCATCTAAATATTTATTCTCATTTGAACCTCCCACTAAACATATAAGGAGAAGTTCATTTGAGATTAATTTTTATTGTAATAACCGCGAGAACCAATCTTAACCTTCCAATTTCCACTCCTTCAATTTCATCGCCCACCCATAAATTCATCACATGCACATTGTCACACTCTATCCCCCTACGCCGCTCTTCATCCATGAATTTCACTTACCAAATGAATGGCTAAGATATGTTCTCGCAGTTTTCGTAATAATAATGGTTCTCAAATAAACTCTCATATATATATATATATATATGTGTGTGTGTGTGTGTGTGTGTATGTGTGTATGTATGTATGTGTGTATTTATGTATTGTACCCGCGTAATGCATCGGTTACAAATATGTTTTCTCGATAACTTGTCCGTTTTTAAAATAGGGATGATATGTTTCTTTTCTAAATTATAATATGTCAATAAAATTTCATATGGTTGGTAAAATCCAACAAGAATTTTGAGATTATAACTCTATTCTATTTCAATTATACTACTCATTTAAACAATCTAGTAATTTTTATAAATTTAGGTTTATGTTATTTAGATTTAATACTTCTAGTTATACATAATTTTTAATTGTTAAGTAAAAATATATATTACATGATAGAAATTTTAATATGAAAAGTTTAATTATTAATTTGATTTTTATTGATTCGATTTTTTAAATAATCTTTATTTTCAAAGGTTTAGTTATTAAAATGATAAATAAGATTGTCATTAACTCTACCAAATAGTTGTTTTATTTAATAGTTTTCATTTAGTTTAATATTATGGGTAAATTAGTAATTTCAAATTACTTAAGATTAAGAGATTAAAACAAAAATATACCTAAATGCTTTAGATAGTATTATATATATATATGGAGAATTTTTCATTTGAGAACCGTTGTTATTACAAGTACTATTTGTAAATTGTAACATGTATAATCAACTAATTGTCTTTCCTCATCTCCTCCGTTGATTATTACACTTGTCTTGATCTAATGGGTAGAAGCATGAGTAGGAAGATCGTTAAGATGTAATAATCTAATATCATTAATACTTGAAACATTAAAACGTATTATAAAGAGAGTATTGATATCATATTGTGTAGTCGCACATAAGATTGTTGGAGTAAGAAAAGAAGAAATATTCGAGAATTTGGACTTATATATAAATTCATTAATTTAAAAGTTCTGTAAAATTTTAAAACCAAGAGGACGACGGTTGGAAATCATAGTTGACCACGTTTAAGATTCAATGTGATGCACGGCGTGACCGCATGGTCAAGCCTCAATCCTTGTTAAGTCATGACAAGGCTACAACATTTCTTAAAGCATGACTTGAGATGACAAGATTGTATATACATTATAATTATACTAGCATCATACCCGCGCAATGCTGCGGTGGCAAATAGTTTTTGGTTTACAATATGTCGCTTTCAAGAATGTAATGATATGTTATTCGCGCGATTCAATGTCACGAAAAAGTTTTCTACAACAACATGTCCGTTTTTTTCAAATTTTCTTTTATTTACATCTAACTATTTTAATAATTTTAAAAATAAATTCTAAAAGACTAAAATAAGAAAAAAAGATTTATATTGATGAAATAAAAAGAATATTTAATAAGATTTTAAAAATTATGTTAATATGGTAGATAATTGTGTTAGTATAAAAAAATATATATTTTGAATAAAAAGTTAAAGTAAATTAGGAAAGAATAAAATAGTTAAAGATTGAGTGGATAAGATTAATTTAGATTAAATGAAGGGTCAAGATTTTATATTGATTGAATTTTAATAAATCTTAAAATTTAAGAGGAGAGAGAATGTTAAATGATTTATATAGTAGTATAGATATATACAATTATACAAACAAAAATTAAAAAGTACCTAACTATAGATTTAAAACACAAATTATCAATCTTTTTCTTCGTTTTAGTATATTCAACCATCCTTATAACTAAAAAACTATATATATTCACCCCATATGACTCCATACTTTTATGATACCTCAAAAACACGACGGGTAAATGCACACCAAATTGGGCTTTAGCATATGTCAAATTTCACGCCCAGGCCTTGGACCTTGACGTGAAGGCATGGTCAAGCCTCAAGCCTTGATGGAGCCATGACGAAGCTAGGTCGAGTATTTTAAACCGTGAATGTACTCGTTATGTATATATAAACAACACTAAATAAGTAACACTATAACACATTCATTCAATTGTAATAAATATTGGAAAAAAACATACAATGAACTTTGTCATACCTAGGTCGAAAGAATCTTAATCGCGGGTTAATACTTGACAGTTAAGAATATTTGAAATTTGATAAAATTTTGGTAAAAGAAGAGAATATACAGCAAAACTTTTCTGTTGACTAAGCAGGAAGATGGGGAAGAGAAGACAAAGTAACCAATCTGAACCAAAGCTTCATTCCATCAGTGTCGGTGTCGAACACTTGTCCTCTTAATTGAGCTTGCGCTCACAAGGAACCTTTATGAACGTCACGCAATGAAGGGGTCAAGTGGACATTGGGAACCAATGTTGGGGCCACTTGGGATATGATCGCTTAAATAGACTCATGCACACCGTGTCGTTCTGCTGCAGGACACCATTCAATATGCACTTCATTGCACCTAAAAGAAACACAATGTTTAATAATAATTGAAACAACTATTAACACCCATAAAAACAGTAAATAAGAAAAAGTATTATTAAAAGCACCATACCATGTGTACCAACAGGTTCTTTAATGCGACCACGGCGACCCAGTTTTGTCCAAACTTCCACAGGCTGTATACAACACATCGACAAACGGTTTCTTTTTTCAGCTAAAGTAAAATTTCAGCATATGAAATTATACGCAAACCTTAGGAATGGATGTCTCAACTCTCGACCACAAAGAATAACATACCTTGAACCATTTCACGTCTTCTGGATTGTGGAACATGTATCTTACTGCAGCTTTTGATTTTGAAACGCGTTGAGGATAACTGCATCATACAAAATCAAATAAATTATAGACAAAGTTCACAACTATTCAGGTACACTAATCCTCTGTCTCATGAAACTTGCAGCAACCTTTACTTCACAGGAGACGCAAAATATTAGGTCACAAGATGGAAGGGCAAGGCAGGTAGGGCAATGGGTCAAAAAAGATCAGGGTCAGGGTGGCCAGCAAACACTTTTTTGTCCACTTTTAAAAAAAAATTTACTTATAACTGGTGTGTTAACTTTATTATTACAGTAATTCAACATCTTTAAGATTAGATTTACTAGGTTGTATGCATTATAGACTTTTAGCAGCTTGCAACCTGCTGGACCCATTTGATCAGTTATCCTTTTAGTTAAGAAAAATCATCAGACACGTTTGAGATAAAACACAACCCAAACCAGCCCACTCGTACAAGTGAGAAGATAAATATTACCACCTCCACAAAATAGATCAGAATTTGATGGAAGTTGAAGGTTTTCTTACCCAGTTAAAATGATCTTTTTCAGAATAATCTTATCAGGGTCGATACTTTTTAATGAGCCGACAGCAGCCAGAGCAGGTGCAAGTGAATCGCCTCTATTCTTCAAAACAATCAATGGAAGAGGAGGAAAGGAAATTGGAGCATATACTGAAGCTATAGAAAACCGCCCAGCATGAAGAAATCTTTCCATCTTATGTTTGTCTGAATTAAAACTGTCAGATGCAAAAGTTGGCCTGCAAATTATTTAAAATGTGTGGTCAAGATATGGATAAGAGCTGACAGAAATCATTTGAATGACACAAATGCTACCTTGTGACAAACTGTCGGAAGCCAACATGAAATATTAATTCTTCTTTGGCTTTTATGGGCTCACTGTATGTGTCATGCTTCTTTATCCTGCAGATACAAAACATTCAGAACACAAAAAAGACCAAATGACTGTGAAGTACACATAATGTATATCAAGATTTTCATGTCTATCCATAAAACAAGGATAATCGGAGGTGGCAATTTCGACCAGTTTACTTATGAATGGTTGGTTATGCTAGTGTTTAATCTGCAACAGGTCAAACAGATAAAAAAGAGATATAGCTACAAAGGAAACAAGTCAAATAGTTCGAACAGGTTGAAAGTTGCCCAAGGTGTTATTGTAACGCAAAAACCTCTTAAATTGTTTTGCTCAAAAAATAAGATTATTGTCAAAACAGTGTAGCTTCTTGCCTTCTTAACCATATTCTATATAATAAATTTGTAAAGAAAATATCAAATTTTGGACAAATAGTATTTCGGCCAACCGAACCTAACCAGTACAAAAAGCTACTTGCTCTGACCAATTACCAACCCACCCATTTTGCCACCATTAATGAGAGCATAAAAGCACATATGTATAAGATACCTAAAATGAAGGACAGAAATCTTTGATTCATGTTGCAAAAGACCACATGCAATTACAGGCCCTTTCTTGGCCAAAATGCATAATTTTGAAGCAATATGAATTGGTACATCCCTAATATGAAGCGTCACATAAGAATTTGCAGGCACACATTCATCTAAACTTCCTTGTTCCATGTCCAGAGCTTTAGATAGAACGTGCTTATGTGCTCTATTGAAATTATCGAATGCAAAGATTCTTGCATATTCTGGAGGTAAAGATTCCTGAAAATCAAGAGTGGTTTAATAAAGATGATAGAAGCAATGAGATTCATAGTGTGCAATTGTATAGGCTTACCTTTGGGTCCCATGAAGAAGTCCGAAATGATTTTAAACCTCTGTATTTAGCAAATCGTTTTCGAGCAGGAACATCTATGGGAACATCCACTTCATCTGGGAACTCTGGAACGAAAGAGAATGATTTTTAAAATAAATAAATTAGGATACAATTTAGACACAGGAATTTATGAATGGGTTAATTCATGTGATTTCTCTCTCTAGCAGGTCAAAGAGGAAAACGATATCTTCTGTATTGAGATAATATAACTTCTTTATTCACATTTGACACATTAATTAGCTAAATGACAATTACAAAAGTACCTCTTCAACCCACAACCCAAACCGCCCACGCCAACCATTTTGCCACCTCTATAATATGCCTCCTTGCAATTGAAAGAATCTATCACATGCATATGTTTTCAATGCATGCAAAGACTTTCGGAAAGATATTCGTTATTACAGATTACTGTTTTTGCCGAAATATTATCAAAAATCATGCATTTATTTTTTTCTTTAATCAAAAATCATTTGATACCCTCATCTTCCGCATGTGCCTTCTTTATATTTCGAATCTCATCTTCTATCTGCTCCTTTGTCAAGTTCTCGTTATCCTGCAAGACAGAAAATTCAGTTTCTTTCAGGATCCAGCATCAGTTATATAACCTTGCAACTTAGTTAAAGTGATAGATAACATATAATATTTGATGAACAAGGACTGGTATTCAGGGTTGCTAAGCCGGTCCACTGGGAGTAAACCCAAAGTTCCAGGATTTGCATGAAACTCACTTCATACTTGTACTGACATTTATATAACCTAAAGACGGTGATTTTGATACGCTATTTTGAATAGGTCAATTAGGGTTATGTTTTATATCTCATGCATCAAACGAGTAAACTGAAAGTATCTCAGAAGGAAACTGGTCAAAATGATTCAAAAGGCACCCAAAGCGTACTTTTATTTTTCAACGCATAGAACCTCCTAATCCATTTTGTTCAAAAAATCAGATTATTTGGGAATACAATTATGGTTGTAATAAAATTGGACACACTAGTTATTTAAAAAAAGTAAATTTTATCAGCAAAGGAGTGTTTCAAGTCTGCCAAACCCAACACTCAGTTACTTGGTCAACCAAACCCATAAATGCTGCACCTCTAGAATATTACCCTTTTTTCTTCACATTCTAAAGTCTCGGTCCTTGTCCTAACTTAGCAAACAATACAAGAAGCTTATAAATAAACATAACGTAAGCATTACTGACAATTATATGGAAACAGTTTCTCAAAATACCATCATCATGGATTCGGCTTCAGTTTCTTCATCAGAATCTCTAAGGTTGAGTGAAGCTTGGTCATCTTCAGGGTCAAATTTCCCACCATCACCTTGGCCAGAGAAATCATGTTCTCCTTCATCAACTATCATACCGTCATCATCACTATCTGAACCAGACACATCAGAATCATCAACAATCCAAGCAGCCTGCAAATACAAGATCATATTTTTATATGTGTCATTAAAACATCAACAACAACATTACCCAATCCCGTCAAAATAGGGTATGGAGGAGGTAAGATGTAGACAATCATACCTCTACCTACAGGTAGAGAGAGTGCTTGTTGAGATAACTACATACCTGGTATTCAGAAGTACCACGAGGAAGAGACCTTTTTTTATGCTTCTTTTCCCTCTGTACTCTATCGGCTTCTGCCATCTCTGCCTCTGTTGGCCATGTCTATGTACAAAGGAAGTCTTGTAAACAAGCAAAATCACAAAAGACAAGAAAAAGACAGCAATTTTCCCCACACGAAAAGAAATTTGCAATATAAGAAAAATCAACATCAACAAAAGCAAATCACATATTTGTTCCCCTTTTTAGTGACGAGTGTAATTGGGGGGTATTTTAGAGGCTATGCACTATATTCAGTCATCTACAACATTTTGATAGGACGAACATAAAGTTATTGAAGAAAGTGGGGATGGCCAAAATAGAAAAAAATGAAAAAAAACAGATTAAAACTGCACCTTTTGTAACATCAAGGGTGACTAGATGTCTTAATAGAAACTAGAAAGACAGAAACAGTGATCTTAAAAAGTTACCTGTTCTCCTTCCAGAGGATCTGGTATGTTTTCGACAAGTAAAGGCTCTTGCTTTAAAGGATCTGGGAGTAAAGTTCTTATAACCTGCAATATTTCATGTTGTAATACAAGCAAATGACAGGAAACAGAATCAATCATGTATGAAAGGAATATATACTCTGTACATGCTGAGAATAAAAAGGTAAAAAAGTCATTTAACATTCTTCAGGGAAACGAATATGCACCAGTGAATCATTTACTTCATCTGCATCCATAAAATCCCCTTCCTTTTTCACATTTATTGAACATGGATCCTTATGAAGTTCAATCTTTCCCAACTGAAAATCTCCAGCACCTGATACATGAACCTGATGAAAACTAGGTTAGACAATGAACAAAACAAGAAGCAGGTATCAAAAAGTCTGAAATAAGAAAAACATATACAAGTTGATTCACTGAGAGATTGCGAGCACGAAGATATCCAGTGAGAAAGAGAGTACATTTTCCAGACCCATCATCCACCATGTCAATCTGTCATGGTATTATATAAGCAACAAACAAACAACTAGATGTAAGAGAACTATTAAATGTAAAACATAACTTAAAAAGAAAGGCATAAACATACTAATGCATAAATGACCAATTTTTAATGAAGGGGTGAATGATTTACTCCTACTTAGTACTACAAATCAGTGAATCACATGCCTTTCAAAAAATAAAATAAAATGAAAAAAAAAAGTCAATCACATGTCTTCTGCTGTATTTAAAAAAACCTTGTCAGCCCTAAGGTAAGGTCGCTGGGTACGCCAATGAGGTATCGTGAGCCTTTGTTCCTTGAAGAGCCACATGAACTACACAAAGGCCATATTAGATTAAGAGTTAATTGACATATATGGTCAGATACAGGTATGGTGCCTTTACTCAAGTTGTTTCACAGGACTTCAAAGACATACCTTGTGCAAGTCGTCTTTTGTATCTGCTGGGTAAAACTTGCAATCTTCAGGGAACTCAGAAGCAAGACTAGAAATGCATATCTTCTTTAAATCATTTCTTCTTTTTAAATCATGAGGTAAATCCTGCAGTGAAGGCAGATAAACAAAACACTACGATCAATAAAATGAAGACACTTTTCCTGGACATATTGACCTATTAAAACAAAGAATTCTCATATGTGCTTACTCTAAGGAAAACAGCAGAGCTTGGTAAACCAAGAGATCTAAACACAGAGAGACACTGAGAGCCAAATTCATCGATGTAATAATTGGAACTACCTTGCTCACATGAACACTTAGCAGAAGCCACAAAAACAATCAGATCTGCAATCTATGATCAAAAGTAGACATACGCATAGATTTAAATCAGCCAAAAAAAGACTACACACACATAACATAAAATACATATATGTGTGTATGTATATGTATATAATGTTCAAACTACCAAGGCTGAAATTTAAGTACCTTGGCCATCTCCATACATGCCATAAAATCACCATGAGGTGCTTCTAGGACCTATAAAAATAAACGAAGGTAAGATAGAGAAGTTTCAAGCATAATGTAGCCTTTATCAATCAAGTAGATGGAAAGCCAAAAAGTTTTATAAGGTTTATCATTTATTCCACAGTTTCCACTGTTATGTAACATCTAAGCAGGCAAAAATGCAATATCAAAATATATTCCATACTATGTCAAGAATTCTGTACACAAAACTTAAAAGTCTTATTATAACTTGATAAATAAAAACATGACCAACAGCTCAAACATGAAGATGCAGCAGAAATGATAGAAAGTGTGAGAAAGTAAAACAACAAGGCAACCTACCGTTGCTCTTAGCCGATACTCAGATGATGCAACAGCTGGAAATAGAGTTCCATTATTCTCATTTGACAGCAATGTCAAAAGATCGCTCGCTAGTGAACTTATATTTGTAGAAGCAGATAGACCAAATAAAACCTGATTCATAGAAACAGATTGAAATTTTTAAGTAAAATATAACTGAAGTTTGATTTTTGAATGGTCAATAGAGTAACGTCTAAATGAAAGTTACTCACTATAACACGAGGTGCACTAGCTATTCCGCTGGATGCTCTTTTTTCTTTCAAAAGGGCTGCTCTCTTCTGTTCTCTCATCTACATCATTTAGATCCAACAATGAGACGCCAGTTACGAAACTATCACCCTCAAAAGTTACTCTCATCTACATCAATTTATTAGAAACATGTACAGACTAATACATAGAAAGTAGAGACTAACACAAATATGTAACTTTGTCAGACAGAGACACTTGTGATAAGTACTTACAAAATTAGATATTTTATTACTTATAGAATAGCTATAAGGTTCAAACATTATATGATTCGTCATATGAAGACCAAAGATTACCATTTTGTTACGTTGTAGGCGAGCTGCCCGAGCTCCCTTCACCGCATTGCGATCAGGCTTGCCAATCTTGCTCTTATCTAATAAGATCAGGTGAGATAATTAAAAAAAACATATAGCGAATACACATTTAAGTCATTTTAATGATAAAATAAAATCCTTATTTAAGTTTAGGGGACATGTTATTAACAGAAAACAGGACCTATGATAGGTGTTGCACACTTGCACCCTCATAAAAATGTTAAATGATTGGTATTTTAGTCATTTAAGCATTTACATTTAGTCCTTCATTTAAAAGTTTTCCAAGTGGAAACCACTATCACCATTTCCCCTCAAATATATGTTTCCTTTGCTTTAACAAACAGAGCAACACTTTTATAATTAAGATCAAATGTATTAGTTTGCAAACGCAGCGTATATATAAATGTTGTTACATATTAAAAACACATGTACCATGCTGTCTCACTTCGGTCAAGTTTGTAAAATGCGAGTTCCTTATAAGCCCACACCCAGCTTACCAATAACACCTAGTCATTGTTTCCTTGATTTGGGGGTTAGCTCCGGGTCAGAGTATTACAGACATTAATACATTATTCAATCTATAGTACTCACAATTCATAGAACTACTACGAGAAAAAGATATTTGCTCCAAACAAAACAATAATTCTAGTATAAGCATAATGGCTAGTGTTAGGCACTCATGAACAGGCAGGCCAAGAAGAAAGAGGGCCAGATTAGAGTTAAAGAATGATCTTTATCTGAATTTGAATCACTAAAGCTCTCATGGAAAATCATGTAAGCGGTTCTGATGATAGAAACTGCATTGGTGTTTGCACAATGGCCCCTTGAACTATATACATTGAACTCAGACTGATGTATCTTATGAAGAGTAAAAATTTAACAATTTCACATTGTTGTTTTTATTGTTTCTTAAATTTTATGCACACTGAAGCAACAATTGAAACTCCTGAATGAATAGAGTAACACTGCCTTTTTTTTTCCTCAAGCAACCAAAGAATTCGATAAGTTATTCTATTCGAGGAAAACATAATCCATCAACCTCTTGATGCAATTTCAGCTCAATAATCAAATTAAGAGAACAGAGCAATACGATGAATAAACCGAAAGAGAAAGGTCAAACCTTTGACAGATGTTTTGTGGATATTGCGAGAGGATTTTGAGGCAAAACGAGTCTTATGCGACTTATTAACTTGAGATCGAGAACCACCCGCCATTGTTGTTAGAACTGGAGCACGTCTGGGGGCATAAACCCTAACTGGGATTTTAGAAGATGAAAGCCATATCAAGTAGTGTATATCAGTATATGTGTAATGCTAGTTCGGTACTACACAGGTTTAACGAGCTTTTATACAAGGGTGAAGGGTTTAGTCTAAGCGTGTGTTTGTTTAAGCTTTTTATTTTGGACTTAAGCTTAGCTTAAACCTATGATCTTATAAATTTTTGAGATAAAATGGTATTTGAATTAGCTTAGCTTATCTTATCTTATCTTATTTCTTTATAATACATTTACAACCTTAAAAACTCTTAATATTAAGTAACTTGAATTTACTAAAATACTCTTCTTAACTATTTTATTCTCTCTCCTAATTTACTTTAATTTTTAAAATACCCCTTTTAACCATTTTATTCTCTCTCTTAATTTACATTAACTTTTAAAATACCCCTTTTAACCATTTCATTCTCTCCCCTAATTTACTTTAACTTTTTATCTATTTAAAATATTTCTCTAACACTAAAACACCCTCTCACACAAACACAATTATCCACCTACATCAACATAATTTTCAAAATCTTATTAACTTCTCCCTTTTAATTTCATAAATATAAATCTTTTTCTTATTTTAATGTCTTTTAGAATTTAATTTTAAAATTAATAAAATAGTTTATACAAATAAAAAATAAAAAAACTGACATTGTACGATACTTTTTCGTGACATTGAAGTGCGCGAATAACATATTATTATATTTTTAAAAGCAACACGATGTAAAATAGAAATTATTTGCCGTCGCAGCATTAGCCGGGTACCTTGCTAATAACTTATAAAAGGTGTTTGACTTAGTTTATTAATGTAAAATGATCAAAAAGGGCATCCTTACATTAGCTTATTAATGTAAAATAACCAAAAAAGAGTATAAAGGTAAATGTATAAAAATAAGCTCACAAGAAATAAAATAAGTTGATTCAAGATGACTTATGAAAAATGGCTTATTTTTATAAAAATAAGCTAATAAGCTTAGCCAAACACATAAAACATAATAAGCTCAAAACATAAGCTCATAGCTAATAAGCCAAAAAAAATAAGCTAAAACAAACACCCCTTAAAATGTATTCAAGTTGTCACTTTTTGTTATTGTGTGTATTGAACTTTAAAACATACCATTTAATGTATCAGACTTACTAAATTTACCATTTAATGTATCATACCTTGTATAGCAGATCACATTGTGGCACCAGTTTGGATGATGTGATAATGACGTGGAGCTTACATGGCTGCTGACTTGTTTTTTTTGTTTTTTTATAAATAACACAAAATAAAAAAATTACTGAAATTAATTTATCTAAGCCCTAAAACCTCGTCACGATTCCATAAGTGGTTTCATGGCATTCAATTGAGTTTCTAGATGGGATTTCAACGATTCACGAGACCACGTTCCAATTTAGGGTTCTTAATCGAGTACGAACGGCAATAGACGGAGTTCCAGATCGGCGATTGACGGAGGTTCTAGATCGGTAATTCTTGGTTACGATTCTTGGTTTCCATTTCAGATGGACACGATTCATGCGTTTCTTAATCGATGGGGGTTCCATACGAGACACGATTCTTGGTATCGATTATTGGTTTCCATTTTCAGATGGACACGATTCTTGGTTTCCGTTTTCAAATGAACACGATTCTTGGCTTCCGTTGTTGGTTTCCGTTTGCAGATGGACACGATCAAGGTTTGGTCCCTTCGTACTCTGATTTCATCATATTTTCGTTTCTCAAATTTGTAATTTAGTATACGTTTAGGGTTATGGGTTATTAGATCTATGATTTTCATCTGTTCAAATTAGGCTTTGATTTATCAGATTTGTTATTTTCATTTGTTCAACTTAGGGTTTGGATTCACCATGTTTCAATTTCATCTTTGTGCTTGTTGTTCAAGAAAAGTTTTAGTTTCCAAATTCTGGGTTTTAGCTTGTTTTGGTTGAAGGATTTTGTTCTGGGCTTCGGTATTCATCATCAATGTTCATAACAAGTTCATGTGCAGTACATGTAGCATTTCTTTGATGTAAAAAATAAATCAAAATTAATAAAATAACTGGTTACGTGCTTAATAGGTAACTCAATACATTAAATGGTAAGTTTTAAAGTTCAGTACACACAATAGCAAAATGTGACAAGTTAGATATATTTTAAGAAACTAAACCTTTTATAAAAAATACTAGAGTAAAGGTTGATACTGTTAGTCCCAGATTGAGTACACAACAACAAATGTTTGTAGAAGGGGGGTTTGAATACAAACTTTAGCTTTAAAAAATAAAAGACACACCGATATACTTTTATATAATTCTTATTGATATTGAATCAAGAATTACATATACTAGAAGCGGAAATTCTAAGTACAATAAAAGGTGGCAATCTATTTGTCTAACACATAGACAAGCTAACTCTAAAACAACTAATGTATATAGAGTGTTCAACACATGAACAAATTTTATTCTACAAAATGCTTAAACTCTACGAATTTCTCAACTGATGAGATTTTCTTTCTGTAGAATAGAGACTTCACTGTGTTGTATTTTGCATGTCCACCATGCATGTATATATAGAGATCTTGGTGTATCCGATTGCATAAAGGTAGGAGACAAGAATGATGTGGAAATATAATATTTTATTTGTAAAGGTAGTGGTTGAAAAGTAAGGTTACTTTAATCAAGAGTTTGATAAAAGTAATTGTACTTTTCTGCAAAAATGCAACCCACTCACAATATAAAATATTAAAACCCACATCTACTGTCGTGTAGCAGTTTCTTTCCCTTTCCATGCTTGTACTTTAATCAACACCATGCTTCTGTTTGATTTGACTTTACCAAGTATGGGATTGCCAGCCATACTTAGTTGTTTGAACAAATCTTCAAGATCTTCGTCTGTTTGAGGTATCATTATCCTTTTTCAGAGGATAAGATCAAACCTTTTTGTCTCATACTTGATCCAAAAAGTGCATTTTTACTTTTACAAACAAAGATCTAAGGCATAATAGAACAACACATGTTCTGCCTTTTACATATGACTTACAATCTGAAAAGATAGTGCAGATTTGATATTTTGCACGACTCAGCTAACAGATTGTACTAGGAACTCTGATTTTCACTACTCAGTTGACAAAAACATATCAGTTGATCACTTTTTGCTAGGACTCAGTTGATACATATTGCTCAGCTGATCATATAGATGCTCAGTTGATCAATAGTAAGCTTAGGAGGACATAAGCTCATGTATTTGTATGATCAGTTGATCAAGAATGCTCGGCCGATCATTCAAATACATCAGTTTATGTGGAGAGATGACTTGTGTAAAGGAAGACTTACTTAGCTAATGTTCTGCGCCTCAGCTGATCCATTTGTTCACTCAGCTGATGGAGTAGCTGAGCAAAGTCCTTGCTCAGCTGATGGTGTATGCACTCAGCTGATCAACTTTCTTCACTCAGCTGATGGTATTTTCCTCAGATGATGGTCTTTTTACTTGTTTTCTTTATCTGATGCTCCTTGGCTGATATCCCTTGGCTAATACTTTGAGTAGGATCTGATGCTCAGCTGATAGTTCCATACTTAGCATATTTTCACAGAAACTGATTCAAACAACACATGTTTGAATTCTTTCTAAGTCATACTGAATGTAGGGTTTGGTTATCATCAAATTCTATGTTTTAGGATAGGCAGAGTTGATTATTAGGGTGAAGTGATTATCTCCCCAACAGATACATGAATTGATTTAATAAAATGATAAATATTAAAGTTAATAAAAAGCTACCAAATATATTATAAAAGGTGAAGGAAATGAAAATTTAAAAAATTGTGATAGATAACATCAACACCCAAGTCAACTTTGGAAGTGTCGGCGTGAGGCGATGACAGACATGATAACAGAAACATGATATCATGATATGAAAAGACGTGATTGTATTTCTTATACAAGTAATTGATTATTATTGTTACAATTAAGGGCAATAAGTTTAAGTATTTATTAGTAACAATTAAAAAAACTAAAAATAATTATAAAATATTTTTATAATGATAAAATTAAGAATTTAATTAAATACAATATTTTAAAATAAAATAAAGAATAAATATGATTCTTTAAATTTACCAAAAAAAGTTAAAATGGATTTCAATCTTGATCAAAATTGATTGTTTAAATTTTCTTCAAAATCTATTATCAGAATTAGCTAATAGATTATATCATTTATCAATATTTGTCTTTTACTAAAAGTAGAAGATAAGATTATAAATTAAATAAGGAAAAGATTGAATGAGATATATAAGATTATGAATTACACTTTTTCTTTAGCTTTACTAAATTAAATTTAACACATACCTTCATAAAAATAAAAATAAAAATAAAAAAAGCAGTTGAACCTGAAATTGTCGCTTACAAAAACATTAATCTAAATTTTTGTTTAAAATATTGATTATTCTTTAGCTAATTAAGTTAAATACATATTATGAAAAAGAAAAAAAAGTGGTTGAATCGGAACATTCATATATGATAAATATTTATCCAAATTCATGTTTAAAATAATAAATTATTCTTTATCTATAATATGGCTTTAAAGTCTAACTAACAAAAGTCAAAATTAGAGTTTTAATTTGGGTAAAATGCATAAAAATATAATAAACTTTGTCTTAATTATCATTGTATACAATCAACTTTATTTTTTTAAAAATAATACAATCAACTTTTATAATCCTCCCATTGTATTCAAGTTGTTGTATACAATGGAAATTATGAAAAAGTTTATTGTATACAATGGTAGCTAAAGACCAGACACAGAAAAAAGTTGTTTGCATACAATGAAATTTTTTTGAAAGTTAGTTGTATTATTTTTAAGAATTTAAAGTTAGTTGTATACAATGACAATTAAGACAAAGTTAATTGTATTTTCATGCATTTTGCCCTTTCAATTTTTATTAAACGGATGGTCAAGATTTAACTATTAAATTTATTTTTTAAAATGAAAGACTAGGATCGTATAATAAATTTTATGTATGTTAGTCTTTTATTTAGATTGGAAGATGGAAGATTGAGTTAATTATATAAATGGTTCCTTGTGATTAAATTTTATTTTTAATATTTTTTAATTTTAAAAATTATGAAAATAGTCGATTATAATTTTGTTTTATTTTTTTGTTCTTTATACTAACTTTAGTTAAATTTAACCATTAAAGTGTATTTTGGTTAATTTCCTATTTTCCTTGTTACGAAACACACACCTACCTATTATAATTGTTTGCAAACAACATTTTCTTTTAACCTTGTAACCAAACATCATTTTCTGTTTCCTCTCTTATCACCTTTTGCCTATCTCACTCTTTTATCACCTTTTGCCTATCTCACTCTCCTTTTCATCTCTCACCGTATCTCTTTCTCAAACATGCTAAACGGAGACCACTCAACACCTGCGTCCACCCCTACTATCACAACCACCACCACCTGCGCTCCTTTATGCCATAAACTTCAAAATCCAACAACAGCTTGAACCACTTTAACCTTCGGCCCTCTCTAAGTCGGCATTCATTGTCGCCTTCATCTCTTATGCCCTGCCTGTAAACAACTCTTGATGAGATTTGTCGCCTTCATCACCGATGCTTTTGGTCCAACCACCGCTGAACCTCTGATGGAAAACACCTCCTCAGCGCTAAGGATTCAAACAAAACCCTGAGTTATTTTTGGTTTACAAAAACTCAAAATCGAGGGGTTCTGAGTTTGAGTTCTCACAAACGAACTAAAATTGATATGAGGGTCTTTTGTTCTTGATTAGGGCTTATATCAATGAATGGTTTGTTGTTCAAATCCCACATTTTATAACCGCTTTGTGATTTGGAGTTTACATATGTTTTGAAGTTCAGATTCCACAGTGTAGTTGTGATTTGCGATTTAGATTTTTCATCTTTGATGGTTTGTTGTTGTTTATGGTTCAATGGATTTGTTGTTCTTTTTGTTTAGAGTTTGTAGATTTTGTTTTCATTGTCCTATTGTTGATTTGTTTCCCATGGAGTTATTTTCTTGTTCAGTTTTTTGTTTGGATGGTTGTAGTGATATTCATCTTCACGTGTTAGGGTTGTTGTGATTGTCAATTCTCATATTATTTCTAGTTTTCACGATTTGTTTCCGTTAGGTTTTGTTCATAAAATGAATATTATATGAAGATATGAACACCAAACGTAACGTTGGGTTTTCTAGAAAATCGTGATGAACTTTTTTTTTCCAAAACAGTCGCAGCGGAATATATCATAAATATCACCATGTCGGCCAAAGCCGTTTAAATCGTTAGAAGAAAACACGACATTACGAACTCATAAAACTCATTTCCATATTAATACAAGTAGCTAACGATCTAAACTAATCCGTCTAACTACTCAACAAACTTCCCTCTTCTCCAAACAATCTCCAAGCACCTACATGAGTACCAAATGCCATTTCAAAAGATACAAGTGTCAGCTAAGGCTGTCAATTTTGGTTCTGGTCGTGTTAGTTTTTTTCGTGTCAAATTGGTGTCGACCTTTGTGTCAACCCATTTTTCGAATACGGTTTTTTGCTTCAACTATGATTTTGTTTATCAATCTTTCAAATTCCATGTTTGTTTTACAACTTTCGGTAAGAATTTTTGAAAACAATTTTCATTTATATTCTAACTTCAATATTCAATGTTCGTTTCGATTGTATTCAAACTTTAAATTTGGTATTTGTTTCACTTTGATTCAAATTCTGATTTACCTTTTTATTCAACTTATACAAATGAATATAATAAAAACTATAATGTACAACTATTTCAATCAAATACCTAATATCATTGAATAACATAATAATTTAAAATTATTTATCATTACATAGAATTATAAATCGATTCAAAATACTAAAGTACCACCTATCAAATAATCAAATATAAAATTATCAAAATCATATAGTCAACATAAAAAATACCAAAATGATGTACTATTGTTTTAACTGTAAATCTTTTATTGTTTATTTTAAAATTTTAACGTTAAGGCTTTTGTACTTCTATTTTACGGGTTTTATTGCCTTAAGATGTCACTCTCTTTTCAATTTACAATTTTCTTTTCAAAATTTAAATTTTAAGTATTAAAGAAAATTTATAATCTTATAGTTTTACCCTTAAATGGATACGGTTTACTTTCGGGTTGTCAGATGACCCTAACCCTACCAATTTATTTTTGTGTCGATTTCGTGTCAACCTACTTCTGACCCATTTCATGTCGGGTTTCGTGTCAACCCAAAAAAAATGTCAGCCTTAGTGTTAGCTAACGCCTAGTGCAACAGTAAACTTATAAGATATAAAACATCATATTAAAACACCATTTAAATCGTAATTAAAATTATAAAAAAACATCCACCCTGACCCATTCGTATACTTGACCCCCATACCCGAATCCGTAATCATATAATATCGAATAGTCAAGTACATCAAATCATAAAATGGTTACCGCCCATATCAATCAAGAACATAAACAAGAGAAATCAACTTTCATACATCATAATCATGCCTTTTGTATTCATATAATTCATCCATATCAACCATTATATCATTATCATTCTTTATTATCAATCGTTATCAACCGTCATTAACAACCCTAATCATCAATCGTGTGTAATCGTGTGTCCTTAGAGTTCACCTAGTTGGTGTTTAATCCCTTTAAAGAAAATTCTCGTTCAATACTCGCATGACTTAGTTGAATCATGCACAGGATGGAGAGCTACTCCCTTCTGTATGTGAATCACTAAGAACCCGACCGCTTTCGCTAATCTGACTGTGCCGCAAACCATGTGCAACTTTTGTATCATCTAGGTGAAGGTAATCACGGTGCTTGCATAACACCTCCCAACACCTTACATGATGTTTTGCATGTAACATCCTTAAAAAGGGCCTAGACGTAGGTGAATTTGGTACGTTAGTTATTTTAAATAAATTAATTAAATATATATATATTCTAGTTATTAATATATATTATGAAAAATAGTTCTGAAATGGAGTTATAAAAATAATAATAATAGATAAAATTAATAAACGGTTTTAGATAAGGATTCCGAAAATATCCCCGTTAGTTGAAACGGATAAATGGATATTAAGTTGTAAGTTGAAAAGGGAAACAAAATACTCAATTAAGGATAAATGAGAACCATAATTCGGTTCTCATCTTTCAAACACACAGACACATTCATATGTTCAAACACACACACACACCCCTTACCTCTTGTTTTCTTGGTTTGAAGAAGGAGATCAAAGAGAAGTCAATCAATCTTCATTCCAGCAACTAATTCAAGCTTGTAATCAGTTCCTAATCTATCTATTCATCCTTGTAAGTGTTCATCTATTCCTTGTTCTTGAGTTTTGAATTTTAGGTTAAAATGGGCCAAACCCAAAATAGCATCAAGAACTGAAATTTAATGTTCCAATATGTTCCCACATCATATACAAGTAGTTAGGAATTCAGTTTATGGATTGAAAGTATTGATTTTGTTTAAATTCAAGAAATTGTTCAAAAATGGATAATTTAATCCTAAATCTTGGTTTGTTTGTTAAAGTGAATAATTTGTATGTTTTTAGACTCATGTTGGTACCCCATATGGTGTACAAACACTGGAATTGAGTAGAAGTAATTTGGGATCGAGTTTGGCTCGGATTTAAGCAGTGTAGAACACTATAGTTTGACTCTACACGGAGATGGCGGTGAGATCCTTTAGAAGATCGCAGTGCGATCTAGCCCATGGTAGACTGTTTTGTTGTTTTCTTTGTATTGAAGTATACGTTGTTTGTTTAAGTTAGTAAATGGATTAAAGGCATCATTAGGGGGTTGTTATAAGTGTCATGGTTGTTGTACTTTGTGTGTTAAATATCTAAAGGTAAGTAATGTGTTATAGGTGTACCCGATGACCAAGAAGAGGCGGATAACTATATTTAATTGTTGTAGCTCTACAAGTGAGTACCGGTTAACCTAAGTTAATGAGTATTAAAACCAAAGATTGAGTTGTTGTTCATATATGGTTAAATTGAATTGATATGCAACCATGTTAGGCTTGAGTAGGCCAATTGTGATATGATATGATATGTATTATGTTAATGGCTTTTGTACGCCAACTTTGATATGTTAATGGCTTTTGTAGGCCAACTTTGATGTGTTATGGCTTTTGGAAGCCAATTTTAATATGGTATGGCTTTTGTAGGCCAAATTGATATGATATGGCTTTTCTAGGCCAAGTTTGTTATGTTATGGCTTTTGTAGGCCAATGTGTGTTAGTGTCGGCACTTTGTTGGATGTTTAGGGCTAGCTTGTCTGGATCTAGTTGGGACCTTGTGCCGTCAGCTATGATGTAGGGTGATTCGAGAATCGTGAATCTATGGTTCCTACAGAACCTCCGTCTCTCAACTTGATGATGGGCTCTCAGTTTCCATTGACCCCGATTGGGTATTGTTCCCATTAACGCAATGGTGGACCGCTACCCGCTTCTTCACCGGCGTGATGGAAGTATTCGGTTTCCCATTCAGGATCATTGAGCTGGTTAGCTACCTTGCAAGATGTGATTCCTGCTAACTAACGAGTGTTTTGCAATGTGCTATGATAGACTTGCTTGTTGATATGTGATATATGATATTTTTGTTATGATGCTTCTGCTTAACTGTTATTCACTAACTATTTATAGCTCACCCTCTCATGTACCTTCCTATGCACAGGTAACTAGTTGTGCTGGTGAGGGTGGTTGTCTGCTTTGGTTTATGCTACCGGTTTTTGGGGGAACACATTTGTTTATGCTTTTGATTACATTTTGTTTGTTTGTTGTAATGGTTGGCCGATTTTTGGTAACACCGGTAGTTATGTTTTGTTGCAACTTATTTATAGGTTGTAAATATTAAATTAGATATTAAATGTTTCACTATGTCAGTTGTAGATATTTTGATAAAAACAGGTTTTGGAAATATTGAATTTACAGTTGTATTCATGCAGTTTTAAATCTCGAAATGAATTTTATATTTTTTTTAAAAGAAGTTTCTCAATTTGATGATGTTACATTGTGCATGACCCTAACCATTTAGGCCACACATTGCTCTGGTACGAGTCTATCAAGATCCATACCACTTGCCATCAAAGTTCTCTAGAAAACTCGAAGACCCGTTTGGCTAGTACTTTTATCCTAAAAGGCATCAACTACCTACTAGGCACCTATTGTATCATCAAATCGGAACTATCCCCGCTCTTTACAGGAAATCAGATTATTCATTCATATTATTCTTCCTTTAATTATTCATATGAGATCATAACACAAATCATGTTCATAACCGTATTATCATATTGAGGTAATCAACTAACCATATCATATTTCATGACACTCATACACCATACAAATCATATAACCATGTATACATCAAGTACATCACTTTTCCACATAATAAGTAAGATAAGTAATTTATTAGTAAACGTTTGTAAACATATATTTTTGTCTTTGCACTCGGTTTTGAAAACCCGATGAACTCATCTAAAGTCCTATAAGTAGAAGCCCCACTAAACCGACAAAGTCTAACAAATTCTAATAAACAACCAACTAACAAAAACCGAAATAAAAATAACACTAGGTACAAATTGCAAATTGCTATTACTAGTAAAAAAGAATCATAAATCAACTCTCCAACTAAATCGCAGCTCACAAACACTAGAGGAATCACATTTCAACCTAACAAATGATCAAAATTCAGCCCCTCACCAACCAAGAATCGCATATCAAATAACTAGCTCTTTCACTCCATCCTCCAAGTTGGTGTCGCCATGTCATTCTCGCCAAACCCCTTGCTGCCCTTGCCATCCACCACCAAACCAGTCTGTCTCACCAACTAAGTTGTCGTCCTCGCCATTCTTGAAGTCACAAACCAGCACACCATCTAGAAATCGTAGTTTATTAGGACTGACAATCGTAAATCCACCTCTACTAATGGATCGCAAATCTAACCATGAAAAGAATCTCAATTCAATAATCATCAATCACATTCAAATTGTTAAGATCAAAAATCGGTCCTCACTACCCAAAATCACTGATCAATCCATGATGAGGGAATCACATATCATCATCTCCAACCCATTCAAAAATAGTCGAAGAACAGTTCAACAAATGCAAATCCAATACATACAAATTCTTAACTAAAATTAGTAATTTCAAGTCCTAATATTCATAATTAACACCATAGATCAAACCCCTAACATCAATTCCAAGTTTAATCATCATAAACCTATTCAATTTATGCCCAAACTTCAAAAGTCGAACCTCAAATGAAACCCCTAATGTTTGATCTAATTTTTTGTAACATCCGTCCCCCATCGGTCGGAGAGGGGAATGAAATATGCCTTATAAGGGTGTGGATACCTCTCCTAGTATGAGGCTTTTTGGGTGAAGTGTTCCATGCCAGAAACCAAACCGTGACTAGTGAGGCAAAATAGCCAATATCATTCTATGAGGTTTGGGTTGTTATAGATGGTATTAGAGCCAGGCTAGACTGATGTGCACAAAGAGGACATTTTGTCCGAAGGGAGGAGGATTTGTAACATCCGTCCCACATAGGTTGGAAAGGGGAATGAAACATGCCTTATAAGGGTGTGGATATATCTCCTAGCATGAGGCTTTTTGGGTGGAGTGTTCCATGCTAGAAACAAAACCGTGAGCCTGTAAGGCAAAGCAGACAATATCATACTACGGGGTTTGGGTTGTTACATTTCCTCACCAAAATCATGAATAAATCATTAACATCCGATTATAAATCACAAAGAATTCACCATTAGGGATTAGGATTACTTACTTGATCGATTAACTTCACCAAGATACCTTGATTCTTTGATTCTTCGATTCTTCTACCCTGCCGTCACTCAAGAACTCAAGCACACACACGGATGATGAGGTTCTTTGGAACTGACGTATTGAGGGTTGTTACGCCTCTATTAAAGTTTTAACCCTATTACTAATTTACCGTTTAATCACCTTTAGATTTCCCTTTTAGTTGTCCTTAACCCTTAGGTTTCTTCCTTTGTTGAAAATCCTGTAAGATAATTAGTACTAAACCTCAAACGTGATCAAACAAACCATCTTTATTATTACATCAATAAACTAACGCGTAAACCGGTTATATCTATCTTATTAAGTGTTCGCGCACATATTTAATAAATTCTCTATTCATACAAAGATTAATTATCTTTAATTATATTCTTTTGTTATATATATATATATACACTAGTGGGGTACCCGCGCAATGCGACGGCGGCGAATAAAGAGGAGGTTGTGATGAGTTTTGTGCAGAATAATCACAAAGAGCTAATATGAGTTTGTGAAGATTCCTTGCGAGATGAAGATAATATGAGTTTGTGAAGATTCTTTGCGAGAGCCACTTTGAAATTAAGAATTAAATTGCTAACTCTGAGTTATTTGTCTTTCAGTTTGTTGGAAGAATTTGGTCGCATGGCTGAATCATGAATAGTAATCGTGTGTGTGAAAGACAATTCAGTTATAAGTATGGTGATCTCATGAATCAAAAGTTAATATTAAAAAGGGCAAAATGCATGAAAATACAATTAACTTTGTCTTAATTGTCATTGTATACAACCAACTTTAAATTCTTAAAAATAATACAACTAACTTTCAAAAAAATGTCATTGTATGCAAATAACTTTTTTCTGTGTCTAGTCTTTAGTTACCATTGTATACAATAAAGTTTTTCATAATTCCCATTGTATACAACAACTTGCATACAATGGGAGGATTATAAAAGTTGATTGTATTATTTTTAAAAAAATAAAGTTGGTTGTATACAATGATAATTAAGACAAAGTTTATTGTATTTTCATACAATTTACCCTATTAAAAATATATGGTTAGAAATTATTCAGTTATAAGTATTGGTTTAAATTCATTAATTGTCGGTTATATTTTCAATATTTATTTGTTTAAATTCATTAATTGTGTACTTAAAGGAGGGGTAAATGAGAGGTATAAAAGAGGGGTATTTTAGTAAATTTACTCTTCTTAAAATTATGAATTTTTTAGGTGGTAAATGCATTATATAGAAGTAATATATATATATATATATATATAGAGAGAGAGAGAGAGAGAGGAGGTTCATACGAAAAGGGATTTATTTGCGAAAAGTGCGAGAACCAATCTCAGCTACTAGATAATTTAATCAATGGTCATTATTTCTTATGGCAGTTTTGTAATTTTAACAAATTTAAATGGCTTTTATCTAAATAGACAAGGGTATTAAAGACTTTTTGTAATTAAATCTCTCTCTCCTCCCTCATCTCACGTTTTCATCTTACGTTTATTAAACCATCCCACCCAAACCCTAACATAATCCACCCACCATCTCTCACAGAAACCCTCCATCGTTGATGCCCCCACTGCCGCCGCCATCTCCGGCCCCCTCACCGCCGTAGCCATCTCCGTCGCCCTCACCGCCTCCTCATTCTCCTTTGATATTAATGAACGGAATCCCGAGTCCCTCACTTGCTATCGCCGACGATCGCCATAGTCGGTCTCTCTCTCCACCATAACCGGCCGCCGACATCATCTACCTCTCTCTCTCCATGGTGGCCGGAAACGAGAAATACTAGAAGCCCACGATCGGTGCCTTACATATCTCCCCTCACATTCCATCACCGCAACCATCATCATCTCCCTCACAGATCTCCACTTTCGAGGAATAATACACGTTGCTTTCCACCATCGCAGTAGCCCTGCTGACCATCATCGCTTCCCTCCATCGTGTATCAGCCAACAATCGCCACCTCTTCAATGTATAAATTAGGTATGTTTTTCTCTTTACAGTTTTGAACAAGCAAGATTAGTATCTTTTTTATTTAATTATTCAAAATTCAACACCTATATAAATAGAGTTTCGGGTGTTCAATATTGTGTTACATCTTTTGCTTTTGATCCGATCAATGTTTGGTTTGTGTAAAATATTTTGATGATTTTTTTTGTTAATTTTTGAAGACCCTAAAAAAGTTTGGGTTGTTTTTAGTTTAGGTATCATAAAGGTTACAAGGTAAGTTTTTTGAGGGCGACATTGTTTGTATAAATACTAGCGGGTTTAAATTTTTTTCATTACGAAAATTAAATTGGTGTCTATAAACGTTAGTAACATGTTTTATTTGTGTTTATCATTGAACACTTTCCTTTATGTCTTTTTTTATTATTGTCTTCACTAGTTATTTGACATTTTTTGTTAGATACATTTCATGGTAAATAAACAATGTTACAGGAAACAGATGGCTTTGGAAAGATATGCTTATCACACGAACAAGAAAAGTTGAGATGTTCAATGGAGAGAGGGTGTGAAAAGATGGAGTATTTAGTTTTATTTATTTTTTTAGTAATTTGATTTTTTTTGTTTAAATTGTTTACTATTGAACGGGAGGAAGTTGAGATGTTTAATGTTTATTGTATATTATGGAATAGAGTTTGCCTTTGTTTGTATCGTGGATTAGTGAAAATGGAATTTGGGTTAATGTAACAGTTTAATTTTTAATCGTATCGTGTTGTTCATTTGTTAACAAATAAATGTTGGTTTATATTAGTTGTTTGTTTATAATGTGTGCTCAATTAAATAAACGTTTTTTTACGGTGTTCACTAGAGTGTTATTGATTAAAAAACTAATAAAACTTTTGACCGTGTTCAGTATTGAATTTTGTAAAATGTATCTTAAAACTAGTATAGTTTTGGCTGTGTTCATTATCGAACACTAATAAGGATGAAAAACTCGTAAATTTTTATATGTGTTCAACGGTGAACTTCGTAAAATTAATTATTTACTAGTAAATTGTTTTAATTTATTTTAATTTTTATTAAAAATTTAGGAGAGAGAAAAGTTTTGTTTTACAATTATGTCCTTTTTAAATTAAATAAAATCAATTAAAAATAAGTGGCTGAGAATGCTTTTCACACTTTTCGCATAAACCCTCCCCTATATGTATATAATTCCTCGGAACGTGGTCGTTACAATTCTCTCCCTCTTAAAAAGATTTTGTTTTGGGATCTGCACAATCAAGCAACACATAGCACATCATCCTTCTCGGGGTTTGTTCGTTCATCATTTAATTCTTTTGTTATTATTGATCTTTTCAATCCTAATTGTTTGAATATTTCTAATTTATTTTAAAATTTTGTAACTAAAGTAAACAATATAAATTTGGAACTAGTAATTTTTAGTTCATCAAAATATATCCAACTTGTTATATTTTGTTATTGCATGTATCATACTTTAAAAGTTTCTATTGTTTGTATCAAACTTTTAATTTGTTGTTATTGTATGTATTTTGGATACATAAAAAAGAAAAAAAATGTATTAGGTTAGTACATACAATAGAAAGTTTAATACACACAATAGCGACAAACTAAATGTTCGATACATACAATAAAAAAAATTAAAGTTCTGTACATATAATAGCAAAACGTGACAAGTTTACGAAAAATGGGTACTAAAAGCCTTATTGAGAATTTGTGGCCTAGGAAAGATCCAATCATATTGGTTTATTGTAGCTAAAATTCTTTTTATTTATCATATAACTTCTTTAGTTTTTTTAATAGCAGTTTACTCACTAGTTACCTAATTTTGTATGGAATTTTTTAAACAAGATTGTTAAAAGTAGAATAGTAGATGACTAATGATGAAATTTTTTTAGAGAGCGAATAAATATGTTAGAAAATACACATTTTTCTATATTGCAAAATATTAATTAATCTGCAATGAAGCGTATGTAACAACACTCGTTTAAAGTAAATCTACTTGGTGGAGGAGACCTAAGACTTTTATTACTCATATGTTTTATTAAAGACGAAATTTCATAGAATAGTAATCGAGTTCGAAAACTGTTTTACTAAGGTCACTTACTTTTTTATTTCACATTATAAATTTTCTAATAGGTGATCTTGATAAGACGATTTTCAAACTTAATTACTATTTTGTGAAAGTTTCTATTTATTAAATGATATGTTAATGTTTCAGTCATATTGTTTATTTGCAGATTGTGTTATCCATCATTAGATCAAAAGTTTTCTCATTTAAAAAAATCATAAGCATATTTCTTGTGTTTGATTGTGAAAAATTATTTTAGTTTTTTAAGAAAAAATCCCAGAAAGAATTTGAGTTTTAATTTTTAGTTTTTAGTAAAACAATATAAAAAACACGTTTGATTTAAATGATAGTTTTCATATACCGCTTAAGAAAATAAGAACACGTGTTTGAATATGTATTTTTTTAATCAATTTTCATTTTTTAGGTTTTGTTATTTTAAAGAATACAATATTCAACATATTTGATCATAAAAACAAGCAAAAATTAAATGTGAGATTCATAATAATAAAATTTAATATATGATTCAACGTAAAGTAAATAAAAACATTCTCTCCTAATCAACAGAATTAAAAGTAAAATTATAACAAATTCACGGGCGAAAATTTGTATAATCCTCCTAATGTTTACCATTAAATTATGGGTTTAGTTCATTAAAATGTACTTAAATTTACACATTTTGCTAATGTATATATATATTCAATTTTCAAAATTACCTTTTAAAGTATAAGCTCTTTGAAACTTTTTTTAATGTATCGAACTCTCAAACTTATGTATTCAATTTTATATATTTTGCCATTTTATGTATCTAAATTTTTAACCGGATATATCTAATGATGAGTTTTAAGAGTTCAATATATTAAAAAAATAAGTTTGAAAGTTTGATACATACAATAAGAAAACGTGTAAAGTTAACTATATTTTCATAAACTATATCCTTAAAATAAATATAAGTATAAATGAATGCCTTTAATTAATAAGAAGTGTTAATAATGTGTATTCCAATTTACATTTATATAAACAAATGCTAATATAATGACTATAGATATACATGTGAAACAAATTATTACATATCTTGATTACCCATAATTTTAGGCAAAATATATATAATCTAATGTCAGGGCATCAGGATTTGAAACAACTAGTGGAAGTATTTTATAACGAAAATATAAATAATGATTAAAAGAAATTAAAAATTATGATCTTAATTAAAGTATTAAAAGTTACTTTTTATAAATACTCTTTTCGATTTTTTTGTTGACATCATTCTATTACAGCTTAGTCCGAAACTTTGTCAAGACCTTCTTTTTCTACCCCAAAAATAAAACAACAGCTCAAGAAATCATCATCAATCCGGTTACGTAAGTACGACTTTACGATCTTCATTTTGGAGAAGCATCGTTCAACGGTTGTAGTTACGAAAGGAAAAACCAAAACTAACTTTAATAACCGATTAAGGAATATTATGATACTTATCGGTTTCCATCATCAATCTTGCAAGCCCAGAAATGTTTTTCAAGTTAGCAAAAAGTTCATCTTGAGTTATAGCTTCATAATAGATGTCTAGTTCCCACTCAAGATGAATCTTTTCCATACGATCAAAAATCACATGGATACATTTCTCACAACTTCATTATCTTTGATGTGTGCATCAAACAATCTAAAAGAAGTAGACGGGCTCAAAGCTGACATGTTATCAAGTAATTCCGTAGATATCTCATTAAAACGGTGCCAAACTCTTGGTATAGCATATCAAAACCTTGTTAAAAATACCAACCTCATAGTAATGTCGATCGGTGATGTTAGTATTCCGCTTTCTTGAATTTACATGATGGTCCTCCATATTCTACATACCAATATTATGCTTTTGACAAAATCTAGATATATTCTCCAAAAGCGAAATAAACCCATTTTCTCTAAAATTTTGCATTGACTTTTTGTTGCTTTGATCAACTTTATTGCTTCTACTACATCCTAATCTTTTTTTAAGAGTTCTTGAAAAAACATTTATGAGTCGTAAGATTTGCAACATCAAACGCAAGTAGAAAACAAAGTCAAATGTGTGAATGTAATTAAGAACTGGATTCGAATAATTGGTACGTGATTCGAAGATGAAGATCTTTCACCACTATAATGCCCTTTCCTTATAAAACCTTTTTGTTGACTCAAATTGAGATTTCAGGCAAAACCTAACATTAATTAATTAGAACATAATTATAAGTATCTTACAAACTACAAAGAAATTAACAACTACCAACTAACAATTAAAAAGTAGGGCATAAAAATAGCCAAATTTTCATCCCATTTATTGTCTAGTGTCTCCTACTCATTTCATTTACTCAATAATCACAACTGGACAACAAATTGACAAAACCAAAAATAAATAAACAACTAAATAAATTAAAGTTAAGAACCACAAAATAATTAGGGCAAAAAAGGAAAGTAAATTTACGTGTTGGAGTCTTAGAGAAGCCTTCTAATGTCTTATCTTTTTTGTCAAGCTTCGATTCTGATTTTTGATTTCTCCCTCTTTCGACCTGTTATTTTTGCTCTCGGCCTACCGTGTGGCCAAAGGCCTTCGATTTTTGTTCACTGCAAAAAGCCCAAGAATGGACAAGCCCATTTCTTTTTAACTAATTTTAAATAAGGCAAAATGCATGAAAATACAATTAACTTTGTCTTAATTATCATTGTATACAATCAACTTTAAATTCTTAAAAATAATACAACCAACTTTTATAATTCACTTATCGTATGCAAATAACTTTTTTCTGTGTCTAGTATTTAGCTACCATTGTATACAATAAACTTTTCTATAATTTCCATTGTATACAACAACTTGCATACAATAGGAGAATTATAAAAGTTGATTGTATTATTTTTTTAAAAATAAAGTTGATTGTATACAATAATAATTAAGACAAAGTTCATTGTATTTTTATGCAATTTACCTTTTTAATTAGTCTAACCTAATTGAATAAAATTGTAATTTTAAAGTAAAATAAGGTATTTTAGAGATATACAATCAAACACACAATTACAATTTTATCAAGCTTATAATTTTTTTTTCTGGTTTTATTAGGTTATGCCGTTATGGTGGCATTTAAAAATCACTGGCTAAATTTTTTTACCGATTGCACCACCTTGAAAAAGATTAGAAATTCCCACTACACGGTCAAAATTGACTGGTGTCTCGTACCACACCGGCTATAACGCATGTCGGACCTTGAAGTACTAATAAATTACTGAATTTTATTAAAAGTTATTTCCTTTTTTTAAATTTTTTTCATTATTAGTGACGCATTAAAGACTCAACACGTAGCCTTTCTTGTAACATGATAAAATCAAATTCCTATATTCATCACTAGAGAGAGATATGTATACTTCTTTATCTATAAGCTGATTTGTTAGACTTCTATTACTCTTTTTATGATATCGTGAAACCCATTAAAACCCGACGCACCACACACGCTAGTAATAACATAAGATAATAGATTAATCGGAACACAAATGATTCACTAAGTTGTACATTTGATTCAAGGATGTTGTATATATATTAACACGAGCTACCTAAGGATGAAAATAATCACATTATGGGTTCTCACGAGAAGGAGATGAAAGGACACCACCATTTTTGGCATTTTTACAAATAAAATAACAATGACAATTGTAATGATCTTCACATCTCCCACTAGAATTTGATCCATGTTCGGAACAATAAAGATCTTCACATACGTCAGTTTGACATCCACTCGGGTAATAATAATTTTTCTCACAAATGACATCATTGAAAACTACGTCAACACCTATATATATACGAAATAATGAAAAAAATAAATAAAATCTACGGTCATTGATAAAAAAAATTTCATCATAAGTTCTTCAAAGAGGAGTCTAAGATTACCTAAAACCATAGGAAAGATGATACAAAGTGTGAAAATTAAGTACTTCATCATCTTTGTTCCAATTATTGTTGGTAACTAAATTGAAATCAATGTATGATGTGATAAATTTGTACACATATATACACGATTGTTTATATATAACAAATCATAGAAGATTTCATTTTCTTTATATATAATTCACTAATTCTTTTTTTCCCTCTCCTCCATTGATTTTAACATTTATGTTAATCTTGTGAGTAGATGGAAAGTATAAGAAAATAGTTAGAATATATATTACCTCTCTTTTGTAAATTATGATGCATGAAACATCAAGTACAATTGCATTTATTATCTACTAAATCATATTAAATACAAAGATTTAGTAAGAGAAAATAAAAGTTCTGTATTAAATATATCATATGATTTTTAAACCTAATAAAGGTGTCTAAATTAAGTTATGACAATTTAAAAAAGGATTCTCAAAGCTAAACTGTTGGGTTACTAGATTCTATGTTTGGGAGTCGCTAGAGTTCTACGGTCTTTGACTATTGAGTTTAGAAGTGATTTACCGGTTGTTAAATGGGTGATTTGTTGTATTTTCACATATTTTAAAAAATATATTTTAAGAGAAAAATATATTTAAAAACGTTTTTTAAAATTAACAAACATATGTTAAAAAACATATTTTAAATATGAAAAATGGATTTAAAACAAAATTGATTACTATTTAATGATGTGATTAACGGCTAAACACACCCTCTAACCTAATTTTAAATCTATAATATTTTTATTTACAACAGGACTTGAACTTACAATATGGGATATATAAAAACTAGATATTGCTAGGGTATAAACCCTTTAGTAGTTAGCTTAAAAGTTAACGTAAAAAAAGATACAAACAAATCCATTTACTTTGACTTTTGACCAGAGGCTTTTATGGTGTGTATAATACTTCTTAATTATAGGTCGATTTATTCAACCTATATATGATTACTCAATTTTATCTAATCTTACCTCACTTTTTATTTTTATTGTATAGGGTAAATTGTACGAAAATACAACAAACTATGTCAATATTGCCATTGTATGCAACAAACTTTATTTTTTTTACCTAAAAATACACACAACTTTCAAATTTGATTCATTGTATGCAAGTCACCTATAACTTTAGGTAACTTACCGGTAAAATGAAAAAAAAAATAAAAGAACTTTGGTACAAAATAACCAGTAAATTTTGTAAGTTATACAATTGATAACCAGTAATCTGGTAATCAGGTTACCAATTATATACAATGAACAAAATTTGTAAGTTATATGTATTTTTAGATACAAAATAAAGTTAATTGTATACAATGACAATATTGATAAAGTTTTTTGTATTTTCACGCATTTTGCCCTATTTTATAATAATATATTAGAGAGAAAGAGAAGGGAGAAGAGAAGTGTAACACCACAAATCTCAAGTTATTTTTCTAAAACACGGCGGAAGTGTTGAATAAAATATAATATAATAACACCCACATCAAATTACATACTATTGACTCATCATTTTCTCAAAGTAATATCAGAGCGAGCGATGGTCAAATTTTCCTTCAAGCACAAAGCAGCTACACCTACCAGAACCTGCAAAATAGAGTTAAAGGTGGGGAATTAGCACAAAGCTAAGTGAATGGAAGCGAAAACCACAAACAACAATCAACAACAACCAATACAACAACCACAAAAACAGGTAGCCACATAAACCTTCAAGCAATTGCGGGCCAAAGCAAAGGTTTACCGATAGTTCTTTGCTATTTGGCATAGTTAAACCCCTTCCGTTGCAACAAATGCATCAGAAGATCTAGAACTCTTCAACCAATAGCAAACAAGCCCATCCTAATTTCACGCATAGCTGACGCCTATCATATAATGTACACATTATCATATCATGTGCACATATCTTGGACTCGATCAATTAACATATAAATAGTTAATCAACCATCATCAAACTAAACAGTCTATCAAAGCATCATTCATATCAATTCTATGTAACCATATCAGTTACAATCAATAGCACTCGTGAGTTAACATCCAATCACCTCGGTTCTCAATTTCACCACTCATTTATCTAATCTCACTGAATCTTCGCATTGCCTCAGAACACAAGAACACTGAAACCAGTCTTCGATTCATAAATATATGCATATATATATATATTTATATTAATCATAACCATAAAAGACACGTATACCATGCAACACGATCGAACAATAAACAAATTTTCCAAAACTGAAAATCCCCCGGACACGTCGTGTCCAGGATCTTGACGTGCCGCTTCGCGTCGCGAATAGGAAACACACAAGTCGCAGCACCAAAAGTCGGACCATCCAAAGTCTGACCTTGTGACATCCGTCACCAAATCTGGTAGGTCGGTTTGAATTATAATCCGCCACTAGTTATTTAATTTTATTTACATGCTCGCGTGATTTCTAAAACCTGGTAAATACTAAATTCAAGACGTTAAGTATGAGTAATCACTCAAATATTTAAGTTGTGCTAACAATAGAGAGAAGTCGAAGCCTATGCACTTCGGAGTATTGAACGAACTTCTAGTGCACGAGTTAAATGTACAATTGTCGTTAGAGAGATATAGTGCCGAGTTAACCCCACAAATTAATAAACCATACTAAGGATGTACAAAATAATAGCTAATACGGTAAACCAAATAAAATGTTTAGAAGACCACTAAAGAAACCTGGTAAAATTTTATAACACATTGGATATCAACTGCACCTACAAGAAATGCTACTTATAAAATACAAAATAATAATATTAAGTAAACAATATATATATATATATATATATATATACATACATAAATCAACCATAATGGGAGGGATTTCATCTCCCAAAATTGAGAAACAACTTAACAAAGATACAATATTTCCATATAGATCAATGAACTTCCATAAAACCATAAACACACACACTTTCTCTCTTTCTTCTCCTCATTCACGAAAATTACAGCCCCAAAATCACCATTAGAGTGGTTCTTCAAAGCTCCAAGAAGCCTAGTAAAAAATCGATTCCATTCGAAGAGTCCTAGGTATGTATTCGTTTTCTGTACATCTTTAAATTTTGTTCTTGCTTCTCTTCTATAACCCTAATTGATGGGTTATCTAATGAATCAACACCTAAACCAAACACTCAAGAACATTCAAAATCAAGTTTAATACTCATGAATGCCGATTTTTACAAACACTTTGTGTTATACTTGAATCAAAACTACTTTCTTTTAAGTTTTTTAGATCTGGCAGTTTTGGGTGTCGACTTTGGTAGACCATAAGTCGACCATCCTAAGGAATAAAATCACGAATTATATGTGTACAAACTAGTTCAATGAGTATACTTTCTTTTCCAACCAGTTTCATGCCAAACCGATGTCGTTTGGTCATCCAAACATTTAAGTGCACAGATCTGGAATCCTCGAACAGATTTTCGTTCATCTTGTCTACATTATAACTAGATCTACAGTACTAATTTGATAATGAAATTTTTTGTGGATTAACTTCTAGGTGTCTCGAAGCCACTTTATAAATTTCATAATTTTCAGAATTCATTTGGTATTTTAAAAATATTAGAACTTTATGTTACACAAAACAGTGATTTAATCAGACCAGTAGGCTAATGCAAATTATAAAAAAATACTTAGACTACCAAATAAATTATGGGAAAATTCCTGTAATCACTCGAATCAATGAAGCACCTATGATACAAATTTTAGGTCCTAATTCAATTATTTTAGGTACTGTAATAATACCTAAAGTAATACAAAAATTTCAGTAAAAGCTTAAATCTATAAACAAATGCCAAAACCCTAATTTATACCTTGGTATTATGGGTATGTGCAATAGCTAAAGAGTTAAAAACTTATAATACACCAATTATGATGCTAAACATAATACAAAACAACTCCATCAATTTTGGTTACAATGCTAGGGTTTTATACACCTTGCTTAGGTAACTTACACAGACTTATATGATGTAGATTGCTGAGTCGTAGAATTCACGCTTTACTGCATCTACTATCAAAGTGAGTACTCGTGGCCCCTTTTTACTATATTTCTCGGGAGAGAATGACACTCAAACTCTCTTTTAAAATTTTTATGCCGTGATGACTATTTCTTATTTCTTTTGGACAACTTATGTGACGTATATGCAAAGACTACTTGTTGTTGGTTGATGACTATTGATTCCTATATTCCTATGAGCCAACGATTTATGCTCCAGCTGGGTATGCTATAATAACTGCTTGGAAGACTATGATTTGATTCCTATTGATTCCTATTGAACCTAGTGGTTTGGATGTTGGTATAACGTCTACACGCTTAACATGCTATACGTGCACATTTGTCCTACTTAAACACTTTACACGGCAACTATGCTATTTTTATAAACCTGCGAGCTCACCAATATGTTGACATTTTCGAGTGTTCATTTTCAGGTAATGCTAATAATAACACATAAGGAGCCTAGATATTCTCTAGTTGGACCTTAGCAAGACTCGTCGCATGTTGAGACAATAAACATTTATTTGTGGTGATCCATTTCCTTTGCATGAGATTTAAATTATTAATTGATTTGGACATGTTGTCCTTATACTCATCCCGGGTTGTGGGATTTTGACAATTGTGTAATGTGTAGTTTTATTACTATGTATGTCGTGGAATTGACTTACCACGACACAAGTCTCCGCTTGTGTCGAGGGACGTCGTGACACGTTGGTTGTCTACATTTAGTAAATTCTCTATTTCATATTCTCATTATGACGATCCTCTCCATCGCGCTTCGCGTTTCCGCCAAAGGCGGGGTGTGACAAACCCCAAGTCTGACCTCCTTCCTCGTCTCACCATAAGTCAAATCACTCAAAGACGCACGCCAAGTCGGAAGTCAGATGGGGAACCCCCAAGTCGTACGACTTGGGGTGTAAGTCGCACACCTCCCACCGCCTCCATCGAATTCCATCATCATCTTCTTCTCTTCTCTGTTCTGCTTCTTGTTCCAGTCGAACAATATATACCCCAAACACAAAAATCGAATATGAAATCAACTAAAACTACTACCAAAACACATACAAACTTCATATAACTTACTAACAATCATCTAGAATACATCAAAACCAATTAAACATTCATAAACATCAAAACCCACTTATCAAATTTCTTTATATCTTCATTAATGGAGTTTCAAGCTTCAAGCATCAAAAACCCAACAATACATATCAAAACTACTATAAATCATGATTATAATCAATAAAGAACATATAGCAACCTTTTTTTTCAATAAAACACTCCAAATCAAAATTTTAACAATTCAAGTTTGGTTCTTGTTCTTGAGTTTTCAAAGCAAACATACAAACACACATACAAAGATGAAGAATTATCTTCACGGTGAAGTTATCAAATTAAGATGCGGCAAGTGTTTAGATATATACAAACAACAGTACACTACACTATACTTCTTACTAACATACAACCGTCAATCAATTAAGCAGTCAACCACAATTAATTAACATGCAAAGAGTTATTATTTGCGATCCTCGTTTAAAAACGAATTCATCTATATCGTAATCGCATACGATATAAAATATTTATTTTATCACTAATGATCATCTATATAAACAAATATACACGTAAACAATTATAAAGCACTAACCACCAACCCGATATCTACTAGGCCGGATTCACGGATGTTACAAGAAGAAGAGACATAGAGAAGACAGAGGGAAGATCAAGTTGGGGGACTCGAAACCCTTACCCGATCGGCTACAAATAGGGGGTGTACGGGTGTGAATTTGGAACCCGAGGAAGATGAACCTGATCAGGGCTTTACGAGTGGCCTTATCTAGAAGTCTATTTTTTAGACTTTTATTAAAATTCTCATTTTAGTAACCAATTGAAAACCTGACATAATGCACACGACTGTGTTCTTGTAACGAAAAAAAATTGAAATATATATTTTTTCAATTATAATAGTATAAATGAATTATCATATGAATAGATCGAATTAAGGAATACCAACATTAATTTTTGGAACCTTTACAAATAAAATAGCAATGACAAACGTAATTATTTTCACACAACCCAGTTGAACCAGATCCATGTTGGGAATGACAAAGATCATCACATAGGTTAGTTAGACATCCTTCCGAGTAATAATAATATTTCTCACAAATGGAATTGCCGAACACCAAGTCAACACTTGTAGGTATACACATAGTGTATGCTTAGTAACAAAATAAAAAAATAAAAAATCTACTACTAGTAATAAAAAGTTATTTTCCAATCGGAGTGTGTAGGTGAGAAATTACATACAACAACACCCAATTCCATTTAGATGTAGCGTATGAAAATATAAAATGTAGACTGTAATATATTTATTTGAAGATAGAAAGAATACTTAATTACATGTTAACACAATCAAATTGTGTTCTCCATGCTTTGAAAAGAAGTTCCTTTTTTCTTTTTTAATTTTTTTCTCGTTTATGGAGTCTAAGATTACCTAAAATCATGAAAAATGCGATGAATGCTATAAAAATTAAGAACTTCATCATCTTTATTTGTGTTATTATTGATACTATTGTGTGTATGTTATGATACATTTATACATAGACATACATGCGTTCATTTATAACAAATGCATGGTGGAATATTTGACTTTATTTTGTAGATAATGAAGAATGGGGCATTAAATACAATTGCATTTATTATCTACTATTCAAATCATATTAAATAGAAAGATTTAGTAGGAGAAAATGTCTTGTATTAAATATATAATATGATTTGTATAAGACTAATCTAAATTAAGTCATGACAATTTCGAAAAGGGTTCTCAAAGCATGAATCCATTGGGTTATTGGATTCTATGTTTGGGAGTTGCCAGAGTTCTACGGTCATTGGTTATAGGGTTTAAGAGTGGTTTATCGGTTGTTAAACGGGTGATTTGTTGTACTTTCACACATTTTAAAAAGTAGATTTTTAGAGAAAAATATATATAAAAAAGCGGTTTTTAGAATTAACAAACAGATATTGAAAACCAGATTTTATATATGAAAAATCAGATTAAAATTTTTTTAGTACTATTTGTTGATGTGATTAACTTGTACAAACACCAACTAACAACCTTATTAATTTGAACTACTTGAGTTTTCTTAAATTTTATAGATTTTATGTAGCTTAACAGTTTTTTTTAACGGCTAAACACAGACCCTTAATTTAATTCTAAATTTACATTATTTTTGTCTATAATAAGACTTGAACCCATAATCTTATAAGATACATAAACACTAGATATCGTTAAGCTATAAGTCATTTGGTATATAGCTTAAAAGTTAACGTAGAAAAAAAAGACACAAGACATCCATTTACCTTTTCTTTTGACCAGAAGTGTTTATGGGGCACTGTATAATACTTCTTAATTATAGGTTGCTTTATTCAACCTATGTATGATTACTCAATTTTTTTCCTTTTTTGATAGAGTATTTTTTGATGTGGTTGTAAATTAAATAATGGTGCATGAGCAATTATAATTAATTAATGATTTCATGAACTATTTGCATTTAAGTGTATGTTCCACACGAAAATGTATTATACTATTATTGAAAAATGAGAAATCTCATCTATCTATAATTATATATAAAATGCGTTATTTATATATATTAAATCAATCTTTATATAATTCTCTAATTCTACAAAACAATTTTAAAAAAATGCTATCCTATTTTAAATCAATTAGGAGGAGGTTGGATGAAAATTATGAGGGGGTTTTATAAAACATGTGAGAGATTTTTAAGAAAATATGAAGGGGTTTTATAAAAATTATATATTAATCTAATTAATTATACGTTGTTTATAAATTATGTTTAGTAACTTGTAATATATTTTGTTTAGAGAAAAAAATAATTATATATTTATGACCGTCTTATATTTACCTATGTTGTGGTATAAATTATATTGTAATATGACACTTTTTTAAAATTAGTATATTCTTAATTTTTTGTTATCCATTAATAGTCGTTGGTAGGTAATTTTCTTTAGCTTAGTGGTTTTTTTGGGATTATGCCATTATGGTTATGAGCTTAGTGGTTAACTTGAGTATGCTATTCAAAGTGTTTAGTTATTGATTTTAAAACATTTTCAATCTTATTAGAAAGATGCATAAAACCTTTTATAAAATATGTTTTAAATTAAAATGTATCATTAAAAGACAAATTAAAAGTTCGATACACACAATAGAAAATTTTTAAGTTCAATATACGCAATACCAAAACATGACAACTTGAATATATTTATGTAAGCTAAACCCTAATTAATAACCAAGTATTTAATGAAACATTCTAAAAGGCGATATATTTTATGCCCTAAAAATATATTATTTTGATATACGATTTTCAAAATACATATAGAAATGCAAATAGTGAGATGACTAGAAATGTATATTCATTTTTACATCGAACTAAATTACATGACAATCAATTTTATATTCTTAATTTATATATTATCTTAGTATTACGATTTTGAAAATTACATTTTTATATAGACTAATATAACAATTGTTTATGAATAAGTATTTTGAACATGAAAGGTTTATAAATAACGGACTTCGCGGAGTGTTTAGCATGGTATTAATGTAATCTCTTAGTCAAGAGTTCAAGAACCCTGCTATGCTTTTATTTGTTTTTTTCCCTAAAATGTATGGATCAACGTTGATTTGACTATTTGACTTATTTAATTTTTATTTATTTTATAGCTCTTAACATGTGATGTTTTATGACATAATTTTAACTTTTATCTGTCTTAATTTTATCTACATTTCGGTAAAGATTTTAATCGCAATACAACATTTATCTAAAAAATAAACTGTCAAATTTGTAAATGTTTTGTTGAATAACTATCATTTTACGTTATAACATATATGAAAAATATTTAGATTTTTTCAACTTTTTTTATATTTGTGTTTAAATCGTTTCTGGACGCGGGTTGTAGCTAACTCGTTTATAAAAATTATGTCTTTTATTAATTTTTTCATTACTATAAACTCATTAAAAACCTAACATAGCAAACACATTAGTGTTTTCCTAACACACCAAATTAAATATGCTCTGACCATCAAATTTTCTATATCCATCACCATGGAATAAAATGATACTTTACTTTCTTTTCAATTTATTCAATCTAAATGTCATATGAGCGTAACATCACCTTATCATTTATAAACCAAAAACTAGTATAGCATAACCAGAGAGGAGGGGGGGGGGGAAGGAAGATCGGGTTGGGGGGGAAGGAAGATCGGGTTGGGGGACACGAAACCCTCACCCGATTGGGTTGCAAATAGGTGGCGTATGAGTGTGCATTTGGAACCCAAGGAGCCCGAAGATGAACTTAATTAGGGCTTTACCGGTGGCCTTATCTAGAAAGTCTATTTGTTAGACTTTTATTAAATTTCTCATAATAGTAACCAATTGAAAACCTAACACAATGTACACGCTGGTGTTCTCGTAACGTAAAAAAACAATTGAAATATATATTTTTTTCAATTATAATAGTATAAATAGATAATCATATGAAGAGATCGAATTGAATTAAGGGATACCAACATTTTTGGCAACTTGACAAATAAAATAGCAATGACAAACGGTATCATTTTCACACACCCCACTTGTATCAGGTCCATGTAGGGAACGACATAGATCTTCACATACGTTGGTTAGACATCCTTTTGGGTAATAATAAAATTTCTCACAAATGGGTTTGTCGAAAACCACATCAACACCTGTAGGTATACACATATATAGCATATGCTTAGTAACAAAAAATAATAATAATAAAAAAACTACTACTAGTAATAAAAAGTTTTTCGCGTTCGGGTATGAGTGGACGAGAAATTACATACAACACCCAATTCCATACACATGCAGTGTATGAAAATATAAAATGTAGAATAATCTCCATGCTTTGAAAAAAAGTTTCTTTTTTAATTTTTTTTTTGTTTTATGGAGTTTAAGATTACCTAAAACCATAGGAAACACAATGAATACCGTAAGAATTAAGAACTTCATCATCTTTATTTCTGTTATTATTCATACAATTGAGTGAATGTTATGACTTTATTTATAACAAATGCATGGTGGAATATTTGACCTTTTTTGTAGATTATGATGAATGGAACATTAAATACAATCACATATTTTATCTTTATTCACTTCGAGTTATATCACGAGTGATGATTTATATATACAAAATTAATTTGTCCAAATACAATAATTTATTGTATTATCAACTTATACCAAATTATTATACATGTGATACAAAAAAGATGTCGATTATCTACATTTTTTATCAATATTAATTCACTTAAAATCGTGAAGATTCACGATCAAGCGTGGGAAAATTAGATGTTACTAGTTTCTACTAAATCTTTATATTTGAAAGTGTGAAAATTAGAATAAATAATCACATTTATTAGTGTGGACATATTATCTAAATTTTCACACTTCTAAGCGTGAAAATTTTAAAAATAATTCGAGATTTTCAAAAGTCCACGCTTTTAAGTATGGACTTCTATAATTATCTATTTATTACTAAATTCACACATTTAAAAGCGTGAACTTTTAAAATCAAATGTACACATCTATAAATGTTGAGTTTTTTTTCTTTTTCTAATAATCTTTATTTTTAAACTATTTTTCACAATTATAAACGTGTATATGCTTAAATTTTTTACACGCTTTTTATGAAGCATGCATAAATTATATTTTTTGTAGTTCTGTTATGTATGAGTGGTTTTTTTTTGTATACGAATCATCTCCCTCATATTAGGTGTGTTTATGATTTATCTAATGGGATTTGCCCGGTGGTATTGGGTGATCCATAAGGTTTTGGTATCCTGTATACGGGCCGTTTAGGGGTAGGTTAAGGCACATGGTGTATTTGAGAGATTACCGGCATGTGTGAGGCTGTGTGACGGGACACGGCCGTGTCGTGCCCATGTTTGAGGCCTTGGTCTAAAATGAATGTCAATTTATTGTAGGTGATTGTTACCGAGTACTTGCTGATTATTTTGGTGTTGACAGTGGATTGATGATTTATTTGACCAATCGAGGTGAGCTACATGATCCATTAGACATGCTATGTAGATATGTGCTAAATGTTTACCTGTATGTGAGTTATTAGTGTGGGTGTCTTTTGCTTGATATTAGCCTCTGTGGCATTTGTTTGAATGGTTTAAGTGGCAATGTTGTGGTCTATTGTAACACCAGAAAATCATAAGCCATTTTTTTTAAAAACATGTTGCGGAAGCTTTTAAACAACATACTTTACATAACCACAAATTAAAAACATCTGTTACAATACAAAATTTTTCCTTCGTTTTGTTACAAAATAAAGCATCGCTCATTTCACACAAAATTCAATATCAGAGCAGGATCAACTTTTCCTTTCACAAACACCACCGACTCACAAACCAACAAAAACAGTCAATTGAGGGGAATTAGCACAAAGCTAAGTGAGAGGAAGCTTAAATCACAACAGCAAGCATCAACAATCGGTATCAAAGCATGTAATCACATAATCCAAGAGACTGGCGGTTCGGATAAGAACCTACAACCAATGCCGGCCAAAGCAAAGGTTTACCGATAGCCCACCGCCAATTGGCACAGTTAGATCCCCTCCAATACAACGCATGCATGGGAGGGTCTACAACTGCTCAACCAATAGCGATCAGGCCCAGCCCAATTCCACGTATAGCTGACTCCTTAAACGATACTCGATATCATACCTCAAGCACGTACCGGCCAAATAATCACACAACAGTTATAAATAATAATCAACAAGCAACAAGTAATGAGCATCAGACCAAACAGTCTAGCTAAACACAAACATGTGCATCACATCATTCATATCAATCATAAACTTTATCATCCGTGAGCTAACATCCACTCACCCCTTGATCTCAAACGTGGAACTTAGATTTCTTATATTACCGAGTCTTTGTATTTCCTGAAAACACAACAACACCGGAATCAGTCTCTCTGAATCATAAATATATATATCTTCATAATCACATATGCCTCATATATAATGTATAAACTTCCACATAAACATATACATAAAGGTTAGCACAAAAACCAATCAACAAGAACAATCCGCGCTGAAAAGACAAGGTTGCGCCGCGACGTGCCTTCAAGCGCCTCTTCCGAATTCGAACCCGACGCGTCGCGTCGCTATCCTCAGACCCATCGTGTCGCGACAAGCCTTCGAGCGGTTCCCTTCGAATGCGAAGTCTTCCTCTTCGAACAGTTCCTTTTTGAATGCGAAGTGTACGGGTCGCGCCGCGACCTAAGAGAGCGTTGCGCCGCAAACCCGGTTTTCCAGAATCTTCTTCTTCTTCAACAATCTCAGCCGACTTCAATCTTCCATGGATCAATTATAGAGATTTCAAAACTTAATAAAATTTATTAAAAACATATCCAAACATCTTTAAACATGATTTCATGCATCAAGAACATCTTTTAACCATATAAATCACCAAAACAAATAAAACCCACTTAATCAAGGTTTCTTCAAACTCAATCATGGTGATTATCATATAAACTCATAAAACACTACAAGAAACATATTAAGATAATCAACAACATACTATAAACATAATCTAACCTTGTTCTTGATTTATAGAACACCAAATCTTTAAATCTTGCAAACTTTTTGAAGGTTTCTTCACAATGAAGTTTAAAACACACACATACACATTTTCACTTTGGTTTCAAATGAGCCGATGAAAATCCATTTACCATACAATATACACGTATACACACTCATGCACCAATACTTAGGCATGAGGTGTCATAAAACCTTATCCATTCTTTTATTTACATACATACATGCATAACTCCATGCATACATATTATCACACACATTTATTTCTTCGAGCATACTACACATATACATTTAAATTCCTAATTAGTTAATTAATTAACTATGCATGGTAAATTGCCTTCTAATTTAAAACACATAATTAAATTAAACACGTACCGCTAACCTGTTAGCCCGGATTTACGGGTGTTACACCTATGTGACATGATTAGTTCATGCTTATTTGTGTTCCTCTTGTTGGATCACATAGTGGGAATGCTCTAGTTAGTTTGTGTGTGTTCTGCTGTTACAACAATTTTATATCTTCTTACTAATTAGGTTATTAAAAGTATCAAAATCAAGAGAGAAGTGAAGAAAGAGAACTAGTGAATTTCACATGTTACAATTTAATGGGTACAAGCATGATATAAAATATTTAATAGGAAAGATATACAAATTTTCATAGCATATTTGATATTTTTCTCAGTGAATAAATAAGCTCATAAATGCGATTGTATATATCATTATAATTGTCCAAGTGTAAATATTAATAACCACTTTTATCGGTCATCTAATATGCACCTGAAATATAATCATAAATGTTTTATGATATTATGTATGTATGTACTTTGTATTTTAAGTGAAAAACCGTGAATAGAAGATCAAAGGTTATAATAAGTCTCTTAATTACGGATTTTTCGAACATTTGCCATGACGTATTGTCAATTTTTACCCAAGTCGTGTATAGTTTGCAAATAGATGTGCAATTTGAACCTATTAACTTATATATATAGTGAGGTTGGTTCATGCGAGAAGCCTTATTTTTGCGAGAAGTGCGAGAAGCATTCCTGTCCACTCATTTTTATTAGTTTTTATTTTTTGTTTTTTTATTTAAAAGGTTAATGATGTTTTTTTACACATTTTTAGTTTTATATATTTAATGTTTAAATTAATTCAATCCCTTAATTATCTCATTTCCTTTTTTGGATTTAAATTTTTTAACAATGATTTTATCTATTTTTCCTGGAGATTTCTTCTTCGTGAAAAACTTATTCCTATCGTATCTATATGTTTTTCTGATCGACACTTCTTCTTCTTCATCCCCTCATTGATTTTCATCATAGGTTTTTCTGATATTTCTGCAGATCGACTGCTATTCTTCTTCTTTGTGTCTTCACAGGTTAACGTTTCTTTTTATTTTGTGTTTTGTTTTGATACACTATGTACAACAGTTATTATTGTTTTACTTTCTTCCTGCGTAATCACTTGTTCTTCTCGTATTAAAATGTTTTTTTACCATGGAATCGCCGGTGAAGATGAACCTGTAAATTATGTGTTTATACTTTTTAATTACTTTATCATTTTGATTTAGGCTTGATCACTGATGTCTCATTCGGTGGATTTTTCTGTTGGGGATAATTCTCATAGAAGTTCTCCATCAGTTGAAAACGAGATAGAAGATTTTGATTCGGAAGACCAAAGTATGTAATTTTTAGTTTTTTTTAAATAGTTATAATCTGTTATCTTCGAGTTTATCTCGAGTTCTGTTTATTCACTAATGAATTTGTTATTGTGAGGAAATCGTTTTTCAATACTCTATACAAATGATCAAAAAACATTGCAATAACCGGTTAACGTGGTTGAATTTGTTTTTTTATATATGAGTTAACGTATTGGATAATTCTCACGAAAGTTCACTATCCGTTGCAAAGGAGATTGAAGTATTGGATAATTCTCACGGAAGTTCAACTTCCGTTGCAAAGGAGATAGAAGAATTTGATTATGATGACCAAAGTACGTAATTATAAGCCTGATTAAATAGTTATAATTTGCGAATGTCAAGTTTTGTTGTGTCTTTAGGAAATTTTTTATTTTTAGTTTTCTTTGAGTTTATCTTTTTTCCGTTTTTGTTCACCGATGAATAAGTCATTGTGAGGAAACCGGTTTTCATTTTAAATGTGATTTTATTTTTGAACTCTTTAAATTACGATACATAGTACATTTATAAGCGCTTGTATTGTTGGTAGATGCTAATTTGGATTCAGAAAATGAATCAGATTGTAACAATGTTGTTGAAACACCTAACGGAACAAAGCACTAGATCCCAGATGTTGAAGATGAGTTCAAACCTATTGAAGATACATTATTTCATTCACTTGATGAAGCTCAAACAATGTATAATTTGTATGCTTCTAAGGCTGGTTTTGGTACACGTAAAGGAACCACCAATAAAATCAAGGGTAATGTGGTATCTCTAAAATATTTTACATGCAATAAGGTTGGTTTACCAAGAAAAAGACAAAAGATTGATACTTTTCAGGATGGTGAATCAAAAGTAAAATCTCGTAATTCTAACTTTCGCGTTACAAACTGTATGACACGTATAAAATTGAAGTTGGTTAGAGGAACGTCTTTGTATAAATTGTTTGAGTTTACTGAGAGACACAACCATCCTTTAGAAATTGAGGAAAACAAACATTTATCACGTAACGAGAGGCAACTGTCTTTTGAAGACCAAGAATTTATACATAAAGTTTCTACTTCTAATATTGGTCCTGTAAAAGCACATAGGTTTTTACAAGCAAGTTTAAAAGGTGGTTAGGATCGTGTACGTGGCACAGAGGTAGATTTTAAAATTTTTTGGAGGGACATCAATAGTTTCATAGGAGAGAGATGCTCAAATGTTAGTCGATAAGCTTAAAAGCAGAAAAATTCATGTGCCAAACTTTTCCTTTGAGTTTTTGTGTGATAACCAGGAGTTGGCATGTTTATTCTGGGCCAATGAAACTTCCAAATTTAACTATACGGAGTTTGGTCATGTTATGGCGTTTGATGCAACATTCCGCACTAACAAGTAAAAGTTTATTACATTTATATCCATCTTTATACTCTTTATTTGTGTTTTCCACTTTATCTAATTTTGTATTTTTTTTATTTTTTACCGGATATGGAATGGTGTTCGTTCCATTTACCGGTGTAGATAACCACAACAAATCAGTTATTTTTGGCGGTGGGTTACTAAAAAACGTTGTTAGAGGCTTTTCTTAAGGCACATGTTAAGCAACCTATTTTAGTACTCACAGATCAAGACCCACCAATGAAACAAGCAATACCTATGGTGTTTAAAGAGTCACATCACAGATTTTGTATGTGGCATATCATGAACAAAGTCCCTGTGAAGGTAAATTATACTTATTCACTAATGAACATGACCTCTTTTTATTCAAATTTTTAATGATATTCAATAATGAATATATTCATTAGTGAATATAGTGTGTTTTTTCTCACAACTTCATTTTTAATAATGAACATATTCATTAGTGAGTATAGCGTGGTTTTCCTCATAACTAAGTATACACTAATGAATATATTTCATTAAAGAACATGTATTAGGCCTTATGTGTGAAATTTATACACGGATCAGTTCAAGTATTATCCTCAATGCTATTCACTAATGTACATAACGTATCATATTCAGTATTTTCACTATTTGAGTTCTTTATTTCTCATATTTTGTTTTTGGTACTAACTAGTTCAAACTTACGTCAAAACGTTTTACACGTATGCGCTGCTAACCAAGACAATAAAGAAATTAAGAGCCACCTGCATAAGCTTTTCTGGAATGTTTACATTGATCATACCGAATTTGAGAAGCGGTGGGAAGCCCTAATTTTTGAATTTGGTCTACATGAAAACAAGTGGCTTGATGACATGTTCAATATTAGGGCACAATGGATTCCAGCCTTTTCCAAACATCTCCCTATGTGTTGTTTGATGAAAACCACGTCAAGATCTGAGAGTTCCAATTCAATGTTCAGGATTTTTTCCTACTATGGAAACACTTTGGTCCAGTTTATGTTATGTTTTGAGGCTGTTATGGAGAAACAAAAATATAAACAACGTCGTTTAGACCATCTTGATTCCACAACGCAACCTACATTGTAGACATCTCTTCCTATTGAGCGTCATACTGCAAGGGTTTATATAAGATCAATATTTGGGAAGGTTCAAAAAGAAATATATAAATCAGTATATCCTTGTTCACAAAAGTCATCAGCTACCGAGGAAGGAGCTGAAGTATGTAGAATCAAGCATTTCAACAAAAATAAGAAATTAGTTGATGAATTTAAGGTAAAACATGTACTTGATTTTTTCATGTATTTTTATCATTTGTAGGTTTTTATTTGTACCTTTGTTATTTTTCTCGTATAGGTTGTTTTCAAAGAAGATGAAGATAATGTCACATGCAGCTGTGATCATTTTGGGAGGCATGGATATTTATGCCGTCACGTATTTTGTGTTTTTAAGAGTAACAACATCGAAAAGATACCGGAAAAATACATCCTGAGACGTTGGACGTCAAGTATTTTGCCACATCATTTGCTAAATAGTCGACATCGGTACGGGCAAGCTATTGATGAAACAAACATTGTTGCTGATGAAGCATTTTCAGATGTTCAATCATGTATTTCTCGGTTACGTAGCCATCCCGACATACTTAAAGAGTTTGCAAAAAAAGATTAAGATCTGAGTGTGGAGTTTCAATCTCAACTACCTGTTGAACCACCTGAGAGTAGTAGCAAAGAAGCCGTTTTTGAGCGTTTACTTGGAGTAACTGCACCTAAAGAAGTTGAAATTCAGGTCACAACAGGAATTAGAAACAAAGGGTGTGGAACTAGGAAAAGACTTAAAGGTCCGGAAGAAAAAGCTAAAGAAAAGAGCAAGAAAGGTAGCAGACAATGTCAAGTTTGTTTTGAATACAAGCACAACTCGCGTACTTGTCCACATAGAATTAAGCAAGGAGGAAATCCTTCTAAACGTCGCAAAACTTAGATATTCGAATTCTATTTTGATAGTTTGTATGTGTCTCTCTTTTTAACAATATCATCTCGTATGTTACGTGACATATTTTTTAAAATCATTGTTGAACTTGGTTTAAATTACAAATTCATAGACACAAATTGTTATTCAATTATATTTTGAATCTGATTACCTTTTTCATCATTGTAAATGAATATATTTCATTAATAAATATTTTTTGTGCTTTTCTCACAACTGCTTATATACCAATTAATCTCATATTTCTTCATTCCTTATTTTTGGTTCATTACGGTTCACTATTGAATTTAACTCGTACTTTTCATACCGCTGTTGGCTACGTATATTTTTTAAAACTGTTTGCTATTGCATTTAACACGTACTTTTCATACCTTTTTTTAATTCATTTTTTTACATTTGTATTGGTTTGTTAACATTTGTAAGTTAATTTTCTATATCAATACTAATCATTTGTAAGTTAATTATCTTTATTTTAACAAGTACAAAACATCATTTTTTCAAAAGACTTCATCGATGAACAAATAAAGATAGATAATTTATTCCAATCATAATAAATGATAAATCTATTAAAAAAATACTAATTCAGAAGTTATAACTAGTCAACCCAATAAATTAATGTCATAATATCCACGATAAAACCTCGATAAGATAAAAAATATAATAAAACTTGACTTAAATTAAGCTACCCTTGTCACCGACTTTTCTAATTCTTCGAGCACTTTGTTTCGTAATACGTTATGATCAAACAACAACATCTTTACCACGTATTTTTGTCTCAACTTCTTCATAATTGTATTTTGCTTGTCCCTCCCCCATGTACGTCTCCATATGTCTCATTAGAAATATACCTCCATCAATTTTATTTCTTTTAGTTCTCCAACTCATCTCAACTACATGTGGACGTGCACTCTCCATCTTTACAGCTTTAGGATGACCAACCCACTTCATATAGCGTATGAATGCCTTATGCTACAATTTAAATGTATTAGATCACTAATAAATTAAGTACATTTATTATCATTCATATAATAAATTCTATAATTTACTAGATGTGCAGGAAATCCTCTATACTTCATTTCAACTGTTTGGTCATCACACATGCTGTTAATTATCTCGAATGCGGCATTCTTTAAATAAAAACAAATCAAATAATAACGAGTATCCATAACCGGAAAAGAAAACCTAAAATAACATCATACGAAACATGTTAATTATATATAACACTTCAATGTTGACATATGTTTGTTCACTAGTGTTCTTAAACAGTAAAAGTACTTACTGTTTAATTTAAATATTATGAAATGGCTTATAAACATAAAAAAGTAAAAAGCGTGTACCATGTCAACTGTTCAGAGTTTCATTAATTGAGAATCTTGACTCAATACGTCCCCAAACATCTTGGTTATACTTCGTACTCGTTCATCATTGTTCATTACACCCTGCAGTATAATATTTTCTTTAAATTTATACAAACAAACCACATTTTTATATTAATTCAATTTGAATAGAAATTAAAATTTTACTATTCCAATTGACGGCAAAAACAACCTAAATAATGAACCTGATGCATTCCCTCATCCAAGTTTAACTATGCTAACCATGAATTTATAACAACAACAAACACTAGACTATTTGTTGCAAGACTTTCCACATATTCTCTATTCATTATTTGATCATTATTCGTAGCAAATAACACCTCTGTGTGACAATAGAAAAGGTTATCCACAAAAAAATATAATTTTTTCACTTATGTATATAACTGTTTATAAAACAAAAAATACCATCTATTCACTTACGTGTGGTCGGCTGCCATTTCCATAATGTAATCATGCACTTTTCTCTCTTACGATGTCAATTTCTTCGAAATATCAACAACTCTTTGTGCATATGGTGAACGTAGTTGGTTAGAGATACACATAGAACGATTTGATTTTCTTGTGACACCGACTCCGCGTTTCATGTTTGGTTCTATAGTACTGAGCGGATTAGCATATATTACTCCATTTACAACCACAAGAGTCATAACATTCTCACTCAAGACCACCTCATCAAAATCTTGTGTTAAATCAAGGCTAAAGTTTGGCATCATATTTTCAACGGCTGCACAAACTGACATACCTTTCATTGCCGACTCAAAGGCTCTCTCAATCTCCATATTGAATGATGGCGTCACTTGTGTCATGGGTATATTTAGGGTGGACCCATCACCTATGTCTTTAGGTGATCTATTCCCCTCATTACAATGAAGGTTTTGGTTTATACTATCCATCATTGACTTTAGACACGTATCATCCGTCAAACTTATCACCTGGGTGTTGTTATTAGGTAGTTCAACATTCTCACCATAACCTATTTGTTTTACAAAAAAAAATGTAACAGGTTGGTTTAACATAACTACTAACTAGTAACCGATTATCCCACCATTACATCATCCCATCGATTCATTCATCCCATCATTTTACAAGTTTTCATATACAACTTGTAATTTACATTAGGTTACAATCTTTTACTTAATACATAGTTTTAGTTAAAACAAAACAACCTTTACTTTCAAATATTCTCAAACGTGTCTTTTACCTTTCAGATTCTCGTATATGTCGTTCATCACATCATCGAGCATTCTCAGTTTGCCGTCCCAATCCTCTATCACCTCATTGTTTGGAAACTTGGACTGTGCATATTTCGATGTCTTCAATAATTCATTTTTCTCTGTAATGATTGATTGCATCATTGTCTCCATTTTCGTCACATACCCCTCTTTACATAAAACAAGACATGAAATATTTTTTTTACTTTTACTTAGTATTTTGAAAACATATTTTACACATGTTCATCAATATACAGTATATTTACCTTCACATCTGATGGCACTTCCTGATGCACATCGATGCTATCCCTTTTCATCTCGGTATCACCTCCTGTACTTTCATTTTCAGATGGTGTTATGTATCTCTCTGCGATCTTTGCTTCAAAAAAGGAACCCATTGATTCCCTTTGATTAAGCAACTCAGTATTCCAATTTAACACAACAGGCCTTGAACGTTTCACTTCAAAACCTTTACATTTAGTACCATCTACGTACAACAGCTGCATGTGAAATAATAAGCAATATTAGTATTTCACACGACTAAACTATTCGTTATTAATAAAAAGTATTATATACATTCTCTAACGAACATCAGAATAAACTATGTCACTAATGAACACTAATACAAAATTTTCACTAATGAACACCAACTTCTAAATTCTGATCAACATTGTTTTGTTTGACAATTTAATTTATCTAAAACAAATTTCCTCAAATGAATATTTATTAATTATAATAAACTATAAATACAAATTAATTTAATAAACGTATACATAAATAAAGTTTTTAAACATACTGTCAACAAGGTTATAGGCCTCACAAAAAAGTTGTTTTCATCATCTTTTCTCCATCTTTTTTTGCAATTCTTGAGACAGTCAAGAATGTACTCACACCAGTCTATCTTTCTCACATCAGTATCCTTCTTCATATACCGAACAATCGACAAGTCACATTTCCCCCTTGTCAAACTCTAACCCATAGTATTTGTAAACAAAACCAAAAAGTTTAAAAAAAAATTGTAATCCGCTTCTTCACTCATTACAATTTTCTTCATTACTTCATTTGATGTCATTTTCTTTTTCTCAAACTGTTTCCTCCGGTTCACCACAATCTCGTCCTCATTTTCAGGTATTTCGAGGCTACTGATTACTTTCCCCCTACAAGTTACCCCAAGCATTTCAAACACCGACAACTTTGTAACTTCAATCACACCACTTTTCAACCTAATCTCCATTTTCTCATCATTAAAACTATCAACGACAAAATATCCCAGTTTCCATGGTATCGCCTCCAACCAAAACTTCACAAAAACCCTAAACTCAATACTTTCTAAACATTCCTTTTGGCGTTCACTCAAAGATTGCATTGCTGTGCTAAGAGGTTTGGGTGACGTTCTAATCCTTATGTGTTTACGAACATTCGAAGTTCCTTCATCTTTGACAACTGATTTATTCCTTTTATTACTTTTTACCCTTTTCTTAACGGGTGGTTCATCAAAATCACTATCTTCATCTATGAATAATGTTGTAGTCTTCAACTTTCTTTTAGGGTTCCTCTTTTGATTTGCAAATGTATGTTAAGGTATTTGGTGTTCACTATTGTATACGAATGATCAAAAAAAAAATTAAATAGTACAAAACAGGTTTCAACCCAGAAAAATCAGGCATTCACTATTGTAAACACAAATTACATATACTTTTATCATTACCTTTCAGCATGTTATCCCTGCTTCTCCCCTCTTTTACCTACCTTTCCCTTTTTCCTTGTTAGAAACTTTCATATCTGAACCTTTAATAGTCAAACATAAAATAACATTATATTCTATAAGCAACAATATATATAAATATACAATTTTAAGAAATCAGATTAAATCTAATTTTGATCTCACCTCTTTTCGACCTTCTCGTGTTTGTTTTTGATTGTATACTTTTACGTAGACAACTGTCAAGCTAAACATTATACCAAACACAAAAACACATAGAGTAAAGCATCTAGTGTGGATAATAAACAATTGCAGTTCATTAATTTTTAATAATATTCACTATTGAGTTCAATTGATCATTTCCATACAACTGTTGGCTTCGTATATTTTTAAAACTGTGAGAATGATCAAAAAAATTAAATAGTACAAAACAAGTTTCAACTCAAAAAAATCAGGTATTCACTATTGTAAACACAAATTACATATACTTTTATCATTACCTTTCGGCATGTTATCCCTGCTTCTCCCCTCTTTTACCTTACGTTTCCCTTTTTCCTTGTGAGAAACTTTCATATCCGAACCTTTAATAGTCAAACATAAAACAACATTATATTCTATAAGCAACAATATATATACAATTTTAAGAAATCAGATTAAATCTAATTTTGATCTCACCTCTTCCCGACCTTCTAGTGATTGTTTTTTATTGTATACTTTTACCGGTAGACAACTGTAAAGCTAAACATTATACCAAACACAAAAACACATAGAGTAAAGCCTCTGGTGTGGATAATAAACAATTGCAGTTCATTAATTTTTAATAATATTATTGAATTCAATTGATCATTTTCATACCTATGTTAGGTTCACTCATGCTCAATTTGCTGTGGACCTTTTCAGTTTGGTTTTCTGTTTCAACAACCAACCTTGCAGCTACATGTTTTGAATTAAAGTTAAACAAAAAAAAGTTCAAGCAGAATTATTTTACAGTACAAAAATCGAATACCTATTTTTTTGGTCCTTCTAAAAACTACCCCTTCGGTTTCTGACCTTTGTTGACGTGTATATATCATGATCACAGAATGAACATTAGTAATTACAGATTACACTGTTCTTCCTAATCCAACAAACAAGTGAATTCAGTATCTTTATATAAAAACATAACTAATTTTCATCAAAATCACACACTAATTGAACATTATAGAAATGTAAGAATACACTGTTCATAATAACAATCCCAGAAAATAACAAATTTTGAGCACAATCAAACATTGAATGAACATTAGTAGTTACATATGACACTGATATTCCTAATGCATCAAACATGTGCATTCAGTTCCTTCATATAAAAAAATAACTAATATTCATCAAAATCACACACTGACTGGACATGATAACAAATGTGATTGTGAAACCAGAACAAACCCGCAAAATCAAACACTGATCGAGCAAAATAACCGGTTCTTCACCGGCTTACAACGTTTAAACATTGTTGTAACGTATGAATACACTGTTTATTATAACAATATCTGAAAATAAACAATTTTGAAGCAAAATCAAACACTTTTTCGAACACCGGTAATCAATGATGAGACTGGTCTTTTTGATCAATCAAGCAACTGCATTCAGTATCTTCATATAAAAAATAACAATTTTCGAGCAAAACAAAACACTGAGTGAATACTAGTATTCAATGATGAAGCTGTTCTTCCTAATCCATCAAACAAGTGCATTCAGTAACTTCATATAAAAAATTTAAGATTTTTGAGCAATATAAAACAATCATTGAACCCTGGCAATCAATGATGAATCTATCGTTACTAATCCATCAAACAAGTGCATTAAGTAACTTGATATAAAATAATATAACAACTTTGAGCAAAATAAAATACTGATTGAACACTAGTAGTAATCAATGTTGAATCTGTTTGTCCTAATCCATCAAACTAGTACATTCAGTATCTTTCACATAACACAAATAACAATTTTCAAACACTGATTTGATGAACAATAGTAATCAATGATGAATATGTTCTTTCTACTCTACGCAACAAGTGCATTCAGTATCTTCACATAAAAAAGTAACAATTTTTAACCAGAATAAAACACCGATTGATGAACAATAGTAATAAATGATGAATATGTTCTTCCTACTCCATCACACAAGTGCATTCGGTGTCTTTTGAACATTATAACCTTTTCTTCACCGTCTTACACCATGTGTGTTTTTGTTCGTGCTTATACTAAAAAATTAGTACTTAACAAGAAATTCCCTAAAATCGTCGAGGTATCGATTCGTAAATCACAAAATCTTACGTGTGTTACTCGAAACCATTGTCGTCTTCTTCGGCTGCTCCATAATAAACCCTAGAAGATGAACACTCTCGTAGACGAACGATGGTACTGATTGATGAGTTAGAAACAACAATAAGCTTCCATTGAAGGTAATACAACCTTCTTATGCTGAAGATTCGAACGATTTGAGAGCAATCGAGTTTTGGGGATGAAGTTACGGTGCTCGTTGCCTCGTTCGACGGAATGGTTCTTTTAGGGGTTTCAAATTCTTACAGAATACTTCCCTTATTTACCGGGGATCACGGTTTCATTAAAGATATTTTGGTGTGTCAATTTTACCATTATAGCCTTCATGTTCATTTTACTTTACTTAATTAAAGTTCACTAATTTACCAAAATGCCATTAATAATCTTAGCCCTTGATCTCTTAATCTAATGACCAGAAACGCTTCTCACACTTCTCGTATGAACCCTCCCCTATATATATATATATATATATATATATATATATATATATATATATATATATATATATATATATATATATATATATATATATATATAGGGAAAGGTTTATTTGAGAACCTGTTTTATTGCGAGAACCACGAGAACCAATTTTAGCCGTTCATTTTGGATAATGAAATTCATGGATGAAGAGCGTGGGGGGATTGAGTATGGCAAGGTGTATGTAAGAAATTCATGGGTGGACAATCCAATTGAAAGAGTAGGAATTGGACGGCTAAGATTGGTTCTCACGGTTCTCGCAATAAAAACGGTTCTCAAGGGAACTTTTTACTATATATATACATATATATATATATAGTTAGCGGATTCAAACGAGAACTCTTTTTCGTACAACAACCGCGAGAACCATTTCTTGCCAATTATTTAATTTTCGGTCCTTTTTATTTAAATTAAAGAGGAATATACTTTTTTAAAACTAATAGATGCATCAAACGAAAAAGTCTTAAATTACAAAAAATATACTTTTTCGTTAATTTGGTATAATTTTTGTAATTTAACATCTTTCCGTTTGATATATATATTAGTTTAAAAAATGTCGGGATAACTTAAAAATGTCCAAATTTCCCTTAATTAATTAAGGATAAGTTTGATTAGTTTAACGTTATTTGTTAACAACTCTTTAATATTAACCCTCCATCTTTTTGATCAATAGCTATAATTGGTTCTCGCAGTTCTTGTACGAAAAACAGTTCTTGTTTGTAGCGTCCCCTATATATATATGTATTAGTGGGGTACCCGCGCAATGCGACGGCGGCGAATAAAGAGGAGGTTGTGATGAGTTTTGTGCAAAATAATCACAAAGAGCTAATATGAGTTTGTGAAGATTTCTTGCGAGATGAAGATAATATGAGTTTGTGAAGATTTTTTGCGAGAGCCACTTTGAAATTAAGAATTAAATTACTAACTCTGAGTTATTTGTCTTTCACTTTGTTGGAAGAATTTTGTCGCATGGCTGAATCATGAAGTTGTTGACTATATATATGTATGTATATGTGTGTGTAATGTTTCATAGTTCCAATTATTATGTAATTGAGTTAGAATGTAATGTTTATAAATTTCAACTCTTTGACTCTTTCATTTGTTTGGTGTTTGTGAAATCTCCTGAACTTGATTTATTGAAAACAGAAATTTAGGTGATCTCATGAATCAAAAGTTAATATTAAAAATATATGATTAGACTTAATTCAGTTATAAGTATGGTGATCTCATGAATCAAAAGTTAATATTAAAAATATATGGTTAGAAATAATTCAGTTATAAGTATTGGTTTAAATTCATTAATTATCGATTATGTTTTCAATATTTATTTGTTTAAATTCATTAATTGTGGACTTAAAGGAGGGGTAAAGGAGAGATATAAAGGAGGGGTATTTTAGTAAATTTACTATTCTTAAAATTAAGAGTTTTTTAAGTGGTAAATGCATTATATAAGAAGTAAGATGTTTAAATTCATTAATTGTGGACTTAAAAGAGGGGTAAAGGAGACGTATAAAGGAGGGGTATTTTAGTAAATTTACTCTTCTTAAAATTAAGAGTTTTTGAGGCGGTAAATGCATTATATAGGAGTAAGATATATATATATATACATGTATATATATATACATATATATATATATATATATAGGCAAAAGTTTAAACGAAAACTGTTTTTCGTACAAGAACTCCGAGAACTGTTTTTAACACCATTAATGACTCATTAATAGGGGTATTTTGGTAATTTATATATATTCACCCAACCGTGAATTACGTCCGGATGAGCCGTCATTAATTTTCGAGGCTTGATTTTTCTGAGATGACCCTCATTAATGTGTCATTAATGAGCCATTAATGAAACATTAATGAGCCGCCAAAAAATGTTAACCATTGATTAATTTTAATCAAGGGCTAAGATTGGTTATCGTAATTCTCGTTTGAACCCTCCCACATATATATATATATGTATATATATATAGGGTAGAGATCAAGTAAAAAGGATTTTATGGTAAAAAGGGTAAGAGCCAATAAAAAAAATCCTTTTTATTGATTAAAACTAGTTCTGCATCAATTTATTTTGATGAATCCAACATATTCATCACTTTTTACAGAGCAAAAGAGATTTTCAAATGTAGATTTTGAAACCAAAATTTTGAATAATTTGTTGATGAACAAAATGCTTTCATCTAAAAAGTGATGAATATGTTGGATTCATCAAAAAGAAATCGATGAATAACTAGTTTTAATCAATAAAGATGATGAACTAACAATTATCGGTTGATGTATATACCGAAAAATGATCAAATAATCATCCCTCTTACACTTTTTACTTTAACTTTCTTTTTATTTGATCTCATCCCTATGTATATATATATATATATATATATATATATATATATATATATATATATATATATATATATAGGGAAGGTCCATTTGAGAACCGTTTTTATTGCGAGAACCAATCTTAGCCGTTGATTTCGGATAATGAAATTCATGGATGAAGAGTGTGTTGATTTCGGATAATGAAATTAGACGGCTAAGATTGATTCTCGCAATAAAAACGGTTCTCAAATGAACTTTTCAATATATATATATATATATAGAGGAGGGTTCATGCGAAAAGTGATTTAATTTTGAAAAGTGCAAGAAGCAATCTCAGCGACTCATTTGTATTTGATCTAGTGGTGTAGATTAATTATGTTTTTTTTTATTTTTTTTAATTTAAAAGGGTATAATAGTGAACAAAAATTTTCTCTCTCCAATTTATTTCTCTTTTCTATTTTTCTCTATCCTAAATTTTAAATAAATAAATAAATAATTTACTAGAAATTATTAATTTTATGGTTTTCACCGTTGAATATACCCAAAAAATACGAGTTTTTCACCGATACTTTATTCCACAAACAAAATTCAATATTGAACAAAGCTATAAATATGTGAGTTTTTTTATTAAATAATACCCGTTCACCAATGGTCGAATAATTAACTATTCATAGAAGGATCCTCAAATGTGTTATTTTACACCATTTATGAATTTTTCACCGATACTTTATTCAACAATGAATACATTCAAAATTCAATATTGAACAATGCTATAGATATGTGAGTTTTTTTATTAAATAATACATGTTCATTGAAACAAAATTCTAAAAAATACCCAACTTGAAGACATATACAAGATTGCCACAATTTCCAAAATCACTAAATATCTTAAAAAATTAATCACACAACATTTGGCTTCTCCATCATTAAAAAAAAAACCAAACCTAAAAACTGCTTTTCCAACTTCAAAGAAATACAAAACCAATGAAGCACCGATCGTTTCAGATCTGGTGGTGGTTGTCAACGACGGTTCGTGTGTATGGTGGTTGTCAAATCCGGTGGTGTCGTTTCAGATGCGGCGGTGCTCGTTTCAGATCCGGTGATGGTTGTTAACTCTAGTGGCGGTCGCTTCAGATCCGGTGGTGGTTGTCAGATCTGGGTGTGTGGCCGGCGTTTTATATCTGTTACGGTTCGGATCGGTGGTGGTTGTCAACGACGGAGGACGTCGGTTCACATACGGTGGGTTTTCGGTTGAGATCGGTGATGGTGCTTGAACAACGGCCGATGGTGATTGTGGTCGACTGATCGGTGGTGGTGGTGGTTTGAAGCGTATATCTGCGGGCGCGGTAGTGTTGTTGAAGAAGAGGAGAGCAGCGAGGGCGGAGGAAAGGGCATCGTCCGTGATGGTGAAGACAAAGGTGGAGGAGAGCAACCAGGCGGGCGGAGGAGATCGGTGGTGGTTGGCGGTATTGATAAAGAGAGGAGGTGGCCGGCTGTACCAATAGACAGAGAGAGGATGAGATAAATTTGAGTGGGAAGGGAGATAAATAGGGAAGTTTTAATTTAATAGGAGGGAAGAAAGAGATATTACCCCTAATTAATTGGTAATTGTTATTTAAAATGTCATATGTACCCCCTTGTTAATTTAATTAATTTCCTTGATTTTCTATTTATTTACAAAAGTACCATAATCAATCCTAGCCATTGATTGACCAATCTTATGGACCATAACTCTTCTCGCACTTTTCGCAAATATGGGCATTTTCGCATGAACCTTCCTCTCTCTCTATATATATATATACATACATATATATCTTACTCTTATATAAACTAGCAAGGCGCTAGTAAAGCTATAGCAAAATAGTTTAAACAATACAATCAAAATATATTTTGATTGTATTTTTTAAACTATATATATATATATAATGCCCCAAATTTTAAATTTTGATATTTGAAATAAAACACATATAAGTGTTCACATCTGAAAGTTCTATGTAAAAGCGGAAGCATAATTTGTTTGAAAACCTGTTGTATCAAAAAATACGCACATAAATACTGTCACAAGTTTAGTATCAAAAACTTGATGTTTACAAACCAGGCATTAAGTATTTCAAAGAGTTTATCAAAATATAGTCAAACCGAAGCTTTGCCCTTGCCTTTGCTAAAACCTACAAAACATTTTAAAAATAGTATCTGATAAGCTACGAGATCTTAGTGAGTAATCCAAAATAAACATTATATAAACACACGTATAAAATCATATAAAGATAATACACGTATGTCACGCAATCAATGCTAGCCTCTGGTTAGACCCAGGGCAACAACTTAGGTCAAAGTACTGCACCACATCTGAGCGTTACTGAACATAGCAGTAAGCACCACATCTGAGCCTTACTGAACATAGCAGTAAGCTTATACACACATATGAATAACATTACATGTTAGTAATCTGATATGATAACCCACATGTTGCAAATATGAATAGTAGTCTAGAAGATTCCTCTTATAATCAATAATGTTGTATAACAGTGCACAATTGATAATAATCTAGTGAACACGCTAATGACAAGTCTCTACATGAAATAATACCAATTATATGTCAAACACATGTAATTGCTGAACTTAATAACTGAACAGGGACAGGGCACCCCCTAGACACACCCTAGGCATGGTTGTGCCTTCCCCAGGCATGGTTGTGCCTGTCCTAGGCATGGCCGTGCCTTTCACTTAGGCACGCCCATGCCTTTCTCAGGCATGCCCGTGCCTCAGTCAAAAAACACGGGAAGTACCATATGAACTAGTTTCTGCCACGGGGAGTTAAGCACGCCCATACCTTCCACAGGCACGCCCGTGCCTCCCCTGATCTGCACCACAAAGCCGGCGAGAACACTGTTTTTCCGACCAAAACACCAAAATAACTCACTCTTAATTCATAAAAAAACTACTAAGGTGTTTTCCTACACCCCAATAAACTTCTAAGCAACGAACAACAACGAAAACAAGCTTTAATCCATGATTCATCATTGAAACAACTCAAAACCCAGTAGAATTTCATGAACAAGATTAAGAAACCTTACCTCAAGTTTAGATCTATGCTAGGTTCACTTGTAACACCTTGCTTCCACTGATCTTGATCAAAACATGGAAGATAGAAATGATCTACTCTGGAATAAGTAAGTGGGTTTGTGAAAATGAAGACTTTGACCACTCAAAGTCAATTGTATATATATATATATATATATGTATATATGGACTAATTACACAATTAATCCCTCAACCTTTCTATGTTTTGTTTTGACGGTTTTGCCCCCTATAGTTTATAATCACATCTTATCTCATATATCCATATATCACATTATACATTTTCTCGCATTAAATTATAAATAAAATTCTGGATGTTACAATATATATATATATATATATATATATATATATATAGAAAGGTTAATGCGAAAAGTGTTTTATTTGCGAAAAATACGTTAGATGATCTAATCAATGGTTATAATAGATTATGACATTTTTACAATTTAAACAAACTTAAATGGTTTTTTAATTAAATAAAAAAGAGCAAATCAGACTTTTTAACAAATCTCCCCATTATCTCTCCTATCATTTCCTTTTTCACTTCCCATTTAAACCTACATATAACTCAACCCTATTTTAATCACCTCATCTTTTCTAGAGCCGCCATCAACAGGCGCCCTCGCCGTCGCCCATCACCGGCTCCCTCATTGTCCATCGTCTTTTTCCTTTTATAGTCCCTTACCGCCCATCACCGGCGCCCTCTTCGTCCATCGTCTTCTCCCACTTCTGTCCTTCGCCGCCCATCACCACCATCACCGCCCCCTACGAAGCAACCTTGTGTTCGATTGGTGATCTATCCACCACCATCGCCACCCCTTATGAAGCAACTTTTCTACTACCGACGATAACCGCAACGGAGCAACACCTTAACACTCGGTCGATGCTCACCTGTAACACTCCATGGACGCTCCTATACACCTGCAAATTAGTTGTAACTAGGTTATTTCCTTCTCCCCTTCCCGTCATTACCCACTTTTTTCATGATGGGCCAAGGCCCATATCCATTTAATCCTACATCTTTATGCCATAAACAATTTCTGGTTGGGGGCTACGGTAGAAGATTGTGAGGCAATGCATAGTGTAAAGAGATTTCATTATTTCTTGGTTTTATTTTTTGTTTGTACGTCATCATCATAAAGCGACAGTAATAAAGATTCAGATTTTAGCTTTAGGTTATGTTTTGATTATCGGTAACCTCCTCATATTTTAGGTTTTGTTTTAGGGTTTCTTTTTATAATCTGAATTTTTTTATGTAAATCATTTTTTAGGTTTTTTTATCAGTTTGTTTAGTATGTAAATCATTTTTTAAAATTTTTGTTCTATATTGTTCATCATCAATGACTAGTATTATAGTTCAACTGAAAATGGTTATTGTTAGTTTGTTCATTATTAAACTTCTGAAAAAATAAATTTTTAGTAGGTTCATTGTTTTAAATAAATAGTTGCTTCATTAATGATTAAATATGATCCATGTTTTACGTGTACAAAAGTCTTTCATTTTTCTGTTTTATATCGTTTGTTCATCAATGAATATTAAGATATTCTTTGAAAGAATGGTTATTTACTTTTTAGTATATTCATTATTTATTTTTAGTAGGTTCATTGATTTAAATTAAAAGTTAATTAACCAGTGATTAAATAAGAGGTTTACTCTTTTAGCTTGTTCATTGGTGAATATTTGAAAAAAAAGGTACTTAACTATATTAGTTCATTAGTAAACGTTTATTTTTTAATTATTTTTTAATGATTTTTTGTTTTTGATAAAGACAAAGAAATTATAAAAATATACACAAGAAAAAAGTTATAAAGAAAAAAAAAACATGATAGAAAGATATAAATCTGGCTAAAATTAATTATAGAAAAAAATTAATTAGAGAGAGGAGTAAGGAATATTTTGTTTACTAATTTACCCTTTTGATTTAAACAAAATTATTAATTATGATTAATGTGAACCACAAGATGAAAAACCAATTAATGATTGATAATATTTCTCGTACTTTTCGCAAATAAGACAGTTTTCGTATTAATCCTCCCCTATATATATAGGCAAAAAGTCAAACGAGAACTGTTTTTCGTACGAGAACTGCGAGAACCAATCTTGGTCATTCATTTTGGATAATGAAATTCATGGATGAAGAGCGTTGGTGGATTGAGTGTGGCAGGGTGCATGTAAAGAAGGGGGAATTGGACGGTTAAGATTGAGTCTCGCGGTTCTCTCGTACGAAAAATAGTTCTCGTTTGAACTTTTGCCTATATATATATATATATATATATATATATATATATATATACTAGCATCGACCCGCGTAATGCTGCGGTGGTGATTAGTTTATGTTTTCTAACATTTCGCTTTTAAAAATGTAATGATATGTTATTCACACGATTCAATGTCATGAAAAGGTTTTCTTCAACAACATGTCCGTTTTTCACATTTTCTTTTATTTGCATCAACTTTTTTATTACTTTTAAAAATAAATTCTAAAAGACATTAAAATAAGAGCAAATATTTTTATTTATGAAATAAGTAGAAATAAATTAATAAGATTTTGAAAATTATTTTGATGTGGATGGATAATTGTGTTTGTGTGTGAGAGAGAGTGTTAGTAGGAGTGTGTATTTTAAATGAATGAAAAAATAAACTAAATTAAGAGAGAGTGTGAAATGGTTAAATATTGAATGGATTAGATTAATTTAAATATAATGAATGGTCAAGATGTTATTTTGATTGAATTTTAAGAACACTTAAAGTTAATTAGGGGAGAGAATGTTAAATGATTTATATAGTAGTATATATATATATATATATATATATATATATATAGGGTAGGGATATTGTAAGAGGTAAAAAAGTGTAAGAGGGGATCCTAGCCATCCATTTTTGATGCATAGTCAATAAATTTTGTCAAAAACTGATTACGTGGAAACTGAAAATTAATTAGCTTCAAGGGCAAATTAGGAACAAATAACTTTAATGAATTTAATGGTTACAAATATAGAGAATATTTAGGTAACTAAATTTGATATTTTCCATCATCTAATATTATAAAAAAATCCATCTTCAAACACAGATGAATTGATGAATACAAAATTGAACCCTGAAAATTTGATGCATGATATATAAACTGATGATCTGATGAATACAAAAAACTGAAATAGTGATGCCCGGTAAGTGTTCTTCAAAAAATTAATTCATCTAATAATTTTCATCAATAAAGTGTATCCGATTGACAATATCATCTTTATAGATTACAATATTCATCAATAATTTTCAAACAATAAACTAAGAATATTCCAGAACTTGTGTCAAACTCATGACATGAACAAACTTATACAAAATTGATGAATTGATGAATATAACTAATTTCCAGAATTATCTACCTTCTTCAAAAATCAAAAGAAGAAATTAATGAACTAATTGTTTTGAAGGCTTGATAAACATACACCTTGAAAAAACCAAACCTTGCTCAAATCCAAAACTGATGCTAGTTTCCAAGTCTGATGATATTATCAAGAAAAAATGATGAATATCAATACATAAATAAACAGCAAAACCCATTTGAACATAAGAAAATACATAAACAAACTAACAACATATCTCAATTTGTGATGAACAAAATCATTTTTACGCATAAAGAAATTGATAACAAAAACAAATCTTTAATTTAGATGGTTTACAAAACTGATGAATTAGTCCTAAATTCATCAAAAATTGAACGAAGGGGGAAGAAAATAAAGATATAAAAATAGTTGTAATTGGATGAACCTTGAAACACTACTACTGTATTGACAAGTCACAAAAAAAAAAGACAAATTGGCCACTATAGTTGCTGCAGTCCCTTGTGGTGGTTGTGCAGACCCAACAAAGAACCGACCAAAATCAGTCCCACATCCATCAAAATTCGCGCTTTTTCATTACTCGAACCTTACTAACATCATCACGATCCTCAGGAGGCTCATAGGTACCCGTAACACCCCATGGTTGTTGCGAATTTGAAGAACCCAATCCCGACTTCAAAATTGTTTGTGGCGCCGTGGGGTTTTTACCCCCTCCCCCCCCAAATCTTTTTTCACATCAAACGACGAATCTGAGGACATAGGCGTGTTCCCCACGTCAAATCCCGTCGACCCATGTACCTCTCCACCCCAACACTCACGTTTCGCTGTGGTGGCGCTGTAACCCTAATACGATCGGATCTGTTTTTCGAGAAATTGAGCGACTTATAGGGGTCGTTTGAAGGCGTCAACGGTGGTCGCCGAAAAATGATGGGAGGTCGGCATCGGTGGATAGCTTTGGGGAGATGACGAGAGAAATGGGGTCGGAGGTGATTAGGTTTAAATTTATGTTTCTCATATTAAAAAAGGGTTGCCCTTAAATCTAGGAATGATTTTAGGGTTAATTAAATTAGTGTGATTAAATACCTATAATAGCCTTTTAATAAATATGCCACATGTCAATACCTCAATTACTCGTACACCTCTTACACAAAAACTACTCTTATTTGATCCTAATTATATATATATATATATATATATATATATATATATATTCAATTGCAAAGAAGAGGGTTTACAATTTCATCTATGTTTCATCCAAAAGAACGATAAATTTTGTATTTAACTTGATAGCCAATGTTTCGGCTTATGCGTTACTTGGTATATTTATAGGTGTTAACATGGTTTTTAATGAAGTCATTTTCGATAAAACTTATTCTCACCCGAATGGATGTAGAAATGACGTATGTGAAGATCTTTGTCGTGCCGAACATGGACATGATGCACTCAGAATATGCGAAAATACTTAGAATTGTCATTGCTATTTTATTTGTACAAATGCCAAAAATGGTGGAATCCTTTCATCCTCTTCTCATAAGAACTGATAATATGAAATTATTTTCAATCTAGCTAGCTCCATTTACATTACAAGAATCGAACATTTAGTTACAAAGAGCTTGGCGGGTTCGCAGGTCAGATTTTTAATGAGCTTCGATGTATTATAAAAAAAATTAAAGAGGTGGTATGTCTTTCTACTATTTTCTTCTATTTATTCTCCTACTCATAAGATCACCATCAAAATCAATGGAGGAGGTGGGGAAATAGAATTTAGTGAAGTCTACATGTTATCTTGTGGTGAATAAAAGGATGAAGCAGGACTTGCATTTCAAATCCCACCAAATACCATGTTTGGTTGGCAAAGTAAGGAAGCATTTCAAATCCATGGATTTCATTGAAATACCATGAATGAGGGATTTTGAAATACCAGCCCCCCCTTGGTATTCTGAAATCCCATGATTGAGGGATTTCCACCGGCGACCCTCTCCGGCGATCTTTCGGTTTTTCGTCGTCGTCGTCCCTTCCCTTCCGTCCCGTCGTCGTCCCTTCCCTTCTGTCCCGTCGTCGTCCCTTCGCTTCCGTTCCTTCGCCGCCGTCATCGTCCCTTCGCAGTCGACTTCGCCGTCATCGTCATCGTCCCGTCGCCTTCGCTTCCTTTCCTCCGCCATCGCTTCCGTCCCTTCGACAGAAACCCTAGGTCGGCGCCTCCGTCGCCGTCGCCTTCCCTGTCGACGTCGCCTCTTTGTCCCTTCGACATAAACCCTAGGTCGGCGCCCTTCGTCGTCCGTCCGCCTTCCCTGTCGACGTCGCCCCTTCGTCGTCCCTCCGTCACCGTCGCTTCCGTCTCTTCGCCGTCGCTTCAATGGTGGTAGCGGAGGTGGTGGTTGGTGGTGGCAGTGGAGGTGGTAAGTGGTGTTGATGGTGATTGGTGGAAGTGGAAATCCCTCTTAATGAATCTCATCCAAACACTACTTGGGATTTTAAATCCCACCAAATGCAAATCCCACCAAATACCAATCCCATTATAAATGCAAAACTCTTAAAAAACAATCATCGAACCAAACACCCCTAAGTGTAAGTTTCCTTCCCTTTAGTGGTGAACCTATAAATTTGGTTGGTGATTTTTTTAGATTAAAAAAAACAAAAATAAAAAACATATTTGGTTGAAATTTTTTAAAAAAATTCTAAGAAAAGAGAACTTTTGTTTCGTTAACTTAAACAGTTTTTCAAATTCAACACATCTTCTCCTACAACCTAGTCAGGATTTGTTATTTCTTTTAATTGTATTTAATCTGCATCTTTTCAATTTTTTAATAGTGTTTATGATTTGAATTTGACAATTTTAGTTTAGTTCAAATTTTTTCAGTCAGATATTTTGTTACTTTGTTGGATAGGACAAAGTAATAATTGTAACTTCATAATTTAACGGGAGGTTAATAGTGGTTTAATCATCAAAATTTAATTTAGTTTTGATTTAATTATTAAAGTTTTTTTAAACGGTTTTATCATAAAATTTGAATTTGTTATGATTTAATCCTCAAAGTTACACAATTTTTTTGGTTTAAACTTTAAAGTTTTTTCCAAAACAATTTAACTCTTCAATTTTTGTAAAAAGAAGTTTTGTTAACTTTTTAAATAGAACTAAATTGCATAATCATGTAAAGAGGGTAAAATTGAAAACCATTTAAAAATTAAGTGATTTTTCAGTTTTTTCAACAAAACTTTAAGGATTAAATCATTTGAAAAAAACTTTGATATTTAAATCATAACAAATCCAAAACTTTATGGTAAAATTGTTTAGAAATAAACTTTGATGATTTAACAGAATTTAAACGAAAACTTTGATAGTTAAACTATTATTGACTCTTTAATAAGTAAAGAAAATGCTCTCATAAATCATACAAGTTATACTATTATTTGAATTAATAATAATAACAACAAATAATACATATCTTTGTCGGTAAAATTGTTTAGAAATAAACTTTGATGATTTAACAGAATTTAAACGAAAACTTTGATAGTTAAACTATTATTGACTCTTTAATAAGTAAAGAAAATGCTCTCATAAATCATACAAGTTATACTATTATTTGAATTAATAATAATAACAACAAATAATACATATCTTTGTCCATGAATTTGTTATAATTTTTCTTGTTTCCAAAACAAAGTTAATATGTTGTGGAAAAAGTATACGCGACTTCTTCAGAGACGTTTGCAATATTGACGTCGTTAAAGTAATGAAAATACCTTATTAGAAATGTTTTCTTTATGTTTATCTTAAACATACATACGATATGATTTTAACACTTAAAAATGATATTAACATATAATTACAAAAAATATTTGATTAATAAACGTCTTGGGTGTCCTCTTAATGCTTAGACTACTCGTAATCATAACATGTATAACTGACTTTCACATTATCTTTTCCGTGTATGACATAGTCATGACTAAACATCTCTAGTCATGACATGCACGACTAACATCCACATCATCATTTATCTTCATTTGAAAGAGGCGTTGAGCTCGTTTGAGTCCGTCGTGGTGATAAAGAGACCCACTACGGGTGCTCTTAGATTTATTATATATAAGTAACTATGTCCCCGAAGAGCTTTCACTAGGCGACTAAATTGAACTTAAAAAAAAAAATACAAGTGTAAGCTATAAATATCTTTGATTAGTTACTTTAAACTTATGAATTGAAGAATCTAATTATTTGTGTTTATATCATATCATTCACCGAAGACAGAGTTTGAAGTGAAGAAAAACATGTTGGACTGAAATAAATTTCCAGCGAACAACTTTTGTAAAGGGTTTTTCGGGGGAGCGAGCCTTTGGCTCTTATATACGTAGTTTGACAGGTGTCACTCGTGCCATTCCGGAACAACCCCCGGCCAATCCTTAATTGAAGCCCCCAAGATTTGATCTTTTGACCTCCTCTATAAAAGAAAAATAAACTATCCAATAGACCACCTTATCATGCATTTAACACCAAGTCTTGGTTAGTATCTTACATTTAATGTCAGCTATCTATATAAGTCTACTTTAGGAAGTCGGCCCGAAAAAGTTTGAATATGTTTCAAACTTTAGAACTCACAAACCTATGACTAGATAAGAAGATTTTGAAGATTATGAATATTCAAGATTTGAAGATCAAAATATTAAAGTTATTTATTCGTTCATTAGAATAGATGAGTTAGTTAAATATTATATTAGAATTTTTAGTCTAATGTTCTCTAGTATAAACAAGTATATTGTTATGTGTAAGCGGAAAAATAAAGCAATAAAGAACACAGAGATTTTACGTGGTTCGGTTAATGGTGTGTCAACCTACGTTCACGGACAGGAACCGGAGAGACTTTTATTACTAATATCAGAGAGAGTTATAAATTTAGGATACAATGACCGAAACCTAGGCCCTCTATTTATAATCACAATCAAACCACCAAACGTTGCGATAATCTATATTAAGGAATTAATAATAACCAAAATAAACATTAATTCCAAATTAGGGAGATAACAGCGCCGCCTAGCATCCAAGCTAAAAAACCCATTTTGTTGTACAACTAGGCCCCACGCCGTGGGACAATAGCCCATGCCGAGAGCTCCTGTAAGCCACACGTCGTGGACCAACCATGCACGCCGAGCAACATTGAAAACCACACGCCATGGACTAGCACTCCACGCCATGCACCATTTCAAAGTTGGTTTTCATGAAAAAGCCATTTTAAGTCATTATTTAACAATCTCCACCTTGACTTGACTTGAAATTTCTTCAACCGCCAAAGGTTCATCAGTCTCTCTTAGTGGTCTTCTTCCTACCAAATTCCCCGAAGGGACTTTCACCTTATGCGAATATTCACCAAGTCCAAGCAGTGCTTGAACTTCTCCACCGGTAATGCCTTCGTTAACATGTCTGCTGGGTTATGCTCAGTAGCAATTTTCTGAATAGAAAATCTATCTTCCTCCAAAACATCTAGGATGAAATTCAGTCTCACATCTATGTGTTTCGTCCTCTCGTGATACACCGGATTTTTAGCCAGACTCAGAGCACTCTGACTGTCACAGAAAATCACCGGTTTCTCCACCTTCAAACCAAGACTCTGCACCAAACCATGCAACCAGATACACTCCTTGATCCCTTCAGTCATCGACATGTATTCCGCCTCAGTTGTTGACAAAGCAACCGTTGGTTGTAAGGTAGCCTTCCAACTGACGACACATCCGAACAAAGTGAAAATGAAACAAGTGAGTGATCTCCGTTTAACCAGGTCACCACCATAGTTAGCATCCACATAGCCAGTTAACCCCCCATCCTGCTTTTTAGCATCAAACACCAAGCAAACATCAGAAGCACCCTTTAGATATAGCAAGATCCATTTCACTGCATTCTAGTGAGTTTTCCCACTCACCACACTAACCGCATGAGCCAGATAAGGCCTCGTACAAACCATGGCATACATGAGACTTCCAACTGCACTGGAATATGGAACCGTCTTCATGTAATCAACCTCCTCATCTGTACTTGGTATAGTACTCCGATCGATTTTAAAGTGCGTCGCCAAAGGAGTACATACCGGCTTCGATTGATCAATAGAAAATGCCTGCACCACTTTCTCAATATATTTTTCTTGAGACACCCGAAGTAACCCAGTCTTTCTATCTCGAAATCTCCATACCCAGTATCTTCTTTGATGCACCCAAATCTTTCATTTCAAACTCGCTGTTCAGTAACGCCTTTAATTCATTAATCACGGACATTTCTTTTGCTGCAATCAACATATCATCCACATATAGCAACAAATAAACATAGGAATCTTCAGAAACTTTCTTGGAGTAGACACAGTTATCAAATTGATTTCTCATATACCCATGAGACACCATAAATGAGTCGAACATCTTGTACCACTGCCTTGGGGACTGCTTTAAACCATAAAGGGATTTTTTCAACAAGCATACCTGGCCTTCTTTGGAACATTCGAATCCCTCCGGTTGAGACATGTATATCATTTCTTCTAGATTCCCATGAAGAAACGCAGTTTTCACATCTAGCTGCTCCAGCTCCAGATTGAAAGCACTCACCATAGCTAAAAGAACCCGGATAGTTTTGTGTTTCACAACAGGAGAGAAGACTTCATGATAGTCAATCCCTTCCTTTTGGGAGAACCCTTTCGCCACCGGTCTCTCCTTGAACCTTGCAGGTTCAACACCAGGAATCCACTCCTTCCATTTATAGATCGACTTGCATCCCACCGGCTTCACACCCTTTGGTAATGTAACAAGCTCCCAAGTTCTATTTTTCTCCAGGGAGAGCATTTCTTCATTCATAGCAACCAACCAGTTTTCCGCATCTTTGCTCCTTATGGCCTCTTTATACGATTTTGGTTCCTCAGATCCAATATCATCACCAACCGCCAAGGCATATGCCACACAAGCAATGCACAAATATTGACACATCTTGCATACCTTGCTGGTTTTTGAATATTCCTCTTTCCCCTTCTTGTTGCTATAGGATCATCAACCCCCGAGTCACCGCCACCAGCTTCCTCCTGAACCAGTTCCCCTTGAGGTTCTGATTATTCTGGTTGATCAGTATTATTTTGCAATTCATCTTCAATCACAATTCTGTCAGAGCTTTCAAGCTCCACCTTCTGGTCAGCACCCTGATCTTTTGTACCTACAACGTTTTCACTACCTCTACCCCGATCAAGCACAGAAGATTCATCAAAGGTTACATCTTTGCCAATAAGGAATTTGCCAGGAGACTTACCTTTTGTACACCACAGTCGATAACCTTTCATTCTTGCTGCATACCCTAGAAATATGCATTTCACCGCCCGCGGCTCTAGCTTACCATCATTAACATGAACATATGCAGGGCAACCAAATATCCTCTTATTAGAGTAATCAGTAGGTTTACCGGACCAAACCTCTTGAGGAGTTTTTTAATTTAATTGCAGTTGATGGAGATCTATTAACCAGATAACAAGCAGTGTTAGCTGCTTCCGCCCAGAATTGCTTTGAAAGACCTGCAAATATACGCATACATCTAGCACGCGCCATGAGTGTTTGGTTCATCCGTTCTACAACTCCATTATGCTGTGGTGTGTGTTGTACAATGTGGTGCCTCACTATACCTTCTTTCTTGCAGAAGTCATCAAATGGAGCGTTGCAGAATTCTAACCCGTTATCCGTTCTCAGAGTCTTGACCTGTTTACCCGTCCGTTTTTCAACCATTGTCTTCCACTCTTAGAACTTTCCAAACACCTCATCTTTAGTCTTCAGGAAATACAGCCAAACCTTCCTGGAATAATCATCAATAAACGTGACGAAATATGAACAACCACCTTACGATTTCACCGGAGCGGGATCCCATAAATCTGAATGAACATACTCCAGGACCTCTTTGGAAGTGTGCTGACCGGTACTAAACTTTACCCTGCATTGCTTCCCTTTAACACATGCCTCGCAGAATTGAATTTTACCCGTCACATTCCCGCCGAGTAACCTTTGCTCACTCATGTGACACAATCGCCGCTGCCACAAGTTCGTCCTATCATCAGTTTTATCAGAGGACTGGGATACTGCCGCCGTTCCCAAAATAAGAGCTGCCCTTCAAGGAATAAATCCCATGCTATAGTTTCCCCTTCATCAGCACAAGTGCACCCTTCGAGACCTTCAACCATTCACCTTCACCATAGTATTTTAAACCATTCTTGGCTAAGGTGCCAAGAGAAATATGGTTCTTCTTCAGACTAGCAACATACCAGCAGTCAAATTTTCTAACAATCCTATCGTGCATTTTAATTTGCACCACCCGCTCCCTTTATGGCAAGAACCATGTCATTACCCAACTTCACCGTTCCGTTCCATTCCTTAAAAGAAACAAACAGATCACGAGAGAACGTCATGTGGTGAGAAGCACCAGTATCCATAATCTAGGTATCAGCAGTGCTTGCACTGCAGAATGTCAAAGCATCACCACCATCTCCTTCGTCAGAACTGTCTTGTACCACAGAGGCACTCCCGCTGCTACTAGACTCGCCTTTAGAAATACCCTATCTCCGTTGAGGACAGTCCTTTTTCATGTGCCCCTTCTCCTTGCAAAGATAGCATTTAACTTTGCTCGCCGATTTGGATTTTCAACGCGACCTCCCTTTCCCATTATCCTTTTCCTGCGATCTCCCTCTACCTGCAAACAAACCCGAACCAGATCCCTCTTCACCAGAAACCCGTCTTTTCAGTTCTTTGGACAAGAGAGCATCCTTCACGTCATTCACAGAAATAGTGGTCCTACCATAGAGCATGGTATCCATAAAGTTTTCATATGATCCAGGCAGAGAACACAGTAAAATCAAGGCTTGGTTTTCATCATCAATTTTAACCTCAACACCTTGCAGATCAAGTATAATACGGTTAAAAGTGTCCAGATGATCTTTTACCTAAGTACTTTCATCCATCCGGAGAGTGTACAGACGCTGCTTCTGATACAGTTTTGATACTTCTGTTTGTTCGTGAGAGAGTTATTTTGATACTTCTCACACAGTTTTGCCCATAATCCAGCCACCGTCGTCTGATCTACTACCTCTCGTAACACCTCCTCAGTAACCGACAACAGTATCGCGGAATGAGCCTTTGCCACCATCTACCTCTTCGCCTCCTCCTTCATGTCTTTCGAAAAACTATCTTCCCCCTCCAACGCAACCGCACATCCCTATTGAACCAGCATTGCCCTCATCTTGACCTTCCAGAGAGTAAAGTCATTGGACCCGTTAAACTTCTCCAGATCAAACTTGTAAGACGACATCTTCTTTCAACGATGTGAGCCACACAGAGAATAACCGTGGCTCTGATACCACTTGTTATGCGTAAGCGGAAAATAAAAGCAATAAATAACACAGAGGATTTACGTGGTTCGGTTAACGGTGTGTCAACCTACGTCCACGGGCAGGAACCGGAGAGACTTTTATTATTAATATTAGAGAGAGTTACAAATTTAGGATACAATAACTAAAACCTAGGCCCTCTATTTATAATCACAATCAAACCACCAAACGTTGCCCTAATCTATATTAAGGAATTAATAATAACCAAAATAAACATTAATTCCAAATTAGGGAGATAACAGCGTTGCCTAGCATCCAAGCTAAAAAACCCATTTTGTTGTACAGCTAGGCCCCACGCCGTGGGATAATAGCCCACGCCGAGAGCTCCCGTAAGCCACACGTCGTGGACCAACCATGCACGCCGAGCAATATTGAAAACCACACGCCATGGACTAGCACTCCACGCCATGCACCATTTCAAAGTTGGTTTTCATGAAAAAGCCATTTTAAGTCATTATTTAACATATATAATGTAACCTCCTAATATGTTTAGAGGTTACCAAGCGCATACAAATTTGGTTAGTCTGTCATTAACCTATTGCTAAGCACAGTACATGTTACACTTTGTTAGTCAAGCAATACATGAGTTTGTATACGTGTTTAGAGAGTTCATTGTTTCTAGTTTCATTTGTTGAGACAGTAAGCAAGATCTGGAAGTTAGTTTGTCAAAATGAGACAGGGCCGAAACAAGTTTCATATTGATTTGTATTGACTACTTGATTCACTAATAAAAAGCATTCGTGTCGGTTTTGATTTGTTCATAGTTGAGACCCCCTTTCTACACATATATCATCTTGTTGACTACAAAAGCCTCCTATGGGATATAATTATGAAGCGATGGATAGGAAAAAGAAGACAATTGCCAACTTTTCCATAACAAAGTGAATAAATATCAACGAATATTTACAATCATTGAGAAGAGATGGAATTTGCAAGTACATCGTCCTTTGTACACAGCCAAGCACTTTTTGAAATATGTTCTTGTTTTATAATGACCAAAAGATAGGTTATAATGCTGAGGTATCTACAGGGTTGTTATTGTGCATTCACAATTAAGTTGGCATGCTTTAAACGTTGTCGAGGAGGAGGCAATTCATTCCGAGTTTCCTATGTATAGAAGTATAGTAGGATTTTTGAGAATCCAATCGTAGTAAAAATGAGATCAAAGCGTGCACCAGGTACAAAGTGATAAATTTTAGATATTTATAATCTTTAAAATGTTTATCTCACAATTTTTATTTTGTTACTAATTAGCAGAGTGGTGGATGCAATATGGAGCCGAAGCACCTACACTACAAAAGTTTGCGGTCAAGGTACTAAGTCTTTGGTGTAGCTCATCAAGTTGTGAATGTAATTGGAGTGTATTTGAACATGTAAGTAATTCATTATTTGTAACACATTATAATTTATAATATGTGCTAATAGTTATTATATTTTATTTATGTTGCTTCATTCCAAGAAAAGAAACCGATTGGAGCAACAAATATGAAAAGATTTGATATACATTAAGTATAATAGGGCTTTAAGTAGGAGATATGATGCTTGTGACACAATGACCCAATCATCTTGGATGATAAGAATGTTCAAGATCCGCATGAGTGGTTGATGTGAATTTTGGAGGATGAAGAAGATGACTTGGTGCACGAGGGTAAAGATTTGTTGTGGACCACCGCTGCTGCTGCTATGGGGTGAATGAACCGACCTATGTGACAAGAAAGAGTGGCAGGAAAGGGGGTACCGAGGCATCCACATCAAGAATTAAAGGTCATCAATTAGTAGACTTCGTCGAAGAAAAAGAAGAAGAACATGACATTTCAGCAAGATTAGAGTTAGAGGAAGACGAGTCTGAATATGAAGATTTAGATGAGATTTGATTTTACTCATAATAGTTTAAGACTTAGTATTATATTTCGTTCTCTAATACATATAATAATTGAAGACTTTTAAGGTAATATACTAATATATAAATATACAATTTTCTTTTAGAAGTCTATCATTAAATATGAAATAGAGACCTCTATTTATCGCTATTCGCTATATAGCATATAGGTAATCCATCACTATTCACCTATATTCGTAATTGACAGCTACGGAGTTTAGGTTTTGGTCTGGTCTGGTCTTTTTCGGTTCGGTTTGATAAAGGTGTGTAAACAACTAATAGACTAAAAAAACCAACGAATCGAACAATCGGTCCTTATTTTTTTATAGATGAAATACACAATACAAATGCCACCCATAACATTACCATTTATGCCATTCAAACAAATGCTACTCAAGCCATTCAAACATTGCCACCCAAACAATGTTTTATCTGACAGAGACTTCAGACTAACGGTCAGACTGAGAGAACCATACAGACACTCGAGGATATGTTGCGTGCTTGTGTAATTGAGTTTGGTGGATCTTGGGATTTGCACCTGCTGTTGATAGAGTTGCGTATAATAATTTTTACCACTCCAGTATTGGAATGCCTCTGTATGAGATGTTATACGGCCGTCGTTACTGTACTTCAATGTGTTGGTTAGAGATTTGTAAGGAACAGTTTGCAGAGTCTGAGATTGTTCAGTTTACTACTGACAAGGTTGCTACAGCTAGAGAACAGTTGAAAGAGGCCAGAGATAGACAAAAAATGTATGTAGATCCACGTCGTCGCCCAGTTAAGTTTGATGTGGGAGAGTTAGTGTATTTGAAGGTTTATCCGTGGAAGGGCGTGATTCGATTCGGTAAACGCGGGAAGTTGGCTCCCCATTACATTGGTCCTTTCAGAATTCGTCAGATTTTGAATGACCAGACAGTTACATTGGATCTCCCAGCAGAGCTTGCAGGTATTCACGATACATTCAATGTCTGTTATTTGAGAAAGTGCAAAGTAGAAGATGGAAACCAGATTCTCCCAGTACAAGAATTGAAAGTTGATTCAAAGAAGAGATTGATAGAAGAACCTGTGGAACTATTGGATCGTAAAGTGACCAAGCTCCGAATGAAACAGATACCAATGGTGTTGGTCAAATGGAAGCACAGTCTTGGTTCTGATTTAACATGGGAGACTGAGTCAGAGATGAAGGAAAGATATCCCCGTTTGTTTGAGCAGGAAAGGATTCCGAGGACGGAATCCTCTTAAGGGGGAGAGATTTATAACACCCGCAGACCTGGGTTAGGAGATTAGCAGGGTTTGTGGTACGTGCTTAATTGTTTTATTATGATAAAATGGCTAGTTGTTTAGTTAACTATTTAATCTAGATATATATATATATATATTTATGCGTGTATGTAACCGTATGCATGTATGTATGTATTTTGTTGTACACGTGTTTGGGTTTTAGTAATTAGAGATAGTTTTTTGCCACCTCTTTCTTAATTGCATGTATACGTGTATGGGTTTTTGACTAAAACCATTCATTATCTCAAATTCAAAGAAAGTGTTGTGTGTGTGTTTGTTTACGGTGAAGAACAAGAAAGAAGAAAAGTGAACTTAAATCTTTGAAGATTTGTTTGAGTGCTTGTTATTACAAAACAAAGGTTGGTATATGTTTATTATTGATTACTATTAAAATTCTTGAAGTTTTAATATGTGTTTGATGAGTTTAGCATGTATAACTGGAAACACCATTAATGGTGAAAGTTGATAAACTTAAGAAATGGGTTTTGTCATATGATGATGTTTAAATAACTTTGATGTGTTCTTGATGATTCTTGACATGCTATATGGAGTTTGTACGTGTTTTAAAGTGTTTTTATGATGATTGAAGATGTTTAAAGTTGTATATATGTATAAGTTTGTTGTCTGGAAGTTTTAGATGAAGAAGATGATGATTTTCAGGGTTCATCCGACTTTCGGATGAGTCATGCGACTTTTAGAGTGCTTCATCCGACTTTTGGTTTCGAAAGTCGCATTGCGACGCGACGCATACACTTAATTAACGCGACGCGTCCGAGAATTTTTGTATGTGATGTGACTTATTTTGCTATGGTTCGACTGTCGCATGAGACCCTTTGGTCCGACAGTCGCATGAGACTCTTTGATCCGACAGTCGCATGAGACCTCTGGTCCGACTGTCGCATAGAAGATCAACGCGACGCGTCGATGTACTTGATGCGATGCGTCCGGTGTATTTTCAGATGAAAGCTTTTGTTTGAAGAATATTTTGGATTGCTTTTTGTATGTGTATATTATATGTAAATCTAACTTGTTGTATATGAGTATGCTTGATATCCTATATGTGAAGACATATTTATGAATCGAAGACTGATTTCTGTGTTGTTGTATTCTTAGGAACTGCAAAGACTCAGTAATATTAGACCACTGAGCAACGTGATTGAAATCAGAGGTGAGTGGACGTTAAACACGGATGGTAAAGATTGCAGTTAATTTTATTAATGTGAAGCATGATTGTGGTTTGAGATTGGATTGATTGAACTGCTGATTGTGATAATAATTATTGATAACTGCTACATGACTATTTGATCGATACGCACTCTTACGATGATTTTGAGTTGCGTTTGAGAAGTCAGCTATACGTGGACTTGGGCTGGGCTTGTCTAACCGGTTGGTTGAATAGTAGTAGCCTTTCTGTTGCATTTGTTGCTTAGAGGGGAGTTTACTGTGCCAATCTAGTGGAAAGCTATCGGTAAACCTTTGCTTTGACCGGCATTGGTTGTAGGTTCTGCGCCGAACCGCCGGTCTTCTCTGGATATGTGATTACATGATTGATGATTGATTGTGAATGTTTGCATTTGATGCTTTAGCCTCTACTCACTTAGCTTTGTGTTAATTCCCCTCAGTTGATGTTTTGCAGGTTTGTGTTTGTGGTAGAAGAAGGAAGAGTTGACCATTACTCTGATACTTATTTTGGAAAAGAGACGAGCCAATTATATTTTGTAACACCAAACATTAGTAGATGATGATGATAACTTTCAAACAATGTTTGTACAGTTGTAATTATTGATTATATGTAATCAAGTTGATTTTAATTAGCTTCCGCAGTGCGTTTTAAAAAAATGGCTTGTGATTTTCCGGTGTTACATTTTAATTTAGATGTGATTGATCGAAAATTTTGAAGTTCGAAAATTTGGAAGTTGACCGAATTTGGTTGAAGATGTGAATGACCGAATTCGGTTGAAGTTTGAATTCGGTTGAGTTGATTGAATTTAGATGTGAAGTCGGTTAAGTATGAAATTTGGTTGATCTTTGGAGCTTGAGATTTGGAATTCGGTTGACCGAATTGAATAACCAAATTCGGTTGACCCTTGAGTAATCGAATTCAGTTAACTCTTTGACCGAATTTAGTTGGTATTAGAATTTGATTGATACTTTGAGTGAAATTTGGTTGATCTTGAGGATTCGATTGAGTTTCAAATTATGTTAACATTAAAACTCGGTTACCACTAGAATGATATAATTTTCGGTTGAAAATCTTCAATGACCGAATTCGGTTAATACTGTAGTGACTGAATTCGGTTGACTTATCCTTGAAATTTTGCAATCTTCAAAAGCCAAAATCGGCTGTTCTTGGGCAACCCAAGATTCAATTTCAAACCAAATGTGTTTGTAATCTCAAAATTCCTTCACCAATTGATGTGCAATGATAAACAAACAACTCCTTATCCATTTTTCTATCCAAAACAACTTCAAATCAGTGCTAATTTGATCAATTTTCTCAATAACTCGATGAGTATCAAAACACCTCAGATCTGAAAATTAACCATCGGAATATAATCCAATTGGATTGAAATCGATTCTCCCTGGTTCTATAACATGATGCGATCATAGAGCAATCCTAATTTCAATCAAACACGAACATTTCTCAAAATTTTTTGATTCCATCGTCGAACAACTCTCGGTTTTGTATATAACCTTCCGAAACCTTCAAAATTCACGATAAACAATGATGTTTCTATATCAAATCTTCACTCCCTTTGCTCCGGTACCAATTGAATGTTCCTAATGATTCAAGTTTGATATATTTCACACGGTTGTATAGGGTAGATCTAGAGAGAATATTTTAAAACACACATTAAATCACCTAGATCTTATTTCACTAAATGAGCAACTGGTACACCATCCATCACGTTGGATGGTATATATACTCCTAAGAGTATATTACAAGATAGGCCCCTTATGTTTGATTTTAATGCAAACTTCACCCGCAATGTAAACCTATATTTCTATATAATATTTAATCCTGACATCCTTGGATCAAACTAATTTTAAATTTGAGCCATGGTAAATCAAGATTGACAAAGTTAACATAAAGATTCTAGAAACTCACGTGCGATTATGAAATATGATGCACGTTTTAAATACAAGCAAAAGGCAAACCCAAATATTCAGCGACTTTGTTTTATACAATTCAAGAAAAACAATTTTTGATACATATATGTTGTTATACACATCACAATCTCACCATGTGAAAATATTACTTTTAAATTCAAATATCTCCGAACATCTCTACGTTTCATATTCACGTATACATTCATTCATGTTACAGATAACCTTTCAACAAATTCCTAACTAATTACATATACTTCTATCCCTATGTTAACCAAGCGGTTTAAGATCCTCTAACATTATGGTCAAACATAACCTATCATGTTCTTTCACATATATGAGAGTGAATATTTTCTTTTAAGTCAATAATGGATCTATTTATAGGTCTCACTATTATATTAATGAGATAACATGATGGATAGCAGTGAAAAGAAAGGTAAATCATCATACTAATTTTTTTAGCATTTATTGCAGGAAGCAGATGTCAGTTTCGTTAATCAAAGAGGTAAATGCTCTAAAATCTTCTTGATTTTTATGTAATAATGTTACTTTACTAATGAAATATATGTTATTGTATGTACATATTTTTATATATTGGTGAGTGTAACCCGTAATTGTTAACATCACGGATTATATTTTTATGTAATAATCTTCTTGATTTTTATACATAGTTCTTATAGCGAGGTATTTAAATTTAAAAAGATTTATCATGATTGTAGTAATGTTTTTTTTATTAATATAAGTATTAAATTTAAACTTTGTAGACTAATTACTATAAAATCATGCAGTATTTTAATAAATAATCTTATCTATAGGTTATTATAATCCTTTTTCTGAAATTGAAAGGGTTGGTTTATAAAAATTTGTTTGGATGTAAATATCTTATCTGTGGTTTATTCACATGGAAGTCTTTGTTATATTTGTCCAAAGTGGGGGTCCTAAACTATTGAAGCAAACCATGAAGCTAAGGATGTGGACATGTCTTGGTGAATCAAGGAGGTGGGTTAAAAAGATTTTGTTCTAATTCTTGGTTAAATGGAGATTTATTTGGCCACTTCTTATTTCACAGATATGGTTCTAGCTAATAAAGGTGAAAAGAATGTTTTAATGTGTGTTTAATCCAAGATGATTTTATTCAGCAAAAGCTTTTCTAGAATTTTGAAGTTGGTGAATGAAGGAGGTGGGTGTACTGGGGATAAATTTTGACATATAAAGATTTGAGTTAGTACTTTGGAATGGCTTTATATACTTATTTACAGTTACAACTATGGTGTTCTAACGTTGACGTAGTAGTAGTAGATGTGGGATCAAGATTATAGATTGGATTCAATTGTTGGCTAAATGCCTAAACGAACCTGCTTCTTGCGGGCTATCGATCTTCATTTGCTAGAGGAATATTATAGAATTTTATGATCTTTTTTGTCTTTACATTAATTTAGAGTATAGGTTTTATAAAGAATGTTTATGGCGATATGTCATAATCTTTGAGACATTTATTAATTATTATATTTGTTTTTCAAAAAAGAAAATACATTATGTAATTTTTGTTATGGATTTTATTGTATATTTGGTATTATAAAAATGTTGAATAGTTAATTATAAGTTATAAAATATTAAACTTACTTAATGTAAAACATATGCATAAATAAGTTTATATTTTTAAGCGTAATTTATAAAAAGTTATATTATATAAATATTTTAATAAATAGTTTTGTAATAAATTATCATATATAAAGTAATTTCTATAATTATCTGACCTTAACATAAAGTTCATGTAAGATAGGGTCACTTCACCCTAAATGTATTTTTATTTATCAACAAATAAAGTACTTTTTGTTAACCATCTCCTTGTCATATATATCTCATTCATGTACTTATACACCAAACACAATTGCTAAATGATGAAGTGATTCTTAAAACAACTCACAATATAAATACTATTAGTAAATAGTAACAACTTTAAAAAGGATATTGTAACACACAAAAATACAAAATTAAGCTAAAGTACTCAAAAACCATATTAACAACCAAGTAAGATAAATCATAGGATAAATAGTTTACTATTTATCAAAATAAGTAAGAAACACCATTAGTTGAATATACGGGTCAAATTGCAAGGAATTATTCAATAAATTCAAATTTATTTATAAATATTAATTTAATAAATTGAACAATTTTAACACGTGAATTATATATATTTAAAAAATTAATACAATTGGTTAAAAAAAACAGGTGAAAAGGGACCTCTTTCAAAAGTTATATCTAGAAGTATCAATCACATATGTAAAGGAAATCCCAAACAATTGAATTTTATATACTTATAGAACTAATATAATTGCTTAATTCTAATTTTTCACAGTATATTGGAGTTATTGAACAAATAATTTTTTGATACCTTACAAGAAATCTGGTGCTTAAGAATTTAATATATATCCACTTTACATTGTGAGACAACTCAATTTATGATGTTTTTAAAGGAAAAATATATGTAATGTTAACATCACCTAAGATAGGTGATGTTACACTCACAGATTAGTTTAATGAGTAAATATATAAAAGACTAAAATACCCTTCATTAAACTGGTTTGTAAGTGTAACATCACCTAATTGTTAACATTACGGATCATTTCCCCTTTTTTAAAAACCAAAAAAATTTTGATATCTTATAATACATCCAATGTTTAAGTATTTCAAATTTATATACCCCATCTAAGTAAGTCTTTTATTTAAGTGAAATAAATTGTTCTTTAATATATAAATTATTTGCATTTTGACATGTACGTTTTTTCTAGGGCAAATTGCACCAAAATACAATAAACTATGTCAATATTGTCATTGTATGCAACCAACTTTATTTTGTACATAAAAGTACACATAACTTACAAATTTGGTTCATTGTATGCAAGTTAACTATGACAATAGGTAACATATCGGTAACCTGTCAAAAAATAAAAGAACTCTGGTACCTAAAAATATAAATAATTTTCAAATTTGGTTCACTATATACAATGAGTAACCGGTAACCTGGTAATTAGGTTACCAATTGTATACAATTAACCAAATTTGTAAATTATATGTATTTTTAGATACAAAATAAAGTTAATTGAATACAATGACAATATTGGCAAAGTTTTTTATATTTTTACGTATTTTGTACTTCTTTCTAATATGATTGCATTTTTTTCATCCATATATATTTTTTTTTGGAAGTCATCCATGCATGTAGAGAAATAATAATTCTTTGATAATTTTTTATACCCATTCATAACAAAAAAAATCGACATATCTACAAATACCACCCAGTTCTAGAAAAAAAATAACTGTTGCATACTACCGAACTCATAAATCAAACATACCTTAGAATAAGGTTAAATATACTGGTTATAAACCCGGATCCGCTCAAAGAAGGACAAACTATTATAAAAAGTCGATACATGTTAAATTTGTTAAGAAATATCATGGATCTGAGAGTGTATGTCAAACAAGGGTTAGGTATACTTACGTTTACCGATGAGACGGAGATGCCGAAATTTGCAGATCTAAGGTGGTAGAGGGCTATCTATAAATGGAGGATAGAGGTTGAGAGTGGCCATTGGGTACGTGAAGTGACGCACTTGGTGAGCTTTGAGCGGGAGTGATTAAAAGGGAGAAACAGAGGTGGTTGTGGGCACAATGTCGGAGGTGGTGGTGGGTACAACGCCGTAAGTGGTCATGGATACGACGCCGGAGGATCAGAGGTGGCGGTGTTAGTGGTTTCACGATTTGATGAGGTGATGAGAAAGCTTTGTGCTGGTGGTGAGAGGTATTCAGGGCCGGCCCAATACCTGTGCGGCCCGTGCGTAGGCCCAGGGCAGCAATAGGCTTAGGGGCATCATACGTTCAGTCCATTACATGTATACCTAGCTTCATTTATTAAAAATAATAATAATAAATAATAATTGACATTCAACGGAAACTAAAAAGGCGTTACCATGCGACAACCAACTCTCCATACCCCAATGCGTAGTAACTAAGTTGAAGATAACCAAGGGGCGGCGCCGTAGGCCGTAGCAGAAACCGAAGAGGCGAAGAGAAGACCTTTGATTGGCATGGTTGAATCCCCGGTCCCAATGGCTACTCGTTTCATCCTTCAGTCACTACAGTGCTGCTATCGGGTCTTCAGTTGCTGCCTTGCTGCTCGCCGGTCGTCGAATTCCATAGTTCCATCCTTGAGTCGTTGCAGTGCTGCTCTCTAGTCTTCGGTCGTTGCCTTGCTGCTCGCCCGTCGTCAGTCGCCGGTTGTCACTCGCCGGTCGCCGACTTCAATCCTTCAAGTTTCATCGGTGATAAATAGTAAAAACATAAGGTTAGACTCTTAGTTTCTACTTTTTTTTGAACTACAACTCTGCAAGTCTGGTTTCTCATTCTCTTTTTTGAAGTGTAAGTATGGTTTCCCCTTTTTTTTAACTGCAAGTCTGGTTTCTCCATTTTTTAAGCTTTAATAATGATATTTTTAATCTTATTTTATTTATTTATTATTTTATTGATGATATGAATGATGAATGAATGATACCTATGACCTAACACCTTGACTCTATAATTCTATGAGTCTATATCACACATCACAAATTTTTTATTTAATCCTTCAATTTTTAATTTCTTATAATTTATTCAATCCGATTTTTTAATTTAATTTTTCATATTTTTTCTAATTTTCTAATCTGATTTTTATATTTAATTTGATTTTGTAATTGTGTTTTGTATATTAAATATTTCTGAATTAATCAAAGTATATTTTCTTAATTGCCTCAAAGAGTCAAAGAACAATACAACACAAGCTTTGAAGCTTATTAGCTTAATCAGGTTTTATCCTTCTAACCGGTTACAGTTGCATCGGTGAAAGAAGTTTTTCTAAGCTTAAACTTTTAAAGTCGTATCTTTGAAGTATCATGACTCAATAAAGATTGACTAGTTTAGCAATTTTGAGTATCGAAAATCAATTTCTAACGAGTATTAACTATAACAAAATTATTGATGAATTTGCTTCAAAGAATGCACGTAAGCATCGTTTTAGGTAGTTTGTAATTTTTGTATAACATTTTAAACTTTTTAAGTAAAGTTATGTTACACTTTTTATTTATACATTTATGTTATATATTTTGTTTGTGCGAGATAAATTCCATACATAAGGATATTGGTAGCCTCCTTCACACAGGACATCAAAACTCTTTGGACCTGCCCTGAAGGTATTTGTGTAGTAAAGTATTTGATTAATAATATTTTTGTTTTCAAATATCATAAAACAATAAAACATCTGTTATTTATTAAACTTTTTTTTATAATACTAATAAAATATAATAAGAAAGAAAATACAATAAAAATAGAAGTTATAAAAAGAAAATAATTTACTACACCGTCATATACCCAATTAGCTACACCATAATGTACCTAGTTAGCTACATGATACACACACAAACACTTGATAGCCCTGCTTATACACTATGCACCATGGTGACCTCATCAAATGTTTGTATGTGTGTCATGTAGCTAAATGGCTAAATTATCATGTAGCTAAGTTATTTCCTTATAAAAATACTTTTATGGAAATTACGTTTCTAATTAACTATAGATTACTTATCTACAATAGCTCATATATAAGAATGCTTGTTAAAATAATTATAACAGGGCATCCACTATTAGACCAATCACATCGAACGTCGGGTAGAGGTTGGGTTGGGGTTCTACCCGATGGAAACACTGTAACACCCCATTGGATTGATGATGGTGGGGTTCCAAATCGGGTTTCCAAACCCGATGGCTTTCTTTTTCTAGCTTCACTCTCACATTTAAGGTGAAAGATGATGTGGATGATAATGTGACACTAAGGTAAGTTGGGTTAGATGTTGATAGTTTTATAGTTAGTTGATAAAATGACACGCCAGTCTAATAATATAAAGATAATTTAAATTTTATATACCTTTTAGAAAGACTGTATTTAAACGAAAAAGAGTCAAATTTAAAAGTTTTTTCAACTAAACCCGTAAAGTTATTACATGTCAATAAATATTATTTTTATCTAATTAATTTGTAACATGTTCACCATATTTTGTGATGAATGTTTTCTATCTATTTTTATCTAATTAATTTGTAACCCGTAAAATGAACTTTTGTGTAACATCCCACCGCCCCGCGGTGCGTCGGCGCATCGACCAGCCGGCTGTCGACATGGCGATGTCAGGTCTGCAACCCAATACACCCCAACCCATCTAGTAGTCCTAAGATATCACCTAGGTTGTTGCCAATGTTTGAACCCTTAACCTTTAATAGCCAGCTTTCCTGAGTACTATCACCAATTGAGTTAAGGTCAAGGGTTCAAACCTTGACAACAACATGAGTGATGTCTTAGGACTACCAGATGGGTTGGGTGTATTGGGCTACAGACCTGATATCGTCATGTCGGCTGCCGGGTGGTCGATGCATCGACGCACCGCGGGGCGGTGGGGTGTTACATTTGGTCTCAATTATTGAGACTAATCACATATATATATGTGCATATTTACTTATTTGGTCCTTGCTCTTTCTTTCCCTTTACATATATTTACCAATTTTAGTTTATAACACATACCTACTCAATAAGAAGTCATAAATACAAACAAAACACATAATATATTAAATATCCATCTAAACTTGCATATATATATAATAATTTTACAAAATTACGGGTATTACACGCGTGCCCGACAAGTCTAGTACCGATTGGGGCGCGACTCCCTCCCGTACCCAGACCTCCGTGGTCCTTTCACTAAGCTACTCCGACATAAGTCGTTTAGGTGAAAGTACAACCGGAGCCCCTATCGCTAGGCCATCCTTCCACCAACGAGGTGTTATACGCGTTGATCTCATCATCATCGGTCAAACACCACTCCTGTGTACGAGTACACCATGTGTTGCCAAGGTTGTTTAGAAAACCCGACAACTAATCATCGTTGTGCTAGCAAATCCTAAAAGTCACACTTTCCCTACTAGACCTCATCTCTACATCTTAGGAGTATGTCTATCCCCACCCACGGGTCGTCATAACATCATAATATATTCATCATTAATTGATTACATCATATTCATCATTAGCATTCATTATACAACAACACTTGATATTTAGTTAAAACATCGCAAAGAATATCCACGTATTATTCACATGCAACCATCCTTTAAAGGGTCATCTTAAATCGTAAAGTCTTTCGAAAATGATTTTTTGTCTTCATACTCGGTTTTAGAAAACACTGAACTCACCTGGAATATCTAAGAGTCGAAATTGAAAAGGTCACCAAAAACATTAACGAGCCACCTATAAATTAAACGAGTCCTAGTAAGTACTCGTGTGATGAACATCGAAACACAATTCAATCAAATCCCCTAGAATTGCAAATTCAATCACAATTGCAAATTCAATTACAATTGCAATTCAATCACAATTGAAATTCAATTACAATTGCAATTCAATCTCAAATCACAATTGAAATTCAATTACAATCGTAATTCAATCACAATTGAAATTCAATTACAATTACAATTCAATCCTCATTAACTACAATCTTAATTCTCATTCATCCCAGAAATCTCAATTGCAATTCTTACATCACCAACAAACAAATCATAGTTCACTCCTCACACATGTATTTGTATTTCCTTTCCCATAGCAATCGTAGTTCATCTAAACCGTTATTCATGCATACATAGTTAACAAAGACTTCTAATCGTAGTTATCACAATATATATAATATGGAATTGTAATTCCAATCGTAGTTCCTTCCTTCTCCATCACAATCGTATTTCATAACCTCCCCCATCCCATGAATTGGCTGATGAACAGGAAGTAAATAAACACCATTTAATCATCATTTAGAACCCCAAAACAGAAAATTTAAACATCAGTGGTACTATTTTCCATCCTAGATCAAGGCCCATGCAACAATTCAACAATTAACGGTTACAATCCTAGCCAATTCATAGATCAAGCTTCAAGAATTTAAAAAAAACCTAGCATATAAAATGTTGATTTATGGCAACCCCAATCCATCAAAGCCTTCAAACAAAACCAACCCAAGTCACTAACTAAGAGTAGATTTACTTACTTGATAGATGAACCTTCGGTGAAGCTCTCAATTGGATGATCAATGTTGCCCCTCTCTTTGTCGATCGTATGAACACCCACAACCCTCTCTCTATTTTCAAAACTACCGTATGTGAGATTAAGGCTGCCTAAAATGTAGTTTAACCCTAATGAGGCATTAATTGTAATACTCGCAATTTTGTAAAATTATAAAACTATATAAAAATGCAAGTTTAATTGAAGAATTAGTAAATTATGTGTTTTGTTAGTATTTAATTGTTACCTAATGTGTATATATGTAACTGTAAATGTGTAATTAGGAGTATATATGTGTATAATAGTCAAATGGGAGTCAAAAGAATCATCTTGGCTGATAAATCGTGAGAGGAGAGGGAGAGTGTTCTAGAAAGCTTTTCTAGGGAAGAAGGAAGAAATCAAAGGAAAGTTTGGTAGTTTTGTGTTTGGATTCAAGAATTTTGGAAATTGGACTTCATTTTCTTCTTTCTTGGCTTTGATTTGAGTATAGCAAGTAACCACTCAAGTTGGGTTTGTTAATCAAGTAAGTTCTATTCCTAAATTGTGTTTGATTTGAGTTATGGTGGTTGTTTATGGTGGTTTATGGTTGAATTTGTGATTTATTTTGGTTAATGGGTCAAATTTGGGGAAATTGTTGAAGTTAGGGTTTTGATGATTAAAAATGTTGTTAAATGTTGGTGTTTTGTTGTTATAAAGGGTTGATTGAGTCTTTGGTATGTTGAAAGTAAGTTGGAATTGGTAAAAATTGGATTTTGGTCGGATTGATGTTTAAAACAAGCTACAAAATACTGTTCACGTTAGGCTCGCGGCATGAGCTATAGGTCTCACGGCGCTAGGCCCTGCCTCCGCGAAGGTCATTTTTTTAGAGATTTTCTCACGGAGCGAGGCACCCTGAACCACCCAAAACTCATGATTTTGACCCCAATTGACTATGTACTTGTTTGGGGATTGATTTTAATGTTTTATAAGGGTTATATGAAGTGTTTTAGACCCGAAAACGCGTTTAAGTTGAGTGTTGAGTCTATACTCTTGTATAACTTCAATGTTTGGTTAACTTAACTAAGTTAACCTTATGTTTGTGATATTAGGATCTTTGTGCAAGTGATAGATAGCTTTGATTTGGATTGGAAGTGATCCTCATCACTTCAAACAGGTGAGTTGTGCCGTGCGAATACACAAACTGATTTTAAACGTGCAAGTCATCAATTGTTTCTTATGTACTATGTTTTATAGATATATATGCCATCAACGAGAATTGTTATTGTTTATTATCATGTTTATGATAATGAGTTATGCATTGAGTATATGTTTCACCTGATTTGAAGCATGATATGCTATGTATTGACTCTAGGAAGTTAGTGACCCTATGTATATAACTTGCTTGTGTTGTGATTGATCCTTGTGGTCCGGACCTATGCTTGTGATTGGTACTTTGTACCGTGATAATTCCTATCCATTGAGACGTGTACTGGTTCATGTAGCTTTGGCAATTGAGGAACCTCGATACACGGGTGGTTGAGGAATTGGTGTAGAGAGTGGAGGGGGGATGATAGTACCCATTATGACCGTGTGGGTTCAATGGGATGACGAGCCACGGAACCTAAGCAACACGAGTGGAATTGGAGAACAGGTCATTCACTCCAGATAATCGTTATATGATGGATTTCTTCGTGTTTCCCCCACCTTGACGGGAGATGTGGACATACCCCCACGAGGACTTGTTGACCATGGTTGGCCACTATGGAAGATAAAAGCTTAAGTGGACTTGTCCCCTACATCTTGTGTGATTAGTTTATTGATGCCATAGGTGTTTTACATGTGATGATGACTTTGTTGGGGTTTGTTTGATTTTTCAAAATATATTTTAGCAACGGAAGCATGAACAACAATTTTAAACTATTTAAAACTCCCCACCAATGATCCATATGCAAGCTTTAAGAAAACAAAACAACCATAGGATGTTTAGAACTACAACCTTTGTAGCGTGAGAAAACCTTTGGTGTAGTGGTTGATCAATGAGAAGCCAAGAGATCGAAGACTTCCTCCAAGGTATCCACTAGCCAATGAATCCAACACCTTGAAATGCTAGTTTCTCCAACTCTTGAAATTCAAGAAAGCAAGCAACAACCTTTGTTCTTCTTCTTGAACCAACTATGTATATTTTATGAGTATGTATTTGTTACCACACTTTGCCAACATAAAACACCAATACAAGGATGTAGTGATGGATGTAAGTCTTGCAACAATACTTGAAAGCAACAAGCAAAAAGGTGGTGGTGTGTTGTAGTAACACAAAGGGGACCATGCATGCTTATATGAACCAAGAAGCAAGTCAACAAGAGGGAGGCCCCTCTTGGCCTAATCTTCTTCATGTCTTGGTCAAGTATCTTTCAAGCAAACACAACATGGCCCCCATTTGAATTAATATGGGATTTTCTAGTTTCCTTCATAAACATATATAAAAGATATACCAGATGTGTCATACTATGTATAAAATACATCTACATGTATTTTATATACATACTTGATTATTACTAGTAACTCTTACTTGTAACAAAGATATATATACTTTATATAATTTGTTACTAGTAATAATTTACATGTAACAAATATATATTTTATACATATATATAAAATTATATGTTTATATTTATGTATTTGATATGCATTACCTTATATCAATATATAAGAGTGATATAATTATTTCACATAAATAATAACATACAACAATGCATATATATACTTATATATATAATGAGTTGGAAATGTATTTAAATCGTATTCAAATATGTAACTGGTGTCCATTGACTATAAATGTGTGACCCTATGGGTTTATTTATTACCAGTAATATCGTATTAATTTGTGTCTTGTGCACATAGAACCAACATACTTGTTTATTTAATTAAAATGTTTTGGTACACTCACTAGCGTATGCTAACAACTTTACTGTATATGTTTTCGTATCCGCAGATAAACAGTAGCGTGGTGCCGGTGAGGCGGGTAGATGCTTTTGGGAAGGACTTGTTGCCTTATAATATGTTTGGAATACATGACTATTTACATATTTTGTTTATTTGTAATTAATGGTCGTGTATTCGGATCAATAAGTAACACCAAACTTTTGTACATCTGATACAGCTTCCGCACAATGATGTAAACAATTATCAAAACAATGTTGCTTTTGTTCAAATTTAAAAAGTTTAAATTTATTACAAAATTCAGGGTGTTACATTAATTCTATAATTGCTTATTAATCCCTAAGGTTCTCTTTATTATTCCTTAAGTTCCTAGTCTTAGCTCCTTATTATTTTTCAACGCTCGAGATTTCATTAAACATTAATTTAAATTCCAAAATAATGAATAAGAGGTCATAAATGCATTTAATGAGTAAATACCTCAAGATTTCGGTCGTTACAACACGATACTTGAATTACTTGGGACAAACATAGATAAATAGAATAGCATTATTAGAGTTTTCTATTTTTTTCCATTAGTGAAATGATTTGTTTGGTATAAAGATTTGTGGTGTTAGATGTTATATTATATGTAATACAAAACTTAAAACGGTTTCAGCCTGAACTAGATGATGGAATACACAAGTGTATATTGAAACAAACTTTCACCACGTTTTCAATCCTAATTGTTTGAATTTTTCCATCTTATCTTAAAATTTTGTAATTAAAGTAAGAAATATAAATTACAAACGAGTAATTTTATCCGGATACTAAAAATATTATTGAAAATTTATGGCCTAGGAAATATGCAATCATATTGGTTTATTGTAGCTAAAGTTCTTTTTTCTAATAGAAATGGCTAAATGAAGTTCAGATTTTGCATCATTAACTCAACTTCTTTGGAGAGTTTTTTGTACAATTCATATGATTAGTAGAAGGTCTATGATTTGTTGAAAGTGATATAGATATAAACAGTGTATTGTGCATAACGATTATATAGGATTACAACGAGTATGAGTTTTTTATGGTCTTTTTAATGAAGATGTATAAAGATATGTACCTCTTTATGATAACTTTCTATTATTAATAATATTGATATAATTATTATTATATGCATTTTTAATTATTGATATAAATATTTGAAATTTTCAATCTCATGATGCAAGTTGAATGTGTGGGTAACTTCAAATCTCCATGACTGGCTATTTATCTTAATTAAACTGATATAATTAACTTGAATTAGTTGTCACGTTACTAATATTTAGGAGAAAATATAGGAAGACAGTTATTTTTAATTTAAGCTATCTAAGGGTGTATTTAACAACACCCTTTTTCTAATATGCGATTGTAACATCACCATTTTGGGAACCCGATTTTTCTTTTAAAAAATATTATTTTAAGTTTTTAAACCGCGTGAGTTTATCTATATCAAAACTTATAAACCTGGTTTCAATTTAAAAACAAACAGCGGAAGACTGAGTGGAAAAATATATATACAATCAAAACTTGCCACATATTACAAACAGTTTTGGTGTTATTGTGATCATACGGCTAACCATATCATAATAATATTACAAAGCATAATTGTAGCATGCAAGTGTTCCTCCAAATAAGTAAAACCAGCAAGCACCCGAGCTCTCAAGCCTAGGGATCACCTTCAATCATGGGGGAGAGTATCTGTTAGCTTTTTAAAGCTAGTGAATGCAAGATAGCATAAAGATCGATATAAGTACATCACATATCAGCAACAATGATCAAATAGTGCTATCCTAGCATCTCGCGATGAGCTGGCGTAGCCACAAGGTGACATATCTTGTAGGGTAGCTAGCTCGGCTCAATGCACCAAACTGGGTACTAGATACATCAACCATGCCGGTGGGTGAGCGGGTAGTGGTCTACCATTGCGTTATGGAATCAATCGACGCCACTAGGTACAACGAGAAACTGATCCCCAACTGTTTAAGGAGCATTCGGCTTGCAAGGCCCTAAATACCTATCGAGGTACCGCTGACGCTATCATCGACCTGCAGGCCTCAAGGCAATCCCAGATCATCACTGGTCCCGATAATGGACTAATCAGTCCCCAAGTCCGGATCCGGTGACAAACACATAACTAATCCAATCGGATGTCATTGCGCGCCTATAATCACATATAATCATCATGATTCATATCCTACACTTAATCAAGTGCATATCCTACCATATCAACAAGTTACGCATATCATCATCATGATTCATAACATACACTAGTCAAGTGCATAATATATCATAGCAATAGGTTACTCATGCATGCAATAAGGTATCTACCTTTCATTGACATACTTCTTACGTCTATTAATATATAATATAGGTATATTAATTCTTATGTTATCTGGCACTCACCTGGAAAACTAAGCACACAGATATAGTGCTCTGAGTCTTCGGGATCGTCAGGTTCACCTAAAAAACCTCCCAAATATCAGAACTATGAATAACAACAAACTGTTTGCTGTTACAAGGATGCTTACGGCCACGAGGAAGACCCTTGCGCCCATAAGGCAGCTTGCGCCCCCAAGAAGGGCCCTTGCGCTCGCAAGCTAGTCTGCACATACTAGTGTCGATTTCCAGCCCTTGTTTAACCCATTTTTTATACCAAATCTCATCCAATCGATTCCAAACCAATTTCCAGCATTCACATATGAAAGATACAATCTAACTAAGCTAGAAACAACACTTCTAACATACTTTAACATCCCATTAAGGTTTGGAGTCAAAATCACCATTTTTGACCCATTTGAGTTAAATTTCAAAACTCAATCAAGAACATCACTTTAATCTATGAATTTGGTTCCTAAACACTTAGAAATGAAGTTGGAACATATTTGCATCATCAATTTTAGTTCTTGATGCTAATTCAAGCTTTGACCTATTTGAACCTAAAATACCCAAAACTAAGAACATGGATAAATGGAGGAACTTACAAATAAGAATGGATGAAGAAGATGATGGACATGATTAGAACATGAATTTGTAGCAGAAGATTGGAGCTTGAATGAGTTCTTACTGATTCTTCTTCTTCTTCTTCTTCTAGCTTTAAGTTCACAAGAGCAAAGAAAGTGAGAATGTGTCTGTGTTTGTGTTTGTGTTTGTTTTTTGTGTTTGTGTATGCGTATGTGTGTATGTGAACACAAGGGTGATTGACTTGTAGGTTAATAATATCCATAAGTGGGTATTTTGTTCCCTTTTTCAACATACAACTTAACCCTCAATGTCTCGTTTCAACTAACGGGGATATTGTTAGAATCCTTATTTAAAACCGTTTATTATTTTATTAATTATTATTATTATTATAACATCATTTCTTTATTATTTTATACCAATTTCATCTTAATTAATTAAATAAAATTATTTTATTCGTTAATAAATTCAAGATTCGACGTACCATACACGATTCTCAATGGACGATTTTTCTAAGGGTAAAAGAATCACGACTTGAGATTTCATCAAGACTTCAATTGGATGTTGGACGATTTGGTATAAGTATTACATAGGGGAATTTTAGTAATTGAATATAAGTATATATAAATAAATTAAGGAAGAAATATTTTGTAATTTTAAACGAGTTAGTTATTATTTATTTATCATCTTAACAACACATGTTAAGATGAATTGTTAGTCTTATTGAAAGTTTGGTTTTATTATCATCAAATCATATTTATTTTAATAAACTGATTTGATTATTGGGTTGAAATGGTCATCTTCGCAACAAAACCAAATTTCTTATACTTCCTTATCTATAAGCCGATTTGTTATACATCTATTACTCTTTTTATGATATCTTGAAACCCATTAAAACCTGACCCACCACATGCACCACTAATAACATAAGGTAATAGAGTAATCGGAACGTAAGTTGATCTTATAAAATTGTTTCATCCATGAAACACGAATGCTTCACTAATTTTACATTTGCTTTAAGGATGTCGTACATTAACACGAGGTAGCTAAGGATGAAAATAATTTCACATTATGGGTTCTCATGAGAATGTGATGAAAGGACACCACCATTTTTGGCATTTCTACATATAAAATAACAATGACAATTGTGATGATCTTCACATCTGCCACTTGAATCTGATCCATGTTCGGAACTACAAAGATCTTCACATACGTCCGGTTGACATCCACTCGGGAAATAATAATTTTTCTCGCAAATGACTTTATCGAACACCACGTCAACACCTATAAATATACCAAATAATGCATGCTTAGTGAAAAAAATAAATAAAATTTGCCGTCATTGATAAAAAAATTTCACCATAAGTTATTCTTAGAGGAGTGTAAGATTACCTAAAACCACGGGAAAGATGATACAAAGTGTGAAAATTAAGAACCTCATCATCTCTTTTCGTGTTATTGTTGATAATTAAATTGAAATCAGTGTAGTAAGTGATAAATTTGTACACATATATAAGGTTGTTATCACACACATACACACGTATATATAAAACAAATCATAGAAGATTAATGAGTTTATTTTGTAATTATGATGCATGAAACATTAAATACAATTGCATTTATTATCTAATATTCAAATCATATTAAATAGAAAGATTTAGTAGGAGAAAATAAATATTTGTATTAAATATATCATATGATTTGTAAGCCTAATAAATGTGTCTAAATTAAGTCATGACAATATCGAAAAGGATTCTCAAAGCATGAATCCGTTGGGTTACAGGATTCTATGTTTGATCCCCTTAACCTAATTTAAATTTACACTATTTTTTTATAACAGGACTTGAACCCAGAATCTTGTAAGAGATATAAACATCAGATATTGCTATGCTATAAGCCCTTTGGTATGTAGCTTAAAAGTTAGCGTAGAAAAACAAAAGAAAAAGACACAAGACATTCATTTACTAAAAGGACTTTGGTCTAGCGGTATTGGAGTTTGAAAAAAGGTGATCCCCAACCTTTAGGTTAGAGATTCAAAGCCAGTTAGTGAACATATGTTATAAATTAGGTGAGTGTGTGTTTAATTGTTAAAAAAACAAGACATACATTTACTTTGAGGTGTTTATGGGTTACTATATAATACTTCTTAATTATAGGTTGATTTATTCGACCTAGGTATGATTACTCAATCTTTTTTTTCCTTTTTTTGATAGAGTATATTTTTTTATGGTTGTAAAATAAATAATGGTGCATGAACACTTAATTAATGCTTTCATGAACTATTTGCATTTAAGTGTATGTTGAACACAAAAATGTATTATTGGAAAAAGAGAGATCTGATCTATTCTAATTACTAACTGAGAAAACAGTATATATACATGACAGAGAAAACAATATATACAAGACTGATGGAAAGTGATAGATAGAAGTATAGAACAACTTAACTGACTAACTAACTAACTTAATGAATGTACAAATGGTAAAGTAGAGTGTACAACTCATATCGTTTGACAAGTGTTAGTAGCGTTTGCTCCTTTGTTGATATAGAGAAAACGAAATAAAGTAGAGGGAAAAAGGTGAAATGAAGTGAAAAGGGAGGGGTGATGGGAAGCAAAAAAAAGACAAATAGGGGGGCCAAAATAAGCAAGGGGGAAAGGCAAAAATGAACAAAGGGGGAAAATAAAAACATCCCATAAATATGTTTTTTTTTATTTGAATTTTATAGTATTCTAATATTTTCATTTAAACATAAAAAGTAAATTAACTTTAAATTAAAATTGTTTCATCTCTAATAAACAGGGTACCATATTAGTTTTTTCCGGTATAATTAAGGGTTTAGTTTACTAAAATATATTAAAGTTGTCAAATTTTGCTATTGTATGTATTCAACTTTAAAAATTTATATTGTGTGTATCAAACTTTTAATTTGTTGCTATTGTATGTATTTTGGTTACATAAAAAAGTAAAAAATTTACAAATTTAGTACATACAATAGAAAGTTTAATACATATAATAGCGACAAATTAAAAGTTCGATACACACAATAGAAATTTTTTAAGTTCAATACATATAATAACAAAACATGACAACTTGAATACATTTTGGTGAACTAAATCCTATAATTAATAACCAAGTATTTAATGAAACAATCTAAAAGGCGATATATTTTACGCCCTAAAAATATATTATTTTGATATACGATTTTCAAAATACATATAGAAATGCAAATAACGAGTTGACTAGAAATGTATATTCATTTTTACATTGAACTAAATTACGTGAAAATCAATTTTATATTCTTAATTTATATGTTATCTTTGTATTACGATTTTGAAAATTACATTTTTATATAGACTAATATAACAATTGTTTATGAATAAGTATTTTGAAAATGAAAATTTTATAAAAAAACGTACTTTGCGAAGTGTTTGACATGGTATTAATGTAAATTTTTAGTCAAGAGTTCGAATACCGTCTTATGCTTTTATTTGTTTTTTTTTCTTCTGAAATGTATGGATCAACGTTGATTTGACTATTTGACTTATTTAATTTTTTTTCTTTTATAACTCTTAACATGTAATTATGTTTTATGTAAATATGAATATATATATATTTGTGAATGTCTTATTTTTATCTACATTTCACATAGATTTAATCGTAATACGACATTTATCTGAAAAATTAACTATCATGTTACGTTACGACATATATGAAAAATATTTAGATTTTTTCAACTTTTTTTATATTTGTGCTTGAATCGTTTCTGGCCGCCACAACACGCCGGTTGTAGCTAACTCGTTTATAGAAATTATGTCTTTTGTTAATTTTATAATTACTAGAAACTCATTAAAAAGCTAACATATATAGCGCACACACACTAGTGTTCTTGTAACGCACCAAATTAAATATGCTCCGACCATCAAATTTTATATATTCATCACCATCGAATAAAATGATACTTTACTTTCTTTTCAGGTTATCCAATCTAAATGTCACATGAGTATCATATCACCTTATTATTTCTAAACCAAAAAACTAGTATAGAGGGCATACAGGTGTGAATTTGGAACCCAAGGAGCCCGAAGATTATCTACAAAGTCTATTTGTTAGACTTTTATTAAATTTCTCATTATAATAACCAACTGAGTACACGCTTATGTTCTCGTAACATAAAAAAGATAATTGAAATATATATTTTTTCAATTATAATAGTATAAATAGATAATCATATGAAGAGATTGAATTAAGAGATACCAACATTTTTGGCATTTTAACAAATAAAATGGCAATGACAAACGTAATTATTTTCACACACCCCAGTACTATCAGTTCCATGTTGGGAAATACAAAGATCTTCACATAGGTCAGGTAGACATCCTTTCGAGTAATAATAATATTTCTCACAAATGGTTTTGTCGGACACCACATCAACACCTGTAGGTATACACATAGCGAATTCTTAATAACAAAATAAAGAATTAAAAATAAAAAATCTACTACTAGTAATAAAAAGTTTTTCGCGGGTGTAAATGGACGAGAGATTACATACAACACCCAATTTCACACAGTAATGCAGTATATGAAAATATAAAATGTAGACAATAATCTCCATGCTTTAAAAAGAAGTTTCTTTTTTCCTTTTTAATTTCATTTTCTCTTTTATGGAGTATAAGATTACTTAAAACCATAAGAAACGCGATAAATGCTATAATAATAAAGATTACCTAACACCATAGGAAACGCGATGAATGCTATAAAAATCAAGAACTTCATCATCTTTATGTATATTATTATTCATACAATTGAGTGTATGTTGTGATACATTTATACGCAGACATACATCCCTTTATTTATAACAAATGCTTGGTGGAATATTTGACCTAATTTATTTTGTAGCTAGATTAGGAGATGAATAGAAAATTAAATACAATCACATATTTTATCTTTATTCACTTCGACTTATATCACGAGCGATGATTTGTATATAAATTTTTTTCCATATAAAATAATTTATATATTATAAACTTATACCTTGTTAAATGATTATACCTGCACTAAAAAAGATGCTGATTATCCATTCTTTTTTATCACTATTAATTCACTTAAAATAGTAAAGATTCACGATCACGTGTGGGAAAATTAAGTGTTACTAATTTCTAACAAATATTTACATTTGAAAGTGTGAAAATTGGAGTAAAAAAATCACATTTATTATTGTGGACAAGTTATCTAAATTTTTACACTTCTAAGCGTAGAAAATTTGACAATAATTCTAGAGTTACAAAAGTCCACGCTTTTAAGAGTGAATTTCTATATTTATCTATTTATTACTAAATTCACACATTTAAAAGCGTAAACTTTAAAATCAAATGTAGACGTTTATAAATGTTTGAGTTTTTTTTCTAACAATCTTTATTTTAAAACTATTTTTCACAATTATAAGCGTGTCAATATTTTTACACGCTTTATATGAAGCGTGGATAAATGACATATTGTTTGTAGTTCCGTGATGTATGAGTGGTTTTTTGTGTACGAATTGGTTCCCTTATATTAGATGTGTCTATTATTTATCTAATGGAATTTGACCTAGTAGTATTCAGCATATAAAGTGATCCATAAGGTTTTGGTATCATATATATGGCCGTGTAGGGCTAGGTTAAGGCATATGGTGTATTTGAGAGACATTTGCCACGACGGACACGGGCGTGTCTTGACCATGTCTAAGGCCGTGCTTTGAAATGAATGGCAATTCATTGTAGGTGATTGTTACCGAGTACTTGCTGATTATTTTGGTGTTACGGATTGATGATTTATTTGACCGATTGAGGTGAGCTACATTATCCATTAAACATGCTTTATAGATATGTGCTAAATGTTTATCGGTATATACGTTATTAGTGTGGGTGGCATTTGTTTGATATCATCCTGGCTGGCTTTTGCTTGATCTTAGCCTAGGTGGCATTTGTTTGAATGGCCTGAGTTGCAATATTGTGGCCTATGTGACATGATTAGTTGTAGCATACTGTATACATTTGTGTATATTTGGTATGTGAGATGATGCGTGTGCTTACTAAGTTTCGTGCTTATTAGTGTTGTTGTTCCTCTTGTAGGATGACGTAGTGGGAAGGCTCTGGTTAGTGTGTGTTCTGCTGTTCAATATATATATATATACTAGCAAGGTACTCGCGCAATGCTGCGACGACAAATAATTTCTATTTTACATCATGTTGCCTTTAAAAATGTAATTATATGTTATTCGCACAATTCAATGTGACGAAAAAGTATCGTACAATGTCAGTTTTTTATTTTTTTATTTGTATTAACTATTTTGTTAATTTTAAACATAAATTCTAAAAGACATTAAAAATAAGAAAACGATTTATATTTATGAAATAAGGAGGGAGAAATTAATAAGATTTTGAAAATTATGTTGATGTGGGTGTATAATTGTGTTTGTGTGAGAAGGTATTTTAACGTTAGAGAGATATTTTAAATAGATAAAAAGTTAAAATAATTAGGAGAGATAATGAAAAGGTTAAAAGGGGTATTTTAAAAGTGAAAGTAAATTAGGAGAGAGAATGAAATAGTTAAATAGGGGTATTTTAGTATATTCAAGTTACTTAAAATTAAGAGTTTTTAAGATTGTAAATGTATTATAAAGGAGTAAGATATATATAATATAATGACACGTTTGATATCTTCTTACTAATTAGATTATTACAAGTATCAAAATCAAGAGAGAAGTGAAAAAATAGAACTAATGAATTCCATATGCTACAATTTAATGGATACCATGATGATGTAGAACATTTAATAGGAAGATATAAAAATTTTCATAACATATTTGATATTTTTGGCAGTGAATAAATAAGCTCATAAATGCGATTGTATATATCATTAATCGTCAAGCGTAAATATTAATACCCACATTTATCAGTCATCTAATTTTCACGAGAAATATAATCGTAAATGTTTTATGGTGTTGTATATGTATTTCCCCTTATAATCAATTAAAAAAAAACTACTATTTATTTCAAATTTCATTTTACCCCATAATAATTTTTTATTTTCCACCCTTTAATTTATATAAATTGCAATTTATTCTTCCATTTTTAATTTTCATCCACAAATATATTTTTATTTTTGCCCTTTAATTTATATAAAAATTTTCCCCTTATAATCAATTAACAAAAAAAACTACTATTCATTTCAAATTCCATTTTACCCCCTAATAATTTTTTATTTTTTCACCCTTTAATTTATATAAATTACATTTAATCTTCCATTTTTAATTTTCATCCACAAATAGATTTTTATTTTTGACCTTTAATTATATAAAATTACATTTTACCTTATAACATAATTTATAGTTTTATTATCACTATTATTATCTTTTGTTATTACAACTATTAAATATGTTTTGGGCCGAACTAGATCGTATAAAATTCTAAAAACTAATTAAGAGTATAGATGAATGTGTTAAGCACGTAAGATTATGTAAGTGAGAAACTCAACATTGATGAGAAGGTAAATTAACAATTGAAAATTTCTTAGAGTAATTTAATAAAGTGATATGGATACTAAAATAATACATTCAGTTTCGTACAATATATAAATAAAATAATATTATAAATGACATCATAAAGTATCCAAGTATATAACTACATATGTTGGAGAAATGATAAGTAATATAAGTGAAACCAAACTTAATTGAAGGTAAAATAAGTAATGTAATTTTACATTTTACTTATCAATATATAACTTATGTGGAGATAAGTTACATGGTGCTAGTATCACCTAATAGTTTCCTTACATGTTTTACTTTTATGTATATTACTTGAAGATATACTTTTATGTAACAAACTCTTAAATATCATATTTTTACTAAGATATTTATGTATCAAATTTATCTCACTTTTTCATTGTATGTAAGCAACCTTAAATATAATTTCTAAAAGTTTAGTACAACAAAAAATAAGATTTTTTGTATGATGCACACAACCATATATAAACATATTTATTTAAGTTATAGCATCTATGAACATAATATATCCATGTTCCTACTAAAGTTGTTAATTACTTCTATTTGCATCTTTTTGGAATTTCGAGGATTATTTTAATATCATCAAGTGTTATGACCAGCTTCTTCATTTGTATAGGTGACACAGAAGTTTTCCAACTCATTAAAAAAGATTTTTTTTTCAATAATAAGGTGAACATTAACAATTATAATTCAATAAATCTTTATTTATATTTCATATTTAGCATTTATAATAAAACTATTTATGAATAATTAGAGGAATTATATTTTAACTTTATAGCTTCTAGCATGCATCTTACATGATTTTAAAATGAATTAAATAATAGTTCTTTACAATATTAATAAGGGTTTAGTTTATTAAAATGTATCCAAGTTGTCACGTTTTGCTATTGTATGTATCCAACTTTAAAAGTTTCTATTGTGTGTATCAAAATTTTAATTTGTTGCTATTGTATGTATTTTGGTTACATAAAAAAGTAAAAAAATTGCAAGTTTAGTATATATACAATAGAAAGTTTAATACGCACAATAGCGACAAATTAAAAGTTTGATACTCACAATATTAATTTTTTAAATTCATTACATACAATAACAAAACATGACAACTTGGATACATTTTGGTGAACTAAATCCTAATAATAATAACTTTGTATTATCATAACAGATGACATAGTAGACAAGCAAGTCTTTGAAAAATGTGAACATGTTGATACGTCAAATGTAGTGGTTTTCAACTTAAGAAACAAACAAAAGAGAGTAATAGTCCAAGCTTAAAAATTGATAAATTAAATTAGATATGTAATCTTAAAAGTACACATTTCTTAGATATATTTAATTACAAGACTTGATTTTTTTTTTAAAATAATCTCACCCCCAACAAGTTACAGTAACTAATGTTACTTTAGTTAACAATTTGATAAACTACAGTTTGCTAAAAAAAACTATATTTTTATCTTCTCAGAGGACGATTATAAAAAAAATTGTATATATACTGTAACATTCTCATATTGGGCTTATTCGTGCGCTCCATTTGGTACGTGAATTTAATTTAAAGAATTAAATGAATATATATGTTAAGTATTAATAGAAAATATGTAATTGGTCAGTTAAATGTGAATTTAAAAATAGTAATAAAAATAGATAATAATGATAAAATATTAACTGGTTTCAAACGAGATTTCCAAAAATATCCTCGTTAGTTGAAACGGTTATTCAGGTGTTGTGTTGTATGTTGAAAAGGGGAATAAAATACCCCTTGTGGATAATTGAAACCCACAAGGTCGGTTCTCACTTATGTGAGTCAGACATTCAACACACACACACACATTCATACGATTACACACACACACACACACTTCACACCTCTCATCTCTTACACTTTGTTCTTGAAGTAAGAATCAATCCAAGATCATTCAAGATCTAGAATTAAAGCACAATCAAGTCTCTAATCTGTTCTTGATCTTCTCTTCACCATCATCTTGTTTCTAGTAAGTCTTCTTCCTCCTTGTTCTTCATTCCAAGTTCTAGGTCAAAATGGGTAAAACGAAATTAGCAATTAAAGCTTAAGTTTTTGGATTGAAATCTGTTCTAATATCATCTACTAGTTGTTTGGAACTGATTTTATGAATTAAAGATACCATCTTGAAGGAATTTCTTGAATTTGACCAAATGGGTCTTTAATGGTGATTTGATGATTCAAACTTGAATCGTATGTTAAAAGCATGTTATGTTAATGTTTATAGACTCCAAATGATGCCCCAAAATTAGTGTGTAACCTGGAAACAATTAAGAAAGGCTTAAACTTGGGGTTGGATGGAAACACAGCAGAACAGAGCTGCTGTTCGGCTTGCTGTTGCGACTTCACGGCGTGAACAGGGGCCTGTTCACGGCGTGAAGTGCTGGGCAGGCTACTGTTTTGGCTGTTGTTTGATGCTTTAAGGGGATAATTGAGGGTTAAAAACTAGTGTAAGAATACAAGTGAATGTTGTATGATTATCTAAATGAAATAAATGTATACAATAGGTAATTAAGCAAACGAGGAGAGCCAAATACCTAATTGTGTTGCTTTAAACACACAAGGTGAGTACTGACTCTTATGACTTCAATTAAGGAAGGTTTGAATGCAAGAAAGGTTATATGATTATGACATGTTAAAATTTGTATTATGAAAGCCATATGTATGCTAGTATGATAAAGAATCCATGATATGCCTTGATAATTGATGTGCAAGACATGTATTTAAGTACATGTGCACACTTTGATGAATATATGTTATATGAATAAGCATGCATGCACTTGTCCCTGAAAAGGGTGATTGATGAAATTAACTGTATGTCCGGACTAGTATGTAGTTAAGGTCAGCTTCGGCTGGGTCCCGGGCCTACGGGCATAATGTTCTGGACTAACGGTACTCGAGTATTGTTCCTTTCAGCAATTGAGGTGAGTGCCTTAAGTGGCTAAGCTTACTGAGCCTTGGCTCCTTAACGAGCATGGTGAATCACTTAGGTGATAAAACCAGCACGGATGGCAGTGTATGATTCCCCCGATGGTAGTGGTTTGAGCTGGTTTTGCAACCCGACAATATAATTCACTCGCTGGACATGTCAGCACTCCGCTAAGTGATAAGATAGCATTGTTTGCTTATTCCTGCTATATGACTTGCCTTATTGTCATGCATGATTGTTAGTATTCACTAGCTATTTTTAAATAGCTAATATTGTTGATGTTACCCTTTTACAGATAAGGAATAGGCAGGGTTGGTGAGTTGGGGATACTCGTGGCTGATATACATGCCTTTTTGAAGGAACACTGCTTTTGGTATAATAGTACAATGGTCGGTTTAGATTAATGTAACACCGGTTGGCATGTTTGGCAATTTTTGTATTGTATATTTGTATATACGCCAAACATATGTTTTTAAACTGTAATAGCTACTTGGGTTTGTTTGTTTGTTATTTAAAATTCCGCTGCAATGTTTTGAAATTCGGTTAAGTTAACAAACAAGTAAATATTCAATTTACAAACGGACCCATGCAGTTTGAAAACTCGAATTTATACTGATTTTTAATATAGCAAAGGCGGTGTTACATATACTACATTCGAACAACCATCTTATATATAATACTATATATAAATTAAATTAATATAAATGTGATTATTTAAATATCAACCTGGCACAACGCGCGGGTATGAAATACCTTGTTGTATTCAATAAAGTCCATGTAAAAAACATAGTACTAAAATTTTAATATTTAATCACATGTGATTTAGTATACAATCATATGTGATTTGTAAAAGCATCATATGTGAATTAAGAAAATGTCACTCCGTTCAAAATTTTAAAATGCAGTATAGACTATTGATGTTATTGATCAAATGACTAAAATTAGTCCCTTAGGATTATGAATTAAGTATGGATTATATTGAACATTTTTCATATGTATGTATGTACTTTATATTTTTACGTGAAAAAACATGGATAGAAGATCGAAGGTTATAATAAGTCTCTCAACTACGGATTTTTCGAACATTTGCCATGATGTATTGTGTACTTTTACACAAGTCGTGTATAGTTTGCAAATAGATGTGCATTTGAACCTATTAACTTATGGATATAGGTTATGTTATATCTCAAATGGTTAGGATAAAATACTCTATCTTTGAATGGAATGAATGGGTTGGTCAATATTAAACCAATGTGTATAGTTAATGCATACAATTACCTCTTAAATAACTTTTATAAAAAGAATTACATTATTATTGTAACAACATAGTTTTGGTAATATATTACCCACTTGACTCACTTGGTTGTTTTGTATTTTTCATAACCCTCAAACGTGGAAAAAACGGCCATTTTTACTTCTCAAAAGGTAAATCCCTAATTTAGAGGTAAGATCAGTTAAAAAACCGGACCAGATCGACAACTGAGATTTATAAAAAATAAGGATCGAAGGCCGGACAACTAGTTGCCGTCTGATTTGGTTTGGTTTGGTTCATCGGCCTTTTTCAGTCTATTGATTGTGTTATACACCTTTATACCAAATCAGATCAAACCTAAAAAGACTAGACCGGAACGGAACCCGAAATCCATAGTTGTTAATTGTGATGGAAAATAGCGATGGACTACCTATATATTATATAGCGAATAATGATAAATAGCGACATCTATTTCATATTTAGGGATAGACTTCTAAAAGAAAATTATATATTTATATATTAGTATATTACCTTAAAAGTCTTAAAGAATTATATATATATATATATATAGCAAGGTTCCCGCGCAATGCTGCGAAGGCAAATAATTTCTATTTTATATCATGTTGCTTTTAAAAATGCAATAATATATTATTCGCGTAATTTAATGTCACGAAAAAGTATCGTACAATGTCAGTTTTTTATTTTTTTATTTGTATCAATTATTTTATTAATTTTAAAAATAAGTTCTAAAATAAATTAAAATAAGGAAAAGATTTATATTTATAAAATAAGGAGGGAGAAGTTAATAAGATTTTGAAAATTATATTGATGTAGGTGGATAATTGTGTTTATGTGAGAGGATGTTTTAGTGTTAGAGAGATATTTTAAATAGATAAAAAGTTAAAGTAAATTAGGAGAAAGAATGAAATGGTTAAAAAGGGGTATTTTAGTACATTCAAGTTACTTAAAATTAAGAGTTTTTAAGGTTGTAAATGTATTATAAAGAAGTAAGATATACATATAACCCCGAAGTGTCATATTCTTCTTCACGTTTTTCAACGAAGTCAAAATCATCGTCTTCATCTACTAATTGACGACCTCTCCTTCTAGATGTGGATGCCTTGGCACCCAATTTTCTACCACTCGTTATTGTCGCATAGGGTAGTTCATTCACCCTCATAGTATCCGTAGCGGCGGTCCACAACAAATCTTTATCCTCGTGCAGCAGGTCATTTTCTTTATTTTGTTACTAAGCATTCGCTATGTGTATACCTACAGGTATTGACGTGGTGTTCGACAAAGCCATTTGTGAGAAATTTTATTATTACTCGAAAGGATGTCTAACTGACATATGTGAAGATATTTGTCATTCCCAACATGGACCTGATACAAGTGGGGTGTGTGAAAATGATTGTGTTTGTCATTGCTATTTTATTTGTAGGAGTGCCAAAAATGTAGTTATCGCTTAATTCAATCTCTTCATATGATTATCTATTTATACTATTATAATTGAAAAAATATATATTTCAATTTTTTTACGTTACGAGAACACCAGAGTGTACTCAGGTTTTCAATTGGTTATTATAATGAGAAATTTAATAAAAGTCTAACAAATAGACTTTGTAGATAATCTTCGGGCTCCTCGGGTTCCAAATGTACACCCGTACGCCCCCTATTTGCAACCCAATAGGGTGAGGGTTTCGAGTCCCCCAACCCGATCTTCCTTCCTCTCTCTTCTCTCTCTCTCTCTTTTCTCTTCTCTATCTTCTCCCTTCTATCTTTCTCTCTCTAATATATTATTATAAAATAAAAATATAAAGTGAAGTAAGATTAGGTTATGCTATACAAGTTTTTGGTTTAGAAATGATAAGATGATATGTCGCTCATGTGACATTTAGATTGGATAACCTCGAAGAAAGTAAAGTATCATTTTATTCGATGGTGATGGATATAGAAAATTTGATGGTGAAGCATATTTAATTTGGTGCGTTACGAGAACACTAATGTGTGTTATGTTAGGTTTTTAATGAGTTTCTAGTAATGAAAAAATTAATAAAAGACATAATTTTTATAAACGAGTTAGCTACAACCGGCATGTTGTGACGGGCAGAAACGATTTAAACACAAATATAAAAAAAAAGTTGAAAAAATCTAAATATTTATCATATATGTTGTAACGTAACATGATAGTTATTCAACAAAACATTTATAATTTCTATAGTTAATTCTTTTTAGATAAATGTCTTGTTGTCATGACTTAATTTATACAGACATTAGCAACAAAGAATAGATTCAAAAACCTTTTAGTAAATGGATGTATTGTCCCTTTTTCTTTTCTTTTCTATAGTTAACTTTTAAGCTACATACCAAAGTACTTGTAGCATAGCAATATTTAGTATTTATGTCTCTAACAAAATTATGAGTTCAAGTTTTGTTATAAACAAAAATGATGTAAATTTAATTTAGGTTAAGGGGCTCAAACATTGAATCGTGTAACTCAATGGATTCAATCCTTTTCCATATTGTCATGACTTAATTTAGACACACTTATTAGGCTTACAAGTCATATGATATATTTAATACAAAATATTTATTTTCTCTAACTAAATCTTTCTATTTAATATGATTTGAATAGTAGATAAAAAATACAATTATATTTAATGTTTCATGCATCATAATTACAAAATGAAGTCATAAATCTTTTATGATTTGTTATATATATATATAATTTATATATATATATATATGTATAAATTTATCACAACCTTATATATATTTACAAATTTATCACTTCCTACACTGATTTCAATTTAATTACCAACAATAACAAAAATAAAGATGATGAGGTTCTTAATTTTCACACTTTGTATCATCTTTCCCGTGGTTTTAGGTAATCTTAGACTCCTCTAAAAAGAACTTATGGTGAAATTATTTTTATCAATGACAATAGATTTTATTTATGTATTTTCACTAAGCATGCATTATTTGGTATATTTATAGGTGTTCGATGCTAGTAGTATAAATGGAGCTAGCTAGGAAGAAAATAATTTCATATTATCACTTCTTATGAGAAGAGGATGAACGGATTCCACTATTTTTGGCATTTGTACAAATTAAATAACAATGACAATTGTAAGTACTTTCGAATATTCCGTGTGCATCATGTCCATGTTCGGCACGACAAAGATCTTCACATACGTCATTTCTACATCCATTCGGGTAATTATAAATTTTATTTCAAATGACTTCAATAAACACCAAGTTAACACCTGTAAATATACCAAATAATGCATACATCAGTGGAGCCGAAACATCGGCTATCAAGTTAACTATAAAGTTTATCGTTCTTTTGATGAAACATAGATGGAGTTGTAAACCCTCTTCTTTGCAATTGAATTGGTTATATTGTTTAAACTATTTTTGTTATACCTTTTACTAGCGTCTTGCTAGTTTTTCTTATATATAAAACATAAATAAAGGCGAATGCTAGTGATAAAAAATTTTCACCATGAAGGGGAATTTTAAGTTTGCCTAAAACCATGGGAAAGAGGATATAGATGGAGAAAATTAAGAACTTCATCGTCTTTGTTTCTGCGCGCTATTGTTGATACTTAATTAGTTAATTGAGAGGAGTGTATCTTCTGAAAAATTTGTATACGTACATATATATGTAACTAGATTTCAAGCATGTGTGAACACGGGTCAACATGTAAGATTTTTGACATATGATTTTATATCTTTATGTTTTAAGTATGATAATGCTTGTTAGTTGAATGTTAGCATATAGGTTTACAAAATTATTCTTTTATTTAAATAAACTTAAAAAAGCCAAAAAGAGTTTATGTATTTAAACAACTTAAAATAATCAATCACAAACACCCTTTTTAATTTAAAGCACTCAGATTAAAAGAAATAACAAAAAAGCTAGACAAAGAAAAGTGAAAATAGTATGATATATGCAATGTGCAAGGTCTCTAATAGAATAGGTAGCCAACCTTTTTTTGCATCCGATGAGCTAATAACATTAAACATCTAATTTCGAGTCGTGAACTAGATGGTCTCATCTAACATTATTAAAATGACCTGAAATCCCTCTTAGTTATAAAAAAAGATGTAAAGTTTAATATCAGGTTTATTAGTAGAAAACTTGTTCATACATTGGTGCTTACTTCGGTTCTAAAAAAAAGCAAATGAAGCAGTCTCTATAGAGTGATCCTCATTCCTAAATTAAGTGTTGGTACCACCAAATTCATTTCTTAAGAATCATCAATGTGGTTTACAAATGCTTTTAAGTCTTTATCCATGTGTGACACGTTGGAGAACATATACCATTAGACTCATTTAACCATCTTTATTACCTCTTTTTGTCTGCGGGATGCAATATATTACATATTGAAGATGCTCAATAGTTAATAATACCAGTATACACAAATAAACAACTTTTATGAAGTAAGGCAAGGGAAATGAAAAAGAGAATAAATCATCTAGCTTGAATATACAATGTGAGGACTAAGTACCCGATTTTGTTCTTTTTATGGCTCTGGTATGAACATGGCCCGTATATTGAAAAATTAATATCGACAATGTATAACATGAGAATACTTTGCACAGGTGTTGAAGAAAACCATTTGCAAATATAAATGAACTATCTTACAATCTTAGAGATCTGTTGCTAACAACATTATTATATGTTTGATCTTTCTAAAATTCATACTCGAGTTGATTAAATGACCTTTATAAACTATAAACAAAGAGATTGTAAAATTAACTGTGAAAATTATTGAAAAAACAATCACATTGAGACTTCTTATCTAAAAATGTATGATCTAGAATAAATCTATCTACAAAACTCAAATAGACAAAAAAAATCACTCTAAGAACCGAGGAAAAGTAAATATGTAACAACACACATCCAAATTATGTTACTCGCTTGCATATAGATTTAAGAAAAATCCCTCGAATGCGAAGACACCAATAAAATGAGTAACCTATAAGACCATAAAAAGAGGGAAAAGAGATCCTAGGTACTTCTCAGTCCAATACCCAAACATATACCACTATATACACAAACCCTCAAGATAGTTAAACTTCAACTTTTTATGTCAACCATTCAAACCACAAAATGCAAATATTGATATAGATTTTATGACTAATTGAACTCCTCTTTTTGCTGTTGGTGATCATTAGTAGAGAGCTTTTGCATTGTTATCAATTATTTGGTGGAATTCTTCCTCATCCATATTTATTATGGCATGAAATAAATTTAATTTGACATCAGAATTCTCCTGTAGAGAAGCTAAATAAAGGAATTTTAGTAGCCATTTATACTAAATAAGATACATGTACCTTGGTGATAAAACTTTCATGTTCTTTAACCTGTGACATTTCTAATGGACATAAAAACATGTCGAACCTATTGGATAGCAGTTTTAAAAGAAACTTTCAATTCAGATACAGAATATAGCCGGTTAAATATCAATTTTACTTTCATTTGAATCATGAAGATGTTTTTTTGAAGCAAAAGTGGGTATTCCAAGTCTTACATGGAGTTGCAATTATCTGGGTCACTTGATACCTTATATGCCAACTTTTTAAACTTGAAAACAAAAACCATCGTAGACATATTGGTTTTTGATACTTGAACAATAAACACAACTTCCCACAAGTATATTTCCATCATCCCAAATAAATATCCTCATCACAACATATAACATGTTCAGGGGGTAGAATTAATATTCTAACATTACATGTGTATAAAAGATTATTGAGAAATGAATTTAAGTGCTATTTGATTCTTCAAGTTCTACAAATTAAAAGTATAGTCACTTTTTAATTAAATACACTTGCCTTCATCATACAAAAATCTATGTATATATTATCAAACTCATTAAGATATGATTAAGAAATAATGGTCCATTTACGTATGATAAATTTTCTTTAGATTATAAGCTTCTTTTGCCTGCAAGAAACAAATGGTCAAGAAAATAAAAATAAAAACTCATATTAGTAAAAAAGACTCATGCTTGAAATAGAAATTGTCAAGCTAAAAACTTTGCAAGCCCAATAATAAATGGGGTAGCATGATACACATATATGGCTCATTATTGATCACTTAAAAAGAAGTTATGGTTTGCTTTGCAATTTCTCTAATGTCCATTGGTTGTCGAATCAAATCATAAGCTTTTGTAAACCTTACGTCATTATAAACCATTATGATTCAAAAGTGTATAGTGTATATATATACAAATACACATGTGTATGAGACTGACATAGAACAATACAAAACATGCAGATACAATTATAATTCCATGACACTGGTCTAATGAAAAAGATTTGAATCATTAAAATTAAATCTCAAATTGCGTCCAGACCTATCTTCTCTCACAAACATTTTAGTGTAATTATGTATTAATCAAAATTTTAATAGTGATGTTATAGCTGAGACAAAATAAATCAATAATCTTTGCAATGGAAACAATTGAGACAGGCTTTTGTAACATCACTAACAAAGAATCTATAAATCAATAACCATTTCTATTGAATTTTGGGATACCGAAGCAATTGGCAACAAGCAGCAACATGAATCATTGCGGCCGAAATCCAATTTAAGTATATACCTAAGAATAGTTGTATTAGGAAACCACTATTGATTGCATAAGAAGAAGTTATGGATTGTTAATCATAGCCACACTTAATAAATATGAAAATCCTTTTGTACATGCTACGATCGATTTCGTGCAATAATATAACCAAAATTCAGTATTGAAACTAAATGTTATAAAACAAATGAAAACAATCGAACTACACAAAAATTTAAAAATAAGAAAAATGCCATAAAAGCATAAGAAAGTGATGTTATTAAGAAGAACTAACTTCTTTTTTTTAATACTAATAAAGCTTTCTTACGGATATTTCATCGAACACATTCCTTGCATGTTAATTTTGTAACTATAACATCAAGTTATGAAACTATGATATTCCTTAGTAATCAACTCAATCATGTTAATTTCAACATAAATTACAAAATACCTTTGAGAAGAAAAAAAGACATAACTTTATGAATCATGATAATCGTATGCCTATGAAACTCATATGCTTGTCATTTTCCTCTTCTGCAACATGTTTAAGACTTCGAAAACATGCCTTCATTCAATCCTATCTATGGTTAGAAATCATCCATTATCAAATTAGCTCTCACTAATTGTCTCCGATTTGAAAAAACACACATCCAAAGCAATGCCACATAGGATTACTCTAATCTAATTTAATAATAATCCAAATTACAATATATAATTTTATGGTGATAGTAACTCATTCATTAATTGAGGTTTAAATATGAGTTTGAAGACAATTATTGAAACCTAAATGTAACTACTCTTAATTAAATAAGAAACTATGTCATTGAAGTCATAATTAAAGAAAGACAAATGTCACTTAAACACATTAAAGTACATAGGATTACTCTAATTTAATTTAATAACCAGGTGATAGACCCGTGGGATTACGGGTATTACAGAAGTAAAAAACCTAAAAAAATCTAACATTATGTAAGAAAAAGGAAATACATGGCGTTATCAAATAATAAAATTTGAGATACATTAAATCAAATAGAAAAATGTAAAAATTTTATATATACAAAAAGTTTGAAATACATAATTAAGAAAACAAATTATATTTCCTCAAGTACTTTATATACTACACATGTAAATTTTCAAACTAAGTTCTAAAACATCTTATATGGGCATTTTACTCCAAGTAAATACAAAATGTATTGGATCTTTAAAACAATATCAAGCGGTCTACACCAAAATATTAAATCAATAGAAATACATTGATAAACTCATGTTGGCTAGTGTAGATGATCAAGCCTTTTCTTGTTTGAAATAAACATTAGTAAAAAACATGTGTGTAGTGTAGAGAGAGACTACATTATCGAAATATGAAACCTATGACATGGGGACTTGGTAATATATGACAAGCTACATTACATCATTACTGAACAAATAATACAAAATCAGCCTCAACTCTATAAAGACTAATGAATAGAAATATCATAGCTTTTCGAGGCCATTGTTCTTTCAGCCTTGGCTCCCACAAGATGAAATCATTATCTAAAACTCTAAAAATTTGAAATAAATAAGAATTATAATTTCATGCAAAAGTCACGCATAGTACTTACAATGTTCAATTGTTGTACCAACGGGCTTTTTTTGATAAAAATAAGCCTCTTGGGATTGTGGTGAATGGCTCCATAATCGAGGTAACACCAAATGGATAAAAAGCCAAAAACTTTGCTATTCAACCTGTTTAGAAATCCAACACTCTGTATGAACAATCACAATTTAAGATCCAATAAAAAGAGGGGGTGTTTAATGACCAAACTTTCTAGAAACAGGTTTTTCTAAAGCAAGGAAAATAGTAGAGACATCGAACATGTTGCTTCTTCCAAAAGTATGTAATGAAAATATATATATAAATATTGCTTTTGAGTGTACATGTTCTACCAAAACTGTTCCCATAAGTGATTGAATGAACACATAGAACACAAGCTCATTACAGTAGAAGGAATTTATGAGTCTCATAGAAAAATAGAATTTTTTTAACAAAATAATCAATTTTATTAAATAAGCAAAGAGCAGTTAAGCACTTGAAGGTTAACCAATTAGCCATTGAAAATACACCATGGATTAGTCCTAGAGTGCAAACCGTCTACTACATCAATCACATGTTGAAAACCAAACTATGTGGTCCGTCTCGCAAATGGGTAGGGTTGACCCAACAACACTTATTTCTACACATTCTAGAAAGAACTATAAATTACCAAGGAAAAAAATCCAAATTGAGTAATTCATGATAGAAACATATACCAACCTTTGGTTTGCAATAACACACACCAATTCACAACTTCAAGAATTCAAGTTTCACTTTCTTCTTAGTTTCTTGAGTTTTCTTCAAAGCACACCCATACACACATACATATATGTAGCAAATAACTTCATAGTGAAGTTCTTATCCATATTGAGGCGGCAACCAACTTTTAGATATTTACAAATGCAGTAAACTACACTGCTTTTTAACATACAGTTAATTAATTAAGCAATCACCTATTATTGATTAACATGCAAAGATGTATTATTTACGACCCTCGTCTAAAAATGAATTCATTTATCTCATAAACTCATGTGATATAAAATATCTATTTAATCACATATAATCAAACATACACGTAATTAAACACAATTAACTCACCATCAAACCGCTTACGACTAAGCCGGGTTTACGGATGTTACAATATTGCAATCGGAAGAAGTGTATATTCGAGAAAAAATAGGTCGATATTTAGGACATATTGTGACAGGGAGGGTGAAAGCGGACCCATTTAAGATCACGGCAATGACGGAGTAGCCTATTCCACGCAACGTCAAGGAGTTGCGGGGGGTTTTTGGGACTAATAGGTTGTTATAACCAAAAGTTTGTTCGAGGATATGGGAAGATTGCCCGGTCACTTATGGACATTCTAAATAAAGATAAGTTTAAATGGAGTGAGGACACGACAAAATCCTTTTTGTAGTTGCAGAATATGATGACACACGTGCCGGTATCGGCCTTACTAGACTTTTCAAAAAAATTTACTATCAAGACAGACGTGTCAGGGCAGCAGGGTCAGGGCCCAGTTGCTTACTTTAGCCAATTGTTGGGCCCTCGAGCTCAAATGAAATCGGTTTATGAATGCGAGCCGATGGCTATTTTGTTAGGCGTCCAAAAGTGGCGGCCCTATCTCTTGGGTCACGTATACAAATCAAAAGAGCTTAAAATACTTGCTAGAGCAACATACCGTGGTAGGGGAGCATCAACGACGGTTGTCCAAATTATGGGGTTATGAATTCGGGATTCACTATAGGCCAGGAAGGTAGAATGGGGCTGCTGATGCCCTTTCGAGACGAGGGGAGGAAGTAGAGTTGATGTTAACCTTAGTCACCACAGTCGAGTTGCCCGATCAACTATTGTAGGATCTAAAAACGGATCCAGAGCTAGTGGCTTTAAAAGAACGAATGGAGTCACAACCGGCAATAATGGCAGGGTATAGTGTAGATCGGGATGACATTCCATACCGTGGGAGTTTGGTGTTACCGCGAACGTCTCGCTGGATACCATGCACGGATATTTGCCGAGTTTCATGGCGGAGCGATGGGGACATGAGGGCACTCAGAAAACTTACCAACGGTATGGCCAGATAGTTGTTCTGGATTGGAATGCGACGTGATGTGGCGAAATTAGTTGCAGAGTGCGGGGTGTGTTAGAAGCATAAGTACTTGAATTTGTCACCGGCGGCGCTTTTACAACCCTTGGAGTTACCATTTCGGGTGTGGGAAGATCTAACCATGGATTTTGTGTAAGGATTACCTAAATCTCCCAGGTATGGTGTGATTTTGGTGGTAGTGTATAGATTGAGTAAATCTACACACTTTGTTCTGTTGAAAGTTTGAAACACCCGTTTACAGCAGCTTTGGTGGCCACGGCTTTTGTTCGGGAGATCGTGCGGCTTCACGGGATTCCTAACTCCATTATTTCCGACCGTGATAAGATATTTGTGAGTCACTTTTGGCGGAACTTTTTAAATACCAGGGTACGTCCTTGAAGCGTAGTACAGTGTACCACCCACAGACCAACAGACAATGGGAGTTTGGAGACGTTCTTCGTTGTTTTGCATATGTGAGACCAGGGAATGGGTGAAGTGGTTGCCGTGGGCCGAGTACCGGTATAACACCTCTTTCCATTCCGGTATAGGTACAAAAACATTCAAGGTGTTGTATGGTCAGGACCCTCCGCGTAGTGAGCTACGATCATGGTACGGCGGTCACCACTGAGGTGGACCAATATTTAAAGGAAAGAGATCAGATACTATGGGAGTTACGAGCTCAATACACCTGTGCCCAGCAGGTAATGAAGATGCAGGCTGATGGTAGACGAAGGGATGTAGAGTTGCGGTAGGTGACTTGGTATATTTGAAGTTAAGACCCTATTTTCAAGTCACCGTCGCGATAGGGGTCACTCAGAATCTAGCACCACATTTTTATGGTCCGTTCAAGGTAATTGAGTGAATTGGACAAGTGGAGTATAGATTGAAGGTGCCATGTGTCTTAACTGAAACGTGTTATTGGTATGTAGTAGGTTGTTTCTGATTTGCCAGGGGGATTGGAGCTTGAGTCATTGCTTGTTCCCGTGGCTGTACATGGTGTTGAGAATAATTGAAAGTTTGTTTAGTAGCTGCTGATTGTTTCTATGTTTTTCAAATAAGTGGGTCCTTAGTCTTAGGAGTAGACCTATTCTCTTGGTTAGGTTGTTATGCTTTGCACGTGTTTGTTTTGTTCTTATTTCCGTTGTATTATTCTGCTATATATAGCAGCTCCCATGAATGAATAAAGTACCAAGTTCTCTGGAATATTTGATATCACAATTAACATTGTGGTATGAGAGCCAGGTTACAAGATCTGTGAGGGAAAATAGTTCATTCAAACGTGAGTGATGTCGTGTGCAAGTGACGGTCAAAGAAGGCTACGAGTTTAATTTGGAGCATTTGAGTGAAGACCGTTCTGCAATCATAAGAGCTTTGGGAGATTGTGTCCGGGGGTTTCGCAGAAGAGGATGATGATGATGCTCGTTTGAGAGAAAACCACAGCAGGGATGCACAAGCCCTAGCACTTATACAACAGGCTGTGCATGATAGTATTTTTTCTCGAATAGCCGTTGCTACAACCGCCAAGAATGCGTGGGACGTTCTACAGACTGAGTATCAAGGTGATTCAAAAGTAAAAATGGTGAAGTTACAAGGGTTAAGGAGAGAATTTGAGACACTTTAGATGAAAGATGATGAAGCTATTGCTAATTTTTGTTATCAAGAGTAATGCGTATAGTCAATCAAGAAAGGGCATACGGTGTTGAAAATAGAAGATTTGGAGAGATTTGGGGGATCAGCATTTACAGCATTTCCCTTATTCACAAGAGCATATATATAGTTTCCAAAAGTTCAAATTGACAGCCAATAGAGTGTTTCTCTTCCTTGTAAAATCATCAGAAATAGAATACAAAAGCACAATTTGTTCTTGATAACAGTTGTTCTTCACAACATGGTATCAGAGCAGGTTTGCTCATCATATACCTCTTAATCCCTTTTTTTCTTCCAAGCTACCATGTCCGAAGACAGCAACTTGAATTCTGAGCTATGTTTACACATCGCCAATCTGTTAAAGAATGGCTTGAATTCCCAGCCTCATAACCCCAAGTTATCCGATAACCTACAAATCAACCTCAAGCTTAATAGTTAAAATTATGCTCTATGGACCCGAATGATTCGAGTCGCCATAGGCGGAAAATCCAAAGCCTTGTTATTACATCTTACCTCAACACCACCAGATCAAAACAGTGAAGAATATGAGCAATGGGAACAAGAAGATCTAATTGTATTCTCATGGCTCATCCACAATATAGAACCAGTTCTCGTAGGAAACCTAACTGAGCATCCCACGGCAAAAACGTTGTGGAATGCCTTGGTGGTTACTTACAGCAGTGGAAGAGACAAGCTACAGACCTTTAATCTTCATGTCAAAGCCAATGATATGAGACAAAATGAGAGTTCTTTTGAAGAATTGTGGATTACATTACAGGGTTATGGGGAGAGATTGATAGAATCGATCCCAACCCTATGAAATGTTCAGAAGACATCAAAACCTACTCGAAAATAAGGTCAGAATAGAAACTTTTTCAGTTCCTAAATGCCCTTGATAGAAAGTACGAATCGATCAAAAGAGAGATTCTCAGATTAGAACCTCTTCCCTCGGCAGAGGTAGCATATGCCACAGTGCGAAAAGAGGCCACTCACCGGAACATACTAGGAGCAACCAACACACAGGGCATAGCAACAGGGTTAGTCGCTACTGAAACAGACGGCGTCGGTTTTGTTTCGAAGTGCCACTGCCGATCAGATAGGAAGAAGAATGAACCAGTTGGCAAGGAAGATAAAACTCACCTGAAGTGTGACCATTGTGGTATGACCCGGCACACCAAGGATCAATGTTTCCGTCTTGTTGGTTACCCCGACTGGTGGGATGATGGCCACAAGAAGGGAACCAAGAACACCGGCCAAGAAAAGGGTAAGAGTACAACCACCGAAAGCACATCCGACCGGAATAAAACCACCGGCGGTTTTGGAGGAATGGCGGTGGCTGATTTCTCGATGAGTCTAGGTATAAGGGGTGAGAGAGAACCCATCTCGAAACCCTCATCGACTTTTCTGTAAAAAAACATCCACCAACCATTTCTTTATACTAATTTTATTCCTTTTCTCAATAAAAGTCTTGAAAATTGCAATAAAGGCCCAAGCATATTTGGGTTAGCAAATGTGGCCCAAAAATGCAAAAATAAACGGGAGCAAACGTGGATATTCGATTGTGGGGCCACAGATACAATGACTTATGACTTATCAGATTTTGCTGAAATAACTAGTCCAACGGAATCGTATATACACACAGCAAACGGGGGAAGAATGAATGTCAAGAATGGAGGGACCATTGAGATTTCACCAACACTAAAAATTTCTAATTGTTTCTATGTTCCTACGTTATCACACAAGCTCCTATCAATAAGTCAAGTTACAAAACAATTAAATTGTTCAGTTCTCATGCAACCAAATTTTTGTATCTTGCAGGATATCGGGACGGGAGCGATAATTGGGTGTGGCACTGAGAGACACGGCTTGTATTATGTTGATGAGGTGGCTCAAAATGGAACCGTTTTGTTGTCTCATGGAACTAGAGAACGAGAAGCATGGTTGTGGCATAGAAGGCTCGGGCATCCATCTAGTGGTTACTTACGGATCTTGTTTCCTAAGTTATTTCCTTCAGATTGTAAGTCTTTTTGTGAAACTTGTGTGTTAGCCAATAGTCACCGGAAAACTTTTAAACCGAATAACACAAGGGTTGATTTACCTTTCTCTTTAATTCACTCGGATGTGTGGGGTCCTGCCCCAACTAATGGGGGACAAAACTTTCGTTTTTTTGTTATTTTTGTGGATGATTGCACTCGTATGACGTGGGTATACTTACTGAAAAATAAATCCGAGGTCCTTGACAAATTCACCACCTTTTACACCATGGTTCAAACCCAAATTCAAAAAAATATCCAAGTGTTTAGATCTGACAATGGAGGAGAGTTTGTTAACTCAGACATGAAACACTTCTTTCAAACAAAAGGAATAGTCCAGCAAACCTCTTGCCCCCATACCCCGGAACAAAATGGTGTTGCCGAAAGAAAAAATCGTATTCTTTTAGAAATAACTCGAGCTCTTCTAATCGAATCATGTGTCCCTAAGTCTTTTTGGCCTGAAGCTCATGTTACAGCTGCATACCTTATCAATCGTCTCCCCACAAAAATACTAAAATATAAAACCCCTCTACAAACCCTTACCGAGTCTTGAACCCTCCGTCTATTCTCACTCTCGAACCACGAATTTTTGGGTGCACGGTGTTTGTCCATATACCAAGATCTAACCGATCCAAGGTTGACCCATGTGCTGAAAAGTGTGTCTTTGTTGGATATGGGATAACTCAAAAGGGGTATGGATGCTATAATCCGAGAACAAGACACATGTTCACCACAATGAACTGTGATTTTCTCGAAACAGTTTATTACTATACCTCTAACCATCATGGTCAGGGGGAGGAACACTGTGACACACTTGGCTGGTTAGAATATGTTCCATATCAAGAAATTCCGCATCATCACAGTGTCAGTGCCCCCCAAGAATCAGCTCCCAACTTGGTACCCGAGGTAAGTACTACTCACTCTCACTCCTCTTCTGAAAATACTAACAACTCTTCAAGGCATGGAGAGAGTGTGCAGGAACAAGAGACTAACACCACTCGGGAACAAGAGAGTGACACCGCTCAAGAAACAGAGGAAACTGAAGAGACTGGAGAACAAGAATCTTGTACACAAGTTCTCCAGAGACATACTCACTGCCCCCAAGAGTGAATAGGGGTGTCCTACCAAAGAGATTCCCCAGAAAAAGAGTCCAGAGGTAGTAGACATCCTATGGCAAATATAGCGAAAGGAAATCTATCCAAAGGAGCAAAAGCCTTTGTCTCATCACTATATTCAGAGGAAATTCCGACGAATATAGAACAAGCTATGAATTCAAAACAATGGAGAGATGCAATGGAAGAAGAAATGAAAGCACTTACGAAGAACAACACCTGGGAAAAATGTGTCTTGCCAACAGGGAAGAAAGTTGTCGGGTGTCGGTGGGTGTTCACTATCAAATATAAACCGGATGGAAGAGTTGAAAGGTACAAAGCTAGATTAGTAGCTAAAGGATACACCCAAACTTACGGGATTGACTGTAACATCTTGAAATTGGGCCTAGTGATTGAATAAGCTTTGGTACGTTAATACGTGAATTAGTATTTGATTATATGTTTAATTAATTACTAGTTAACCCTATGTGAATTAATTGTTAAATTAATTAACTAAGTTGAGATATTTGTTTATATGAAATATATGTTTAAATATATATATTCATTAATGTACGGATATATATGTATAAATTGAATATGTATGTAGCATGTGCAAAGTGAGAGATATTTGTTGATATATGGACACCTCATGCTACACAAATTAAGGAAAACTTACGTGGGTTTTAATTGAGAAACTTTAGAGTTGAGAAACTCATTTGAAAACCTTTAGTGTGTGTGCTTGTGTGTGTTCTTGAGAGAAAAAGCAAGAAAAGCAAAGTTACTTAGAAATTAAAAGTTAAGATTTGTTGGGTGATAATTCAAATCAAAGGTATGATGATGTTCATGACAGGATACTAGTCATTTTGTTATGTGTTTATGTTAAAGATATGTTGGTTTCATGAAAACACCATAGATGAATTCTTGAAGAAACCTTGTTTGATGGGTTTTGTTTGATTTAATGGTTTTGATGTTTTAAACATGTTCATAATGTTCCAAGCATGCTAAAAGATGTTTTTATGTGTTTAGAAACATTAGAAATTGATTTCCAGAAATTTATGAATAAACTGCATATTTGGTTATGGAGTTTTGGAGCTGGTTCGATGAAGAAGAAGGTAAAACGATTCTGGAAAAAGGGGTGTCGCGGCGCGACCATGTGTTTCAAATTTGAAAGCTTTTGTGTTCGAAGGGACTTCGCATTCGAAAGGATAGGGCCGCTCGAAGGCTTATTGCGACGCGACGGGTCCAGGGTCGCGACGCGACGCGTTAGGTTCGAATTCGAAGAGGCCTGTTCGAAGTCTTGTGCGAAGGAGGGTGCTCGAAGGAGCGTCGCGACGCGACACGTTTGTTGGTCGCGACGCGACGCGACACGTTTGTTGGTCGCGACGCGACGCGTTCACAGGCTAATGGATTTTCTTGGTTGCTTGTATTGTTTAAGGCTATTTGATATATGTTTATACATGTGTGAATCTTGCATGTTCATGTTTGATTAAAGGGATATAAATATATGTGTTTGGTATATATTTATGAATCGGTTACTGATTTCGGTTTGTTGTGTTCTCAGGAACAGACAATGCTCAATAATATAAGATCACTGAGTGGAGAAGCTAAAAGCTTGAGGTGAGTGGATGTTTACTCACAGATGTTATTAGTTGTAACTGGCTTGGGTTGCAACTGTTATCGGTTTGACGCATGGATAGATTGTGCATCTGATAATTGATTAACTGTTGATTGTTAATTAATTGTTGCCTCAGTGCTATGTATACATGATGGTTGGGAAGTCAGCTTCGGCTGGGCATATGGGCTGGGTTTGTTCGCTATCGGCTAATCAGTATTGGGATCTTTTGATGCATTTGTTGTAACTTAAGGTAATATTGTGTGAGAATAGCAAATGAACTATCGGTAAACCTTTGCTTTGGCTGGCACTAGTTGTAGGTTCCTGCAGAACCGCCGGTCTTCCCGGGGCATGATTATCTGTTATGTGTCGTTGATATGATACGGTTATTTGCTGATATATCTGTTGTGGTTTTACTCCATTCACTTAGCTTTGTACCGTTACCACCGATGTCGCAACCTAAGTCACAACCGTTCTTCTACCCGTTATTTCCTCAGGGGTCTTATCCACAGGGATCTATGCCTTAGGGATCTTACTCTTATCTATACATGGGATTTCCACCCGGCATGGTGTACCATGTACATATAATCAATTCCTGGATTTGCTGGATCGCTGTCCCAGGCCTTCACATTGGCAAAGTCTGCTGAGGGGGACATTCAAGCTAGAGATAAGCAGAATAAAGACGAGGCGGCTTTGTAGAAGCCGAAGTATGACCAAGCATGCGGAAGCCGACCACTGGGGGTACAAATGCGAAGTCTCAATGGTGTACCCGATGTAAATCCATACACACTGGGCAGTGTACTGCTCAAACCATGCGTTGTGGAACACATGGGCATGAGACGAAAGACTACAGGTTTCCCCGCAATGTTTGCTGGAATTGTTTGAAGGAGGGACATAGGGCTGGTGATTGCCCTAGTGGGAGAAGAGCTGGGACGGGGACGGGGACGGGAGATGTTGGGGGATCATCTTCAAGGGCACAGAAACGGAAGAATCCTCCGACACCGGAAGGTAGGGCGTTCCGGATGACAGTAAACGATGCTACTGCCACTGATTATCATCCGGTACGTTTCTTATAAACTCCCTACCTACGCGTGTGTTATTTGATTCTGGAGCGAATCGCTCCTTTATTTATGTGGCTTTTTGTGATAAGTTGAAATTGCCTATTACTGTTATTTCTGTACCAATTGAGATAGAAGTAGCAGTTGGTAAGATAGTTCCTGTTACAAGTTTTGTGACTGGGGCTGAGATAGATATCGATGGTAAGTGCTATCCAGTGTCATTTCTATTGATGCCAATAGCGGGGTTTGATGTGGTTTTGGGGATGGATTGGCCGAGTAAGCATAGGGCGAGTATAAAATGTCATAGGAAATTGATTTCTTTTCCGTTGTCTGATGGGTCGCACGTGGTGGTTCGAGGGGAAAGGAACAGGTCTCCAGTTCCTATTATATCTATGTTGGAGGCTAAGAAATCCTTGAGTAAGGGATGCGAGTGTTTTCTGGCATATGCTATTGATGCTAGAAAGGAAAAGCGGGCAGTTACTGATGTGCGAGCCGTATCAGATTTTCCTGAGTGTTTCCAGATGAGTTACCTGGGCTACCTCCCGTTCGAGAGGTGGAGTATAAGATTGACTTGATACCAGGTTCTAATCCAGTGGCAAGATCTCCTTACAGGTTGGCTCCTTCTGAGATTAGGGAGATGATGACACAGATTCAGGATTTATTGGATCGGGGTTTTATTCGTCCGAGTTCTTCACCGTAGGGTGCACCGGTTTTGTTTGTGAAAAAGAAAGATGGCACGCTACGGATGTGTATTAATTACAGGGAACTGAATAAGAGGACGGTAAAGAATAAATACCCTCTGCCCATGATTGATGATTTATTTGATCAGTTGCAGGGTGCTTCGTATTTCTCTATGATCGATTTGAGATCGGGTTATCACCAGGTACGAGTTTCTGACAAAGATATTGCCAAGACTGCAATATTGCCAAGACTGCAATCTGTACCCGGTATGGTCACTATGAATTCTTAGTCATGCCGTTCAGTTTGACTAATGCACCTGCAGTGTTTATGGATTTAATTAACCGGGTTTGTCGACCATTTCTGGATAAATTTGTGATAGTATTTATCGAAGAAATTTTGGTTTATTCTAAATCCGAAGTTGATAACGAAGTTCATTTGAGACAAGTTCTTGAAACGGGAGCAATTATATGCCAAGTACTCAAAGTGTGAATTCTAGATGCAAGAAGTTCACTTTCTAGGGCATGTCATTTGCAGTGATGGAGTCAAGGTTGATCCAAGATAGAAGCAGTGATGAATTGGGAGGCTACAAAGTCGCCTTCTGAAATTAAAAGCTTCTTGGGATTGGCAGGATATTACAGACGGTTTATCCAAGATTTTTCTAAAATTGTGAATCCCATGACTAAGTTAACTCGCAAGGAGGTTCCATTTAAATGGACTGATGAACAAGAGAGAGCTTTTCAGACACTGAAACGACTCTTATGTCAGGCTCCTATTCTTGCTTTACCGGATGGGTCAGATGACTTCATAGTTTATTGTGATGCTTCTTTGACAGGGTTGGGTTGCGTGTTGATGCAACGGGATAGGGTTATCGCTTATGCTTCTCGTTAGTTGAAACCTAATGAGAAGAACTATCCAACCCATGATTTGGAACTGGCACCTATGGTTTTTGTGTTAAAGTTATGGAGACATTATCTTTACGGTACAAAGTGCGTTATTTGTACGGATCACAAAAACCTGCAGTATGTATTTTCGCAAAAGGAACTCAATATATGACAGAGACGATGGCTGGAACTTGTTAAAGATTATGATTGCGAGATTCGCTATCATCTAGGGAAAGCCAACGTGGTAGCCGATGCTTTGAGTCGCAAAGGAGTTAGTGAACATATCAAATTTATGCGAATTGAAATAGTCTCCGACTTAATCGATAGATTGAAGGCAGCTCGGTTGGAAGCCTTGAAGGATAAAAATCTAAAGTCTGAGATTATGGTAAAGAAAAAGAATGATCTGACGGATGATTCTAGGGGATTGAAGGTTTATCAATCTCGTGTCTGGGTGCCTTTGCTCGAAGGTCTCCAGAGTTTGATTATGACTGAAGCTCACAAGTCTAGACTATCTGTTCATCTAGGTAGCACAAAAATGTATAACGATCTAAAGGTGTTGTATTGGTGGCCTACAATGAAGACAGATGTTGCACAGTTTGTGGAGTCTTGCCATATTTGTGCACAGGTTAAGGTAGAGCACCGGAAGCCCTATGGATCATTGAAACAGTTGCAGATTCCAGAGTGGAAGTGGGAGCACATAACGATGGATTTCGTAACCAAACTTCCACGTACACAGAGGAATCATGATATAATTTGGGTGATCGTTGATAGATTGACCAAGAGTGCTCAGTTATTGGCTACCAGTGAGACGGCGTCACTCAGTAAGTTGGCTCAGCTGTATATAGATGAAGTTGTTTCCCGACATGGTATACCGCTTTCGATCGTATTAGATAGAGATTCCAGGTTTGTGTCGAACTTCTGGAATAGTTTACAACGGAGTTGGGTACACGTGTGAATTTGAGTACAGCTTACCATCCTTACACAGATGGGCAATCTGAGCGAACAATTCAAACACTTGAGGATATGCTATATGTGTTAGAATACGGAGGTTCTTGGGATTCCCATCTGCCACTGATTGAATTCATGTACAACAATTTTTATCATTCGAGTATCGGTATGCCGCCTTATGAAATGCTATATGGTCATCGCTGCCGTACTCCTACGTGTTGGTTAGAGGCGGGTGAGAAACAGTATGCAGGGCCTGATATTGTGCAGATCACCGCAGATAAAGTAGCAATTGCGCGAGAAAAGTTGAAAGCTGCGAGGGATTGACAAAAGTTGTATGCTAATCCACGTCGTAGGTCTGTTACTTTTGTTGAGGGGGAATTGGTATATCTGAAGGTTTCTCCATGGAAGGGGGTTATCCATTTTGGGAAGCAGGGAAAGCTAGCTCCGCGTTACATTGGACCGTTTCGTGTCCAACGGGTGGTTAATGATCAGACGGTTACTCTTGATTTTCCAGCAGAATTGTCAGGTATTCAAAATACCTTCAACGTTTGTTACTTGCGGAAATGTAGAGTTGAGGATGAGAGTCAGATTCTACCTCTACATGATCTTAAGGTGGATTCCAGCAAGAAGTTAGTGGAAGAACCCATTGAACTACTAGTTAAACTGTGTAAGAAACAGATTCCGATGGTTCTAGTTAAATGGAGGCACAGTTTGGGTTCGGACTTGACGTGGGAAACCGAGGCCGATATGAGAGCTCGTTACCCTCAGTTGTTTGATAATGAATAGATTCCGAGGACGGAATCCTGTTTAGGGGGGGGGGATTTGTAACATCCTGAAATTGGGCCTAGTGATTGAATAGGCTTTGGAACGTTAATACGTGAATTAGTATTTGATTATATGTTTAATTAATTACTAGTTAACCTTATGTGAATTAATTGTTAAATTAATTAACTAAGTTGAGATATTTGTTTATATGAAATATATGTTTAAATATATATTCATTCATGTACGGATATATATGTATAAATTGAATATGTATGTAGCATGTGCAAAGTGAGAGATATTTGTTGATATATGGACATCTCATGCTACACAAATTAAGGAAAACTTACGTGGGTTTTAATTGAGAAACTTTAGAGTTGAGAAACTCATTTGAAAACCTTTAGTGTGTGTGCTTGTGTGTGTTCTTGAGAGAAAAAGCAAGAAAAGCAAAGTTACTTAGAAATTAAAAGTTAAGATTTGTTGGGTGATAATTCAAATCAAAGGTATGATGATGTTCATGACAGGATACTAGTCATTTTGTTATGTGTTTATGTTAAAGATATGTTGGTTTCATGAAAACACCATAGATGAATTCTTGAAGAAACCTTGTTTGATGGGTTTTGTTTGATTTAATGGTTTTGATGTTTTAAACATGTTCATAATGTTCCAAGCATGCTAAAAGATGTTTTTATGTGTTTAGAAACATTAGAAATTGATTTCCAGAAATTTATGAATAAACTGCATATTTGGTTATGGAGTTTTGGAGCTGGTTCGATGAAGAAGAAGGTAAAACGATTCTGGAAAAAGGGGTGTCGCGGCGCGACCATGTGTTTCAAATTTGAAAGCTTTTGTGTTCGAAGGGACTTCGCATTCGAAAGGATAGGGCCGCTCGAAGGCTTGTTGCGACGCGACGGGTCCAGGGTCGCGACGCGACGCGTTAGGTTCGAATTCGAAGAGGCCTGTTCGAAGTCTTGTGCGAAGGAGGGTGCTCGAAGGAGCGTCGCGACGCGACACGTTTGTTGGTCGCGACGCGACGCGACACGTTTGTTGGTCGCGACGCGACGCGTTCACAGGCTAATGGATTTTCTTGGTTGCTTGTATTGTTTAAGGCTATTTGATATATGTTTATACATGTGTGAATCTTGCATGTTCATGTTTGATTAAAGGGATATAAATATATGTGTTTGGTATATATTTATGAATCGGTTACTGATTTCGGTTTGTTGTGTTCTCAGGAACAGACAAGGCTTAGTAATATAAGATCACCGAGTGGAGAAGTTAAAAGCTTGAGGTGAGTGGATGTTTACTCACAGATGTTATTAGTTGTAACTGGCTTGGGTTGCAACTGTTATCGGTTTGACGCATGGATAGATTGTGCATCTGATAATTGATTAACTGTTGATTGTTAATTAATTGTTGCGTCAGTGCTATGTATACATGATGGTTGGGAAGTCAGCTTTGGGCTGGGCATATGGGCTGGGTTTGTTTGCTATCGGCTAATCAGTATTGGGATCTTTTGATGCATTTGTTGCAACTTAAGGTAATATTGTGTGAGAATAGCAAATGAACTATCGGTAAACCTTTGCTTTGGCCGGCACTAGTTGTAGGTTCCTGCAGAACCGCCGGTCTTCCCGGGGCATGATTATCTGTTATGTGTTGTTGATATGATGCGGTTATTTGCTGATATATTTGTTGTGGTTTTACTCCATTCACTTAGCTTTGTGCTAATCCCCCACCTCTCACTCTTTTACAGGTTTTGGTAAGTCAGTGGCTCGGCTGAGAGTGGTTAGCTTAGGGAGTAATCACCTAGGACTCTGATATGTTATTTTGTGACGAGCCGTGTTTTGTAATACTGATATTTAAGCAGTTTTTTTTTGTACAGTTGTAAATACTTTGGTTATTTAATTCGCTTCCGCAGTGATTATCAAAATGAAAATTTTTGGGTTTAAAATACGGTGTTACATTGACTACTTTGAAACTTTTTCTCCGGTTGCAAAAATCAACACCATCAGAGTTCTCTGTTCTGTAGCTGCAAATAAGTGATGGCCCTTACATCAGTTTGATGTAAAGAATGCCTTCCTTCATTGAGAGCTAAAAGAGGAAGTCTACATGGAAGCACCACAGGGGTTCACAGACAGGTTTGGAGAGAAGGAAGTGTGTCTTCTAAAAAAATCCCTCTATGGACTAAAACACTCACCTAGAGCCTGGTTTGGAAGATTCACCCTAGCCATGAAAAATTATGGGTTCAAACAAAGTAATTCAGATCACACTTTGTTCATCAAAAGGAGAGGGAGTTGTATAACCTGTTTAATAATATATGTCGGTGATATGATTATTACAGTAGATGACAACGAGGAGATAATCAAACTAAGGAAGAACTTGTTCACATAGTTTGAAATGAAAGACCTGGGAAATCTCAAATATTTTCTTGGGATTGAAGTCCTAAGATCAAAACAGGGGATTTTCATGAATCAAAAGAAATATATTCTCGATCTCTTAGCTAAAACAAGTATGGTTGATTGCAAGACAGCCGAAACCCCGATGGTGGTTAATCAGAAGTTCACTAACGAAGAAACAACGAACCTTGTTGATAAAGGAAGATACCAACAAATGGTAGGGAAGCTGATATATCTCTCACACACCCGACCTGATATAGCATATACTGTGCAAGTAGTGAGTTAGTATATGCATCAACCCCGAGAGATTCACATGGAAGCAGTCTTAAGGATCATAAGGTACCTCAAGGGTACATCAGGACATGGAATCTTGTTCAAACCGAATGGGCATCTAGAAACTCAGTTATACACTGATGCAAATTGGGCAGGAGATAAAAGTGATCGGAGGTCCACCTCGGGGTACTTTACCTTAGTTGGTGAAAATCTTGTTACATGGAGAAGTAAGAAACAAAAGGTAGTAGCCCTTTCAAGTGCAGAGGCAGAGTTCAGGGGTATTGCACGCGGAATAACTGAAGTTCTGTGGATACGGAAGCTCCTATCAGAGATGGGGTACTCTCCACAAGAGCCTAGCAGGGTCATGAGTGACAATAAAGCAGCCATCCAAATTTCAGAGAATCCAGTACAACACGATCGAACCAAACACATAGAGGTCGATCATCACTTTATCAAAGAGACGTTGGAAGCTAAAATTATCACTCTACCATTCGTTCGCTCGGAAGAACAACTTGCTGACATCCTAACAAAAGCAGTCAGCGAGAAACCTTTATACGAATGCCTAGGCAAGTTGAATTTTGGAAATCCCACCATTCAACTTGAGGGGGAGTGTTGAAAATAGAAGATTTGGAGAGATTTGGGGGATCAGCATTTACATCATTTCCCTTATTCACGAGAGCAGATATATAGTTTCCAAAAGTTCAAATTGACAGCCAGTGATTGTGTTTCTTTCCTTATTTCAGATCCCTTGTAATCGTGTATAAATAGAGTGTTTCTCTTCCTTGTAAAATCATCAGAAATAGAATACAAAAACACAATTTGTTCTTGATAACAGTTGTTCTTCACAACAAAGAGGTTTCCGATCAGCAGGTTGCGGAGAGGTTTTGAGAAGCCTGCCTACAAAATGGGATCATGTGGTGACAGTAATAAAAGAATCGAAAGTTGTCAATTCTTACTTTCAATCAACTCATGGGTTCGTTGCAGTCTCATGAGGTAAGAGTCAATCGTAGCTGTGAAGTAGTTGAAGAAGAGAAGGCCTTTCAAGCAAATGAGAGAGATAACTCCTTTGGTAGAGGCATATGACGATCCTTTGGTTGTGGTGGTCGTGGCAAAGGTAGAGGTCGATTTGGAGGGCGTGGAAAGAGTGGTGTTCAATGCTATAATTGCAACATATTTGGTCATGTGAGATCTGAATGTTGGTTCGAGCCACAAGCTTATGCAGCTGTTGATCAAGAAGAGGATGAAGATGAATGCAAACTATTTATGGCTCACAATGAAGACATGTCGCATGCAGCATCAGGTAAGGATAACAAAAACTCAAGTATTTGGTTTGTTGATAGTGGGTGCTCAAATCATATGAAAGGGCACAAAAGTATTTTTAAATATATACATGAAAAAGACAAAAGTAGATGTTAGAATGAGGAATGGAAAAGGAATTAAGGTTGAAGGAAAGGGAGCTGTTAAATTCATAATGGGTAACGGGCAAGGAAAGGTATTACATGATGTGCACTATGCTCCTGCATTGGGGTATTACTTGTTGAGTGTAGGACAATTAATGAGGAATGGGTACAAAGTCCTTTTTGATGATGATGCTTGTACCATTATCCAAAAGTCAAGTGGAAAAGTGAATTGTATGGTTTCCATGGCAGACAATAACACTTTCCCTTTTGATGTTTTAAAACAAGTTGACACTGCATTGATTGTTGATGAGACAGATTCTTTGTTATGGCACAACCGATATGGACATTTGCATGAGAAGGCCTTACAACAGCTCTGTAAAGGCAACATGGTCACTGGTCTTCCTTTATAAATGCTTTAAAGCAGTGTGAAGGGTGTATCTTGGGTAAGCAGACTTGACGATCGTTTCCCACTCGTACCACGAAGACGAGTTCTCCTCTTCACTTAGTTCATGCAGATTTGGTAGGGCCGATGCAAACAAAATCTTTGGGAGGTAACAAATAATTTCTTCTTATTAACCGATGACTTTACACGCATTAGTTGGTTTATTTTTTAAACAAGAAATCTGAAAGCTTGAACTTGTTAGTAGAGAAAGAAAGTGGCTGCTTAATTGGGTCCTTAAGAACAGATCGGGGAGGAGAGTTTGTTGGGAATATGTTTAATGATTTTTGTGCAGAACATGGTATACATCGTGATCTTACAGCCCCTTACACACCCAAGCAGAACGGGATAGCAGAAAGAAAAAATCGAAAAGTTGTGGAAATGGCAAGATGCATGCTACACTCAAAAGTGTTGTCAAATGAGTTTTGGGGTGAGGCAGTTGCTACAACCGTCTATCTCATCACGCTATCACCAACCGTTGCAATTGACAGTAAGACGCCATACAAGATGTGGTATGGGTCTAAACCTTCGGTAAGTCATTTAAAGGTTTTTGGATGCATTGCCTATGCTTTGGTCCTTTCATAGGTTGGTAAAAAATTGGATGCAAAATCAAAGAAATGTATTTTTGTTGGGTACTCACCTAACTCAAAGGCCTATCGTTTGTTTGATCCTTTTACGAAACAAATTATAACTCAAAGGCCTATCGTTTGTTTGAGCCTTGGAACATCACAAGACATGGTCTTTGACCCGGCTTCCGGCGGGTAAGAAGGCTATTGGCCTTAAATGGGTTTTTAAACTCAAACTTCATGCTGATGGAAGTGTTCAACGGCATAAAGCACGAATTGTTGCAAAGGGCTATTCTCAACAAAGTGGAATAGACTATGAAGAAACGTTCTCCCCGGTTGCTCGATTCGAGACTATTAGAATTGTTTTGGCATTGGCTGCTCAAAAGGGATGGACAACTTATCAATTCAATGTTAAATCAATGTTCTTAAATGGCGTATTGAATGAGGAGGTTTATGTAGTGCAGCCCCCTGGGTTCGAGATTGAAGGGCAAGAAGATAAAGTGTTTAAGCTACATAAGGCACTTTACGGGTTAAAACAAGCCCCCCGGGCCTGGTACAGTAGGATTGATAGTTATCTCGTGCAACACAGATACAAGAGAAGTCAAAGTGAGCCAACTTTGTACATCAAGAAGGGTGGTCCACTTGAAATTATTATAGTATGTTTATATGTTGATGACATTGTTTATGTTAGTTCATCACATAAGTTGATGGCTGAATTTAAGCATAAGATGATAAGTGAATTTGAGATGACTGACATTGGAGTGTTAAATTATTTCCTTGGTTTGGAAGTAAATCAAAAGTCAACGGGAACATTTGTATCGCAACAGAAATATGCACGAGATCTGTTGAAACGATTCAATATGGAACTATGCAAATCGGTGTCTACACCAATGAATACTAACGAGAAGCTTCAAGCTGAAGATGGAGGAGAGGCTGCAGATGAGTACACATATAGAAGTCTCGTTGGAGGGTTGATTTATCTTACTCATTCACGACCCGATATTGCATTCGTTGTGGGATTAATTTCAAGGTATATGCATAAACCCTCAGTGTACCATATGGGGGCTGCTAAACAAATCTTGAGATACATTGCACGTACATTGAATTTTGGTTTATGGTATGTAAAAACAGATTGTGTGAAGTTGATGGGTTACACCGATAGTGATTGGGCAAGTTCAGTGGATGATAGGAAAAGCACTTCAGCAAATGTTTTTTCAATAGGTAGTGCAGCAGTTGCTTGGAGCTCTAAGAAGCAAGAGGTGGTTGCTTTGTCTACCACAGAAGCGGAGTACGTTGCAGCTGCTGCAGCTGCTTGTCAAGCCACTTGGATGAGGAAGATTTTGTTCGAGTTGGGTCATGAGCAAGAGGGGGCAACACCCATTTTTTTGTGATAATGTTTCGGCAGTGTTTCTCTCAAAGAATCAAGCATATCATGGCCGCAACAAGCATATAGATATCAAATTTCATTTCATTCGAAATTTGGTTGAAGGGAGACAAATTGAATTACAACCATGTTCATCACAAGAACAAGTCGCGGATGTACTCACAAAGGCTTTAGGAACGAAACAATTTGTGTATCTCAGAGGAAGACTTGGATTGACAAACGTTTGAATTAAGAGGGGGTGTTGAGAATAATTTAAATTTTGTTTAGTAGTTGCTGATTGTTTCTTTGTTTTTCAAATAAGTGGGTCCTTAGTCTTAGGAGTAGACCTATTCTCTTGGTTAGGTTGTTATGCTTTGCACGTGTTTGTTTTCTTCTTATTTCTATTAATCTTCTATATATAGAAGCTCCCATGAATGAATAAAGTATCCAGTTCTCTGGAATATTTGATATCACAATTAACATGGTACTCGTTTACATGAGGGCAGCGTCAGGTGCTAATTGTTTGGAAGGACATGCTGGAGACAGAAACTACTTGGAAGAGTTTTTCTTGGATTCAGCAACAATTTCCTGAATTTCACCTTGAGGAAAATGTGAGTTTTCGGGTCGGGGGTGATGATGCGGCTCAACAGAAACAGAAACGCTAGGGATTTATTTAACAGTGCAAGAAGGAAACTCCAGGGGGTTAGATGTATTTATTCAGTAATTAGTAGCTAATTATGCATTATTATTATTCACTATTATTTTCCGTATGTGAGGGATCGGGAGCTAGTTAATCACGGAACGGAAAGAGAAAGGAGTGGAATGGAATAAGTGGTGGAATGAAATGATCCATTCCATTCCTTTATCATGTTTGGTTTGTATCAGTAATGAAATTTTATCACATAACATGTTTTAAAAAGTCATTGTTTATTAATATATTATAGTTGGATAGTTTTTTTTTTGTATCAATTTTTCATGTTATATAGAAAAATTAAGCATAAAGAAGATTAAGAAAAATATTTTTATAAAAAATTATGAAAAAATAATACTTTTTTAAAATTATAATTATGTTGTAAAACTAAAAAAAGATTAAAATGTAAATTCTCATTCAATTCCTAGAAGGAATGAGCTAAAAACTTTATCTCTCAAGGAATGACATTCCTTATGGAATAGGCTATTGTATTCCTAAGAGAGTAACAAACACGTTTTTCTTATTCCATTGTAATGACCTATTTTATTCCGTCTTTGATTCATGCATACCAAACACAGCCTTAAGGTTTTTATTCATTCAGAAATTGACTCTTTCTTCTTGTACGTACCGGAGATAGACCGGGTCTCGAAGGCCAAGTGTTGATTTATCTTAATTATTAATCTGATTTACCCCTAATTAGCTGTTATCAATTTGATTCACATCACTTAATTTGCCATATTAAGCTCCTTCCACTTCTCAAATTCACGACGACTTAGCATGAATGAACTTGCATTTCGATGACCACCACCTCCAGTCCTCCATGTTTCTGTAATCATTGAAAACGATGATCATAATTCATGCACACATGGTTCGCAAATAAATTGAGCGATTGAAAAAAATAAAACACACACAAAACCTGTGATATATATGTTGTATCTTCGCTGTTTAGACTTTGAGGCTTATTTTTAATATTTCATCATTTTCGAGCTTGGGTACTCTGTACACCACTGCACCTATGCCCCTATACAAATAATATTATTATTAATATTACTATAAATGATTTATGTACACTATACACTAATTCAGATTGGTTTCTACATAAACAGAACATACACTGGATAAATAATAAATTATCTTCACGAGATTAGTTCAAATCGGGAGGTGTTTGGATTTGCAGTTTGATAAATAAAAGAAGTGAAAGAACATTACCATTGCCTTATGATAATAACCACCATTATGATCTTATTAAAGATAAATGTCCTTTATATAATACATATTAGTAGGGTATTTATTTAAGGTGAGAGATTAGAAAAACCTCAAGTTTTGATTGCGGCTTTTTTCAGCTAGTTGGTGGCCAAGTTCACTCCTCAGATCAGACACAGCATCAGCATTTAACAGCCTGAAAAGATTGGACAAATATTAGAATTAGCGATTTACCTTCAAACATTATCCATCCAATTCCATGCAATACTATACAAGACTACATGACTAGAATGTAGAGGTGACAATTTCGATTCACTTATTTGACTAATGGGTCAAATGAGTAACTCCATAAGAAGCAGTAAACTTGAAACATTGTAAAGAAAATTTACCAAACACCCTCCACATGCTTCATTTATTAATGTACGTTTGCTTCGGAGATAGGCTTCTCATGCCCTCATCTATGACATGTTGTACATCCAAAGATAGCAACTGCGAGGATTGTTAATAGATAAAACATTTTTTTATGCAATCATGTATCCAAAGACCAAAAGAGTTTTACCTGCTGAAATAACGAGGGGTTCAATGTTACATTGAATTCAATGTTCAAATCTTTTAAACCGCTACTGAAAGCTTTGCTGTTGTGAAGACGCCACCGCCATAAATCTGCATCTTCAATATATTCAAACAGCTTACGAGATTTTTCAAACTTTCCAATACCCACCTCACAACCACTCAAATCATGACGATTGTCAATTTTTTCCTTAAAAAAATCATAGGCAATGGTAGCCCCACTCCTTCCCATATCTATCTCCTTAATCACATTCTCACCACCAAACTCACCATCATCAACCATTTTGAGTGCAGTTTTATGATGATCTAATATTATCACACTGCACAAATCAAAACCAAAACAAATGATGACAAAAAACATACACAACACATATTTAGGCTAGCAGATTTATCTTCATTAAGGAGCAATTCCCCACCAACCGAAAGGGGTAGAAAGGGAAGTCTGCATAATTTAGAATGAATGCATGTTGTATATGTTGTAGCAAATGATGGACATGTTGGAGGAAAGGGTTTGTAGGAAGTAAGAATAACAATATAACTTGGATAATTTCGTGGATCGTGTTCAATACACTTTCCGTAATGTGTAATTCGACCCTATTGCTCGGGGTATCACTAATTCAGATATAGGATAATCCAAGAAACTCGATTTGAATTACATGATTCAAATCCTAAACACAGAATGCCTTTGAATTTCGTGGATCCTGTTCAATACACTTTCCGTAATGTGTAATTCGACCCTATTGCCCGGGTATCACTAATTCAGATATAGGATAATCCAAGAAACTCGATTTGAATTACAGGCTTGATTCAAATTCTAAATACAGAATGCCTTTGCTTTATCTCTTGTTTATTTGAGACTATTTCGTCAGAATAACGACTTGTAAATCGTATTCTTTTGTACGTATATTGTATGTGTACTTTCGTGTTTTGCGTATTTCCGCCTTTTCGTATATCGTATACTTCTATCGTAGAAAACACAACGGCCGAGAATGGCCTTATATATATAGGCCACGCATAGGCGGTTACCGGCGGTTGGCGGCGGTTATTCATATAAAAATATATAAATAATTTTTGATACGGGGCTCTGCCCTCGGACCCTGCCAGGGGCGCTACCCCTTGGAACCCTTCCACGGCCAGCCCCCGGACCCCCGTATCGTATCCCAATACTAACTTAGTTTATTTGAGTGTGCGCTCCGCACCTCCAAACCCGAATTATAACCAAGTCTAGAATCGGTTAGTCTCAAAGTTAACCCTTGATTATACTAAATGGTTTGATGACACTAAAATCACCAACATTCCTCCCCCATTTTAGTGTAATCCATGATTAACTAAATTCAAACGAAAAATACAAACTCATGCGTAAATGAAAATGTCACAAAGATTGAATTTTCATATTAGTATAATACACATTTCAAACACTCGAAGAATCAGGGTGTCCTAAGGATTGAGCCAATTAACTCATTTGAGTAACTGAAGATATTATACACAAAAGTCTAACACAAAATTCTAGTGTTTACACTTGACACTATTACATAGCCATGTGTCCTTATCCATTCGTAAGTGTGTAGAAACTAATCCCCGGCTTCCTGAAGCGGCTGTACTTCACACTTAGATAGGTAGTTTTTTTATCCATGCACCTACAAATGCATTTTTTCAAAAGAACCATTAAGAAATTATAGATTTCAACCTCACACCAATCTGCAGATCTATGCACATACCTTGGGATGTTTAATACATGTGCTTCTATCTCCAAACATAAGCCTTCCACATTGAATTCAACTTCTAACGTTGTATTAGGAGGGAATTGCGTATCTTACCCTTAGAGATATTTAAATGGGCTTTAACCCCATCCCTATAGCCGACTTATTTACTAAGTCCTTTGCTAATCCCTTCGTCAAGTGATCAGCCAAGTTTTATTGAGATCTAACAAACTCAACAGAAATCACCCCATGAGTAATGAGCTCACTCACCATACTGTGCCTAACCCCCAAATGTCGCGACTTTCCATTATACACTTGATTATATGCTCTTGCCAAAGTAGCAGCACTATCACAGTGTATAAAAATGGGTGATATAGGTTTAGGCCATAATGGAATCTCGTAAATCAAATTTCTTAGCCATTCTGCTTCTTTACCGGGAGAAGCAAGGGCTACAAATTCAGATTCCATGATTGAGTTAGTAATGCAAGTTTTCTTCTTGGAGGCCCACGATATTGCCCCACATCTACCCAACCACTTGTAGACGAGTGATCTTCTATATTGGTAATCCAACTTGCATCGGTATATCCTTCTATAACAGAAGGAAACCCAACATAAGTCAAACCATAGCCCATGGTTTTCTTAAGGTACTTCAGCACCCGCCTTATTGCTTGCCAGTGATGTGTAGATTACTAGTAAATCTACTAAGCTTTCCAATATCAAATGCTATATCAGGCCTTGTGCTAGTCATGGCATACATTAAACAGCCAATCAGTTTTGAGTATTCAAGTTGTGATACTGCTTGACCAGTATTAGGCATAAGTTTCATATTTAGATCCATAGGAGTACTTACAGGCGAACAATCTAAAGAATTGAATTTCTTAAGCACTTTCTCAATATAATGAGACTGTATAATAGAAATTCCCTTGTTTTCACGCCTAATCCTTATTCCAAGTATAACTTATGCCTCCCCCATATCCTTCATAGTGAATTTAGATGATAAAAACTCTTTGGTCATATCAACTTGTCTTTGATCAGTACCAAAGATTAACATATCAGCTACAAACAGGCATATGATTACTAAACCTTTACCAGACATATCAAACTTAATATATACGCACTTGTCCGGTTGATTTAAACTAAAACCATTATTCAAGACAACTTCATCAAACTTTTGATGCCACTGTTTAGGTGCTTGCTTTAGCCCATACAAAGACTTAATTAGTTTGCACACCTTATGCCCATTACCGGGCATGATGAAACTTTCAGGTTGTTTCATATATACCTCTTCTTCTAGATCACTATTTAGGAATGTTGTTTTACCATCCATTTGGTGAATAACAAGATTATGTATAGTAGCTAGGGCAATCAATAATCTTATAGTCGTAATACGAGCTACTGGAGCATAAGTATCAAAGTAGTCTATTACAGGTTTTTGTCTAAAACCTTGAATAACCAATCGAGCCTTAAATTTATCGATTGTTCCATCTACTTTCACTTTCCTTTTGAAAATCCACCTGCAACCTAATGGTTTGCAACCAGGTGGGAGATCAGTTAAGACCCATGTATTATTTCCCATGATAGAGTCCATCTCATCATTTATTGCTTCTTTCCAGAATGCAAGAATGCAACATCCTGAGATCTCATTGTATCATTAAATGTTTTAGGATCTTCTTGAAGACTAAAACAATATGAATATTGAGATTCAACTTCATTCCTTGTGCCTTCAACTAAATAGAGTTGAAAATCAGGACCGAAAGATTTGCTCTTTCTATCTCTTTTGCTTATTCAAAGTTCAAGTGATTCATTCAAATCAGGTACAATTTCCTTTTGTTGATCTGTTCTACTTGAACTAGGAACCATATCCTTTGGTCTAGGTATTGATGAGAATCGTGACTCATCAAATATTGCATCTCTCGATTCTATAACAGTATTAACTGAAACAGAATCATTAGGTTCTATGACAAAGAACCTATATGCTTTGGAATGCTCAATATATCCAATAAAGATACAATCAATACCTCTTTCACCCAAAGTCTTTATTTTGGATTCGGTTAGTCTTACGGCTGCTCGACATCCCCAAACTTTAAGATAACTTAAGTTTGGTTTCTTCTTGTACCAAAGTTCATAGGGAGTTATCTTGTTCCTTTTGTTAGGAACCCTATTCAATAAATTGCAAGCCGTTAATAAGGCTTCTCCCCATAACCCATCACTTAGTCCTGAATATGATAACATGGAATTAATCATTTCCTTTAATACTTTATTCTTCCTCTCCGATATACCATTTTGTTGTGGAGTATACGGAGCAGTAGTCTCATGTATAACTCCAATAGACCGGAAATAAGTGGGATCATAATATTCACCACCTCTATCAGTGCACAATCTTTTAATTAAGTTACTTTGTTGCAACTCTACTTCCGTTTTATAAATTTTAAATTTATCTAACGCTTCATCTTTAGAGTGTAATAAAAATACATAGCAAAATCGTGTACTATCATCTATAAACGTAACAAAGTACTTTTTATTACCTAAAGATGGAGTTGCATGTAAATCACATAAGTCACTATGTATAAGCTCAAGCACAACAGTATTTCGTTTTACACTAGGAAACGGTTGTCTAGTAATTTTATTTAACATGCATGTTTTACACTTCTCTATATTTATATCAAAAGTAGGAATTAAACCGTTTTTAGACATTTCAAGCATGCGTTTATAATGTACATGTTCTAAACGAGCATGCCATAGAGAAGAATCATCATATTTCAAACAAGTCATATATACTGAATGTGCAATATCTTTATTTATATTAAGCATAAACATCCCATTACAATAATACCCAAATACTACAAATGTACCATACTTTGATAAGATATACTTATCGGACTCATACACTTGTTTATAACCACATTCATTTAAAACACCACTAGACACCAAGTTCTTCCTAATATCTGGAACATGTATAACATTTCCAAGATGAAGACTTTTTCCAGAACTAAACTCTAAAGACACTGAACCATGACCAATGATAGTGGCTTTATTATGGTTTCCCATATAAAGTACCGATCCAACATCTACTTCTTCATACTTCTTGAACCAACAACGATCGTTGCACACATGACTCGTCGCCCCCGAGTCTATCCACCATGCATATTTATCATCCTGCACATAAAATGTTTCAGGATACATGATGTATATCAGAAGTAGTGCCAGAAATTAGATTCTGACCTTGTGGTTTTGGACCCTGAACATCAGTTCCTTGTCCAGAAGCACTTGCTCCATTTTTGCCTTTTCCAACATAAAATGGCATGGTTTGTTACAATTCCAACACACCAATTTTGCCTTTTTTGTTGAAACCCTTCTTGTTGTCATCTTTCTTCCGTTTGTTCCATTTGTGATGTTTCTGGTTCTTGCCATCTTCCACCATGTTAAAAGATGACAGGCCAGCAACTTCTTTTTCTTTTCCTTTGCCACTTTTTTGAACCCGTAAGGATTCTTCAATCCGAAAGTGGCTACCAAGTTGCACAAGTGACAATTCCTCTTTCTTGTGTATTAACATGTGTTTAAAATCCTTCCATGAGGGTGGTAATTTGTCAATAACACTAGACACAACAATGGATTCATCCATTTGCATCTTGTGTTGTTCAAATTGACCCAGTATACGAAGAAGTTCGTTATACTATTTCATTACAGGCCTTGAATCCACCATTTTATAGTTATTAAAATTGCTCACGAGGAACTTCTTACTAGAAGCATCCTCGGCCATGTATTTGGATTCCAGGGCATCCCATAAATCTTTTGCAGGTTCACAGTTTTGATATATATAAAAGAAGGAGTCTGCCATACCGTTCAGGATGTGTCCATGGCATATGTAGTCATCGTTCTCCCATTTGCCTAGACATCTGGTTTATTCGATCGTCTCTTCCCCTTGGGCTTCCGGCGCAGGGGTACTCAAAATGTAGACTACTTTTAAAGTAGTCAATAGGAAGTGCAACTTCTTTTGCCAACGACGAAAGTTGTTTCCTTCAAACTTCTCCAGTTTTCCAAATTTGGAACTCATGTCCCTCACAGTTCTGCAGCAATTGTTATTCTTCTCCTTTCCAATATTTACAGATTACGAATGTTGGAGGAAAGGGTTTGTAGGAAGTAAGAATAACAATATAACTTGGATAATTTCGTGGATCGTGTTCAATACACTTTCCGTAATCTGTAACTCGACCCTATTGCCTGGGGTATCACGAATTTAGATATAGGATAATCCAAGAAACTCGATTTGAATTACAGGTTTGATTCAAATCCTAAACATAGAATGCTTTTGCTTTATCTCTTGTTTATTTGAGACTATTTCGTCAGAATAACGTCTTGTAAATCGTATTCTTTTGTACGTATATCGTATGTGTACTTTCGTGTTTTCCGTATTTATGCCTTTTCGTATATCGTATATTTCTGTCGTAGAAAACACAATGGCCGAGAATGGCCTTATAGAGGCCATGCATGGGTGGTTACCGGCGGTTGAGGGGCGGCGGTTGGCGGCAGTTGAGCGGCGGTTATTCATATAAAAATATATAAATAATTTTTGCTACGGGGCTTTGCCCCTCGGACCCCGTTTCCCCTTGACCCCGCCAGGGGCGATGCCCCTTGGAACCCTTCCGGGGGCCAGCCCCCGGACTCTCGTACCGTATCCTGATACTAACTTAGTTTATTCGAGTGTGCGCTCCGCACTTCCAAACCTGAATTATAAACAAGTCTAGAATCGGCTAGTCCCAAAGTTAATCCCTCGTTATACTAAATGGCTTGATGACACTAAAATCACCAACTGGACAAACAGATTATGCATACAATGTTAAGAATAATTCAAAGTAGGCTAAGCAGTGTTTGATTGAGTCATTTTTAAATAATAACTGTAATCCTAGTCAGTAGGATTTTGTTTAGTTTGTTTTTTATTCTTTCAGTATGTTATTTGTGTGTATCACTGCTATATATATAGCAATCCTTATTGTCAATAAAATCATCGAAGTATTCTGGTGCATCTTTATACCACAATTAACATTGTGGTATCAGAGCCAGGTTCCAAGATCAGTAAGTGAGAGATTAAAAAAAAGAGTGTGTTGAAGATCATGACATCTACAAGTAGTAGTCAAGTTCTCCTTCCCGTGTTCAAGGGGGAAGGATACGAATTTTGGAGCATTAGGGTGAAGACGGTACTCTTATCACAATGGTACTCTTATCAGAACTCTGGGAACTTGTTGATAGAGGATTCTCCGAAGATGATGTTGATGCTGGCCGACTACGTGAAAATTTCAAGGAGTTGGAGCAAAATAGAATAATTAAGAAAATAAACTACGAGGAATGGAGCAAATTTAACTTACATATTTATAAAGAGAAAACAATGCAATACTAACTACCACTAACTCCTAACTTTCAGCTATAAACAAACGTGGTATACTGCCACTTCTTGAATGCTAAAAACAAGCTAACAAAATAAGACTAATTCATCTATCCACTAACTTGAACATGTGACCAATTGTGAATATAATTTAAGTCACAATGCATGCAAATTAAAACAATATTGAACACTAATCTATCACTAGCAACGTGACTCCTTGACCCAATAAATATAACCCAACAATCACTCCCTTAATCGTTTATTCACATAATTACGTTCTTTTGAACAATCTCGATTATCGACCTTTCCCGGACACTCGACCTCCACCTCGGTCACGTCCAAAGTCTTCTCTAGCTCAACCCCTCGATTTTTTTCACATACCGGTACACATGCAACATGACATCCCTTTGGACACGTTCATTAACATCACGAATTTTTCCGGATCGATGACCTCTTCCCCGGCTACATCCAAAGCCACCCGATTTGAACCGCCACAGCCATAATGTTCACACAGTGTTGTTTCTCCATTCCCTTCGTGTCTTGATAGCCATACCTTTGCCGATCAATGTTATTCAGAATGATTCTTCCACCGATCAAGAAAAACAAGGTGACCACCACCTTTACCGTCTTCTATTAGCCGCAACACGAACCGAACTCAAAGCCACCCGCTTTGATTTCATCTTGCTCGTCTTTTATGTGCCTTTGGTTAATCACACAAACAAATGATCAAAGATGGAACTTGCTTTAAAGAATTCAACTTGTGAACATAACATCACGGCCGCTTCAAAAACGAAAACCCGGTTCCTTGCCGCGTTTGCCCTACAGCAAAGGCAATACCATTTCTTAAAACCGACTCTCAAACCGGCCTTCTAAATCTTCACGAGCACTAGGCTCTGATACCAAGTGTTGGAGCAAAACAGAATAAGAAAATAAACTAAGAGGAATGGAGCAAATTTTCTGATCAATTTTATACGGAAGCAACTTACATATTTATAAAGAAAAAACAATGCAATACTAACTACCACTAACTCCTAACTTTCAGCTATAAACAAACATGTCATGCTGCCACTTTTTGAATGCTGAAAACAAGCTAACAAAATAAGACTAATTCATCTATCCACTAACTTGAACATGTGACCAATTGTGAATATAATTTAAGTCACAATGCATGCAAATTAAAACAATTTTGAACACTAATCTATCACTAGCAACGTGACTCCTTGACCCAATAAATATAATAAACGATTAACCCAAATTGAAGGATGCTCATGCACTTGCTCGCATACAGCAGGCTGTCCATGACAGTATATTGTCTCGCATCGCCGCTGCTACGACGACCAAGAACGCATGGGATGTATTGCAAACATAATATCAAGGTGATTCGAAAGTGAAGACGGTAAAGTTACTGTAGGTATGGTTCAGAGCTTGATATAAATTTTGCCTTCAAGATAGATAATATGATGAAAAGAGAGATCGAAAGTGATAGATTACTGTGAAAGAAAAAATGAAAAGCTTGCATTTATTCAAAAACTAGAGGGCTATAAATAGCCTTTAATTTACAGAGCACCACCTACTAACCATGAAAATAGCAAATAATACTAAATAACAGGAACAAGTATGACCCACTCCTTTACCCATCATACACTCCTCAACATACATTTTCAAAATATTCGGTCAATAACAAATACCAAGTCTACCTAATTTAATTATCAAATAAATCAAAATAGAAAACTATAAATGCTTAGTAATTCCAAATTTGCAGCCATGCACACCAATGAAAACTTCATTTGAAAATGTATACCAATGAATTCTTGATACTTCATTTTATTTCATGCATACCAATGAAAACTTATGACTTATGACATAAACGATTAATTCCAACATTCACCCCCTTAATCGTGACCTCACTAGTTCACTCACAACAACGTCGGTTCCTCTTCCTCACACCGGTTGAGATTGAGTTCGTCCTTTTTCTCCCACCTTGGACACTCCGATATGTAATGCCCGAACTCATTACACTTGTAGCATTTCACGTGGCTCTTGTCCTGTTGTACTCGACCATCTCCTCGACCTCTCCCGGACCCCGACCTCCACCTTGACCACGTCCATAGTCTTCACGCTTCGAGTTTCCACAACCACAATGCTCACACCTATGCTTCTTTCCATTTGTTTTTTCATCTAAATTGCAAATAAAAGTTGATTTTGCTCGATTTAGATCTCCTCAACCTTGATCCTTTCTTCTTATGCTTTAAGTCGGCCCACCACATCATCATAACCAATGGTTTTTAAGTCTACAACCTGTTCTATAGAAGCCACCATATGAATAAAACGTTTAGGTAACCCATTAAGAAATCTCTTAACCAATTTTGTTTCTTCTATGACCGACCCAAGTGAGGCGGCTCGAGAAGCATACTCCGACAACTTGTTAGCAAAATCATCTATGACTTCTTGATCCTTCATCTTGAGATTTTCAAACTCTCCTATTAAGGTTTGAAGCCTTGCCTGTCGGATTCGATCTGCACCCAAATGACGGGTTTTAAGAACATCCCACATTTCCTTTGCGATATTGAGATTCCTTATTTGTAGAATGTGTTCTTCGGGTATGCTTTGATACAAGAGAGCCATTGCTAGATTATTCCTCTTGGCATCGTCTTTTGTTCCCGGTTCTATCATCTCCCACACTCAATGAACATTGAAAATAACCTGCATCATCATGGCCCATACCGTATAATTTGTGGATGACAACACTAGACATTGAAGAGATATGGTGTTGTTATCTTTGACAGTGACCAAAGTTTGATCTTTCGGTGGAGCCATCCTTGTGATTTACTGCACTACCAAGGTTCAATAATCAATTAAAACACCGCTCAAAGTATCACCAGCAAGCGCCTTTTGCTACCTTTCTCCTGCTGTATTAGAACCTTTGATTAACACCTTCTGGTTGCTTAATCTCCCTTTGTTCTTCGATCAACAACTGGGTTAACAAGCCTGCTGATTTTGGCCTGATTCACAACTTGTCTCTGCTACCCTTTTGATCCCCTAGAACATAATCCTTCCACCTACTGACCCTAGAACATAAGCCTTCCACCTGCTCAGAGTGCAATCCCTCTTCAATCGAACCCCTCTCTGATACCAAGTGTAAGTATGGTTCAGAACTTGATATAAATTGTGCCTTCAAGATAGATAATGTGATGAAAAGAGAGAGAGAGATCGAAAGTGATAGATTATTGTGAAAGAAAAAATGAAAGGCTTGCGTTTATTCAAAAACTAGAGGACTATAAATAGCCTTTACAGGGCACCACCTACTAACCATGAAAATAGCAAATAATACTAAATAACAGGAACAAGTATGACCCACTCCTTTACCCATCATGCACTCCTCAACATACATTTCCAAAAGATTCGGTCAAGAACAAATACCAAGTATACCTAATTTAATTATTAAATAAATCAAAATAGAAAACCATAAATGCTTAGTAATTCCAAATTTGCAGCCATGCACCTAGTCACGTGAATTCTTGAAACTTCATTTTATTTCATGCATACCAATGAAAAACTTATGACCTATTGACATAAATGATTAATTCCAACAGTTACAAGGTTTATGGAGAGAGTTCGAGACTCTTCAAATGAAACATGATGAACCGGTTGCCGATTTTCTGTCAAGAGTAATGCGAAATGTGAATAAAAAACGAGCATACGGTGAAGATGTTTCCCATAAACAAGTGGTGGAAAAGGTGTTGAGAAGCCTACTGTCCAAATGGGATCATGTGGTCACTGCAATCGAAGAATCAAAGGATCTGTCGGTCCTAACGTTTGATCAACTCATGGGTTCCTTGCAGTCTGATGAAGCAAGAGTTAATAGAAGCACCGAGATGGTTGAGGAAGAGAAAGCTTTTCAAGCAAAAGAAGATGGTTTTTTTGGTAGAGGACAAGGACGTTCCTTCTCATGTGGTGGACGTGGTAGAGAACGAGGAAGATTTGGTGGCCGGGGAAGAGATGGAGTGCAATGCTACAACTGTAATAAGTTCGGTCATGTAAGGTCGGAATGTTGGCTCAAGCCACAAGCAAATGCAGCTGTTGATCAAGAAGATGAGGAAAATGAATGTAGACTTTTCATGGCTTATTGTGAGGAGGTGTCTCTTACAGCTGCAAATAAGCGTGACAAAAACTACGATGTGTGGTTCGTTGACAGTGGGTGTTCAAACCACATGACAGGTCATCGTGTTATTTTCAAAGAATTGGATTAAAAAATGAAGGTTGATGTGTAGTGGGTAATAGACAGATCAAGGTTTTACAGAATGTACAATATGCTCATGAGTTGGGGTATAATTTATTGAGTGTAGGCCGGCTAATGCGTAGTGGGTATAGGGTGCTTTTTGATGATGAAGCCTGTACCATCACTTAGAAGTCATCTGGAAAGGTTGCTTGTATGGTACCCATGGCTTCCAACAACACATTTCCATTTGATTTAATAGAAAAAGTGGATACTGCATTAGTTGTTGATGGAGGTGACTCTTGTGGCATAGTCGGTATGGACATTTGCATGAGCAAGCTCTGCAGCAACTTAGCAAGGATGAGCTGGTCACTGGACTTCCCTTGATAAATAGCATCAACCAATGTGAAGGGTGTACTCTCGGGTTGCAAACTAGAAGATCATTTCCAACTCGCAAATGGCAAACAAGCTCTCCCCTTCAATTGATTCGTGCCGATTTAGTTGGACCAATGCAAACTAAGTCCTTTGGATGTAACTCATATTTCTTCTTGCTGTTGGAGTAATCTGAAATATTTGCACGTTTATTTAGTATTTAATTTTAGTCTATTTCAATTAAGGCCATGTTGGCCATGTTGCTGACTGCTTTGTTTAGTAGAGTTAGTGGGGATTTATCTCCTATTTTCATGTTTTCCGTTGTTAAGTAGGAGAAGTATTATTAACTTTTTTTTTGGCTTTTTTCTTAATACAATCGAGAGAGAAAATTTACCCCAGTTCTTGTTCTTCCCTTTCCTTTTTTTATTTGTTCACTGTGAATTCGTAATACATCATCTGGTATCATAGCTCAGGTTATGCCAAAAATACAACCCCGTTCTACAACCATGGATACATCAAAGAACAAGGATGGTCAGATTAGTTTTCACTATCCGTTGTTGTCAAAGAGCAATTACACAGCCTGGGCTATTAAGATGAGAGTGTTCATGCAAGCACAAGGTGTGTGGGATGCTGTAGAACCAACCAGACCAGGAGTCATTGTAGATGCTCGTAAGGATAAAATGGCACTTGCCGCCATTTATCAAGGGATCCCGGAAGAAATGCTGCTCTCACTTGCGGAGAAGGAGACTGCACAGGAGGCGTGGGATACTCTCAAGACGATGTACATGGGTGCAGAAAGGGTCAAGACTGCAAAAGTGCAGACACTCAAGGCTGAGTTTGAAGTGATGACAATGAAAGAAATCGAAGCGGTAGATGAATTCGCAATGAAAGTGAATAATGTGGTTAGTAATATACGCGCCTTGGGGGAGAAGATTGAGGAATCGTATGTCGTAAAGAAGTTACTTCGAGCAGTTCCGACAAAGTTCGTTCAGATTGCATCGACCATTGAGCAGTTCGTTGACCTGGACACCATGTCAGTTGAGGAAGTAGTCGGTAGACTGAAGGCGCATGAAGAAAGGGTAAGAGGCCATATCGAGCATGAAGAGAAAAAGCTTCTTCTCACGCAGGAGGAGTGGCTTGAAAAAACAAAAAGAAAGAACAATGAGTCGAGATCCATGCAAAGGAGCCACAATTCTGGTGAAGGCTCTTCCAGGGGACGTGGAAGGGGTCGAGGTCGTAGTGGTGGCAGAGGAGGCCGTCAAGGAGGTGGCTCCAGTGGTCGTGGTTCATCGGGAGGTCATGACAAGAGTAAGGTCAAGTGTTTTAATTGCAATGAATATGGTCATTTTGCATATGAGTGCTCGAAACCACGTCGTGAAAGAAACCAAGAAGCCAATTTGGTTCAAGGAAATGAGGATGAGGAACCCACCTTGCTGATGGCAAAGCTTCATACTGACAGACATGAGGAGGTCTTCTTGAATGAAACGAGAGTAGTCCATAACTTGACCACAACAAATGGTGAACCGGTCAAGTCTAAGGTGTGGTATTTGGATAATGGGGCTAGCAATCACATGACGGGTCAAAGTGATAAATTTGTGGAACTTGACACAAGCATTCATGGGGAAGTGAAGTTTGGAGACAACTCAAGAGTGAGCATAGAAGGGAAGGGATCTGTGATGTTCAAATGTAAAACCGGTGAACAAAAATTGCTACAAGAAGTGTACTATATACCAAGCTTATGTAATAATATAATAAGCTTGGGCCAACTTTTGGAGACTGGACATAAAGTGGTGATGAATGGCTTGTATTTGTGGATATACGACGAAAACGGTCAGCTCTTAATGAAGGTAAAACGCTCACAAAACCGTCTCTACAAAATAGTATTAGAAGATGCTAGTCCTATATGTTTAATGGCTCGATTAAATGAGAAATCTTGGTTATGGCATGCACGTCTTGGGCACGTGAGCTTTCCTGTAATTAAGCAACTTGGAGAAAAAGGTCTGGCCTATGGAGTACCAAAAAATTGAGCAACCAACACAATTGTGTGAGGGTTGTTTAATTGGAAAGCAAGCAAGATGTCCCTTCCCATCAGCAACACCTTATAGAGCAGATCGTGTTCTGGAACTTGTACATGGAGACCTTTGTGGACCAATCTCACCTCCTACACCGTCGGGAAATCAGTATTTTATGCTCCTTGTTGATGATCACAGCCGTGTTATGTGGATGTACGCCTTAAAAACTAAGGATGAAGCACTCCCCGTATTTAAAAAATTCAGGGTTCATGTCGAGAATGAAACGGGTTTGAAGTTGAGAACTTTCAGAACTGATCGTGGGGGGGAGTTCCTCTCGAATCAGTTCACATCATACTGTGATGAAACCGGGCTGAATAGACACTTTACAGCTCCCTACTCTCCGCAGCAAAACGGAGTGGTAGAGAGGCGCAACCGGACTGTAATTGAGATGGCTAGAAGTGTGATGAAAAGCATGGAAGTACCACGTGAATTTTGGGGTGAAGCTGTTAGACACGCTGTGTATGTCCTCAACCGAGTTCCAACCAAGGCTCTCGACAACAAAACACCATATGAAGCTTTAACAGGAAGAAAACCCAATCTGGAACACTTAAGGGTTTTTGGATGTGTGGCTCACATGAAAATTTCAGGAACCTACTCTCGCAAGCTGGATGATCGAAGCAAACAACTTGTTTATTTAGGATCGGAACCGGGAAGCAAGGCATACAGGTTGTTCGATCCTAAATCGGGAAAACTATACGTAAGTAGAGATGTTCGCTTCGAGGAGAGCAGGTCGTGGCCATGGGATGAAAAAGAAAAGATTAAATTGGCAACTTCACGCGTAACATTCACTATTAGTGATTACAACATGGATGGTACAAGTGATGAAATAAGCGAGCCTTGTTTGATCCAAATAATCACCATGTGGAAGGTGACCACGGAAGTGAATATGAGATTGGAACTCCATTAAGTGAGCAGCAAAGGTCCACTGAAGATCAATCATTACAACCATTTCCAGGTACTCCATCCAGCTCGGTTGGCTCGAGTGAAACCCAAACAAGTTCAACTGGTGGAGGCGCTCCGAAAAGGTATCGTAATCTAACCGATCTATATGAAGAATGTCTAATTGTACAGGAGGAAGAATTGTTGCTGTTACATGGACTTGAAGAACCCACTTCATGTCTTCAAGCTATGAAAGAAGAAAATTGGCTCAAGGCAATGAAGAGTGAATTGGAGATGATTAAAAAAATAAAACTTGGTATTTGGTTCATCTGCCAGTGGGACGAAAACCCATTGGGTTGAAGTGGGTGTATAAAGTGAAGAAGAATCCTCAAGGAAAAGTGATCAAGTATAAGGCAAGATTGGTGGCAAAGGGCTACGTTCAAAAACCGGGAGTGGATTATGACGAAGTGTTTGCTCCGGTAGCACGCTTGGAGACTGTTCGTTTACTTCTAGCTCTTGCAGCTGGAAATGGGTGGGCTGTACATCACCTAGACGTAAAATCGGCCTTTTTAAATGGAGAATTGGATGAGGAAATTTATGTAAGTCAACCTGAAGGGTTCGTGAATAAAGATCAACCACATAAAGTGTATCGATTGGTGAAAGCACTCTACGGACTTCGTCAAGCACCTAGAGCTTGGAACGCCCGGTTAGATAAGTGTATGAAGAAGCTTGGATTCTCAAAAACACCACAAGAACCTGCTGTGTATGTAAGGAAAAACAATGAAAAAACCTTAATTGTTGGAGTTTACGTTGATGACCTGATTATAACAGGTACATGCAATTTGGAAATCAAGAGAGTTCAAGAAGCAAATGAGTGATGAGTTCGAGATGAGTGATCTTGGGCTTCTCTCTTACTATCTGGGAATTGAGGTGGTTCAATCCATTGGAAGCCTCTCTCTCTCACAAGCATGTTATGCAAGAAACTTGATTGAAAAGATTGGCATGGCTGAATGTAATTCTGTTCGATATCCAATGGAACCCAAGTTGGAGCTTAGTAAGGATGAGCAAGGGGAAAGAGTGGAAGCAACTTTGTATCGAAGCATTGTTGGTGGACTGAGGTATTTAACACACACTCGGCCAGATATATCTTTTGCAGTCGGGATGGTTAGCCGTTTTATGGAAAACCCAACAAGTATACATCTGCAGGCAGTGAAGAAAATTATTAGATACATAAAACGCACTGTAAGTTATGGCTTGGTGTACTCAAAAGGCAAGCAAGAGGCTGAAATCATCGGGTATACAGACAGTGATTTGGCTCGAGACATAAATGATCGAAGAAGCACAGCGGGAATGGTCTTTTATTTAAACGAAAGCATTGTGACTTGGGGCTCTCATAAACAACGAAGCGTGGCTCTCTCCTCATGTGAGGCAGAGTTTATGGCTGCTACTACAGCTGCATGCCAAGGAATCTGGTTGAAACGGTTGCTCGGTGAAGTAACAGGAAGGGAGATTAGTCCTGTGGTAATCCATGTTGACAACAAGTCAGCTCTTGCCTTGATGAAGAACCCGGTCTTTCATGGACGCAGTAAACATTCAGACACCCGCTACCATTTCATACGGGAGTGTGTAGAGAGGGGTGACATTGTTGTGAAGCATGTATGTTCCCAGATGCAGCGTGCAGACATACTGACCAAGGCTTTGAGCAGGGTCAAATTCGAGGAAATGCGAGATTATTTAGGCGTAAAGGAGCTGATCATTTCAGATTAGAGGGGAGAATGTTGGAGTAATCTGAAATATTTGCACGTTTATTTAGTGTTTAATTTTAGTCTATTTCAATTAAGGCCATGTTGGCCATGTTGCTGACTGCTTTGTTTAGTAGAGTTAGTGGGGAGTTATCTCCTATTTTCATGTTTTCCAGTTGTTAAGTAGGAGAAGTATTATTAACTTTTTTTTTGGCTTTTTCTTAATACAATCGAGAGAGAAAATTTGCCCCAGTTCTTGTTCTTCCCTTTCCTTTGTTTATTTGTTCACTGTGAATTCGTAGGGCCTGATACATCACTTGCTAACCGATGATTATACTCGCATGTGTTCGGTGTATTTCTTAAACAAGAAATCTGAAAGTTTGAACATGTTTAAGAAATTTAAGATGAAGGTTGAAAAAGAAAGTGGGTTTTTAATCAAGCTTTAAGAACGGATCGAGGAGGTGAATTTGTTGGCAAAGCATTCAATGAATTTTGTGCAGAGCATGGTATACATCGAGACTTGACAACACCATATACACCGGAGCAAAACGGGATTGCAGAAAGGAAGAATAGAACCGTTATGGAAATGGCACGATGCATGCTTCAAGCCAAACAATTGTCAAACGAATTCTGGGGAGAAGTCGTGGCTACAGCTGTTTACCTCATTTCCTTATCACCAACGACTGCAAATCCTGGTACAACCCCATAGGAGATGTCGTATGGATACAAACCGTGAGTAAGTCACTTGAAAGTCTTTGGTTGCATAGCTTACGCCCTTGTACCTTCTGAAATACGAAGGAAATTAGATGCTAAGTCAAAGAAATGTATTTTTGTTGACTATTCACCGAACTCTAAAGCCTATCGATTGTTTGACCCGGTTAAAAAAGAACTCGTAACAAGTAGGGATGTAGTGTTTTATGAACAGGGTACATGGAATTTAAGTATGAAAAGTGACAAGGATCAAGTTGATGCCACCTTTGTAAAAGGAATTGTGTTCAATGATAATGAAGTAGCTGATGGCACAAATGACTAGTTCCGTTCTTCCAGCAGTAGTAGTTCAAGTGGACTGTCCTCACCAAACCAAGATGAAGAAGAAATTAATCATGCAGGCACAACTTCGAAACGGGTACGTAATCTGATCGATATATATGAAACCACCTCACCCATTCTTTTGAACCTTTAATGTTTTAGTCAAAATGTTAGAACTTAGTTTTATTTATTTTTGAATACTTATGCTACTATTAGATAATTTGTATTAAATAAGGTGTGTATATGTAACATACACACATGTGTTTTGGCGGGTGTTATTTAGCCACCACCGCCAACTGCCAAGTGCAGTTTTGGCACCAAGAAAACTGCCACCAAAGTGGCCTATAAATAGGTGTACAAACAGAGATTTTATGTAATCGTATGTATGTTTACTTGAAGTATATCTTCTGTTCTTTTATACATACTGCACATATATATATACTTTCATACTTTTAGTATTTGGTTTGTTCGATTGGTATGGATGGGTGCAATTGGGAATGCAGTAAAGGAACAATTCCACGAAGATAAAATCTAGCATGGTATCAGAGCCGATGGCTCAGGCGATCAACGGGAAGACGTGACAGAAGAAGAAGATTGTTACAAACAGCAGTGAATGACGTATGGAACCATTTTGGAAGTGATATGTGGAATCGAAGGAGAAAAGAAGTACTACGGAAAATGAATCGTTTGAATTTACATCAAGAGGGCAGAGATTTGGTTCAATCCAATAATCCAACGCTGAACACCTGAACCTTTTACTTGATGATTCGAAGAAAATGAAGAGGGCTAGATGCTATCTATGTTACATGTGTGGGCATGTTTATTGGAATTGTCCCAACAGATCAATGGTTAATGATGCAGGGAACATAAACGTTCAACGAAAACAACAAGAAGATACAAGCAGTGGCCTGATTATACCAGAAACAACATGGACCGTTGTTGGAAGTGATGAAAGAGGATGGAATGACATATGGTACATTTCAAATGAATATCCTCGACACATGACAGGCAATCAAGATATATTTGAGCATTTTAAGAAAGCAAAGATCAGTTCAAGTGATGGGATTAAAGTTGATGGATTTGGAGAGATTGTGGTATCAACTGAGACAAAAATATTTGTTATACCAGGAGTCTACTATGTTCCAATGTGTTCTCTCAATATTTTAAGCCTACAACAGTTGGTAGTACAGGGTTTTAAAGTCAGAATTGTGGGTTCTAAGGCTTATTTGAATAGGGCATTTGAAGAGGATAGCGAAGATGAGTCGAATGAATGCAAGCAATATCAAGAAAAGGCCTGCAGTGATCTTCGTACATTGGAACAAATGAAGGAAAGGGTTGTAAGTACTTTAGTTAAACATTTTAATCATTTTAATGATACGCAAATGAATGGAAGTAGTGAACAACAAGACTTACCATCGAAAAGTGATTTCGATAATTTAATGGGTTTTATGAATATGATGGTTGACCAACAGATGAACACAAGTTGTAGTGATATAATAAATAAACATTTTATGAAGTTAGTTGTGTGGTTTTACAAAACATTTTTTTGAAGAAGAGAGGATCTTTCCTATGAAGTGTGATGAGATAGAAATTGACATATTAGATCTTTATCTGATTCTCAAAAAATTGGGTGGATCTGAATATGTTTGCTTTGAAAATAAGTGGAGTTTTGTGGCTGTGGAGTTGGGTTTTTCGAGTAGCAGTGCAGATGAAGTTAAAGATTGTTTTGCAAAGTGGCTTGGTATGTTGGTAGTGTATGTGGATATGGCCAGGAGGTAATCGAGGAAGGATTTGGCACAAATGGCAAAGGATTGCAAGTGTGCAGCACCAGAAACAGCAGTGAATGTAGGTGCAGTAACACTACCAAGAGAAGAAGAATTACCAGGAGGTATTGCTAGCATGGAAGAAGATGAAGGTGTTGAGATAGCCCAAGAAGATGCACGTACAAACAGCAACAATAAAGAAGATGATGACTACGTCATCGTGGATGATTTGGTGAAGTAAAAAGATCAAAAAGGATTAAAACATTAGGGGGAATGTTGGACCTTTAATGTTTTAATCAAAATGTAAGAACTTAGTTTTATTTATTTTTGAATACTTATGCTACTATTAGATAATTTGTATTAAATAAGATGTGTATATGTAACATACACACATGTGTTTTGGCGGGTGTTATTTAGCCACCACATAGCCGCCACCGCCAACTGCCAAGTGCAGTTTTGGTGCCAAGAAAACTGCCACCAAAGTGGCCTATAAATAGGTGTACAAACAGAGATTTTATGTAATCGTATGTATGTTTACTTGAAGTATATATTCTGTTCTTTTATACATACTGCACATATATATATACTTTCATACCTGTAGTATTTGGTTTGTTCGATTGGTATGGAGGGGTGCAACTGGGAATGTAGTAAAGGAACAATTCCAGGAGGACAAAATCTAACACATTCATGATTATGACGCATGTCAGTTCGCCCTTTTGGTGGTTGAACAAGTACCTATCAAGATGCTGTCAAGATTGTCGAGTGGAAGAATGCTATGAAGGAAGAACTCGCAGCATTGGAACATCACAAAACGTGGACTTTAACAAGTCTTCCACCAGGTAAGAAATCCATCGGGCTTAAATGGGTATTTAAACTAAAGTTTCATGCAGATGGAAGCATCCAAAAATACAAAGCAAGTATTGTAGCAAAAGGATACGCACAACAAGATGGTATAGACTATGAAGAAACGTTCTTCCCGGTTGCAAGATTTGAAACTATAAGGATAGTCTTGGCATTGGCTGCGCAAAAGGGGTGGATGGCTTATCAATTTGATGTAAAGTCGGCGTTTTTAAATGGAGTATTAAATGAAGAAGTGTATGTAATTCAACCCCCTGGGGAAGTAGAAGGGCAGGAAGACAAGGTGTCCAAGCTACACAAGGCTCTTTACGAGTTAAAACAGGCCCCCCGGGCTTGGTACAGCAGGATCGAAGGTTACTTGGTGCAACACGGTTATAAACGAAGTCAAAGTGAACCGACGTTGTACATAAATGCAACACAGTTATAAACGAAGTCAAAGTGAACCGACGTTGTACATTAAAAGAACCGGCCGAGGTGAAGTTATTATCGTGTGTTTGTATGTGGATGATATAGTGTATACAAGCTCTTCAAGTAAGCTGTTGGCTGAGTTTAAACACAAAATGATCAGTGAATTTGAGATGACTGACATCGGGACATTAAACTACTTTCCTAGGCTGGAAGTAAATCAGAAAAGCGAGGGGACATTCTTATCTTAACAGAAGTATGCTCGTGACCTGCTAAAACGATTTAACATGGAACAATGCAAATCCGTGTCTACACCAATGAACACAAACGAGAAGTTGCAAGCAGAAGATGGCAGAGAGGCAACAGATGAGTATACATTTAGAAGCTTGGTTGGTGGTTTAATTTATCTTACTCATTCTCGTCCGGACACAGCATTTGCTGTGGGAGTAATTTCAAGATACATGCATAAGCCCTCTGTGTATCATATGGGAGCTGCTAAACGAATTCTAAGGTACATTGCAGGAACAATTAATTATGGGCTGTGGTATGCAAAGACTGATTTTGTGAAGTTGGTGGGTTACACGGATAGTGATTGGGCAAGTTCAGTTGAGGATAGGAAGAGCACGTCAGCAAATGTTTTCTCAATTGCTTCAGCTGCTGTTGCTTGGAGTTCATAGAAGCAGGAAATAGTTGCCCTTTCTACCACCGAGGCTGAATATGTTGCAGCTACAGCAGCTGCTTGTCAAGCTACATGGATGAGAAAATTCTTAATTGAAATGGGCCAAGAGCAAGAGGGGGCAACACGAATCTTTTGTGACAATATGTCTGCGGTATTTCTGTCAAAGAATCAAGCGTATCATGGTCGCAGCAAGCATATAGATATCAAGTTTCATTTTATTCGCAATCTGGTTGAAGGAAGGTAAATCGAGTTGCAGCAGTGTTCGTCACAAGAACAGGTTGCTGATATTCTTACCAAGGCGCTTAGTACAGATCAGTTTTCATATTTGAGAGGAAGGCTTGGGCTGAAGGCACTTTGAATTAGTTAAGAATAATTCAAAGTAGGCTAAACAGTGTTTGATTGAGTCATTTTTAAATAATAAATGTAATCCTAGTCAGTAGGATTAGTCCGGTTTTTTTGGTCAAGTTGTTTAGTTTGTTTTTTATTCTTTCAGTATGTTATTTCTGTGTATCACTGCTATATATATATATAGCAGTCCTCATTGTCAATAAAATCATCAAAGTATTCTGGTGCATCTTTATACCACAATTAACATACAAAACATTATTACGAGTAAAATAATAATTAGAGAAGAACAAACCGTTCAACCTTGGATGAAAGCTTCTGAAAAAAACCCGCCGGTCCAACAAAATCAACGAGATAAGCATCACCAATTTGATCCACAGGAAGCTCTTCAACTCTGAAACACATGATGATCGGTGTTCGGATGAGTGATTATTGTAACTTGAAGAATTAGAATCAGAATCATATGATCAGTTAATTAAAGTCAAAGAATGTTTAAAAGATTTACATTTATCTCAAACTTATATTTTCTAATCGCTTCCACAACGTGCTTTCCATGTTTAATTATGTTGATCATCATTATCAGAAAACCATAAGCACGTCTTGACAAAAACACATTTGCAATTCATACCGACTTTCTTTCACTTTATTTATATTTTTTATGGGGATGTTGGAGATAGAAAACACAACATATGGAGAGAACTTGGAAAGAACACAAATTGGGTTCTAAGTATATATTAATAAAAAAATTTCATCGTCTCTTCCGTAAACAAAACCAACAATAAAAAATAGGTCATAACCCACAAATTAAGGAAAGAAATCAAGGTCTTTATTTACCACGTCATGGTTCGGTAGCTTACGGGTCACGGGTAGGTTTTGTTTTAGTGTGTTTTCGTGTTTGTTACTAGTCATCGTATTATTGGGAGAAAGAGTAGAGTATAGGAGTATTGCATGTATGAATTTAGGAGAGAAAGAAGTGTTGTGCATTTGAGATCCACGTTTTTAATATTTAGTTGGAACCTTGTTCCTAAAGTCACAAATTACCCCACGTACTAGTGTGTGCTAATTATCGCTCATTGCGTTATTATACCAGTTTGATAAGCAACACTTGGTATCACAGCCTAGGGCTTGTGAAGATTTAGAAGGCTGGTTTGAGAGTCGGTTTCAAGAAACGGTGTTGCCCTTCACCGCAAGGCACATGCAGCACGAACCGGGGTTTCATTTTCAAGGAGCTATGATATTATGATCACCGGTTGAATTCTTGAAAGCAGGTTCCATCCTTGATTGCGGCTTGTTTGTGTGATTAACCAAAGGCGTGGAAGAGACGAGCGGAAAGAAATCAAAGCATGTGGCTTCGATTTTGGTTCATGTTGCGGGTGATGGAAGGCGGAAAAGATGGTCACCTTGTTTTCTTGATCGGTGGAAGAATCTCTCGGAAAAAGGTATGGCTGTCAAGACACGAAGGGAATGGAAAAACAACACGGTGTGAACATTATGGCAGTGGCGGTTCAAATCGGGTGGCTTTGGATGTGACCGGTGAAGAGGTCGTCAATCTGGGAAAAGTCGTGATGTTATTGAACGTGTCCAACAGGTTGCATTGTTACATGTGTACCGGTATTGTTAGAAAAAAATCGAGGAGTTAAGCTAGAGAAGACCTTGGACGTGACCGAGGTGCAGGTCGGGTGTCCAGGAAAGGTCGAAAATTGAGATTGTTCAAAAGAATGTAATTAAGTGTTGTTGTGAGTGAAGGTGTGAATAAACGATTAAGGGGTAATTGTTGGGTTAATCGTTTATTTACCGGGTCATGGTTTGGGAGGGAGGTTCATGCGAAAAGGGTGTTATTTGCGAAAAGTGCGAGAAACGTTTTGAACCATTCGATCATTTAATTAATGGCTATAATTCATTATGGCATTTTAGTAATTAAAAAGAAATTAAATGGTTTTCTTTTAATTAAATAAAGAGTAAAATAGGTATTAGACTAACCTCTTCGTCTCTCTCCTTTTTTTCCTCTCCTCCCTTTATTTTCTCTCTTAAACCGTCGCAAGACTCCATCCTCCCATTTTCAAAAACAATTGAAAACCTCATTTTCATCCTCTCTCTCTCTACAAATCACTGGCCGCCACATGACCGCCGATCTCCGACGTCTTACACTCTCTCTCCCTTTGCCATTCTCAGTCTCTTTCCCTCCTTGCCGATCGACGAACTATATCTCAATGTCGTCCGCCGCCATCCGTTACAACCTTTTACGCTGCCGTTCTGATGAACAACACCACCGTCGCGGCTACTTACCACCTCCATTCACTGCGAGTGAATGTTGCTGCCGACGAAACACCGCCGTTAGGTGTTGCATAAGGTACGATGAATGCGACCAAACACCGCCGTTGAGTTTTAACCACCGTTGTGTACTCAAAACCGCCACCGCCGTATCACGCCTAATCTGGTCGCTTTTTGTTGTCGCCGATAAACAACCGTCATCCACTCTTATCACTGTGAGTTAAACAAAGGCATCGGTAGTTTTGAACTTTTTTTGAATTTATGTTTTTTAGTTTTTTTTCTTTTTCTGTTAAGCAAAGCGTCGGTTGTTTTGAATTTTTTTGAATTTATGTTTTTTATTTTTTTTTCTTTTCCTTTTTTTGTTAAACAAAGCGTGGTTGTATGGTTATTGTAATTAAATGTAGTATTCATTTATAGATTATTTTCTTGGATTATATTGTGTTTTAGGGTAAATATAAATATAAATGGTGTTCAATGGCGAATTTTAAAGGTATTTTTTAAGTGTTTATGGTTTGTTCATCATTAACTTTTATGTTGTTCAATAATAAACGTGGTTATATTTTTGTTGTTTATGGTTTGATGATCTTTACTAGGAATAAAAAAATTTGGTTTGTTTTTGGTTGTTAACTAATGAATATTGAACAAAAGACAATGGAGATAAAGAACATTTTGATGTTCAGTAATGAATATTTCAGATATAAAAAAGAAATTTTTTTTTTACGTTTAGTATGTTATTCAATAATAAACAACCATGAATGATTGTTGGGAAAAAAATGATATAGAAAAAAAGAAAAAAACGTAAAAATTAAAAAGAGAAAGAAAAAACATTTAATGGTGAAACAATATAATTTCAAAGTTTATTAGTGAATTAAGTGTAATGAACATAATACTTAATAATTCAAAACTTTAAATATTTGACTGCGTTCATCGTTGAACACCGTAAAATTGATAATAATTATTAAATTATTTTTAATTTATTTTGTTTAAAAATTAAAGGAGGAAAAAAAATAAGAAAGAGATATTGGAGAGAAAAAAGATTGTTTACTATTATACCCTTTTGAATTAAAAATAAATAAAAAATAAGATTAATTTAAGCCAATAGATCAAATATAAATAAGAGGTCAATATTATTTCTCGCACTTTTCGCAAACAAGACACTTTTCGCATGAACTCTCTCCATGGTTCGGTAGCTTACAGGTCACGGGTCAGTTTTGTTTTAGTGTGTTTTCGTGTTTGTTATCAGTCATCGTATTATTGGGAGAAAGAGTAGAGTATAGGAGTATTGCATGCATGAAATTAGGAGAGAAAGAAGTGTTGTGCATTTGAGATCCACGTTTTTAATATTTAGTTGGAACCTTGTTCCTAAAGTCTAGGAGTAGTGGGGCAAAGTTGTTTATTTTGAGTATTTATAGTATTGTATTCCTTTTTCATTTTTGTGATAATACAAAGTCACAAATTACCCCACGTACTAGTGTGTGCTAATTTCGCTCATTTCGTTATTATACCAGTTTGATAACCAACAGGTCCCAATCAAACACCAATTGGGTATTATTTAATTGCTAAACTTAAAAAAAAAGAAAATCTCCACCTAAAAGAAACCCATGCAAGCTACGCTGATTTAAGGCTGGACAACCGGATCTTCTAGTGGGTCGACGTGAGGCAAACCCGGGATGTTGGCTACATGGTTTGGATCCGTATCATCCTCCCCGGCTTGAAAAGGACTCGACCTCGAGTCCACCATAGGATCACCATCTTCAGGAACATACGGAATTAAATCACCAACATTAAAAGTAGCCGACACATTATAGTGCCCGGGTAGATCAATCTTTTAAGCATTATCATTGATACGTTTGAGCACTTTAAATGGACCATCTGTGCGCGGTTAAAGTTTCCCAAAACGACCACCCGGGAAACGCTCCTTGCATAAATATATCCATACAAGATCAACCTCGTTAAATTCTACACGTTTACGATGTCGATTCGCCCTTTGTTGATACCGTAGATTATGTTTAATAATTTGCTCATGCACCTGCATGTGAAGTTCTTGTATTTGCTTTGCCCACCTTTCACCTTTGGCATTTAAATGATCAGGGTGTGAGGTCAAGAGGTGTAATAGGATTCCGCGACAAAGAAGGGGCTCTTACCCGTTGACCCATGATTCGACCTGTTGTAAGCAAATTTGGCTTGAGGTAGCCCAAGATCCCATTGTTTAGGATTGTCACCAATAAGGCTGCGGGAGGAGATTTCCTAAGCTACGATTAGTAACCTCGGTTTGTCTGTCCGTTTAGGGATATGTGAACTAGTAAATTGTAACCGGAAACCCAAACGCTTCCGTACGCCAAAAGTGGGTCACAAACTTCACGTCTCTATCGGACATTATGGTTTTGGGAATACCATGTAAACGAACAATCTCGCTAAAGTAAAGACGTGCGACTTGGAGAAACGAGCCATTTTGGAGAAACGATCAACCACCACCATAATTGAGTGTTTTTGTCGCTGTGTACGTGGTAGGCCCAAGACAAAATCAAGACTAACATCTTCCCAAGGTCCATTCGGAACAGGGAGTGGAGTATAGAAACCTGCGTTAGTATGATGTGTCTTGGCAATATGACATACTCGGTAACGTTCCAACATTGGGGAATAATCCTTCACCAATCGAGGCCAATAGAAGCGATCTCTTATAAGGCCCATTGTTTTATCCCGACCGAAATGTCCGCCTAAACCCCCTTGATGACATTTTAAAATGATAGCTTCCCGGAGTGAACAACGAGGTACACATAAACGATTGTTTTTAAACAAAACCCTTCCTATTTTGAAAAGTCGTGGTAGGGACGATTCGGGAAGCCCTTCCAAGCAGCTGAAAAGTCGGGGTCATCATGGTACAAATGTCAAAATAAGTCAAACCCATGTACCTGGAGATGAATGGACGTCAATAGAGAATGGCGGCGACTTAAAGCGTCCGCTACTGTGTTTGAAGAACCCGCTTTCTGTCGGATAACAAAAGAAAAATCCTGGAGGAACTCGACCCATTTAGCATGGTGTGGGTTGAGCTTAGCCCGACCTTGAATATACCGCAATAAACTCTCCGGGTAACAAGTAATGACGCCTTCGAGACTTCTAATCATGGCATAGAACTTTTATCATAAGTGCTATATTTTCGCCTTGTATAGTTGAGTTTCTCACTAAAGAAAGCAATAGGGCGATTCCCCTGGCTAAGAACTCCACCAATGCCCAAACCCGATGCATCGCACTCAACTTGAAATACCTCATTAAAATTGGGAAGAGCCAATACAGGAGCACTCCTAACATGCTGCTTGAGATTTTCAAATGCTTTATTAGCAGCCTCAGTCCACATAAAATTTGCACCTTTCGAACATTCTGTTATAGGTGCAACAAGAGTACTAAAGTTGCGAATAAGCCTGCGGTAAAAGGATGCTAAGCCATGAAAACTGTTACTTTAATCTTGATTTACAAAACAATAGTATAAGTTATATATTGTATTATTAGTAGAAAGAATAGGTGTGTATATACAGCCCATCACCGGAGGTAACCGCCGCCGCCGTTACTTGACGGAGAACCGCCAGAAAACCGCCATACTTTACCCTATATATATATAATAGCATATAGGGATTTGAACATGAAAAAACACGAAATAAAGCAAGAAATCTTGGATCTTTTTTTGTTATTTTCGTCTTTATACCAACATTTGGTATCAGAGCTTTGGTAAAGAACCAAAGTTTCATCATCTACCGGAAATCTCATCGGAGAACTCACCGGAAAATCTCATCGGAGATCTCGTCGGAAATCCAACATTTGGATACTCAGAGGCGGCCGTTAAACAGAGGAAACTACCGCCATTCCGTCACCCTTATCAGAGAAAGGGAACTTACCTCATCGGAGGAACAAACCAGTGAAGAAAAACAGAGGTCGGTGATAAACCGCCATTCAAACAGAAGTCAAGGACTTCAACCAGAGAATAATCGCTTAAAGCATCGCACGCCGCCACAAGATGGGGCTGCAAGTCGATCGGAAAACTCAAAGAAGGCACCGTTTTTTTTTCCATCGGAAAAGCACAATCGCAAAGGGCTGCGCTTCTTTTCAAAGAAGAAAAGAAGATAAAAACCCTAAATTATTTTTGCTTCCTTTCCTTTTACATTTTTTTTTCTCCTTTTCCCTTTTAAATTAAGTTTCATTTTTTTTTTAAAAAAAAGGGATAACCTACGGTTCTTATTATTTCATCAGATTTTTACAAACATAAAATTATTAAAATCCTTTTAGTTGTTGTTTTAAAAAAACAATTATTAATTTATTATCAAAAGTTTTATTAAAGTTTTTAGTTGTTTATTTTAAAAAAAGAGGACAATTATTTTTTTATTTTCAAAGGATATTTAGAAAAACTATAACTATGTCCGAAAGCGAAGATAGTGAAAAAGGAAGAAAGAATTTGGGATTTTCAACCCATTTCAAATGCCTGATGTTAAAATCATCAAACTACACAACTTGGACAATTCGAATGCAAGTTATATTGGAAGCAAATCAGTTATAGGAAGCGATTGAATATGAATCGACAGACAAAGTCGATGAAGATGCATATAAAAACGCAATTGCTTATATTTATCAAGCATTGCCAGAATCAGTTACTTCTTGTATCTAAATACAAGACAGCAAAAGCAATTTGGGAAGCCTTAAGAACAAGACACGTTGGTGTTGACAAAATTACAAACACTCAAATCAGAGTTTGAGTTGTTACAGATGAAAGAAAATGAATCGATAGATTCATTTACTACAAAACTGACGAGTATTATCAACAAAGCAGTAAGCTTGGGTTTAACATATGAAGATTCTACTCTTGTACGGAAATTACTGAATGTCGTACCAGACAGATTTCTTCATATTGTTGCATCCATTGAACAATACTCAGATCTGAATATCATGTCTTTAGACGATGCAATTGGAAGGCTGAAGACATTCGAAGAAAGATTGAAGTTCAAGAAAGGAAAATCTTCGGACACTCAAGAAGGCTTGATGTTCACACGACAAGAAGATCGTAGACAATCTTTCAAAGGACGTGGACGTGGCAGAATTAACCACTCACAAAGACGAGGGGACAACAACTTCAAATCCGACACGAAGTACAGTAAACCCTCTCAAAACAGTTTCAAAAGAGAAACTGATAACAAATCGAAGAAATTTACTCCTGATATGAGTAAAGTACAATGTTATAACTGCAACAAATATGGACACTATTTGAGGAATTGTCCACGGAAAGTACAAGAAAAGGAGCAGTCAAATCTTATCGAGGAAGATTTGGAACCAACACTGCTAATGGCAACAATTGAAGAACATCAGACAGTTTTACAGAAAGAAAAGGAGAATCTTGTTTTAAAGAAGATGACCACTGAAGATGAAAGTCTTTGGTACCTAGACAATGGTGCCAGCAACCACATGACGGGAGTCAAAGATCACTTCAAAGAGATTGACGAGAAAATCTCAGGAAATGTACGATTTGGAGATGGGTCTTATGTAGAAATCAGAGGAAAAGGCTCTATAATGCTAGAGTGCAAAAATAGAGAACAGAGAATTATCTCCCTCTGAAAAGTAATATACCAAGTCTTGGACAGTTGACAGAAAATGGTTGCAAGATAGTCATGGAAGGAGATCAGTTATTGCTATACGACTCAAGCAATAATATTCTACTAAGAGTTACGCGATCAAAGAATCGGTTATACAAAGCAAACTTGAACATCGGTAAACCAGTTTGCTTGCTAGCCAATCTACATGATAAAGACTGGTTATGGCACGCAAGATTGGGTCATTTGAATTTCGATTCAATGAAGAAAATCAACTCGAAGGAATTGGTTTATGCTGTACCACCCATCAAGAATACAACAAATATTTGTGATATTTGTTTAATCGGAAAACAAAGCAGAGCACCTTTCCCACAACAAAGTCAAGATCGAAGGAACCATTGGAGTTAGTTTATGGCGACTTATGTGGTCCCATATCACCACCTACTCTATCAGGTAAAAGATATACATTCTTGTTAGTAGATGACTATTCAAGGTATATGTGGGAATATTTCCTAGATTCAAAAGATCAAGCTTTTGAGATCTTCAAGGAATTCAAACAAAGGGTGGAGAACGAACTTGGAGTCAAGATAAAATTATTCAGAACAGACAGAGGAGGAGAATTCACATCAAAAGAATTCTCACAATATTGCAAAGACAATGGCATCGCAAGGCAATTAACTGCACCTTACTCACCGCAACAAAATGGAGTTGTGGAACGAAGGAATCGGACAGTGCTTTCAACAACCAGATGCATGATGAAAGCAACAAACATGCCTCAGAATTTTTGGACAGAAGCAATTAGACACGCTATACTGATACTGAATTGTACGCCAACAATGTCACTTGAGGATATCACTCCATATGAAGCACTAAAAGGAAGAAAACCAAGTCTTCATCATCTCAGGATTTTTGGATGCATTGCATACGCAAAGGTACCATCTCAACACTTGACGAAGTTGGATGATAGAAGTATACACATGGTATATTTGGGCAGTGAACCAGGATCAAAAGCATATCGGTTGTTTGATCCAACAAAGAAGAAGATTCACATCAGTCGGGATGTAAGGTTCAAGGAGGATGAAACATGGAATTGGGAAGAATACACCAAAGATTATGATCTAGACGAACCAGAATGGACTAACTTCACTACAGAAAATAAAACCCAGGAAGATCAGTACATCTCTGATAATGATGTCACTCCAGACATCAACAATTTCAATGACGAAATTCCCAATACTCCAGATTCACCGGTTTATGCAGAACAAGAAAGAATTGATCATACACCTACAAGAGGTTATAGACCTCTAAACGATGTCTACAACAGATCAGAAGAGATATTACATTATATATACAACGAAACTGAATAATTGTTGTTGTTAGAAGATGAACCTAGAAATTTCAAAGAAGCAGCAATGGACAGAAAGTGAGAAATGGACTCCATCAACAAAAACAATACTTGGAAACTCACTATTCTACCAAAGGAACACAAAGCAATTAGCTTAAAGTGGGTATACAAAACAAAGAGAGATGCTGATGGAAAGATTTTGAAATACAAAGCACGACTAGTAGCTAAAGAATACATTCAAGAACACGGCATAGACTACGATGAAGTTTTTGCACTAGTAGCACGAATTGAAACAATTCGATTATTATAAGAGGTATACGTATCTCAGCCCGAAGGATTCATAAAACAAGGAGATGAGAGAAAAGTGTACAGACTAATAAAAGCACTCTATGGCTTAAAGCAAGCTCCACGAGCATGGTACACAAAGTTAGACAAGACACTCAAGACACTTGGTTTCAAGAAATGCGCATTGGAACAAGCAGTCTACACAAGAACTAAGAAAGGTTCAACTCTGTTAGTAGGAGTATATGTTGATGATTTAATAATCATAGGTACATCGAAGAAAGAGATTGATACATTCAAGGATCAAATGAAGAACAAATTTGAAATGAGCGATCTCGGTTTACTCGCTTATTATCTTGGGATTGAGGTTACTCAACACGAAGGAGAAATCTCAATAAAGAAGACTGGCTACGCAAATAAAATACTCAGGGACGCAGGAATGCTCGATTGCAACCATGCAAAGATTCCTATGGATCCAGGACTAAAACTGACGAAACTAATAGAAGAAGAATATGTTGACGCCACAGAATTTCGAAGCATAATAGGATGTCTACGATATCTACTACATACAAGACCAGATCTAAGTTATCCAGTGGGATTACTTAGCCGTTTCATGCAAAAACCTCAAGAACGACACATGAAAGTAATAAGACAGATACTGCGTTACATCAAAGGAACGAAGAACTATGGCATAACCTACAAACATGACGGAGGAAACAAAATACAAGGTTACAGTGACAGCAGTTATGGTGTCAATGCTCAAGAAGGAAAAGGCACAACTGGAATAATATTCTACTTCGGAAATTCACCTATTAGTTGGAATACTCAAAAGCAAGGAACAGTAGCACTATCCTCATGCGAATCAGAATTCATTGCAGCTACAGCAACAGCAACTCAGGCACTTTGGTTAAAAAGATTACTTAGCAAGATTACAGAAGACGAAGAACAAAAGGTCACGATCTACGTGGATAACAAGTCAGCAATCGCGCTCATGAAAAATCCAGTATTTCACGGACGAAGCAAGCACATTGATACTAAATATCATTTTATTCGAGACTGTGTCGAAAGAAATGACATTTCAGTTGAATACATCAGTGGAGATTTACAACGAGATGATATACTGACAAAACCATTGGCAAGGACAAGATTCGTCATCATGAGGCAACTACTTTGAGTTAGAGATCTACTTTAGGATAATCAAGATTAAGGAGGAGAATGTTACTTTAATCTTGATTTACAAAACAATAGTATAAGTTATATATTGTATTATTAGTAGAAAGAATAGGTGTATATATACAGCCCATCACCGGAGGTAACCGTCGCCGCCGTTAGCCGCCGCCGGCTGCCGTCCACTGCCGTTACTTGACGGAGAACCGCTAGAAAACCGCCATACTTTACCCTATATATATGTAATAGCAGATAGGGATTTGAACATGAAAAAACACGAAATAAAGCAAGAAATCTTGGATCTTTTGTTGTTATTTTCGTCTTTATACCAACAAAAACTGCGTACATCATGTATTAACTTTAGAGTAGGCCACAAAGTAATAGCTTCAACTTTAGTCTTGTCCATTCGTATACCATCACCCGAAATTAAATACACAAGGAACACAACCTCCGTGGTGAGGAAATGACACTTTTGACGGTTGGCAAATAATTTTTTATCTCGAAGAACATTGAAGACATCACGAAGGTGGTCTAAATGTTGTTGGATGTTCCGACTAAAGATCAAAATGTCATCAAAGTACACCACCATGAATCGGCCAATAAACGCTTTAAAAATATGGTTCATAAGTCTCATGAAAGTGCTTGGAGCATTCGAAAGTCCCAACGGCATGACCATCCATTCGTAAAGTACATCACGAGTTTTAAATGCAGTTTTCCACTCGTCACCAGGTCGTAGACGAATCTAATGGTACCCACTTCGGAGATCGACTTTTGAAAAGATTTTAGCTCCATGTAACTGATCAAGTAGGTGCTCAAGTCGTGGAATAAGGAACCTATACTTAACGGTGATTTTATTAACCGCCCGACAATTGATACATATACGATATGCACCCCCATGTTCTGGCACAAGTAATGCGGGCACGGCGCAAGGACTTATGCTTTCTCGAATTAGGCCCTTTTCAAGGAGTTCGGTCACTTGTCAGTGTAACTCCTCATATTCTTTGGGGTTCATTCTGTAAGCGGGTTTGTTCGGAATACTCGCACCTGGTAAAAAATCAATACAGTGTTAAATTTCACGCATAAGAGGAAGACGTGCAGGAATGTCATATAGAAAAATATCAATGAATTCAGAAAGTAAACGTTGAATTAGTGGAGGTGTGTCTAAGTGGTTGTTGTTCGGTTCCGTCGCCACAAGAGCAAACAAGAATGGTGGTGCACGGCATCTTTTGTAATCTAAAATTATGATTTGCTAAGAATTAAAGCTTATGTGGCAGAATCTCTAATGTCAAGAGGAGCTATACAATATTAATACATCTTTTTTTAAGCTATAGGTTTTTCAATAACCGTCATGACATTCATCCATACGAATGACCTCTGGTGTGTAGCTCGCAATACGGGTTTTTTATTATAAAAAGCTTTGATACACACTTGTTTTAAATTTATAAGAACGATTTTACTAAGCAGACACTACACACAACGCAGGCAAGTATGAACTGGTCGAGAACAGTATAGACTCGGTAAGACCGTATGTCGAACCACATGGATAGAGAGCTATCAATAATCTAACATCATTGTTGTTTGATCGGTAGAAAAATAGCATGCGAAAGACACGATTAAAATAAATTAAACTAAGTAAATAAATCATATTTAACACCGAAGAAGTAGAGAGGCGGAACAATCCATTAAAGATTCACTCAGGCTTTTGACTCATCCTAACTAGTCATGACAATAACTACAACAATTCAGATAATGAAGACTTGACGAGAATAACATATTAAGCACAGAGCATGTTGTTCCACTACTTATCACAACCACATCATCATGCAACGAATCATCACTCAAGTTATCAAGTCTCTGACTCAACAATCAAACATGATCAAGCAAGCAATAGCATATCCAAGTTTTCACTTAGGATATGAAAACTAGAATTCAACCACAGATTCACCAAATCGCGTCCAAATCAGACTATAAGAACATGCATCTTTTCACGTGACATATCCAGTAGTCCTCACAACCCAAAAGGTGCCAAAGTGGTTAAATACGGTCAAAACAATCAAAAACCGCTCACTAATGTAAAAAGAGGTCCTTACGGCCGCAAGGATTTATCCTTGTGGACGCAAGGGGGTACATGCTTGTGGCCACAAGCAGTTTGCTTGCGTTGCTTGCGGCCACAATGGTTACTCTGACAGAACACCTCATTTTTGCACAAAGAGATCCAACGACACAAACAATCTAGACTTTCATCTAAGATCATAAACACATGTAAATGGGTATATGAAGTCATAAACTTATCAAAACTCAAACCACGCATGGGATTCAAGATTAAGCCACATGGATATGCACCATGAACATTTAAAGCATAACACATGTGAATATGCACAATGAACACTTCAAACAGAATATTCATGGCATATATGCAAGTTCATTTCAACACTTAACATGCCTAAAAACACATTATGAATCCTTCATACATATATATAGCATATTTAACCTATTAGTACACCAAATCAACTAGATTTGCATCTAAAGTGCTAAGGCATGCATAAAACCCGAATATGAATAACAAAACCAACATGGACGGACCTTAAATGATCCATAACATGTCCCAAAAATGCTTTCAAGCAACAATCATGCAAGATGTACCATTTCTAGTAACAAAATAACATGGTATTTTATAAAATCAATATACCATTCTTGAATATCCACATACTTTGACATGTAGGAATTATCCTAACACATCATCACACATGAACATGGTTAGATTAAACACACAAACGTGATCAAACACACTTGTATTGAAGATCAAACACACGTTTATATCAAGTTAATATAAAAGTCAAACTACATATTGGATTGCCATTACTAGTCAAGAATCATCTTGGCCCAAGTGATATAAGTTTAGCTACATAAGAATAAGTACAACAACCTCTGGAATACATGGATACATGATTAAGAATAGAAAATGGAAAGATTATACCAAGCAATTCCAAGAATATGTGCACTTTGACTTTGTGATTCCAAGCCTTCAAGTGTTGTTCCAAGCCTCCTAGCATGCTCTCCTCCCTTGGATATGACCAAAATATGGTGCTGAAGCTTTAAGGATTGTGGGAGAGTATTTTGGTGGTGAAAAACCCGGGACTAAGCAAAAACGCAGCCAACAGGTGTTAGGTGGGTGGTGGATTTGACGTGTGTCAGGTGCAAGTTGTCAAGATGGGAATCCTTTGCGGGCGCAAGGGGTGGTTGTTATTGAACCATAATCACTGAACTTGCAAAACTGAACTTTACATTTCTGAAGGACATTACGGCCGCAAGGGTTTTCCTTTGCGGGGGTAAGGAGCGCTTTTTTCCAAATCTTCATTTTTCTTTAGTTTTTCACTGGTTTTGACCACTTTTCTCACACTAAGTCCTTTTAAGCCTGCATGGTGAATTATAAGCAAATTAGATCATTAAATATACGATTCACCTTGGAAATGGGTTAATAATGAGGCATTTCGACATGTAAAACATGCATAAAAATGCATATATCAACCTCACACCACACCTCATCATTATATTTATTTCCAATAGAAAAACGTACCAAACACCGTTGTGTCACACTAACAAGGTTTCCCTTCTTTAGCCATGTTAACCGATAAGGTTCGGGATGTTTTTCAACCGTTAACCCAAGCTTTTCCACTATTGTTGTTGCCACCATGTTTTAACAACTAACACCGTCAATAATAATGGTGCATACTTTCCCTTTTGTGGTCCACTTTGTATGAAAGATGTTATTTCGTAACCAAAGGGTGTCGTCAACTGTTTTGTTGATGGTGGCGGAGAGGACTTGTTTTACCACTAATGCTTCCCCTTGATCTGGTAAAAGAACCTCCTGGCCATGGTCTATTTCCTCTCCCTCATGAGTATCATATGCACTTGATGACTCGTCCACAAACGTCACAAGTTGTTTGCTTGGACACTCATGGGCATATTGGCCTAGGCCTTGACATTTAAAACAGCGAGGGGTTCGTATCCCAGTTTAGTTCGTCTTCCCCGTAGAAGTGCCCTCTGATCGCTTGTGAAGGTGCACCTCCTGATCGTGAACCCGTTGCAACAGGTCGCAATGGGGGTGGGGCACGATTAGGAATGCTATGTGTTTTTACCTTTAGTTGTTTCTCCACCTAGGGCAAGACAACATACATCATCAAGGGTCCAAAACTGCTGTAACCGGACAATATCCGCTACTTCGGGACGCAAAGCTCCTAAAAATCGGGCAATAACCTGCTCTTCATCTTCATCAGCCCCGCAACGCATTCGTAAGCGATCAAAATCTGCGATGAACTATTCAACAGAAGAGTTTTGCTGAGTTAAACTATGATATTCAAAAAAAGCATCTTGCGTGTAATTGATTGGTAGGAATTTTGCACGGAGAAGTTTGAGCATCTTTTCCCATGTTTCAACTCTAGATTTACCTTGTTGAACTCTTCTTTTTTTGACATGATCCCACCACAAGGAAGCATACTTGCGTAACTTAATGGCTATGAATTTCACTTTAAGATGATCCGGGATATCACGAAGTTCAAAAACACGTTCGACGGTGCTCAACCAATCGATGAACTCGTGTGGATGTGCCTTTCCTTCAAATTCCGGAATCTAAACCCGCACACCTAAACTACTTAGGATTTCATTGTGATTTTGTGGTCGGAATTGAGGATGTGGACGACGGCCAAAAGGATTCACCTCTTCGTCGTCAACCTCGACCAAGACGATGGTATCCGACACGGTGTCTTCGGGTCGGTCTTCCTGTTGTAGTTATAAGTCTCGAATCCGTTGTTGTAGGCGTTCTATTTCTTCATCCTCGTGTGGATCTCGTTGCGGACCACCTGTCCCTGGACCACCACCTCGACGATGGGCATTACGTGGAGGTCATCCTCTGCCTGCCATGATCGTCAGCCCTGAAAAAACAAAAATGGAGAGAACTTGGAAAGAACACAAATTGGGTTCTAAGTATTAATAAAAAAAATTCATCGTCTCTTCCGTAAACAAAACCAACAATAAAAAAAAGGTCATAACCCACAAATTAAGAAAAGCAATCAAGGTCCCAATCAAACACCAATTGGCTATTATTTAATTGCTAAACTTAAAATAAAAGAAAATCTCGACCTAAAAGAAACCCATGCAAGCTATGTTGATTTATGGCTGGACAACCGGATCTTCTAGTGGGTCGACGTGAGGCAAACACGAGATGTTGGCTACATGGTTTGTATCCGTATCAATTTTGGTTATTTCTATGACCATTCTGCTTTTCAGAATCAATTACTTTTGGTAATTTTACCTTTTAAAACTCCAAATATCAGCATTGCTGGATGGTTTTTATAAGTATTTTTCTTAAATGGTTTTAGTAAATTTTTGAAAATCCAATTACCTTACAAGCAGCATGTTGAAACTGTGTTGTTACTTATAGCAACTCCCTGTTTTGCCACACTCAAAAGCCAAAATTAACTAACAAATTCAACAATTTTACTTCGCTAGCATATAAATTAAATAGAATTAGTCGGTTTTCAATCAAATTCAAACAACCACAACCAAATTTGCCTTAATGTTAATCTAGTCACTAGACCTTTATTTTGCAAAAAGATTTCTTTATGGCAATATGTACAAAGTTGGCAGCCATTCTTAAGTAGTGTTTGGGAATTGGGATAACCTCACATTGGGAAAATAGCGTTTTCAAATCGGCATTTTGCAAAAGCGGCAATCCCAATTCCCAAACACCCCCATTATTCTTGGTCCTCATTGATGCAAAGACCACAGTACCAAAAACTTGCAACTTTTTCGCAAATTTCAGCCTTAATTTGTTGGTAATTATTTAAGTGTAATGAGATGAACTTATTGACCAATTGAATCTTCACAAATATTGAACAAGGAAGGGTGGTACGGAGTATACACTTGTTTGAATTTATTTTGATTCAAATTACAACGTTATTTAGGGGTGAAGCCCCTGAACGACGGAGTCCGGGGCAGCGCCCCCGGTGGCGGGGTCTAAGGGGTGGCAACCCCTAGCGGGGGTCCAAGGCTTTGATAGTTTTTGACCCACCGGGGTTTGACAGTTTTTGACCCACCGGGGTTTGACCGTTGTTGGTGGTTTTTTAACTGCCAATGGCAGTTTTTCGTCTAAAAATTGGTCATCTTCACGAATTGGAAAAGGAAAAAGATGAGAACGACATAATCTAAATTCTTTGTTCAAACATATACTAAGTTTTATCCAATTGTGATTTCGATTGTACCATCGAAATAATTCAATCTGAAAGTGTTTTATGACTCTTAATAATCCAATAAATTGAAAACCCAGTTTTCTAACAAAGATTGAAGTATTATGTGAAAATGGAGAATCTGTGAAGGACATGACAAGCAAGTTCAATAAATTGGCAAAGTTTGATGGGCAGGACTTTCATAGATGACAAAAGAAAATGCATTTCCTCCTCACTACATTGAAAGTTGTGTATGTTCTGAGTACACCTATATCGTGTCAAGGAGGAGATCGAAGTGGGAGAACAATGACTACATATGCCATGGTCACTTTTTGAATGGTATGTCTGACTCTTTATTTGATGTCTATCAAAATGTAGAATCTGCAAAAGAACTTTGGGATTCAATCGAATCCAAGTACATGGCAGAAGATGCTTCTAGTATGAAGTTTCTGGTTGGTAATTTTATGAATTACAAGATGGTTGATACCAAGCCTGTCATGGAACAATATCACGAATGGTTAAGGATTCTAGGACAGTTTGTTCAACAAGATAGATGAAGCAATCTCGGTTGCTATGATTATAGACAAATAACCTCCTTCATGGAAAGAGTTCAAACATACTCTAAAACATAACAAGGAAGAGTTAACTTGGTTCAACTTGGAAGCCACTTTAGGATTGAAGAGTCTTTGCGGACTCAAGAACTTGACAATAATCCTAAAGGTAAGAATCAAGTTGGTTCTTCTTGTGTGAACATGGTGGAAGGTGAAGGATTAAAGAACTCCAACAAGTTTAAGAACAAAAGAAAGTACAAAGGTGGAGATGACAAATCCTCCAACAAAAGGTGGAAACAGAGAACTAAATATGAGCTGCCAAAGCAGCACAAGTACCATCATTGGTAGTGATACAGAACTGCAGTTTGCTTCAACGCCATTCTTCGCGAAGATTTTTCCCTCCTGCAATCTACGTAATCAAAACAAATCTGGATGCCACTTAGAAATCAAACATAAACAGATTGAAGATAATATATAATCAAAACAAAAGTCGAATAATAGGGGTAATCGAACATTACATAGATTGACGAATTACAGCTTTTGAAGTTGGAACTGGTAAAGCCAACTTCAGTTTTGAGACCGTACAATGGGGGTTTAAGATTGGAGCCTAGGGTTTTTGATGAAAAAAATCGTTTATTGGAAAAGAGTTCGGTTTAAAAAACAATAAATATTAAATAATAATAAAAGTTATTAAAGATGTGGTAGTGACCCAGATTCATCATGTGCTTCTTGTTCATCCAAATAAATGCTTTAACTTTCTTCATCATTGATTCAACCTAAGATTCATCATCTATTTCAACAATGAAAGGTCTCTATTTAAATGTCTGGATTTAGGGTTTTATCGATTTTGAAGATCTCAACTACTTGTTTGTAATATATGAAATTTTATAAAATTATATAAATATAAAAGTTTATGTGAATTAAATGATTATATGTCAAATTATGGTTGTAAGTATTATAGCTATTGTCTTTAGTTATGTATAAATGTTTATATGTGTGTGTGGGGTAGATGGATAAAAAGTTGGGGTCAAATTGCATATTATAGTAACTAGAGGGGTTAAACATAAAAAATGAGTTATAAAAAGGGAAAACTCTAGAATCTTGACTCACTTGAGTCTTTCTTTGGGCTGTGCACATCGATTTTAAGAAGGGAAATTGAGAAACAAAGTATTTTCATGCTATTAAAAGATATTGCAAGAGTATTTTGATTTTGAAGTCAAAGTAGTGTGTTTCCTTAGTTGCTTACCAATCTTGGAGCTTGATTTGAGCAAAGAAAGGAAGTCACTCAAGTGGATTGGTGATCAAGTAAGTTTTAGCAATATTGTGTGTTTGTTTTGAGCTATACATGATGTATTTGAAGATCAATGGTTGGTTTGTGTTGATATATGTGATTGATTTAGTAAATGGGTCAAATTAAAAAAAATGGTGAAATTAGGCTTTGAATCATCAAGATATGATAAGTGATGATGTTATAGTGTTTTGAAGTGTTATTTGAGTCTTTATATGCTGCAAATAAGTGTTGGATTCAAAAGGATTGAGTTTTGGATGTTTATCTATAAGAAAAACAACCGTTACTATTAACGCAAGGTTCGCGGCGTGAACCATATGCGTCGCGGCGCGATCCCCTTAGTTCTGCGTAGTGATTTTTCAAGAGATTTGTAGCTTACGCGAGGAATTGTGCTTCAAGGTGTGAAACCCTCTTTTCAACAAAAAACATTATTTTGACCCCTTTTGACCCTACATTTGATTGGGAATTGATTCTAATGATTATAAGGGGATAAAATGGAGTCTTTAAGACTAGAAAAAGGTGTTTAATCATAGTATTGAGTCTATATTATTAAGGAGTCTCGATTTCGGTTAACCTTATATTTTGTGATCATAGGTTTCTTATTTAAGTGATATAGCTTTGGTTTGGATAGGAAGTGATCTTCATCACTTAGCTTTGGTTTGGATAGGAAGTGATCTTCATCACTTCAAACAGCTGAATTATACCCTGCAGATACACTGTTGGTTTTATAAACATATAAGTCATCATATTGTTCTTGTATTTTTATGTTAGACACATTTATGGAATTTATGTGACTTGTTATTTTTATTATCATGTTAATGATAATATGATGTGTTTAAGTATATGTTTTACAAGCTTTGAATGCATGTAATGCTATGTGATGTTTATTGCAAGTTAATAACTATATGTGTTTAACTTGCTTGCGTATTTGAGATTTAGTGCTTTGTACCATGTTGATTCCTAACCATTGGGTGACGTGTATTGGTTCTTGTGGCTTCGGCAAATGCAAACCTAGATACATGGGTGGTTATGGAATTGGTGCAAAGAGTTGAGGGGAATGATAGTACCCATTATGACCGCGTGGTTCAATGGGCTGACGAGCCACCGAACCTAAGCAAACATGAATGGACTTAAGGAACGGATCATTCACTCCTGAGAACCGTTATACGGTGGATGCTTTGAGCTCCCCCATCTTGACGGGAGATGTAGACACACCCCTACGTGGACTTGTCGACCATGGTTGGCCACTATGGAAGATACAAGCACTAGTAGACTTGTTCCCTACACCTTATGTGCTATGATAAGTTGATGCCATGCTGTTTAAAATGTGATGATGACTTATTTAATTGGTTAAACTATTTTGGTACACTCACTAGCATTTTGCTAACGACTCTGTTGTTTTAAATGTTTTTGTATCCGCAGATAAATAGTAGTTTTACACCGGTAAGGCGGGTAGAAGCTTTTGGGAAGCCTTTGATACGACCCTATAGTTACATGTTTGGATATACATGACATATGCTCTTCTTTTGTTTATTCTTTGGTTAATGGTCGTGTAATTAAGACAACAAGTAACATCAACCTTTTCTAAATCAAAATAGAGCTTCCGCAATATAAATGTAAAATGAATAGACAAATAACGCTTCTTAATAGATGTTTAAAAAGTTTAAATTTATACCAAAAATCAGGGTGTTACACTGTTCATCCAAATAAAGGCTTTGAATTTGTTCAGCGTTGATTAAACCTATGATTCGTCATCTGTTTCAACGATAAAAGGTCTCAATTTAGGGATTTATCGATTTATCTTCCATCAATAATTTAGGTTTAGTTTAGGGTTATGATTAAATGTTTGATTAAAGGTCCGATGCTCATTTTCCATACATCTGTTTTCTAATAAGCTCATCGATCATTAGGGTTCTTGTTCTCATGGATCAAGTATTAAACTTGTGATAAACTCATATCTAGATGTAATTTTATTCAAGGTTTGTTCTACCACATCTGGATGTGATTTTATTCAAGGTTTGTTCAATTATGGCTCTAGATTCAATTTTCTTCATGTTGGAAATGTTCTTCAATTCCATTTCAGATTACAATTTTGCGTTCCAGATTCATGTTTGAAATGATGAAGATGAAAACCCTAGTTCTTCAAATGTTCTTCAATTTCTATCTTTTTAGTTCTTCAAATGTTCTTCAGATTATGGATCATTCACTCCTGAGAACCGTTATACGGTGGATGCTTTGAGCTCCCCCATCTTGACGGGAGATGTAGACACACCCCCACGTGGACTTGTCGACCATGGTTGGCCACTATGGAAGATACAAGCACTAGTAGACTTGTTCCCTGCATCTTATGTGCTATGATAAGTTGATGCCATGCTGTTTAAAATGTGATGATGACTTATTTAATTGGTTAAACTATTTTGGTACACTCACTAGCATTTTGCTAACGACTCTGTTGTTTTAAATGTTTTTGTATCCGCAGATAAATAGTAGTTTTACACCGGTAAGGCGGGTAGAAGCTTTTGGGAAGCCTTTGATACGACCCTATAGTTACATGTTTGGATATACATGACATATGCTCTTCTTTTGTTTATTCTTTGGTTAATGGTCGTGTAATTAAGACAACAAGTAACATCAACCTTTTCTAAATCAAAATAGAGCTTCCGCAATATAAATGTAAAATGAATAGACAAATAACGCTTCTTAATAGATGTTTAAAAAGTTTAAATTTATACCAAAAATCAGGGTGTTACACTGTTCATCCAAATAAAGGCTTTGAATTTGTTCAGCGTTGATTAAACCTATGATTCGTCATCTGTTTCAACGATAAAAGGTCTCAATTTAGGGATTTATCGATTTATCTTCCATCAATAATTTAGGTTTAGTTTAGGGTTATGATTAAATGTTTGATTAAAGGTCCGATGCTCATTTTCCATACATCTGTTTTCTAATAAGCTCATCGATCATTAGGGTTCTTGTTCTCATGGATCAAGTATTAAACTTGTGATAAACTCATATCTAGATGTAATTTTATTCAAGGTTTGTTCTACCACATCTGGATGTGATTTTATTCAAGGTTTGTTCGATTATGGCTCTAGATTCAATTTTCTTCATGTTGGAAATGTTCTTCAATTCCATTTCAAATTACAATTTTGCGTTCCAGATTCATGTTTGAAATGATGAAGATGAAAACCCTAGTTCTTCAAATGTTCTTCAATTTCTATCTTTTTATTTTTTTAAGAATATTACCGATATGACAATTTATTAATGATGTGGCATAGCAAATTAATTTTTTTTAAATATGACCAGTTACCTCTTGAAGAGGTTACGAAATTCATTAAGTGATAGTTTTAGAGACTTTGATGGTAGTTTTTGAAGTTGGGTATATACAATAGAAAAAAGTGACAACTTCGATATACTTTTAAAAACAAAACCCTATAAAATAATGAGATGGAAAGATAACAAGATCTTCAAAATTGTGTTGATGTAGGTAAAGAATTATGTTGATATGAGAGAGTGTGTTATTGGAGAATATATTTTAAATGAATGAAAAATTAAAGTAAATTAAGAGAGATCTTTGAAATGGTTAAAGATTGGGTGAGTAAGATTTTTATAGATGGAATTGATTTAAATTTAAGAACTTTAAACGGAAAGGAAAGAGAGAACATTAAATAATTTATGTAGTAGCATAGATTATAAGAGATTTCATTTATTTGATTTATAAATTCTATTTATTATCTTTGTACTAAATTTCAAAATTTATTCTTAAACTTTTGACATTACATTTAGGGTGAATAATGATTTAACCATCAAAGTTTTAGTTCAGTTTGATTTAATCATCAAAAAAAAAATTTCCAATAGTTTTACGATAAAGTTTGAATCTTATATGATTTAATTCTCAAAGTTATACCTTCATTTTGGTTTAAACCTTAATATTTTTTTTCAAACGATTTAACCCTTAAATTTTTGTTAAAAAATGGTTTAACCCTCTAAGTTTTGTTAAGTTTTTAATAAAAATAAAATGAATAATCAAACGTAGAGGGTAAAATCGAAACCCATACAAAACTTAAGTGATTAATAAGTTTTTTTAACCAAACTTCAAGGTTTTAACCATTTGAAAAAAACTTTAAGGTTTAAATCATATCAAATTTAAAACTTTATGGTAAAATTGTTTAGAAAAAAACTTTGATGATTAAACCGAAATTGAATAAAAACTTTGACGATTAAACTATTATTCGTTGAATCTTTTAGGGTTTAGTTCACCAAAATGTATCCAACTTGTCACGTTTTGCTATTGTGTGTATCGAACTTTAAAAGTTTATATTGTGTGTATCAAACTTTTAATTTGTTGCTATTGTATATATTTTAGGTACATAAAAAAGGGAAAAAAATATATAAGTTTAGTACATACAATAGAAAGTTTAATATATACAATACCGATAAATTAAATGTTCAATACATACAATAAGAAATTTTAAAGTTCAATACACATAATAACAAAACGTGACAAATTAAATACATTTTAATGAACTAAACCCAATCTTTTAACATGAATGAAAGTGTACTATATTTATTGAAAATACGGTTCTACTCTTTAAATTTGTTTCAAATTTAGTTTTTTAACATGGATGATGGTCTACTTTATTTATTGAAAAGACTGATTTACCCTTTAAATATGTTTCAAGTTAGTCATTTAACAACAATGATAGTTTACTATATTTATTAAAAAGTCTGTTTTACCCTTTAAATATGTTTCAAGTTTAGTAATTTAACAACAATGATAGTTTACTATATTTATTGAAAAGTCTGTTTTACCCTTTAAATATGCTTCAAGTTTTTTCTTTAAGCTTAAAAAGGTTACATCTATAGTATTAGTATTATTTTTATTTATTATTTAAAATATTGACCGTGTTTATTAATTTTCTATTTTAATCCCAGTAGAACACATGGTTTTCATTCTAATGGTTATAAATAAAGAAGCCTCATTGTAAATGAGAAAAATAGTTGAATTTAAAGACAATGAGTAGATGGTTTTCATTAGGGCAAAATGCGTGAAAATAAAAAAAAAAATTAGTCAATATTGTTATTATAGCAATTAACTTTATTTTGTATCTAAAAATACATACAACTTACAAATTTGGTTCATTGTATACAACCAGAATTATATATAATAAACCAAATTTGAAAGTTATTTGTATTTTTAGATACCAACGTTCTTTTATTTTGTCTAATTACCGCTAAATTACCTATTGTCATAGATAACTTGCATACAATCAACCAAATTTGTAAATTGTGTGTATTTTTAGATACAAAATAAAGTTGGGTACATACAATGACAATATTGCATAGTTTATTGTATTTTCACACAATTTACCCGTTTTCATTATGATTAACAAACCATATGTGAAATTTCGACTCCATTTCCACTCACTTACTTTCAAAATGTTATAGCTTGGTTATGATCATTTTCATTCTGATTATTATTATGCAAGTTCTAACTCCCAAATCAGTTCGCAAACAGATATCATAACCAGTGGTACATCAATGATCTGATCTGGCGGGTGAGGGTGGAAATTGGTAATTGTAATAGCGGCGTATCCGGCCTAGTTGAAATCGGGTCGGAGGTTCGTATGTTAGTATTTCGTTACGTAATTATTTGTTTATATTGATAAATAATCGAACTCGAATTATATGTGATAAAATGAATATTTTATATTGCATGTGTTTATGGTTTACATTAATTCGTTTTTGAACAAGGGTCTCAACATGTTAATTAATTGTGCTTGACTGCTTAATTCATTAAGTGTATGTTAGTAAGCAGTGTAATGTACTGTTGTTTGTAATTATCCCAAGGCCACCTCTTTCTTGATAATAGACTTCACTATGAAGTATTCTCCATGTTCGTATGTGTGTATGTGTACGTGAGTTTTGAAGAAAGAAACTAGAGAAGTTTTATAAGCAAACTTGATTTCTTGAATCTTTGATTTAGTGTGAGATTTTGCGAAACAAAGGTTTGTATATGTTTCTGTCATGATTCATGTTAATATTTGATATGTATAGTGTTGAGTTTTGATGCTTGAAGCTTGAAACTCCATTAATGGAGATATGAAGAAAAGATGAAACTTGTTAAGTGGGTTTTGATGTATTTGATGTTTTTAATTGGTTTTGGTGTGTTTTTTATAATTGTTTACATGTTATCTGAAGTTTGGATATGATTTGGAAGTGTTCCTTAGAGATTTGCAGATTTGAAGTTCTCGGTTTATGTATTTGTTCGAGTGGAACAAGAACAGAGAAGTGATGATGAAGATGAAATCGAAAAAGGGGGTGGTGCTACTTGTGCATTATCCGACTTTTTTTTAAGTGGTCCGACTTGGGTTTTGCGACCCCGGCTCATCCGACTTCTCTCCCTGTCCAACTTTGTTTCCTGGCCCGACTTCTTGGTTAATATTGTTGCATGGTTCAACTTTTTGGTATGCGACATGAGGGTCTGACTTTTTGGCCGTCCGACTTCGTGGCGTGCGTCTTGGGGTCCGACTTTGGCTCTATCCGACTTACTTAATGTTGTTTTGTTGGTCCGACTTTCCTTGATGGTCCGACTTTGGGGAGGTCCAATTTGGAGGTCCGACTTTTGGTGGTCCAACTTACTTGATCCGTTTTGGTTAATGCTGGTCCTTTTGTGGTTAATGATGTTCGTGACTCGACACAACGCGTCGGAGCCTTGGACGCGACGCGTCCGGGGGATTTTCTAATTTAGAGTTTTGTTGTGTTTAATCGTGTTGCATGCTATATGATTGTTACATATGTAACTCTACATGTTGTTTGTGGTTATGATTGATATAAATATATATGTATATATATTTATGAGTCGAAGATTGATTTCCGTGTTATTGTGTTGTCGGAAAACGCGAAGACACAGTGAGATTAGACAATTGAGTTCGACGATTAAGAACCGAGTGAGTGGATGTTAAATCACGAGTGCTATTGGTTGTAACTAATATGGTTACATGAAATTGTTGTGATTGATGCTTTGATACACCGGTATTTGTGAGTTATTTGATCGAGTCAAAAGATGTGTGTACATGGTATAGATAGAGGTCGACTGCTGGATGGGGCTGGGCTCTTTTGCTATTGGTTGAATAGTTCTAGATCTTCTGATGTATTTGTTGCAATAGAAGGAGTTTAACTGTACCAAGTAGCAAAGAGCTATCACTAAACCTTTGTTTTGGCCGCATCAGTTGTAGGTTCTGCGCCGAACCACCGGTCCTCTGGTATTATGTGGTTACTTGTTTCTATTGTTAATGTATTGGTTGTTGTTGATTGTTGTTTGTTGTTTGTGCTTGTAGCTTCCATTCACTTAGCTTTGAGCTAATTCCCACCTTTAACTCCGTTTTGCACGTTTCAGTAAGTGTAGCTGTTTAGCCGGGAGTTTTGTGTGAAGTAAAATTTGACCAACGCTCTGATATTGTTTTAGAAAATAATGAGCCATATTTTATATAACTTTTGTAAGACAAACGATATACTGTATATTTTGTAAAAGTATTGTTAGTGTATATATTGAGTCTATTAGATTAGGGCTTAAAGCCCACTAGGTTTTCCTATCTGTATTCTATTTATATTGGTTTGATGTAATGCAATTGGTAAGGAATTATGTAAACCAACATCGTATCAGAGCCTGCGCTCTGTCTAAAAGATCCCTTCCGCCGGAACCCTAAAAGTCTTCGGCGCCGTCCTCGCGGGATTTTCTTTCTCTATGAAAAATTCCGGTTACCGGATGTATCCCTTCCATCTCCAACCACTTTTTCTCTCCCAATATTTCTTCCCCATCGTTGCCGTGTGTTTCTACTTCTACACAGCCGCTACTTCAGTATCTCTTCCTCCTACCGGAGCCCTAAACTTTTCCGGCGCCGTCCTCGCCGGACTTCTCCTTTTCTCCGGCTACCTCCTTATCTCTAGCCTTTTCTCACTAAATATGGCTGCCTTCTCCAATTCTCCGGCCATCTCTCTCCGGTCCATTCAAGAGAGCTTCCCATCTTCTATTTCAGAAAAAAAAAGTAAGTTCAAGCAACGCCGCTGCCCCCGCCGGAAAACATCTCCGGCGATCTTCCTCAGATCTGCTCCATTTGGCTAAGAATTAGCATTGCAGCCACTCTCTTTAGCTTCCTATCTTCCATAAAAAAAATCGTCCTCCAACGTGTCGCCGCTCTCATGCCGCCGTTGTTCTACAAGTTCTTCTGCAGCGCTTTGCTGCCGCCGTTCTTCTCCTTGTTGTTCATCACCGCCGCCGTGTGCTTCTCCATAGTCACCGTTGCTGTTGTGTGATTTTCCTTTCGCCGATGCGTCTGCTTCTCTTCCCATCGCCGCCGTGATTTTCCTCTTACATCAACCACCAATGCTCCTGCTTCCTATCTTCTATTTCATTGAAAGAAAAAAAACACACAGCTGTCGCTTTCCTTTTTTCTCAAAAACGTTGATGCCATCTTTCTTGCCCCTTCAAAGATAAAGGAAAGCAACAACTTCACAGCCATTTTATCTGCCACTATCTTTGCTTTATTTATTTATTTTCTCTCCTAAAAAAAGGAAAATGTTTTATGTACTAGCATTTACTTCATCATTTTTTTTCTTTTTTTCTTAGTTTTACTTTTTTTTATTGAGTTGTATGATGTTACTTTTTAAATTTAGATTCATTCAAGTCTTTGTAACCTCCATTCAAACTGCGGGGAAGTGTTAGTGTATATATTGAGTCCATTATATTAGGGTTTAAAGCCTATTAGGGTTTTTCTATTTGTACTCTATTTCCTATTTGTACTCTATTTATATTGGTTTGATGTAATGTAATTGGTGAGGAATTATCTAAACCACCAAGTATGTATTTGTTTTAGTTTTATAGTATATATTATTATATTCAATGCTTCCACTGCAATTTTTAAAAAATGACTTAAGATTACGGTGTTACAGTAATAGAAAAGTAGTTAGCAAGAAGTTGAATATATATTCAGATACTAAATTGATGAACATTTTTAATAGCATATTGTTTTCAATTCCTGACTTTAAAAATGCCTAAATAATTGTTACTTAGATATTATTGACATAAGTTAGATCTTTCAAAATTTTAATAAACTTTTTGTCTGCAGGTTGAAGAACTTTACCTTCGATCGTTTACCACTCTTATCTCCATATTCCACAAAGAATGAAGCTGACCTTGTTATGTGAGAATCGAGAATTAAAGAATGGAGTCATAAAGAAGAATGAAGCAGACCTTGTTAGTCATCACTCATCATACACGAATATGTGTTCTATTGGCTCCTACCTCCATACCCATGAAAGTTGAAACGATATTTGTGTTTTTTTAACCCCGGGAATTGAAAGTATTTAATAAATTCTCTATTCATACAAAGATTAATTATCTCTAATTACATTCTTTTGTTATATATATTTATATATATAATTCCTTGAAACGTGGTCGTTACAATTCTCCATCTCTTAAAAAGATTCTGTCCTGTAATCTGCACAATTAAGCAACATATAGCACACCATCCATCTAGGGGTTTGTTCGTTCATGTTTAATTATTTCATTATTATTGATCTTTTCAATACTAATTGTTTGAATTTTTCTAATTTATTTTAAATTTTGTAACTAAAGTAAACAATATAAATTTTGAACTAGTAATTTTATCTCATTACCGAATGTGGGTACTAAAAACTTTTAAGGAAACATATTCCAACTTCAAAAGCCGTAATTCATCAATCTATGTAATGTTCGATTACCCCTATTATTCGATTTTGTTTTGAATATATTTGATCTTCATTCTGTTTATGTTTGATTTCTAAGTGGCATCCAAATTTGTTTTGATTAGGCAGGTTGTAGGAGGGAAAAATCTTTGCGAAAAATGGCGTTGAAGCAAACCGCAGTTGTGTATCACTACCCATGACAGTGCTTGTGTTGCTTTGGCAGCTCATATTTACCTCTCTGTTTCCTCCTTTTGACCCCTGAAACATTAAAGCCCTAGCTACATTTAGTAAATGCCTATGCTTTCTTTCAGCAATCCCATTTTGTTAGGAAGTATAAGCACACGTGGTTTGATGAATTATTCTATGTTCTTTAGTAAAAAGATCCAATTTTTGGTTTACAAACTCTGTTTTATTGTCACTTCTAAAAACTTTAATCGTTTTACCAAACTGATTTTTTAGAAGTTCAAAGAAACTTGAGATATTAAAGAAAACTTCATTTTTTGTTTTTTGCAAAAAAAAAACCATGTTGCCCTTGAATAATCATCAACCACGCTAAGAAAATATCTATACCCTTCTCTACTACTAACCCTATATGGACCCCACAAGTCAAAATGGATAATGTCACCAATATTACTAGATTTGTGATCACTTAAAGGGAAAGACTCTCTAGTTTGTTTAGCTCTATGACAAGCTTCACAGGGTAAAGATATAATTTCTCCCGTCAAGTCTAGTTTAGTCATAAGAATTTTTAAGACTTGATCTCAAGGATGACCAAGTCTTGTGTGCCAATCTTGAGTGGATAGAGAACATTTAAACACATTATTATTGTTAGAAAAATTGTTACCTTTAGTTTCTAGCATATACAAACATTCTTGTTCACTACCAATCCCCGCAGTTTTCATTGACTTCGAGTTCTGAATATAGCATTTTGTTTTATCAAATCCAACAAATAGATTGTTACTTTTGCAAGTTTATAGACATACACAAGGTTCAGATGATTAAGGTTCGTAACATCAACTACAGTTCTGAATATAGCATTTTGTGGATTAAGGCTTTAGTACCATTACGGTGATTCACCTTAAGATTAAGGTTCGTAACATCAACTACAGTTTCCAAAAAAAATGTTGAAAAAGTCATATGTTGGTTTGCTCCCGAGTCAATGATCCACTTTGTCTCATATTTATTTTGATTATAACAACTATTAGAATTAAAATAAGTGGATTTGAAAAAAACACCTCCATGTTGGACCTTACTTCTTCATGAACTTGCTTCTCATTTAAAAGAGTCAAAAGTTTGGAGATTTGCTCATTTGTGAAAGGTAGTGAAGAAACACTTGTCTGTGCCTTTTCTACCTTGCTATTTTTGCTAGAAAAAATGTTTATTAACATTGTGATTTGAAGGTTTTTTCTTGTAGTTTTCACCAATGATTTTGTAACATTTTTCAATTGTGTGGCTTTGACGTTCACAATTTGTACAAACTAAAGGAGAATTTTTACTTCTATTTTTGTTTTCATAAAACTTGGCAGCAAAGACCGTGGTTTGACCTTTACTAGCAAATCCACCGAAATGAGTTTCCTGGTGAGATTCTTCTCGAGATATAATAGCAAAGGTAGTTTTTACGTTAAGTAAAGGATCTCTAGTAAGTATATTACTTTATAGGTAAATATACTTCATCAAGGCCCATTAGAAATTACATCAATTTCAAAAGTTGATCATGTTCGTCAAATTCCTTGGCATCATGACATTCACAGGTAGGTAACTTAACCAAAGCATCAAATAGTTTCCAAAACGAGCTAAGTTTATGATAATACTCAGAAATAGAGGACCCATTTTGACTCAAAGAATTTATTTTGTAGTGCAAGTTGAAAGTCACGTAACCATCAACCTTATCATAGGTTTCTTTCAAATCCTACCAAACAATAAAAGCGGTTTTTGAAAATATTTGACCTTAAAATAACTCCTCTGTCATAGAACTCAATATCCAAGATAATACCACATAGTTACATCTATCCTATTTTGCAAGAACATCATTATTTACCGGACGAACACAAGACCTGTCAATAAAACCAATTTTATTTTTAGTTTCAAGAGCCAAAACCATAGCACAACTCCGTACATTGTAATTTTTATTGGTGCACCGTTTGTATCACTATCATGCAGGTATAAGGGGTCACCAAAATCCACATTACTCACTTGAGTAGTAGTAACAATCACGGGAGCCATATATAATTTAAACAATTTTAACACATAAAGAATTAAGGAACCACCTTGCATAGGGACAGGATTCCCAGACACTCACAGGTTCCTGGACAGGTATGAGCAAAGGGCTTTGGCAACAATACCATAATAAAAGAACATAAATCACAACAATAGAGGGATTCCTTGTTTATAGTCCAAGTGTCCTCACGACGGGCAGTTAACCTCTATCCGACACATAGGCTCACTGGAGGAGGAACTTGCTACGAACAAGGTAGGTAAGAGTACTTAAAGTGTATTTTTTGAAGATAAAACCTTATGCAATTCCACAATATATATGTGAAATACAGGAGATTTAAACCAGTAACAGCAGCGGAATCAACAGAATCAACATTTGAGAGCTTTGAATCACTACTCTTAAGGTCTCAAGAAGACCTAAGAGAATAAAGATAGAAGAACGGGATCTACACGAGGAACCAGTGCATTCGATCAATATACCACCAATCCACATATCTAATTTCAGAACCAAAGCACAAGAACCCTAATCGTTTATAGAAACTTCTAACGAACTAGATTTCAGGAAAAAAACCTATTCCGAGCCGTCAAAAAAGAAGCCCTAAACCAACTATTTTGTTCTAAAGGGAAACAAACAAGAAATGAAGAAAACTCAGAGGCAAGGCTGATACCATGATCGAAATCACAGTAGAGGAGAAAAGATGAGGATCAAGAACAACTTGTATTAATAACTGAAGTTACAGATGCAATATTACTGATTCATAGACGATTGAATCAAGAACCCTAAAGTGCTCTCTTTCATAAAGGAAGGAAGGAAGATTTGTAGATGAAATGAAACAAGGAAAAACAGGAAAGCCTAAATCAATTAGTTGCGGATTGCTATAAATATGCTTGATTGCTGTAAGATTGCCGGAGAATCACGACTCTTTTAAGCATCTTCAAAAAATTGCATCTTTAGTCCTGGGCCCTTTAAGACTTGTCAATCTTCTACCTAAACATTGAGATAAGGAATAAATATAAGAATAGATGACTAATAACAAGTTTTTCAAGTTAAGAGTGCAAAATATTTTGTATTTTAACATTTTGTAGGGAATTTTTGAAAGAAGATTGTTAAAAGTGAATGACTAATGATGAAATTTTTTAGAGAGCGAGTAAATATGTTAAAAAATACTCATTTTTTCTATATTGCAAAATATTAATCTGGAATTTAAATACGCAGCGAAGCGTGTGTAACAACAATCGTTTATAGTAAGAAAAATTATAAATCCTCCTAATTTTTCTTTCTATTTTATCCTCTTACTTATCACAAGATGACATGTGGAGTCCACTAATTCTCTTTTCTCGTCTTCTTCATTAATCTCGATATTTGTGTTGATCTTGTGAGTAGGAAGATAAGTAGGAGGAATATAACCTCTCTAATATTAAATCTAGTCACCAAAGGAGACCTAAGACTTTTATTACTCAAATTTTTTATTAAAGACAAAATTTCATAGAATAATAAACAAGTTCGAAAACTGTTTTACTAAGATCACTTGCCTTTTTATTTAACATTGTAAAATTTTCCATGGATGATCCTGATGAAACGATTTTCAAACTTGGTTACTGTTTTATGAAATTTTCTCTTTTATTAAATGATAAGTTAATGTTTCGATCATATTGTTTATTTGCAGAGTGTATTAACCATTACGTATTAAATATCATTATATCAAAAGATGTTAAGTTATCTCATTTTAAAAAAAAAAACATCATAAGCATTTTTCGTGTGTTTGGTTATAAAAAAATATTTTAGTTTGTTAACAAAAAGTTTTTAAAAGATGTGAAGTTTTCATTTTTAGTTTTTAGTAAAAATATTTTTAAAAAATATCATTATATTTTTAGTTTGATTTAAATAATAGAGTTTTCATATCCCACTTGAGAAAATTAGAACACATATTTGAATATGTATCTTCCATCAATTTTCATTTTTTAGGTTTTGTACGTTATTTCAAAGAATACAATATTCAACATATTTGATCATAAAAACAAAAAATAAATATAAGATTCATAATAAAATTTAATATATGCATGATTCAATGTAAAAGTAAATAAAAACATTGTCAATACGTTAGTTATTACTTTGATGATATTAGGATTTCATAAAATAAATGAATGTCATTAGTTGTTCTCTCCTAGCCAACATACTTAAAAGTAAAATTATACAAATTCACGGGCGAAAATTTGTATAATCCTCCTAATGTTTATCGTTAAATTATGGGTTTAATTTAGAGTTAATTTCATAAATGGTCTTTTAACTAATCACGAATTGCAAGTTTAGTCCTTTTTTGTAAAAGTTACAAACTTCGTCCTTAAACTACCATTTTGTTGCATGAGTAGTCATTTCTAACGTTTTCCGTTAACAAGGTCCGTTATATCAAGGGTATTCATGTCTTTTTACTATTTTTCTAATTATTAATTGGTTTTATAATTATTAATTGGTTTTAAATATTTTTTTAAATACATCTTTCCTCTTATTAACACACAAACTACTCTCTCTCTCTCTCTCTCTCTGTGGTTCTAACCACCAAGAAAACCACCACTGCCACCACCCACCTCCACCTCCGCCATCACCGCCGCCGCCACCTCCGCCATCACTGCCGCCACCTTCCTTGTTGCCATTACTACCACCACCAAGAACACACACACAATCACACTATCTCGATCTCTCCCTCTCTAAAATTCCAACCACCAAGAAAACAACCACTACCACCACCCACCTCCACTTTTGCCATCACCACCACCACATTCGCCGCTGCCATCATCACACCACCAAGAACACAAACACACACACACACACACACACTCTCTCTCTCTCTCTAACTCCAACCAACAAGAAAACACACAACCACCGCCACCGACGCCTTGATAAGCCACTGCCACCACTACAAAATCAAAACCCACCATTAAAAAGGAAACCCAAACGGTTAAAACAACCCAGAATTCGAAACCATAAAACACTAAATCGATATTAGGTCTAAACACACACACACACACATATTCAAAATCGAAACCTATACCGTCAAAAAAACACCCAAAATCACACCCCTTCGAAACCCTAAATCTAAAACCCACACACAAACAAATGGTGGTGTACGATAGTGACCCTGTCATAGTGATATACTTGGATGACGATGGTGAGGGCGATGATGGTGGTGATAAGAACCACAAACAAATGGGAGCTCCAGTCACCGGTTACGGTTGCGGTGGTCCTCTTTCGCCGGTTGCAGTGGACTAGTCACCAACGGAGGTGTAGGATAGGAGAGCAATCGCCGGTGTACTTTGTTTGGCGATGTGAAAGAGATAGGGAAGAGAAGAATGGACGGGATTGGAATGAAAGGGGGAGGGGGTTATTGGTGATGGTAAATTTTATTTTTTATATTGATAATTGATAATAATAGTAATATTAATAATAATATAAATAAATAAAAGAATAATAGGGGTATAATAGTCTTTTTATAAAAATTAACAGAGTTAATTAACAGAAAACGTTAGAAAGGACTACTCATGCAATAAAATGGTAGTTTAAGGACGGAGTTTGCAACTTTTTTTAAAAAAAGGACTAAACTTGCAATTCGTGGTTAGTTAAAGGACCATTTATGAAATTAACTCGTTTAATTTATCAAAATGTATTTAATTTTACACATTTTGTTAATGTATGTATTTAACATTCCAAATTACCTTTTAAACTAGGGTTTAATATCCGAAAGTGGAGCGAAGTTGTCACTTTTTGCTATTATATATACCCAACTTTCAAAACTGTCATTTAGTATATCCTACTTTCTAAAACTACCATTTAATGTATCCGAAAACCTATAGTTCAGGTAAGAAGTTATTTTTTGACTTTTTCATTTATTTTTAATACACGTCATCTGCCACATCACTCTTAATAAAAAAAATTAAAATCCATAATTCATACAAAATTCAAAATTTGAAGAACTAGACAAATTTCCTTTCATACAAACTCATGAAACCCGGAAATCTAACTCATGAAACTCAAAACCAGATCTAACTCAACAAAACAAAAATGTATATTCATAGAAACTCATGAAACCTAGAACCATAACTAACTCAATCCATGAATATACGTTTAATCAGAAACCCTAAATGAAAAAACTAGATTTACGGTCGTTGGTTATCGTGTTTAGGAGTGGTTTACCCGTTGTTAAATAGGTGATTTGTTGTATTTTCACACCTTTTAAAAACTAGATTTTTAGAGAAATTAAAATATATATATAAACGTTTTTTTATAATTAACAAACCGATGTTAAAAACAGGTTTTATATATGAAAAAACAGATTTAAAAAAATTGATTACTATCTATTGATGTAATCAACTTGTATAAACACCCAACTAACAACATTATTAATTTAAACTAATTAAGGGTTTCTTACATTTTATAGATTTTCATGTAGCTTAAAAGTTTTTTTTAACAACTAAAAACACATCTTTTAACCAAATTTTAAATCTACATCATTTTTGTCTATAAAATAACTTGAACCCACAATATTATAAGATGCATAAATAAAAAATATATCGTTAGACTATAAGCTATATGGCATGTAGCTTAAAAGTTAACATAGAAAAAAAAGACACAAGAAATCCATTTACTTTGACTTTTGAAAAGAGGTGTTAATGGGGGTAATCTATAATACTCAATTTTTTACTTTTTTTGATAGGGTATATTTTGTCGTGGTTGTAAATTAAATAATGGTGCATGAACAATTAATTAATGATTTCATGAACTATTTGCATTTAAGCGTATGTTGAACACCAAAATGTATTATTGGAAAAAGAGATATATGATCTATTCTAATTTCTAACCGAGGAAACCATATATATACAAGACTGATAAAAGTGATAGATATAACAAAAGAGATAATTTGTACATAACAGATTTTTGTCATACATAACAATCGGTTGTTATTTGGATCATTATACTCTTGAATTTGTGGATGGAAATAAAAGATAGTGGGATTCTAGAGGTATAAAAGTCATAATTGTTATGTGTGAAAAAAATTTGTTGTGTACAAATCATCTCCCATATAACAACCTAACTGACTAGCTAACTAGCTTAATAAATGTACAAGTGGTAATGTAGAGTGTATAACTCATATAATTTGACAAGTGGTGTGGTGTTTACTCCTTTGTTGATATTGTGACGATGAGAGGTGATATATACTTTTATTATTTTCTCCTACTCATAATATCAACACAAGTGTCAAAATCAATGGAGTAGATGGGGGAAGAGAATTAATGGATTACACATGTCATCTTATAGTGAGTAGCAGAATAAAATAGAAAAAAAATAAAAGAATGATATACTATTTTTCTAATAAGAAAGATATACCGGTAAAATATTCAATTATCATAGGGTTTATTTCACAAAATAGTAAGCAAGTTTGAAAACTGTACTACCAAGGTCACTCATGGGCTATTTCACAATATGAAATAATTAAAGGGGGGAGTGACCTTGGTGAATTTTTTTGTAGAACATCTTCATACATAACATTATCATCAATTCTTTTTGTAAAACATCTTTATAATTAAGTTTGAAAATTTTAAAATTAATCCAATTGATACACGTATTTACATAAATAACTAAAAAAATGGGTAGATATATCTACTATATAATTTGAATAAATGTCTTTGTTAAGATGTTTAAGTGTTAACAAACTAATCACCTAAGAAGCATTTGACGAAATAACTCATTTGTCAGTCATTTAAGAAAGTAAATGAGATTATTGATGAAAAAATTTCTAAAAACAAAATGATTTTTAATATATATATATATATATATGTATATATATATAAGATTAAAAGCATTTTAAATATTATTTCGTCTTGATGCCAAGTGTAAGATAAACTAAAGTATCAAGATCTTTAGATTAACATGTATGAGTGATAACCATTGAAAAGGAAATTATAAACTGAAGTGTTGTTATATAGAGAAAAGGAAATAAAGTGAGTACAAAAAGGCAAATGAAGTGAAAGGGGAGGGGTGATGGGAAACATTGAAGTATTTTAATGTTTTCATTTAAACATAAAAATTAAATTAACTTTCAATTAAAATTGTTTTATCTCTCGTAAACGGGGTACGATATTAGTTCTTTCAAATAACCAAGAATTTAATGAAACATTCTAAAAGGCGATATTTTTTACACCCTAAAAATATATTATTTTGATATACGATTTTTAAGCTACATATAGAAATACAAATAATGAGATGACTAAGAAATGTATATTCATTTTTACATCGAATTAAATTATGTGACAATCAATTTTATACTCTTATATTATATATTATCTTAGTATTACGATTTCGAAAATTACAGTTTTTATATAGACTAATATAACAATTGTCAGGACATTAAACCATAACTTAATATCTTATGAATAAGTATTTTGAACATGAAAATTTTATCAAAAACAGACTTGGCGGAGTGTTTATCATGGTATTAATGTAATCTCTTAGTCAAGAGTTCAAGAACCCTGTTATGCTTTTATTTGTTTTTTTTTCTTGAAATGTATGCATCAACTTATTTAATTTGTATTTGTTTTTCTTTTATAAACTTTAGCATATAATGTTTTATGTAAACATGAATATATGTTTGTGACTGTTTTATATTTTATCTACATTTCAGTATAGATTTAATTGTAATACAACATTTATCTATAAAAAATTAACCGTTGAAATTGTTAACATTTTGTTGAATAACTATCATGTTACGTTACAACATATATGAAAAATATTTAGACTTTTTCAAGTTTTTTTATATTTGTGTTTAAATCGTTTCCGGCCCGTCATAACGGCAGGTTGTAGCTAACTCGTTTCTAAAAATTATTTCTTTTATTAATTTTTTTCGTTACTAGAAACTCATTAAAACCCTAACATATATAACACACACATTAGTAATGTTCTCGTAACACACCAAATTAAATATGCTCCTACAATCAAATTTTCTATATCCATCACCACTGAAAAAAATGATACTTTACTTTCTTGTATGACATGCAATTCATGTTACCTAATCAAAATGTCACATGAGTGACACATCTCTATTACATCACCTTCTCATTTCTAAAGCAAAAATTAGTATAGCATAATATAATCTTACCTTATTTTTTATTTTATAATTATATATTAGACAGAGAAAGAGAGGGAGAAGAGAGAGAAGAGAAGAAGAGATAGAGAGAAGAGAGATGAAGGAAAATCGGGTTGGTGACTCGAAACCCTCACCCGATCGGTTCCAAATAGGCGGCGTAAGGATGTGCATTTGGAACCCGGAGATGAACCTGGTGAGGGTTTTACGACATAATGCACATGCTGGTGTTCTTGTATAATAAAAAAGTAATTGAAATATATATATTTTTTCAATTGTAATAATATAAATGGATAATCATATGAAGAGATTGAATTACGGGATACCAACATTAATTTTTGGCACCTTTACAAATAAAATAACAATGACAAACGGAATCATTTTCACACGACCCAGTTGTATCAGGTCCATGTTGGGAACGACAAAGATTATCACATAACTTAGGTAGACATCCTTTCAAGTTAATAACTTCGTCACAAATGGAATTGTCGAACACCACATCAACACCTGTAGGTATACACATAGCGTATGCTTAGTAACAAAATAAAAAAAAATAAAAAATCTACTACTAGTAATAAAAGGTTTTTTGCAACCGGAGTGTGTAGGTGAGAGATTACACACAACAACACCCAATGCCATATATATGTAGCGTATGAAATTATAAAATGTAGACAATAATATATTTATTTGAAGATAGAAAGAATACTAAGATTACATGTTAACACAATCAAATTGTGTTCTCCATGCTTTGAAAAGAAGTTCCTTTTTTCTTTTTTAATTTCTTTTTCTCTTTTATGGAGTCTAAGATTACCTAAAACCATGGAAAACGCGATGAATGCTGAAAAAATTAAGAACTTCATCATCTTTATTCCTGATATCATTGATACTATTGTGTGTATGTTGTGATACATTTATACACAGACATACATGCGTTTATTTATAACAAATGTATGGGGAATATTTGACTTTATTTTGTAGATAATGAAGAATGGAACATTAAATACAAGCACATTTATTATCTTTATTCACTTCAATTTATATCAGGAGTGATGAATCGTACATACAACATTGTAAATACACAACAACTTATGCATTATTAACTTGAACCATGTGTTGTTAAATGATTGTACCTATTGTATATGGGTGATTTTTTTGTATACAAATCAGCTCCCTTATATTAGATGTTTCTATGATTTATTGTGATCCACAAGGTTTTGGTATTCTGTATACGTGCCATGTAGGGCTAGGTTAAGGCACATAGTGTGCTTGAGAGATTATTAGTGTGTGTGAGACCATATAACGGGACACGAGTGTGCCTTGCCCATGTTAGAGGCTGTGGTGTAACGACATGATTTTTATATGATGAATATTGTAAAGTTATATATGAGTACATGAATATATTTATGAAGTTCATTTATATAGAAGTATATGTTTATATATGGGAGTGCTTATTAAAGAAAAATAAAAATAAAAATTGTATTTATGGAAGAAAAAAAAGGGAATCACGACGCGACGCATTCGCATGTGTCAGCGTTTGCATGTTGTAGAGTTCACGTAAAGAGGGCGGTCGCGACGCGACACATTTTCTGTCAGTCTATATAGATAAGTTAATTTAAGCCATTTCTCACGGTTTTCTCTGGTTTGTAATGCTACTCTGCTCATTTCAAGAGTGATTCTAAGGTTAGAAAACGTGTGTTAGTGTTGGGGATTCGTTATTGCGTGTTTGCGAGGTTCGGGAGTTACGATGTTAGCGTTTCGAGCTAAGTTTCGACTTCGTCTTCATTTTCGGAGGTCTCGAGGAGTGTCGTGGAGCTTGTAAGACCGGGATTCGCCGATCCGTGTGTGAAGCTTGTCAGATCTGGTTCGGTGGTGATCTATCCGTCTGGTTCGATGTGAGTTTAGTTCTTTTACAAAACCAAGCACGAAGACAAAATCTATTTTAAAAGTATTAACGGTTTTTAAGATGATATATCTATATATAAATGTTTATGATTAACTAATTATTGTTTGTGAATGCATGCTACCTATTTAGTGTTGATATGCGATTGATTTACATGATGTTGCGATGCATGCATATATACTTATAGATATATGAACCGATGATCATGATGGATTGATATGATGATTTCAAAGGGGGTAGACATACACCTAGATGAAAGATGATGCCTAGTAGGAAAAGTGTGCATTATGCTAGCAAAAATGATTTGTTATTGGGTTTTTAGATAACCATGACAACACATGGTGTACTTGTACTTTATGTGCGCGTATACCGGAGCGGTGTCTGACTAAAGACAGAGGTCAAAATGCATGACACCACGAAGGTGAAAGCAGGTCCTAAAGATGGGGGCACCAGTTGTACTTTCACCTAAACGACTCATGTCGGAGTAGCTACAACGGATGAATTACAGGAGTGTGTGTACAAGTAGGAGTTATGCTCTGCTTTGTACCATACTTGTTGGACATGCTTAGTGAACTTGTGCCAGTGCGGATGGACATTGGAACTTAGGAATTGCCACGCACGCATATGGTGGCGGTGCTGACAGACCCTGAAGCCTACTATCGCCCGGTACACATTTGGTATTTGGGGTGGTGATGATAGTGATGTATAATGATGGACCCCAATAAGAAGGAGGATTAATGATGAATATGATGTTAATGAAGTAAAAGATGAATATGATGCTTTATGATGTTTGTAATGATACTTGACCATGTGGAGCTTTACGATCATATGTAGGTGGGTCAAGTTATGGGTTGGGATTCATTACCATAAACCTAAACATGTTTTACGAATGTTTTAAATTAAGATGGTTTTGTGGTGATTACTAGGCTGACTCATGAAGCATAAGCTGACACTTGTTTCTTTGAAATATGTCTTGTGCTCGTGCAGGTTGCTTAAGTGTGTGGCTTTGTGAGATGGGTGCCTACATGTAGTTTACTTGTTATGATGTTTAATAAAACCGAGTTGTGGTTATGTGATGAACTTGGTTTTAAACAATCATATATTTTGACGTAACGGTGGTTTTATTTAAATGTGTGGTTAATATGGTTTAACTGTTTTAACAACTGTGATATTTTAAAGTCTTCCATTACGAAGAATCTGATTGGGTAGAAATTCTTTTGTAAATCTCAAATTTTTTAAAACCACGGCTGTTACAGGTGGATATTGACAAGTTGTATTTTAAGCAATTTAAAGTCTGAAATGAATGGTAATTCATTGTAGGTGATTGTTATAGTGTACTTGCTATATGCAAGTTCTTAGTTGACGGTGGATTGATGATTTATTTGACCGATCGATGTGAGTTACACTATCCATTAAACATGCTATGTGGATTTGTGGTCAATGTTTATCTGTATGCAAGTTCTTAGTGTGTGTGGCATTTGTTTGATATTAGCCACGGTGACATTTCTTTGACATTAGTCTGGGTGACTTTTGCTTGATATTAGCCTAGCAGCATTTGTTTGAATAACCTTATTGGTAATGTTGTGGCATGTGTGGCATACTAGCATGATTAGTTTGTTACATACTATATACATTTGTGCAAATATGCTATGTAAGATGATTGGTGTGCTCACTAAGCTTCATGCTTATCAATGTTGTTTTATTCCTTTTGTAGGATCAAAAATTTTAGAGAAATAGTTTATTAATGGTTAAACTTTTTATGACATTTTAAATGTATTCAAAACACCAACTTTTGTAAAAATAAAGTTTCATATATTAGAGTAAGAGTTTCATGTTTAAAACCGAATTAAAAAAATATTAGGTTGTCACGAATAAGGTGTAAACATATATAAGGTTATGATAAATTTATACATACATATATAGATTATATACATATACATATACATATATATATATATATATAGGGAGAACCATTTCTGGTCAATTATTTAATTTCCTGTCTTTTTTTATTTAGATTAAAGAGGAAAGAGTGGTATGGACATTTTTACATTACCCCAACTATTTTAAAGCTAATATATCTATCAAACGAAAAAATGTTAAATTACGAAAAATATATTAAATTAACGAGAAAATTATGCTCTTTAAGTTGAGACCGATCTTACTATATTTTTTTTGACAAAAATAGGTGAATTTGTGCATATGCACATGTGCAAAACGTGCACACGAGCAAAATTTACACATGTGCACATGTCGAGCTGTGCTAGAAAAAAACTCAGCAAACACAAAAAAAGAATTTTGAAAAAATATCAAGATCGGTTTCAAATTAAAGAGCATAATTTTCTCGTTAATTTGGTATAATTTTTGTAATTTAACACTTTTATGATTTTTTATATATTAGTTTAAAAAATGCGGGGTAATGTAAAAATGTCTAAATTACCTTTAGTTAATTAAGGATAAGTTTAATTAGTTTAAGGTTATCCATTAACAACTCTTTAATCCGGACCTTCCATCTTTTCGATCAATGGCTATAATTGGTTTTCGCAATTTACGTATGAAAAACAGTTATATATATATATATATATATATCATAGAATATTTATGAGTTCATTTTGTAATTATGATTCATGAAACATTAAATACAATTGTATTTATTATCTACTATTCAAATCATATTAAATAGAAAGATTTAATAGGAGAAAATAAAACTTTTGTATTAAATATATCATATGATTTGTAAGCCTAATAAATGTGTCTAAACTAAGTCTTGCCAGTATCGAAAAGGATTCTCAAAGCATGAATCTGTTGGGTTATTGGATTCTATGTTTGGGAGTCGCTAGAGTTCTACGGTTGTTAGTTATCAGGTTTAGGAGTGGTTTACCGGTTGTTAAATGGGTGATTTGTTATATTTTCACATATTTAAAAAATATATTTTTAGAGAAAATATATATAAAAAACGTTTTTTAAAATTATCAAACAGATGTTAAAAAAACAGATTTTATATATTAAAAAACAGATTTAAAAAAAATTGATTATTATTTATTGATGTAATTAACTTGTATACACACCCAACTAAACAACGTTATTAATTTTAACTAATCAAGTTTTCTTACATTTTATAGATTTTTATGTAGCTTAAAAGTTTTTTTAACAGCTAAACACACACTGCTAACCTAATTTTAAATCTACATCATTTTTATACATAACAAGACTTAAACTCATAATCTTATAGGATACATAAATACTAGATATCGTTAGACTATAAGTCCTTTGTACGTAGCTTAAAAGTTAACATAGAATGAAAGAAAAAGACACGACATCCATTTACTTAGACTTTTGACCAGAGGTGTTTATGGGGTACTCTATAATATACTTCTTAATTATAGGTTGATTTTACTAAAAAAAATTCTTTTTTTGATTGATTATATTTTGTTATGGTTGTAAATTAAAGGGTTTAGTTTACCAAAATATATTCAAGGCGTTATGTTTTGCTATTGTGTATATTGAATTTAAAAAATTTCTATTGTGTGTATCGAACTTTTAATTTATCGTTATTGTGTGTATTAAACTTTCTATTGTATCTACTAAACTTGTGAATTTTTTTCTTTTTTATGTAACTAAAATACATACAATAGCAATGAATTAAAAGTTTGATACACATAATAGAAACATTTAAAGTTTGATACATACAATAACAAAACGTGACAACATGGATACATTTTAATGAACTAAACCCTAAATTAAATAACGGTGCATGAACAAGTAATTAATTACTAGCTTATGGACCCGTGGGATTACGGGTATTACATAAGGGAATCTAAAAATAATATAAAATAACATACGGAATAATTTTGAATTAAAAAACAAATAATGTTGTAATAAATTGAAGAATTCCTTCAAACCCTCTTGAATTTAAATGTAATATATTTACAGAAGTAAACTTAAAAAAAGTTATATACGGAATATTTTTAAATTACGAAACCAATAATGTTGTAAATAAGTTTAAGATAAGTAAAATCTTACAAAGAATATAAAGTACAGTGATGGAATGAATTCTTACGACTTGGCTTATTGAAGATCCTCATCCATAAATGATGTGTGTTCCCATATAACAGGTCCCATAAAAATGTAGATATGCATTAATAACAGGAGAAGGCGTATGCAAACCATATGATATATACTACCTCGAATAGCAACCTTTAATATCTTGAATTTGTATCAATGATTCTGTGTAGGTCATATGTTTGCTATTGAATAAGGCAAACATAATTTTAATATCTTTTGCACCATAGTTTGTATATGTATTGGGAAGGTTATACTGAAAACAGTAAGCAAGAGTTTTGCACCATAACTCATACATGTATTGGGAAGGTTATACTGAAAACAGTAAGCAAGAGTTTTACACCATAACTCTTACATGTATTGGGAAGGTTATACATAAATACTAACCACGTAATCTGCAAACCAAAAACATATATTAGTTCAGTTAATCAAAGAAGCAAACACCTACGAGTATACACCAGTCTTTAAGCGAATAGTATGATAAAATTTAAACTATTTAACTCATGTAAAAAAACTATTCTAACCTCAGTTTCAAGCTAACACCCGTTAAGCAAATTTATAGTTTGCTAAAGTGAATAATCAACCACGATAACCGTTAAATAGCATCTATGTACAAATGAAAAAAATATGATTTTACCAAATTCATAAATCAACAAAAATATAATCAATTAGACAAAATTCAAAGAAAATGACGAATCAAATTGTGAGACAAACATACCTCTACTTAAGAATCGATTAAATGTTTGTTCTTTTAACCATTGGTTAAGAAGAGAGATAAAGCTTTTACTCTGCATAAAAAAAAAAAAATAATATACCATTGGTTAAGAAGAGAGATAAAGCTTTTACTCTGCATAAACAAAAAAACCTTCTATAATATACATTTCATGCTTGACAATAACCACCACGATTTTTAATCATAAAATTTACATTCCTTTATCTATAAAATTAATAAATTAGAGCAACTTACATGAGGAGGCCACCTTCCTTGCCACAAAAACCAAAAATAGAATAGGACCACTTCATAATTTCATTAACCATATAGAAAGGACATCTATATCAAAATAAGCAAATGATGTCATTTTACTACCAAAGAGAAATTGAAACTTTATAAAAACTAAAAGCTTTTAGGAATTGAAAAATTGTTAAGTATTAAACACTTATAGAAAGATCAAATAATTTGTTGCGGTATTGGGCCCTTTGATGATTATTGATAGTGTTAATAAACAACAAATCAATTCTTATTCAGTTATTTTTTACAGCAACAAGCTTAATATTAGCTAAAGTGATAACAAATGTGATCCTAGATAATATAACTAACCTCCAATATCAAGTCGACTATTTAACAACAATTGTTTATTAGAAAGAGGATTTACATATTTTCTCTTGGTGTCTACACATAGTTTATGATAGAACATCAAAGAACAGTAGCTTATTTCCTTATTAAATTGTGCTTCTCGCACCTAATAGTTACCAAAATATAAGAATATTTAGTTAACCTGCAAAACATTTGTTTTATGTATCTATAGAAAGCAAGAAATTTATGAACTTTATGGGTTATGCTGCAAACATAGTCTTCACATCATGGATGCTTCAAAGTTGAAGTTGTACCTAATGCTAAATCTAACTCTTAAGGTGATAACCTAACTTTGGAAAGGCAAGCACATAACTTCATTTTAAATAGATTTTGGGTGAACATAAATGAACTAAACCTAACTAAAAAATATTGAAACTAATGAAGCCTAATTTACATACTAATATGCCCCCCTTGGAAAATCTGAAACAAAAACGACAAATCGATCAGGTTGGGTTTGTTTTGCAGCAAATTAAGGAATTAAAGTGATAAGTAAGCAACTAAAATATATCAGATTATATGCAGCCATTTAAAATTCATCGGACTTGTATTACAGTATTCATTAATCATAGTTTACATTCAAAGGTACATATGTTAATTCTTTTAACACATTAAAAAGAATAACATAAAGAATAAATATATTTTTGAGTACCTGTTAGCACCACCTTAGCCTGTGACTTCAAACCAAGTTAATGAATCTTAAAGAAGGAAAATATATTAACAAATTACATGAGGATATAAAATACATGGCACCAAAATCTAACTCAGACGAATTGAAGAAATAAAGTATGAAGCAGGTATATTAAAGCCATAAATCTCATCATCAAATTCACAGTTTAAAAAAACGTAAATACCATAAAAGTATTGTCTAATTCAAAACTGGATTTACACATTTCTAAAGCATCATAAATACCTATATTTCTTTTATTTAAGACCAGCAAGGGAAGAAAAAAGCTTTCTTTACATACCGGTTCGTGTTGTGAGGATCCTCTAAGATGACACATATGATTTCCATCATGAATGCATTGTATTTCTAAGGTATGACAAAATATATAAATAATATAAATAAACTGAAAGATGAAATTACACAGCTAAAAGAAATGCAAAAAATCCAACTTACTAAATGTATGTAGACCGCCCCTGACCAACTATCCAAACCATAATGTTTACTAAATTGCCCCATGTGACAAAAAAGCAAAGCATCTAAAACTCTCATGGAAGCACATTATAAGAACTTAAGTTGCATCAAATTTTCATGCGAAAATAGTGATCATATCATTTGTTTATTATTCATTGTTTCTACTAATTGCCAAATAGGAATTTCCACCCACCTAAGTTTCTGTGTTGTCACCCACAACCTTTAGACCATTATTCATGTGATTCTTGGAAATAACTCTTAGCTGGAACCAGAGATTTGTGTTATAAATTATATAAAAGCCAAAATTAGTTATAAGATCAAATAAATTATTCATCACATAGTTATCTCCATATCATGTCAGGTCTACTTCACACACACAAATGGAAAAAGATGATTAATATTGTTCTAATTTCTTTTAGACAATTCATTGAACAGTTGGTAGGCATAGATTATTGAAACATATGTTTTAACCAAATTAACCAACTAATTCCCTTTTGGTCCAAATACAGTAGTAAATGGCTTGGTATGAACTTTTGCTTGGTTTATATACATGAAAGAAACACCAAATTAGAAGGGAAAACCTGAGCAGCCATAAACTTGAGTGACTCAACCATCCGCACGCAATGTTAAATATCTGAATTTCTTTTCAATTCAAGATTTACCCATTTCTACCCACACATCGTATAGAAAGTAATCCTATTATGCAATGGACAAAAGGTTCATCGAAAGAAAATATGATAATGGGATAAAAATGACTAAAAAGAAACACTTAAGATTTTCATACCTCACCCAACTACAAAGAAACTTGCAACTCCCCGTCTTCATTCAACCATTTCTTAATTTACCTTTAACAAAATATAGAAACATATAATCGATGATAAATTTGCTGGTTTAGTAAATGAATGAAATCAAATATAAAAAAATCCTTACATTATAGTAAACAAACAAATTGAGGCATAAACTCAATCAAATATAAACTCAAACAAATTGACGGGCCAGAGTTCATCTTGTCTTAGGTGGTGCGGTCTATTTTGGTGATTCGTTGATGTGACGGGCCCAAAATGCACTTAGAGTAGAGGTAAACATGTTTATATTTCATCATCTCAAACTCTACGAAGTCTGGAGTCGTGTTAGTTAGATACGATTGGTAAAGGAACCTACCTATCAGAAGTAACATGGGGTCGGTGTTGTCGTGCCCAAACCATGCACCTGTGAAATATGGATCCTAGTATAATATTTATCATTTAAGAGTTTTTAGCGATATATATTAGAAAAGTTTATTTTGTGTTACTTATTGAACCATGCTATATTTTGTAAACGGCAACCGTATCCAACACTAACAACTTCTCTCTCTGCTCAATCCTGGAGAAGGATAAGCTGGCTGGACCTAATTTCCTCAACTGAGAGCGCAATCTCTGGATTGTGCTCAGTCTGTCCTGGAACCAGTGGGAAATGCCCCTGCACTTAATGCAAGAACTGAAGTAAGGGAAGCTCACTAGAAGCATGTCAAAGACGCCTTAGATGTAAGTTGCCTCATGCTTGCAACTATAAGTCTAGAGTTGCAGACAAGGATGGTGGATACTTATGCATACGACATGATCCATCAGCTGGGGGACATGTTCCAGGAGGAACCTCGCACTATGCGTTATGACACCATAAGAGCTCTTAATACTTGCAAGATGGCTAAGGGGACCTCGATCAGTGCCCATGTCATGAAAATGAAAGGACACATGGACCACCTAGAAAGGCTAGGTCACCAAGTCCCGTTGTAGTTAGCAACAAATATGATACTCAACTCATTGTTAGATAACTATAAGCCTTTTATAGTCAACTACAACATGAACAATATGGAGAAATCTATAGTTAGCTTCATTCGATGCTCAAGAATACTGACTTGAATATTGGGACTAAGTCCAAGGATGTCCTCATGATGGACAACCAAGGTGGAAAGAAGAGGAAAGGGTGCAACGGTAAAACCGAGCCAAGTCAAATTGCACCCAAGGCCAAGGGAAATGGCAATGGCAATGGAAAGAGCAAGAATAAAATCAAACAAGGTGAGGGCCGAAAATCGGTACTTCAAGTGTGGTGAGGTCGGCCATTACAAGGTCCATCAACTACCCGAATCGTCACCAAGGCGGTGATAAGTCCAACATCTCGGGTAAATTTTGTGACTAACCTCAGTATTTACTTTCCACTTATATTTATTATAACTGAGCTGACATTTGCAATCGTTTATTGCAATAGGTCAAGGAAAGTGAAGATGCCAAGAATGCAAGGATCCCACATGAAGATCAATGATATTAAACAATTTTATAGTTTTAGTTTTAAAAACATTTATATTTCTATTTTAAGTATTTCCAGTTGTAAGAGATATTAAGTTTTTGAAACTATGGTTTTAAAATATAATGAATTATTTAAGTGATATATCCTTGAACGTGTGTTGTGAATCTATCTAGTCAAGGTTGACTAGAAGTTAAATAACAAGTCAATGCCTTGACCTGTTAGTACTTGATTTTGATCTTTTGCATCATTTATTGCCATTAAATCATATTAATATAAATTGTTTGACTAAACTTATAAAATTACTTGAAACAATAAAGTCCTTGTTATAAGTTAGAGAGTTCGGCTAATCAAGTAATTTAATAAGTGATTATGAAAACAAGTTCAAGTTTTGAACTAAAGCTAAACACTTGAAATAATATACATTATTTTTAAGGGACGTGTTTAAGAGAAAAAACATCTCATGAGTATAAAATGATTATAATAAATATTATAATCAAGATTTAAATTACTTATATGTTTTTAGATAAGAATGCTAAAAAAATTCTTAAACGTGTTTTATACTTGCAATAATATAAAGTTTCGAGAAACCAATTTTCGTAACCGGAAATAGTGAATATTAGGAAAATCCAAGTTTGAGGTTTCGTCAACTTTAAGATTCTTATCCAAAATCTAAATTTTAGATTTGATACTAAAAATCAGTTTTTTGACTCAAAAGTCAAGAGTTGACTAAGTCAACAGCATAATTTAGGTGACGCCATGTTTTCATAATAGTTAGTGGGTGCGATTAACCTATGCTATGATATTTGTTAAAGTCAACAAACTAGAACAAATAATTGTGTAGAAGCTAATAGTGTTCGGATAAGAATGTCAGTATTAATTTTTTAGAAACTTATATAATTTGAGATGGGATTTTTGAAGTTTCTCAAAACAGTCCAAGTGATAGGACTAATCCGAGAAAATCAAAGTGACATCATTCTTTTAGAGTTACTCAAAATAGGAATGTTTCAAAGTCTTGAAACATCTTTTAAGTCAAGTTTTGGCTTAAAAGAGATGTCATAATTATATATTAAAATTCAACGTCATTAGTATTAATATGTAGAAAGTTTAGTATTGGAAATAATAAACAAATTATTAGATAAGTGTTCAAACACTAGATATCTAATTTAATATTTACGGATTTTGTAAACAAAAGTTTACTATTTCATCTATTTCTTGGAATAGAAAGTAATCTTACATCTATGCCAGGCTCCTATACTTGCATTACCGGATAGATCAATTGATTTTGTTGTATATTGTGATGTATCGTCTGCAGGGTTGGGTTGTGTATTAATGCAGCGTGATAGAGTTATTGCTTATGCTTCCCAGCAACTGAAACCTCATGAGAAAAACTATCCAACCCATGACTTAGAACTTGCTATTGTGGTCTTTGCATTGAAATTATGGAGACACTATCTATACGGTACAAAATGCGTTGTATGTACCGATAATAAAAGCCTGCAATATGTGTTTTCACATAAGGAACTTAATATGCGACAGAGACAATTGTTAGAACTTATAAAATATTATGACTGTGAAATCCGTTATCACCCAAGGAAAACCAATGTGGCAGCTGATGCTTTAAGTCACAAGGGAGCCGATAATAGTGTTTGTTTTATGCGGATTGAAATAATTTCAGATTTGGTTGATAAATTGAAGACAACTCAGTTGGAAGCCTTAAAAGATGACAATCTGAAAGCAGAAGTTATGTTGAAAAGAAAAGATGACCTGAATCTTGATTCGCGAGGGTTAAAGATGTATCGGTCTCATGGTTGGGTGCCGTTACTTGGGGTCCTTCGAGGTTTGATTTTTACTGAGGCTCACAAATCAAGATTATCTATACACCCAACTAGCACTAAAATGTATAATCATCTGAAAGTGTTGTATTGGTGGCCTACGATGAAGACATATGTTGCACAAGTTAAAGTAGAGCACCAGAAACCATATGGATCACTGGGATCATGATATGATCTGGGTGGTTGTTGATGGATTGACAAAGAGTGCTCATTTTCTGGCTACCGGTGAAACAACTTCTCTTAGCAAACTAGCTCAATTATACATCGATGAGATTGTGTCCGAGAATGGTATTTTGCTTTCTATTATATTAGATAGAGATTCCAGGTTTGTTTCTAATTTCCGGAACAATTTATAGCGGGAGTTGGGCACACGTGTTAATTTGAGTACATCCTATCATCCTCAAACAGACGGTCAAACTTAACGAACTATTCAGACACTTGAGGATATGCTACGCGCATGTGTGTTGGAATACGGGGGTTCTTGGGATTCCCACTTGCCTTTAATTGAATTTGCATATAACAATTCATACCATTCGAGTATCGGTATGCCACCCTATGAGATGTTGAATGGGTAGCGTTGCCGTACTCCTACGTGTTGGTTGGAGGCAAGTGAGAAACAGTATGCATGGCCCGACATTGTTCATATCACAACTGAAAAAGTGGTTATCGCCCGAAAAAAGTTGAAAGCGGCTAGAGACAGACAAAAGAGGTATGCTGATCCGTAGACCTGTTACATTTGTTGAGGGTGAACGGTTTATCTAAAATTTTCATCATGAAGGGGTTATATGTAACGTCCCAAATTTTTTTTAACAAATAAACAAATACCAAAGCGTATGATTAATAGTCTACCTTAATTAAAACATTGTATAACTTTAATTACGACCCAAGGGGGAAAACCCATAAAAGCTTAAATTCAGTTATAATAGTTTTGGAATACATCCGTAAATTCAAAGTAGTTCAAACATTGCGGAAGCTTATGGGAGATGAGCTATCAAACACGTGCTGGAGCCCCACCGTGGCCATCACCTGAAAAGAGGGTTAAACAACAACCGTAATCACGAAGCTTAGCGAGTACTTTTACTTACAATCAACCATATGACATCACATCATTTGTTTCCATATTCATATTCCGTCTTTCATTCCCGCTACCTTAGTAGTCGGTCCCACATTCCCGCTACCATAGTAGTCGGTCCCACATTCCCGTCACCGAAGTGAACGGTCCCGTCATTCCCGTCACCGAAGTGAACGGTCCAAATTATTCCCGCCACTGAAGTGAACGGTCCAAATCATTCCCGTCACCAAAGTGAACGGTCCCATACTTTTGCATAACATGACACATCAGCAGTTAATCAGTTCATCAAGTCATTCATTCATATAGCATACAATAACGTCAATCACGTACATCATTAGGTTAGATAGTAAGTAAGAATACTCACCTGTCTGCAGTCTTAGTTACACGATCTTAGTTCACTAATTCACTTGGATTACTGGTCAATCGGCTGTCACCCACAATAGGTCTAAATATATCAACACCGCGTACGAATCCCTCCTTCGTTGGCTCACATAATTATTCGAGGCTCACATCAGACCCCGTTACTAAGTTTCATAAGTTGGACCACCTAGAGTCCTCAAAGTCGGATGGGTTTAACATGTACAAGTCACATGGACTACATGAAAGTCGCATGGCATGTACAACTATATAAGTTGCATGAACTGTTGGTGTGTAAGTCGTATGAGGTTACATATAAGTCATCAGAAGGTCACATGCACATCCCATGCGAAAGTTGCATGAACCTTCTCCTAAGTCTCATGAATGTTCAAGTATGAAGGTCGCATAGAGGAGATCATATGTCGCATGAATGCATACAAGTCATCAAAAGTCGTATGAGTGTATCAAAAGTCGCATAGTGTATCAAAAGTCGCATAAGGTTACATATGATAGCTGAAGTCGCATGAAACCATATACATGTCAACTGAAAGTCGCATGAACCTTCATGTAAGTCACATGAAGGCTCCAAAGGTCGCATGGGGGTTTGTCATCCCTGTCAGCTCATCATTTTCATTTCTCAGGCTCCATGACCAAAATCAAGTTCTTTCAAAACTCAACCAATTAATTTTATTTTTGTTACAAAACATTTCTCCACTTATTTAAACACTTCCTTCAAGATTTAAATACATTTCAACAAGTATTAAGAGCTCACATCTCACATTCTTTCCCTGGTTCTTTCATAAACCCAGAACCTGAGAACCCATATTCTAACTTGTTCTATAATCATTCAAACAAGAGAAGATTGATATCTACAATGTCATATTGAGATAGGAAATATTACCTGACGATCCTTTTAACAATTCCTCCGATCCACAAATGATTCTTGGTGCCTTCCTCCTCTGCTTCTCGAGAGCGTTTTTTTACACACACTAGTTTTCTTTTGAAAGAATGGAACAGTAACCAAGTGTTGGGGGCTGTGCCCTAAACCCCCTTTTATATACTTTCTTATAAAGGCGTAAGCCAACTTCCAATTGATTAAGCCTAATAGTGCTTAACCCAAATAAATTACCTACATTAGTCCATTAAGCCAATTATTTATTCAAGCTCAATTAAATTAATCTAGTCCATAGTTAAATCCATAACCCAACACAAACATCATTTTCTAAATAAAACATTCTTTTATTTATTTTCGAAAGTTCGGATATTACATTATCCGTTTTGGGAAGCGCGGAAAACTTGCATCTCGTTATATCGGTTCGTTTTGCATCCAGCGGGTAGTTAATGATCAGACAGTTACACTTGATCTTCCTTTGGAATTGGGAGATATTCACAATACATTTAATGTACGTTATTTGCGGAAATGTAAAGTGAATGATGAAATCCAGATTCTTTCTTTACATGATCTGAAGGTGGATTCGAGTAAGAAATTAGTGGAAGAACCCATTAAGTTATTAGATCAGAAAGTGACGAAGCTACGCAAGAAACAAATTTCGATGGTGTGGGTTAAATGGAAAAATATCTTGGGTTCAAATTTAACATGGGAAACTGAGGCTGATATGAAGACTCATTATCCTCTTTTGTTTGAATGTGAAAAGATTCCGAGTACGGAATCCTTTTAAGGAGGGAGGATTTGTAACATCCAAAGCATACCTAATTAATCAAATAACAAGTAACTACTTAATCAAATAATAATCAAGTAATTACTCACCCAAAGCCTTAGTTTCCCATGTTAAATTTGAACCCAAGATGCTTTGGGTGAGTAATTACTTGATTATTATACTTGTTACTGGGTTTTTATCAAGAACACCATGTTATGGAAGAAACTTAACAAATGGTTTAGTTGGTTTTGTTGAGTTCTGGAGTTTTAAGGTGTTCATGATGATTCTAAACATGTTACATAAAGTTTTAAAATGTTTTGGTATTAATTTTAGTAACTTTATATTACTGGTTATGGTGGCTATGGTGTGTTATTGGTTGGAAGGAGATGAAGAACAAGCTAGAAACTGGGTTTTGCGAGTTCGCGGCGCGACGGGTTAAACTTCGAATTTGAAGTCTTAAATTTGAAATGAAAGTACAAATAGGCCGCTCGAAGTCACTTCGCAGCGCGACGTGTTTAAGGGTCGCGACGCGACCTAGTTGGTTCCGAATTCGAAGCCTTCTTGGATTATAATGGGCGCTCGAAGCCTTGTTGGCTCGAAGTGGTTCACTCAAAGCCTTCATTGGTTTGAGGTTACCATTCAAAGGTTTTAGTGTTCAAAGGGAAGAAGTGCACTCGAAGAAGTGTCGCGACGCGACGTATTGGCTGGTCGCGGCACGACGAGTGTTTTTGTAGCCAAAAGCTTTTATTTGTTGGATCTATTGGATTGCAATATATATGTTTACATTTTGGATGTTTCTAACTTGTTGTGCATGGTTAGAATAGATATAAATATATGTGTTGATATATATTTATGAATCGGATACTGATTTCGGTTTTATTGTGTTCTTAGGAACGGACAAGACTCAATAACATTAAACTACTGAGTGGAGTTTGAGAACAAGAGGTGAGTAGATGTTTAACTCATAGATGTTATTAGTTGTAATAGGTTTGGGTTGCAACTATTTATGGATTGATGCATGGATAAACTTTATGTGAGATGATTGATTAACTAGTTTTGTTAATTAATCGTTGCGTCAGTGATTGTAACATCCTCACAAAGGGCCTAGACGCATGCTGACGTGGTACGTGTATTAAATTAATAAATTGAATAAAATATATATATTTGTAGATATCAAATAAAAATAACTAAAATAGTTATTTAAATGAGTAAATAAAATATTGATAAAAATATAAAAGAATAAAAGAATATTTAATGATTTAGAACGAGGTTTCCAAAAATATCCCCGTTAGTTAAAACGGGTACTTGTGCGTTAAGTTGTAAGTTGGAAAGGGGAACAAAATACCCACTTGTGAATAACTATTGCCCACAAGTCAGCTTTCCCTTTTTACACACGTGAAACACACAGAGAACTCATTCTCATTGTGTTCTTGTGTTCATAGCCATTTCAAGAAGAGTTCAAGAGGGGAAACAAAGATAGATCAAAGGAGCTTCTGATTCAAGACATAAATCATGTTCAAATTCTGTTCTTAATCCATTCCTAAGCTTTGTAAATCACCATCTTCCCTAATTTCTTCCTTGTTCTTGAGTTTTGTGGATTTTTAGGTTTTGATGGGTTTTTAGGTCAAACCCGAACTTGACCATTGTGGTCTGATTTTGAAGCTTCTAATGCTTCCTACAACTCATATAGATGCTAAAGAACACATAACATGGATTAGAATTGGTTGATTTGATCAAAATCAAGATTTGACCAAAATGGTCAAAATAGCCAAAAACGGGTCAAACTGAAACTGACCCTCAAGAACGGAAATTTAGTGTTCTAATAGTTCTTATGACTTGTTAGGATTGATTAGAACTCATATGTTTGATTAGAGGTAGTGTTTATGCACATGTTCAAAATTGGCCTAAATGGGTTAAAATGGCCAAAATGAGTTGAATCTGTTTTTACATAGCAAGGACTGATTTTTAAGGTTCTAATAAGTTCATATGACTTGTATGAATTGATTAGAACAATGGTTTTGAATTAATTTGGTGGTTTTGCTTGAATTGGTAAAAATAGTGCTAAAATAGGCTTTAAATAGCCAAAAATTAGAAAATGCTACCAAACAGAGGTTTTAAAGGAAATGGTCAGTTCCAATAGCTTCAATAAGTCATTTGGAGTGTGAATGATGCATTGGAAGTGTTGGAATTGATGTATTTCAAGTTTTGGCCATATTGAACACATTCTTGCTAATTAAAGCTTGAATTTTGTATGGATTGATTGAATATGTGTCAGGGATGTTAGAAAGCACCTACAAGTGTCAAATGATGTTATGGAACACTGAAAATTGATCAGAGTTGAGTTGGTATTGAAATGGACCAAAATGGTACTGCTGTGCAGAAACAGCATTTTTGCCCTGCTGCACGCAACGCGACGCGTCAGGGGCTTGGATGCGACGTGTCTAAGCAGTTTCTGCACACATTGCTGTTTTGTGTTGTTCTTTTGCGTAGAAGTGTTTTGGTTATGGATATAAGTTAGTAAACAAGTTAGGAACATTGTTAGGACATTATTCTAGATGTCTTGATGATTTCCTTGCATGTTTAAATGTCTAAATGTAAATGATTTGATATAGGTGCTAACGAAAACTAAAGCAAGCCAGAGTTGTGTAGTTACCTGTTATAAGCTCAACATGTGAGTAACAGTTAACTCGAGCATGATATTAATAGTATTAGAAGATGTTTTGTATGTTAGAATCCATGAAATTGTAGATATGCATGTTTAGAGGTTTATGAACCAATTATGAGAACCAAATGATATGTATGCCTGTAAAAGACCTTGTAGGTCATTATTGATATATGAAAGGGCCTGTATAGGTCAATCTTGATATGTAAAGGGCCGGAGTAGGCCATTGTGTTTGTGATAAGGCCAGAGTAGGCCATTGTTTGAGTGCCGGTACTACCTTGTAGAGATTGTGGTGCGGAGATTCGATGATCACGAATCTTGGTTCTTGCTAAACCGCCGCCCTCAATACTAACTCGGGGCTCTCAGTTTCCCACTAATCCCAAATGGGATATGTTCCCGATAACGCAATGGTGGACCGCTACCCGCTTCTCCACCGACGCGGAGGAAGTAACGATTTCCCCAGTGAGGATCATTGAGCCGGGCTTATAACCCTGCAAGACGTGATGCCTGCTGACAACCGGTGCTTCACCATGTGTTAGGATAGACTTGAATGAAATGATGTGATGCATGAAATATGTTATGATACTTTTGATATACTGCTTCTGCTTTAATTGTTATTCACTAGCTATTTATAGCTAACCCTTTCATGTTCATTCCTAATGCAGGTAAATAGACTAAAGCTGAGCACGGGTACCTGCAGGGATGACATGTTAGGTTTTGGGGAACACTATGTAAAGACAATGATATGTAATAATTAGTGTAATGGTCGAACTAGTTGGTAACGTTTGGAATGTTTGTTAAACAATACTTTTATATTACAACTTATATTTATATAAGTTGTATAATGTGAATTAAATATTCAGCTTCCGCACGTGTTTTAAATAAAAAAAATATACTCTGATAATTAAAGACCGGCATTACAGTGATATGTATACATGATTATTTGAGAGGTCAGCTCGGCAAGGCTATGGGCTGGGTTTGTTTGATATCGGCTAATCAGTATTTGGATCTTTTGATGCATTCGTTGCTATTTAAGGGTAATACCGTGTGAGAATAGCAAATGACCTATCGGTAAACCTTTGCTTTGGCCGGCATTGGTTGTAGATTCCTGCAAAACCGCCGGTCTTCTCGGGGCACGATTGATTGTTATTTGGTATCTTGCGGTTGTGATTGATGCTATGTTGTGGTTATACTTTCATTCACTTAGCTTTTTTCTAATCCCACACCTCTCACTTTTTTTACACGTTTTAGTAAGTCAGCAGCTCGGCTGAGAGTGGGTGTAGCTTGGGAAATAATTGACTGGCACTCTTATTTTATTTTGAGAAGAGCCATTATTTTTGTAACACTAGTGTTTTGAGATACTGATGACTTGGAAAACTGTTTTCTTATATTCAGTTGTAATATTCTGTATATATTTTATCGCTTTTGCAGTATTTTAAAAAGAAAAATCTAGGTAGAAAATGCGGTGTTACAGTGGTATGGTTTGCAATCCCTCCTAACGGGTCCCGTTTGGTTTTATCACTCATGGACTATTCTTGAGCATCCAAGTTATAATTCTAATCTATAGTTTATGAATAATATGTGTATATACATACATGTTTATATATACATATTATTGAGATTAATAAAGATCCTAACCCTTTCAGGTTTTATGGGCTAGTGTTACCATTCAAGTCCGCCTTTGTGAATGATAACCCGTTTTTGTTCTTTGTATCCTAGTCGAACCAATTGTGTTTGATTCGGGTTCACGAGGAGGTTTAATAACCCAACAAAGGTGAAGTAGATGGTTTTTGGTGTGAATGCTCGAGTGACCTGAATGTTTAACAGGAATAGGTGAATCATTTCCAACAACAACATTTGAATATAAATTATTATTTAAAATGGTTGAGAGTTTACTGTGTATTGGAGGCATCCGGCAAGATGAGATGTTTCACCGGTATCCATATAGCATGTGTCGTCCGCTAGATCATTTAGTATGCATGCATTGAAAGCTTCGGAAAGAGTAGTGGCTCAAAGGGGGGAAACAACCCATCGCGAACGCATCGGAGGTAGGGAGTCAACCATTAAAGCTTGCTGTTAAATGGCATTTGAGGTGGAAGACCAATCAAGCTAGGTTGTTGTTGATGATGGTCATTGAGACAAGGTTGGCGGCAATTATTAGCGGACGTGGATGGGCGTGGCATAGTTTACATAGGTGACGGTGGAAATCTGTAGATTGGCCACGGATAGAAAGGCTACGGATATGGCTGCTGGCGATACTGCTAACAGTTGTTGGGGATGGCTATAGCGTTTATTCCCTTGAGCCGACGCCTTATTAAAGGGGCGGGTGGAGGGAGGAGAAGTATCCGTGAACAAGATGGAGGGTGAAGAGGAGTGATCACTATGGCTCGGTTGGGTTACCCGGGTACTAGACAACCGTTGTTCTTCCAAGAGAAGCATAGAACAAGCTTGCAAAAAAGAGGGATGAGGAGACCGGTGGTGAATCAAGGTGGCAATATTCTTGTACATGTTGGAGAGGCCATTGATGAGATAAGTGACTAGGGTTTTCTTAGGCACAGAAGCATCAATGTTGGCAAGAAGGTCCTAAATGGCCTTGATCTTCTGACAATATGCAGTAATGGAAAGGTCTCCAATGGTGATAGTACGGAGGTCATTGTCCAACTTGATAGCACGAGCCTCTTTGTTGTCTCGAAAAAGGTTTTCGAGACTAAGCCAACATCTCTCGCGGTGGTTTTTCAGTATCATCTAGAGTAGGTCTTGGGATCTTGGTAGATGGTGCCATAAAGCCATAGCTTGACAAGGAAGTCGAGTTTCCGCCAGTGTGCATTGTTGGGGTCGGTGGGAAGAGAGGTTCCATCAAGGTGGCCAAGAACGCCGAGGCTAACACAATGTGTCTCAAAAAGTTCTCCACAAGCATCATAATTGAGATTATCAAGATTGAGAGTGAGGGGAATGTAAATTTTGATGTTTGTGATGCCAAAGGGTTTCTCTGATGGGCAACCATTGTCACACCCCGCTAAAGCGGAAACACAAGGTGTCATAGGACAAGGTTTCATAGCTCAAAGTAACAGACAATAACCAACCATAAATAGATAGTAGAGATAAAATATGATATTACATCAATTTAATTTAACACAAACCACCATTAAAGTTTCGTTGTTCAACCCAAAACATAAATAAAATGGAAATTGTTTTTATAATATGCCGATCACGCGTGACATGCTCCTACGTTTCTTACCTATCGCCGGTCACAATTTAGTCAAGCATGAGTAAAATGAGGGTCAACTACGAGAGTTGGTGAGGTCACATGTTTGTTACATGCACAAAATAAATCTTTAATGCAGAAAATCTTATAAAAGGGGAATACTATCCCAATAAAATAATATTAATAATAGTTGACATTTAATATTACCTAAAATACTGCACATGATATAATTCTATACTGCAATGCTTAACTACTTGAGCCATTATCCAACCTCTTGACATAATATGCCCAAAATAACCCTAACGCCCATATATAAATGATGTTAGTAGTGGTAAAGTACACCTAGGTTCGTCAACCATAAGTGGGGGATTTCAGCCCCAAATAGCGCTACCTACAAGTACCATCGGCTCACTAGTGGAGTTAATGGATAATATCCGAAAGTGGGACTTTATAAATAACAAACTCAAGCACATCAATGCATATTACCATAGTGCAAAATCCACATTTTTAAATAAATAATAAGGCAATCATCTTTCTCAATATACAAAATCATGCTTTCACCCCAAAATTAAATATACTAAATAAAAATGGGGCTATGAATACTCACTGTGAATTTGAAACGCCAAAATAGGCCTACTCGGTATTTCTTGATTTCCCGATGTGCTTCCTTCATCGTGCATTAATATTCTATTATTAGTGCTACATTCTAATTATTTAATCATGCATAATAAATTTTATTAAAAAAATAATTAGTGAAGCACAATTTATATTGAATGTTATAGTGTTTTTGGGTTATTTATGTATAATTTTGTATTTAGCTATTTCTTTCTTATGCTAAATATATAATTTTACCTACTTAATTTAACTTATGATTTTAATCTTAGTACTCATTAACATTTAAAGTATGTTGACATATTATTATATTACTAGTGTTACAATTTTTATGATTCAAAGTGATGTGGTTACGTATTGAATGCATATTTTTAACCCCATACCTTTAATCAAAAAAATTTATAAATGGATGTTATTATATTTTATGTATTTATTTACCTTTTAAGTGTTTTAATATTGTTTATATGATTTTTATTAGTTAATGTTATTTATCATGTCACAATTCTAAAGACTTTCCCTTTTTATCTTATTCTTGTAATTTCAGTTTCTGCCTAGCTTCTTAGGTTGTACTTTGGTGCTATATTTTCATATTCCAACAATTTATTTAGGGTTCTTTGTTTTTATATGTCATTGTCTCTAGAGTATACCATAAAATATTGGAATTTTTAAAGATCTATAAGTATTTTATTTGATTTAATTAAATCAAAACTAGTCAACCCTTCTGTGTTCTACTAAAGGTTTGAGGGTTCAAACAACATTATTTTTAAAAGATTCAAATTGCGTTTGATTCATTACTCAATAATGTAAAAAAAGTTGACTAATTTTGACTTTGTGTGGACTAAGTTATGATCGTTTAAAGTTCATCATATGAAACTGCCAGATTATTAGATTTTACACATGCAACTTAATTTTCATGTTTGATGGACCAAATCTTAATGAAAATGAGTGAGACAAATACTTAGATTTGAAAGCTAAGACATAAAACTAACATGCAAGAGAAGAATCAAGTGAATTTGATTAGCAAAACTCAAGTTATGACTAAAATAAGTAGGATGAACATTCTGGGAGAAATTCAAGTTGCTTGTTTTTTTATACTTTGTGTGTTATAACCCCATTTCTTGTTGTTATTTGTTTAAATCCTTTGATTCATCCATTTTTTTACTAACTTTAAAGATTGTTACACGTGTAGAATGATTTATTTGAAGCAAACTCACATGCATGTCAATATCTAATATAAATTCATCATAAAATCCACATGCATGATGTTAAATTTTTATTTTCTTGAGTTTTCGGTTGATGGATCAATGTTTGCGGCTAAGAGTTGAATATTTTAGTGTTTTTATGTTTAAGCTATCAATGAAACACTTTTTTGTTCATATAAGTTCAAAGACTCAAGCAAATTTGAAGAAAAACTCGAGAAAAATGCAAGAAATAAGGGATGATCAAGAAAAACGCCAAACCTTCACTTGATCTTGATAGCTCTTCACTTGAATCCCTAAATTTTGGTGAAAGGGAGAATGTGAAGGGTTGAAGAGAAGAAGATGAAGTGGTATTGTTTGATTGAAGTTTATAAAAAAAATTGACGGTCTAAGGAAAATGAAGGGGCTGACCGATTTTAAGGGGTTTTTGGTTTGTATTATTTTATTTTTTAAATATTATGTATAATGTGTGTTGGATGTATCTTATACATTGGTAAAAATCAATACTTACAAGTTATTAAGTTTTATATTTTGACATAACTTATATATGTAATAATGTATATTATTATTATTATTATTATTATTATTATTATTATTATTATTATTATTATACAAGATTTATTAATCTTGACATTTTATAAGATGATTTTTACTGATTGTTTAACTTTTAAGGACTTTAAGCACATCGTCAGGACTTTTATGAAATCTAAGACTTCTACTAAATACAATAAATAATATTTTTAGCTATTCCATACCTATATTAGGGTTTTCTCATGGCTAACCTAGAAATTTAGTTGACAATTGTTACGGTCATGATGAAGAACGATAGCATAAGGTAGCCAAGAAGAAAAAGAGAAGGGTAGTTAGAGGCATCCCTCTAAGATTTAGGGCTGGCCGACAATGAGAGAGAAGGAGAAAATAAGAGGAAAGTTTGTTAAGGCTCTAATACCATGTTTGGAGATAATTTTCCCATGATTAGGAATGATCTCATTCACAAAATAAATAGCAATGAGATTACAAAGACTAAACATGAACCACCAAGCGGATATAAACTATACATACGTATACACTAATAATTTTTAGTAATAACAATATTAAAAATATATTTTTGTAAAATATAATAATCATCTAATAAGCAAAACCAAATGACTTGTACCCCAGTAGTAAAATGGTGTTGAAATTAGGGATGGCAAAACACCCCGAACCCGATGAAGTTCGGGTCGGGTCGGGTCAAGTCATTTCGGGTCGGGGATCGGGGAAATTTTCGGGGATTTCTTCGGTATCGGGGCAAGGTACCCCCGCCCCGCCCCGATATATATATATTTAATTAAAAATATATTTATATAATATATATATATATATATATATACCACATAGTAAATAGGTTTAGGGTTTCTACTTTTTGAACTTGTTTTATTTTTGTTCTCCTTTAAAGCAGCCCACGCCCCCAGCCCCCCACCCTCACCTAATCGACATTCGACGGAGGGCTTCAACAAATCGATCGGTTCAAGGCCTTCGACAGATTCTTCGAGCCTTCGAGGGCTTCGACAGTTCCACAAATCGACAGACTCAGAGGCTTCAACAAATCGACGGTTTCTCCGCACTGTAGCAAGCACTCGACTCGATCAGAGGCTTCGACACTCGACAGACTTCGAGGCTACGACATTACAGCACGCCAGCAAGCACTCGACTCGACTCACAGGCTTCGACACTCGACCTATTGTTCGACTAATCGACCCCCTGCAGCAAGCAACAAGACCGATTTTACCTCTGCCCAAGTGTCGATTCGTTGTTCGAATCCAAGCATTCAAGTATGTAATTGATTCCTACCTCTCGATTGCCCTCTGTTAGTTGTTAATTTATTTATTTTTTTGAATCTTGATTAATTTGAGCCCTCTGTTAGTTGTTAATGTATTCATGTTTTCTTATATTGTTATGTATGTTTGTGGGTGTTTAGAAAACAGTACTAAAGAAGCAGTTAATATGACACAAATTTGCACGAAAAATTAATTTGCCTTTGATAGATTGGGCTTTTATAGTTTATACATCAGTCATCAGGATATGCAGTTAGTATAAGATCAAGTTGTGATAAATAGCAACATAAATCCTCCATAGTCCATACTAGTGAAGAATAACTGAACCTGGTATGTATTGTGGTTAAAAGCCCATCAGATGCCTCTTTTTTTGCACAAAAAAGATCCACATCCAATATGTTTCTAAGAGTAGAAGGTAATGATATAATATTTAGCAGTTAGGCCTGTTTAGGGAGAGAGTAACGGCACCTTTGGGTTAGCAGGATTATCAAATTGTTGAAGCATGTAGGAATTGGGTGTGCTGTTCACTATTTCTTCAGCTTTCTGAACTGCTCCTTTCATGCCCGTTGAAGAGTCTGTTAGAACTAGATCAGCTCCAAATGCTTTTAGAAGAACCCTTCTCTCAAGACTCATTGATGCTGGCATTGTCAAGATGAGCTTATACCCTTTTGAAGCAGCTATAAATGCAAGTCCGATGCCAGTGTTCCCGCTTAAAGGCTCAACCAATATGCTCTGGAAACAACCAAAAGAAGAAGAGCTTCAAATGTACATACTAAAGAGTGCATTATTCTATTGACATGTGCAGCTCTCTACAATTCATAAACAATTGATAACTACATGTTCTTTGCTATAAGAATTCTCACGTGATTAGTAATGCATTAGTATAAAACATGGATATGGGCATTAGTCAAAGATCCTTTAGCCTATTAATATCATATTACCTTTAGAATGTTTATATATACTTGCTTCAATGGCATTAGTTCCAGCCACAATTCTTGTTTGCTTGCTAGTCTTACAATGAATAACATCACCAAGCATCACTTATTCTATAGCTCTAAGTAAATAATATGTAGCAACAATTTATTCTGTTTTAATATGAAACTGGAAATGCTATATGTACCTGAATTTTTATTTCATTGTTGACCTTCATATTATATGTACAAGATTAGTTTAAATTTGTTTGTTGTTTTTCAACTTAATTGATATATATAATCTATAATGTTTTTTATTTACTTGATTAATCTGTTTTTTAGTTACTTGATTAATCTGTATTTTATTAATTGCTAATTATCATGTTTATATGTGTATATTTGACCTCATTTAACTGTTTTTATTTTCTGTTTTTACTATAGTCTGTAATATTTTTTATTTACTTGATTAATCTGTTTTTTAGTTACTTGATTAATCTGTTTTTTATTAATTTGTTTCTTATTAATCTGTTTTTAAACATTTGGTACTCTGATATGTTTGTTTTGGAACAATCTTTATATATGTTTCTTTTAGGTGAAATGGAGTCACCATGTGATAAATCTACGACAAACACACAAAGTCCTTTAGGAAGCAGTCAAGGGGAAAAAGATTCTAACGAACCACCCCCATCTAACTCTGCTACCGCGGGTGATGCTAAACTCCCCCATCTAACTCTTCTATTGTTGAGATTAGTTTGATGGCGTATAAAATGATTTCCAAGTTTGAGAAATACTGGTCTGTAATTCATGGGATTATGGGGATGGCGGCAGTTTTAGATCCACGATACAAGTTTAAATTTGTAGAGTTACTTATGTCTGCCTTATATGGACAAGAAGGGCAAAAGATGAGTTTAACATTCTTAAGGAGTTTGTCCGATCTTTCTTTAAAGAATATGAATCTACCAACTCACGTGTAAGAAGCTACTATGAAGGTATTAACATATTAGTTTGTACTTACTGGTTTATATAATAGATGAAACATTGCTAATATTTGATTTATATTTATTCTCATTAATGTATAGGTAGTGGTTGTGCATCTAGTTCGTCTTCTTTGAGTTCAGGGTATAGTGATGAATTCCAAAAATTCCTATCTAACATCGAAGTAATTGCTAGTAAGAATGATGACTCGAGTGATACGGCGGAGTTGGATAACTACTTGAAAGAGAAGCTTTTGCCTAAGGATGCAGATCTCGATTTATTGATTTGGTGGAAGACAAATGGAAGTAAGTATCCGACACTTCAAAGGATGGCAAAAGATATATTGGCAATTCCAGTTTCCACAGTTGCCTCAGAATCTGCATTCAGTACAAGTGGAAGATTAATAAGTCCTCACCGAAGTCGGCTTCACCCAGAAACTTTGGAGGCTTTAATGTGTGCTCAAAGTTGGTTGTTGAATGACATTCAAGGTAACACTATATTTCAATCACTCACATGTTATTTTTCTTCACGAATAATATTAATATATGTGACTATGTCTTATTTGTTTAATATATAGAAACTTGTTCGGAAGAGACCGAGGCATATTGTCGCTCAGTGGAATATGATTATGATGTAGAAGAGGTAATAATGTTTATATAAATTACTATCTTGGTAACAGTACTTTTATAATTATTTTATAATTTGGTTGATTTATTGAATTATTGATGTGTTTCTTAATATAGGGAGGTACTAAAAAAAGTGGCACAACGACTTTGGATGATATGATTTGAGTTGGTATTACGTTTGTGTTTGTGTTGGATGATTAAGAATCGATTGAAAGTTGGACAAGTTTTATTTGATTGCAAGTGGCAACAAGTTTGTGATTTGTGTTTGATTATGTTAAGAAACACTTTATTTCTATTTATGTTGTGTTTGATTGTGCAAGAAATCCATAGGGTTAGCTTAGCTAATGGATTTAGTATTGTATTGTATTTGTGCAAGAAATACTTTATTTCTATTGGTTTGTATTGTTTTTGGGCATAATTTTTCAGCCTTTGCATAATTTTTATAGCTGCATTTTTTCACTGGTTGGGTTCGGGGATCGTTCATCGGGTCGGGGTCGGGGACGGGGCATAAAAAATCCCCAACGGGGTGCCCCGAAAAAAAAAACCCGACGGGGACGGGGATCGATTTCGTGATTCGGGGTCGGGGACGGGGAAGACAAAACCCGCCCCGAATCCGCCCCGTTGTCATCCCTAGTTGAAATGGTGTATCACATAAACATGAGTTCTAGTACTGCTGTTGATAAAAAGTGTAATTTATAGTCTTGCTACTCCAAAAAAATCTAAAAAGCAAATTAAAAAAAGAGTATTAAAGAATTTTTAAAAAAGTATAAAAGAAAAAAAATATATCTTACGAAGTTATATTACCTGCGGATAAAAAGGACCATTTAAGAAAAAGGGAAGGGAGAAGGAGGGGCACCGGTGCACCGCCATTTAAAAAATAAAAAATAAGGAACAGAAACATGTAAGATTTGAGGCTTTTAGGTTATAGAAAAAGAATCTTACTAATCCATCATGTTAACTTGTTAAGCATCTGTTGTCGTCGCAGAAAATACGAAGCTAAATTTATTTTTTAAATTAGCGATGAAAAAGTCGTCGCAAAAATAGTGAGAGTAATATACTTGATATATTTTTAATTTTAAATTCTACAACTGCAGTTTCTCAAAGTCGTCGCTATGTTCTGTTTAGAGACGAACCTTTTACGACAACATGTCATCTCAATCTGACATTTAGCGACGACATAAGTGCTTTTAGCGACGACTTTTTTCGTTCAAAAAGGTTCAATTCTTGAAGTGTATTTTGTTATATTCTTATGGTTTCATCTTTATATTGAATAAATTGTGCAAAAAGACAAAAATACAATTGTTCATTCTTCCTACAAATTATTATATATTAAAAGTAACTTAACACTTGGTGTATAAATACATATGATTAAAGTAAACTTTAAATATTTATGGTTTTAAAAAATAATAACATATATATTAAAACAATTATAAAGCATGCATAATTATATAAAATCGTTTAAAAGAATTGTAAATTCATTAGAAATCAGAAATTCATACATAACATTATCATCAATTTTTTTTGTAGAACGTCTTTATAATAAAATTTGAAATTTTTTAAATTAATCCAATTGGTACAAACATATATAAATAACTACAAAAAAGAGTAGGTATATCTATTAAATGATATGAATAAATGCCTTTGTTTAGTTATTTAAGTGTTAACGAACTAAATCATCTAAAAAATATTTGACGAAATAACTCATTTGTAAGTTATTTAAGAAAGTAAAGGGAATGATTGATGAAAAAAAATCTAAAAATAAAATGATAACATCATAATATTTTTTAATGTATGTTAAGGATTAAAAGCATTCTAAATAGTAATTTCATCTTAATGCGAAGTACAAGAAGAGTAAAGTGTCAAGATATTTAAATTAAGATAAGAAAAGGAAATAAAGTGGTGACAAAAAGGCGAAATAAAGTGAAAAAAGAGGGGGTGATGGGAAGCAAAAACAGAGAAATATGGGGGTAAAATAAACAAAGGGGGAGAGGCAAAAATTAACAAAGGGGCGTAAATAAAAAGGGTTTAGTTTATTAAAATGTATCTAAGTTTTTATGTTTTGTTATTGTGAATATCAAACTTTAAAAGTTTATATTGTATATATCAAACTTTTAATTTGTTACTATTGTATGTATTTTGTTTACATAAAAAGGTAAAAAAGTTACAAATTTAGTACATACAATAGAAAGTTTAAAATTAAAAGTTTGACACACACAATAGAAATTTTTTAAATTTAATACATACAATAGAAAAACATGACAACTTGAATAAATTTTGATAAACTAAACCCTACATAAAAACATCCCAAAAATCTGTTTTTTTATTTGAATTTTGAAGTATTCTAATGTTTTCATTTAAACATAAAAAGTAAATTAACTTTAAATTAAAATTGTTTCAACTCTCGTAAACGGGGTACGATATTAGTGTTTCCGATATAACTAATAACCAAGTATTTAATGAAACATTCTAAAAGGCAATATATTTTTCGCCCTAAAAATATATTATTTTGATATACGATTTTCAAAATACATATAGAAATGCAAATAATCAGATGACTAGAAACTCGTTTATAAAAATTATGTCTTTTATTAACTTTTTTTCATTACTGGAAACTCATTAAAAATCTAACATAGCACACTGCACACATTAGTGTTCTCGTAATGCACCATATTAAATATGCTCCGACCATCAAATTTTCTAGAGAAGAGAGAGAGAGAGAGAGAGAGAGAGAGAGAGAGAGAGAGAGAGAGAGAGAGAGAGAGAGAGAGAGAGAGAGAGAGAGAGAGAGAGAGAGAGAGAGAGAGAGAGAGAGAGAGAGAGAGAGAGAGAGAGAGGAAGGACGATCGGGTTGGGGGACTCAAAACCCTCACCTGATTGGGTTTTAAATAGGCGGCATACGGGTGTGCATTTGGAACCCGAGGAGCCCGAAGATGAACCTAATAGGGCTTTACCATTGGCCTTATCTAGAAAGTCTATTTGTTAGACTTTTATAAATTTCTCATAATAGTAACCAATTAAAAACCTAACACACTATACATGTTGGTGTTCTCGTAACGTAAAAGAATTAATTGAAATATATATTTTTACAATTATAATAGTATAAACAGATAATCGTATGAAGAGATCGAATTAAGGGATACCAACATTTTTGGCACTTTTACAAATAAAATAGCAATGACAAACGTAATCATTTTCACACACCCCACTTGTATTAGGTCCATGTAGGGAACGACAAAGATCGTCACATACATTATCTAGACATCCTTTTGCGTAATAATAAAATTTCTCACAGATGGTTTTGTTGAACACCACGTCAACACCTGTAGGTATACACATAGCATATGCTTAGTAATAAAATAAAAGATAAAAATTCTATTACTAGTAATAAAAAGTTTTCCGTGTTCGGTTGTGAGTGGACGAGAGATTACATACAACACCCAATTCCATACAGATGCAGTGTATGAAAATATATAACATAGACAGTAATCTCCATGCTTTGAAAAAAACTTCTTTTTTTAATTTCTTTTTCTCTTTTATAGAGTCTAAGATTACCTGAAATCATGGGAAACACAATGAATGCTGTCAAAATTAAGAACTTCATCATTTTTATTTCTGTGATTATTGATACTATTGAGTGTATATTGTGATACATTTATACACAGACATACAAGCATTTATTTATAACAAATGCATGGTGGAATGTTTCACTTTATTATGTAGATTATGAAGAATGGAACATTAAATACAAGCACGTGTATTATCTTTATTCACTTCAATTTATATCAAGAGTGGTGATTTGTATATACAAAATTGTTCATGCACAACAATTTAACAATTTATTACATATAAATTGTATCATATGTGGTTAAAAAAAAATTTGTTTATCAATCAACTCCCTTATATTAGTTGTGTCTATGATTTCTCTAATGTGATTTGGACTAGTGGTATTTTGTATTTGAGGTGACCCACAAGATTTTGGTATTGTGTATATGGGCCATGTACTCATGTAGGGCTAGGTTAAGGCACATGGTGTGTTTGAGAGATTATCAGCGTGTGTGTGGCTGTGTGACAGGACACGGGAGTGTCCTGCCCATCACGCCGTGCCAAATACTGACAAGTTGTATTTTAAGCAATTTAAAGTCCGAAAGGAATAAAAATTAATTTTAGGTGCTTGTTACCGAGTACTTTCTGATTATTTGTGTTGATGGTGGATTGATGATTTATTTGACCAACCAAGATGAGTTATATCCATTAAACATACTATGTGGATATCTACTAAATGTTTATTTGTGAGTTATTAGCCTGTGTGGCATTTATTTCATATTAGCCTCGGTGGCATTTGTTTGATATCAGCCTAGGTGGCTTTTGCTTGATACTATATTTGTTTGAATAGCCCGAGTGGCAATGTTGTAGCATATTACATACATTTGCACATATGTGGTATGTAAGATGATGAGTGTGTTCACTAAGCTTTGTGCTTATCAATACTGTTTATATTCATTTTGTAAGATCAGATAGTGGGAAGGCTAGACCGCTTCCGTTTATCTTAAATTCTGGTGAAATAGTTTACTAATGGTTAAGCTTTTATGAAATTTTAAATGTATTAAAAAAAATGAGAGTAAGAGTTTCATGTTTAAAACTGATTAAAAAAATTTTAGGTCGTCACAAACAAAGTGTATATTTAAAAATATATTGTAAAAAATGTGTAAATTTTGTTGTAAAATAAAGACGTGAGGCCTAATAAATATTATTTATGACAGATCGTGAGGTTTACATATGATAAAATTAAACAAAAAGATTAGAAGAAAGAAAACATTATATGTCATATTTTAATCAATGTGTTTAACTATTAACACTAAGATTAAAATCTATCGTATATGCCTTAACCAAGGATTAATTAAAGGGTCTAGTTTTCGAAAATGTATCACATTTTGCTATTGTGTGTATTAAATTTTAAAAACTACCATTTAATGTACTAAAGTTTCAAAATCTATCGTTTAGTATACCATGACCTTTGGTAGTAGATTACTAGCAGGTCATCATGTTTTTCAATACACTAAATAGTAGATTTTTAAAACTTCAGTACATTAAATGGTAGATTTTTAAAACTTCAGTACATAAAGTGGTAGTTTTCAATAATAATTTCGTATTAAAAAATAAATCAAAATAAGAAAATTACATGTTACCTACCAAACAAGTTATCCAATACGCTAAACGATATATTTTGAAACTTCAGTATATTAAATGGTAGTTTTTAAAGTTAGATACACACAATAGTAAAATTTAACAATTTAAAAGCACATGGGAATTTATACTATAAATTATATAATAATAAACTATATAACATAACCAGAAATTTTATATCTTCTTATTAAATCTTCTTATTAACTTAGTTATTACAAGTGTCAAAATTAATAAAAAAATGAGAAAAAAAACTAGTGAATTTTACATGTTACAATTTCGTGAATACGGAATGAAGTAGAACATTTAGTAGGAAGATATAAAAATTTTCATAACATATTTGATAATTTTTACAGTGAATAAATAAGCTCATAAATGCGATTATAAATATCATTAATCGTCCAAGCGTCAATATTTATAACCACGTTTATCGGTCATCTAATATTCACCTTAAATATAACCATAAATGTTTTATGATGTTATATATGTATGTGAGAAATGTTCAATACAGTCCTATTTTAATTTATAGTTCTGAGGACAATTTATAGCCATTAAATTTTAAGATTCAATAGTCCAGATTCAATGTTAGATTATAATCAAAATTGATATATTTATATAAATAAAGATATTTATGACTTTTTAACTATTGGTCACCACTTTCTCTCTCCTCTAGTTTATTTAAAATTAATTATCTCACAAACCGTTAATCGTTAGACGAAACGAATTATATCATTGCGATCCTCGTGTTCCCCTTTTTTATTAGAGGGATCACTTAATATACTTTTGACAAAAAAAAATTCTCATTTTGTTAGATTGGACTTAAACTTTATTAAAGTATAATCACATGTGATTCATAGAAGTGTGATCAATATAGTCTTTATAAAATTATAGTTTGGTATTTGATAATCCGGCGAAGTTTTATGGTTTAGTAACAAAAAATCAACAATTGAAAGTGATTCTAAGTTATTAGTTGTTTCATAACACATACGATTATTTATCTCTTATACATGCACATAATTACATGTGGTTTGATTAAACTTTGCATTTTTATATCGCGTATTTGACAGAATCAATCACATGTGATTGTGTATTCAATCAGATGTGATTTTGTACAGAATCACATGTGATTGAATACCAAAAACATAAGATTTGGTATTCAATCACATACCAAAAAGCATGAGATTTGGTATTCAATCATATGTAATTGCATAGGGGATTGTTCAAACGAGAACCAATATAAAAGAAATCGAATTCGAAGGAGAACACATCTGGACCTTTGATAGAGGGGATAGGGTGTCGCTAGTACACAATATATGCATTCATGGGTAGAAAATGCAATTGGATTGGGTGAAATTGAATCTGTACATACATGTATAAACGGTTTTAAGCAAACATTCAAAATTAATAAACGTTAAATAATATACAATTTAAGAAGATAAAAAAATTAATAAAACAACACATGTAATATTGTTATGAATCACATGTGATTATACATTAATAAAATTTAAGTCCAACCTAACAAAATGAAAAATAAAGTTTGTCAAAAGTATATCAACTGACCTCTCTAATAAAAAAGGGGAACATGATGATCGTAACGGTATAATTCGTTTCGTCTAACGATTAACGGTTTGTGAGATAATTAATTTTAAATAAATTAGAGGAAAGAGAAAGTGAAAGTCATAATTGTCCTCCACCATATCAATTTTAATTATTAGTTAAGATAAAATTTAGAAACTTTGATCTTGAAATTTAATTGCTAAAAATTATCTCTTGAGACTATGATTTTAATTAGGGCTATATTGAACAAAACCCATATGTATATATGTATTTTGTATTTTTACTTGGAAAATCGTGAATAGAAGATCGAAGGTTATAATAATTCTCTCAATTACGGATTTTTTGAACATTTGTCACAACGTATTGTGTATTTTTACACAAGTCGTGTATAGTTTGCAAATAGATGAGCAATTTGAACCTAAACTTATGTATATTTAGGTTATGTTATATCTCAAATGATCAGGATAAATTATCTAATTTTAAATAGAATGGAAGGGTTGGTCAACATTAGGTCAATGTGTATATTCAATGCATATAACCACCTCTTAAATAACTTTAATAAAAAGAATTACGTTATTATTGTAACAACATAGTTCTGGTAAATATATTACCCACTTGACTCACTTGGTTGTTTTGTATTTTGCATAACAACCTTCAAACGTGGAAAAAACGGCCACCTTGACTTCTCAAAAGGTAAAACCCTAATTTAGAGGTGAGGTCAGTTTAAAAACCGAACCGGATTGAAAACTGAGATATCTAAAAAATTGGAACCGAAGATTGGACGACTAGTTCCGGTCTGATTTGGTTTGGCTCGCCGGCTTGTTTCAGTCTATTGGTTGTGTTATACATCTTTATCAAACCAAATCAGACCAAAGCAAAAAAGACTGGAGCGGAACAAAACCCGAAATCCATAGTTGTCAATTGCGAATATCGGTAAATAGCAATGGACTACCTATATGCTATATAGCAATGGACTACCTATATGCTATATAACGAATAGTGATAAATAACGATCGCTATTTCATATTTAGAGATAGACTTCTAAAAGTAAATTATATATTTATATATTAGTATATTACCGTAAAAGTCTTAAAGTATTATATATATTAGAGAACGAAATATAATACTAAGTCTTAAACTATTACAAGTAAAATCAAAGGTCATCTAAATCTTCATATTCAGGCTCATCATCCTCCAAATTCAATCCCAACACACAATCTTTATAACCCAAAGTGTCATGTTCTTTTTCACTTTCTTCAAGGAAGTCAAAATCATCGTCTTCATCTGCTAATTGACGACCTATCCTTCTAGATGTTGATGCCTTGCCACCCTCTTTTATGCCACTCGTTCTTGTCGCATACTCGCATAGGGCAATTCATTCACCCTCATAGTATTTGCAATGGTGGTCCACAACAAATCTTTACCCTCGTGCACTAGGGTATTTTCTTTTTCCCCTAAAACTCTCATCAACCTCTCATGCGGATCTTGAACATTCTTATCGTGCAAGATGATTAGGTCAAGAGCATCATCTCTCCTCCTCAAAGCTCAATTATACTTAATGTATACCAAATCATTTAATCTTTGTTGCTCCAATTGATTTCTTTTCTTGGAAGGAAGCAACATAAATAAAATACAATAACTATCAACACATATTATAAATTATAATTATAATATGTTAAAAATAATGAATTACTTGCATGTTCAAATATATTCCAATTACGCACACAACCTAATGAGCTACACCAAAAACTTAGCACCTTGACCGCAAAATTTTGTTATTTAGGTGCTTTGGCTCCGTATTCCATCCTCCACTCCGCTTGTTTAGTACCAAAATTAAAATTTTGAGATAAGCATTTTTAACTATTATAAATATTTAAAGTATATCGCTTTTATACTTGGTGCAAGCTTTGATCTCATTTTTTTTCAATTGCATTCCTAAAAATCCCCTTATATACTTCTATACGTAAGAAGCTCCGAATGAATTGTCTCCTCCTCGACCACGTTCAATGACAACTTAATTGTGAATGCACGATAACAGCCCCCTAGATACCTCGGCATTATAACCTATATCTTGGTCGTTATAAAACAAGATGTTGGGATATGACTTGAAATGGCTTCGAAGATATTTGAAACTGAAAAACAAGAGAGCTCGGCGTGCAGTTGGGGTGAGCGGCGTGGAGCGCTACGATGGTGCTCGACGTGGGCTCCTGCTCCATGGCGTGGAGCAAGGTTCTTCAGCCCAAAGGCATCCCTAGTCTTGTATTGCGGCGGTTGTTGCTAATGATGTTAATTAGGTTTTTTCCTAATTAGAAACTATGGTTTCTTGTTTGGTTATAAATATCGAGCCTATGGTTCAATCATATGGACATCATCTAACATTCTCAGTTAATAAAGAAGTCTCTGAATCCTGCCCGTAGACGTAGGTCATGACCCTGACGACCGAACCACGTTATATCTTGTGCCATGTTTTCTTGTCTTGTTTGTTATCCGCTTTCTTTTAACGCTTGAATGGTGTCTCAATCCCTAACAAGTGGTATCAGAGCCTAGATTCTCCCTTGGTTCACATATTTGTTGATTGAAGATGTAATCTTTGAAGTTTGATTGGGAGAAATTCAATGGCTAAAACGACTTCATACTATGGAAGGTAAAGATAAGGGCTCTTCTAGTTCAGCAGGGTTACCTGGTGGCATCAGAAGGTGAAGACAAGTTACCGAATGATATGAAGGAGGACGTGAAAAGAAATGTTCTAGCAAAAGCATTCTCTGTGATTTTGTTGTGTTTAACTGATGAGGTGTTGAGGGAGGTGATGGATCAAACAACGGCTGCTGATCTGTGGGAGAAGCTGTGTGAGAAGTATGAGAAAAATACACTCACGAATAGGCTTCATCAAAAGCAAAGTTTGTATACCCTTCGGATGTCAGAAGGCACCAAGGTACAAGATCATCTTGATAGATTTAATCGTATCATCCTTGATTTGAAGGCGGTAGATGTTAAGATTGAATATGAAGATCTTGCCCTCATTCTGGTGTGCTCACTGCCGAGTTCATACGAGAACTTTGTTGATACCATGCTGTATGGTACGTCAACAATTTCTGTTGTGGAGGTAAATGATGCCTTATTGTCGAAGGAACTCAAGCGTAGGGTTTCTGGTAATGAGGGGGAGTCCGGTTCTAACTTGTATGTGGGCAGGGGAAGGGCACATGACAGAGAGGGTGGTATGGGTGGGTCGCGTTCCAAGTTATAATTCACGGGTAAAATAAAGTGTTATCACTGTAAAGAGTTTGGTCACATCAAGAGAAACTGTCCACAACGGAAGGGAGATGCCAGTTTGGTTCATGAAGATGGTGACATAGGCGATGTTTTGACTATATGCACTCATAGTCCTGCTGATACTTAGATCTTAGACACGGGTGCACATCATCACATGGCGTATTCACGAGACCCGTTTGTTTCTTTCAAAAAAATGAAATGGTAAAGTGAAGGTAGGGAACGATAGGATTCGGAGTGTTAAGGGTAGTGGTACGGTGCAAATTAAGATGCGTGATGGAGTGGTCAAACGGATCCATTGCTGGTATGTCCTGGATTTTCGGAAGAACCTGATTTCTCTTAGTACTTTGGCGAAGAATGGATATGAATATTCTGGCAAAGGGGATGGACAGAAGGTTTTTAAGGATGCTCGAGTGATAATGTAGGGCAGGCTGCTATGTGGTATATACGTTCTGGAAGGCTGTTTTGTGTTTGGAACGTCGGTGGTACTATCCTTGGAGCAGAAAATTGACCTGACGAAGTCGAGACAACACGGCTGGAGATGGTCTCCGGTGAAATCGCCTGACACAGTGTTGGACTTCGTGGCTCGTGAAAGGAGGTAGTCCCTTCGGGGAGGTTGGCAAGAAAGAGATGGTTCTTTGATAATCTCCGTTGACCGGTCGAAGAGAGTTCGAGTCAAAGGGGTGATTGTTGGGATATGACTTGAAATGGCTTGAAAGATATTTGAAACTGGAAAACAGGAGAGCACGGCGTACAGTTGGGGTGTGTGGCATGGAGTACTGCTATGGTGCTCGGCGTGGGCTCCTGCTCCACGTCGTGGAGCAAGGTTCTTCGGCCCAAAGGCATTCCTGGTCTTGTATTGCGGCTGTTGCTAATTATGTTAATTAGGTTTTTTCCTAATTAGAAATTAGGGTTTCTTATTTCTTGTTTGGTTATAAATATCGAGCCTAGGGTTCAGTCATATGGACATCTAACGTTTCTCGGTTAATAAAGAAGTCTCTGGTTCCTACCCGTGGACGTAGGTCATGACCTTGACGAATGAACCATTTAATCTTGTGTCGTGTTTTCTTGTCTTGTTTGTTATCCGTTTTCTTTTAACGCTTGAAAGATGTCTCGATCCCTTACACAAAAACATATTCAAAACGTGCCCAACCATATGCAAAGGACGATGTAATTGCAAATTCCATCTTTTCTCATTGATTATACATATTCCTTGATATTTATCCACTTTGTTATGGAAAGAGTTGGCAATGATCTTCTTTTCCCTATATACGTTTCATAAATATATCCCATAGGAGGTTTTTGTTGGTCCTACTAAGGTAGTCAACAAGATGATATATATGTAAGAAGGGAGTTGAATACACAATTTAATGATTATGAACAAATCAAAACTCAAATAAATGCTTTTTCTTAATCAATCAAGTAGTCAATACCGGATGACGAGCAAATTTACTCCGTCAAATGCTCGTCACCCAATAAGGCTCACTTGTCGTCTCTCTCGTCATCCCCTTGCTCGTCATCACCACGACGAACTCAAACGAGCTCAACCCCTCTTTCAACGGGTTAAAATGAAAATGGATGATGATGTGGAAGTTAGTCATGCATGTCATGACTAGAGCTATTTAGTCATGATTATGTCATAGGTTAAAAAGCTGGTGTGACAGTCAATCATACATGTTATAAGTATGTGTGATCTAAGCATTGAGAGGACACCCAAGAAATTAATTAATCAAATATATTTTTTTAAATTATATGTTAATATCACTTTTAAGTGTTACAATCATATCGTTTATTTTGCAGAGTATGTTACCATGAGTCCAAGACATACAAAATATCATTAAATTAAATGATGTTAAAAAACATCATTAGGATTTTTATTGCGTTTGGTTGTGAAATATGTTTTAGTTTTCTTAGAAGACAATCGAAAAAAGTAGATTTTTATTCTCAGTTTTTAGTAGAAAATTTAGAAATCGCGTTTAGTACTTCTAAAGTTTTGAATTTCATTTCAAAAAATTAGGAAATATGTTTGGGATGTGTTTAACATCTTTGATCATAAAAAAACAAAATTTTTGATATGATATTCAACGTAAGGGTGACAATTTCTAGGTCGACACGAAACCCGATCCGAACCTAATATGGAAAAAGTGACATGAACCCGAAACGGGTCAAAAGCGGGTTGACACGAAAACGGCTTGGAAATAAATTGGTCAGGTTAGGGTCAACCCGAAAATGACCTGTATGACTTAGTTAAAAGTAAAACTTTAACATTTTAAAATTTTCTTTAATACTTAAAATTTAAATTTTGAAAAAAATATTATGAATTCAAATAAGAGAGTAATATCGTAGGGCAAAAAAACCCGCCAAACAAAAGTACAAAACCCTTCAACCTTAAAAATTCAAAATAAACAATAAAATATGTATAGTTAAAACAATAGTACGTTATTTTGATATTTGTTATTTTCACTATATGATTTTGGTACTTTTACATTTGATTATTTGATAAGTGATACTTTAGTATTTTGTTCATAATTCTATTTAATGATAAATAATTTTAAATTACTCGGTTGTTCAATGTCATTATTTATTAGCACTTGATATAATAGTAATACATCATAGTTTTTATTATGTTTATTTATTTATATAAGTGAATAAAAAAGTAATGGGTGTTTGATAGAAAGAAAAGAAATAGGAAGAAAAGAAAATGAGGTGATTTCAATTGTTCGAGAGAAATGGGTTTTCATTTGGGTAGAGAAATGGTTTCTCCAACCATTTTCCTTTCTCCACCTCCTTTGTATTTTCATTTCCTTACAAAATTGGGAGAATTGGGGAGAAAAGGGTAGCCGGCCTATTGTTTCAATGTTTCCGGCGAGGTGCGATGTGTGTCCGGTGAGGTGATGTGTATTCATCATCGTCGACGTTCGGCGATTCTACTCATCATCGTTGACGCACGGCGAGGCGGCAAACACCGCAACCGACGTCTATTGCGTCGTGTTTGTGGGCGATTGAACCCTAAATCATCGACGTCGGCGAAGTGGCCAACGCCGCAGCTGACTTTTGGTTGCGATTGCACCCTAGATTGTGGCGATGTGTTTCTCGCGATGATCTTCCTTTTGGTTGCGATGTGTGTGTGGGCAATTAAACCCTAAATCGTCGACGTCGGCGAGGTAGCTAACGCCGCAGCCAACATCTAGTTGCGATTGAATGATCAATCGTTTGTGGTTGCGATTAAACCCTAGATCGTTTGTGGTTATATCCTGAACCACCATTTCTCTGTTTCATTTCTGGTTGCGATGTATTTATGGCGATGATGAGTAGTCCGGCGTCGGCAAGGCGGTGTCATCACCGCTGCCACCGAGTTGACGTGAGCCACCATTTCTCGTTTTCATTTCTTGAAGATACGAAAGAAGGGCATTTTGTACTCATTTCCATTTCTCCCCCATTTCTATTTCCATTTCCATTTCTCTCAATTTCTTTTCTCTCTATCAAACACCCCCTAAAATCAAATCTGAATCAAACCGAAATAAATACCGAATTTAAAGTTCGAATACAATCAAAACTAACATTGATTATTGAAGTTAGAATATAAAAAAACAAACATGGAATTTGAAATATTGATAAAGAAAATCATAGTTGAAACAGAGAACCGTATTCAAAAATTGTACTCAAAAACCGAAAAAATTACACAACCCGAACCTGGCACGAAAATAAATGGGTCGACACGAATCTGACCTGAACTCGATAATACGAACCCAACCCGAATTGACAGCCTTAGATTGGAGGATAATGGGTACTGTACTCACTTCTCACCTCTTCAATTTTCTTATCAGACATATCACTCCGTCTTCTCTTTTTTTTATCTTTAAAACCCAGAAATACTTATTAACCCCTTTTCCCCACCGGGTGATGTTCCCACTGGCACCTCAATGTGGGGAGTAATATTCCTCATGCCCTAAAATAGTCTAGATGAATTTTATAAGAAATACAATTAAAAACTATAGGATCTTTGTGTGACTTACACTAAGTCTAAGGGGTATCTTTGTAAATGTTCTTGAAGGTTGTTAGTTGGTTAGGAGGCTGTAACAACTAGAGGTTGGAGGTTGAAGGTCAGAGGTCAGAACCTTCAGCTATATAAGGTGCATCCTCCGGAGCCTGACCATCAGCTTGTATCAGTTTCAGATTTCAGTTTCTTGATTCTTTGTATTAGTTTCTTTCTTGTATTCTTGAGTTCGTAAATAAGAGTGTTAATGGAGTTTTGAAGTATTAAATCATCTTTGTTGATTTTCGTGATCAAAAATTCAGATAATCAAGTTCGTATTGTTTGTTTTTCATTTCAAATCCACAACAAAGTGGTATCAGAGCTCAAGGCTCAACGGTCTCGTTCAAGATTTGCGTTTCTTGTATCTGTGGGTGTGTTTCTTGAAGACGAAGAACAGGAGAAACAAGGTTGCAATCTCAGGAGAGATTAAGTGATTCAATTCTGAATTGAAGTGTTCAGATCAAGAAGTTCTTGACGGTAAACAAAGATGGCTCCACCTATGGTGATGATCGAAAAATTCACGGGAAAGAACAACTTCAGTCTTTGGTGGTTAAAGATGAGAGCACTTCTCAAACGAGAAGGAATCTGGGCTCCATTAGGACGAGGAAGACCCGTGAACATGAAGGAAGTGGTGTTTAATCTTCAAGATGAGAAAGCTCACTCCACAATCTTGTTATCGCTCTCCGATGAAGTTCTTTACGAAGTGGCAGATGATGACACAACAGCAGGGCTCTGGATCAAACTCGAATCATTGTATATGACAAAGTCTTTGACGAACAAGCTGTTACGGAAACAACGGTTGTTTTCGTTAAGGATGAAGGAAGGTTCGGTTCTGAAGGATCATCTAGATGAACTAAATTCAATCTTGATGGATCTGAAGAACGTGGAGGTTCGAGTTGAAGATGAAGATGTTGTGTTAATTCTTCCGGTATCATTACCACCTTCGTATGAAAACTTTGTGAATTCCTTTGTGGTTAGAAGGGATACGATATCCTTAGAAGAGGTGAGATCGAGTCTACACTCAAGAAAGCTAAGGCATAAAGCTTCTGGAACTTACCTGACCATCAACCAGTTGGTCTGAATGTGTCAACAAAAGAAGGTCGAAGTGTTGATCGATTAGACAAAGAAAGAGGAAAACAGAGGAAAGGAAGATCTCGATCAAGAGGTAGGAAACCAAGTCCGAAGGATGTATGTCACAAGTGTGGCGAAACCGTGCATTGGAAAAACGAATGTCCCAAGAGCAAGTCGAATGGCTCAAACGCAAACGTGACTAGGGACGATGCAAGCTCAGAATCGGATTTGGTTCTCATGGTGTCCAGTTGTTGTATTGGCAGAAGGTGAGACATATGGATTATGGACTCAGCTTGTTCCTTTCATATGAGCCCAAACAGAGAATGGTTCTCATCATATCAAGAAGTTGATTATGGCAGTGTGTTAATGGGAAACGATGCTCCTTGTCGGGTGGTTGGTATTGGATCAATCAAGATTAGGATGTATGATGGCATGGTAAGAACACTGTCGAACGTCAGGCATGTTTCGGAATTAAAGAAGAACTTAATTTCGATGAGTACGTTGGATGAGAAAAGGTTTAAATATTCTTGTGTGGATGGGGTTCTTAAGGTGTCTAAAGGTGCCTTAGTGGTGATGAAAGGAGTTAGAGAGTCTACTCTATATGTGCTGAAAGGGGAAACAGTAGTAAGTCAAGGTTCGGCTGTTGTCTTACAACCAGAGGAAGAAGCTTCAGAGTTAACGAAGCTATGGCACATGAGATTGGGTCATGTAGGTGAAAAAGGTATGGTGCTTCTTAGTAAACTTGGTCTATTGGGAGGACACAAGGTGGAGAAGCTCAGTTTCTGTGAACATTGTGTTTATGGAAAGCAACACAAGGCAAGTTTTACTACAGCCGTTCATCGAACAAAGGCAGTGTTGGAATACCTACATGTAGATTGTTGGGGACCAGCAAAAATTTCGTCGCTCGGGGGTGGTCGTTATTTTCTATCGATCATTGATGACTATTCAAGAATGACTTGGGTGTTTATCTTGAAAACAAAAGTGAGTCCTTCGAAAGGTTCAAGAATTGGAAGACGTTGGTTGAAAACCAAACGGGACGAAGGATCAAGCGTCTAAGAACCGATAATGGGTTAGAGTTCTGTTCGAAGGAGTTCGATGGGTTTTGTGAGAAACATGGAATCGCAAGACATAGGACGGTTCGTCATACGCTTCAACAAAACGGAGTAGCAGAGCGGATGAATAGAACGTTGCTGGAACGTGCTCGATGTTTGTTGTTGAATGCTGGTTTACCTCGAAGCTTCTGGGCAGAAGCTATGAACACTGCTTGCTACCTTATCAATCAGTCACTGGCAACCGCGATTGATTGTAAAACTCCCATTGAGGTATGGTCCGGAAGTCCTGCAGATTATCAAGGGCTGAGAGTTTTTGGATGTCCAGCCTACTATCATGTTAATGATGGAAAGCTAGAACCAAGAGCTAGGAAAGGAGTTTTTATGGGATATGGTAGTGGTGTAAAGGGTTATCGGATATGGTCACTGGCTGAAAAGAAGGTAATTGTGAGTAGGGATGTTACTTTTGATAAGAAGTCATTTGTCTCACAAATGGGTCTTGAGGGTGCATCTAAGAAGGTGGAGGATGGTGATCTTGACATGGAGTCAACTGATGGAGACATGGACCTTGATAGTAATGTTCAAAGTAAGTTTGTAAAGATGGATGCAAACTGGGATGATGAACACAGTGGAGGAAGGTCTGTGGAAGGTCAAGAACAACCTCAGGAGGTAGATACACATGAGAATGTAGAAGTTGGCTTACAAGATGAAGGTGGAGTTGACCAGAACTCTTCGTTGGCTAGAGGTCGGTCAAGGAGACAAGTTAAACCTCCGGTTAGATATGGTTTTGAGGATATGGCTACATATGCTTTGCAAATGGCGGAGGAGGTTGATAATTCCCATGAACCAGGGTCTTATGGTGAAGCAATAGTTTCAAAGGAGGCAGGTTTATGGATGGGGGCAATGACGGAGGAGATTGAGTCTTTACATAAGAACGGAACTTGGGTTCTTGTTAAGTTGCCTAAAGGTAGGAGAGTCGTGGGATGTAAATGGATCTTTAAGAAGAAGGTAGGCTTGGAAGGGTCCGAAGCAGTACGTTACAAAGCACGACTTGTGGCAAAAGGGTATAGTCAGAAGGAAGGTCTGGACTATAGTGAAATTTTCTCTCCGGTGGTTCGTCACACGTCCATTCGTGTGTTGTTGTCATTAGTAGCTCATGAGGATCTTGAGTTGGAACAACTAGATGTGAAGACGGCGTTTCTTCATGGTGATTTGGAGGAGGAAATTTTTATGGCTCAACCAGAAGGTTTCATAGAACAAGGGAAGGAGGACATGGTGTGTTTGCTTCGGAGGTTGCTGTATGGGTTGAAGCAGTCTCCAAGGCAATGGTACAAACGTTTTGATACTTTTATGATCAAACATGGGTTTGTAAGGAGTTCCTATGACTATTGTGTGTACCTTCGGTAGCGTCAAAGGAGTTACATGAAGTGAGCAAGCTTAAAAGTCTTCTTAGTTCTGAATTTGAGATGAAGGACTTGGGGCCGGCTAGAAAGATATTGGAAATCGAGATTCTGAGAGGTAGGAAGAACAAGAAGCTGTTCTTGTCTCAAAAGAATTATATCGAAAAGGTGTTACATCGTTTTGGTATGTTTTATGCCAAACCGATAAGTAATCCATCATCATCAACTTTTAAACCATCGGTGGTGCATTCTTCTGGAGCAGAAAGTGATGATGAGTATATGGCAACGGTTCCATATTCTAGTGCGGTTGGAAGCTTAATGTACATTATGGTTTGTACAAGGCCAGACTTGGCTCATTCAGTATGTGGTGTGGTTTATGATCAATCCTAAGAAGGATCATTGGACAGGGGTTAAAAGGATTTTTAGGTACTTGAAGGGTACTTCTGATGTTGGTCTCATCTATGGAGGTGATAAAGAGTGTTTCGTTACCGGGTACTCTAATTCAGATTACACAGCAGACCTGGATAGAAGGAGGTCGTTCACAGGTTATGTGTTTACGTTGGGAGAAGCTGTGGTAAGCTGGAAGGCAACGCTACAACTTTTAGTTGCACTATTATCAATTGGCAATGGAGTTCGGGTGTAACTTAGATTAAGTCAAGGTGGAGATTGTAGGATCTTTGTGTGACTTACACTAAGTCTAGGGGGTATCTTTGTAAATGTTCTTGAAGGTTGTTAGTTGGTTAGAAGGCTGTAACAACTAGAGGTTGGAGGTTGAAGGTTAGAGGTCGGAACCTTCAGCTATATAAGGTCCATCCTCTGGAACCTGACCATCAGCTTGTATCAGTTTCAGATTTCAGTTTCTTGATTCTTTGTATTAGTTTCTTTCTTGTATTCTTGAGTTCGTAAATAAGAGTGTTAATAGAGTTTTGAAGTATTCAATCATCTTTGTTGATTTTCGTGATCAAGAATTCAGATAATCAAGTTCGTATTGTTTGTTTTTCGTTTCAAATCCACAACAAAAACCAATCCAAACAATGTGGCAGTGAAATTTCAAATCTTGTAGCAATAAATAACATTTCAATCAAATTCTAATTATTTCCCTACTATTTCTAATAGATAAGAGGTACAAAGACGAGTATGCAGCTAAACTACAAGTACAATGATTTAAAAACTCGACGAGAGAAAAAGAAAGGAGGGAATAAAAACACGTACATATTCTATTTCTAACTTGATGAATTTGATCAACAAGATTACCTTATACGAAGTACAAATACCGGAGTACGGAGGAGGTAAGATGCATGCGGTCATAATTTTACAGGAAGCGAAACGAGATTGATTCTAGAAAGCCCTCCTTCAACTTGTTTGAATTTGATCATTTCCATAAACCTTCCAATCCTTCACCTTAGCACTACATAAACAACCCAAACTATAAGAATAAGTGGCAAGCTCTCATAAACAAGAAATTGCCGAGCTAAATTACCATATTAAGCTCCCTAACCTACCTTCCATTTCTCAAATTCACGACGACTTAGCATGAATGAACTTGCATTTCGATGACCACCACCTCCATGTTTCTGTAATCATTGAAAACAGTGATCATAATTCATGCACACATGGTTCGCAAATAAATTGAGCGAATGAAAAAAAAACACGCAAAACCTGAGATATATATGTTGTATCTTCGCTGTTTAGACTTCTGAGACTTATTTTTAATATTTCATCATTTTCGAGCTCTGGTACTCTGTACACCACTGCTCCTATGCCCCTATACAAATAATATTATTATTACTATTACTTAATTTACTATAATAGATTTATGTACACTATATACTAATTCAGATTGGTTTCTACATACACAGAACAGACACTGGATAAATTATAAATCATCTTTACGAGATTAGTTCAAATCGGGAGGTGTTTGGATTTGCATTTTGATAAATAAAAGAAGTGAAAGAACATTACCATTGCCTTATGATAATAACCAACATTATGATCTTATTAAAGATACAGGTCCATATTTTTATATATGATATAATACATATCATCACTTAAACAAATTAAGATGCAAAAGATGAAGGATAAAACCGACAAGAAGGTCAAATTAGTAGGGTTTTTTTAAGGGGAGTTTAGAAAAACCTCAAGTTTTGATTGCGGCTTTTTTCAGCTAATTGGTGGCCAAGCTCACTCCTCAGATCAGACACAGCATCAGCATTAACAGCCTGAAAAAATTGGAAAAATATTAGAATTAGCGGTTTACCTTCATACATTATCCATCCAATTCCATACAATACAAGACTACAAGAGTAGAATGTAGAGGTGACAATTTCGATTCATTTATGTGAAATAGGTCCATTTCAGTTAAATTTTATTGCTAACGGAGTAACAGGTCAAATGAGTAACTCCATAAGAAGCAGTTAACTTGAAACATAGTAGAGAAAATTTACCAAACACCGTCCAGATGCTTCGTCACCAAGCACAATTTCATAAGACTGGTTAAGGACTTCATTTATTAATGTTTGCTTCTGAGATAGGCTCCTCACGCCCTCATTTATGACATGTTGTACATCCAAAGATAGCAACTGCAGAGGATTGTTTAAAGATCAAACATTTTTTTATGCAATCACGTATGGAAAGACCAAAAGAGTTTTACCTGCTGAAATAACGAGGGGTTCAATGTTACATTGAATTCAATGTTCAAATCTTTCAAACCGCTACTGAAAGCTTTGCTGTTGTGAAGACACCACCGCCATAAATCTGCATCTTCAATATATTCAAACAGCTTACGAGATTTTTCAAACTTACCGATACCCACCTCACAACCACTCCAATCATGATGACTGTCAATTTTGTCCTTGAAAAAATCATAGGCAATGGTAGCCCCACTCCTTTCCATATCTATCACCTTATTCACATTTTCACCACCAAACTCTCCATCATCAACCATTTTGAGTGCGGTTTTATGATGATCTAATATTATCACACTGCACAAATCAAAAGTTCAAAACCAAAACAAATGAAGCCACACATGCGCGCACAACACGTATTTAGGCTAGTAGGTCTATCTTTTAAAAGGGCAACTCCTCATTAACGAAAAGGGTAAAAAGGGAAGTCTACAAAATTTAAAATGGACCCATGTTGGCAAACAATGGAGAAACAGACTTTACAAGTAAAAAAACATTATAACGAGTAAAATAATAACTAGAGAAGAACATACCGGTCAACCTTGGACGAGAGCTGCTGAACAAAACCCGGGGGTCCAACAAAATCAAGGAGATAAGCATCGCCAATTTGATCCACAGGAAGCTCTTCAACTCTGAAACACATGACGATCATTGTTTGGATGAGTGATTATTGTAACTTGAAGAATTAGATCAAAATCATATGATCAGTTAAATTAAAGTCAAAGAATGTTTAAAAGATTTACATTTATCTCAAACTTGTATTTTCTAATCGCTTCCACAACCTGCTTTCCATGTTTAATTATGTTGATCATCATTATCAGAAAACCATAAGCACTTCTACACAAAAACACATTTGCAAATCATACCAACTTTCTTTCACTTTATTTATATTTTGGTCATTACTATGACCATTCTGCTTTTCAGAATCAATTACTTTCAGTAATTTTGCCTTTTGAACCTCCGAATATCAACATAGCTGGATGGTTTTTATAAGTATTTTTCTTAAATGGTTTTAGTAAATTTTTTAAAATCCAATTACCTTACTAGCAGTAAGTTGAAACTGTGTTGTTAGTTAGCCCACACTCAAAAGCCAAACTTAACTAACAAATTCAACAATTTTACTTCGCTAGCTTATAAATTTAATAGAATTAGTCAGTTTTCGATCAAATTCAACAACCACAACGAAATTTGCCTTAATTTTAATCTAGTCACCAGAGCTTTATTTTGCAAAAAGATTTCTTTATGGCAATATGTACAAAGTTGGCTTCCATTCTTAAGTAGTGTTTGGGAATTGGGATAGATTCACATTAGAAAAATAGCGTTTTCAAATCGGCATTTTGCAAAAGCCGCAATTCCAATTCCCAAACAGGCAAACACCCCCCTTATCCTTCGTCCTCATTGATGCAAAGACCACATTACCAAAAACTTGCAACTTTTTCGCAAATTTCAGACTTAATTTTCAAAAAGAGTAATGAGTAATTGAGAGATTACTTGATTGGAGAATAAACAGTGTTGGGAAAGAAGAGGGCTGGAAGTGAGGAAACAGAGAAGTAAATATGAGCTGCCAAAGCAGCAAAAGCACCGTCAGGACATGGGTAGTGATACAGAACTGCTGTTTGCTTCAACGCCATTCTTCGCGAGATTCTGCCGTCCTGCAATCTGCGTAATCACAACAAATCTGGATGCGACTTAGAAATCAAACATAAACAGATTGAAGATCACATATAGTCAAAACAAAATCGAATAATAGGGGTAGTCGAACATTACATCGATTGACGAATTACGCCCTTTGAAGTTGGAATTGGTAAAGCCAGTTTTGAGACCATACAAGGGGGGTTTGAGATTGGAGCAATGGAGCCTTGGGTTTAAATGTAACTGACGATGAAGAAAATCATTTTTTTGAAAACTAGATTAGATGCGAGTATTAGAAATATTAAATTAAATAAAAAGAATAAATTATTATAAAACATAAAAAAAAGTAAGAATTTTAAAAAATTAAATTTATGAAGTCAATACAAATTAAATTTATAAGATATTAAACAAATTAAAAATTAAATAAAAAAACTCCATAGAAATATTATTTTAAATATTCTATTATATAACAAATATTTTAATTGAAGTATTAAAAAATTCGTGTAACTAAACTTATAAACTTGGTAACATGTAACCAAAATTTATAAACACTCGTATAAGTAAAATAAAAAGTTTAATTTATAATATATTTAACATTACTTTACTTGAACTCTTAAAATTTAAGTAATTGAAAATTACCAATATAGTCTTAAATATCTTTACATATTTGAAAACACATCAACCCGGCCACTAATACATTATCTCATATCTATACAATTTCTCATTCAAATTAACACAATTCCCGAAGTCATTGATATGTTTTATCATCTTATTTTATAAATAGAGATTTTTTCTTATTTTATTGTTTTTCAAAAGATAATTTAAGAATTAACGAAAGAGTGATAGATAATAAGGAAATAAATAAAATGGAAAATAGAGAAAGAAAATAGACATTTTTAATAAAAATTATTCGATGCCATCATAGTACATGTATACCATATCATACGTTATCGAAAACGGACATGTTATCGAGTATGAATTGGTTATCATCGTCGCATTGTGCGGGTAACATGCTAGTATAATATAAAGGATAGAAGCTGTAATGAATCTCAATGTCACCTTTGGCGTGTTGGTAAAGAACTTGGTAATGCATTATAGTAGGGGTGTGTTCGGTTTTGGAATCAGGTGAATTAAACCAGAACTGAAATAACCGATAACTGAAATTGGTAAAAGCTAGAACCGAAAACTAAACCGATATAAGGGAACCGGTTCCGGTTTCGGTTCTGGTTATTAACCGGTTATTTCGGGTATAGAACCGGATAAGACTGAAATTTTACTTTGGAACCGGTTTTAAAAGTGTGAACCGAAATAACCGATGAATATTTTTGTTATTAAAGGCAAATATGATACATTTATATTAGTTGTTTTTTACCACCGATGAATATTTTTGTTATTAAAGGCAAATAGGATACATTTATATTAGTTGTTTTTTACCTATAAAGGTTAAATAATAAACAAAAAACTAAACGGTTTAAAGTTAACACTAAAGATACCTTGAAATCGTAAGTGAACATGCATGCATCGTCGACACTAACGTATGACCAATAAATAATACTTCGTTGACTTCATTCTTACAAACAATAACCATTAGCCATATTGCCAATGATAATAGTTCAATAACGAACAATATCAAAAAATAGTTCATAGCCAACCATATGACAAATACAAAATTTCATACAAATCGGTTCCGGTTCTGAGACCGAATTACCCCATAACCAGTGGAACCGGAACCAAAAGAACCGAAAACCGAAAATAAAGTTTTAGGAGAATCGATAACCGGACCAAAAACTCTAAGCCGGTTCCAACCGGTTCCGGTTCCGGTTGGGTACCGGTTCCGGCTCGGTTTTTCGGTCAAAAAGCTCATCCCTACATCATAGGTCAATTATTCGAAATATAGATCATTTACGTTCTTTATATTTTTAATTTTGCTTGCACGTCTTCTCATTCTTTCTCTAAATTCGTCTTATTGGTTTTTATTTTTATTATTATTTAATTTAAACAATTAATTTTTTAAGTTTTTCATTATTCTCTTATAACTTTTAACATATAATATCTGATATAAATATGTGTTTGTGATTGTCTTAATTTTATCAACGTTTGAATATAAATTTTATCATAATACGATATTGTTTTAAAAAATGCATTTTTCAAAATTGAAAATTGTAATACTAATAAAAATATTGTATAAGACCGTTTCATTTTCATCTACATTTTAGTAATAAATTTATCATAATACGATATTTAGCTAAAAATGTGTTTTATATTTCACTAGCTTTCTAATCCTAAATGCTTTTAACTTTATTATACACATTTGTGTTTGAATGTAAGTTTTTATACTTTGTAAATTTTTTATCCTTTATCCGTCACGAAGCACGGGTTAAATATAACTTGTATCTAATAATTATCAGGAGTTATGAATAGTAATTGTTTTGTCTGTTTGTGCAATTTTATATATAAAAATTGAAGAGTACAAAAGTTTACATAAATGCTAGATAGATAGAATGGTCAAGTACTTCACCTTTTTTTCCCCTTCCTCCTTCGAGCCAAAAACTCACGGAGATATTAGGAGATTTGCTTTTTTCTTCTATAGGCCTTAACTAATTTTGTTAAAATATTTAATTAATTTTATATCTTATCTATTTTTTATTATAATTTTTAACACATAATGTTTTCTATAAATATAGATTTATAGTTGTGATCGTCTCATTTTTATCTATATTTTAATATAAAATTATCATAATATTATATTAATCTAAAAAATATTTTTCTAAAAATCATAATACTAAAAAATTCTTTCTTATATCGTCTACTAAAATATGTTTTAGTGACCTATGTGTTTGAATCCTCCCTTCGCTTCTTTTCTTTTTTTTTATTTTCCAATCCCTTTCCTTTTCATAATTGATTTTAACTAAATGACGTAAATGCACAAGAATTACCTAGAATAAAGTTTCATCTCAATTCCAATCACAAATCTTTAAAATATTTTGCCAATTATCTTTAACAATTGTGTTTGAACATTAATTTTAATATTATGTTCATCACTACTTTTTTTTCTCACCATAGCGCGTGGTTTAAGTTGTTCATCACTGCTTTTTTTTCTCATCCCATCACTACTTTTTTTTCTCATCCTAGCGTGCGGTTTAAGTTTTTGAATGAAAAAATAGAAAACTTTGAGAACTTTTTCTTTCTATTTCTATTTAGTAAATATATTTTTAAACTTTTTAGCATTAAAGTTTAGGGTTTAGTTCTTGAAAATGTATCTAACTTGTCACCTTTTGCTATTGTGGGTGAACTTTTAAATTTACCATTTAATGTATCAACCTCTTAAAAAATATCATTTAATGTATCGAACCTGTGATAGTAGGTCATATGGTGACGTGACACCGGTTTTAATGATGTGCCCCTTGACTTTGATGCCTACCTGTATTTTTCTTGTTTTAAAATAATTGAAAATAAAATATATAATAATTAATGTTCCTTTAAGCATATTCCAGATTCATGTTCTTCCCCTCCTTTCTTCTTCTTCCCAGATTTTGGAAACTAAGACTTTGAACATGAATCTAATGGGTGCTTCATCTTCGTTGGTTACCTCACCATAGTATTCGTTTAAAGGGTTCAGCCTTACCTGATATTTGTTGCGGCCCTATGAGCAAAGATAAATCCAGATGTGAAGAAATCGAAGGGATTTTAGGGTTTCTATTTCAGATGCAATTAGGGTTCGTCGATTACGGTTCTTTGTTTATATCGAAGGGATTTTAGGGTTTCGATTTCGGATGCAACTAAGGTTCATCGATTACGGTTCTTTGTTCATAATCGAAGAGATTTTAGGGTTTCGATTTCAAATTCAAATCTGCCAAGGGTCATCGATTACGGTTCTTTGTTCGTGATCGATTATGATTTATGAGTTGCAGATGGATATGTCTCTGTTCATAACAAGTTTCTTAATTGATGGGGTTTTAGATCTGTGATTTAGGGTTCTGTCTCCGAAATGATGAAGACTCGATTTAAGGCTTGCGATTCAAGGTGAGTTCTTGTTCTTGTTTTTGGTTTGGATCTAAGGTAGGCTTCGGATTTGAGTTCTTCTTCTTGGTTCAGATTCAAGGTAAGTTATTGATTCAGGTCTGAGTTCGTGTTCTTGTTTTTGTTTCAGATTTGAGTTGTTCTTGGTTAAGATTTGAGTTTTTTGTTCGATTTGGTTCGTCTTCAAGATCACCTTCTCATTTGATTTCTTGTTGTTGGTTCAGATCTTAGTTAGGGTTTCATTTATTTGAACCCAGATATTAGGGTTCGATGTATTGAATGTAGAGATTTGTTTATGTTTCCATATCCATTGACATGGATCTGTTCCAGATTGAACGAGCTTAAGGTTTTCTGTTATTCATGAAATTGAATGAGCTTAAGGTTTTGTGTTGTTCATGAAATCGAATGTTGTCCAGATCTTAATGTTTTGTGTTGTCCAGATTTTAGTTCAGATTTGAAAATGTTCATATGGTTTTTCTATTGTTCATAGATTTTTCTAATTTTTTAAACCTAATGATGATGTGGCAGTGAATTAGTGATGTGGCATTAGAACAAAAAATAGAATATTGAAAAAGTTACAGGCAACCTATTGAATAGGTAACACAATACATAAAATGGTAACTTTTAAGGGTATGATACATTAAATGATAAATTTAAAAGTTCAGTACATACAATAGCAAAAGCTGACAAGTTGAATACATTTTCGCGAACTAAACCCTAAAGTTTATTACAATTTCCTTTTGCACCTTATTAAATATAATAACATATAACAATCTATATCCTTTTAGGTAAAATCAAATTAAAGATCAAATCAGGTTAATAAATAGATTTCATCTATTTTCAACGTAAAAGTCATATAGACTCTTACTAAAGTTCTCTTTTGTAGTAACATGTGGAATCACTTTATTTATATAAGTCGAATTAGACTTTTACTAGATGTCACATATATGTGTTAAACCCCCGCCGCAACACACGGGGTACAAATTACCTCGTTTTATATTAAAATAAAATTTGAATAATAGATTGATTTAGAGTTAAATTAAAATTTTAATTTAACCAAATAAATATCAAGTATTGTCCGATTAAAATGAGCATTATTCTAATAAAATTGATAAATGTAAGTGTTTTATTAATACTAAAAAATTTCATTTTCTTGGTTTGCAGTAAATTATAAATTCTATTTATTATCTTTTTACTTAATTTCAAATTTTATTCTTAAAACTTTGATATTACATTTATGGTTCTTGTTATCAAAAGCTGTTACACATAAGTAGAGGTGCACATTTGTGGATAAAAATCCGATCCGGAACGGATTTTATCTAGACCGGATTTTTTGAGATCGGATATTTTTCAAATCAGAACGGATTATAACCGGTTATTGGTGAATAAAATGGTAACCGGTGTAACCAGTTTCAGACCGGATTATAACAGAATTTTTTAATATCCGGTTTTTAAAAATCCGATTTTTATAAAAAGATAAATATAAGAAAAAAAAATTCAGATTTTGATAAATTAAAATACTTAAAACATTACAAATTTAACTTAAAATTCTTAAACATTACAAGGTCCAAATTAAAATATTAAAATACCAAAATACTTCAAGTTCAAATAGTTAATGTTCAAAATCAAATACTTAAAATACAAGTAGTTAATCTTCGTCGTCTTCGTCGCCGTTGTCTTCGTTGTCGTCGTCTTTGTTTGGAGGTGATATTCCAAGTTAATACAAATCACTCATCTAATCCGGGTTCACACAATTCATAATCTTCCCAAACTTCTTTGTTTCAATTGTGTTTGATCACCCTCACCACTTCGGAATTCCCCCAACGGAATATTCAACTGTGTTATTACCACTAGTCATGAAGAAAATAAAGAAGATGGAGATTTGAGAGACTTTTTTAGAGATAGAATTTGATGTGAATCATTCTATGACATCTCCAAGGTATTTATTGAGTTTTATGGTGGAAAAAAGACACAAAAAAAGGTCACAAAAGCCCCCCCCCCCCCAACGGATACAAAATGACTAGTTTTTTGAATTTACAGACCGGTTTTTTTCCGGATAATATCCGGTTTTTTATCCGGTATAAAATCCGGTTAGGCAAAAAAAACCGTAACTGGTTGGACTAATCCGGTTTCAAAAAATCCAGACCGGATCGAAAAAACCGGTTTAAGAATAACAAGTTTCGGGTAGTATTTGCGTGAAATCAGATATTTGGATTTTCTATACAACTCTACACATAAGTCATTGAATGATCCACTTACAAAGAAGTGGGGTGAAAGGCCACCAATAGCTAAGGAAATTTTCTAAACTAATATATGGGCTAAGATTTTTTTAATTAGTTATTTGCTTATTTGATTTTCTTTGTTATATTTATTTAGGGTCTAGTAGTTCTTTGTGATTTATGGTTAGTACTTAATACAATAATTGATAAATTTTGTGGTATTTGTTATTGACTTATTATTAATTTCTTATTATTGTCTTGATTTTAAAAAAAAATCATGTTTCTAGAATGGGTAATTATCTTAGAGCTTGAAATTAAAGTGTACTTTCCATCACCTAACATGCAAAACCTCTCAATCGTATTTGCAAATTTTGTTTTAAAAACACTTAGGGTGTGCTTGGTTTAAAATGGGTAATGGGAAAGGGAATGGGAATACTATTGCTGGGAAAGGGAATGGGTATTCCCATTATATTGATGTTGCTTGGTTGAAAAGGAAACTATTGTTCGTGAATTGATTTGAGAGTACATATCATGCTTACAGTTTCAATCTCTCATACTAACATAATCTGGACAAAAATTACGCCACTTCTATTTTGTCCACAACAAAATCAAAAGCAAATTAATGATAAGTTGAAAGCACAGATCAAGGCATCAAGCTAGTATTTCTTCCAGACCTTTAATCGAACACTTACTGTGCATAATTTATAACCAATAACAAAGAAGGTAACCTACTGATATGTAGGTAACATAATGAAAGAACAAATTTATGATTAGCATCTAAAGATAGAAAAACAAATATTTCAATCACAGTGGTTTATGGTCAAAGAAAACCCATAAACAAAAACATTAATAATTCTTATGAACAATCGAAAGTTTATAAAAAAGAATAAAGAAATCTTTAGCGATGCTTCGGTCATCATTTTCCGCCTCAATTTTTGCGTTGCATTTTATCCTTCGTTATGATCGAGTTTCAATGTTGCGAGAGATGATAGTTAGAAAATAGTTATGACGAGGAAGCAAATTCGACAACCATTTTCTATCTCTGTTCTTGCGTTGTTTCTTCAGATTGATGGAGTAGCAACAAAAGTCATCCTTGTGCGATGATGATCAGAAAAGCAGTTACGTAAAAGAAGCATATTAAAGTGAGGAAGCAAAAAAGAGAGGTGAACGTGGGTAATAGTAGGTAATCAAAACCATTCCCTCAATTTAGTGGGTAATGACCCATTATAGAGTTTTAGGTAATCATTTATTCCATTATATTAAACCAAGCATATTTATTCATTATCTTAGTCATTCCTTATGGTCTATAACCCTAAACCAAGCATACCCTTAATTAGTGAAAAAATTCCTAAAGGAAAGATAAATGTTAGATTAATTCAACTACCCAAACAGTTTGATCCTACTGTTTTAACTGAATATGTTTTGATTTTGACCTAAGTTGTCTTGCGTTCTTTAATTCTGTTGGCCCCCATTGAAGACAATTACTATATTCGTCACTGCATCGAGTCCTTTAACATAGATGATGGTGTATTATATTGGGTTTAGTTCACCAAAATGTATCTAAGTTGTCACGTTTTGCTATTGTACGTATCGAACTTTAAAAGTTTCTATTATGTATACTAAACTTCTAATTTTTTGCTATTGTATATATTTTGGATACACAAAAAAAGAAAAAATATATAACTTTAGTACATACAATAGAAAATTTAATACATACAATAGCGACAAATTAAATGTTCGATACTCACAATAGAAACTTTCAAAGTTCGATGCACACAATAGCAAAATGTGACAAGTTGGGTACATTTTGATGAACTAAACCCTATTATATTTCCTAAAAGACTGTTTTACCCTTTAAATATATTTCATGTTCTCTTCAACCTTAAAAAGGTTACATCTTTAGTCTTAATATCATTTTTATTAATTATTTAAAATATTAACAATGTTTATTGATTTTTATACTTTAATTTACTCAAGAGTAGCAATAATCCAATTTAATCCCACTTGAACACATGGTTTTCATTCCGATGGTTATAAGTAAAGAAGCCTATTTATTTTCAAAAGGTTATGGCTCAGTTATAATCGTTTTCATTATGTAAGCCCTAACTCCGAAATCAGTTTGCAAAAACACATCATAACTAGTGGTACATCGATGATCCGGTGGGTGAGGGATGAAAATTGGTAACTGAAACGATGTTATCAAGGAGTTTATCAGATACTAAATTAATGATTAATATAACTACTAAAGCTACTCTATAAAAATAAAACCCATGAAAGGCTAAGCTACTTAATATATAAGAAAGAGGTAGCATTTTGATCGCAAGAAATTCCTTTTGGTCTAGTGGTAAGCGTCTTGATCCTAACAGTTTTTTTTAATTCAATAACCAACCAATGAATTTAGTCCAAGTAAAAACTAGAACCTAATCAAAATGGGATGACTTAATCTTAAATTGTATTTTACTTAATGGTAGTTTGTAGGGGTGTAATCGAGCTGAGGCAGCTCGTGAGCTACTCGAGCCCGACTTGGACTCGGAATCGACTCTTCGTGAATCTAGTCGAGCCTGAGCTTGAGCTACTCGAGTAGGGTTTCAAGCCGAGCTCGAGTTCCCTAATACTTAGCTCATGAGGCTCACGAGCCTAATCGAGCTTCCATTAAATTACCATTTTAGCCTTTTACATATACATAAATTACATACATGTCCTTAGTAATTTTTGCTTGAAAAGTTCAAATCTGTTGAAATCTGATTCCCGAATCGATTTATATATATATATATTGCCGTAGTATTCTATTTTATTAGATTTTAGTCGAGACGAGCCGAGCTCGAGAGTATTGAGTACTTTCTTGAGTAGAACTTGAGCTTGGAAACTAAAGCTCAACCGAGCTCGAGTGGAATTTCAAGCTTCGAGATTCGGTACCGAGTTGAACTCGAGCTTGGTACTGTGTCGGCTCGGCTCGATTACACCCTAGGTAGTTGTTCATACTTAAAACCTTACTAACCTATACCCAATTTAAATAAATGAATAATATCCCTAAAATATGTTCCTCTCATACCCCTAACTATAAAATTTGGGTTCTATGACTTATTTGGAACATGTGTATGAGTATTTGATAGAAAATTGTATGTAAAGTGATTGTATTTAGTTTGAACAAGAGTTTTTCGGTTTTGACATTAAGAAAAAAAAAATATTTCACTAAAATTAAATATGAAAATTAATTTCAGTTTTGACTATCTCTATTTGTCACATATGTATTTATTGTCATATTAAATTTAGCAATAAATGCATTTATAATCAAAACAAAATTTCCCATACCTTATAAGTACCTTCAAGTATTACATAGGCTTTTAAAAATGCATATGATACAGATCAACATGAAAAAGTCTTTGATATTCATCACATATGTTGTGTTACTTATGAATATAGGTAAATATTGTTTCTTAATTTCTTAATTTACAGCTTTTATGTACATAGTTTCTTATAAATTTAAAAAAAGCCTTGCTTTAAATATATACCAATTTGAAAAACTTGAAATCCATTTAATGTGGCTTCAAATATTTGTCCGCAACCGTAACTAGAGGTTTGGTTGTGGGACTGGTTGGTGGGAGACCCCAAAGATCGGTTACCGAAATGGGTGATTTGATTGCAAAGATGGAGAAAGGTTGTTAACAAGTGTATGTTGATATGAATTGTACAATTATAAATGATTTTGAATTTTTATTACGTGCATGTTTTAATTTACAGGTAAATGTATGGCTCTATATAACTGTCAAGATGATCGTGTTAAGCATGATTGTACATTTGATAACTGTGGTGAACTCTGTAAAGAATTACATCCCGACGTTCAATCCTATGGAGAGTGCATAACCGTACTTTCAATTCGTTGTCATTGCTATTGGGAGTGTTAGTACTAATAAATGAACAAAACTTAATAGCATTAAATGAGAATGTGATTACTTGCTTTCATTGGTACGAAGAATTGTTATGAGTAGTATTTTACCCGCGCGATAAATTGTTATGACTAATATTTTTAATAGCAACATGTTATTTGTGATGTTGCTGAATAAAATATGATGGTTGTGATCTTCGTACAAATATCAAGTTAACGCAACACTTACGTTTAAATGACAACATTTTATTCTTGTATGAAAGAATTCATACCATCTTTTACGATCATATTACATAGTAGAATATAAAACTTTTTGAAAACAGTAAGTATTATTTATGTATTTAAATTTTGATAGTTTTTTGTATTTAATTTTTTGACAGTTTTAAAGTATTAATTATGTATTTAAATTGTGATAATTTTATGTAATTAAAATTTTGGACAACTTTAAAGTGTTTAAGATCATTGCTGGAACATATTGTAAATAATGTTATTTGAGTTGTACTACTTTAAAAGTGTTAAGATTGTTACTGGAAGTTATTATAAAGCATGCTATATTACTTGTACTACTTAACTTAAAAAATTATCTTAAAAAAAAGAACTAAATGATTTATAGAGTAGTAAAGATATATTAATTTAAAAAATATTAAATACTTATACTGTTTTAAAGGCAATTTTAGTAATTTACTTGATTTTATTATTTCTCGGTAGTTTCAGAATTGAATGTAATTTAAAAACTTTTTATAACAAGGCTTATCACACTTATTATAACTTTATCAAATTAAAACTCTTTCATGAATTGGTTTCTCTACCCACGTGTAGATGTCTAACTATATATTTATATTACCTTCTTCATACCTTGCTCACACGGGATTTCGTAATCTTTAAAGATTATCCTAATATAGCTAGATATATAAGTATTCGACTTCAACACCACTCATTAGTAAAATAAGTTCAAACGAGAACTGTTTTTCGTACGAGAACCGTGAGAACCAATCTTAGCCGTCTAATTCCCCCTCCTTCAATTGGATTGCCCACCCATGAATTCCTTACATGCACCCTGTCACACTCAATCCCCTCACACTCTTCATTCATGAATTCTATTATCTAAAATGAACGGTCAAGATTGGTTCTCGCACAAAAAACAGTTCTCGTTTGAACCCTCCCTTTTTAGATGTATAGAGAAGTCAGTGAAATGAATCGACTTGAAGTCACCGGGAGTGTTATGCTAACAGGAAAGATTATTGAAGTTGTAGAGAAAATTCTACAGAGTTGTGGTTAGACTGTTTATGCAACACGGTGCTTTCTTAAGTTACATGAAATGAATTTCTTGTTATATTTTACTTAAGTTACAGAGTTGTGGTTAGACTATTATATATGGATTGTATGAACAAAGGTGGTGGAAGAGAAAAGAACTACATAATACATACATGAATTAGACAATTGCTATTTGAGAATTCATCATCCAAGTTTTATTTTTACTTCATCATCGATAGTGGGGAAATATACACAATGATGCTCATAGTTACAAGTCCTCTTTCGAGGTGAGCTCCAGAATTAGCAAAGAAGAGAGAATTTTATTACTGGCATAAAAACCTTCATCTCCTTTACAGACTATATATAGCATCAGCTAGGATATTCTAGAAATTGAATTACAGTAAAATGGAAAAGAAAAATAATTAATAATTATCTCTTGGTTGTTATCCACGTGGTGCTTCATCCTAACAAACTCAGGTGATGTAATCCTTTAGGTGAATGGGTTGTCTGGTGATTCTGCTGCTAGCTCTTCTTAGTGTGGAAGGAGCAACATTTATGGTTGTATCAGATGCGTGACAAAACCACCATTTAGAAATAAGCAAAGAAAAAAAGATGAAAACAAATATAATTGAAACAATTAGTGAGTTGAAAAAGTGTTTGAATGAATTGTTCATGATAATTCATGTATCTTGAGCGGTGAAAAATGAATAATATAAATTTCAATTCTTTCTTTAATTAATTAATAACTACAGACTTGTTAGCCACTTATGTCCAGTGTTTTCAAAATTGGACCGGTCTAACCGGGAACCAAACATGCTTACGATCTAAAACAGTCCGGAAAACCAGCCGTTATCAAAGAACCGGCGAACTGGATCGGAGCGGTGAACCGCCGAACCGGAAATTTGCTTGAAATCCTACTGTTTTTCGATCGTAAGGCTCCTTTAAATGAAGTAGAAAAGGTTTGAAAGTTCTATTTTTAGAAACCAATAAATTTTTTTGTTTTTAAATAATTATGACATCATTCGATTTTTTCTTCCGGTTCAACCGGTCAGACCAGTTAGACTAATAAACCAGTAGTATGACGGTTCAATGCTCGGTCCGGTTTTCAAAATATTGCTTATGTCACATCACAGGTTTCCAAATTGGGTTTTAACACTAATGAGAGAGTTTTTGATCCTTTGAAAGTTTCTTGAAGATTTTTAAAAGTTCAATCTTCAACTAGTTTTGCATAGTGGAAGTATGAGTGACAACATGAATGTAAAGAGATTGGAATACTATTCAAAAAAAATTGAATAAGGTAATTTCATTTATGAATAACTATTATAGAGTTTTGTTCAATAAAGTTTACGTAAAAAATATAATTCTAAAATTTTAATATTTAATCACACATGATTTAGTATATAATCACATGTGATTTGTAAAAATATCATATGTGAATTACGAAAATGTCACTCCGTCTAAATTTTTAAAATACAATCTGAACCATTGATGTCATTAATCTAAAGGTTAAAATTAGTTTCTTAAGACTATATTAAACATTTATCTTATAAGTTAATAGAAATGTTACATTTTAATATCTCATTGCTTATAATTATGTCTTTTTGATATAGAATTAAGTTCTAGTAAAGATTCTAAGACTAAAATAAATATCTGGATAGGTTTGAAGATTAAGAACAATAATTATTTTAAGAAAGATTTGAAGAATGTTTTAAGTTTTAACTATTTTTTAGTTCTAATAGTGTTTTGAAACTTGTTCCTAGTAGTTTTTTTAATGTTGGAATAAGTTATACATTTTTATCAAGTTGGTGAAACTTTGGTGCTTCATTCTCAAGTTTCTTTTAAGAGAAGAAAAAAAAGAGTTGAGATGATATAAAGTAAATCATGTTTCAGATGTTTAAATGAAAAAAACATAGGAATGGAAAATGATTTGAAAGAGATCTTTAATAAAATTATGTCCTTTAAGATGCAAGAACACACCAATGTCCAGATGATGAGTGCCGGAAACACATCGTAACCAGACATCGACGATGATAAATAGACACTGGCTTCCATTTCTCTCTATTTCTCCACAATTTGAAGAGAAATGAAATTACAAAGGAAGGAGAGAAATGGAAATAGGTGGAGAAACCATTTCTCCTCCCAAAACTATAACCATTTCTCCCAAACAAGAGAAACCAATTCTTCCTATTTCTTTTCTCCCTACCAAACACCCCTTAAGTGTTTTATGACCTATTGACTAAAGCAAAGGTATTGATTTTGCCACTTGTTATATTTACATAAGTAGGAGAATAAGAATGACAATAAAGTAGGGGAATAAAAAAAAACTCTTTAACTAAATTAGTTACAAGTATAAACAAGAACCTAATTGTAACACCCCAACTTTTTAAAACATTATGAAAATAAGTTGTGATATAAAAGTTAAGAAAAATGAGTAAAAATTATAAATTATTAAATAGTTTGAATTAATAATTCTAAATATATCTTCAATGAGGTTTTCAGATATTGTACGAATAAGTTGTAAGTTAAAAAGGAAATCAATATACCCGCTAAAAAGGGACCACCAACTTTAAGTCGGCAGCCCCTTTTTATTTGTTTTCCTTATTTGTTTCTTCCTCACGTTTCTTCTTTCTTTCTTGATTAAACACCCACACACACCTCAATATTATTTGGAGTTTGAAGTTTAAAGTGGAAGATTAAAGGAGGAGTTCACATCTATTATTTGAGGAGGCACGGGCGTATCTCAAAAGATATGGGCGTACCTAACCTTAGATAAATCCCGGATGTGCCTGTTAATCACGGGCGTACCTATAAGTAAGGGTACGGGCATGCCTTGTCCTGTTTATTGTTTTAAAAATGGTGTTTTGATTTAAGTAAGAGTGATGATTATCATATAAATATTCTTTGGTATTTGAGGACTTAAGGAAAATAGAAGAGAACGCTCACGAAGTGCGGGATCACAGGTGAGTACCTCAACTCGGTACTTAAAGATATTATTTACTTGCGATTATTCGTTGTCAACATTAAATGGAAATGGTTACATAAATGTTATAATCCGTTGAAATCTAGTAAGCTGTTAATATTCGTTAATTAATGAGTATATCGATGAATATATATAATTAACGGAAAAGAGCCTAAAAATAATAAGAGTTATCAGACAGAGATACACGTCTGTGTTTGAATGTAGTATATTGGGTTTACACTAAATAGTGAAAGAGGAGTATAGTGAATAAATGAGAAGTGAACCTTGGATAATAATAAAGCGGTCAAGAGATGGAATTAATATTTAATAATTAATTCTATATACTAAAATGTTTATGCGAGTATAATGTTTAGAGCAATCATTTGTATAATGAGCGATATATATATATATATATGTATAATTGTGTTTTTAATGAAAAAGGGGTCTTACGGAGATATATGTTATAAAAACATATCGATACGCATTGTGAGTATGCAAGTAAATGCTGAGAAGAGGAATGTAGCGTATCTATTTGATCTTATACATGATGACCAAGTTTGTAATATATTGTTGATGTGATTATCTATGATGTTGCTTGCGGTTGTGTGTATATGTTATCTGCAATGTTGCCCAGATTAAACGAGATGCATGAGAGGCAAATGAGATGTTGGAGTGACACATAATAGCCTGAATGGCATGCAGAGGCCAGAATGACACAATCTGATGAGTTTACTCTTACTAGTTTATAGTTATGATTTGTGTATTCTGTTGAGTACTCACTGGGCTTTTTTACTTATTCTTTCCATTGTTTATTCTTTTCAGGTTTTTGACAGACGAGACTTTCATGTGGACATGCTAGAGAGATTTTATGCAACATTAAAGGAAATCTATTTTTTTATTACGTGTGTCGGTTGTTGCCCTGTTTTAAAACAGTATTTTTGTTATTTCCTTATTGCACGCTAAAAAAGGGCGTTTCACTAACCGAGATGGATGACTGAATTTTAGGTTTTATTAGTTTTCTAGAATAAGACCTTATCATTTAGAAAAGTGTGTAGCAAGCAAATGTTTTTAAAGAGGGTACTTTTTTTTAACAGTGATAAATGTTTCAAAAATCATATTTCATCTTATCTTCGAAAAAGATTAAATATCAATTATCCTTGAGCTATATCTTCTTCTACAAACATATAAAAAGTAAGATATTTTACATGGTCTAAAACAAATATCACCAAATCACCTCAAACTTTATAATTAAGTGTTATCTTTCAAACCTAGATAGTTGATTAACCTTTTACCAATGATACCCTAAAGGGCAAACTTCTTTAAAATACAAGAAACTTTTGCTAAGCTACCATTGTATACAATGATCTTTTTTAAAAAAAAATTAATACAAGCAACTCTGTTATAACTCCCATTATATGCAATTTGTAACCTGCTTGGCAGGTTACAGGTCATTTTATGATTTTTTGCTTAATTTTTTTATTTTTTTATATTTATGTTCATCATCTTTGGCAAGAACATTCAAACTCTATTAACATCCAAAAACATTCAAACCTTAAATCTGACAAATCATATATCCAAACAAAAAACCCAAATAACAAGCCATAACACATATCAAATAGAAGATGAACTCAAGATCTCGTTAAGTCCAAGAACATTCATATTCAAGAACATTTTTATACAGTGTTCTTCATATCCAAATAGCATAAACCAAGAACCAAATCATATGTTCAAATCGAAAATCAAAACTAGAACATTTAAACCCCAAACATACAAATAACATAACTTTAATATGTACCACGATGGCACCTTCAAATCTGAATGTAGAGAGAGAGAAACACCTCTGAACCAAATCGATGGTGGTTGAAGGCTACTGCGGCGATTGCTCGAAAGTGGACGACGGCGGCGGTTGTTTCAACAAGAAATCGGTGGTCCCAGATCTGAAGGTATCGTTGGTGGTTGAAGTTTGGGTGGTATGTACAATAAATCGCGATCATGGTCCTTTGCAGATCTATAGGTATCGGTGGTAGTGATGGTGGTGGTTTGCTTTAACAGCAACGGTGGTGGTTTTCTACAACGGCGACGACGATGGTGGTTTTCTACAACGGCGGCGACGGTGGTGGTTCGCTTCAACAACGACGGTGGTGGTTTGCTTTAACGGCGGCGGTGGTCGCTTACTGCAACAACAGCGGTGGTGGTGGTTTGCTACAAAAGGAGGCTTGCTGCAATGGTGGTGATGAAGGGTCATCGATCGTGAGACTTGTGATAGTTTTGTGTGTGGATTCAAAAGGGTGAGTTGAAGATATGTGGGTTGGGTTTGAAAGTCAGACTTCAATCTTCATCAGATTTCCAGATTTTTTAAGTTTAAAGTTAAAAAAAATGAAAATAAAATAAATTTACCGGTTAACTTTCTATAGAGGGTAATATTGCATACAATGGTAAGATTTTATAAGTTCGTTGCATTAATTTAAAAAAAAAAGTTCGTTATATACAATGGTAGCTTAGCCAAAATTCCTTGTATTTTGATGCAGTTTGCCCTACCCTAAAATATGTCCATATCATACCTAACCATAAAATGTGGGTTACAAGCTTTATTTGAACATGTGTACAAGTAGTTGTTAGATAAATCTATGTAAGTGATTGTATTTAGGTGAAATAAGAGTTTTCCGGTTTTTACATGTCATATATTATGAGCTGTGTTTAATAAAGTTCATGTAAAATACATAGTACTAAAATTTTAATATTCAAGGTGATTCAGTATATAATCACATGTGATTTGTAAAAGCATTATATGTGAATTACGAAAATAACACTCCGCCCAAAATTTTAAAATGCAATCTAGATCATTCATGTCAATAATCTTAAAACTAAAATTAGTCCCTTAAAAGTTAAGACTATTAATTAAATATGAACCATATTGAACATTGTTCTATATATCATATATTTTGTTATGTTAAGAAAATTATATTTCACTAAAAATAAATATGAAAAATAATTTCAGTTTGACTATCTCTATCCGTCATTTATGTATTTATTGTCATATTAAATTTAGTAATAAATGCAATTATAACCAAAATACACATTGTATCCGGTATCTCATCTTATAAGTACCTTTAAGTAGTACATAAGTTGTTAAAAATGCATATGATGAAGATCAACATGACAGAGTCTTTGTTACTCCTCACATATGTTGTCTTGCTTATGAATATAGGTAAATATTGTTTCTTTATGTCTTATTTTACATTTTTTATATACAGTCTTATAAATCAAAATAAGAAAAATACTCATTTTGAATATATATCATTTTGAGAAACTTGAAATCCATTACTTGGTTTCAAACATTTGTTCCCGTAACGGTAGCTAGAGGTTTGGCTGTGGGACTGATCGGTGGGATACCCTAATGTGGGTTATCCATATTTATTAAAAGCAAAAAATCAGTGATTTGATTACTAATACGGAGAAACATTGTTAAAAAGTGTACGTTGATATGACTAGTATAAATACATATGATTTTCGTTTTTTATTTACGTATATGCTTCAATTTACAGGTATGGATTTATGCATGGCTGAATATAAATGTCAAGATGATCGTGTTCTACGTGGTTGTACATTTGATAAATGTAATCGTCTGTGCAAAAAAGTACATCCCGACGTTTCAACCTATGGAGAGTGCGTAACCGTTTTTATGTCTCGTTGTTATTGTCATTGGGTGTGTTAGAACTAATAAATAAACAAAAGTTAAAAGCTTTAAAAGCTACAAGCATTAAATGAGAATGTGATTACTTTATGTGATGATATATTAAGTTAATACTATATTGTGATCACGTAATGTAGTGTTGGAGAATATTTTTTGCTTGACAATTTATCCGTTTTAAAATATAGGTGGTGTGTTTTTTTTTCTAATTTATCATCGGTCAATAAAATGTCACATAAAATCCAACAAGAGAATTAACATTATAATTCTATTTTATGTAGCTTATTTGTAACACTGAAAATCTCAAACCATTTTTTGTTTAATCGTTGCGGAAGCAATGTAATAAAATGATATACATTAACACCCACAAATATAATACATACCGTTTACAAAACTACAATATCAGTTCTTTATAAAATTTGTACAAAACATGACTCGTCATTTTACAAAATACAACAACAGAGCGTTAGTCAAATTCTCCTCCACACATAACCCCGGGTAAACAGTTGCACTTACCGAAACCTGCAAAAACGGGTTAAAGGTGGGTGATTAGCACAAAACTAAGTGAATAGAAGCTACAAACACAAACAGTAATCAGCTACAACCAACACAATCAACAATAGAAATAGACAACCACATAATTCTAGAGGACCGGCGGTTCGGTGCAGAACCTACAACCAATGCGGGCGAAGACAAAGGTTTACCAATAGCCTTTTACTACTTGGTACAGTTAAACCCCTTCTGTTGCAATAAATGCATCAGACGATCTATAACTGTGCAACCAATAGTATATGAGCCCAGCCCCATCCAGCAGCCAACCTCTATCTATATCATGTGCACATATCTTTACCATATACACATATCTTTTGACTCGATCAAATAACACACACAGTTATTCAATCATCAATCAACAACAATCATCAGACTAAACAGTCTATCATAACATTAATCATCTCAATTTCATGTAACCATATCAGTTACAACTAATACCACTCGTGAGTAAACCTTCACTCACCTTGTTCTCATCCGTCGAACTCGGTTGTCTAATCTCACCGAGTCTTCGCATTTCCTGAAAACATAAAAACACCGAAATTAGTCTTTAATTCATAAATGTATGTACATATATATATTTATATCAATCATAACCTTAGACAACATGTTAGAATCACATATAAAACAAACATATAACATGCAACCCAAACGAACAACAAACAAAAGTTCCACAGCAGAATTTCCACCCGGGCCTGCGTCGTGTCGCAAGCCAACCAAGTCGGACCACAAGTCGGACCACCAAGTCGGACCAGAAGGGAACGCGTCACGTTCCATATTAGAGAACGCGCCGCGTCAGGCGACAAACAGGCTTGCACTTTTCTGTTTTTGCTTCTACCCATTTCCAGCTTCAACCCGTCAATCCAAAACACAAGCATAATTCTAGAAATTGATTTCTAACAGTTCTAAAGCAATAGAAACCTTATATAATATGTTAACAATCAACAAAAACACATCAAAACCAATTAAAACATCAAAATCTATAAAAACCCACTTCTTAAGTTTACTTCTCAAACTCTATTAATGGAGTTCTTCAAGTTTTATTATCAAACTCAACAAATACTTCAAGAATCATGAAAGAAACACATACTAACCTTTGATTTCATTAACTCTCACTAAATCAAAGCTTCAAAGATTGAAGTTATGTTATTGTTCTTGAGTTTCTTCAAGTTTAAGAAAATACACACACACACACACACTAAAGATAAGTATCAAGAATGAGGAGGTACCAAGATGATACCTATAAATATCAACCCACACACAGTATACTGCACTACTTACTAAGATACAGTTAATTAATAAGTTTAGTTTACCTAAATGTATCAAAGTTGTCATGTTTTCTTATTGTATGTATTGAACTTAAAAAAGTTCTATTGTGTGTATCAAACTTTTAATTTCACTATTGTGTATTAAACTTTCTATTTTATGTACTAAACTTGTATTTTTTTTACTTCTTTATGTAACCAAAATACATACAAAAAGTTTAATACACACAATAGAAACTTTTAAAGTTCGATACACACAATAGCAAAACGTGACAAGTTGGATACATTTTAGTGAACTAAACCCTTAATTGATTAAGCAGTTCTACTCAATTAATTAACATGTAACGAGATATTTTCTGCGACTCTTGTTTAAAAACGATTTCAACTATATCATTAACGCATGTGATATAAAATATTCATTTTATCACATATAATTCGAGTTCGAATATTTATTAATATATACAAATAATCACGTAAAAACTTCTAAAAACTAACCACCAACCTGATTTCAACTAAGCCGGTTTCATGGATGTTACATTATTACCCATTAAAAAAATTCAGGATTTATTTAACTAATTTAAGCTATATATTATTTAGATTGATTAGTTCAAGTTATATAAAATTTCTAATAGTTAAGTTAAAATATTTATTATATGATAGAACATTTAATATGAAATGTTTACTTATTATTTTTGTTGGGAAAAATAGGCTTATAAATAAATCCTCTTTTGTTGACACAAAAGTATACAACTTGTTTATATAATTGTATGTATTAACATTAACATATGTGCACATATACATATATATATTCAATCAAATATATTATAATCCATAATCTACAAAATAAGCTTCATCAAATGGCCAAGCTTCAATCATCAAGATCCGAGTTCAAGTAGTAGTCGATGTTGAAGCCTCCTACAAATAAACATTCAAAGTCTATGAGCTTACAAAATAAATAATCAAACAAGTTTAAATTTTTATAAAATAACTTTTATAAAAATCTTTATAAAAATTGAGACAATTTTTATAAAAATCACAAGCTTGGAAGTCAAAACATAAATTTCCATTTTGGCAAATACTAAACACAATCTTCTATTGAAATAAGCCAAAACCATATTTAGCAAAAGGAATCTCCCAAAGAGGTAAACTTCCAACATGCTTTGTGCATTTGGTTTCCAAACTACCATTTTCATGATTAAATTCAAACTTAAGAAGTATGACACTTACCCAACTTTTCTAAAGCTTCTTTTCAGTGCATTTTTATAGTAAAAATGGGTTGTGTGTGGTTTTGGTAAAAGCCCAACGTCTATATGCACAAGGCTCAAAAATCTCCAGCAGTGCGACGGTCGATTCCACGGTCGACCGTGGATCGACCGTGGATCGTCTGGACACTTTTTGAGCATCAAACTTTTTCCTTATTTAAAGCAACTCAAGTCTTGTGTTTTACCCACCTCTTGAAATCTAAAAAAACACAGAATACATAAAAATCTTGTGAGCTCATATTCCTTGATAATTCAATCTTTCAAGATCAAGAATCAAGCAAGAGTGAAAGCCTTCAAGTTCATATACTTCATTACATTCATATACATTTGTAATAGTGTGAGGATAATCTCTAGCCTATAGAATTAGAGAGAAGTGAGGATCAACTCTAGCCTTTCCAATTAGAGTGAAGTAAGGTTTATCTTAACCTTGTTTGCAAGAGTGAAGTGTAATTCTTGTAAGCTAAAGAGAGAAGTTATAAAAGGTTTATCTCTACCTTCAAAGAGAGAAGTTAGTGGAGCAACTCTTGGTGGGTGAGGCCAAGGAGTGGATGTAGAGCAAGGTTGTTAACCCTTGCTTGAACCACTATAAATCATTGTGTCCAAACTACTTCATTGGTGATATTTTTCTTCCTTAAACTCTTTAATTAATTGCAAATATTGTTAAAAACTTCAAAAAGTGGACATATAAACTATTCACCCCCTCTAGGTTCTAACAATTGGTATCAGAGCAAGTTACTATAGATAATTTTTGAAAAGTCGTTTTAAATCTTCTAAAAATATTTTTTTTTTCAAAAATTTTTGAGTTGACAAAATGGGACAAAATTATGTAGAGGGGAATTCTATGGTTAGACCTCCACTTCTTGAAGAAGAAGGGTTTTGTTATTGGAAACAAAGATTCATGACTTATGTCAAAGCCAAAGATGTTGATCTTTGGGATATTATTGAAGAAGGGGATTATGTACCAAAAACCTTTGATTCCAAACAAGATGCCTTTGTTCCACTTCCTAAAGAAAAATGGGATCAAGAGGATAAGAAAATGGTTTCTAAAAATTTTGAAGCAAAACTCTTTCTTTACATTGCTTTGCCTAGAAAAGAATTTGAAAGAGTGTTTATGTGTGAAAGTGCAAATGCTATTTGGAAATATCTTGTCACCACACATCAAGGAAATGCCCAAGTTCTAGATAACAAAATTGAATTACTTGTGCAACAATATGAACAATTTCAAATACTAGATGATATGAAAATTGATGAGGCTTTTGCAAAGTTTAATACTATTGTTACTAGTCTCAAGTCACTTGGGACTACTTACTCTAACAAAAAGATTGTAAGAAAGTTTCTTAGGGCTCTTTCACCAAAATGGAGGGCAAAGGTGATGGCTATTGAGGAGTCAAAAGATTTGAACATACTTCAAATGGATGAGCTAATAGGAAATCTCAAGGTGTATGAAGTGATCATGTAAAAGGATGATGAGATTGCCAAGCTAAAGAAAGAGAAGAGCAAGTCCATTGCACTTAAAGCCAAACATGTCAAAGATTCCTCTAGTGATGAAGGAGATGAAACAAATAGTGATGAGGATGAAGAGTATGCCATGATGGTGAGGAATTTTAAAAAGTTCTTCAAAAGAAAAGGCAAGCATGTGAAAGCTCCATTTGATCCTAAGAAGTACAAGCAAGCCATGGATGCCAAGAAAAAAAAGAAATCATCTAGAGAATGCTATGGATGTGGAGACTCTTCACATCTCATAAGTGATTGTCCAAAGATAGGTTCAAAGAAAAAGGAAAATCACAAAGCTTTCCTAGGAGGTGCATGGAGTGATAGTGGTGATGAAAACCAAGAAGAAACAAAAGAAGAAAAATGTCTCATGGCCTTTGAGACAAGTGAAGTACACTCCGATTCTAGCTACTATAGTGACAATAATGGCCATCAATATGATCAATTATGTGATTTTAGCTCAAAAATACTTACTAAAAATGAGGAGTTAAAAAATGAGAATAAAAGTTTGAAAAAGGAAAATATCAAGTTGAAAAATGAAAATGATGACTTAGTTATAAAGATAAAAGATCTAGAAAACAAAATTGCATATCATACACATACAAGTTAGATGAAATGTTAAAGATTCAAAAATCATCAAAAGATAAGGGTGGCATTGGATTCTCTGGGAACTCAAACAACATGCCAATAAGTCACTTGAAAACCATCCAATTTGTGAAAGAAAAAGGGAAAGAAAAAATCCAGGACCTCCACGGTCGACCCACGGTCGATACCGTGCATCGACCGTCGGGTCACTGGAATTTTCAAAAGAACAAAAATGTAAACATTGTCTCTAGCTCTTCCACTTGTATGCCCAAGGTTGCAAGTAATGAGTTAATGAGAAAGTTTTATACTCCAACAACAAAGCATGGACTTGGATTCAAGAAACCCAAATCAAATGTGACTCAAAAACCAAAATACTCTCAATCCATAAACCCTAAGAACACATGGTATCATAAAAGTTTTAGAATCACACAAAGATGGATTAAATAGGAGTTTTTGATGCTAACCATCCAGGACCCATGAAACATTGGGTACCAAAAGCTTGAATGAAAACTTCATATGTGTAGGGCTGCAGTAAAAGTGAGAATATGTCTCATGAATGGATTCTTGATAGTGGTTGTTCAAAACTCATGACCGGTAATAGAGAACTCTTCACCTCATACAAGGAGTATGATGGAGGACATGTTGTGTTTGGAAGCAATCTAAGAGGAAAGGTGATTGGTAAGGTAACATTCTTCATGACAATATTAAATTCTTGAATGTTGAGCATGTTAGTGGTTTAGCTTACAATTTAATAAGTATTGGTCAACTATGTGATAAAGATCTAAATGTTAAATTCACCAAACATGAAAGCTTAATATGCAAAGATGATAAAGTTTTAGTAAAAGGTGTTAGGAGAAATGGACTATATACATGTAGACTTGGTGATAATCCTAACACACAAGTATGTCTTGCATCTATAATTGATAATTCAACATTATGGCATAGAAGACTAGGTCATGCCAACATGAGACTACTACAAACGTTGACTAGAAATGAGCTTGTTAGAGACTTACCAAATATTAAATTCGATAATCATTTTTGTGATGCATGTAAAATAGGAAAACAAGTGCATTCATCTCATAAATCTAAAAATGCTATAACTACAAAAAGATGTCTTGAACTATTGCATATGGATCTTTTTGGCCCTTCATCAATTCAAAGTTATGGGAGAAACTTCTACACACTAGTTGTTGTAGATGACTTTTCTAGATATACATGGACACTATTTTTGAAAAACAAAAATGAAGCTTTTGACAAATTTAAAACTCTTGGCAAGAAAATTCAAAACCAATTTAGTTGTACGATCATTTCAATTCGTACCGACCATGGAAGAGAATTTGACAATGAAGCGCAATTTGGAGCATTTTGTGAAAAACATGGAGTGTCTCGTAACTTTTCGGCTCCTCGCACTCCCCAATCAAATGGGGTTGTTGAAAGGAAAAATAGGACTTTACAAGAAATGAGTAGGACAATGCTAAATGAACAATCTATTCCACAAAACTTTTGGTGTGATGCGGTCTCAACGGCTACATACATCCTAAATAGAGTCTTGATTAGACCAATGCTAAATAAAACACTATATGAAATCATCAAAGGTAGAAAACCATCCTTAGGACATCTTAAGGTATTTGGTAGTAAATGCTATATCCTTAATACCAAAGACTACTTGACTAAATTTGATCCTAAAGCATATGAGGGTGTCTTCTTAGGATACTCCTTGAATAGTAAAGCCTATAGAGTATTAAACAAATCCACTATGGTTGTGGAGGAATCCCTTAATGTCACATTTGATGAATCTCCACTTCCTCCTAAGACTCAACCCTTAGTAGATGATGACAAATTAGAAGAAGAAGCCATAGAACAACAACTCTCAAAATTAGACATAAATCATCATAGTGTTCAAAACCCAATAATAGATAACAAAACCACAAGTAATAAAAATGAAATTAAAGAAAATAGGAACTATCCAATAACTCAAGTCATAGGAAACTTGAATCAAAGACTCACTAGATCCCAAGCCCAAAACCTTAATACTTTCTTTGCCTTTGTGTCACACATAGAACCCAAATATATTAAAGAGGCAATTAAAGATGAAAATTGGGTAATGGCAATGCAAGAAGAGTTAAATCAATTCACCAGAAGCCAAGGTTGGGACTTAGTACCTTTACCTAGTGGTCACACAATAATTGGAACTAAATGGGTTTTTAGAAACAAAGTTGATGAAAATGGAAATATCACTAGAAACAAAGCTAGACTAGTAGCCCAAGGATATAACCAACAAGAAGGGATAAATTATGATGAAACCTTTGCTCCGGTTGCTAGATTAGAATCCATAAGGATTCTACTTGCTTATGCTTGTGCTCAAAATTTTAAACTATATCAAATGGATGTCAAAAGTGCTTTTTTAAACGGGTTTATAAATGAAGAAGTTTATGTATGTCAACCTCCCAGTTTTGAAGACCCCATACATCCATCTTATGTATATAAACTTAGAAAAACATTGTATGGCCTTAAACAAGCTCCTAGAGCTTGGTATGATAGATTAAAATAATTCTTGTTGAAAAATGAATATAATATGGGTAAAATTGATAATACATTGTTCACAAAGAAAAGAAAATATGACATCTTGCTTGTACAAATTTATGTGGATGATATCATATTTGGATCAACATGCCAAGACTTGTGTGATGAATTTTCAAAACTTATGCATAATGAATTTGAAATGAGTATGATGGGTGAATTGAATTACTTTCTTGGACTTCAAATAAAACAATATGAAGATGGTACATTCATAAATCAATCGAAGTATATTAAAGACATGCTTAAGAAATTCGATTTTGAAAATGTGAAACCAGTGAGTACACCTATGGCTACAAGCACACACTTGACACTAGATGAAGAGGGTGAAAGATTTGATAGTACAAGATATCGTGGTATGATCGGGAGCTTGCTTTATCTAACGGCAAGTCATCCCGATATTATGTATAGTGTATGTGTGTGTGCTCATTTTCAGGAAAATCCAAAGAAATCACACTATGAGGCCGTCAAACGAATATTCCGATACATCAAAGGAACAATCAACTTGGGATTGTGGTATCCAAAGTGGAGCGGCTTAGATATAATGTGCTATGCGGATTCGGATCTCGGTGGATGCTACTTGGATAGAAAAAGTACAAGTGGAGTATGTGCCTTTATTGGATTGGCACTTACCTCATGGTTCTCGAAAAAGCAAACATCCGTTGCCTTGTCAACAACCGAAGCCGAATATGTAGCCGCCGGAAGACCATGCGCTCAGGTCTTATGGATGCAACAATATTTATTAGACTATGAGGTACATCTATCCGAAATTCCTATTATGTGTGATAATAAAAGTGCCATTGATCTAAGTAAAAATCCTGTATTGCATTCTAGAACTAAACACATCGAAATTAGACATCACTTTCTACGTGATAATGTGCAAAAAGGCAATATAAGCTTAGAAAAAGTTACGTCATGTGAAAATATTGCTGACATATTCACTAAACCACTAAAAAAGGAAGTATTTGACACATTAAGACTTGGTTTGGGAATGATGGAACATGTACCTTAAGAGATAAACACCTAAAAACTGAAAAACAGCAAAAAAAAAAAATGCTATCCAGTGGCTCCACGGTCGAACCACGGTCGATACCATGTATCGACCGTAGGGGCACTACCAAAAGTTTGAGAAACACGCGGTCGATACCACGGTCGACCGTGTCTCGACCGTCGGGGCACTGCCAATAGTTTGAGAAACACGCGGTCGATACCATGGTCGACCGTGTATCGACCGTTACACACCTGACGAATTTTAACCCTACCTTCCCTTTTTTCTCTCTCTCTCCTCCCACTTTCATCCTCCTCATCTTCCTCATCAAACCCTAGCCGCCATTTTACCATTTTACTCTCTAAAAAGCTTTAAAAAATCATTACAAGCAAAAAATTTTCACTTACGGTCGAAGGCACGGTTCTGCTCACGGTCGATCCACGATTTCCCCCTTCCTTCACGGTCGATCCACGGTTTTCTCTCTCTCAAAGGTATAATTTTTTTTCTTTCTTCTTCATCTCCTTAGGATTCTATTTTTTTTGCACCAATGAATCATGTGTATCTCAAGATTTTTGTTATTTTTTCATGATTGGGCTTGACTTTAGGAAGATTATTTAGTAGTTTTTGTTATAAATGGCTTAAGGATGATAAAGTAAGCTTTGTTTGGGTTTGGTTTAACTTTTGTAGTCGTTTTCTTATACATAGGTTTGTTGATATATCTTAAAGTAATAAAATCAGAGCTTTCAAAAAGGACAAACAAAACCAAAAATTTTGAAAATCGTCCGGCGGTCGATATCACGGTCGACCGTAAGTCGACCGTAGCTATTGTACAAAAATCCAATCCAACCACGGTCGATCCACGGTCGATACCGTGCATCGACCGTCAGCAATCTGGAAATTTTTGAACTTTTCATCTTTTAGTATTTCAACTATTAATGCTCAAATTCACTTTATTCATGCTTCATATACTCTAACAAACACTTGACATTGCATGATTCATCAAAATTTTCAAAATTTTCTGACACCTAGGACACAACCACATCGTATGGACATATTCTCAAAGAGTTTGCTATATTTTTTTAAGCACACTTTCAAATATGTCTCATCTACATTGAAATATCATATATATCTAGTTATAAATTTCCAAAACCAAACTCTTTTTCGTGTCATGACTAGATACATTGAACATGTCGTACACATTAGGCACACACTAGTCCTACTACTTTATATTTGTACTTAATCATATAATCATTGTCTCTATAGATAATCATGCCACGTGTTCGCACATCGGCTTCAAGAAAACCCGACAACCCTACCCCTCGTCAATCCGCCAATGCTCTAAAGAAACGGGCCATAAACGAGGGTCGTGTAGTTGCGGTCAATCAACTTGACCAATATAGGACCCAAGCCACCTTTGAGGCTATTGGGTGGACTATTTTCCTTTCTCTCTCAAATGTCATTTATATAAATCGTCTCTATGAATTTTATGCCTCCTTCATCTATAATGAGGATGATGAAGTCATCACCTTCAACATTGAAGGTAAGGACTTTACCTTCACTCTTGTCCAACTAGGTAGGATTCTACACATCCCATCCTCCGGCCTTAAATACTATCATACCGGTCATAGTCTCACAAACCTTCCACCCGCCTTCACCATTCCTGAAATCATTGGGTCACTTTGCAAACCAAATGTTCCCCACACCACAACCAACCTTTTCGGACGAGATCTTCTTCCCGAATGTGCCGTTTGGAACAAAATCATTGATTCCAATATCTTTCCCAAATCTGGGAATCATTCTGAAATAAGTGCTATTCAAGCTGTTCTTCTTCATGCTTTTAAAACGGGGACCGAGATCAACCTCGCGCACATTCTTGCTAAACGCATGAGTGGTCTCGTGACAAGTCGTAGGGATCTTCCCTATGGCCGTCTTCTATCTCTTCTTTTTACAAATCTACCGGATGTTTCTCGCATTGTCTCAACTCCGGGATCCTCCATGCCCATCGACCTTGCGACACTTCGCAAGATGTCTTCCCATAAAGGGACGAAACGGGCACACTCTTCCTCTTCCGGAGATACGGAAGCCGAGATTGACAAATTCACCTTTGGTGAAGAGGAGGAAGGTGAAGCGGAGAGTTCAATTCCTCCGGATTTCGGCATGGTTGAAGGCACTACCGATGAACGAATTGCGGCACTAAATCGCAATGTGAATGCTTTACAGAATGAAACTCGCTCTCTCCGTAAAGAAATGAAAGGGGTAAAGGGCATGTTGAGATCAATTATGAATGCTCTTAAATGTAATTCCGGAACCGATGGAGGTGAGCCGTCTCGATCATGAGTCGATGTTTTATGATTACCACATTTGTCTTTCAAACAATTTATTTCTATGTATTCACACAATATGATATTTATGTTGGTCATGTGCTACAATATTTTATGCTATGATGTACGTTTTGTGGTTTGATATGCATGCTTTCCATCTAACATATATTGTGATTAATATTGGCTATGCTCACATCACTCGTGCAAGTCCTCGGTAGAATTTTGTATGTACTCTAGCTCATCCAAATCAAGATATGGAGATCTACATTCAAGGGGGAGCTTATGCTAAGGGGGAGTCTCCTTTTTGTTAAGACAAAAAAGGGGGAGAAGATAGAAGAATATATAGAAGATAGTAGAATATATACATATGTGTGTATATATGCACATGTTAACATGTTAAAGTTACATATACAATTCTTATACAAGTTATAAATTTTTGTCTTCAACAAAAAGGGAGAGATTGTTGGGAAAAATAGACTTATAAATAAATTCTCTTTTGTTGACACAAAAGTATACAACTTGTTTATATAATTGTATGTATTAACATTAACATATGTGCACATATACATATATATATATATATATATATTCAATCAAATATATTCTAATCCATAATCTACAAAATAAGCTTCATCAAATGGCCAAGCTTCAATCATCAAGATCCGAGTTCAAGTAGTAGTCGATGTTGAAGCCTCCCACAAATAAATATTCAAAGTCTATGAGCTTAAAAAATAAATAATTAAACAAGTTTAAATTTTTATAAAATAACTTTTATAAAAATCTTTATAAAAATTGAGACAATTTTTATAAAAATCACAAGCTTGGAAGTCAAAACATAAATTCCCATTTTGGCAAATACTAAACACAATCTTCTATTGAAATAAGCCAAAACCATATTTAGCAAAAGGAATCCTCCAAAGAGGTAAACTTCCAACATGCTTTGTGCATTTGGTTTCCAAACTACCATTTTCATGATTAAATTCAAACTTAAGAAGTATGGCACTTACCCAACTTTTCTAAAGCTTCTTTTCAGTGCATTTTTATAGTAAAAATGGGTTGTGTGTGGTTTTGGTAAAAGCCCAACGTCTATATGCACAAGGCTCAAAAATCTCCAGCAGTGCGACGGTCGATTCCACGGTCGACCGTGGATCGTCTGGACACTTTTTAAGCATCAAACTTTTTCCTTATTTAAAGCAACTCAAGTCTTGTGTTTTAATCACCTCTTGAAATCTGAAAAAACACAGAATACATAAAAATCTTGTGAGCTCATATTCCTTGATAATTCAATCTTTCAAGATCAAGAATCAAGCAAAAGTGAAAGCCTTCAAGTTCATATACTTCATTACATTCATATACATTTGTAATAGTGTGAGGATAATCTCTAGCCTATAGAATTAGAGAGAAGTGAGGATCAACTCTAGCCTTTCCAATTAGAGTGAAGTGAGGTTTATCTTAACCTTGTTTGCAAGAGTGAAGTGTAATTCTTGTAAGCTAAAGAGAGAAGTTGTAAAAGGTTTATCTCTACCTTTAAAGAGAGAAGTTAGTGGAGCAACTCTTGGTGGGTGAGGCCAAGGAGTGGATGTAGAGCAAGGTTGTTAATCCTTGCTTGAACCACTATAAATCATTGTGTCCAAACTACTTCATTGGTGATATTTTTCTTCCTTAAACTCTTTAATTAATTGCAAATATTGTTAAAAACTTCAAAAAGTGGACATATAACCTATTCACCCCCCTCTAGGTTCTAACAATTTTTTTAAATATTAGTTTAATATGCATTAACTTGATTTTTTTAAAAATATTTTTATATCATAAAAGATTTAGTTATTAAAATGGTATATAAGATTGTCATTAACTTCACCTAATAGTTACTTTATTTAACAGTTAATTTAACTTTTCAAATATGATTTGCATGATTTATTTGACTTTCATAATTTATAAGTGTGTTGTAATTGTTTATATAAGATGCATAAATATTTGCACTACTTAAAATTCAAAGGTTAATACTTTTAAGATAGAGAGAGTTAAATGCATTATCTATTAGTATAGATAAAATAGTATTAAATAATCATCGTGTCTTAATGGCAATTTAAGTCCAAAACTTGATTTGATTATTTCTTGGTAGTTCTCAGAATTGAATGAAATTTTAGAACTTTTATATGACAAGGCTTTTTATGATCATTATAAGTCGAAGTCGAAGGTCTTTCATGAATCAGTTTCACTATGTGCGCATGTGTATTTACATTCTATGTCTTACCTTCTCGGTACTTCGTTCACATGGATTTGCTAATCTTGAGAGCATATGTGTTAAAAATATATAGCTAGCTATAAATATCGACTTGAACACTGCTAATTAAAGGAAAACCATTTTGAATGCATGTTCAAACAATCGAGATCCCTAAATTTGGAAAACATAAATTTATATCAACGAATATTGAACGGATTTTTAAATAGAGTGAGAAGTAGGTGAGATAAAGCGACTTGAAGCTCATCACAATATACTATGTGTCGATCTACGTGACGTGGTTATATTTAGGTTGAATTAGAGAGGTTTTCGATTATTTATTTTTTTACATTTAACTAATATTAAATATGAAAAACTTAATTTCGGTGTTGACTATCTATGTGTCATTTAGCTATTTAGTGTCATATATATATATAAAGTTGTTAAAAATGCATTTAAAACTAAAGGTGGAAATAAGCCAAGCTCACTGCCGTCTCAATTTTTTTTGAGATCCGGTAAAACGAAAAAATGAGCCTCTAAATCTGAAATATATAAAAATGCTAAATAATAAACTTATAATTGTTAAGGTTTTTAAATTTTTATAGATTTATCCATCGATCTTCTTTGAGATCGTTTTAATTTTTCAAATTATTCTCTTTTATTTATTTTTTAACTACAGGATAAATGCATTTTGGAAAACATGAATTATTAACTAATTATAAAGTGATTCAGATATTCAAGTAAACACACCGATTAACTTAATATAAAATAATTCAACTATTAAAGTAAACACACAAATTAACTTGATATCAAGTGATTTAAGTAACCATTTAACTAATAAACTAAATAACTACAAAATACTAATTTTCAAGTGTTTCAAGATTTCAAATAAGTGACACTAACAAACTTGATAGTTAATATCAACCGATTAAATTTCAAGTGATTTAAAGTAACCAATTACCAAGTGACTCAAATAAGTAAGGCCCTGTTTGGGTCACTGTATTCTTTGAGAATTCCTGGGATTGGGAATTAAGAACCCAAGAAATCCTGTGTTTGTTTGGGAAAAAAGCTAGGGATTTCAAATGATGGGATTTTAAAGAAATCCCACCAATTCCCTCATATGAAGGAATTAGGAAATACCACCACCCCCATAGTATTTTAAAATCCTTGATAGAGGGGAATGTGCCATTTACCATTTTACCCTCACTTAACCTTATTATTATTATTATTATTATTATTATTATTATTATTATTGAGTTATGTGTTAGACTTTTTGGAACTATTATGTCAAATATGTGTTAGACTTTTTGGAACTATTATGCTTAAATTTTAGTTACATTTTTTATTATTAAATAGTGTAAATTAATTAGTTATTATTTATTTATTAAATAATTAATTAAACAATAAAAACTGTTTAAAATATAACTGAAGGGTAATTCTGTCATTTGTCACTGAAACAATCCAAATCCTTTGATTGAATTACCAAACAAACAGGATTTCAGAAATGCAAATCCTGACAGATTTTGTCAACCAAACACATGATAGGATTCACAATCCTGCCAAATGCAATTCCTGCAAATTCCCAATCCTTTGACAAAACGCAAATCCCATAAAAAAATCTGCGAACCAAACGCCCCCTAAGTGATTTTAAGTAATTAAACTAAATTAATTAACTAATAATCAATAAGGGGCAAAAGAAGAACCAATCACCAATGATGAGATCAATCGTCTTTACTATATCCCTGAAGCCTCGACTTTTGATTAATAGTCAAATAGTTTTCCGTGACATTGATTTCACTTTTCTTTTCCCGCTATTGCGGTTGCTACGGGTCTGAGATTTTCAAGCTGATTGTTATTTCAATTTCTAAGTCTGTGTTTCAGATTTTGACCCAAAGAAATTTGGCTTTTTTTCCCTATCTATTTATACATTTGGTCTCAATTAACTTGGTTACACACACACACACACACACACACACATATATATATATATATACACAAGAGACTATACTAATCGTGGGTCTCATTTAGCCATAGGCCCTGGGCGGTTGCCGGGATAGCCCGACGCTTAAGACGACCCTGTGTATGCTAATATTTAAACTAAAAGCATGAGATGAGCCTAACCAAGTTTGAGCATAACTTAAAGCTTGTTTATAAATGAGCTTGAGTTCAACAAGCTTGATTATGCTTGCAAGCCTAAACAAGTTTGTAAAAAATTTAAAACATAAATGTACATAATATATAATATATATTCAATAAAGATTAATATATATAAAATAAAATTGTTAAATGATAAATATCATTGTATAGATAATTATAATATAAAATATTTAAATAATAAGTATACGCACATAAATAATTAAATAATAAACGGGCCGAACTTGAGCATGTGAGAATTAATTCTCGCGAACCGAGTTCGAGCTTTAAAGACAAGCTCAAAATGATCTCAAACCCTCTTAAGTTAAACAAATCGAGCTCGAGCTTAGTCAAACTCGGGCTTGACTTGACTCTTTTACACCTCTAATTATAACCAAGAGTGATTGACATTTTATCTCATTTTTTATAGGGTTTAATTCACTAAAACGTATCCAAGCTGTCACGTTTTGCTATTGTGTGTATTGAACTTTAAAAGTTTCTATTGTTTGTATCAAACTTTTAATTTGTTGTTATTGTATGTATTTCAGATACATAAAAAAGTAAAAAAAAATTACAAGTTTAGTACATACAATAGAAAGTTTAATACACACAATAGCGATAAATTAAAAGTTCGATACATACAATCGAAACTTTTAAAGTCCAATACATACAATAGCAAAATAACAACTTGGATACATTTTGGTGAACTAAACCATTTTTTATAAGCACCTTTTAGTACTACATAAGCGCGCTGTTAAAAAAGTATAGGATGAAGATATATATATATATATATATACACACACACACACACACACATACACACACACTAGCAAGGTAACCGCGCAATGCCGCGGCGGCAAGTAGTTTCTATTTTACATCATATTGCTTTTAAAAATATAATAATATGTTATTTGCTCAATTCAATATCCCGAAAAAGATATATACATCAGTTTTTTTTTGTTTTTTTAATTTGCATCAACTATTTTATTAATTTTAAAAATAAATTCTAATAGACATTAAAATAAGAAAAAGATTTATTATGTTGATGTGGTGGATAATTGTGTTTGTGTGAGAGGGTGTTTTAGTGTTAGATAAAAAGTTAAAGTAAATTAGGAGAGAGAATGAAATGGTTAAAAATGGGTATTTTAAAAATTAAAGTAATTATTAGAGAGAATGAAATGGTTAAGAATGTGTATCTTAGTATATTCAAGTTACTTAAAATTAAAAGTTTAGTAAATATATTATAAATGAGTAAGATAAATAGATAAAAAGTTAAAGTAAATTAGGAGAGAGAATGAAATGGTTAAGAAGGGGTATTTTAGTACATTGAAGTTACTTAAAATTAAGAGTTTTTAAGGTTGTAAATGTATTATAAAGGAGTAATATATATATATATATATATATATATATATATATATATATATATATTAGCAAGGTATCCGCGTAATGCTGCGACGACAAATAATTTTTATTTTACATCATGTTGCTTTTAAAAATGTAATAATATGTTATTCGCACAATTCAATGTCACGAAAAAGTATCGTAAAATGTCAGTTTTTTATTTTTTTTATTTGCATCAACTATTTTATTAATTTTAAAAATAAATTCTAAAAGACATTAAAATAAGAAAAAGATTTATATTTATGAAATAAGGAGGGAGAAATTAATAAAATTTTAAAAATTATGTTGATGTTGATGGATAATTGTGTTAGTGTGAGAGAGTGTTTTAGTGTTAGAGAGATATTTTAAATAGATAAAAAGTTAAAGTAAATTAGGAGAGAGAATGAAATGGTTAAAAGGAGTATTTTAAAAGTTAAAGTAAATTAGGAGAGAGAATGAAATAGTTAAGAAAGAGTATTTTTGTACATTCAAGTTATTTAAAATTAAGAGTTTTTAAGGTTGTAAATGTATTATAAAAGAATAAGATATATATATATATATATATATATATATATATATATATATATATATATATATATATATATATAGGGTAAGGATCAAGGAAGAACCCTTTTAAAATGCACGACAGTGAGAACCTGGATAAACTTGTAATTTAGCATTTCTCCTTTACGTTTACGTTCACCCATAACTACACAAAAGTCAAGTTTACATACTAAATCATAAAATCAAAATTATTTCTATAATATTAACAACTTAAAGATTTGTATGCATTGACGCATACAAATCACAACACTTTTGTATGCATTGATGCATCAGGTATATAGTTAAACAAATGATCAAAAAAACGTGATAATTTTTAGACATCCGATCAATGAAATCAAAGGTCCAAAAGAAATGTGACAATTTTTAAATGATCCGATCACAGAAATCAAAGGCTCAAAAGTGTTCTTACTGTCGTGCATTTTAAAAGTGTTCTCATTTGATCCTAACTCTCTCTCTATATATGTGTATATATATAAGGAGCGGTATAAACAATAACTGTTTTTCGTATGAGAACTGCGATAACCATTTTTGGCCAATCATTTAATTTTCTGTCTTTTTTATTTAAATTAAAGAGGAAAGGGTAGTATGGATATTTTTACATTATTTCCACTTTTTTGAAACTAATATATCCATCAAACGAAAAAGTGTTAAATTACGAAAAATATACCAAATTAATGAGAAAATTATGCTCTTTAATTTAAGACCGATCTTGCTATATTTTTTTTGGAAAAAAAAAGTCGCGTTTGCTTGGTTTTTTTCCCAGTACAGCTCGACATGTGCACGTGTGCTGCATATGTGCATATCTACATATTTTCTCAAAAATCTAGGTGAATTTGTGCATATGCACATGTGCAAATTTTGCACATGTGCACATGTCGAGCTATGTTGGAAAAAAACCAACAAACACAAAAAATAGAATTTTGAAAAAATATATCAAGATAGGTCTCCAATTAAAGAGCATAATTTTCTCATTATATTGGTATAATTTTTGTAATTTAACAACTTTACGATTGATGTATATATTAGTTTTAAAAATGAGGGGGTAATGTAAAAATGTCTAAACTGCCCTTAATTAATTAAGAATAAGTTTGATTAGTTTAAGGTTATCCATCAACAACTCTTTAACCTGGACCCTCCATCTTTTTGATCAATGTCTATAATTGGTTCTCACAGTTCTCGTACGATTAACAGTTCTCGTTTGAACCGTCTTATATATATATCTATACTACTATATAAACCATTTAACATTTTCTCTGCTCTTAAATTTTAAGACTTCTTAAAATTCAATTAATATAAAATCTTGATCCTTCATTTACTCTAAATTAATCTCATCCACTCAATATTTAACTATTTTATGCTCTATTAATTTACTTTAACTTTTTATTTAAAATCATACTAACACAATTATCCACCCACATCAACATAATTTTTAAAATCTTATTAACTCTTCTCTTTATTTCATCAATATAAATCTTTTTTATTATTTTATTGTCTTTTAGAATTTATTTTAAAATTAATAAAATAATTAGATGTAAATAAAAGAAAATTTGAAAAAAGGACATATTGTAGAAAACTTTTTCGTGACATTGAATCGTGCAAATAACATATCATTATATTCTTGAAATCGACATATTGTAAAAAAAAACTATTTGTCGTCGCAGCATTGCGCAGGTATAATGCTAGTATATATATATGTGTGTGTGTGAGAGAGAGATAGATTAAGGCCATCTTCATTTACTTAAGTCCATCATTTGCATAAAGCCCATCATTTTTATATGTTGTTGTTAGTTGTAATATATATATATATATATATATATATATATATATATATATATATATATATATTTGTTTATTTATTTATTTTGTTACCACTTGTTTTTTATAGTCATAATAAATTTTGAAAGGTTAGTTTATATCTTTATATCTGTATTTATTTAAATTTTATGTATTAAAAGTCCCATTACATACATAACTTACACAAGAATGGATTATCTAATAATTTAATAAATTCATCACAAGAATGCATTTGGTATGCGTTATTGAATAGTTTACTATCTAAAATAATTAAACATAATTATGTTACACAAGAATAGCCATGACAAATTTACTACTTTTTTATAGATAAAGTCCAATGATAGATAAATTTTGACTTATTAAACATGGTGAAAAGGTACAACAATAACATCATGATGTACAACTTCTTGAATGGTTAGTTTGTATTTTTATATCTGTATTTATATAAAATTTATGTATTGAAAGGTTATTACATAGATAATTTACAATGAACTACTTCAAAAAATAATAATAACCAACTAACCTTATGATCGCCAGAGTCTGCCGGAATTTCGCTGCATCGGAGTTTCGCCGGAGGTTCAAATGTATAAGGAAGATCATAAGTTATTTGATAAATACAAAATACAATGAATATGTAAAAACACTTGACCTTGGAGATAACCGGAAAAATATGGGCCTCTTGCCTTATATAGAGAAAATTAAAAAAACACAATGTATTACACATAACTCATTTAGCCAACACAATATACAAAGACTATATACAATACCTTGTTGGGATTTTTTTACTTTGCCGGAGAAAATGTAGCTTTTTGCCGGAAAAAAAATGAAGTTTTGTTCGGAGATTAGAGTGAACGGAGGTGAGCAGATGATCTATGATGGGGATAAAACAAAGGGCGGTAAAAATGTGATAAGGAGAGAGATTTGGGCTGTGATAATGAAGAAATGGGCGTACAAATGAGTTACAAGCCGACCGCCAAGATTGGCCCAAGAAGATAAGGTATCCAGGACTTTCGACGGCGACATCTATCGTCGCAGAAGCCCAAAGTCGTCACTGATATTGAAACGTCGTTGTTTACTGTACTGTGTTCAACATTAAAATAAAATAAATTTCTCGAGGACCTTGAGGGACGAAATTCTCGTCGCAGAAACACCCATATGTCATCGCAGAAACCTAGCTAGTAATACAAGGGGGCACTTTTCAATGCTAAATTCTAATTTTCGTTGAGTAAGTCTAGCTTCTGCCACCACACATTAATAATAAGAGATGGAGGATCAAATTAACACAACTTTTAACATTAACACGTGTTTTGCGTCTTCTACTACTACTATTATAATTATAATTATAATAATTATCTTTGTCCATCTAATTTTTAAGGACGTAAAACAAGTGTATATGTTAAACCTTTTGCTATAAGTACTGGGTACTCGTAAAAAGTTATATAATTAGAACAAATTCAAAACTTTAATAACCAAATTAATTAATAAAATATTAAATTAACTTATAACAGAAAAATAACTAAATATATGATATTTTTTACGTCTTAAACCCTTAAGACAAAATTATTCATTGGTGTAAAAGTTAAAAAAAAATCTTTATTATTCCCAGTCTGGCCATTATTAAAAAAATCATCAATCGAATATATTTAGACTTTAAAACACATCGAATATTTAATCCTCGATTAGATATATTTGTGGAGTAGGTATGCATCGTTTTCATGACTTCAAGTTGGCGATTTTTTTTGTAGTTTTGTTTCCTACTCTCTAGATCTAGTTTCACTAAAAAAAAACCTTTTAGAGGCAACAAAATATTTTTGTAAAAGAGCAAAAAATCGTCATAAAAACTCTTTTAAGATGACAATTTTAATTATTATGACGAATGATCCGTTACAAAAACTTATCTCAAAAACTTATTTGGGACTACAATAATAATTATTATAGTGTCTTGAAGTACGTAATAAGATTAATTGAAGTTGTACGCGTGAAAGATAAAATAATCGTTTGCTCATATTTCCTTACAATTTTAAAAAATATACAAATTAAAGTCAAATCTCATGGTTGGCAGTTGGAAGTCTTCATTTTAATTTAATGACTCAAAGTCAAATCTCAGATTGGAAAGAATTTCCCCAGGAAGGCAGGCAGATACCCAAACAAGCAAACTGTGTCCTACGTTCCTTTCTGCCGTTCGTCACTCTTCTTCCAACCGGTCACCACGAATTCTCCCACACTACCGCTTTCGTCTTGACGAGAAGAAGAAGTACACCAAAAATCGCGTCGCCGGAGCTGTCACGGGCCGCCCACTCGCTGTCGCCGGAAATCTTTGTTTCTTTCATTTTTCTTAGATTTGCTCAAATCGGCTTACTGTTAGACCAAACCGCCTTGACCTTTGCCCTAGTCACCGCTTTCCGATAACTACGGTGTTTTGCCGCCCACAACCGCCACCGGCCAGTTCTGCTTTATTTAGTCCTTTTCTTACTGCCCTATTGGTGAAATAAGTGAAAAACAAAGAGACGTCGCCAGGCCTTTCAAGCCAAAATCCGAATCTCTTTTTCGGTCGTCCCTGCTGCTCCGTTCGGAACTCCGTCCATCCATTAGTTTCAGTAAGATATTGAATCCATATCTGGTCGCCGTTGCTTCTACTGTCGTTCACCGTTGCTTCTTCTGCCGTTCGCCTCTGGAAGAATTAGCAACTGAGAAACAAGAAGTGGCGACTATTGCATCGGCTATCAAGGCAGCAGCAAACCAGAACCGGAGTGAAAAAAACGATCTGTAACAACGGTGGGAGATTTTGTTGGACTAAAACAGGTGGATCGACTGTGTATATATCAGTGAAGAAGGTGAAACTTAGATAAGAAGATATGTGCTATCAAATTGCTATCTCATTAATCAACTTCGAAGATACAATACGAAGCAAAAGAAAGTAGAACTTAACTTCTTAAATTGCAGAGAGCAAAAATAACATTTAAATAGAAAACAAAAGCTGCTAAATTAACTAAAACAAAAAAAAAACGGATAGTTGGAGAAAGACTAGCCACTACTTCCCAAAGTTGGTGACTACTTCTCATTATTCTTCCAAGAAAAGTGGAACTACCAAACCATGCAACGTACGTGACCCATTCCATATGTAAAACGGGTCGGATATGGACCGGGTTATTTGAATTGCATGGGTCCAGTTTACACCTCATATTCTCCCCTTTAAACTGGACTTAGCTCAGTATTCGTCACACCGAGTGCATTTCGCATTTCAATAAATGTTACTTGTGGCAAAGCTTTGGTAAATATATCAGCTCGTTGATTCTTCGAGCTGACATGTTCCACTATGATCTGCTTGTCTTCAACCCGTTCACGTCTGAAATGATAACGAGTGTTAATGTGCTTACTATGTCCATGAAATACGGGATTTTTCATCAAGGCGATCGCCGATTTGTTGTCCACAAACAGCGTGACAGGCTGCACGCATTGACCCGTTAGCTCTTTCACCAAATTTGCAAACCAAATGGCTTGGCAGGTCGCTGCTGTTGCAGCAATGAACTCGGATTCACACGAAGATAAAGCAACCGTTTGTTGCTTCTGAGATTGCCATGTAATCGGATTCCTCCCGAGATAAAAAAATCATGCCACTCGTACTTTTACCATCGATCGCATCGCCACCATGATCACTATCGGTGAACCCAACTAACTGTTCGACCTCATGACCTTTCTCATAATTGATCCCATATTCAACAGTGCCTTTAACATATCTTAGAATATGTTTCACAACTTGAAAGTGCAAAGTGGTGGGTTTCTCTATAAATCGACTTGCTAACCCAACTGAGAAACATAAATCTGGACGTGTGTGAGTCAAGTACCTCAAACATCCAACCACTCGCCTATATTCAGTAGAGTCAACTTCTTTTCCACCTTCATTGTTATCAACTTTCAGCTTCGGTTCCATAGGAATTCTTGCCGGGTTGCAAGCTTCTAAACCAAACCGCTCCAAAATCTTCTTGGCATAACACGTTTGACGCAAAGTAATTCCCGACTTTAATTGTGACACTTCAATACCAAGATAATAAGCTAACAGCCCCAAGTCACTCATTTCGAATTCATTCTTCATTTGAACTTTGAATTTAGCAATGTCTACATGGTTCGAACCGGTAATTAGTAAGTCGTCGACATAAACTCCAACAATAAGAACTTTACCAGTCGAGTTTCTTGTATAGACGGCTGGATCTTGTGAGCTTTTAGAGAATCCCAGCCCTTTCAAGCTCTTATCTAAGCGAATGTTCCAAGCTCAGGGTGCTTGACGTAAACCATAAAGTGCCTTGACAGCTTCAAGACTTTGTGACTTTGATCCTTGTGTATGTATCCTTCTGGTTGCATAACGTAAACTCCCTCCTCAAGATCTCCGTTAAGAAAGGCTGATTTGACGTCGAGATGGTGAACAACCCACCCGTGTTGAGCCGCTAAGGAAAGAATGAGCTTTATGGTGTCAAGTCTTGCTACCGGTGCAAAAACCTCTTCGAAATCAACGCCTTGTTTTTGTACGTACCCTTTCGCGACAAGACGCGCTTTATACTTCACCACATTTCCCATATTGTCTTTCTTCACTTTATAAATCCACTTCAAACCAATGGCTCTATGTCCCGGTGGCAAGTCAGTAAGTTGCCATGTTTTATTCTTTTCAATTGAATCCATCTCTGTTTGCATCGCTTCCTTCCATGCCTTTGAGATCACAGCTTCTTTAAAGGATGAAGGTTGATCCATTTCAATCATCATTAACTCTTCCGGGTCAAGTGTCACAGTTTCAGAATTTGGATAAATATCGCCTAACGAACGATAACCCCTTGGTCCAATCACGGATGAGGAGCTACCGGTTTGACAGGAAGGTGATGAGAGTGGGTTAGGGGTTGTAATATTTGGGGTTGAATCAAGCTGTACACCTTCAAGGAAGGGCTGCCCAGAATTAACACATGTAGTTTCGGGGATTTCGGGTTGTTCGTGTTCAATTTCGGGGCTGTTTTCAGGTACTTCAGGTTGTGTTTTGGGTTGTGGGTTGATTATGGTAAAAGAGTTGGCTGCTGTGAAATGTTCCTCGTCATTTGAACACCAATTCCAGCCTTCTTTTTCGTTGAACACAACATCTCGACTAACTCTCAACCTTCGATTTTGTGGATCATATAAACGATAGCCTTTTGTTCCCTCTTCAACTCCAAGATACACCATCTTTTTGCTTCGATCATTCAGCCTTTTCAAGTGAGTACCTGTAATTTTAGCAAAAACAGCACAACCAAAAACTTTAAGGTGTTCAAGATTCGGTTTTTTACAGAACCAAGCTTCATATGGGGTGATGTTAGGAAGCGATTTTGTTGGTAACCGGTTAACCAAATACACAGCATGTCTTACGGCTTCACCCCAGAATTCTCCAGGTACGTTTCTTCCTTTTAGAAGACTTCTTGCCATTTCCATAATTGTTCGATTTCGCCGTTCTACGACACCGTTTTGCTGCGGCGAGTAAGGTGCTGTTAGATGCCTCTTTATGCCGCTTTCTTCACAAAATTTTGAGAACTCAATTGATGTAAATTCTCCCCCTCGATCTGTACGCAGGGTCTTTATCTTATAACCTGAGCTTTTTTCGATCATCATCTTAAACCGTTTGAATGTATCCAAGGCATCAAACTTTCCTGTTAACATATAAAGCCATGTCCACCTACTAAAGTCATCAACTAAAAGAAAGAAATACTTACTTCCTCCAATTGACGTAGGTGTAATAGGACCACACAAGTCTGCGTGTACGAGTTCGAGAGGTTTTCGAGCTCTAAAGACAGCTTGATCCGGGAAAGGACTTCGGGTTTGTTTTGAAAGAACACACCCTTCACACACCTCGTTTGGGTGTTTGAACAGGGGTACACCTGTTGCCATATTCTTCTCGGCCAATCTTCTTAAGGACTGAAAGTTAACATGCCCGAGTCTCAAATGCCATATCCAGGCAGGTTCATCTCGTATTGAAAGAAGGCATCTCGGGTGACCCGTCTTCAAAAGAATTTTGTACAGACGGCTAGGTGATCTTTGTACCCTCATAAGAAGATTGTTGTTCCTGTCAAACAATTTTAATAATGTCCCAACCATTTCTACCCGACTCCCTTCCTCTGTCATTTGACCAAGACTTATTATATTATTTTTTAAGCTTGGAATGTAATATACCTCATTAAGAAGTCGTTGGTTGCCATTCTTGCAATCGAATAAGATCGATCCTTTCCCCAAAATGGCTACTGTCGAGCTGTCCCCGAACTTCACTCGACCCGTGATCCTTTCATCTAGCTCGTGAAACTTTGAACGATCTCCCGTCATGTGGTTGCTAGCGCCGTTGTCGAGATACCACACGTCGGACTGAACTCGTGATTCCCCTGATGCAAGAAGATTAACCAAAATCTCCTCATTCAAGGACACCTCACCTGGTGAAACTTCTTGTGCAATTGCCATCATTAACGTAGGTTCTTCATCAATGGTCTTAGTAAGATTTGTTTCCTCACTTTGTTTTTTATTTGGACATTCAGAAGCATAATGGCCAAATTGATCACAGGAGAAACATTTGATCTTACTTTTATCTTTCTACATGGAATTCTGTTCGTTGCGGTTTGCGTTGTAATCACGGCCATCACCTCGACCACGATCACGACCACGACCGCGTCCTCGGCCTCTGCCCCGGCCACGACCTCGACTGGCAGAGCCACTAGAACCGCCTTTTCCTTTTGAAGAATTTGACGAGTCCCTTTCGTCGGTTCTCTTGGATGATCGCGCTGACCACTCGACATGAGTGAGCAATAGTGATTGTTCTCCCTGTCTATCTCCATAACTCTTGAGTCTTTCTTCATGGGTCTTGAGACGACCCACAACCTCTTCCACTGTCATGGTCTTTAAATCTCCAAACTGTTCAATTGAAGTAACGATTTGCATAAACCGTATTGGAACAGCCCAAAGAAACTTCTTCACTACTGTAATCTCTTCAATCTTCTCATCTAGAGATCGAATACCAGTCACAATCGTATTCAATCTAATGGCAAAATCATCTACCGATTCACCTTCCTTCATCCGGATCACCTCGAATTCACTTCTCAAGGTTTGGACTTTAGCCTCCTTTACCCGATCAGCTCCCATGTGCATAATTCGCAGCGTCTCCCACGCTTCTTTAGCCGAGTCCTTTTCAGCCAACATCATTATCACATCTTCTGGAAGCCCCTGGTAAATCGCCGCAAGAGCCATACGATCTTGTCGTTAATCAACATCCTCCTTTTGAGTTGCAACCCACACTCCTTGTGCTTGCAGAATCACTCGCATTTTTAGAACCCACACTGAGTAGTTCGTCTTTGTGAGCATCGGATAATGCAAAGTGACGGAACCTTCCTTTCCGGTCCTTTGGAAGCTTCTCCATAACCTTCAGATGACGATGAACCCGGCATGGTCGGTTTTGGCATGTACTTGGGCATATAATAACCAAGCTCTGATACCACTTGTTGGACTAAAACAAGTGGATCGACTGTGTATATATCAGTAAAGAAGTTGAAACTTAGATAAGAAGATATGTGCTATCAAATTGCTATCTCATTAATCAACTTCGAAGATACAATACGAAGCAAAAGAAAGTAGAACTTAACTTCTTAAATTGCAGAGAGCAAAAATAACATTTAAATAGAAAACAAAAGCTGCTAAATTAACTAAAACAAAAAATACGGATAGTTGGAGAAAGACTAGCCACTACTTCCCAAAGTTGGTGACTACTTCTCATTATTCTTCCAAGAAAAGTGGAACTACCAAACCATGCAACGTATGTGACCCATTCCATATGTAAAATGGGTCGGATATGGACCGGGTTATTTGAATTGCATGGGTCCAGTTTACACCTCATAGATTTGAGTTACCGGCGGAGTGAAAAATGTCTATCATGAAGGATTTTGAACACTTGCAAATTCAACTCCAAGAAATAAGATCAGCCACCAATGATTTCGGAGACAAACCAATTGGAATCGGTGGGTTCGGTAAGGTTTACAAAGGAGAACTCTCTTTCCCGGACAAGGGAAGTTGCATGGTCGCCTTTAAGCATTTAGATCGTAAATTTGGTCAAGGGGATGTCGAGTTTTGGAAGGAAATTATGATGCTTTCTCAATGCAGACATGAAAATCTCATCTTCCTCCTACGCTTTTGCCACCAGGGTTCTGAGAGAATTCTTGTGTATGAATACGCATCTCGTGGAAGCCTTGATCGCTACTTAGGGGACGCTAGCCTCACATGGACCCCACGTCTTAAAATTTGTCTAGGGGCTGCACGTGGGCTAAACTATCTCCATGATCCGAGGAACACACCAGGAAGAGTACTCCACCGGGACATTAAAAGCTCCAACATTCTACTAGATGAAAAATGGAATGCTAAAGTCTCAGATTTTGGTTTATCAAAACATGGTCCTGCAAACCAACACTACACATATGTTGTTTCTAATGTTGTTGGTACTCCCGGGTATTGTGATCCTTTATACTTTGAGACGGGTTTCTTAGCGAAAGAATCTGACGTGTATTCTTTTGGAGTTGTGTTGTTTGAAGTCATGTGTGGTAGGCTATGCTTTGAAAATTTTAACGGAGAGCTTCGTGTTTTAATACCTATGTGGAAAAAATGCTATGATAAAATGTTTCATCATCTAAAGGAACAAGTCGATGCAGATTCTTTGATGACGTTTTCAAGCATAGCAAATCGGTTTTTGAATAGAGATTGTAAAGAACGACCAACCATGGCTGAGATCTTGGAAAAACTTGAGATGGCACTTGATGAACAAGTAAGTTTTTAATTTGTGTGTGTGTGTGTGGCTTTCATGGGATAATTATACGATGTCATGGGATTTTGATATTTATTTTTACAGGAGATGTTTCAAGATGTTGAAGAGAGGATCAAATTTGAAAAAAGAAAAAAGATTGTAACTGGTCTATCCTACAGGTCTAGAAAGGAATTAAACCTGCTTCTCTTCAATGGGGTTTTGCTTAACGAGGGCAAAACGGTAATTAATCCGCTTTTGCTTTTGTACATGATTTTGCTGAACCTACATACCACATTTATTTATTTTCGGATCGAGATCCAAGTTTAGAAGAACATGATCTAACAACAAAATCTAGTGAATTTAATAAAGAGTCCAAATTTACTTTAAATAAGGGTTTGGTGATTTTTGGTACTAGTTGAAAGGATCTCAATCTAAATTTACTTTAAAATCATTTGTCAAAGGTTATACGAACCCCACGTAACCCATAAGTATCTACATGTTAAGTGCGAAAAAAAAGAACATCACATGTGAAGGGTGTGTTGATCAGTAATGTCCCACAACGGACTTTGTAATATGTTTAATAAAGTTGCTAAGCTACTCAATTCATAACCAATTGGTTTTGAGGTTGTCTCATGTTATCAGCAAGTAGCAAGAAAGCAAGAAGAATAGCAAGTAGCAAGTAGAGGAAGAAAGCAAGTAGCAAGTTACAGCAAGGTTGATCACGTGGTGATCAAAAGAAAGAAGATCAAGATCGTGTAAGCCAGAGACCGGACGTTTACAAAGAAGACCGATTGGGAATCTATGCAATCAAACTTGAAGACTGAATTCATGTGATTTGCAGAAAGTAGACCAAAAAAGACCGACGCCGGTGAGACCGAAATAGTCTGGCGTGAAGAACAAAAAAAGGCAAGAAGATTGACTGGAACTCACCCGCAAATATGTATGAAATTAAATTTTCAGAAGAAAAGAAACAAACTTTAAAATGTGAAAACAAAAAAAACAAGAAGTGCAGCAACTTGCTGCAACCCTTTCACCTACATTTTTGTTCACTCTTAAATTGATTACTACGTACACTACTTTAAAAACAAAAGACTCAAAGCATGACCTCCACTAACCCCTATTTTTAATCTACCACTAACCAACTAACACATATGGAGGCTGCCACATCTTGACGGCTGAAAACAAGGAACAAAAGACTAATTAACATAAATAGACTAATTCATCTGCAAAGTAAATTTTCCCCACGTGCATGTGAATGGGCCTTGAAATACATGCATGGGCTTTTCCTTTATTAAACCCATCAATAAGTGGACTAGTCCAAATAGCGACCAGGCCTAATAGTCACCCTCTTGGGCCATTCCGCTAGGGACATATCAAAACCCGTAACTCGTTCGTGATCCATAACCTATCAAGATTATCCAACAGTTAGAACCCTATAAACTTACATATGACTCATCTTCGACGTTCGCCATCAAATATAAGGGACCAACTAGTTTTCACCGTCATCATCGCCATCATCATCATCGCCGATAAGGGATATCCATCATCGAGCATCGTTTCAAGGATGGATCGATTTCTTCTTTCTCTATCGATTTCTTCTCGTAGAATAGCTAGCTCCACCATTTTCAATATCAAACTTTCCATTGCTGACCTTTACTTATTCTTGTATCACTACATCAAGGGTTCTTCAATTTCTGGTCCGCTGGCCGGTTCATTATTTGTTCTTCAATATCTTCTGTTCTTCGCTATTTTTAGGTTCCTTGTTTGATTTCTCCGGCGTTCTTTATTTGGTTTTTTTATGTTCTTCAGTTTCTTCTTAGTTTTAGGTCCACTGATTCATCTTTTCAATTTCATTTGTTTTCTTCAATTTCTGTTTTGAGATCTGATTTTTTCTTTTGCTCATTGTTTGATTTTCACTAGTTAGATATTGTTGTAACTTTGTGTTTTTTATTATTAAATAGGGGCAATTTTTCATTTGTTGTTACCTACAAATCAATTCTTTTTAACATATAGACCAACCAAACAGGATTATCATATTTATAGATTTTAATCAATTTCCATTCTAATTTCTAAGTCAAATTTTAATTCTTTTAAAAACATTACATGAACCAAACGTCTAAATGTATAACAATTAATTAAAAAGGGACAAGTAACATATTAACTAGCTACTTGTTAACTAGACCATGTAGATTTAGCTATAGATTAGATAGCCTAGGTTGTCTTGTATCGACCTCTTTCAAATAATGTGATGAGTAAGCGTATGGATGATCATGTTTTGGTTTTCATTCCTTTTTAACTCGCAAACACACATACCTATCTAATCTACATCTATATTTACGACTGGACTTGGAATCCTCAACCTTATATAAAGAGGAACACCTTAACTGACCTTGATATCGTTACGCCAAATACCCTTTCCTATGTCTATGTACATGAATATCACTTTTGTTCTTTCATTGTCTATGTATGTAACCACATCTATTTCAATGTAAGTAACAATTAACTGCAGTACAAGTGTGCAAACATAGTTGCCCATTAAGTAAAAGTACTAACATGTAGAACTTAAGATTGGAATATATTACTATTTCAACTTAGTACTCTAAATTCATTTCTTTTTATATACCAAGTATTGTTCTTGTACTAAAAATGGTTATTGTGCAGTGGTTTTCACTAAATAAGGATGGGAAAAACTGTGAAGTGATATCTGCAGCAGAATGTATGTTTACATATCCAAGTCATAGACGTTGGTCAACTCCCGAAACATATAAATCAAGGTTAGTTTACCACATCTCTCCAACTCTTCCCTTTATTTATTCACAATGAGTTGGTATTATCGTGCGCTGCGGTGGAAAACAAAAAATAAGAATATATAAAATATATAAACTAAACGTTCAAATACTTATGTTTAGAATAGAAAAGGAAAGTTTTAAACATTTGATCTCTCTTTACGAAAATGAAATTAATGACGTGTGCTAGTTATTTTACCTGTGGATTTAAATAAAGGGTAAATTGCACAAAATAGAATGAAGTTCATCCTAGTTACTATTGTATACAATGAACTTTTTATTACTAAAAATAATTCAATCAATTTTCATAATGCTCTCATTGTATGCAAGTTGTTGTATACAATAGAATTATAACAAAGTTTATTGTATACAATGTTAACTAAAAACTAGACACACGAAAAAGTTATTTGAATACAATGAAAAAATTATAAAAATTGATTGTATTATTTTTAAAAGAAATGAGTTGATTGTATATAATGATAACAAACGCAAAATTTATAGCATTTTCATACAATTTGCCCTTAAATAAATGTATTATACTTTTACTATTTATTCAGATAAACAATTTAAGATTTTGAGTTATTTATGATTTGGTTTAGTTATTTTAGGTTGTTAAACCTTGTTTATCATTTAGTTTTGGTGATTTTAGATTGATAAGCTTTGTTTGCATATTTGGCTTATGAGCATGATTGATTTTTAAAAATTTGTGTATATTAAAGACATATATAAAATCAAGCAAAGTGTTTTGTTTGCCACTTGATTTATGAGTGTGTTTAATTTTTTTAAAATTTTTCGTATTAAAAACATATATAAAGTTAAGCATAATGTAAGTAAGCTTCTTAAATAGATACAATTACATGTTATAGTAATTTTTGTCAAAAAAGATGAAAGAAAAAAATGATTGTTATTAAAAATTAATAATAAAGAGAAAAAGAATATACAAGGCAATAAATGAAACTATATTTTATCATACAAAATTATTGTTATTAATAAATTAAAAGAAAAGAAAAAGGTCGCGCGTGGGAGAAAAAAAAATGGTTGGGAAAACAAAAAATACTACAGCTGAGATTGGAACACAAGGCCTGTAACTTGGAGGTAGGGATGTAAATGAGCCGAGTTACTCGAGCTCGGATCGTTAAAAGCTCGAAACGAGCCGAGCCTTAACGAGCTCGAGCCTAGATTAAAGCTTATTTAATAAACGAGCCGAGCTCGAGCTCCAAAGAGTGGGCTCGCGAGCTTAGACGAGCCTAAACGAGCTCCATATATACTATAATTTATATTTTATATATTTAATTTTTAATAATTATATATATCATTTTAATAAAAATATCAAAATAATATTCGAGCCTAAACGAGCCTAGCTTAAACGAGCCGAGCCCGAGCTTCATAAACATTAAACGAGCCGAGCTCGAGCTCAACATCATAAACTCTAAACGAGCCGAGCTCGAGCTCGAGCCTAAAAAAGCCTAAACGAGCCCGGCTCGATAAGTGTCTAGCTCGACTCGGCTCGTTTACATCCCTACTTGGAGGTGTTTTGCCATTCCGCCAAAACATAAACTTATTACTTTTTCCAGCTATTAAATATATAATGTATAAAAATTAGCAGTGAGTTACCGTTCATGACTCCAGCTAATTGTTATTATATATAATATGAGGTCACAATTCAGTTTAGTTTCCCCTATGTTTCATTATGACAAGTTTACTTTTTACATACATGGCCAGCTAACTTATGAAAAATTTGTTAATTTAAACCCCATCTTCACCTTTAGCACTTATGAAATCGAGTTTGAACACTGAAAAGTAATAATTCTTATGTCTATGAAAAGGTAGTCGAGTTGTCTATACGCTAATTCTTAAAAAAAGAGACTAAAAATTAGTTTAAAATTAGAAACCATAAAAATGTAAGGGTGATGAATGGTTTTGGTTTATAACATACTCGAATTTAATTAGCAATTTCTTGGCCTATACTTGATGACAACTTGTGAATTTAGTGTCCTTTGAAAGGTAAAAAGATTACCTACAATAATCTTAAAAAAATCAGTTAAAAATGATCAAGAATCGAGCAAATAACGTGTTATTTTTTCTACCCTATTTTCAAAGTGATAGCTAAAATAATTCCGACACTTTGAACTCGAATTTCTCCATTAATGAAAATTTATGATTCATGTTTTTATGGAAAGGTAATCAAGTTATCTTGAAACTAATGCAAAAAGAATGGTAAAAAATGAGTCGAATCATCAAGATACATAAGAGGGTGTCGAATGGGACTTACCTAAATTTAATTAACGATTTCTTGACCAACACTTTATGAAATTCTTGAAATAGGTGTCCTTTAAGGTTCTGCTAAAAGAATTAAAACCTATTGAATAAGGTGCAAATTTAAATTTGGGCGTAATGAAATGTTTTCTATAAAATCATTGGCCATGTGTGTATAAAATATATTTACGTGACGTAGTGAAACATTGGAGATTTAGCTGCTATTTAGTAGCTTTAATTCTATTATAAATACATATAACTACAACCAACCTATCATGCAACAAAACACCATATATAGGTTTTGCTAATTTATGCCGACATCTTTTTATATATATATATATATATATATATATATATATATATATATATATATACCCATAAATATGATGAACTAACGACCATCAGTTGATATATATACCGAAAGATGATCAAATAATCATCTCTTTTACCCTTTTTACTTTAATTTTCTTTTTACTTGATCTCTACCCTTATATATATATATATATGTTGAATATGATCCAAATTTGTCTTTACGAATTGGATTAGGACTCTAATTAATATTCTCTACCCTATATATATATATATACATATGTTGAATATGATCCAAATTTGTCTTTACGAATTAGATTAGGACTCTAATTAATATTAGGGTTATTGTTACACCAATGTCCACTAGAGGGACTTGAACTCACAACCTTAAGATTAGGAAGCACCTGAAAGTTGTGGGTTAATGTCGTGTTCGTGTTAAATAGTTAATGTCGTGTTAGTGTCGACCATTTTTATGTCAATCTATTTTCGACTTAATTTAGTTTCGTGTCTGGCTCGATTCCTGTCACTTAATTTGCATTCGATTGTGGTCGTGTTTTTGTGTCAACCTATTTTCGAAGAAAAATTTGAGTTGTGTTTCTATCAAAAAAATTGAATTTCGGTTAGGCTTTCATATCAATTTATTTTACGGGGGAAATTACTTGTTAACTTTCTTATATTAGTTTTACTGAACATCTATTTAATTTTACTAAACTTCTATTTCATCAATTTAATTCATTTACATGTTCAACTATTTATTATTTAGCCTTTTTATTTATTTATATGTTGTTTTTTATTTATTATTTAATCATTTTAATTATCAAAATAAATATTTTGACATGCCGCCAATTTTGTGATCGTAAATCGTAGCTGTCAATTTTGAAATACCAGCAATATTCGAGATACGCCACTAGAAAATTGTTTATTAGTGATGGATTTATAGATGCCTCCCATTATGTTGCTAATTAGCAAAGATCAACGTAACACTGAAATCTAAAGCCTTTTTTTTAATTTCGTTGTGAAAGCATAACTCCAAGATTATTATAAAATATAATCATATACAATCATCCACACAAATTACAAACATCAAAATATATGTTATGTTACAAAATAAAACATGGCTCGTCTTTTGCAAAAACAAAGATCAGAGCATTGGTCAATCTTTCCTTTAAACAAAACCTCAGCTAAACAACTACGAATACTGAACCTGCAAAAACGGTTCAATAGTAGGGAATTAGCACAAAGCTAAGTGAGAGGAAGCTAAATAACAACAACAAACAACAACAATTAATACAAAAGCATGTAATCACATAATCCAGAAGATCGGCGATTCAGCATAGAACCTTTCGACCATTTGCGGGCCAAGACAAAGGTTTACCTATAGCCCTCTTCCAATTGGCACAGTTAGATCCCCTCCGATACAACGCATGCATAAGAGGGTCTACAACTACCCAACCAATAGCAAACGGACCTATATTACCGATAGTCATCTGCCAATTGACACAGTTCAACCTTTCTCTCTCTCTCTTTCTCTCTATAGGCACACATGCACACTATATTATTATTTATATATATATAACCGAGACACTAAAGAATTAGGACCACTGCAAAAAAATAAAAAATCTTATTGTAATAATTTTTAACTACGTTCCTTTGAAAAGTGTATATATTTATCAAGTTATTCACACTTATAAACACATACAGCATGGCTACTTTGTTTTAGACCAAATTTAAAGTTTTCTAAAACCATTTTAAAACATACAAATCATTTACCAAATTTAAAATTTTCTAAAACCATTTTAAAACATACAAATCATTTATTAAATCCAAATTTTGGTTAGCAATCCATTTCTAAGTCACACTATAAAAGTAAACCAAAAGTTCAATAAACATTTAACAAGTGTGACTTATGCTAAACTCTAGTGTTACATTTTGACAATCATTGTCATTAACAAAATAAGTACAAAAGTATCAATCCAGAACTACCAAACATGTCTTCAAAACCAAAGTGCCTCAAAGCAACTACCCATCTCACAAGGATACAAGACTACTTATGGATACCAAAACATTTGAAACACCACATGTTAGCTAATATATAGCAGGTATAATAAAAAAAAAGAATTTATGTTTCCAAAACCAAGTCATCATAATTTCAAAACACAAGTTTAGCAATATACTTAATATGCAAACACACACAAATATGGGTAAGTCATTTGAGCAATAATATCACCATGTGATAGCTAACCACGATCAATATATGCCCACACAGGGAATAATCACATCTTCCCGTCAAGGTGGAGGAGCATAAAGTATTCCACCATACAACGGTGACTACATCCGTGAGTCCATTCTTGGCACTGATCAGCCGGTCCCTCTTTTTGCTAGTCAGCCTCTGAACTTCGGTTCTGTTGGCTCCTTAGCCGATTGAACCGCTTTTAGATCACATGGAGTAGACTATTTAATAGATTAAAAGTGCATGTGATATACAATTTTTGAAAAGCAAAGATATTATTATAAAAAGTCTCAAAAATTGAGACACTAGAGTACATAAAAACTGCATATATCCATCCTACAAATTAACAATAAGTCACATAGAATTGCTAAACCAAGAAGCTTAAACAGAACCTAAAAACAAAACCTAAGATTGAGGAGAGCCTCCACCTGCAATTTGAAGCCAGCATAAAACCAGCTCATGGCCCAAATTGCTACCGATAATTGAGGTCAAAATAGCCAACCGTAGCTCCCAACAATATAAACACCAAATCCTACGCTTGAAGGAATAGTAATCATGAGCCATCACCAACTTTATCAAGTTATGTTAGTGCAGCCTCTTATTTAGAAATAAAGCTACTACTTCTGAGAGAAAGTATAACAATTACAAGTGCTAAATAAAAAAAATGCTAATTAATTTGATAAAAAATCTATGATTTAAAACCTTTGAATGAAAGATATTTTAGTTCTAAATACATATGGGTAACACTTTGGTACTTGCAGATTTGGTTTTGCGCATCAACCTATTATTTCCCTCGGCTCTAAATTTTAGTTAGATGTAAGCACTCAGTTTTTGTCCATAAATGTGACCTACACCATAAACCTTATCTACAAAGGTGGCTACATGGGTTTCCATATTCCTTTCAAATACGAATTGGATAAGGAAACAAGATATTCAACAACATGTGTTGCAAAGACTAGACGTGTTGCAACGACTAGCGGTGATGAGGTGGTTACCCAACTATACCAATTTACTTCATGATCAAAGATATACGTTCATTCTTGAAGGAATTGAATTTCGGCCTTTGGAGTATATTGTAAGTTAATATATAGTTAAATTGTCTTAACATAAATATAAAATATTTTAATAAAATTATATTTTTTTAAGAAAGGATTATAAATTTAAATTTGTTATAAGAAGGGAGTCTTTGACTTGATAACCTTAATTTTTTTACATGTCATGATGCTCTTTTTAACAACAAATTGAAATTTACAATACTTTTCTTGTAACTAAGTAAAATTTACAATCCTTTATTGACATATATATATATATATATATAAGAGTTTATTTTACCTACGAGAACCGCAAGAACCGATCAAGGAAGATCAATGGTTCAAGATGACATAGGGTTATTTGAACAAAACATAAGTTATGGTACTGTTTGTAAATAAAGAAAGGGGAATTTGGACTTATTGACATTTATCCTCACTTTCTTTGAACTAAAATATCTCGAAAACGTAAAGGTTCTAAAATACTAAACTTATACCAAATTAACGTGAAAAATATGATTTTTAATTTGACATCAATATTGCTATATTTTTTTCAAGAAAAAATTGTTTTTGCAGGTTTTTCTTTAGCGCAACTTCCGTTATGTGCACAAGTGCACCATATTAGTAGGTTTTTGTTCTAGCAAAAGTTAGTTGTACATGTGCACTACAATGTAGCATCACATGTACATTTTACATTAGCTTTTGTTCCAACACAAGTGTACCTAGGTGCACAAGTGCATAAACACATGTGCACCAAGATACACGTGTGCATATACATAGGATGTGAGCAACTTGGAGGGTAATCCAATATATAATTTGAGTTTCGTATACACTTGATTAAAAATCCAATAACATGTTTAGGAAATCAAAACATAAAAATAAAATCATCTTTTTGTTAAACTTGTTTTCTATAATCATACTGTCATATGTCAATTTACAACTTGTGTGACCATATGACGGGTACTGTGTGAAGGGTTTTTAAACAATGTTAACCAAACATAATGAACATCGAGCCTTAGAAATGATGTTTGAGAAAAAGAACATTATTAATATATCAAACATTTAATTGCAAACATAATTAGAGTATATTAAAATACCCCAAAATTTCAACCAGCAAAAAGAATGTTTTGCTCAAAAGAAATTAAGCTCTAAAGTTTAAAACGCCATATAATTTGGAAGTAAATTACAGTACAACAAGAACAATATGAAAAGAAAGAAGACATCTTTACATACTTCGACCTAACCATCTTTTTTATTTCCTCAAATAACTTACGAATGAGTTGTTATCTTAAATGTAACTTTTTAGTAGATTTAATTAGTTTGTTAACATTTAAATATCCTAAGAAAAACATTTATTCAAATAATTTAGTAGATATATCTAAATATTTTCGTGCTATTTATGTAAACAAATATATCAATTGAATTAATTTCAAAAATTTAATTACACGATTTATGTTACTATTTTATTTTGAGAACCAATTTAATGATCCGACGTTGATTAAAATTTTTAACTTCCGATGAAGAAGACATACAACCTTACAAATAAAATGATAAATATTATTTATAAAAAAGTTCTACAAAAAATTGATTATAATGATAACCAAAAAGTAAAATGCTAGCAGTATCATTATTTTAGCAACAAAATCGGGCTTTTAAAAAAAGGTTTTGATTAGGAACAAAAAAATTAACAAAATCAGATCCGTATTTTAGCAATAAGATCGGTATTTTAGAAATAAAAAAAAGTAAAATACTAGAAAACCTTCAAAAACAACCTGTTAGATCTAAATATAAACTAGTCGGAGAGTGAAACTCATTTTGAAGTAGATGTAGAATCTAGTGCCGGCGAATGATGGTGGCGGTGGTGATTGAATCTGTTGAAGCTTAGGTCTGGATTTTAAGTATCATATGAGAGATAAACAAGTGTTGTATGTTTGGAGCTCGGATTTGGTGTTTGGAGCTCGGATTTGGAATGGCTAACACATGTGAGAGAGTAAGAAGATAACGAGAATGGCTAACACATGTGAGAGAGTAAGAAGATAACGAGATCTGGGTATTGAGTTTATGGGTTTTTAACGGTGGAGGTGTTGTGCGATGGATCTTCTTGATGCGAAGATGCAGGTGCTCGTTGGTGGACAGCGCGCCGTCAGGTGGATGGTGGACAGCTGGTCGCGTGGAAGGTGAGGAGGTGATCATGGTGGAGTAAGTGGGCTTTTAGGAAAGATGAGAAATAAAAGTGAGTGGGGATAGTGGGTATCCATAGTTCCACACGTCTGTGTATTAATTATGGAAATGACATACTTACCGTTTTATATTTAATTAAAATATTTAAGACAACAATTTAAATGATTGGTCTATAGTGATTTTCGTGGTTCTCGTATAAAAAACACAACTCTGTATATATGTATATATATTTATGTTATCTTTGTTGATAATTTACCCAATTAAATATCATGTTGATCATTTGACCCCTTCATTCGTTTTCAATGTATGAACCGAGCCAACCAAATTTTAATATGGAATGGTGAATTTACAGGTTAAAGATGAACAATTAGGAAATGTAACAGATTTCGACGACATTGAATGGGAACAAAAATTGACAAGTGACTATGCTGAAATCATCAAGTGGTCAAAGTATAGTACGCAATGGACAAATAAGCAAGAACTCTACTATATTCTTCGTAAAGGGTTCCTCATCAACAACAATGGTGAAAAGGTAACTTCCTACTCTATATATATCTATGAATCCAAAAAGAGAACAATTGAATGACCCAACCATTGAATTCTAACATCATATCAACAGCTCTACTATCATATGCGGCATGCCTTAAAACAAGTGCAATTTACTACGTAAGAAATATAAATTTTTTATTTTCTCTTACTTTATTTTTGGGGAATCCCGTCTCTGTCTCCGTCTCTATCCCCCGTCAACTCGAAGATTTTCTTGTCAATTATGGATCAGAGGTCGGGTTTCGATCCATTGGGTTCGGGCTAATTAAGATTGCCTAGTCGGCAAGAGGCATTAGTTTCAAGAGTTAAGATAGATAAGTACGTGCTCATGAGCATATTACATTTTAGAAAAATCATGTGCAATAAGTTTATTGCATTGACTGCGTACTACAAAGTTCCATTAATATATTTATTAATCTTAAAGTCTTGCTAATATATAACACAAACAATAATAAGGTTGTTTATTTATTTATTGATGAACAGTGGTTTTCGATTAGCAAAAACATGAAGAAACGTTATATGCAACCTTGGCAAGCAATTTTGCAAGAAGAATCTGTATGGAGATCTATAACAAGAAGAAAAAATTGGGTATACAAGCCTTTACCAGGATCAAGGTTAGCTTTCTTTCTTTTATGCACTACTACGAAAAAAACACTATTTAAACGTATTTTTTCTACACATTTCTAAGCACGAAGAAGTATATGAGATCATTACAACGTTCACATTTATAATTAATGAGAAAAAATATTCATACTTTTAAATGCGTACACAATTAAAATTTCTACTCTCAAAAGTGCAGAAATTGATCTTTGCATCTCCCTTAAATGGAGAAGCGCCAAGAAATTTGGTTTGAAGAATTCATGTCCACGCTTTTAGACAAATTTAATTTCTTACGCACTTTCAAATGAAAACATTTTTTCTACCGATCATTGTCATAGTAATTGCACTTAAAAATGTAACAATTATATACAATTGTCATAGTTCTACTAGGATGTGAAGAAACCAAATTTTTGTTGTAATGCTTTCGGTCTCCGCTATGACCGTATATATACAACAATCTTTCTTAGGCTTTACGATTATTATCCAACATACTAATACATAAGTTAAAGTTAGATTTAACTTAACATAGTATATCACTATATATCCCTGAATTAAACGGAGAATAACGAAACCAATGGTGACATTTACTATAAGTATCAGATATTAGGATTTAATGCAAGATAATCTAGCCGATTATACAAATGAGTTGAACCCCTTTAGGGTTTTTTATTACGATTTTCTTATATCTATTATACTCTAAACATAATGATCAATATAATAATCAACACCTACAAGGATTCTTACTATTCTATGTGTTGGCGCCTAAAAACCTGTGTCGGATCCACATTGTCACAGTGATTTTTTACTTTTATCATTTCAGTTCTTCAATACCCACAACCATATTAAATTCTAAGATCAAATAATACTCACCATTAGGTCAAAAAATTTAAAAAAGAAGAGAGAGTTGAGACTCTTGGGTCCACCGTGAGCCTCGCCTTCCCTCTTAATACCGCGTCGCATGAATGTGGTGGAAATTGATTGTAGCTCATTTAATATTTAGAGGACTTAGGATTAGTTGTTCTACACGTAAATAGTGGTTGCATTTCACGTCGGAAGGCATTGGTGGTGATGAAACTCGAATTAGTTAAACGACTTTTAGTTTGAGATGAAGTTGGTGCTTTGGAATTATGATCCATTTTGAGTGTTGTGGGTTAAAAGAAGTTGAGAATACGAGCTCAAAAAGTAAAAAATGGAGTTGGTATTTACTTAGTTTAAAAACAAATCTTTTTCTTATAGTAAAGGGTCATATGACCATTGGGTCTCTCTACCTCGAAAACACACTCGTCACTCCCTCCTTCGGTATTTAAATGCTAACAAATGGTGTTGGCATGTGAATTGGCCAGGCCGATGTCAAAGATATCTATATGAATATATTATTTTTATTAGGTTAGAGATTCGTGTATTACGCAGGTCGGTTAAAAAAAAATTTAAATAGTAAGTGAAATTGATTAAAGGTAAAATATAAATGTAACAATAATTTAAAATCTATCCATAATTATTCACGTGTTTCATATCACGATGATCTTGCTTTCCAGTACGTTTTATAATACATGCAGCTAGAGGTAAAATAAAAATACAAAGGCATCAAACCAATGGTTTTAAAGCTGACATAAGTTGATACTTCACTGAATAAGTAGGTGGTGTTATATGCTCACATTTCTCTAATGTGTGATCCACGACATCTTTCTGGCTTTTCTGCTATATATCATAGCTCTCAACTGTGCTAAAAAAATCAGAATTTATACTATTTGATAATTGCTTTTCAAAAACTCTAGCATTGTTAGATAAACTCTACAATTTGCTACAATTGGATACCAGACTAATTTCTTCATCTTTACATACAACCACGTACGAGCTACATTACATTATTACTTGATTTCAGAACTTTAATCATGTCTCCTTAGTCCTCAACTATTTCAAAACTTGGAGAATCCGCCATTAAAATCAACAAAAAGAAAACAACACATGAGATAGATACAGTTGATTTGTGAATACACTCGTTGTTCAAAATCATCATTGGATCTAAAACACGAAATCAAGAGTATGAATGTAAAGGTTTTGTTTATAGATCTAAAATATGCGTTTTTACATTACAATCTTCTTCTACATGTTTACATATATATACTACACAAGTTTGACGGTTTATTGGCGGTTTTAGGCCAACTTAACGCCCGTTGGCGGTTGCCGTCACGGCGGCGGTTGGTGGCTGTCGGCGCCGCCCCTATTTATAATAATGTATTTATATATTTTATACTACAACCTAGATCGGGATTATTTTGTTACATTCTCCTCCTTAATCTTGATCGTTACTGTGTTGTAAATTCTGAACTCCAAGCATCTGCCTCATAGTAGTAAACCTCAGTCTTGGCAATGCTTTTGTCAGTATATCTGCTTGTTGTAGTTCTCCACTGATGTGTTCCACATTGATGTGTCCATTCTCTACGCATTCCCGAATGAAATGGTAACGAATGTCGATATGCTTACTCCTTCCATGAAACATGGGGTTTTTGATGAGTGCTATTGCTGAAATGTTATCAACTTTAAGTGTTATTCTTTCCTCCTTCCAGCCCGTTAATTCACTAAGTAGCCGTTTTAACCATAGAGCTTGACATGCTGCTCCAGTAGCTGCCATGAATTCTGATTCACATGATGAGAGTGCTAATGTTGGTTGCTTCAGAGTGCACCAGGTAATAGGTGATTCTCCAAAATAGAATACTATTCCAGTAGTTCCTTTTCCTTGATCAGTGTTGATCCCATAACTACTGTCGCTATAACCTGTAATTTTGCAGCCTCCTTCTCTTTTGTATATAATGCCGTGCTCCTTGGTTCCTTTAATGTATCTGATCACTTGCTTTATCGCCTTTAGATGGTGATCCTTTGGTTGTTGCATAAATCTGCTAAGTAATCCAACCGAATAACTTAGATCCGGTCTAGTATGTAATAAGTACCTTAGACATCCAATTATGCTTCTGTGGTAGGTTACATCCACTGGATTTCCGTCTTCTGATTTGACTAACTTTGTTATCGGGTCCATCGGTATCTTTGTGTCATTACTACCCATCATATTTGCATCCTTTACGATTTTGTTGATGTAGCCCGTTTGTTTGATTGTAATCTCTCCTCCTGTCTAAGTAACTTCTATTCCAAGATAATATGCTAGCAATCCTAGATCGCCCATTTCAAATTTATCTTCCATTTGTTGTTTGAACAAGTCTATTTCCTTCCTTGGAGTGCCGGCGACAATCAGGTCATCCACATAAAATCCAACTATTAAGGTGGAAGTCTTACTTCTTTTCGTGTAAACTGCTTGTTCGAGATTACACTTCTTAAAGCCTAATGACTTTAAGGTTTGATCAAGCTTCATATTCCAAGCTCGTGGTTCTTGCCTTAAGCCATATAACGCTTTTACGAGCTTTTAAACTTTCCCTGTATTTCCAGGTTGTACAAAGCCTTCGGGTTGTGTAACATAGACTTCTTCTTTTAATTCTCCATGTAAAAATGCTGACTTAACATCCAGATGATGTACTTGCCATCCATGGTATGCAGCCAGTGCTAAGATTAAGTGAACTGTTTTGATGCGTGCAACTGGTGCAAATGCTTCCTCAAAGTCTATTCCTTGTTCCTGCACATATCCTTTTGCTACTAACCTTGCTTTGTATTTGACGATTTCACCTTTTGCGTCCTTCTTCGTCTTAAAGACCCATTTAAGTCCTATTGCCTTTTGATTTGTAGGCAAAGTAGTTAGGGTCCATGTTTTATTCCTGTTAATTGAGTCAAGTTCAGCTTGCATGGCTTCAATCCATTCTTTATCCTTTGATGCCTCCTTGTAGTTACGTGGTTCCTCTTCCGTAAGTAATAGGCTTTCAGTCTCTGTTGCTAATGCATTGTTATATACTGCATTCATGTCTCTGAAACCTTGTACTGGTGTATCATCATAGTTATCTGAACTCCTCATTGAACTAACAGTTGCTTGTTCCTCTTCTGAATGTGGGTTGTAAGTGTATGTGTGCGGGGTTACTGGAGAGTTTGGAGCAGTAAATTGTTCCTGTTCCTGATAGACATTTCCAATGCCTATCCGAGTCGATTGATGTAGTATTTCCATCATCGTTTCCTCTAGCCGCAAGACTTGTCCGTTCTGAGTCTTGTGTGTCCTCTCCCTTGTTATCCAATTCCATGGTTTGTTTTCCATAAACTTAACATCCCTGCTTATGTGTATAATTCTTTCTTTGGATCATAAAGTCTGTATGCTTTTGATCCTTCCTCTACTCCTAAGTAAATCATAGGAACACTTCTATCATCCAGTTTCTGTAGATGAGGTAGTGTTACCTTAGCAAAAGTTGTGCAGCCAAATATCCTTAGGTTTTCCAGATTTGGTTTTCTGTTGTAGAGTGCTTCATATGGAGTCATGTTTTCCAGAGCTTTTGTAGGTACTCTGTTCAGTATGTATACAGCGTGTCTTACTGCTTCCCCTCAAAAGTTCTGTGGTAAACTCATTGCTTTCATCATGCTTCTAGTAGTAGAAAGTACAGTTCTGTTCTTTCTTTCTACTACTCCGTTTTGTTGTGGTGAGTAGGGTGCTGTCAGCTTCCTCATTATACCGTTCTCTTTACAGTATTTTGTGATTCATTTGATGTGAATTCACCTCCTCTATCCGTTCTCAGCATCCTTATTTTGGTCCTCATTTCTGTCTCAACTTTGCATCTGAATTCCTTGAAATTATCAAGTGCTTGATCTTTTGATGCTAAAAAGTATGCCCACATAAATCGTGTACAATCATCTACTAGCAAGAAGATGTATTGCTTTCCTGATTGCGTGGCTGGGCTTATTGGACCACAAAGATCTCCATATATTAGATCAAGCGGTTTCTTTGATCTAAACTTAGCTTGACTTGGGAATGGAGTTCTACTGTGTTTTCCTAATAAACAGGCATCACAAACCTGTCCTGCATGATTTATGTTTGGTATTCCTTCCACTAGATTCTTTCTTGTCATCAATTTAATATCTTCGAAATTTAGATGACCTAATCTAGCGTGCCATAACCATGCTTTATTATCTAAATTAGCCATGAGACAAATGGGTGTACCAATTTTCAGTCTGATGCTGTAGAGTCTGTTCTTTGATCTTTCAACCTTCATAAGCAGCCTCTCGTTCTTGTCATGTACAGTTAGTTGATTTCCTTTCATGACAACATTTCATCCTATCTCCGTGAGTTGTCCCAAACTCAGTATGTTGCTTTTGAGGTTCGGGATGTAGTAAACTTCAGATATAATCTTCTGGTCTTGATTCCTACATCCTATCAACATAGATCCTTTGCCTTTTATATCTACATAGGATCCATCTCCAAAACGAACACGTCCTGTTATATTCTCATCAAGATCCTTAAAGTGATTCTTGATGCCCGTCATGTGGTTACTTGCCCCATTATCCAAGTACCATATGCTTTCATCAGTAGTTGCATATTTTTCGGGTTGAAACTGTCCTTCATTCAACAGTACTTCTTCGTGTTCAGTTTTGTATGTGGCCATTAGCAGTGTTGGCTCCTCATCTTCTTGTATGAGGTTTGCTTGCTCCTGCGGTGTCGGCAGTTGATTGCAATCCTTTCTGTAGTGTCCAAATTTCCTACATCTGTGACATTGCACCTTGCTTATGTCATTTTCCTGCTTATTCCACTTTGTAGTGTTTCTTGCCTTATGAGTTGTGCCTTCCTCTTTCGAGTATTGTTTGCCTCTTTCTCTGCGCCAGTTTCCTCTTGAAGAGTTAAATTTACCATGTCCGCGATTACCAAATCGCCTTCCTCTTCCTGAGTGTTCATTTTGCGTAAAAAGCAACTTTTCCTGGCTTTCTCTGAGTCCTCCTTTCTTGAGTTTTATTCTTTCCTCATAGGCTTTCAATTTTCCGATTATCTCGTCCAGTGTGACCTCGTCTAGATCACTGTTTTGTTCTATGGATGCTACAATTTGTATAAGTTGGTCCGGCATAGAATCCAACAATTTACGTACCAGTAATGATTGATCCAAGGTTTTTCCCAATTCCCTTGCCCTGGTAGCGAAACTGTTTAGTTTGGCCGTAAATGCATCCAATGTTTCGTCCTCCTTCATTTGGAGTGCCTGCAATTCAATCATTAGGGTTTGTAGGCGTGCTTTCTGTACTTTATCCACTCCGACATGTCTTTTCCTCAAAGTTTCCCATATTTCCTTTGCAGTATTACATCCCGCAACTTGCAGTATCACATCCTCAGTTAATGCTTGATATAAGTAGGCTATTGTTGCCTTATCTTTCCTTGTATCTAGTTGCGTATTGGGTGTTGGTTCTATCACTTCCCATAGTCCATTTGCTTCAAGTATTGTTTTAATTTGTATCGCCCAAACCGTGTAATTTGTCGGTTTTAAAATAGGACATTGAAAATGGGAAATTGGTGCAACAGATCTCTGTGTTAAAACGTTGTTTAAATTTTCAGCAGACATGGTTTCTATACGTATTATCTTCACCTTTTCTAAAAAAAGTTCACTATTGATTTTATAAGTTTTTTTTAAACTTTAAAAAAGTCTCCTTTTTTTAAAAAAAATCTAAACAAAATAAAACCAAAAATAAAATCCTCTTTTCTTTAATAGTATAATAAAGTTTATACTACTAGTATAAAAAATTTAAAAAATCAGATTTAAAACTAAATATTATAGGTATTTTATTTTAGTAAAATATATATTTTAGTAAAAAAAAAACATGTAAAGGTTATAAAACAAGTATAATTCCTATAATACCTATAATAAAAGAAAGGCCCAAATTTTAGCCCAATATAATTCCTTGTCTTCTTTTTGTGGCTTACGTAAATACCATACTGAAGATTGTTTCCCAAAAAAAAACGAAGCCCTATTTTCCTTGCGCCGTTTCTTTTTTTTTCTTCGACTGATCCTTCTCTGTGATGAAATAAGAAAACTCTCTAGTTTTCTTCGTTCGATTGTTGCCTGTAATATCAATCGCCGGTGTTTGGTGGTCGCTTCTTACGCACTCGCCGTTTGCGATGCCTTGGTTCCTCGGTTTTATTTCCGAGTGGGTTTGCCGTGACCGTGGATGCTCCGGTCGTCTTCTCCGGCTGTCTTCTCCAGTTCCGGTAAGTTTTCTACCATGGTGCCAGACGGTGGTAGATCTTGTAGATCGGCCGCCTCTGTGGTATCCCCGTCCCGTTCAACACCCCTTCTTGGTAAAGTTTTCCGGCGACGGTCGGTTTCTCTGTTCCTCTTGATTCCCGGTATATGATGATGCCAAGGTTCAAAACCTGGCTCTAATACCAAATGTTGGATCTAAAACACGAAATCAAGAGTATGAATGTAAAGGTTTTGTTTATAGATCTAAAATATGCGTTTTTACATTACAATCTTCTTCTACATGTTTACATATATATACTACACGAGTTTGACGGTTTATTGGCGGTTTCCGGCCAACTTAACGCCCGTCGGCGGTTGCCGTCACGGCGGCGGTTGGTGGCTGTCGGCGCCGCCCCTATTTACAATAATGTATTTATATATTTTATACTACAACCTAGATCGGGATTATTTTGTTACAAAATAAATGGATAAACAATAAGAAATCATAAAAGATATCAAATAAGTAATAAACTTGTTGAATGCCAAAGAAAGAGGGAAAATGAAAATGAAAATCAGTGTACCTCATATGTTGATCATGAAATATCATTGAGCACACGTAAAATAACAACATTATACCTGATGCAGCACATTGATCATGAAGTATCATTGAGCACAGTTATTTCTCTTTTCTGTATTAATTTATCAAGTGACATTCTACAAGAGCTAAAATATAAAGTATGTAGTAAAACCTACGAAAACATATAGCTGACCATTCATGTCAATACATATGTTGGTGCCCACATGTAAACAAAAAATAAGTCAAGAAATATAAAGGTGGTTTATGCAAACAAAAGCATTAGTTGAGTATGTTAAATAGGTTGGTGTTCCCCTCAAACCTTTAATTGGACTTACTGAATTTACTTATAATCAAACATGTTCGCAAAAGTAATTAACAAAACCTCAGAGATGTTTAGTTTAGCTATTGACCATCATATTGTTTGAGGATAATAATCCTTGCCCATCTCATTAATCTAAAGGAAATATATATAGGAGTACAACAACCTTTCCTAAACACAAGGAAGAGATTTATATCCTAAAATACAAGATATACATAAATACTCTCTTAAAATACAAGATATGCATTAATACTAATAGTCCCCCAGAGTTGAAGCGGGAGTCTTGCACACGCTTAAACTGGATCGGAAATTCTCGAATAAGTTGCGTGGCAGGCCCTTAGTAAAAATATCAGCATACTGATATGCGGCTGGAATGTGAAGAACATGGACCTCTCCAACTTGGACCTTTTCCTAAACAAAGTGGATATCCATCTCCACATGTTTTGTACGTTGATGTTGAACAAGATTTCCTGTAAATAAACCGCAGAGATGTTATCACAATAGACGATTGTGGAGCGTTGGACCGGAACATGTAACTCGAGTAAAAGATTCCGTAGCTAGCATGATTTAGCCACAGCATTAGCTACCCCTCTATATTCTGCCTCGGCACTTGATCTAGAAATGGTTGGTTGGTGTTTAGAGGACCATGACACCAAGTTATCGCCAAGAAATACACAATAACCCGATGTTGATCGACGAGAATCGGGGCAGCCACCCTAGTCAGCGTCTGAATAGTCCGTAAGGTTGTGTTTGGGAGACTTGTGAATGACAAGACCATAATCAACAGTGCTTTGTATATACCGGAGGATGCGCTTCATGAAATTAAAATGAGAATCCCTGGGGGCGTGCATGAAGAGGCATACTTGTTGTACGGCATATGTGATGTCGGGCCGTGTAAAAGTAAGATATTGTAGAGCACTGGCCAATTGTCGATATAGAGTGCCGTCCGGTAAGAGATTGCCATGTGTGGCACTTAATTTAGATGTCGTGTCAACCGGTGTGGTTGAAGGATTGCAAGATGTCATCGAAGCGCGTTTCAAGATCTCCCGAGCATATTGTGCCTGTGACAGAAATAAACCACCAGAATCGCGAGAAACGGAAATGCCTAAAAAATGATGTAACGATCCAAGGTCCGTCATCGCAAATTCCTTGGATAAAGTAACAATGATGGATTTAAGAAGGCCTGTATCAGAAGCTATCAGCACAATATCATCAGCATATAACAAAAGATAAGCAGTGTGAGCCCCATGTTGATATATAAATAAAGAATTATCACACACGCTTCTACGAAACCCGTTGGCCAAAATGAACGATGCAAATCGATGGTACCATGCACGAGGGGCTTGTTTAAGCCCGTATAAAGATTTGCGCAACCGACACACATGATGTGGAGCGGTGGGGTCGACAAAGCCCGGGGGTTGGTGCATGTAAACAGTTTCATGAAGATCCCCGTGAAGAAATGCGTTTTTGACATCAAGTTAGTGTATTGGCCAATCTTTCGAGGCGGCTAAGCTCAAAACGGTTCGTATGGTTGTCCGTTTAACCACCGGGCTAAATGTCTCGTCACAATCAATGCCCACAGTTTGTGATTTTCCATTAACAACAAGGCGGCCCTTGTATCGTTGTAAGGTACCATCAACATGAAATTTGTGGCGGAAAAGCCACATGCAGCGAATGACAGGCCAATTGGAGGGGCGTGTAACCAACTCCCATGTATTATTTTCCTGTAATGCTTTAAATTCGTTGTTCATGGCATCAACCCAAGTTGGATCCGAGAGGGCTTTTGTATAGGATGAGGGGACGGGGGAGATAGGTTTAGACGTGTGTGTGTAGGTTGAGGAGTTGTCAGGGTTTGACAATCCCGAGTTGGGAGCGAGTGGTCATGGGGTGGCGAGTGGGAGCAGAAGGTGGCGGTGGGTAGGAGTGGAATGGGAAGAGCCCATAGGGGGTGGAGGTGGTGGCGACGGGTTTGTGGTGGGTGGTGAAGGATTAGGTGGTGACGGGGGAGGGGTGTGCGAGGGAGTGGGTGTGGGTGAGTGGAAAAATGATGGTGGTAAGGGTAGGTCGAGATCAAGGAATTGGTAGGAGGTGGGGGGTTGATGGTTGGTAAATGGGAAAGAGGTTTCGTCAAAAATGACATGGCGTGAAAGAATGACTTTACCGGTGGTTAGATCAAGACACCGGTAGCCTCGAAAATTAGATAGATAGCCAAGGAAGACACATCGTGTGGAACGCGTGTCGAGTTTATGTGATTAGGTAGCGGAGGTGTTCGGATAACAGGTGCAACCAAAGACCCGAAGGTGGGTGTAGGTGGGATGGCGAAGGTAAAGGGCGTATGTGGGGGTGTTGAAGTTGAGGGTTTTGGTGGGTAATATATTATGTAGGTAGGCGGAGGTGTGTAAGGCTTTGACCCAAAATGTCGGAGGGAGGTTGGCGTGAGCGAGTAAGGTACGGACAATGTCGTTTAGGCGGCGGATCATATGTTCCGCTTTGCCATTTTGTTGGGAAGTTTGTGGGCAAGAAAACCGAAAGGACAAGCCATGAGAGGTGGTAAAGGTTTTGAATTCATTGTTGTCAAATTCTCCCCCTAAGTCACATTGGAAAGTTTTGATCTTTCGATTAAATTGGGTTAAAATGAAATTGTGGAATTTGGTGAAGTTGGTGAAAGTATCGGATTTATATTTAAGTGGGTAAATCCATGTATATTGTGTGAAATTGTCAATAAGAACCATATAATATTTGTAGCCGGATTTACTAAGTACGGGGGAAGTCCATAAATCACAATGTATTATATCAAATGGAGCAAACGTAATTGAAGATGAGTCTAAAAAAGGTAAACGTTTGTTTTTAGCAATTTGACAAGAGTGACAAAAGGATGGCATAGAAGACTTATTACATTGAATAAAACTACGATTATGAAGAAAATCTAAAATAGTAGTGCCGGGATGTCCGAGACGATTGTGCCAAACATCCGGAGTGGAGGAAGTGAGGAGGGCGGTGGAAGGCGTGGTGAGTGGATATAGATCACCGGAGCTATTGTGGCGCGAAATTATCTTCCCAGTCTTGAGTTCCTTCACAGAAAAACCACAAGAGTCAAAATTCTAGGGAGACATTGTTGTCGATAAAAGGTTTTTAATGATATGTGGAGTATAGTTGATATTAGGAATGGAGTAGGTTTGTGATGGTGTGTGGAAGGAAGAATGCCCGGATCCTAAAACCGGAATACGATTTCCATTACCAACGAAGATAAATTTATTAGAGGAAATAATAGAAGGAGAGGAGATCATACCCGAGTCCGCAGTCAAGTGGGTGGAAGCACCCGTGTCCATGTACCAATTGGGATCCGGTGTATTAAGTTGCACGGTCTGAAATGCTGTCTCGAGTTCGGTGGGGTTGAGAGCATCAAAAGTAGGTTGCTGGGCCGGATCTGGTTGCTGGGCCGGATCTGGTTGTTGGGCCGGCGAGTATGCCACATGGGCCGCCTGCATGGGGTTGTTCGCTGTTGGGCCGGATGGCTGCGGATTGGGCCATGGGGCCGGCCAGGAGGGCTGCTGAGCCGTAGGGTGTGGACACGGAGGTGGAGCCCACCAAGCCCAAGAAGGGTAAGCTGGGCCAGGGAAGCGGCTAGGGTATTGCGGGTTCCCCGGAAGCGGGTTTTGAGTGCGACCACATCCGCCGGTGCCGCGTCCCCCGCGATTCAATTGTCCCGGTTGGGTGTTGCGACCACGACCCCGACCTTGAGAGCGATATGTAGAATCGACCGGTGGGTGAGGGTGGCGTTCATCGGGCTTAGGCGATGGAGGGGTAACCAAGGCGGAGGGGTTTTGGCGGGCGGACTGGCGGTGTTGTTCCAACTGGAGCATACTCTGGGCAGTGTCCCATGACGGGAGGCTTTGGTTAATAAACGAGGCAACGGTATCGAACTCCGGTGGTAATCCGCGAACGAGTTGTAACACCAAACGGTTCTCGGTGATGAGGTTGTCGACATCCGAGAGTTGATCGGCCAAATCTTTCAATTTTTGGCAGTATTCATCTAAGGAGGACACGGATTGAAGTGTGAGATTGGTGAATTCGTGTTCAAGAGCTGTCGCCCGAGAACCCTTGTTATTGGTGAAGATATCTTGGATCTTTTTCCAAGCTTTGTAGGCAGTCGTGTCGGTGTCCAAGATCCGAACAAGAAGGTCGTCAGAGAGAGTGCCATATATCCATTGAAGAACAATGGCATCTATTTCGATCCAAGAATCGTAGGAATCGTCAGTCTTTGCCGGAGGCGGTGAAATGTCAATATGAACAAGAACTTTGTAGCCATGTGCGTGGAGTTTGAAAAGTTTAACCCAAGAGTTATATGTAACTTTGGAGCCATCAAGAACATGTATCTTGTGTTGTATATTGGTGACGGTATAAACCGGATGTAAGGAGGGTTTAGGTGGATCTTGAGGAGCCATGAAATCGGAGAAGGAGGGTCGTAGACCTCGACGGAAAAAAAAGAAAAAGGCAGGAAGAGAGTCGCCGGAGAGGTAGGTTTGAATTAGGCTCTTGATACCATGTTTGAGGATAATAATCCTTGCCAATCTCATTAATCTAAAGGAAATATATATAGGAGTACACCAACCTTTCCTAAACACAAGGAAGGGATTTCTATCCTAAAGTACAAGATATACATAAATACTCTCTTAAAATACAAGATTTGCATTAATACTAATACATATCAGTAGCATAACAAAATCTTTAAAAACTTACGATGTTATGTTATTGTATGTACTCCTTATTAGTAACTCACTTTTTTCAATCAAGAATCAATCCAACAACATATCTTCGGTCAGTCTAAAGTATATAAAATTGTCAAAGTCGGAAAAGATACCAGGCCTATTTTGCACAATTAATAACCAAATTTGCATAGATCATTTAGATTTACTTCCAAGGGAATTTGATAAATCTCAGTGTAACACCTAGAAAAGGCTAGCCGGTGACTTGCTTGGGTATCACATCTTTATTTAAACGTGATTACTTTTTCCAACCAATGTCTTCTACTTGGTTTTTCCTAGCAATAATTAATAGTTGTCACTATATCTTTTATCAAACATCATTCACCAAGTTATAGTTAGTTGTAGTACTATTGTCAAGCAACTTAAAAAGGTATTCATACTACTTCGTTAAAAAATCAGATAACTAATCAAGGACACTATGATTTTAATTTTTTTTTAATCTTGCAGGAGATACTAATGGAGCAAAGTTATGAATTGACCAATGAAACAAAACTCCAAACATATAATTTAAAAGGGTCTCTAAGAATTTTAAATTTCCAACAATGAATATCACAACTGAAATCACACACAATCACATGTTTTTCTCTTATTCTCGAAGCAATATATGTCAAAATTATTCTTAGTTAATAGCCATCTTTCACCTGAGAACACATGGATACAAAATAGAAGTTACTAAAATTGTAATTGCAAAAGAATAATGAGGTATAAAGAGTTGCAAATAAAGAATAGATAACCCCATTTTCAAATACACATTTCATCATATACTTGATAGTCATGATATTTACATATCTTTAACAAAAAAAATCTACTTACGTAAATTCCAAACAACTATCACCAAACAAATTCGATGAAGAGGATTAACGGGTAGGTAAGAGAAATTGAGTCCTTAAACACCATTTAAGCACCACATAAATTTGTATAAATTCTATTAAAAAGTACAAACAGATAAATGAGTATAAATTAGGCGAATAATAGTTAATGGAAATAAAGATAGAGGAGAAGATGGCAAGAACCAGACGCTTAGCAACATGTCTTTGCCCATTTTCCCTTTAGCCCATCGACACTTTCGGTGCGTAACATCAATCGACTTCACAACCTTCGTTTGTGCTTTCTGTTGCGGTTTTGCAAGCTTGATATCATTGAAGCCAGTTTTCGTCATTCCATCCTATGTATGCTCTCCATCTATAGTTTGAAACCATAATCATTTTTTATGGGTTGATGCAATAATCCATCAGATAGAAGGAAAGAATTAAGATTTAAAGTAAAGAACAACATAAGATGCAGAAAATGACGTCGAGAAAACCCTAATATCGGGAAGGATTTCAAATCGAAGGAGAAGGGAGAGCATGCAGTGATAATAGAAGCGAAGGCCGGAGGGGCAGAGTTAGTCACGTGGTAATAGCATAAGAGGGGTTAATGAGGAGGAAAGTAACAATTGTTGATCTAGAAAAAGGGACACGTGTCCTTCTATTTACTCTTTTATTAGAGAAGAGAGAATATATAAGCTTAAAAAACCAAGGAATCGTGGGAAGTAGTGCTCGATCATTTCTAACAATTTAAAACCCCTGTTAGAATTTTTTTTAACACATAAAAATATCCACCCCTACACAAAATTAAATGGGTACCGGTTAGTTTCATTATGAAAAACCACATAAATTGTTCTCTATAACAGGTAATAGAGATCGTATCTAAAAACAAAATGGGTACATGGAGACCGGTTATTAAGTAAAAACAAGTCTCCATAAAAAAACATGAAGACCAGTTATTAAGACAAAACCGGTACATAATTATGGGGAGTGGTTTTTTCTTCATGTTTTTCTTTTTTAAAAAATTATTAATCCAGAATAATACCACTACACATACAAGAAATAAATTATTAGAATATTACGAAAATTTACCAAAATATCCTAAAAAACGTAGCTATATATAACGTAGCTAATAGTTCATCATGATTGGCTAAATACAAAAATTATTAAATACAAAACCGGTTAACATTTCATAAAAAATGAGGCTAAATACAAAAACCGGTTAATAGTTCATCATAATGGATCTAAATTCAAAATGGTGCTAAATACAAACCCAGGTTAATACTTAAAAATCTTAGTTTCTTCTGTAAATATAGTTGATATCTTTACACAAATATATGTGTTAGCTTTCATATATAATCATTAGATAGAGATTTATCACATACATATCTATTAACATTCATACACACACACACACATACATCAAGTTTTACTTAATAATTGTAGGGTCATATTTTAATGAATAAATTAATTGGGAGGTTTTAGAATTTACGTTGTTGATAATAACCAAACTATTTACTTGCATTGCATTTGTCAATATTTTTGTGACACTAGTAACCAAACTCTTGACAGTTTGCACATATATGATAGAGTTGTATTTTGATGCATAAGTTAATTAGAATGTTTTAGCATTTACCTTTTCAGTAGAAACCAAACTCTTATGCGGCGTTGCATGTGTTGACATTTTATGTCGAGAGTTACCAAACCCCTGGTTGTCTACACATATATGTTTGGGTTATATTTGAATGCATAAGTTAATTACAAGGTTTTATTATATACCTTGTCGATGGAACCCAAATTCTTTCCTTGTATCGTGTAACAACCTCAAAATGGGCCTAGTCGTGTTCGAATCTGGTACGTCTAAAATTCCTATTAAATAGTGAATAAAAGGAAAATAAATATATATAATTGATTAATTAGGAAAAATATAAGAAAATAATAAAGAAATGATAGTATTAAAATATTATGATAAATAGATAAAAATAATATATTATTAAATGATTTAGAACGAGGTTTTCAAAAATATCCCCGTTGGTTAAAACGGGTACTCGTACGTTAAGTTGTGAGTTGGAAAGGGGAACAAGATACCCACTTGTGGATATTATCAACCCACAAGCAGGTACCTTTGCGTACTCACGTGGGCACCTCTTGAACAAAATACAGACAACACACTTTCTCTTCCTTTCTTGACTTTGTGTTCTTGTTTTTGAAAGAGAGAAATCAAGAGATCACCAAGCTTCCAATTTGTTGCTGAATTCAAGTGGTAAATCAAGTCATAATCTGCTGTTGAACTTCATCTTCATCATCTTCAACCTTCATTGTAAGCTTCCTTCCATGAAAACACCATGTTCTTGATTTTTGGGTTTTGAAAGAAAACTTACTAAACTTTGTTCCAGCAGTGAATTAAGGCTTAGAATCACTCCAAGATCAGTTCCTAAACATCCTTTGATCATTGTAAGTGCCAATTCATCCTTGTTCATGCTAGAGTTCTTCATGTTCTTGAAATTTTAGGTTTTGATGGGTTATGGTGATTTTTCAGTCAAGAACTGAAATTGATGATTGAAATAGGTTCTAATATCATTTATAAGTGTATAGGAACCAATTCCATGAATTAAAGTAGTGTTCTTGATGAGTTTTGAATTTTGGCTCAAATGGGTCAAAATTGGTCAAATACGGGTCAAACTGATTTTGACCTTCAAGAACTGAAATTTAGTGTTCTAATTGATCTTATAACTTGTTAGAATTGATTAGAACTCAATTGGTGCATTAGAAGTGGTGTTTATGCACAAATCTAATATTTAGCCTATATGGGTCAAAATGGCCTAAATCTGTTTTTACACATCAAGAACTGATTTTTAAGGTTCTAATAGGTTCATGTAACTTGTATGAATTGATTAGAACATTGGTTTTGAATTAGAATGGTTGTTTTGCTTAAATTGGCTAAAATAGTGAAAAATAGGCCATAAATAGACAAGAAATTGGAAAATGATACCAAACAAAGAGTTTAAAGGTTTTGGTCAGTTGCAACACCTTCAATACATCATATTAAGTGTATATGGTGTGTTTCAAGTGTTGGAATTGGTCTACCCCAAGTTTTGGCCATTATGCGCACGTCTTTGTCCATTTAATTGTGATTTTCGTATGAATTAATTGGATAGGAGTTTTTGATGTTAGAAAGCTTCCACAAGTGTCAAATGGTCCTATGAAACACTAGAATTTTACCAAAATTGATTTGGAATTGAAATGAGCAAAAATGAGCCTGTTGTGCACAAAACAACACCAGCTGCAGCTGCTGCACACTGATCGCGGCACGACAAGGTTGTGTCGCGGCGCGACACCCCTGCACACAGCTTTCTTTGCTGTTTTGTGCTACGTGTTCGCGTGTTGTTGCTTGGACTGCTATAGTTAGTTAATAATTGGTTTAAAAACACCATTAGGGTATTGTTTCAAGTATCCTAGACGTTCCTCACGTGTTCAAATGATTGATGCGTAAGTTTTGGTATTATAGGTTGAATTGACAATCCGTGTGTGCCAAAGCAAGGTATTTGCTTATTCTAGCCTATCAGGTGAGTGACGAATGACATAACAATTAATATACCTATAACATATATTAACAATGATCACAGAATTGTATACCATGATTTGTACACGCACTTGTTTAAATGTAGGATTGCATGCTATTTGGTACTCACTAGCTATTATAGCTAACAGATGCTACCTCCACATGTGCAGGTAATCCTTAGTGAGCTCGGGAGCCTGCGGGTAGTTAATTGCTTTGGGAGGAACACTGCTTTTATGTTTAAACTCTGTTGAACTATTTTTATGTCTGTTTAAGATAATGGTCAGCCGGTTGTATATTTCGTAACACCAACTGTCATTTGTGGCATCATTTTGAATGTTTATATAGTTTGCCACGTGTTTTTACTTCCGCTGCATTTTTAAATTATAAGACAGGTTTGATTGTTCTATTTACAGTCAAACCCACGCAGTTTGAAATCTTAAATTGTATTTTAAAAAAAAATTGGTTCTCAAAATCACAGTGTTACACATCGTGTCTGTAGACATTTTCTTTTGTGCCGGGGTTTTATACATAAAATTTAGTTTGAAGTGAGTAAATTTTGTTATAAAATTACACATAAAGTGGGACGGATTTTATACATTTATTTTAGAGTGTATGTTCTATAAATGTACCTTGGAGTGACCCATTCAAGACATTGTCTATTGAGTAAAACTATTTCTTGCTTTAGATAATGTCTTAGGTTCCTTTGTGTTCCATGTTAGCTCTAGGTTTTGATAACTAGAATTGATCGAGTCTATGGAGACCTTCATGTAGCAAGGTAGCATACGTGCACCATTTATTTTATCATCCTTGAGTGGATATACAGCAACAATGCTATTGTTGTTTGTGTAGAGGTCGAGCAAAGCGATCGGTGTGGCTCGTGTAAAACATTTATTAAGTGGTTGTTTGATAAACATTACATATTCATATAATATAATTGGTTTTTAATTCTATGCTTATATTTGGTAAATACCCAATTAACCCGACTAGAAACCCAAAAATAATAACCTAACAACACCCCTAATGTAGGATGTATACCATATGCAAATATACCTTTTCTTCGGACACCATCGGAAACGAGGGGAAGGAGGTGAGGGCATGGGAGAGCATGCGAGCATGGGTAGATATAGGGAGAGAGCAAGGGGCTAGGGCATGGGTGAGTTGTGCTAACTTCTCTCTTAACCTCTCTTCAAACATCATATCAAGTTTTGTTGATGTTTGTTGCAAGTGGGCCTCTAACCGTTCATTGTTCACATCTAATTCTGTCTTTTACTTTTTTAAGTTTGCATCTAATTGTTTCCTATGTCTTCTAATTTTGCTTTCATATCTTTTTTTTCTCGTAGGGCCCTCTTTTTCTAGACATACCTTTTAAGCCCTTTGTGAAACCAATATTACCCCAACGCCCCTAGTAACATCACTAACAGGTCTACTCCTGGATGTGATTTACACAACATTTGAGAGATTTGTCTATCTTTCTTTATCCATTAATCAAAGCAATTTGTAAGAAGGTTAATTAATAAAACATTACTTATAAATTATAACATTTTGGAGAATACAACATCACAGTACCAACTGTTGGACGGTCACACTATAGTACGGATATAACTGTCTACGCCGTCACTGTCAAGGCGAGTATGAGCCATTAACCATTGAACTGCGAGAACTGTTTTTCGTACGAGAACTGCAAGAACCAATCTTGACCATTCATTTTGGATAATGGAATTCATGGAAGAAAAGCGTGTGGGGATTGAGTGTGACAGAGTGCATGTAACGAATTCATTGGGCAATCCAATTGAAGGAGGGGAGTTGAACGGCTAAGATTGGTTTTCGTATGAAAAACAATTCTCGTTTAAACTTTTGCCTATATATATATATATATATAAGCGCATATTTATCAAACTTGTACGAGTTGACTCGGACAAGTCGAGTCAAAATCCACACAATCTATATTGACTCTGTATGTGACCCGCTAAGCTTAATTAGTAACTACCCGACTTGCAAATAAAAGACTCGGTCCGAGTCAAGTAACTCTGAACTTGGCTGAGTCAGAAGAATCATGCAAATGCCAAGTGATTTTCGATTGTAGAGAACAGTTAGAAAAATCAGAACCTATTTTGTTGCAAAACGGAGACTTTGAAGCCCAAATCATTTTTCTTCTTCTTTTGAATTAACTTTAGAGACCCCTAACTAGGTCAAAACATCGTTTTCTGTGTCTTTCAATGAAGGCTTAAATGCTTAATCGGTCTTCAACTATTCTCTTGCATAGCCGACTCACAGCTGCAAGTTCTTTGGTATTGATTTTGATTGTTATATCTCGACTCCACATCTTCAACTTTCTCTATCTTAGAACTCAGATTCAGAGATAATATATATCTCGATTTACTGATAGATAACAAATAATGCATAAACCCCCGTAAATATTCAACCACTTTTTGTGACATTTCAGGTTTGACAGTACGGTAGCGGAGTGTTCTAACATCAAAAGTTTTACATTTGTTTGTGAAGTTGAATCCCACCTCTTGTCCCAAGAAACAACCTATGCATGCTATCTGATATACGAACTCCCTCAGGAACACAAGGCTTTCGAGAATTTTGTACGATTATATCATAAATCTCCGGTTGTAATGAAATTTTGTGAACAACTTATCTATTTAGTAACACCTCCTCATACCCCGATTATATTAGACTTCATGTCGATAAAGAGTCTGATAACGTCCCATTGCAGACACAAAAAATAAAAGGCCATCCAAAACGACGAAAAGATGGTTGGATGGAAATCCAAATTTGGGATTTCGAAACTAAAACAAGCAATGAAACTATCTCATTGCATTGTTCTTTGAGCAGCTGCAGTAAGAGGAGTCTTATGGGGCTCCTTGTGGAAGGGATTGAATTCAGGCCTGCGAAAGTTGTCTTTTCTTCTTTTAGACGGTAACGAAGTACTCTGTTACCGTGAATGCTTTTTGAAAATCACAATTTTCAGTCTTTTTTATTAGTTTTTAGTTTAGTACATTTTTATCTTTGTATATCTTTTTCATGAAACAATTATTTTCACTTTGTGTTTGCCATTATTTACGATTTTGTTATAAATTTATGTAATGATAGTCAAAGTTTCGTAACATGAGTAGAGCTAATACCATCCTCAGTTTTTGGACATGACAACGTCTAGTTAAACAGTTCCAGAGAAAACCCAAATCACCATTCCTTCTTCGAGTCCGAGGTGGCCAACAGGTAAACATTGGAACACCACGCCCCCTAACTCGCAAATTGTCTCTCCATCAGCTCATACAATCTGACCACCATTTTTTTGAATCGTACCATTGAAAAACTGTAAAATGTTTTTATTTTTTTTTTCGTTACCCCCTATACTCGATATCAATACTTTTTCTTGAGATGGATTCATCGAGTTTTTTTTTTTAATTTATAAATAAGGGTGGGTTTGGAAAGTGTTAAATGTTTTTATTTTGTCCAATTGCATCAGAAAACGCCTCTCTATTTCTTGATAAGCAAGGTGAAAGTTAGAGTCGAAGCATGAGATAAGTGGCTACAAATAAAAATCGCCAAGCTGCACACGAACGACTTGTACAAGACTACTTTTCCAATAACCCTATTAATAATGATGACAAGTTTAGACGACGCGATACCTCGTTCACATGAATTTGGTAATCTTAAAGCGTATAAATAAATATCGACTTGAACACTCCGAATTAAAGGAAAATCATTTTGAATGTTCAAACAATCGAGATCCCTAAACTTGAAAAACATAAATCTATATCAACGAATATTGAACGGATTTTTAAATAGAGAGAGAAGTAGGTGAGATAAAGCGACTTGAAGCTCATCACAATATACTACATAGGGTTTAGGTTACAAAAATGTATCCAAGTTGTCATGTTTTGTATTGAATTTTAAAATTTTCTATTGTATTTACGGAACTTTTAATTTGTCGCTATTATATGTATTAAACTTTCTATTGTATGCACTAAACTTGTAATTTTTTTTTACCTTTTTATGTATCCAAAATACATACAATAGCAACAAATTAAAAGTCTGATACACTCAATATCAACTTTTAAAGTTTGATACACACAATAGCGAAACGTGATAACTCGGATACATTTTAGTGAATTAATTAAACCCTACTATATATTTATTGTTTGTATCATTTGAAACCTGGATGATTAAATTAAACAATTAATAAAATCCTTCATTTGAAATCCCATTTATAACTCATCGTATTCCATTACTCGTATGGAGTCAAACATCAATTGAACACTCAAATGAACAAGAATTTAATATTACCGGGCAATGCTTTGAAAAATTGAAATATATAAAAGATAGGGTTTAGTTCTCGAAAATGTATTCAACTTGTTAGCTTTTGCTATTGTATTTACTTAACTTTCAAACTTACTATTTAATATATTGGACTTTTGAAACTTACCATTTTGTATATCAAATCTTCTATTGCAGGTTATTCTCTGACGTGGCGTAAGTTTCGCTGACGTGGATGGTAACATGTCATGTGACTTGGATTTTATATGGTTCAAAATAAATTAAAAATAAAATAGTTATTTTAGAAAAATATATAAATATAATAATAATAATAATAATAATAATAATAATAATAATAATAATAGTATTTTGGATATGTTCAAGGCTTCAAGCCCTTCACCTGTTCAACGATTTGTTCAAAATCTCCTCATCCAAATCTCTTCATCCTTCAACGATATGTTCATCTTCCATCCACCGATTTGTAGGGTTTCGGTTGTGTTCATCTTCCATCGATTGTGTTCAATTTTTCGGTTGTGTTCCAGATACATCTATTCATCTTCCATTTCCACCAATTTGTAGGGTTTCGGCTGTGTTCAAGTTTTCGGTTGTGTTCAAGATCCATCTATTCAAGCCTTACATTTGTTCATCTTCCATCTCCAACAATTTGTAGGGTTTCGATTTCTTGAAGGGTTGGACTTGTTTTGAAGGGCAAGTAAGGTTTCGATTTCACCTTCATTGCTAGTTTCATCGCAAGGGATATGACGTTCGAGAACTACACCGGATCATCCAAACAAGTGATTCCAGCGATTCTAGGTATGTAAGCGATTTAGGGTTTCGTTTTCATTGCCATTGACTTTGGTTCCTTCGTATCTCGACTTAAAGGTTCTTGATCGATTTGTTAAAACCAAATCTTGTATCTCTATTTGTTCATAATCGACCAGATTTAGGGTTCCTTCATGTCTCGATTTGTTCATGATCGATTTAGGGCTCCTTCGTGTCTCAATTTAAGGTTCCTGATTGTTGTAACTAAGGGTTCTTGATTGTGTTTGTATGTCTCAATCTTGATCTCATTTAGGGTTCTGATTTAGGGTTCTGATTTAGGGTTCTTGATTGTTGCAGATCCTATTTGTTGGTTTCATATTAGGTACCTTGATTTGTTGGTTTTACAAAACTTATGAAATTCGCCAGATTTGAATTTGAATTTTGATTTCATCAAGTTATCTACTTTTACTTGTTTGTGATTAAGATTTCATCTGAAAGTTTGATGTTGAATGTAGAGATTGGGGTGTTTGAGTGTTTCAATATTGGGTATGAAGATATGAATGTTCTTCAAGAAATTAAAAAAAATAAAAAATAAATGAGGTGGCAACAATAATGAGGTGGAAAATGTCATAATATTAAAAATTAATATAAAATAAAAAAATTACCGGTTACCTGTTGTGTAAGTAACCGGATACATTAATTGGTAACTTTTATGACTTGAATATATTAAATAGTAAGTTTGAAATTAAGTTTAGTACATACAATAGCAAAAACAAAATATGACAAGTTGGATGTATTTTCGAGAATTAAACCGTAAAGATAAACTATGTTCCTAGGGGTCTTTATTTTGCTCTTAAAAAAATATAAACTGTGTGTCGATCTACGTAAAGTGGTTATATTTAGGTTGAACTAGAGGTTTTCGATTTTTTTTACATCTAACTAATATTAAATATGGAAAACTTAATTCGGTGTTGACTATCTATTTGTCATTTAGCTATTTAGTGGCATATTAAGTTGTTAAAATGTATTTAAAACTAAAGGTGTAAATGAGCCAATTAAGCTAGTTGTAAGCTACTATTTAAATGAGCTGAGCCTAACCGAGTTTGAGCATAACTTGAAGCTTGTTTATAAACAAGCTTGAGTTCGAGCTTCAGCAAGCTTGATTAGGCTCGCAAACTTAACGAGCTTGTAAAAAATTTAAAACATAAATACATATTTATACTATATTATAAAGTATTTATACATTTTGCTTAAATTCTTAAATTTTAAGTGTTTTAAAATTACTAAACTTCCCATCATATAAACTAAATTAAGTAACTATTAGATATAGTTAATAAGATTTTTATATTCCATATTAATAACTAAACTTTATATATTTAAGAAAATCAAAGTCAATACAATTTTTTTGTAAGTCAAAGTCAATACAAATTAACTTAATTATTAAAAAAATATATTCATGATTTTTTTTTCAATTATGGAGAACAAAAAAGTAAAGAAAATAGACATATCACTAAACGAAAATTATTCGTTGTCAACGTATTACATTACATGATTACCATATATACTCTCTACGTCTTTAAAACGAACATGTTAACGAGTAGAAATCATTTGTTGCCACCACATTGTACGGGTATCATGCTATTAAAATATAATATATATTCAATAATTAATTCTCGCAAACCGGGTTCAAGCTTTAAGCACAAGCTCGAAACGAGCTCAAACCCTCTTAAGTTAAACGAACCGAGCTCGAGCTTAGTTAAGCTTGGGCTTAGCTTGACTCGTTTACACTCCTAATTATAACCAATTGAACAGTCGTAGATTTGCTTTCATTCTCTGCTCACCATTATCTCTGTCCCGTTTTTTGAATGTCAAATTGCATAAAAATGCAATGAACTTTGTGTTAGCTATCATAGTATACAATCAACTTTAAATTTAAAAATAATACAATTAACTTTCATAATCCTCTCATTGCATACAAACAACTTTTTTATGTATATATTGTTTAGTTACCATTATATACAATGAATTTTGCTATAATTTCCATAGTATACTTCAAGTTGCATACAATATGAGGATTATGAAATTTAGTTGTATTATATTTTAAAAAATAAAGTTAATTGTATATATTGGTAACTAAGACAAAGCTCATTGTGTTTTAATGCAATTTGCCCTTTTTCATAATTCTTAAAAAACAACCGGTGATTCTAGACAATTGATAATGAAGAAATCAAGACCAGACCATCGCTACCGAGATCTATATGAACCGCGATGAGACAACCGAAATCAATAGGAAGGTTTGATTTTTTTATGGCTGTAATTAAATTTTTCATTTTTTTTTTTTTTTTTTTGCATTTTAGTTACCTTCAATTGTTGGGTTGCATTTTTTACTCTTTGTATTAGAATATCGGCTGACATATTGTGGTATTTTATGTTTTTTGGGTTTTTTTTCTTGTAAGTGATGTTGAAACATTTTGGTATGTTTTTTTAGTTAATTGAATCAAGGATATGCATTTTAGTTGGATGCATATTCGCTATTTGCATTTTGGGTTATTGAATATGGGTTAGATATGCATTTCTAGTACTTTGAATTAGGTTTAAGATTGCATTTTGAATTAGATTTGAGATTGAATCAAGAAGGTGAGATGAAAATGTAACCAAAATGTTACATCATTTTCATTTGGGTTGCATTTTTGTTTTTGATCATCATTTTTATTTGTGTTGCTTTTTTAAAATAAAAATTAAAGAAATATAGGAAGAGTGTTCTTGATTTACAGAGTATTAAAAACTAGTAGATTGATATAATTTTTTTTTTAAATTTTTAAAACTTACCAATTGAAATTTTGAGGGGGTAATGTTTTTTTAAGATCAATTGATTGTGTATTTGAGGTGAAAGGTGCGTGAGGGAGAATCTAAATTTTCAATTTCTTTTTTTTATTGACTAAGATTTGTTTTTTTGGTTTTATTTTTAATAGTGATTCTATAAATCACCTTACCACATATATATATATATATATATATATATATATATATATATATATACGTATGTATATATATATATATATGTATGTATGTATATATATATATATATATGTATGTATGTATCTCATCAATCTTCCACTTCTCCTTTTAACCACATGTGTAATAATGTAAGCTATTAAGCATCGACATTGTATCATCACTTTTCAAAATATCTTTGATCACCATTATGGAGGTAGACAAAAGGTTACTACAAGAAATGTTCAAACAATCGAGATCCCTAAACTTGAAAAACATAAATCTATATCAACGAATATTGAACGGATTTTTAAATAGAGAGAACTAGGTGAGATAAAGCGACTTGAAGCTCATCACAATATACTATATAAGGTTTAGTTTACAAAAATGTATCAAAGTTGTCATGTTTTGTATTGAATTTTAAAATTTTGTATTGTATGTACAAAACGTTTAATTTGTCGCTATTATGTGTATTAAAATTTCTATTGTATTTACTAAACTTGTAAATTTTTTTACCTTATACATACAATAACAATAAATTAAAAGTCTGATACACTCAATATCAACTTTTAAAGTTTGATACACACAATAGCGAAACATGACAACTCGGATACATTTTTAGTGAATTAATTAAACCCTACTATATATTTATTGTTTGTATCATTTGAAACCTGGATGATTAAATTAAACAATTAATAAAATCCTTCATTTGAAATCCCATTTATAACTCATCGTATTCCATTACTCGTATGGAGTCAAACATCAATTGAACACTTAAATGAACAAGAATTTAATATTATCGGGCAATGCTTTGAAAAATTGAAATATATAAAAGATAGGGTTTAGTTATCGAAAATGTATCCAACTTGTCATCTTTTACTATTGTATTTACTGAACTTTCAAACTTACCATTTAATATATTGGACTTTTGAAACTTACCATTTTGTATATCAAATCTTCTATTGCAGGTTATTCTCTGACGTGGCGTAAGTTTCGCTGACGTGGCTGGTAACATGTCATGTGACTTGGATTTTATATGGTTCAAAATAAATTAAAAATAAAATAGTTATTTTAGAAAAATATATAAATATAATAATAATAATAATAATAATAATAATAATAATAATAATAATAGTATTTTAGATATGTTCAAGGCTTCAAGCCCTTCATCTGTTCAACGATTTGTTTAAAACCTCTTCATCCAAATCTCTTCATCTTCCATCCACCGATTTGTAGGGTTTCGGTTGTGTTCATCTTCCATCGATTGTGTTCAAGTTTTCGGTTGTGTTCCAGATACATCTGTTCATCTTCCATTTCCACCGATTTGTAAGGATTCTGTAACGCCCCAAAATCTTAAATAAAGTAAGTCTCTGATAATAGAAATATTTTAGAAATAAAAGGAGTTTACACAAAGCGGAAGCTAAAGCTATCACTGAACCCTCTAGTTCAGTTACAAAAGTAGTACTAAATATTTACAACAAAGATTTGTTTTCACAAAATACAACCAGGCGTTAGTTTTCAAAATACAAATTTACTCCCAAATCACAACCTCTGTCAAACTGGGGCCTTGCCCTGGGAGGAATCACGCCCTGCAAAACAACAGTAAGCAGTATCTGATAAGCCACAAGGCTTAGTGAGAAAACTAAACTGTAAATTATATAAGCATGCGCATACACATATACGAATGTTGTAACAGTTCTTATGAACACGGTACTGCACCATCTTAGCATCCACCAAGAAGGCTAAAATGCTGCTCGTAGCAACTACTGCACAAAGCAGCGTGCTACAGCTCTCTCTGGTGATCCTCTGATCAATAATATATCACATTGCAATGTACCACACACATATCACAAATATGAATCAGAGTTTAGAAAACTCACCTCAGCAATAAATATCACACAAAGATATATCACGCAACTCAGAATACTTCAGATAGTAATCCCTACAATCATATACAATTATAGTATCAAGATACTCTTGAACCTGCACTTAAACAAACTTACCAGGGGCAGGGTACGCCCGTGCCCCCAGGCGCAAGGCCCATCGTTTCTCGCACTTTTCGCAAATAAAACCCTTTTCGCATGAACCTCCCTCTATATATGTGTGTGTGTGTACGCAGAAAAGTTCAATCGAAAACTATTTTTGTACGAAAATCGTTAGAACTATCTGTAATATCATTAATGATTCATTAATAACACTATGTTAACTATTTATATATTTACTCAACCGTTATTAATAATTTAGACTTGATTTTCCTAAAATAACTCTTATTAGTGAGCTATTAATAACTAACTAATGACTGACAGGGCCGACCCTCGGATTTCGAAAACCTTGTGTAATTTAGTAACAAGTGGGCTCTAAAACTTATAAATATTAAAAATAAAATCTGAGTTTTATTTTCTTCTCATAATATACTTCTCACACTAAATATATAACTATATTTACTATAAACAAAAAAATATCCAAAGCTACAAACAAAGTTTATAAAAACTGTAAAATTAATTAGACTAACAGTTAAAGAAATCAAATTTACAAAACTCCCCTAATATATTACAAAAACACCTCGTGATAAACATTTCAATTTCTAGTCTATTGGAAGATTCGATAGCCTACTCTTTGTCATGAATAGTCTAAAAGTACGGCGAGTGTAGTTGACAAATCCGATTTTCCTATATATGTTGTTCATTTTGACTTAAGTGTGTGATACGACTTAAAATGATAATTAGTTTTAAAAATTTTGGGCCCCTATAAAGTGTGGGCCCTATACAAGGGCATACTCTAAACTTGCTTACGACCGGGTGTGAATGTGTCATTAGTGTTCACTTATAAATAAGAATTAATATTGGTTTATAGTTTTTGTACGAAAACAGTTCTGATTTAAATTTTATATATATATATATATATATATTGAAAAGTTTATTTGATAAACATTTTTATTGCAATTCTTATTTTACCCTTTTAAATAGTTATCAAACTCGTACGAGTCAAGTCAAAATCCACAGGATTTGTGTCGACTCGATATATGACTTGCTAAGCTTACTGACTACCCGACTTGCAAATAAAAGACTCAGACCGGGTCTAATTAACTCAGAATTTGGCCGAGTCGAAAGAAGCATGTAAATTTCAAGCGCTTTTCGATTGTAGAGACATGTTAGAAAAATCGATCAGAACTTAATTTACAGACCACTCACTAGGTCAAAACATTGTTTTCTCTATCTTTCAAGTTTCAATGAAGGCTTAATTTGTCTTCAACTATTCTCTTGCATAGCCGACTCACAGCTGCAAGTTCTTTGGTATCAATTTTGATAATTAATTATATCTCGACTCCACATCTTCAACTTTCTCTCTGTTACAACTCAGACTCGCAGATAATATATATATATATATATGAGTTGTGTTAAATATAGTCCATATAAAAAATACAGTCCTAAAATTTAGTATACAATCACATGTGACTTGTAAAAGCAACACATGTGAATTACGAAAAATTACGAAAATGCCACTTCGCCCAAAATTTTAAAATGCAATCTGGACCATTGATGTCGATGATGCAAGGGCAAAAATTAGTCACTCATGTGACTATGAATTAAATATAGACTATATTGAACATTTCACATATTATATATATATATATATATATATATATATATATATATATATATATATATATATCTCAATTTATTGATACATAATAAATAATGCATTAACCCCGTAAATATTCAACCACTTTTTGTGACATTTCAGGTTTGACAGTACGGTAGCAGAGTGTTCTAACATCAAAAGTTTTACATTTGATTAAGAAGTTGAATCCCACCTCTTGTCCCATGAAACAACTTATGCATGCTATCTTGTCTACAAACTACCTCGAGAACACAAGGCTTTCGAAGATTTTGTACAAGTAGATCATAGATCTCCGGTAATTCTAGTTCCAGGATTGAATAGACAACTTATCTATTTACTAACACCTCCTCATACCCCGATTATTAGACTTCATGTTGATAAAGAGTCTGATAATGTCCCATTGCGGACACAAAAAATAAAAGGCCATATATCCGAAACCACGAAAAGACGGTTGGATGGAAATCCAAATTTGCAATTTCAAAACTAAAACAAGCAATGAAACTATCCCATTCCATTGTTCTTTGAGCAGTTGCAGTAAGAAGAGTCTTATGGGGCTCCTTGTGGAAGGGATTGAATTCAGGCCTGCAAAAGTTTTCTTTTCTGATATAAACTAACTAATTTCTCTGTTATCCTGAATGTTATTTGAAAATCACAATTTTCTATCTTTTATTTTTTTAGTTTCATACATTTCTGATCTTTGTATATCTTTTTCATGAAACAATTATATTCACTTTGTGTGTGCCATCATTTAGGATTTTGTTATATATTTATATATAGATAGCCAAAGTTTCATAACATGAGTAGAGCTAATACCATACTCACTTTGTGTGTACCGTTGAAAGCTGTAAAAATGTTTTTAGTTTTTATTTTTTTCCTTACCCCCTATACTCGATACATTTCCACATCATAAATCTTCTTTTCATTCCTTGATCTCTCTCTCTATTATTAAATCACTTCAATACTTTTGATCGATCTCTTAGAAATAGAAATAAAAAGCTTCCAGAGTCCAGATAGATACCATTTAGAAAAACTTAAAATATATATTAATGTAGTTTCAAATATTTGTCCATGCAATGTAGCATAGAGGTTTGGCCGTGAAACCGATCGACAGAGGACCCCTAACTACATTGGTTACAAGTATCCAGGATCAAGTTAAAAGCAAATGATCTTTGATTTGATTGTTAATATAGAAAAAAGTTGTTAGAAACTAGAAAGTGTGTTGATATGACTAGTATACATATATATATAGCAGACCATTTAATTCTAATACATATATGTTCTACTTTACAAGTACTGATTTATGTATGACTGAAAACTATCAAGAAAATTAGAAAAATGTACACGTTTGAGCAAAGCACATTAACCCATGGTGATACAGCCTATGGAGAGTGAGAATGCATATATATGCATACTTTCATCTCGTTGTCATTGTTATTGGAAACGACGTTAGATCTGTGTGTGATACAACTAACAACAACAAATTTTAACAGCTTTAAACGCTATTAGTATTAGTTAACTGTGAATGTGATTACTTATTTTCACCAATATATATGATGATTATCTTAAATATGTTCAACTAAACTAACTAGAGACTACCTTGCTTGTGTTGTTTAAAGATTAAAACACAATGGCGAGTGGATAATAATGGCATAATTTACTTGATCAAAGTTACAAGAAATGACAGAGTATGAGTTTTCTTTTTTCTTTTTTCTTCAAACGGCAACACAAAAGGCATACAAGGAGAAGAGCTTTGACATTAACATCACCCCACCTAATATATATAAGGGAGGGTTCATTTAAGAACTATTATTATCGTGGGAACCGCGAAAACCAATATTCGTCATTCAATTGGTAAGTGGAATTCATGTATGAAGAGCATAGAGGATTAAAATGTGGCAAGGTGCATGCAATAAATTAATTCATGAGTGGGCAATTGAATTAAATGATGAAGAATTGGACGGCTAGGATTGGTTCTCACGGTTCTCAAAATAAAAATGGTTCTCAAATGATATTTTTACTATATATGTATGTATGTATGTATGTATGTATATAGGGAAAAGTTCAATTTAGAACTGTTTTTCGTATGAGAACTGTAAGAATTGTTTGTAATACCATTAATGACTCATTAATAAGGGTATTTTGATTTTTTTATGTATTTACCCAACAATGAATTGTGTCTACGTGAAGCGTTATTAATTCATGAGTCTTGAATTTACTAAAATACCCATCATTAATGCGTTATTAATAACCCATTAATGAGCCGCCAAAAATTTTTAGTCATCCATTGATTTTAATCAAGCACCAACATTGATTTAATAAGAACGACAATGATATAACGGTTGATATAAATGATATAAGAAAGATACAATTATGATATTTGATGGTTTATTATGATGGATTCGTGGTTTGAATGATTACTTGACTGATATGATTATGTGATTTGAGGTGCTTGAATAATTGGTGTTATTGTGGGTTTGGGTCAAGAACATGAACGGGTCGGGTGGGTATTTGTCATAATATCTAATTATGATTTTAAATGGTGTTTTAATAGGAACGAGTCGGGTGGGTATACGCACACTATACGCGTTTATATATATATATATAACGCGTTTAGTGTGTATATATATATATATATATTTTATTATAGAATGTGTTTGAGTGTGTGTATCTTTACACATTTAAATGTAATTATAAAATATATATGTTTGATGTATTACTATATAAAAAAACAAAACATCAAGTTTAAACACTAATTTAATGGTTTTAAACATCACAATTAATAACTAAACATAACATTCATCAAGCTATGAAGTTTGACCTTTATAAACATCAAAACAACACAACAACATTAATCAAGAATGAAATTAGCTACTACTTTGATTTTTATAAACAACATAACAACTTAATTCATGCAAGAATCAATTTAACAATTTTTTATTAAACATCTAAAATAACAAGTAAAATCAAAGTACTACTTTTAATGCGAAGTAGTCTGTTGACCAACAGATATCCAAACCCGCTATTGACCACACAAATTTAATCCATTCCTACAAGCAATTGTATCCTCAATAACCAACCAAGGTCCACAAAAGTCTTTCACATAAATGCTATATATTTGCGATCGAGAAGATTAGTAGCAGTCGAGCTACATCCAATATTTGGCTTCAATTGCACCCTCAAAAATTGTTATCTAAATTGATTTTATGATTAAACATCTAAACTAACAAATAAAATCAAAACCACAATTAACAACTTAATTAGCAAAATCAAAACCCCTAATTATACACAAAGTTGTTAATTATCATTTAAGTAATCTAATACAATTAACTAAATAAAATAATCACAATTCACACACATAGAAACACACACAGACACACACATCGGAACACACACACACACTGTAACATACACACACACTCAAACACACTAAAATTGAAGAAAAAAAAACACACACACACACACACTCAAACACAGAAACACACACACACACACACTCAAACACACACACAAACACACATATACAAGAAAAGAAACGCTTCGATCTTTTGAGTTGTGTGCAATGTGGGTTAGCGGGTAAACACAAATTAACACAGAAACACACAAATTGACACATTAATTTTGAGTTGGATCGAGCAAATGTACGTACGTTTAAGTGTGCAATGCGGGTTAACGGGATACAGGGTGTAGGTAACGCAAGGGATGTTGATGTCCGGCAACGTGACGGCGGAGTGTAGGTAACGCCGAGGATGTTGGTGTCGGGGGTGGCAGTGGCGGAGTGTAGGTAACGCAAGGGATGTTGGTGTCCGGCGACGCCGAAAAAAGAGGGGGGAAAGTTTACCTAGTGTTATTTATGGGCATTACGCGTGACAAAGAGCATTAGGTGCGACATTACTGGGTTTCGGCCCTATTGCCTTCTCCCACCTCTATTACCTAGATTTCTTGTAGTGAAAATCTTTAACAACATTAGAGATGACATGAATGTTTGATGGGAGTCACTTTTAAAGAACATGTTAGTAGGGATCAATAGCAGGTAGGTGATTGAGACTCTCTATTGGAAGTTCAATGAACTCATTTCGCAAGGTATATGTTGTAATTGCCTTGCATCAGGAATTGTCTCAAAGACACTTTGTGGTCATGTGACGGGTATATATATCACCATATCATTTTCCTCTTGATGAACTTAATTAGAAACTACAAAAGTTCCAAATCAAGAGAAATAACGAAATTTTAACTCAAGATAGAGAAAGAGTTTATATTTGAATTCAAAAATCGCTTACGTAAAGAAGTTTTTTTGTGCTACAAAGAAGCATAATTTTAGTTGAAACAAATTCATCATTAGGTAGCACAATAAATTAAAAAAATATTAAACTATAATATATGTAATTCCTTCATGGCCGGCCTCGATTTTTTGGAGGCCCTGTACAATTTAGTAAAAATAGACTCTATAATTAAAAGAGTTAATTACATCTTTGGTTCTTGTGGTTTACATGAAATTTTACATTGGTTCTTAGGCTTCATTAATTACGACATTTATCCTTATGGTTTAACTTTTGTTTCAATGTTAATCTCAAAACATTTAAAAAGACATAAGTGCCCTTTCTTTCTTAATTTATCCTTTTATTTTTTTTCTTTTATTCATTTTAAAACATTAAATAAAATTTTAATTCTGTTAATAAATAATTAAATTAATATTAAAAAAATTAATTATTAGTTAACTGTTATTAATACTTTAAAATAAGCTAAATCATCACCATCATCCACCACCACCACAAACCACCATCTACCACTACCCACCACCACAAACCACCACCCTCCAAATTGTTCTTCGAAGTAGATATGTGATTTGCATAAATTCAAATCCATTCAAGAATCAAACAAGAACTCAAATATCAAGAATCAAAATAATAGAATCAAACATCAAGAATCTAAATCCGATAAAGAACATATTTGATCTGAATCCAAACATAAACTCAAATAGAACACAGATTTGATTCGTAGACATGAACTCCATTGAACATTTTTAATAAAAAAACATATCTGATATGCAGACATGAGCTCATTATCCATCATCGAGTTGTAAACCTCAAATCCAACACTCCAAATCATATTTATAAAACACTCTAAATCAAATCTAAAGAAGAACCTAAATCGATTTAAGAAAAGCCTAAACCAAATCAAACAAAGAAAACTAACTCATGACCCATTAACAATTCGAAGAATGGTTTGGGAGTACAGGTCGAAAGCCAAACAAAGGAAACAAAATTGAAAAACCAATAACAAATCATACCACATAAATCTTCAACAAATTGAAACCTATAAACAAACACCACCCTAAATTAGTTCTTCCACAAATAGATCCCAAATTTAAGATCCATAAACTGAACCCAAATAGAAAAGAAAAGAAAAAATGGTGGCCACAAACCCTGAACTGTTCGGTGGTGGTCGGATGAACCAAAGCTCATTCAATAAGATTTGAGATGAAAAACATCGTTGAATCAAATCAATGGACTCATTTAAAAACCCATTCGATGGCTATGGGTATGACGCTGGACGAAGATGGTGGTCGCCGGAGTAAATGATGGTGGTGTCGGCGGCGATGATAACGGTGCCCGAGGTTCGATATTCCTTAATTCATTATTTAATAGGAAGGGTTATACGTTTTTACAAGTTGCCTTTATGTGTTTAGACGTAAATATAAAACTAGAGGGGCTAAAACCGTCAAATTCCAACTTGATTAAGTCCAGGGGGCTGTTTTGTCAATTGATGAAACTATATATATATATATATATATATATATATATATATATATATATATGCACCAACTTTGACTTAGAAGTCAAAGTTTACTTGGTTTTCTTTTGCAACCCACGAGTTCATAGCTAGCTTTGGCAAACCTTCACTTTTCTTTGAAGAACACAGCAGAACTAAGTGCCTATAGCCAGAATCTAGCAAGTGTACAACTTGAGGTAAGCTTTCAAGCTTTGTTTTTGATGTTTTGTAAGATTAAACACATGGTTTCAATGGTGGAATCATGTTAGGGTTGTTTTATATGGTTTAGATTAAGTATATCAGTTGTAGGAGGTGTAGGAAAACACCTCTAGTCGTTTTATGATGAAGTTATGGGATTTCTTGGTGAAATCCGACTGTTCTTGGCAAGAACAGTCTGCTGGTCTGTAGTGTACACGGCCGTGTAGTAGTTATGGCGGTCACAGGGCCACGTAAGGTTACATGGTCGTGTAGCATAAGAGGTACACGGCCCGTGTAGCGGTACACGGACGTGTAGTAGTAAAGGCGGTCATAGGGACATGTAAGGTTACATGGTCGTGTAGTATAAAAGGTACACGGCCCGTGTAGGATGACTAGACCACACTGGCCATGTTGCCAGCTTACGTCGTGTAGCATTAATGGGACACGGCCCGTGTAGGAATACACGGCCCGTGTAGGCCCTATTTCAGATCAGAATGCCTTATGTATTATTTATGTATTGTTTATATAGGAGGTGATTGACATAATACCTGTATCAGTGATTTGTGAAGTATTGCATATTACAGTTATAAGGTGAGTCTTCTAGACTTCACTTCATATCAGCAGCATGTGTAGTTTCATATCAGATTGCTAACATGCTATGTTATACATGTGAATATGTAAGCGTACTGCTATGTGTAGTAAGGCTCAGATGCGGTACAGTACTGTGACCTATGATGCTGCCCTGGGTCTAGAACCAGAGGCTAGCTTTGATTGCCAGACATGCGTGTATTATCTTCATGTGATTGTATACGTGTGCTCATATGATGTTATATTTAGATTACTCACTAAGGTCTTGTAGCTTATCAGATACTGTTTTTAAAATGTATTGCAGGATGCAGCAAGGGCAAAGACAAAGCTCCTGTTTGACTGCTTTTCAGTTTTAAACAATAAACTCTTAACGCCCGGTTGTGTAAATATTTTACTTTGACAGTACACTACGTTTGTACTTAAAGGTGTATCTTTTGCTGCTAGCACAGTTGTACTATGAAAACGTTTCCGCTTTTGTCTTTTAAACCCGATATGTGGTTTAATGAAAAATATTCTACTTTTACATTATTTATTGAACTTGGGGCGTTACAGTGGTGGCGGTGGGTACTGTAGAGACAGAGAGAGATAGAGAGCGAGAGAGATAAGAAGGGGGATTGAGATGGGGTTGGGATTGGTTTTAATTTTTTGTTTTTAATAATTAATTTTTGTTTTTAGATAATAATTAACATTTTGAATGAATAAAGGTTTAAATTAAAGAATAAAAAAATATAGAGACAACTAGACAAGGGTACTTTTGTCTTTCAAGTATACAAGGGACCAACATTGAAACAAAAGTTAAACCATAAGGATCAATGTCGTAATTAATAAAGCCTAAGGACCACATGTGAAATTTCATGTAAACCATAAGGACCAAAAATGTAATCAACTCTAATTAAAAATATAAAAAACAAGAATCTAATTTTTCATTCAGTCTTATAGAAACCTCAATCCTTAAATAGAAATTTAGATAATCAAAAATTCATAATAAAGTCCAAATTTTAAACAAAAATTGAGCATCTTTAACAAAAATTAGGTATTAAACTAAAAATTAGAATAAGAAACAGAAACATAAAATTATATATTTATATTAAGTCATAACTTATAAACAGAGAACAAGCAAGATTGTGACCTCACCTCACCATTTGATCCTTCAATTCGTCCTTCGATTACTCACGACCTTGCTCTCCAGAATGGTAGAATCGATGGTGTTACCGTTCAATATCCTGACTCTAGAGACCAAAATCGATGGGTGTACGATGCAATGGTGTGTCGACTTGTTGAGTTGTCATGTATAGACTACAAAGAACAGAGACAAGAATCGATGATGTGTCAACTTGTTGTGATATCCAGAGTGTTCGTTTGTTTGAAATTTGAATTTCTAAACTTCTAATCAACGAAATCCAGAAGCAAAAGTTGTAGTACTTTTCAGTGTTGACATTCGATTCATAGAGAATCGAAATAGGCCGCTTCAACCCTTTCATCTTCGGCTGAGTATCGAGAATTCATGATGAATATCTTGGGAATTTATTCTTGAACAGTGGAACCATCGGCACTCTCTTGTTTCTCGAAGTGTCGAAGGTGCACAACCGTGACCGTGAATCGCCGGTTTACCGATTATTAAAGAAAGGCTTAACCTAATTTGGGCAATTGAGTTGGGCCTTGACTTGAAGGCTTGAAGATAACCCACTATGGCTATGGACATAAAAAAGAAATGAGGATCTAATATATGTTGGGCCGTATGCAAGTGCACACCTTGCACAGGCATGGGACCGGGCCCGAATTCCTTAAGATCAATACTAACTTTTAATTTTTGCCAAGTTTATTTCGATGACATCTATGTTTGTTGTGTTTTCTAAGGTTTTCGTGGGTAGCGATAGATGACTAACGGGTTGTAGTGAAATATTATTATGGAAGAAGGAACTAAGGGTGTGTTTGGGAGAAATGATTATAGTTTTGGGAGGAGAAATGGTTTCTCCACCCATTTCCATTTCTCCCCTTACTTTGTATTTTCATTTCTCTTCAAATTGTAGAGAAATGGAGAGAAATGACAACCAATGTCTACTCATCATTGTCGATGTCCGGTTGCGATGTGTTCCCGACATTCTAATCATCATCGTCGACGTCCAGCAAGACGGCCAATGCCGCAACCACCGTCCGGCAACTTGAGCCACCATTTCTCTGTTTCATTTCTTTTCTGATACCAAACAAGGAAATCAATTCCAATTCTCCACACATTTCTATTTCTCCCCATTTCCATTTCTCCCCTATTTCCATTTCCATTTCTCCCAATTTCTTTTCTCTCTACCAAACACCCCTAAGGTTAATGCACCATATGTGTAGTAATTTCATTGATATGTTTTAAGGGTCATATATATTTAAAATTCTTAGGATCTATGAACGGAAAATATTGCAAATCGTTGGATGCTTGATATTTTAAAAATTCGAATTATGAATCTTTCATTATATATATAATTTGTTTATCATACAAATTATAACATTTAAAAAAATAAGAAAGTTAGTTACCTGTGGAGGATCTTTTTATGATAAGATCTTGCGAAGACGAAAACAAATTTAGGTAAAATGAGTACATATAAACAATATATATATATATATTGTTTATATGTACGCATATAAACGATATATACTATATATACATACAAACTATATATTGTTAATATTAACCATTAAATAAAGATTATCTAAAAGCTATAAAATGTTCTTCAAGTTCTCATCTTAAAATATGTTTTTATTTGATATTGCCTAAACAAAGATGATTACAAAGATGATTACAAAACTTAAAATCATCAAAAATAGTAATCATCAAATATAGTAAAAATACTTTGATATTTTAGATGTAAAGAAGCAATCTAATCCGGTTAACGATTGTACAAAGATACCTATAACATATATATACAACAAATAATAAAAGTTACATAAAAGGTGAAGTTAAATAATATAAAATTAAAATAAATTTATGAAATGTATAAAAATTATAATACATTTAATTACTTACGTAAAGTGTGAAAAAGATTTAATGGATAAAAGCTGAATTTTTTTTTTTTTGATGTTTTGGGTGTATTAATGGAGGTGAAATTAATGGAGGAGAAAGAAAAAGTAAACAAGAAGAGATAAATTCCATACTAAATTGCACATTTAGACCTTTCTTTTTCTAACAACCAGGTCTAAATATGTAGGGTAGTTGAATGACATGTGATTGGAGCATTAAATAATACCATTTAGATCCGATTTTATAATAAAAAATGAGGTCTGATTAAGATCGAATATATAAAGTGTAAACCTAGTCACCAAGATGCTTTTAGACCTGTTTTATTAAGATCACCAATAGGCAAGAAGCATTAGTTTTTTTTTAACAGCGAATTTAGTGGGTTGGGTTCGTACTAACATCCATATAGGGCAGTATGCGAGCCCTAAGCCACGCACTACGAGGGAGTAATACCCTACACCATTTTATTAGAAAAACCCCGTTATATTGTCCTGACTCGAACCCAAAACATGAACTATGGGGTAAAACCTCAATACTACTAGGCTACGCCTCAGTAGTAAGAAGCATTAGCTAGTGTTAAGTTTTACAAAGGATAAGTCCTCGTGAGCGTATTACATTTTAGAAAAATCATGTGCAATACCTTTATTACATTGATTACTTACGTATACAAAGTTCCTATTATATATATTACTTTTTTTATTGATGAACTTTCGATTAGCAAAAACATGAAGAAACGTTATATGCAGCCTTGGCAAGAAATTTTGCAAGAAGAATCTGTATGGAGATATATAACAAGAAGAAAAAATTGGGTATACAAGCCTTTACCAGGATCAAGGTTAGTTTTCATGCACTAAAAAAACACACTTTCATGCACTAAAATGTGTAAGTTCTACAACTAAAAGTATAGAGATCAATTCTTCGTATCAAATTTCTTCGCGCTTCTCCACTTAAGAGGGATGCAAAGAAAGTTGTTTCTACATTTTTAAGTGTAGAAAAATTTAATTGTGTACGTAATTAAAAATGCGAATATTTTTTCTGTACAATTATAAATATGAACCTTATTATAATATATATGTATATATATATAGGGGAGGGTTCATGCGAGAAGTGTGAGAAGCAATTTCAGCCATCGATTGATTTTTGATCTTGTGGTTCACATTAATCATTATTAATATTTTTATTTAATATATATATATATATATATAGGGGAGGGTTCATGCGAGAAGTGTTTTTTTTGCGAGAAGTGCGAGAAGCAATTTCAGCCATCGATTGATTTTTGATCTTGTGATTCACATTAATCATTATTAATATTTTTATTTAATTCAAAAGGGTAAATTAGTAAAAAAAATATTTTCTCTTTCCTCTCTCCAATTAATTTTTTTCTCTCTAATTAATTTATTTTAGATTTTAAAATTTACTTTTATTTTATAATTAAATACGGTGTTCACTACGGAACACAACATACGATTTACAGAATTTTTGTTATGTATTCAGTTTTCATTAGTGAACGTATAAAAATATAAACTAACACGGTAAAAATTGAAAGATGTTCATTACTGATTAATCTCTTTTGTTAATTAATTCTTTCGTTCTTAGTGTACACCTAGGACTATAACATCAAATAGTATATATCTTAGGACTTTTTTTCCAAATTTTTAAAATTTACTTATACTTTATAATTAAATAAGTGTTCACTACTGATTACAACTTATAATTTACAAATGTTTAGTTATATATCCGGTATTCATTAGTAAACACATACAAATAAAAACTAACACCGTATAAATCGAAAGAAGTTCATTAGTGATTAATTTCTTTTGTTGATTAATTCTTTAGTTCTTAGTGTACAGCAAAGACTATAACATGAAATAGTATAGATCCTAGGCTTGTGACATTATTTTGATGTTCACCCATAAATATAAGACGAAATAATACGGTGTAAGGTAATGTTTACAGGTAATGTAACATTTATAAACAAACTAATAAAGTAACACATTAAATTAATAAAACCCATCACACAGTAAAAACCATCTCAGATTTATTAGTTTGATGTTCATAACTAAACAATTAAATAACAGCCACTACATTTTGTTTAATAGAAAAACATGTTGAAGAAGCTGGTGGAGTGAGCCGATCTGGTTCTTCATGATGTTGTAGGCGACAACAGTACTTGATGATGGTGGTATCTGCGGCGGTTGTGTTTGGTGATGAATGCATCAATGATGGCAGTGCTTTCTACTGTTCATGGGTAGCGTTGGCTGCAAGGGGGGATCGGAGGTGTCGGTGATGGTGATGGTGATGGTGATGTGCGACAAGGTAGAACGACTACGATGGACGGCGAGGTCGCCGGCAAGAGCACCGGGAATGATGTCTTTGAGGTCTATGGAGAGAAAATGGTGATTTGTGAGGAAGATGAAGTGCCGTTTTAGGAGATTTGATAAAAAAAAAGAGAGATTAAAATATTAAATGCCTTGGAAGATTAAATGGTAAGTATAATTAGGGTAAGATTTTTTGTAGGCAAAAATGTCTTTATTACCCTTTTTGTTTTAATTTACTCTTCTTCTTTTTTCAAGTTAATTACTAAATTGCCATAGTTAATCTTAGTCATTAACTTAATGATCTAATGGGTGAGAATGTTTCTCGCACTTCTCATAAAAGAAATGCTTCTCGTATGAACCACCCTTTCTCTCTCTCTCTCTCTCTCTCTATATATATATATATATATATATATATATAGTGAAAAGTTCATTTGAAAGCATTTTTATTACGAGAATCGCGAGAACCACTTTTAGCCGTTCATTTTGGATAATGGAATTCATGGATGAAGAGCGTGGGGGGATTGAGTGTGGTAGGTGTAACACCCAAGGTTCGAAATACATTTAAATAATAGAAATAAATAATAAGTGTTATAAATGTGTTATGAGTTGTCTAGATGGGATTAAATGTGTTTATAAAGCTAGAGGTGCTAAAATTGTCAAATTAGAACTTAAATTAGTGCAGGGACCATTTATGTCATTAAACCATAGATATAGATATATATCACTTTCTTTTGACTTCATGTTGAAGTCATTCAAACACTTTCCAGAAATTCATACATACGTGAGCTCTCAAGTTACCATCTTCTCTTTCTATTTTATTCAAGAAGGATGAGATTTTAGTATCTCTCAGTTAGTAAATCAAGTTCTATATCATCAAGGTTAGCTTTGTTGAATTGTTTTAAGTATTCTTATGGGTTAAATGGTCAAGGATTGATTCAAGGATCAAAATATGTTATTTTGGTGTTAGTTGTTGTTTATTAGTTGTTTGGGATGAAAGGAATCACCCCATGAAGTTCTAAATCGATTATAATTGAGTTTTCGTTGAAAATTGGTCATTTACGCAAGCTGGTCGACTTACTGGTTCAGACCAGAGCCAGACACGATCGTACCCTGAAGGGGTACGGGCGTGCCTATGGTCGGGCTAGCCCTAGTTCTTGAGATACACCCCGTTCCCTGGGGTACAGGCACGGGCGTACCATGCCCAGTCACGGGCGTGACTTTTTGGTCGTACGACTTTGGGGCTTAAAAGTCGGATATATATATATATATATATATAAGTTAGATACGAAGGTCGGATCATTAGTATTGAAAGTCCTTTGTTGTGTAAAAGATGAGTAAACAAGAATACTTGAGGTAAAGATGATGAAGTTGATATGAACAAGTATGAACACTTTGTATGAACTTTGAAGAATCTCTCTTAGTATTTCTTAAACGTGAATGCAGAGATTGATATTACAAAGAGTTACCTTGCAAACTATGTTTGCAAGGCTTTAAATACTAATAGGCACATGGGCCCTAAAGCCTTATGGCCCAATACCATCTATTGACTAGACTAACTAATACATATAAGAAAAGTGGGCCAAGCCCATATAATAAACTAATCTAGTTAAACATATTCAAAACAAAAGAACACAAGGCTAACAAACTATTTAATATCTAATTAACAATCTCCCCCTTTTGTTGCCTTGTGCTGAAGCAGGTAATTTTGATTTCATCTGCTCCTCTGACCCAGGAGTCTTTCCCAACTCCGGATGGCCTTTCTTTCCTGAATCTTGTCCTCCAACTGATCTGCTATTCTGGTCATTTTTACCAATTCTGATTGATCAGGCAGGTGACTGTTTCTGAAGCATGTTCTGCGGAATTTAGATATGCATCTTTGAAGCATTCCTTCAGAATATGCACTGAGCTCTGAAAGTCGAAGGAATGCTTTCTCTCCATTAAGATTTGGCATGACGAATCCATCCGCTCCTTCGTAGTCTTCATCATATTCTTCTATAATAGTGTATTTTCTATGTTTGTCTAGCTTTGAATGTTGTTGGTTAGGCCTTTGAAGATTTATTTTTGCAAGAACAGCCTCAGCACCAAGCTGTAAATCGTGGGTTCTGCACAGAATGATTTTCTTTCTCATAAAGTCTCTGACAACTTGGAGAGCCCTTTGTTCTTCTCGGGTCTTTTCAAGCTTGCAAGCCAGCTCATCTTCCATATGAGTTATGTCTCCCAAATTCAAGAATCTAAGCTCGACCTCGTGAAACGTATATCTTTTCCCATCTGCTCTGGTTACATGGAAGTGAACCATTTGATAGTTGAGGAAGTTACGCAAGTACACGAACTCGATCTTAAAAATTGGATATTTGGAGGCCACTTGTTGTTTCTCACTTGTATGGAAGGTGGCGGCGAATCTGACAGCCTTTTCATGTTCTACTGAGTTTAGCACATATAGATCGTCAACCTCTCTGACAACCTCTGAGAAGATACCCGGAATTCTTTCTTCAAGATACGAAGTATTTAACCATTGAGTGGGCCATCGAGGTTGGTCTTTAGCCAGAGCTTCTCTAGGCCTGATATTTCTGATGTTTGGCCTTTCTGCTATTACTCTTTCATGAGTGGCCAAGGGCATAGGTCCTCCATGGTAAGTTGCAGGTACCGGCCACTCACCCTCTTTCTGTTCAGACCCTTGAGGTTGCTGCTGACTTATAAGAACGATGGGCGCAATGTTGAATTGCCCCTGTTCAGGTGGAAAGATGTCAAGCAGCTCCCTGTTTACCGTTGTGAAGACTTTGCGGATGTTGATCAGTGGAGTCTCTTCTACTTCCTCTGTAATTGGCCTTTTGCCTTTGGATTTTTCTGTTGAGGATTCAGGAAGAGAGGATTCTGGCTCTTTTGAGTGTGTTTGGATTTGTGGGATTTGGATTGAAGGAGTTTGGATTGTTGGTATGATTGTTGGGGTTTCTTGTCTTTCTACCTCTGACTCTGCCCCCTGACCTGCTTCAAATTCAAATTCTGTCATTGTAGGCTCAGTAGCAGGCTCAGTTTGTTGTTGTTTACCCCCACTCCCTCTGCCGCTTTGACCCTCTGACGGCTTTGACACTTGGGCGGCTTCGATTAGGAGTACAGTGCTTTGAGCCCCAATGTAACGCCGCTGCCGCTTCTCCCCCTCATGATGTCCTGGATCCTCAGGATCATCATGCCTATGCTTTCGTGTTTTAGACTGAACTTTACAGGACTCCTCCACGACTTCCAGCCTTTTGCTAATATTTGAGACGGTAGAGGTTAAGGCATTTAAGGCTTGTAGGACAGTATCTTGGAAGGTGGTGGAGCTAGAGGAGGAGGGCTGGGGTTGGTGTTGCAGTGCTGCTAGGATGGTTGATTGTTCGGGTGTAGGATGGGCAACACTGTTTAGTTTAGCATGAAGGAGGTCCTTCAGTTCATTGATTGAATAATCTTGCTCAATGACGGTAGGTGGGCGGTTTTCCAGGGCTCGGATTTGGGCTCTGAGGGAGTCGATTTCAGAGTGGAGTTGTGTGTTGACATACTCCCTCAGCCCAGAGTCCAGAGAAGAGAACTTAGAGTTTAGAAAAGACCTAAGCTCTGGTGTAACCCCGACCTCACCAAGAGGCTTGGTTGGCACCGGTCTTTCAGACCCGTGGCCCTCACATAGTGTTGGCACAATTGTAGCACTGGAGGGACTTCCGCTCGATCCTCGCGTTACCTCTGCAGTAGAGGCCGCTACAGGCGTTCCGGCAACGTCACGAAGACGTGCTAATGCAGATTGTGTCCTAGCAAATGATTGAAAACCAGTTAAGGGTGGCACTAGACTCAATTGTGCTCCGAAAGAAGATGTGGACGGGGGAGGTGGTCCACTGAATTCAAAGCCAGCAAACTCCGAACGAGTTGCTGACTGCGTATGTGATAGATCCCCGTGCAATGAAACCACTTCCATTTGAGTAGAAGCAGAGTGGCTGGTGGGGTGAGGTGCATGCACTGGTGGGATGCCAGTGTCTGTTTCAATACCAGCCGGAACAGTGTCCCGACCGATAGTAGATGAGACTTCCCGGCTTTCTCAGTTTGGTGTACTCTCACTCTCATCATTTTCTTTCTCACTAGCACTATCACTCACTACAACCTCTACTTCTTCGTCTTCTCTTTCCATAACCGGTACATCACCCAAGGTGGCAGATATGTCTGATAAATCATGATGGTTGTCCTCGGGGTGATCAGAAACTTGTCGCGTGCCAGTGGATTCGACACGGACTGGAGAAGGTCGTGGACCAAATGAGATGGATTGTCCTGAGGAGGAAGATTCGGTTTGAGTCCTTTCTGTGGAGGACTTATTCTCTGGTTCAGCATGGGTGGAGGCCTCCGAGTCACTAATTACAACTCCCTCGCCCTCTTGTATCTCTCCTCCCTCACCACTTCCACCGCCCCTCTCAACATATTCTTCTCTCTCAATCACAACCCTGCTCGGGGCACGCCTGCGCACCCGAGCCCTAATACCACTAGGACCCTCACCAGTACTACTTCTCCCGGGGCAGGCACAACCGGCTCTGGTTGCGCCGGAGGAGCAATCCTATTAACCCTCATATACTCGCGCACTACCTCACTTTTCTGATTCAACGTTCGAAGAAGGGCAACTGGCACGGTCATGGCTACAACATTGGGAAGGTCTTTGATTCGTAGGAATCTGGCGATGCGTTGTACTTAGACTTGTGGGATATTGAGTCGCCGAGGGATGGTGTGGTAGGTTTCCAGGTTTGTGGCAATGAAGATGGTCAGGAATCGTTGAAAAGGTATAAAGGTTTTATGGCGAGAGGTTTCCTTTTCCTTGACCATTCGGACGATCTCCTCGAATATGATGGTGGCGTAGTCCAAGTGGCGGTGGTAAGCAACACCGGACAACAGTAGTAGGGAGTAGTAGGAGCCGCCATCGGTACCTCGGTGAATACCAGTCAGGGTACGGGAGATAATAGTGGCTAGCGTCTGCTAGAGAGGCGCAAGATTTGTTCGTCTGAACCGATGAATTTGGTTCAGTTCTCCCTGATATCCAAGACCTCTGATTAGGTCTAGTACCGCATCTACACTTGGATTTTCATCAAAGTCAGCTCTTCCTGGATAGTGATCAGCAGCGGGTAGGTCCAATAGGTTTCTCAATCGGACTGCAGAAAGAGTTGTGCGGATATTCTCAATACGTCCCCGGAGGCACTTGTGTCCCAAGCGGGTGACACCCTCAGTAAAAGTGTACCACAATTGCTGCAGATAGATTTCAGGTACATGGGTGGGTGATGTGTTTGGGTTTTCAGTGATGGCTTGGCGGAGAGGATGAGCACGGATAATTTCAGTGATAGTGGGGGGTTATTGGTATCGGTGGCTAGATCAAAATATACGTTGTTGCTCAGAGTTTCAAGCTTGTCAGCAGCAAGGACTAGGCTTTCCTCGGGAAGGGGTTGATTAGCAGCCATCTGTCACAGATAAGATAGATCATATTAGCATAAGAGAAAAGACAGATATTTGCTGATGAACATGTGAACCCATGAATGAATATGTGTGTTAAGTTCTATACACATGTGAATGTTGGGTGTTGACTTTGACTTTGATTATGTAACTTATGAAATTTGAAGCAAGGCACAAAAATTTCTAAGTGTTGAAAGTCGGATAAGCTTAAGTTATGCGACAGTCGGATGAGGTGAAAGTCGCATGAGCAGTAATCTTGAAAGTCGCATGAAGGTTAACTTGACAGTCGGATGGACTAATTTCATCCGAAAGTCGCATGAATATAACAGTTATGTGAAAGTCAAATGGATTTGATTTCATACAAAAGTCGGATGAATTTGTTTAAGTTGAAAGTCGGATGAACATGTTTCATCCGAAAGTCGGATGAACATGTTTCATCCGAAAGTCGGATGGGCCTGTTTCATCCGAAAGTCGGATGGCCTACGACTTGGTATTTTCTCTAAATGATAAGGTTCAGTGGAATTCTCGCGACATGGGCGGATTTGGGCTTTTCAGAGTTGTGTTATTTCAAAGGTCGCATGGTGTAAACTAAGCCATTCGAAAGTCGCATAGACCAAACTTCATCCGAAAGTCGGATAGACCACTTTCATCCGACTGTCGGATGAAATTCCATTTTCTTCATCCGACTGTTAAGAACACCCAGCTTAGTTCATATTGAGTCCAAAGTGATTTTTGACATAAACTAAGTTCAGAGACTCAAAGTTGGTACCAAATGACTCGGAATTTAACCCCAAACAAGTTTGCACTCTCAAACAAGCCTAAACAATGTTATTTAATGCGCATTTGAACTTAAAACCCTCTGTTCTTCAAAGCGAAGAACAACGCCTAAAACCCAAACAATGGATTTACAAATAACTCGATTTTGTGTGACCTAGAACATGAAATTTGTGCCATTGTGTGCGCATACATTCAAGAATCACATTATATCAGTCAAACATTACAAACAACACCATTAATGGTGTTTTGATTCAAGAAACCCAGAGAAACCCACTGTTCGATAAATAGGGGTTGTTAAACCAAAAAGAAACGGATTTTTGACATTTAAACCATAGAATATTCACCCATTCTTGTTTCAATCCTCTTACCTTTCGGTTTTGTATTGTTTAAACACAACAGATTTCACTCTAGGTGAGTTCGATCGAAAGCAGTTGAGAGGGAAGAAAATGAATAGTGTTTTTAGCTTTTTGAATTCTTGAAAGCGTGAAAGGAAAGGAACCGTCGGGTTGCCTATAAATAGAGCTATCCGATGGTCAGATGGATCAGGGCTTTAATCCGACTGTCGGATCGACCCGGTTTGGTCCAACTTGGATGTTTAGGCCCATGACTTAAATTGCATCATTATTTAAGCCCAAAAGGTGATTTTCCTTCTTTTTGTGATTTTCATTATGGTTTTCAATTTCACCTTGACAAAAGTTATTATTTTTGTTATTCTTTTTGTGATTTTTCTATTTCATTTTTGGTGACATAAACACAGACAATAAAATTAACATCTGACGAAGTATCATCTCTGAAGATGAATACTGCACATTTCTCCCCCTACACGAATGCAAGGAAAACATTCGTGTTCACCAGTGAATCCGCAACGCTCCCCCTAGACAGGAGCACCTATATAACTGCACAGAGAAAACAGTTAATCTGTTCAAGACATGAAAACAGTAGAGAATTAGAGTTGGAGATTAAGCATGCCGATCTTGGAAACCAGAAATGAGAAGCGAGCTTCGTCCAGTGGTTTAGTGAACAGATCAGCCAGCTGATGATCAGTGGGAACGTACTGGAGCTCAATCAGACCCTTCTCGACGTTGTCTTTCAAGAAGTGATACCTGATATCAATATGCTTGGTTTTGGAGTGATGGACAGGATTGCAGGAAATGGCAATGGCACTCTAAGAATCACACAACAGGGGAATCTTGGAGTAGGTAAGACATAAGTCCCGCAGCTGAGTTCGCATCCACAGACTCTGGGAGTAGCAACTTGCAGCTGCCACAAATTCAGCCTCGGCAGTTGATGTAGAAACACAGTTTTGTTTCTTTGAACTCCAGCAGACCAAACGATCGCCGAAGAAGTGTGCACTCCCTGACGTGCTTTTCCTGTCTAACATACACCCGGCATAATCCGAGTCAGAATATGCAAGCAGTTCAAATGATGAGTCGCGGGGATACCACAGACCAAGGTCAAGGGTCCCTTTCAGGTATTTGAGGATACGTTTCACGGCAAGTAAATGTGATTCTTTGGGATTTGCCTGAAAACGAGCACAGAGACATGTAGAAAACATTATATCCGGTCTACTAGCCGTGAGATACAGTAGAGAGCCGATTTGGGATCAACAAAGCCTTCTGGTTGAGATACATAAACTTCCTCCTTAAGGATTCCATTCAGAAATGCCGTTTTGACATCCATCTGGTACACCTTGAAGTCCCTGTAAGCAGCATACGCGAGAAAAACTCGGATGGCTTCAATACGGGCAACAGGAGCAAAGGTTTCATCGTAGTCAATACCCTCCTGCTGGTTGTATCCTTTCGCTACTAGTCTGGCTTTGTTCCGAATTACCACACCGTCGGAATCTTTCTTGTTCTTGAAGACCCATTTGGTGCCAACAATGGTCTTGTCGTGGGGTCGGGGCACCAGTCTCCAAACCTTTAAACGGGTAAACTGATCTAGCTCTTCTTGCATGGCAAGAATCCAATCTGGGTCTTGTAGTGCGTCAGCTGTTCGTGTGGGTTCTACCAGACTAAGAAAGCTGGAGAACTGACACTCATTTGCTGTGGCAGATCTGGTCTGAACGCTGGCATCTTTGTCTCCAATGATTTGCGTCTCTCGATGTGCAGCCGTCCATCTGGTGTTATGAGGAAGAGTGTTATCGGTGATTTCATCAGTAACATCCGGGGGAAAGAATTCATCCAGACGTTGTTGAATGGATGGTTCACCCTCAGGTGTGGATGATTCTAGGAAGGACTGAGGAGTGCTATTTTCGTGATCCTCAGTGGCAGCATCGCTGACGGTATTTACTGTGGAGTTGGATGCAGTGTACCGGTCACCTAGAATAAGGAGTGGGTCGGCAGATGAATTAACAGCCCCGGTTGTGGATGTGGTGGCAGTTTGCTGCGTGAGTTCAAGGGATTCCTGAACAGCATCTGTTGGCCTGTCAATAGGTACATTATTAGTTCCAGAATCATCAGTGTCTAAGAAATCAAATATATACTTAAAATCAGAAGATTCATTAGTGTGTTTTATATTTGTTTCTTGTCGATTAAGTCCCGGTCCTGAACTGATATGTCCAAAAACGATTGCAGGTGACTCAGGTGATAAAGATGTAGTGGTTAAAGTATCACCAAAAGTCACATTTATACTTTCAATCACAGCATTTGTTCGTTTATTTAACACACGAAACGCTTTAGACTCTTAGGAATAACCAAGGAAAATTCCCTCATCAGCTTTGGGGTCAAACTTTCCCAGGTTAGCCTTCTCATTGAGAACAAAGCACTGATTACCAAACACGTGAAAGTGTTTAATATTGGGCACTCTGCCATTTGCAAGTTCATAAGGAGTTTTGTTAAAGCGACGGTGCAAAATTGTGCGGTTTTGTGTGTAGCACGCTGTGTTGACAGCTTTTGCCTAATAGGAAGGTGGCAAATCTGCATAGGACAGCATGGTTCGAGCTGCTTCTACAAGCGTTCGATTTCTTCGTTCGACTACTCCATTTTGCTCTAGAGTGTATGCTGCGGAGAGCTGATGCATGATTCCAACGGATTCAAGAAAAGAATCCAAGACTTTGTTCTTGAATTCGGTGCCATTGTCGGTTCGAATAATTCCAACCTTTCCTTGTGATTGATTCTGCACCTGTTTGAGGAACGAGGTGATTGTAGATGGAGCTTCATCCTTCTCCCTCAAGAACTTGACCCAAGTGTATCTCAAATAGTCATCAACTATCACGAGAATGTACTTCTTCCCATTACGAGACTGAACCCTTATCGGCCCGCACAAGTCCATGTGCAGCAGTTAGAGAGGAGCTTTTGTGCTGGACACTTGTTTAATTTTGTGAGATGCCCATTTCATTTTCCCTCTCTCACAGTGCTCACAGAGGTGCTCTTTTTCAAACTTCAGTTTGGGTAGTCCGCGAACCAGATCACCGTTGACCAATTTGTTGATATTCTTGAAGTTGAGGTGAGAGAGTTTGCGATGCCACATCCACGTCAGTTCAGATGAGGCCCTGGACAGAAGATATACTGACTGTTTTCCTTCCAGATCTGCAAGATCAATGGTATACAGATTTGACCTTCTGGACCCAGTCATTACCACATCACCGTTTTCAGTCTTAACTAAGCAAGTTTTGGCCTTGAAGTTAACTTCTAACCCCTTGTCACAAAATTGCCCAATACTAAATAAATTGTGTCCCAACCCTTCTACATACGATACTTTGCTTATTTTTATATTTTCTTTGATAATGTCTCCAGTTCCCATTATTGGAGCCACATGGTCGTTTCCAAAACGAACATTTCCCGAGTATTTTGGGACATAGTTCGTAAGGAGACTATTTTCGCCCGTCATATGCTTCGAGCAGCAGGAGTCCAAGTACCACTGGCTAGATATCTGCACATGGAAGAAAAAATTTGTTGAGGTACCTATTGTGTATTGGGTCCTTGACTGTTAGCAGAAACAACAGTATCACATGTAGCTTCAGTTAATGAGTTCGTTTTTAGTATGTTGGCAGTACAGACTTGTGACATTTTTTGTGGTTGAGACGATGATGGTATTGTGCTTTCTTTGGATATTGCGGGGGCATTGGTTGTTCGAGATGTGGTGACGGATTGTTCAATAACCACGTGATTACAACCTTTTGGTAGTGAGACATCATCGTCAATGTATGCACTTGATTTCGTTGGAAGTCTTGCTTTGGTTGTTTCAGTTATCACTTTGATGGGTTTGTATTGAACTGTAGGTTGTTTATGCTATTTGAATGGAGTTTGCTTACTCAAGTGATTTGTGACAGTTGGTTTGGCAGCATTAGGATTAGCGTGATTCTAGTTATTGTGATATCTGCGATTTGGAGTCCATGATGTGTGCCCATTGGTAGATTTTGATTCTGGATTTTGTTTAGAAGGCACACTTTTGTTACTCATTTGGAATTTTGCTTTTGTTGAGCGTTTCTTTTGCCAATAGGTAATTTTGTTACCTCGTTTGTTTATGAAGGAAGCTTGTTCATGAGTGGATTCAAAGGATTTAAAGTTTGAATTCGGTTTGATCCCTCGTTTCTTTCTATCATCATCATACACACATTTGAGAGTACAGTGACCTTCCATGCAACCATCACTTATACAAAAAATTTCAGTTTTAACAGAATCAAGTGAAGTTCGAACAGGTTTAACATTTACGATTGACGAATCATTACAAAGTAATAAAGTTGTTTGTTTATTGAAAATAGCTGGATAAATCAAACACTCTTCGTCTTGTCTTCCTCCATCTTTTTCTTCTAGCTTCTTTCGCCATCCAAAAATTTGTTTTCTCTTGCTCTTCACATTTCCACCTAGAAGGACATTTGGGTTAGAAGCAGACATTTCCAAATTATCATTCTTAGGGCGAGAGCGTGTTGTTTGTTTCTTGATTAGATTTGTTTTGGATTTGGATGGTTTCGATGTACTATTCTTTCGTGATGACGGTGTATTAATTATCTTGGCTTTTCCTTTAAAGTGATGGATTTAATTGTTTGCATTCTGAAAAAATCATTCTCAAGTGTATTAAGTCTGTTATGAAGAGTGAATAATGATTTTTCTGATTTTAGGCAATGTTCACAATTTTCACCAAGATTCATTAGGGATTCATCACTTGCATGTATGTCGAAATTTGAGTTTCCAGATGTTGAACATTCACCTTCTTGCACGTGTGGAATCCGGATTTTAGACGTGCTTATGGCAGCGGAGTCTTGTGAATTGGTATTCTCAGTGGCAAGGTGATCAATCAGGTTATGAAGAATTGCTTTTTCAAAGTCAAAGACAATGGATCTATGGACAAGCTCAAGTTCAACTAACTTGAGGTGTCGTTGTAGATCCATATGAGGGATGTAGAGGCGAGGCTCGGGTGGAGAATCTGAGATTGATGGTAATGACTCCATTTCTGTTTGGGAGTAGCTTTGGAAGTAGTCATCGGAGATTGTGGGTTTGAAGACTTCGGTTATGTACGACTGATTTAGGCTTTTGTAGTCGTATGAGGTTGAAGCTCTGTTCGTGATGCGTCTCTTGTGTTCCTCCTCGGCCAGTTCGTCGATTTGTCCAACGAACACTATTTGCTTGTTTAATCCCATATTCATGTATTCAAAATCGTACAATTGTTTAGCACTTATCTTGTCACTTATGTGAGGATTAACGTAACCTAAACCTTCGTATGTCCATTTAGAAAATTTAACATCCTTAGGTTTATTCAGAAAAATGGTTTGTGCCGTTTGATCTCTTTTAATTAACAGGTCTCCGAGATCTTTTATTTTTGAGTATAGTTGACACCATTCTTTTTGCAAAAACTTAAAATCTTCTTCAGCCGAGACTTTGGTCGCTTTTAAGTTATGAATTATTACCTCATTTTCACTTTTTAAGGCATTTAGTTCATTTTCTTTCGCGGTTAATTCTGTTTAAAGGTTGTCTAAGTTAGAAGTTGATTGATTCTTGATTCGGTGTTCCAACTTAGAGATTTTACGGTTTTGTCGTTCGATGTGTTCAACCAGTGTTTGAGCATACTCAATGTTTACCTTCCCAGAAACACCTGCATCATCAGTGTGTGTTTCTTCAAATTCATCAGCCCCACCAGCTTCATTCTCATCCTCGTCATCTAAGGAGACTACATCATGAGCCATCAAGCAAAAATGAGCTTGATCAGTGCTATCTTCGTCTGAATCATATGTGTCGGACAAAAATTGATCTTCTTCAACAAGCATCGCTCTCCCACTCTCCTTTTTCTTTGTCAACCGTAGTTTGTTACGGTAGTATTCGGCATCTTTGGTCCTGGGTTTTCGACAGTCTTTGATAAAATGCCCTGTTCTACCGCAGTTGTAGCATTTCTTTTCCTCTTCCTGAGGTTCTGCGGGTTTGTCTGTTTTCCTCTTCTCATCAGCTACCATTCCTTCACTTCTTCTAGATCCGGATGTGTACCGTTGTCAGTTGTTAGTCTTTCCGTACTTGTTCTGGAAATCTCTCGTAATCAATGACATGGCCTTCAGTACCTCATCCTTTTCTGACATCTCCATCTCTCCTTCCGAGGAGTCGGAGTCGATCACAACCTACTTCCCTTTACCGCCCCTTGATGATTCCCGCGGTCTCCTTTCAGCTACTAATGCAACCGGGTCGGACGGTTGCTTCATTGAAAGTTTGGTGAGAACCTCATCTTGAAACTGATTCAAGTCCTCATAAATCGAGTGGTGAGATACCGCCTTGAGATTCCGATTAACATGTTTATACAAGCGAACATGTTGACTCCATTCAGGACCAAGTGCATTGATCCAATTAACATTTATATCTAGATCGGATCTCGTTACGCCATGATTTCTCATATCGTTCAACAATCTGTAGAAACGACTGTAAGTGTCCTGCAACAGTTCACCCTCCCTAGCCTTGAATTCCCGGAAGGTGTTAACAAGTTGTGTTTCCCTGATAAACGACCCTTGCTCAGTACCCTGCATTTGTTGTTTTACTTCGTCCCAAATTTCTTTGGCAGAAGTCAAACTGTCTATTTTTTAGTAGATTTCCGCGCATAGCCCTTGTTTCAAGTAATATTTTGCGTCTTTGTCGGCGCGTGTACGGTCTTTCTCTTCTGCAGTTAGTTCTGATGGGAGTTTCTGTCTCCTTTTAGCAAGAACTGGTGGATTGATTTCTGGAACAGCCTCGACAAATTTCTCAAAGATGGCATCACCGTTTAGATTGCTGTCTTTCATCATTTCACCATATTTTTCATTATGCTCTATGAAGTCCATAAACCTTCCTTTCCATACATTGTACTCATTTCTGAAAAGTACTGGAGGTTTAGTGTCTGTTTCTATGGCGAGGATTTCGTTGCTTGAACTCATCTTTACTTTGGATCTTTCTCCCTAAAATAGAATGGTTAGTGTGTGTGTGTGAGAAAACTTGTGAAGTTGGTTTAAGTGTTTGAGAATTGGGTGAAGTTATCCAAGTGTGATTTGATGCGACTGTCAGATGGTCCGAAAGTCGAACGGACCGAGGGTTCTTGGATTTGTATTTCTTTGACTGTCGAAGAGATTGATTGTTATCCGAAAGTCGGATGAACTTTTGGTCCGAAAGTCGGATGAAATTTCGAAGGTCGGATGAGCTTTAGGTGATCCGAAAGTCAGATGAAGTTCCGAAGGTCGGATGAGCTTTAGGTGATCTGACAGTCGGATGAAGTTGAGTGTGATCCGAAAGTCGGATGAGATTTTCGTCTGAAAGTCGGATGAGCTTTGAACCTAAAGGTCGGATGAGTTTTCACAAGTAAGTTCGGATAATCTTTGGGAAAGTCGCACGACAGTCGGATGGGCCAAAGTCGGATGAGCCTAGAGTCGCACGACTGTCGGATGGATAATAATCCAAAACTTGCAGGTCCGTACTCTGTTCGATAATAGATCGCTAATTTGCCCAAAACACACTAAAAACTCACTAAACTTTTGTTTTGACTTTTCCTTTTACTAGAATCACTCCCCTTTACTGATTTCAACTCAAAACAACAACAAATTTTTAAAAATTTGATGAAACAGTAGAAAAACTTTAAGAACTTGAAGAACACTAAATTTTCAAATAACTTGAAGAACACTACCCAGATGTTGTTTGTTTATCCTAAAAACACTTAAAAATGTTTTGTCCTTCTTAAATACTTCTTAGATGCAATAAATAACTTGAAAACAAGAGATTTTGGCTAAATGGGTTTTCTTCTTTCTAAGCTTCACGTAAACACAAACAGAAGTTGTTTCTGGATTTTGTTTCTCACACACAGATGTTACTTTCAGGTAATGTTGAACCAATCCAGTAGGGAGTTGGCTCTAATACCAATTGAAAGTCCTTTGTTGTGTAAAAGATGAGTAAACAAGAATACTTGAGGTAAAGATGATGAAGTTGATATGAACAAGTATGAACACTTTGTATGAACTTTGAAGAATCTCTCTTAGTATTTCTTGAACGTGAATGCAGAGATTGATATTACAAAGAGTTACCTTGCAAACTAGGTTTGCAAGGCTTTAAATACTAATAGGTACATGGGCCCTAAAGCCTTATGGCCCAATACCATCTATTGACTAGACTAACTAATACATATAAGAAAAGTGGGCTAAGCCATATAATAAACTAATCTAGTTAAACATATTCAAAACAAAAGAACACAAGGCTAACAAACTATTTAATATCTAACAAGTATCATCCGTAAGTCGCATCATCCAGGCACGGGCATGCCCTGTCCAATTTCAGTTTCTATTTATTAAGTTTCAGCATATGTTTAATATATTATTGGTATTGTATCTGTAGAGACTAATCGTGGACGTTTTCACTAAACTGTAACTACTTGTGGATTGATTTATAACTTTATAGCTTACAAGGTGAGTTTACTAAACTATTATTCATATCTACAGCATGTGTGTTATCATAATAGAATATTATGTATATACTATTCATATGTGTTGTTTAGCATACTGCTATGTGTAGTAAGGCTCAGATGCGGTACAGGTGACCTATGTAGCTGCCCTGGGTCTAAGACCCGAGGCTAGCATTGTTGCCTGACATACGTGTGGTATCTCTTTATGATTCTATACATGTGTTTATATGATTATTAGTTTGGCATACTCACTAAGCTCTCGTAGCTTATCAGATACTGTTTTAAAATGTTTTGCAGGTCATTCCAAAGACAAGGGCAAAGCTTCCGTTTAATAGATTTTACTGAACTCCTTTTGGAACTTAACGCCCGTTGTGTAATATAAGGAACATTAGTTGTACTTTTAAATGTGTTTTATTACGAAACAATACTCAAATTTTGTTGTAAACTACGCTTCCGCTTACTGAAGAAACTATATGTGAATCCTTATATTATGTTTTTGTTTAAACTTAGTTTTTTTTTATAAAATGGGGCGTTACAGGACATGTAAAGAATTAATGGGTGGACAATCCAGTTGAAGGAGGGGGAATTGGATGGCTAAGAATGGTTCTCTTAGTTCTCGTAATAAAAACGGTTCTCAAACGAACTTTTCATTATATATATATATATATATATATTAATTAGGTTAATATTTATAATTGTAGTGAAAAAATATTCGCACTTTGGCACAGGGACTATAAAGTTGCCTCACTTCGCTCGCCTCCCTTCCGGTCGCCTCTAATTGTGTACACAATTAAAATTTTCTACACTTAAAAATGTAGAAACAAATTTCTTCACATTTTTCTTAAGTAGAGAAGCGCGAAGAAATTTGGTGTGAAGAATTGATCTCTATGCTTTTAGTTGTAGACCTTACACATTTTCAAATGTAAACTTTTTTCTATGGTTATAAGTTCGAACATTGTCATGGTCCTCCGATTTAAAAATGTAAATTTTTTACACATTTTTAAGTGCTAACAATTTGATAATTACTTGTGTACGTGTAAAATTAAGATGCGAAAAAATCAAAATTTTATTTACGGTCTCCACCTTTTAAAGACCAACATCAATCTCTCATTTAGGCTTTACTTATATTATCCAACTTACTAACACGTAAGTTAAAGATAGTTTTAACTTAACATATTATATCCTTATATATTCCTCAAAACGAGAATAATGAAACCAATGGTGACTTTTACTATATCTTAGCCACTCATAAATATTATATAGTAGGATATTAGGATTTAATGCAAGATAACCTAGCACATTGTATAAATGAGCTAAACCCCTTTAGGGGTTCTTATTTTGATTTTCATGTATCTATTATACTATAAAGATAATGATTAATATAATAGTCAATACCTAATTACCTATGAGGATTGTTATTGATCTATATGGCCCCAATGGCACAAACCTAATTATATCCTATAATAAATAACATATGTGTCGTAGTTTTTACTTTCATCACTCAGTTTTGTAATAGTCACTGTCTACCATATTAAACTCTAAGATCCAAATTATACATACCAATAAGTGAAAAAAAATTAAAAGAGAAAAGAGAAAGACGAGACTCTTGGGTCAACCATGAGCCTCACCTTCACTTTCAACACTTTGTCGCATGTATGGAGTTTAAGATTGATTTTAACTAATTTACATTGAGGACTCATGATAAGTTGGGTGGTGCAAACTTGAGGTTCTACACACAAATAGGTGGTGCCATTTCAAGTTAGAAGGCGTCTGTGGCGTTGAAACTCGAATTTAAGTTGTTAAATAACTCTTGGTTTGAGACGAAGTTGGTTTGTTGGAATAATGATCCAATTGGAGTGTTGTGGGTTTAAAAAAGTAGAGAATGTAGAGAATATAAGAAGAGAATGTGAGGTAAAAAAGTAAAAAATAAAGCCGGTGTTTACAAAAAAATCAATTTTTTAAATATTAAACGATTATATGACCATCGGGTCTCTTTCTACCTCAAGTACACCCTTGCCCCTCTCTCCTTCGATATTCTAATGCTGACAACTTCAAAAATTCAATCGGAACTGCACCCATGTCCATGTTATGCTTGAGGTATAGTACTTTATCTTTGAAAATGGTGTTGGTGTACAGTACCACATGCCACAATTGGCCATGCGGCCATGCCCATGTTATGCTTGAGGTATACTTCATACTCTTATAGGGGTGAAGCCTAATTAGTCCAACTCGTGATATTTGTCAAACCATAAATACCAAAGATAAAGTACTATATGAGTTTACTACTTTTATTATATATAAACTTTAAAAATAAGGAATTATGGGAGGTACTTCTTGATCATTTCTATCAATTTAAAGTCCTAATTATAATTCTGTTTATACACAACTCAATACACTTACATAATCATCTATTATGAATCCTTTGTGTACCTAAGTATTCTTGTAGTATAAACTGGAGATAAAAATTGACTACACTAATTTTTTGCATAATCTATTTTATTCAACTAGAGTAAATATTAGGATAATATCAAAACTTCTAAGGATCCAACTTTCCCAAATAACATTAGTTTTAGCATAATAGGATTAACAAACCAATAATAATCAACCACGAACAAATAAATCAACAAAATAAGTAAAAGTGAGAGACATGGATATTTACATTGAAAACCCAAATCAGAAAAAACCACGAGTGGAGGACGTCGAGAATTAATCCACTATAATACTACAGTTCTCAAAAGGTTGAAAGGAGAGAAATTGCAAAGCTTTAATGGTGATTTAGCGATTAGGATTAAACCCTAAGAATGCTACTGTTCGTACGTATGCAAAAGAGACAAGAAAGAATTGTGAAATTTGTATTTGGTGCTTGTAACACCGTATTTTTAACCTAAAATTTTCCTTTTCAAAAATAATGCGGAAGCGATACTAAAACTGAAATATTTACAACAACAAATATATACAATCAGTTTTTCAATATCAGTTTAGCCAAAATACGAATATTACAAAAACCACGGCTCGTCACAATTTAAATCAGAGTGTCCGCCAATTACTCCCCAATATACACCCTCTCACAACCGAACCGCAGACCTCATCAGCAACCTATAAAAGGAGTGAGAGGTGGGGGATTAGCACAAAGCTAAGTGAATGAAAGTAAAACTACTACAATCCAGTGTCAATCACAACCGCATGATACCAAACAATCAATAACCGCAAAATAAACAATTAATCGTGCCCGTAGAATACCATCACATAATCGTCCCGAGAAGACCGGCGGTTCTGCAGGAACCTACAACCAATGCCGGCCAAAGCAAAGGTTTACCGATAGTTCATTTGCTATTCTCATACAGTATTACCTTAAGTTGCAACAAATGCATCAAAAGATCCCAATACTGATTAACTGATAGCAAACGAACCCAGCCCATGGCCAAGCCGAGACTGACTTCACAAAAGCATGTATACATATCACCGACGCACAATTAATTAACAAACAATCAGTTAATTAATTTTCAGAAAATAAGTCTATCCTTGTGTCAATCCATAAACAGTTATAACCAAACAAGTTACAACTAACACCAGTCGTGAGTTAAACGTCCACTCACCTCGAGTTCTCGAACTCCCACTCAGTGGTCTAATGTTACTGAGCCTTGTCCGTTCCTGAGATCACAACATACTAAAATCAGTATCCGATTCGAAAATATATATCATCACATATATTTATATCCATTCTAACTATACATACTAAGTTAGAAACACCCAACATGCAATCACATAAAGCATCACGTTTGATGAACAATCAAAAACTTCAAAGCATGAAACAGCCGAGGACGCGTCGCGTCCAATAGCGTGACGCGTCGCGTCGGGCCTTCGAACCAAGACCACTTCGAGCGGCCAAATTTGAAGAAGTATACTTCGAACGGACCTCCATTCGAACCAAGAAGGCTTCGAGCGCCCCTCCTTCGAACCGAGGAGGCTTCGAGCGTGTCATACGAAGAAGAAGACTTCGAGTTCGAAGTCTAAAGCTTCGAATCCGCAACTAACCGAGAACGCGTCGCGTTCTTCTCTTGGACGTGTCGCGTCGCATCGTCTTCCAGAATCCAACCTGCAACTTTTTCATCTTCTAACTCCATATAATATTCCAAATATTTATATATCTCTGGATATCACTTTCTAACACTTCTAAACACATATAAACATCATTTAGCATGTCTAGAAACATCAAGAACATGTTAAAAACATCAAAGTCATCAAATCAAACAAAACCCATCAAACAAGGTTTCTTCATGAACTCATCAATGGTCATTTCATGTTATAAGCATAAGCATAACTACAAATCATATCAATATGACCAGAATCAAACAAGGAACATGATTTTACCTTTAACTTGAATTAACTAACACCAACTCCTTGCTTTCACTTTTCAAGTTAACTTGTTCTAAACTTTTCTCTCAAAACACACACAAACACCCACTTCTGCAGATACACAATGAAAATATCACTCAAAGGTATCCTCATTAATTCCCATATACGCATGACTAACCAATTTCCAAGCATGAGGTGTCACTCATAAGTTAAACATAATTTTTTGGTTCCACATGCATGCAAATATATAAATTAAACTTCATTTAAAAGTTAATTACTAAATAATTAACAAAACACCAAACAATTACCATGTGTAAACTTACCAAAGCCTATAAAACCGCTAGGCCCAAATACAAGATGTTACCGTGCTCAATCAAATCTCGAAGGTGATAAGGGTTTTTAACCCATTCAATTTGATGTTTTTTCAACTTGACACAAATACCCCTTGAACCTTTAGAATGTTGACAATTTTGTAATCATATTTCTACAATCTCCACCTTGACTTGAAAATGATAAAAGAAAACCTTTTACTCTGTAATAACGAAAAAACACCAATAGCCCATCAAACTCCAAAACTCTAACAGAAATACCTACAATCACCATATCTGCAGGATTATAATTGGTATCAATCTTGAGTAGAATACAATCATGTTTAGCAATGATATCTTACACAAAATGATATCGATTATCAACGTGTTTTGTTCGTTCATTAAACATATGATCTTTGCTCAAGAAAATACACTTTGATTATCATAGAGGAACACCATGCTATCCTTAATTGCATCATCGAGCTCTCTAAATAATCCCTTAAACCAAATAGCCTCCTTAATAGCATATACAACTGCCATATAGTCTGCCTAAGTAGAAGATAATGCAACTGTAGACTGTAACTAGGCTTTCCAAATAATAGCACAACTATTTAATGTAAAAACATACCGTGTGATAGATCTTTGTTTGTCTATGTTTTTGCCATAATGTGAATCAACATACCCAAGCTCCCCATTTACCATATACCGTAAACACAAAGAAGAGGCACCTCACATATAATGGAAAAACCACTAATTGCATTCCAATGTTCTTTCCCTGGGTTTGCCATATATCTACTAACCATGTTCACCACACCAAATCAAGGCGCGTGCAAATCATAACGTACATCAAAGACCCAACAACACTAAAGTATGGAATGCGTGCCATGCACTCTATATCAGTCTCAGTAGTATGACTCAAAGCTTATGATAACTTGAAATGAGCTGCAATGGGTGTGTTGATAGGCTTTGCTTCATGTATATTGAAGCGATGTATCTTTCCCTACGACCAACATGTCATCCACATATAAGAGTAAGTAGATCATTGAACCATCACCACACTTTTTAAATGTAGCTATCATAGGTGCACATGCTGAATTTGTTACCGGTCATAAAAAAAATCAAACCTCTTATACCATTCTTTAGGAGATTGCTTGAGGCCATAAACTAGATTTATTTAATTCACACATGTAATCCTTCTTGCAATGAACTATGAAACCCTCTAGCTATTGCATAAATCTCTCTTCCTCAAGCTCACCATTTAAGAAAGTTGTAGTAACATCGAGTTGTTCTAACTTATAATCATTAGGAGCAACTAAACCTAATAGTGCATGAATAGAAGTGTGTTTGACAACACAAGAATATATAACGGTATAATCGATACCTAGAATGTGACTATAACCTTTAGCTACTAACGAGATTTATACCTTGATTTGTCATCTAGGTTAATGGGTTCATTGTGCATGTAGACCTATTTGCATTTAACTTGTGTTTCCCTTTTAGAACTTAGAACGAGAACTAGATCCCGTGCCATTTTCTACAAAGATTTCGTCTCATTATACATAGCAATCATCTGATCACTCGAGTCTCCAAACTTGATAGCCTTACATAATTCACATGCTCCAACACTAAATCAACGTCTTCGGCCATAGTAAGGGCATATATAACAAAATCAACTTGAGCATACCTCTTTAGAGGTACAATTTTCCTTCTCAGCCTATCTCTTGCACGTGTTGACAAAGGGAAATTAGAATAGAGGACAATTAAAAATGTATTTTTTAGGTACAATCCAGGGGTAGAAGGTTATAAACTATGGAGTTTTAAGTAGTAAAAGCCGAAGATAAAAGTTAACTATACTAATTTCTCTCATAATCTATTTTATACGACGAGAGTCAAAGTTAGGATAATCTCTAAACCTCCAACAATACAAGTTTCCCAAATAATAATAGTTTTAGCGGAATATGATCAACCAACCAATAATAATTAACCACAAACAAATGAATCAACAAAATAAGTAAAAACGAGAGACACAAAAATTTATGTTGAAAACCCAAAATAGGAAAAACCACTGATAAAGGATGCCAAGAATCAATTCACTTTAATGGTGATTTATTAATTAGGATTAAACCCTAAAACTCTGCTACCATTCATAAGAATGCGAACGAATTGTGAAACTTGTATTTGGTGCTCAATAAAATCTCTAAGGCTGTAAGGGTTTTTAACCCATTCAATTTGATGTATGTTCAACTTGTCACAAATACCCCTTGAACTTGTATATAGCTGACAATTTTGGAGGCATATTTCTACAATTCCTAATTAATATATTCAATAAGTTATGGCTTTACCCGTGCATTACTGCGATATTTAGGGTAAACAAAATATAAAGAATAATATTTAAACATAAATATTATAGAAAATTAGGAAATGTTTTAAATATTTAGGATTAAAATGTGTCATTTCATAACCATTTAGTCCTTACAATTGAAGAATGATTTTAATAAATAAAAGTCTCATAGAACTATTCTGATTATTGTTATAGAAAAAGTTAAACTTTAAAACAGAAGTATTTTGATTAAATTATTGAATTAATGTGTGTGTCAGCAAAAATAAAATAAAAAACCTAAAAAGGAAAATGGAACCAAAGGAATGTCGAACCATTTACCTATTATGTAGTTGACAATATCTTTGCCACTCAGGTTAAGTTGTAACTTACTAGGTTTCAAGCCCGTGTTTACACGGGTCAACATGTAAGATCTTCGACATATAAGTATATCATGTTTTGAGTAAAATAATGCTTATTAATGGAATGTTAACATGTAGGTTTATAAAATTATTCTTTTAATTAAATAAGTTTAAAAAAGCCAAAAGTAGTTTATGCATTTAAATAACTTAAAATAAGCAATCACAAACACCCTTTAGATTAAAACACTTATATTAAAAAAAATAACAACAAAACCGGATAGATTAACTGAAAAAGTAGTAGTTATTAAAGCTAGTGTCAAATTACTTACCACCTAAAAGTGAAAATAATAGGATACATACAATGTGCAAGATTTCAAATAAAAGAAGTAGCCATCCTCTTTATGAAGTTTGTTGCAGATGGTAGCGAAGATCAATGCTATAACCAGTGAGAGAACTGAACTCCTAAAAACTGAATAAAAAATTCAGAGTTAAAGTGTTTATCAACAAAAATTGGACCTCAGAGACACATGACTGTAAAATGGTTAATTTAATATCTTGATTTCACGTTTCACTTTTCAAAAGTCCAAGACTTAACAAACGTCAGTTCTTCCCTCGGAATAAAATTGAAATGAAGTGTAACTTAACAAAATATATTTAAAAAAATCTAGTATTGAATTGACATTTTGAATAACACACAGTTACATGTAAAGAAAATATCATACGTCTGCAGGAGTTAAAGTCAAGGAATTTGATTTGATGAAAATTATTCTAAATTTTGCATCAACATTGGTCATAAATCTAGTTAAAATCAATTAATTTGTTTAAATATTTTTATCTTATTTCATTGATAAAAATGTATTGTTGTAGGTTTAAAAAAAATACCATCAAAGACTCTATCATGTTGAAACTTATGGACTTTGTTCGAATTCTTTATTTTTATTCATCCATGAAAACTTATCAAAGCAATTCAAAGTTTTAAGACGTGTGACCATATTATATTGACCATTGTTCAAATCTGAAAAGCATATACATTTTGCTATAATTCAACTCCAACGATATTCTTCTTCACAAGGTTTCTATAAAATCTTATATAGCTATAACAAATTTACAAAAATTGACAAATTTTACAACCAACTTTAAATTAAAAAACAGTGAGGCTAACTTATGTAGTCAAATAAAGATAACATATGCCCCACCATTGTCTTTCTCAAAGTAAAGTAGCTGCAATATTAGATACACACTAAGATTAGGATGACTACACAAATAAAGATAAACATATAGTACAATCTGATCAAACTTAGGACATTGTTCACAAACTCTTAGTTGCATATTCTCTAAAAAATTGTAATGATGAAATTCTTGTATCTATAAATCACATAAACTACAATTCATTAATAAAATTATATATGGAATAATCTCTGGTTTATTTGACAAATTGATACAAGCACATAAAATCTCGTAAACACACACACACACACACACACATATATATATATATATTGATTGACAAAAACTTCATGTGAATAGCAACATAAACATGCCTATAAAACATGAATAGAAAATGTTATTAGTCATTGTTTAAATAAGTAACCATAAATAACCCCTGTTCAAGTATTTCTTATCTCATCTCCTCATCCCTTGTGAAAGTGTAATTCAGGTGAAGAAAAAGAATACATATATATGATTTTGAACCACGTACCCTACTCAATCAAATTTAACACATACCTCAAAATTGATAAATGTTAGAGAAATAAATGTAAAAAATCAAGTGAATAACTAAATCGCCTCAAGTGAAAACCTAGAGCAATCTCTTTGCCACCCAATAATGAATTGAAGGACACTCAACAATTTTGAGTTTAATATGGTTTATTTCACCAAGAGAAGAAACAAATTTATAGACAATGAGGGAACCGAGTAGGCACCGCTTTCTATTATATTCAAGGAATTGATTGCAATATTAATCGAGTTTCAGTTACTAACATCGATTATAGACATTGAAATTTAAAATAAGTGAAATACTTATTATCATCATTAAATTAAATATTTTAATTTAAATTATTATTAAATTAAAATACACTGAAATACCATTAAATAATCATATATTAATAATAATAATATATTCTATAAATTGTTTCGGTTATGAATCTGAGTTAAAAGTACTTTAGTATTGATGAGTAGCTACATTTAGGTTTCAATAATTCTCTTTAAACTCACATTCAAACCTCAATTAGTAAATATGAGTTACTATCACCATTAAATTATATATTATAATTTGGATTATTGTTAAATTAAAATATATTGGAAAACATTAAACTAAATAATCTTTTAACCCAACCGTTTAGGCCTATTTACAAAAATTAGAAAGCCTGACTAATATAATAATGCCACATCATTAACGGCTTGTGTCTAATTGTTTTGAATTTGAAAAATCACACAACCAAAACAACAATGCTACATAGGATTATTTCTATTTCCGTTTTCTATTATATCCAAGGAATTCGTTGCAATATTAATAGATTTTCAGTTAATGAAATCGATTATAGACATTGAAATGTAAGATTAGCGAAAATTACTTACTATCATCATTAAATTAAATTAAATATTTAAATTTAAATTATTATTAAATTAAATTACATTGAACACCATTAAATAATCATATAATAATGTATTCTATAAATCGTTTTGGTAATAAATTTGAGTTAAAAATACTTTAATATTGTTATAAGCATCCAAGAAGGCCATGGAGTAACTACAACAATGTTTAGACACTAAACTACTTAAGAAACAACATACTTAATTAAGAACACACAATTGTTCCACAATGAGTACCTATCAGTTGTTTTTGTCCCAACTGACAGGAATTCAACCAAGTTACAAGCATCTTCATCACAAGATGCCTTAGATAATTCCAACTCCGTTGATATTAGCATTTGACTTCTCTTGTGGAATTGAGTAGTCATCTAACGCTCTTAATTATTCTTTTTCACTAAACCATCTGACATGCTCTTAAGTATTTCTTCATCCAAGACATTTTTAATTCGAATAACATATCAATTATAAGATTCTTCAACATCAAATGAAAATTCAAGAAAAACTCACCTTCATTTCGTCGAACACATGTTGTGTGTCACATGACAACCACAGTTATACACGGGTCTATTGAAGCACCGTATACTGGACATTCAAAACAAAAAATAGAAGAAAAATAATAATGAAAAAAGCTACCTTTGTGTTAAACCTACTGTCACCGGATACCTAAAACATCAAAAAAATTAAAGCTTTGGCTATTATCATTGATTGCTCCATCATCTACCAATCTGTTAGCGACATTTTCTTCCAAAATTGGCATAATGTAGCACTTTATACCCTTGTAGCACGGGTGCACAAAATAACTATGAAATTTAGAACATGAAATCGAGATTAAAACCAATGTGTGGAGCAAAATAAACGAAAGTACAATACTCCATGCACGTATGTCATCAAATCATTCTAAAAATTGCAACATAAACTAGAAAGAACAAAATCGTGAATCTTTACGTTATACCTATTGAAACGACCAAAATGTGATGCTAGATCTCACTGAGCCTCCAAATCGACATAGAGGAACACATATTTGTAGCTTTCTCAAACGATAAATGACAAGAAAACGCCATCTGGTTCACATTTCCTCATTCGAACCATCATTTAACTTACAAACTTTAACGAATTGTAAATAAGTATAAGCTTATGATATGTTCTAATTGCTATTTAGGAGTAATTATTAACATTAATGTCTAATAACTTTATGTAGTTACATATATATTTTTAGTGTACTATATTAATATATAAGTTACAATACTTTCTCGATAAACGTGGTATTAATTTTTTTATTAATTGCCTAATAAAGTTGCATAAAAGAAACCAAAAAAAAAACTCAAGCATTTAGGCTAATTTTACAAATAATAAAAAACTTAACTCCTAAAAAATTGACACATCATCAACCCTATCTTCCTAATTCACTTCAATTAGGAATTCACTAAACTATAAGATGTGCGACATAGGATGAGAAGGGTTTTAAGTTATAGAAGATATAGATACCATATTTCGCTTTCAAATTTATAACATTATATATAATATACACACATAATATGAAAAATAAATTTATTTCTTCTTACTATATTGTCGTACTCTATCCTGCTACTCACAAGAAAATTCATGTGGAGTTCATGAATTCTCTTTTCCAACCCTCTTGATATTTACATTAATCTTATGAGTAGAAAAATAAGTAAGAATATTTTATAGAAGAATATAGAACCTCTTTGTAAATAATTGAAGGAGCTTAAACAAACCTAGCTTAATGCGTGACACAGTGTAAAAAAAATAGAACAAACATGTGAGTAAGATCTTACATAGTATCTATTGTACTAGATTAGATGCTCGTATAATATGCGGATTGGTTTAAAAATAATAACTATTAAATGTTAATAGAATAATATTAAATAATTAAAGACGCTTAAGAAATAAGAATTTAAAAGAACAAATAATAAAATTTTTAAAAATAATATATTAGACAGTAGATTATTATTTTATATGCTACACAATTAAGAAAAACAATCAAATTAAAAGGGATGCTCAATTAAAACATAAGTAACAAGGTTGTCAAATTTAGTGTTTCTTTTTTCTTTACCAAATTATGTATTATCACCTATAATCTAACGTGAATGGTGAGAATGATGAAAGAGTATTTAATTTTTTAGTTTTTAAATCAATGTAGGTAGAGGATAAGAAAATTTGACTTAGAAAAATAATTTTAAACAAATTAAACTATTTATATTAAATTCCTAGATATAATTTAAAGATTTACATCCTAAATTGCACGTATTAGATATCCTAAATTTCCTAAAACTTGTAGTTTATAAGTTTACATCCTAAATTATACGTATTAGATATCCTAAATGTATCTTAATTCCTAAATTATAGTTTAACATAAATTAAACACAAATTTGAGTTTTATTTTTGACAATATTAATTCAAATTTGAGTTTCAAGTTAATTTAAACATTTAAAGTTAAAATTTAGTTTCAACTATAAAAAAATAAATAGTTATGATTAATTTTAACTAAATAAAAGATACGAATTCTTTAATTAAATTAATGAAGGTTAGTCAATTATTTATATTAAAAGATGTGTGATAATATATTATAATGTTAGGGTTAAGGATCATGTTTATTCGATTATATATATATAGAGAGAGAGAGATATCGATTGCTAACGCAACTCAAATGGACGGTGGCATGCAAAATAGACGGGGAGCATTTGTTTTGGTGGCGGTGAATTTTTATGGACCGTAGTTCGATACTCATTAATATAGTTTGTTAGTAATTATCCATATAGAATATTATATAGATCATTTCTTTCAATACAAAACTTTAATTTATTTCTTCTAAAATGGATTTATTTATTTCATTTGCAATACACATTGATTTATATATTTAATTTGCGATGGACTTATTTCTAGAAATTGTAGTCAAATGTATTAGCTTTTTAATTTTAAGATGCGGTCATTTTAGATCGCATGCAACGTTTTTAAATAAGATGCAGTTGATTATTAATGAGAATAATTGAATTTTAAGTTTGTTTAGACGAGATGTAGTGACTTATTATTCCATCAACTATATTATATAACATCTTGTTGAGGATACAATAAAAACAATCTTAAAATAGGAATACTAAAAACACTACATCTTGTCTGTAAAATCACCGTATCCAACTTAAAATTATTGCATCTGCGCTAATAAACACTGCAACTTGTCTACAATATCACTGCATCCAAATTAAAATCATTATATATTGGCTAATAAACACTGCATCTTGTCTAAAAAATTACTGCATCTACTTAAAATGAAGGTCTCACGTCGTGGATATAGTCCACGGCGTGGATTCAAGCCGCAATTTTTCATGGCCGCACGTCATGCGGTGTTGCTCCATGACGTGGAACAGTTCGCATGGTAGGAACGTTCGTATTAGATCCCTTCACTATATATATATACTAGCAAGGTACCCGCGTAATGCTGTGACGGTAAATAATTTCTATTTTACATCATGTTGCTTTTAAAAATGTAATAATATGTTATTCGCGCAATTTAATGTCACAAAAAAATATCGTATAATGTAAGTTTTTTGTTTTTTTATTTGTATCAACTATTTTATTAATTTTAAAAATAAATTTTAAAAGACATTAAAATAATAAAAAAGATTTATATTTATGACATAACGAGGCACAAGTTAATAAGATTTTAAAAATTATGTTGATATACGTGTATAATTGTGTTTATGTGAGAGAGTGTTTTAGTGTTAGAAAGATATTTTAAATAGATAAAAAGTTAAATTAAATTAAGAGAGAGAATGAAATGGTTAAAAAAGTTATTTTAAAAGTTAAAGTAATTTAGGAGAGAGAATGAAATAGTTAAAAAGGGGAATTTAATACATTCAAGTTACATAAAATTAAGAGTTTTTAAGATTGTAAATGTATTATAAATAAGTAAGATATATATATATATATTTATTTATTTATTTATTTATACACCCACGGTATCTTAAAGAGAAAGGAAGACAATTTTAATTCACCAAATACAAAATATATTTATTAGGAAAAGGGCCGCAACTCTTATTCATAGTTCATCAAAAATACATTGGCGGCGGTAAAATTGGAGATGAAAATGCCGTTCGCACGTTCGCATTTAATTCGGTGTTCGTATATGATCCTTTATCTATATATATATATATATATATATATATATATATATATATATATAACTAGATAATAATTCTAATAAATGTTTCATGCTAAAATCTTTTAGGTTTGGTAGTATGGTGACAGAGTGTTCTAACATCAAAAGTTTTACATTTGTTTGTTAAGTGAATCCCACGTGTTGTCCCATGAAACAACTTATGCATGCTATCTTGTCTACAAACTACCTCAAGAACACAAGGCTTTCGAGGATTTTGTATAAGTAGATTATATTTCTCCGGATGTAATGAAAGTAACTTGTAAACAACTAATCTATTTACTAACACCTCCTCATATCCCGATTATTAGACTTCATGTTGATAAAGAGTCCGATAACGTCCCAATGCGGACCCAAAAAATAAAAGGCCATCCAAAAAGACGAAAAGATGGTTGGATGGAAATCCAAATCTTTACATTGAAAACTAAAACAAGTAACGAGACTATCTCATTCAATTGTTCTTTCGGTAGTTGCAGTAAGAGGAGTTTTGTGGGGCTCCTAGTAGAAGGGATTGAATTCAGGCCTGCAAAAGTTCTCTTTTAACGAAGTACTTATTTACGGTGAATGTTATTTGAAAAACACAATTTTCAGTCTTTTTTATTAGTTTTTAGTTTAGTACATTTTTATCTTTGTATATCTTTTTCATGAAACAATTATATCCACTTTGTGTTTGTCATTATTTAGGATTTTGTTATAAATATATGTAATGATAGTCAAAGTTTCGTAACATGAGTGGAGCTAATACCATACACATTTTTTAGACAAGACAGACAAGCTCCTTAGGTTGGACCGAAGCTAGGTCGTACCGAGACCAAGTCAGAGCAGCTCCTTAGGTCGAACCCAACCTAAGTCGGACCGAAGCTAGGTCGGACAACCCAGGTCGTACCAACCAAGATCAGATAAGTCCCGAGTCGGACCCGAACTAAGTTGGACCAACTCCTAAGTCGGACCACACCTTGCGACTCCCAAGCCCTAAGTCAGACCACGCCATGTCGCACGTGTGTATATATATATATATATATATATATATACACACATGTCGGACCCTAGTCCAAGTCGCACGCAAGGTGCATAAGTCGAACCAATCATCTTGGTTGGACTAGTCATGCTGTATACATAAATATCAGTCGAAACTTTCGAATTCTAAGGATTCCTAACACTACATAAACAATTCCTTTTAACATTAATTTGCAATTCATTGAGTTTTAAGAGGTTAAATCTTCACTTCCTCTCTCAACTACCACACTCACGAAACACCCACACCAAGCCCACGAAACTTCATATATTCATGCTCAATATCAGTAAAAACTATCGCCACATGATCTCAATGAAGTAAGAAACATTGCATGATGCTCCTCCTTTCAATTCCTTGTGTGAAATGATGATTTTGCTCTCCTTCTCGGTTCTACGTGAGAAGACACACATACAGCATACTCACTTTTCCTAGAGAAAGAAGAAGATATTTGTTTGTGTTGGGGCTGAGCCCTAATCTTATATATATATATATATATATATATATATATATATATATATAGGGTACAGAGTATGTAAAAAGAAAATTAAAGTAAAAAGGGTAAAAGGGATGATTATTTGATTATTTTTCGGTATATATATCAATTGATAATCGTTAGTTCATCATCTTTATTGATTAAAACTAGTTCTTCATCACTTTCTTTTTGATGAATCCAACATATTCATCACTTTTTAGATGAAAGCATTTTGTTCATCAACAAATTATTCCAAAATTTTGTTTTCAAAATCTGTATTTGAAATCAAAAAGAAATTGATGAAGAACTAATTTTAATCAATAAAGATGATTAACTAACGATTATCAGTTGATATATATACCAAAAAATGATCAAATAATCATCCCTTTTACACTTTTTACTTTAATTTTCTTTTTATTTGATCTCATCCCTATATATATATATATATATATATATCCTATTGCACAAAGCTTAAGCCCATCACATATAATTATTTAGCCCACTTGCTAAAACTATTGGGATTCACTAAGGTCACAAGCACGCAATGAAAGCAAGCAAACCATACCAAAAACAAACCCTAATGAATCCCAATGGTGGTCTATCTTTTCAAAACAACAAGCAACCAAAGAAAGAACAAAGAGATAAGAGAAATATACCCTTGTAGATGCTGGAAATCGACAGTTTAAAATGTGTGGGATGTAGTTTTAAACAAATGGCTTCAAACCCTAGTTAAAGTCCACACCAAGCTCTTCTTTAAGCCCCTTGTACTAGCAATGGACACCAACTCTTGTACTCCTTGTAGTAGTGTTGAGACCAGCCTTTGAACTCCTGTGCACAACCACTAAGACACTAGAAGCTCATTATCCCCTTTGTACGAACTCATAAGTGTATGATGTGCACCAAAGTAGCAAGAGTAGCAAATGACCAAAGAAGAGGGATTTTATAGACATCAATAAGTCTCCAGAACTGCCCAGGGTCGGACCAAATGACATGCCACTATTGGACCAAGAAAATGGTCCAATAAAAACATAAGCGACACTTGAAATTCTGCATTTACGACTTCCTTCACGGGCCGTGAAGCCCAAGGGTATCATGATCGTGCCACTCAGACAGGACTCGTGGGGGCACGGTGTTTCATGACTTGTGGAGTATTCTTCACGGTCGTGAAGCCTAGGTCATCGGTAGTGATACCGGCCTACGTGTGACCCAACAGGTTGTCGGGATTGAAACTTGGCGTGTGACCCAATAGGCCCGCGTTTCATCGGTAGTGATACCGGCCTACGTGTGTCAATGGGCATATTTCAACAAACTCCTACTTACACATGATACACCGTAACCATGGGCACCACAGACAAGGAGCGGCCTCTAGTAAGACATCCCCGCCCCCAACTAAACACGGGTGATGTGCGTGAATTAGATCAGGTTTTAAATCTGTAAAAGTGGAAATACCAAAATACTGACTACAACATAAATAGGCAAGTGTACCTAATAGTATCGCAGTATAGTTCTGGTAAGACCGAGTGTCGAACACTTGGGGAACGAGTATGATTTCAGATTTAAAAAATTTAATTATTAATTAGTCTAAAAAACGAGTAAATAGGGAACATGGGAATAAATTTAAGAATGTGATAAAATATTAATTAGACAAAGGAGATAACAACTTAAAAGTAAGATAAAACCGAGAGCTTGAGATGTGAAGGATCAAGAAAAGAAGTTCTTACTTAGTTCGATTACCCCTTATTTATGGTTGATTTCAAGATAGTGCAATGGATATTGTTCATCATATACCGATTCCTAAATTGGTTAGATATCTTGGTCAGAAACTGTAACACTATAATCATGAAAAATACTATTCCTATGGTCATGGGTTCAAAAACTATCACAATTAGTCAATTAATTTTGAATCATGCAAGAATTAATCAATATTGATTGACATTATTCATTCAATCAATCAATCACATATAATGATCATCACATGCAATTGTTCACACACATTAAAGTTAACTACTTTGTCACTTAACTCTAGGATTTAGTCAATCACTAGTCATAATCACCTAATGGTGTTAGATAATCATGATAAAAGTATACATAGATAGATTGGTCCCCAAACCTATGTAAACTCAATCAATAAATAACAAAGTTTGAAACTTTAACACATATGGGTCTTAGATCAAGCAAGACATGATAAATATATAACTTTTAAATCATCCAATTCATTAAAATCAAAACCATAAATAAAAGGTAATCCCATCTAAGTAAAAACCATGGTATTTAAGCCATAATTAGAAGGAATGAACATCTGGAAATCATAGATGAATGCTAAACATAGACAATAAAGCAAACCGAATAAAATCCGATGATTCGTTAATTCTGGTTCTTCATTCTTGATCTCCAAATCCGCTCCCAGGATTCGAAAATCACTTCTAGATGCCTTCTATCGTCTTATTGAAGCCCTAGAACCGCATATATCTTTCCTAGGTCAAGAATATGGCTGAATTTATAGATTTCATGTTTCTGACGCTTCGCGTCGCGACCGGTAGATAAGTCACAACTTTTTTGGATCTCGAACCCCATCACATCCCGACAAATGGCCCATCGCGCCACGATCTCGTCTTTTCAGGCATTGACCATAAAATTGATTTTGTAGCCCTCTGAGTCTAGTTTCCATGGCCGCTTGAATCACCTCAATCCGAGTTAATATGTGTGAGATATGATCAAAACAGTGGAGGTGTGTCGGATCTGACAACTTTTCTTGTTTTTCACTTTCTTCGGTTTTTGCTCAAAACTTTTCATCATCCACCTTTATAAACTAAAAACCAACAATTTAAGATATTAAGTATCTTTTGATTTATTTATGAACAATACAGGTTAAAAATAAATACGATATCATATAAAACATATATTTAAATATGACGATATATAGGAAAATACCCCACACTTGAACAGTTGAACTTTGCTTGTCCCAAGCAAATCATAACCTTATCCAGGCTATAGAACTTAAATAAATAACATCATTCTTTTAAAGATTAATTACCACTTACTAGTGCATGTCAGTATGTTTGATTAAAAGCAAGACATTAGTTATACCAAGAATTATACGTATACTCGTGTTATAATCCTCCTTAACTTCTCACCTTCCTAAATACATTCTCTATTTATAAATAACCAAACCTTAATTTCTGAATTACATTTATTCTTAATATGATTAATTTACCCTTTAGAAATCCCCCGACCTCAAGATTTATTGCAAATTTTCCAACTTAATTTCACATATGCTTTTGATCTTTTCAGTTTTTTTTATAAGTCCATGACTTTAGATGGAACTCATGTAGTGAACATTCAACTTAACCGATCCCAAACCAGTTGGCTTTAGGTGACTAGGTGTAGAACACCTCTCAGAGTTTACTAATTCGAGTTTCAAATGCCATTTATTTGGCTTATGTATTTTTTTTTGCTATTTTTGCATATTTTTTTCATTTTTGCACATTGGCTTTTTTCTCTCTTTTTAGCATATGTTTATAAAAATTGAAAATTTCTACTCAGTTTTTTTTGTCAAGCTTAGACTCAAAAATGGCTTAACCTTTTAATTCATGTATCAATTCAAAAATTAAAATTTGGTACTATAAATGGAAATTTCTAAGAAATGGCGAAAAGCCACAAACATTCTATGTATAAAAGCTAAATAAACCTTCTGAACTTATTTACATATTAAATATCTTGACACTTTTAACTAATACTTAATTCATACTCAAATGATATTAAAAATTTACAAATTATAGCCCAAATGAAATAATAATTTAATGAAGGACTAAAACTCAAGCGGAAGATCTTTTTCTAATCTCCTACCCCACACTTTAAATTGTATAATGTTCCCATTGTACATAAAGTCAACACAATAAAGGTATAAAAAAATTAGAAACGAACTCCCCTTTATTATCTCTCGAATGGCGGTTGGAGTGAAGAAATATATCACTGAACTGAATGCTAGCATAAGTGCGCACTCCAAGAAATGAATGTATATTTGTTGATAATAATGGCTCTCCCTGTGATGCAAAATGCTCCAACATACAACCACAGAAATAAAAGACTCGAGCAGCCATCAGTCTATAATACTAGGATAAAAACAAAATAAAACACCGAACTCACTTTCGTAAGAATCACGGTTGCATTTAGCGTATGCAATAAACCTTTAAACCCTTCAGTAGCCCGAGTGTAAGGTGTCTATTTTTATCATTTTCATTTGGATAATGTTATCATTTTCATTTGGATAATCTTATCATTTTGAATGTTGTATATTGTTTCATTTTCATCTACAAAAATTATCATTTTCATTTTCCCTTGAAAATGTTATTGTTTTCGGCTGGACGAGACTTAAAAGAGAAAAAAGGAAAGGAAATGATTTTTGGGTGGGGGGATTCCAATAATACCCTTCAATCTATAATTAAATCTATTAGTTGTTTAATTAATTACATTAATGTCATTATTAGATCTTGACCGTTAATTTAAAAAATCTAATAGTCGATATTTATACTTTAGAGACTATGTTTAAGCATATGACCTAAGACCTAATGACCTATATTGATCCTATATCTACTTATCTAATAAAAAGAGAGGTTACACCCTAAATAAATGACACGTGCTATGAACAACTTCATACTATTCAACAGTCTGCTTCTTCATTAACAATTCTTCCTTTACCTTTCTTCTCTCCTTACCCCATCTCCTCCGGTCACCACGCTCGTCACCGAACATCTCATCACCGGCTCCCCTTCACAGCTTTCGTCTTCTACAAGTGAAACCCACCGGCGACCGCTACTCTGACCTCTTTAAGGATGACGAGCCTCTCCACCACATCCCCGCCCATTGTGACTACTCTTCTCTGCCATCGCCGACCTTTGAGACGACCCGTCGTTTGTGGTTGTACGCTCAATCTGCATGTGTTTCCATCACCAATTTCGTCGAGCCTCTCCATTGCAACTCCGCCTTTTGGGACCGCTCCTCTTTGCCATCGCCGACCTTTGAGACAACCGCAGTTTGTGGTTAGTTTCCTCGTACCTCAATCTGTGTCATTCCTGCACACCAAATGTTCGGTAAAATGTCACAATGAATTTTGATGCCTTTTCTTTTAAAAGACCCTACTGAGTTATAAAATTGAACTATGGTTTTGGTTTATGAGTTATACCTATGCTCTTCTTTGGCAATTTATGCTTTAAGTAGGCGTTTTTAGTTTTAACTTGTAAGGTTTTACACTTTATGATTCATTGTAGTTTTAAGGTTCTCCACTTTATGTTTTAAAACACAAAACTTAATATTCAAAATCAAGGTGCCGGAGGTTTTGCTTGAGTAGTTGAGTAGAAAACCAAACAAGAAAGCTCATGTAAGTTTTCAAGTTTACAAACATTATTTTGATTTTGCAGTTTTTGGGTTAGGTGATTCATAAACAAAAATAGATTCCATTTTTTTGGTTCTACAGTTTTTGGAGCTCTATAGCTTTACTTAAGATGATTTTTAGTTATTTGGGTTCTCTCTTTGAATTTCTCCACTTGAGCAGTATAGTTTTCAGTTATTTATTTTATTATTTGCTTGAGTAGTTTGTTTATGAATCTTGAAACTTGAGAACTAAATTCAACTTAAAGACTTTTTTGAAAAATAAATCGCATAACTCAAGTGGAGATTTAGGGGTTGCTAATTAGAACTTACATGAGCCTTCCTTATGTGATTTTCTACTCAAGTGGAACTCAACTTCTTCAAGTAAATTGAACCATGGAAAGCTCGATAAATACCCTTGAAGTTGTTTATTACTTTTTACTTACCTTGGTCCTCTGCTGGTTCTATGGTTACTTCTTAAACAGCGAGGTCTTCCTATACACCGGAGAAATGAAGTTCACACATGCTCATAATCACTGACTGAGTGTATAGAAGTTACAACCGTTGTTGATTGATTTCACGACCAGGAGCATATATGAGTTGTTCCTGAATTTTTATAATTTCTTAACAACCTATGTGTTGTAGCTTAAATAAACTGTATATATTTTTATCTCCAAGCCGAATTAGTGTAGATAAACGTCGGGTTTGTCAAAACATCCATGTTAATGGCTATCTTGTGTTTTTATATTCTAGACTAGATTATATCTTGAGCATGGAAGTGAGTATGCTGGGTTTTGGAAATTACAACAGAGTGAGGATTGCTTCTTTTTGCATAGTATTCTTATTTGGACAAATTGAATATGTTGCAGATGCTCATTACAGAAGCTTGAAATATTGCAGTGCAAAGGATTGAACTAGGTAACAGCAGCGTTGGACACATGCACAGGCCTGTAGCAAGCCTAACAAAACCATCAGTGGTGCTCGAAATACATATGCACAAGCCTGTAGCAAGCCTAAGAAAAAGAACCCTCACTAGTGCTCAAAATAGTAAGTTTAATTAATGTTTATCTTGAAACCTATCGAAAGCAAGTAGTTGCTTCATGTTTTAGACTATGCAGAGTCATAAAATTACAAATGACAAATAGACCTCATGAAAATAACAAAAAAACTGATGAAATTTCAAGATCAATACTTATAAACTTTGATATATAATTTCTGAAATTAGATGCCTATCAGGTAAAGTTTATGCGTTGTAACTTTGACACCACATTTGCTTTTCAAAAGAAAATAAATTGTAACTTTAACACCACATTTGCTTTCATATCTTAATTTTTTTTACATTTGATGAGTATTTAATATATATTCTTTATGTTTAGAATTTGATCAATTCTTGTTTAATCTTAATTAATAGAAGAATGTAAGATTGTAATTTAGTTTCAATAATAACGCACTCTATTCATGCTTTCTTATGCTGTTATTTTTCATTAATGTTGCTACACTTGTCTATTAAAGATTTTGCAATTTCATTCATGAATTGCAATCTAAAAAAGTGTGAGAGGCTTTCACTTACTCGCTCATGATTCACATTTGACTATTTATCTTGACGTGGTATGTGGCATTTTGTTTCTTATGTTTGAATTTTAAAGTCAATACAAGGCACCCTTAGTTGCATATTTGAATAAATTCATTATGTTTTAATGCAAATTTTGATACTTACCTTTAAGCTTAAAGTAGTATTGTGAAATAATAATATTTGATGCCAAATCCATAATATATAGTTATATTATATTTTTACTTGAAAATAAAACCAAATTTGAATTCAAACGCGAGTCATTAAAGCATAAAGCAGCGCAAATACATTCTTAGGATGAGTATGCATAATTCTTTATATATTAAGTTTCATCTCTGATCTTGAATGAATCGTAAACAATTTTGAACTTTTTGATTGCTAAGCTTAATATTATTTTTAATGCATCAATGCTGGAATTCTAATTCTAATAATAATAATAATAATAATAATAATAAAATAATATATAAAGCAAAGTACACAAATTTTGACTATATATAAAAATGTGGACTTTTTGTGAAATCTTGGGGTGTTCGCAATTTTGGGTGAAAATGCGAACCATTTGTCAGGTTCACATCAGCTGTACATGAGTAGGGTACGGGCGTACCTGAGTAGGGTACGGGCGTGCCTGGGTCCGGTCCAGGGTGTACATGAAACGGTACGCCCATGCTTGTTAGGGCCTGCTTTTGGGCCTTGGGCCTGGGGGCACGGGCGTATCCTGCGGGGGGTACGGGCGTGCCCTGCCCCTGGTCAGTTTGTTTAAGTGCTAGTTCGAGAGTATCTTGATACTATAATTATATATGATTGTAGGGATTACTATCTGAAGTATTCTGAGATATTTATTGCTGAGGTGAGTTTTCTAAACTCTGATTCATATCTGTGATATGTGTGTGGTACATTGCAATGTGATATATTATTGATCAGAGGATCACCAAAGAGAGAGCTGTAGCACACTGCTTTGTGCAGTAGTTGCTACGGGCAACATTTTAGCCTTCTTGGCGGATGCTAAGATGGTGCAGTACTGTGTCCATAAGAACTGTTACAGCATTCGTATATGTGTATGTGCATGCTTATATGATTTACAGTTTAGTTTTCTCACTAAGCCTTGTGGCTTATCAGATACTGCTTACTGTTGTTTTGCAGGGCGTGATTCCTTCAAGGGCAAGGCCCCAGTTTGACAGAGGTTGTGATTTGGGAGTAAATTTGTATTTTGAAAACTAACGCCTGGTTGTATTTTGTGAAAACAACTCTTTGTTGTAAATATTTAGTACTACTTTTGTCAATGAACTAGAGAGTTCAGTGTTAACTTCAGCTTCCGCTTTGTGTAAACTCCTTTTAGTTCTAAGATATTTCTATTATCAAAGTTTTACTTTATTTTAGAATTTGAGGCGTTACAACTTGGTATCAGAGCCAAGGTTTGAGAGATCTGGAGGTGTGTTATACATCGTCTGGACTTAAACCATGGTTCTGAGGATTTTTAAGTCAAACTGGAGGCTTGTAGCTTGGTGGAGGTACAGAGTGTTGCATTGAGAATATGCTAACTGTTTACGTTGCTATTTGTGGTATAGAGATACCTGAGATATTAATGATGTTAGTGTCAGATACGTGATGCCTTATGTGATATGATATGCTAGTGATACATGGCCTAAGCCTGTGAATCGGGACTTTTTGTGATAAAGTTAAGATCGAACGTGTGTAGTGTGTTATGGATAATATAAGGGCCCATATTATTACAGACACATGATACATGTTAGAACTTGATGGAATCATGAGGAATCTTGTGAATCGGGTGAGGGGTACTTGTAAGAGGTAGTGCACTTGAGATTATAGATGCCTTAGTATGTATAGAACTACTTTGGGTCTGAGGATAAGTGTACTGAGATATTGTTTGTACTTGAGATTGTTTGGTATAGAGGATGGCGTGGTAAAGCTACCTTTTGTCTTAATGTTTTATCTATGCTATCAGGATGGTGAATACTAGAGGGTCACGAGCTACGGATCGTCTTGAGGGTGGTCTTAGTAATAGACGAGAGGGGGTAGACACTAGTGCAAGTGGTAGGAGGAGGCCACCTGTGGCCCATAATACTCAAGCGGATGAGACACCAGAGTTGAATCAGGGGTTTGCTGAAACCCAACCTAGAGTGACTGTTGCTGAGGAAATCGACAAAGCTTTAGAGAAAGCCATACCGTTTATTATTACCCAAGTGGTAGACCATCTGAAGGAAAGTACAGGGGAAGCTGTACGACAGGAAGTGGCAGCTGCGTTAGCTGAGAGGGAGGAAAGGGTTAATCCTCAACCAGAAGTGATTATCAGAGATGCACCGAAAGGGTGTACTTTCAGAGATTTTGCTGCGTGCCAGCCACCGTTGTTTAATGGATCTACTGATCCGATTGTGAGTCAGAGGTGGATATCAGAGTTAGAGGGAGCATTTCATACTTGTTCGTGCGCTCCAGAAAATAAAGTGAGGTTTCCTACAAACCAGTTAAGAGGTGCAGCCAAAGATTGGTGAGATTTAGAAAAGAAGATGAGGGGTGAGACTCAGATTGAGGCCATGACTTGGGCGGAGTTTAAAGAGGTTACTACGGAGCAGTTTGTTCCGCAGTCCGAGATTGATCGTATAGTTGATGAGTTCCACAAGCTAAAGCAGACTACAGAGACCGTACCAGAGATTAATGCCAAGTTCACGAGAAGGCACGGTTCTGTCCTGATTATGTAGCCAATGAAAAGATGAAGATGTATCGTTATATGATGGTTTTGAAGCCGAGTATCAGGGAGTTTATTGATTCGAGCAAACATCAAACTTTGAAGTCTATGATGGATGTTGCGCGGGCTAGAGAGTTAGAGTTAGAGAGACAGGTAAAAGAGAAGAGGTCAGTGGAAGGATCGACACCACAAAATAAGAGGCCGAAGGTAGATTATGAGGAGAAGAAGGAAGCACCGAGGGTGTGTCAGAAGTGTAAGAAAAGTCACTACGGGAACTGTCAGACAAATGTTATTCACTGTTTCAAATGTGGCAAGCCAGGTCATATGGGTAAAGATTGTCGCAGTTCATTGAGCGTGTGTTTTCACTGTTATCAGCACGGCCACCAGAAAGCCAATTGTCCTCAACTTACTGCATCCAACCGTTCAACCGGATCGAGAAATACTCCATCTCTACCACCACTGCGGATTACAGAGAATAAAGAGGTAAAGAAATAGGATACTTCCAAGAGTAAGGGGAGGGCCTTTCAATTAACTGCTGAGGAAGCAAAGAGGAAACCTGATGTGGTTGCAGGTACATATCTCGTAAATTATCTACCTGCTTTAGTATTATTTGATTCGGGTGCTAGCAAGTCATTTGTATCTGTTTCTTTTTGTAAAAGTTTCAAGCAAGTATGCAGTAAATTGAGTCCCCCTCTCGAGGTAGAAATAACTGATGATAAGTTTGTGCTCGTGACTGATGTGTATAGAGATAATGTGCTAGAGATAGACTCTGTTAGATTTCCTATTGAGCTTATACCTATGCCTATGAGAGAGTTTCAAGTGGTAGTGGGAATGGATTGGCTTGGGTGTTACCAAGCAACCATTCTGTGTGGGCAAAAATTGATTCGAGTTCAGGCCCCAAGTGGGGAAGAACTATCATACCGGGGGCTGCACCAATTGCCAGAGCTCCGTACAGACTTGCACCGCTAGAGATGCAGGAGTTGATGAAACAGTTGCAAGAGTTGTTGGATAAAGGTTTTATCAGACCTAGCAGTTCACCGTGGGGCGCTCCCATTTTGTTTGTAAAGAAGAAAGACGGTACGTTTCGTATGTGTATTGATTACCGTGAACTTAATAAAGTGACTGTGAAGAATAAGTATCCTTTGCCCAGAATAGACGATTTGTTTGATCAGTTGCAAGGGGCGTCGTGGTTTTCAAAGATCGATTTAAGGTCGGGTTATCATCAGTTGAAGGTTCGGGAGGAAGATATTCCTAAAACTGCGTTTAGAACGCGGTACGGGCATTTTGAGTTTGTGGTTATGCCATTTGGTCTTACAAATGCACCTGCAGCATTTATGGATCTTATGAATAGAGTTTGCCGTCCGATGTTGGACAAGTCTGTTATTGTGTTTATTGATGATATTCTCGTGTATTCAAGAAACCTGACAGAACATGAAAGGCATTTGAAAGAGGTATTAGAGACGCTACGAAGAGAGAAGCTGTATGCTAAATTCTCCAAGTGTGAATTCTGGATTCAAGAGGTGCAATTCTTGGGTCATCTGATTAATAAGGAAGGAATTAAAGTTGATCCTGCGAAGGTTGATGCAGTAATGAAGTGGGAACCTCCGAGGAACTCTACCGAAATCAGAAGCTTTTTAGGGTTAGCAGGTTATTATAGGAGATTTATTCAGAATTTTTCAAAGACTGTGGTTCCATTGACCAAGCTAACCAGGAAGAATGCAGAGTTTGTATGTGGAGATGAACAAGAGGCTGCGTTTTCAACTCTCAAGCAAAGGTTATGTGAGGCACCTGTTCTTGCTTTGCCAGAAGGTGTGGAAGACATGATAGTGTTTTGTGATGCTTCTTATTTGGGTTGGGATGTGTTTTGATGCAGAGAGGTAGAGTGATTGCTTATGCTTCGCGACAGCTTAAGCCGAATGAGATTAATTACCCAACTCACGATTTGGAGTTAGCAGCGGTAGTTTTTGCATTGAAGATCTGGAGACATTATTTGTATGGAGTAAAGTGCACTATTTATACTGATCACAAAAGTCTGAAATATTTTGTGGATCAGAAGAATCTTAATATGAGGCAGAGAAGGTGGTTAGAACTTCTAAAGGATTATGATTGTGAGATACTTTATCACCCGGGGAAAGCCAATGTTGTGGAAGATGCTTTGAGCAGAAAGTCGGGGTCGGTACTTTGGAAGAATGAGTCGTTACGGATGACAGTGACTACGCCATTGTTGGATGTAATAAGAGATGCTCAGCTGGAAGCAGTTAAAGAAGAAAATCACAACAAAGAGCGGATTACGGGGCAGGTAACTAATTTTGTTAAGGATAGTCGTGATCTATTCTTATGCAGTGGACGAGTATGGGTACCTAATCGCGGGGAAGTCTGAGAGACTCTTTTGAGTGACGCTCACAGATCTAAATTCTCTATTCACCCGGGGCGACAAAAATTTATAAAGATTTGAAGTTAGAGTATTGGTGGCCAGGTATGAAGCGAGATGTGGCTAGGTATGTGGAGAGGTGTCTTACGTACCTGCAAGTGAAAGCTGAACACTAGAAACCGCATGGGAAATTACAACCTCTGGATATACCAGTGTGGAAGTGGAAGAATATTACTATGGATCTAATCACTAAATTACCTAAGACCCCTAGAGGTTACGATGCTATTTGGGTAATTGTGGATAGATTGACTAAGAGCGCGCATTTTATTCCTATTAAAGAGACTTACTCATCAGAGAAGCTATCAGAGGTGTATATGAAAGAAATAGTATCTCGTCATGGTGTACCAGTGTCTATTGTGTTAGATAGAGATACTCGATTTACTTCCAGGTTTTGGAATAGATTTCATGGCGAAATGGGGACTAAGCTTCATCTTAGTACCGCATTTCATCCGCAGACTGATGGTCAAAGTGAGAGGATGATTCAAACCCTGGAGGATATGCTACGCGCGTGTATTATTGATTTTGGAAGGAGTTGGGATTCTTATCTACTGCTTGCAGAGTTTTCTTATAATAATAGTTATCATTCCAGTTTGGGAATGCCACCTTATGAAATGTTGTATGGTAGAAAGTGTCGGACTCCGGTTTGTTGGGGTGAAGTGGGACAGAGAGAGTTGGGAAGTACTGAGGTAGTACAGCGTACGGCAGAGCAGATTCAGCAGATCAGAGATAGATTGCTAGCAGCTCAGAGCAGACAAAAGAGTTACGCGGATAAAAGAAGATCACCACTAGAGTTCCAAGTGGGTGATTATGTGTTGTTAAAGGTGTCACCGTGGAAGGGGGTTATTAGATTCAGAAAGAGAGGTAAACTGGGTCCGAGGTTTATTGGACCGTTCAGAGTTAGTGCTCGTGTGGGGAAAGTTGTATACAGACTTTAACTACCAGAAGAGTTATCCAAGATACACAATACCTTTCACGTGTCTCATCTTCGAAAATGTTTAGCAGACGAGTCTGCATTTATGTCACTGGAGGATGTATGCGTTGATGAAAAGCTGAATTATGTCGAGCAACCTGTTGCTATACTGGAAAGAAAAGTTAAAGCTCTACGTAATAAACAGATTGAGTTGGTTAAAGTTCAGTGGAAACACCGAAAAGGGTCGGATTATACTTGGGAACCAGAGAGTGAGATGATACGTAACTACCCAGAACTCTTCAGTGGTTGATTTCGGGGACGAAATCGTTTTCAAGTGGGGAAGAGTTGTAACACCCAAGTTTCGGAAATTTCTGTAATTAGTGACATTTCGACTTAACGCGTTTTGTTATTTCCTAATTGAGATAAGGAAGTGTTTAGAAACTTGGGGGACTTGTGTTGTAATTTCTGGAACTAGAAAAGTCCAGGGGCCAATTGTGTCACTTTTGAAAGATATGTATATATATGGTTAGCTTTGACTCTTGAGAGTCAAAGTTTCCATTTCTTCTTCTCCATCAAACGAGAGAGAGAGAGAGAACAATGTTTCTTTGAAGATTTTGAGCAAGATAAACAGAGAACAAGTGATCTCCATCTGGTTCTAGTAGGCACAAGTTGAGGTAAGGCTTCTTGTTGGTTGTTCTTGAGGTTTAAGTTGAGTTTTAAGGTGATTCAATGGTGAATCAAGATTTAAGCATGTTATGGTTGTTTTTATTGGTTTATATGTTGTTTGGGGTGTAGGAAAACACCCCGGTAGTGTTCTTACGAATTGTTAGCAAGTATTTTTGAGGTTTTAATCGAGTACACAGCAGACAGTCGGCGAACTGGAGCTATAAGTAGAAAGGCACGGGCGTGCCTTTGAGGGCTACGGCTGTACCTCATGGCCGTGACCGCCTCTGTTCTTGAGGTCCGGGCGTACCTAAGCACGGGCGTACCTGAGTAGGGTACGGGCGGGCCTGGGTCCAGTCCAGGGTGTACATGACCCGGTACGCCCCCGCTTGTTAGGGCCTGCTTTTGGGCCTTGGGCCTAGGGGCACGGGCGTGCCTTGCCCCTGGTCAGTTTGTTTAAGTGCTGGTTCGAGAGTATCTTGATACTATAATTGTATATGATTGTAGGGATTACTATCTGAAGTATTCTGAGTTTGCGTGATATATCTCTGTGTGATATTTATTGCTGAGGTGAGTTTTCTAAACTCTGATTCATATCTGTGATATGTGTGTGGTACATTGCAATGTGATATATTATTGATCAGAGGATCACCAGAGAGAGCTGTAGCACACTGCTTTGTACAGTAGTTGCTACGGGCAGCATTTTAGCCTTCTTGGCGGATGCTAAGATGGTGCAGTACTGTGTCCATAAGAACTGTTACAGCATTCGTATATGTGTATGCGCATACTTATATGATTTACAGTTTAGTTTTATCACTAAGCCTTGTGGCTTATCAGATACTGCTTACTATTGTTTTGCAGGGCGTGATTCCTCCAAGGGCAAGGCCCCAGTTTGACAGAGGTTGTGATTTGGGAGTAAATTTGTATTTTGAAAACTAACGCCCGGTTGTATTTTGTGAAAACAACTCTTTATTGTAAATATTTAGTACTACTTTTGTCACTGAACTAGAGGGTTCAGTGTTAACTTCAGCTTCCGCTTTGTGTAAACTCCTTTTATTTCTAAGATATTTCTATTATCAAAGTTTTACTTTATTTTAGAATTTGGGGCGTTACAAGAGGCTGATAAAATGTAAATACTTTTCTCCTTGAAAACATCACCTATTAACACCACACCTACTTATTATCTATTTCGTTTTGAAAATGCAAAACCTTGAAGCCTCTTAGCCTTCTCCCTCCTCTCTCTCTCTCACAGCCCACACCCTCTCACAGCCCACACCTGATCTTCTCCGGCGAGAGCTCTTCTCCGGTGACATCTCTTCTCCGGAGATCTCTTCTCCAGCGAGTTTGTCAACTATGGCGGTGTCTCCGCTTCTCATAGAATCACAGATGGCAAACCGCAAAGGTAAGATGTATAACTTCTGATTTCTCGACTACTATAAATGGCTAATTTTTGTAAGGTCAAACCTTGTTGTTGACCGCCAAGACCGATTTGGACCGCCATGACCGCCAAATGACCGATATTGACCGCCGTTGACCCTACCCGATTTCTTTGACCGATAAGCTGTTTTGTAGGTCGGCCGGCCGCCGATATCCGCCTAGGCGGCGATATATCGGCCGCCAAGGCCGATTTTTACAACACTGCTAGAAATACCGGCATACTATCAATCGATACATTTGATACGTTGGTGGACCAAATATCTAGTATCAGTAAGCGGGCAGATCAAAGTATGTCATATAGAATGAAAAAACTTGAAGTCGAGGAAAAAGCGTTGTTGGTTAAACAAAACGAGATCCGACTACAAAAACAACAACAATTTGATAAAGACTTTGAGTTTTATATTACCCCGTATGATCACCTTACGGGTCCTATTTTAAAGGCAACGTTAGCAAGGAAAAAAAGAATTAGATAATTATACGGTTGGGATGAATAAAATGTATTATTATTATTATTATTATTAATGAACTTTTTATTTATATTATTTGTTATATAGAATTATCTAAATATTTTATTTTGTTCAATATATAAATGTGTAATTAAATAAATTAAAAATGTGAGAAAAAGTTTGGGCTGATTTGGGAATGATGCTACTTGGGTTTTGGGTTGATTTGGATTGGGAAGGAAAAAATAAAAAAAACTGATATGGTAATGATATAGCATTTGGATTGATTTGGGTTAGAGGATTACTATACTCATGACCTAAGAGGTGATGATCTGATCCCTTTCTTGATAAATGGTTGGATTGCATAAAACCTTCAAAATCATTTGATTTAAAAGAAATTCAAATTTATTAGAATAATATAGCCCTTTTAATAATATTTAGCACACTAAAAATATAACAAATTAAAAAAAGGAGACAAAAGGTGCTTATGGGTTGGCCCAGCAAGTACAACAAATTTTTTATTGTTAAGCCAAAAATTTGTGAGGCTTAGCCAAGTCCGAGGTGCTTGCCACAAAGCATTTTATAGATCATAAGCATTAGGGGTGTTCCCAGGGTGGGCGGGACGGGTAGTTGATTTTTTACAAATCACAACTGCGGGGCGGGTACCTAGTTTTAGAAACCAAAACCGAACCATAGACAGCAGGTACCCGTTGTGCGGGTACTCGAAGGGAGACGGGTATCCACAGTTCGGGTTACGGGTACCCTAAAATTGAATTGTTTTTCGTTTTTGTTGTTTTCAACAAGTTTGGGTTCATAATAAAACAATAAACAATGGTAGAAACAAATATATAATGATTAATAAATCACTAGTAGAAATCAAATAGATCTTCGATGAAAGCCTCGTAGAAACAAAAAACCGATATGATTAAAGTTGACACTGTTAATCGATTTCAGTGTCTCCATGTTGAACTCTCGATCGTTGTAGGCTTGCAAACTCTCAATATCGAAGCTCAAAAAAAAGAATTAGGGGAAACGGTAGGGGCTACTAGAGTTAAGTTAGGTAGTTTTGAGAAATTTAAGTTTTCTAATGATTTTGTTATTTCATATTAACGTGTGTGTGTGTGTGTATATATATATATATATAAAGCATACGATATCGAATTCTAAAAACCGAACCCGGCCCGTTTTTAGCGGGTACCCTAGTTTTCAGCTTTTTCGGGTTACGGGTTAATTTTACGGGTATCGGTTTTTTCGGTTTCGGTTTATGCGGGGCAGGTCGGGTTCTCGGTTTTTTGGTTTTTTTGAACAACCCTAATTAGCATCCATCCTTTTTATTTCATACTTTTTCATATGTCATATCACATTTCCATTCTATTTCATTCTATCGTACAAACCTTCACATCCATCCTAAACAACCTTTTTCTATTAAAAATATATATATAAATAATAAGATAGAGAGGACAAAGATAGAGAAAAAAAAAAGAGAAAAAGAAAGGAGAGATCGGGACTAAAGATCAACTACATTGGAACCCGTCAGACTCAAAGAGAGGGGGGAGGGGGAAGGGGGAAGGTGTTGGTCTCCATCCAGCTCGGTTCCCCACTCTCAAAGCCTAACGGTGAAATAGAGTCAAAACAACCACATAATTACTTCAATAAGGATTGATGCGATTATATGTTACATATATAATTTAACGCTTTTAATTGATACCATCTAATACGTACATGTCAGCCATTTATAATATATAAAGGGTGTGAATATTTAGATCCCTTACTAGTTTAAATTGACACTGTAACGTCTGAGTGTGTAATCAATATTGAAAACTAGAACCGATTGATGTGATATGTCTAATATGTAAAAGGAAGGAGATACATATAGTAGCACCCTACATAAATTTCATGGAGTCTTGAGAAATCAGTCACCGCATACAACATCAACAACATGAAGTTCATTTTTTGGATATTATTTTTATATGTTAGCTTTATTTTTTTATTATAATCCATAATAAGCTCAAAGGTACAATTATAAGTCAAAAAAACTAGATTATCAATTCTAACCCCAATAAAATAAGCCCTTGATAAGTTAACTCAAACATCCCCTTATGGACTTATGGTTTCAAAAATAGAATAAGTAAAGATAGCATTTATTAAAAGGCTTATAACTTGGTGGTACAAGGGTGTGTTAAATGATTTCTTTAATTGTGGGTTCAAGTCTCATAACAGATACAATATGTATATATTTAAAAGTAGGATTAGAGGAAGTGAATGTTCAGCTGCTAGGAAAAAGATTAAGATAGCAATCAACTTGTGTGAAGGAACTCCAATGACTTCTTTTTGTCTGTTAAAGACGATTAAACAAAACTCTATTGTTAGCTATTTTTTTAAACTAAAAAAGGAAGTTAATTTACTATAATATTTGATATATTAGTTTTGACCATAGAAAACTAATCCAATTGACCAGAAATGAAAGATTTTTATACACTTTCTTTTTTATTAATATAAAGAGAGATATCATTTTACATGTATTTATAAATAACAAAATGAAAAATAATGAAGCTTAACATATAAGATAAGCCCTTTTACTAACGTATTTTTTATCTTTACTTTATTACTACTTTATTCTTATATATGTATAGTAATAAAAACGTTTTATAATTAAAATAAAAAATGTTATATATAATGTTGTAATATGTCTGTGAGTAATGAAAGCCATTCACTAAATTCATATTCCAATAATTAGTGTAAGAGATAAAAATTTTGAATTAAAGAAATAGTTTAACATCAATTAAATTGATTTAAAATCAAAAGTAAGTTTCAATTTTGATAATTAAAATTAAAAGTGAATTCAATTATAATTCAAATAAATGATTAAGATTTAATTTTAATTAAATTAAAGGTTAGAATTATTTAATTAAATTAATAGAGGTTATTTTATCATTTATATTAGAAAAGATTTAGGGAGATTTTAATTAATGTTTAGGGTTGCAGCTTTGACCCATTTTATTAGAAATGGGAAAATTCTAATAGTGTTGAATTTTTGATGACTCGCAACGATAAACAATATCTTATGTCTAGTTTGTTTTGTAGAAGTCAAAATAATAGAATTAATTTAAATTCTATTTAGCTTACCTATGAAATGGATTTTTCATTATTTTAAGGAGTGTAAACATTTTAAAGAATAAGATTTTATTCAAAAACAAGTTTACTAAACGTAATACAACACGTAATTTGATTTCAATTTTATTCCTTCGAATTCTACGAAACAAACGAAACCTTAAAGTCTTAAACATTAATTAATAAAATGCATTGAGAGGTGTGAGTGTCATCCTTGCCCTTGAGTATGGGGAGAAGGAAAAACGTCGAAAGCAGATGGCAAACTCAAACTTATGGCGAACTCTGCTATGTTTGAGAGGAAAACGAAACAGTGCTCTCAATATCAGAAGACATCGTCATAATTTAAACCAAATAATTAAAGTTTCACATTAAGGTTTCATTTATATTCTTTATAGTTTATAAATAGTTATTATTGTAATACAAAAATACAAAATACATATAATGTTTTCATTATAACTTAAACCAATATCAGAGTCTTAGAGTTCAGCCATATCATATCTTACTCTCACTTCCATCGCCTCTCCGCCACCGTTGCGCTTACCCCTGTCATCTCCCTTGAGTGACAACTTACTTTTTTTATTTGCGCACTAGATCTGGATATAGTAGGCTGACGCTTAGAGGACCATGAAACCAAGTTATCTCCCACGAAAACGCAGTAGCCAGACATGTATCTATGAGAGTCAGGGAATCCCCCCCAATCCGCATCCGAGAGGGGCGAATAGTAAGACCATAGTTGATAGTACTCTTTATGTATCTGAGAATGCGCTTCATGAAATTAAAATGAGTGTCACTAGGCGCATGCATGAAAAGACAAGCTTCTGTAGAGCGCCGGCCGGGCAAGCTTCTGTAAAAAGTGTCATCAGACAAAGGGGTGCGATCCGTGGTGCTTAGTTTTGAGGCGGTGTCAACGGGAGTGGTGAACGGGTTGCATTTACTCATGGACGCCTGTTTCAAGATTTCAAGAGCATATTGTGTCTGGGACAAAAATAGACCATGAGAGTTATGGTTAACAAAAATCCCGAGAAAATGATGAAGAGCCCCAAGATTAGTCATAGCAAATTCCCGAGACAAGGTGCTAATAATGGATTTTAAGAGACCTGGATCAGAAGCTGTTAGCACAATGTCATCGACGTAGAGAAGGAGGTACGCCGTGTATGCCCCTTTTCGATAAATGAACAATGAATTATCACAGACGCTGCTTCGAAAACCATTAGCAATAATAAATGTGGCAAAGCGGTGGTACCAAGCACACGGAGCCTGTTTTAAGTCCATATAGGAACTTACGAAGACGACACACATGATGCGGGGATGTGGAATCGACAAATCCGGGTGGTTGATGCACGTACACAGTTTCATGAAAATCCCCATGTAAAAAGGCGTTTTGACGTCAAGTTGATGGATCGGCCATGCACGGGAAACGGCCAAGCTTAAAACAGTTCGAATTGTGGTTGGTTTAGCCACAGGGCTAAATGTCTCGTCACAGTCAATGCCAACCGCTTGCGATTTTCTGTTTACTATGAGTCGGGCTTTGTAACGTTGTAGAGACCCATTGGCATGAAATTTGTGGCTAAAAAGAAACATGCAACGTATAACTGGACAATCATAAGGCTGAGGGACAAACTCCCAAGTATTACTTTCTTGTAACGCATTAAATTCGTTTTGCATGGCAGCCAACTAATTTGGATCCGAGAGGACTTTGGTGTAAGAGGAGGGAACAGAAGAGATGGATTTCGTGGCCTGGGTGTGGAGGTTTAGCTTGTGGAGAGGTTTAAAGATACCGTGTCGGGAGCGAGTGGCCATGGGGTGGCTGGGGCAGGCGGTGGTGGAGGTAGGGTAGGGGTGGAGGTGGAGGCGGTGAGATAGGGGAGGGCTGTGTCGGGCTAGGTGTGGCGAACAGAGGGGGAGGTGGTGGTGGTGTGGTGGTGGAGGAAGGTGGTGGTTGGGGCGTGGTGGTGTCGGGAAAGAGGTGAGGTAGAACCGAAGGGGGTAAGGAGGAGTCTACATCGAGGAAGTCATAGGAAGATGGAGGTAGAAGGTTTTCAAATGGGAAGGAGGATTCATCAAAAGTGACATGGCAGGAGAAAAGAACTTTGCCACTAGATGGGTCATAGCATCGGTAGCCATGAAAACTGTTGAGGTAACCAAGGAAAACATATCGGATAGATCGAGTGTCAAGTTTGTGTTTCTGAGTGGCTGACATATTTGGGTAGCATGTGCACCCGAACACCCATAGGTGATCATAGGTAGGGTGACAGAGGTAGAGAGCGAAGGTAGGAGTGGAAAAGTTTAGTGTTTTAGTACGTAGGATGTTATGGAGATATGTGGCGGTGTGTAAGGCTTCGACCCAAAAGGACAGTGGTAGGTGGGCATGGGCAAGTAAAGAACGAACAATGTCATTTAAACGACGTATCATACGCTCGGCCTTTCCGTTTTGTTGAGAGGTTTGAGGGCAAGAAAAACAAAAGGATAAACCGTGTTGAGAAGCAAAGGTTTTGAAGTCGAAGTTATCGAATTCTCCACCTAAATCACATTAAAAAGTTTTTATTTTCCGGTTAAATTGGGTGTAGATAAGGTTGTGGAATTTGGTGAAGTTGGTGAAGGTGTCGGATTTAATTTAAGCGGGTAAATCCACACATATTGTGTGTGGTTATCAATTAACACCATATAGTATTTGTAGCCAGATTTACTAAGTATAGGAGACGTCCATAAATCACAATGTATTATATCAAAAGGAGAAAATGTAATAGAAAACGAAGCCATAAATGGTAAACAAGTGTGCTTAGACACCTGACATGAATGACAAATGGAAGACAACTTGTTTTTATTACATGAAATAAAAGAACGAGTACGAAGAAAATCTAAAGTAGTAGAGCCTCCAAGACGGTGATGCCAAATATCCAGATGAGAGCTTGTGAGGAAAGACGAGTGGGATGTTGATGGTACGGTGAGTAGATATAGATCCCCGGTACTATTGTGGCGTGAAAGTATCTTCCTAGTTTGAGGTTCCTTCACAGAAAAACCACTAGAGTCAAATTCAATGGAGACATGATTGTCACAGGTAAATTGGCGAACGGAAAGTAAGTTCTTAATAATATGAGGTGTGTAGCAAATATTTTTGAGGGAATAGGTGTGGTTGGGTGTTTTTTACTGGGCATTCCCGGATCCTAAAATTGGAATACGATTGCCATTGCCGACGAAAATAAATTTGTTAGAAGAAATAATAGGAGTAGAGATCTTACCCTAGTCGGCAGTTAAGTGAGATGAGGCTCCCGTGTCCATATACCAAGACGGATCTGGTTGATTAAGGTGCATGGATAAGGTGCATGGATTGAAAGGCTTGATGGAGATATATCAGGTTTAAAGCGTCGTAAGATAGGTGTTAGGCTGGATCGGCATGCTGGGCAGATCATATGCGACATGGGCCACCGGGTGATTGGGTGTTGGTGACTGGCTAGGCGTAAAGTTGTGTTGCGTTGGAATGGTCCAAGGTGTGGTCCATGGTAAGGGTTGGGCCGTGGGATGAGGACAAGGGGGAGGAGCCCACCAGGCCCAAGAAGGGTAAGCCAGCCTGTTCTAACGTTGAGGGGTTTGAGGGGCTGCCAGGTACGATGGTGAAGATCTACCACGACCGTAGGAGCCTCGTCCCCCGCGATTCGAGCGCCCTGTGGGGTGTTGCGACCTCGATCCTGACCGGTTGGGCGATAAGGAGGATCCGACGAGTGGGAGGGCGGCTCGGAAGGAAGGACCAAAGGGGTAACCATAACACCGGATGTGGAAAGGCTTTAACGAGCTGACTACCAGTGTTGTTCCAACTGGAGCATACTTCTAGCGGTGTCCCAAGAGGGGGAGACTTTGATTTATGAAGGAGGCAACGGTGTCATATTCGGGTGGTAACCCACGAACCAATTGAAGAACAAAACGATTCTCAGTGACGGGATTGTCCACATCGGATAGTTGACCCGCAAGGTCCTTGAGTTTTTGACAATACTCATCCAAGGAGGAAACCGATTGAAGGTTAAGATTGGTAAATTCGTGTTCAAGGGCTGCTGCACGGGAGCCTTTGTTGTTAGTAAAGATTTCTTGGACACGAAGCCACGCGTGATAAGCCGTGGTGTCATCTCCAAGATACGAACAAGAAGGTAATTGGAAAGAGTGCCATATATCCATTGAAGGACGATGGCGTCGATCTCGAGCCAGGAAGCATAAAGAGCAGTATTAGGTGCTAGCGGTTGCATACTGTCGATGTGGTCGAGCACTTTATACCCGCGAGCATAAAGTTTGAAGAGCTTGACCCACGAATTGTAGGTGACTTTGGTACCATGGAGAACCCGAATCTTGTTCTGGATGTTGGTCACGGTATAAACCGGATGAAGAGATGGCTTCGGTGGAGGATCAAATGTAGCCATGGAGGGTTGAGAAGAGGGCCGTAGCACTCGAGGAAACAAAAACAGCCGGAAAAAAAGTAGCCGGCAAGGGAAGAAAAACCCTAGGCTCTTGATACCATGTGAGAGTATGAATAATCCTTGAATATCTCATTGAATCATACGTACATATATACATGGAACAAGGATAGCTTTCCTAACAAACAAGCCTAATACGTAGGAAAGAATATCTATCAAAAAATACAACATATAAAAAATATATTTATATAACTAATAGTAAGAACATACGCTAACGCAATCAAAGGCCTAAAATTGGGTGTACTTACTAGCATCTGATTCCAAGACTGAACACTAATTTTATCCTTTTCTTAGCTAATTCAATACTCCTATAGGTACACTTGTAAGGAACTAATGTTAGAAAAAAAGCTCACCTTAATGGTTTGCTTACTTTTGATGGGAGTAGAGTCCAAGGTTCAAAGCTGGTTTTTAGTTTTTTTTTCCTTATCTAACTATATTATTAAAAGAATAGCCTTTTAAGAAAAATCGATTCTTTTTAATGAATAGATCCGATCGCAACTTCGAATATGGAATTCAAAGGGATCAAATAGGAAAGGATACTCTGAATCATAGAACTCTAATGAAATATACGATCAACCAACATTTATCTTTATTTTTTAAAATATAATCTAACCGAGCCTTTAAAAAAATAAATAAATTAAACTTACAAACAAATATGATGTCACAATCCTTAATCCCAACCCTTACATTCCTTAATTCAATCAATTACATTAGATATTTATTCAAATTTTACCTAATTAAATTTACGTGAGATATTAATTTTATTTTTTAAAATTTTCATATCTTTAATTGAATAGATTTGTTATATTAAATCCCAACACTCACATTTCTTAATTCAATCCATTACATGAGATATTTATTCAAATTTTACCTAATTAAAATTACGTGAGATATTTATTTTAATTTTCAAAATTTTCATATTTTTAGGTGAATAGATTTGTTATATTAAATATGAAAACAATATCTAAATCTTATCTTTATTTGTATGGTTTAGTTTTAAAATAGGTATATAATCACCTATTACTTATAATTACATGTCTAAACCTTATATTTTATATTTCTTCACTTCGATATCAAAGATCCTACTGTTATCATCTTTTTCATCCTCTTATATATCAATTATGGAGAATAAATAATCTTTTTCATCATCTTTAAAGAGACCTTCGTTCGGACAATCTATATCAATTATGGAGAATAAACAACCTTCTTCATCATCTTCAAATAAACTTTTATTCGGACAACCTTTAATAAAAAGGAAGAAAAGACGGGTGATAAACCTTTCCTATGTACGTTTTATAGTTATTTTAATATACCTCTTACAATTTCACACCATCAAATTTTATACTTTACTTTAAACATTCCTGTATTTATACATGGGGTGATAAACTAGTTAAGTTTATAATAATTATAAAATAGGCTGTAGCGATTAGCATTTTTTTCTTATTATATATCTTAAATTTACACCGATTAAGTTTATAACAGTTTTAACTTTTTTTTACTTTTGTTGAGTTCTTTCTTCATCGGTATCATTTTTTCTTACTATATTTTTTAATCAATAAGTAGGTTATTGTCAGCTTCAGCATTAGCTGAGTGTCAGGCTCACTATGGGCAGTCCTGGGATAACAACAAGAAGCTAGTAACATAACAAGCTTGAAATTCTACCTCTGTTGTTATTAATTAACTAGACTATTTGGTAACACATCACAGTCAAAGCAAGTGATTTTTAGTTGAAATGAGTTGATTCACATCAGCTTTTATCCAAATATTTCTTTATGAATATTCAGGAACATATACTCAACCTTCACTTTTAAAGAAATCAATTTTAGGCCTACTCTATGGATTTTGGGCTCACCTTATGGTTGAGCTTTAAGCTCCTCGGGTGAGCCATGAACACCCATACGCCCTCTTAAATTTACTTGATCGGGTAAGCAATTTAGGTTGGGGAACCCGAGCTATCCTCTCTCTCTCTCTCTCTCTTTTTTCACCCTCCTCTCTCTTCCTCTTTCTCTATTTCTCTTATATATATATATATATATATATATATATATATATATATATATATATATTAAATTAATAAAAAGAAATAGGGTAAGATTGGGTTAGGCTATACTAGCTTTTGGGTTGTAAAGGGAAAGATGATGTGTTTCTTATGTAGGATTGGGGTTGGATAACCCGAATTGCAAGCTACATGCCATACTCATAGGTCATAGAGCTTGGATAACCCGAATTGCAAGCTACATGCCATACTCATAGGTCATAGAGCTCTAGAATAGAAAGCAAAATCCACATTGAAAGAAACTTTAATTTTTAGAACAATGAGTGATAATTGGTTCAACATTTGATACAATGAACAAGCAGAAGCCTCCATAAGTGATCCTTATTTTACTTATATTTTATATGTCCAAGAAGTCATACATGTTTATGTTTGTTCCAATAAGGTTATCAGATATTTCCTAACATTGTAAAATTTATTAATTATTACTAGCATCATACATGCGCAATGCTGCAGTGACAAATAGTTTTTGGTTTACAATATGTCGCTTTCAAGAATGTAATGATATGTTATTTGCGCGATTCAATGTCACGAAAAAGTTTTCTACAGCAACATATCCATTTTTTTAAAATTTTCTTTTATTTACATGTAAGTATTTTATTGATTTTAACAATAAATTCTAAAAGACAATAAAAGAAGAAAAAAGATTTATATTGATGAAATAAAGAGAAGAGTTAATAAGATTTAAAAATTATATTGATGTGGGTGGATAATTGTTTTAGTATAAGAGAATATATTTTGAATAAAAAGTTAAAAGTAAATTAGGAGAAAATAAAATAGTTAAAGATTGAGTGGATGAGATTAATTTAGATTAAATGAAGGGTCAAGATTTTATATCGATTAAATTTCAAGAAGTATTAAAATTTAAGAAGAGAGAGAATATTAAATGGTTTATATAGTAGTATAGATAGGAAGTTGGAAACAATCAATGTTAAGCTCATGTTTATTACAAATATGAACTTTGATAATTAATATATTGCAATCATATTCTATCAAGATACTATTTAGCAGATATCAAAATGTAGCTCCATAATTTTTAAAATGAAGCTGCATTTGTTGATCTAAAATTTGGTGGCAATTGAAATGGTACCCAAAAAAAAAAACTTTGTTTTGGCTGTTGGTACAGAAAAAAAATCAGAATGATATATATCAGAATCATACAAACAAGCAAATTACTATGCATCAGACTCACTTTCAGTTTCTTGAAAATTTGGACAATATGAATAATTGCACAAACTCTCAGTTTCCTGCAAATTTGGACAATTTAAGAAACTGCATGAAACTCTTGTGCAATCAAGATCGCCTAGTTCTCGCAATGAGGTGCAATCAGATGCATAAATTTCTTCAATGTTAGGTGGAAGTTCCGGTAACACTTCCAGCATCTTGCAACCGTCAATTGAAAGTGTATGAAGACGAGAAAGCCGACTTAAACTTCTAGGTAAGCTAGTAAAATTGTTCCCATTCAAGTATAGCTCTTTTAGACATGATAAACCTCCAATGTGTTCTGGCACTTGTAATATATTGCAATCAGATGCATCAATATATTCAATGCTAGGTGAAAGTTCTGGCAACACTTCCAACTTCTTGCAACCACCAAGGTCAAGCCACCGAAGACTAGAAAGCTGACTAAAACTTCTAGGCAAGCTTGTAAAAATGTTACCTTTCAAGTCTAGATGTGTTAGACAAGATAAACCTCCAATGTATTCCGGCAAATGTAATATATTGCAATAAGATGCATCAAGATATATAATACTTGATGGAAGTTCCGGAAACACTTCCAGCTTCTTGCAACCACTAATATCAAGCCACCAAAGACGAGAAAGCTGGCTTAAACTTTCAGGCAAGGTAGTAAAATTGTTTCTACTCAAGTCTAGCTTTGTTAGACATGATAAACCTCCTATGTTTTCAGTCATTAGTAATGACTTGCAATCAGATATATTAAGATATTCAAGGCTACGTGGAAGCTCTGGCAACTTTTCTAGCGAATAGCACCTATAAAGAATAAGTTCCTTAAGACGAGGAAACTGACAAAAATCATCAGGTAAGCTTGTAAACTTGTTTCCACTCAAGTCCAGAAATTCTAGAGATGATAACCCTCCAAATTCTTTGCCCAAATCTATTATATTGCAATCAGATGCATAAAGCCTTTCAATGTTAGGTGGAAGTTTCGGAAATATTTCCAGCTTCTTGCAACCATTAATTTGAAGCCACCAAAGACGAGAAAGTTGACTTAAACTTTCAGGCATGCAAGTAAAACTGTTTCCATCCAAGATTAGACGTTGTAGAGATGATAAACTTCCAATGTTTTCGGACACTTTTAATATATTGCAATTAGATGCATCAAGATAAACAATGCTTCGTGGAAGTTCCGGAAACACTTCCAGATTCTTGCAACCACCAAGTTCAAGCCTTTCAAGACGAGAAAGTTGACTTAAACTTTCAGGCAAGCTAGTAAAATTGTTTCCACTCAAGACTAGAATTTCTAGACGTGATAAATCTCCAATGTTTTCAGGCATTTGTAATATATTGCAGCATCTAAGATTTAGAGAGCATAACAAAGGTAAACTTGCCAGTGAAGAAGGAAGTCTTGTTATGGCAGTTCCGTCAATATGAAGCTCCAACAGGCTCTTCATCCTACCAATGGCCTCAGGCACATGGTCCACCTTAAAGCACCCTGACAAATTCAGAACAACAAGCCTCTTGAGCATTGCAATTGATGGGTGAAATTCAACCAAACTCACACAACCCTCCAGAATGAGCTCTTCGAGATTTGTAATATGTGTGAAGTCTGGGGTTTTTGTTAGATTATGACAATGACTTAGCTTCAAAATTTTCAACCTTGTAAAACACTGAAATAAAGGACTGTTATTAGATTATTAGACTTTAAACATGAAAGAATATGTTAAAAATAAGTAAATACATACCTTAGGTGTTGTCCAAATATTTTTTATGCTGCTGTATGACAGGTCAATGACAACAATGTTTTCCGGATAAAAGCGTGAAGGTAAGAATCTGAAAGGACATCCATTCCAACAAAGATATCTTAGCTTATTAGATAAACATCCCAACTTTCCGGAAAACTTCACATTGAGGTCCTTTGGCAGCTTTAGGATCCGTAAGTTGTTCAAACGTGCAAAAGCTGAAGCGTTTATGTCAAACTTTTGAGTAGATCTCTCTTTCCAAAGGTTAATAACCTCAACTTCTTCTGTTGCCTAGATCCAAGTAATAACAATGCTAGATTGAAAGTACTATGAAACATGCATAACATATATAAAAATAATGACATGAAATTGCTTATGCATGTATGTATTTATGTAGAAAAATCAGTTAAACAACAATTTGCCTCTCCATACCTTGTTTTTACTCAATACATCGTAAATCTCCTCCGGTGGACCCCACAATCTGCTCCGCTTCCCAGGCATCTCGTCTTCTTTACGAACAATTTCCCTTGCCATGTTTTGAATCAACCCATGCATTTGAAGTGACGTATCATCATGAGATATAGTAATTAGAGACTTATCAACTAGAACTCTCATATTTGTAACTGCACACAAGCCACAACTGTCTAATACGCTTGTTGCCAAATCGCTCTTCATCCCAATGAACGAAAATGCAATATCAAGTAAGATTCTTTGCTGTGGGCAGTTTAGCCCATCATAACTTAAACGAAGCACTTGTTGTATCTCATCATTAGGATACAGTTTGAGGTTATCCAGTTCGCTATCCCACTCATCCACACTTTTTTCATACAAAAAGCAACCCATAATTTTGAGGCCGAGAGGGTGACCTTGCACATATTTCACAACTTTCAGCAAGTTCTTCGAAGCCCTTCATAGGATATTTTTCATGGAAAGCATATGAACAAAAGATCTCAAGTGATTCATCCTCATCAAGAAAGTCCATGTCATAAATTTCCTCCACTCTATGAGATTTTAGCAATTGTTTGTCTTTACACGTGAAGATAATCAAACTTCCAGGGGAAAACCAATTAGGTGAACCTGCTAGTGCTTCTAATTGCTGCCAATGATCCACATCATCCAAAACAAGCAAGACCGGCTTAGATGACATCATCTTTTTTAGTATCATAATCCCTTGACCAACATTCGATATCTTTACAGTTGTTGTTTTGTTGATGTCATCAATAAGTTGCGTCTGGACTCGAATGAGGCCCTCTCGTTTTGAGACTCCTTGGACATCGTCACAAAAGCATCTGCCCTCAAAATGGGTATACATCAAGTTATAAATAGCTTTGGCAAGGGTTGTCTTTCCAATTCCACTAATACCACATATTCCAATCATGTGAACCTTATTTGATCCAGAAAACCGCACAAAGTTTAAGTTCTTTAAATGGGCATCTACACCTACAAGGTTCTCACCAACATGCAACGGTCCGTCACACAACTTCTTGAGGATTTCCCTAGAGATGTTGTCAATGAACTTCGCCTCATACCTAGTTGTTGACAAAACATAGGTTCACATTAATTGGATTGGGAGAAAAACACTCACATTATGAAATATAATAAAAGTATTTTTTAAATTGAATTGAAAATTTACCCATTTGTGAGATCCTCAAGATCCCATCCAGATAAGTTAGCTGCCATGGTTAAAGCTTCCTTCACTTTAGCCACCTCTAGAATTGAAGATTCATGCTTGTCAAACGCCTCAGCATAGCTCTCGGTTTGTTTCCTCACCACATCAGGCTTGACATCATAAAAGATTATGCGAACCTCATGTTTGGGCTTTGCCCTTTCCTTGCACTCGAGTATTTTCATAAGTTCCCTCAAACACCAAGATGAAGAAGCATAATTCTTTGAGAAGATAACTATCAAAAACCTTGATTGGTCAATGGCTTTGTAGAGGCCAGGAGATATCACTTCTCCTTTAGGCAATTCCTTATCATCTCTAAATGCTTGTATTCCTTTTTGCTTGAAATCTTTGAGCAGATGATCCATAAAGCTTTTACGGATATCTTCACCTCTAAAACTTACAAAGACATCATATTTCCATCGATCATAAGTGGAAGAAGCAGCCATTATCTATGTGTAAAGATTATAACAAAGATTATCTTAAAAATAGTAATTTAACATATAGATGAAAAATAAATCAAGCATGAATGAACGCCAAAGGGTGTCATAGATGTTGATAATAGATCATTAGTTGTGGGGCATATAATCTCATAAGCAGTTAGGTCTTAAGTCGTTGGTTTGATCTCTCCTTATAAATAGAGATCAGATGTTGATCAAATTGTGACTCAATTTTAGGCAACCCCAATGTTTCTGAAATCATGATATGTGATGGTATTGCATATTGTAAATGATAACTAGACTCAAAAAATGATTTATGGAAGGAAAACAAACATAGAACAATGAATAAGATGAGCTATCACTCGATAAAACAATTAGAAAATAAAAATGAAGATATGTAGGGATGACTTACTGTTCTTTTTCTTATTGAAGTCTGTGGGTGAGGCAGAGGATAAAAATTTGAAAAAGGTCAAGTTATAAAAATAATACAGATGCAAGCGGATTACCACGAGTCAACTTTCCAATCCAAAATTATACTTCTACACCCACTTTCAGATAAAATTAAAAAGCAGCTTCTTTTAGCAGTTAATGCGAGTCTTTAAAAACTACTCCTAATTGATTTGGTAACTAAAGCCCAGGACAAATGACAATTTAAAAAAAAAATACATTGATGACAAACAAATTCACTAAAAGGAGTAATCTCGCGATTCACTTCATAGGTTATACGACTTAAAATGCACTTTGGACAAGTTTAATCCATTTGACCAGTTCCCACTTTATCTACTTTTTATGTTAGTCGGACTCATTACATATAACAGGATCTGAATCGACCCATACATAGGTGAACGGGTCAAAATTAGAGAAATCAAAAGAATCTACTCCAACCTTCTCTCTTTTCCCCCAATCTACACTCCAATTTTGATTGAGATCGAACCCTCAGCCTGCAAATAATAGGCATAAAAAAAGTCATGAAAATGAGCAATATTATCTCTGCAAGTAGATGCATCATGCATGATATACATCAGTACTAGGAGGAAAGGAGCAACAACAGCACTATTTCTTATTTCATAGAGATCTCCTCCTTTCAGTCCTTTGATCTTTTTGGGTCTGTTAAGATTTTCGTCTGATACTGTATTAGAAATCACTATGCTTTTATTTCGCAACTTTGAGAGCAAGTAAATCAGTAGCTACAAATATGATAAATTAATATTATAGCTCTAGAATAAAAGGAAAATCCACATCAATAGAACCTTCATTTTCAGAACAATGGGTGATAATTAGTTCATCATTTTTTAATTGGATTATCATAATATATTATAATGTTTTAAAACCTGTATTGTGTGAATACACTACATTCTTGTTGTAGATCTTCATTGTCTCTGAATGAAAAAGTAATAATATTTTGCTTTCTTTCTTCTCTGTTTACACATGTCTGATAAGTTACTTCTAACAGTAGTATGAAATCAGAATCACACAAACAAGCTCCATGAACTTTCAGTTTCTTGAAAATTCAATATAATGTAAGAAATTGCATCAACTTCCAATTAACTGCAAATTTGGAGCCTGACTGTGTGGTTCAGTCCTGATTTTAAGATGTGTTTTTACTGTTCGTTCAATAGTATAATGTTAACAAACTCATTCTACAAATTTGTATATATTTCACAACTGCACAATGATATATGTAAGTATTAAAGATAATAAATTTGATATTTTTATTATATAGAATACCTTTTAATTAACCATCTGGTCCACTGGATAGTCCACTCGTCCCAAAAGGGAGGTCAAGAGATCAAATCGCTTCAATCAACGGTCGGCCACGGTTGTTTCCAGAAATGGTCTGATAACACCGGTTATACAGCGTACATCAGAGCTAAAGCTCCACGTAGAAACCCTAACAGGAAAAATCCTTTTTGAAAAAAATAAAAAAGAAGAAAACCTTTTAATTAATTCAGATTAATAATCAAAAACCAAAGCTGAAGCCGTGAACAATTTTACTTTCTGGATTAACAATAAGCCAGTTAGGTTTTAAATCATTAGTCTGATCGATCCTTATAACTAGACCGATTCATATCCAATGTTGATCGAAATCAATGCTCAGAAATCATGATTTATGATTTTATTACAGATTTAACTACAAATAATGCAATAAAATAATAGAAAATTAGAAAATAAAATGAAGATTCGTGCAGCTGACTTACAGTTAATTTTCTTATGGAAGTTATGTGCTTGATGCGGAGGATGAAATTGAGATGAAAATGGAAGGTAAAGTTACAGAAATGATGAAGATGCAAGTGGGGTTGACGATAAGTCAACTTTTCAAGCCAAAATTACACTTCTACTCCCCCACTTTTACATAAAATGCAACTTCTACCCTCACATTTTCAACTTCAATAAATTCAATAAAAACAAATTCTTTCACAAGAACATGCGTACCACTAGACCCGATAGTTTCAGCTTCATCGTTGGGTAGATTGGGTTTAAGGGGTTGTTACATTAAGTACACCTATTCTGGGTCTACCTTTCTCTTGCATTTAGAGATATAAACGAATCGAGCCGAGCCGAGCCGGACACTTATCGAGCCGGGCTCGTTTAAGCTTTTTTAGGCTCGAGCTCGAGCTCGGCTCGTTTAGGCTCGGGTATTATTTTGATATTTTTATTAAAATAATATATATAATTATTAAAAATTAAATATATAAAATATAAATTATATTATATATGAAGCTCGTTTAAGCTCGCGAGCCCACTCTTTGAAGCTCGAGCTCGGCTCGTTTATTAAACGAGCTTTAAACTATGCTCGAGCTCGAGCTCGTTAAGACTCAGCTCGTTTCTAGCTTTTAACGATCCGAGCTCGAGTAGCTCGGCTTATTTACATCCCTACTTGCATTCATTCCAAGGTGTAAACCCATTTATATCACTATAATTCACATATCCATCCCCCCAACTATCTCATCTTTCAAATATATATATATATATATATATATATAAAGGGAATGGTTCATACGAAAAGTATTTTATTTGCGAAAAGTGCGAGAAGCAATCTCAGTCACTTCTTTGAAATTGATCTAGTGGTCTAGATTAATCATGTTTTTTTATTTTTTTTAATTGAAAAGGACATAATGGTAAAACAAAAAATTTCTCTCTCCAATCTATTTCTCTCTCCTATTTTTCTCTCTTAAATTTTGAATAAAAATAAAATAAATTAAAAATAATTTACTAGTAAATTATTAATTTTACGGAGTTCACCGCTAAACGCACCTAAAAATTTTACAAATTTTAAATCGTTACTATGTTCAATATTAAACACAACCGAAAGTATATGAACTTTAAGATGAACTATACAATATTCAATATTGAACATATCTAAACATATGTAAACTTTTATATCATTACGATTTTACACGCATACAACCAAAATCGAATAATTACATTAATCCACTTTTTCATATTTACTAATAAATAATACAAAACAACCTAAATTATAATCTTATATGCTTACATTAACCCACTTTTCCATATTCATTAATGAATAATACAAAACCATCTAAATCATAAAGTTACGTACTAACATTACCCAAAATTTTATGTTCATTAATAAACAATACAACAATCAACCAAGTCATACTTTAACCCAAATTTCTATGTTCACTAATAAACGATAAAAAGCAAAACCAAAAACAAAAAATCAAAATTATGAACTTTAGATACACGGGTTCGTTAATGAATGGTGTACAAAACCCAAAAATTTAACTTAGAAAACTTTACATACACCTTGTCTATCAATGAACAATATATTATCAATGAATATTACTTTTTATCAATGAACAATATATTATCAATAAATAAAAATATAAATCAGAAAAAAAATCAAACTTAAAAAAAATTCAAACCTAAAATATTTCCAGATCAAAATTAAAAACTTCATGTGTTCTTGTGTTGAAGTAGATCGGAGGATGAAAAACGTAACACTAGAATCGATGGAGATCCAAAGGAAGAAACAATGTTCGGCGGTGGTGAGGGGGATCGACCGACAATGGTGGTCTCCGGGTAGAAAAACAACGGCGGTGGTGGTGTTCCTGGTGTAGATCGAAAAGGCAGTGGTGGTGTTAATGGTGCAAATCAGAGATGGTGTTACCGTAGATGGTGTTGTTCTTCAGATGGGGAGAGGTCAACGATGGTGGTGTTGTCCTTCGATGATGTAACGGTGGTGACGAACGAACGACAGATATAGAGAGCTTGGTGGACGACGAGGATGGTGATGTTGTTCTTCATTGTTTGGGTGATTGGCGGTTGCAGGCGGTGGCCAACAGTGGCGGCGGCTGGAGAGGTTGCATAGAGAAAGGAGAAGATGTGATAAAAATAGGGTTTTCAAACTTTTTGAAATGGAGAGGATGCATGGGGCGGAACTTATGTGACGGAATAAGGAAATGAATGATTTATTGACAAATATTGAGACATTTAATTAGTATTAGATTGATCGAATTTATCTTTAAAATTACCTTTTTCTCCTTCTATCCTTAATTTTTATTCCATTTAATATCATCTTAATTACTAAAATGCCATAAATCATCTTAACAATTAATTAGATCATCCAAGGGCTTAAAATGCTTCTCCCACTTTTCGCAAATAAATTACTTTTCGCATGAACCTCCCTCTATATATATAGTGAAAGGTTCATTTAAGAACCATTTTTATTGCAAGAATCGCGAGAACCAATCTTAGCCGTCTAATTCCCCCTTCTTCAATTGGATTGCCCACCCATGAATTCCTTACATGCACCCTGCCACCCAATCCCCCACACTCTTCATCCATCAATTCCATTATCCAAAATGAACGGCTAAGATTGGTTCTCGCGGTTCTCGCAATAAAAACGGTTCTTAAATGAACCTTCCCCTATATATATATATATATATATATATATATATATATATATATATATATATACACTCATAGTAAAAAAACCCTTCAACGTAATCGGAAACCAGCCGGAGGGATTATAGGGGGTTGGGGTGATGACGTTTGGGTGTGATCACGCACCAACCAGAATACACTCGCTTGTTGGATACGCCTACTCTAATCACTTGAGTCCAAACATCTTTGAGATGGTTGGTCACACTTAAACGAATTTTCTTATTATAAGAAATATTTAATACAAATAATGCAATTATCTAATAGTACGTATTAACAAATTAAAAAAAACTTGTTGCGGTGGTGAAAACAATTTCATTTATGTAGCTTTTTTTAACCAAACGCAACCTATATTAGTTTTGTACTTTTATAACATTTCAAGTTTGATCTCTACTCTTTAGTTATATGAGTAGATTTTTTAATCGAGCTAGAGTATTAAAATACTCGTCTCATCATAAGCTTGTGGTTAGTTTATATGAAGACATGAATATTCTATTTATACCGATTTTAAATGATTAATTTCGTTTTACCCAAATATATTTTTATAAGTTAGTATCTACTATGGTTATAAACTTATAATACTGACCTTTGTTCCACTTTTACCTTTTTCCTAATATTTTCATACTATGTGAAGGGTTTAATTAAGAACTGTTTTTCGTACGAGAATTATGAGAACTAATCTTAACTTTTGATTAAAATTAATCAATGGTTAAGGAATTTTGTCTGTTCATTAATGATTCATAAATGACACATTAATAGCACATTATGACACATTAGTAAAGGATTTTTTTTTAAAAATCAAGCATCGCAAATTAATGACGGCCACCTAGACACAATTCACAATTATCCATATTAATAAGTCATTAATAATTTTTAAATAGTTTTTACAGTTTTTGTACGAAAACAGTCTGCGGTTAATTTTCTTCCTTCATACTATATAAACGTACATTTATAAAAAAAAACAGTTATCTAATCTAATAAATAATATTTAAAAAGAAATTTTAAAAGTTTATTGTGCGACTGCAGTGGAAAAGATCAATGATTCATTTGTACTTTTTTTCTTTGCTTTAAACAATTTTGGGTTTCTTTCCTTCTTTATTTTTGATTTTTCTTTAGTTTGAATGTTATCATTTAATTATTATTTTCTTTTAGTTTTATATATCAATTTTGCATTTTTTTTGTTGGACTTTTGTTTTGTTTTTTTTTTATAGTTTCATTTTTTTTCATTCCCAAATTTACTTTTTTTCTGTTACATGATCTATTTATTATAATTATTAACAAATTTATTGTACGTTTTAAAGTTATTCTTATCATAACAAAATTTAAAGATTAAACTCGTCATAATATGATCCTTTATGTTTAAAAAAATTATTTTTTTAAACCGGGCAAAATACATGAAAATACAATTAACTTTGTCTTAATTGTCATTGTATACAACTAACTTTAAATGTTTTAAAATAATACAAATAACTTTCTAAAAAATTTCATTGTATGCAAATAATTTTTTTCTGTGTCTAGTCTTTAACTACCATTGTATACAATAAACTTTTCCATAATTTTCATTGTATACAACAACTTGCATACAATGAGAGGATTATAAAAGTTGATTGTATTGTTTTAAAAAAAATAAAGTTGGCTGTATACAATAGTAATTAAGACAAAGTTTATTGTATTTTCATTCAATTTACCCTTTTAAACCCGGTTCAATACACGCTTAAACTATTCCTAAATATTCACAAGATTTTTTTTTCTTTCTAAACAACGTACTAGCTTATATATTGATTCAATTGTATACGCCACTCACATAAACAATTTATTCGCTTTGTGTAGGCTACATATTTTCTATATCAATTTTGTTTTCATAGATTAATTAGTGTAAAGATTAATTAAACTCGAAACTTAATACAAGATTATCAAATGAAACGTTTTTTCTATATACTAGCGTCAATTTTTTTAGGGCAAATTACATTAGAATACAACGAACTTTGTCTTAGTTATCATTATAAACAATCAATTTTATTTTCTTCAAAAATAATACAACCAACTTTCATAATCCTCACATTGTATGTAACTTGTTGTATACTATAGAAGTTATGACAAAGTTTATTGTATACAATAGTAACTAAACAACAAGACACATGAAAAAGTTGTTTGTATACAATGAGAGATTATGAAAGTTAATTGTATTATTTTTAAAATTTTAAAGTTGGTTGTATACAATGGTAACTAAGACAAAGTTCATTGTATTTTTATGCAATTTGCCCTTTTTTTTACAGTGACATATATTACGTTTCCATGTTATTATTTGATCATACTATGTATCTTTTTCGAGAATCATACTCTTATTTTGTTTCAAGTTTTTTTTATTCTAGTGTTAATGTAAGTATTTGGTCATATTTTATTTATTTATTCGTCAAAAGTTATATAAATCAATCGTTTTTTACATACTAACATTATACTCACGCAATGCGGTGACAGTAAATAATTTCTATTTTGCGACATGTTGTTTTTAAACATGTTATGATATATTATTCGTACGATTCAATGTGAATGAATAGTTTTTGTTTAGCAATATGACCGTTTATTTCTATTTTTTCTATTTCCATCAACTATTTTATTAATTTTTAAAAACATTAAAATAAGAAAAAATATTTCTATTTATGAAATATATAGAGAGAAATATAATAAGTTCTTGAGGATTGTGTTGTTGTGAGTGAAGAATTTCATTGGTATGAGAGTGTGTTAATGAAAAGCTAGAGATATTTTAAATTAATGAAAAGTTATAATAAAGTTATGATAGAGATTGAAATAGCTAAAAATTAGATGTGTGAGATTAATTTAAATTTAATAAAAGATTGGTATATTGTCTTCATTGAAATTTAAGAGTAAATGAGGAGAGAAGATTAGATAGCTTATATAGATAGCATAGATATCTTCGCCAAAATCACCTAAAAGGCTCAAACATACACACATGTTTCTCCATGTGCAACTTTTTAAAGCAAATTCAACCTACATGTGTGACAGTTTTATGATATTCCAAGTTTGAATTGGAATACTAGGCTCATTGAGTCTTGACAATAACTCTTAACAGGATTGATATCCCATATTTGTTGTAAGATGAGAGAAGAAAGAGAATTTGGGGAAAAGGTCTGTATTGAATGAATTGAGTTACAATCGAAGAGTTACATTTCAACTTATATACAGACTATAAAAGAACTAACAAACTCTATGAGTAACTTACTAAACTGCCCTTAATCAGTTCTAACAACTAATTAACAAACTTTAGTGAAGCTAACATCCCCCCTCAAGCTGGAGGATATGGCACAAAACCCAACTTGGAAATAGCTTCATGATGTAAAGGTGACTGCAAAGACTTCGTAAAAACATCAGCTAGTTGCTGTCTAGTTGACACATGAGATAGCGAAATCAAACCACTTTGAAGTTTTTCACGAACGAAATGACAATCAAGTTCTATATGCTTCGTTCTTTCATGAAACACCGGGTTCGTAGCAATGTAAATAGTAGCAAGATTATCACATTTAACTGGAACAGGAGTGATATTAGGAACTTGAAAATCATGAAGTAGTCGTGTTAACCAAGCCAATTCAGCACATACACGGCGCAATGAACGATATTCAGCCTCAGCAGAGGATAACGACACAGTAACCTGCTTCTTTGATTTCCAGGAGACTGGACTACCACCAAAAAGTATGAAAAATCCACTCACTGATCTTCTCGTTAACGGGCAACACGCCCAATCAGAATCACAAAAAGCTTCAACTTTGAAGTCATTCTTGGTATTGAACAACAATCCTTGTGAAATAGTGCCTTTTAGATACTTTAGAACATGTAAAGCAGCATCATAATGACTTTTGGATGGTTTTTGATTGAATTGACTCAAATGCTGAACAGTGTATGCAAGATCAGGTCTTGTATGCAACAGGAAATTCAGTTTTCCAACTAACTGGCGATATTGAGTAGGATCATCTAATGGGTCATCCATATTAGCAAATAATCGTAAGTTGTGTGGCAAAGGAGTATGTGCTGTTGAAGAATCTTGTATGGAATATAATTGAAGCAAGTCTCTGATATACTTTTGTTGGTGAACAACAATACCATCAGGAACTTTATCAAACTCAAGACCCAAGAAATGATGAATATGCCCAAGATCTTTGATTTTAAATTGATCATCAAGAAAAGCTTTTAGCTCGACAATTTCATCCAAATCATTACCGGTCACAAGGATATCATCAACATACACAACCACTATAACAAGAGATGAAGCAGATTTCTTAATGAAGAGTGAATGATCATTTGCTGAATGAACATAACCTCTGGTTCGTAAGGCTTGTGATAACTTGGCATACCATTGCCGTGATGCTTGCTTCAAGCCATATAAAGACTTACGAAGTTTACAAACAAGATTAGAATTATCCACAATAAGACCCGGTGGAGGTTTCATATAAACCTCTTCATGAAGATCACCATGTAAAAACGCATTGTTAACATCAAGTTGTTAAATAGTCCAACCCTTTTTGACATCCAAGGCAACTAAGCAACGAACAGTGTTAAACTTAACAACTAGTGAGAAGGTCTCGTGATAATCAATTCCGGCTTTTTGTGTAAAACCTTTGGCTACAAGATGGGCTTTATGTCGCTCAATCGACCCATCTGTTTTGTACTTTATCTTGTAAACCCATCTACATGCGATAGGTCTTTTACCCTTAGGTAAAGAAACGATTTCCTAAGTGTTATTTGCAACCAAGGCTTCGAGTTCTCGTTGCATGGCAGATTCCCAGCAAGGATTACCTTTCGCTTGATGATAAAAAGCATGTTCAAAGTCTTGTAAGTCAGCATTAAAGGCAAAAGAAGTACCGGCAGAACCACATAGTGCAACAACAGGAGACCCAATACAAAGATTGGTGAGAGTGTGAGAACACACATGATCATCGCTTGAAAATGCATTGTTGCATACATAATCATTTAAGTAAGAAGGAGGTTGTTGATGTCTAGAAGATCAGCGAGGCTGAGGTGTAGAATGCGCATTTGCAATAGGAACATTATGATCATGAAAATGAGATGAAGTACTAGTAGGTACAGAAGTGTTCGAACTAGTGGTATTTTCGTGAAACAAAGATGGATCAAAAGAATTAACTGGAATATGTGAAACAGGAGAAGAAAGGGACCTTTGTAGACCATGTAATGGAAAAATATCTTCACAAAAATGAACATCCCTGCTTATGTGAAGCCTTTTAGTAACCAAATCAAGGACTTTGTAAGCCTTTTGTCCAGAAGGGTAGCCAATTAAGATACAAGGATGAGCGCGAGACATAAATTTGTCTCGACCAACTGAAGTAGTCCTGATAAAACAAAAGCAGCCATAAGCCTTCAAGTTAGACAAATCAGGTTTGACTTTGAACAATACTTGAAAAGGGCTTTGATGTTGAATAACTTTGGATGTCATTCTGTTAATGAGATGCACAACAGTACGAACACAATCTGTCCAGTATGTATTCCCCAGAGCAGATTGAAAATATAGAGCACGAGCAACATCAAGTATGTGCCTATGTTTCCTTTCAACGGTTCCATTTTGTTGGGGCGTATGAGGAGTATATTTCTGGTGAATAATTCCAAATGATTGAAACAATGTAACACCTTCATTGCTAGCCCCAAGTTCATAAGCATTATCAGATCTTATGAAACTGAGTTTGAACCAAGGTAATGAAAGACTTGATAAAAGAAAGAGCATAACCCTTATGTGTAAGCATATTAACCCATGTGTATCGACTATAATCATCCATAATGGTAATAAAAAACTTATAACCATCATGTGAAAGATGTTTATAAGGCCCCCAAACATCAATGTGAACGAGATCAAAAGGTTCTTGAGATGAAGAGACACTTTTTGGAAACGATAGACGATGTTGTTTGGCTTTGAAACATATAGTACATGAATCTATCAAAGGGTCATTAGAATTATACGAAACAAGATTCAAACGTTGAAGTTTATTAATTGGTATATGACCAAATCGTTTGTGCCACAACATAGCATTTGAATCTTTACAAGACACACTTGAAACAAAACTAGGCAAAAGTTTGAAAGAAAGAAAATCAAATGAAAGATTTCTTTGAATGTAATGATGGTCAAACACATAAAGATCATTCAATCTTTTTCCAAAAGCACCAAGAGCAAGCTTATTCTTCAACAAAGGGTCCTGCATGAGACAATGCTCATCAGTAAAAATAACAAAGGTTTTCAATTGAGAACAAAGTTTACCAACCAAAACAAGATTGTATTTGAAGGCTGGAACATATAAAACCTTTTGAAGAACAATTGTATTATGGATTTTTACTTCACCAACGTACGAAACATAAGTATCATGACCATCAGGAAGACCAATTGAATGAGGCTGTGAAAGTTTGGTTAAGGATGAGAAAGGGACTTATTGGAACACATATGATCAGTTGCTCCAGAATCGATAATCCATGAATAATGTGTTTTTAACAGTGAAGAAGAATTGTAGGTATTTGCTACAAATTGCTTAAATGAGAAAGAATTACCTTCACTGTTCAAAGCACCTTCAGTAAGTGAAACATTGACATGACTTGAATTTAAGCCACTGTTATTGAGAAGTTGAAGTAACAGTTGATATTGTTCATGAATTGGGAGTGGGATTCACTGTAGCATTCTGAACTGAAGATTTACCCTCATCCTTCTTTGATTTTGTGAATTTGAAATTCGCAGGAAAACCATGAAGACGATAACACTGAGCCTTAGTATGACCAGGTTTCTTACAGTGATTACATATCAGCGATTTCTTTGAATTATCAGATGAAACTTGCATAGCAATGGTCTCAGATGAAATTGGAGAAGTAATAGAAATACCTCGCTGACGTTCTTCTTGAACAATTAGGGAATAAGCAGTAGCAACACTGGGAAGAGGCTTCATCATTAAAATTTGTCCTCTAATCACCTTGTATGAATCATCAAGTCCCATTAGTAACTGAATTAAGCGCTGTTCTTCAAGAAACTTTCGAATTCCTGCTGAAGCACCACAGGTACATGAAGGAATATCTTGAACCAGTCTCAATTCGTCCCAAATACGAGATAGTTTGGTAAAATAGGAAGAAAAATCATTTGTTCCTTGAGAAATCGAATACAACTGTTGTTGAATTTGATAGACGAGAGCTCCATCAGGCTGTTCATACCTTTGATTTAATTCCTTCCAAATCAATTGTGTTGTAGGAAGAAACAACACGCTATCTGCAATATTCTTTGACAAAGAATTCAAGATCCAGCTTATAACCATGTTATTAGCACGAAACCAATCGGAGTAGGTAGGATCTGTTTCTGAAGGAACTATGACTGTACCATCAACAAACCCTAGCTTGTTCTTTGCTGATAATGAAATTACCATGGATCTCTTCTAGGAGGAGAATCCAACACCATTGAAGACATTTGAAACAAGAACAGAGCTTGGATTGTCTGAAGAGCTGATGAAATAAGGACTAGATGAACTCATCGTGATATTTGAATTTGCATCAGACATGATGAAAAGAAAAAAAGGATCGAACAATAGATATGAGATCTATTGCTCTGATACCATGTTGTAAGATGAGAGAAGAAAGAGAATTTGGGGAAAAGGTTTGTATTGAATAAATTGAGTTACAATCGAAGAGTTACATTTCAACTTATATACAGACTATAAAAGAACTAACAAACTCTATGAGTAACTTACTAAACTGCCCTTAATTAGTTCTAACAACTAATTAACAAACTTTAGTGAAGCTAACAATATTTATGTAAATTATCCTTTCCTCGGCCTTTATTGGCTAGAATACTAGAATCTTGATTATGTCACTACAGAAAAAATGTCATTTATCTATGCTTCATAAAAAGCGTGTAAAAATTCTAAATTTATCACACTTATAATTGTGAAAAGTAGTTAAATATAAAGATTGTTAGAAAAATTAAAAACTTTACATTTGTAAATGTGTTGATTTGGTTTTAAAAATCCACACTTCTAAATGTGTAAGTTTAGTAATAAATGGAGAATTAGAGAAATTCACATTTAAAATCGTTTCAAATTTTTCACACTTAGTAGTGTATAAATTTTGATAATTTGTTCACCCTAATAAATGTGATTTTTTAAGTTTATTAATATTGCTAAAAATATGTGGATAATCAATGTATTTTTTGTAGTTTGTTTTACATAAATATTGTTTTAATCTTTGTGTATATATTGTTTTCATTTGAAGAGTGAATACAAATAGAAAATTTCTCCATCGTGTATATATAAGGAATGTAGGAGGTCGAATAACCATACACGGAAGAGACTTCTTCTCACTGAATCATGGGGATGCGTATTGGAAATGAATCAGGGTTCCTAGTAGGTGCTACCATGAAACCATCAATTAACAAATAAAAACCAACTGTTGAGTAATATATCTTGAACGAAAAGTGACTTTGTAATGTACTTAATAGGATAAACTACCCTACTCAAAACCAACTATCTACTCATAGCAAGTTGGTTTTGAGTTAGAATCTCACAAACTTGCATGATATCAGAGTTCACCTATGGTTCGTCAAAGGTAACACGGACTCCACATAACCAATAAGTATCCATACGTTAGGTGCAAAAAAACTCCACATGTAAGAGGACATGTTGAATAATGTCCCGTATCGAACGAAAAGTGACTTTATAATGTGATTAATAAAGGTCATAAGCTACTCCTCTCATAACCAATTGATTTTGAGGTGGATGTCCACAAACTTACACCAACTTGAGAGTTGGCTTATTGATAACAATCGAGTCAAGAGCTAGCTTATGATTAAATGATCTCATCCTTAATCCGACATTTTATTTTCACTCAGGACAACGAGAAAGAAATATTGGAAGTTGTAGCCAAGACATTTTATGATGGCACCGATAAAACACAACTATTCGAACTGAACTGAAGATCGTACACAAATGCCAAAATGGTTGTTCCTTACCCACATACTACACCAAAGTGGTGAGTATATTTTAAGAAATTGATTCTAGTCTCACGGTCAACAAGAGATTGTTACCCAGATCGTAGCCCTACGCAAAATCCTAGAATTCAATCAAGATTGAAGCGAAATCTTGAGGAAAGACCGTCCCTTGATCTGGAATCATGATGTGCATATATATGTCAGGAAGGATAAAAAATTAAAGACATACAATGGAGGAACCAAAGGTAGAGTCAGATGCCATTGTTCACCTTTGCTACTGGAAACCGCCCTACAAAAGGAAAGAACTCCAACAGTAAGGGAAACACACTTAGGTGTGCTCATTTTCGGTTCCCGTCACTCGTGAGTTTATTAGGATTCGTTACCGTATAGGTTGCTCGCTAATCCCACGGCATTTCGTTCGACTTCTACTTTCGGGATTTCAGATGAGTTCAGGTTTTCAAAAACCGAGTGTCAAGTCAAAATGTATTTTTATAAATACTTACGATAACGGGATTTAATTACTCAATACGTAGAAATGAATATATATTTACATATATGTGATGTATACGTGATTCTGTGATCTATACGGTTTATGATTTACATGAACACGAAATGATTATATGGATATGATATATGATTGTTTTTTTTACGGATATGATTTATGATGAAACGGTTATGAATATGATTTACGTTATGTGTCGTATGATTAATAATCAGATGAATATTACGATTGATTGTCTGATTTCTTTAGTGGTCGGGGGTATTTCCCACTTACGGATACGATACGGGCCTAGTAGGTAGTTAATGCCTTCTAGGATAAAAGTGCTAGCCAGACGAGTTACCGGGTCTTCTAGAGGGCTTATGTGGCAAGAGGTATGGGTCTTAATTGACTTGTACCGGAGTGATGTGTGGCCTGAACGGTTAGGTTCAAGCGCAAGACATCACGTAAGGTGTTGGGAGGTGTATCTAGCACCGTGGTTACCTTCACCTAAACGACATAAGCTGCACATGATTTGCGGCGATGACGAAGTAGCAAAAGTGGTCAGGTTCTTAGGGTTTCACATACAGAAGGGAGTAGCTACCCATTCTATCCATGAGTCAGCTAAGTTACGCGAGTAGTGAACGGGGTTTTCTTTAGAGGGATTAGACACCAACTAGGTGAACTCTAAGGACACACGGTTACATATGGTTGATAAATACGGATGTTAATGACGGTTGTTAACGGTTGATAAATGATGATTGATACGGTTGAATCACCTAAATATGATTATGATATTTGATGGTTTGTTACGATTGGTATGGTTCAAATGATTATTTGGTTTATAATCATTGTATGATCTAATGTACTTGACTATTCGGTGTTATATGATTACGGGTTCGGGATTGGGTCAAGTACACGAACGGGTCAGGTTGGGTATTTGTTTATAATATCTAAATATGATTTTAATAGGTGTTTTAATATGATGTCCTGTTTAGGGTTAATTTCATATATACCCTTATTAAACATCAAAATATCTTATTTGCCCAGCTTAATTTATAAATATCCTATATACCCTTATTAAGTTTTTAAAATATCTTATTTGCCCAGATTAACTTATAAATATCATATATACCCTTCTTAAGCTTTCAAAATATCATATTTACCCAAATCACCTTTTTTATCAATTTTTAATCATTATAAATGAATCATAATTATAAAATATAATTCAATGACTATTATACCCCTTATTTAAATCTATTTATAAAAATATCACTTATATCCTTACTACTCATATTTATCCGAGGTATATATATATACATATATATACATATACATACATATACATATACATATACGATTCTATTAATTAATTTGAATGATCAAGTACGGTTTATGCGTGTGTGTATATATGTATATATCATGTAATTAATGCACCAATCAAGGTACCTACACAGTTAAGAAAAACATTATTATTTCAATCAATTCTAATTTCTTAAAACAAAAGAATTACGCATGATTATACGCGTTAACTATACTCGATCATCCAAATTAATTAATAGAATCGTGTGTTTGCGTGTGTGTATATATATATATATATACAACTTGGATAAATACGAGTAGTAAGGGTATAGATGATGTTTTATAAATATATTTAAAAGAGGGGTATAATAAAAAAAGTGATTTAGGCAAATATGATATTTTGAAAGCTTAAGAAGGGTATATAGGATATTTATAAGTTAAGTTGGGCAAATAAGATATTTTAAAAACTTAAGAAGGGTATATAAAATATTTATAAGTTAAGCTAAGAAAATAAGATATTTTGATGTTTAATAAGGGTATATATGAAATTAACCCTATTGTTTATTAATCTTAGTGTTAACTCACGAGGCGTTAGCTAATATTGTTCTTTGAAATGGTGTTTGGTACTCGTGTAGGTGTTTGAAGCTGCTTGGTGAGACGGGAAACAAAGAGTAGTTAGAAGGTTTGTTGTAGACTGTTACCGACTTGTTGTAATGATATGAAAATGATTTTATGAGTAGTAACGTCGTGTTTTCTTTTAATGGTGTAAATGGCTTCAGCCGACACATGATTTTAATGCTGCTTTCCGCTGCGACTATTTTGAATAAAAGAAAAAAAGTTAATCACGATTTCGAGGAAAAAAAAGTTAACACTATCGTAAAGCGATGGCATCCTGAGAGGCATACATTTCACTTCCCAATTGGAGAAGCTACCATAACCCTGCAAGATGTACAAGTGTTGTCAGGTTTAAGAATCAAAGGTGATGTGGTTTCTTGGAAAGACTCGCAATTGAGGCATGAATCACCTAGAAGATCTAAATGAATATGAGGCATGAATCACCTAGAAGATCTAAATGAATATGGCCAACTAAGTTGGGGAAGTGTTGTTCTGACGTGTCTTTACCGGAAACTGTGCAAAGCAACTAATTCTAACACATTGCAGTTTCCTGACGCCTTGATGCTACTACAGTTATGGTCTTGGACAAAGTTGCCTACCACTGCACCATCCATTGAAAATCATATTGATAATACAAAACCATATGGTGCCCGGTATGCTGAATATGAAAAATCAGTTATCTAAGTTTACGTAATGTTAACTTTTAATGTATTTTCTTGAAGGTAGAATCACAATCTTAGTTTTGAGAAGACAACAACATATACATTAAACCTGTATTGTTCTCATTTAATTTTCATGTTTTAAAAGATTTAGGTAAACATATATAAACACGTTTATGAAATTATATATATAATAATTAAATGTGTTGTTCATAAATATAATATTTTATGCAGTTTCGTTGGACTCCGTACCGGCATGTTCTGTCATTACTACCATAAATGTGTAGAAACGGTAATCAAAGAAGTTGGTTGTGTGACAGATTCATAATTTTTTGGGAAATGATAGAAGAACATTTACCTAGTAGGGTAACGAGACAATATCACATAATTTAAATTATTCTCACCGTCCGACTGTCAAATGAAGCAGAACATTGGAGACTGTAGAGGTTCGAGACAAAGGGACTGGAGAAGGACATAGTCACGAGCCATTCTTTGTACGTTGGTGTAATCGATTTAATCATGGTGTCGCTGGAGTGATTTCTTCAATACCAAGTATGGTTAACGAATATATGAATTAGTAATAGCCATGTGCTGTGGTTTTTATTACTAATCCGGGACCTCACGAGATATGGTTTTTATTACTAATCCGGGACCTCACGAGTATAATTCTGTTCCTTCTCGAAATCACGGAGGGAGTCTTCATATTGCTCTACATTTTAAATTTATTTATTTAATATGATGGGTTAAGCCAAATATATGATGCATGGTCAAACATAACGTTGAACAACATCAAGATACTCAAAATTATAAGCAATTGCATACATTATTTTTTATAATTTGATTGGAAAGTACATTATTTTTACAAAAAGTCATATATGAGAAAGGGTAGCTCCTTGACTACTAGGAATTCCTTTTGGCGTAATGTTAAGCACATTGATCCAACAATTGGTATGAGAGGAGTCACGAGTTTTGAATCCCATGGAAGGCATTTGTGAAGAAATTGTTTGGGTGTGGATGGATGTGTCATGCCACCATCTTCCTAAATCCGTTAGTAGGTTGTAACGATTTGGAATCCCCAGGGCTAAAGGTATTTGCGGTAGATGCTGGGGAGGATTGTTAGGTGATTGACAAACATCTTCTTAAATCTAGCCGTGAGGCTAAGTGCTACTCAATATATAACAAAAGGCTAGCGTCTTGAGTCCTGACCATAAGGAATTCCTTTTGACCTAGTGGTAAATGTTTTAATCTATGAGATGGTAAGAGCGGATAAGGATATTGTTTTAAGAATATCGTAACAACTTTTGATTCAAATTACATACGGATAAGAATATTGTTTGAAGAATATCATATTGTAAACAACTGGATTCAGGTCTCCAAGTGCATCCCAAAGACAAAAGGAGTTAATGTCACTACATCCTGCAACAACAAAATAATAAAAATATATTGCATCCATACGCTTCTCAAAAATCAAAGGCTCTTTAACAGGCATAGTCACATAACAAAGCAAAACTCGAGACGTCGCAGACCGATAATTACACTGACATGGATTATGGATAATGTTATGTCATTAGCGACACAGTAACATATCTATGGTACCTCTAGAAGTAGGGTTCTTCACGAATGAATATATAATTTTAACTTCACTTCCGAGCATATTCACCATGTATATGAATCTTAAACCAAAAGGAATAGAAAAGCTAGCTAGCATATTATATGAGAAGCAATTCACCAAATACGTTTTCATACTTATGTTTTTAAACATAAATTTCTTAGAAGTTTGTCAAAGGTATATAATATTATGGTTATGGGAAAATCTTTATGTAATGGTTAACTTTGTTTTCGTATTGAATTTCATGAAAACTTCCTTGAATTTGGTTATTCTGATGTCTATTTTCTATAGCAGTGGACCTTTATTAATATATCAATAACAATTTCATGACACTATTTTATATCCCTTTTCTAAGACTAGTTCAGACAACGAAATATTATATATGCCGGCCTTAACCTTAAATGGTCAACCTTAATTAATAGCTACAAGATCAGCCCACTTGAGTTATAAAAATACATAATTAAACTAACTTTTGCAATGATATACTAACCATAATTATTTTTTAAAATATACGTTACGTAAGAAAACGTGTTGGGGTCATCTCATGATATTGATAATATTAGTAGATGTGTATGTGTGTTTCTCTTATGTTCTATAAATAGCCTGGCCACTTGGGAATCAGATTTAACATTCACCTTTACAATGTCAATTAAAGACCTCAAACTTGTACAGGTAAAAAAGCAGTGTCACTTACAAAGTTCCTAACTCAGACAAGTCAAAACATCCGGACGTTTCAAAATGTCGATCCGAGTGAACAAAACGTCAGCCACTAAGACTCTTAATGATCGAACTCGCACAAGTCAAAACGCCCGGTCAATTGGATTTGCTGTTCGGCATGCAGAAAGATCGTTTGGGACTCTTAATCCTCAAACACACACAGGTCAAAACGCCCCATCAATTGGATTTGCTGATCAGCATGTAGAAAGATCGTTTGGAACTCTTAATCCTCAAACACACACAGGTCAATACGCACCGTCAATTGGATTTGCTGATCGGCGTGCAGAAAGATTGTTTGGGACTCTTAATCCTCAAACAGGCACAGGTCAAAATGCTCCGTCAATTGGATTTGCTGATCAGCGTGCAGAAAGATCGTTTGGGACTCTTAATCCTCAAACACACACAGGTCAAAATGCCCCTTCAATTGGATTTGCTGATCAGCGTCGTTTGGAACTCTTAATCCTCAAACACACACAGGTCAATACGCCCCGTCAATTGGATTTGCTGATTGGCGTGTAGAAAGATCATTTGGGACTTTTAATCCTCAAACACACACTGGTCAATACGCCCCATCAATTGGATTTGCTGATCGGCGTGTAGAAAGATCGTTTGGGACTCTTAATCCTCAAACACACACAGGTCAAAACGCTCCGTCAATTGGATTTGTTGATCGGCGTGCAGAAAGATCATTTGGGACTCTTAATCCTCAAACACACTTTGGTCAATACGCCCTGTTAGACTATTAATTTATCTATTTATGTTACCGGGATTATTATTAATTACTTATGTTATATTATTTGTAACAAAGTAGTTATACATATATATATATATGTGTGGCGGTAATATGGAGGGAAAAGCCACCAAAATGGCGGCTATAAAGCCAACCGACCACCCTTCTATAACCGCTATTTACATCTATATATATGTATGATCTGCCCATCATTATTCTAATGAATTGAAGGTCAATATAGTGAATATTATATCGAAGTTACTTATGTGTTTATCATCTTTTTTGTTTGTTCTTCACATCTAAAATGGCACCCACTTATACGTATACAAATTCCGATCTATTTCCTACATGGTAATAGAGCCTAAGGCTCGATCCAAACACCACGAACCCTACTGCAATCCCCACGAACACTTCTGCATACAACCCTGTTACTACATGTGTCGATGGAGCCAAAAAACCGATCCAGTGTTTCAATTGTCAAAATATTGGTCATTACGCAAGTAAATGTCCAAGAAAGAAAGAAGAAATCTCGAAATCAGGTTGCAAGAAGGATTGGTCATACACGTTGAAAGCAATAGCGGAGGCAGAAACATCTATCGCAGAAAGATTACTTTCGGGGAAGAAGACTGCATGAATTAACAACAAGAAGATCCCATTACGCAAGTAAATGTCCAAGAAAGAAAGAAGAAATCTCTAAATCAGGTTGCAAGAAGGATTGGTCGGAGACGTTGAAAGCAATAGCGGAGGCAGAAACATCTATCGTAGAAAGATTACTTTCGGGGAAGAAGACTGCACGAGTTAACAACAAGAAGATCCCATCTGGTCTCGACCTATCGGAATTTCAAAATGAAATTCAATTCTTCAACAGAGGAAACATGGAAGGCTGTTCAAAAACCCACATAAAAGAAAACATGGTGGAATCAAAGAGTTCAATGTCGAATCAATTTCTGAAACAACAATCCACTAGTATCATAAAGAATAAGGAAACAAAGAAAAACAGGGAGTTGAAAAATCTACTAACAGGTTGGCGGATCAACGAAGATGACGGGCAAACTCGAATACGGAAAATAAGATGTTAACGTTGTCGATTGATAGGACATTTTGCGTGGGAATGTCCTTCGGTAAAGGATTCAAACTACAAAAGGAAGGAACCTTTTATCCAAAGTCACGTTGATAGGCTTATAATCAATGGTGTTTATTTGGTTTCGGGATCGGATGTGAATGATTGGAATAGGACTTGGTATGTTAACATGAAGATATCACAACATTTGTCACTAGAAATGGATCTTTTTGTCTCAATGAAAAAGATGGAAATGGTTAATGAAGAATACGTTGGTTCAATCACAGTACACGGTATAGGAGAAATCGAAGTTGATTCTGAAGTTTACAGTTTCACAGTTCCATATGTTGGATTCGCACCGGGAATCAACATAAACGTTTTGAGTATGAAACAACTCATACTCCAAGGTTTTGAAATTGATATACGAGGAACCGAATGCTCAATCAATCATATGGGAACACACCTTCAACATCCAATTTATGAACAACTGGATAGGGAAGATGGACTGCTTGAAATCAATGGAAAGGAAGTACAATTAAATCTAAAACCTTTTGATGATTTTTTGTATCTCATGTCTTTGGCAAACGATAAGAAAGTATGTAGTTCAAACGAGAAGGCATTTGAAAAGAAATTTGAGGATACTATCGAATGGTTTTTCAAAATGTTGGATGAACGAGAAATAACATTGCCACCATACCTTGCCGGTCTTCACATATCGCTACTAGAAGTTTATTAAGTTATAACCAATTCTGGAGGCTATGATTTGATAGCAAAAGAAGGAGAATGGAATGAGATAGCATTAAGCTTTGGATACACGGAAGAATACGGGGTTAACTTCAAAGACTTGTATGATCGATACTTGTCTTTACCGATAAATTTTTGTATTTTTGGCCATAAATATATTGGTCATTTTGAGGGTGAACTTAAAGTTGGAAAAGGCCAACATGGAACAACCACAAATGGCTCACAGGGTAGTCATATGGACCCGGATGTTCTTTTCACTCAAATTGGAGCACGAGGTGCTGCCAATGGATTTGAAGATAAAGGAGAAGACCCCAATGTTCAAACAAGTTACTCCAAGGCTGGTGAAGAAGGCGGAATGATGGAAGATGATTTTATCATCGTTTGAAGGTTCAAGAAGGACCTGAAGATAACAAGATAAGATAAATTAAAGGGAGGAATGTTAGACTATTAATTTATCTATTTATGTTAGTGGGATTATTATTACTATTAAGTACTTATGTTATATTATTTGTAATAAAGTAGTTATACATATATATGTGTGTGGTTGCAATATGGAGGGAAAAGCCACCAAAATGGCTGCTATAAAGCCAACCTACCACCCTTCCATAACCGCTATTTACATCTATATATATGTATGATCTGCCCAGCATTATTGTAATGAATTGAAGGTCAATATAGTGAATATTATATCGAAGTTACTGTTGTGTTTATCATCTTTTTTGTTTGTTCTTCACATCTAAAATGGCACCCACTTATACGTATACAAATTCCGATTGGCATGGAGAAAGATCGTTTGGGACTCTTAATCCTCAAACACACTTTGGTCAATACGCCCCATCAATTGGATTTTCTGATCGGCGTGTAGAAAGATCGTTTGAGACTCTGAATCCTCAAACACACACAGGTCGATATGCCCCGTCAATTGGATTTGCTGATTGGCGTGCTAAAAGATCGTTTGGGACTCTTAATCCTCAAACACACAAGGCAATACGCCCCATCAATTGGATTTTCTAATTGGCGTGCAGAAAGATCGTTTGGGACTCTTAATGTTCAAACTCACACAGGTCAAAACACGAGTGATGATGTAATCCAAAAATTAATAATTAAGTATGTCTTTTATTTTGTTTTGTTATGTTTGATGTGTTCAAAGGCCATGTAGGCTACTTCCATCTTTCTAGCTAGTGATAGGATCATGCAGGTAGTTTTCTTATTTCATGCAAAACCGTCTTTGTTTCTTGTACTTTGAAGTTTTATATAGTGAATTGAAAAACCCGGTGGTTTTCAACCCAAAAAATACCGTGTCTCTTCTGTGTGTTCATACCAACATCTGGTATCAGAGCACAACCTGGTGTATGCCCAAATATCAACCTCGAGAAGAAAAGATGGCAGATAGGTGTGAAAGGAACGAGAAGGATGGACCAATTACCCTACACTACCCTATGCTATCCCGAAACAATTATGCTGCTTGGGCAATAAAGATGCGTGTTTTCATGCAAGCTCAAGGTGTATGGGACATTGTTGAGCCCCGAACGTCAAACACGGTTGTTGAAGTGAAGAAGGACAAGATGGCCTTGGAAGTAATTTATCAAGGAATACCGAAGGACTTATTGTTGTCGTTGGCGGAGAAGCAAACGGAAAAGGAGGCATCGGAAGCTCTCAAAACAATGTTCATGGGGGTAGATAGGGTGAAGATAGCGAGAGTTCAAACCCTAAAGGTGGAGTTTGAGGTGAATAACGGCATCAGTAACATACGTGCGCTAGGAGATAAAGTTAAAGAAAGTTAGTACCGTCTAAGTTCGTTCAAATAGCCTCCACTATTGAGCAATTCGCCGATTTAGACCGAATGTCTGTTGAGGATGTTATTGGCAGACTGAAGGCTCATGAAGAAAAGATTTGAGGACACGGTGAGGTTGAAGAAAAGAAACTTTTGTTGACACATCAGGAGTGGACCGGAAAAAACAAGAAACAGGAGGAAGATTCAAAGGCTAAACATAATCGAGGAAGTAGTGGATCACGAAGCAGGAGTAGAGGTCGTGGTAGGGGCTCTACCACCCATGGTCGTGGAAGAGGATGTTATCACCAAAGAGATTAAAACCTGGCTCCATCAAATAATAGAGACAGAGGTAAGGTTCAGTGTTATAATTGTCAAGACTTTGGCCATTATGCTGCAGAATGTAGGAATCCCAGACATGAAAGAAATCATGAAGTCAACTTAACACAAGAACATGGTAATGTTGAACCAGCATTATTACTATCTACATTTGATGAGTGTGAAGAAGTGGAGGAGGTTTTCCTAAATGAGGAGAACGTCAATCCAAAACTAAGATCAGAAAATGAAAAACCTTTTCACGCCAAGGTTTAGTACCTTGACAATGGGGCCAGCAACCACATGTCAGGTGATCGAAGTAAGTTTCAAAGTCTTAACAAGTCGATACACGGGTCGGTGAAGTTTGGTGATAGATCAAGGGTTCAAATCGAAGGTAAAGGGACGGTAGTGTTTCAATGCATAAATTAATGGGGGAAAAAGAAAGCTTCAAGAAGTTTATTATATACCACGTTTGTGTAGTAATACAATAAGCTTGGGCCAGTTAGCAGAATGTGGAGATGAAATTCTGATGCGAGGAGCATTTTTATGGGTTCACGATGCAAATGGAACCCTGTTGATTCCTCAAACCGTCTCTACAAAATAATACTTAATGACGTTGCACGTGAATGCCTTCTTGGTGAGATTCACGAAGAAGTGTGGTTGTGGCACAAGCGAATGGGGCACGTTAATTTTGTGTCAATGAAAGAAATGGCAGAGAAAGAGCTGGTCTTGGGTTTACCAAAGACAGAGGTACCAAAACGGTTGTGTGAAGCCTGTTTGAAGGGGAAGCAAGTCAGATTTCCATTCCCAGCCTAAGCAACCTTTAGGGCAACCAAAAAGCTAGAGCTAGTTCATTGTGATTTGTGTGGTCCCATCTCACCTCCAACGCCATCTGGAAACACGTACTTTATGTTGTTGGTTGATGATTTTAGCAGGGTAATGTGGATATATCTACTAAAGACAAAAGATGAGGCGTTTGAAGTCTTCAAGAACTGTAGAGAGCTTGTTGAAAATGAAACTGGAAACAAGATTAAAACGCTTAGAACGGACCAGGGCGGCGAATTTCTTTCAAGACAGTTCACCGACTATTGTAAGAAGACCGGATTGAACCGCCATTACACTGCTCCATACTCCCCACAGCAGAATGGCGTCGTTGAAAGGCGGAATCGTACGGTCATAGAGATGGCTCGAAGCAGCATGAAAAACCTTGATGTGCCTTATATCTTGTAGGGAGAAGCTGTAAATCATGTCGTCTATGTGTTGAACCAGATGACTACAAAAGCCATAAAGAACTCCACCCCCTACGAAGTGTGGACAGGAAGAAAGCCATGTTTAGACCATCTTAGGGTCTTTGGCTGCATTGCACATGTGAGAACAACCAAAGATCATCTGAAGAAATTCGAAGATCGAAGCAAAATAATGGTACATTTGGGAATTGAAAAGGGTTCTAAAGCTTATCGGTTACTAGATCCGGATACGGGCTCAATTCGGGTTAGTCGAGACGTGTAATTTGAAGAAGATAGTGCATGGGTTTGGAATGGTACAATTAAAATAAATCCTACTCCAGAGATTAGATTTACCATAGAAGTTCAAACGCCATATGTAGAAGAGGAGTTGGTGAATGTTGTTACGCCTTGACACATGTGAGTAGTGCAGATCACGCCAACATTGACTGGACAGAAGAGAGTCACGCATCACCACAGGTCAGTTCTCATGCTCACAAAGTCCTATGCTAACATCCGATACAGCCGTCAGCTCTACAGGTTCCACAAGTATCACCTCTAGTTCCACGGGTGTAGGTGCTCCCAAACGGTTCAGGCTGTTGACGGATTTATATGAAGAAGGAGATGAGTTATTGATGGTTCATGATGAAGAGGATGTTAAAAAAAGGAATGATTCAAGGGATTAGCAAGATTAGTGGCAAATTGCATCATCTCCCATATAATCAGGAAATCAGATATCTCCTTTCCATACTTCAAAATTGATAGCCATCCGGTGATTCTCTTTTCCATTTATAGTTCAAATGTATTTGTGTATAAATAGTCTTCTTCCCTTTGTAAAAAGTACAATTCGATATACAATACAAACAATTCTCTGAGATATCTGTTTTAACATGGTATCAGAGCAGGTTTGCTCATCATCTACCTCATAAGCCTGCCCAGAAACCTTCAAATCACAACTAATTCACCATGTCCGGAGACGATAACTCAGAAACAAGTTTATCACTACAGCTCGCCAATCTTTTAAAGAATGGCATCAATTCTCAAACCCAGACCCCAAAGCTCTCAGATAACCTCCAAATAAATCTCAAACTCAACAGCTAGAACTACGCGTTATGGACTCGGATGATCCGAGTTGACATTGGCGGAAAATCCAAGGCACTATTATACCATCTAACCTCAGATCCTCTAAGCCAAGACAATGAATCTTATGAGCAGTGGGAACAAGAAGACCTGATCATGTTTTCATGGCTCATTCAAAACATTGAACCTACTATTGCAGGAAACCTAACCGAGTATCCCGGTGCCAAAATGTTGTGGGATGCCCTGGTGGTAACCTACAGTAGTGGCATAGACAAGCTCCAAACGTTCAACCTCCATGTCAAAGCTAATGACATCAAACAAAATGACAGCCCTCTTGAAGAGTTGTGGATTACACTCCAAGGTGTGTGGGGAGAGATCGACAGGATTGATCCCAATCCTATGAAGTGACTAGATGATATTCAAACATATGCAAAAATAAGGTCAGAACAAAAACTCTTTCAATTCTTAAATTCTCTCGATCAACAGTATGAATCCATCAAAAGAGAGATTCTACGATCGGAACCACTGCCCTCGGCGGAGGCAGCATACGCAACTGTTTGAAAAGAAGCCGCTCACCAGAACATTCTGGGAGCAACTAATATTGGTTCACAGGGTATAGCAACAGGCCTCATCGTCACCGAAGCAGAGGGTATGGGGCTTGCCACAAAAGGGCATCGCCGGCGAGAGGGAAAGAAAATGGCAAAAGAAGACAAGACAAACCTGAGATGCGATCACTGTGGTATGTCAAAACACACCAAAGATCAGTGTTTTCGACTCATGGGTTATCAAGAGTGGTGGGCCGACGACCACAAAAAGGGCAGCAAAGTGTTCGAACCAGAGAAACGAAGAACCCCGACCACCACCGACAACACTGATCGGAAAAACACAAACACCACTGGTTTTGGGGGTGTTGCAGCGGCGGCATTCGAAGAAGAGGGTGAAGCTTTTATGGTGGAGACAGGTATAGGGGGTGAGAAAGAGGGTTTCTCGATACCCCCACAAAAACCCATCACTGAAATGTCTGATTCCTTTTCTTATTTAATTGAACAAAGTTTCAAAAATTGCAAACAGGTCCTGATGTGTATGGTTATGCAAATATGGTTCAAAGAAACAAATTAAAACATGAGTCATCGTGGATTTTTGATTGCGTAGCCACCGACACCATGACATATGACATCTCTGATTTTTCTATGTCAACCAAACCAACAAAATCATATATTCAAACCGCAAATGGAGAAAATATGAACGTAGAGAACGGTGGAATTATTGAAATCGCACCGACACTTAAACTCTCTAATTGTCTCTATGTTCCAACTTTGTCTCACAAACTCTTGTCGATCAGTCATGTAACGAAAGAATTAAATTGCTCGGTTCTTATGCAGCCTACCTCAGTCATGTAACGAAAGAATTAAATTGCTCGGTTCTTATGCAGCCTACCTCAGTCATGTAACGAAAGAATTAAATTGCTCGGTTCTTATGCATCCTACCTTTTGTATTTTACAGGATATCAGGTGCGGAGCGATAATTGGACGTGGCACTAAAAGACAAGGGTTGTATTATGTGGATGAGGTGGCTCGGAATGGAACTGTACTTTTGTCTCACGGAACGAAGGAACGAGAGGCATGGTTATGGCATAGGAGATTGGGACACCCATCACATGGTTATTTACATATGTTATTTCCGAAACTCTTTCCTTCTAATTGTAAGCCACATTGTGATACTTGTGTGTTAGCCAAGAGCCACCGAAAAACGTTTAAACCAAATAGCACGAGGTTTGACCTCCCTTTTTCCTTGATTCACTCAGATGTGTGGGGCCCCGCTCCAGTCATAGGGGGCAAAACATTCGTTTCTTTGTCGTATTTGTCGATGATTGCACACGTATGACTTGGATATATTTGTTGAAAAATAAATCCGAAGTTCTTGATAAATTCAATGTTTTTTATAACATGGTTCAAACTCAGTTTCAACAAAATATCTAGATTTTTAGGTCAGACAATGGAGGAGGATTTGTCAAATCTGAAATGAAATCCTTTTTTCAATCCAAAGGTATAATTCATCAAACTACTTGCCCTCATACCCAAGAGCAAGATGGTGTCGCGGAACGAAAAAACCGTAATTTGTTAGAAATAACTCGAGCTCTCCTCATAGAATCTCAAGCCCCCAAATTTTTCTGGCTAGAAGCCCTCGTTACTGCAGCCTACCTTATTAACCGTCTTCCTACCCGAATCCTAAAAACCAAAACCCCGCTACAAACCCTCACCGAATATACTAAACTTCCGTCTGTTCTTAATCTTGAACCATGAATATTTGGTTGTACTGTCTTTGTACATATCCCTAAAGCCAATAGATCTAAGCTTGACCCGTGTGATGAACGATGTGTATTTGTTGGGTATGGAGCAACACAGAAAGGTTATCGATGTTATAACCCCAAAACCAAACACATGTTTACCACGATGAATTGTGATTTCCTTGAAACAGAGTACTACTATGCCTCCCAACACAGTGGTCAGGGGGAGACGGAGTATACTAATAGCCAGGACACACTGAGTTGGCTAAGTGATGGTATAAATGGTGCTATACCAGGAGAAGAAATTCATGTCCCACAAAATGAAATGCCTCGTCACACACAACCTGAAGATGTCAGGCCACCATCCTAGAAACTGCTCCTGGCCTGATACCCGAGGTAAGTAATTCTAACACTGATTCTGAACATTCTTCGTCCTTTGAGGCTCCTAACCATACAGGACAAGATGAGACTACACAGGAACAAGAGCAAGTTGAAACAGTTGAGACAGTATCGGAGGGGTATGTACATCCACACCAAGATCAAACCGGGGAGTTCCGCCGAAGAGATATTCTCTAGAAAAGGAGTCCAGAGGGTGTAAGTATCCAATGGCAAACATAGCAAACGGAAATTTATCCAAGGGAGCCAAGGCCTTTGTCTCATCTCTATATTCCAATGAAATTCCAACCACAACAGAACAAGCGTTAAAGTCAAAGCAATGGAGAGAGGCAATGGAAGAGGAAATGAAAGCCCTCGAGAAAAATAAGACATGGGAAAATCGTGTCTTACCACCAGGCAAGAAAACAGTCAGGTGTCGGTGGGTGTTCACAATTAAATACAAACCCGATGGTTCGATTGAAAGATACAAGGCGAGGTTGGTAGCTAAAGGCTATACACAAACTTACGGTATTGACTACTCGGAAACCTTCTCTCCGGTTGCTTAAATCAATACAATCAGGGTGTTGTTTTCTGTAGCTGCAAACAAAGAGTGGCCATTACACCAGTTTGATGTGAAAAATGCTTTCTTACATAGAGAACTTAAAGAAGAGGTTTATATGGAAGCTCCACAAGCATTTACAGATAGATTTGGAGAAAAGGAAGTGTGACGCCTTAAGAAATCCCTCTACGGACTGAAACAATCCCCAAGAGCTTTGTTCGGTAAATTCACCTTAGCCATGAACAAATATGGATTCAAGCAAAGTAATTCAGATCATACATTGTTTCTGAAGCAGAGAGGTAACCTCATAACCTGTTTGATAATCTATGTCGATGATATGATTATTACAGGAGATGATAGAGAAGAGATAGCCAAACTCAGAAAGAACTTGTTCACAGAGTTTGAAATGAAAGATCTCGGGAATCTCAAATACTTCCTCGGAATTGAAGTCTTAAGGTCTAAACAAGGAATCTTCATGTGTCAGAAGAAGTACATTTTGGATTTACTGGTCGATTGTAAACCAGTTGACACACCAATGATCGTAAACCAAAAATTGTACATGGAAGAGAAAGCAGAACCAACTGAAAAGGAAAGGTACCAACGAATGGTAGGGAAGCTAATACACCTTTCACACACCCGACCTGACATATCATACGCTGTGGGAGTGGTAAGTCAATTTATGCATCAACCTCAGAAGGCCCACATGGAGGCAATCTTGAGAATTTTACGATATCTCAAGGGAACCTCTAGACATGGAGTTATGTTTCAAACAAACGGGCATCTTGAAACCCAATTATATACTGATGCAGATTGGGCAGGAGATAAGAGTGACCGAAGATCAACCTCGGGTTACTTTACATTGGTTGGGGGAAATCTTGTTACATGGAGAAGCAAGAAACAGAAGGTGGTAGCTTTCTCAAGTGCTGAAGCAGAATTCCGAGGATTTGCAAGAGGGATAACTGAAGTTCTATGGATACGAAGACTCCTAACTGAGATAGGATATTCCCCACAAAAACCCAGCAAAATTTTCAGTGACAACAAGGCAGCCATTCAAATCTCAGAAAACCCAGTCCAACATGATCGAACAAAGCACATAGAAGTTGATCGGCACTTCATCAAAGAAAAACTAGAGGCAAAGATCATCACACTTCCATTTGTTCGATCGGAAGATCAGCTAGCAGATATCTTAACCAAAGCTGTTAATGAAAAGAATCTACACGAATGTCCGAGCAAGTTGAATTTCGGAAATCCCATAATTCAACTTGAGTGGGAGTGTTAAAAAAAGGAATGATTCAAGGGATTAGCAAGATTAGCGGCAAATTGCATCATCTCCCATATAATCAGGAAATTAGATATCTCCCATATAATCAGGAAATTAGATATCTCCCTTCCATACTTCAAAATTGACAGCCATCCAGTGATTCGCTTTTCCATTTATAGTTCAAATATATTTGTGTATAAATAGTCTTCTTCCCTTTGTAAAAAGTACAATTCGATATACATTACAAACAATTCTCTGTGATATATGTTTTAACAGAGGAACCAACATCATATGATGTAGCCTGCAAGAAGAAAGAATGGGTGGATGCAATAAAATTGGAGTTGGCAGCGATTGAGAAAAACAAGACATGGACACTAGTAGACTTACCACCAAATCGAAAACCCATTGAACTAAAATGGGTGTACAAGATTAAAAGAGATCCTACTGGAAAAATTGTGAAGCATAAAGCCAGGTTGGTGGCCAAAGGGTTTGTTCAGAAATATGGGATAGATTTCGATGAAGTCTTCGCGCCTGTAGAGAAACTTGAAACAATACGTATAATCTTAGCACTTGTAGGTTCGGATAGTTGCCTAGTGCATCATCTTGACGTGAAGTCGGCATTCCTTAATGGAACTCTAGAAGAGGAAGTATACGTTGTTCAACCGGTGGGTTTTGAGAAAACCGACCAACCGGGCAAAAAGGTTTATAGACTGTCAAAAGCACTCTATGGGCTTCGACAAGCACCTAGAGCCTGGAACTTTCGTCTTGACAGGTATTTGAAGGGCCTTGGATTTACAAGGTGCGATAATGAATATGTTGTTTACACTCGTAATAAAGCCAATGTAACAATCAAGGTTCGAAAATCCTTTTATCGTATTTTAATAGGAAGTGTTATATGTTTATAGGATTTACCCTTATGATACTAGATGTGTTTTTAAAACTAGAGGGGCTAAAACCATCAAATTATAAGTTGAAATAGTCCAAGGGGCAGTTATGTCAATTAGTAAAACTATTTATATAAATATACCAACTTTGACTTAGAAGTCAAAGATTATGAATTTCTTCTCTGCCAATTCACGACCACATTCAAGCAGTCCATAAGTTCTCTATTTTGTGAGCCAAATCAGCAGGATTAAGAGCCTTTAGCAAGATCATAGCAAGAACTCATCACAAGGTAAGCTTTCAAGCTTAGTTTTTGTAGTTTTATATGTTAAACACATGATTCTAATGGTGGAATCATGTTAGGACTTCTTTATATGGTTTAGATTAAGTATGTCAGTTGTAGGAGGTGTAGGAAAACACCTCTAGTCGTTTTATGAAGTAAATATTGGAATTATTGATGAAATCCGACTGTTCTTGGCAAGAACAGTCTGCTGAACTGATATGTACACGGCCCGTGTAGCGGTACACGGCCGTGTAGTAGTTATGACGGTTACAGGGCCATGTAAGGATACATGGTCGTGTAGCATAAGTGGTACACGGCCCGTGTAACGGTACATGGCCGTGCAGTAGTAAAGGCGGTCATAGGGCCATGTACGGTTACATGGTCGTGTAGTATTAAAGGTACCCGGCCCGTGTAGAGTGACTAGACCACACTGGCCATGTTGCCAGCTTAGGTCGTGTAGCATTGATGGGACACGGCCCGTGTAGGGATACACGGCCCGTGTAGGCCCTATTTCAGATCAGAATGCCTTATGTGATTTATGCATTGCTTATATAGGAGGTGATTTACATAGTACCTGTATCAGTGATCAGTGAAGCCTTTCATATTACAGTTATAAGGTGAGTCTTCTAGACTTCACTTCATATCAGCAGCATGTGTAGTTTCATATCAGATTGCTAACATGTTATGTTATACATGTGAATATGTAAGCGTACTGCTATGTGCAGTATGGCTCAGATACGGTACAGTACTGTGACCTACGATGCTGCCCTGGGTTTAGAACCAGAGGCTAGCTTTAATTGCCAGACATGCGTGTATTATCTTCATGTGATTGTATACGTGAGCTCATATGATGTTATGTTTAGATTACTCACTAAGCTCTCGTAGCTTATCAGATACTGTTTTTAAAATCTTTTGCTGGTTGCAGCAAAGGCAAAGGCAAAGCTCCTGTTTGACTGCTTTTCAGTTTTTAAACGATAAACACTTAACGCCCTTTTTGTGTAAATATTTAACCTTGACAGTACACTAAGTCTGTACTTGTGGGTTTATCTTTTGTTTTTAGCATGGTTTTGCTATGAAAACGTTTCCGCTTATGTAACACAGTTGATTTGAGTGTTTTTATGAAATTATCCTACTTTTATATCTTTTTATGAAATTGGGGCGTTACAACTTGGTATCGGAGCCACGGTTTGAGAGATCTAGATTGTGTGAAGCACAGTCTGGACTTGAACCATGGTTTTGAAAATTTTGTCAAATTGGAGGCTTGTACTTGCAGCTTAGTGAGTAAACTAACAGTGTTTATTTATTATATTTTATATGGAGATTGATATGTTATATGCAGAGTCTTTATGACATACGTGATTATATGATATTATTATAATAATACTTGGCCTAAGCCCGTGAATCGGGACTTTTGTGATAAAGTTAAGATCGAACGTGTGTAGTGTGTTTAGAATAATATAGGGCCCATATTATTACAAACACATGATACATGTTGGAACTTAGTGGAATCATGAAGGATCTTGTGAATCGGGTGAGGGGTACTTGTAATAGGATAGTATACCTGGTGTAGTATATTTAAATAGAATACCTTAGTATGTATAGAAATACTTTGGTTTAAAGATAAGGTATACTGAGTTGTTAGATTTATGAGTATATAGTTGTTATAGAGGGTGGTGTGATAGAGCTACCTATATTTTAATGCTTTATCTATACTATCAGGATGGTTAACACTAGAGGGTCGCGAGCAGCCAATAGACAGACAGGTGGTCCCAGCCATAGACCAGAGGGTATAGAAACCAGTGTTACTAGTGAGCAGGTTCCAGTTAGGAATCAACAGGTTGTGAATGAGGGAGCCCTAGATCTGAACAAAGGAGTAGTGGAGCTTACGGTACAGGAGACAGTGGAAAGAGAAATTAGCCGAGCGTTAGAATAGAGCATTCCCTTCATCGTTACCCAGGTAGTTGAACAGATAAAAGATCAGAATAGGGAAACGATCAGACAAGAGCTGGCAACCAGATTTGCTGCAGGTGGTGAAGGATTTAATCCCCAGCCACAAGTGATTATACGTGATGCCCCTAAGGTTTGCACGTTCAGAGATTTTTCCGCATGTCAACCTCCGCTGTTTCAGGGGTCTACAGATCCAGTTATCAGTCACAGATGGATCTCAGAGATAGAGGGTGCCTTCCATACGTGTTCATGCGCACCTGAGTTTAAAGTGAGGTATGCTACCAACCAGATGCGTGGCGCTGCGAAAGATTGGTGGGATATGGATGTGAAGCAGAGGGGTTACACACAGATTGAGACCATGACGTGGGAGCAGTTTAAAGAACTTGTGATAGAGCAGTTCGTTCCCCAGTCAGAGATTGACAGGATAGTTGATGAGTTTCACAGATTGAAACAGACAACAGAGACGGTTCCGGAGATCAATGCTAAATTTATGGAACAGGCACGTTTTTGTCCAGACTATGTTGCAAACGAAAAGATGAAGATGTACAGGTATATGATGGTACTTAAGCCCAGTGTGAGGGAGTTTATTGATGCCAGTAAGCATCAGACATTGAAGTCCATGATGGACGCGGCCAGAGCAAGAGAGTTAGAACTGGAAAGACAGGATAAAGAGAGGAAGGTGGTAGAGAAAGCTGCACCAGCATACAAGAAACAGAGGGTTGAGCCATCAGATAAGAAGGTGGTACAGAAGACTTATCCGTTATGTCAGAAATGTAAGAAGCATCACTTGGGTGAGTGTAGGCTTGGGTATTCTGCATGTTATAAATGTGGTAAGTCAGGTCATGTGGGGAGAGATTGTAAGACTCCGTTGCGGGTATGTTTTAATTGTTATCAACCGGGCCACCAGAAGTTTGAATGCCCGAAACTCGCATCAAATGTTCAGTCCACCGGATCGAGACCTGCTCCAGCACTACCCCCACCACGAAGCTCTAGGGTGAAAGATGTGAAGAAGGAAGAAACTTCCAGACCAAAGGGAAGGGCTTTCCAGCTTACGGCTGAGGAAGCTAAAACTGAACCGGATGTAGTAACAGGTACATGTCTTATCAACAACTTGCCTGCCCTTGTGCTATTTGATTCCGGTGCGAGTAAATCATTTATATCTATTTCCTTCTGCAAAAGTTTCAACCAAATGTGTGAAAAGTTAGATTCTCCCCTTGAAGTTGAAATTGCTAATGATAAAACTGTTATTGTATCTGATGTGTATAGACATAATGTGTTAGAAATAGATACAGTTAGATTCCCTATAGAACTTATACCCATGACTATGAGAGAGTTCCAAGTAGTGGTTGGAATGGACTGGTTAGGTTATAACCAGGCTACCATTATGTGTGGGCAGAAAGTTATACGAGTTCGTACCCCAAGTGGGGAAGAACTATCTATATGTGGTGATATCAGGAAATGAAAGTCATATGTATGTTCAGTTTCTAGAGCCCGAAAGTATTTGCAGCATGGGTATACAGCTTTCTTAGCTTATGTGATAGATACGAAACTAGAAAAGAGATAGACGAGTCTAGATGATGTGAGGGTAGTATGTGAATACCCAGATGTCTTCCCTGAAGACTTACCAGGTGTGCCACCAGACAGACAAGTAGAATTCAGAATTGATTTAGTACCGGGAGCTTCATCAGTAGCCAGAGCTCCATATAAACTTGCTCCTCCAGAGATGCAAGAATTGATGAAACAGCTGCAGGTGCTGTTAGACAAGGGGTTTATTAGACCTAGTAGTTCTCCCTGGGGTGCTCCAATATTATTCGTTAAGAAGAAGGATGGTACCTTTCGTATGTGCATTGACTATTGTGAGCTTAATAAGGTGACCATCAAGAATAAATACCCGTTACCCAGAATAGATGATCTGTTTGATCAATTGCAGGGAGCATCGTGGTTTTCTAAAATCAACTTATGGTCGGGCTACCACCAGTTGAAAATTAGAAAGAAAGATATTCCTAAAACTGCATTCAGAACCCGATACGGACATTTTGAGTTCGTGGTGATGCCGTTTGGTCTTACGAATGCACCAGCAGCATTTATGGATCTGATGAACAGAGTTTGCAGACCGATGTTAGATAAATCGGTGATTGTTTTTATTGACGATATATTGATTTATTCGAAGAATCCGGAGGATCACGAAAGACATCTCAGAGAAGTTTTGGAAACATTGAGAAGAGAACGACTATATGCCAAATTCTCTAAATGTGAATTTTGGATTCAAGAAGTGCAGTTTTTGGGTCACTTAATTAATCAAGATGGGATTAAGGTGGACCCTATGAAGGTGGATGCTATGATGAAATGGGAACCGCCAAGGAACCCTACTGAAGTCCGAAGTTTTCTGGGATTGGCAGGCTATTACCGGAGATTTATTCAGAATTTTTCCAAAACCGCCGTTCCTTTAACCCAATTAAGTAAGAAGAATGCCGAATTTATTTGGGGTAATGAACAACAGTCTGCTTTCTCAACTCTTAAACAGAAGTTATGTGAAGCACTAGTTCTCGCTTTACCAGAAGGGGTTGAAGATATGGTAGTATTTTGTGACGCTTCATATCGTGGATTGGGTTGTGTATTGATGCAGAAAGGCAGAGTTATAGCTTATGCTTCACGGCAGTTGAAGCCACATGAAAGTAATTACCCAACTCACGATTTGGAGTTAGCAGCAATAGTCTTTGCACTCAAGATATGGAGGCATTATTTATATGGCGTGAGGTTCACTATTTATACAGATCATGAAAGTTTGAAGTATTTCAAAGATCAGAAGAATCTCAACATGAGACAGAGGCGTTGGCTAGAATTGTTGAAAGATTATGATTGTGATATACTCTATCATCCAGGGAAGGCAAATGTAGTAGCTGATGCTCTGAGCAGAAAGTCAGGAATGGTGCTTATGAAGAACCAGTTTTTAAAGATGACAGTCACGACGCCTATCATTGATGTTATTCGAAAAGCTCAGTTAGAAGCAATTAGAGATGAAAACCATAAGTCTGAACGAATTATGGGGCAGGTAGCGAGTTTTGTTAAAGACAGTCGCGATGTATGGACTCGCTATGGTCGTATATGGGTGACGGTTTATGGCGATGCACGTCAGACACCTCTTAGTGAAGCTCATAAGTCCAGATTCTCCATTCATCCAGGAGCTACTAAAATGTATAAAGATCTGAAGGTTGATTATTGGTGGCCAGGCATGAAACGTGATGTAGCCAGATATGTAGAAAGATGTCTTACTTGTTTGCAAGTGAAAGCCGAACATTAGAAACCTCACGGGAAGTTGCAGCCATTAGAAATTCCAGTCTGGAAATGGGAAAACATTACTATGGACCTGAATACCAAATTACCTAGGACTCCACGTGGTTATGATGCTATATGGGTAATCGTAGACAGGTTAACCAAAAGTGCTCATTTTATTCCCATCAAAGAAACTTATCCTTCAGAAAGGTTAGCAGATGTTTATGTTAAAGAGATTGTGACTGGCCATGGTGTACCAGTTTCAATTGTATCAGACAGAGATACCAGATTTACTTCTAGATTCTGGAGTAAATTTCATGAAGATCTTGGAACTAGATTACATCTCAGCACAACGTATCATCCTCAGACAGATGGCCAAAGCGAAAGAACTATTCAGACTCTAGAGGATATGTTGCGGGCATGTGCTATTGATTTCGGGGGAAGCTGGGATTCGTATTTGCCTTTAGCAGAGTTTTCATATAATAACAGCTATCATTCCAGTATCGGGATGCCCCCGTATGAAATGCTTTATGGTAGAAAGTGCAGAACTCCGGTATGCTGGGGTGAAGTGGGTCAGAGAGAGTTGGGCAGTACAGAAGTGGTTCAACAAACGACAGAACAGATTCAGCTTATCAGAGACAGATTGTTAACTGCCCAGAGTAGACAGAAAAGTTATGCAGATAGACGCAGATCACCACTTGAGTTTCAGGTAGGAGACTATGTATTGTTGAAAGTATCGCCGTGGAAAGGCATTATCAGATTCAGAAAGAGAGGAAAGCTCGGTCCAAGGTTTATTGGACCATTCAAGATTGTTGTGCGTGTGGGAAAGGTTGCTTACAGATTAGAGCTACCAGCTGAATTGTCTCAAATTCATAACACCTTCCATGTATCGCATCTCAGAAAATGTTTAGCAGACGAGTCTGCAATTGTACCGTTGGAAGATATTACCATTGATGATAGACTGAATTATGTGGAGCAACCTATAGCTATACTAGAAAGAAAGATTAAAACCCTACGTAACAAGCAGATTGGACTGGTCAAAGTCCAATGGAAGCACAGGAAAGGCTCAGACTTTACTTAGGAGCCTGAACAGGAAATGATGCAGAATTATCACGAACTCTTCAACAGTTGATTTCGAGGACGAAATCATTCCAAGTGGGGAAGAGTTGTAACACTCAAGGTTTGAAAATCCTTTTATCGTATTTTAATAGGAAGTGTTATATGTTTATAGGAGTTACCCTTCTGATACTAGATGTGTTTTTAAAACTACAGGGGCTAAAACCGTCAAATTATAAGTTGAAATAGTCCAGAGGGCAGTTATGTCAATTAGTGAAACTATTTATATAAATACACCAACGTTGACTTAGAAGTCAAAGATTATGAATTTCTTCTCTGCCAATTCACGACCACATTCAAGCAGTCCATAAGTTCTCTATTTTGTGAGCCAAATCAGCAGGATTAAGAGCCTTTAGCAAGATCATAGCAAGAACTCATCACAAGGTAAGCTTTCAAGCTTAGTTTTTGTAGTTTTATATGTTAAACACATGATTCTAATGGTGGAATCATGTTAGGGCTTCTTTATATGGTTTAGATTAAGTATGTCAGTTGTAGGAGGTGTAGGAAAACACCTCTAGTCGTTTTATGAAGTAAATATTGGAATTATTGATGAAATCCGACTGTTCTTGGCAAGAACAGTCTGCTGAACTGATATGTACACGGCCCGTGTAGCGGTACACGGCCGTGTAGTAGTTATGACGGTCACAGGGCCATGTAAGGATACATGGTCGTGTAGCATAAGTGGTACATGGCCCGTGTAGCGGTACACGGCCGTGTAGTAGTAAAGGCGGTCATAGGGCCATGTACGGTTACATGGTCATGTAGTATTAAAGGTACATGGCCCGTGTAGAGGTACACGGCCCGTGTAGAGTGACTAGACCACACTGGCCATGTTGCCAGCTTAGGTCGTGTAGCATTGATGGGACACGGCCCGTGTAGGGATACACGGCCCGTGTAGGCCCTATTTCAGATCAGAATGCCTTATGTGATTTATGCATTGCTTATATAGGAGGTGATTTACATAGTACCTGTATCAGTGATCAGTGAAGCCTTTCATATTACAGTTATAAGGTGAGTCTTCTAGACTTCACTTCATATCAGTAGCATGTGTAGTTTCATATCAGATTGCTAACATGTTATGTTATACATGTGAATATGTAAGCGTACTGCTATGTGCAGTATGGCTCAGATACGGTACAGTACTGTGACCTGCGATGCTGCCCTGGGTTTAGAACCAGAGGCTAGCTTTAATTGCCAGACATGCGTGTATTATTTTCATGTGATTGTATACGTGAGCTCATATGATGTTATGTTTAGATTACTCAATAAGCTCTCGTAGCTTATCAGATACTGTTTTTAAAATCTTTTGCAGGTTGCAGCAAAGGCAAAGGCAAAGCTCCTGTTTGACTGCTTTTCAGTTTTTAAACGATAAACACTTAACGCCCTTTTTGTGTAAATATTTAACTTTGACAGTACACTAAGTCTGTACTTGTGGGTTTATCTTTTGTTTTTAGCATGGTTTTGCTATGAAAACGTTTCCGCTTATGTAACTCAATTGATTTGAGTGTTTTTATGAAATTATCTTACTTTTATATCTTTTTATGAAATTGGGGCGTTACAGCCAATAAGGTGTTGATTGTTGGGTTTATGTTGATGATTTAATTGTTACGGGGAGTTGTTGTGAGGAAGTGAAACTCTTTAAGAAACAAATGGGTAAAGAGTTTGAACTGAGTGAACTGGGTGCTTTGTCATACTACTTACGTTGGAGATTAGGGTGCCACCGATTAAAGAAAGTGAAGAAATTGGGGATCTAGAGAGAGACAAACATAGTATGTATCGTGTTTGTTTGTGCGTGATATAACGTGGGCTTTCAAACGAAGACAAAGAATTTTAATACTACCCTTATAGGTACAAATAGTTGGTGAATAATTAAATTATTTTCTCCTTTTTCTTTAAATTTTGACCATTCATTAAGAGATCAAATGATTATGAACTGCTCCTTAATTTAACAAAATTAGCTTCTCTATTGATCTTTGTCATATATATATATATATATATATATTGAAAAGATCATTTGAGAATCGTTTTTATTACGAGTACCGCGAGCATCAATCTGAGTGGGCAATTCAATTAAAGGAGGGGAAATTGGACGACTAAGATTGGTTCTCGTAGTTCTCGCAATAAAAACGGTTCTCAAATAAACTTTTCAATATATATATCGGCCCAATTTTATTAGATCCAAAACTAAAATTTAGAGGGAAGCAAAAAAAGGATCTATCGTAGACACATAGATTTTACAAGAATCATAGAAAAAATTTATTACTTTCAATAGAGGAAAGAAGTAATGGAAACGGCCCGCAATAATGAAAACAAAGATGCAAATCAAAAATCAAATACACAATTGTTAAAATCATTTGGCCATTAAGGAAAAAATGAAAAAAAAAAGCCATCAATTCATTAAAAATCATTTGTGAGTTTGTGATTTCATGAAGAAATCATACAAAATTGTACAAAAATAAGAAACAAAATTGGCAATTGTGATCGAAGGTTGAGAGTTAAGACTTTAGTAAAAAGAAATAGAAGGCTTTAGAGTTCACGGATCTGTGATCCAAGATAGCAAGACTTGATCGAAGTCGAAAGTTGTTGGTTGAGAAGGAAAACTTGATCTGGGATTTTGTTGAAGAAATAACAAACAACGATTGAAAAACAAAATTCAAAAATTCAAGACATATTTGAGACTTAAAAACTTCTAACTTTTCAAAAAGGTTTAAAGTTTTCTTTAATCGTTGTTTTTTGTTTCCTAGCATAATTCTTGTTAACTGTTTATATTTCAATTCCCTAGTTTTTGTCTGATTTTTTTGGTTAATTGGTTATCCGGTAGCTGACTTGTATTTGCATATTAGTTTGTTTATTCGTTCAGTCGTTTGCTTAATATAGTTGGTTAATTTTATTCGCATACTAATTGTTTAACTTGTTACCGGACGTTTTTATATCTCTTAGTTTGTTTTATTGCTCCTCGCCGCGAAAATGTTTAAGCCAACCCTATAACCAAGAGCTTAGACTTAAAACGGAAGTCTTAAAACAGATGTATATGTATGAATTGGCTCCATTAGGCTCTTCATTGGTCTGCTAATCATTTTGATCGGTATCATGATAAATACATCATATAAAAGATCCGATATTTATGATATTAACCGATTTTAGTTCAAGTTAAGTACTTACTGCTTGACTTCATATTTCAAAGTGAACAATTGCTTAAGACCCATAATTTAAATTGATGTCATTTGAAAGATAAAAGTGTTCTACAAAACCCATGGAAAGAATCAAGATACAGGACGAGGAAACGAAATGACAAATGGAGATCAACATTCTTCTCTTTTGACTTAACGTGGTAACTATGAGAACAAAAAAGAACTAAACGGATTTACGGGTGTGACCTCATGGATCATGGGCTTGTATTTGCTTTTTTTTTATATCCGACATACCAAAGAGTTTAGGTAGTTCAATATAAATGAGTAATTTGTACAAAAATACGATGAATTTTGTCTTAATTATTATTATATACAATGAATTTTTTACTTTTAAAAAGTAATACAATCAACTATCATAATGATCCTATTGTATGCAAGTTGTATATAATGAAAAATATGCCAATTATTCTATACAATTGTAACTAAAATCCAATACAAAAAAGTTGTTTGTATAATATGAAATAATTATAAAATTGATTGTATTATTTTTTTTAAAAATATTACTTGTGTATAATAATGACTAAAATATAGTTTATTATATTTTACTTTTATACAATTTATTTCAAATTAAAATATCTAATTTATTGGGTTTTTTTACCCACGTGAACGTAACATCTTCGAGATATAAGGCATAAAAAAGGATGAATTAATATGGATGAATGTAATCTTTTATAAAACGTGATATATATGTGATATTTTGAATATATTCTGTTAAGTTTTGTATTAATTATTTGAAAGTTGATTTTATACGGTTGAGATTTAAAATTAGTTTGATCTAAAGGTTATAATTTCAAGTTGAGTTTCTCTTTCCTAACTCACCGTCGGTAATAAATATATATAATTATAAATTTTATTCATTATTCTGTACATATCTCTTGGTAAAAATCACATATATAAAACGTTCAATACATAAAATGTGTGTTTTCCATGTTTTCTTAAACACGCATGTATGATGTCAACCAGTTAGTACATTAACCAGTGACAAATTTTAGATTGAATACGTTTTTTTAGTTCAGTCCAAGAAAGTCGGGTAACAAACACAAATTCAAAAGTTTGACTTACCGTAATAACAACATAAAATGAAACATTGACTATCGACACCAAAACCACAATTCGCATTGGTCAAACAACAGCCAAAAAGACCAACCCGAAACTAAAGAATATTGTACAAACCAGGATTATATGGAAAACCTTCATGTTTCTATTAGTGCACAACTAATAGACAACCATCTTGTCGACCATCTTGATCAAAACCTCTATTGTTGACCAAATGACAATACTCCAATATGGTTGGTCAACAAGAATACAAAAGAAGGTAGTCTTGTTATGGCACTTCGATCGATATGAAGCTCCATTAGGATCTTGATCAATATGTTAGGTTGTGACTTGAAATTAGAGGTGCGATATGAAAGTAGTCTCCTTTTCACCATATCTAGCTAGTTTTCGCTTGCAAATTTGGACAATTTTTAAAAGTGAAAATAACTTCACTGTTCAAATTGAGTAGTTTTCGCAGAGACATGCAATTAGATGCATAGAGAATACGAATGCTAGGGGGAAGTTCTGGTAATACTTCCGCTTCTTGCAACCATCTTGTTGAAGCCCTTCAAGACAAGAAAGCTGACTTAAATTTCTAGGCAAGCTAGTAAAATTGTTTCCCATCAAGTATAGTTCTTCTAGACATGATAAACCTCCAATGTTTTCAGGCACTTGTAATATATTACAATAAGACGCATAAAGAGATCTAAGGCTGGGTGGAATTTCGAGAAGCACTTCCAGCTTCTCGCAACCATGAAGAGAAAGAGTCGAAAGAACTAAAAGTTGACTTAAACTCGGCAAGCTAGTAAAACTATTTCCGCCCAAGTATAGATCTGTTAGACATGATAAACCTCCGATATCTTCGCGCACTTGTAATATATTACACTTAGATGCATCAAGAGTTACAATGCTAGGTGGAAGTGCACTTAAACTTCCAGGCAAGCTAGTAAAACTGTTTCCACTCAAGTTTAGATCTTTTAGACATGATAAGCATCCAATGTTTTTAGACACTTGATATATTGCAGTGGCTAAGATTCATATAATGTAACGACCTTAAACCAGCCAAGGAAGACAGTACTAAACTTTGGATAAACGTAAAGGCTGAGAAATTGTAGTCCACTTTGACCAAAACCTCTTATGTTGACCAAATGACGATACTAGAAGGTTGGTTAATGGGACTACAAAAGAAGTAAATCTTGTTATGGCAGTTCGATCACTATGAAGCTCCAGGAGGGTCTTGATCCTGCCTAAGGTTTGATGGTCCACCCTTAAGCACCCTGATAAATTCAAAACAACCAGCCTTTTGAGCATTCCAATTGATGGGTGAAATTTAACCAAACTCACACAACCCTCCACATTCAACTCTTCAAGATTTGTAATCTCTGTGAAGTCCGGGGTATTTGTTAGGTTATGACAGTGACTTAGCTTCAAAATTTTCAACCATGTAAAACGCTGAAATAATGGAATGTTATTAGATAATTAACTTCAAAGACAAAAGAACGTATAAAAAACATGTAAATACGTACCATAGGTGTTGCCCAAGTGGTTGTATGACAGGTCGGTGACAACGATATTTTCCGGAAAAAAGTCCGAAAGAAAGAACTTGAAAGGACATCCATGCCAACAAAGATACCTTAAATTGTTTGATAAACATACCGTCTTTCCGGAAAAGTTGACATTAGGATCATGTGGCAGCTTTAGGATCCACAAGTTTTTCATACAAGCAAAAGCTTTACCGTATATGTCAAACTTTTGATTGGATTTCTCTTTCCAAAGGTCAATTACTTCAATTGCTTCGGTTGCTAGGTCCAAGTAACAACAATGCAAGATTCCAAGTATTATGCAACATACTTTACATGAAATATAATGACATGTAAAATTGCTTAGACATGTATGTATTTATGTAGTAAAATCAATTAAACAATAATATGCCACTTCTTACCTGGTCTCTACTCAAGACATCGTAAGCCTCCTTCAAAGGACCCCACAATCTGCTCCGATTCTCAGGCATGTTGGATTCTTCACGTACAATTTCCGTTGCTATGCTTTGAATCAATTCATGCATTTGAAGTGACATATCAAATGGAGATATTGTAATTAGCGACTTATCAAATAGAACTCTCATGTTAGTATCCGCATAGAAGCCACAGCCATCTAGTACACTTGCAGCTAAATCCCTCTTCATCCCAATAAACGAAAATGCGATATCAAGTAAGATTCTTTGTTGGCAGAAGTTTAGCCCATCATAACTTAAACGAAGCACTTGTTGTATCTCATCATTAGGATACACTTTCAGGCTATTGAGTTCACTATCCCACTCACCAACACTTTTATCATACAAAAAGCAACTCAAAACTTTGAGGGCAAAGGGGTGACCTTGCACATATCTCACAACTTCCTCGGCAAGTTCTTCAAAGCCTCTCGTAGGATATTTTTCATGAAAGGCATACAAACTAAAGAGCTTAAGAGATTCATTCTCATCAAGAAAGTTCATGTCATAGATTTCATCCACTCTACGAGACCTTAGCAATCGTTTGTCTTTACCAGTGAAGAGAATCAAACTTCCACGTGAAAACCAATTAGCTGAACCCACTAGTGCTTCTAACTGCAATGGTCCACATCATCCAAAACAAGCAAGATGGGCTTAGATGACATCATCTTTTTTTATTACCATAATCCCTTGACCAACATTCACCATCTTTACAGCTCTTGTTTTCATGATGTCATCAATAAGTTGCATTTGGAATGGAGTTAGGCCTTCTCGTTTTGAGACACCTTGGACATCATCACAAAAGCAACTTCCTTCAAAGTGTGTATACATCAAGTTATAAATACATTTGGCAAGGGTAGTCTTTCCTATGCCGCTAATACCACATATTCCAACCATATGAACCTTATCTAATCCGACAAAGGGCGAGAAATTCACCTTCTTTAAATGGGCATCCACACCTACAATGTTCTCACCAACATGCAACGGTCCATCACATAACTTCTCAAGGATTTCTCTGGAGATGATGTCAATGAGCTTTGCTTCATACCTATTCAACAGGACATACATAAAAGGTAAGTTTTAATAGAGCTACCACATTATTTGGTTTGGGAGAAAAGCACTGACATTATAAATTTTATTTCACTGACATTATAAAATTTACCCATTTGCAAGATCCTAGAGATCCCATCGAGAGAAGTTGGCTCCTTAAATAAAGTTTCCTTCCATTTGGCCACCTCTGTTTTATTTAAAACTTCATGCTTGGCAAATGTCTCACAGTTTGTTTCCTCACACATCGGGCTTAACATCATAAAAGATTATGCGAACCTCATGTTCGGACTCTCCCATTTCCTTGCACTTGAGTATTTTCACTAGTTCCCTTAGACACCATGATGAAGAAGCATAGTTTTTTACGAAGATAACTATCAAAAACCTCGATTGTTCAATGGCTTTGTAGAGTTCAGGAGATATCACTTCTCCTTTAGGCAATTCTTTATCATCTCTAAAAGCTTGAATTCCTTTTTGTTTAAAATCTTTGAATAGATGATCCATGAAGCTTTTACAGATATATATATCTTCACCTCTAAAACTTACGAAGACATCATATTTCCATCGATCAAGTTTGAAAGAAGCGGCCATTATGAGTAACAAAAGCTGCATTTATATCCAAATTATATCAAATGCATGCCACACAAACACCTAGTAATAATATAACACATTACAAGTTGCCGGTAAAATAAAGGGAGGTGACTTCTTCCATGGAAGAAATTGATTCTTCCATATAAGATACAACACCCTTGAAGCTAATGTACAAATTATTGAAGCACTCAGCTAATGTACAAGAAATTGATTCTTCCATAGATCAAGAAAGCAGGAAGTGAAAAGTGACGTGGATAATTGAAGAGGCTTGTACGATTGCATTTCATCTATGATTCCTTTGAACTGATTAACATTTTTGCTTTAAAGAATGACTTTGTGATTCAATGTTTCATTTGTTGATTCATTCTCTCCTCAATTAAAATGTCTCTTTCAATCTTGATTTTTAAGATTTACTTTTTAATGTTAAGTGTATGTTACAACTCTTTCCTTGAACTAATTTGAAAACTGCACAATCATGTAAGTATTCAAGCTAATAAATTGTATTTTACTACTATATAGAATACCTTTTAATTAATTCAGATATATGGCATAATAATAATTATTATTATAATCATAAACCAAAGCTGAAGCCATGAACACCTTTACTTTTTGGATTAATAACTCAGTTAGGTTTGACTGATCATATAAATTGGGGATTTTGTGATTGCAAGTTATTTGGGTTTTTTAGTTTCAATTTTCTAAACCAAGAAATGATTTGTGATTTTATTAAATATTAAGTAGAACAAGAAATAATCAAAATAAATAAAATAAATAAACACCAAAAAGAAAATGAAGATATGTAGTTGGGGATGACTTACAATTTTCTGATGGAAGTCTTCTGTGTGAATGAGGCAGAGGCAGAGGATAGAAAACAAAATGATGAAGATGCAAGTGGGTTGACTATAAGTCAACTTTCCAACACAAATTTACACTTCTACTCCTCCACTTTTACATAAATTTAAAATTCAACCTCTTTTAGCATTTAATGCGACATAGGAGTCTATAAAAACTAATTGATCCGCAATTAGATTTCTAACGGTGTTATAAAAATTGGTCTAGTAGGCCGATTAATCGGCGTCTAAGGAGTACTCGGCGGTCTACCGATCTATAAATCATATGATTGATCGATTTTATCAGTTAGTTCACGGTAGGTCAAAATCGATCCTAGGCTCTCAATGAAAAGGTTGGACTTAATTTTTTATTTTTTCAAAAAGTGAAATTAGCTTATGGTTTTAAATATGGTTTTATTTTTTTTAAGTTTATTAAACTAATGATGAACTTATGGTTTTTATTTTTCAAGTTTATCATACTTTTTGATGATTATTGACTTGTTTTTTTAGGGTATTGCTAATATTTATTTTTTTAAAGATAAATTCCTTTATAATTTAGGGTTCCCGCTTAAAAACCGATTAATCATCTGTTTAGACCGACTATATACCGACGAGCGATTTCTACAACCTTGGATTTCAGGACAAATGTAAATTATTAGAAAACATTAACTGCAGACTAATAATATGGACTTATGGATATTGGTTCTGTGAATCAAACAATAATTGTTAGAAACAATGTTTAATTATTAATTTTATTCATCATTTTTTACATATCTGCTTGGTAAAAATCACATAAAGCGCTCAAACATACACATAAAATGTATATTTTCCATGTTTTCTTAAACACAAATGTATAATGTCAACCAGTTAGTACATTAACCAGTGACCAATTTTAGATTGAAAACTTTTCTTTATTTAGTTGAGACCAAGACAGTCGAGACTATCGACACCGAAACCACAATTCGCATTGATCAAACAACAGCCAGAAAGACCAACCCGAAACTAAAGAATATTGTACAAACCAGGATTATATGGAAAACCTTCATGTTTCTATTAGTGCACAAATAATCGACAACGAAATCATCATCCATAATGTAAAGTGTCATTAACGTTTTACAAATCAGAATCGTATACTAACCTGAAACTTGCATTTTCAAAAAAAAAAAAAAACAAAAAATATGCTAAAGAAGCTCAAACTTAATGACAGTTGAATGGGCATGAAAGAAGTAATGTTACACAGACAAGCGCCTTAAGGCCGAGGATTTCAGAGAGAAATGGAAGGCAAGTGTGATCTGTTACTCTTTGCAATTCTAGAACAGAACATAAACATTAACATCACCGAAGACAGCAAGAAGAGTCTAAAATATGTTCTGATCTCTTGCAACCCGAGGTCAAGAAATTCCTTCTTTTCACCGTATCTATTTTTCCTCTCGATTAAGTATCCGTTGAGATAGTCATCTATGGAAATCAAGTGATCCATATTGTTAAAAGGGGTTGAATCGTGCAGGTCGGTCAGCTGGTGTGCTCCCATGTTGAACATGGCAAAGAACATGGCAGACCACTCGTTGAGAACTCTCTGGGATCAGATCAAGAGTTCAAAATAACGACTTTGAAATATATATATATATATACATATATATATATATATAGGGATGAGATCAAATAAAAAGAAATTAAAGTAAAAAGAGTAAAAGGGATATAACTAAAAATTAACAAGAGGTGATAAGTAAGGCGGGCCAGGCAACAATGGGTTTTGAAACAGGTCACAATTAAGTAATGGTAGGGTTTATTTTTTTGAACAGCAAGTATTGGTAGGGTTGTCCCTCTAACACCCATTTTGCCTGTCTTTTTATTATTTATTTATTTAAAAATATTGGAAGTGTTACTTATGATGACAATAAAAACTAAATCTTTGACTAAAACTATTTACGAGATTGTATGCATTAGAAAATAGACTTTGGGTGACATTTATCCCCATTGACCCATGTAATCCCTTTCCCTTTGAGATCAAAATCGTGATTTGACCCATTTGGGATAATACACGGAACCCATTTGTACATGGGTCACATATTTTACCTTTTACAGATGTCCTATATTGTGGGTCGTTAAAAACTCCCCCACTTAAATATGCATGAGAGATGTCAAGCAGGGGAGCTATAACAAATGATACGTTTGAGCACCTCATAAACCTAAAGTTGTGGGCTACTTTAGGCTTAGGCTTAGGGTGTTAGAAAAGTTTGATCCACTGAAAAGTAGAACGAAGTGTGAAACACAGTAGTGATCAATCTCACGTACATTAAAGGTGAGATGGTCCACAGGGTTGAACATTTTGAAGCAGTCTCTTGAGGATGCCTTTTCGTCTCCATAAATCTGGCAAATTGATGAGTGTCAAGAAATTGAGTTTATGATTATAATAATTAAGGTCTCTGCTAAAGAGTGGTGCGTAAATTCAAACCTCGAAGGTGAAAGACATGGGTACCCTTGCCACATCATACATGTAATCTGTTGTAGTACCATGTGCCAGGTACCTGTTTTAGATAAGTGAAATAAATATAGTATCAGGAATATGAAAGTATGCAACATAAATAAACGGTGAATTAGTTGACAGTCAATTGGTCACGAAATACAGAAAAGGAAAAAGAGAGCATACATGATCCATTTTATAAAAAGGCTGTTTAGCTAATAGGAAAGTACTTATTGGATATATTTTTATACCTCACCAATCTGTGTCATTTTATGCTGCTAATTATGATCTAACATTCTAACTGATTGTAAGCAAATTACTATTTTGCATGTAGCAATCAATAACACAAGTTACACAACCTTATCAGGAACGTATGTGTCAATAGGTTTTTGATCATTCCAAACCGTTAGCGGTGTCAGTCTCGACCTATTTACCTAGGAATGGGCTTTTAATTTTACGTCTAACAGTTCATATTGATAAACGATAAAAACCCGGTCAAGAATGGTAACGGTTGAAAGCAAACCGAAGTGAATTTAAAAAGTTACAACCTCAAAGTTATACCTTCTTTTTAGTTTAAACCATCAAAGTTTTAATTCAGTTTCGGTTTAATCATCAAAGTTTTTTTTCAAACATTTTACCCTAAAGTTTGAATTTATAATTATTTAATCCTCAAAGTTATACCTTCTTTTTAGTTTAAACCTTAAAGTTTTTTTCCAAACGATTTAACCCTTAAATTTTTGTTAAAAAATGATTTAACCCTCTAAGTTTTGTTAACTTTTTAATAAAAAGTAAATATGCATAATAAGTAGAGAGGGTAAAATCGAAAACCATACAAAACTTAAGTGATAAATCCGTTTTTTTAACATAACTTCAAGGTTTAAATCATTTGAAAAAAAGTTTGAGGTTTAAATCATAACAAATTCAAACTTTATGGTAATTTCGTTTAGAAAAAAACTTTGATGGTTAAACCTAAATTGAACGAAAACTTTGATGGTTAAACCATTATCGACCCTAAATTGCTTTATTCAAAAATATTAGATTTGCACTTTCCTACATTGGTTTTCATAACCGTGTAGTATTATGTACATATATTATTTACAAAAGTCAGAGAAAAGGGAAAATATGTTAGCAAGTCAATCCGACCCGATCGGCATTAAAATCACATGTTCTGTTCAACTCATCACCCAATCACCTACTTTGCCATTGCCAAAGATATAAACTAAAATCATACTACTTAAAGGTTCCACAAATGTATATAAATAATACTCACCCAACAGATCCACCCCCTGATCCAACCACACAACGGTCGCCGCAGTGAAGGTGGTTTAATGTTTCAAGCATCAACCTCATTTTCTGCGACTGAGTTCCAGCCGGCGTTGTGTTTTTGTGATCGTAAGGCATAAACAGAGCCTATGGAAAAAGAAAACAAAACAACGTGAATAAAAAATAATGATGAAAAAGAACTAATTGATCAGATTGATGGATTCAATGATTAAAAGTTTTTTCCAAATTTAAAAGGGAAAAGAAGTAATGCTCACCTCCATTCCAGAATGTACGTTGACCCAAATGTGCGGGTCAAATGACATTGACAGCTTCCGCATTAGTTGAGCCTCGGGTTCACTAAAAGGAGCAGTACCAGGATTCTCTTCATATGGATCATAATCCTGAAATATATAAACAACAAGAAGCTTATAGTAATAATAAATTGGTTAAAATTTGACCTGTGTTATTATCAACAAGAGCTTTGGGCACAGATCAGGTAAAAACAAGGGCATTCTTGTTACAATTCGTAACGGGCTGGATAGGGTTGCATTGAAACACCTTTTGTCCAAAATTTACAAATTTTTATAAATATTCAGTGTTTCAACTATGACTACTAAAACTATATTGTTTCAACAATAATCTAATTCTCCGAATATCATAGTTTCGGAGGTTTATGCATTAAAAAACACTTTGGACAACTTTCGACCCATTTGACCCGTTACCTTTTGGCTCTTTAGATATAAAATCAAGACCTGAATCAACCCATGCATACGTAAACGTGTCAAAATGACCACTTCTAAACTGATCATAAAATGTAGAGATGGGAAACAAAACAATCAGAAAATTCTACTCAAAAAGTAGCATTGCTTTGAGAAAAAATAAGGTCAAGATTACCATAGTGTCTGATTTTTCTAAAGACTAACCTTTTCCTTTTTCCCCCAATCTACACTCCAATTTCGATTGAGATCAACTCCTCTGCCTGCAAATAATCAGCAGAAAGCAAAGTCATCAAACTGAACTACATTATCTCTGTAAGTAGATACATGAAATGCTAAGAGTAACAGCAAGACCATTTCTTCTTTCACAGAGTTCTCCTGCTTCCACCTTTTTGCGTCCATTTAGATTTTCCACTGGTACTATCTGTGAAATCACTATGCATTAATTTCATACCTTAAGAGCAAATAAACGTAGTTTCTGATGACTACAGATTCTAGAAATTAATATCATAACTCTAGAATAGAAAGCAAATCCATATTAGAAGAAACCCTAACTTCAGAACAATGAGTAATAATTAGTTCAGCATTTGATACAGGAAGACATAGAAACTTCTACAACTGTGTATAATTTGGGATCCAGATCAATCTTCTCATGACTAGAGGCGATTCCTAACCATATTCCTAAATCAGTTGTTTTGGCTGCAGCAGGTCAAAAGCTAAAATTTACTTAGCAAAAATGGAAAAGGTCAAATGGGCTGGCAGGGTCAAACAAGTTGAATGTCATCCAAAGTGTTTTCAAATGCTTGAACATCATAAATCGCTATATCAAAATATTAGATTAAAATTTCAACTTTATATCACTCAGTCAAATGTCACCCACAGTGTTTTCAAATGCTTCAAACATCATAAATTGCTATATTAGAAAAACTAGATTATTATTTCAACAGTATATACCCATCACCTGACCTGACCTATTTGGATCTGTACTAAAACTTACATACCCATCACCAACCAGCCCATTTTTGCCAGCTCTACTAATTACAAAAAAGAAGATATATGAGGTTAAATATTTCATTATCTTTTAAATTTGAACAAAGAAAATTAACTTAGTGATATGCGGTTACAAGACAATGCAAACTACTTTAAACACACATACAAACTTTTGGTAGAATTGTGCTTCTTTCAGCTGATGCTAAGGAAATAATTTATTGTACAGCTAGAATATCAGACCTTTATAACAAGCTTCTCAAGTGTCTTGTTCAGCAACAGCGGATCCATTTTAGGTAAAAATTGCTCCTCACTTAAGATGGAGAGTATCCTTAATGCAAGCTCGGTGGTAATAAGCTCCCGTGCATGCTGCCCAAAACTCTGGAAGACAAGTAATCATCTGTCAAAAAGATCAGCAATCACAATATGAGACAATACATGTCAAAAACAATAAAACCGTTACTTTCTCCACATCTTTTGCTTTATTACAGGGAATATAAAGGCTAAAGTGGCAAGTGACGACGATTCAATCTCTTTTCCATGTGATGCAACTATAAAGTGAAAGGACTTACAAGAAGTATTCGGAACTTAGATTTGTCTTCAATAGCTGTCCTATTCCGACAATATGTAACTACATTCAATTCAGCATGGTATCCCTTATTTGTACTTTGAAATGTCTCCATCTGTTGAAATAGTACCGAATCAGATGAGAAATAATGACTATTGGGGCAGAGCATGACAAAGGAAAAGGAAAAAAGAACAGGTATAGAACACCCACATGGAGTCTATCTTGGTGTCGGTTAACCAATGCTTCTATCTCTTCCATCAAAGCATCACTAATTTAAAGAGGCAATTAAATTGTAAGAGTTTACAAAAGGTGGTTCGAAATGTTAAATGCTCGGCATTTGTACGAGGAAAACAGAAATCAGAAGAGACCTAACATAAAATATATGCAAAGTTCTAAATATGGTCATAGTAGGTGTTTGTTCCTTTGCTATATCTAAGAAGAATAAAACATCTGGCATCACAGGCGAGATGTAATTCAATGAATATTTGAACTTAATATAACAACATGTTGCTAGCTTTTTATGCACCCCTGAAAACCAATATCAATATGCATAAGTACATCTTGGCTTGTACAATAGAACAACTGATGAATATGTGACATGTCTCTCACTCTGAAGAGTCACGGATGTCACACTGACATAGGTAATGATGCAGGTGCTGATGCCATCATTTATTGGATGAGAAACAAAGAAGCGAAAAGCAGGAAGAAAAAACATGGCTGTTATGTTCATTTGGCTACAGATGAGAACAACTCGGAATCCAAGTCAAAGCAGAGTCAATTAGAATTTGAATTTTTTGATGATTAGTTGTAACTCCTAACTTACTGTTCTACATCAACAAAAACCGGGTGAAAGGCATAAATATTTTGTGAACAAGTATATGATAACGAAAAATCTATAGGAAGCCGAACAAGAACATTTCTCACACTCAATTTGGACTGACTGCAACACCACTTACCTGGCTTCAAACCATATATAATGACACATAATGCACCAAAGAAAAATGAAATACTCCCTACACATAAAATAAGAGACATTTTGCCTTAGATGGAATACAGCACTTTGCAAATGCAAAATTTAACATGGATATGTGACATTTAAGACCAATACTTTCCAATTTCCTTAACTTGTTATACTGTGCAATATAAGTAGACAGTTGTCAAAAGAAAACTTCCCAAAACATTAAATTCAGATCAGTTATGAAGTTCAATTTATTTAGCATTTGACATAAATAATCGTAAGGTATCTCTCTTTTAACACTCCTCTACAGTTACACAGCAGATCGACTCCACATTACCATTTTTGAGGATGAGATCGTGCCGTAGTCAAGTAAGTTAAAGACAATGTTCTATCCTCAATACGAATTAAGAAGAAATCTAAATCAAATTGAACAGAATGCAAGACACAGGAACAAATGGCAATCAAAGTCAAATCTAGAAACATACATCACATTTTTGGTATAAAAGCAATTAAGCAAATGAATGTTTAAGGAATACTGAGTGTACCTAGTGCGGTAAAGATCGCGATTGATAGGCGTGATAGGAGTCTGTTGCGACAAATCATTGTCACTGCTACCACGAATTCTCGACAAACAAGAAAACAACAATAAAGTAATAAAATGACGACTACGATGAAGGTTAAACGCCATCTGAATCAGCAAAAATTATACTCCTAACTTGTCATTCCGATCTCAATTTCACAAGTTGTAATCGCAATTCGCGATCAAATCAACGACTTCCGGACATCTGTGAGATTCGTAATCGATCTGAACCTTTTTGTTGTAGATCTTCGGAAATTTTACTGTTCGTGAGCGATCGAATTAACAAATGAGTAGATATGGAGAGAGCGATCTTAGAGAGAAAACAGAGAAAGTGAATTATCGGGTCGGCTTTTCTACTTATACGCGTATATGTCTCTTTCCCGTGTATTTATCGCTTCTACGTGAAACGCAAGGTTTTGAAAAGTGAAAACCTACCTGATGTCGATCGAGTCGATCTGTACAGCTGAATCACAGATACTGTTTTATCATTGATATTATCAAATAACATTCTAGCATATTAACCGCGTAATTTGACTTGACAGTTGTAAATAGTTTGTGTTTTATAACAAAAGTATAATGATATATTAATCATGTAATTTAATGTTATCAAATAGTTTTTGTTCAGCAATATGTTTGTTTTTTTTATCATTTTCTTTATTAATTTCAAAAACCTTAACATAAGAAAAAATATTTATTTTTGAAATATGGAGAGAGAAAAATAATAAGATCTTAGAAATTGTGTTGATGTGGGTAGAAAACCGGGTCTTATATTCTTGTTGACAAAAGACAGTTTGTCTTAAGTTAACGTGTGTTGGTATGGAAGAGTGTGTTAGTATAATAATATTTTATAAATAATTGATAAATTAAATAAATTAGGAGAGAAATTGAAATAATTAAAAATTAGATGGTTGATATTAATTTAAATATAATGAATAGTCAAAGATGTAGTCTTGATTGAAATTTAAGAACTCCTAAATTGAAGGATGAGAAAGTTAAATAGTTTATATAGTAGTATAGAGTAATAAAGAAAGCAATTACCTAAATAGCCACAAATACAAGTGGTCAAGCCAAAAAAAAAGCAAAAAGAAATACCTTTTTACGAATTTAAGCATCCATCTCAGTAAGACTTCTCGCCAATGACGGAGTATCTTGCTGACCAATAGTCATCGGACACGTATCACTTTTTCTTAAAAGAGCTAGACGATCTCGCCAAGAAAAGAGCAAAATACCTCGGGAACTAGCGAAATCGGCGAGATCGAGATTGTATGGAAAAGTAATGTTTATTTAATATTCAACCAATCATAATAATACACACGTAACATTTAAAAAAATCGAACTCGCCGATGAGGATCCCATCTCGCTAGCAAAAGTCAAAATTGCCTCGGGAACATGTGAAATCGGTGAGATGAAGATTTTATAGAAGTAATGTTTATTTATTAAGTGACAAATCATAGATTGGCACGTGTCATTTAAAAAAACGAGTTCACCGATGGGTTTCCATCTCGTCCGTAAAGGGTAACTTTGCCTTGGGAACATGCGATGGTGAGATGGTGTATTGGGAAGCTCAAAATGGTGATAATGCTTTATGGGTAGCTTGTGGCTGGTATTGGTTGCGTGTAATCAGTGTTGCGTAGTGTGTAATCAGTATTGAAAATGCATAAAATAAAAATAGTTTAATGTATGATGATAATTATGGAATAAAAATAGTTTAATGTATGATGGTAAGTTTTGGTAAAAAGTGGTTGGGTAAAAAATATAAAGTAGATGAGATGGTAAAATAGTATGTAAAAAATTGAACACTTGACACCGGCGACTTTCTTTCTTTTTCAGGCGAGTAGTATCATTTTCCGGTGATTTAAAGCATTCTCCGGCGATTTGAATTTTTTTCCGGTGACTTGGAATTGAATACCCGTCAGCCTTTCCGGTGAGTGACATACATCTTTTTATTATCAACCATGTCAAAGGAGGTATTTTTAAGTTTTTTATCACCTCTTGTTTTTAATTAATATGTTATATTCAGGTAGTTATTTTTTTATAAAATTTCTATCATGGTGTTATGTACTTAAATGTATGTTATATTCATGTACTTGTTTTTATAAGTTATTCGTTCTTATTTGAACTTATTGTCATACAATATGTAATTTTATGTTTTTTATCATCTATTATTTTTTCTTAATATGTTATATTCATGTAGTAATTTTTTTTAAAATTTCTATCATGGTGTTACGTAGTTAAATGAATGTCATATTCATGTACTTGTTTTTATTTGAACTTAGTGTCATATAATATGTATTTAATGTTTTTTCTCACAATGAATACGTAGTTAGTAAGTTATTTTAGGTTAGAATACTATGTATTTATACGAAAATAATCTATTAAATAAATAACTTTGTATATTGGGAGGTTTTGTCTCTTGTTATTATACTATTTAGTTTTTTAAGCTGATGCACAACCCACGTTGTTTTATTTTGAGTTTTTAAATCATGAGTTAGTGTTTTTGGAAAAAAAATACTAAATATACGATAATTGGAGTCTTAATATATACACAATAAAGACATGATACAAGCTAATAACAAAACCAACCTAACAATGTCACTTTTAACTATTGGTTACTAATGCATGTGCTTATTAGAAGCAATATCACAAAAGATGTAATGTACAAAGATTAACGACATAAATGGCAAAATGGATGCTTCATAGGTTTCTTTAAAGAAGGGAAGCATCGGGTGTAACGTCCCAAAAAAATTTCATTAACAAATACCAAAGTGTACGACTAATAGTCTACCATAATTAAAACATTGTATATCTTTAATTACGTTCCTGGGCGATAACCCATAAAAGCTTAAATTCAATTGCAATTGTTTTGGAATACATCATTAAATGCAAGATAGTTTAAAACATCGCGGAAGCTTGAGGGAGATGAGTTATCAACCGCGTGCTGGAGCCCCACCGTGGCCATCACTTGAAAAGAAGGTTAAACGACAACCGTAAGCACGAAGCTTAGCGAGTACTTTTACTTACAATCTACCAGATGACATCAAGCATTTGTTTCCATCATTATATTCCATCTTTCATTCCCGCAACCGTAGTAGTCGGTCCCACATTATCGTCACCGAAGTAAACGGTCCAAATCATTCCCGTCACCGAAGTGAACGGTCCAAATCATTCCCGTCACCGAAGTGAACGGTCCAAATCATTCCCGTCACCGAAGTGAACGGTCCAAATCATTCCCGTTACCGAAGTGAACGGTCCCATCATTCCCGTCACCGAAGTGAACGGTCCAAATCATTCCCGTCACCGAAGTGAACGGTCCCATCATTCCCGTCACCGAAGTGAACGGTCCCATCATTCCCGTCACCGAGGTGAACGGTCCCTTCATTTTGCATAACATGACACATCAGCAATGCATTAGTTCATCAATTCATCGGTTCATCAATTCGTCAATTCATCAATTCATATAGCATACAATAACGTCAAACACGTACATCATTAGGTTTAGATAGTAAGTAAGAATACTCACTTGTCTTGCAGTTCGATTTCACAGTCTTAGTTCACTAGCACACTTGTGGTTACTTGTCAGTCAACCGTCACCTACAATAGGTCTAATTGGTCAATACCGTCTACGAATCCCTCGTTCGTTTACTCACATAATTCATTCGGGTCTCACATTGGACCCCGTTACTAAGTTTCATAAGTTTGACCTTATGAGGTCCTCAAAGTTGGATGAGTTAAAACATGTACACGTCACATGGTTATCTATCTATATATATATATATATATATATATATATACATAGTGAAAGTCGCATGGGCCATCATGCATGCATAAGTCGCATGAGCTAAACACTTGTACCCGAAATACATAAAATACATGGACCTAAATAATGGATACATAATATATACTAACATCTCCCCTCAGTTTGATCAGGAGGTTTTTCACGAATGTTCAAGCTATGATGAAAATCATAAAATAATGACGAGGGTAGGCCCTTAGTAAACATATCAACATATTGAGTAGAAGAGGGCATATGTAAAATGCGAACATGTCCAAGAGCAACCTGGTCCCAAACAAAATGTATATCAATCTCGATGTGCTTGGTTTGCTAATGTCGAAACATGTTGTTAAACATATAAACAACACTGATGCTGTCATAGTAAATGACTGTGGCCTTAGGTATAGGAGTGTGTAACTCATGAAGGAGGTTATGTAACTAGCATGATTTAGAAACAACATTAGCCATACCCTGGATCTGGAAATTGTGTTTTGACATTTAGAGGATCACGAAAAAAGGATTGTCTCTAAGAAAGACACAATAACCCGATGTGGACCTCCTAGTGTCTGGGCACCCTCCTCAGTCCGTGTCTGAATAAGTCGTTAAATTTGATGAAGGGGAGGCATATATATTTAACCAGGTGTCTAGTGTGCCCTTAAGATACAATAAGATTCCTTTTGGCGCTAAAAAATGTTGTTCACATGGGTCATGCATAGATAGGCAAATCTGTTGGACTGTAAAAGCAATATCTGGCCTCGTGAATGTTAAGTACTAAAGTGTGCCTGCTAATCTCCGGTAGAGATTAGGGTCCTCCATAAGAGGACTTAATGAATCCAATTTGATCTGTGCTTTAATTAGTATGCATGCGACGGGGTTTATAGTTGGACATTTTAAGTTTGCCATAGAACCACCATGACGAAACACAAATGACGAAGTGTCAGACCGAGAGCATGTAAATCCGATGGATGTGGAAAAAGTCGTGAAAGGCTAAAACCAAGCTCTCGATGCCTATTTAAGGCCATATAGGGAATGTCTAAGATGACATACATAGCCTGGTCGGATCGTGAAACCCCAATCGGCTGATGCATGTAAACTATTTCGTGTAGGTTGCCATGTAAGAAAGCGTTTTTACGTTCAATTAATGGATATGCCAACTACTCGAAACTACACGACTCCAAACTGTGCGAATAATAGCTGATTTAACCACATGACCAAATGTTTCTTCACAGTCAATTCCAAGTCTTTGGCTTTTGCCATTTGCCACAAGTCGGGCTTTATAACATTCCAAGGTGATAGTAGATTTATATTTTTTTTCTTAAAAAGCCACATTGATAGCACAATATTTATGCCAGATGTATGTGGAACAAGTTCCCAGTCCATCACAAGAGCCAAGTATTCATTCTATACGGATTTTCGCCGTTAGGATCTCTAAATCCTATAAATAGGAGTGGGGCAAAAGAGATTCCGTGGAGGTGTGAAGTTTGAGACGTTGAACGGGCTTGTGGATACCGTATTAAGAGCGGGTGACCATAAGGTGTGGTGAAGGCGGAGGTGGGGTGGGTATAGGAGGTAGAGGGGTAGGTTAGGGTCTGTAGAAGAAGGTAAGGCAGGAGTATGGGTCGATGAAGTTGAATCGGAGGACTCATGAGAAATGACGTGCAAATGGGGAAGGAATGCTGTCCTCGTTTAGAAAATCATAGGCGGGAGCGTATTTTGGTGTCATAGACCCAAATGAGAAAATGGACTCATCAAACACAACATGTCGTGACAGAATAATTTTGCGAGATGAGAGATCAAGGCAGCGGAAACCCCTATGATGAGACGGATAACCAAAGAAGATGCAAGGAGTTTTTCGGGGGGCGATTTTATGAGTTGGAAACTCATGAGGGAAGCATAGGCACCTACATACGCGTAGATGAGAATATGTCGGGTGTTTGAGGTAGAGTCAAAAGTGGGGGGTGTCATTTTGAATGGCAGAAGAAGGTAACATGTAAGTTTAGAAGGTGACACTTCATGTGGAGTGCCTCCACCCAATAGGTTGGGGGCATATGAGCTTGTTCGGATTTGCCATTCTTTTAGATGTTTTGGGACACGAAAAACAAATGTTGATTCCGTGTGTATCAAAAAAGGCGTGAAGAGTGTTATTGTCAAAATCCCCACCATGATGACATACTTTATAATCCAGCACGCAGTTAAACCGTCTTTTGGCGTGCTTAAACAATGTTGGCACATACTTCATAATCTAGCACGCGGATGGTCTCCGATAAGATTAGGAAACATTATGTACGCTTGTATCATATTACTTAATATGATACTTGAAGCCGAACTATGCGATTTGTAGTTTTTTATGAAAACGACCTTCTAGCATATGATATTGAAACATTAATCAGTGAGAAAAAACAGGCGTCAAATGTTCGAGAAATTAAAGACCGGGAGACTCATTCTAACCTTCAGGCCGATTTGGTCAAACATATTTCACGTATCTATCTTCACAACAATGAGGACGAATAGATTTCTAAATGTTTTCATTATTATTATTTTTAGATTTGTATTTTGTAATTTTTATATTCTAGTACTAAATGTTTTATTAATTTTATTAAAAATTTATTTTTGTTATTTGTCTTCTTTTTATTTTTAAATAATTTATTTTGTTATAGAATTAAATATATAATAAAAAGATTAAAAATAATAGGATGAAAGATTGGGGAAGAAAAGATTAAGCTATACAAATTGTGCATTAGCGGGTTAGGAATGAAAAATAAAGAAAATGTAATGTGACGCTGATATTACTATAAGGGAAAGACAACCTATTGAGTTGTTATATGGATGACCTAAAGAGTACGAGTAGTGGTCACAAACTACCATACCAACCATACCGTCACATAAACCTTTTTCTCCTATTATTTAATCAACCATTTAGTCTCGTAGTGATCAATTCTCATCATATCAAATTATGAGATCCAAATATTAATTACCCAACTAACCAATTAATTTTTTTTTAAAAAAAAGACAGAGATCTTTCCTCACACACCTCCTCCACACGTGACTAAACACAACAACCCCTCCCACCACACTACACACCTACAACACCCTTCACTCATCTCACTTTAAACATCAAAATACGGCATAGGATAATTGGTTCTATCTTGTTTTTGTTTCTTGTTTCCTTCTCTTTGTATTGTTTTGTTTACATTTAGCATCTTGTTAATTTTGTTCTTATAATATATAATTTTTGTTGCTCTTCAACAATTTTTTTTTCATAAGATAAACAATATTGACTTATTAAGGTCGATATGTCACAGTAATTTATGACTTAAAAATTGCTACAGGCCTGCATGTAATAATTATTTATGGTGTAAAATACTTTTTTCATAAATTTCGTTATATTAAATAAATATTTATTTATACTTTTAACAGTAAACATGACGTTTTGGCTTATATAGACAAATTAAAGTCATTGTACGGAGTGAGCCATATATTCTTAACCTCTTCATCATGAACATACTCCACGTACTCTTGCATAGCTTTTCTCCGGCGATCATCGCCGCCGCCGTCATCTCCTCATTCTTTATGTATTTAATCTTTAAAAGAAACCAAAACCACCGTCGTCTTCCACCGAGTCCTCCATCATTACTGATCATCGGCCACCTCCACCACCTCGGCCCACTCATCCATCAATCCTTCCACAGCCTCTCCACCCGCTACGGTCCACTAATCCACCTCCGTCTAGGCTCTGTACCTTGTGTCGTGGTCTCAACCCCCGATCTCGCTCGTGACTTCCTCAAAACGAAGGAGCTCGCCTTTTGGTCGCGAAAACACTCGTTAGCAATCGACCATATTACTTATGGTGTCGCTTTTGCTTTCGCGCCTTACGGACCGTACTGGAAATTCATCAAGAAATTGTCCACGGTCGAGCTTCTAGGAAACCAGAATCTCGGCCATTTTCAACCCGTTCGAACTTGTGAAATTCACGAGCTTCTTCGGACTTTATTAACGAAATCGAAGCAAAAAGAGAATGTTAATTTGACAGAAGAGTTGTTAAAGCTAACAAACAACGTGATTTGCCAAATGATGATGAGTATTAGATGTTCAGGGACCAATAGTGAGGCTGATGAAGCAAAGGATCTTGTTCGGGAGGTGACAAAGATCTTCGGGGAGTTTAATGTTTCGGATTTTATATGGTTTTGCAAGAACATAGATTTACAAGGGTTTAAGAAGAGGTACGAGGATACGCATAGAAGGTACGATGATTTGTTGGAAAGGATTATAGTTGAGAGAGAAGAAAAGAGAAGAAGAGAAGATATGAAGATGATGAAGAGTAGTAGTGAAGGTGGTATGGGGAAAGATTTTCTTGATATGTTGTTGGATGTTTTGGAAGATGGGAAAGCTGAAATTAAGATTAGTAGAGACCACATCAAAGCACTGATTCTGGTAAGTTTTCTCCTTCATTTAATTATTCAAGATAAAGATGAGTTTTGTTTAATAAATTTTATTTAAAAAACATAGTTTTAAAATTTTAATATTTAACACTATATAATCACATGTGAATTATAAAAAATTATGAAAATATCATTTTGTCTAAATTTTTAAAATTTAATTTGGACTATTGATAAAATTGATTCAAAGGATAAAATTAATTTCTTAAGATTATATTAAATATTCTTATTCTTATAATTTTCTTTTATCAATGTTGTAAACATAGGTATTGTTTGGATATAAAACATTTTAGTTTTACTTTATATATGTATGTTAAAGAAGATGTGACATAGGTTAAAAGCTGGAAAGGAAAAATGATATTTAATTACTTTTAAAAAGGATAAATGATATTTAATTATTTTTAAAGAAAAGATAAAATAAGATACTACACTCAATTATCGGTTATTCTAAACAAACGGTACGTCTTCTTTAAATACGTATGTCTACCCAATCAATTTTTATTTTTTCGTTCATGTACATGCGTATAATGTACTTTTATATATCGAAATACTATTATAAAATTTGGTAAAAAAAAAAATATCGCATCTTTCTATAACAAACAAAGTGAACAAACACATAATGGGATTTTTACAATAGAGTGGTGTTCAATAAAGTCAATTTAAAAAACATAGTACTAAAATTTTAATATTCAATCACATGTGATTCAGTATACAATCACATGCGATTTGTAAAAGCATCACATGTGAATTACGAAAAATTACAAAAATGTCACTCTGTCTAAATTTTTAAAATTTAATCTGGACCATTGATGTCATTGATTCAAAGGCTAAAATTAGTCCCTTGGAACTATGAATTAATTATGCACTATATTAAACATTCTTCAAGTGTGATATATTGAAATAATGATTTATCTATTTTTTAAAAAATCTTTCGGTATATGTAGGACTTCTTTACTGCTGCAACTGATACAACTGCAATAGCTATTGACTGGACACTAGTTGAACTTATCAAAAACCAAAAGGTGCTTGAAAAAGCAAGAAAAGAGATTGATCAAGTTGTTGGAAATGAGAGGCTAGTTCAAGAATCAGATGCACCTAACCTTCCTTACATTCAAGCAATCATAAAAGAAACTCTTCGACTTCACCCGCCAATCCCCATGTTGATCCGAAAGTCAATCGAAAATGTCACCATCAAAGGATACAACATCCCGACCGGCACCATGTTATTCGTCAATATTTGGTCAATTGGAAGAAACCCTGAGTACTGGGAAAGCGCGTTACAGTTCAACCCAAATAGGTTCTTGAATGGTGATGTGCTAGAAACCTCTTTAGATATTAAGGGCCAAAGTTTTCAACTTTTGCCTTTTGGGACCGGAAGAAGAGGATGCCCTGGTATTAATTTGGCCATGAGGGAACTTCCGATGGTCATTGCCGGCCTTATTCAATGCTTTGAGTGGAATGCTAATGATAAACAATTTTTGAATATGGATGAAAGAACTGGATTGACTGCTCCAAGGGCTGCGGATTTCATTTTTGTTCCAATGGCACGAGAAGTTTGTCAGAAGATTTTTAATTCAACCTAAGTTTGTTTCATATTGTTGCTTTTAGTTACTACCATGAGTATGTAATATATCTATATAGCTAAAGATTATTGATGTGCGTTTTACGTACTAGTTTTAAATTTATATTTTTACCGATTTAATTACCAAAAACTGCACGAATAGGCAAGTGAACCTAATCGTTTAGTAATATAGTTAGTAAGTCGGGTGTCGAACTCTTGGGGAACGGGAGCTAAGCTGATTTTATTAAATTAACCTAGAATTAAATAATTAAACTAAATAAACCAAATAAAGACAATAAATATTAAATAAATGCAATTAAACTACTAAATTAAAGCAATTAACTAAATTAAGGGGAATTGGTGATCAAGTTTCAAACTTTATTATCCTAAATGATTCCTAACACTACTAAAACACTCAAAAGCAATCAAAGAGAACAAAAGCAAGGATTTTTATGGAGAAACTTATCAAATTAAAGTTTTCCCTCGCTAGATTCGATTTCTACTTTTTCAAAACACTTAATTTCCAATTGATAGTGCAATGAACATTTGTTTCATCTCATACCGATTTCTTTAACGGATAAACTCTTGGTCTAAAGTCTAACCCTATAATCACGCATTTATTCAATTCTATGGTCAAGAAATTGTTTAAATACATAATGTAACACCCAAGGTTCGAATTTCTAAAATTATTATTTAATAGGAGGTGTTATATGTTTATATAAGTTACCCTTATGAGATTAGATGTGTTTTTAAAACTAGAGAGACTTAAAATGCCAGATTATAAGTTATTAAGTCCAGGGACCATTTATGTAATTAGCTTATAGTTATAGATATACATAGTTTGACTTGTACATGAGCCTTTCATTTGATCAAGAACAAACACAGCTTCTACTCTTTCCTTTCTGGCGATTTTGAGCATTAGATTACAGCCTTTACATCAGTTTAGTAGCATAATATCAACCAAATATAGTAAAGGTATGTGTATCTTGTTTAGTTGTTGTGTTCTTCATGTTCATATGAGTCAAGAATTGATCACAAGGATCAAAACATGTTAATTTGTTGTTAGTTAAGTTGTTTAGATGTTATGGGTGTAGGAAAACACCCTATACACGTTTTTAGATTGTTTGTTATTGAGTTCTATGATGTTTTGGCCGGATTCACAGTTGCTGTCGGTCAGAACTGTGCAGACCAGGGGAGGGCACGTGCGTACCCAAGGAGGGTACGGGCGTGCCTTTCGCCCTGTGGCAAACCCTAGTTCTTCAGGTACCCCCGTGCTTTTAAGCTTAGTCACGGGCGTACCATAGATAGGCACGGGCGTGACTGCAGGATAGGTACGCCCATGCCTAGGTCAAGCCCAGCCGTGCCCTAGTTGCAGGCACGGGCGTGCCTTTGACAGGTACGGCCGTGCCCTAGCCTTGTTCAGTTCAGTTTGATTAGTCAACAGATGTTAATACATATACAATTGATATTATGTTGTAGAAACAAGTTGTGGACCTATACATTGATCATTATCGTTTGTGGATCTATTCAGATTATAAATATCAGAAGGTGAGTCTTCTAGACTTCACTTCATATCAGCAGCATGTGTAGTTTCATATCAGATTACTAACATGCTATGTTATTCATGTGAATATGTAAGCGTACTGCTATGTGCAGTAAGGCTCAGATGCGGTACAGTATTGTGACCTATGATGCTGCCCTGGGTCTAGAACCAGAGGCTAGCTTTGATTGCCAGACATGCGTGTATTATCTTCATGTGATTGTATACGTGTGCTCATATGATGTTATGTTTAGATTACTCACTAAGCTCTTGTAGCTTATCAGATACTGTTTTTAAAATATTTTGCAGGATGCAGCAAAGGCAAAGCTCTTGTTTGACTGCTTTTCAGTTTTTGAACAAACAAACAATTAACGCCTGTTTATGTAAATATTTAACCTTGACAGTATACTAAGTCTGATCTTGTGGGTGTTTCTTTTGGTGTTAGCATGGTTTTGTTATGAAAACGTTTCCGCTTATGAATTTTAAATGATATGCATGCTATTATGAAATTATTCAACTTTTATATCAATGGGCGTTACACATAATTAGACATATTTAAGTTCGTGCCAAACAAGACTCATCCTTTAACAGTTATTTGGTTATTAAATTGTTAAATTGACAAATAAAAGTTATTACATGCCAATCATACACATTAAAGTTCCATTCTTGATTATCTAAGCCTAGGGTTTGATCTACCACTAGTCAAGATTAACTATTGATCCTAATTAATCATGATAAAAGCTATAAAAATAGATTGGTCTTCTAATTTTTATAAACTTAAAATATAAATAATCAAAAGAATAGATCTTTAACACATATGGATCAATGGTAAGCTTATAAGACAAATTATGAGATGAAAACAAGTTCTAATCAAAGAAAATCAAGCATCTTTACAAAGTATCATCTCCTTTAGGGAGGAAAACATAAAAACTAGCCAATTACAGTCATAATCAAGCTCTGGAAATCATGTATAAACATAGAAAACAAGAGAGGAATGACAAAACCGTAAAAGCAAAGCCTCCTGGCCACTTTAATCTTCAAATCAAGCTCCAATCCGTCGAATCAAGCTTCAATGTAATACCCGAACTTCGAAAAATAAATAAAAGAATATTTATTGAGAAAATGATGGATTATATTGGATTGTGAAATGTATTAAAGAGTTTATGGGCTTAAATGGATGAATGAATAATGAACTATTTATATCTATGTTATTAAATTAGTTATGTGTATTATTATATTTAAGTTCTTGGGCCCAATCAATAGGAATGTGGGCTTAGGCCTTTTGAGATATATATATATATATATATATATATATATATATATATATAGAAGATTAGGGCACAGCCCCCAACACTCTTTCAAACACTGTTACATTGAAAGAAAACTAGTGTGTGTTTGCGTTTGTGAAACCCACGAAAAAAGAAGAAGAAGAAGGGCCAAGAACCATCTGAAAACTTGAAGAATTCGTGAAAGAATCATCAGGTAATGTTTCTTACCTCACTAGGATGCTGTAGGCACCAATTTTATCTTGTTTGGATGATGCTAGCATGAGTTTTAATCTGGGTTTTGAGGTTATGGGTTTATGAAGAACTAGTGAGAAAGAATTTGAGTTATGAGCTTTAATACTTAATGAAATGTGTTTAAAACTTGAAGGAAGTGCTTAAATGAATGGAGAAACGTTTTGAAACAAAAATGAAACGATTTGGTTAAGTTTCGAAAGAGTTTGATTTTGACTATGGAGTCTGGGTTTTTGAAGAATGATGAACTGATGAAGGAGATGGGTTCATGCGACTTTTAGCATAAGCCATGCGACTTATGCTGGAACGTCGTGCGACTATGTGTTTACCCCATGCGACTTTCGCATGGGGAAGAGGAGAAGTGTTCCATGCGACCTTGTATTATACTATGCGACTTTCAGTTGACACGAAAAGATGTTCATGCGACTTTCAATTGTGAACTTGTAGAGGCCATGCGACTTTCGCATGGGGAGGGGCACCATGCGACTGTCGCATGGGGTGCCCAGTTGACTTATTCGTTTTTCATTCGACTCTCTGATATGCTAATACATGTTCATGTGACCTTTAACTATCATGTGTACCTCAAGTAACTTAAGTATGAAATGATTCATGGGACTTATGCAAAAAAGGTTTTATGCGACTCTTGTTAGAAACACCTCATGCGACTGTCACATGGGGCATAATGTGAATACCCATGCGACTCTTAACCTCATGCGACTTTGAGGTCTTGTGGACATCCATGCGACTGATTTAGACCCATGCGACTTCGTATGGGCACCATGTTAACAGTCGTGCAACTTGTGCGTTGAGTTTGAAATCCGGATCTGTGAAATCCGACACTTTTACAACTCGACGCGACGCGTCATTTTTATGGACGCGACACGTCCCCGACTTTATGGACTTTAGTAATTTCTTATTGTTACTTGCCTCGTGAGGCTCGAATGTATTATATGAATAAACGAACAAGGGATTCGTGCACGGTATTGATTTATTAGACCTATTGTAGGTGACGGTTGACTAGCAAGTAACCACAAGTGTACTAGTAAGCTAAGGCTGTGAGATTGAACCACAGACAGGTGAGTATTCTTACTTACCATCTAAACCTTATGATGTATGTGTTTAAAGTGCTACATGCTATATGAATGATGAATGATGAACCTATGAATGATGAATCCCATGAATGATGAATGATGATTGATGAATTGATACATTGGTAATGTGTTATGCTATGCTATTGCTGAGACCGTTCACTTCGGTGACGGGAATGATTAGACCGTTCACGTCGGTGACGGGAATGATGAGACCGTTTACTTTGGTGACGGGAATGATTAGACCGTTCACTTTGGTGACGGGAATGATTAGACCGTTCACTTCGGTGACGGGAATGATGAGACCGTTCACTTCGGTGACGGGATTGATGAGACCGTTCACTTCGGTGACGGGAATGTTGGGACCGTCTACCACGGTAGCGGGAATGAAAGATGTAACATGATTGTAAGGCAATGATGTGATGTCATATGGTCGATTGTAAGTAAGTGTACTCGCTAAGCTTTGTACTTACGGTTGTTGTTTTACCTTCTTTTCAGGTGATGGCCACGGCGGGGCTTCAGCACGCGGTTGATAGCTCATACTCCACAAGCTTCCGCAAATATTAAACTATCTTGTGTTTCTTGATGTATTCTAAACAATTACCTTTGAATTTGACGGGTTGTTACCCGGGTCTGTAATTAACTTGCACAATGTTTCATTCGTGATGAATTATCAATCGTACTCTTTGTTTAAAAAAAAATTTGGGACGTTACAACTTGGTATCAGAGCCTTGGTTTAAGAGATTCGAATACGTTTCCGCGTGTTTGAACTTAAACCTTGGTTCGTGGAAGATTTTAGATAAAGTTTTTGAAACCTTTTTCAAACGATAAATGTCACGATGAGCTATCAGCTGGACCTAGTCCGAGTGGTCACACGCGAGTACAAGGTATGAGTTCATGATGTGATGATCATGATTAACTGATATGTTGAGATTATGATATACTGACTATGATGACTGAGATTTTGCAATGCAATTGCTTTAGTGGAAACAGAATAGAGTGACATGTTAAGGCTTACATGATAACTGACTACATGCTTGATGAGATGATTGATAGATGGCCCAAGCCAGTGAATCGGGATTTCCAAGGGTAATGTTAGGATCCAGTACGTATAGTGTGTTGGTAATAATAGGGCCCATATTATTAGTTGCACACGATACTTACGGGAACCTACCAGCATCCAAGGGAATCTTGTGAATCCGGTGAGGGGTACTTGTAGAAGATAAGATGCTTGTAGCTAGGGTGCCTTAGACTGACTAGGGTTGCCTGATAGCTGTACTTATGACATGAATACGTGAAACATGAAATGATATAGTAATGAGGACTGTGTGGCAATGCCGCCTGTTAATTAAGTGCATTGTCTATACATCCAGTATGGTGACTACAAGAAATCCATCTGTGATACCGACGGGTTTTGAGAACCCACCTGATGGTGAGAATGCAAGTGTGACGGGAGAGAGTGACCCCCGTGCACAACCAATCCTAAATCAAACTGAGAATGTGAATCCGGGAAATGCTGAACCGGAAAATGTGATGAATGATGTAGAATATGAGGATGAGGCAATGACTGAGTTGGTGACTACTGTGGTTACCAACACGCTGAAGGAGCTGCTGCCCAAAATTGTGGAGGATCTAAAGCAAGATATGGGCACAATGATTGATCAAAAGCTAGGAGCCCTATGGGCTGCGAAGGAGGCTACAGCGGCCGTTGTGGTCACCCAACCGGTAGCACAAGCTACAAACCAAGTGATCCCTGGAGGGACTTTCAGGGACTTTTCAGCGTGTCAGCCGCCTGTTTTCGACGGAGTGCCAGACCCGGTGCGGAGCACCAGATTGGTCTCTGCAATAGAGGGAGCCTTCTTTACCAGCCGATGTGCTGAGGACTCGAAAGTGTGGTTTGCTTCTAACTTCTTGACGGGAGCAGCCAAATACTGGTGGAACTTACTGAGGAAAATGAAGGGCGAAGCTATCGCCGGCTTGAAGTGGGAGGAATTCACAACACTGTTCTTTGAGGAGTATGCTCCAAAGGTTGAGGTGGAGCGAGTGATGGATGAGTTCATGAAACTCAAGCAGACGACTGAGACGGTTAATCAGATAACCGCAACATTCAAGGAGAAGCTGTTGTATTGTCCGGCTTACGCGAATGATGAAAGGCTGTAGATACACAGGTATACGCAGATGCTGAGGGAGGACATCCAAGAGTTTGTGTCGAATGGTCAGTATGCTACACTGGACCAACTGATTGAAGGGGCAAGAAAGAGAGAGTTGTATCTGATGGAGAGGAACAAGAAAAGGTTAGCTGAACGAGCGGCCTTGGGTAACACTACGGGGAAACAATCATTTAAGAAGGTGAATGCGGGGAACTTCAAGCCTGCCAATAGGAATTTGGGGGCAAGATGTGGTAAGTGTGGAAAGGGGCATGCTGGAGAGTGCCGAATGGGGACTGTGAACTGCTTCTTATGTGGTAAGAGCGGACATTATGAGAAGGATTGCAAGGCTCACCTGAACGTGTGTTTCAGGTGCAACAAACCAGGGCACCGCATGACAGAGTGCCCGGAAGCTACTGGAGGAAGCGAGAGACCCGCTTGGCAACCACCGCTCCGAATCACCGAAGGAGATAAAGGGAAGAAACCCGAGGATCCGAAGCCTCGGGGGCGTGCTTTCCAAATGACCGTGGAGGAGGCAAAGAAGGAGCCCGACGTGATTGCAGGTACATTTATTGTTAACTCTCTACCTGCACTTGTAATATTTGATTCCGGGGCGAGTAAGTCCTTTGTATCTACTACTTTTTGTAATAAGTTTGTAATAGCCCCGGTGAAGTTAGAAACTCCGTTAGAAGTGGAGATAGCCGATGATAAGGCATTGTGTGTTACCACGATCTATATGGGTAATGTAATAGTGATAGATGATGTACAATTTACTATAGATCTGCTACCGACTCCGATGAGAGAGTTCCAAGTAATAGTGGGGATGGATTGGCTGGGGCGTCACCAGGCCAACATCTTGTGTAAACAGGATATCATACGGATCCAGAGTCCAAGTGGGGGAGAAATCTCCATCTACGGCAAACGATCCTTTTCGTGAAAAAGAAGGATGGAACCACAGACAGCAAGTAACCACAAGTGTACTAGTAAGTAACCACAAGTAACCACAAGTGTACTAATAAGTAACCACAAGTGTACTAGTAAGCTAAGGCTGTGAGATTGAACCACAGACAGGTGAGTATTCTTACTTACCATCTAAACCTTATGATGTATGTGTTTAAAGTGCTACATGCTATATGAATGATGAATGATGAACCTATGAATGATGAATCCCATTAATGATGAATGATGATTGATGAATTGATACATTGGTAATGTGTTATGCTACGCTATTGCTGAGACCGTTCACTTCGGTGACGGGAATGATTAGACCGTTCACTCCGGTGACGGGAATGATGAGACCGTTCACTTCGGTGACGGGAATGATTAGACCGTTCACTTTGGTGACGGGAATGATTAGACCGTTCACTTCGGTGACGGGAATGATGAGACCGTTCACTTCGGTGACGGGAATGATTAGACCGTTCACTTCGGTGACGGGAATGATGAGACCGTTCACTTCGGTGACGGGATTGATGAGACCGTTCACTTCGATGACGGGAATGTTGGGACCGTCTACCACGGTAGCGGGAATGAAAGATGTAACATGATTGTAAGGCAATGATGTGATGTCATATGGTCGATTGTAAGTAAGTGTACTCGCTAAGCTTTGTACTTACGGTTGTTGTTTTACCTTCTTTTCAGGTGATGGCCACGGCGGGGCTTCAGCACGCGGTTGATAGCTCATACTCCACAAGCTTCCGCAAATATTAAACTATCTTGTGTTTCTTGATGTATTCTAAACAATTTCATTTGAATTTGACGGGTTGTCACCCGGGTCTGTAATTAACTTGCACAATGTTTCATTCGTGATAAATTATCAATCGTACTCTTTGTTTAAAAAAAAATTTAGGACGTTACATTCAATGCTCCTGGAACAGCCTCTAGACATGTTTTTGCAGAGAATGGGTAGAAGAAATTAGGTGGTTAACCCCAAATCCGATCTGTAGTTGCGTTTAAATAGTTTTCTGAAAACAGGGCCATCGCGCCACGACCTTAACTTTAATCGCGATCCTGACTCTTTTGAAATTTGAATCTGTCATAATCTTACCTCGTCGCGCCGCGATCAATTAACTTGTCACACCGCGACCCCACGTGACAAGCTCGTTGACCTTATCCGAAACTCCTTCGTCGCGCCGCGATATTCAAGGGTGTAAAACGCGACCCCTTCTTTTGCGTCCGTTGGACTTTTTCTTCTTTTCTTTTGGGCTTTACTTATTGGGCTTTTTATTCTTTACTTTCTTTCTCTATTCTTGGGCTTCCTCCTATCTTACTTGGGCTTCTTTCTTTTCTTTCTTTCTCAGATTCTATTTCTTCAATAAATTTATTAACTCGCCTTTTTTAGCCTGCAAAACATAAAAGAAACGATAAACGTATCTTTTTACAATTAAATACATATTTCCCGGCTAAAATCAACCCGATATTGCACAATATTTATATATAATTAACGCGATATCAATTATTAGAATTTATTTTCCACAAGTGTAATTCTGTTATACTGATTAATTGATTATATTGTATTTTGCCATTTCTTTAATTAAAGATGTTAGATATGTACACAACTGATTCATATTATGCATGAGATAGAAAGATACTTTTGGAGTATAATTAGATGCTTAATAATAAACATAATCTCAAATCTCAAATACAAAAAAAAGGAAATTACTTGATAGAAGAATTGAAATCAATTTAAATAATTAAAGAATGACCTAAATTTCCTAATTTCTAGTTACATGAATTGAGTTGGAATATAATTTCCAAATTAAATAAACAAAAAGTTATCTAACATCTACTATATATATATATATATATATATATATATATATATATATATATATATACTAGCAAGGTACCCGCGCAATGTTACGATGGTAAAATAATTTCTATTCTACATCATGTTTCTTTTAAAAATGTAATAATATGGTATTCGCACAATTCAATATCAGAAAAAATAAACTATTTTTTAATTTTAAAAATAAATTCTAAAAGACATTAAAATAAGAAAAAGATTTATATTTATGAAATAAGCAGGAAGAAGTTAATAAGATTTTAAAAATTATGTTGATGTAGGTGGATAATTGTATTTGTGTAAGAGGTTATTTTAGTGTTAGAGAGATATTTTAAATAGATAAAAAGTTAAAGTAAATTAGGAGAGAGAATGAAATGGTTAAAAAGAGGTATTTTAAAAGTTAAAGTAAATTAGGAGAGAGAATGAAATTGTTAAGAATGAGTATTTTAGTACATTCAAGTTATTTAAAATTAAGAGTTTTTTAAGGTTGTAAATGTATTATAAAGGAGTAAGATATATATATATGAATAATTAAAGCCAACTAGCCAAGCATATCTCAACTATTCTTGGAGATATTATAAGGATTGTTACCCCATAGCTCTTGCATCATTCTTCCCTTCAACCTCATCAAGTCAACTTTGGCATCAATAGTTTCAACTGAAGGAGGCAAATAAGTGACGTTGAGTTAATTTGTTGAAATTGCCATTACACCGCTTAAGAACCCGGAAACGGCGGAAAGGGTCAATACAACTCGCAACTTAGTTTGCCGAAGCGATCACCAAGATCGACTTCTTTCTAAGGATGTGTTTGTGATATTTTTATTGGGAGGTGATAATTCTAATTATAATGTTGATTCATCCACGTAAGGTACAATACCATTTTAATGAATGATACTAGTATACTTCTGTCTGTTAGTTCTAGATTGAATACGCAACAACAAATGTTTGTAGAAGGGGGTTGAATACAAACTTAATATTTTTAAATTAATTGCACACACTTATATTTTTAATATAATTCTTATTGATTATGAATCAAAAATTACATATATGAGGAAGCGGAAATTTCAAATACAATAAAAGGTGGTGACTAATGTGTTTAACACATAGACAAGCTTCTCATAAACAACTAATGTTTAGGAGGTCCAACACATAGACAAGTTGTTCTTCACTTCACTGAACATCTCTCTCTCAGAACTAAGCTAGTTGTTAGTTCCAGATTGAGTATGCAACAACAAATATTTGTAGAAGAGGGGTTGAATACAAACTTAAGCTTTTATAATTGCACACACTTATACTTTCAATACAATTCTTATTGATTATGAATCAAGAATTACATATATGAGGAAACGGAAATTCCTAATACAATAAAAGGTGGCTGCTAATGTGTCTAACACATAGGCTAGCTTCTCTTAAACAACTAATGTTTAGGAGGTCCAATACATAGACAAGTTGTTCTACACTTATGCAAACTCTAAAACTTTGCTTTGCTTGAAGCTTAGTTCTTTGAGAGAAATGTTTAGTGAGTGTAAATGTGTGTTGCATGCTGTGAGTGCATGTCAATTAAGTTCTTGGCCGATAAGTAGAGTTTTTGCTCTTTCCGGAAAAGATTCCTCCCGTCGATAATATAATAATATTATTTATCTTATCTTGTTACCTTAAAACTCTAACTTTCCTTTTTCATGTTAAAACTTTCTTCGTCATCCATGCTTATTTAGATTTGACTTTACTAAAGATGTAGTTGTCAGCCATGCTTTAGTACTTGAACAATCTTCAACATCTTTTCATCAAAGGTAACTTTAACCTTTTTCATAGGTAAAGCTTGATTTTTGTTTGTATCTTCAGTAGATACAAAAGGTGTGATTAGTTTTATAGATGAAAGATCTAATGCATAATACAATAACATATGTTCAACCTTTTGACTTGATAAAAATTATATTAACAAACAGAGTTTGTAAAACAGAAATACATTTCATGACTTCGCTGAAGGGTGTGCTTGAACTGACATAATAAGTTTGTCTTCATTAAAATTAAAGGTAATTAAATATAAAAGATGTTTGGTAATTAGAATAGTCTAAAATGACCAAAGTACCCTCATCTGCAAGGCACATGAGGGCATCTAAGGGCAATAGTTAACGTCAGTTAGTGTAAAGGACCGAAAGTAAAACAAAGTGACAACCGCAGTGACTATTTTTGTAATTTTTAAAGTTAGAAGACTAAAAAGGAAAATCAATATAACTTCAATTTGCAAAAGAACATGTGGTGTTACTTGTCTTATATACCACAATCACTAAGAAGCTACATATATAAAGGTATACACAGACGGTGTCTCCAAACATGTCTTCAAATAAACAAAATAGTTCTCCCATTTTAACCACCTCACAAGCTAAGTTTGTTAATCTCTGGAATTTTTTGGGTCGACACGAAAAAAGTTACATGAACCTGAAATATGTCAAAAGCGGGTTGATACGAAATAGACACAAAAATAAATGGTCGGGTTATGGTTAACCGGACGTAAAACTATAACATCATAAAAAAAAATTTAATACTTAAAATTAAAATTTCAAAAAGAAGATTGTGAATTCAAATAAGCGAGTGACATCTTAGGGAATATTATGTCATTTTGGTATTTGTTATTTTGACTATATGATTTTTGTACTTTTACATTTGATTACTTAATATATCGTACTTTAGTATTTTGAATCAATTCATAATTCTATCAAATAATGAATAATTTTAAATTATTCGGTTGTTCAATTACTATTGATACTTGATAGAATAGTAGTACATCATAGTTTTTATTATATTCATTTTTATAAGTTGAATAAAAAAGTAAAATCAAAATTTGAATCAAACCGAAACAAATACCGAATTTAAAGTTTGAATACAATCGAAACGAACATTAAATTATTGAAGTTAGAATATAAACAAAACTTATTTTCGAAATTCTTACCGAAAGTTGGAAAACAAACATGGAATTTGAAAGAGTGATAAAGAAAATCGTAGTTGAAACGGAAAATAGTCAAAAATCGTACTCGAAAACCATATTCGAAAACCGAAAAATAAAAACTTGTCGATCACATATGGCAGGGTCAACACGAAAAAAATGGACACAGCCGAACCTAACACAAAAATGAATTGGTCAAAATTGGGTCAGCACGAAAACTAACCCGAACTTTGGTCGAACCCGATAACATGAACCTGACCCGAATTGACGGCCTTAATCTCCTACGGACACAAAACAATTAAAACCAAAGAGATTAGCATCAACTAGTGAGTGTACCAAAATCATTTGAACAATTAAAAGTTAGTCATCATAAGTTTTAATATCAAATGGCATATGAAAGCATATAATTTGATTTTAAAACTTATATAATAGCATTAACACATAAGGATGTGGGGACAAGTCCATTAAACAATGTATCTTTCATAGTGGCCAAATATGGTCAACAAATCAACATGGGTAATTCCACATCTCTCATCCCGGTGAGAGAGCACGAAGCAGTCCACCATAAGATGTTATTCATAACTCGGGTGGATCTCGAAGTCCACTCATGTACACTTACTTTGATTCGCTCTTCATAAGAATTATCCAAACTCATAAAACATTTAATATCACATAAGGCCATAGGCCAGCCTAATCCCCACATTACGCTCACCTGAAAGTTGTGATGAGAATCACAATCAAACCTCCAATAGCTCACTTGTTGGTCAATCCTATAATAAGAGCTACACAAGACTAACTTAGAGAACTTGTGACAAATGGTGGCTCTTGAGCTAAACAAAATTTGGTATTACAAATAGACTCAACCTGACTTACATAAGATCTTCGGTTCTTAATTTCATGGAAAGATTATACATGAAAGAGGTTAAAACACAAAATTATTTGGGACTAACCACGCATCGCGACGAATTGAACGCGTCTCGATGAGCGAAAAATGTTTGATGTAGTATGTCTTTTGGAGCTTAACCAATTCAGTATCAAAACTCCATTGCAGCTTGGGAAGGACTCGTATAAACATCAAAATAGACCCAAAACAACCATAAACTACTACCTTTCATGAATCACATCCTAACCTATGAGATTTTACCCCAAAAATACTCATTTGATTTAGTAACTTCAATACAACCACATTGGGGCTCAATATTCATCACATAATAATAAATTTAAACACAAACAACAGTTAGAGCTTACTTATTTAAAGTTGCCAATTCTGTCCGGCCTCAAATTTGACCCAAATCAAAGCTCGAATGATTGAATTACCGCTAAAACACCGTAACTTAGTCTCAAATCAAACATGTATTTGATAATCTTCAAGATCCAACCAAAATCATTACTTTGCTGCTCTATCTCTCAAAATCATCACTTTGCTGCTCTCTCTCAAAATCTCGACGGTTCGAGCCATAGAGTGTCCAAGTGTGGGTATACCCAATATTTACTATTTCATTCCCTAAGTTTATTTTTGCGTATTTTGGCCACAAAATTTTTTGTAATACATAGTTACTCCTTAGTCTTATTTACATATTTATTTACTTAAGTTTTTCAAAGTTTAGGATATTACACTTCTTCCCTCCTTACAAAGATTCTATTCTTGGAATAGATTCATTTAAATAAATCGGGGTAACGAATCTTTATGTTCTCTTCGGTGTCCTAAGTTAAATTGGGACCTTGACTATTTTTCCATTGGACTAAAACTAAAGAAATTAAAAGTTTTCTCGGTTTATTGGTTTTCTTTTCCAAAATGGCAACTAGTTCTTCCACTAATGAGAAGCACTCGATTATCTTCAACTTTTGACTTTTTGAAGTTACATACATAAAAGGTATTGTGGATACCTTGCAACTCTGAAGGTAACTCTAATTCATATGTTTGTTCATTGAGTCATTTGAAAATTTTGAATGGGCCAATATACCTCGAATTCAATTTACCTCGTTTGCCAAAACAAATATACCGTTCCAAGGCGACATATTTAGCATTACTCGATCACCTACTACGAAAGTGACTGGTTTCCAATTTTTATCTGCATACATCTTTTGGCTACACATCCAGCTTTAAGCTTATCGAAAGCAACTTTGATTTTATCTACGGTAAATTGTACAATTTCCGGTCCTGGAAAATGTTTCTCGGCTGGTTCCAGCCAACATGTTTCTCGGCTGGTTCCAGCCAAAATACAGGTGTTCGACACCATCTCCCATATAAGATTTCATATGGAGGTATTCTAATGCTCGAGTGATAGGAGTTATAAGCAAATTTGATCAAGAGTAAATGATAATCCCATGATCCACCAAACTCCAATGTACAGGATCAAAGCATATCTTTCAATGCTTGCGGATTGATGTTTGAGGATGATAGGCAATACTCAAATGAACACGGGTATCTAATTCTCTTTGAAGACTCCTTGATACAAAGCATATGACTATTTTTTTTGTGGCCATTTCTTCTTATTTTGATCGTATTCATTTAGGCCATTGAATTAGATCATTCTAAATCCCACCTCTATAATCATTTCTCACCAATTATAAATTCTTTTAAACCTTCTTGCAAACACTCTTTTATGTGTTAACTTTCTTCAAAGATTTTAATTAATTGTCATTTAAGACTTTTCGGCAACAGTTGGCGGGCAAAAATCTGTTAAGTATAATTAAAGTTTAAAATTTCTAATAGGATGAGTGAAATAAGCTTATAATGGACTTACCAAAACCTACTTTACAGGAATTGCTTGTGTAAAAGAAACATTAAATCACTGCCGGGAAGCTAGAAAACTTAGAAATTCCAACGGAGAGGAAGAAGAGTTTCAAATAAACTTACCAAAATCCATATGAAGATATGTCGAAATGCAAAATAAATGCTACCCTTCTCCTGAAATCATCAAATTTGGTTTTATCTTCCACTAGTTCATCCTCTTTTGCAGGTAATCAAAATTAACTTCAAGCATGCAGAAAGACAAAAGCTTGATAGTGTGCAGTGTGTGCGACAGTGTTATCTTGGGAAGTTTAAAAAGAAAATCAAAGCTAAGAAACATGTGTATATGATAAAGTGCAAAGAAAATGAAAGCTAAGAAACACGTGTATGAAGGAGAGAAGACAAAGAACCAACCAGCCGGCTAAAGTTTGCCTAAGTCTAACTTTGATAAATAGTTTTAAAAAAAAGGTTAATTTCATATATATCCTTATTAAGAATCAAAATATCTTATTTGCTCAGCTTAATTTATAAATATCTTTCATAATATCTTATTTGCCCAACTTAAGTTATAAAAATCACAAATACCCTTCTTAAGCTTTCATAATATCTTATTTGTCCAAATCACCATTTTTATCTATTTTTAATCATTTTAAATAAACTGTAATTATAAAATATAACCAAATGACTATTATACTCCTCTTTTAAATCTATTTATAATATTTCACCTATACCCTTACTAAACTTTATAAATCTATTTGTGGAGACGCGACCCCGGTTTGGTCCGACTTTGGCCTACCGACTTTAAGTTTGTCGTGTGACTTGGGTGATCCGACCTTGAGTCCGACTTTTGAGTTGGTCCAAATTTAGATTTGGTCCGACTTACGGGTGGTCCTACTTTTGATTGGTGCGAATTTCCCCGGTCCGACTTAGATGCGTCACGACGCGACGAATGTGCTTGTCGCGAGGCGACGAGTGGTAATTCAGCAGGAGGCTTTTGATTATTAATTGTTTGTGTTGCATGTATGATGTTATTTGAATTGTGAATATAACAAGTTGTTTATAAGTAATAGAGATATAAATATATGTGGATGTATATATTTATGAGTCAGAGATTGATTTTGGTGTTATTGTGTTTTTAGGAAACACAAAGACTTGGTAACATTAGACCACTGAGCAGCACGTGATTGAGAACAGAGGTGAGTGGATGTAAACTCACGGATGGTAAAGGTTATGATTGATATGATTGATGTGATGCATGTGATTTTGATTGATAAACTATTTAGTCTAATGATTGTTGATTGTATATTAGCTTGTGTGATTATTTGGTCGATACTTGCTCGTGGTATGATAACGAGTAGTGTTTTAGAAGTCAGCTATGCGTGTAGTTCGGCTGGGCCTGATCGCGACCCTCTGGTTCATACATTATGTTAGAGGAGATCTAACTGTGCCAATTAGCGGTAGGCTATTGGTAAACCTTTGCCTTGGCTCGCATTGGTTATAGGTTATGCGCCAAACCGCCGGTCTTCTGGATTATGTGATTACATGCTTTTGTATTGATTATTGTTGTTTGCTGTTGTGATTTAGCTTTCATTCACTTAGTTTTGTGTTAATTCCCTACAGTTGAACCATTTTTGCAGGTTCGGTGTTTGCAAATGTTTAGCTAAGTTTTATTAGAGGAAAGATTGACCAGCGCTCTCATATATGTTTTAAATTAAGACGAGACATCTTTATGTAATCTTTTGTAACACAGACAAGATACTGTATTTTTGTATACGGTGTTTTTGTTGTGGGTTTTATGTAAATTATAATTTGATCATGCTTCCGCAGCGTTTAGAAAAAATGGCTTAAGATTTTACGCTGTTACACACACACACACACACCTATAAACCATACTCGATCATCTAAATTAATTAATAGAATCGTATATATATACACATGTATGTATGTATAATATATACAACTGGGATAAATGTGATATTTAAAAAGTTTAGTAAGGGTATAGGAGAATTTTTATAAATAGATATAAAAGAGGGGAATAGTCATTTAATTATATTTTTAAAGTTATAATTCATTTTAAATGATTAAAATTTGATAAAAATGATGATTTTGGCAAATTAGATATTATGAAAGCTTAAGAATGATATATATGAAATTTATAAGTTAAATCGAGTAAATAAGATAGGGTTTACTATCCAAAAGTGTATCGAAGTTGTCACTTTTTGCTATTGTGTATACACATCTTTGAAAACTACCATTCAATATAAAAATTACCATTTAATGTATTGTTAAACCTACTATTCAGGTAACAGGTAAATATTTAAATTTTGATTTATTTTTAATATTATTATCTTTTCTACGTCATTAATTTTGCCACATCGGTACACATTGAAATTAAAATGCAATGTTAAATTTTCATCTTAACATTAAGCATTCATCTTCTGGGCAACAAGAGCAAAACTCAGGAAGATTCAAAAACTTAAGAAGATTTATCTTCTTAAATGGCCCAAACCAGATCTAGAAATCAAGAAATCGTATGAAGATTTATCTCATGAAGATTCAGAAACAGTTGAACTAAATCTTGAAATCATATGGAATCGTATGAGCATAATCAAACTAGATTTAGAAATCAAGAAACAAGAGAAAACCCTAAAAATTGTGAACCAAATCGAACTCAAAACAGACAATGAAAACCCTAAAATTGAAAACTAAAATAATCCAACCAAGAGCAAAATCGAAACAAACAGATCTGTGTAGAACTCGGATCAAACTTACCTTATCGGAATCGAACCAAACACACAGATCGAACTTCAAGCAGATCCGTGAATATGAACCCCAAATCGAATCATGAAGATGAACACTCAAGCAGATATTTGAAGATGAACCCCAAATCGATCTTTGAAGATGAACCCCAAATCAATCTTTGAAGATGAACCACAAATCAATCTGTGAAGAACTCGAATCAAACTTACCACAACTGATGGTGTTCTTGAATGGTTCAAACGAAGATGAAGATGAAGCAACCCAATCAGTTCAAACCTTAAGCAGTTGAAATTGAATGGAATCGATGAAGATGAAGCCACTGTTGAGGTAGCAGTTGAATCGATGAAGATGAAGCAATAGTTGAATCGATGAAGATGAAGCCACTAGTGAGGTAGCAGTTGAATCGATGAAGATGAAGCAATAGTTGAAATGGATGAAGATGAGGCAACAATAGAAGATGAAGATCTGATCTTAAATATTTGTTGTTGTTGTTGTTGTTATTATTATTATTATTATTATTATTATTATTATTATATTTGTTATTTGTAATTATTTTTAAATAAAGATATTACATGTCAGCATCCAAGTAAGATGCCACGTCACCCATAACCGTCCCACTTCACCCATAACCTACTATCAAAGGTAACGATACATTAAATGGTAGATTTTGAAACTTCAGTATATTGAATGGTAGTTTTCAAAGATGGGTATACACAATAGCAAAAAGTGACAACTTCGGTACACTTGTGGATAGTAAACCCAATAAGATATTAGGAAAGCTTAAGAAGGGTGGGTGTACATAATATTTATAAGTTAAGCCGGGTAAAAAGATATTTTGATGTTTAATAAATGTATATATGAAATTAACCCTAATTTTTTTTAGTTTAACCAATCAACTTTCTTAGTATATCAATTAACTTCATAAACTTTTTTAATTTAACCAACCAACTTTCTTAATATAGACAAGATTTTTTTATAGGTTTTTCTAAAAACAATATCCTTACTCATTTGTAACGGCATAACCGTCTATATCTTATTTTCTCTATACTAAATGTGATAAAATTATAATATGTTGTTTTTGTAAAATTTATATAAAATTAGTGGATTTCTATGGAAGAAATGGAGAAATAAATAGAGCACACCGAGTAAGCATTATGAAGCCCCCGTGATGCTCCATAACAACCGTGATAGGTATTTTGTTTCCCTTTGTATTTTTAAAGGTTTATTTTATTGTAGGTTTAGTGATGATATTAAGACATGGTTATTGCTACAGTGATTTAGTTAATGATTTCTAGTGATTGCAGATGAAATGCATAAACTGATTCCTACACTGGGAGTAGTTGTTGCAAAAGAGAACCGGAGGCTTAGGTGTCGTTTGTTTTCGAAGACATAAATGTTTTATGTCTTATTTCATGTCTTCAGAAGAAGATGTGGTTTAAAAGGTCTTAAGTCGAGAAGGTCTGCGAAAAAAAGATGTATTTTTTAGCTTCTTAAAATAAGCAAAAATAAGACAGAATAAGATCTTATGTATGCGGAAAAACAAACAGCCTTATTAAAAACGTCTACGGGCGCGCAGACGTTTCTTTGGAAAAAAAACAAGCTTATCAGAAACGTGTGTGCGTCCACAGACCTTTCTTTAAAATAAGACCTTATTTTAAAAAACAAACAAAGCCTTAGTGTTAGAACCCATGACTAAGGTAGTGTTGTTCATTTTTGCTGTTTTTTAAAATGATACAAGAAAAATGTATCTTTTAGTGGAAAGTAAAGGTGATTTTAAAAAAAATTCAAATTAAATTTATTGTTTTGAAAGTTGGCAATTCTAAGTTAAAGTGGTGAATGACGATTGATAGAAAAATGTCAAAGGAAGGTGATTCCGAGATGAAACTGGATGGCGATTAAAATGAAACCATATGGCTATTCACTTGTTGGTGTCAAGAATGGTGATTCAATCAAAGTATGTGGATGGCGATTCAAAGAGCTAACACAGGGTTGATGATTGCAAAGCTTGGCTATCCAAAGCTTGACGATGGGTGACACAATCAACTAATGTTGAGGATCAGCCATGGATGACGGTCGAACAACGGTGATTTCAAGATTGTGATTCTTGGCCTTGTGAATTTTCGTGATTGTAGAACACACTCGAAGCCAAAATCAATCCAAAATCTCATTTGATTCTTCCGCTTTTCGATTCCAATATGTGTGAAAACAATAAGTAACCACAAACCGATCACCGATTGCAATTAAAATAACGTAATTGATAATGTAGTCTCACGATGAATACAAAATCAAAATGGGAGAAATTGATCAACAAATATAGTTCCAAAATTGGACTCTTCTGAAATGAACTAATCGATCAAAATAAGGTTAACGTATCCAACTTGTTACGTTTTGCTATTATGTGTATGGTACTTTAAAATTTTCTATTGTGTGCATTGAACATTTAATTTATCGTTATTGTATGTATTAAAGTTTCTATTGTATGTACTAAACTTATACATTATTTACTCTTTTATGTAATCAAAATACATACAATAGTAACAAATTTTAAGTTTAATATGCATAATAGAAACTTTTAAAGTTTGATACACATAATAGCAAAACGTGACAAGTTGAATACATTTTAGTGAACTAAACCCATCAAAATACACAGAATCAAAGTGGTACAAAATGGATCAACCACACGTAATCATCTTGAAGGAAAAACACACACAAATCAAAGTGAACAGACTGAAAAGCGCACACAATAAATGCTAGATCAATTAAAATCAATTACGACTTCGTTTATTTTAATTTTTCGGATAACTAAATATTAAATACAATATAAAATCAATTAAAAATTGGAAAAATTAATACAACACAGTTATTTTAGTCATTCCAATTTGGGGAGGGACCAAGGAGAGTCAGATTGAGAGTGAAGAAACCCGTAAAAGTAAAAATTACAACCACAGACACAATCCATGTTCCGACCAAAACATAGGACCAAAACTGTAATTAGCTAAAATAGAGAAGCTTTGGAATCCATTACGTATCTAAAAACTTTTAAGGACTTCAAATTAGGAGGGACCAAATCGGTAATTTGTGCAAACCACAAATTAAAAACCAAAATGTAATTATATATAATAATAATTAGGAAAATAAGCAGTAACTTTGTGTTAACTATTATATATATTATAGTTGCAAAGTGAACCTTTTTTGCCATTATTTTTCTTTTCAAGCACAAACATTTTTGCCCTTTTCTTTGATGCGGCTAAACATTTTTGCCGCTAGAATTGTAATTGTTATATTTAAACAATTTATTATTTTTTTTATAACTTTTAATATATAATGTTCAGGGTAAAATAACTAATTTATTTTTATATATATTTTGATTTAAAATTATCATAATACGATATTTATTCGAAATTATCTTTTCCGTAATCTACTACTAAAAAATGCATTCAATTGACAGCTATTATATTACGTTTTTATTTATAAAGAAATATAGATAGAGTCGGTTACATATATATATATATATATATATATATATATATATATATATATATATATATATAGGAGTAGGATCAAATAAGAGGCAAAAAAAATGTAAGAGGGGTAAGAGGTAATAAGAATTTGACACGTGTACTTCTAGATACAAGGGTGTTTTTGGTAAATCAAATTTTATTCTCTCTTTATAATCTCTTACTTCTATCTATATACCTCACTCAAATTACCATTTCCATATTTAAACATTTTTAATCTCTCTCACTAATAAATCTCACAGCCTCTGCTCTTGTTTTAACCCTAGCCGTCGCACACCAAGAATTGCCGCTGGCCGGTCACCACATCATGATTAGCCGCCGGTCACCATCAGTTATCCATAAATCCTATGGTGTATACCCTATTGTTCCCTTCATCGGGCGAACTAGTTTGTAGCCGCCATTGGAGCTTGTTGTTCATGGTCGATGACGCCTGCAAATCTGTACCACCTTCACGATCCACCATGCCTCTATGACGAACAATAAAGCGATGAACCCTAAAATCACCATGTGATGTTCTATATGTAGTCATCGGAGATATACTACAGTCGGCCCAAACCCATACCCTTGTGGTCGTGAATCTTGTCAGAAGCAATTGGGCGAAGTTACGCCCTCCCGAGTAACTACTTCTCTTTCATAACAATCAAGTCTACGATTTGATGCATAATGGTTTGAGAAAGAGGGATTGATACATAGCGATTGAGAGATCATATCACAGCAGCTGCTTATGTATCCATTTGACAGTCTCTATTTTGGTTTATTTCTTATTATTCATCAATTTCTAGATCCAAGTTCGTTCGATGAGTTCAAGTTAGTTAATTTTTAGCTTTGTTGTTTTCAAGTTCAATTTTCTAGGTTGATGTGTTCAAGTTCATCAATTTTTGGGTTTGATTAATATGGTTTGATGTGTTCAAGTTCATCAAGTTAATTAATTTCTAGGTTCATCATTTTTTAGTTCAAGTTCATAATTCTTTAAATAAATTTTAGGTATATGTTTGATTTTTGGTTAAGAGGGATTGTGTATCAGTTTGGTTCATCAAGTTTTGAATTGATTGAGTCTTGTCGTTATCAATGGTTGAAGAAGTCTGTGTATTGTAATTTAAAATGGGTTATTCATCAAAAAAAATTTGATCCGTTCATAATGAATATGCATTAAGTTTTTGTATTTTTTATCATTTGTGATGAATATCAATTACATAGAAATGATGAATGAGATATTATTTTTTGTTATTAGGTGTTCATCTTCATCATTTTTTTCAGTTGCAATTCATTTTCTTCATCATCTTTTACAGTTGCAATTCATTTTGTCAATGAGTTACTCTCAGTTTTTTGTTTGATGAATCCACTCAGTATAAATTTCTTATTTTATTGATGAATCTTAATAATGCAGATAAGCAGCCTAATTTGAAGGCAGGATTTAGGACGGGATTTGATGTTTAAAGGACTAAAATACCCTTAATTGTCTAATTAATTAATTAATTATAATTGAAAAAATTTATTTTGTAACCACCAAAATCGGATGAATCTAAGGGTCCATGTTCACCTCTTACCCCTCTTACATTAAGTTGACTCTTACCAGATCTCTATCCTCTATATATATATATATATATATATATATATATATATATATATAAAATAACCTTCGATGTAAATATGAATACATATTTACAACTGGTTTACTTTTATCTAAATTCTTATATAAATTTTATCTTAATACAATATGTATTTAAAGTTATGTTTTCCGAAATCTAATACTAAAAAATACGTTTCATTTGACAACTATGTAATACCTTATTATTTAAGGTTTAGTACACCAAAATATATACAAGTTGTCACCTTTTGCTATTGTGTGTACTGAACTTCCAAACTTACCATTTAGTATATCAAACTTTAAAAAATTACCAACTAATATATCCTTTTACCTATCAATCAAGTTGCCAGTCATTTTATCATTTCTGATTTATTTTTTATACCACTTAATTCCACATGTATTGTCATGTCAGTTAATGTCAATTATATTTAAAACATCCTAAAGATAATTATTTTTGTCTAAGGATGAACTTGAAATCTGGAAAAAAGCAAACCATTACCAAACTTGTTCCAGAAACTCAAATTTGTTTGAAATCAAACATAGCATAGATTGAAGCAGAGATTCAAACAAAAAATCAAAAAATGAAGATTATCACACATAAGCAAATATTCAAATTTGTTCACATCACTAATTCTTTATCATTTATCACTTGAAGAAAAATATGAAGAACATGTTGAAAATGAAGAAACCAAAAATAAGAAATGTTGCGGATGAAGAAGCCCTAAAATACCAAATAATGAAATTAATCAAAAACCCATATCTTGTTTCAAAAATTGAACAAGTTACCTAAATTTGAACAAGAAAAATCGGGGTGAAGGAGAGTAGTATGGAGAAAACGAAATCAAAAACCAAACAATGAAGTTAATCAAAAACCCAGATCTTGTAGAAAATGGAAGTCGTAAACAGAAATCGAAAATCCCAAAATCAAAATCGGTAAAGAATAAGAACAAAAATAGAAACACAAACAAACCTTTAAACAAAATCGCTACCGACTATGAACCCAAATCGATTGGAATACCAGAAAATCTAAGATGAAACCTAAATGATTATGAACCCTAAATCCAAACTACTTACCAGACGAAATCATCGAACATTTGGGTTGAATAGAACCAAGGACCACTCGATGATGGAATCGAAACCTTGAATGTATCACAGATCTGGGTTCACACCACATGAAGATAACCAATGAATCAATAACTCGAATCTTGTTTAAGCCACATGAAGACCCTCGATCTGGGTTCACACCACAAGAAAATCGCAAATCTGGGTTCACAGATGGAGACCCTCGATCTGGTGGTGATGGAATCGACCTTTGACCTTCAACCTTCAGATTCACACAGGTGAAGAAAATCGGCAATGGCTCCAGCCACATCAGATGAAGAAAATCAACATGAAGATAACCCTAATTTGGGTTCAAGAAAATCGACCTTCAACCTTCATATTCCTCCGGTTGTTTATTTTTATTTTTATTAATATTATATATATATATTAATAAAGTAGAGATTTTATTTTTTATTTTTTTTAAACCATGAAAATTCCAAGTCATATGCCATGTCATTAACCACATCAGCGAAACTGGTGTCACGTCAGCTTGTAACCTACTATAGCAGGTTTAATACACAAAATGATAAGTTTGGAAAGTCCGGTACATTAAATGGTAAGTTTAAAAGTTCAGTACATACAATAGCAAAAGGTGACAACTTAGATACATTTTGGTATACTAAACCCTACTATTTATATCCAGTTATAGATAGAGTCGGCTATAAATATATATTTAGATTTAAGAAAACGTTACACATTAAAATTTATTAGAAAAAAGTACATTAAACATAATATGAAAAATAAAACCCAACTTCGATTTGAGTACGAAAATCCTAAATATCTAAATCTTTTACGTTTTATATTCATATTGAAATATTAGTTTATATATTTTGTTTAGCTTAAAATCTCGCCGCAACACGCGGGTGAGAAATAACTAATTTAGTTTAAAATATACAAAATAAGAAAACCTTGATATGAATCTCCATAAAACTTTTATAAGAAAGGAAATAATTAATAAAGTTAAATAAAAAAACACAAGAGGCCGGTTTAATATTTGTTATTAAATGGAGAAGCAAAGTTAAACTAAATAATTAAGAAAAAAACACACCATAAATAGTTAATATATGTTGGAGAGACAAATTAATGGTTTAAAAATACACTACAACCTTTTTAATTATTACAACCTGCTTTTTAATTAATTCCACTACCATGCCACCTTCTTATGACTACCATTAAATGATCGGGTTGTGAATCTACCACCACCATGATGTTGTGTTTTAGTTGAGAGGTAGTGTTTGATGAAACTTGAATCCATCATATCTTCTTCATCTTCACCTGCTGCATCATAAACAAGTCTCACACCAATCTTCTTCACCTCAACACGACCATCATCTCCATTAATATCTCCGCCTCTTCTTCTGATTGCAAACGTAACAATATCTTTTGCTTCCTCCCATCTCCTATTATTACTTCTTCTGTAACACAACCATATCATGTCTGAATCAATATTATGAACATAGTCGCCTGAATGTAAACTACCCAAAGAAGATCGATCAGAGTTGTTCACATAAAGATTTAAGCGTCCAACAGAGTACTTTTTAGGCGTGAAAACAACACAAATTGCAAATCCCTTAAACTTAGTGTAGCACAAATCTGGAGGTATTTCAACCTTTATATCACTTCCAATACATTGATTTGGAAACCATTCTGGAATCCTATTTCCATGAAATGTCATACCCACTTCCTTTGACTGGTAAGAAGACTCTGCTTCATTGAAGAATTCAAATATGCTACTTTGGATATCCAAATATCGAAGCAAAGGAGAAAGTTTGTCTCCGGGGCCATCGGAAGTTATACATGTGTCCGACGGTTGAGGCTCCTCACTTTCAATCCTAAAATTACTCTCCACCAATTTTGGACAACCAGATGCATAAATATAAGAAGCGCTATGAGTAAGTTCCGGAAACACTTCCAGGTTCTTGCAATCCCTAATGTTAAGTGTTTCAAGACTAGAAAGCTGACTAAAACTTACAGGCAAGCTAATAAAACTATTTCCACTCAAGTCTAGCCAACTTAGACGTGATAAACCTCCAATGTTTTCAGGCACTTCTGATATATTGCAACAAGATGCATAAACATATACAATGTTAGGTGGAAGTTTGGGAAACACTTCCAGCTTCTCGCAATTATTAATTTTAAGAATTGTAAGATGAGAAAGCTGGCTTAAACTTTCTGGCAAGCTAGTAAATATGTTTCTACCCAAGTCTAGCCTTTCTAGACATGATAAACCTCCAATGCTTTCAGGTACTTGTAATATATTGCACCCCCTAAGATTTAGAGAACGTAACAAAGGTAAACTTGCCAATGAAGACAATACCAAACTTTGGGGTAAACATGAAGGCTGAGAGACTGTAGTCCACCATCTTGACCAAATCCTCTCATGTTGACCAAATGACGATACTAGAAGGTTGGTCAATGAGGATACAAATAAAGGAAGTCTTGTTATGGCAGTTCGATCAATACGAAGCTCCAATAGCCTTTTCATTCCGCCCAATCCTAGAGGCAAATTGTCCACCCTTAAGCACCCTGATAGATTTAGAATTTCAAGTGAATCCGTTTCCAATTTGCAAGGGAAACTCTTAAGACGTTTGCAGTTTTCCATATTTAGGACAACAAGACTTTTTAACATTCCAATTGATGGATGGACTTCAACCAAACTAACACAACCTTCTAGAATTAACTCTTCAAGATTTGTAATGTGTGTGAAGTCGGGGGTATTTGTTAGGTTATGGCAATGACTTAGCTTCAAAACCTTCAACCTTGTAAAACACTGAAATAATGGATTTTTAACTAGATAATTGCACTTTAAACACAAAAAATGTATTAAAGCAAGTAAATACGTACCTTAGGTGTTGCCCAAAGATTTTTTAAGTGACTATATGACAGGTCGATGGCAACAATGTTTTCTGGATAAAAGTCCGAAGGTAAGAACTTGAAAGGACATCCATGCCAGCACAAATACCTTAGATTGTTAGACAAATATCTCAACCTTCCAGAAAAGTACACATTTGGGTTCCTTGGCAACTTTAGGATCCGTAACTTATTCATATGTGAAAAGGCTGAACCGTTTATATCAAACTTTTGACTAGGTTTCATCTTCCAAATGGCAATAACTTCAACTTCTTCTGTTGCCTAGTCCAAGTAACAGCAATACTTGATTATATGTACTATGAAACATGCATGAAACTTATATGAAAGATATTGACATACAATTGACAATACCTGTAAGTAGAAATATTAATTAAAGAATAATATGCCATTTCTTACCTTATTTTCACTCAATATACGGTAAACCTCCTCTGATCCCCATAATCTGCTCTGATTCCCAGGCACATTGGACTCTTCACGTATAATTTCCCTTGCCATGCTTCGAATCAGCTCATGCATTTGAATTGACATACCATGTGAAATTGTAATTAGTGACTTATCAACTAGATAATCAATATTATCTTCTGCAAAACAATCACTGTCATCTAGTACATTCACTACAAAATCTTTCTTTTCGCCTACGAAGGAACATGCAATATCAAGAAAAGTTCTCTTCTGATCGGAATCTAGCCCATCAAGACATGTCTGAAGTTTTTCTTTTATGTCTGCATTTAGATATGTTTGGAGTCTATCCAATTTGCTTTTCCAAACCTTTGCAGGCTTTTCATACAAACAACGACCAAAAACTTTGAGAGCCAAAGGGTGCCCTTGCAAATGGTTCACAACTTGGTGAGCGAGCTCTTTGAAATCATCAGTAGGATATTTTTGGCCAAAAGCATGCAAACAAAAGAGTTCATAAGCTTCATGATATGGTAAAAGTGGCATGGTATAGATCTCCACATCGTGAGACCTTAGCAACTGTTTATCATTACCCGTGAAAATAATAAGACTTCCCGGGGAAAACCAATCAGGTGAACCTACTAGTGCTTCAACCTGCTCGTGGTGATTCACATTATCCAAAACAAGAAGGATTGGCTTAGATGCCACCCTCTGCTTTATTAGTACACTTCCTTCACCACGTGTCCATATCTTCACATCTCTTACTTTAATGATGTCATCAATAAGTTGCATTTGGACTTGAGTTAGGTCTTTTCGCTTTGTGACTCCTTCGACATCATCACAAAAGCAACTTCCCTCGAAGTATGTATACATGGAGTTGTAAATAGCTTTGGCAAGGGTAGTCTTTCCAGTTCCACTAAAACCACAAATTCCAAACATGTTAACCTTATTTGATCTTACAAACCGCTGCAAGTCTAATTCTTTTACACGGGCATCAACACCTACAAGCTTCTCACCAACATGCAAGGGTCCATGGCGTAACTTGCTGAGGATTTCCTCGGAGATGATGTCCGTGAACTTTGCCTCATACCTGTTGACCAGAACATATATACATCGTAAGTATAAACAGAGCCGTCACATTAATTGGTTTGGATGATAAACATGGACATTATATATGTAATTATTATAAATTTCTCCCTTTTATTTGACAGAAAATTTACCCATTTGTGAGATCCTGTAGATCCCATCCAGATAAGTTGGCTGCCTTGAATAAAGCTTCTTTCCATTTGGCCACCTCTATTTTATTTAACACAACATGCTTTTCAAATGCCTTTGCGTAGCTTTCGGTTTGTTTCCTCACCACATCAGGCTTAACATCGTAAAAGATTATACGAACCTCATATTTTAGATTTTCTATATCCTTACACTCGAGTATTTTCACAAGTTCCCTTAGACACCATGATGAAGATGCGTAATTTCTTGAGAAGATAACAATCAAAAACCTCGATTGTTCAATGGCTTTGTAGAGTTCTGGAGATATCACTTCTCCTTTACGCAAGTCCTTATCATCTCTATAAGCTTGAATTCCTTTTTGCTCAAAATCTTTGAATAGATGATCCATGAAGCCTTTACGGATATCTTCACCTCTAAAACTTACAAACACATCGTATGTCCATTTACCATGTTTGGAAGAAGTAGCCATTATCAGTAAGAAAAGCTGCATTTACATGTAAGATAAGGGTGTCACAGATGTTGTAAAACAATTTATAGTAACTTATATAATAAAACAAAAACAACTTAAAGTCTGAATGTGTGCTTCTTTCTTGACTTTTAAGATATGTTCGTTCAATTCATGCTCTATTAACAAACAAGTTTCTAGGTTAATTACCCAGGATAGATTTTAGATCATTAGTTTTATAGATCCGTATAAATAGATCGAATCAGAGATCTTGATCAAAATGTAACTCTTTGTAAATATAGCTACCCTTTGAAGTTTGAACCTTTGATAAACAATTTACCTTTTAATTTATCAGTTTGGTTGATCTTGATAAAAAAATGAAATGATTATAGCCAAGCCACTTGTTTCTGAAATCAGGATTTATGATACAATAAAAAAATTAGAAAGTTATTGCAGAATTAAGAAATGTTGAAGAAGATCAAAAGACTTACAGTCAACTTTCTTGTAGATGCAGCAGATGATGAGAAATGGATGAAATCAAAATGAAAGTCTGATTACGGATAATGCAAATGCAAGTGAGTGTTGACCAGAAGTCTACTTTCTACCCCAAATTTACACTTTTACTCCCCCCACCTTAGGTAATATGCAATCTCTTGTATTTAACTTTATATTATATTTCGATGAAGTGCTTCCAAGATTATGACGTATTTCTCTTCTTCTTGATTCACAGGTAGATGAATTATGATTATATACATGTAGATGCATTATATTCATAATTAAGGCAAGTCAAAAATGATATGTTGATATGCAAATACAAGAACGATGTGAGGTTTCGAAGGAAATAGATGGTGTTTTTTTTTCATGGATCTAAAAAATCTGTCTTGGTTTTGTCAAAGCTAAACGCTTGAATATGTCATTACTAAAAGTGTTTATGGTATCAAATGATTTCCCTCATCATTAGCAAAGGAGGAGACCCTTTAAATAGGGTAAACATACAACAAGACAATCCTATACAAAAGGAAACCCAATACCTACCAAGAATACAAATATACACCAAATAATATCTATATAAATAATATCTCGGTTAATAGCCCCCCGCAGTTGGAGCGGGCGCACAGTAGACGCTTAAACTGGATCGAAAACTTTCAAATAGCTGTCGAGGTAGGCCTTTTGTGAATATATCAGCGTATTGGTAGGCAGCGGGTACATGCAGTACACGAATGTGACCAATTTTCACCTTTTCCCGACGAAGTGAATATCAATTTCAACGTGTTTGGTCCGTTGGTGTTGTACTGGGTTCTCTGAAAGGTAAACTGCAGAAACATTGTCACAGTAGACAACAGTAGCCTGACGAAGAGGAACATGTAGCTCCAGCAGTAAGTTGCGCAACCAGCTAGCTTCTGCAACGGCATTAGCAACCCCCCCGGTACTCGGCCTCTGCACTAGATCCGATGGTTGGCTGTCTCTTAGAGGACCAAGAAATCAAGTTGTCACCAAGATACACGCAGTAACCTGAGGTGGATCGGCGCGAATCGGGACAACCCCCCAGTCGGCATCGGAATATGCTGTAAGAGTGTGACTAGAGGATTTAGTGATGCAAAGACCATAATCAAGTGTGCCTTTGATATATCGCAGAATACGTTTCATGAAGTGAAAATGAGGTTCCCTGGGAGCGTGCATAAACAAGCAAACTTGCTGAACTGCGTATGAGATATGAGGCCGTGTAAAAGTGAGATATTGTAATGCTCCGGCCAAACTACGGTATAGGGATCCATCTGGAAGAGGCTCGCCAGCCGTGGCGCTGAGTTTAGATGATGTATCCACGGGATTCATGCACGCATTGCAGGATGACATGGAGGCCCGATGTAAAATATCACGTGCGTATTGAGATTGAGACAAGAATAAGCCTTGTTTGTCTCCTGTAACCGTGATGCCCAAGAAGTGGTGTAAGTTTCCTAAGTCCGTCATGGCAAATTCTCGTGAAAGGGTGTCAATAATTGTCTTCAAAAAACCTGAATCAGAAGTAGTAAGGATAATATCATCTACATAAAGTAGTAAATATGCAGTCTGAGACCCATGTTGATAGATGAAGAGGGAGTTATCGCATGCACTTCCCCGAAACCCATTTGCTGTAATGTACGAGGAAAATCGGTTATACCACGCCCTTGGTGCTTGCTTGAGCCCGTATAAGGATTTTCGAAGTAGACAGACATGATTAGGAGCATTTTTATCGACGAAGCCCGGAGGTTGGTGCATGTAGACAGTCTCATTGAGGTCACCATGTAAAAATGCATTCTTGACATCAAGTTGGTGAATTGGCCAAGATTTAGAGACTGTGAGGCTTAGAACAGTCCGAATGGTGGCTGGTTTGACCACGGGACTAAAGGTATCGTCACAGTCAATGCCAACCGTCTGTGATTTACCATTGACAACCAATCGAGCCTTGTGTCTCGCAAGAGTGCCATCTACATGAAACTTGTGACGGAACAACCACATACATCGGATAACTGGACGATCAGCAGGTCGTGGAACAAGCTCCCATGTATTATTGTCCATTAGAGCACTAAATTCATTTTTCATGGCGAGTAACCAATGAGGATCCGTGAGTGCTTGCTTATAGGTGGAAGGAACGGGAGAGATAGGAATGGAAGACGATGTGTGAAGGTTGAGATTTTGTTGAGGTTTAACGATGCCATGTTTGGCACATCATATGATGATGATTAGTTGGTTGAGGAGGTGGAGCCGAAGGGGAGGGAGGGAGGTGGTGGAGGATAATGTGGCGGAGGAGGGGTAGTAGGTGAGGAAGGTTGGGACGGTGGGTCGGGTATCGGGGCATAGGCGTAAATAATGGGGGGTAAGGTGTCGTCATCAAGAAAGGTGTAGGAGTCAGGTGTAAGAGGGTGGTCGAAAGGGAAGGATGCCTCGTCGAAAATAACGTGGCGAGAGAGGATGACTTTTCCGGTTGATTGGTCAAGGCACCGGTAGCCTCGAAAGTTGGCAGGGTAACCAAGAAAAATGCATCTAGTGGATCGGTTTTGGAGTTTGTGTGGTTGGGTTGCGGAGGTGTTCGGGTAACATGCACACCCGAAAACTTTTAAGTGATCGTATGTTGGGTGACGAAGGTAAAGGGCGAAGGTAGGGGTATTGAACCGGAAGCGTTTGATAGGAAGAATATTGTGGAGGTATGTGGCTGTGTGGAGTACTTCGACCCAAAAGGTGGGAGGGAGATGGGCATGAACAAGGAGGGATCAAATGATGTCATTTAAACGACGTATCATTCGCTCGGCTTTGCCGTTTTGCGGCGAGGTTTGGGGACACGCAAATCGAAACACGAGGCCATGATTATGAGCAAAGGCTTTGAATTCGTTGTTATCAAATTCCCCTCCTAGGTCACATTGAAAAGACTTGATTTTGCGATTGAATTGGGTGAGAATTAATTGATGAAATTTGACAAAATTAGTGAATGTTTCATATTTATATTTGAGTGGGTACACCCAGACATATTGTGTGAAATTATCGATAAGCACCATGTAATATTTGTAGCCGGATTTACTAGTAATAGGAGACGTCCAAAGGTCACAATGAATGATATCAAATGGAGCAAAAGTACCCGAATTTGAATCATAGAATGGCAATCTTTTGTGTTTTGAGAGTTGACATGAATGACAAACCGATGTAGGTTTGTTTTTATTTACAAGAAATAAATAAACTACGACTAAGAAAATCTAAAATTTGAACACCGGGGTGGCCAAGACGGTTGTGCCAGTGGTCCATGGTGAATGGTGAAGGTGGCAAAGCAACTTGATGGTGTGGGGTTGGTGAATGGATAGAGGTCACCGGTACTATTGTGGCGCGAAAGAATCTTCCCACTCTTGAGGTCCTTCACAGAGAAACCGCACGAGTCAAATTCAATAGATACATTGTTATCACGAGTAAATTGCCGAACAGATAAAAGATTTTTGATGATATGTGGGGTGTATAGAATATTGCGGAGGAGAAATGTTTTATTAGGAAGAGTGTGAAAAGCATTTCCGGATCCTTTTATTGGTATACACTCGCCATTACCAACAAATATAGTACTAATAGACGATGATGACATGGGAGATTGAATTTTACCTGAGTCGGCAGTCATGTGAGAGGAGGCGCCAGTGTCCATATACCATGACGGGTCCGGGTAATTAAGTTGCATATTCTGAAAGGCTTGACCGATGTCGGTGGGATTTAAAGCATCACTTGCTGTGTTTTGGGCCTCCTGATCAAATTGTGGGACTTGTTCATTAGGAGCCGTTTGAGGTGGCTGATAGGCCACATGGGCCGTGGCTTGTTGGGCTGAAGGCATAGGGGCTTTCGAAACGTTGGGCTAGGGACTGGGCCAGCTATTTGTTTGGGTAGGATATGGACATGGAGGAGGAGCCCACCAGGCCCAAGGAGGGTAGGAAAAAGGAGGCGGTCCATTAGATGGTTGTCGACCACGACCAGGGTTAGGCGAACGCCCACCACGACCACGCCCTGATGGAAAATTACGCCCTCTGCCACGACCAGTAGATCGCGAACCAGAAAAAGAGGGGCGGTCGTTAGTGGGAGGTGTCACAAGGGCAGTGGGCGTAGTATTTTGTCGGGCTGATTGACGGTGCTGCTCGTGTTGAAGCATGCTACGAGCGGTATCCCAAGTAGGAGTACTTTGGTTGATGAAGGATGCGACCGTGTCGAATTCTGGGGGAAGGCCATGAACAAGCTGGAGGATAAGTCGCTGTTCACTCACCGGGTTATCGACATCTGTCAATTGTTCGGCGAGATCCTTGAGTTTTTTACAATATTCGTCCATAGACGAACATGCAGCAAGGGTTAAATTGGTGAACTCGTGTTCGAGAGAAGCGGCACGAGATCCTTTATTGTTCAAAAAAATGTCACGAATCTTGATCCATGCATCTCTAGCGGTGATGTCGGTGTCGAGAACTCGAACGAGTAGATCATCAGATAGTGTTCCATATATCCATTGTAAAACAATGGCATCGATTTCAGCCCATGCTTCATGGTTTGCAGCGGTTGGAGGAGGTGGTGGTGTTCCATCGATGTGCTCGAGAACTTTGTAACCACGAGCATGGAGTTTAAATAGTTTAACCCAGGAGGAGTACGTGACTTTGGTGCCGTCCAGAATACGAACTTTGTTTTGAATGTTCGTAACGGTGTAGACCGGGTGCAGAGCCGGAGGCTTGGATGTGGAGTCGTTAGCTGCCATGTAGCAAGAGAACCTTACCGTGGTAAGGCTGCCGGCGATCGACAGGAAAGAAAAAAAAAAGGCAGAAAGTTTTATGGCATACCATAAAAGTGTTTATGGTATCAAATGATTTCCCTCATCATTAGCAAAGGAGGAGACCCTTTAAATAGGGTGAACATACAACAAGACAATCCTATACAAAAGGAAACCCAATACCTACCAAGAATACAAATATACACCAAATAATATCTATACAAATAATATCTCGGTTAATAATTACGACAAGTTGATGATATCGTGTTAATAGGAAATGATTGTTAGACTTTCTAATGTTTAATCATAAGAATTGGTATTATATGTTTTAATAATCAAGACATTATAGTATTAGTGTATATTAATTAATACTTGGAAATTAGAATAAGTGTGTTACACACACACAAATTCCTGGCGGCAGAATGAGGCAACCACTAACTTCCATAGGCGGTTTTTGGCGCCAGAACAACCGCCATTTTGAAGGCTATATATAGGTCATATGTACAGACAAGAAAGATGTAATCCAAGTATTCGTTTGTCATATTCAGTGTATGTTTTCTTTGTGATTTATATACTACAGCATATATACTTGGTGTTCTCTTCAATGGTACCATATACTCGGAAGAAATGATCAGGAAGACAACGATCTGATCTTTGTTCAACAATGATGATGTTGGATAATCTTGATAGGTTATGGACCACGAACGAGTTACGGGTCTTGATATGTCCCTAGCGGAATGGCCCAAGAGGGTGACTATTAGGCCTGGTCGCTATTTGGACTAGTCCACTTGTTGATGAGTTTAATGAAGGAAAAGCACATGCATGTATTTCATGGCCCATTCACATGCACGTGGGGAAAATTTAGGTTGCAGATGAATTAGTCTATTTGTGTTAATTAGTCTTTTGTTCCTTGTTTTCAGCCGTCAAGATGTGGCAGCTTCCATATGTGTTAGTTGGTTAGTGGTAGCTTAAAAATAGGGGTTAGTGGAGGTCATGCTTTGAGTCTTTTGTTATTAAAGTAGTGTACGTAGTAATCAATTCAAGAGTGAACAAAAATGTACTTGAAAGGGTTGCAGCAAGTTGCTGCACTTCTTGTTATTTTGTTTTCACATTTTAAAGTTTGTTTCTTTTCTTCTGAAAATTTAATTTCATACATATTTGTGAATTTGAGTGAGTTATAAAGGCTTGATATCCAACAGATGAGCATGAAATTAAAAGGGTTAAAGATTTTCTAAAATCAAAAAATTCTTAATAAAAGATTTTAGAAAATTAAAGTAGTTTCATGGTATTAAAGTTTTACCTACAAATGAGGGTGTTTGTTTATCTCAAAGGAAGTATTGTCTGGAATTATTAATTGAATATGGGTTGTTGGGTGCTAAACCCGCTAAAACACCGATGGATTTAAACCTAAAATCTCTAATATATCTGATTCCAACCCTCCTTTAGAAAATTTTACAGAATATCAAAAACTTATGGGAAACTGATTTATCTTTACTATGACTAGACTTACACCGTTCATTGTCTAAGCTAGTTTATGCATTCATCAAAAGGATCTCATTTCAAACTTACACTTAGAGTTTTAAGATATCTCAAAGAATGGCATTCACATTACAAAAGGTATTTGGTAAAGTACTAAAGTGTCCTACTATGAGATTTGTAACTGGCTTTTGCATTTTTCTTGAAAACTCATTAATTTCTAGGAAAAGCAAGAAACACCTACAGGGCATTGGCTTCGGTAACTTGTGAGGTCTTATGGATCTTAAACATTTTAAACGATTTAAAAATTGGTAACACCATACCAGTTGATGTCTTTTGTGATAATAAGCCAGCAATTCAAATTACTACCAATCCTGTTTTACATGAATGTACTAAACACTCGATATTCATTTCATTCAAGAAGAAGTTAATGCAGCCATGCAAGAATTCTAAAACTACACAAAATTGAGTTTGCTTAACAATCGGCCGACATTTTTACCAAAAGTCTAACTAAATCCCAATATTCTTTTTTGTGCAAAAAATCTAAACTTATATTTTCCAAGTTAAGTTTGAGGGTGTTAAAAAGTATAGGCAAACTTATTTCTCTAACTTAAAGTATCTTATACGTTTGTTCCTAATATGTGAAGGTGTGACATATTACAGCTCATCTCTCATAGGATTACAGCTGTCTTCTTAATAGAAGCTAATGGGTCGATAAGCCCTATTCATTATTCAAAGGATGGCTCATTTGAAGAAGAAAAAACACAGAAGCATTCTCAATTTTCCTTTCTATTTCTTGCTAATAGACATAGAGTGAACAAACAAGTTTCTGGGTTAATTACCCAGCAGGTTAGGTTTTAGATCTCTAGTTCTACAGATCTGTATAAGTAGACCGAATCAGAGATCTTGATCAAAATGTAACTCTTCGTAAATATAGATACCGTTTGAAGTTTGAACCTTTAATGAACAAGTTAGCTTTTAATTTATCAGTTTGATTGATCTTGATGATAAAAAAATGAGATGATTATAGCAGAATAAAAAAAACAATTAGAAAATTATAGCAGAATCAAGATAACTTTCTTGATTAATAAGCATGTTAGGTTTTAAATCATTAGTTTGATTAATCTATATAAACAAATTTTAAGAGATACGAACTCATCTTCACTCAAGTCACTTTTTTATTTAAACCAAAAACCAAACAAAAGGATATAATAAAAGAGCAATTAAATAATAGCAGATGAAGATATGTGGAAGAAGATTGATCGATGAGATGAACTTACAGTTTGTTCATGGAATTCTGTGAGTCCAACTTTCACGGTTCTTAAATCTTTTCAATTTTTCTTCTTCTTCTTCTTGTTGATTCACAGTTAAGTAATTGCAGAAATGCTTTAGATTGTTGTAGGTGAAGAGAAGATGAGAATGAAATCAATATGGAAACGTGTGGCTGTTAAATAATGCAAGATGCAATGGGTGTTGACCATAAGTCAACTTTCTACCCAAAATTTACACTTCTACTCCCCCAACTTTAGATCCAATTCAACTTTTTCTTAATTTCCTGTAAAGTGTAAACCGCGTGTTGCATTTTAAGTGGTAGCTTTTTCATTGGAGTGCTTTAAGTTTATGACAAATTTTAAACGCGGTGTTGTGGCATATATATTTTAAGTTTATTTAATAACAATTAACTTTAGGACTAACACGTAATATTTTCTTTTTTTGTTGGCAATTTCTCGGATAAGTTGGATGCAATATAAACAATCATAATTAAAAAGTTCAATATAAAATGATTCTTATATTAAAGTAGACTCGGCCTTTAAATTACTTTAAAGATGCAAATTCTTACGTAGGACCTAATTGTATCAAGCATCAAATAATAATTGAAGTATAACAAGGTACTTGTAAGTAATTCATAGGTGAGCAATCCAATTGAAGGATAAGGAATTGGATGGCTAATATTGGTTCTCGTGGTTCTCGCAACGAAAACGGTTCTCAAATGAACTTTTCAATATATATATATATATATATGTGTGTGTGTGTGTGTGTATGTATGTATAGGGGAGGGTTCAAACAAAAACTGTTTTTCGTACGAGAACTGTGAGAACAAATCTTAGTCGTTCATTTTGGATAATGGAATTCATAGATGAAAAGCGTGGGAAGATTGAGTGTGGCATGGTGCATGTAAGGAATTTATGGGTGAGCAATCCAATTGAAAGAGGGGGAATCGGACGGCTAAGATTAGTTCTCACGGTTCTCGTACGAAAAACAGTTCTCGTTTGAACTTTTCCCTGTATGTGTGTGTGTGTATATATACATACATACATATACATATATATATATATGTAGGGTAAGGTTCCACGTAAAACCACCCTTAAACGTAGAATTCAAAGAACCACTCTCAGCCAATCATTTAAAAGGTCAAAAAAAAATTGAAAATTTTCATTAGCAACTCACGCGCCTCCTAAAAAAAATCTTACCCTTAAACATAGAATTCAAACCCATTAATTTTTCTAATGATCATAAGATTCATGTTTAAGATTTTTAACAAAAAAGTTATATCATTAGGTTTAATTTTTTCTTGCTCTTTAATTCAAGACCACTCTTCTCATATTTCTAAAAACTTTATTTTGAAAATGCAAAATTCATACCTGAACATGCATGTGTGGATAGAGATGATGACCAAAATGCAACCTAGATGGAAATAAAGACCAAAAACAGCTATTTAACATCTGTAATTATAGATCTAAAATGAAATGTGTTATTTGCATGTTATGATTACGAAAATGCAAATTTCAAATCTGAACATGCAAGTGTGAAATGCAAGTAACAAGAGTTTAAAATGCAAACAGCAGCATGTGAAATGCAAGTAACAACAGTCTAAAATGCAAACAGCAGCATGTGAAATGCAAGTAAAAACAGTCTAAAATGCAACCCAAATGAAGAAGATAATTAAAATGCAAACTAGATGAATGTGATAACCAAAGATGATAACCAAAATGCAACCCAAATGAAGAAGACAACCAAAATGCAAATAACCGAAAATACAAATAACGTAAGTCATTAAAATGCAAATAATGCAATGATTTCTTTTCAGATCTACATTTACAAGATCTTAAATGGCGGTTTTCGGTTGACACCTGGTTGTTACAGAAGAACAAGTCGTCGATGATCGCTCAGATGTGTATGCGCCTTGAAAGGGAGATATGACTGTAACCATCGTCGGTCTGCAAAAAAAGGTCATTACAAACCAACATGGTTCTGCTTTTGCCCAGAAAATCAACGCCGCAAACACAAATCGGAGAGGAGATGGCTAACGTCGTTGATGAGAGAGAGTGTATGTGTGTGTATGGTGGTTGGTGGTTTAGTTTTGAATATGAGATATATACACGATCTAAACATATTTGGAGAACATGGGGGTGAGATTTTGTTTATGTTGTTCCTAAAATACCCTTTAATATTAAATGTACATTAATAAATAATCAAATTAATATATATTTAGTCTTTTTAATCACAGCCCTTGATCAATCAAATCCAAAGGCCTAAAATGGTTCTTTAGGTTTTATGGTTAAAAGTGGTTCTATATTGATTTTATATATATATATATATATATATGTATGTATGTATGTATATTATTTCTATAAGTAACAACACGTAATATCTTGTTTTTATTTGTTGACAATTTCAACAATCATAATTAAAAATTATATGTTAATGTGTAAATACGAGAACGATAGGAGTATTCGAAAGAGAGATAGATGGTTTTTTTTTCTTGGTTTTCAAAAGTTCGTCTTGGCTTCGTCAAAGCTTAAGGCTTGACTATGTCACCACGACATGGTCTAAGGCTTGAACATAAAGCTTATGAAAACGAATATATATAGTTATTCAGTGAAAAGAATGATTAAATATCCGAGAACGAAAAAAAGATTGGTTAATATGTTATAAATATATAATCATGAGTTTTTTATTTTTTGTTCCATAATTATGTGTGTGTGTATAATAAGTTATATACAAATTGCCGTCTTAAGTCACACTTTATGAAAACACAGTAGCCTCGCCATAACTTTCAAGACTTGAGACATGACCATGCTATCACACCACGCCTCACGTTATTTACAACATTGAATTTTTCAAAGCCATTGTCCATTAAAGAGTTTTGTGATAGAAGTGTAACTAGAAGCTAGGGATGTAAACTAGTCGAGCCGAGCTCGAACATTATACTTATCTGGGCTGGTTTATAAATTTTTAAGCTCGAGTTCGAGCTCGGCTCGTTTAAGATATACGAAGTTCAAAAACTGCTTTCTTTGGTTCTCCTACGGTCCTACTCAGCCTCCATCCAATTTGATTTCGGGCTTAATAAAAACACTGAGTTTACATATATATAAACATACAAATTATAAATAATGGGCCCCTTATCGACCATAAGGCCATTTTCACTAAACCTAATTCTTAACCTTCCTTATTAGAAACACGTGCTTTACCCACCACACTATAAGAAGATAGCTTTGAAAAAAAATATCAAAAGAAGTAAACCTCCAAGCTGATATATATGTGCAGCACCTCTTACACCGCTATTCACAGCAATAAAATATATATACATTAATTAATTACATCATGCATCATAACATTAAAAAAGGGACCGGGCGGGGCGTGGACGAAAGAGATATTCCGGCAAGGAAAGTTGGGGATGGGAGGTGTGTGTGAGAGAGAATGTGTGTTTGATAGAGAGAACGTGTGTGAGAAAAAGAAGGGGGAGAGGAGCGGGAAGCTAGAACCGATAGTGGAAGGTTTTGCGGGAAGGGTGTTCCCCTATGGGAAAGGAGTGGTGTTCAATATTAGAATGTGGTTCGTAAAAATCGAATGTCGAACCTAACCAAATTCAAATAATCCGATTTGAATTGGTCTGTTTGGTTTTTAAACCGGTTTTGCACTCAGTTCGAACAGTTACGAATCAAATCGAGGTAGCAAAATATCAACTTCGAACAACCCGATTTGAGCAGCTAGAGAAACTAGAAAATCGATTCGATAAACAGTATTACTATAGGTTGGATATCAATTACTAGTTGCTTAAAAAATTAAAAAGATGATTATGGTTTTTGTGATCTGGGAGCGGATCTATGTGGAGAGTGGTGGCATAAGACACCAGTCAATTTTGTCCTCGTAGTATAAATTTTGATTTTTCGTAGTGTAAATTTTAAAATTTTTAAGACAATGACCACCATTTCAAATCCTAGATCCTCCCCGGTTATGATGAATGGTTGACTGATATTATCAAACAGTTCTGCCCATATATATAAATTCATGACCATAAATATTTGTCAAATACCCAACTTTGATATCATTTTCATTATTTTTGGTTCATATATCTGAGCCCAAGTTCACATTCAAAACAAAATGAATTCCAGTCCTTCAATTTTATTCCAAATCATACATTATTTTCATTTTTCTATTTTTAATTTTTAATTTAAATAATTCAATAACTTTTTTAAGTATTTTTCATAATTAAAAGAATATTTCAATCAAATTCTCTGTGAAACTTGACACCTAATATTGAATTCTTAATTACAATTAAACTGACCAAATTTATAAAACTCAAATTGCATAAAACGCATTAGGATGCTTGATTAAAAATGAATCAAGTCAAATAATTATAAAGTTGTTATATTTTTTTATAAAATTCTCTTGATAAAAAATAAAAAAAATTATTGATGAGTAATCTATTTTGAGTCTGTTAATCTTAAACATTTTTTCACCATAAAACTACTGATACAATAGGTTATGAATGAATTATGAATGTGGGGTTGTTTTGGTACCTTTATCAAGGTTAATATCCTACAATTTCACTGCATAACCACATGCTATTTTGTACTATACACAAAGAACAAGTAAAGGTGGATTGTTGATAAGTGAAGCAAGTGGGATTTTATATACTGCTCAAGGGTAATTTCCCTCATTATGATGTATTTTCATTATTAAAACATATTTATTTTTTGAAGAGAAATTTATTAGCTAGGATGTGTGTACATATCTTGTAACAAAAAGACTACCAAACACACCTGGGATCGATTTGGAAGAAAGAGTATTTGGAAGCTTGGGAACCCATATTAGATGGTGTTCATCAATACGGAGGAATCTTTTTCTGTCAACTTTTTCATTCCGGAAGAGTTTTCAATAATAGTAAGTTCTATATATTAAATGTTTGTCCCACTTGATAAATTTATAATATACACCGGTTACATTTACAAAACTGAAAGATCAGTGTAAATGAATTTTGTTTTGTTTGTAATTCGAATTAATTTTTGTTTTGAGAAAAAGGAAGGGAGGAGAGAGATATAGAGAAGATGAGGTGGTGAAAGCTCATGTTCCCCAACCCAAAATTGCAAACCGGTTAGGTAAATGAGGGGAGGAGGCGTACATGTGTTGCCATTGAAGCCAATCAAACCGGATGCCAACCCAATGGCTTCGACTTTGGTCGTATGCATGACCTTAATAACTTTAGAATAAATAGTTGACTTAATTTAAAGAAAAATTAAAATTACAAGTGAAAAAAAACATGTTTATTACAAAAAAAATTGTTTTGAAGTTCTTTTTATGAACTCTAAATTTAAACGTTCGGTGATAAGATGTAATCAAATTCGATTGAATAGAATTAATTGGTGGCTTGGTTTTTTATAACCAATTTAACATAAATGATTCTTTTTTCGTTTCTGACACTGATCGAGGTTATCAGCCGAACTGCCGTCGTGGTTCTGGAAAAGAGGATGCTCAGTATTCACCGCCACACATACTAACCATCGACGAAATTTATGGAGTTGTCAATGACTTCCAAATTGCTGCAAGGAACGCAATCGAAGCAGGTTTTGACGGCGTCGAGATTCACGGAGCAAATGGATACTTAATTGATCAGTTCTTGAAAGATCAAGTCAACGATCGAACAGATCAATACGGTGGAAGTCTGGACAACCGTTGCCGATTTCCGCTTGAAGTCATCCAAGCGATCTCAGACGAGATCGGATCTGAGCGAGTCAGAATGAGGTTGTCTCCATTTGCTAATTACAACGATTGCAGTGACTCGGATCCTCACTTGCTTGGTGTGTTCATGGCTGAGTCATTAAGTAAACTCGGAATCGTTTATTGTCACATGATTGACCTCGAAGAGTGACTGAGCTTGGAAAGGGCAGACTATGGACAGTTTGAGGTCGATGAGGAGAGTGTTTAATAGTATATTCATAATCGCTGGCGGGTACCATGACCTGGATGAATCGAATAGTGCGATTGAGAATGGAACTGCAGATCTTGTAGCTTTTGGGGTTGCTTTTTTGGCTAACCCTGATTTACCTAGGAGGTTTATGATGTAAGCACCATTAAACAAGTATGATAGAAGCACATTCTATATAGATTATCAGGTGGTTGGATACACCAATTACCCATTTCTTGAGGATTTTTGAAGAATTTAGAATTGAAGTAATGGGTTGAATGTTGATTTTGTATTCTTGTTGTTAAGAAATGGGAATGGTATTTTCAAGGTCTTCACAAAAGCATAACACTCAAATTAACCTTTTATATCTCTTTGTAAGAGTGGTCGCGACCCTTATAATCCATCACTCAAGCCACCATTTAAACCCATAGTGATTACTCTATACTATAACATATTTTGAGACTAACATAACACCTTAATTATTAAATAAAAATTAAAAAAAGAGAAATATAGGGGAGGAAGAGAGTAAATTACTATATATGACCCCGCTCTAATTAATAAAAGATGAGGAAAGGAGTAGATTATCCCATATGACCCCACTTCAAATTACCACAAATGTGGAGTCTACCATTTCATTCTACCCACCATCTTAAATCTAGTGTGAGTATTTAACTCTCTATGTCGAGGTATAGTGCACCACACACCCCACCGCTTGACCGGTCCGCGTACTCTAAATCGTCACTTATGTCGTTGATACAACTACATCATGATGCCCCTCACTACTATCAACGGTTTTTTATTATTATTATACCACTCTTAGTCGTGACATGCATGACTGTGATGACATGCATAACTATCATGACATGCATGACTGTAATGACTGTCACATAAGCTTTTCTAACTATAACTAGGTCATAACTAAACAGTCCTAGTCATTACTGTTATGATTGACTGTCATATCTCCATCACTACTCTACATAATATTAATATAAACTAATTTGATTGGTTTAAACAATTAAAACGACTGTTAAACAAGTTTTTGAGCCCGTCACCGGACTGGTTTATGCCCTTCTCCATTTTGCAAACATTGATTAGGAGTGTGTGAAATATTGTTAATCAGAGGAATATGCCAAATTACATTTGGCAAATGTGGTTTTGTGTAAGCAAAATTTGATCAAATAGCTAGTGTTGAACAAGGATAGTGAATATTAAATAATTTGTGGAGTAAATTTCATCATTGTCCTTATGTTTTACCTTAAATAGCATATTTAGTCTTTCAACTGTTAAAATTATATAAACTTTTGTTAGTTTTAGAAAGTGTATGTCGTTTTGTTTTTTTATATGGTTGGTTGTTTGATTGAGATGTTGGTCATTTGGTCTTTAACGAGATACCGGGACACCGGGCGTTACTGGACAACAAAAATATAAATGCTCAAAATATGAAAACTAACATTTAGACAATGATATAAAATAGGAAATGAATTTAAACATTTAGGTAGGGGTGCACGTTCGGATGGATCGGTTTAGTCCGATCAAATTGAATAAATCCAATTAGATTCGGTTTTGAAAAGTGAGATCCAATCCATCCAAACAATCTTAAGATCCAAACCAAACCATCCAAATTACAATTCGGTTAGATCGGTTTTTATAATTCGGTTTTCATTCTTACATAAATACATGTGTATAGAGTCAAGATATTAAAAAACTAGATTTGATACATGGGAATAACTTAGCTACACTATCATGTAGCCGGTTAGCTACATGATGCGCATACAAACACCTGGTGAGGTCACCATGATGCATAGTGTATAAGCATGGCCCACCAAGTATTTGTGTGTGCATCATGTAGCTAACTAACTACACGATGGTGTGGCTAAGTTATTCCCTTGATACATATACTATTAAAGTTTAAAATATAGTTGTCCAAGTTACAATAACTAGTGGGACTAGTGGCTATGACATAAATATATAATTAAAAATAATAAGTTGTACTACCTACAAGGTGGCCTAGTGGTAAGGTGGCCCATTATCCTCCTAGAAGTCATGGGTTCGATCCTTGCTCTAGGTAAACACCTTGGGGGTGATATATTGCCCCAATACTGGGTGGGTCCGGTAAGAAGAGACTTTGATGAAATGGTCTCGGGTTTAATTCTAACCCCCTACTCGGGCAGCCAAGAAATGTGATCATTGTCTGTAGGTCGGTCCTTGGGGAAGGGTCAATTCGGATGCATAGGATCCCCGACACGGGGTTGGCCTTGCGTAAACAACATTTTGATGAAAATTAATAAGTTGTAAATAAACATAAACATGACACGTATGGATTACTATGTTCGAGTAGTGTTATTAGAGACCCATGTATAACACGGGTTGGTTTTAAGTAATTTATAAATAATGAAAACTCAAAGGATAACAAAGTAAATTATTATAGTAAGTAAATGCGATATAAAAGTTATTATAATTCATAAATATGATAAACTTCAGCTGTCGTGTGTTTATGTAAAGTACTTCAAAGGATATTAGTAATTTATAAATAATGAAAACGCAAAGGATAACAAATATTACATACGTAAACCAACCCAGGTAGGGAATGATAAGCAATAAACTCACAACAAGACCATTTCCATATTAGTTGTCAAATTCAATTAATACTACTAAGATAGTAAAGTAGATTCTTACATTCACATTGAGTATTACACCAAGAGAAGTAAATTAAGGTCAGATGACATTGTTTTTTTTAGCATGTTCTTTAAAGTTTAACCATGAACTTGAAAAACATAAAATAAATCCATGTAACTCTTAAAACTTGAACACTTGCCCAGTACCATTAGTACCATCTGAATAAACAGATAATAGAAATTGATGAGGATGATTATTTCAGTTCGTAGGCACCTAATTTATCAACAAAAAAATTGCAGAAAAGACTTAGGAGAAACGTTGAATCGTTTTAATCAATTTACCAAAGCCTTGAACATAAATGAATCGTAGACGATATATGACTAAAGAAAACAAAACCCTCGATTATAAGTCACACATAGTTGATTCAGGAAACAAAAGGTATAGATTAATAACTTACAGAGAGCGGCTAATAGAAGCAAGGGACAACTGAGTCCACGAGAGCAGAAGGAGAACACCTTGATTGAACCCTAAAAATGACAATGAGAAGACAATGAGTGTCAATTACAAGTCCACAAAGAAATTAAGGGGTCGTGTTCGTGTTAAATGGTTCGTGTCGTGTTCGGGTCAACCATTTTCGTGTCGACCCATTTTTGACCCAGTTTAGTTTCGTGTCGTGTTCGGTTCGTGTCACTTAATTCGTGTTTTCGTGTCGACCCGTTTTTTGGAGAAAAAATAAATTATGGTTTCGGTCAAATAACTTGATTTTCATGTCGGGTTTCATATCGAAAATCACAATTATAAAACCAATATAATAGTTCTAAAACACAAATACAAATAAATTCACAACATAAGTTTGGGAATTCAAATATACGACTAAAAATTCTCAAAAACACGAAAGTTAAAGGAACCTTGTAGTCAATTACCTTTTAAAAAGGTTGAACCGAGAGGCGACCGAGTCTCTGGAGGCACGACGATGGAGGCGTGGAGTGACGGACGAGGGACGACCGAACGGCGACGATGGAGGTGGGCTGTCGGCGTCGCAAGAGAGGCTAGGGTTCCATTTCAATTTCACGACTCACGAGTTCCTCTTTTTTTCTCCAAAATTTTCTTATTTCTATTCTTGTAATCTTGTTATATTAATTTATCAAAATCAAATGAAAATGAAAGTCTATGGAGGTAAAAACCAAAAATTGTAAAATACGAAAACTTAAAAGTGCCGCCATTTAGTTATGAATTAATTGTATAAAATTTTAAATTAGTAATATATTTAAGTTAAATGTTTTTTGGGGTTTTTATATTATTATTATAAAAAATCGTGTTAAATAGGTTATCTTCGGGTTATCGTGTTCGTGTCGACCAGTTTTATGTCATTTTCGGATCGACCCATTTCTGACCCAATTCTGTTTCGAGTCGTGTTCGTGTCGACTTAGTTCATGTTTGGTTCGGGTCGTGTCAGGATTTGCCAGCCCTAGTATATCGTATGTTTGGCATGACAAAGAGAAAATTTTGTTTTACTTGATCAATGTTTTGAATTCTTCATAATAATGTTTGCTTGAGGACAATCAAAGCTTAAGTGTCGGAAGTTATGATATTGCTAATTTTATACAATTATTATCAATCAATATCATATATTTTTCAAAGCTTTCCTTACCAAAAATGTGTAATAAATATCTAAATATGTTGTTATTTGGCAAAAATAGGAAAATGATGATCAAAATCAAAGAATTGAGCAAGAAGCAATGAAAAGTGTGAAAAACCAACACTACTTACACTACTTCATGCCATGAACTCAAAAGACTTCATGCCATGAAGTCTCACCACAACAAAAACTACAAATATTTACGTTTTGATGAAACTTTTGGTGTAAAATAGTGTTTAATCCAAGATAAATCTGGAAAAGGATGATGGAGCTAATGGAGAGGATTAGGAAGAAAGCATAGGCATACAAAGCAAAAAAGACAAATTTTGCCGGAGTTGTTAAGGTTCACGGCGTGAACTCTACCTAGTTCACGGCTTGAACTCTACCTATTTCACGGGTTGAACTCCTTTAGGATTTTTCCTATAAATAGCAAGCAATGCAAACTCATTTGACACACCTCTTCATACACTTATACACTCTATTTCTCTCTAGTTTCTCTATTCTTTTCCAGTATTCTAGTATAGAAAATCCTCTTTGGATCTATCTAAATCAATTAGATAGTATTCACAAGAGTAGCTTTGTTCTAGTTACTTTGTTTGTAATCAAGGAAGGTATCATCTTAGTTGTTTAAACTATGATGCATCCAGCCATGTACACGTTTAATTCATCAATGGGGTAACTTCTTTCCATATTCACTATGATCTTATGAATCCTAGATAATGATTTGATTTAATATTTGGTATTATAATGGTTATCATAACCAATTATCATATTAATTAAAAAGAACCTTAAAGATTACACTCTGCACCTTTGATTTATAAGTTTATTAACTATTTCTATCATTTGGACATGGGAATGAATACTTGACGGGATGGTTTCTATTATATTACTGTTGGAATATGCCCGCTGACACGAACGAGTTAATAGCACTGCTGATGAAGTATAGGCCTATTGGGTCACATACCAAGTATTGATTCCGACAACATGATCAAGCAAAAGAGAGAAAAAGGCCAAAATGGGTTTTAGCAGCATGGTACACGGGCCGTGTTCTTGAACACGGGCCGGGTCCAGCCCAACGAGCATGGGGCGTTTTGGCCCAAGTAAAGGCCGTGTGCTTTATGCCAAACGAATACCTTCGGTGGTATCAGAGCCATATCTAACATGGCTTTGCACTAGCGAGTCTTGAAAAACCATATGAATATTTTATACAAGAAAATTGTTTTTTTGAAATGTTTTTCGTGTAGATGGTTGCTAGGCTAAAATTGATATATTTCTAGCCTACATAATATTCATATAATATTTTGATATTAGAAAGTTGTCCTCTAGAAATGGTTTTTCATGTAGATTCTTGTTAGGCTAAAATTGGTATATTTGTAGCCTACCTAATATGTTAGTTTTACATCGAGTCTAGAAAAGCCATATAAATACTTTTATATAAGAAAATTGTTTTCTTAAAATTGGTTTTTCATTGAGACTCTTGTTGTACTCTTGTTGTGCTAAAATTGTTATATTTGTAGCCTTGTTAATATTTTAGTTTTTATATTTATATATTTGTTGTAACTTGGCATGAAGTGTACACAAATATATACTTATAAATGTATATATGAATATGTGTCACAAAAATGTTTTGGTACACTAATGCATATGTACAAGGATTGTCATTATGGTGCCTTTGATGTTGTTGACAATCTTAACTAAAATATAGATATATATTTGTATCATGGTTTTGTGTGGCACACGATGCTTTATTTGTTGCGTTTGGTTAATTCGGTAACGTGATATGCCCTTAGACCTATGTGTTGTGGTTGTTGATTGATTTGGTTTTTTGATGGCCTACGTGCCGTATTGATGTAAATATTTATTTATTTATTTGTTGGTGCGGCTTGCACGCCGTTTCTTTTATTCCGTGTATTTGTATAAATAGTGTAGGAATGCGACCTGCGTGTCGTTTATATATATATTCTATGTATTTGTAAATAGTATAGAATTAGAACCGGAGAAATCAACGGGAGTCATGGTGATGACGTCTTGGCGAGAAGGAATCAACACGCTATTGGAGGTGTTGGATTCGGTGGGAGCTCACCCAACGAGTGTAATACCCAAACTTCCAAAAAATAAATAAAAGAATATTTATTGAGAAAATGATAGATTATATTGGATTGAGAAATGTATTAAAGAGTTTATGGGTTTGAATGGATGAATGAATAGTGGACTATTTATATATATGTTATTGGATTAGTTATGTGTATTATTATATTTAAGTTTCTTGGGCCCAATCATGGAATGCGGGCTTAGGCCTTTTTATAAGATATATATATATATATATATATATATATATATATATATATATATATATATATACAAGATTAGGGCACAACCCCCAATACTATTTCAAAAGACTTGCTACTGTTACATTGAGAAAGAGAGAGCTCTAGTGTGTGTTTTGGTGTGTGCTTAAACCCATGAAAAAGAAGAAGGAGAGCCAAGAATCAGGTAATGTTTCTTACCTCACTAGGATGCTGTAGACATCAATTTTATCTTGTTTGGTTGATGATAGCATGATTTAACATCCGGGTTTTTGAGTTATGGGTTTATGAAGAACAAGAGAAAGAAATTTAAGATATAAACTTCAATACTTGATAAAATGTAGTTAAATCTTGAAGGAAGTGTTTAAATGAATGGAGTAATGTTTTGAAACAGAAATGAAACGATTTGGTTAAGTTTTGAAAGAGTTTGATTTTGACTATGAAGTTTGGGTTTTTCGAAAATGACAAACTGACAGGGAAGGTGGAGCTCCATGCGACTTTCGCATGGCTCCATGCGACTTTTGAGGAGTCCATGCGACTTCCATCTAGACTCCTAGCTATTCCATGCGACTTTATGTATATGTATGTGTATGGCACTTCATGCGACCTTGTAGTGTCTCATACAACTTTCAGAAACAAGAGGTGAATGCTCATGCGACTTTCGCATGGGCCATGCGACTTTCGCATGGGCCATGCGACTTTCACATGGGGACTCCATACGACTGTCGCATGGGATGTTCAATTGGCCCAAGTGTTTTCATCCAACTCCCTGTTATGTAAATGGTTCACGCGACTTTTAGACACCAAGTTACTTCATGCGACTGTCACCTACGTAGTAGCACTTCATGCGACTTTCATGTTAGCCTATATGTATGTATATATATATATATAGTTCATGCGACTGTTAGCAAATGCATAGCTTCATGCAACTCTTGGTGGTGTACCATGCGACTTTTGTGAACTCCCATGCGACTTACTGAAGAGTCATGCGACTTTCACATGGCCAGGATGGCCATGCGACTTTCAAATTCCCATCTGACCTTATGCATGGTCCAACGCATGAAACCTAGTAACGGGGTCCAGCGTGAGACCCGAATGAATTATGTGAATAAACGAACAAGGGATTCGTGCACGGTATTGATTTATTGGACTTATTGTAGGTGACGGTTGACTGGCAAGTAACCACAAGTGTACTAGTAAGATAAGACTGTGAGATTGAACTTCAAACAAGTGAGTATTCTTACTTACCATCTAAACCTCATGGTGTATGTGTTTAATGTGCTACATGCTATATAATTGATGAATTGATGAAATGATAAAATGGTGGAATAATGACTGAGGAATTGATGAACTGATAAAGTGTTATGCTATGATATTGATTAGACCGTTCACTTCGGTGACGGGAATGATTAGACCGTTCACTTCGGTGACGGGAATGACGAGACCCTTCACTTCGGTGACGGGAATGATTAGACCGTTCACTCCGGTGACGGGAATGATGAGACCGTTCACTTCGATGACGGGAATGATTAGACCGTTCACTCCGGTGGCGGGAATGATGAGACCGTTCACTACGGTGACGGGAATGTTGGGACCGTCTACTACGGTAGCGGGAATGGAAGATGTAATACGAATGTGAAACAGATGAGTAATGCCTTATGGTTGATTGTAAGTAAGCGTGCTCGCTAAGCTTTGTGCTTACAGTTGTTGTTTAACCTTCTTTTCAGGTGATGGCCACGGAGGGGCTCCGGCACGCGGTTGATAGCTCATACTTCCACAAGCTTCCGCAGTGTTAAACTATTTTGTTTTAATGATGTATTATGAACATTTACATTCGCATTCGACGGGTTATCACCCGGGTCTGTAATTAACTCATACAATGTTTCACTGTAATGAATCATCAATCTTACTCTTTGTTTAATTGAAAAAAAATTTGGGACGTTACAACGAGACTTTACCTTATCCTTAGGTTTTGGCCTCATTTTCCCCGTTGTGGCTCACGGGGAAAACGCATAGGATTTTTAGGCATGTTGTAACATCCGCAACCCTGGGCTAGGAGATTAGCGGGTTGGCGGTAAGTGATTGGATTGTTTTATTTGATTGTGTGTTTATTAAATGTTAAGTGTAATTAATTTAAATATGAGTTTATAAATATATAAATGTTAATGGTGGAATTAGAAAGAAAAGAAAATAATATGTATTCATGTATGTTAAAGTATGTATGTATGTAGGCATGCATGAGAAAAAGTAATAGAAAGAATAGGATTTCAAGGATTCTTAGTCTTGCCACCTCCTGCTTACTTTAAACAAATATGTATGCCTACACGGGTCCGTTAACTAAGTTAACTCGGAAAGACGTGAAGTTTGCTTGGGGTAGTGAACAAGATAAAGCTTTCCAGACTTTGAAGCAGTTGTTGTGCCAGGCTCCCATTCTTGCGTTGCCAAGTGGAACAGATGATTTTACTATTTATTGCGATGCATCGTTTGCGGGATTGGGATGTGTGCTTATGCAGAGGGATCGGGTGATTGCGTATGCTTCAAGACAGTTGAAACCACATGAAAAGAATTACCTGACTCATGATCTAGAACTGGCAGCTGTCGTTTTTGCCCTAAAACTATGGGGACACTATTTGTATGGCACCAAGTGTGTAATTTGTACTGATCATAAGAGTCTCCGGTATGTGTTTACACAAAAAGAGTAACATGAGACAGAGGCGATGGGTGGAGCTGATAAAAGACTATGATTGCGAAATTAAATACCACCCTGGGAAAGCGAACGTGGTAGCAGACGCCTTGAGCCGCAAGGGGGCGGGAAATTCCATTAAATTCATGCGTATGGAGATTGTATCTGATTTAGTGGATAGAATAAAGTCTGCACAGTTGGAAGCTCTGAAAGAGGAGAACTTGAAGAACGAATTAATGAAGAAACGTAAAGATGAGTTTACTGATGATTCTCGTGGATTGAAAGTGTATAAGACTCGTGTGTGGGTGCCTATGCTTGGAGAATTGAGAAGGTTGATTTTAACTGAAGCACACAAGTCGAGATTATATGTTCACCCAGGAAGCACCAAAATGTACCACGATTTGAAGGTGCTTTACTGGTGGCCAACTATGAAGGCAGATGTGGCTCATTTTGTGGAGTCATGCCATATTTGTGCTCAAGTGAAAGTAGAGCATCAGAAGCCCTACGGATCTTTGAAACAGTTGGAAATTTTTAAGTGGAAGTGGGAACATATAATGATGGATTTCGTGACTAAACTTCCGCGAACTCAGAGGAATCACAATATGATTTGGGTGATCGTGGATCGATTGACGAAGAGTGCTCATTTTCTGGCTACCTGTGAGACGGCTTCTCTTAGCAAGTTGGCGCAGTTGTACATTAATGAGATCGTAGCAAGACATGGTATACCATTGTCAATAGTATCTGACAGAGACTCCGGGTTTTTTCTAACTTCTGGAGGAGTCTACAGAGAGAATTAGGGACGAGGATTAATTTGAGTACTGCTTATCATCCCCAGACTGACGGTCAAACTGAACGAACCATACAGACACTCGAAGATATGCTTCGTGCCTGTGTAATTGAGTATGGTGGATCTTGGGATTCACACCTGCCATTGATAGAGTTTGCGTATAATAATTCTTACCATTCCAGTATTGGAATGCCTCCATATGAGATGTTGTACGGTCGTCGCTGCCGTTCTCCGACGTGTTGGTTAGAGGCTGGTGAGAAACAATTTGCAGGGCCTGAGATTGTTCAGATGACAGCTGACAAGGTTGCTATAGCCAGAGGGAAGTTGAAAGCGGCCAGAGATAGACAGAAAATGTATGCGGATCCACGGCGTCGTCCAGTATCGTTTGACGTGGGGGAGTTAGTGTATTTGAAGGTCTCTCCGTGGAAGGGCGTGATTCGATTTGGCAAACGCGGGAAGTTAGCACCCCGTTACATTGGTCCTTTCAGAATTCGTCAGATTATAAATGACCAGACAGTTACATGAGACCTCCCGGCAGAGCTTGCAGGTATTCATGACACGTTCAATGTCTGTTATTTGAGAAAATGTAAAGTTGAAGACGAGAGTCAGATTCTCCCAGTGCACGAACTGAAAGTAGATTCAAAGAAGAGATTGATTGAAGAACCTGTTGAACTGTTAGATCGTAAAATGACCAAGCTCCGAAAGAAGCAGATACCGATGGTGTTGGTCAAGTGGAAACACAGTTTAGGTTCTGATTTGACGTGGGAGACTGAGGCGGAAATGAAGGACAGATACCCTCATCTGTTTGAGCAAGAAAGGATTCCGAGGACGGAATCCTCTTAAGGAGGGGAGATTTGTAACATCCGCAACCCTGGGCTAGGAGATTAGCGGGTTGGCGGTACGTGATTGGATTGTTTTATTTGATTGTGTGTTTATTAAATGTTAAGTGCAATTAATTTAAATATGAGTTTATAAATATATAAATGTTAATGGTGGAATTAGAAAGAAAATAAAATAATATGTATGCATGTATGTTAAAGTATGTATGTATGTAGGCATGCATGAGAAAAAGTAATAGAAAGAATAGGATTTCAAGGATTCTTAGTCTTGCCACCTCTTGCTTACTTTAAACAAATATGTATGCCTACGTGTGTAATTGTCTGCTCACAATTACAAGTGAAAGGTGTAAGTGTGTGTTTCTTGAGAGAAAAACCATTTGTGAAGAAAGTTACTAAACTTGAAATCCTAAGATCAAGACTTTGTGATCTTTAATCTAAAAGAAAGGTAATATGGTATTTGTAACTTGATATAATACATGTTGATGTGTTTAAGTATTCAAAAGCATGAATTTATGATGTTATACCATTTTAAGTTTGAAAGAAAGTTTGCAAATGGGTTTTGAATGATTTCATGTTATGAAGAAGTAAAAACATGTTTTTAGTGGTTTATAGGCTTGGTAAGTGCTAAATATGTATTTAGATGGAAGAATTATGAAGCTGGAATGAATTTTGGAGAAATTGGACTGAAAATCCAACACTTGGAAGAAGATGAAATCTGAATTTATGTGTGTAGCGGCGCTACACACTATTGTCGTGGTGCGACCTTCAAGAAACCGAAAGTAGGGTTTCGGATTTAAGAGAAATCCGAGTGTGGTGCTTTTGAACATGTGAAATCCGATTAAGTTAGTGAAATCCGATCATGAAATCCGAAACCATGGCAAATCCGACTTCAAAATCCGATCCTTGATGAAATCCGCATGAAATCCGAATGTTATTTCTCGGATTTGAAATCCGATGCACATCGCGGCGCGACGTAGGGGATGTCGCGGCGCGACAGGCCCTGAATCCGATAATTTGCATATTTTTGTATATCTTTGCTTGGTTTGAGATAGTTTGTTTATTATGTGAATTAATTGAGATGTTTTGATAAATTTGAGATATAAATATATATATATATGAGAAGATATATTTATATATTCGCGACTGATTTGGTTGTTGCTGTGATTTCAGGCTATCCAAAGACTCAGTAAGATTAGAATTTTGAGCCCGTGTTGATTTTGAGGTGAGTGGGCGTTAATCGCAGATGGTAAAGATTTCGGTTTATGTTATTGGTGTGATGCATGATTGTGATTGAGAATGGATTGGATTGAATGAACTGTTGATTGTGATTATTGATGATTGATATCTGCTGCATGATTATTTGGTCGATACGCACTCTTAGTATGATTTCGAGCTGCGTTGGGAAGTCAGCTATACGTAGAATTGGGCTGGGCTCTTTCGCTGATTGGTTGAACAATGTTAGCCTTACTCGTGCATATGTTGCACCAGAGGGGGAGTGCATTGTGCCAATTCGGTGGAGGGCTATCGGTAAACCTTTGCTTTGGCCGGCATTGGTTGTAGGTTCTGCGCCGAACCGCCGGTCTTCTCGGGATACGTGGTTACATGCTTTGATATTGATCGTGAATGTTTGCTTTTGGTGTTTACCCTCTACTCACTTAGCTTTGTACTAATTCCCCTCAGTTGTTGCTTTTGCAGGTTCGTGTTTGTGAGTTTGGCAGAAGGAAAGAGATGACCTGACTCTGATAATATTTTTGAATGGAACGAGCCAGTAGTTTTTGTAACACAACAATGATACTTATTTTGTGAACAATGTTTGTACAGTTGTTAATATTGGTTTGAATGTAATTAAGTTTGTTTGTTAAAAGCTTCCGCAGCGTATTTAAAAAAAATGGCTTGTGATTTTGCGGTGTTACACATGTTACCGAATTATATATATATTTGCGTGGTTGTGTTTTATTTTTCTATGCATGGATTAGGATTCGCATGCTAGACAATTTTTCCTATAAAATTAAATAAAACACAACATTTGTTAAAATGGTTAACAATCTCGCGCGAATAGAATTGACAAAGAAAATATAAACTTGGTATTATATTAAAAGGTGCTTAAAATCGTTTTGACACGTACTTTGTTAATTCACGAAAGGGTTTCTATAAACCGGAAACAAAATCCCGTTTTTAAAATGTAAATCACGCATCATCCGTAAGACGACACCACCCGAATCTAACGAAACAAGGATGATTGTCGAGCTAAGCACGAGTCATTCCTTGCGTAGTTGTGTGGAAGGTGAGTTGGGTAACTCGCATGGTTGGTTGTCGAGCTAAGCACGAGCCAATTGATGGTCGAGAGTGCCACCCGTGTGTCTTGTCGGACGATTTACAATTTTAGTATATAATTCTTGATTAGTGTCGAGCTAAGCATGAGCTAAACAAAAATTATATATTAAGATTGGTGTAAGGAAGGGATCAAACATGTTAAGTTCACCACCTATCGGAAGACGTAAAAACTAGGGCATTCCAGTGGAATAACGTGGAACTTAAATGAAAGACTTGGTGATGATACTAGCATATAATCTGATATCTTTGGTAGATGATCAGCATGGTTATGTTGGTATGCCTGACTAAGAATCATTACTTCTTTTAATTCTGATTAGAGTCGTATAGAGCCAAAGAGATGTGGGTTTCTCATATCTAAGTGGCAATGACTTGATGGTGAGTCATGTTGAGTTCACCACCTATCGGAAGACGTAGTGGATCCAGAATTCACTAGGAATAAAAGAAGTAAATCATAAAGAGATGCAATCCATTGAAATGTCCAAGTGCTTGACTTGACTAGATCCCATACCTAGGTGTATACCAAGGTGGTAGTGATGGGATTAACATGGATGGGGTTGTAGACAACTTCAAATACCGACTAGTGGTATTGTTTTTCATGATGATTATGGAGAAACTTGTCCTAGTGGCTATGTTGAAGAATGTTTGATACTCGTGGATATTAATGACCGCGTTTCGTCATGAAACAATATGATGAGGAAGTGCTTATAACACTCTCCGAGGGTCTTAATATACATTTGTAGTATCCGTATTATGTCTACAAAAGTGGATAAGTCCAATTCGGACTTATGCTAGCATCTTAAAGGAAATATCTTTGCTTACTATTAGAAAATCATAGTGACGAGTTTTCTAGAAGCATAGATCAAACCTTTTATGTATGTCAGGGCTAGTGGGAGCTTTGTTCTACTCTTAGTGTTAAATGTCTATGGAAGATAATGTCCCGGTATTAGGTTATCTGCAAACCTAATTCAGGAATTACTGCTTCACAGGGGCATTTAAGAGATACAAAATTGGATAGTATTTAGTTCAATAAATATAGAGATATATTCTTGATGTTTGACGACTTGAATAGGCTTGGAGTAAGTAGTTACTCTAATGCGTATTTCTGCTAGGATAACTGTTGATTTTGATCAAAGTTTATGATCTTAACTTGTCGTGTTGATTGTTGGTTCTTAAGTATCACTAACCCTATTGTAGGCTTTTGAGACAATGAGGGAGTGATTACTTTATTTTAATCTTTTTGAAAAGTAAGATCTCTTTGGTTAAATACTTTTGAAATAGTCTTGTCAAAAGAGATATAATTGAATAACAAACTTACTTGTGGATGTGGTGGTACAAGTCCACTAGTTAAGCCGTTGTTAAGGACTAGTGATGTTTATCATACTAGGTCAATTAGCATTTCTAATGCATATGTTCATTTAACTTGGCTTGAATATGTTTTGGTTTATGTTTGATTTGTAATTATATTTTGGGGACGTTAAGCAGTATTGCAATTCATAGGATATCGATTATTAAATGGAGATTTAATAATATGCCGAGGGCGGGTATTTTATGAATCCTTATTGTGTTCCATCTTAGCATGTTTAAACACTTCCGTGAATGTTTTTGATTCTAAAATCTCCACAATCGGTTATACTTTATGGGAAGGAAGTATAAATTAAGATTGAGGTAAAGAATTGGTTTTGTTAAACGTGGTTCTTGCCTATACTTGAAAGGGGTTTCAAGTGATTGGAGGACCCACACCCGAGTTCGCTTCATGGTTCTAGTCATAAGTAACTCGAGATGATGATGACGTTTCATCCTTAAACTAGAGATGCATGTGATTCTAAAGCATAGGTCTGTTTTGCTTTGATCGTTTTCTAACGCGGTCCGTAACTGGTCGTTATAAGGGAGATGATTGGGTAGAGTATTATCTACGTGGCGGGACTATGTAGTCGAAAGGAATTTCTTCCTCTACGTATAGAGAAGATATGCATGGCTCCCTCAATGATTGAGTGATGACGTTCATATGCATGGCCGTGCTCAAGTTATATTGATGATGGATCAATGTTAACTTGGTTTGTTGGTCACCACTAATATAGAATCGAGAAACATAATCGTGAACGATCTGAAGGTTGACTTATTCCATGCCTTGTGTTCACATAGGACATCGCGAACAAAGGGATATATATGTTCATTTATCTTTAGGACAATCATTTTATGATTGGGATCTTGTCAAGAGTGGCATACCCTATACTGACTTGGGAGCATAGATGTCTTACTAGAGGCCGCTCTATGTTTGTGTTATTTTTCGTAGTCGTGTCACGTGCAAGTGGGAGTCTGTTGGAATATGCCCGCTGACACGAACGAGTTAATAGCACTTCTGATGAAGTATAGGCCTATTGGGTCACACACCAAGTATTGATTCCGACAACATGATCAAGCAAAAGAGAGAAAAAGGCCCAAATGGGTTTTGGCAGCATGGTACACGGGCTGTGTCCAGCCCAACGAGCACGGGGCGTTTTAGCCCAAGTAAAGGCCGTGTGCTTTGGGCCTACACGGCCGTGTAGATGAACACGGGCCGTGTTGAGCCTACTAGACACGAGCTATCTTGGCCCAATTGAGGCCGTGGCCGTTGGGCCTACACGGCCGTGTTGATCAACACGGGCCGTGTACGTCCGCTGTGACAGCAGAATTAACTGCCTTAAACACTATGTTTAATGGGGTTTATGGTATTAACTTTGGTAGACAAAAAGACAATGTTTTTCTCTGCAAAACACAAACTTTTGGGTGTGCTTGGGGTTAGTTGATCCTAAGAGTTTTCTCTAAAACTTCATCTTCTTCTTGGTGAGCTTTTTGGTGCACAAGAGAGCAAGAGATTGACTTGATTGTTGTTTTGGTGTATAACACCAACTTACTAGCATTTGGGAATCAAAAGTTGCTTGGGGTGGACTTCATTAGAGGAGTTCTTTCTTGGATTCTTGAAGCTTGACAAGTGAAGATCATTGTGCTTGCATTGTGGTACAATTCTATTCATCTTGTTTATTTATTTTAGTTGCAACTTCATGTCTAGATGTTGGTCCATGGGATGTGTTTGTTTGGCTAGTTATAGTTTTTGTATTATATCTTGCTTCCGTTGCTACTCGATTATGCCAAACGAATACCTTCCATTATAACTTCGGTAATAATATAATCGGTTGTTATAAATAACAAGTGAAACTTATTAACCAATAACGGAGTAAACTTTAAGTTAACTTATAAATGGAAGTTTGTAAGTTAAGGATGATGCGGGAGCTAATTCCAATAATTATGTGGTAATGGGGGTGTGTTATTTAAAAAGATCATTAACGGAAGTTAATGAATCATATTAATTAATATTGCGGATCATTAACAGTAGTTAATAATCCAACCTCTCAGGAGAACCAATATAATCGGCGTTTAAACAATCAAATCTATATCTAGGAGGATTAAATCATAGTGAATAATTCTTTTAATTGTCACATATTTACAAATTATTGTTCTTGCTTTCCGTTGAAATATTTAGTCATCGTAATTATCTTTATAAAATCAATCTTTCAAACCCCCCTTAATAGTTTAATTACTTAAAATTGAATTGTATCGATTTCCAACATATTTTCCCTGTGGATCGATCCTGCCTTACCTCATTTATACTACTACACGATCCAGTTATACTTGGTGGAATAATGTGTGTTTATATTTGACGTAATTCTTGAACTTAAATTGTAACTTGCAAAAACACTCATCAATTCCTTACATGCACCTTGGCACACTCAATCCCCCACGCTCTTTATCCATGAATTTCATTATCTAAAATGAACGGCTAAGATTAGTTCTCGTGATTCTCTTAAGAAAAACGGTTCTCAAATGAACCTTCCCATATATACATATACATATATATAGAGAGGATGGTTCATGAAAAGCATCTTGTTTGGGAAAAATGCGAGAAACATTTTTGACCATTAGATTGTTTAAATCATTGGCTATAAGAAGTAAATGGTTTTAGTTAATAACACAAGAGGGCAATATAGACGATAGACACTCTTCTCTCTCCTCTCTCTTCTCTCTCCTCTACCCACCGTATTAAATGTTACCATCTGTTTTATATTTTAAAAAAACCCTAGTTCTCCACCTCTACATCTCCTTCTATCTCTATTTTCACCCATGGCAGCCCCACCATCACCCACCCTTCGATTTCATCCTACGCTGCCAATTTTTTGCCTGCAGCGTGGCCTTCCCCAGAATTGCAACCTCACAACTTGTATATGCTTGCAACCTCTCTCTTATGCTTTCTATCTCTCTCTCTCTCTTCAAACCTTACAACTTGTATGTGATTCATTCTTGTCGTCGACCATGCCCTCCCCATGGTTTCCTCATGTTTACATCATGGAAGACCCACCAATCCACCACCATCACCAATAACCCAAAACCGACGACCACCACCGGAACATGCTGGTGTAGCGTTTTTTAGGGTTTTATCCATGGTTCTCAACAAATCAGACCATGAAGAAGCATTAGATGGAACGACCAAGGGTGGATCCATGTTCTCCATCGCTAGATGAACATTTTGATCCATATTAGCCTCCCTCTAATCATCGGCGGCCGAAGATGACACCACCGACGGCGGCGGCGGTTGTACTAACATAAAAAGGTCAAAATAGAACCTAGAACCTTAGCCATAAGATTTTTTTATCCTAGTTTATGTTCCCCGTATCTTCAAGAGCATCTCGAGTAACACCCCGGCCCTAAAGTATCGGTGGCCGGAGATCGCATAGATAATGGCAGCAATGGTTGTTTATGTACATATTTATTTTTGGGTTTTGATATTTTATTTAAGAATATAAGAAATGAATTAGTTCTTTACGATCTGCTTACCAATGATCAGTTTACATGAATCATCATGAAAGTTTGTAAATCTTGATTTTCATACGATGTTCATTAATGAACAAAATTAACTTTGGGTTTCTCCATTAGAAGGAATGAAAAAAGCGGGAACGTATTCAGGTATTTTATTTTTTTATTTTTGTAAACTAGTGAATATGGTTTATTTTCGAAAAGTAAATAACTTTGGTTTATTTTCTCTATCCATACATATTGAGGTGATACAAATATGTTTTTGGGTTTTAGATTATATTGTTTTTAATTTTTTGTTAACCAGTGAACATTCATGATTTAGGGTGAATAATTAGAGAAAATTGGCCGTATTTCATTATCGAATATTGTAAAATTGTAATACCCCAAACTTTGGAAAATAAATAAATGAAAGAATATATTATTGAGAAATAACATTGTGTTGAAATTGTAAATTTAATTGGGCTTGGATATATATATATATATATATACCTATATATATATGAATCGTTGTTTAATGGGTTTAAGAAAAGTAAGGAATTAGATAATGCTTCTTGGGCCAATCAAAGGAGAATGGGCTTAGGCCTCTTAGAAGGTGTATATATATAAGATTAGGGCACAGCCCTCAATACTCATTCAAAAGAATTATTACTGTTTCATTGAGAGAGCGAGAGAGAGAGAGAGTTTAGTGGGTGTTGTGTATGTGCCTGAACCCCACGAGAAAACAAGGAAGGAGGGTGCAAGGATCATCTGAGAAACTCAAAGAATTGCTACAAGGATCATCAGGTAATGTTTCTTACCTCACTATGATACTGTAGGTATCATTTTTATCTTGTTTAGATGGTGCTAGCATGAGTTATAATCTGGGTTTTTGGGGTTTTGGGTTTATGAAGAACAAGAGAAAGAAATTTGATATATAAGCTTCAATACTTGATAAAATGTAGTTAAATCTGGAAGGAAGTGTTTGAATAAATGGAGAAATGTTTTGAAACAAAAATGAAACGATTTGGTTGAGTTTTGAAAGAACATGATTTTGGCTATGGAGTCTGAGTTTGAGGAAATATGAACTGACAGGAACAATATAGCTCCATGCGACTTTCATGAAGGTTCATGCGAGTTTCATATGCGACTTCCCGATGAGTTTTTATAGATGCTATGCAATTTTCAGGTGTGGGCCTGTAAGTGTCCATGCGACTTTCGCATGAGGGCACCATGCGACTGTCGCATGGGGTGCCCAGTTAGCTTATTCGTTTTTCATTTGACTCTCTGATATGCTAGTACACACTCATGCGACTTTCACGAGTGCAAATGCCCATGCGACTTTCGTATGGGGCATCATGCGACTCTTTGTTAATTTCATGTGACGTATAGGTATGCCCATGCGACTTTCGCATGGTACGACTGTCGCATGGGGCAACTCACGGAACACTCATGTGACTTATGCATTGGTTTGAGAATCCGACAGTTTTAAGTGAAATCCGATAGTTTCCATGAGTTGGAAATCCGATGGTTTGCATATATGAACTGAAATCTGATCGTTAGGTTGAAATTCGACAGTCAACCCGGATTTTGTGAAATCCGATACTTTTACACTCGACGCGACGCGTCGGTTTGATAGACGCGACACGTCCCCGACTTAATGGACTTTAATGCATTTCTTATTGTTACGTGCCTTGTGAAACCCGAATGTATTACGGGGATAAACGAACGAGAGATTCGTACACGGAATTGACATGTTAGACCTATTGAAGGTGACGGTTGACTAGCAAGTAACCACAAGCGTGTTAGTAAGATAAGGTTGAGAATCTGATAACTGCTAACAGGTGAGTATTCTTATTTACCATCTAAACCTTATGGTGTATGTGTTTAATGTGCTACATGCTATATGATTGATGAATTGATGAAATGGTGAAATGATGACCGATGATCTGATGACTGATAATGTGTTATCCCATTATTTTGATTAGACCGTTCACTTCGGTGACGGGAACGATTAGACCGTTCACTTTGGTGATGGGAACGATTAGACCGTTCACTTCGGTGACAGGAATGATTAGACTGTTCACTTCAGTGGCGAGAATGATGAGACCGTTCACTTCGGTGCGGGAATAATGAGACCGTTCACTACAGTGACGGGAATGTTGGGACTGTCTACTACGGTAGCGGGAATGAAAGATGTAACACGAATGTGAAACAGATGAGTTGATGACTTATGTTTGATTGTAAGTAAGTGTACTCGCTAAGCTTCGTGCTTACGGTTGTTGTTTAACCTTCTTTTCAGGTGATGGCCACGGCGGGGCTCCAGCACGTAGTTGATAGCTCATACTCCACAAGCTTCCGCAATATTCAAACTATTTTTTGTTTTACGATGTATTCCAAACAATTACATTCAAGTTCTACGGGTTATCACCCGGGGTTGTAACTAACATATACAATGTTTTATTTGTGGTGAATTATTAATCGTACTCTTGGTTTAATTGTTAAAAAAAATTTGGGACGTTACAAAAATTCATTATTAAACTAGTATATTATTTGAATGTATTCGGTATTGAATGTTGTAAATGTTTTAAATTTATCTTAAAATTAGTATAATTTTGACTTTATTCATTATCGAACACAGAACACAGAATTAAACAAGAAGAAGTACAAAAATTATTATAGTGCAAATTTTGTAAATCGTTGTATTCATTAATAAATACAGCACACCTAATGAAAAAGTTGTAAATCGTACATTGTATTCAGTAGTGAACACCGTATTTAATAGTATGATAGAAGTAAATTCTATAAATCTAGAAAAAAAATAATTGAAAAGAGAAAAATTTAATTTAAGGAGAGAGAGAGAAAATTATGTTTACTAATTTACAGTTTTGAATTAAATAAAAATATTAATTATGATTAATCTAAACCACATGATCAAAAACAAATCAATGGCTGTGATTGTTTGTCGCACTTTTCGCAAATAAGACACTTTTCGCATGAACCCTCCCCTATATATATATACACATATATATATATACATATATATATACACATATATATATATATACATATATATATAGGATCAAATGGAAACATTTTTAAAATGCACGACACCGAGAACACTTTTGGGCTTTTGATTTCATTGATCGGATGGTTTAAAAATTGTCACATTTCTTTTGGACCTTTGATTTAATTGATCGGATGTTTAAAAATTGTCACGTTTTTATATCATTTGTTTGACTATATACCTGATACATCAATGCATACAAAAGTGTTTATGATCTGATGCATCAATGCATATAAATCTTTAAATCGTTAATATTATAGAAATAATTTTGATTTTATGATTAGGATGTAAACTTGACTTTTTGGGTAGTTATGGGTGAACATGAACGTAAAGGAGAATTGCTAAATTACAAGTTTACACAGCTTCTCATTGTCGTGCATTTTAAAGGGGTTCTCCCTTGAACATATATATATATATATATATATATATATATATATATATATAGTTCTCGTTTGAACTCTCCCCTATATATAGGGAAAAGTTCAAATGAGAACTGTTTTTCATACGAGAACTGCAAGAACCAATCTTAACCGTCCAATTCCCCCTCCTTCCATTGGATTGCCCACCCATGAATTCCTTACATACACCTTGCCACACTCAATCCCCCCACGCTCTTCGTCCATGAATTCCGCTTACTACTTGAATGGTCAAGATTGGTTCTGGCAGTTCTCGTACGAAAAATAGTTCTTGTTTGAACCCTCGCTATATATATTGGAGGGTTCAAACGAGACCTATATATATATAGGGGAGGGTTCAAACGAGAACTATTTTTCGTACCAAAACTGCGAGAACCAATCTTGGTCATTCAAGTGGTAAGTGGAATTCATGGATGAAGAACGTAGGGGGATTGAGTGTGGCATGGTGCATGTAAGGAATTCATGAGTTGGCAATCTAATTGAAAGATGGGGGATTGGACGGCTAAGATTGGTGCTCGCAGTTCTCGTACGAAAAACAATTCTCGTTTGAACCTTTCCCCGTATATATATCAGTGAGCATACAAGTATGAGAATATTACGTGAAATTTTAGGTTCTATTTTATTATTACGTGAAAAATTAATAGAATCGCGCTATAATTATACGCATAAACATATTATATAATTAAAAATTTTGGTGGTTAAAATACTGTAAAAATGTTTATTAAAGGTAATTCTATTTGAACCTCCTTGATAATGTAAATTGACCCGTATATGACATATCAGAGTCCAAATAATAGCACCCGTTTATTAAAAGGTGTTTGTCTTATCAAATCTAAACTGATATGGTCATTTGACTATCTTTTAAGTTTAGCATAAATCAATTTATAACTTTTAAACACTATCTTTCAAATTTTATTTTGTGTAATCAAATATAAACACATGAGGTCATTTGATTAACAATTTAATAGACAAACCTCTTTCTGATGTGTTACAAATGTCGGCATTTAGCCAATTGTCAAATACGCATGTACTTATAAAATCAAGTTGGATCGGCTTGGTTCGTATGTTACTGAACAAGAGACATATATGTGAGCTTAAACAACAAATATTCGTAACTTGGTTTAATTGTTCAAAATTTAAACAACAAACTAAAGTCATTTTGTTAAGGGTTTTGTTCACTAAAATGTATCCAAGTTATCACGTTTTGCTATTGTATGTATCGAACTTTAAAAGTCTCTATTGTATGTATCAAACTTTTGATTTGTTGTTATTGTATGTATTTTGGATACATAAAAAAGTAAAATACTTAAAAGTTTAGTAGATACAGTGGAAAGTTTAATACACACAATAGCGATAAAATAAAAGTTCGATACACACAATAGAAAATTTTTAAGTCCGATACATATAATAGCAAAACATGACAACTTGGATACATTTTAGTGAACTAAACCCTTTTATTAATTCCAATTAGGTTAAACAGCTAAAATTGGCTCGTTATAATTATGTGGCTACACTAAAAAATTAAATGGGATGCACAATTTTTGCCATATGTAAGTGAAAAGTTTGGGGGTTACCCTGACAACCTTAGGTTGCCATCTAGATGAGTCACAACTTATCATGATTTATATTGTATTCTTGTGCTTTACAAGGTATTCTAAAACTCTATAGTCTACAACATCATGTGAAAAATAATGATGAAGGTTTTGCAACTCTAAGTTGTTTTAAATAGTTTCTACAGTTATTTTACAATTGCAAGTTGAAAGCTTTTGATGACTAATTGTTGAGTTTTTCTTTGTCATGATATTTTTTATTCAATCTCTCAGCGGGTATCTTATACAACTAGATTAGATACACATGTGATATATATATATATATTGTTTAAAAAATTATAAAATAATAAGATATTAAATAATTATAAAATATGAAATAAATAAGAATTAAGAAAAATAGTGACATATGGCATCAATGCTCAAACCAACGGTTAAAGCATCGACTTAAGATTGAGGGTTGATGTAATGTTAGAAAATCATAAAACTAAAAAACTGTTTTCTTATAATGTTTTGAAATGTTATAAGAGAAAAAGGAATGGAGAGTGAAAGGCGCGTGAGTGGTAATAAATCTCACAATATTATATATTGGGTCCACATATTTGGTTTTTAGTTTTTATTGTAATATAAAGAATATTATTAAGTGTGAAATTAATAACTAAGGTGCTCCCAGAATTTGATGTAGCAGGAGTGACCACTACGTGTCTGTGTGATAGGCTGAGTGATAAATGTATTGAAAAGCTAACATGACGGTGTGATAGAGTGTGACCATTGCAAGCACTCTAAAAGATAAATATAATATTTATAAATTAAGGTCAGCAAATACAATATTTTAAGGTTTAATTAAGAAGGGGCTATATAAAATTATCTCTAATCATTTAATTTCAAATTAAAGAATTTTGACTCTTAAAAGTCAAAATCAAATTTAACTTTTTAATTTTAATAGACAGTTAAGATTTAATTTTACTAAAACGAATGAATAGTACAGTTCGATAAAAATGACTCAAGTTTAGTTTTTCATTTCTAAAAATTCTAGTGTTTAAAAAAAGATTAAATAATTCCAGTAAAATGTATCAGAAAACTACTTCTTACCTAAACCAAAGACTCCAAGGGTAGTCTTGATTCTTGATAAAAATTCCATCTAACCAGAGTTGACCAAAGTATCATTAAAAGGTTCAAAATTGATTTAGTAGGCTATCATATAGATTGACTAATATAAACATGGATCTTAGATACTTACAAATGAACCAAAATGGCAAAACCTTAATCACTTATTGATACAAATATGGTTCAAGTTTTTTTGCTAATCTCCACATGTACACACAAGTTTGATGGTTAAGTTGATAATGGCTACTAATACATCCACACGTCATCGATGGACATATGATGTGTTTGTAAGTTTTAGAGGAGAGGATATCCGTAAGGGCTTCGTGGATCATCTATTCAAAGATTTTAAGCAAAAAGGAATTCAAGTGTTTAGAGATGATAACCAGTTGCCTAGAGGAGAAGAGATATCTCCTCAACTTTACAAAGCCATTGAGGAATCAAGGTTTTTGATAGTGATCTTTTCAAAGAATTATGCTGCTTCTTCATGGTGTTTAAGGGAACTTGTAAAAATCCTTGATTGCAAGAAAATGGGAAAGCCTAAGCATGAGGTTCTGATAATCTTCTATGATGTTAAGCCTGATGCGGTGAGAAAACAAACTGGGAGTTATGCAGAAGCATTTGCCAAACATGAAATTTTGAACAAAGCAGAGCTGGCTAAATGGAAGGAAGCTTTATCATTGGCAGCTAACTTATCTGGATTTGATCTCCAAGACATGGCAAACGGGTATTTTTTGATTTTTCGTCCAATCCAACATTCTAGCAACTCTTTCGAAATTCTTCTCATTATTATTTCTGTTCTTTTAATCAACAGGTATGAATCCATACTCATTGATGGTATCTCTAAGGAAATCCTCGCAAAGTTGCGTCATGGCCTTTTACATGTTGGTGAAAACATAGTAGGGATGGATACCCGTGTGAATAAAATGAACTTGGCACGCTTCATTGGCGCAGTTAAGGTTAATAGGATTGAAATATGTGGTATTGGTGGAACAGGAAAAACAACCCTTGCCAAAGCCATATATAACATGTTGTATATATACTTTGAGGACAGTAGCTTTTGTGAAAATGTTCAAAGAACCATAAAGCAACATGGCCTAGCTCAAGTGCTTAGACAGGTTATTGATGACATCATGAAAACAAGAGTGGAAATGGTATCAAATGTTAGTCATGGTATTACAATAGTGAAGCAAACAGTTGCATCAAAACGGATCCTGCTCGTTCTAGATGATGTTGATCATTTAGACCAGCTAGAAGCACTTGCAGGTTCACCTAATTGGTTTTACCCGGGAAGTATGATCATCATCACTAGTAAAGACAAACAGTTGCTAAATTCTTGTATGCTAGATGAAATATATCATATGGAATTTTTGAATTATAATGAATGTTTTGAGCTTTTTAATTTGCATGCGTTTGGTGCAAAGAAGCCGAGTGATGATTGCTAAGAGCTTGCTGATGAAGTGGTGCAGTATGTGCAAGGTCACCCTCTTGCACTCAAAGTCTTGGGTTGTTTTTTGTATAATAAAACTGTCGCCGAGTGGAAAAGTGAGTTAGAAAGGCTCCACGTATATCCAAATGCAGAGATACAAAAAATGCTTCGGTTGAGTTACCGTCAGACTTTTATCCAGAAAACATTGTTGCTATCGACTTGTCATACAGCCACATACAAAACCTTTGGAGAAAACCGAAGGTAACTAATTACTTGTTTAGGAATTTCTTCCCCAGTTAAAATCTAATGATCTAAGAGCTTACTTTTTTGTCATTGATTTCAGCATTTTCCGAGGTTAAAACTGATGAAGCTAAAGCACTGCCGCAACCTAAAATGTAGCCCCGACTTCACCAAGATTAAGAATCTTGAAGAGCTAATTCTTGAAGGGTGTTTGAATTTGATTAAAGTTCACCCATCAATTGGAATGCTCAAGAGGCTTCTTGTCCTAAATATGAAAAACTGCACTAGCCTCAGGAGTTTCCCTTCTGAATTGAAAATAAATGCTCTTCAAGTTTTAAATCTCTCTGGATGCTTAAATGTGGACACACTGCTTGAGGTTCTGAGTACCATCAATATATTGGAGGACCTTCATGTTGATGAAACAGCCATAACAACATTTCCTCATTTGTTCTCCACTCTAACAAATCTTCATGTACTTTCACTTAACAGACATCGAGTGATCAAGTCCGGATGGACTTCAGTATTCCGGCCTTGTTCTTTGCAAGGAAAACTGCAGCAACAACCCAAAGGTTTGGTATTGTCTTATTTGTCAAGTTTACGCTTCTTAACACGTCTAAATGCAAGTGACTGCAATATATCTGAAGTAAGCCCTCACATTGGAAGTTTATCATGTCTAGAAGTTCTAAAGCTGAGCAAGAATAATTTTACTTGTTTGCCTGAAAGTTTGAGTCAACTTTCTCAACTTAAATATCTTATACTCGGTGACTGCAAACAGCTTGAAGAGTTATCAGAACTTCCGTGTAGCATTATCTCCTTTGATGCTTCATTTTGCACCTCCTTGCGAAGATTAGGCAATCTATTGGACATACGTAATCAACGCATGTTTTTGCCTCCAGGTTGGTGCTATAATAAGTTCAAGGGATATGAAACTTATGTTGTTTTCAGGAGTAAGAAGTCTTGTAGAAGAAAAACCAACTATGGTCACCCAGGATACATTGTGAACAACTTTGATGATTCGTGTTTGGACCATGCTAGAATACGTCCGGTTCATCTTGTTAATGATATCATGTTAACGAACCTTGGATCTTATATAACATGGTATCATTATACAACGAGTAAACCAAGTTGGACGAGAGCAAAGAATTTTGTTAATTTCTCGTTCGGAGGCTATGCCAACGTCGAGGTGATGGAGTGTGGTGTAAGAGTTATACGTTCAATTTTTAATAATTATATATATCATTTTAATAAAAATATCAAAATAATATCCGAGCCAAGCTCGAGCTTAAAAAATCCTAAACGAGTCCGGCTCGATAAGTGTCTGGCTCGGCTCGTTTACATCCCTACTCCTTGGTCATTGACCAAATATATATATTGATCAACGACATGAGCCAAACCCAAAACGAAATTAAAGCGGATCAAAATGAGCCGAAACAAATATAACACAATAATACAATGACATGACCTATAAGCTTAATTCTTTATAACATTACCTGCACCAAATGATGATATACAAGGCACATTGCGAACATGTTCAATGACTTCATAGTACAATAGATGATGCACAAGGTACAACCCTTTGGAAAAAATTAAAACCAGCAAATTCATAATTTGCTCTTCCCTTTAGACGTCAAACTCCCCATTGCCTTGGCCTCTTGCCGAAGAAGAAACTTCTGCGTTTTCCCAGTCGACGTCTTCGGCAGCTCCTGAAACACCACCGTCCGCGGAGCCATATAATGCGGCAGGCTTTTCCGGCAATAGGCTATTAACTCATCACCGGTTATCTTGTATCCTTCTTTCAGCTTCACAAAAGCACACGGTGTCTCCCCCCAATGATCGTCAGGACGTCCAACGACTGCTGCCTCAAGAACTGCCGGATGCTGAAAAAGCACCGACTCGACTTCAATGGTACTGATATTCTCGCCACCCGAAATTATAATGTCTTTTGATCGATCTTTGAGCTCGATGTAACCATCGGGATGTCTCACGCCTAAATCACCACTTCGAAACCATCCGCCTTTAAATGCTTCTTCTGTGGCTTTCGAGTCTTTTAGGTATCCGTTCATCACAGTGTTCCCCCTGAACATGACCTCCCCGATTGTTTTAGCATCCCACGGGACACTTTTCATGCTTACCGGATCCTTAACGTCAGCTTCCTCCATACCCAGATGATTCACTCCTTGGCGGGATTTTAGTCTAGCTCGAGTTTCTAAGGGTAGCGAGTTCCACTCTGGTTTCCAGGTGCAAACTGTGCCAGGGCCATATGTTTCGGTGAGACCATACGAGTGACAGACATCAAACCCCAGCTGCTCCATACTAAAAAGCACCTGAGAAGGCGGAGGAGCACCACCAACGAGCACCGCCACCTTTCCCGGAAGTGGGAGGCGGTCACTAGGTGGTGCATTGAGTATCATATTTAAAACTGTGGGAGCACCGGCCATGTGTGTCACTTTATGCCGAGATATGCATTCAAAGATACCCTTTGCAGTGACCGCCCTGAGGCAGACATTCGTGCCGCCTTGTGCGGCCATGGCCCATGTAAGAGACCACCCATTACAGTGGAACATAGGTACTGTCCATAAGTATACAGACATCGATGGTATATCACTAAGCAAAACCGACGCTAACGAATTCAGATAAGCACCTCGGTGACTATAAACGACGCCTTTTGGACTGGATGTCGTTCCTGATGTATAATTAAGCGCGATCGGATCACACTCATCATTCGGCCTTCTGATTTCAAAATCAAGACTTCCTGTCGTCAAAAGAGCTTCATACTCAACAAATTCAGGCATGGGTGGTGTGGAGGAATCCCTGATCAAGACTATTTGAGGCGCCGTAGCTGTGGATTTAAGCATGATCTCCATTGCGCCCTTGGCGATATCTATAAACTGGTAATCAACAAAAATGAGCTTGGAACCCGAATGTTTAAGCAAAGTTGAAACCATTGTTGAATCGTGACGGATGTTGAGGCTACAAAGAACAGCACTGGCCATGGGAACTGCAAAATGGAGTTCATACATCTCAGGGATGTTCGGGGCCAATACAGCCACCTGCAAATAAATAGAAATCCCAAATCAGTATACACCAAAGTCAAAATTAAAATAAATGTGAGGTTGATTCATCATTTGAAATTGTCAAATGTCTGACCTAAAAAAGTCAAAACTAACATTTGAAACAGATATGAGCAATGTACCATGATCAATTGACCATAGCCCTTTGTTAAAGAAATTTGAGCATAACCCGTTACACTTTTGCTAACAATCAAATCTTAAACGGAATTAGCAAGAATCAATGAGGATATTGATCGATTGTGTATGAAATCAGTAACCCCAAGTCTTCTATTCAAAAAGTTCTTACTAGAAACATGTAAAACTAATAAAAAAGAGTTCAATGGAGCATTATCAAATCAAATGACACAGCATTTAACAACAATCAGAAACTAAAAGAAAAGGAAATTACATGAATAAGAACTAAATAACAAAATCTTTGCTTTGACCAAAACAAGAATAAGTTTTCAAAATTCAATCAGGATTGAAGTAGAATAATTTTCAAGAAAAAACTGCTTATATAACACAAAACAGCAAAAACCATCTTAAAATTCTTTTAAAGCAGTATGATTTTCAAAGCAAACCCATACCCCGCTCTCGTGGAATTGGGTATTGTTGTTGTCTTGATTTTCAAGAGAAAACTGATCTTGAATTGAAACATCTTTGGTTTAGATCAAACAGAGTGCACAACTTAGCCACCATTCAATTGTAGTTTTCAAAAGGTCAACTATTCAAGATTATATATTTTCATTTGAGTTCTAAATTGACAAATGAATCCTAAAATCTGTTAGAAGCACAAATGACAGCAAATCAAGCTTGATATACTTAAAAAGTTAAAAATACAACAAATTAATTCATCATTTAAAATTGTAAAATATCTGACCTAAAAAGTCAAATTTTATGTTTGCAACAGATAACAGCAATGTACAGTGATCGATCGACCATAGCCCTTTGCTAAAGAAACATGAGCACAACCCTTTACACTTTTGCTAATAATCAAATCATAAACAGGAATAAGCATGAATCCATGAATAAATCGATCAAGGGAGTATGAAATCAGTAATAACAAATCATCTGTTCGAAAATTACGTTCTAGAAACATGTAAAAACTAATAAAATAAGAGATCAATCGAGCATTATCAAATGAAATAACGCGGAATAAACCAGCAATCAAAACCTAAATCATCCAAATCGAGCAAGAAATCAACAAACTAAGAACATAAAACCCTTCAAAACTTACAACATCTCCACGAGAAATTCGAAAACGGCAAGCGAGAGATGAGGCAAGCTTAACACATCGTTCATGCGTCTCTCGCCAAGTAAACTTAACATGATCGCCATAAACAACTGATAATCTGTCTCTGTACACAACAGCAGATCTCTCCAAGAAGCTAATTGGGGAAAGAGGAACGTAATTCGCAGCACAACGAATTGTACCTTCCATCGAACAATATCTTGTTGAAAATTGAGACTGAGTTTGGATTAGAGATGGCTACAGGTTCATGCTTTTAATGGGGTTTTTGCTGGCGAGTGTGTGGTAAGCATCCACGAGGGATGAAAGTGACGCCTACGGTCTAATGCATAAGGGGAGGTCGTGAATGAAAGCTTGCATAGCCGCCTAGTCAAATTCTAGTGACGTTATAACCGTATTAGTATGTATGTGCGTAAAACCCGATTGGACCAGGGGAGGTCGTGACTAAAAGCTTGTATAGCCGCCTAGTCAAATTTTCGTGACGTTATAACCATATAAAAGTGATAATTGTTATACAGTATAATGTGCATGTGCGTAAAACCCGATTGGACCAGGGGAGGTCGTGACTAAAAGCTTGTATGGCCGCCTAGTCAAATTTTCGTGACGTTATAACCGTATAAAAGTGATAATTGTTATACAGTGTAATGTGCATGTGCGTAAAACCCGATTGGACCAGGGGAGGTCGTGACTAAAAGCTCGTATGGCCTACTAGTCAAATTTTCGTGACGTTATAACCGTATTAAAGTCATAATTGTTATACTTTGTAATATGCATGTACGTAAAACCTAATTGGGACGTACCAAATACGACTGGTTTGTGTCTAACTTATAGGTTGTTTTGAACATGTTTTAATTAAATCAAGACTTAAAGCGTTAAAACAAATTTTGGATCACTTTTGTACATGTATTTTGACTTTTTTTTCTAAATACATACGAAACTCGATTGGATAAATTCATATCAGATAAGATCGGTTGGAAAAGAAAAATAAGGATTTATCAATATGAGATAAAATACTAACATTTATCAATATAATTTAATAATTTTAATATTTTATTTATTTAAAATTAACATCGTTCTTTAATTAAGTAATTTTATCTATTTTCTTATTTAAAATTAAATTAAAATTTTTTCTTTAATCAATTTTGAACGGCTTGCATCCCAATTTTTTTTTCTAATTGTGCTATATATACAATTGTTAAAAAATAGAAAATGATTAGTAAACAACACAAATTAATCACCTTTTTCTTTCTCATCTTTTGTTTTCAATTAGACAACTTGCATTAATCTTTTTTATGGAAGTTTGCTCATTTCCCGTGTTTTTGTTTCTTCTTTTGATTTTGCGGCCCTCCATTTGTTTTATTTAGTCATCAATAGACTTAAAGTCCAGTATTAAAATATTGAAGGTGTTTTTCATAACCTATGATTATTGATTCAAGTCTCGCTATGAACAAAATATATTTAGAAGTATATTAGTATGTGTTCTGCTCTTCAAAAAAAATTTGCTTCATTTAGTCATATTTTTTTTAATTTTACTATTTATTTTTCATTGCTTTTTTCCTTCTTACACAAAAAAGATTTAATGTTTTGCTCTTATATTTGTATATTAAAAATTGTTAATTGGTGTTTTTTAAGAAAAGTACACAAAAATTATAGATTTTTTTAAATACTATTAAGTGGCACTTTTCTTATTATTTTATTGATATGTAATTGTTTGTTGAGATAAGAAGAAGGATGGCGTCTGGCTTAATGGTTATCACACGTAGAAATGGTAGAAATGGTAACGGATGGGTTTGGAGTGGGGATTTGTCCTTCTATCTGTTTAAAAAACTGTACGGATTTAAAAGGGTATCTCTATTGATCAGGAAAACTGTGGAGAAATGGGTATCCCCGTTTAATATAAATATGTGATTAAATAAGTAATTTTTCATTGCAGAGATACTGTTAAACTAAAACTATGATTTTTCACTACGGAGATAATCACCGTTAAGATTTTACCACGAGTTTTAGAAAACGATTATATTAAATTACACGACATTATCGAATACTGAACCGAAATTAAAGTCTTAAAGAATTTAAATGCATCCAAAATATCAAAACCAAATAATTCAAATAAAGACAACTATTAAAATTAGATTGTGTGAAAGTGTATAAAGATATGTATATTTTATATTTAAAATTAATTTTATGTATATTAATATATATATATATATATATAATTAATATTAAATTATAATCGGGTATGTCGGGTAATCGGGGCGGGGATCATCAAACCCGTCCCCGTCCCCATTCCCGTTTAAATAATCGGGTTTCTCCGCCTCCGCCCCGTTTATGTCGGTTTTCGGTTTCGGTTTTCTTATCATCCCTAATCACACGTCGCTTTGATGGAGGAGACTAATTTTATGATTTTGTTCCTTTTCCAATATTAATAAAAAAATTGAGTTTTAAAAGGTGTGTCATGTTGTTAGTTAATAAGGCGTGAGTCATAGCTCCGTTGTTAAGAAATGAACTTAGACATAAGTGTAAGGTGTGACGTACATCAAAGCTTACGTACCGTATGATGAATTTTTTAAGACGTGTACGTGTATTGAATTTCTATAATTTGTATTTTGTGAATTGTATATATTATTTTGTTCCTCGTTAATACAACTTAGTGTAATTTGTATGTTAATAATGATAAGTTAGATATATATATATATATACACACACACAAAATTACCGTCTAAAGTCACGCCTTTAGAACGCTATGGTTTCGCATTGACTTCTAAAATTTGAAGCTTGACCTCGCCATAATATCACGTCTTATATTATTTAGAAACATAAAAATAAGTTTTATTGTTTCTGTGTTCCTTCATTTCAGTCTCTTATTTTTTTATTTTATCTTAATTTTTTTTTTTTTAGTTTAATATTCATATTTAGAATATTATATATTCTAACATTTGACATAAGTTATGAACAGTAACTGCTGGCTTTACTATTTATATATGTTTTTGTGTTTAAAAAGCATCTTCAACTCTCGCGTGTTGGTAAGTCTCTTCCTTTTTAAAGCACTTGCCCTCGGTTCGAAACCTCTTTTTCTCTTTCTTTTTCAAGGCTACGTGTCATTTTCAGTTTCCTCCCTCTTCCCCTACTTGCACGTGTCCAGGTTTTTTCTTTCCACTCCATCTTCCATTTTCATCTTCCTGTTCTTCACAGCTCTCTCAACATACACTAGCTTCGTGTCTCTCATTCTTGCTCGCACAGCTATACCTCCTACTCGCTTGCTTATAGGCTTCTCAGATTCTACATATTAGCCGAGTGTAGCTCCATTTTCGTGCTTTCAGAACATCTTTTTCTTCCTTTGTGCAAGTAAATGCTTCAAATTGGGTTTTGGTAAGTCCATTTCATGTTGAAATCAGTCGATGTATTTGAAATTTCAACCTTTATACATTATACATCACTCAATAGAGTTTAATTTTGAGTTGTATACATAATATATGTCCATGCACACCACCTGTTTGATGAAATGTTAAAGGAGCAATTCATTGTAACATTCGTACATACACATTTGTCCTTTATTTGATTTGTCAATTTGGTTATGTGTTCAAGTCAAATTCTTGCAATGGTCATTTGTAAAAAAACATAGAGCTGCCTATTTCAAGCTTTATAGATTATACATCACTCAATAGAGTTCAGATTTTAAGTTTTATACATAACATATGTTCATGCATGCCACCTATTTGATGAAATGTTAAAGGAGCAATTTATTGTAACATTCATAGACACACATTTTTCCTTTATTTGATTTGTCAATATTTTTATGCATTCATGTCAAATTCTTGCAATGGTCATTTGTAAAAAAACATAAAGTTACCTATTAGCAATTGTCATTGTGAATTTGTCATCATATTATACGAAGCGGTGGTCTGTATTTTTGCTTGTGGCTTAACATCAGTGCCTGAAAATGGACAAAAAACTATCAAGTGCTGTAAGTTCAAAAGTAATTGTTGCCTTTACTCCTATCTTAATGCCCATGGTAGTTCACTTTATTATTGATTAAGAAGAAGTCCTATCTTAATGCCCATGGTAGATCGCTTCATTATTCATTAAGAAGATTTTTGCTGCTTATTTTCTTTAAAAAAATCTTAGATCAAATCATACCTATTTTAGTATATAAGATTAATAAGTGTAGAACCCTTACATAATTCCCCAGTACAACTTAAATTTGGGACCAATTTAGCATCAAATAGAAAATTCTCAAGTAAAAATGCAAGTCTTAATGGGTGTCAGAACATCAAATGGCTGAGAATTAAGATGGATTTAAATGAAAATATTGGCATGTACCTGCAGGTTAGGAACAAAACAATAGACCTACCTTTGGTAGTTGTTGGCCTATGAGGTTTTCTTACGTATCAGCTTTATTTTAATGTTGGCGCGGCAGTAAATTTTGTGGGTAACACAGTATATAAGATTACTAAGTACAGAACGATTAAAACATTCACCAGTACAGTATCTTTGATTGGAAAATATAAACCACTGTTGTTTCATGTCCTGACATCATAGTTAGATAGCAACAAACGAATTGCTATAATCTTATTGCTTAATAATGTTATTCATGATTAATAATTGCCTTCTGTTTTTATCATATGGGGATATTACTTGCCGATATTTGCATTTGTTAAGTGCTCTTTTGATTTCAAAATGTTCCTGAAACTTCACTTTTCTTGAAATCGTAATGCTTTTTTAGAAGACTTTCTTATAGAAGTTGTAATTTGTAGTTTGTGATGCATTTTGAGTATATATTATTCCCTGCATGCAGCGACCACCAGCCAACAATACCCAAATATCTGTAAGAACCTCCACTCTCAAATATTAAATGCTTCAACTATGTATGTGCCTAAGAAAAACACGAACACGTATCTTTTCACTACATACATACAGGATGAAACTGCATAAACCAAATCACTCTTCTTTGACGATGTTGTAAACTCAATGATTCACACCTAGTGCGAAAACATGGTCGAGCAACATGGCTACACAGACCCATAAAGACTACCAACACCATTGACAGTCCTGATTGGTGTGACAAAAATATTTTAAATGCGATACAACAAATCAAGCAAACCTGGAGCCATAGACTTTGTCATGGATCGTGTCTTTCATGATGTTACACTAGCTGCCAAAACTTATATATCCTCCGAAAGAAGCTTCCCAGAAGATGCCGATGATCACAACATCAAAAGAAAATCCTCACCAGTACAAGGACTAGCAGGTCATAAATGTCTTAAGGCCATAAAATAACACTCTTTCATTATGCCTTACTAAATTCAAATAAAAAGAACTTATCGTGGCTTCTGGACAATACAACCGCTCCTGCCACAGAGGTCGGTTTAAATTCACTACCTTTTGAGAACCAATGGCTAAGGTAAACAACACAGCCTTAATCCTTATACTAACATATTTACAACAAATAATTACTACCCTTCCATTGTGGCTGGATCCCCTATTATTTTTTTGCCCCATTTATAACATTATTATGTGAACATAGAACATACAACTTGACTTATTTAGTCATAACTTTGATTATGTTGTCAAATCTAATACATACACATTTGCATACAGGTTCAACTGCATAGCATGACCACCACATACAAGTCTACTGCAAGGCGATGCTGAAACACGACTTAACCATGTTTTGTAAATAAAACAATTCATTATAGCCACTTAGACCGCGGACATGTTATATTTTGTTATAATATTTAGTCATGCTAAAATATGTACATAACTTGGTTCTTCTTAAATATCTACCATGATACTAGCCTTCCATTAACGCATACACATCATACCCCGCAGCAACGAGCGGGCTTTCTATCCTCGTTATTCATAAAATTCAGGTTATTTTGTCCTTTTTTTACTTTTAAGTTTTCTATTTTCTTAAGTTTAAAATTACACTCCCTTTTACATAGTGAATTAATTGTTTAAATTTTTTTTACCTAAAAAATTAAACTAAATAATATAAACTAAAAATCATTCAAAATAGTAGTTTTATTCTGCTACAAAGCTGGATGATAAATTATCATTTTTAACAATTGTCATGCAACATCGATATTTAATTTCACTTTTGTAAGATTATACTTATTTAAATTTAAGGAAAAACTATACAATAAATGTATTGAATCTTGTTTATAACGAGTTAATATAGACCGTTCTTCGCTGTGGATTATATAAGTGTCTTAATCTTTAATATCATAAAAAATCTTAATATAAAAATAAATAATTATTATTATGAAATAGTGACAATAATATGATAGTATATTTTTTAAAAAGTCAATTCAAATGATGTAAAAGAAATATGTTATAGAAAAAATATAGTGAATACAAATATAGTATTACTACTTAGAAACGGTGCATTTCTAAATGGCTTAATTTTGTGTGAAAATTTCTATAGTTTATTTCTTCAAAATGTATTAAACTATAATTAATTGTTATTGTGTGTATCTATATTCTAAAAATGTTATTGTGTATATCAAGCTTTTAAAAAATATGTTATTGTATGTTTTAAAGGTATACTCTTTTTTTTTTGCTTTTATATGTAATTAAAATACGTACAACAGAAACAAATTTAAAGTTCAATACAAATACTAACACTTTTAAAAGGTGGATACATACTGTAATATCCTCAAATTGGGCCTAGTTATACGCAAATTTGGTACGTAGTTTCTTTTAATAAATTAATAAAAATATATATTCTAGTTATTAATATATAGTATGAAAATTAGTTATGAAATGAAGTTATAAAAATACTAATGAAAATAAATAAAATTAATAAAATAGTAAACGATTTTAGATTGTTTTCAAATATATCTCCGTTAGTTAAAACTGGTAAACGAATGTTGAATTGTAAGTTGAAAAGTGAAACAAAATACTCACTTGTGGATAATATGAGAACAAAGTCGGTTCTTCACCTTCTTTCAAACACAAACACACATATAACGCACACTTTCTCTTGTGTTCTTGGCTCTTTGAAGGAGGAAAACAAATGGAAAGCAATCTTCTTTCATTCCAGCAAAAAATTAAAGAGTCATAATCTGTTCGTATCTCCATTTTCATCCCACTTGTAAGTGTCTTCTCCATGTTCTTGATTTTTTGAGTTTTAGGTCAAAAACGGGTCAAACCCAAATTAACCATCAAGAGTTGATTTATAATGCTTCAATCGGTACCTATAGCTTCTACAATTTATATGAGTAAGAATTATGGATTAGAAGTATTAATTTGTTGAATTTCAAGAAATTGCTCAAATGGGTGTTTTTGGTGAATTTAAGTTTGATGTTTGTGTTCGTTGTTTAAATGAGTGAAATAGATGTTAGATTCTACTAATGTTAAATGATGTTAGCAAACCATAGAAATTGTGCATAATTGAGTTGGTGTTGAATTGGGTAGAATTGGAGCTGTTGTGCAGAAACTAGTTTTGGTTCTGCACAGACGTCACGACGCAACGCGTCTAGGGTCGCGACATGACTCGTCTGTGTAGAAAAGTCAAGATTCTGTTTTTTGTTGTTCTTTCTCGTGTTGATACTTGGACTGTTGTTATAAGTTAATAAATAGATTAAGAGCATCATTAGGGAATTGTTTCAAGTATTTTGGTTGTTCTTTGCGTGTTTTATTATCTAAATGTAAGTAATGATGTTATAGGTGCACCCGACGACCAATAAGAACCGGAACACTATATTTGCCTGTTATAACTCTACAGGTGGGTACCGGTTAAACTTAGCATCATAATAAGAATGTTGTATAGCTAATATGAAGATTAAAACTAAAGATTGAATTGTTGATCATGTATTGTTAAATTGAATTCAGTTATGATATGACATGCAACTATGTTAAAGACTTGAGTAGGCCAATTCTGTTATATGCATGTTATGGGCTTAAGTAGACCAACTTTGTTATGCTATGGCTTAAGTAGGCCAAATGTGTTAGTGCCAGCACTTTGTTAAAGTTGTTTGGGGCCAGCTTAGTCTAGATCTGGTTAGGGCCATGTGAAGTCAGCTATGATGTACAGTGATTTGTCGATCGTGAAAATTTGGTTCTGCAGAACCATCGTCCCTCAACTTGATGATGATGCGCTCTTAGTTCCCGCTGATCCCGAAGAGGTGAATTCCCCGTTAACGCAATGGTGGACCACTATCCGCTTATCCACCGGCGCGATTGAGGTATTCGATTTCCCCAGTCATGATCATTGAGCCGGGTTAGCTACCTTGCAAAACGTGATTCCTGTTGACTACACCGGTGTTTCACTATGTGTTAGGATTGACTTGTTTGTTGATATGTGATATGATATTTTTGTTATGATACTTCTGCTTAACTGTTACTCATTAGCTATTTATAGTTAACTCTCTGTATGTACCCTTCCCATGTGCAAGTAATTAGTTTGTGTTGGCGAGGATGAGTGCTTGCTATGGTTTCATCACCGGTTTTCATGGGAACATATTTGACCTTGCTTTTGAATACTTTTTATATATTTTGTAATGGTAGATCGATATTTGGTAACACCGGTGGTTTTGTTTTGCTCCAACTTATATAATAGGTTGTGAGTATTTAATTTGATATGTGATGTTTCCGCTATGGCGGCTATATTATATTCTGATAAACAAGTTATTGAAATGCTGTATTTACAGCTATAACCGCGCAGTTTCAAAACTCGATTTTAAATTTAAAAAATATCTTCTAAATTTGACGGTATTACACACACAATAACAGTTGAGGTATAGTTTGATATATTTTGGAGAAGTAAACTCAAATTTCTATTTCCTTCTATTAAATCATCCTATTTATTCCCATACTAACTAAATAATGACATGTAAAATGAGTTTACTTCTTCAAAATATATTAAAGTATATCTCAAATGTTAATTGTGTATCCACCTTCCAAAAATAGTATTGCGTGTATTAAACTTTCAAAAAATGTGTTATTGCTTTTTATATAACCAAAATACGTACAATAACAACAAATTGAAAGTTCAATACACACAAATACATAATAACATTTTTGGAAGATAAATGCATACATTAACATTTGGTGTATAGTTTAAGACGTTTTGTAGAGGTAACCCCATATAAAATCTACTAATTCTCCTTCCTTATTTTTTTTATTGATTTTAACACTATCTTATTTTATATTTATAAAGCTGAAAATGTAACTTTAGAAAATAATGAAGTAACTAGTATATCGTTTTCCTACAATTTATCATTTGTATCTTAATAATTGTTATTTAAATTATAAAAGAATATTTAATATAATTCATACTTAATTCATAGTCCTAAGGGACTAATTTTAGTCTTTGGATCAATGATCCATATTGCATTTTAAAAATTTGGGCAGAGTGACATTTCGTAATTCACATGTGATGCTTTTACAAATCACATATGATCGTATAAAGAATCACATTTAATTGAATATTAAAATTTTAATACTATGTTTTTATATAGACTTTATTGAACATAACTCTTAAATTATAACAATCGTAATCATAATAAGAAATTATAAAGTAGTAAGTATATGTATATCTTGGTTGGAGACTTGGAGCGTCAATGTTTTGTTAAAAAAAGAAAATTATTATTCCCTAATTTCCTTAACAAAGAATCGATCATGAGACCTTTGGGAGTTTGGGTTGCAAAGCAAAATATAAACCACTAACCTACAACACTTTCACTTAATTTCGGGTAGACTTCAGTTATAATACATAGAAGCGTATATTAGAAGAACCCTTAAATGAACCGCGAATGGCGTATTTTTAAGCTGTCCACGAGTGTTATTATTTATAATTTATAAGGCTACCCGTAGTGCATAGCCCAAGAACCTTCGGGTTCATCTGGGTTTGTTTGGATAGAGTGGGAACACCACTACTACCCTCCTTTGGGTTAATTTGGGCTCATTCCTTCAGTTTCCCACACCGTGCCTATTGTCTACCCGAAGCTTTTTTTTAACCTTATCCTCTATATATATATACACACCATTTTTACATCATAAAATTTCACCCACCCAAACTTTTTTCATTTTTTCAACTTCTCCTCTATAAAAATATATTATGACACTTAAATTGTAACATCCTCTGACCGGACCTAGTAGATTAGGTGGATTTGGTACGTTAATCGTGATTAATTGTGATTAATTTCTTGTTAATATTTAGTAACAGGATTTTAATTAAATATGTGAATTATATGTTTAATTATATATATGTTTGTATTCATGAGCAGTTATGTATATAAATCTATATGAATATATGTGTGTGTTAGTATGTATGTAAGTGTGCCACCTCATGCTACACATATTAATGAAAAGCCATACGTGGGTATACATGGGTTAACATCTGAATTGCCTCCTCACTTGCAAAACCGATTGTGATAGTGTGTGTATGTGTTCTTGAGAGAATAAGCAAGAAGCTATCAACTTGAAAAGTGAAAAGTGAGATTTGTTGTGTGTTAATTCAAACAAAAGGTATAGTTGTTATCCTAGCATGATTCTCATCATGGTGATATGTTTTGTTGGTGAAATCATGCTTAGAACATAAAGATGCCATGTTAGAAGTTTAGAAGTAAACTTGTTTGGTGGGTTTTGTATGAAAGGCCATGTTTAAAGGATTTGATGTGTTATTGATGTTCTATACATGTTATAGGATGTTCTATACATGTTTTAGAAGTGTTCATAATGTTTTATGAGGGTTTTAGTTGGATTTGGAAAGGTACATGTGGCTGGAAATCCGACTGTTTAATGGAGAAGATAACTTGAAAACCGAGTGTCGCGGCACGACAAGGTTCAAATCCGAGAGTTATGAATCGGATTGCTAAAATCCGATTGAAATTGCAACAAAGTCCTTGGAAATCCGAGACATGGCAGAATCCGACACAAGGATTCGGATTTGTGAGAATCCGATGATAGGATCCGGTTTTTGAAATCCGACATGGGTCCCGGCGCGACGGGTATTGTGTCGCGGCACGACGGGCTATATTTCAGAATTTGACTTGTTTTAATGTGTTGATCTTGGGTTTAAGTTAACATATTAATTGTGTGTTAAATGTTTATACATATGGGAATCATACATGCTTATGTTTGATTAAAAGGATATAAATTTATGTGTTTGACATATATTTATGAATCGTTACTGATTTCAGTTTGTTGTGTTCTCAGGAACAAGCAAGGCTCAGTAATATAATATCACTGAGTGGAGAAACTAAAAGCTTGAGGTGAGTGGACGTTTACTCACAGATGTTATTAGTTGTAACTGGATTGGGTTGCAACTGCTATTGGTTTGATGCAAGGATAGACTGTTTGTCTGATAATTGATTAACTGTTGATTGTTAATTAATTGTGCATCATTGATATGTATACATGAGGATTGGGAAGTCAGCTTCGGCTGGGCATATGGGCTGGGTTTGTTTGCTATCGGCTAATCAGTATCGGGATCTTTTGATGCATTTGTTGCAACTTAAGGTGATACTGTGTGAGAATAGCAAATGAACTATCGGTAAACCTTTGCTTTGGCCGGCATTGGTTGAAGGTTCCTGCAGAACCGCCGGTCTTCCCGGGGCACGATTATCTGTTATGTGCTTTTGATATTGATGCGGTTATTTGCTGATATATCTGTTGCGGTTTGACTCCATTCACTTAGCTTTGTGCTAATCCCCCACCTCTTACACTTTTTACAGGTTTTGGTAAGTCAGCGGCTCGGCTGAGAGTGGTTAGCTTGGGGAGTAATCACCTAGGACTCTGATATTTAGTTTGTGGCGAGCCGTGTTTTGTAATACTGATATTTTAAACAGTAGTGTTTGTACAGTTGTAAACACTTTGGTTAATTATTCGCTTCCGCTATGATTATGAAAATAAAAATTTTTGGGTTAAAAATACGATGTTACATAAATTCTTTTTATCATGGATTCACGTCGCAACGCAATTCGACAAAGACTTTGAGTTTTATATTAACTCGCATGATCACCTTACGGGTCTTATTTTAAAGGCACGTTGGCAAAGAAAAAAAGAATTGGAGAATTATATGGCTGGGAGGAATGAAAGGTATTATTATTATTAATGAAATCTTTATTTATATTATTTGTTATATTTTATTTTTTATAGAATTGTTTAAATTTTTTATTTTGTTTAATATATAAATATATAATTAAATAAATTAAAAAAGTGAAAAAAAATTGAGTTGATTTAGAATGAGTGTTACTGGGATTTGGGTTAATTTGGGTTCGGAAGAAAAAAAAGATAAAAAGGTGGTGCGACAGGTGATATAATATTTTGGTTAATTTAAATTGGAATAAGCTATGTTTAATTGTCATTTTAAATATTCAAACCTTTTTTCTACGATCTAGGTATGAATTTTCTCCATAACTAAATATTCCTTGTGAAGATAAAGCTAAAACAGTTTTTAAATGATGTCATAAAAATGTTTAAAAGATACCTATAATTGTCAAATAAAATTAGTATCTCAAATATAAATTTCAAAATTAATACTTTCTTATGCAATTGAGTATTAACAACTAACAATACACTTATGGCATGTTATTATGATGATTTTGCATGTAACAATAATGCATTACTTGTTGGGACTTGGGAAGATCAGTCGTATGTTTGAAGTTAAAAAAAATCTACTTCCAATCATGGTTCTAAAAAACACCGTCATTGCGGTGTCAAGACACGAGTCATAATTTCGACGTTAAGAAATAGCCCTTAGCGGTGGGATAATTAGGCGTGGCGTAAGACGAGGTGACATAAGGCGCGCCTTCGCCAAATGGCGAGTTTTTTAAGACGTGGCGTACGGAAAATATTTTTTTAAAAAATTTGACTTTTTTATTATATATTTTGCGATCGCGTGTATTGAACTTCTATAAATTTGTATTTTGTAATCTGTATATGTTACTTTGCTCCTAATTTGAACAACTTTATGTAATTTGTATATTAATAATGATAAAAAATTGATATAAATATTTATAAAGTATATACAAAATTGTCACCTTAAGTACCGACTTAAAAAACGTCATGGTTCACCATGGCTCCTAAAACTTAGATTTGATCTCGATTCTCGCCGTTACATCACACCTTACGTTTTTTAGAACCTTACTTCCAATAAATGTTGACACCTTAACTTGTGAATCTTTTAGTATGTAAAATTTGAAATTATACACGTGTAGTAATTTTTGGTTTAGTTTACGGTGGCTAGTAAAATTAGGTAACTATCTGTTTAAAAGATAATAAATTTCTAATACAAACCTAACTTCAAAGACAATTACTATTATATACAAAAAAAGTCATATAAAATATTTAATTTTGAGAATAATAAATAGAAGAATATTCAATATAGTCTATATTTAATTTTTACTTTTAAAATATTTGACAAATATGTTTTATTTGTTTTAGTGTTTTATTTGTTCAAATATGTCATATAAAATATTTAAGTTTGAAGCTTATTTGACAAATATGTTTTATTTGTTTTAGTGTTTTAATTGGATTTGATGTGTTCTTGATACATTTATACATGTTATTAGAAGTTATTATGGGTTTAGATGTGTTAGAAGTCATTTTCTAGCTTTGAATATTTGTTGGTTTGAAATTGGTTGGAGCTGGAAGATGAAAAAAAGTTGCTGGTTTGGACTAAAAATCAAGCGACGCGACGAGTCCAAGGAAGGAACGCGCTGCGTTCCCTTCGAATTCGAAGTCTATGTCGGTTCGAAGTGAGGCGCTCGAAGTTTATGTCGGTTCGAAGGGGGGCGCTCGAAGCCTCCATTCGAAAGCTCCGCTCAAAGCCTCCATACGAAGTGGCCGCTCGAAGCCTCCATGCGAACTGGCCGCTCGAAGCCCGAGGCGACGAGTCTGGCAATTTCCAGAATGTGAAGCTTTGTTTGTTGGATCTTTTGAGGTGTATTATATGTGTTTATGTTATGTGGGTTTATCATGAGTATATGTGATATATGGGTAAAGTTCTTCTAAATTTATTTAATTTTACACATTTTGTTATTGTTTGTATCATACTTTCAAAATTTATATTGTGTATATCAATATTTTAATTTGTCACTAATATGTGTATGAAACTTTCAATTGTAAGTACTAAACATACACACCCTTCCTTTTTATGTATCAAAGTACATATAATAGTAACAAATTAAAAGTTTGATTTACATAATAGAAATTTTTTGAGGTTCAATTCATATAATAGCAAAACATGTATAATTAAATACATTTTAAAGAAGATTAGTTTATACACACTACAAATAACATCCATTAACTATCCATTTTAGTTAGCATGACCGGTATTCTATTGGAATTTTTTTTCCAAATCTAGTATTTAATGCCCACTATAGGTAGTAAATATTCTAGCATCTAATTAGTATTGATTCATATAATCTAGAAAAAATGAAGATTCGGTCACAAAATAGTTGTAGGCTAAATCCCAACTTAGAGCCTCTTTTAAAGAGTTTTCATACACTCTTAGATTTAGAATATATAGAAAACTCCTCTTATCCATAGAACCTAGAAAACCTCGTAGAATTAAGCTAAGTGTCATTTCAGTAAGGACAAAATTGAAAAATAAAAATGTTAAACTTCAATTTCTTTTAAAAACGTTCATTAAACACTAAAATGATCATAACTGACTTATGTTTAAGATTTCAAAAAAAAATACATTTTGATTTAGTTTTCCATGCTCCTTAATTCAAGATTAGTGTCCATATATTTTTTTTATGAAAATGCAACCTCGAAATTGCATGTCAATACACAGATAAATATGCATCTAAAAGTAAAAAAGAAAAGAAGAAACAAAATTAAGTAAATCAACCTAGATTAATTAAAAGGGTAAACTGCATTAAAATACAATAAACTTTGCCTTAATTATCATTGTATACAATCGATTTTATTTTTTTAAAAATAATACAATAAACTTTTATAATTCTCCCATTGTATATAAGTTGTTGTATACAATGAACTTTTCTATAATTTCCATTATAGAAAAGTTCATTGTATACAATGGTAGCTAAATACTAGACAAACGAAAAAGTTCATTGTATACAATGGAAATTATAGAAAAGTTCATTGTATACAATGGTAGCTAAATACTAGACAAAGAAAAAAGTTGTTTGCATACAATAAGTGAATTATGAAAGTTGGTTGTATTATTATTAAGAATTTAAAGTTGATTGTATACAATGATAATTAAGACAAAGTTAATTGTATTTTCATGTATTTTGCCCTAAGTAAAAATGCACCAAAATTACCAAATGCAATTCATATATGGACCGTCATTTTCCAGGTCAACATGCATATCCAAGTACAAAAAATTAGCACAAAGTACATGATAGCTTTAGAACATTCAAATCCAAAATGAAGTGGAAAAACTATCCACACATCTTCAAAAATCAAACCCTAGAATTATGAAAACAAACATTATCACTTTAAAAAACCTAAAATTTAGAAAAACATCACAATGCAAAGGAATTGGACATGGATGGTGCCTAAATCGGACCTGTCATACCGAAATACTATAAATATGCCTCTCAAAGTACAACTATCTAATGGTGAAAATTTACCTCTCCAAATACAACAAGGAAGCAGAAAAGAGGTCACTGACGTTATCAACCGATGAGAGAGAACAAATACAAGGAAGGTCGGTAGTCGGCGTCGGAGATGTGAGTATGATGAAACGGTTCTCGGTCTGTGGCAAGTTGTAACACCTAAGGTTCAAAATCCTTTAATTAGAAAGGTTTGGGTTCTAGAAAGTTTTTAATCACCAAAGTGCTTGTATCTCTGGATACTAAGGTATTAGAAAGGTTTTTCTCATGACCTATGGTTTAGGTTCTATTCCGGCCGTGGACAAAAAGTATAGATTTAATTAAGAGTATATTAGAGTGTGAATGTGTTCTACTATTTAAGTGTTTTGTTGTTCAAAAAAAATATGCCTTCTCGATTCTAGTTGCCCATTCTATTTGGAAATTGGATTTCTCTCTTCGCCATGATAAGCAGTTCCAAATCTACAAGACTACAAGTAGCCGACGGGTGACCACCACTCTTTTGCCGTACACTCATCGCACCCACTGCTCGTTGGTTTCTGCTGGTGATTTTAGTGTCATCAAGCCATTTAGTATAATCGGGATTGACTTTGGGACTAGCCGATTCTAGACTTGGTTATAATTCGGGTCTAGAGGTGCGGAGCGCACACTCGAATAAGCTAAGTTAGTATCGGGATACGGTACGGGGGTCCATAGCAAAAATTATTTATATATTTATATATGAATAACCACCGCCTGAAAGCCGCCGCCGCCTGTAACCGTCATGAAACCGCCCATAACCGCCTCTTTGGTCGCCTATATATAGGTGTCCTCGGGTTATGTGCCATTCACGAAATATTTGTGAAACATACGGAAAAACTCGGAAGGCCGGAAAAGTATACAATCGATATACGATAGAATATACGAATACAAGTCGTTATTCTAACAAAATAGTCTCAAATAAACAAGAGATAAAGCAAAGACATTCTGTGTTTTGGATTTGAATAAAGTTTGTAATTCAAATCGAGTTTCTTGGATTATTCTATATCTGAATTCGTGATACCTCAGGCAATAAGGTCGTATTACAGATTACGGAAAATGTATTAAACACGATCCACGAAATTATCCAAGTTATATTGTTATTCTTACCTTCCACAAACCCTTTCCTCCAACATTCGTAATTTCTAATATTGGAAATAAAGGAGAATAACAATGGCTGCAAAATCCGTGAGGGACATGAGTTCCAAGTTTGGCAAATTGGAGAAGTTTGAAGGAAACGACTTTCGTCGTTGGCAGAAGAAGATGCACTTCTTGTTGACTACTTTGAAAGTAGTCTATGTTTTGAGTACCCCTGCGCCGGAAGCCAAAGAGGATGAGACGATCAAACAAACCAGACGTCACAGCAAATGGGAGAACGATGATTACATATGCCGTGGACACATCCTGAACGGTATGCCTGACTCTCTCTTTGATATATATCAAAACTGTGAATCTGCAAAAGATTTATGGGATGCCCTAGAATCCAAATACATGGCCGAGGATGCTTCTAGTAAGAAGTTCCTTGTGAGCTATTTTAATAATTATAAAATGGCGGATTCAAGGCCTGTAATGGAACAGTATAACGAACTTCTTCGTATACTGGGTCAATTTGAACAACACAAGATGCAAATGGATGAATCCATTACTGTATCTAGTGTTATTGACAAATTACCACCCTCATGGAAAGATTTTAAACACATGTTAAAATACAAGAAAGAGGAATTGTCACTTGTGCAACTTGGTAACCACTTTCGGATTGAAGAATCCCTACGGGTTCAAGAAAGTGGCAAACGAAAGGAAAAGGAAGTTGTTGGCCCATCATCTGTTAACATGGTGGAAGACGGCAAGAACCAGAAACATCGCAAATGGAACAAACGGAAGAAAGATGACAACAAGAAGGGTTTCAACAAAAAGGCAAAACTAGTATGTTGGAATTGCAACAAATTTGAAACGTGATTGTTATCTTGGAAAATGCAAAAATGGAGCAAGTGCTTCTGGACAAGGAACTGATGTTCAGGGTCCAAAACCACAAGGTCAGAATCTAATTTCTGGCACTACTTCTGATATACATCATGTATCACAAATTCCTGAAACATTTTATGTGAAGGATGATAAATATGCATGGTGGATAGACTCGGGGGTGACGAGTCATGTGTGCAACGATCGCCGTTGGTTCAAGAATTATGAAGTAGTAGATGATGGATCGGTGCTTTATATGGGAGACCATAATAAAGCTCCCATCATTAGTCATGGTTCAGTGTCTTTAGAGTTTAGTTCTGGAAAAAGTCTTCATCTTAAAATGTTATACATGTTCTAGAGATTAGGAAGAACTTGGTGTCTGGTGGTGTATTAAATAAATGTGGTTATAAACAAGTCTATGAATCCAATAAGTATATCTTATCAAAGTGTGGTACATTTGTAGGATTTGGGTATTATTGTAATGACATGTTTATGCTTAACATAAATAATGACTTGTTCGAGATATGATGATTCTTCTCTATGGCATGCTCGTTTAGGACATGTACATTATAAACGCATGCTTGAAATGTCTAAAAACGGATTGATTCCTGCTTTTGATATAAATATAGAGAAGTGTAAAACCTACATGTTAAATAAGATTACTAGACAACCGTTTCCTAGTGTGAAACGAAATACTGTTATGCTTGAGCTTATACATAGTGACTTATGTGATTTACATACAACTCCATCTTTAGGTAATAAAAAGTACTTTGTTACGTTTATAGATGATAGCACAAGGTTTTGCTATGTATTTTTATTACACTCTAAAGATGAAGCGTTACATAAATTTAATATTTATAAAACAGAGGTAGAGTTGCAACAAAGTAACTTAATTAAAAGATTGCGCACCGATAGAGGTGGTGAATATAATGATCCTACTTATTTCCAGTCTATTGGAATTATACATGAGACTACCGTTCCGTATACTCCATAACAAAATGATATATCAGAGAGGAAGAATAGAGTATTAAAGAAAATGATTAATTCCATGTTATCATATTCAGGACTAAGTGATGGGTTCTGGGGAGAAGCCTTGTTGATAGCTTGCTATTTATTGAATAGGGTTCCTAACAAACGGAACAAAATAACTCCCTATGAACTTTGGTACAAAAAGAAACCAAACTTAAGTTATCTTAAAGTTTGGGGATGTCGAGCAGTTGTAAGACTAACCGAATCCAAAATAAAGACTTTGGGTGAAAGAGGTACTGATTGTGTCTTTATTGGATATGCTGAGCTTTCCAAGACTTATAGGTTATTTGTCATAGAATCTAATGACTTTGTTTCAGTTAATACTGTTATAGAATCGAGAGATGCAATATTTGATGAGTCACAGTTCTCTTCAATACATAGACCAAAGGATATGGTTCCTAGTTCAAATAGAACTTATCAACAAAAGGAAATTGTACCTGATTCGAATGAATCACTTGAGCTTCGAAGAATCAAAAGAGAAAGAAAGAGTAAATCTTTCGATCCTGATTTTCAACTATATTTAGTTCAAAGCACAAGAAATGAAGTTGCATCTCAATATTCATATTGCTTTAGTCTTGAAGAAGATCCTAAAACATTTGATGATGCAATGAGATCTCAGTCATTGCATTCTGGAAACAAGCAATAAATGATGAGATAGACTCTATCAAGGGAAATAATACATGGGTCTTAACAGAACTCCCACCTGGATGCAAACCCTTAGGGCTGCAAGTGGATTTTCAAAAGGAAAATGAAAGTAGATGGAAGAATCGACAAATTCAAGGCTCGATTGGTTATTCAAGGTTTTAGACAGAAACCTGGAATACACTACTTTGATACTTATGCTCCGGTAGCTCGTATTACGACTATAAGATTATTGATTGCCTTAGCTGTTATCCATAATCTTGTTATTCATCAAATGGATGTTAAAACAACATTTTTAAATGGTGATCTAGAAGAAGAGGTATATATGAAACAACCTGAAGGTTTCATCATGCCTGGTAAGGAGCATAAAGTGTGCAAACTAATTAAGTCTTTGTATGGGCTGAAGCAAGCACCTAAACAGTGGCATCAAAAGTTTGACGAAGTTGTCTTGAATAATGGTTTTAGTTTAAATGAATCGGACAAGTGCGTATATAGTAAGTTTGATATGTTTGGTAAAGGTGTAATCATATGTCTGTACGTAGATGATATGTTAATCTTTGGAACTGATCAAAGACAAGTTGATATGACCAAATAGTTTTTATCATCTAAATTGTCTATGAAGGATATGGGGGAGGCAGAAGTTATACTTGGAATAAGGATTAGGCGTGAACACAAGTGAATTTCTATTACATAATCTTGTTATATTGAGAAAGTGCTTAAGAAATTTAATTCTTTAGATTGTTCGCCTGTTAGTTCTCCTATGGATCCAAATATGAAACTTATGCCTAATACTGGTCAAGCAGTATCACAACTTGAATACTCAAAACTGATTGGCTGTTTAATGTATGCCATGACTAGTACAAGGCCTGATATAGCATTTGCTATTGAAAAGCTGAGTAGATTTGCTAGTAATCCTAGTATACATTACTAGCAAACAATAAGGCGGGTGCTGAAGTATCTTAAGAAAACCATGGACTATGGTTTGACTTATGTCGGATTTCCTTCTGTCATATAAGGATATACCGATGAAAGTTGGATTACCAATATTGAAGACCACTCGTCTACAAGTGTCTGGGTATTCCTGTTTGGAGGTGGGGCAATATCACGGGCCTCCAAGAAGCAAACTTGCATTACCAACTCGACTATGAAATCTGAATTTGTAGCCCTTGCTTCTGCTGGTAAAGAAGCATAATGGCTAAGGAATTTGATTTACGAGATTCCATTGTGATCTAAACCTATATCACCCATTTTTATACATTGTGATAGTGCTGTCACTTTGGCAAGAGCTTCTAATCAAGTGTATAATGGAAAGTTGCGACATTTGGAAGTTAGGCACAGTATGGTACGTGAGCTTATAACTCATGGGGCGATTTCTGTTGAGTTTGTTAGATCTCAACTAAACTTGGCTGATCACTTGACGAAGGGATTAGCAAGGGACTTAGTAAATAAGTCGGCTATAGGGATGGGGTTAAAGCCCATTTAAATATCTCCAAGGATAAGATACCCAATTCCCTCCTAATACAACGTTAGGAGTTGAATTCAATGTAGAAAGCTTATGTTTGGAGATAGAACCACATGTGTTACAACATCCCAAGGTATGTGCTTAGACCTGCAGATTAGAGTAATGTTGAAATCTAGATTTCTTAATGGTTCTTTTGAAAAAATGAATTTGCAGGTGCATGAATGAAAAGGACTACCTATATAAGTGTGAAGTACAGTCGCTTCAGAAAGCCGAAGGTTGGTTTCTATACACTTACGAATGGATAACGACACATGGCTATGTAATATTGTCAAGTATAAACACTAGAATTTTGTGTTAGACTTATATGTATAATATCTTCAGTTACTCAAATGAGCTGATGGGTTTAATCCTTAGAAAACCCTGATTCTCGAGTGTTTGGAATGTGTATTATACTAATATGAAAATTCAATCTTCGTGATATTTTCATTTACGCATGAATTTGTATTTTTTTTCGTTTGAATTTAGTTAATCATGGATTACACTAAAATGGGGGAGGAATGTTGTTGATTTTAGTGTCATCAAGTCATTTAGTATAATCGGGATTGACTTTGAGACTAGTCGATTCTAGACTTGGTTATAATTCGGGTTTGGAGGTGCGGAGCGCACACTCGAATAAACTAATTTAGTATCGGGATATGGTACGGGGGTCCGTAGCAAAGATTATTTATATATATATATATATAAATAACCGCCGCCTGAAAACCGCCACCGCCGACTTGTAACCGCCGTGAAACCGCCTCTTTGGTCGCCTATATATAGGTGTCCTCGGGTTATGTGCCATTCACGAAATATTTGTGAAACATACAGAAAAACTTGGAAGGCCGGAAAAGTATACAATCAATATACGATAGAATATACGAATACAAGTCGTTATTCTGACGAAATAATCTCAAATAAATAAGAGATATATAAAGCAAAGACATTCTGTGTTTTGGATTTGAATAAAGCTCGTAATTCAAATCGAGTTTCTTGAATTATCCTATATCTGAATTTGTGATAGCTCAGGCAATAGAGTCGAATTATAGATTACGGAAGCATAAAACCGTGTTACCCAAAGTTTAAAGTCTAAAATTTTAATTTATGTTCCGGTTCGTGACCACTTGCCGTCAACGCTCTCCGATCAGGGTTTTCTTTGGGTTTACATTTTAAGTTGGTGCTTCACAAGTTATAGATTTTGTTTGATTGTTTGTAAAGCTCTCGTTTTTTTGTTTTGTTTTTGATCTACATTACAGTAAAGTTACTGCATAATTCTTGTTACACATTTTGGGTTTTATGATTTTTACAGCTGAACTTTAACCTAAATATGCATCTTAATATGCATTTTTGGAGTAAAAGCAGTCACATAATTTTTTCGACAGCTTATTTGCTTGATAATTACATTTATGCTTATATAGTGGTATAAAAATCATAATTATTGTGTGTCGTCAAAATTTTTGTCTATAAGTTTTCAAATAGGTGTGCCCATGGATAACCGTGCCAAAAACTAAAAAAAATTAAATTCTTAAGTTGAATACCGGATCAAATACGACTTTTTGTCTCTAACTTATAGATTGTTTTGACCCATTAAACACATTTTGGACCACTTTTGTAAATACATTTTGAATTGCTTTTTAATACATATGAAACTTGGTTGGATAAATTCATATCATAAGAATGGCTGGAAAAGAAAAGGAGTTAATTACAAAAATAGTCCATGTGGTTGTCACTGATTTTCAGTTTTAGTTCTTGAACTTTAAAAATTACGAAAATAGTTACTCTAGTTGTCAATTTGTTTCACTTTTGGTTCTTTAGGCTAACTCCAGTTAAATTTGACCGTTAGTCAAATGGTAGGTCTTTTTCCATCTTATTCTTGTATCCAAACAGGTTTCCTATTATAAAGATTTCCAAACACTTTCGTTTAAAGGTTATCTTTACCCAAACAACCTTTATTAATTTTATTTTCAATTAAACAAGATATTTAATGGTCTGTTTTGGAATCTATTCAAGACCCCCCCCCCCTTCTCTCTCTCCTTCTCTCTCTCTATAATACGGCCACCACCACCATTCTCCTCCCCACCACCACCGTTCCCCTCCCACCATGATAGCTCTGGTCCAACCTCCATTCTCGACCACCACTACTATGGACCAACCTCCATCGCCGCCCTAGCACCACTACTCCACCATATATCCCTTGATCTACCAACATCATCATCACCATCTTTGCCACTTCCAACGAAGCCTACCACCTGTGATGCTACCCCATCCCTACCACCTGTGATGCTACCACCGTATCATCGCCGTCGAATAATCACCGCCGCCACATCACCAGCGACTTCTCTCTCATGCGATTAGGGTTCTCGGTCAGCGATTGTGTTTTTCAAGTTTCTAGATCTTTGTTGATCATCGACCGGTGAGTTTTTTAGATGGACTAACAGTGAGTTCAAATGGTTTCAGATTTGCTTCTTTAGTGTCGATTTAGTTCAAATGGGGTTCCAGATTTGTTTATCATCCCCAAAGTTGTTTCTTCGATTAGGATTTCTTATTGGTACTTGATTTGGATTTGTTTCTCTCTAAATAGAAATAGTTTCTCTCTCAAATTCGAGATTTGTGGGATCTTCGATCTCTGAATTTCTTGTTCAACGAGTACCCGAACACATGCCTGTTTTCGATTAGGTTTGATTTCTTGTTCATCGATTTCTTTCTTGAGTTGAATCTCCTTTTTCTTGTATGTGTTTTGAATCTTTTTCTCTTTCTTGTTTGTTTGTTTCAGTTTATAATCCATTAGGTTCTTTTAGTTTCCAGATTTGTGTTAATTAATGACTGGATTTCTTTATCATCTGTTAGGGTTTGTGGTTTTTGATTAGGTTTGAAAGAGGATATCGATTTCTACTTCTAAGTCTAGATAAATATCAAGAACACCAAAAATATTGAAGAATATTTACAAGATATAATTAAATTTTTAAAGATAATCGGTAATTAATATGTATGTAAATAGTGATTAACTTTATTAATAATTAATTAATTATTAGTTAATCTTGACAAAAGGTTAATTAATAATTGATTAACAAAGGGATAGAAAGAGGTTAGAGGATGTTTGGATACAAGAATAAGATGGAAAAAAGATCAAAATACCCTTTGACTAACGGTCAAATTTAACTGGAGTTAGCCTAAAGAACCAAAAGTGAAACAAAATGACAACCACGGTGACTATTTTCGTAATTTTTGAAGTTAAAAGACTAAAATTGAAAATCAGTAACAACCACATGAATCATTTTTGTAATTAACTCAAAGAAAAATAAGGATCGACACATAAAGGTATACAAAGATTTCATCTTAGATAAAAAAACTAAAATTTATCAATTTAATTAGATAACTTTACAATTTTACTTGGTTAAAGTTATATTTGGTTAAAATTAACATCATTCTTTAATTAAGTGATTTCAACCATATTGATTCAAAATTAAATCTTAATTTTGTCTTTAATCAATTTTATACGGCTTGCCTCCCATTTTTAATTTCTTTTATTTTTAACAATTGTCGTTCAACATCGATATTTAATTTCACTTTTAATAAAACATGTTTTTTTAACAGCCAAACACACACATTATTCTAAGTTTACATCATATATTTACTATCATTATTCTAAGCACCTTTTTTTTTCAAACTTCAATATCGTTATAATAGTTCATTCTAAATATTCAAACTTTTTTCTACAATTGAGGTATGAATTTTATCCATAACTAAATATTCTTTATAAAAAAGTTTTTAAATGATGTCATAGAAATGTTTAAAAGATACCTATAATTGTCAAATAAAATTAGTATGTCAAATAAAAATTTCAAAATTTAATACTTTCTTATGCAATTGAGTATTAACAACTAAAAATTTCAAAATTTCTTATGACGATTTTACATGTTACTTTGCATTACTTGTTGAGAAGATCAGTTATATGTTTGAAGGTAAAAAAATCCACTTTCAATACAAGTGTATTACCATTCTGTTTAGTTCACGCGGCTAGAAAAATTAGGCAATTACCCGTTAGAGTTGTGTTCGATAAAGTCTATGTAAAAAACATAGTCTTAAAATTTTAATATTTAATCACAGATGATTCTGTATACATTCACATGTGATTTGTAAAAGCATTATATATAAATTACGAAAATGTCACTCCGTTCAATTTTTAAAATACAATCTGAACCATTAATGTCATTAATCCAAAGGCTAAAATTAGTTCTAAATTCAACATTCTTCTTACCGGTTAATACAAGATAATGAATGTTGTATACAAATATGAATAGACAATGAATATTGTATACAAAGTAGAGGTACAAAACATTTGATTTCGATAGTAATAAGTGTACTATTCGTTATTTTCATTCGTTATTATTTTACTTTAAATATACGTCGCGACTCTTGTAGTATATGGGTCGTTAGTAATAATAGAAATAGTAATTAGAGTTATGTTAATGAATCAAATAAAACTAATATTAAAGCTTCTAAGTAATAAAAACTAGCTATTATAAATAAATAAATAGAACTAACAAAGTAAGATAGCAATAATTTTGGGTTTAATTCCCGAAAATGTATCCAGGTTGTCACATTTTGCTATTGTATGTATCAGACTTTCAAACTTACCATTTAATGTACTGAACCAACCAAACTTACCATTTTATGTATCTAACCTAGTATAGCAAGTAAGATGATGACTTGGCACAGGTTTTACTGACGTGACAGTGACTTGGCGGTGACATGACAGCTGATGTGTTTTTTCATATTTAAAAATAATTCTAATAATAATAATAATAATAATAATAATAATAATAATAATTCTGATGTATTTTCACCTAATTCCTTGGCATTGATCTCCATCTACTTCGTTGGGCTTGCTTCATCTTCATCACTAGGCATCGATCTCTTCATCTTATGATCTCCATTTGCTCCATCTTCATCACTAATCTCCATCTGCTTCATGTTCTTCTTCTCCAGACCTGCTTGGGTTCTTGAAGAGCTTCATCGAAGGTATTCTTTTGCATTTTTTCCATGGTTCTTGAAGGGCTTCATCGAGGGTATCGATCTTCATCTAGGGTTCGATCTTCATGGTTCTTGAGGGTTCTGTTCGACTTGCTTCATGGTCCATCATTTGGGTTTTGATCGTACCAAAACCGCACATATACGGGTTTCGATTTTCAGGTTCATCGATGCTTTCATTCACCTTCATTTTCAGTTAAGTTTAGGGTTTTTTTTATTATATTTCAGTTCTTGGCTCGATTCACTTTCTTGGTTCGATTTCTGATTGGGTTGCAATTTAGAGTTTGATTTTAGTCTTTGGCTCGATTTAAGATTAGGGTTGCGATTTAGGGTTTTTACATATCTTGATTTATGGTTTTACAGATCTTGATTTTTGATTTATGTTTCAGTTTTGATTTCATCGATGAAGATGAATGAATTTTTTGTGCATTTTGGTTTCAGATTTGATAAGTTTTGGTTTGGTTTGAGTTTGGTTTCAGATTTAAAGATGAAGATGATGGCTGAAGATGATGAATTTCTTATGATATACTGATGTGGAAACAATAATGATGAGTTGCAAAATGTTGAAATATTAAAAATAAATAAAAAATAAAAAAATTACCGGTTACCTGTAGTGTAGGTAACCGGGTACATTAATTGGTAACTTTCTGAGACTTGTATACATTAAATGGTAAGTTTGAAAGTTGGGTACATATAATAGCAAAAGGTGACAACTTGGATACATTTTCGGGAACTAAACCCTAATAATAATTAGTATAATAGTATCATTTTCTATAATATCAAACAATTTAGAAGAATCTATATATATATATATATATATATATATATATATATATATATATATATATATATACTACTATATAAAGCATTTAACACTCTCTCTCCTCCTTAATTTTAAGACTTCTTAAAATTCAATCAAAACAACATCTTGGCCTTTCATTCTATTTAACTTAATCTCTTTCACTTAATCTTTAACCATTCCAATCTCTCTCCTAATTTACTTTAACTTTTTATTCAATTAAAATATACTCTCACACAAACATAATTATATACCCATAACAACATAATTTCTAATATCTTATTAACTTCTCTATCCTTATTTTACAAATATGATTTTTTCCTTATTTTAATATCTTTTAGATTTTATTTTTAAAATTAATAAAATAGTTTATGCAAATAAAAGAAAATTTGAAAAAAAATGGGACATGTTGCTAAATAAATTTTTTTGTGACATTGAATTTTGCGAATAACATATCATTACATTTTTTAAAGCGGCATATTATAAAACAAAAACTATTCGACTCCGCAGCATTGCGCGGGTACGATGCTAGTATATACATATATGTATGTATATATATATACTAGCATAGTACCCGTGCAATGCAATGGCTAGAAAAAATTTCTACTTGATAACATGTCCGTTTCTAATAACGTAAGACTATTACATCACGCATTATAATGACATCGAACAATTTTCATTCGCAATATATTTATTTTCTTTCTCATATTTCCATTTCTTTTATTTCTCTTTTCCTTATAACTATTTTATTAATTTTAAAAAACAATAAAATGAGAAACAAAAAGAATATTAAATATATTATAAATTAAACCTTTTGTTTTGATTACACGAGTCATTTAAAAAATCTGAAAATATCTATAAATTTAGGTTACATTTTATTAGGTTTATAAGTTCTATCTATATGTATTCTTTAATACTTAAATTAAAATATGTGTTATATGATAAAATAATAAAACTATTACTTTTATGAAGATTCTTTTTATTTAATTTTTAATTTGTATTTAATATCATATAGGTTGAAAATTAATTTGTATTGACTTGACTTTTTTAAATATTATTTAATATGAAAGGTTTAGTTATATGTATTTAAGAATTTAATTAACTATGTATAATAGTTTTCCTTATGGGGTTAAATAAGAAGTAAATTAGTAATTTCAAATTATTTAAATTAAGAGATTTCAAAGGTCTAAATGCTTTATAATATTGTGTGTGTGTATATATATATATATATATATATAGGCAAAAGTTCAAACGAGAACTGTTTTTCTTACGAGAACCGTGAAAACAAATCTTAGCCGTCCAATTCCCCCTCCTTCAATTGGATTGCCCACCCATTAATTCCTTACATGCACCCTGTCACACTAAATCCCCCCACGCTCTTCATCCATGAACTCCATTATCCAAAATGAACGGCCAAAATTGGTTCTCATAGTTCTCGTATGAAAAACAGTTCTTGTTTGAACCCTCCCCTATATATATATATATGTATTCATATATTTGTTCAGATAAAGTTATTCTAAATGTATCTAATTTTACATCTTCTGTTATTGTGGGTATCATATTTTGAAAATTTATATTGTGTGTATCAAAATTTTAATTTGTTGCTATTGTGGGTATTAAATTTTTTTAATGTATATACTAAACATATACATTCTTCCTTTCTTATGTACCAAAGTATATACAATAGCAACAAATTGAAAATTTGATACACACAATAAAAAGTTTTAAAGTTAAATACATACAATAGTAAAACATGTATAATTAAATACATTTTAAAACTAATTGTCTTATACACACCGCAAATAACATCAATTAACTATAATTTTGTTTGTAAAAATAAATATGAATAATAATAGTAACAAAAAGATCTGTCACTGAATTAATCGTCTGTGCTTTTTATCCATGACCAGTATTTAGGCGAAAACATGATGAAGATATGTTTCTACATGTGTCGTCTCAATAAAGAAAAATTCCTTCTATTGGGAATTTTTTCTCCCAACTATGTTTCTTTAAAAACCAAATCCCTATTCTTTTTCCATTAAAAGAATATACATTTAATGGCATGTTTTTTCAAGCCTAGTATTTAATGTCCATTATAGCCTTATAGGTAGTAAATATTCTAGAATATGTTGGTATTGATTCATATAATCTAGAAAAAATGAAGATTCAATCACATAATAGTTGTAGGCTAAATCCCAACTTAAAGTCCCTTTCAAGAAGTTTTCATACACTTAGATATAGAATATATAATAAACTCCGCTTATCTATGAAACCTAGAGAACCTAATTGAATTCAGCCAAGTGACATTCTAGTAAGTACAAAATTGAAAAATAAAAATTTTACATCTCTCACACGCCTCCCTTCTAGACTTCAATTTCTTTTAAAAACATTCGTTAAACATTGAAATGATCATAACCGGCTTCTGTTTAAGATTTCAACAAAAAAAAATATACATTTTGATTTAGTTTTCCGTTCTCCTTAATTCAAGATTAGTGTCGAATATACTCCTCTTTATCTATGAAACCTTGAGAATCTCGCGGAATTCCAAGTATCATATCTAGTAAAGGACATAATTGGAAAATAAAAAATTTACATCTCTCACACTCCTCCCTTCTAGACTTCAATTGTTTGTAAAAACACCCATTAAACATTCAAATTATCATAACCGACTTGTGTTTAAGATTTTCACATAAATGAATTATACCATTTGATTCAATTTGTGTTCTCCTTAATTTAAGATCGGTGTGGATAGACCTCTACCTATATATATATATATATATATATATATATATATATATATATATATATATATATATATATGCAACCTTGAAATGCATATCACTACACACAAATAACAATCATCTAAAAGTAAAAAAAAACATAGGACACAAAATTAAGTAAATCAACCCAGATTAAGTAGAAATGCACCCTAAATTACCAAAATGCAATTCATTTAAGAGCTTTAGGTCAAATTTTCATTAGATTCATCTAAAGAGAAGAAGATTTGGAGTTTGAATATTGCCTTGGAGCTTCATCTTTATCTTCTCCATTGGTTTTTATCTAGGTTTACACTTTCCTTCGTATTTATCTTAAATTTCAGTTTTGTTTACTTAGATTTTTTCAAGTTTAGTATGGAGTAGTCCATTTAGTGTCATTAGATGAGAATCAACTAGGTATATGACTCGGATTTGGTATTATTGTTGGGTTTTTCCCATTTCACCACTGTTGCAATCTTCAAGTTAGGATTTCTTCTTTAAGTTCCTAGAATTGATGTTTTTTTCCCAAATTTGCTCGACTAATTGATGTAATAGATGCATTGTTTTGATTGGTTCTTAGTTTTATTGCAATTATTCCTATTTGTGATGCTCAATTTGTCAGAACTTACATTTGGGTTTGGATTTCACCATTGCTTAGGCACTTTGTTGTGTGTATAGTTTAACCATACCCAATATATGATTTAGCGGAACCATGTTTGTAGGTTCTTATCGGTAGAGGTATTTAACTTCCAAAGTTACTATTGTTGTTGTGATTACTTTGTACCGCTGAACAACTGAGTTTCTACTAACTTTTTTATTATGTTGTGATGTATGTTCTTGTGTGTACTATTGAGGTCGATGTGACCATTCTGTGAAGCTGTGAGGCTTATTATTATTGTAGCATTGGCAATCTTTTGCAGCGAGGCACTTACCCACCTGTGTAGGGATATGTGATGTATACTTATACTTGAACTGTGTGCTATTATGCTAACTGGTACAAGGTGTAAGTGTTGTGAAAGCTTACTAAGCTATATGCTTACTCGATGTGTGTTGTTCTTTTCAGGAATTTTGGACGTGGACAAGGGAAAGCTCCGACATGACGGCAAAGCTTTTTTTATTAAGCTTTTTATCGCTTCCAATATTCAAACAATGTTGCTACTCTGATTTGATGTAACATCCTCAACTTGGGCTTAGTTGTAAATTGTACGTAAGTATACGTAGTTAATGTAATAGGAAGTATTTTAATTGTGTGTACTTGTTAAGTGAATGAATGAAAGTTGTGTGTTTTATGTGTTATGTGTGTACGTATATATGTGAGTTAAGTATGTATATGTGTATGCATGCATGTGTTTTGTTGACTCAAAAGTCAAAGGACAAAACACAAATACATATTTCTCTTTCTCTTCTCTCTCGCTCGCTGCTCTCGGTTTTTGAAAGAAGAACAAGGACTCTCGATTGTTTAATCTACAACAGGTTAGCAACATAGATTCAAAATATTTCATATATGTTAGAAACGCAAATCCATGCATGAACACCTTGAAGAACATGGAAAAAACTTACCCTTCTAAGTGGGTTTTGCATAAAGGGTGTTCTTGTTGGGATTTGATGTGTTTAAGCTGTTATACGTATGAAGAAGGATGTCCTAAGATGTTTTGGGCTTGAAAAAAACGAAAATGAAGTTGTTTAGATGATTAAATGAAGCTGTCGGTATTCCAGTGTTTGAAGTTGTCGGATTCAGAAACTATGAAGGTGTTGGAATCCGCTATTTGTTGAAAACCGAAGGAATTGTCGGAATCTGATAGAAGTGTCGGATTCCGCATGACTGTCGGATTTCATGTCCCGGATTTCTTTTAAGTGTTGGAATCCGCAAGTTGTCGGATTCCCTAAATCTGCAAGTTATCGGATTTCCTAAGTTCCGGATTTCAAGTGTTGAAATCCGATAGTATCGGATTTCATTCCCAAGTATTGGATTTCCATATGCCGGATTTCCTTCTATGTATCGGAATCCACAAGTGTCGGATTCCGGATGCATGATGGAATTCCTAAGTGTTGGAATCCGATTGGTGAGTGCCGGATTACATGGATCATGAGTGTTTGATTTCATGAATCCGATAGAACCATCGGATTTCCCAATTCTGGCGGATTTGTGTTAAGTCCAAAGTTAAGTGTTTATTTTGTAAGTCTTGTATGCACATGTGAATAATTAATGCAAGTATGATATTCTAGGTGAACTTGTTGTAATTGTGGAGTCAAAACTAGATACATGTACGTAGTAAACTACTCAGGTGAGTGCCTGCTTTCATGAGAGTCAGTAGAGTAAGTCTTGCATGTTAAGTGACTATGTGAATGTTTGTGTATAACTAACTTGCTTTTGCAGGTATGCTCGAGGAGGTAAGTTTATGTATTGCATGATGTTACGAAGTGTAATAGGTGTATGCCCGTGGGTCTAGCTTGGAACCACTTAGTAAATATATCATGCTATGCATGAATGACTACCTGAAATATGTTATATGTAAAATAATGGATCCCTATGGGATCATATGTATTTATGTGTATGTGCACTGTCTGCAGACTATTTGACGCATGGTTAAGGTCAGTCGGTTGTAACTGGATCCTATGGGATTTCACGGTGATTCAGGAGGCATCCTTGATCCTAGGTTCTGCAGAACCATCATGCCTTAACATGAGTGGTGATCAGCCGGTTGTAGCTGGATTACCTGTGGAGCCTCTGGCTCTATGAACGATGTTTGGTGGACTGCTTTATGCTTCCCCACCAGCGCGGTTGGTCGTGTCTGATCCCCCGGTCTGAGTTGTTGAGCGGGATTGATTACCCTGCAAGACACGACTCTTACTGATCTTGTCAGCACACCGCTATGTGCTAAGCTAGCAATGATTGTTTATGTATGATATGTATGATGCACGACTTACTGTATTGATACTTATGATTGTATGTACTCACTAGCTAAGTGTTAGCTAATGATGCTATGTTTTCCCTTTTCAGGTAAAGATTAGATGTCCTACGAGGCGGGTAACTTTTGAATGTACATTTGATGTACATTGCCCCTTGTGGGTGGAACACTTGTAGTTGTTATGTTGTAATGTAATTTGATACAATGGTCGGTTCCTGTACTTGGTAACACCAACGTTATTTTGAAGAGTTCTTAATGTAAATAACAATTTGTTGTTTTAAAAAGAAAAATTTCCGCTGCTAAATCTGATTATCATGAAAAGTAGCTGTTTTCAGAAGTGGTGTTACATTTGATATAGATTGTAAAACTTTAATTAGTCGTTTACGAATATGTTATGAGATGACGGCTTGGGATTTTATATTTATATTTAAAAAAATCTTTGAGGAGTTACATTATTCAAGGGCCAAGATTGGTTCTTACGACACTCTTAATAAGAATAGTTCTCAAATGAACCTTCACATGTGTGTATAATCCGAATAGAACTAACCTTATATATAGAACCTAAAGAACTTATTCTGACCATTAGATTAACTTAATCAAGGGCGAACACTAAATCTGTATTTTTAAATTAATAACGTATTTAAGAATGTATATACCTTGCAAAGGGTATTTTTGGAATTTAATAACCAAAAAAAACTTATAGCTTAGTGGTACTAAGGTGTTACTTGTTAGAAAGGTTTTCCCCAAAGTCTATGGTCATGAATTCTTGTCTAACTATAGATAAAAGGTGTAGATTGAATTAGGAGTATATTAGAGTATGAGTATGTTTCTAGTGTTAAAAAATATTTTTTCTCGATTCCAGCTGTATTTGGAAATTGGAATTCTCTCTCCACCATGAGAAGCCATTCCCGATCTACAAGACTACAAGTAGCCGACCATTGACCACCACTCTTTTACCAGACACTCGTCGCACCCACAGCTCGTTGGTTTCTTGCCGCCCCATAAATCATCGCACTGTTTGCCAGAAACTCTACACGACTTGAAGCATAAAATCATGTTGCCCAAAGTTTAACGTCTAAAATCTCAATTTATGTGCCGGTTCTCGACCGCTTCCCTTCAATGTCTCTCCGATCGGGTTTTCTTTGGGTTTACAGTAGAGGTGCTATAAGTTGGTGCTTCACAAGATTTGATTTCTCTGCCCAGTGGGTTTGATTTCGTTGTTCTAGTTATGGATTTTGTTTAATTGTTTGAATTTAACCTCAAAATGAACATGGATACGCATTTTCATAGTATACGCATAGTCTAATAATTTTTTAGACAACTTATTCGGGATTGTCTTTAAGGAAGCGCGGGAGGTGCGGCCGTACAGGGACCATATTTCAAATTGGACACACTTATATGTGTATATATTATATTACAATTTTTCAAAACCCATAATTTAAAAAATAAAATTTTAGAAGCCCATGTTTTGATTAAAATATTAAAGAAGTGAATATGTTGATCGAATACTTCGAGGAGTTTAGAGAAACAAGGTTATGTAATGTTATCGATGATGCTAAGGAATTTGCCATTGAAATGAATATTGATCCGGTATTCCTTAAGAGATCCTCACTTATTGCAAATAAATTTTATATGAAGTTGAAGCTGCTTGACACATTTTTACCCGTGGAAACTATCCGACCTTACGATGTCTTAAAATACTTGAAAGTAGTTGATTGTTTTCTTAATGCAATTATTGCATATAGAGTCTTTTTGACTATTCATGTTGCATCTGTAGAAATAAGTTTCTCAAAACTTAAGTTATTGAAATTCTACTTACGGTCCAAAATGTCACAAGAAAGGCTTAATGGCTTGACAATGATAGCTATTGAGATTGATATATTGGAGAGTATTGATTACGAAGAGTTTGATTCATAACTTTGTTTCCCTTAATACTAGGAGAACTTCATGTAACTATATAGGGTATATTATTTTACTACATTTCTTTTGTTTTAGTTTTTGATATAATAAATATCGTAGTATTAGTAAATATTGCAGGGAGTCTCCAAATTCCACAGGACGCCCGTACTTATTTGCTTGATAACATTGATGCTGTTATATGCATTGTATAATGCAGGTTTATTCATTTTTAGGTAAGATGCATTTTAAGTGTTTTTTATGGTCATTATGTGTTTTTGAGACTTACAATTGGTTGTTTGTATCGGATGATTTTTGAATTAGAGCTGCATTTTGGTTTGTGGTCAAGTGTAAAATCCATGTTTTTGTTTGAAAACACAATTGTTTTTAGACATGTGTTCATTAAACTACTTCTACTTATTCCTTTTACATTTGTGTGAACATGCATTTTCAATAACGAATATGCATTTATTACATGCATTTTAAAAAATAATAATAATTCAATTATATGTCAGGATAAAAAACTAAGCTTTGTATAAAATTTTGGGTCAATAATGGTTTAATCATCAAAGTTTTTGTTCAATTTCGGTTTAACCATTAAAGTTTTTTTTTTAAATGATTTTACCATAAAGTTTTGAATTTGTTGTGATTTAAAACCTCAAAGTTTTTTTCAAATGGTTTAAACCTTGAAGTTTTATCGTTCGAGCCAGCCCAAGCATTTTTGTCTTTTTTTTGGAAATTTATAGCTGTGTTTACTTCCAGAAAAATGAATAAGAAAACTAAAAATTAGAAAACACGTTCACTTGCACATTTTTTCAGAAAACTCCCTCACTTTTTCACATTTTATTTTTCCAAACTTTTATACTTTTTCAAACAACTTTTCAAAGAAAACAATTCAACCAAAAATATTTTTTATTTTTTTCTGAAAAAGGAAAACTTCACCTTTCACATAAACACGTTTTCTATTTTTTTTTCAGAAAATGAAAACTCTACATTTTTTAATAGAAAACGAAAATCTTCACAACAAATCTTCATTTTCCACAAAAGTTGACGGTGACACATCAAGTTTTCTCTATAATACATCTATCTAATCCAATTGGATAGACTCACCTACATATAAGTTCCAATAATTTATAAAAGTTAAATATGTAAATAAAATATAAAAGTATATTTGTTGAAAGTTGAAACACTAGCATAATTCAAGTAGCCTTGGAGCATGCAAGCACTGTTAAGTAATGTCCCACATCGGACGGAAAGTGACTTTGTAATCTACTTAATAAGGGTCATGGGCTACTCCTCTCATAACCAGTTGGTTTTGAGTTGGAACCCTACAAAAATGGTATCAGAGCAAGGTTCACCCTACAAAAATGCCACACGGACTCCATGTAACCCATAAGTATCCACGTGTTGGCGAGAAAAAAAAGAATGTCACACGTGAGGGGGTGTGTTGAGTAATGTCCCACATCGGACAGAAAGTAACTTTGTAATCTACTTAATAAGGGTCATGGGCTACTCCTCTCGTAACCAATTGGTTTTGAGTTGGAACCCCACAAACTTACAAGCACATGATAACCAACAAATATGGCATACTTTACAACCACATTTTGAAGGGTTAAGTTGTGGTCTCCTCGACCGCTTAAGTTCCCCTTCTAGTATATACAGAGCTTCTAGTGCCACAAGACCTCGCAATAATCTTAAACACCGTAAGTTGCGTTCTTGTTTGAACATCATTCTACTCTTTTCAAAACTTTCATGTATCAATGAAAGTTAAGACTTCACAATTTGATCCATACAAGTTACAAGTTTATCGACGTAAGAGTTTCTACACGGGTATTTCTTTAGCTTTTCATGTTGGCTCTCAACTTTGTTCGTAGTTTGTTCTCCAATGTTAAAATGTTGATTACACAGACATTTCCTTATATTTGCTTAACCAAACTTGAATCAAATAATTTAAAACACCTGGATTTATGGATATATTATTTATGTATAAAATATCTTCTAAAATCAAAAACATTGATTAAAAACTAGGAGACTCTTACGTGGATATTTGTTTAACATCGCTTCGAGCTTTCAATAGTTTTTGGTATACAACATCGATGATCGATGTTGGAGAGTCAACAATTATAGTACACATTGCACGAAAGGAGTTTCAGTAATGTGCCATGTGTAAAGTAACCAAGCTGCATGGGGAAAACTTGTCTGTATGCATTCATTAGAGCTAACTCTCTCCTCTGACTATAACACGTAGGTAAATGCACTACTCTAATGTGGACTTTAGACACGTTAATACCAATTATAGTTCCCGTGCTTTTCGTTAATGATAAAGGCAAAAGCTATGCTAAAAGTCTTGTTGGTTGAAGTTACGCCAACAATTTGGCATATCATATCGGTTGGTTTTGTAGGTCTCAACTATAATCAAAACGTGTGGAAATGCACGCCATATATCTAAATGATTGTGGATGAATAAAGAATAGATTTTCCAATGCATTTGAAATATTATTTACTAAAAAATCCGTAAGAAAACGTTTATCATTCAAAAACAACATAAGAACCTTCATTGGAGTTTTTTCGACATTCTCGGAAGCGCAAAACTTTTGTCATGCATTATATATGGTGTTTAGTGTAGAAACATTATTCTCATCATGTTCCTTTAATGTCGATAATATGTTATGTGGTGTAACATTCTTGCTCGTCAAGTCAGCCACCAATTTATCTTCATTTCCTTTCAACCATCTTACATAAGAATCCCTCTAATATTGTGCGGGTGGATTATTAAGTTGATCACATATAACCCTTAAAGTCCACCCATCATATTTTATAAAATAAGAACCTATAGATAATGTCATCATCATGAGGCACAGACACCTAAAATTTAAATAATCTTTGTTAAAAAATAGTATATGTTACCGGGATAAAAATAATATCATAATAAGTAATTTACCCGATCAACAAAAAATGGTGATGTCGTATTAGAGATTTTTATGCCGTCATTTGAGTTAAGCATCTTTTCAATGAAAGCTACAAATCATAACGAAATAATAATTAAAATTTAAGACTAAAAGTATTTGTTTAAAATAATTAAATCAAAATTACAACTTAAAAAATTAAAATGAAACAAACAATTAACAAAAAAATATTTTAAAAAAATAAACATTTATAGTTCCCCTTCCAAAACACCCACCCTCCCACCCATAAAAAACCCTCTATCACAAAATCCCCATTTTTCTAAAAATACATCTTTTTCTCCCTCTCCACCCCGTCTCCCTCTCCTAACCTAACAGACACATCTTTTCTCCCTCTCCATTCCGCTTCCATGTCCTAATCTAACAATTTCAGTCACCAACCCATATCACTGCCGACCTCCACCGTCTCCTAACACCACTAGAGGTGAGATTGGTTTAAAAACCGAACCGTAACAAAAAATACCGGACCGGACCGAAATCTATAAAACACTAAGACTGAAGACCGGACCCCAGTCCCGGTCCGAACCAATCCCAGTCCGGTTAGTCGGTTTTTTCGGTCTATTGGTTGTTTTATACACTATATTAAACAAAACCGGATCGGTCCAGACCGGACGGAAACCCGAAATCTATAAAAACCAAGGACCGAAGACCGAACCGACCAGTCCCGGTCCGGTCTCGGTCCGGTTCATCGGTTTTTTCGGTCTGTCGGTTCGCATGCTCATCCTTAAACACCACCGCCGACCTCCACCATCTTCAACACCACTGCCAACCTCTGCCATCTCCCCATACAACCGCCGTCATACACCATCTCCCCATACCACCACCGACACAGATCCACCGTAAAAAAGAACAACATAGACTACCTCCCTCTCATCGGCCTAGATCTGCTAGAAAAAGGAACAAATAAATTGACCTCTTTCTTTCATCGCATACTCTGGTCCGGCCTTTTGATCTATTCCTTCCACTCTCTCATCAAATTTGTATTTAGAAAACGTTTGTGTGTAAAACTCTATGTATGCTTACAATTTTAGTGGTCACCCGAAAGTAATGAGCCGACTACCTGTGGTGACAGTGACGGTATCGTAGATATTAAACTAAATTTGATAACCTTCTTATCACCCGACTAACAATAACTTTACTTATCTAAATTCTTAGTTATAAACTACATATCTGGGTTTTGAAGAAGAAATCATTGGCAAAGTAAAATAGGATTTTGAAATTTTTAAAAAGTATGGATTTTGATCGGTTGTACCTTGTGCAATTTTACTAGTATCAAATCTAAATTGGGAATTATATTACGGGAATATACTATCCGTAATGAAATAAAATTTGACTTTGTATTTAGAGTGCCTTTAATTTTTTCTTTCTTTTTTTCACAACCATGAACGTTCTTAGGATGGGCTATGATACATACGCCATATTAGGAGAGGTCTAAATTATATATATATATATATTATATATATATAGAAAAGTTCAAATGAGAATTATTTTTCGTACGCGAACTGCGAGAACCAATCTTAGCCGTCCAATTCCGCTCCTTCAATTGGATTGCTCACCCATGAATTTCTTACATGCACCTTGTCACACTCAATCCTCCACGCTCTTCATCCATGAATTCCACTTACCACTTGGATGACCAAGATTGGTTCTCGTACGAAAAACAGTTCTCATTTGAACCCTTCCCTATATATATAATTCTAATATTATAATTTTCAAGTTCGCACAATAAAAACTATTTAAGAATCTCGTGTTTAATATATGGGTTAAGTGAGCAAAAATAAAACAATTTGTTTAAATTGTCATTAACTATATATAAACAACTTTATTCTATACCTAAAAAAATAAAATTTTATTTTGATTCATTATAAGGTTAGGTTACACGTTTTCTTATCTGAATTTTGATTTTTTTTTACATTAATTTTTCATAAACAGGTCCATTTGGGGAAGTAACCTTAATTATCAAGAACGAATACAAGAAAACTTCCTCTGAAACAACTCAAGGTGGATTGTTCGATTTCATCAAGAACACTTGATAGTAAACTCTAATTTCTATACAAACAAGTACAAAAATCGATTCCAAAATCGCACGTTACCAAATTCATCAAGAAACAAACAAGAAACCCTAATTTCTTGAGTAGCAAACCCTAGCACAGTAGCAACAATTCGTATAACCCTATCCCAAATCGATTGTTTTTGTTCCACCTTGAAGAAAACCAAGTAATCAGTTGAAACAAACTCGACTATGTGAAACAATCATGGAAATCGAGACGAGAGGGGCAAAAGAAGAATGATGTACCTTGGTCGATTTCAACGAGAAGAAGCAGATGGCGTCGGGTTTGGTCAACGAGAAGAGCAGGTCGTTTTGCCGCTTCTCTGCTTCGTGGGATATAAAAAATAAATTAGGGCTTTTGGTCAAGAACTCACTCGCCGCTATTTGCTTTAATAAAAAAATAAATTTGCTTAATTAATTTGGACTCTTTTATTCAACGTACGTACATGCTTTATTTATTTATTTATTAACCATTTTAACAAATTAATTTACATATTCTAATATTTTCTTTCTATCCTTAATTAATTTATATTGCAAATGCCCCATGTACATTTAAATAGATAGTTTTCTAAAACAATAATAAATTAGGGTTAGGAAAGATAGTTAAGGTGCTTTAGTTAAAGATATTGTTTAGGTCATGTATGAGGGGGAAATCTGTTCATGAATCGACAAAAGACGTTACTAGTGTATTTCGTAGTTATATATAAAATTGGGGGGGGGGGGGATTTGTTCCCGATGAATTTTGCCGTCTCACATGTCATAGGTTATTGCATTGTATATTGTAGTTATACACTACTACATAAAACTAAATGGGGATCGGTTATTTTCAGCATGGAGCCCGGTTTTAAAACCGGTCTCTATTAGTGGAGGTGTGTATGAAAAAAAACATGAAGACTGATTCTAAAACTGGTCCCCATGACTTTTTCTATAAAGGACCGGTTATTTACTTAAGAGCCGGTCCTCGTAGTTTAGCAACTACATAATAACCGTTTTTTGATGAACCGGTCCCCATAAGGGGGTCACTATTACAAATTGTGTACTAGTAATAAAACGATATTTTAGTTCGATATTCTCTCATTCATCTTACGAATCGGTGTAGCGTAATTAGGGTTTTATAGTTTCAACAATTTAATCACCGTATGCTTCTTTATCTTAACCTATAAACTATTTTTTTTCTTTCTCCTTCTATTGGCTATTGCTTCTATTCCCCGATTCAAAGGTAGACCGTGATTGACTTATTTAAACAAATTATGACCACGAATGGTCAATTTTCACCATGAACACCCTATTTTAACCAAGTACTACCTTAATTAACCAAAGTTGATATTAACTAATGCTGACATATATTGACACTAATTGACTTTTTGGTTTCAATTATGAATGAAAATAACCAATGTTACATGATTCACCTGATTGAACAAAATATGACTTTGATAGGCTATGATTGATAATTTTTAACTAATTTAGAACGACCTAAAGTGGCGAGTAAGTTTGAATAGTGTTTTTAATTTATTTGAACGACAAATAATGTTTTTAATTAACTATAAGATTTATCAAAAACAAAAATAGAAGGGGCGCCTCAAATTGTTATGATTGGATAATTTTTGCAATTGAGTTCTAGTAGTGTCTAAGAGGATCGAGTTTCTCATGAATGGATAGGGTTTTTATCAAGGTTTCCAATGATGAGTTTAGTTAGGCATGAGACCTCTCATAAACAAATACAATGGTTCAACAAGTATGTATATTGTCATCATGGAATTTTATAAGCTAGGAGGATGGTAGATAAGGAAATGTGGCTCATTGATTAACTCGTGAAGGATGTATATATCCTCATCAGGGAGGAAATAACAACGAAATTCCTATAATACTTAATAACTCGAATTTGTCACAAATCCGTCGCATATTAGCGATGGAATAACGACAAAATTCCAAGGTTTCGTCGCAAATCCGTCACTAATTAGCAAGGGAATAGCGACGAAGTGCCATTGATACTTAATAACTCGGATACGTCGCAATCTCTCGCAAATTAGCGAGGGAATGCCTTAACTCAAATCCAATACAAATCTTTCAGAAATCGGTCAATGATTAGCAACGGATTAGATATGATTTTTTTTCTCGCTAATTTGAGACGGATTCGCAAACGATTTTTGATTTTTGATTTTTTTTTCCAGATTTGTGTTCATTATCCATCGGGTCCAGATCATCAAACGATTTTTTTTCCAGATTTATGTTTCTTCTTTCATTTTTTTCCAGATTTGTGTTTCTTCATTTGAAACCGTCAAGTAATTACAGATATAAATGCTCAATTTATGTAACACCCGCAAACCTAGCCTAGTAGATTAGCGGGTTTACGGTATGTGTTTATTTGTGTTTTAATTGCATTAATTTAATTATGTGATTAATTTATGATTTAGTTTATTAATTAAATTAGAATTAAAAGTATGTATGTATTGATGTTTGGCCGCAGATGTGCATGTATATATTTAGTGGATTACACGTGTGGAGGGTGTGGTGATTTTGGCTACCTACTTTTGCATGTTAACATTTGAGGGTGTCTCTCACCTGCTCATTATCTTCAAACAAAGAGAAAGTGTGTGTGTGTGTGTGTAAATTTTTTTGCCAAAAGAAGAAACCGAAAGAAGAAAAAGAAGAAAAGAATCGGGATTCAATTTGTGTTTATATTAAACAAGATTTAAGGTTGGTATGTTTAAATTAACATGTTATTATTCTTCTTGATGTGTTATCTGATTTAAAAGAAAGGATTCTGCTTGAAGATTGCATGTTAATATGAAGAACACCATAATCGGTTTTGATAGATTATGATTTTGATAATTTTGTGTGTTCATATGATTTATATGTTTAGATGATGTTTCAAGAAATGATTATGTGTTTAAAAATGTTTAAACATGTTTCTGGTATAATTTTATGAATCTATGAAAATCTGGGTTTTAAAATTATGATCATGATGAAGTTCTCGGATTGTTGGGGAAGAAGATGATGAAAACCGGAAGTTGTGTAATCCGATAATTATGAAATCCGAAAGTAGGAATCTGATTACTTTAAAAACTGAATGATTGAATCCGGAACCTTGAATCCGATGAAAACAAAACCGACACTCAAAATCCTATACTAGAAATCCGATAATTGGAGTATGACAACCCAAATCCGATTACTATGTTTATATATGAAATTCTATACTTGGAAAGTGAAAACTCGAAATCCGATACCCTAATCCGGAACTTGAAATCCGGGAATAGTGAAATCCGACATTTCTAAAACCGAGACTTAGAATCCGATACATGTGTTGCGGATTTCTAAGAATTCGATACTCGAGTTGCGGATTCTCAAGAATCCGAGTACAAATCTGATAATTTAGCAAAACCGATACTTTGTGTTTTGATTTATATTTGTTTATTGATTGTTTAATGTCGTGAATGAATTATAACTATATGATCATATATATTTATAAGATTTGGACTGATTGGTTGTTATTGTGTTTTCAGGCAATCCAAAGACTCAGTAACATTAGAATTCTGAGTAATTCATCTGAGATTGAAAGGTGAGTGGATGTTAAATGTGAATGGTAAAGATTATGGTTAATGTTATTGATGTGATACATAATTGTATTTGATGGTTCGTGATTGGAACTGTTGATTGTGAATATTATTTATTGATGACTGTTGCATGACTATTTGATCGATACGCACTCTTAGTATGATTTTGAGTTGCGTTTGGGAAGTCAACTACACGTGGAATTGGGCTGGGCTCGTCTACTGGTTGGTTGAACAGTGGTAGCCTTACTGTTGCATATGTTGCAACAGAGTGGGATTTCACTGTGCCAATTCAGTAGAGGGCTATCGGTAAACCTTTGCTTTGGCCGGCATTGGTTGTAGGTTTTGCGCCGAACCGCCGGTCTTCTTAGAGTTGTGATTACATGTTTAGTATTGGCTTGATGTTTGCTTTTGGGTTTAGCTTCTACTCACTTAGCTTTGTGCTAATTCCCCACAGTTGTTGCTTTTTGCAGGTTTGTGTTTGTGAGGATTTGTTGAAGGAGAAGTTGACCTAACTCTGATGTCAAGATTTAAAATGAAACGAGCCAGTCTTTTTGTAACATAGAGTTTATGATTGTTGGATTTAAAAGAACAGATATTTGATTATGTAAATGTTTATCAATGAAATATATGTTTAACTAATTAAAGATTCCGCTATGCAATTTTAAAAAAATGGCTTAGATTTTATGGTGTTACAATTTAAGTTACAAATCGATATTATATTTGTTCAATTTGATGTTCATACTGAAATTATGAAGATGATGAATGTTCATATGTTCATTATAAAATAATAATAATAATAATAATAATATTTTTGTATTATAAATAAATCAAAATTCAAATTATTACCTGCAAACTGAACAGTGGGTTTTTTAATATATTAATTGGTAGATTTTGAAACTTGGGTATATTAAATGGTAGTTTTTAAAACCGTATATACAATAGTAAAAAGTGAAAAGTTTGATACACTTTTGAATTCTAAACCCTATTAATTAATACACTAAAATAGAAACACCTTTGAATACCACACAATCAGACATCTAAGTGCACACAAATAGACACATTCAAAATGATTTGCCCAAACACACACATCTAACTATATATGTAAATGCCAAAACTTTTTTTCTTGTAATGGTTCTTGCTTTAAATGTGCAATTTCAAAACACAATTATTTTTTTGTGCAACTGCAAATTTAATGGGAAATTTCATGAAATCTTATTAAGAAAGTTGATTTAGTCATTTACTCAAGTTTTTCTACTTGAAAATGTTTGAAAATCTTTCTCATGCTCCTACCAAAAATCATAATGATGTCAAAATTTGAAGGGTTTCTAAGCATATCATAGCTTGAGAGAAGATTTACTTCAATATACTATCTTTTAAAATTCATGTACATGATTCTTGATAGCATTATCGTGGGGGCTGTATTTATATAGGTCAATACATTATTAAATCAGCCAACAAGTGGATATATTTAAAAATTGGTCGCTATCTATGCTTTATGATCACTTTAATTTGATTTTTAATGATATATTTTAAAGTTATTTACTAAAAACACTAGAGGGTGAGCTGTGCATTTGACAGCAAAAAAGTACCTAGTCTTCAAACACAAAAGAAGCTCATTGAATTTGTTGTCATTAGATTTGTCGTTGATGATATTAAAGGGTTTGTAGCCTAGCGGTATCAAGGTGTCGAAATGTGTTCCTATAATCATATGATCATATGTCGTGGGTTCAAGTTCAATTGTGAACAAAAGGTGTAAATTTAATAGTATATTAGTGTGTGCATGTGTTCTGATGTTAAAAAAAAGATTTGTCGTTGATGATGAGAGATTAAGAGAGTAGTGTGTTTTAAAAAGAGATGATTACATAAACAAAGTGTTTTGTCACTTTTTAGAATATAGTCAACCTGGTTTTTTAATCATACTTGTGAACATAGGTATAAGTTAGGTGTATGTTTATTGTTTAAAATAAAAAGATTAACTTGGTTTTATTAAAACTAGCATCGTATTCGTGCAATGTTATGGCGATAAATAGTTACAAAAAATGTAATATTAATCGCATGATTCAATGTTACGAAGTTTTCTACAATAACATGTCTGTTTTTTTAATTTTTCTTTTTATTTGCATCGACTATTTTATTAGTCTTAAAAATAAATTTTAAAATACATTAAAATAAGAAAAATTAAAGTAAATTACGAGAAAGAGATGGTGAAATAGTTAAAAATTGGGTAGATGCAATTAATTTAAATAGAATGAAATGTCAAGATTTTATCTTAATTAAATTTTAAGAAATCTTAAGATTAAAGAGTAAAGAAAATATTAAATGATTTATACATTAGTATACCATTTTTAACTAACTTTTAAATAATAAAAAAAGGACTTAAAAATTAAATAAAAAATAAAGTTATTTCTAACCCCAAACAAATATGGACCGTTGGATAATAAAATATGACCGTTAGGTGACACGCTCCCCCTTTTCAATTTTTCATCCCTAAAGCTACTAAATTTGTTGAAAAGATATTTAAAATCGCTACAAAACCTCATAATCGCACAAGAACGGTCAAATCTTCAATCTCTAAATCATGTCAAGAATGATGCGATCTGATCGGAAACCGCCGCTAGCTCTAAGATCTCCGATTAGGCTTCGTCCCCGCCGCCCTGTTCAGTCAACTGCAAACAATCTTCAAACCCCATCAGGTATTTTCCATCAAATTGTCTTCCTTCTCGTCCATTTTAAGTTGAGATCGATTAATTTTGTAACCAGAGGTTTCTGGGTTGCGATATGGTTAACTGGAATTGGTTATACTGTGAAACCCCTCCAAGTGTTTGTGAAAATGTCTAGCTGAACGTTTTTCCAAATTCATAAAAAGATTTTTTTGAGATAATTTATTTGCTTAGTATCAAGAAACATACATGTTCTCAGGATTATTAATGATGACAAACTAACCCTTCAAGGATTTCTAAAATTTTTAGGTTAAATTCTTTTGTTTCAATCTCCTTTTGTAAAGAAAATAGTTCAGATGCTTGTGAATGATGAAAAGTTGGGGCGTCTTTATCGATTTTACTTTGAAACTGGTTAATTAATTACTCCAGATTTCTGGGTTTAGATAAGATAAACAAAAATTGGTTCTTTAAAAAATTTCTCCACCTATTCATTTGTACAGTATCCAAAAGATCTGTTCATAGGTTCTTGAATGATAAAAAGTTGTTCATTGTCATAGTGTCAATGGTGAGAATGTGAAATTGGTTATAATTGACTCTTTCCCTAATTCCATACGTAAATTGTTGTTTTGCTTGATTTTACAGGTTTGCTAACAAAATCCTGTTTGCCCAAGCTATCTTCCAACATAGAAGAACATGAACTCCGTCCTGAATACCAGACGATATCTTGTGAACTAAGAGCTTTATCGAAGATGGTTCAAGATAATCTTTGGGGGTCCACTACTATGAATCAATGTGCAAATGGTCATCATGGGGGTCCACTATTCGAAAGAGGCAAGTTCTATGAAGAGTATTCTGCCATAAGGAATGAAAGGCTGAAAAGGAAAAGAGGGGTTGAAACCGATCTTGAGAAACAGACTCCGTGCAAACAGTATCTTGGTGTTAAAATCGTATCAGCGAAAAAAACAAATGGGGAAGTAAAGAAATTTGAGAGTGCAAGGAAGATGACAACCCCGTTGGTGGAGAGGAGAGAGGCTGCGACAACACAACGATATTCGTTAAGAAGTAGCAGCAAAGAAAACAAGAAGCCACCATTGGCTGCTACTGTGGAAAAGAAAACTGCAGTGAGAAGAACTGCAAGAAAAGGGTACTAAAAACTGGCTTTTCTATCATTGTTACAATGGTTTATTATGATCATGGATATTGTGTTATTATTATAAGCCATATTCTTAGATTTATGCTGTTTGATGTCAAGCTTTTACTTGAGTGCATCTTTGGTGCATCTGTTAGTGAAGTTGCAACCCATCTTCTGGATGTTGATTGCTAAAAGAACAATCTTTTGGTCATGATGAATTATGAAATTTTTTTATTTCTTTTCAAGTTGTTTTCGGAACAAACTCGTTCTGAAGTTATATGAATTGGTTCTAGGATTATATGCGATTATATCTCGTGTGTTATATTTGCTACATGTGTGTTTAATTTGTCTTAATTCATTGTAAATGGATTTGAGTTTACATAAATGATTAAAAAATTAAACTATTCGATTCAAACCCGGACTTTCTACTTTATCTAACACTGATTACGAACCACACGATTGTAAAACTTAGTCAGATTTGAGCATATATCGCATTTATTCGGAGTGGTTTTCCGGTTTGTTTTGGATTGCATAAACCCAGTATAAAAACTAGGAAGTTTACATAATCTGTCCTCAAAAGGAGACCATAAATCATTGCTGAAAGAAAAGAATTACATGTAACCTCTAAATCTTTATAAAAAAACATTTCAATTCTCAAGTTATATTTGTTAAATATTTAAACCATCAAATTTTGGTTCAAACATTGGTTTTTTCCCCACAATCAACATGTTATTACTTGTTCCCACTTAAATCAGATTCACACTGTATTCTTAAATTATTGTTTAATCCTTAAACTTTATACTTCAAAATAGTTTAACCTTTAGAATACGGTTCCACTTCTCCAATAAAAAAAACTTCTTGTCACTAGAATTGGTCGTTGTTGGCGGAAACTAGGCAACTAGCTTTGTATGTTGCATGTAATTTTTTTTTTGGAAAAAAACGATCGCTAAATCTACATTTATGGTTAAAACATTCCTAAAATGAAACTTTAGGATCATAGCATTCACTGAAAAAGTTTAAATGTTAAACTATTTAGAAGTATAAAGTTTAAGGATTAAACCTCAAAATATCATATTTATCCTGCTTAAATATTTAATACCCAAATATCATATATATCCTCTCTAACTTCTCAAAATATCAAATTTCTGCAAATTAGTATTTCTATCTTTTTTTTAATATTTTAAATATTTTGACTATATTACTTCTGACCCTAATTGTAACAATCACATAAACCTTTTCATTTCCTTCAAACGTCCCATCTGCTGGAAATTAAAATCTTCAATCCCAAAAGACCAGCTAAATCATCAAGCATCACTTGTACTTTTCTTTCTTAAAAAAACAAATCGCAACTGCAACCACTAATCTAATGGCTTCCACAAATGGTTATTGCTATACACAGAGGTTATTGGAAAATAATTTGTACATAATGATTTTTTGGCTATACACAACAAAATATGTATATTAAAATCACAATACCCTGAAACATGTGGTTGAGAAAAATAGTTAATTAGTGGGTTTGTAGGAATAAAAAAAATCATAATTATCATGTGTGGTAAAAAATGTTGTGTACAAATCATCCCCTAGTATATTGGTTGTTATAGTGTATTTGAATTTATTTTGCAAATCTGTTGGAGTGAATATGGTGTTTCCGAAAACAATTGCTATGTTACTAGCATTTGCTTTTCTAAGTTTTTAGAATTCCTTATGAAAAATGCTGGACCACCCAACATAAGTGGTTATATTTATTACTAATAGTGGAGATGAATGTGAGGATGACATTGTAAGGTATCGATGGAAGTACTTCATTGGACGATGACATTGACGGGAATGACGGTGACATCTACGTAGGCCTAGCAACAGAGTGGTGGAAGGAGGAGAGTCGAAAGAGAGTAAGGGCAGTGATCAAGTGAAGTTGGTTTGCGGGATATGAGGCAACGTACCCTTTGGCATGTTTAGAAGTAGGAGTTAAGGGTAATATAGTTAATTCTTTATTTATTATAATTGTAAATGATTTAAAATGGTTAAGAATATTAAAAGGTGATAAAAATAGTAATTTGCTTAAATAATATTTTAATATGTTAGAAAGAGTATATGTGATATTTAAAAGAAATAATTCTATATATATCCTCACAAATTTTGTTAATTACATATATATTCTTCCAGATGTTTAAATTATATCAATATCCTTCAAAATGTTTTAAACTCTCGTATTTATCCAAATACATTTTTAATCGTAACCAAATCATTTAAAATTTAAAAAACGTATCCTCCAACGTAAAATCCCACAACTACCCTTCCATACTTCCGAATGTTCCTATCCATAGTTGCATGGAACTGGGTTCGTTCCGGTACGTGAAATGAAAACGGGATCGAGGATCGCTCATCTGTAAAATTCGGTATGAGGAGGCAGTCTTCTCCAGAACGCTATTTTGTTACGTGGAACGTTGTACCATATATTCTTAAATTATAAAATAATATAATTAATAAAAGTATACTAAATACCAAAAGATCAATACTTCATATATCCAAAATTCAATATATAAGTTCATAGTTTATAGCATAACACAAAAACAAAAGTACGAAACACAACTAAAATAAATTCAAAGTTCAAGATAGAAATTAATACTCAAAAGTTCACCAAGTTTACTCTTTCCTTTGCCTTTTTCCATTCCCATTGTCACCCAAATGACTCACATCTTCTAGATTTCCCTATTACATTTCTTCAAGTCTTGTACTTGACCCTTCCAAATATGTGCGTTCGGGATTCACATCCCACTTCTTGTGTGGCCTGGCTGTGTAACTTTGAGATAATCTTGATTGTAGAGGAATGTTCGAATGTATAAACACCAACTTATCAACCCTTTTAGAGCTCAATCGGTTTCTCTTCACGTTATGTATGTAAGAGTACGTACTCCAATTTCTCGCGGCTGAAGAACTACTAATATGCTGTGATAAAACTTTCTTTGCAACTTCAGCAATTTCGGGAGTTTCTAAACCATAGTTTGACCACCAATGAATAGCATCCATATGAGCCGCCTTTATTGAATACAAACCCTTTTTCATGTGAAAAGTAGCAAATTGCTCACGTAGAACACACTCTTCTTCGTCACTTTTAGCAATTCTCTTAAAAGATTTCTTCACACCAACCACAACCTCTTTATCAAGATTTGAAGCTTTTTTACGAGCTCCACCTGGTGCCATCTCCTCAAGATATGATTTGTCATAAAATCTTGAAGATAATGCAAATTCCAAACAATGTAAAGGAATTGTCATATTGTTTTCTTAAATTATTGTTTAATCCTTAAACTTTATACTTCTAATTAGTTTAACATTTAAACTTTTTCAGTGAATGCTATGATCCTAAAGTTTCATTTTAGGAATGTTTTAACCATAAATGTAGATTTAGCGATCGTTTTTTTCCAAAAAAAAATTTACATGTAGCATACAAAGCTAGTTGCCTACTTTCCGCCAACAATGACCAATTCTAGTGACAAGAAGTTTCTTTTATTGGAGAAGTGGAACCGTATTCTAAAGGTTAAACTATTTTGAAGTGTAAAGTTTAATGATTAAACAATTTTATAGCATAAAGATTAAGGGTAAACCGTTTTATAATATAACGTTGGAAGAATTTCTTATATGCTTCTGTTAAACTCTAAAATATCGTATTTGTCGCTTGAATGTTTAATACCCAAAGATCATATATATCCTTTCTAACCTTTCAAAATATCAAATTTATGCCAATTACTATTTCTATCTTTTTTAATATCTGAAATCATTTAAATTTTTTAATAAATAATATATTGACTATATTACCCCTAACCCTAAGGGGGTGTTTGATTGGAGGGATATCATGAAATTTTGTGGGAATTAGAATCCAATTCTTAGCAAATACCATGTTTGGTTCACCTTGGAATTGGATTGGAAGGAATTAAAATCCTTCATTAGAGGGAATATAAATTCCTTCAACATTAGGTAGGATTTTAAATTCTATGAATGAAGATATGTGGCTTATTACCAATAACCCCTCACAAGCCCTAGTATATTATACCTACTCCATTTATCTCAACCCTATTCGTCCGCCACTCCGCCTCCGCCAGTCCACCGCCGCCGTTTGTCATCGCAAGTCAGCGGCATTCACGTAGCCGTTCGTCATCGCTGCGTCGCAGGTCATCACATTCGTCATCACCGCCTTCGTTTGTCGTAGGTCGCCGATCATCATCGCAGGTCATCGTCGTTCATCATCGCAGGTCATCGCCGGTCGCATCGTCACCTTCGACTGCGATTAGGGCTACGACCTTGCTTGGCGCCGACGACCTACGGCTGTGGTAAAGGTGGCGATGGTGGTGGCAGCTCCGGTTAGGGTGGTTTGTGGTGGGGTAGTGGTATAAATGATTCCAATTCCTTACACTACCAAACACGTGAGCTAAGGATTTAAATTCCAATTTTAATCCTTCACATTAATGGATTCCAATTCCATTGGAAAAGAATCAGTCAACCAAACACCCCCTAATTGTAACAATGACACAAATGATAAACCTCCTTCGAACGTCCCATCTACTGGAAATTTAAATCTTTAACCCCAAAAAACGAGCTAAATCATCAGCATCACTTGTACTTTTCTTCTTTAAAAAAAAATCAAATTGCAACTGCAACCACTAATCAAATGGCTTCCACAAACAATAATTTTTTTGCCATATGCAATAAAATATGTATGTTTAAATCAAAATACCTTTGAACATGTGGTTGTGAAAATTAGGTAATGGGTTTGTAGGGTAAAAAAACCATAATTGTCATGTTTGGTAAGAAAATATTGTGTATAAATCATCCCCTAATATATTGGTTGTTATTGTGTTCTTGAATTTATTCAGCAAATTTGTTGGAGTGAATATGGTGTTTTGAAAACAATTGCTATGTTACTAGCATTTGCTTTTCTAACTTTTTAGAATTCCTTATGAAAAATAATGTATCACCCAACATAAGTGGTTATATTTATCACTAATAGTGGAGATAAATGTTAGGATGAAGTCGTAAGGTACCGTTGGAGGTACTTCATGGCATGATGACTTTGACGAGGATGATGGTGACATCTACGTGGGACCAGCAACAAAGTGGTGGAAGGAGGAGAGTCAAAAGGGAGTAAGGGCAGGGATCGATCGAAGGTGGTTCGCGGGATATGAGGCGACGTCCCCTTTGGTATGTTTACGTTAAGGGTAATATAGTTAATTCTTTATTTATTATAATTATAAATGATTTAAAATGATTAAAAAATATTAAAAGATGATAAAAATAGGAATTTTCATAAATAATATTTTAAAATGTTAGAAAGAGTATAAGTGATATTAAAAAAAAGAATTTCATATATATTCTCACAAACTTTGTTAATTACATATATATTCTTCTAAACGTTTAATTATATAAATATCCTTCAAAATGTTTTTAACTCTCGTATATATCCAAATACATTTTTTAATTATAACCAAATCATTTAAAATTTAAAAAACATATCCTCCAACTTTATTTACAAGTAAAATTCCACATCTACCCTTCCATACTTCCAAATGTTCCGATCCATAGTTGCACGGAACTAGGTTCGTTCCGGTATGTGAAACGAAAACGGGATCGAGGATCGCTCATGTGTAAAATTCGGTACGAGAGGAGTAGTCTTCTCCAGAATTTTATTTCGTTATGTGGAACATTGTACCATGTAACATGGTACGATGTACGATATATTACTAAATTATAAAATAATATAATTAACAAAAGTATACTAAATACCAAAAGATCAATACTTCATACTTCCAAAATTCAATATATAAGTTCTTACTTCATAGCATAACACAAAAACTAACAAAAGTACAAAACACAACTAAAATAAATTCAAAGTTCAAGATAAAAGTTAATACTTAAAAGTTCACCAAGTTTACTCGTTTCTTTGCCTTTTTTCATTCCCATCATCACCCACATAGCCAACATCTTTTAGATTTTTCCATTGTATTTCTTCAAGTCTTGTACTTGACCTTCCTAGTATGTCCTTTCGGGATTCACATCCCACTTCTTGTGTGGCCCGGCTGTGTAACTTGGGAGAATCTTGATTATAGACGAATGTTCGAATATATAAACACCAACTTATCAGTCCTTTTGGAGTTCAATCGGTGTCTCTTCATATTATGTATGTAAGAGTACGTATTCTAATTTCTCTCAGCTGAAGAACTACTAATAGGTTGTGATAAAACTTTCTTTTCTACTTTAGCAAGTTCGGGAGTTTCTGAACCATAGTTTGACCACCAATCAATAGCATCCATGGTCGCCGCAACCATGTGAGCTGCCTCCATTGAATAAAGACCATTTTTCATGTGAAAAGTAGCAAATTGCTCACGTAAAACACGCTCTTCTTCGTCACTTTCAACAATCCTCTTAAAAGATTCCATCACACCAACTGTAGAATAATGAAAACCCCGTGAGTATTTTGTGTTACATTGACAACTATTTATAGATTAAAGGAGACAAGCCCTAATGTAAAACCCTAGCCCATCTATACAATTGGGCTGGGTCATCTTACACTAAGCTCTAATCTACATTATCTCTAATAACCTCTTTATCAAGATTTGGAGCTTTTCTATGAACTCCATCCGGTGCCATCTCCTCAATATATGATTTGCCATAAAATCTTGGAGATAATGCAAATCCCAAACAATGTAAAGGGATTGTCATTTTCTTGCACCTAGCTAGGACAATCTTCTCCACTTGAGGATAATATTCAGCATAACGATGATTCACATTCACTATGACATCCTTAATCTCTCCCAACATGTTATCCATTTTCTTGTAAATTTCTCCCATCTTTGATCCCTCACTATCACTGAATTTAATCATCATGGTATATTGGTTTTGTAAAAGAAAGAATACTTTCCAGATCAACCCAAAATTCTTCACTTTTAATTGTATCAACAACTAATAATGCAGTTTTCCTAGTGTTTTCATCACCATTTTTCACCCGATCTCTCCATGAGTGAAAGACAATTGTTGTAGCAAGAGACTCTTTACAATTCCATAACCTTTTGAGTAAAATGTAATAAGAAGCAAATCTAGTTTTGTCTACTTTTAATAGTTCCAGCTGTGAATTATCTCTAAAAATAGCCAAAGCATGAGTGTGATTTAGGAAATACTTAACAATTACTTTCCCTCTTCTATATGTGTCCATTAGCAAAAAAAATCATTTGCAAGATCTGTAAAAATCAAATTCAAAGTATGAACATAACAAGGAAACCAAAAAATATGTTTATATACCAATGCATGGAATATAAAAATTGCCAAAGCATGGGTGTGATTTAGGAAATATTTAACAATTACTTTCCCTTTCCTATATGTGTCCATTAGCAAAACAAATTGTTTGCAAAATCTGTAAAAATCACATTCAAAGTATGAACACAACAAGGAGACCAAAAAATATGTTTATATACCTTCTCGACCTCCCTTCCAGTAGCCTTACAGTTTGCGGCATTGTCCGTTACGACTTGAAGGACATTACTTGGTCCTATAGTTTCAATGGCTCCAAGCACGAAATTTTCAATTGCCGCTCCTATCTTCTCTACACGTACATGAACATGGCACCTCAACTATTCACAACAATAACACTGATTAATGGTTGATGCTTAACATTGGACCACCCATTTGACACAACAGAAACGCCTTATGAATACAATGTATCCTTTACTGAAGTAAGTTCCTTTTCCAAATCTCTCACACACCTTGTAATCGGCACCTGCCCTGTTTATTGCTGTGATCTATGAAGAACATTGAAAGGAATGCCATTAGCACACAACCCTCTCATAATCTTTATATCAACTATGGTTCTTTCCAACATACCAAAAGAATCTTCAATTGGTTTTTTAGAATTAGAGGTAGAACTCTGATTTTTATTGATTGTAGAATTCTTTAACATATGGGAAACACATTTTTCAGCAGATTTAACTTTGTTTAGCAAGTTCTCATATTTCACACGATCCTTTAGTAGTTTTGGACACCTTTTGATTTCTGTTTTTTTCCTACTTGAGCACCAAAAAAGTGTACATGAATTGTAGTATAAGAACCCGTAAACTTCCGGTTGTAGTGCTTACACACCCATACCTTTGAACCCCTGCATTTTTACTTCCAGTTGCACCAACTATGTCAACCTCTCTCAACAAGGGCTTATCATCCTTCCATGCTTGAACATCTTTCCTCCCTACTACTACACCCTCAGTTTCCTCATCTTGATGACTTTCTTCGTTACCAGATTCCAAGTTGACATTATCTACTTCTTCCTCTGCACCATTATCTACATTCTATTTGCCAAATACCATGTTTGCTTCTTTTATTGTTTGATTTGATACTTTGCTTCCAGAATTGAGGACGAATTGAATAGAAGAAGAATATAATAGAATAACGTTAGAAAAAATTTGTGAAAAAGAAGTGGACTGTGAAGAAGAACGTTAGAAAAAATATGCGAGTCGAGAATCCAGATTTAAGAAGAAGAACGTTAGATAAAATTTTGATAATGTTTTTTGGTTCCCAAGTTCAATGTACCTGACTAAATTTCGTCTTGGCGGGTTACTGATTTCGTAAATAGCAACAATCGACTGGGTTTCCAAAACCGATGAATCAGAGTCGATTGAGTTTTAACGTTCCAGACGTCAATAGTCGATTGAGTTTTAACGTTCCAGACGTCAATAGTCGATTAAGGTACGACCATAGTTGTCAATAGCTGTAGCATCCTCAAAACGGACCTATACGTGTGCGAGTTTGGTACGTCAACTATTTTAAATAAATAAGTTAAATATTTATATTCAAGTTATTGAAATAAGTTATGAAAAATAGTTAAGAAACGAGGTTATAAAAATAATAACAAAAATTGATAAAATTAATAAAATATTGACCGGTTTCAAAAAGGAGTCCAAAATATCCCCGTTAGTTGAAACGGGCAATCGAGAGTCGAGTTGTAAGTTGAAAAGGGGAACAAGATGCCCATTGTGGATAATATTAGAACCAAGTCGGTTCTAACTATTTCCTTACACATACAACACATACGTACATATGTACATACACACAATAACACACACTCCTCTTTGCTCTTGTTTTTGTAGAAGAAATTAAAGGAAGATCATTTTGGCCTTCAATTCCAGTAACTATTCAAGTATCAATCTGTTCTTGTCCATCTTCTTCACCTCCATCTTCCTTGTAAGTGAGCTTGTTCCTCATATTCTTAATTTTTGAGGTTTTAGGTTCAAATGGGTCAAAAACCCAAATTAGCATCAAGAAATGAATTTCATTGTACCAATCTGTTCCTACATCAATTATAAGTGGTTAGAAACCAAATTCTTGGATTAAAGTGTTAGTTTTGATTAAATTTGGAGAAATTGCTCAAATGAGTCAAAAATAGTGATTTTGATCTTGAATCTTGATTTAGTTGTTAAAGTATGTAAGAATTGATGTTTCTAGCTTAGTTAAATCTTATGTAACATGTACAAATACTGAAAATTGATTAGAAACCATTTGAGAATGAATTGGATGAGTTTTTGCACAAAACAGGGGCTGGGATTCGACACTGAATTGTAAATGGTTGCTTGTAGGCGCAAGGAGAGCCCTAACGACCGCAACGGAACTTCTTTATGGGCGCAAGCATGAGGCTTGTGGCCGTAAGGATGTTTTGTCCCGTAACAACAAATAGTTTTGATGTTTTCTTTGTACTGATGTATGGGAAATTGGTATAGGTAAAATCGACGATTAGGAATAGCCGAAACATTACATTTTCATGTTGTAGCTATATAAGTGAGTATCGAATAACATAGGAATTAATATAACTATATTATATAATATGTGTATCGAGAAGTAAATAAAAGAAAGGTAAACTATATTATTAAATGCATAAAATACCTACTGAATGATCTGATATGCACTTGAATAGTGTAAGATATGAATCATGATAATGATATGTGTATTTATGCACACTTTGAGACCCTGAATGGGTCAACTATGTGTTTGTGATCGGATTCGGATATGAGGACTATCTATAGTTCGTTATCGAGGCCAGCGAAGTCTGGGATGCTTTGAGGCCTGCGGGTCAATGATAGCGTCAACGGTACCTAAACATGTATTTAGGGTCTTGCAAGCCCAATGTTCCTCAAATTATGATAGGGATCAGCTTCCCGCTATACCCAATGAAGTCTTTGACTTCAGACACAATGGTGGACCACTTTACGCTCACCCACTGGCGCGGTTGATGTGTTTAGTACCCTAGTTAGGAGCATTGATCTGGGTTAGCTACCCTGCAAGATTATGTTGCGTTCTGATTACACCAACTCATCGCGAAATGCTATGATAACACTATCTGATGATTATTATGATATGTGATATGATATGCTTATGTTGATCTTTATGCTATCTTATGCTCACTAGTTTTAATTAGCTAACAGATACTCTTCCCTATGTTCAAGTGACATTTAGGCAAGAGAGCTTGGGTGCATGTTGGATATTTTGTCTTTGGAGGAACACTTGCTCTGATACTTTATGTCTGTATATATTCGTTTGGTAATGGTTGGTCGTTTTATCACGGTAACACCACCAGACTTGTATGATGTGGCTTGTTTTTGTTGTAAAGAAATAGCCACTTTTATTTTCCGCTATTTATGTAATCTTAAAAACAGGTTTTTCGTTAAGTTATGTTTACAGATGAACCCACACGGTTTTGAAACTATTTAAATAATGATTTTAAAAAAGAAAAATGTGGTTCTCAAAATAGCGGTGTTACAAGTTGGTACTGGAGCCTAGGTTTGAGTGAATTAGGTACTTGGAAGAGTATTCAGTCTTAAACCCAGGCCCGACCATTGTTTAATGTTCCTCGGGAGGTCATGGGGTGTGTGAATATGCTATTGCTTATTTGCTTATTATGCTAGTTAAGTATGATAAGAATATTAAGTATGATTATATATGTTTTATTTAAACAAAAAAACTTAAGAGGGTAAATGGCTGCTAATGAGGATAGGGAGGATTACATTCGACACTTAGAGGCTCGATTGAAGGCAACTGAGGAACATGTATCGGTTGTTCAGGTTGTAGAGCACATGTTACCTACAGTTCTTAAAACATTCCTATCTTGCAAACCTCCTACTTTTGAGGACACTATGGATCTAACTGTGACAGAGAGATAGATCTGGGAGATGGAGTTGGCTTTTGAAACAAGTGTTTGTGAGGAGTCGAAGAACGTAGCCTATGCAAGGAAAATGCTAAGAGGTAGAGCTATTATATGGTATGACACAGTGATCTCATCCCCTCCTGCAGCGGTAAGAGAAGCCTTTACCTGGGCAGACTTCTTAAGGATTCTTCGAACCAAGTATTGTTCTCATCAGGTTATGGATCGTTTGGAAAGGGAGTTCATGGCTTTAACCAAGGGTGACAAACTCGTGGATGATTTAATCAACTTGTTCTCCGATAAAATGAGGTTTGCTATTCACTTGTTGCCTGATGAAAAGGCAACGATTCAAAGGTTTGCCAAAGCTTTACCGCTAGATTATCGAGCTATAGTTTGATTTGCTACTACTCTTGAAGCAACCTTTGAGATTGCTCAATATGAGAGTGACCATGTACAAAAGAGAGTCTCTGGTGGAAACTTCAAAAGGAAGTTTGAATAATCTTCGGGGTCAAAGAATTTAGGAGGTGGATCTCGGCAACAACAGGGAGCACAAAGGTACAATCAATCTAACACTCCATGGTGTTCACGTGTCGTTCTAAGCATACGGGCAATTGTACAAGGGAAACCGCCAGGTATCCCAAGTGTGGACAGAAGGGACATAATGTTGAGACGTGTCGCTTCAAGGATAATGTGTGCTTTAAATGCCTATCAGAGTGTAGATCTGGGCAAGGTCAAGGATCAGGAGAAGAAGGAGGATCATCCGCAGGTCAGATGAAAGACAATGTGCCCCGTGCAGCTGGTAGGGCATTTCACATGACGGCCGATGAGGCCAAGACGCAGATGATGTTTTTATTGGCACATTCTTAATTAACTCCATGCTCGCATATATTCTGTTTGATTCTGGTGCTACTTAATCCTACATTTCTTCTAATTTTTGTAAAAGAACTCAATTGCCTAGTTCTCTTATAACAAATCCTCTCAATGGGGAAGTCGCGGATGGTAAGTTAGTACCGGTTACTTCATCTGTTCCTCAAGCTTCTATTGATAATGACAGGCAATTTTTTTCAGTGAACCAAATTTAAAAGTTGTTTGTATTTTTAAGTACCAAAGTTTTTTTTATTTTTTGTCAGTGGTAAGTTACATACTTTCCTTGATACTTTCGATACAATGAACTAAATTTATAAGTTATGTATATTTTTAGATACAAAATAAATTTGATTGTATATAATAACAATATTAAGATAGATGGTCTTATTTTGACGCAATTTGCCCCAAAATAAGCGTACTCGTTAAGACTTAAGTCGCCATTTTTCACGACCCATCAATTCTCCGTATCAACTCTCACGGCCTGTTCTCGAGTTAATATTTGGAAGGAAATGAAGGGGAAGGAAAGGAAACCATTAAAGATGTGTGTTCTCAAGTATTTTTTAAGAGAGAATGGGAGGGAAAGTGAGGGAAATGAGGAGTAATTTTATTATTTTTAATTATTGAGAGGGGAGATTTTTAAGCCCTTCCCTCTCCTTCAGAAAAAACACTCGAGAACAGGCCGTCGGGGAGCTACAGATTGTTTAGGGAGAAGAAGGGAGAGGGAGGAGATGAGCCGGAGCTTAGGGATACCGGTGAAGCTGCTACACGAGGCCGCCGGACATATAGTCACCGTAGAACTCAAAAGTGGTGAAGTCTACAGAGGAAGCTTGGTCGAATGCGAAGACAACTGGAATTGCCAACTCGAAAATCTCACTTTCACCGCTAAGGTTCATTTCGTCATTATGATTATGATTCCCCAATCAACTGTGATTTTCTTATTTTATTGATTTTACTTCCCGTTGATTTTGTTAAACCCTTGATTTAAACCTTCATCCATCCTGGGTCTGTGCAATGATTCAATTATATGAAACCCTAAATGATAAAAACTTGTGTTAATATTCGTTTATAGTTCTCATAATTTAATGTAAAAAAGGCCAAGCGCTGAAATACTTTGGCTATTTTACTAAACCCTAAACCCTGGCTGATACTTACAAAATGTGTTTCACTTTGATTCTATATGGAAAAGAAGTGTTTGTAGTTTGCTTGATATAGTAAGGCAGTTATTCAGGCTGCAGGCCTTAGGCACTCTTATATAACAAGGATTTCTAGTTTAGAATAGTAATTGAAACTAATTGAGTTGGGTTTAGATACTATGTGTAACTATTGTGTGTTTGAGAGAGAAATAGGGGGAGAAATCAGTTTATCAAGACACTTGCGGTCAGCCCACATCAATTTGGTCTAGGATTCTTGATCACAAGTTTATTAGAATGCGCTGCAGCCAATTTTCCTCCTCTTCACGGGTCATGCCTTCTAGATGAAGAACACCAAGTCACCAACATCACTAGAAAGAAGTACACTTAAAATTTGTATTGCACATGGATGCTTTTGCATGACCTGAGGTTGTTTGCAACAGAAAACACACATAATCCTTTTACCAACTCATTCTTGAGGGATGTGTTATACTTGGTTTTAGTGTTAACACTACGCCATTTGCACAATAAGTTTGTTTTGGGAAACTTACTAAACTTTCCCATCTATTTGGAGTTTGGACAATGATCACCACTAACTTTTTGGAGTAACCATGTTGCATCAAATTCACTTATTGAAATCAATCCATTAAGGATTTTACGAATAACGGGCACAAAAGGAGTGACCCTGTCAAAAATTTTAATCAATATTTGACCTTTAAGTTTCAAAGTAACTGCAAAACCCAGTGCAATAGACATGTCATATTGTTAATCAAATCATGATCATGATCTTCTCCTATTGTTAATTTATAGTTGGTCTCCTATTTTGACATATCTTTTTCCAATGGGACCATTTCCATATGTTAAATTTCAACCGATCAAGATGTTTCATTCTTTATAGCCTCTTTTTCACCTGAGCTTTTCTTGTTAGATTGACCATTCACATCCTTACCGAACATTCAGAATCCCACCTCGCCCCAATGGCTGACTAAATGACTAAATAAAAGAAGCAAATGGTTGCGACCGAGAAACATGGAACTCATTATTAACTTGGGTAGCATGATTAAAAGAACCATTTCCATTATAATCTTGCAACTGTTCCAACTCACCCTGATTACCATGTGTTTTCAGTTTCTCATCATTTCCATTATAGGTATTACTTGGCGCAAGCCCACTTTGGATGAATCATCCTGAAAGCGACATTTTGGACCTTCTGATCATTATCACTTGAGCTGACCTCCAGGACCATTATCAGGTTTTTCATTTACAAGTTTATGTTTCAAATCATTACCACTGTTAATAGCGATAAATAACGACGTGTAGCGAGAGCTGGGCATTATCATACTTATAGCGGTAGCGGTGGCAGTTTGGTAATATACATGAGTTTTTTTCTTTTAATTGGTATATAACATTTATTAGGGTTTAGAACGATAGAAAACAAAAACGCTCCATACGAGTCCCTTTTCACATAGCCTCCTTTGACTTGTGACTTCGATTTTGACCTCCGGCTGCCTAATCGGAGCTCTGGTGCAATCATTCTTGTCCTCTCTCTACACCTGCTAGCTACCTATCTGGCTATCTCCGGCAGCTCCACTCTCTGCCTCCGGCGACAGTACACAGCCACACAGGTACCTCCGGCGGCCTTCTCTTTGTCCTTCAACTTTCTTTGTCTATCTCAGGCGACAGTACACGGTCACACATAGTTTAAGATGTTAAGGTAATATACTAATATATAAATATATAATTTATCTTTTAGAAGTCTATCGCTAACTATGAAATAGAGGCCGTTATTTATCGCTATTCGTTATATAGTATATAGGTAGCCCATCGCTATTTGCCCCGCTGTTTGGAATTGACAACTATGATCATTACTAAATGAAGCTTAATTTTTAGTAGCTTCTTTTTTCTAATCTTCACAAAATTGTTGGTTGAATCTTCCAACCTAGCTCCAATAGGTTTCTAAGAGGTTTTAGGGTTTGAAGAAGGTATCATTTCTTATTTTTATTCTGGCCGCAATCCTTCAACAAATGAATTAACTACATGCCTTCATTCAAACTCACATTTCCAAATGAGGAATTAAAATCATCATAATATTCTTGGACTGTGCCTTTTTGTTTGCAACTTTTGATTTTTGGCATTTCATCAAATACCTTATGAGCATCTATTCTTTTCTCAGATTTTACTTAATCACTACTGTCATTGATCATGGAAGCTATCAAATCATTAACCAAATAGGAACTAGAACTTGAATTTTTAACATTAGTTTGATCATTAACTTGGTTTTCTCCATTCAATTTCCTTATTTCATTTAGTTTGGCTTATTTAATCTTGCTAGCTTACAGAATTTTCAAACAGTCCCCAGAACGGCACCATATTCGTGTAGACAGTGACTAATTCTATTGCGATGTTTTAGAACATCTCCATATTTTTGCATAATATAAATTAGTCACATAATGTAATATTCTAGATTACTATGATAACATCTACAATTTATATTTAGCAATAATTACTTCTCATACCACCCTCTGCCTTTCAATAATTACTTCTCAAACCACCCTTTGCCTTCCAAAAAATAAAGAAGAATTAAAAATAAAATTTTCTTACCCCAACCTTGCTGCACCATATCCTTGACTCCTTGTTCATGTTACTCTAAGTTTGATTAACTTCCACACATCTGAGTATAATTAGGACGGGCTAGGCTGACCTGATTCATTTTTTGTTCAAACTTATATAATTTTATTAAATAGTTAGAGTGTCAATTATTATCAATAAAGTTGTTCACGGGGTTTTATGAATTGAAGATACACTTTGGCACCAGTCAAACCCATGTAACTCCTATTCTTTAAACTAATTTCTGTATTTCACCCTCCTCCATTTGGCTCATTTAAGATACAAATAAACTCTAATTTACCCGTTCTTAAAATAACTTGGTTGAAGTTGCTTGCCTCCTCTAGAAAAGGAAACACTGATGTTCTTCTCATCTGCAGGATGGAAAAGTCTCACAACTTGAGCATGTCTTCATTCGAGGTAGCAAAGTTAGGTATGTTTCCTCTGAAATGAGCCCATTTTCATTTACCTTTCATATCTATTCACAAATGCTGACAAAAATTTATGCAGGTTTATGATTATACCAGACATGCTTAAGAATGCTCCTATGTTTAAGCGATTAGAAGCTAGAATTAAGGTGCTTTCCCTTATCTGTTTCGTTTTTCTAACTTTTTACATTCTTATTTTGTTTCTAAATCTTGCTACCTTTCTTGCTTGAAGGGTAAAAGTTCAGCACTTGGTGTTGGTCGAGGTCGTGCTGTTGCAATGCGAGCTAGGGTAAGCATTTACTATCTCCTTTAAGATTATCCATTTAGAAAGATATATTCAAGTTATTTAGAGGTGACGATTTTGACACATTTCTTATAATTCGGGTTACAATTGATCTCTAATGGGTTGAATATATAAAGTAAAAAAGAATTAGCACAAAAGGAAACGGGTTGACAGCTGACCCGTTTCGATTTAGCGTCTAAAATTAGTGATGACTCCATTGCCAGTTCTATTACTTCCGACCTTGAGGAAGCATTTATTGTTGAGACGGATGCTTCCGAAAAGGGACTCCGCCCCTCTTGTCAATAGCGATAATAGTAACACTATCACGAATAGCATGGCGTAGCGCTCCGAGCTCGCTATCATACAAATAGCGGTAAATAGCCGCCTCTTGGGTTTTTTTTGAGTTTGGTAATAGTCATGGGGTTTTTTCTTTTAATTGGTATATACTTTAAGACTTTTAAGGTAATATACTAACATAATAGTTTAAAACTTGTAAGGTAGTATATAAATATATAATTTCTTTTTTAGAAGCCTATCACTAAATATGAAATGGCGGCCACTATTTATCGCTATTTGCTATATAGCATATAGGTAGCCCATCGTTATTTACCGCTATTCGCAATTGACAATTATGGTCGGGGCATGCAAGGGAACCGTTCTTATCGCCTTTTTTTGTTCAATATTGGGTGCTTGTTTCTTTTGGGGCGAAAATTTGTAGTGAGAATGGACAAAAGGAGTTTGACGCACATATTAGAGCAAAGAATGATGACAAAGGAACATGAGATAGGTTAAGGGAAGCCCTTGGTTATGACTTTAAGGTCCGGTTCAAGGCCGGCTTGGAGAAGACTGAGCTTTATTTTGGGGAAAAGGGGAGAAGAAGAGGGGGGGGGGGGGGGGGGGGGGGAGTGTTGCATCCCTTGGTGTTTCCAGAATTTGCGATGACATCAATTGATTTCATTGAAGGGCTGGGAATTTATGGTGGTTATTGACCATCTCAGTATGTACCATATGAGCATTTGTTCCGCTCTGTCATCCTTCCACTCCACCCACGTTTGTGCATGAAATTATTAGATTGCACGGAGTTCTATTATCCATTGTATCAGACAGGATGTTATTGAGTAAATTTTGGAAATAGTTAATTTGGTTGTATGGAACGATACTCAAGTACAATACTAACCAGTAACCACCTTCAAAGTGGTGGTGTTGGGCCGAAAAATGGGTATGACACCTCTATTCACATTTCTACTGACAATATCGCTTTTATTTGAGTCTGACAAGTACATGAAGAAGGGAGATCAGATACTGGAGGTGTTGAAGGACAACGTGACAAAGGTGCACAAAATGTCATGAAGGTTTCGGCTGACGAACATCAAGGGGATGTACAGTTTGAGGTTGGAGTCTTCGAGATAAATTTACTTGAAAAGTAGGCCCTATTGTCAGCAATCAGTTCATGCACGTAGTAATGAGAAACTGACTCCATGTTATTATGGTCCATATGAGATTATAGAACAATTCGGCCAGTTGGTGTATAAGATGAAAGTTTGAATTCGTATATAACCACCCAAACAATGAACTCCTGACATGTATTTCATTAATAATATAACGATGATAGACAATTAGGTCATGTAGCTTGAATTCTTTTCAAAATAAGGGATAGTAGTTATTAGTAAGTCGAGAAACAGACTCAAGCCATAGTACATACCATGATAGAGTTGTATTTACAAAACAACAACAATCATACCCAATCCTGTCTAAACGCAGTATGAGGGAGGTAATATGTAGACAGTTGTATCTCTACCATGGAGTAGAGGGAAGGCATACAGACCTCCGGCTAATGGTGCATCAAAGTTGTAAAAGGTTAGGTGTTAATCCTTTGACAGTAAGACTTGAATTTACCTAACTTGTCTCATCTAATATATGTTCATAGTTCTGAACTATAATTCTACCATAGAAGATTATTGTTATAATACTTGATTAGAATAATAAATTGTGTCACCTTCAAATTATTATAAAGCTCATAGGAATATTATTTTTAAAATTTCAAAATTACAATGCTTGAATGTATCATGTCTGTTTGTACTTTTCAGTTTTATTGTGAAGAAAACTGACCCTGTTTTTGCTGTTGTGCAGGCTCAGGCAGCTGGGCGTGGAGCATCTACTGCTCCTGGTAGGGGGAGGTGAAGCGTTCTAGTCGCTCAAAGAAAAAAGAGAGAAAAAAAAGAAGTGATCTTGTTGCTGTCTTGCTTAGATCGACCAAATATGTTCAATGCAACAGTTTTTTGGAGCAAAGCAACTTCCGTCCCATTGTTTAGGTTATGTTTTAGAATGCGAACCTCGAAACAAGATTTGATTATGGGAGCATGCATGGTTTTAGTACCAATGAGTTACATTTGCACTTGTTATAATCACCACATTCTTAGTTGGGTTACTCTATTTAACATGTTACAATTGAATGATTCATCTTCGATTCCATTGCCCGTTTGTTCTTTACTGAGGTGATGTAATGATTTTGGAGCATTTCCCTCCCATATACGAGTACATAGCCTGTTCTTGTTTATAGTAGAGGTGTAGGAATCAAACTCTCATATAGTAATACAGTAATACATGTCCCTGATAGTTACGCAATATACCGCCATGTGACCAATTCGTGGGGATCCCCTAGCTAGGGTGGGTTACCCAAGAAAAAACCGCAATGCCTAAAGCCTTTTAAATTGTTTTATTTCAAAAAAATGAGACGGTCACATCATTTGTAATAGCGTTGGTTTAGTGTAGATGAACGTGTGGATACGCAATGCGCTACAAGACCTGAAGAAGAGAAGGCCGAGAAGAGGATTTGTGACGGTGGTGGTAAATCCACAGAAGGTAATGGATGTTGGCGGTGGTAGATCCGCGGAGAGGATGAAGGTCGCTGGTGGTAGATATGGAAGAAGAGGATTTCTGACGATGATGGAGGTTGGTGGTGGTAGATCTATGGTGCTGGTTGAGGTCGGTGAATCGGTGATAGGTAATATTATTTTTTAAGACATCTATGTTGCAACAATATTGCTTTAGCTAGTGTATGTTTAAGTTTCATTTCGTATTTGGCTAGTTGCCTAGTTCGTTTATTTTTATAAGTAGATATTCTTTAAATATCCTCAGTGTTCTTCGTTTGTAGATCATTCTAAACAAATGTCTCACACGGGTCTTTCATCTAGTTTATGAATAATAAGAAACATTAATTGGACATAAAAACCATCTTTTGATGGCCTAACGGGTAAAGCACATGCCTCTCATACGGTAGGTGAAGTGTTCGAATCCCACTAAGTTTCAACTAAAGATGGCAACGGGGATGCTTAGGAAACGGTCATGGTATCCGGGAGGAGCCCCTAACCGAAAAAAAACTCCTTTTAAAAGAAAAGAACGATTAATTGGACATAAAGTTATTATTTATAATAAATATTTTTGAAAAAAAATAATTTCCTAACTTACACATTTGTGAATGAAAATTCATCGAAAAATGATTTGCAAGCCAAAGTAGTGCATGCTAATACCGGCCTATGTTTAAAAGTAGAGAAATTAAGGTTTGTAACCAAGCATATATTATTAATTAATTAATTATTAACTATATATTTAATAATTAATTAATAACTTTCATTTTTAAATCTGGATTTATACTTGGACAACAAGTTCGATAAATATACTTTTAATGAACTTCAGAAATTAAACAATATATATACACCTTTCATTAAAACATTTAAAAAAAATACACTATATATATATATATATATATATATATATACTTTATATAAGAATTAATTGGACGGGTAAAACACTTGCCTCTCATATGGTAGGTCAAAATTTCACAAGCAATTAAGCCATTAGCAAATAATTTGACTCCCAAATTATTATTTTTTCATCATCTTCGAACACCAACAATCGATCATACTGAGAGAAGGAAATTTGCGAGAACAGAGAGATGTCAAGGTCGAGATTGAGAGCAAAGCAAAGTGGGATCGGCCGGTGGTGTGCAAAGAAACCGGAGATGGTGGAGCCGGGACAATGTGAGGGGCAATCTATGATGCATGAGGGTCGATGCTTCGATGAGGGGAAGAGCTGTAGAGCACCTCATAGGGTTTTTGGTATTGGTAGTATGAATCTGAGTTGAGAGGGACTTTTGTTCATATACAAACTTTAGGATCTGGTTTCTTTTTTAATCTTTATTAAATTTTTGGACCTGTTTTTTTTGTTAAAAATCAGGTCTCAATCTTAAAAAAACGTGGACCGACACTTTTAAGCCCAATTTTGAGGTGTTAAATTGAAAACTGTTTCAAAGAGAAAAATCTATTTTTTATTCTATGAATTAAAGATTTACAAAGAGGAATACCACTCTATTTATACACGTTTACAAAGAAACTAAAATAAGTAAAGAACACCAATGGCCGGCTGCCATTTTGTAGTTTGGGAAACTGAATATTTGCTCTCCTGAATAGAAATGGGATATGATATTAATGCTGATCCCATAATCTTTCTAAATCTTCTCTTTTTAACACTCTCCCTCAAGTTGAATGGTGAGATTTTCAAAATTCAACTTTCTTAAACACTCGTGTAAGGATTTCTTATTTACGGCTTTTGTTAAATTGTCCCCGAGCTGATCTTCTGAGCGAACTAATGGAAGCGTGACAATATTAGCTTCAAACTTCTCTTTAATAAAGGGACATTCGACCTCTATGTGCTTGGTTCAATCATGTTGTATTGGATTTTCTTAAATTTGAATAGCTGCTTTATTATCACTCATATAACCCTGCTAGGTTCTTGTGGAGGATATGCTATCTATGTTAGGAGCTTCCGTGTCCATAGGATTTCAGTTATTCCCTGTGCAATACCTCATAACTCAGCTTCTGCACTCGAAAGGGCTACAACCTTTTGTTTCTTGCTCGTCCATGTAACGAGATTCCCGCCGACCAAGGTGAAGTACTCTGATGTGGATCTCCGATGACTGTTATCCCCTTCCAGTCTGCATCAGTGTATAGTTGAGTTGCTAGGTGCCCATTTTCTTTAAACAAGACTCCATGTCCTGATGTACCCTTGAGATACCTTATAATCCGTAAGATTGCTTCCATATGGACCTTTTAGGGTTGATGCATGTATTGACTCACCACTCCCACAATATATGCGATATCAGGTCGAGTGTGTGAGAGATATATCAATTTCCCTACCATTCGGTGGTATCTTCCTTTATTAGAAAGATCTGTCGTTTCTTCATTAGAGAGCTTCGGATTCACAATCATTGGAGTCTCTACTGGTTTCCAATCAACCATACCAGTTTCAGCTAGTAGATCAAGAACATATTTTTTCTAATTCATGAATATTCCCTATTTTGATCTTAGAACTTCAATCCCAAGAAGTTTTTAAGGTTCCGCGGGTCCTTCATTTCGAATTCTGTGAACAATTTTTTCTTTAGCTTGATTATCTCGTATTTGTCGTTACCTATAATAATCATATTGTCAACATAGATTATTAGATAGGCTATGAGATTGACTCTCTGTTTAAGGAACAATGTCTGATCTGAATTGCTTTGTTTGAACCTGTAATTTTTCATGGCTAAGGTGAACTTTCCAAATCATGCTCTAGGAGACTGCTTTAATCCATAGAGCGATTTTTTAAGAAGACACACATCTTTTTCTTCAAATCTGTATGTGAATACCTGTGGAGCTTCTATGTACACTTCATCCTTTAGTTCTCCATGTAGGAAGGCATTCTTTACTTCAAACTGATGCAAGGGCCATCCTTTATTTGCAGCTACGGAACAAAGAACTCTGATCGTATTGATTTTTGCGACTGGAGAGAAGGTTTCAGGATAATCGATTCCATACGTCTATGTATAGCCTTTTGCTACTAATCTTGCTTTGTACCTTTGAACTCTACCATCTGGTTTGTACTTGATTGTAAACACCCACTGATACCCAATAGCTTTCTTTCCTGGTAGTAAGGCACCCGTTTCCCAAGTGTTGTTTTTTGTAAGCGCTTTCGTCTCTCCTTCCATAGCATCATTCCACAGTTTTGATTTAAGGGCATATTCGTCGGGATTTTCTCCGAGTATAGAGATGAGACAAAGGCATTTGATTATTTGGACATATTTCTTTTGGCTATATTTTCCGTTGGATATCTACACCCTCTGGACTCCTTTTATGGGGAATACCTCTTTGGTGAAACTCCGCTATTTGCTCATGGAGGGAGGACATATTTGTCTAATGTGTCATTGTGTCTTCTTGTGTATATGATTTCTCCACATATATTCTCTTGCTCTTCAGTATGTTCACTTTGATATGTTTCTTGAGTAGTGCCCACATCTTGTTCCTGCACACTGTTATCTTGTCCTGATGAGTTGTTAACAATCTCAGTCTTAGTAGAGTGAGTGTTACTTACCTCAGGTATCAGGTTGGGAGGAGTTTCTTGGGAGGCACTGACACTGTCTTAGGTACCACTATTTTGAGGTTGATGACTTCCTCCTCCATGCGGAACATATTTCAACCAGCCAAGTGTGTCACATTCTTCCTCCACATGACAACTGTGGTTGGAGGCATAGTAGTATTATGTTTCGAGAAAATCACAGTTCATAGTAGTGAACATGTGTCGGGTTTTTGGGTTATAACACCTGTATCCCTTTTGAGTTATCCCATACCCAACAAAGATACATTTCTTAGCACATGAGTCAATTTTGGATCGGTTAGATCTTGGTATGTGAAAAAAACAGTGCACCAAAAAATCCGTGGTTTTAAAGTGAGAACGGATGGAGGTTTAACAAATTTAGTGACGGTTTGTAAAAGAGTTTTAGATTTTAGTGTTTTGGTAGGGAGTCGATTGATAAGTATGCAACTGTAACAAGAGCTTCCGGCCAAAAGGATTTGGGGACATGTGACTCTATTAGAAGAGCTCGAGTTATTTCTAAAAGAATGCGATTTTTTCGTAAAACGATGCCGTTTTGTTCTAGGGTGTGAGGACAAGAGGTTTGATAAATTATTCCTTTTGTTTGGAAGAAGTGTTTCATATCAAAGTTGACAAACTCTCCTCCATTGTCAGATCTAAACACCTGAATATTTTCTGTAATTGGGTTTGAATCATGGTGTAGAAGATGGTAAATTTATCAACAACCACTGATATATTTTTCAATAAGTACACCCATGTCATACTCCTGCAATCATCCACAAATAAAACAAAAAAACGAAAGTTTTGTCCCCCATTGATTGGGGCAGGACCCCCCACATCGGAGTGAATTAAAGAAAATGGTGATTCAACCCTCGTGTTATTTGGTTTAAATGTTTTTTGATGACTCTTAGCTAACACACAATTTTCACAAAGTGACTTAGAATATGAGGGAAACAATTTAGGAAACAAAGCATGTAAATAACCGGTAGATTGGTGCCCTAGCCTCCTATACCATAACCATGCTTCTCGTTCTACAATTCCATGAGTAAGCAATACCGTTCCAGATTGAGCCATCTCGTCTACGTAGTACAACCCTTGTCTTTTAGTGTCATGCCCAATTAATACTTTTTAGAAAAAAAATTAATTAAGACGTGAAGCTTAATCTAAATATTTGTTGATTTTACGATATTTATTAGTGATGACACAAAAACATGTCACAAAATTTGACAATTTCAATAGTTCATATGGAAGTTTGAATTCTTAATAACGTAATTAGAAATCTAAGTCTATATAAGTTATAGAGAAATGTTCAATACAGTCCTAATTTAATTTGTAGTCTTGAGGGATAATTTATAGTCATTAGATTTTAAGATTTAATGGTTCAGATTTAATCTTAAATTATAATCAAAATTGATATATTTGTATGAAAGAGAGCATTTATGACTTTTTAACTATTGGTCCCCACTTTCTCTCTCCTCTAATTTATTTAAAATTAATTATCTCACAAACCGTTAATCGTTAGACAAAACGAATTATACCGTTGCGATCCTTGTGTTTCCCTCTTTTATTATAGATGTCACTTGATATACTTTTGACAAAAAAAATTTTCTCATTTTGTTATATTGGACTTAAATTTTATTAAAGTATAATCATATATGATTCATAGAGGTATGATCAATATACTCTTTATAAAATTATAGGTTGGTGTTTGATAATCCGGCGAAGTTCTATGGTTTAGTAACAAAAAATCAACAATTGAAAATGATTCTAAGTTATTAGTTGTTTCATAACACATGTAATTATCTATCTCTTATACATGCGCATAACTACAAGTGATTTGATTAAATGTAGCATTTTTATGTCACATATTTGACAGAATTAATAACATGTGATTGCGTATTCAATCACATGTGATTTTGTACAGAATCACATGTGATTGAATTCCAAAAAACATGAGATTCGGCATTCAATCATATATGATTGCATAGGGGATTGTTCAAACGAGAACCATTCTTATTACGAGAACCAATATAAAAGACATCGAATTCGAAGGAGAATACATCTGGACCTTTGATAGAGGGGATAGGGTGTTGCTAGTACACAATATATGCATTCATGGGTAGATAATGCAATTGGATTGGGTGGAATTGAATATGTACATACATGTATAAACGGTTTTAAGCAAACGTTGATTTTTTAAGCAAACATTCAAAATTAATAAACATTAAATGATATACAATTTAAGAAGATAAAAAAAATTAATAAAACAACACATGTAATATTGTTATAAATCACATGTGATTATACATTAATAAAATTTAAGTCTAACCTAACAAAATGAAGAAAAAAAAACTTGTCAAAAGTATATCAAGTAACCTCTCTAATAAAAGAGGGGAACACGAGGATCGCAACTATATAATTGGTTTCGTCTAACGATTAACGGTTTGTGAGATAATTAATTTTAAATAAATTATAGCAAAGAGAAAGTGGAGACCATTGTTCTTCCTTATATCAATTTTAACTATTATGTAAGATTAAATCTAAACCATTGATCTTGAAATCTAAAGGCTAAAAATTGTTCCTTAGGACTACGATTTTAATAAGTACTATATTAAACAAAACTCATAAGTTATATTATATTCATGTTTAAACTTTAATTCTTTTACATACTTATTACAAAGTTAGTCTTAATTGCTAAATTAAGTTAAAGAGAGTGAAATATTATAGATTATCTTTCGAACTTAATAATCAGGAGACATTAACAAACTCAAATAAGATCTTTATCTTCACCATCTTAGTTTTGTAATTTTTAGTAAATTAAATTAGTTATTTACCATAGAAATTTACCATTCTTCAATGTTATAAAGATATATATCATCAATCTGTAATGAAATCTAAAGAATTAAATGATTCCTTTATTGGAAAAAATTAAAGTATCATCCTCTTACAAATGAAAATAAAAGTAATAATCTAGAAAATGTAAGAAAATATTGCTAAGCTGGATCTATGTCTACACAATGGAAATGGCAAAGCAAAGCTGCTCATCTCTTCGGAAGGACCACACCCGAATATGTCTTTCTTTCTTCAAATGGTTGATGTTATCAGCGACAAAATCGTTCCAATTTGTCGTCAGCACATAATTTTTGTTGTTTCTCATCTCCCACAACTTCATCACCATTGACTTCTCGTACATTTGTAGATTCGGTCCCACCAATCCAACCTCAATTCCATTCACCTTACCATTATCTTCCTTCATCTCAAGAATGTGTTTCTCTTTGGGCTTTAAGATGTCTTGAGTCTTTAGTTTCTTAATCGGCATGTTTAACCTGTTCTGGTCTCGTTTCAGATCACTCTCAAACAATTTTTTCTGAATGAAGAGTCTCATATCACTACCCTTTATCTCGTCACCCGTGATAAACTGTCTCAACTGCTCTTCATCAGTTTTTAAATTATTATTATTATCATCGGTTGCTGCTGTTGCGGGAGGTAACTTCGACATTTTGAACTTCTTCTTCTTCTTATGTTGCTGCTTCTTCTTCTTCTTCTCAACATAATCATCCCTCGGGACAACTTCATCATGAAATCGACTGCATCTCTTTGTAATTTTCTTGGTCGCTAAGCCCGTCTCACAACCAAACTTATCCCTCATCTCCTCACGCAATTTTTGAATCTTTACGGCATAATAGTTGTCCTCTTCTCTCTTACTAGCAAACTCAGGAGCACATTCGGTCTTTTTTAAAGAATCTTCTGCTTTTCGCCTGAAACCATAATAAGTACGTCATGAATCCCTACTATTTAATAAAAGTAAATTTCACTTTTTAAATACACTGACGAATTTCACTTGATGAATCTATTTGCTTGATTATTGTGCTTAGCTATATGTAAATTTATTAGCAGCCAATTAATTGATTTATATGTACCTTTTCATATGTAAAATTAGTCTAACTACTTAATTTAAGAAACTGGACTTAATTAAATATATGAATGAATTAATTAATTAGAATAAGCCAATCTAAATAATTAACTTAGTAATTAAGTAATCGTTTCACTAATTATAGATTTAGAAATTAATTTATACCTAAAATCTATTTAAAAAACTGGACTTAACTAATTATATGAATTAATTAATTAATTAGTAGTCTATTAACATAGCTATTTGTTAATTTAATTGTTGGGCTTTACACATATCTTGTACTTATGAATTATTATAAATTACATAGCAGCCAATATATTAAACTGCAAGAGATTATAATTAAGAAGCCTCTTAATTATTTAATTAATTTAGTACTTTTCATTAATTTAGTATTTTTGAATTATTTCCACGTAGTTAACAGATTCATATATAATGCATTCATATGTAAAATTAGTCTAACTACTTAATTTAAGAAACTGGACTTAATTAAATATATGAATGAATTAATTAATTAGAATAAGCCAATCAAATTAACTAACCTAGTAATTAAATAAGTAGTCGTTTCACTAATTATTGATTTAGAAATTAATTAATTAATACCTAAAATTAACCTCCGGGGCTTGAAAATTAACCGATAAATCTTCCCCCATCAACCTCAACCTCAACCTGCATTGAATATATAAGAGCAAGATTTAATTACAAAATACGTAAGATCGATTATGGGCTTAATTATACTTAATTAACTTATAATTTGAATTTAATAATTAATATTTATTTAAATTTATATGTACCTTTTTTTGACGGGCAAATCGGAAGAGGAATATCTTGTCACCGGAGTATGAATATTGTCAACTGATGAATTATTTTTCGACGTCGACAACCTGCAGTAAAATTCATGTATTTTTTATTAATTAAATACAAAATTAGTTGAAACATATATTTAAAGAAATTAAACTAAACTTATATATTTCAATTACTTAATTAGCAATTTAGTTATTAATTTATATGTAAGTACCTTTCTTTGATGGGCAAAGTAGATGATAAAGATATTGTGAGCGGTGGATGATTAATATCGTCAACCGATGAATTATCTTTCGACGTGAACCTGAGATCATTATAAGAAGCATCAGAATTCGATCGTTAATTAATTAGTACTTTTAATTACTTAGAATTTACATGCATAAATAATATATATATATATATATATATGCAATCATAATTTCGTACGTGATTAATATATATAAACAAAGAAATTTAACACGGACGGTATTAGTAATTAGAATTAGAATATTAACTATTAATTTATAAATACATAAATAAATTAATATACCTTTTCTTGGGCGGCAAAGTGAACTGGGATTTAGCGACTGGAGCATGAACGTTGCCGTCAACCGGAGAAGAATCGTCAATCGGGAAGAGATTCAGAAGTCGTATTTCTCCACTATATATATCAATTGATCCATCATAAGATCGAAGAAGCAATAAATATACATAAACTAGCAAATTAAACAAATAAACAAACAAACAGTACGTACTATTGCGCATGAATTAAATATTGATTTATATATATACGTACCTTTTCTTGGGCTGCAAAGTGAAGAAAGATCTAGCGAGCGAAGCATGAACGCCATTAACAGGCGGATGTAATGGGAAAAGATTCAGAAGTCTAATTTTTTCTCCACAAGAATCACCGCCGGCCATTGTTGATTTGGTGCAAAATGATGGATGGATGGAATAAATGAACTGATCGGAAGTAGTGATGCATGGATGATAGTATAAATCGAAGTAGTGTGCTTAATTATTTATATATGTATGAATTGAAAAGGGATAGAATCATAATTCTTATTTGCTAAGGATTCTATTTGAATTCCCGGATAATGCGACTATCTTAAAGATTTAGTAAATGTATATTTTAATACAAGAAATTATAAAAATAAGGAAACTAGTTATAAGAGTGTTTTAATATTTAGATTCTAATTTTAATTAAGTAATGACGGAAGTATATATATAGTTACCTGGCTTGGTTAATTATAAAAAAGAGTGTTATGTTTTAAAATGTTTTAATGAAACTATTTGGATATATCTTACATTTCCTTGATTTATCGATTAATTTAACAAATTAATGTATACTTTAATTAATTAATATAATATAATATAAATATCTAGTCGATCGGTCTTTAAGACGTATGGATTTTTATTTGAAGATTTTATTAAATAAGAAGGAAACTAGTTAGTGTGTTTTATTAATTAATTATATAAAGTGTGTTATTTTTTAAAATGTGTGTTAATTATATAAAATGTGTTATTTTTTAAAATGTTTTAATATAAGATGTATATATATCGTTTAATTTCTGTTATCGAACTTGTTGCATGTCCAAGTATATATCCAGATTTAATCTAAGAGATTATAAATATCTAGAAGATCATATCGGATATGGATTTTTATTTGAAGATTTTATTATTAAATAATAAGGAAACTAGTTATAAGTGTGGTTTAATTTATTAATTAATTAATGACGGAAGTATAGTTACCTAATTAAAAGTATATTTATCGAACTTTAATTTTTTTTTGGCCATGTTATGGGATGAAATGATCATCCTAGATCACTCTTTATATTGACTATACTAGATATTTCTTTTGGATGATAGTCTAAATTTATTATTAAAAATGGATGTGTATTTTTTTTAAAAGAAAAAGCGAATAAAGTACATGACTATATGTACTTTTGTAAATAAATAAAAATATAACTATTACTTATTAATCATCGTTCAACACACCCTATATACAATATTGCAAGTGATCATCACCATACTTTTGTTACCATCCAACTAAACATCACCATACATAATTTTGTTCGGGATAATTGATAAAAGTTACTTAAATTTTATCATTACATCCAACAATATATTTAGATTTTGTTGGTGTACCTTTTGATCTAAAACGCACAATGAACAACTTAAGATTTTTAGTTTATGGGTTTGAAAATGTTGAGGATTTCAAATCACTCAACGTATAGGTTATCGTTATTTTTTATTCCTAATAAAGTTTTTTTAATCATAAATAACAAAATACTTGATTTTATATTTGAAACAAAACAATAGACATTCAGTATTTACACATTACATAAACTTATTTCCTTACAAATAACATATATGAAAATAAATTAATTAACTTACAAATAAAAATACATTTTGTGTGAGTATCATAAGGTATTATATAAAAAATCTGACATATATAAAATTACATACAGTCATATTTTTTATTCTCATTGCAAAATTTTATATAATAATCATAAATCTATAACAAAAACACAATTTATTGTTCAAAATACAAATCTTCATAAAAGTATTGCGCTGATTTCGTGACGGAATAAAACCTCCTCCATCTTCTTTGTATATATCTCATAAAACCCTTTATGATATATTAATTTACCAAATCTAACTTCAAAAAGGTAAAAGATAAACAAAACAGAACGAGTAAATAAAAACCTTGCATAAAATATGGAGAATTATGGTCGATGATGGTGATGAATCAACCAATTTACTTTTTGATGAAGGGGGGAAATGAATATTTTTATAAATAATGTGGGTTTAAAACTTTAAGTACATGCACTAAAAGGCACGAAGTTGAGAAATAAGCAAATACAAACAGTATGTAACTTCTGGTGTGTATAATTTTAAAAGAGGAGTTGATCTGTACACAATAATTTTTAGCTAGGTACAAGTAGTTAATGCAGATGGTATAATTTGAACATACATGAAGTTGTTATATATAACAACTTTTGTTATAAAAGATAATCACCTCCCTTTTGAAAGCTTCATAGTACAATTATTTGATGGCTTATCTTATATCATAACAAGATATAATATTTTAGGTAAGAATATGAGTTTTTTAAAATTCAAAATAATATCATACTATTTAAATTGACAAGTGTCAATATTAGAATGCATAAGCTCTTTTAATATATATAGGTAGATATAAAAGTTGACAACCAAAAACTCATGAAAAGTTACATGCATGTACCCGTAAATAATTTGTCGTAGTGCCATTATATATCTTATACAATTCAACGAGAGAAATTAAATACCCTTCTACTTTTTATTCCTACGTCATACTCTTACTCATTAGAAGGTGACATGTGTAGTCCATTAATTCTCTTTCCTTATCTCCTCTCTTGATTTTGACACATGTCTTGATCAAGTTAGTAGGAGAATAAGTAGGAACAAAAACTAGGAGGATATATCATTTCTCATTCAACAATTTAACAAAATGATCTCGAGTGTGTTGCTTCTAGTGTTTCTAAAGGTTTCAAAAGTTTAAAGAATATTACCTCTCCTTTTCTAATGTCATGTTTCCGTCAATCCAAAATCCAACGCAATGAGGAGAGGATATTCGTAGAAAATTCTTTATAAACACACTAATTTGATTCTGTTTGTTTTTTAAGAGTTTTTGTGCCTAAATTTTAATATAATATATTAACAATAAAATGTGGTTCTAATGTCTAAATCTTATTGATATTTGATTGTTTGTTTTATAAAAACTTTGAATGCTTGTAAATATATGTTTTATCATATTTTATATTCATCAAATCTTTAATGCAATTAAAGTTAGATAAAAAAAACCATGGTAAAAGAGATTAAAAAAAATAAAACAAAAGCCATAAGCATTGGGCCATAAAGCGATGTAGGGATAACTGAATTCTAACACTTACGTCACAGCCGTCACTGTCACTACCTATCCCCACAAAAAACACACATACAGAAAATCAGAAATACACACAATTGAAAATAAAATGGTTAAAACATCAGGCTTCTTGTTGTAACAGAAATTTAATTATTAACTGTTAAGTGTTTTCTGTTAGCAAAAATTTATTTTGTGTATTTATTTGTGTGTATGCTTTATAATTCAGGGACTAAAGCTGTTAGTTTGAAAGTTAATTAAGTTCAGGGACTAATTAGTCATTCTTTGAAAGTAGGAATATATATATATATATATATATATATATATATATGTGTGTGTGTGTGTGTGTGTGTGTGTGTGTGTGTGGCCATTTGACTTGAATAGTCAAATGGTTCTCATTGTTCACCAGGCACTTAGAAACACAGCAGATATTCAGTTGATACACTTCATTTGAAGCTAGATATACTGAAGTTTAGCATCCTTAATTGTTCTTTTGATAGCCTAGATCAACAAGGTATGATTTTGCTGTTGAATTATGTGTTTTTAGATCAAGAACATCATTCTATGGTAGAATCAATGTCCCTATCATGTTATGGATGTTTTCTATTGATTTGATAAATGTATTTAGTTGTAAGGGGTGTAGGAAAACACCCCAAGTTGATCTGAATCGACTCTGAGTCGGATTTTTAGCCAAAATAGCGACTGTGAGAAAACACAGTTGGTTGCATCTGTAAGGTACATGGCCCGTGTACATTTTGGGAAACACGGCCCGTGTAGTAACCTAAGACGGTTACAGGCCATGTAGGGATATATAGTCGTGTAGTATGTCGGTACACGGATCGTGTATAGGTACACGGCCCGTGTAGAGTGTTGGTCAAACACAGGCCATGTAGCCAAGACCAGGTCGTGTGTGGTGTAGGGGATACGGCCCGTGTAAGGATACACGGACCATGTAGGCCCCATTTCAGAACAAAATCTCAGATTTTAATGCTTTGTTATGTTATTATATAGGGAAGTTATTTGGTATACGACATTGTTCATATAGACCTGTTACCACTATAATTAACCCAGGTGAGTGTACTTACCTTCAATATGATTTACTGGTATGCATGTACAATATGAATAATAGATATGTATGGAAAGATATAAACTGTAACATGTTACCATGAGATGAGAATAGATGCATAGTTATGCCATAGGTGTAGCTATGTATAGAACAGAGATAGGGTATACAAATAGTTATGTACCAAGTAAAGAGGATACTTAGCTATATGTAAGTGTAGCTTGTATCCAGAGGTAGTAGCGAGGGGTATATTGAGCTCCTTATACTCACAGAAAGGTCTTAGGGGCTTGGTTATGAAATATCCTAGTATGGGTAAAGTTATATTAAATGTTTGTTTCGCTCAGTTAGTAAGCTCACTAAGCGTTTGCTTATGTTTAGTTTATAATGTTTGCAGGTGATTCAGCTCCAGCAAGTGAAAGGCCCCAGCACCTTGATCTTCCGGGTAGCTCCAGGATTTTGTGAACACATACACTATAACGAATAGTGTTTATGTAAATAACAAACTTGTTTTGGCAAAAACTTAATTATGTAAATGTTGTTTTCGGTAGCTATAATGTTAAATAAAGATAAATAGGCAAAAGTGGTGTTACACTTGTAACAAAAGGAATTGATTAATTCCCCTCGATATCTTATTTCATTAAAGCTGTTATAAACATTTTCTCATGGCCATACAAGTCCCATGATAAACAAAAATATGTAGATTTAGCAGTAAGCTAGTTATGTGTATCTTCTCTTGTTAAAAAAATCTTATTTCATTCAAATCCCTGAAAAGGATGGATATTTGCATAAGGAATTATCTTTCTCTAAATCTTCTTTGGGTTTAAATTTTTTACAAATATCTTGTGGTGCCTGAGTGAGTATACCAAACCAAGAGGCTATCAATATTTATAAAAGGGTTCATTATATTTTTGATTATAGGGTATGTTATAAATTATGGATTTTGTCCAAAAACTTATGGGTTTAGTTTCTATCCACCCGATTTAGTTGCACTTTAGAGCTCTCCCAAACTTGAAAGAACCAAAATGTTCTTCCCTCAAAATTTATTTAATTTTCTATCATTTTTAAATAATTTTATAATACTAAACAATATTTGAATTATTTTTAATATTAAACAAAAAGCGTATCACTTATCTCTCTATCTTCACAAGTTCACATGCCCCTCTCTCTCTCTCTCTCAATTTCTAATCTCACCCCTCTCTCTCATCAACTCACCACCATCGCTGTCGTTGCCACTATACCACAACGTCGCACCTCCGGCCACATCGATCGACCCAAATCTCGGACACCACATCCAAGTTCAAGGATTCATTTGAAACAATTTGGCAAAATCTCAATCTAAGAAGGTTTGAGGGTTTTCAGTTCCATTTGTGTTTTAGGGTTTGTTTTGATTTCTTTTCCATCATCGTCGTCGAAGGAGTGCAGACAGCCAAATTCTAACGGTTTTGCTTGAGATGAGTATGAATATTGAGGTTTCTTTTCTGTATTTATTTTGTTGATCTTTGATTGATTTTGAATTTAAATCGACCTAAAAATAGTGTTATTTTGGGACTTTAGTTGATTTTGGTGATTATGTTAGAGACGGTGGTGTTGACACCGGCATAGGCGTAGAGAGAGACAATGATGAATAAGAGCAATGGTGGTGATGTTAGAGAGTGAGCATGTGTTAAAATCTTTTTTAAAAACTTGGAAAATTATTAAATAATATAAAATCAATTACTTCCTCAAAGAAACCTAAACACTCGACACTCATCCGTCACAAATGAATGAATCCTCCTTTTGGACGATGCTGCAATAGTGTAAAATAACAAATCATAATACTAATAATAATAAACCAGACATTAAAAAGAACCTAGAAAAAGCACACATTTGGGTTAACCCACCATAGGATGTCCCTTTCGACCGGTCTCACACACAACATATAGATGGTAAATCATATAACCCACGATCAAAAGGCATCGATTTACAACCTCATTTATGTGTTCTAGCTTTGAGAACAAATACTAACGGTTTCGCTTATTGGACCAAAGCATATCAGCAAGATTTATAGAGAAAGACTGCTGTCAATCATAACAAACTTCATTTATCAGGATTTTAACTATGAATTCAGAGGAGAAAAATGTTAGAATAACCAAACAAAAATGTTAAAACATCATAAGGTTGGTTGCATGCATGACATCCTCAAATTACGAACAATCCTAACAACAACCTTGTAGTTGTGCACCAATCAGCCTGCAGCTGATTTACAATCTCAACCCTGAAATGTAAACAACTTTACTCAATAATTGATCCAAAGAATGAAAAAAAAGGAAAATAATCTTAATAATCCCAAAAGCGACATTCATCGTTTTTCACCAAAAGGCGTACTACAGGTTGAAAAAACTAATCGTTAAGTTGGGACGACTCCCAAACATTTTTTTCTCCCACTCTGTGTGTGTGTGTGTATTAATAACGACATTATGATAAAAAATCTAAAATTCTTTGGAAAATGTAGTAAACGAAAGAATGAATGTGTTCAACCATTGTTCTTTCAAACATGATTAAAAATTAAAATAGACGCTTTAGTATATCACTATGGAAACCTCCCACATTATCATGATGACATTATTTCAGCCAGACCCCATGCTTAGGGGTACTCTCAATTAGCCTATGTAATGTAGCCAAGGATAATGGTTTTTCACATTAATGAAATGATAACACAATAACAGCACATTAATTAAATTTAGCTTTCTAATACGTTATGTATGACAACATTTCTTTTTAGTTTTTTATATGCAACATAGTAGATATTTATGTTAGATGCACTTATATACCCTAAAAAAGATTACGGTTATCAATATAAAGACAAAACATTAGTCACTGATGGACATGCATATAAGAAATCTTTTTTTAAAAAAAGTACATGCATATAAGAAATCTTTTTTTAAAAAAAGTACACAAATATGACCCCAAGGCCCTTGAAAAGAAACAATAAAAGTCTAATAGTGAAGATTTAAAACAATATGCATATACAATATGAAGATTTAAAACTTATTCATAGAAGAGTCTAATAGTAAAGAGTCAAAACCAATATGAAGGCCCTTTTCATAGTGAAGAGTTAAAACAATATGCATATACAATATGAAGATTTAAAACTTATTCATGGAAGTGCCAATCTCGACCCACGTATAAATGCTAACGGGTTTTAAATGTAAGATAAGAAAAAAAATTAGCAAAAAAAAAAAGATTGATATTACCTCATGATCATACAATATGCTGGGCAAGACTGAGTATCTTGACATGTTTTCCATTCCTAAGCTCATGTGGGACAGGGCCAAACACCCTGGTTCCAATGGGTTCACCATCTTTGTTCACAAGGACAACAGCATTATCATCAAACTTGACCTCACTGCCATCACTTCTGCCTTTTTGCATGGCAGCACGCACCACTACACCATATACCACCTGTCCTTTCTTTACTTTCCCTCCTGGTTGGGCTTCCTTCACTGATGCAATTATTGTGTCACCTAATCTTGCTCCTTTCTTTCCCTTTTTAGGTTGTATGCACATTACTCGTTTCGCCCCTGAATTATCTACCACTTTCAGATTCGATCTCATTTGTATGAACGTACGTACTTGCTGGAATGTATCAAATAAACATTTCATATTATATACTACATCACGGAATTTTTGCTGACAAGAAACTAAACCAGGGGTGGTAGATGTGCAGGTCATACAGGTTGGGTAACAATTTGGCCACCACGGAGAGATTTGTGTTTATTATTTTAGATAAATAATAATGTGTCGACTATGATTACAACAGCTATACTATTTCAAGAATCTTTTATTTAATAAAGAAGATTTAGGAGGTTTTATGCGCATATAAACACAACTTGGGTGGCTTCCAACATGTTTGACCCATAAGACATTTCCTTTTTAGTTTTCTTTATAAAATGTTACCATCAGAGATAAAACCAAGGTTGTAAAAATCGGTCGGCGGTATGTCGGCGGTCGACCACCGCCAAGCGATTAGTCGGTTTCTCGGCGGTGACGATAAATTTTAAAGGAATTGATTTTTTTTTTAAATAAATATTAGCCGTAGGTATTTAATTCATACATGAAATAAATTAAATTATATAAAAAATAATAAAGTAATATAGTTTTATACAAAAAAATAGTAATTATATAATTTTATATAGTTAAAATATATTTAAAATTTTGAAAATGGAAGTTGTAAAGGCTAGAGGCTGATGAAAATATAAATACTTGTCTCCTTGAAAACATCACCAATTAACACCACACCTACTTATTATCTATTTTCTTTTGAAAATGCAAAACCTTGAAGCCTCTTAGCCTTCTCCCTCCTCTCTCTCTCACAGCCCACACCTGATCTTCTCCGGCGAGAGCTCTTCTCCGGCGAGTTTGTCAACTATGGCGGTGTCTCCATGAGAATCACAGATGGCAAACCGCAAAGGTAAGATGTATAACTTCTGAGCCTTTTGTTGATTCGAGCCTTTTGTTGAATCGCCGGAGGGTGTGGGTGGATCGAGAGAAGTAGCGGCTGTTTTTTAGGCTGTTTTTTAGGCTGTGTTTAGGCTTTCCCGTATTTAAAACCCTAGTTTTTTTGTTGGCCGATTTTGACCGCCAAGAGACCGCCCAGACCGATTTTGACCGATTTTGACAGGGACCGAGAAATTTGGCCGACCATACGATTTATCACTCAGCAGGGCACCGATAACCGCCTAGGCGGCGATTAATCGGCCGCCCAGGCCGATTTTTACATCACTGGATAAAACACAGTCTAAATAAACTCATTCAATGGCAAATGGTCGAAACTGTCACACTTAGATATCAAATGGCCAAATATTATAACAAGCAAGAAAAAGAAAAAACCTGAAGATTTCGGTTAGTCTCCTGAGGAGATATTTGCGTTCCTGATGAGAAACTGCCAATGCCCCGCAACAGTGAACGTCCAACTAGTTTGGTTTATTGCATGCATAAATAGGACATAAAAATCGGAATACGAAAAACCTATTACACAATCATTAAAAAATAAAGAGATGCATGCAAATTTAGTTTATATTAAAAATACAGCCAGCAATAAAAGGATTTAGTAACACTTTTCAGCACAATAACATTTGGTTAGTGCTTCTAGATGTGCTCATATGCATTATTTAGCTTGAATGATACCAACAGCTTTAATCTGCCTAAACCAAAATACAATACTTCATTGACCAAGCAACATAATTACAAATTTAAATTATATCATAAACAGATGTCAACTATTAGAATACACTAGAGTTGTGCCAACAGTTATAATGGGCATGTAGGGTTTTATTTTCCTTTTTAGTTCCTTTTCTATATGTACGTGTAACTTTGTATTATTTTGATAAACGAAACCAATTATCAATTAACCTAGGCATTGAAGATTCAGGGCTTAAGAATAATTTCGTCCAACAGTTTCATATTAAGGAGATGGGGAGATTAAGATACTTCCTAGGCATTGAAGTTGGAATAGCTCAACAGAAGTACATCTTAGATATCCATGAAAAAGCTGGCTTAGTAGACTGCAAGGTAGTTGACACACAGATGGACCCTATAGTTAGGGTCCTGCCAGGGAGAGCCTCTAGCAGATTAACAGCAATATCGCACACTAGTTTGGCCGACTTAATTATCAGGTTAACTTGACAAGATATCTCATTTGTTGTGAGTATAGTTGGGTAGTTTTTTCGAATTCTACTTGTAATACTCATTGGGAAGCTGCTCCATGGATTCTGAAGTACATTGGAGGAGCTCATGATGGTATCATTGTGACTAAGTATGTTCATTCAGATGATGAGTGGTGTGCTTAAAAAGTCTCTTAGTGGTCCTTGGTTAAATATACATGTAACAAGCTTGGAGCATACGAAAAATACACTCCAGGCGTCCAGTTTGAAGAGAAGTGTTAGAGTAGGGTTTTTATTTCCTTTTCCATTCATTGCCTATATATACATGTAACTCTGTATAATTGGGATATACGATATACAATTACCAATTAACCTTCGTATCAAGGTACAATGATATAAGTATATAACCCTCAATTACTTCATAAATTTACATGTTCACGCCTTGATGCCAGCACTGAGAGCAACTAAACCTATTCCCAGTAACGTGTGGACTTATTGATGACAGCATAGACATAGGACATGGGTGTGAGCTGAATGATTAAAGAGATGCCAAACTAACTTAATTTATTATATCTCTGCTTCAAACAATCGAGTGCATATGATGGTTGGTTAGGAGGAGATAGCTTTCTTACATGTACACCCTACACTTTTAGCTATAAACAACAAAAATAGATCCTTAAAGAAGAAAATCGAAGCAATTATCTCATAAATAATCAGTTACAAGAACGCTACTGGAAAACTAGCTTATATCACTCAAGCAATAGTGCATACCATGAAAGCACTTAGAAGCAGAATTTGTTGCCATCTTGAACTTCTAACAATTATCGTTCCAGTACCTGCGAATATCAGAATAAATTTTAGTATTATCCTTATCAATCACAACCAAAGAAAAAAAGCTTGTTGTGCATATATTTTTTAGTGCACTCCGTCAGTAATAACTAGGTGTAAGAGTTCATGCCAAGATTTAAAGAAAAAAAAGTGTATACATCTGAACAGCCCTAAAGATGTACATTCAAAATATGTGAAGAATTTTCAAGCTAAAAAAATTATAATACCTGTATTTAGTATTCACTAATGCATACGAGGTGTGAACTCAGTCAAGAAATATAAAACACCTTACACTCTTACAGCAATGTCAAGAGACCAAACAGGCTAAAGCAGTAAAAGCCATATATTAAATCAAAGTGTTCAAGCTTTAGTTCATCTTGGATTGAAGATTACTAAATTCATGCTTGGTTTTATAAAGCATGGCATATCTCTATTTCTTTTACAGAGATCTAAGTCCAATGAAGCATAACATGAAACACCTAATGTGCTTCAAATAGTGGTAGGATGTAGGCTTTCCTTTATACGCGTTCCCTTACCTATTTTCAGAGAGACATAACCTCAAACACCTAATGTGCGTCAAAACAAAGGTCTAGGCCTCTAGGGTACACAAGGTTTGGGAGTAACTTTTCCCATTTACATGATCACCATTGCACTCACAAGACAAACATAGTAATCAGTATTCACCCCAACAACTGAAAGCAAGAACATCTTATAGACCTAACGGATCAAAATGTAATAATAACTTCCGGTGATTACTTTAGAAAAATATACAGAAATGTACAAAGATACCTAAAATCGAAACAGTTGGTAATTTTAAATGAAATTCGCAAACTAATCAAAGTTTATAGGGAACCTGTGACAAATCATTTGAAAAATGGAACTGAATGAAGTCCAATTTTAAATGAGCAAAACAATAACCACGTGAGGAACTTTTGAGATGAAGAAAACAAAGAACAAAAGGAGAAACAGCCCTTATTTTCACGCTTTCAATACATTTCGGTACTGTTTGTTTTTTCAGACAAAAGAATCTTATTACCTCTTCAAGAAGTCTTTTTATGAAACAAGATTGCTTGTTTTATAGAATAAAAGAAAGTTTTTAACCCCAATTGCCGATCCATTACTGTTCGAACAATCAATCAAACAATTTAAACAAGAAAATGAGAACAATCAGCAATGGAACCGTAAGAATTCGAACAATAAATCAACAAGAATGAGAAATGTAGCATTTTGTAGAAATATTGAAGCAGCTGAAGAGAAATCGGAATAATTATTCAGATAATGGAACCCTAACAATGAGAATAGCACAGAGGAATTGAACCAGTACCTAGGTAGAAATCGTCGATTGTGAACACAGGGTCGTCAATGGTGAAACCCGAGCAGCAACGAGTGAGGAAGGTCGTCGATGGTGCAGATGTCGAGGAACCCTAAAGAACGCCGGCGAAGGTGATGAACAAGAGTTCTAGCGTTGGATAGTGAAGTATCTTGTCGAGCGAAGGGAGTGACGATCGAAGGAAAGCCAGCAATGGTATACAAAGAAGAGGCGAGGCAGAAATCGGCGGCAATGGTGTTCGAAGAAGACTAGAGGCAGCAATGTTGCTCGAGGCAGAAATCGGCTAGGGTTGTGTTATGAAAAGAATATATCTTTTTCAAATAAAAAGTAAATAGAAATATGATTAAACATCTGATCTTAATATTATGTATAACGAAATGGAGCAAGCTATCTAGATATTTTATTCTATTTATTATTATTATTTTAATATTATTTTATTTTTTTAATTTTATCATTTTCAATGGTAGATTTATAGATATGTAAAATTGACTCATCAATACCTTTTCATCATCACCACCACCATCATCATTTACTTTTCAACCATCACCATTGCTGCCACCATCTGCTTCTTCTTCAACCACCACCGTCATCGCCGCCTCCTTCATCTGTAACAACCACCATTGCTGTTGCTACATTCTTTAACTACCAATTTAGTTACCACCTTCATCTTCAACATCATAACCACCACCTCCCTCGTCTTCAACACCATAGCATGTGCCAACTCCTTCACCTTCAACCACCACCTCTCTTTTCATCTTCAAGAATCGACTTTCAAGATCAATAAAAACTCTAAAAACATATCTGAAACAAAAAACAAAATCGACTTTTACGATCAATGAAATCTAATTCGTTCAATCGATTATTGTTAGGATTCCATTTATTACAGTCAGGGTTCCCTTTGTTTCTAAATTCAACGAAATAGGAGTAACCAATTGTTACGTCATCGATGGGTTCTTCAAATGTAACCTAGAACTATAACGAAGGGGGTCTAGTTCCGAACCTAGAAGGAGGTAGCGACGATGGTGGTTGGAGATAAAGGAGGAGGAGGCGGGGGTTGAAGATGAAGGAGGTGGCGTGCAGTGGTGGTTTCATATAAAGAAGGTATATGATGTCGTTTTATGTACCAGTTTTAAATTTATAAAATTAGAAATATCAAGGTTTCAATTATAACACAAATTGGCAAGACAACATAATCATATTATAATATAGCTTTGATAAGTCCGAGTGTCTAACACAAAGGGCACGAGTATAATTTTAGATATAATTAAACTAATTTACTACCAAAATCAATTAAAAGCAACTAAAGGGGGGGTTTTTTTATTATTTTTATATACTATCTAGACTAAATCAAACTAATTAGCTACCTTTTAACCTAAAGAATCAAAAAATCAACTATCTCAAACAAGCAAGACAATAAAGTAGAGAACTTTTTGGATTGAATTATCAAGATGTGAAGAATCTCTACTTAGACTTTGATTTCCCCATTTATTTTTAGCGGATTTCTATGAAAGTGCAACGGATTAATATGTTTTCATATACCGATTACTAAGTTGGCTAGATCTCTTGGTCCGACTCACTAGCCCTATAATTTAGAAACATTAACCCACTAGTCATGAAATTAACTATCCCCATAATTAGTCAATTAATTCGTATTATGCTAGACTAAAATCAATTAATCTATTGATTTGTATTGTCATAAAATCAATCAATTAATACCGAATGATCATCGCATGCAATTGCAAACACATTAAAGTTAATTACTTTAAAATCTAACGCTAGGATTTGATCCATCATTATTGATTCCTAATGGTCATAGCAAATCATGATACAAGCAATCATAGATAGAATGGTCATCTTAACTATGAAAAACTTAGCAATAGACAATAGATATAGAAACTTTAAAATGAATAGATCTTTGAAAAAGCTAAATGTAACAAATATATAACTTCGTATAATCCAAATAGTTAAAATATAACTAAAAATCAAAGGTTCTTCTTGTCTAAGTGGATATTACAAGGTTTTTAGCCTATAATATGAAGAAAACAGCAATTGAGATTTGTAAAAAGTAAGCTAAACATGATTGCAATAGCTAATTGGATGTAGATCAATGGTGTATTCTTCAATTCTTCACTTTCCAAAGCCAAAATCTAGTCTTGTTCTTCGAAATTATGTCTCTGGAAACTCTAGGGCTGGCTAACAAGTTCTTGAAGTAGTTTTTGGATCACAACAAGTGTTTAATAGAGTTGGTAATTAGCCGAAAATGTGTCACGTTACACGCCTGGATGTGTCGCATCCCTTTTTCTTTACCCGTTTTGTACAGCTAGGATTGCTCTGATGCGTAGGATTATACATGACTGACACGTCGCGTTGCCTGATTTTCAGATTCTTTGACTTTTCTTCAAAACTGGAGTTTCTTCCCGTTTTTCCGCTTAAACTTCTCGCCATTACTCTTTTCCAACCTTACATTCAACAAACATATATATTAAATACCTTTTGTCCCATTTTTGTGCAATATCCGACTTTTTTAGAAAGTAGTAAACCAAGTAAAAGAACCTATTCACCCCTCTATGTTTCTACATTAACAATCTTGGAAATCATGCAAGAAATTTATTGTAATTAAAATTGATGTCAACTTTTACACAATCAAGCGTCGAGCAAGAAGATAACAATCAAGTAATAAAGATTTTCACTTAAATCTCAAATCATCCAACATAACCATGGAAATTGCAAATATATATACGTCATTATGACACTGATTAAGTGGATTTCTTTAAACATGTCAAAATAACTGATAGCATCTAAAATATACATATTATTCATATCTGATATCTCATTCTTTGATTTCATTATTATGTTAAATTATGTCAATTATTTGCTTACTTTGTTATATTATGTGTTTCAGTATAACACCGTACTTTTGAGAACCAAATTTTCTTTTTAAAATACTAATTTAAGTTTCATTTAAATACGCAACGGAATAAAACACGTGGCTAATTCTATACATTCAAAATTTAGCCACATACATTATTGGTGTTACTGATACCGAACCGACCAACCATTATCTGAGTATATAATTACATACATAATATCAACAGAGTATTTAACAACTATTGTTCCTCCTAAAACAAGTAACTACTCGCATGCACCCGAGCTCACAGTCTAAGGATCACCTGCACATGTGAGAGTGAGTATCTGTTAGCTATAATAGCTAGTGAGTTTAGAATAGCATAATAATCAACATAAGTATATCACATATCATCAATCATGCTTAAACAGTGCTATCCTAGCATCTCACGATGAGCTGGCGTAGTCAGAAGGCGACATATCTCGCAGGGTAGCGAACCCAGCACAATGCACCAAACTGGGGTACTAGACACATCAACCGCGCCGGTGGGTGAGCTGTAAAGCGGTCCACCATTGCGTTTTGGAATCAATTGATTACTCTTAGTACAGCTGGAGGCTGATACCCATCCGTTCGGGGAGCATTGGGCTTGCAAGGCCCTAAATACCTATACAGGTACCGCTGATGCTATCAATGGTCCGCATACCTCAAGCAATCACAGGCCATCGTTGTCCTGAATAAAGGACTAGTTAGTCCCCAGGTCCGGATCCGATCACAAACACATAACTGATCCAATCGGATCTTAATTGCGCGCACGCAGTCATATATATCATCATAACATATATCTAATCAAGTGCATATTATATTGTATGAATAAGTTATACCTAGCATCATCGTGCTTTTCAATCTACACTTAATCAAGTGTGTATCATACTGTGTCAACGTGTTAAGCCTAGCATCATCATGCTTTACAATCTACACTTAATCAAGTGCGTATAATATCATGGAGTTCCCCGTAAGCAGTGCCCCTTGCGGCCGCAAGGGTGGTCCTTGTGCCCGAAAGCAAGTCTGCACAGACTAGTGCGATTTTCAGCCCCTGTTTTTTGCCATTTCAACCCCAAAACTCAACCAAACGATTCCAGTCCAATTTTCAGTGTTCACATATGAAAGAGGTACTTAAACTAAGCTAGAAACAACTCTTACAACTTACTTAATATCCAATTCAAGGATTGGGATCAAAATCACCATTTTGACCCATTTGAGCTTTCTTTTCAATTTTAACTATAATCATCACTTTAATTCAAGAACTTGATTTTTAATACTTAGAATAGATGTAGGAACTGATTTGAATCACTGGAATCATTTGTTGAGTTCAATTTTGAATCTTGACCCATTTGACCTAAATGGTCAAAACTTAAGAATGGAAGAACAAGGAGCTTACGAGAACTAAGGATGATGAAGATGAAGAACAAGGTCAAATTATAACTTGAATTTGCAGCAAAGGTTGGCACTTGATTCAATCTTCAATAGCTATCTCCTTCAATAGTTGCAAGAACAAGATGAGTTCAAGAAGTGTGTATGTGTATGTACGTATGAGTGTATGTGTGTCTGTGTGTTTAAAAGGCTAGACCGACTTGTGGATTGTTATTATCCACAAGTGGGTTTTTTTATTCCGTTTTTCAACATACAACTCAACGCTCGATTAACCCGTTTTAATTAACGGGGAAGTTTTTGGAATCCTCTCGCTAAACCATTTAATATTTTATTATTCATATATATTTTCATTAATATTTTTATAATATCATTTCTTTATTATTTTTTACTAATTTCAACTGAAATTCTTTTATTCAATATTAAAGTCGAGATCTCAACGTACCAGATTCGAACACGACTAGACCTAATCTGAGGATGTTACATTCAGGATCTGAGGAGAGAAAATACACGAACTACTAAGAAATAGTGAAAAAAATGATAAAAGTTGGCAGCTCCGACATACTTTCGATGTTTTTACCGTATTTCACTCATAAAAACTCGGATTGAGACGATTCTAGAGACCACCAAAACTAAACGGAAAAGACAAAAATTATTTTGATGGTCACACTAGTCAATACGGGCTGAAGACTTGATAAATCTACCGAGAATTGGGCTGCCAAAAAGAAGAAACAAGTCCAACAAAAAAATGTGGGCTTACATATTGGTAGAGCCCAATTGCAAAATTAAAAGAAGCAAGGTCAGGTGTGTTAATTACATGCGTGAGACTAAATATGGAGTTTCAAGACTTAAAAAAAATTATTTGTGGTGTGTGTAAGTAGATAATAAGGGGCCAAGAAGGAAGGGGCTTGCAAATTTCTTTTTTACTTTGTATTTGTTTTCTAATTTTTCTATTAGTAAGACCTCTTTTATATTCACCGTGATAAATGAACCATAGGTTTTGGTTTGTAATTTTTATCTTTAATATATGATTAAGTTTTGTTTATATTTAACTGTGAACCTTGAGTTTTTTTATCTTAACCTTTATTTAGTTATTTGTTAAATACAGTGTGTGCATGTTTTAAGATTATGACTTGCATGTGTGTTTTCCTCTATTTAATTGTTTGTTTCTTCTGAAATTATAATGTTTGCATGCAATGTGATAGATAGTTATTCTAAAATTACGATGACTGAAATTACTCTGTAATACCATAAATAAAAGTTTGAGATTGATTCACCATACAACAAGAATTAAGTGTGAGTCGATGAGGTTAGATCATAATCGATTAGTAAGACTGGTGGTTGTTGGATATATGCAATTTTGAAGATTAATTGAAGAATCATGCAAACAAACATATCATACAAAACTAATGCAAATACATTCAACAATGTAGCAACTAGGCTTGTACAATAATATATACAACCAAAATTTGTACAACCAACACAAGTAGACGAGTCATAACATACAAGACTACTAACAACTAAAACTCGTCTGAATCATTATCATCAACATCATTGCTTCCATTCTGCTCGGGATCATCATGAATGCCTGGTGGGGAGGTAGGGGTTGGCGGGAGAAGACGCCTAAGCGCTGGGCTATGGTAGAGACATCTCGAACCTGCCATCTAATATGTTGTCACAACAACCGACGATCTATGTGTGGGTCAAATGAAGAAGTTGTGTGTGGTGCTAAGGTGGAAGGCCTAGGAGCAGACCTCCTAATGTAAATGCGTCTGAATGGTGGAGGTGGATGTGGTGGGCGTTGATGAGGTGGAGGCACAGGGTCATGCACAACCTGGCCTTCATGCTGCTGTTGCTCTTCTACAATCTCGTGCAGAGGATTGACCCAAGGATCACCCTGGTTGTCAAGCAGTATGAATCCATCGTCGGTCCTCCGAACAACACCCGTATTGAGGAGCGTGTCAATGTCAATAGCGATGGTGGACCCTTCGTCATGCAACTGGTCCAAAATAGTTGGAGTGAGAAGGCCAAAAGAGCGGGCTAGACGTGTTATGTACGCCCCGCCCATCATCGGTGATGTAGATTGGGCCATAGTGGCTCGCATCAAGTAATCAGCAAGACAATAGGCCACATTGGCATTGTGGCCGCTAATGATGCAGTAGAGGAAGAAGACGTCTCGCTGGGTGACAGTCCCCGGATCACCCATGTGGCCAGAGAGGCAGAGAGGCAGCGATGGTTAGTGCGACCACATGGTGAATGATCCTAAACAACGGCTCGAAAAGAGCTGTGGCCTTGGGCTGAGTGCCCACATACTGCCCATGGCTAATTTCTAGCCAGTAGTCATAATGGTGTATGCCTACAGGAAAGTCTCTAAGACCATCGGTGAAAATGGGCTATTGAACCTCCTGCTCGGTATAGATCCTAGTGCGGACAACAAACTCGCGCAAGGACATGGCATGCTCGCGACCTCCGAGCCTGAACTGGAAGGCCCGGGCATAATCAAGATCTTGGAGCTCGGGCTGGAAATAGAAAGTGGTGAGGAACTCTTGAGTGATCTCTCTATGTGTGGGCTCAGAAATAGAGAAGAAACGGGTCCAAATAGGGTCGCATAATTGATTAGTTCTATCTCTAAGTTGTATACGCCTTAGGGCCTCCCAATCAACATGGCGCTGGAGCTCAATGCGTCTGCCCCTGATCTCAGTGAACCGTTCTCTGTCATTGCGGTTTTGGAAGACTAGCCACCGGGCAACATTAAGGTCACCCCATGGCTCTTGCGGAGCAACTGGATCCTGTGGTAGTGGAGGAGAACGGATGCGAGGACGACGAAGAGGCATGCCTGCAAGTATCAAAAAGGTAGGTCAGAAATGGCTATATGAGTTTTTAGATTACTAAAAACCCGCTTAATATGAAATTTTCGAGTAAAGGCAAGGTTTTTATCAATCCAATGTCTGAAATGGCCCATACTACATGATACAAACCCGAACAATGGAAAAATTTGAAAAACAAAGTTCGCGTGAAAAATGCAAAGAAAATACGACAAAAATGCAACAAAAATACGACGAAAAATGCAAAGAAAATAGAAAAGGAAAACACAACGCATCTTTCCAAGGCCAAAAGGAGTCGTGGATACTCGGATTGCCTCAAAACACATGCCAAGGAGTGAATCACACAAGGATAGGCATAAAAACACAAAGAACGCAAGATTCACGCGCAAAAATGCCAAACGGGTCACAACGACAAATCATTTGAGAAATGGAACCGAATGAAGTCCAATTTTAAATGAGTAAAACAATAACCACGTGAGGAACTTTTCTGACGAGGAAAACAAGGAACAAAAAGAGAAGCACCCCTTAATTTCATGCTTTCAATACATTTCGGTGTTGTTTGTTTCTTCAGAAAAATGAATCTTATCACCTCGTCAAGAAGTCTTTTTAGCATGAAACAAGATTGCTTGTTCTATAAAAATAAGAGGAACTTTTTAACCCTAATTTCCTATCCATTACTCTTCGAACAATCAATCAAACAATTTAAACAAGAAAATGAGAACAATCAGCAACGGAACCGTAAGAATTCGAACAATAAATCAACAAGAATGACAAATCTAGTAGCATTTTGTAGAGACATTGAAGCAGCATAAGAGAAATTGAAATAATTATTCAGATAATGGAACCCTAACAACGAGAAAAGCACAGAGGAATTGAACAAGTACCTGAGTAAACCCTAGAAAAATCGTTGATTGTCAACATAGGGACGTGGATGGTGAAACCCGAGCAGCAACGAGTGAGGAAGGTCTTCGATGGTGCAGATGTCGAGGAACCCTAAAGAACGCCGGCGAAGGTGATGAAGGAAAGCCGGCAATGGTATACAAAGAAGAGGCGAGGCAGAAATGGTGCTCGATAAGACGCAAACATCGAGCTATACAGTAAAGTATATAAATGGTCACGCCTCAAGCCACACACCATTTTTTAAGAAAAACCTTCGAACCCAAGAGTTAAGTTATGGGGTAAAACCTCTTTATCACTAGGTTGTGCCTCAGTAGTATAAAAATGTCATAAATGGTTATTTTGTTTGTAATTTTGTTTCGGTTTTAGTTATTGACACTAACTTCTGTTAACTTTAATCGTTAGTCAAAAGATATTTTAAATCTTTTAAGTTAATATTCTTATTACTAAACAAGGTTTAACTATTAGAGCATCCGCAGTATTAAACACTTATAACTGTAACTAGACGTCAGGTCAGTTTTACTTACCTATAACTAAACAGTCGCAACGGTAACACTTATAACTGACATCACTAGATTCACACATAATTATTTTTTATCTTAATTTTTATTGGGTAAAGGAAAAAGAAAAAAACAATAAAATGGAAACAGCTCGTTACCACTACCCTCATATAAAAATAACGTAAGATAACAATCAATTTATTAAAAAGTCATCATTCAGACTAACTCACGCACTGATTTTAAAATTTATTAATAGTAAAACCTTAACTAATTCAAAACACGAGTATAGAACTCACATTAGTTAGTATAGCAAAACATCTAGTTCATATCTTTGTCTCTACGACTCTACGTTATTATTACCCAGACCATCTACCTTAATCCCCACACCCCTATTAGAGTTTGAGAAAAAGTATTAGGCTGTTTTGAAAAGCAACCTAATCCCCACATTTGTAAGAGATATGAAATGCATTCTTGTAAGTTGATATGAATCACAACAAGAGTCACACTCCCTTCTAGGGGCGCGCCGATCAACCAAATTACCTACCGTCAAAAACCAACTCTAAATTTCCGTAAAAAAGAACGGCCACCACGCATTCCACTTTGATACATTTTATAAATAGATAATTCGATCTTGCGATGAATATTCGAACAACTTTCTCTATGTTTTGCTCTTGTTTTGTGTCAATACACTTTAAAATTGTTACTCCTAAAAGATTACCCAAGTTTGATCACTATACTCTTTGGCTTCTCTAGCATGTCTTTAGATTCCCCAACACTGTCAAAAATTTATGAATCAGAAATTTTAGTGACTATGCCAATAATTATCTGGAAAGTGTATAAACAAACTTTCAAATATCAGACTTTTAAAAAAGAGAAATAATGCAAAGTATAGTGCAAGAACAACCTCAAAGAACACAGAATAAGTAATTACATATACTTCAAATTAAAAACAATACTTAAAAACATTGTAAACAGTTAGACGACATCCTTAAGTCAAACACAAATAGAACAGCTCATTGGCGATCTAAATAGCTGCAGATACCGGAAAACCTAAGAAAACTTACTGGCAACTATATGTTGCTCAAAACATCAAAAAAAACCCGAGTTTTCTCAACATACATGTCGAGTAAATTTCATAATCAATCCCAAAACCTTGGCTCCAACATGAAGTTAGCAGGTTGGGTTCGCGCGATATGTCCATATTTTGATGTGCCATACTTCTTGAACACCGAAACAAGTTTCCCTGCGCCTGATTTTTGGTGTAGACTCACCATCATCTTCGAGCATTCCCTGCATAAAATGGCAAATCGTTCCATCAGAAAATGCTTCTGTTTGGTTCATGTTCAAGTCATTTTACTTTTAATGTACTAGAACAATAAAAGGGAAAATCTTGCAACGAGTGATATCTTACAAACTGAAAGAAGTAACCAAATTATATGTTGTGATCATTGTCTACCCCGAAAGAAAATTACAAACTAAGAAAAGTAAATTAGATTCGGCTCTGTATAAAAAAAGCACTCAAGAAGAAGGGGGAAAAGAATCTTACAAGAGGTGATGCTGAGAATAGTTTGAATGAAATTCACTTGTTTTGGTCCATAGTTTTGATCTGTTGAGAGTACATTCAGCAGTGAAAACAGCAGCTGCTGCTAGTAATGATGGTGGGAACTTGACCATATCATATTCCACTAGAGACATATCGATCAAGTAGAATGAAAGTAGCTCCAACTATTTTACACAAAAAAGAAAAGAGAAAAAAGAGAAAAAGAAAAGAGAAACTCAATCAGGAAATATATAGGAAAAACATATGGTTTCATTTCTTGAATGTATAAAACAGAAAGCATATTTTGGTTTAAAGACATATTTGCTTTTAATCCAAAACCAACCACTGTAACAAAAAAAGTAAGAAAAAAGAAGAGACAGGATTAACCGAATAAAAGACCAGACCTCTTTGTAAGACTTTGCGGCTTTAAGAAACCTCTTGATAAACACATAAGGAGTTGGAACTGAGAGATTGAATTGAAGGGTATTCACCATTACCTTCTCCTGTAAACATCAAATGAGAGAAACACATATGAGGTTATAGTTCATAACAGACAGCAGTATAATAATTTTTTTTTAAGGAAGAGGGGAAGGGTACCATATCAAGAACATCCTCTCTGGTGTAAGCTTTATCAGATATCACTATAAAATCCTCAACAACAGGCACAGAAATTTCTTCATATTTACATGCAAGAAGCATGGCTGTCACTCCAACAAGTTGAAGTTTCTTCCTTGAGACGGTTTGTTTCTCCAAGAATCGGTCAATGAGATTGACTGTTAGATATAAGGTCTCTTCCATGAGTTCAAATTTGTAATGAACCTGTTGTTTTCATTAATTTTTATGACAACATGAGAAAATTTAACTATGAATTTAACCTCCACTCTGCATTTAATATGAAGGAAGCTGTTAATAACATAGATAATTGCATAATGTAATGTACCTCAACTAGCCAGTCAATGAGAATGCCTCTCATCCTGTCGGTTATGTCATGTTGTTGTGACATGTACCCTGGTGAAACACAGCTTGATATCTGCAATTATGTACAAAAATCCTGTTCCTTTAGGAAAATTATCATTAAAGCTAACTTTCTTGATATTTAAACAAGTTTCTTTCAGGAAAAAAAACCAATATGGTATCATCATATATGTTGGATCAGAATTAAACATGCTCTCAACCCAAGTTAGGTCCTTTTTATTTAAATATAAGTGTTCGGAATAAATATGGTGATCGATTTGGATTGCCTAACAAACATATACAAAGGTTGTTTGGTTCCTCCACACAAATACTTGTTCAGAATCCTAAACTGCTAAATCACACAATATTTGTGTCCTTAATTTTCTTTTCAGGGATCTATTACGAGTGTAATAAATATGATCATAACAAGAATATTACCTCTTGTTTTCGGTAGTGCTCGTAAATTTCTTCAATATATTCAACCACAGCAAGAGGATCACTCTTGTCTCCATTATCAATGTCCAAAAGGGGTTCCTCATATACATCTTCATCCTAAAATTGGACCTAAACATTAGATTATTCAACTTAAAAGAGGCGAATAAGAACAAGAATGCAGGGAAAGAGAAAATATCAAACTACCATCTTATCAATTTCCTCCAGCATTGCTTCTGTATGCTGCACAAACATTGGTGCATTAAAATCATCTTCAACATCAATAACACTCTCAACATCAATGATACCGCAGTCTTGGGTACGAGTCTCATCAGGGATTGTTTTTGGCTTCTTTTGCTGTAACAAGGAAGTTCATGTAAGCATCAGTTTCTTGGGGATATTACCCATATTACCAATATATACAATTGCCATGAATGCAATGTTGTTTTGATACATAAAAATGTCGTTTAGTACTGTTCAAGCCAAGAAACTTCGAGTAGATAATTTTTATGTTATATAATTAAATGTGCTTTTTAATAAAAAAATAGGCGTGTAAGCCTGGTGGCAAAACTTTTGTGTTCTATTTGGTGATTGTTGTTTATTAGAATATAGGCCAAAAATTCCCTATCTTTTTTTTTTGGTTTTTTCTTTATTCATTCAATAAGTTTGTAAAACTATTATTTATAAACTATCTTCATTTTATTGATTATATGAAATAAATAATAGATTCTTAACACCATTAAACTTTAGGTGAATAAATACCATTATCCTAGTTTATTGCAAAAGAGTCCAAATGATAAATTTGGAATAACTAGCTTGAAAAACAAGTCAAATTGGTCAAAACGTGTTTAAAATAGACTCAAAGTTCATGTATCTAATGCAGACTTTGGACAATAGTCATAAGTTTCTTACTTTCTTTTACCTCATTTACCTCAAATAGGTGGATTTTACCCATATCTATGACAAAAGGGTCAAAATGATAAAGTTCAAATAACTAGCTTAAGTTAACAGGTGAAATAGTTCAAACCGGTTTGAAATAGGCCCAAAGTGTATACAATTTTACTACCTTCAAAATTGCTTTACTCAATATTTCAATAATAGTAGATGATTAATTTGATAATCTAGTTTTAGTAATCATGTAAAATTGACCGACTACCAGTTTGGTTCTGTGTTAAAAGATACCAGTTTAACCATTTTGTCACTTCTAAAAATACTGTAGATAAAAGTGCTTACCTCTGGTAAGGGCTGTGACGATTTGCTGGTGACTTGTGAACTAAAAGTCCTGCAGAAACAGTAAAAGATTGGGAACTTATTAGTGATTTGATTCAATGTATCCAAACACAAATTTCTTGCAGTAAGAGCAAGAAAAAGAGGAAGCCTGTGACCAACCTAGTAACCGGCCGACGAACTGGAACAAGTGGTTTCTTAGTAGGGATAGTTTTTTTTCTAGAAAAAATAAAAAAAAGAAAGATGGCAAAGTATCAACATGGGTAATTGGAACTACAAAAGATCATTGATGACAAAAGGAACATAAAGAATTGAGTTGACTTTATATTACCCTGGCAAAGGGTTAACAGCATAAGGGTATGCTTGTGGAGCTCTGATTATGTTCCTGTTGATATCACTCAGTGCCCTCCTGTTTTGACCAATTGGGGCACCTGATTTCCCATATCCAGCCTTTATTACTCCTCCTCCTCCTAAAAAGCATTAAAAATTTTAAATTTGACTTGGGTTTTATAATCTTTTGTGTTAACTCAGACATTTCATCAAACAGGTCATCTACATCTACATCAGAAAAAAAAAAGAAATAAAAGAACTCGAAGTTGATCATCATCTAAATTACCTTGTGTATTTGTAGCGCGAATTACATCTGTAATATTCTCTTTTGATCCAGCCATTTCACAATCTACATATAATCAAAATTCCAAAGAAACCCTTTCAATATCTATTAAGAAACCTAAGTTAAAGTAATAATAAAAAAAAGAACCCCATCAAGAGTTTCATTTTAGTATCCATCGAAAGATAACAAAAGACAATCACAAATTCACAATTAACCTAGTACAGTGAAACAATATTGCACCATTTAAAAATTATTTCGACAACTACTAACATTCGTGAAGAATCATAAACATAGAAATCATAATCGGATCAATCCGGAACCCACGATCAAGAAACAAAATAAAATCAAAAGCATCAAGAACTTACCTGTATTGCAATTAAGAACTTCAAATTCTTCGAAAATTAGTCCAGAAGTACATGGAAGAGAAAGATCAACAGAAAATCTCCATGGAAAACCAATCGATGGCGTCAATGAAATAATCTTGAAGTCTTTCTCTGCGTGTGTGAAGATCGATCAATTGATTTTTGATCCGTTAGATGGGTGTGATGAATGGAAAAAGGGTTTTTGAAGTTGAATTTAGGGGTTCGAAATCGAATTCGTAAAGAGCGGATTTATGTCCGGCTCTGTTCCCATAATTTTCTTTTGAAAATAACGGCTAGTAAATTTGAGCCGTTGGATCTTCCCTTTGTGTTGATCTGTGTGGGCTATGTTTCAATAAGGACCCTGAAGTTCTATGTTTATTACTATTTTCATCTAATTGTAAATTATAGATTCAGAAATGACCTATTTATTTATTTGTATTAAAATTCCTTAGGTTACAAGAATGTTACATTTCAAGTCCATCTAGTTCAAGTACAAGGAAGGTCCATGTTATTATTTTAGCGAGGTTCAAACTAAATTATATATTATATATAATTATAAAATAAATAATCGGGTCAAGACACCTCATTAAATAGGTATAGAATCGTCTCTGGTATAAGCAAGTTCATGATCATTTTTAGTTTTACTTCAAAGTTTTACATATAATTGCATTATAGTACTTGTCAACTTAGATATAGAATGTGTTTTTTAATTTATGTTCTTTATTAGAGTTGTGATCAATAAAGTTCATGTAAAAAACATAGTATTAAAATTTTAATATTCAATCACATGTAATTCATTATATATAATCACATGTGATTTGTAAAAACATCACATGTGAATTATGAAAATGTCACTTCATCCAAAATTTTAAAATACAATATGGACTATTAATCCAAAGACTAAAATTAGTCGCTTAGGACTATGAATTAAGCATGAACTATTAAACATTCTTCTAATTTTAGTTTTTGAGAAATATGTGTGCCACTTACAACTGTTTTTTAATGTAATTGTAATAGTCTTTGTAATTTTATTTTATTAAGAAGGACGCATTTGAAGAAACCAAGATGAAGTGAAGGACATACGTTGGTGAAAACTCTCACAACCTTCACATGGGTAGTAATGTGGTATCCTAAATTTTGGATATCTGAATTTTCGGTTTCGGATATCGAATATCCGAAAATTTCAAAAACATATATTTTTATATAAACTTTTTAAGAATGTAATTACTAAATAATCATATTTTAAAATTTAATCAACAAAAAATAGCTCAAGTATGTTTCGAAATGAAAAATACATGTATATAAAACTATATATGTTACGAAAACCAAATAAGTAAGCAATATAAAAATAAAATATAAAATATATTTTTCATATCGGATATCCGAAATATCCGGAACTTAACCCTCAATAAGTTAGGTCCATTTTTATATGGTTAAAAAAGGAGCAAGGATATGAAAACATATGTCCATTCGTGTATCTCTTCTCATCTTTCTTTTTTTTCAATTTTTTGTGTCAATATTGTATTCTTAGCAATATAGAAAGATATATTCGGCAACGGACTTATGGGGGATTATAGGGGTTTGAGATTCTTGTTTTCATAATCCCTAGCCCTCTAGTCCTGTTCGGGTGTTACAATCTTGAGTGGATTATTGAAAACATAAGCCCAAAAAATAAAAGCCTTTTCAAGTAGCTTATGGTTTAGGCCTGAGATTATTAATTAACCAGCTCCAGCCCCAATTCCAACCTCAACCTCTTTTACCAAACACACCCATAAACTATAAGGTAATAAGGTATATCCTAAGAACAAATGTTACAAGAAGGGTAATATTATCACTCTTCACTAGTGTAAAATTAAATTTTGATTTTTTAAATGTTCAAGTTTTTATTAAATCCTTGTATTTGTTACATAGTCACATGACAAGTGTCTTAAGAAAAATATAATGAACAATTTTATTGTTTCCTATTTTACCATTTTACTTTGTTATTCTAGTCACTAAATAATCACATGTGTTAAATGTTAATTTTATTCTCTTATTATTTTTACTAGTTTAAATGCCCGTGTATCACAGGTAATTTATAAAATTATTATTTTATATTTGTTTATTTAAATATATAATTGTTTTGTACCTACGAAAGAAAAACTTAATACGAGACTTTCTTGAAAGCTAAAAGAATTTTATATTAAAGTTAGTTGATATATAAAGGTAATTGATGACAACTTTAAAAGTAATGTAAAATTTAATAACAGTAAGATTTGTATCATATAATTACCATAGATGAGAAAAAAGAACTTGAATATTTATTCCTAAATGAACGTAGTGGATTAAAAATTTGAAATTAAATAATAATGTGTAGTAAATATTTATTCCTAAAGGTTTGAATATTTATTAATGTGCAAGTTCAAAAAAAAAATTTTATATGTACGTAAATATGTGAACATTTGTTTTAAAATTTAAATAATATTTTTTTACTATCTTATCTGCTATTAAAATTAAATTTAAAAATTGAGTTTTCAACTTTGACTACCAAAAGTCAAAATTAGATTTTCAATTTTGATTAAATAATGGGTCAAGATTTTCTAATTAAATTGATAAATGTTAGTATTTTATTTATATTAGAAGATTGTAACAGCTAACTTGATCATTTTTGTAATTAAGAGGACGAACAAGAATACAAAGAAGATATGAAACCTTCTAATATAACTCGTAAACGAGGATATGATATATATTTATAGCGGCACATATTTTACATACTTTTATACTGATAAATACTATAAATGAGAGGTATATCGGTCATTTCATCATTTCTTATCTATACTACTATATAAATCATTTAACATTCTCTCTCCTCTTAAATTTTAAGACTTCTTAAAATTCAATCAATATAAAATCTCGACCCTTCATTTAATCTAAATTAATCTCATTCACTAAATCTTTAACTATTTTATTCTTTCCTAATTTACTTTAACTTTTTATTCAAAATATATTATCTCATACTAAAACAATTATCCACCCACATCAACATAATTTTTAAAATCTTATTTAACTCTTCTCTTTATTTTATCAATATAAATCTTTTTTCTTATTTTATTATCTTTTAGAATTTATTTTTAAAATTAATAAAATAGTTAGATGTAAATAAAAGAAATTTTGAAAAAAAAACGGACATGTTACTGTAAAAATTTTTTCGTGCCATTGAATTGCGCGGATAACATATCATTACATTCTTGAAAGCAATATATTATAAACCAAAAACTATTTGCCGCCGTAACATTACACGGGTATGACGCTAGATTAAATATTACGAGTATAAAAACACATGATTTTCATATTATAAGTGCAAAGGATAGTAGTTGTTACACACGAATGCAACCAACTTTAAAATTAGAATCCATGAAATGAGACCACAAAAAAAACGTTCGATTCATATGATCGCATTTCCAAATGAATTCTTACAACTTGGGGATGTTCTTCAATCTCAATCATCACACATTTCCAAATCAAAATCAAACACTAAAATCTGCATTTAATTTGAAATCATGACGAAAACCCTAGATTTTTGGATACAGAGAGGGGCTTTTTCCCGGCGTAATTTGAAATTCAGATGGTGACAAAACGAGAAAGCGGATTTAGAAATGGAAGAAGAAAATGTGTTATCCAATTGCAGGATTGTTAGGGATTTGGCAGAAGATTTAATTGGGATAATTGAAGCCACAATATTTATGGGGGAATTTCGTGGAACACAGAGGAAAGATAGCCAAACCCTAGTTAGACGATTGAGGCATTGTCTGCCATTGTTGGAAGAGCTTCGAGATCTTGATGCTCATATTCCAGAGATTTGTATCTCATGTTTGCATAAATTGAAGAAAGCATTTATTCTTGGAAAGAAATTGTTGAAGACTTGTCAAGCTGGAAGCAAAATCTATTTGGTTAGATTCAATTCCTTTTTTTCTGTTTTGTTGTAATTTTCCTTTTTAAGTTTGCAGACACAAATTCAATAGCTGTTGAATATAATTGTGTTGTTTGATTTGTTTTTATTTTTGATTTAGGTGTTGGAGGATGATGCAATGGTAACCAGATTCCAATCTGTTTATGATAAATTGAATCAAGCAATGGATGGATTTCCATATAAAGAAATTGGAATTTCAGAAGAAGTTAAAGAACAGGTGATTTGATCTTCAATTAAGTCATAAAAATAAACCAATACTGCTCATAGATTAGTCAAAAGAAGGTTAAATTAGGCAACTGAAATTGCCTAAAATGATGAAAAGATCTTGATTTATATTTATTTGATGGTCATAATACATAAACTCAAACTGTAAACACGTAATTAACTCTCCGTTGTGGTATTGATTTGAATTTGGATGACAAAGCAAAATTGTTACCTAAAATGGGAAAATCATGAAAGGTATATAATATATAAAGATGGGACCCACTAAAGAATGAATGATAAAAGGAATAATTCTTTTAATGAATAAAATCTTGAATTGTTGCAGGTGGAGCTAATGTGTATGCAACTGAAAAGAGCTAAACAGAGAATAGACAGTCAAGATATGGAACTTACCATGGATATGAGGGCGGTATTGTCTTTTGACTCTGACCGAATTGCAGAATGTGAGAGTATTGAAAAGCTCGCAAACAAACTATCTTTGAATACTCTCGAGGATTTGAGGGTCGAAACTGTGGCTATTAGGAAACTTGTAAAAGAAAGACGAGGGCAAAATGCAGAAGGAACTCAAAAGATCATAGATCTTCTTGATAAATTTAAAAGGTTTGCAGGAATTGAGCAGGTTAATGTTCTTGATGATCCCGTTCCATGCAATAGATCGCTACAAAAATGCACTTCGATAGCCATTCCTTTTGAATTCCTGTGTCCAATCACACTTGAAATAATGAGGGACCCTGTCATTGTTGCCACTGGTCAGGTAAGTTCATATTTTCGATGCTTCATTGTTATACAGCTTGACTTTTCGTTGGGTCTTGAATGTTAATGTTTCGTTGCAGACATATGAAAGAGCAAGCATACAAGGATGGTTAGATTCCGACCATGAAACCTGCCCAAAAACAGGACTACCTTTAACACACACAGCATTAGCACCAAACGTTGCACTGCATAACTTAATTCTTCAATGGTGCGAGAACAACAACTATCAAATCCCCAAAAAAGAACCACCTCCACCACCTAAAAAGGCACACAGTGAGAAAGTTTTAACCTTGATTCAGAACTTATCCTCTAACCAATTACAAGAACAACGAAAATCAGTCACTAAGATTCGTATGCTTTCACGAGAATCCCCAGAAAGTAGAGTCTTAATAGCCGAAAAAGGCGGGATCCCTCCACTTGTCCAACTCCTTTCATACCCAGATTCCAAAATTCAAGAACACGCAGTCACCGCTCTTTTAAATCTTTCAATTGATGACAAAATCAAGAAAAAAGTATCTAAGGAAGGACCAATTCCGGCGATAATTGAAATACTTCAAAATGGAACTATTGGTGCTAAAGAAAACTCAGCAGCAGCATTGTTTAGTTTATCAATGCTTGATGAAAACAAAAATTTAATCGGGTCACTAAATGGGATCCCACCCTTGATCTCTTTGTTAACAGAAGGAACTATTAGAGGGAAAAAGGACGCAGCCACTGCTTTGTTTAACTTAACACTTTTACAATCAAATAAAACTAAGGCTATAGAAGCTGGTGCTATTAAACCTTTACTAAAAATTCTTGAAAATGAGAGATTAGAGATGGTTGACGAGGCTCTTTCTGTACTGTTACTACTTGCAGAGCATCCAGATGGGAGAAAAGAACTTGGACAACTTTCTTTCATTGAAACTCTTGTTAAGTTTATTCGAGAAGGGACCCCGAAGAATAAAGAATGTGCAGCAGCGGTCCTTCTTAGGCTTTGCATAAATAATAATAATCTTTTGGTTGTTGCACTTCAGTACGGTGTGTATGAACATGTATCAGAAATTTCTCAGAATGGAACTAAAAGAGGGAAAAAGAAGGCAGTGGCGATTTTACAGCTTATGAGTAAAAGTGGGCAGATTCCTAGCTATAACAATGTAAGGTAACATTTCTTCATTCTTTGCAGTTATATTAGGTGTAAATTAATGCATGAGAGTTCAGTTTTTATATCATAGATTAGTTTGTGGATTTTGTAGATAGAGGTGATCCTATATACTGAGTAAATTTTGTAGTGTAAAAAAATTAAGTGGTAAAATATGTTTCTGAAGATCGGTATATTTCTGATGAGGTATGAATGTTCATGTACCATTAATCAACTACAATTAAACAAGGATATAAAAAACCCTAAAAGATCTTGACCCATCTAAGACTCTTAGAGTAACAGGCTAATCCCATGTGTAAACCCAATCTATATATATTATAGATGTAAATACATCTCCGCAGTTTGACCGAGGGATAAAGGTCGCAAGTTTAAACTGGATGTAAAATCAACAAGAGGTGAGACCCTTTTTAAAGATAGTAGCATAGACCTGTGCAATGCAACGGCTAGAAATAATTTCTACTCGATAACATGTCGGTTTTTAATAACGTAAGACTATTATATCACGCATTATAATGACATCGAACAATTTTCATTCGCAATATATCTATTTTCTTTCTCATGTTTCCATTTCTTTTATTTCTCTTTTCCTTATAACTCTTTTATTAATTTTAAAAAATAATAAAATGAGAAACAAAAAGAATATTAAATATATTATAAATTAAACTTTTTATTTTGATTACACGAGTCATTTAAAAAATCTAGAAATGTCTATAAATTTAGGTTACATGTTATTAGGTTTATAAGTTCTAGCTATACGTATTTTTTAATACTTAAATTAAAATATGTGTTATATGATAAAATATTAAAACTATTATTTTTATGAAGATTCTTTTTATTTAATTTTTAATTTTTAATTTTTAATTTGTATTTAATATCATATAGGTTGAAAATTAATTTGCATTGAGTTGACTTTTTTAAACATTATTTATTATGGAAGGTTTAGTTATAAAAATAGTATTTAAGAATCTAATTAACTCTATATAATAGTTTCCTTATAGGGTTAAATAAGGGGTAAATTAGTAATTTTAAATTACTTAAAATTAAGAGATTTCAAAGGTCTAAATGCTTTATAATATAGTATAGATTAGCATATTGATAATTGGAGAGAACATGAAGAATAAGCATTTGGCCTGCAACCACCTTATTTCACTATTTTGGATAAAACGTATGTTGATCTCAGTGTGTTTAGTCTGTTGGTGCTAAACTGGATTAGTAGACAAATAGACTGCACTCACATTATTACAATAAACAATTGTGGCTTAAGAGAGAGGAGATTGCAATGCAGTAAGTTTCGTAACTAGCAATAGTAGCAACATTAGCTACTCCCAAGATATTTGACCTGGACACTATGTGAGATGATGGCTTGCCAACTTGCCGTTTAGATGACCAAGATACAATATTATCTCTGGAAACAATGAAGTCCTCGGATATAGATGGTATCAGTATAGGCAGTAAGCAGGAGGCGTAAAGTTGCAACCCATGGCTATAATGCCACTCAAGTATCATAGAATCCATTTATGGAAGTGAAAGTGGCTCATGCGATCATGAATAAATAAGCAAATTTGTTCATAAGATAAATGGACGAGTAAATGTCAAATCTTGAAGAGCCCCAGGACCATTAGCACCAAGCCAGAACTAAGTATGAGGTGTAAGCTTGATTTGAAGTTCAGCATATGAGCACACTGAAGTATGTCAATGACATACTTCTTTTGACACATAAGTCATTTTTAATCCCTGTAAATGGTTAATTGGTTGGTTAGAGAAGTAATAATTTGTTTGAGCAAATAAGGTAGGCCGCTACATTACCTAGGGGTGTTCAAAAAAACCGAAAAACCGAACTGCCCCGCATGAACCGAAACCGAAAAAACCAATACCCGTAAAACCCGTAACCCGAAAACTAGGGTACCCGCTAAACACAGGGCGGGTTTGGTTTTTAAAATTCGATATCCGCGGGTACCCGCACCGTCCCGTATGCTTTTAACTTTATATATCTACCTATTTATATAAAAAGAACACTTAGTCTCTACATCTAACATGTGTTCTTTTAATAGTGTCAAACTATTTGAGCTTATTTTAATAAAAATAATTATAATATATTTATAAACTTAAAAATATAGGAGAAAAAAACTATAAATATTTGATAATTAATTTATCATTCAATATTTATTAGCTTTATTTAATACTTTAAATTAAAGTTTAATATTTACATTTAACATTGACACATAAACTTAAGGCTTAATATACTACTTAGTAATTATATACATAATTTCTTAGACGAATCATATGCTGTATAAGAGATTGGTTTATAAGTACACATTGACCTAACATGACACAACACGTTTTAGGGTTATAAATATGATAGATCTCAAGGAAACTCTGCAGTTAAGCGTGTTTGGACGGGAGAAATCCAAGGATGAGTGACCTGGGACGTTCTCGCTTGGTCGAGATATACAAAGTCATGAGTGAGTAGGGCAAAATGAACAAAATTGTGTTATAGTAAAGTGGGGTGTTTTACATGGTATCAGAGCCACTATTGTGTCATTCGGAATTATGTAGGAATCCATATCGAGGACGATGAGTCCCATATGGTGTTCGTAACACCTTCTGCGAATCTCACATTAGTCATGGATAGGAGAGAAGTTTGGTTCACAAGTAAACATTAGCTTTACATGATATAACACGTTTTGGGGCCATAAGTATGATAAATCATATGAGAACTTTATAGTTAAACATGTTTGCGTGAGAGCAATTTAACCCTAGGAACTTTCCTCCTCATCTCCAAAAACAAAACTTTGAACAGGTTGGGATAAAGCATACAATATTGTATTATGGTAAGGTGAGATGTTACAATATGCAACATAGTAATAATGTAAAGTGATATTTTCAATTTAAGTTATTTCAAATTCTTCTAAGTTTCATATCCAAAATTTTAAAATTAATGAATCAAACTCACTTTAATTTCTTTTTATAAACTATAATCTTTCAAATCATTACATCATGAGAAATTGGTTTAAAAAATAGAAGTTGAAAAAATCAAACCATATAGAGAATAGATGAGACTATAAGACTACTTTGTTCATTTAATGTTACAAATAATTTATAGCAGATGTTAGGATTTTTTTTATATTAAAATTATTGAGGGAGAGTCCAGAGTCCTATCTAACATGGTTGATGTGATACTATAATACAACATAATTTATATCTTCACCTTTATTTTACATTTATATCTCTTCACTTCTTTTATCTTGCTTTATATGTTTATAAATTTGTTACTTCAAGTTAACAATGTTTATCTTTTAAACTTATAATATCAGATATTTTACTTATTACATTTCTTTTCCAAGTCATGTTTATAAAGCAATGAAAACATAACACGCTTATGATAATTACGTTTAAATACTATCAACTAGCTATGAAAAATTTAAATATTCATCCATGTTATAATTAATTTATCTGAACTTTTTTCATAATTATGTAAATGCTTAAAATGTTAATATAAACATCGTGGGCTGTGCGTAGCACGGCCTATATATATATATATATATTTATTTATTAATATGCAGTAACAAAATCATTAGAAGCCTTAAATTTCTCAAAACTACCTAACTTACTTCTAGTAGCCACTACCGTTTCCCCAATTCTTTTTTTGAGCTTCGATATCGAGACTTCGCAAGCCTGCAACGATCGAGAGTTCAACATGGAGACACTGAAATTTATCAACAATGCAAACTTTAATTATATCGGCTTTTTTTTCTACGAAGCTTTTATCGAAGATTTGTTTGATTTCTGTTAGTGATTTATTCATTATTGTTGACTTGTTTCTACCATTGTTTATTGTTTTATTATGAATCTAAACTTGTTGAAAAGTTGAAAGCAACAAAAATGAAAATAGTTCAATTTTAGGGTACCCGTGACCCGAACTGTGGATACCCGCTGTTTGCGGTTCGGTTTTGGTTCCAAAACTAGGTACCCGCCCCGCAGTTGTGGTTTGCAAAAATTCCACTACCCGTCCGCCCCGCCCCGTGAACACCCCTAACATTACCCATGTGAAAAATAAACAAAGAAGAGTATGATTTTCTTTGATGGAAACCTGCTTGTGTATCAATTAAACAAATTGTTGAACTAGGCTTGATGGAAACCTGCTTGTGTATCAAAAAACAAAAAAAAAATAGAAGAGATTTCTAAAGATCGTGGACACAGTGACAGTTGTGTTTGAATAACCGAGAGGTTGATGCAAGAATACTCTTTCTTCTAAATTACCATGAAGAAAACTTGTTTTGACTTTTGATGACTAGGCCAATTTGTGGAAACGAAAAGATTGAATACTATTCTGATGGTGGCTGGTTTAACAACCGGGCTGAAAGTCTTGTTACAATCATGCTACGGTGCTGGCTTTTTATGCCATTAGCCATTAGACAAGCCTTAGATACTGAGTAAGTGATCCCTCTGCATTAAGGGTGTGTTCAGCTTAGGTTATTAAGAGCTTATAAGCCTGACTTATATTTAATAAGCTCATTTTTTCAGACATTATATTCTTTAATAAACTTGGAACCTTTCCATTTAATATCAAATACAGTTTCCCATAGTATGTGCATAGCATCATGATGTATCCATAACTGCAAATCAGTTTTATGGCCCAAAAGTTCCCATGTCAAATACATTCAAGGATCTTATTCTCTTTAACATGAAGATGTACTTTATTCTGATACATTCAAAGTTTCAAACAAATTCAAGTATTCTAGGATCATGTCTTTCAAACAGACATAATCAAGACAATTATCCAACAATAATTACATAGAGTATAGCTAACCTTTTGGTTTTCAGAAAAAAAAAAAATAGACATATAACGAAATGGTAAACACACATCAACACGTACCACACGTACGAGTCCATGCAGTTATGTATCCTTTTCTACCAAAATTGGTAAAAGGAAAAATCATAGTTATTTAGACAACAAACAACAAGCTTTGCATCTTCCAAGTGAACCACAATCACATGATTAAAAAATCTCATCTGTCTCTATAAGATCTTCGATACTTGTCAACTAGTCGATCCATCTATGCCTCGCGTTTCTTGTACTTGGCCAAGGCTCTTTCTACAAGAAGATCTAAGTATAATATCTAATTTTGGGATAATAATGTTCGGCCAACAGGCCAAGGTATTCTTAACAATCGCGAACCACCACTTTGGTCATGTCATTACAATCTAAGTGTCTTATTACGACTCTCTTCACAGGACGTTCAAGTGACAAATGAGTACTGTAGAAAGGATGTCAAACTTACGTTTTGAAAGAATACGTATATTTGTGTTTTGTATAATTGTATTTTAGAAAACACTTAGTTCCATAAATGTTACATATCTTCAATCATTCTTGTCTTTACACTGTAACTTGTAGTAATTACAAACTCTTAACAAAATGATGTTTCTTGATCGTGGTTAAGAATCTTGGATCCGAAACTATTGCAAATTACACAAAAATACAACGAACTTTTCCTAAATTCTCATTGTATGCAAAATATAATTGAAACTTAGTTATCCTCGTTGCTGTCGGGAAGAATTAATTGAAGATCTTCATTGTCTCTGTAAACTTGAACCAAAGCAGCAGCTTTATAAGCAAACACACCTACCATTGCTGGTGTAAGCTACACCCAACATTCATAACAAGTCTATCAGAAAATGAAGATCATCTTTTTTTAACAAATAAATAATAAAAATAAGCAAGAATTGCAATACATAACAACACACTTTCACTTTATATCATTTGGCTATTAGACTTTAAAATTATTTATAAAAGCATTGCATTTTTCAAACAAAGTGCTTGCACATCCGTGATCAACCACATCGATATGCCCATTTTGTTTCGGTCAGTACTAAAAATGAACTGTTTCAATCTGACCCACCAATCTTGCCATATATGTACTCTAATGAGAAATCCTAGTTAAACCATTTATGGTTTTCTTTTTCTAAAAGAAAAGAGAAAAATAAACATCTCATGTAGCAAAGATGTATATAGTTTAGAGTAATACCTGAAAGAAATCATTTGCAAAATTTTGAGAAAGACCCCATAATCCATATATGGCAGCCGGGATTACAAGCCGTGGAGATGATAAAACCATGCTACAACCCTTCACCACTCTCTCAAAAAGATCCTCCAAGTCTTCGCTTCTTATTCCGATTCTAATTTCATATAAACAAGCGTATGTATGAATTTTGAGAGTTTCGAAATGAACAGTAAGTAAAGATATAATCATGTGAATTCAGTAGCATACCTTTTTATCTTTCTTTGCCTGAATATTTGTGGAATTGAGTCCCTTGAAAGATTATCCACATATCTATACAAAAGTTGAAGGTACAGGCAACTGCATAACAACCCAAACAGTCATTAGTTTAAGGTTTCATCCTCATTCTGGGACTAAGGTCCAAGCATAAGACTTTGCTTGTTTGGCCTAACCATGGAGCCCAAATTCGTCGACTTTGATTCTCATTTCACTTTCCCCTAATTTTCAGGATTTTTTCCATCTTTTATTTAGTTTTTTGTTTGAATCAGTGATTTCAATCAATCAACAATCTCACGTAGTAGATTCTGATAAAGTTGCAGCACCCTATGTAAAGGACCGATTATAAGCCTAACGTGAAAACGAGTTGATTGGGCTTTATTTTCATGCTAACGGGCAAAACAGGTGGCGTCAGAAACTTAACTAAAAGGGTAACAGTGAAAAGGGTTGAAAGCAGCCAATGCCACAATCGAGTATATAACCTTCTAATATGGTGATTTGTGTATTAAATTAGATCATTATTTAATAGTTTTTATAATCATATTCCCGAATATATCAATTGTTTGAAAAAATAAAAATCAAGACAAAAAAATATTTTCAGATCAAGCCAACCCACATCAGATTTGCCACTTACAGTATGCCTAGAAAGCTCACTTGGTATATTTTCTTTAAAAGAGCAAAAGAATGAGTTTTTCTTTCTTTTGCTACACATATACGCATGCGAAATTCACTATTTCTTAGGATATGTATGTGATGGTAACCATGCTATCATCATTCATAAATCCGTTAAATCGCTAAAAGGTCCAACCAAATAAGATATAATAAGCAAGTATATATTGAGTTAAACTAACCTGAAAAGGACGCCCGTAGCATAACTCACAGCAACCTAAACATATAAAAAAGGATACATAAGCTAACACATTTGTTCTTATAAACTTATCAAATAAATATCAAAACTCTGCACAAATTTGGTGTTTGGTTCAACACACATGGAGGTAATTTAAATTACAACCCATCCATGATGTAAGATGATTTTGAAGGAGTTTAGATTTGTGTTTTCAAACCGATTATCTGATATTATAAAAATCACAGTCAGAAAGTAAGTTGCAGTAAAAAGTATTGCAGGTGATAGTGTTAAGATGTACTTCAGTTTGAAGTTGTTATTTTTTTTAATGACTCCTAAATCTACCGCAATTTGTCCATGACGGGATTCAAACCCATGACCTTTGGTCTATGGGCAACCACCACACCAAAGCACCTAAGTGCTTACCACTGGGCTACAACCAACGTGGCTGTTTGAAGTTGTTATAATCACATAATTAGTCATTTGAGTGTTTGGCGAAAATTCATATTTAAGGACTAATAGATAAAGTGACCGAAATGGATGTTATAAGATGTTGAAACAATCAAAACTAAAATACAGACAATTTATTTTGACTTAAGAATTTTATCATCTATAGTTCCAATAAGTATACTTTTAATAGTCCTATCACCGGTTAAAAAGTGGGTATATAAGTAAATGTTGTGTTAGATGGTACAAAACCGATTATTCTAACCCCTAAATAATCGGATAACCTCATTCATAATCACTGAATTCAAATTTAAAAAGCATATTATTACAACTTCATCTCACAAATCCAAGCCAGCCCCTTCGTTATTGATGGTCGACAGTTTCCTCTTTTGACTAATTTTTCCATCTTTAAAGAGGCAGGTCTTTTATAAAACCATTGTGCTTCAAAAAAAATTCGAAAAAATAAAAGAATCCTAGCATCAGGCGTTAACGAATGCAAAATGGTTGAACCACATAAATACTGTGTTCAATTTTCAATTATTTTATATTATTGTGAATGCGCGTGTGTGTGTGTGATTACTCGTCCAAAAAAAGCATCAACACAAATAACAGAAATAACTGAAATTATACCTCTATATGAGTACCTGGATGGAGAAAGCTAATAAACAATATACACTGCACGCACTTCCGATACCAATTGTCAGATACAATAGTTCCCTCTTCACCTGCATGGTAAGGATAAACTATTAAGAGTCTGCAGTTAGATTTCATCGATAGTTTTGAATTTTTGATTCTGATTTATGAAATATCACGTTGATGTATCTGTTCTCAAGCATTTAAAAAAATAGAGGTTAAAGATAACAGAGGTGGTTTGGTCATCTGCCACTCATGTGCAATGCACATCACCAAATTTCAGCATAATAATTCATACCGCTTCATACTGAAGTAGGTTCAGTCTTGTTCTTCTTTCTCTGTCATCACGTAATTCCTGTTACCAGATTAACCATTTTACACATTATGCATTTGAGGAGGAACAACAAGGTGTTAATCAGACAAAGCAAAGATGAAATACAACTATACCTTAGCTCGCATCTTTTTGTTTATTGGTGCAGTGTTTTCCCCTAATAGCCACTCATTTGTTGTAGTCAATTTCAGAAAACCACCCGTATTTTCGTCGTCAAATGGCTACAGTAATCAAACGTGTCATAATAGAAACATGGAGATCGATGCTTCACTATTAACATAACATGTAATTGAACATTACCACATAAACTTTTGTACTGTAAAAAGTTCAATAATTTTTTGTAACAAACAAACAATAAAATCTGTTATCTTTGTAATTATAGTATATAAAGTTTATAAACAAGATTCAGGAAAATGTTGCAAGTCGGCTCAACCCTTTTGACCATTTTGACCTAAAAACGTTTTGACCCGTTACCCAACCCGTGTTGCCACCTCTACTACTATTTATCCTCTTATTACAATACATTAAGCCTTATACTCATAAAATTAAACAGTTATGAAAGCACAAGATCAGTAATTTAAAGGTGATGCTTACCTCATCCAGTTGACTAGCATTATTTTTAAAGTCAGCTTCAACATTATCAATCTTGATTGCATTTTTCATCCAAAGTCTATCAGACACTCTTGCTATAAGATCTCCATTCAATTCTCTATCCTTTAAAAAGGTAATCAGAACATCATCTTCTTCAATTATAACATCTAAAAACAAAATTCAAGAAAATTCTCCAGTTAATATTCTGCATAATAAACTTCTAAGAACCTAAAAGGTGTGCTAACAATGACTGAGATGATAACAATGTCAAGAAGGGTGTTTGGATGTGCATTTAGACAGGTTATTCCTGATCAATTTCGAGTGTTTGGACAAAATCGATTATAGTTCTGATTTTTCAAGATTCAGGGTGAAAATAATGAAATTGAAATTTCCCAATTGGGAAAGCATAAAGTAGGGTTCTTTCTTTTATTACCTCCAGCGGAAACCCTTAATCCCTTACGAATGCTGAAACTCGACCTCAATTTGTGACCCCTCAAACCAAACCCACAAGTGCCCTGATTATAACGCAAACAAAAAATGAGTTCAATATGGTAATTCTGCTGGATTTGTTAAGTAATTATAGGGTTTATATGAAGTTTCTGTACCTTGAAATTAGGGGCAGCAATGGCAGTGGGAAAGGGGAGATGTGAAGCCATTGAAGAAGATGTGATGGTGTTTCCAGCACAGGATTTTTCTGCAAGATGGATAGAGGACGATAGTGAGTTTTAGATATTTGGTAAAAATAATGTGGTTTGACCTTTATACCCTCCAACTTTTTTTTATTTTCGTTTTTGCGTTTCGCCGGAGCCGGAGTTCACCGCCGTCATCAGACTTACGTCCATACGCTTTTACTAATACAGATGTATTGAAGCTACTATTGTTGATAATTTTAGTTTAATTAAGACCAAAAGGGTTTTTACGTCAAGCTAATACGAGCTGAAATGCACGCTCGTTTTAACTAATTCAATACCCCATCATAAGAGCATGGTATGGGGTAGTGCCCACTAGATGGGGTGCCGCTCCCCGTACCTACGTGAGCGGGCGGGAGTCGAGACCTAGCTAGCCCTCACTAGGGTTTAGGAGTAGCATTTTTAACCAAATGGTATAGTTAAAGAATCGAATAATTCCAAATGACACAACCCTCGGATTCAGTGCCGGCCCAAACTTTTTTTGGGTCCTGGGCGGAATCTCAAAAAAGGGCCCTAAATTTATTTTTTTCAACTTATATATAACATAAAACATAAACACCCTTAAATAAAAGACAATTATGAAAAAAAATACTTAATAACTACATTTTACAAATCTTACAAGTATATATCACGTAAAACAATTAAATGACGCTACCATTGTTATTACTTGATAATCTCGACTCTTAAATCTTACAAGTCTTCTTATAACTTGTTGGCTCCACCATTGTTATTCTTGTAACTGCAAAAAAAAAGAACAAAAAATTATAAAAATTTGCTTCGTTGATCTTTTCTTGATGCAAAATCATTAATAACTACATCAAGATCGATTTCATCTAATATATCTTTCTCCATACATAACATAGCTAAACCATTCAATCTTTCTTGTGACATTGTTGATCTTAAATAATTTTTTAATAATTTTAATTTTGAAAAACTTCTTTCAGCTGAAGCTACAGTGACATGTACAGTTAGTAATATTCTATATGCAATACAAACATTTGGATAGCAATCCGAATCTTTAACAAACTTTAGAATTTCAATCGCAGAGATTAAAGTGTTTGGCAAAGTGATCTGTAATACTTTTAGTTCGGAGAAAAAAGCATCTAAATCCACATCCGATACATCATTATGAGAAAACGTATTTGCAAAATTAATACAACTCTTTCTTAATTCAAAATCATCCAAAGAGTTCAATTTTCTTGAATCATATAAGAAACCAAACATATTCTCAAATGTTTTTAATTGCTCAAATCTAGTACGTAATGATGTAATCGCCATATCTACAACAACCAAAAAATACTCAACTTTAAAACTCTTCTAATGATTGTGTTTGATATTCATTATTATTCTCATCAAATTGTTTTTTTCCTAATAATTCGACGTCGTATTGGAAATATAGGCTCTACATCCATATCATGAGCAATTGTTTTAGCAATAATCATACTTGAAACGAATCCTTCATTTCTATATTTTTCAAAATATGTCATTAGACTATCTACTTGATTTATACTATCATCAATGGATATAGATTTAGATTGTAATTTTTTACTCACCATGTTAAGTGCAAATAAAATATCATACCAAATAACCATACCAAGTATAAACTCAAAGTTCTCTAAAGCAATAACTAAACTTTCTCCTTCACTTTTTGATTTTGCATCCTCACATGATTTACACAATTCTAATAAAGCTATTTTTATTTGAGGAGCTTGAAATCTAATCGCTTTAACACTATTTATTCTACTTTCCCATCGAGTATTAGATAGAGATTTAACACTTAAATTTGAAATATTGTCATCTAAAATTTTCCATCTTTTAGGCGAACTAGAAAACAATACATATATACGTTGTATAACACAAAAAAAGAAACAACTTTAACACAAGAATGTGTCATATCACTAAGTGTAAGATTAAGACTATAACAAGCACATGGCATATATAGGGCTCTCGGATTAATGTCAAGTAAACGTTTTTGGACACCTTGATGTTTTCCTTTCATGTTAGAACCGTTATCATAACCTTGACCTCTTATATCATTAACATTTAAACCAAGTAATTCAAGTTCCTTTATCATTTCTTTATAAAGTCCTAAACCCGAAGTGTCATCTACTTTCAAAAATCCTAAAAAGTATTCATCAACTTTTATGTTGTTACTTGAAATATTAACACATCGTATAATTAAAGTCATTTGTTCTTGATGACTAACATCCGGAGTACAATCAAGAATTATAGAAAAATACTTGGAATCTTTAATAATCTTAATTATATAATCTTTGACATTATCACCTAAAAGTGAAATTAGTTCAATTTGAATTTTATGTCCAAGATAATGATGATGAGTTTCATTATTTGTAACTCGTCTAACATGATTTTGCATTGTAGCATCAAATTCAGCAATCATTTCAATCAATCCTAAGAAGTTACCATTACTATCTTGATAAAGTTTTTCTTTTGACCCTCGAAAAGCCAAATTATGTTTAGATAAATATTTAACCGCAGCAATTATTCTTTTTAAAACTTGTCTCCAACGTTCTTTCTCTTTTTTAATTCATTCCAAGAATTCATACAAATTAAATGTTCCATACTATTCTCATGTTCTTTAAGTTTATCACCAATGTGTTTCCAATCATTATTTCCATCATATGCTAATGAGCCTTTTTGATTTGTAGATTTAAACAATTTACAACAAAAACAGAACACTTTATCTACTTTCTTTGAGTAGATTAACCATTTTCTATCCGTTGACTCTCCATTAGTCAACTTCCTAGTATAATGAACATAAGCAAAACGTCTAGAATGTATATCTTTAAGAAATTCAATATTTAATTCTCTAATTGGTCCTTTTTCAACTAAAACATACCTTAACTTAATATCAAGATTATCCCATGTGCTAGGCTCATATATATCTTTTTGTTTTTCGTTTTCATTCAAATTAGTATCATCATTATTTAAATTAGTTTCATTCTCATTAATATCATTTAAGTTCACATCATTTTCATGCAAGTTAGCTTCATTCTAATCAGTATCATTTAAGTTCACATCATTTTTATTCAAGTTAGTTTCATTCTCGTTTATATTAAAATTATTTTCATTCTCGTTTATATTAGAATTATTTTCATTCTCGTTTATATTAGAATTATTCGAAGGATTAGAGGAATTTGTTTTTTAACAAATCTATCCATTGACCCTCGTAAAGCTTTTCTCTTTCCTTTTCAATTTCCTCTTTTTTCTTTCTTTTTTGGCTACCCGATAAATACTTTTTTGGAAACATTATGTGAGACCGAGAAGAAAGATAATACAATATGTGAATATGTCAATACTAATATTCAATTATTCAACAGTCAATACTATTATACTAAGCAAAGATTAGGCAAGAGTGCAAGACAAATGAACAAGTTCAATAAACATAAATGATAAAGCATCTAAATAATAAAAAAGACAAAAGAATTAGAACTTATACACCTGATTTTTTGTCTTGAGTTATTGAGTATTTGAATTGATGAACAGGTGAACAGCAAGTTAAGTACTTAAGTTGAAGCACTCATCCAGTCATCCGAAGAAGTGAAGAACAAGTGAACAATGTGTCAATGATTCAATGAGCTTCTAGTTCTAAATAATCAAAAAAGAAATATGATGAATCAGAAAATCAGAATTCAGACAATCAATTCGAAATAATCAGTTCTAAAGGCTAAATCACTATTCACTAAATAATCAGTATTCAGTTCTAAGTCATGAGCCATCTAAAGACTAAATAATTAGTACTAAAGAGTAAAGACTAAATCACTAAATAATCAGTATTCAGTTTAGAATTCAGACAATCAATTTGAACTATTTTACCGTGCATATTAAGACTAAATAATCAGTATTCACTTCAAAATCGATGCCTAATGAGTCATGCCTATTTGAAAATTGAAAATTTAAATTACTTACATGGTGGACTGTGGTCAAATTGCCAAATCGAATCACGAAATCACCGAATCAGTTGAGTACTTGAGTTCCAATTGCCAAATCCAATTATCCAAATCAGTTGAGTACTTGAGTTCCTTACTTCCTTCGACAGTTCCAACCAAATCCAAATCAGTTGAGGCTTCGATACCAGTCGACAGAATCACCAAATCGACAGATGATCGGTTGTTATTACCAAATCCAAATCGACAGCTTTAAGCCTTTAACACAAGAATGTTCCTTCGAGGCTTCGATAGTTCAATACCAGTCCAAACCCAAACCCAAATCGAATTGGAATCAGTTGAAAATCAGTTTGAATCACAGCTTTAACCAAACTCCAAACCCAAATCGAATCAGTTGAAAATCAGTTTGAATCACCGAATGGTCCGAATCAGTTGAGTCAAGAGTGCCAAACCCAAATCGAAATCAAAATTACCACAAATAAGAGATTAAGAGAAATAGAGAATTAGTTGAAAACTTGAAATCGAATTTACCGAATAGGCGAAAACTAGGGTTGCTTCCGTCGATAATCGATTCCAAGCTCTGAGGCGTCGTCGTCCTCGTAGTCATGGAGAGGCAAATCGACAGCAATCGTTTCATCTTTCAACGTTACGTCGCCTGTGGCTTGCCCTATCGTTGCTTCCGTCGATTCCAAGCCGAGGCGTCGAATCTATTCGACTATTCACAAGGCGTCTCTGCAGTGCACAATCGCTTCGGCGCTACCGTATACTAGTTGTGTGGGCTTTTGGATAAGTGATTAAACATGGGCCCCTAAATTTAAAAAAAATGGGCTTTTGTAACTTACAGAGATATAAACATATATATATATATATATATATATATATGCATAGACTTTTTTTAAAAAAATGGGCCCCAAAATTTTATGGGTCCTGGACCATTGCCCAGGTTGCCCCTCTTATTGGGCCGGCCCTGCTCGGATTTTTACCGAAAAAACACAACCCTTGGATTTTTCCCGAAAAGACACAACCTTGGGTCTTACGACCGAAATTAACAAACTTTCGATTAGTTAATTAACATTTTTTTGTCTTCATGAACGGATAATGGGATATACATAACAATCACAGTGTTCGCATTCACTTGAAACTTCTTATTCTTAAAACCTTTGAAAAGCATTTTCTATACGATCCAAACGTTTATCTAGAGTGATTCTTATTCATTCCTACACATTAATCAACAAAAAAACGATCGTTTTACCTCAACCACATACGGTTAAGCTTAACTGTATTTTTAACAGAATGTTTTTCCATACACAAAATAAATTTAAAAAAATATATAATTCAAAACTTTGCTTTTTATATTGATCCAAAGAGCGGCTCTGTATAATTGTTGTGCTTTTTATATTGATCCAACTTCAATATGATAGAAAAATATCACCCAAAATCAGAGTTGTGTAATATATAACATTGAGTTGTGTTCAATATGATAAAAAAACATCACCCAAAAAAAACAAAGACTACAAAAAAGTTGTTGTATACTATGGAAATTATGGAGGTAAATATGAGGAGTCTGTTTTTTTCGTCTAATATATTTGTGGTGTAGAATTGTAAAGTTCATTTGAGGAGTCTTTTTACTTTCCTGCGATACTCAACTCATTAAAAGTATCTGACTTTCCTCATCACAAACTTTCTTTAAAGATTGGTGTTTATGTTATGTTACTTAGGAATCTAGACCAGTCTCAGGATTTATGCAATGGAACAAGGCTACAAGTTGTTTGTCTTTGGGCACTTGTTATTGAGGCTAAAATCATTTTTGGAAAGAATATTGATAAGATTACACATATTCCTAGAATGAAATTAATTCTATTATATACAAAGCTTTCAATTAAGTTTCAAAGAAGACAATTTTCTCTAATATTGTGTTTTGCCACGACGATTAACAAAAGTCAAGGACAATCACTTACACAAGGTGGTTTATTACCTAGGAAACCTGTGTTTACATATGGATAACTGTATGTTGCCGTTTCAAGTGATAAAAGTAAAATAGGATTAAAAGTTTTGATTTATGACAACAGTGGTAATATTACAAACAAAACAATAAATGTAGTATATAAAGAAGTGCTTCAAAAAATTTAGTTACTTTTTATGTACAAATTTATTATATATATAATTTTTAAAATTTTGTATATTATGTTATTTCTTGCATTTCATTTTAATGTATCTCAAATATAATTCTATAATACCCGTACGTACTCGGATCTATAAACTAGTTACAATCATAAAACTTGTAATTAAATAAAACATTACTAACTTTAAATTTTATACCAAATATCATTTTCATTGTGCGTTGCTGTCTACCCTTTTTTAGAGATTTGTATAGACGAAATTATTTATAAACTCGAGATTTGACGTCAATTCTTTGGTTTTGTAGACTTGTAGTAGAATCGATTCTACACAAAGTTCTTCACTTATTTGTGTATCTTTTTCACAACATTTAACAAATTATTATTATTATTATTATTATTATTATAACATTCCTTAAAATCTTAAATTTTGATTCACATTACCTTTAAGTTATTAACATTACCTAATCGTGAATTGCATCGGGTAGACCATCATTAATAAGTGAGACTTGATTTTTTCAAAATATCACTCGTTAATGTGTCGTTAATGAGCAATTAATAAACGCATTAATGACTCATTAAAGAGTTCTTACAGTTATTAGTCATTGATTTATTTTAAACAAGAGTCAATATTGGTTCTTGTACGAAAAAGAATTTCCTTTAAACTGTTCTATATACATAAGCGTGTGTGTGCGCGCGCGCACACATACACACACACACACACACATATATATATATATATATATATATATATATATATGAGAGGATTTATGCGAAAAGGGTTTTATTTGCGAAAAATGCGAGAAACAATCTAACCTCTTATTTGTATTTGATCTAATAGATTAATCTTAATTTTTTATTTTTTTTATTCAAAAGGGTACAATAGTAAGAAACAAATTTTCTCTCTTCAATCTATTTCTTTCTCTTAGGCTATGTTTGGTAGGGAGAGATGAAAATGAAAATGAGGTGTTTCTCTTGTTTGGGAGAAATGAACATATAGATGGGGGTGGAGAAACCGTTTTCATTTCTCAACTTTCTTTGATACCATTTCTCTATGGTTTGTGAAGAAATGTGGAGAAATGCTTTCTTTGTGATGTCTGTTACCGGCGACGTCGTCTGTGGCGTCGTTGTGATGTCGTCTGTGTCATTGCGATTGAACCCTAATCGTCGGCGATGTTGTCTATTGCGATGTCGTTTTCGTCTGTTGCGATGTCGTCGTCGTCTGTTAAGAGGTTGTCGCTGTCGTTGCGATTGAACCCTAATCGTCGGTGATGTCGTCTATGGCGACGTGTTTACGGCAAGGCGGCGTTGGCCGCGGCCGTTGTCGTCTGTTGCGATTTCGTCATCTTCGTTGCGGTTGAACCCTTATCGTCGTCCTCTATTGCGATGCCTGTCATCGTGTACTGTTGCGATTGACCCTAATCTAGTTTTCTGGCGATGATGAGTAGTCCGGCGTTGGCAAAGCGGTGTCGCCACCGCCGCCGAGTTTCCTGACCTAAGCCATCATTTCTCATTTTCATTTCTTGATGGTACTAAACAAGGGCATTTTTTTACTCATTTCCATTTCTCCCCCATTTCTATTTTCAATTTTCTTCATTTCTTTTCTCTCTACGAAACACCCCCTTGTTTTTTTCTCTCCTACTTTTTTGAAACAAAATAAATTATAAATAATTCAATAGTAGATTAATAAATTTACGGTGTTCTTCAACGATGAACACAGTTAAAATATACGTGTTTTTTATTATTAAATGTTATGTTCATTACAATTTGTTCACTAATAAAATCTTGTTTTATATTGTTTCATCATTAAAACTTTTTTTTATTCCTCTTTCTTTAAACTTTACGTTTTTTTCTATATCATTTTTCCCAAATATGTTGTTATCTTTTTTTTCTGTTTTGATTTTTTCTGCTTATTTTCTAAGATCCTCTTTATTCTTTGTTAAATAATAAACAAAAGTCTGAACAACTAATGAATGTTCAATAACAAATAACAGAACACAGAAAAACTTTTGAACAGAACTAATAAAACATATATTCAATGTTGAATACACATAATAAACCTATATTCAAGACTAAACGTGATTAACATTACTATCATATTCACTAGTAAATATATATGATTTTAAAATTTTAAACACTTCTTTCAACAATGAACATATGTATTTAAACTTATTCTCTTTTAATTTTCTATATCCTGAAAAAAACTAAGAAACAAAGAAAAAAGAAAAAAAAAGATCGATGATGATGACGTTAATATGGACACCAGGGAACCTAAAACAGATTTACATAAAAAAAGGAACTGAACCCATATCTGTTTTATGTAAATCAAGACTAGATGTATTGTCCATAACTAAACCTAAAATGCAATGACCAGTTGCGAAGAGGAAAGGAAATCGCCAGCCATGGACGATGTGGTAGCGGCGGCAGCGAGAAACACGTAGATATGTTAAAGAAGGGAAAATAAGGAAACAACTAGATGTGATTGACGAGTGTATGTCGGCAGCGAAGCATAGCGTACGGTTCATCGTCGGCGGTTTGACTCCATCGTCACAAATGGGGGGTCGAAGGCGGTGGTTTGACCCATCATCGGTAATGGTGACCTAACCTCCAAATCGCCGGCGGTTTTGACAGATTTCTTGACGACGGTATATATCACGACGATGGTGGTGAGCTTCCAATGATCGGAGGTAGTTTTTTTATGGTTAGGGGCTTGGGCAGACATCGATGCATAGAGAGAGAGAGAGTAGGGAGATGGGAAGTCAATGAAGAGAGAGGAGGGATTTGGGATCGATAGGTCATGGGAGGATGATATAAAAGGATAGATTATGAATTTAATTAGGGTAGAAATGTTTATGTGTTAAAAAGACTTTTCTATCCCTTGTTACTTTAAATTAATAACCTTTTACATCTTAATAGTTACCAATCTAAAGGCTATAAATGCTTCTCGTACTTTTCGTAAAAAAATATTTTTCGCATGAACCTCCCTCTCTCTCTATATATATATACGGGGAAAAGTTCAAACGATAATTGTTTTTCGTACGAGAATTGCGAGAACCAATCTTAGCCATCCAATTCTCCCTCCTTCAATTGGATTGCTCACCAATGAATTTCTTACATGCACCTTGCCACACTCAATCCTCCCACGCTCTTCATCCATGAATTTCACTTACCACTTGAATAGCCAAGATTGGTTCTCGTACGAAAATCAGTTCTCGTTTGAACCCTCCACTATATATATATATATATATATATAGGGGAGGGGGGTTCATTTGAGAACCGTTTTTATTACGAAAACCACGAGAACCAATCTTAGCCGTTCATTTTGGATAATGTAATTCATGGATGAAGAGCGTGGGGGGATTGAGGAGGGGGAATTAGACGGCTAAGATTGGTTCTCGCAATAAAAACGGTTCTCAAATGAACTTTTCACTATATATATACTATATATATATATATAATAAGGTTTCAAGAAGAACACCCTTCTTACAAAGGGCCAAAGTACACTGAATGTGGTTGCAGAAATCAAGAAATTTGAAAAATTACCTTTATTTTTAATTTAAAATAACATAAAAATAATAAACTTTAAAATTATATTAAAAAACGAATACAAAAAATGATAAATATAGTAAATGTATCTAATTTTTTAAATATATCTAATAAATTCATCATATTTTTTAGCTCTTGTATCAAGCTTTTAAATACCAAATCTGTTTTTCTATTCTTTCTAAAAAAATATTTTCTCTTGATCTGACTCTATATATTAAGTACCGATAGGTTCTTTTATTTATGATTTACCCTCTTTTTTCTTTCCTGTCTATTTCAAACATAGATTAAAATGAATAAAAGATTCTCACTAGTTCACACATCATTTAATTTATTTAAAGGCAAAAAAAATAGAACATAATATAAAATTCAACAAGTTTTATTTCCTATTAATTAATCTTTATAGCATATATTAATGAGTATTAAATCAATCAATGATTTCAAGTTCTGGAGTAGAGAGAGGAGGATTAGATAGGGAAGGGAGTGGTGATTGATGATCACTATGATAATCCTTCATAACCACCATATTCTTCTTTGTAGAACAAGAAAACCTACAAACACATGTGAAAAAACCTGCACATATTCCGTCGGCTAACCATCCATGTTTCTTTTTGCACTGATAATCACATATTGCATCTTTACATCCCGTTGGTGTTGTTATAATCGTTTTACAAGTTCGACCCGCGTGTATCTCCATACCTACAAATTAACCCGTATTCTTTTACCAGAAGAAAGTTTTTTATTAAAAATTAAAAAAAAAACAACTCTAGCAAGATGCTAACTATCGAAAAAAGAAATCAAAAGTTACCCGTGAGTGCGAGAAATAGAATAAACATGGGGAAAATCATAGACTTCTTCATGTTGATTTGAGTTACCTATCGGTGTGATGAGATGTTGATAAATTTTGTAGTGATTTTAATAAAGGGACGTGTAAGGTATATATATATATATAGAGAGAGAGAGAGAATTCATACACCTTAATTTGATTTTGAGCATAATTGTATTTATGGTTGATGTTAATATTTGATGAGAATGCTTTACGTTGGTGATCATGTGCATGCTAATATCTTTAATTCAAATTAATGGAGTATCTTTATTTCAATTTTGTTGTTTCGTCCAATGTAATTAAATATGGTGCATTAATAGTCCGTAAGTAATATTATTGTTAGGAATATTAGTCATAAATATCGTTATTTATTACGTTAAATTAGTTAAATGACCCGTGTAATACACAGACGAGTACAAATAATAGATGTAAAAAAATATAAATAACTGATACAAAATAGTAACGTAATTAAAAAAATAATGTTAATTGAAATATAGTTAAAAATGATAATATATAGTAAATAATTCAATGTGGGTACACATTAGTTATTATTTATCCAATTGAATGGATATGTTAATAAATATTGAATCTACGTAAATATTAATAAATTTTAATTTGACTTTAAAAAAGTCAAAAATGTTTTTTAATAGTTGAAAGAATGAATGGCTAAAATTTTAATTTAATATTTTATTAATAAATATTGTATTAAATTAATAGTTAATAATTTTTTTATAATTAGACTTTTATTTATATTAGAAGATTAAAAGATTAAAATATTTTTACTATTTGAGGTTTTTTACACTCGGCATTTAAAAAAAATCAGAGCATAAAAAAGATTACACTTATCTTAAATTTTCCCTTGTGCGATAGAAGACCTTGAGTACCACCATCACCTCTGTCCGCAACACCACCATCGCCGCATCATCATCATTATCACCATACTCCTTGCGTCCATGGTTAGGTTTGATAGTGTTCCTGAGTGTTGATATCTGATTATTGATTTTGGTATGTACATGGTTAGTGTTATCTCGATTATGATTAATTTACGGGATTTTCTGACTTTTTAGTGGTATTTGATGGTGATGGTTTAAATGTCATAAATAAATTATTAATAATTATGATTTAAAAGAAACTAAATAAATTAGGAAGAAAAGAACATTTTGATCATTTAAATGTAGATACCGTAAATATAACTTAATGCAACCAATAGGAATTGTAAGCATAATATCAACATTTAGTATACAAATTTAAGACCCAAGAGTGTACAAGTAACAAACCGATTTCTAACTATATTTAGGCGTAAATTTCTTATTTTTGTCGATATTCGGTAGTATTGTCTTAATTCTCATTTTTTTTCTTTCTTTTTAGTTAATATTTACTTTATAATTATAGATATATACCTTATTGCTTCCTTAGGGTGCGCCATATACCGGTTATAATTAGGATTTTCTAAAATACAAATACGTCGATTACTATTTATACACTGTGTTCTATTCAATTGACATTTGTGTGGACTAGCTTCGACGGATGACAGCTATAATAAGGTTCGACTCCGCCTTGGTTCACTTTCTCCCTTGCATTTGTTTTCAAGGTGTGTTTTGTATAAAGAAATTGATGCAGAGAAAAGAAAATAGAAAGAATTTTGTTTGTTTGTTTAAATTTAAGAATCATAAAAAAAACAATTCTCGTCCTTTACTTTTAATTCATCATATGAAGAGAAGATGGGACAATTGAAATTTCATTAAAAAAACCATTCCCCCCTTCTATCAAGTAATCAACCTACCACCCCCGTTACCCACCACAGTCATTCCGCCACCGCTATTGCTGCCACTTGTCACCACCCCACCACCGTCATCATCTGCTGCCACTATCGTTGCCACTTATCGTCACCCACCACCGTCATCATCCACCACTACCACAACCACATTCACCACTCCTGTATTAGAAATTTTATAAATAAGTTATAATCTTTTGCAATCTTGTTGACATTATAAATCAAATACCTCGTCTAAAATTAATGCATACTAACAATGTTCTTAATTATTCATGTATCTATACATCGTAAAATTAAATTATAATATTAAAATAATATTCTTAATTTTTTTGTCATGGAGATGAATAGATGTTCAAAAAATATACTGTCAAACACATTTAATTTAGAAAAAGAAAACATATAGTTAATTATAATCAAAAGTTATGATATTTTAAAGATTTTCTATTACATTTCTGTGTTAAAATTCATATACAACTAAACAGAATAATCAATTTCTATTCTTCAAAATTATTCATTTTCTCAACAATTCTATACTCTGTTATTATTTCTTTTCATTTCATTCTTTATACCAAAGACAAATTGTATACTTCGTATTCTCTTTTACTAATTTTTCCCTCCATGGTATCATTCTCACGAGTGTTTTTGAAATTTTCCTTTCTCTTTTGAATTTGTTTTATTTTTCTTTATTAGAAATCAAAGGTATTTTTTTTATTATTTTTTCATGAGATATATTTTTATATTGTATTTTACTTTTAATAAGATATATTTAACTACGTTATGATAAGACATACTTTTTTCACTTTTTTTTTCCTTATTAAAAAATTGAAATATGTTTAAGATGTTTCTCACCTCTTAAAATTAAGGCTTTAATATGTGGACATAATTGTATATTAGGAAAAAGGTTGTTTTTCGTTTTAAAATAATATTAATACTTTGAGTTGTTTTGTAATACTTATTTTAAAGGACCCATGATTAGTTTTTGACAAAATAAAAGAAATTTTTTGATATATTTTTATCTTAATTAATATTTTATTTTTGAATTTTGTAAGTTGTTTTCTATTTTCACATCATTACGTGATTTTGGTTTCTTGTTAAAAAATATTTAATATAATCCATAATTAATTCATAGTTTTAAAAGATTAATTTTAGTCTTTGGATCAATAACATTAATGATCCAGATGACATTTTAAAATTTTGAACGGAGTGACATTTTCGTAATTCACATTTGATGGTTTTACAAATCACATGTGATTGTATATTGATTCACCTATATTTGAATATTAAAATTTTAGGACTATGCTTTTTATATGGATTTTAGTGATTACTATTTTGTTTCCCTCTAATTAAACATATGCAATAACTTATAGCATTTTGATAGGTTTTTTAAACTATAAACACATTTATAATAAATTGTAAAAAACTTTAACTACTATAAATATAATTTAATATAATTAATTTACACGATTCAGATAAGTTTTGATCATATATCTTTCGTGTTCGAATAAATTGTACCCTCATGGAGTTGCTACACTTTGAGATGGGTGTGATATATACAATCAAGTTAATCGTTTTGCCACTCGACCAAAAGATGTGTGTTCGATAGATATGTAAAAATCAATTTTAAGAGATCCTAAAATCTTTTCAGCAAAAGAGTGTTTATGTTTGGCTAATATGCACCTGAGATCCTTTGAATCCGAAACGATCATTTTTAAGGACCGATCCACATACAATGTTCAGCTGTCTTAGCGGCTTATGCGGTGAGTGAGGTTTGAAAACCCAACCTCATGTTTAGCAAAGGCTCCCACGCCTAACCCACTTAGAATTTGTGCTTGGGAAATAGTATTACCTCTAAAATCTTTTAATGAAAGAAAAAGGGTTAGGCTGCGTTCACTTATAGAAAAATTCTTCATTTTTCTAGAAATTTTTTTTAAGAAAATTGAAAATCAGAAAACATGTTCACTTGCACATTTTTTCAGAAAACTCCCTCACTTTTTCACATTTTATTTTTCCAAACTTTCATACTTTTTCAAACAACTTTTCAAAGAAAAAACTTCAATAAAACATGTTTTTCATTTTTTTCTGAAAAAGGAAAACTCCACCCCTTTATCTAAACACGTTTTCTATTTTTTTTCAGAAAATGAAAACTCCACCATTTTTTACAGAAAAACAGAAAATTTTTCTCCTGCTAAACGCAGCCTTAATGTTTGAAAAATACATTAAGTTTAACTCATTTGATGGTTTAACACTTAAAAGACTTATTGACCATTGTCTTACTCTTTAACCTTGTCTTATATATATAACCAAATTAATATTAACCCATATAAACTTGATTGAAACTTGATAAATAAAACCTTCCTCAAAAATTACTTTGCAACCTGAAATCTCATGACTTCAAGTCCCAATTCAATTCCATGAGGCTTCACTCCAACAATATATTTAAATTCTTATTGGGCCTAATTCATTATCAAAAGCTTTAATGGGCTTAAGCCCACAATCTGCATGTCCAAAATCCAAATGAAACCAAGATGCTAGTCTAGGCTATAATATTGTATTATATTCTTAATAATTAGTTTACTTTTAAAAATCAATGCCATGCAAAAAAAAAATTTCAAAATTTTAAGAAATTAATATTTATTAACATTTGGGTGAAATTATAATGTAACATTTGTTTACCATAAAAGAATTGTTTTTACTTATCATATACTAGTTTTTTAGCAAATTAATATTTTGAATTTTTAAAAATTAATTCATTTGTTGATTCCTTTTCTTATACATTGTCATGCCCACAAACTATCACTACACCATCACCATTGGCACTACCATATCTCCAAATTACAAACCCCAAAATCCAAAATCCATATTCATAGAACTAACTTACTTTATTTCATTTATATTTCTTATCAAAGTTTATATTTTAGAGGCTAATATAGAGGGGGACTGAAGGGTGCTTGTCCCCCTCCACCTAATTATTTAAAGTCATTGTATATTATAAACCAAGTCGAGCATTTTTTTATTAAGTTCATCTTCAAATAAAATTAAAACCACAGCATAACACTAGAATAAACAATAAAGGCTTAAGTAGCATTTTGTCTTTGAAGTTTTAGAAGTTTTCTTATTTTATTCACTTTTTTACGAGATATTTTTATTAAATTTTATTCCACTTCCAATTCGTCAATTGATATTTTATTCTCCGTTTTGTAATTCTACCTTTGTATCGTTTTAATTTAAATATTTTTGTTTTTGATTATATCAAAACCAAACCATCATAGAACCTGGAAACTACAAGAAATGGGAGTAACTTATTTCACTATGTAGTTTTTAATATTAAATTATAAAATTTAATATAATAAAGAACCTTCTGTTATTGGGATCATGAGTCAAAAGTTTGTAATGAACAATTATTTTTGTTATTGAATAACTGAATCACAAATATCATGAGTTAATGTCATCGAATTAAATTGTTATTATTTTAATTTTTATTATCCGAAATATTGTTTTATTTAATATTTTGTTACAAACATGTTAATTAATTAATGACAAAATGATTGATTTTAATTGTTATTTTAACATATAATTTATTGTCTTTAAACGAATTTTCATTATTTATTTATCTTACAAAATAATCAAACTTATTACGTCATTCGTATATTATGGGTATTATTAGTATATAAGGTCCCCTTATTTACAAATCCTAGTTGCCCCTGATTATTATTTTCTTATACTTTATCCTTTTACTTCATCCTTCTATCTACTAAATAATGACATGAGCAATCCACTTATTCTTTTTTTAATTTACTCTCTTGTTTTCATACTTGTCATCATCTAGTAAGTATGTAGATGAGAAGAGAAATTTAGTAGGAAGATATAGAATATCTCATTTCTTATTACATCACTAATGTTTATATTATAAAATGTTAGTTATATATGCTAGAATTTAGAATTTGAGTTTGTTAGTATAGATTATGTTTTTATGCTCAACAAGAAAACCTAATTTGTTAGTTATAAGATGTTAGTTTGTTATTCTTAATGTTTTTATTACATTAGTAATGTTTATATTATGACGAGGTCACGGCGTTTCACAAGGCGCGACTTATGGTGGCAATTTTGTATATATATATATATATATATATTCTAATTATGTATATAAAATTATACAAACAAATATTAAAAACACGTAATTATATGTTTATAACGTAGTTCATCAATCTTTTTATTTGTTTTTAGTATATTCAACATGCTTAAAAAGTACGGCTTATAACAAGTAAAAACATGTCAAGCAGGACCTTAGCGTACGTTAGGCTTTACGTCCAAGCCTTGGACCATCTTGTGACAGCATAGTCAAGCCTCAAGCCATGAAGCGAAGCCGAACTTTTTAGAACTATGCATGCAAGGCAAAGAAGTTACCGGCTAAATATATAATTAAACAACTAAAATTTAGAGAAATGATTATTAAAAACCTTAAAATTATATATATTTTTGTAAATTACGAGAAGATAAGATAAGAAACATGTAAATGACAAGAGTTTGGAGGCCCACAACATGTGAATTTCACATTCTATTTCTCTACGAGAAGATAGTCACGATGGTCATCTTTGGCTGTTTTGGATCTCATGTTGAATGTTTTTGAAAACATATATACGAGGAACAGGATTCTGATCTATTTAGTTAAATTATTATTTGTCTAGTTTTGACCTTAAAAAATACCATGTATACGTGTACTATCCGTGATCATAACAAGTACGACTGTTATCACTAGCTAGTCGACACGTTAGCATCACTAATATATTAGTTATCTCCGATAGTAATAACTACCAATCACTACGTACTATAAATGGACCCCATCAAATTATGTTAATTTAATTTGTTTGAAACAAACGAAACATGAGCCAGCCTGCTCGTTACCAACACCACTCATAGATCTATCACTTACCTTGTGCAACGGAGGTCACTAGGAGCACACCTCGGTTTTTGCTCGTTATCACTAGCAGATAACGACGCCACTACGAGTGGTCATACTAGATTGAAGCAGTATGATTTCCTTACTGAACAATTTAACGTATTAATAACCTAATTCTTTTAAGAAATGATACAAATTTAAGAGCTAGTTCTGAAATAATGCTACTAGTATTTTTAATTTAAAAGCTTATTTAAATTCTAAATAAACAGAAAACAATCTATTCAAACTGAAAAACAAAAGACAATCTGGTGATTGTGGTATTAGCATTAGTTGCAAATATCAAAAGATGATATCAAACAATGGTAAATGTCTGTTACTACAAGAAAAATGGTTTTTTGAGGCGACACATTTTCCCCGTAAATAGTCTCATTGTCGCCCCAAAAAGTTTTTTGAGGCGACATGTCGCCTTAAATAGTCCGCCGCAAAAAACTCGTGCCAAAAACTTATTTGCAGCGAAAATTTTAACATTTGCGACAATAATGGAGAGAGATGAAGTACAAGGGCATGCGATATGCGAACAGCGAGCAACGATCAACAAATAGGATTCATTTGGGAGGGGGGGGGGGTGTGAGGTGAACAACTAGCAAGAAATGGTGGTTTATGGCTGGAGATGAAGGAGAATGGCCATTGCGAAGATCCATGATGAAAGAGCAAATAGGGGATAATGGTGATGAGTCTGCGGATTGAGAGAGAATGATAGCGAGAGGAAGGTTCTAAATACGTAAGATATGGTGTGACGCCATAGTCAAGACTTAAGCTTTAGAAGCCAAGGCAAGACCACGGCATTTCATAATTAATGAGGAACTTAAGGTGATGATTTTGTATATTAATTTATGTTCACACATAGATATACAAAGTTACAAACTAGTATAAAAAGCACATAATTATAGATCTATAATATAATTGATCAATTTTTTTCTTCTTTTTCAGTATATCCAATCATATGTATGACTAAATAGCTATATATATCCAGCCCATATGACTTAAGATGTGTTCGGTAACAGGCTTATGGGGAATTATAGGGGTTTGAGATTCCAGTTTTCATAATCCCCAATCTTCTAGCCCCGTTCGGGTGTTAAAATCATGAGGGGATTATTAAAAAAATAATCCCTTGTAAGCCCCAAAATAAAAGCATCTTTAAGTAGCTAATTGATTGGGCTTGAGATTATCAATTAATCAGCCCCAACTCCAGCTCCAGACTCAACCTCTTTCACCAAACACACCCTTAGCATACACCAAATCTTATGCCAAGTTAGGGCTTAGCGTACATCAAGTCTTACGCCAAACCATAAACATTGTCGCAACGATACGATGAAGCCACAAGACTTGATAATACCATTGTGAAACCAAGAAGATCGAGCTTCTTAGAAACATGAGTGAGAGTAAATATGGTTAGAATTTTATTTTTTACTTTTCTGTGACCATGGTTCCCTTTTTTATTTAAATTTATTTACCTTTGATTATCTATCTTTGATATGCCTTCAATTACCAAAATGTCACAACCATTATCTGCCTTTCATCAGAACATTTAACTTTTTTTTTTTTTTTTGAAAAGTAGATTATTTAACGGTTTAAAAAAGTTCCTGTTCTTGTAAAAAGAGGTTCTGTCTTGAACCATACAATGTATATTTATTATCTAACCTCTTCAGTTTGTTTATATGTTTGTTAAATTATTGACTAACTCAAAGGGAGTAAGACTTTAGAGAGAACATCCTTTCCAGAGTACATGAAGTACGATTGTAAAAATCTAAAAAATTGACAAAATTACATTCATTTTTAATTTATAATAACATAAAAACAATAAACTTTTAAAATTATTTAAAAATAGATGTAAAAGTGATATATATAATAGATGCATCTAATTCATGTAAAGACGTTTGTTTTTTTAGATATATCATATTTTTATAACTCTTAAATAAAGACTTTAAATACTCAAAGTTATATATTCTTTCTTGATTCTATCTTATAGGTCATATATGATTTGCTTCAATAGTTCAATTTGTACCATTTGGCGCTAATTAAGGCGGAAAAGAAAGTAGTGATGTAAAAAGAAAGCTTTATAGGGGAAAAAAAGACCTACGTATCGATGCAAGTCATTGTAAGTCAAAAATGTCCTGCAACTTTGACTGTTACTATGTATTTGTACATATAAATATTGTATTTTTGAATTTTTATGCTTATTATATGATTATAACCGATAGTTAGAGCAAACGGAGTTCAGAATTTGATGTGATAAGAAGTGATCACTAGGAAGCTAGGTGATAAGAGTGAAAAACTGATGTGACAGTATAGTGGGTATGATAGAAAATAAAAGTTGCAAACACTCTTATAGTAAAAATGATTGGTCCATAGTTTATTGCGGTATAGTGGCGGGGCACTCCTAAGGGTCTTAGGCCCTGTTTGGTTCACTGTATTTCGTAGGATTTCGTGAGAATTGGATTTCAAATACAGGGAAATGTTGTGTTTGGTTGGAAAAAAAGGAAAGGATTTTAAATGCTATGAATTCTTAAAAATCCCTCAAATTCCCTTACTCAAGGGATTTTACAAATGCATCCACCCCCATGGTATTTCAAAATGCTTTGTATGAAGGATTTTCCATTTTACCATTTTACCAAATGCAAATCCATTTAAAAATCCTGTCAAATGCAAATCCTTTGACAGAATGCAAATCATATGAAAAAAATCTACGAACCAAACACCCCTTAGAGTTTTTGAATTTATATTCATCATCTATATTTTTACAGCTTGTTGCAAATAAGATCAGTGTAAAAGTAAAATCATTTTGCTAAGGCTTGAAAAATAATCATTTTGCGCAATTGTGCTTTGTTATTATTTAACTTTTGGTTTGCACACAATTTAGCGGGTAGAAGCGTAATTTTGTAAAATATTGAAGACCAAAATTAAAATAAAATACGAGGTATGTATAAACAACTATAAAGAAAGGTTAATAATGGTTTAAAGTTTTGTTGAGATATGGAGGCTAGAACAAGAAATTGGAGATTTGGCATGAATTAATATTTCACGGCGTGGAGCATGCATGGTTGCTCGGTGTGGAGCCCTCGAGTCCTCTCGGCGTGGAGCTGGGTTGCACGACGTGCACCCTTATGTTGGGCCGACTTCTAAGTTTTGGTTTTTGGCGGTGATTGCCTTTTAGGGTTTAGCAGGTTAACCCTAGTTTCTCCTTTATAAATATTTATCTCTTGTAATTGTAACCTTTGAGCACCTAATAAGAAAAAGTAATCTCTAGTTCAGCCATGGACGTAACTTGATCATACCGATCAAGTGAACCACATAAAATTCTCGGGTTCTGCTTTTCGTTTGCTATTTGCTTGTCTGTTTGTGGTGTTATTGTTTGGATCCATTCTGCGTTTCCTTACAAATTTTAAGTTTATATATTACTTTGGTTTAAATTTATATGTTTTTTAAAAATGTTTTAACCACTACATTTTTATTTAAAAATGATTTAAACCTTAAGTTACATTTTATTTTAGTTATAACCAAACTCTTTTTAAATGGTTTAACTTTTAAGTTTTGTAAAAAAAATAGTTTAACCCTTTACGTTTTTTTGTTTTTAATTTTACAATGAGGTTAATTTACTCAAACACCTCCTTCCCCCATCCACCCTAAGTATGGTGTGTGAATGATCCGAATGAATACAAATAAGACTTATTCTTACCGGTTCGTTTATGTTCAGTTAAAGTTAAACGAGAAAACACGAAGGGATAAACGAATAAAGTTTTGTTTTTGTGTTCGCTCATTTTTATATATGTGTTCGTTCGTTAATGTAAGGCAGTTAAACGAGTGAACACCAAAGCAAATTTCCATTTCTTCTCGTGTAATTTATATGTTCCTTTAAAATTAAATGATTGAACATGAACAAATTCCCTTCGCGATCATTCAGCTTGTTTACAACCCTAGGGGATGGAGGTCTTTGGGTAAGTTAACATATATGTATTGTAAAATTTAAAAGAAAAACAAAAACAGACAAGGAGTTAAACTATTAATTAACAAAGGTTTAAACCACAAATTTTTTTTAAGTTCTGAACCAAAATAAAATGTATCCTTGAGGTTTATGAAATTTTAAGAGCTAGAACAATTGAAAAAAAACTTTAAGATTTAAACCAATATAAATTGTAGACTTTAAGGTTTTGAAATATTATGAACATTTTAAAGAATGAGATATTTAGAGACACTTTTTTTTTGAACGGCTCCTAATCTACCCCAAATTTATTTACCATGGGACTCAAACTCATAACCTTAGCTTATAAGCAATACTAAATCTAAACTACTCTAATATCACTAGACTATAAACCTTAATAGAGACACTTTGATAATTGCAATAAAAAGACATGAGAATTAGTATATCATGAGATATTAGTGGATATGATGAGTATGCCATATGTTTGTTTTATTTATGAAGACTTTGATTCTCTCTTTCTAACTTTCTTAACTTTTTTTCTCTTTATTCTCTTTTCTTTTAATTCATTTTCTTTCTTTTCATTTCATTCTCTCTTAGTTGAATCTTTGATGATGATTAAAGATTTAATATTTTTTTCAATATTCTAATTCATATAATTTTGACCTAAAAACTAAATGTTACACAATAACCACTTATTTTGTTTTTAAAATTAACTTTTGAAATGCATGTCACAAATTTAAATAACTTTTGCAACCCATGAAAAAAAGATTACTTTAGCTCTTGCACAACTCAAAATGTGTGATATATTTGGATGTTACAAGTTTTGCATTATTTATAATGAAAAATTATTGTTTTAAGATTCAAATGTGGTTGTAGGTAACAAAAAAACAACCCCAAGTAAATAATCATGTATAGAAATTTTCTATTGTTGAAAACTTGAAATGTGCATAATAATAAAAAAATAACTAATTCTAATTGCAGTCATTAAGTATATAAGTGCATATATACTTTCAAAATTATGCATGCACTACAAGAAAATTGGTTTTTTGAGGCGACATGTCGCCTCAAATAGTCCGCCGCAAAAAACTAATATCAAAAACTTATTTGCGGCGAAAATTTTAACATTTGCGACGAAAAATGAGTAACATGCTCTTGTAACTGGGTTATTAGCGGCGACTATTGTCGTCGTAAAAGGGTGTCGCGCAATTAGGGTTTTTTCTTGTAGTAATGGTTCTAAAAGCTTGTTTTGGCTTTGGCTAGGGTTGAGACTTAACCATGCCATCACGACATAGTCTTAGGCTTGGACATAAGGCTTATACTAACTACTAAGGCCTAGTTTAGCACACCTTTAACCGTTATAAGCCGAATTTTCTTGGCCTAGTGGTTAAGAGGGAGGTGGAAGGCAAAGCCTTCCTTGGAGGTCCTAGGTTCAAACCCAGGCAAAGGCGTTTAATTACTAACTTGGCGCGTGGCTTGGAGCTCGCATACTACCCTATATGGATGTCACTGCGGACCCAGCCCACTAACATACTAACATAACTTCGCTGATCAAAAAAATGTGAACAGAATATTATATAGTTATTTAGGTATAAAGATGGCTGGATCTATCAAAAAAAAGAAAACGATTGATGAACTACGTTAAAAACCTATAATTATGTGTTTTTTTCATTTTTGGTTTGTATAACTTTATATACATAATTATAATATAAAGTTGTCATTTTAAGTCACGTCTTGTAAAACACCATGACTTTACCATGACGTCCAATGCTTAAGTCTTGACTTTTGATCATGCCGCCACGTCACGCCTCACATTATTTAAAACCTTGAAATCATGTCACCTTTACCCGACGCAACTCACGGGCAATTGATCCTTTGTTAAAGTTTAAAGTTGTAAATTGCTACAAACATAAAAAATGAAAAAATGATATTAATATTTAAATGTCAAGTTTCTTTTGGTTTATGATAACAACATTTAACATCACCAACAATTTGTTTTCACTAAAGACAAAAATGATTGAAAATAAATAAATAAATAAAACAAGATAAAATCTAGCATTTTTTTTTTTGAATTTTGTCTTCGAAAAGCAAACTATTTACCGACCGAGGGGCCGCTTGTTTGAAATCATGCCCATTTCTAATAATTGCAAATTCACAAAAGCTGTTTTAGAATTATTATAATTATTTATAATTATTATTATATGAATATCTTTTTTGTCTATAAATAAGTAACAAGAGTGTTGTGAAGAATCACATATCTTCTAAGATCCTCAAAAACAAAGCTTCATGGACCCGTACAAGGTACAAATTTTCAATGCATCACTTTCTTTCTTCCTTATAGTTCTATGTACAACTCTTTAATGCATGAATTTAGGTTAGTAAGTACTAATTATCCCTTTTATAACTTGTATACTAATGTATTCATGATAATTATTGAAATTTTATTATTTGTATATTAACCTATCCTGATGATTCATTTAACATTATTCAAATGCAATATTTGAACTCTTGAATTTCTGGTAAAATAATAAGAATGTATTTTTTTTAAGGTTCTTTTCTCTAAAACAAAGAACTTTGTGAGTGTGTATCTTTTATCGGTCGGGTTAGTGTAATTCTGATGAATAATTTATAAAATAGACCAAGAAATTTTACCGGTTATATTTTGCACCAAGTGGATGAGGTTTTAGTTTTGCCAGAATCGAATATGTAGAGTTGATGGATGTGCAAGTTTGTCGTTAAAAAACATACAATGATGATATGTTTTCGTATTATTAATGGTTAATAATATTTTTAGAAACCAAAAGACTATGATCTAACAATATCCGCCAACTAACATCTTAGGCTTCGCAGTAGACAAAAAATTTAGATTTACAATTATGATTATGGTCTAAATACGTTATAATGTACAAAAGAATTATATTATTAGAAAATGACTAGATATAAAATATATAAGAATTTACTATTTTCTAAAAGAACATTAAGTTCAAGTTCCTCTGGGGGTATGCCAAGACTCAAGACTATAAGAGTGGGTTTCTATCGAGTGATCCATATTTGTAAGCTCTTCTATTAGTCTATTCAGTGGGACTTTGGATTTTATATCAAGTGATATGTATTTGTCGAGAAAGATTACTTTTTTTAGGTCAAGAGGTTGATAGCGAGATCTCAAATCAACTTATTGGTCTTATGATATATCTCAGTATCGAGGATGATACCCAAGATCTGTATTTGTTTATAAACTCTCCTAACGGATGGGTAATACCAAGGGTGGCTCTTTATGATACTATGCAATTTGTGCAACTAGATGTACATACAATATGCATGTGATCAGCCGCTTCAATGAGATCTTTTATCCGTGTGGAGAAATTTGTTTACATGATAATATTTAAAAATAGAATGTGTTTTTATTTATTTTAGAATATTGGATTATAGTAAAAAAATATGTCTAAAGAGAAAATAAAATCGTGTTTATTGTTGTCACTATAATCTAGCATTTATATTTGGGAAAAGAAAATCTATGGAGATCGACGTATGCATTTATTTTACTTATCAAAAAATAAAAATAAAAAATGCAACATGTTAATGGATTGTCAATATATTTAATTATTTATAATGCTTTCACATTGTTACACAGATGAAATAAGTTTTATATTTAAACAAATTCAAATGAAATAAGTTTTTTTTTCGTATTTAACTCTTCTGAATATGATAGTATTATATTTATCACTGGATCAGAATCTCGTCTATTACATATGTAATTGGTATAATATTGCCGTAAAGAATCTATATTAATATATAAAATATTTTAACATTTCAAAATATTATATTTAACAAAATTCTTAATTTTAGGAGTTTAAAATATTTTATAACCCTTTTAAATTTGTTTTAATTATAACCAATAAATACTTAAAGTTTTTGTTACTAATTGTAAGAATAATGATCAATAACTTGTATAAGAAATACAATCACATCTTTTCGTACTATGATATCACATTTTTGCCGTCACGTTCAGTCTCCCCTCGTGTCGACGTTTCAGCTGTTTGTCTAAATGTTGACGTCATCTGTCGTTATTTTTGAAACTTTCATTTCTTTCACATCTTATAATGATTTTATATCGTTATACTAGTATTTACCGCTTATCATTTTTTAACTAACTTATGTATCAGACAGACATTTAATCTAGAAATTTCATATAATACCTAAGGATTGTTTATTATATGAATCAGTTTAATAGAAATCAATCGAGTGGACAAACATGTATAACATTTATAATAGTAAGCTTAAGTACATCCAATGTTAATTCCACAAACAAATAACAAAATAGATGATTAAGATTTTGGGCTAGTGAGTTAGTGGTATCAAAGGATGTTAAAAGTGTTTATCTGTTTATGAGGTTAAGGATTTAAGTCACGACGTATACATGAGTGTGTATGTCTACTTATGCGATCAAGGATTTTGCTACCTTAGGACGGTTAGAGTTACTGCCAAGAGTGATTTGCACTCGTCTGATTGACGATGAAGGGGCCCTTCTAGCTTAGTGGAAACATTCAAAAATAATAATGAAAAAACCAAATTACCCACTATTTAAATAGTTTGCGAGAACAAGATTACTTAATGTTAACATCATGAATCATTTTTCAATAATTTTTTTTGATTCTGCCACCTAAGTAACCTAAGTTAAGTGTTATCATAATCATATATTCTTTTTGTATTTTTTTTAATTAAAAATAGTATCCGTTACCCATAATTTATTAATAAAATCATTATTGTCCGAAAAATCCGCCCCACCCATTGCCGCCGTGACCCTGTATCTAGGGATGTAAACGAGTCGAGCCGAGCCGAGCCAGACATTTATCGAGCCGGGCTTGTTTAGGACCTTTTAAGCTCGAGCTCGAGCTTGGCTCGTTTAGAGCTTATGATGTTAAGCTCGAGCTCGGCTCGTTTAATATTCATGAAGGTCGGGCTCGGCTCGTTTAGGCTCGTTTAAGCTAGGCTCGGGTATTATTTTGATATTTTTATTAAAATGATATATATAATTATTAAAAATTAAACATACAAAATATAAATTATATTATATATGGAGCTCGTTTAGGCTTGTTTAAACTCGCAAGCCCACTCTTTAGACCTCGAGCTCGGCTCGTTTATTAAACGAGCTTTAATCTAGGCTCGAGCTCGAACTTGTTAAGGCTCGACTCGTTTCGAACTTTTAACGATCCGAGCTCGAATAATTGATTTACATCCCTACCTATATCTTCTTCTCCGCCATTTTTACCGACTATCAGGACGCTTCTAATAATTCTTCATATATGAATATATAACATAACAGTCGGTGATTTGAATGTGTTTAGCTATACTGTTGGCTTGAAAGTTGTATTTCGTCTCTTGCAATTACTATGACATCCAATTCAAATATCCCCAAACTATAGATTTTTAAGTTTCAACCCTAACCAACAATCGAATATTTCAGTTATCCGAGCAATTCTGAATCTCTGATATAATTGATCTCATGATAATGGTAGTTTGTACCAAAACCCTAATTCAAGATGCTCAACTGTTTGATGCAGGATTCAAATCTCATCCTGCCTCCCCCCAACGTAAATGATTGATTGATTTTATCTCAATGATGGATGATTTATATGTAATTATGTATATATACCTATGTTGATGCAATTTTCATATGTTTTGTTTGATTCTTAGCAACGCCCTTCAAGTGCTTACAATGCCCCATTTTGGACAACAAATGCTGGTGCACCTGTTTACAACAATACTTCAGCTTTGACACTAGGAGACAGAGGTAATTTACTGATTATGTATTGGAGTACATATAGATTAAGGACAATTAAGTATTGTGTGTTATTATTAGTAATCTTGAATGATTGATATTCAGGTCCAATTCTCTTGGAGGATTATCATTTGATTGAGAAACTTGCTAATTTTACTCGTGAGCGGATCCCTGAACGTATTGTACATGCAAGGGGTGCCAGTGCTAAGGGATTCTTTGAGGTTACACATGACATTACTCACCTTACATGTGCTGATTTCCTTCGAGCTCCAGGAGTCCAGACTCCTGTCATTGTTCGATTCTCAACTGTTATCCATGAGCGTGGTAGCCCTGAAACTATTAGGGACCCACGAGGTTTTGCAACCAAGTTTTACACCAGAGAGGTGAGGATGGATTAGTCTTGGTTAAACATGCCCATTTTGACCTGTTTATATACATATAGGTGGATTTGAGTTATGTTTTTATCTTTGATGGGTCAAAGTGTTGTATCTGAAGTTAAAATATCTAACAGAAAATGGTAGGGATGAGTCGAGCTTGCCAAACGGGGGTTAAAGATCATATGCAACGTATACAAGCGCTTAAAAACTTCTAAATCGCTTTATCAAGAACCAAAGTTCATGTTTTTTAACTGTAATACTTCTAAATGGGTCGAGTTGGTCAAATGGTGATTTGAGTTGTGTTTTTATGTTTGATGGTCAAATAGGGTTAAACTTGCTCCCTGACCTGACCCCTACTAAGATATTGCTGGCTTTGATTTGTTACCTAAACTGGCTATTTTGCCACCCTTAGTTGGTCGGTTGGTCCTAGTGTAATTGATCAAGTATATATGAATTTCATTTTGCCACCCTTATATATGATTTCAACTTGCTGTCTAATTAGGAAATCCTAATGGACCGGTTGGGTTATCCAACAAACACTTATTTTAGTGCATTTTTGCAAATAGTTAATGCATTAACTAGGATTGCAAAAGCAATGTTATTACAATATGGATCTAAATTTTTTGTAGAACAGTGTATGAGATTGTATGCACTTAAATTAGATATTAGGGGTTTCAGCCCGCTTAACCCAACTGACCCGATTCTCTTTTAGCAATATTTTGTATTCAACCTGTTTGAGATTAAACCCAATCCAAATCAAATCTTTTGTTAGCAAATGGGTTGGCATTTCCACCCGCGTTTTCTTTACATGCTGATATTTATCTCTAAGTTTGCAGGGTAACTTTGACATCGTGGGAAACAATTTCCCTGTCTTCTTTACTCGTGATGCAATGGCATTCCCAGATGTGATCCATGCTTTTAAACCCAACCCTAAGTCACACATTCAAGAAGACTGGAGAATTCTCGACTTCCTCTCGCACCATCCCGAGAGTTTGAACACAATGACATTCTGGCTTGATGATGTTGGCATACCAACAGATTACAGGCACATGGAAGGCTCAAGTGTTAATGCTCTCACTTTAGTTAACAAAGATGGGAAAACTCACTATGTGAAGTTTACATGGAAACCGACATGTGGCGTGAAATGTCTTTTAGAGGATGAAGCTGTCAAGATTGGAGGAACCAATCACAGCCACGCTACACAAGATCTTTATGACTCGATTAGCGCCGGTAAATTTCCTGAGTGGAAACTGTTTCTTCAAGTTATTGATCCGGATCACGAAGATAGGCTTGACTTTGACCCACTTGATGGGACCATGATTTGGCCCGAGGATGTGATACCGTTGCAGCCAGTTGGTCGTATGGTTTTGAATAAAAATATTGATAACTTTTTTGCTGAAAATGAACAATTGGCATTCAACCCCGGTCTTGTTGTTCCTGGGATCTATTATTCTGATGATAAAATGCTTCAAGGTCGGATCTTTGCATATTCTGATACTCAAAGGCATCGTCTCGGACCAAACTATCTTCAGCTTCCTGTCAATGCTCCAAAATGCGCACATCATAATAATCACTATGATGGAAATATGAATTTCATGCACAGGGATGAGGAGGTATGATGCCAATTTTTATTATGATCTTTAATGAGAGGTGGCAATGTGGGTTGGGCAGGTGGGTTGGTTGCTTAATGGGTCAAAATGGGTTCTCAAAACATGTCTTTTCTGAGCCAGCCTGGTACGGTTGAACCTCGATCAGTTTTGTCCATTCTCTGAGAAACTGTATGAGTAATTAATGTGTTAATCTTTATTACATAAATAACTAGGTTACATCAATAATCTAAATCATTGTGTATAACAATTTAGGAATGTCTGTGCACTAATTTGGGTGACTTTCAACCTGTTTAACCCAATCATTTTGTTCCCGTTTTAGCTAATTTTTTTTATTTTGCCCGTTTAATTTGAGATAAAAGTTAAAACACAACCCACATTGAACCATTCATAAGCAACTTGGTTGAAATTGAAGTGTATCTGACTAGCAAATATATCTGCCAATTTTTTCAGTTTCTAACAGGATTATTATATTCTTCCAGGTTGATTACTTCCCCTCGAGATACGATCGTGTTCAGCATGCTCAGCAATACCCGATTAATCCTGTTAGGCTGACCGGCACCCGTCAAAGGGTTAGTTCTCTTTATGTTCCTTTTATAGTATGAATTTGGGTTAGACTTTTGATGTTCAAATCGATTGTTTTGTCTTTTTAAACAATCACACTTGGCTTTACACCACAATTTAACCATCATTCTTTGCAAATGCCAAAAAGGACTCATGGTGGGGAAAAATCGATCTAGACCGATAAATAGCCAACTGCAATGTTCAAAAAGTAAAAAAAATGCCATTTGAACTGGTTTGCTGAAAAAGACCTGACATCCGTGATTCGTTTTCTTTCACCCAAAATTATGAGATATCTGGGCAAGAGGATTGAAAACTAAACCAGATATCTAAAACATAACATCTGGTTTTTACGTAAATAATTTTGTTCTTCTTAATGCAGGCTGTTATCCCAAAATACAATGATTTTAAGCAGCCAGGTGACAGATACCGCTCATGGGCACCAGACAGGTACTGTTTATCTATATATTCTAGTAATATTTTCCCCTTTTATAAAAGAGAAGTTGTTACTATAAGAAGAGAATGCATGTTAACTCATGTTTTTTTTTCTGTAATAGTAACTAGTGTTCGATTTAATGCTTGCTACAGATTGGCCATTTCTTTTTTCCAAATCCATTGCAAACTTCATTATATTGCATAAACCAGTTCTGTTATTTCTGCAGGCAAGAAAGATTCATATGCCGAATGGTTAAGATGTTATCTGACCCACGTGTTACCCATGAGCTCCGCAGCATTTGGATCTCATACTGGTCTCAGGTTTGTTCACCTTCCCTTCTTTCAAAAAAGTTGACTTTTGAAGTTGGAAAATAATCTTTGTTTGACTTGAGAAATCGAACTTTTATCTAGATATAGTGAATGCTCGATCCAATTTTTACAAACTCTGATCCAACTTGACGGAATAAGCCAGTGAATCCTCCACGTGATATGAAAACCTGTCTTGGGCAACCCCAAATTCTAGTTTTAAGTTTGACTAAATACTTTGTTTTCTAAATGAATCATTAATCTTTGACAGCTTATTAGCATGATTCTTTTTCCACTTTGTAGAAATTGTAATGTTGCGATTATTTATTTAAAATTATTATAGTCACACTTTGATGCAACCAACTCAGCTGCATTTTCACTAGAATATAAAGACTAGAAATAGTGGTAGTATTCAACTTTTTTTTCTTAAGAAACTGCCAGACTGTTGGTGGAATCAGGCATAATGTCACTTTGGTTTTAAAACCATGGATCCATCCAAGCATAACAATAAAATCAAGAGTCAGAATGAAATAATAATCGTGTGGGGAGGTTCTGTAATGGGTTTGGGCAAGAACATGTAATTTTGACGATATGGTTTGGATTGACTCGGGACACTTTTGCTCTAAACCTTTTAATTTCGTTTTATGAATTATCAGTGTCTCAAATATTATTATAAATGTTGAATTTATTTCAATAATAATCTAATTCTTTGAATAAACTGATCTAGGATGCTTTATGACTTGAAAATATGATTTGAGAGACTTTCAATCCATTTCCTTCATGTTTTTTTCTCTTTTCTTGAACAGCAATTGCTCATAACACTATTCAATTATTTTACCTGTCGGCTCATTTGAGACGAAGCATAACCCAAATCAACTCGTTCATAATATACGTGAACGAGTTGAAAAGTATAACTCTATATGGTACTAAATTTAATGGTATTCTTGCAGGCTGACCAATCCCTGGGGCAGAAAATAGCTTCACGCCTCAACGTGCGCCCTAACTTTTAAAACATAAACATCTGGAGGTACCTGTTCATTGTCAATGAGAAAGTGCGGTTTCATCATTCCGACATCCTGTTTCGATTATGTAATGTTTTCTATAGTAGAAGAACTTGGAACTTAGAATAAAAGCACACTTGATGTTCCAGGTTCAGTTTGAATCATGAAATGTGTGGCATACATGTAGTCTAAGTTCACTTAATATGGTATCATGTGATGTTCCTGCTTATGTTCATTTTGGTTCTTGCTTGTAGGTAATATCGTATAATGGTACGACTTTTTGTTCCTCCTCGTTAGGAATCGTAAAGTTTCGATATCTTTGTTCTTGGTTTTACTACCATGATCGTGTTAAATCAATCTTTGGGTATTTGGGTAGACTCCTTTTTGTTACTCCCACGAATGTTTCTAGTTATTTGTCATCATTGAAACACTATATTCATCTAAGTGTGTTTTATCGGATCACTACTCTAGGGAAAATTATCTTTAGGGTTATTGTCACCATTCTACTTTTGTAAAAGAATTGAGTTAGGTAATTTAATTTTTTATTATCCAAATAGGTAATCTACTTTCTAGTGAACTGTTTAAGTAAAAAGGACTTGAATTTTCCGATTACAGTTTTGGCATTAGCCGGAGATCCCACCGTTGGATCTTCACCCAACATTGGTGACCTGGTTGGAATACAATCCTAATAGTGATGGTAGAGTTTGATTGGCCTCTTGTCGGTCGTTGTTGTTGTGGTTGTTGCGTTGTTATTATCTTCAATTCCAACAATGACGACTGACTGGAGACCAATCAAGCTACACCATCACCATCAGGAAGGAATTCCAGTCAGGTCATCAATATTTGGTGTTGATCCAAGGGTGGAAACTTTGGCTAGAGCCAAAACTGTAATGAAAAAAATTCAAGTCCTTGCTTATTTTAACAAGTAACTATAAAGTACGTTACATATTTGAATAATAAAAAAGTAAAATACCTATGAATTCCATGTTTGTTTCTATACAAATGTTGAATAAGATTTTTATTTCGATTCGAACGTTAGAATTCAACGTTCGTATTGATTTGATTCGAGCTACAAAATTGGTGTTCGTCTCATTTTGATTCAAATTTCAATAAATAAGTAAATAATGTCATTGCAAAATCGTAATAAAATTTAAAATAATAATTCGTTAAATACAATTATAAAGCCAATGTAAAATACTACCAATATACCATTGTCAAGTAGTCAGATGTCAAATTCCCAAAAAGATATTGTAACAATATCAAATACCAAAACGATGTAATAAAGTTTTAACTTTAAATCTTTATTGTTTGGTAGAAGAAAGAGATAACCCACACACGAACACGAACATAGATTCAAACATTATACTTTTTTTTGTTACAAATTAAAATTCATCACACTTTATTGGCCGAAAAAATTAGGCATCACCGTTATTGACAAATTTTAACATTTATATTACTTTTTACAGCAATTTTCTCTAATATAAACGTAAGATACATCACCGTTTTTAACCGGTTATGTGCTTTTTAAACAACTTATTACCGTTATGATGGTAACCAACTACCTTTTTTTTGTTAGAAATTGAAACATCGGATCATTTCCTTACCTAAAAAATTAGAGATTACCTTTATTGATAAATTTCGACATTTATATTGACTATTTCAACAATTTGTCCGTTTTCTTTTGGTTGTCGGCAATTCGCTACAAGTCCCATACAAATACAACAGACTTTGTGGTAGGTCAGAACAACGGTGTGGTCACGGATGGCAATGGTGATCATTTGTGGTGGCGTACGTGTTAAATGAATAGAGAAAATTAAAATGGTTGTCCATTTTACCTTTTTTATTAGGGCAAATTGCATAAAAATGCAATTAACTTTGTCTTAGTTACCATTGTATACAATCAACTTTTTTTCTTAATAACAATACAATCAACTTTTATAATTCTTTCATTGTATTCAAACAAATTTTTTTTGTGTCTGAGTTTTAGTTACCATTGTATACAATGAACTTTGTCATAATTCCCATTGTATACAACAACTTGCATACAATGGGTGAATTATAAAAGTTGAATGTATTATTTTTTAAAATAAAAAATCCATTGTATACAATAGTAAATAAAACAAAATTCATTATATTTTTGTGCAATTTATCCTTTTTATTATATAAGAAATCAAAATGATTAAAAATCTAAACATCAAACAACTCAACTCAAGCATATTTGTTTGAGTGTTCTAACAATCACATACCTTGGAAAAACATATCTTTGAGAAGAAAAATATACAATGTTGGCAAATTAACAAAGTTATAATTTTATTTCTTTTTAAGGCATATACAATACCAAAAAATAATTTATATAATGAATTGTTATAATGTCTTTTTTGGTGAATTTTTTGTTTGCAACGGATTTAACCGAGTTCATTTTGAACTAGCAATATTGGAACTACCGAAATTAGATATAGGATCCATCTTAAGTTTATGTTTTGTAATGAAAGTTTTCTTTGTTGTCTGTTCTTGAGTACTATTTTATCTATTTGTAACATATGTCGTATGTTATGAGGAACAAATTCTTTATGTTTTTCCGTTATTTAGCTTTTACTTATAGCTATATATTAACTATTAAGTAGGTAGATATGAAACAATTTTGAAAATTTGTTGTATGTTTTGGTACAAAAAAGTTGATTACATACGTTGACAGTCTTGACAAAATTTGTTGTATTTTATCAAAGTTTCGAAACTATCAAGGAGCAGAAAAGTTGTTTAATCTTTTAAATTGTTGTAGAAACTATTTACAATAAAAAGTTTATTTTATATAGGCTTTAGTTCATTAAAATGTATCGAAGTTGTCACATTTTGCTATTGTGTATATCGAACTTTAAAAGTTTGTATTGTGTGTATCAAACTTTTAATTGTTTGCTATTGTATGTATTTTGGTTACATAAAAATGTAAAAAACTTACAAGTTTAGTACATACAATTGAAAGTTTAATACACACAATTGCGATAAATTAAAAGTTAGATACATAAAATAGAAAATTTTTAAGTTCAATACATACAATAGCAAAACATGACAACTTGGATACATTTTGGTAAAGTAAACCCTTTTATATAGTAATTTTTCCATAATAACTTCTTATGATTTGATAATAATTCTTTTTATTAAATGTTTTCATTCTAATTTTAATTAAAGAATTTAAATCGACGATCGCTTATCGACTGGTTTTACGTCACTTGCTACTTGAAAGAAAATAAATATTTTTTTCCCACTTGTTTGGATATTCATATAAGAATAGTATGAGACACAATATACACTCAACTCAGTTTTTTTTCTCTCTCGTTACTCAACCCACCACTCACCTCTGTGGTGGTCAATTTCCACCGCCACCACACTCTGAAACCCTCTACCAATCAAAACTTTTAAAAGAAGTAAAGAGAAAAAGAAAGATATTTTGCCCACTTGCGCCACATGAAACCAACCACACAGTCATTTGCATGTGGTATCTACCACCCCTCACCTCTCACCATGTAATAGTGGTGTCGGAAGGCCGCCTTTCACGACGCAGTAGGCCTCACTACGAGGCTATCACCGGCCCACTCTGAGCTCTCTAAGAATACACCAATATATATGAAAAAAAAATCTATTTTTGCAAAAAACAATTCATAATTTAATGTACATAAAGAATTGATGCGAAAAGCAAAAAGGCCAAAAGAGTTGGGCCAGAATACGGGTAAGGTGGGCCTGGTGGGGGCCTTATCAAGATCTTGATTTTCTTGGATTGTTTTTTTAATGATAAGTGGGTAGCAATGTGTGTCGAATTCGTGACGTATGATCAAACGGTCGACTTCTATTTAAAGGTAAATCGACGTGCAATAAAAATGAAAACCATAACTAAGACCAATCAAGGGGCTTTGGAATTATTCATCTTTTGAAAATAGTGTGTTTAAAACAAATTTTCGTAAAAGTATGCGTGGACCAACTTCTACAGAATCATGTTTACAAACAAAAAAACAAAGGTTCTAAATAACGTGAGTTGTGGCATGACGATATGGTCAAGCGTTGGATGCCATGGTGAGGTCACGGCGTTTCATAAGGCGTGACTTAAGGCGACAATTTTTTTTATATAAATTATGTGGTTCTAAATATCGTGAGACGTGGTGGTATCTGGTATGGTCAAGCCTCAAGCGTTGGACGCCATGGTGAGGTCATGGCGTTTCACAAGGCCTAACTTAACATGATAATTTTTTATATAAATTATAATTATGCAGATAAAATTATACAAAACACATAATTATAGGTTTTTTACATAGTTTATCAATCTTTTTTTTTGTTTTCGATATATCCAACCATATTTATAACTGAATAACTATATAAAAGCAGCTCATATGACTTAGTATCTTTAACACGCCTAAAATTGATAAATTATAATTATGTATGTAAAATTATACAAACAAAAATAAAAAACACATAATTATAGGTTTTTGACGTAGTTCATCAAATTTTTTTCTTTCATTCGGTATATCCAACCATCTTTATAACCGAATAAGTAAATAATATTCAGCTTATATGACTCGATACTTTTAACATGTCTACAAAACATGACTTATAACAAGTAAAGGCGTGTTAAGTTGGGTCTTAGCGTACGCCAAGCGTTGGATCATGTTGTAGCGCAAGCATCAAGCTTTGACGGAACCATGACAAAGCTAATACAAGCCTTTTAAAACCTTGAAAAAACACATAATTAGTTTGGAAATACAATATCTAACATTGTTTTAGCGTTTACTAATAGTGAAAGCTAAAAACCATGTTGAAATTACAATCGATTTCAATCTCTTACAATTAGAACTAATGGAAGATAGTTTTCAAGTAATAATTTTTTTTATTAAGATTATAAAATAATTTAAAGATACCTAAGCAAGATATCTATAATTTTCATAAGAGGAAAATGCTACGTGATAGCAACGTGATTTTATAATTACCAAGTGAAACTTGGAGGAAACAGAGTACTAACCCTATCTCGAAGTATGGTTTAGGTGGCATTGTGGGACCTCGAGCTACACCACAATTGGGGCCAATGAAACCCACCTTTTTCGGGGTCTCTATGCCAATGCGGGAAATGGGTGAGAGAGAGAATGTGTAAAATATAGAAGAAAACTAATATGGTAAGATGGATATAATCTTTTAGAAAATTGAAGAAACTTAAAATATATAATAAATTAAGACATATATGAAGTTACATGTTGGTTTCCCTTCTCATAACAAACAATGGATCCCCACAAGGCACAAAATTCAATAGAGAATGATGTGATGATAGGTTTCCTCATTTTGTGGCTGGGAGCACATTCCTATTGGGGACCAATTCTAATTTGGTTAGTTTCTTATTTTTCTTGTGGAGATAGATTTGTATACAACAGATTTTTGTTATACATAACAATTAGTTATAGTTTGGATTATTATATCCTTGAATATGTGGATGAGAATAAAAGATAGTGGATTTTAGGAGTATAAAAGTTATAATTATCGTGTATGACAAAAACTTGTTGTGTACAATTCATCTCTCTTTTTCTTTTCTTGAAAACCACTCATCACTTAAAAAAATAAATTTTGTATCTTACTATCTTGTACTTGTTGCAGCCTCTTACTGAGATTTGAGAATAAGCAAGATGAAAAATGATTCTATGTGATTAAAATATAGGACTAAAGTTATGTCTAACAATTTGATTGAAACACATGATAAAATAAAAGAAGATGATAGAAAGAAAATGTGTAATTCAAATGTTAAGCATATTCATTAGTCATATATATTATTACTCTAAGCAGATAAAATATATAAACTATTTATATAAAATTTTATCTTAATTGATGTTTCACAAGGCTTTGATCGAAATATCGAACTCAAGATGGATAGTTGGAACGTTAAGATAAAGTAAGAAACAGTTAGATCGAGTGGTCTCATGTCAGTGATCATCTCTTCCTCTCACGTGCACAACACATGAGTAGATTGCGTTGGTCCTTTTGATGTTTATGTCTAGAAATATCTTCCGAAAGTAAGATCGGGATGAACTCTACTAGCAAATATAAAAGCACGACTCTCTTCGTAGTCTGGTATTGTTTGTCACGTCTGCTTCAAGGTAGGAGCAAGCTTTCGTTATCAACCTTACGACTCATCAACAACAACAACGATAACAATAATAACACTGAAACGTAATTCCACCCTAGAATCATCATCACCCTTGCCCAAAAGTCATCGATCTCATGCTTTACATAGTCAATCTAGAAGGATTCTTGCGAAATGATGGATAAAATAATATTAATCATGTCTTAATCATTTTAGTAAGCTCTTAAGAAATATTTTCTAGTAAACAATAAGATACAAATTCTTTTATTAAGAGTATTTTAAAATAAAAATATTATTCTGTCTTGAAATTAGAAAAAAGAAATTAATTATAAAATACTATTAATTAGTCATATATGTGATCTAATATTATAGGACGATATATCTTCAAACACGTCGTTATAGAATCTTATAGTATCTTTAGGAATCCTTTTATATATATATATATATATATATGTAAGCGTATCTTAGATATTTTCGAGGCTCGGGGTAATACTAAAAAAGGGGCTTCTAAAAATACAAAAATATATCAAAACAAAGTAAAATATATAAAAACGTTGAATAACTTATTCAAATACTTATAAATTCATCAATTGACTCTCTTTGAGATCATTTTAGGTTTTCAAATTCTTCATTTTCTTTCGTTTTTACTATAGAATAAGTGCATTTTGAAAACCATGATTTATTAATTAATTATAAAGTGATTTAGTTATTCAAGTAATTAAACAAACTACTTAACTTGATATCAAGTGATTCAAATATTCAAAAGTAAACACACCAATTAACTTGATATCAAATGATTCAAGAAACCAGTTTAACTAATAAACTACTAAACTAATTAATTGATTATCAAGACTATTCAGCTAATTTCCGGTGTTTCAAGATTTCAAATAAGTGACACCAACAAACTTGATTGGATGAGTTACAATTGTGGTTTGTTTTTGCGTTTCATCGTTTGCAAAGAACGAATGGGTGAAAGGAGAACCAGTCACCAACGACGAAACGAATCGTCTCTACTCTCTTACCAACGTCTCGACTTCTGATCCATAGTCAAATCATTTCCCATGACATTGATTTCGTTTTTCTTTCCCCCTACTTGGTCCCTATGTGTCCGAGATTTCCAAGCCCATTGCTATATTAATTTCTAAGTATGTTTTTCAGATTTTGGATCTAAGAAACCGAGCATTTTTTCTTATTTGTGTGTATATTTGGGCTCAATAAACTAGGCCACACATATATATATATATATATAAAAGATACTATATTAATCGTAAATTCCATATAATCATAAGTTCTGGGCGATTACCCAAGTAGGCGAGTAGCTCACTCTTAATTAATACGGCCCTACTCAATGTAAAGTAAAATGTACTATCACTTGCAAGTTGCAAATTGTGGTGTACTAATGCATGAGTTTTTAATTATTAGGGTTTTAAAAGTCCTTCCTACTCTTGATTATATGCATATAAATATATTGAAAGTTGTACTTGTAGAATTTCCATGTAAAATTAACTATTTTTTTATCTACAAAGTTGAATCTATTTTAGTGATTACGTAAACATGTGAATCTAGAATCATCTCTCTTGATTATTATAAGTTTAGTAACAAATAATTGAATATGATGATCTCAATAATGATCTATATATTTACCGCTAATCATATAATAATCGTAAATATATTTTAAAATTAATTAAAACCTCATATAGATATTTAATTATATTTCCCTGATATTTCTTGATCTCAACTTAATTATTTGATTATAATAAGTTTCTGTCTTAAAATTATCGATAATAGTTTGTTTAATTGTGTCATATTGGTTGACCAAGAAAAAACTTAAAACTTATGATAAAACAATACTTGACAACTATAAAGTAATAATAATTATTACAAAATTAGAAATAATTCTTACGGTTCTCACAATCAAAACGGTTCTCAAATAATCTTTTCCCTCTCTATGTGTGTGTTTGTGACACAGAGAGAGAGAGAGAGGGAAAGAGAATGACAATCATACGTCCATTTAAACTACAAATATGTGTGCAATAGGATTTGAATTCTCAATGCTTAAAAGGGAGAGACACCTTAATCACATCATGTGAGCGCCAGGCCGAAGACACTTTTATTATAGGGTTTAGTTTACTAAAATTTAACAAACATGTTACGTTTTACTATTGTGTATATTGAACTTTAAAATTTTCTATTACATGTATCAAACATTTAATTTGTTGATATTGTGCTTATTAAACTTTCTATTTCATGTACTAAACTTATATATTTTCCCCTTTTTTATGTAACCAAAATATACATCATAGCAAAAGCTAAAAGTTCGATGCAAACAAAAAAACTTTTAAATTTCTATAATCAAAGTAATAAAATATGACAAATTGGATATATTTTGTTAAACTAAACCCATTATAATATATATAACGAGTTATCAAGACCCCGCGCGTTGCAGCGGGTAATAAAATATAAGAATAACAAAATATAAAAACTAATTATTTGTATGTTCATATCGTTTAGTTAAGATTAAAATGAATTTAGGTTCTATATATTCCATATTACATCTAACATAAGATTTAACAATATTAATCATTATTGCTAAAAAAAGATTTTCGGCATGAAAAAAAACCTCAATAGAATTATCCTAATATTCATTTCATCTAACAACATAAAAATTAATAATTAAGGTTTAAAAAGATGTGAACAAGAATTGTTTTACGCTTAGTTTCTATTTTTAAGACAATCAATTTTGAAACCAACTCATGTACTACACGAGTATATAAGTTGTTTATATAACTATAAATTTATCTCGTTATTTTTTAAAACTTATGTTAACTATCCCTACTACTTATACACGAGTACTAAGCTAGTAATTATTTATAATAATAAATTTGAAACTATAGAGAGGGCTCCATAAAAGGGATCTGACCGTACATAACAATTTTTAATCATACATAGCAAAGTACAAACCGTTGATGCATATTATACAAGTTAATGATGCATAAAGTTGTGTATGACCATTTTTTTATAAGGATCACCTCCCTACATAAAACTTCAACACAAGAAAAACAAATATTATAATAACAAAAACTAATTCAACACATTGCAAACAAATATTTATAATAACGTAAATTAATGTGGCTAGAGTAGTGCGTGCAAAAAAAATACTGAAGCATTGAAATGGGAAAATGTGAGTTAAAGGAATCGAACATGTGACCTAGTGTAAATATGCCAAAGACTTAACCAACCTGTCAAAGTTTAGTTTGTTTAAATCTTGCACCAATTAATAAATTATTATTATCAGGAAATTACTATTCATAGTTCTTGATAATTATGAGTATATATAATATATTTTGATTTATTAATAATTATAAAGTAAAAATGCAATAAATGAGGTATTGTGACCGTTCATGTGATGGGACACACAAGAAAAGAATGAGGAATATAATATTAAATACTTAGGGGGTGTTTGGTTCGTGGTATTTTATGGAATTTTTTGGGTTTGAGATTTTAAATCCTAAAAAATTATGTGTTTGTTTGGAAAAAAGAGTAAGGATTCTCTAAAATCCCACCAAATGCTTTAAACAAAGGAATGTTGAAATGCTACCCCTCTGGTATTTTAAAATCCATCGTCTGTGGGATTTCCTCCGGCGACCCTTCCATCGCCGTTCGCTTCGCTTCCGTCGTCCCTTCGCTGTTCCCTTCGCTTCCGTCGTCGACAATACCATGACCCTTACGTCGTCGCCGTCCCTTCGCTTCCATTCACCGACGATAGAAACCCTAGGTCGTCGCTTCTGTCACCGTCGTCGTCGCTGTTCCCTTCGCTTCCGTTCACCGACGACAGAAACCCTAGGTCGCCTTCGCCGTCGCAGTGGAGAAACCCTAGGTCGTCGTAGCCGTCGTCCCTTCGCTTCCGTTCCTTCGCAGTGGAGGTGGTGGTTGGTGGTAGGTGTGGAGTTGGTGGTTGGTGGTGGTGGCGAATAAATCTCAACCAAACACAGCTTGGGATTTTAAATCCCACCAAATGCAAATCCTATTATAAATCTCAATCCCATAAAAAACAATACTTGAAGCAAACACCCCCTTAAAGAGAAACAATTTTAACCTTTACATTCCGACTTTAGCTTAGAAAGCGCCGGTTTAAAATATATGAGGTTTTGAACAAAAATAAAAAGAAAGACGTTTTTTCTAATAAAATTTAAATATAATACAATTAAATAAGTAAAATATAAATTAAATTTTAGACTTTTGATCATTATTGCTTTTAAGATGCATTTATAATATATTTTTGTTTTAAAAAAAGTCAAATGCATATGTAATATAAGCTTTTCTAAAAAAAATTTGCAATTTCTTCAACAATACCTCATGTTATATTTTGCTAAATAGAATCATTCAATAATAAAACTAACGTTGATATTTTTTTTGCATTTAGCCTTCAGTTTAATAAAGATATTTGCGTTTAGTTATAGTAAGATAAAATTGAACTTCTTGATTTATAGAAGAAGCTTAACTAAAAGTTTGATTACGTTTTTTAGTAGGGTCGATAGCTACAATGAGGAAGATGAGGACGGATGATCATATGAACTTTGAACGTTACTTTGTTATTTTCAATGCATCCTTTTGTTTCTTTTTCATCTTCCTTGGCCTCAATGATTGCACTAGTGCAGAGTTTATTTTAGGGAATAGTGCACCGAAATGTAATGAACAATACTTAATTTAATATTGTGTGTAACAAACTAAACTTTCTTCGCTAAAATGCATCAAACTACCCGAAATTTACAATTAATGTAATGTGACCTGCTATAAAGGTTTCTAGGTCACCCTAATTTTTTTCTTATTTTTTTCTATTTTTATTATTTTGTTGTCATATTTTATTATTATTATTATTATTATTATTATTATTAAAACCAAGAAAATCAATTATCTTGTAATTTGACTCACATAAATTATTTGATTAATTCCTCTACACTTCTAACGCATCACCTACCTTCTTAATTCCTCTACACTTACAACGCATCACCTACCTTCTTAATTCCTCCCATTCTTATTTCCATTTTTAAATTCACGCCTCAAGCACCCCCTCCTACCGATCGATGGCAGGCAGACTTCAATGAAATTTGGCAATGGTGGCCGGCGGAGTTCGACAATGTCCGGCGAAGGTGGTCGGCGAAGTTCTCGGTTCTCATCTGTTTTTGTTCTTCAACGATGTCCGATGAAGGTGGCCTGGCAGGCTGTAGATCTAGGTTCTCGTCTATTTTTGATCTTCATCTGTTGAGTATACAAATCTTTTGAAAAAACCCTAAAATCTATTGAGAAAACCCGAAAGGCCTGCAAATTGTATAAATATGTTCTTCTTCTTCATCGATTGGTCCAGATGGGTTCAACCACCACCGCCACCGATGCCATCTCCTTCGTCTTCAACCACCACCGCCGCCGCCGCCACCTTCTTCGTCTTCAACCACCACCACCGCCGCTACATTCTGTCTTCAACTACCACCATAGTTTTAGTGTTTTCTTGGTTCATCTTCTTCATTTTAGGGTTTTTTTAATTTAGTTTTCAAGTTTGATTCAAGAAGATTTTTCTGGGTTTGATTTTTGTTCTTGAATATATTTTGGTTCACCTTTTCTATGATATAATATTGTACTTTTAAAGATCAGTTAACTTGCAGATATTGTTCTTGAGGATGATTGCAATCTTGAAGCATGTTCTTGTCTTCTTGATGATGATGATAATAATAATAATAATAATAATAATAATAATTATTATTATTATTATTATTATTATTTATTATTATTATTATTAATAAAATATGACAACAAAATAATAAAAATAGAAAAAAATAAGAAAAAAATTAGGGTGACCTGGAAACCTTCTATAGCAGGTCACATTACATTAATTGCAAATTTCGGGTAGTTTGATGCATTTTAGCGAAGAAAGTTTAGTTTATTACACACAATATTAAATTGAGTATTGTTCATTACATTTCGGTGCACTATTCCCTTTATTTTATTACTATATATATACACACACGTAAGCACGCACACACACATACATGTTTTTAAAAATTGACCCCTAAAATTTTAGATCCTTGACGGCCATCCCACTTGCACATACCCAGAATTGGCGAAAGTTCAGACTCACATAGATTCAAGGTTATTTTGTATTACTTCTGATCAATGAAATATATAGTATTATTAAACTCTATAACATAAGATATTTTCACGTAGGAAAAAGACAAATGAGAAAAATTTGATAGAACTATTATAATTTTCATAAATAGTATAATAATTAGAATTTAAATTTAAAATATTCAAAATATTATTTTGTAATATAGAAAACAAAAGGAAAAGAAAAGAAAATTATTTTTTTATAAATATGAAAAGTAAAATTTTAAAGTAAATATATTCATAAAATCATTTATTATAAGAAAGAAACAAAACAAATAGGATCACTTGGAAAAAAAACACAACTCAAGAAATGAGGGTCGAACCCTTGACTTGCGTCTCGCTGTCCAGCATCCTTACAACTCCGTCAAAGTCTTCCTTTTTAGTATCTATAATTATTATAAAAAGACTTATCTTTTTTTTTTCTTTTTTAACTATTAAATCAAACTCTATTATCCAGTCAGAACCTTCAATTTCAAAATCTTTGAATTTTAGAAAACAATTTTAGAAATAAAAAAATGAGCGGCTAGTATTTCAATTAATGCGTTAGTGGTTTTAAACATTTTCAACTGTTTTTTAAACTAAATATGTTTTTAACTAATAAATAATGGCATTGAAAAGTTTCTAAACTTAATATCATTATTTACATATATATTGTTGGATAATAAACATATATTGTTTACCAAAACTAATCAGCTAGAAATATGAAAAGTTTGAAAATTTTAAAAACTTTAGTATTTAAAATTAGTTTGAATTTTGAATAATCACCCTTCATATAAGGAAAGTGATATATTAAAAATAGGAGGTTGTGATTTGTAATTATTAGGGGGGTTTTAAGAAAATTTACGAAATAGAAGGTTGTAATTGGTAAAACAAAGGATGCTTATGTCATACACATTTTTCTTTCAATAAGGTTATTAGATTGGAATTCTAGTTTGACTTTTTTAAGTCGAATTAAACCAAAATTATTAATGAAATTTCATATATGTCATTCTCAGACATTAAAATGTCATATTTGCTCATCTTAATTTACAAAGATCATATTTACCATTTATAACATTTTAAAATATCATATTTAACCAGATTTTTATTGTAAAGAAATACGTTCATGTCTTTTCGTACCGTGATACCGTGTTATTTCTATCACGCATTTCTTCAACCTTGTGTCAATGCTTCTAGTCTTCCACTGCCTAGTGTTGAAGTCGTCCGTCGCCATTTTTTGAATTCTTATTTTTTTCATATTTTATAATTATTCAATACCTTTTTATTAATAATTATTATTTTATTAAACCATTCCATCTATTACACGGAAATCTAATATAGTTATTATATATATAAAACATTTTGCAGGAAAGTGAACAACATTACAACAACTTTCCTACAAAAGTATATATAAATGGGTTTCGCTCACCAAAACGTATTCAAATTGTCATGTTTTGCTATTTAATGTATTGAACTTAAAAATTTTATATTATGTGTATCGAACTTTTAATTTGTCGCTATTGTAAGTATTAAACTTTCTATTGTATGTACTAAACTTGTAATTTTTTTATTTTTTTATGTAACCAAAATACATACAATAGCAACAAATTAAAAGTTTGATACACATAATAGAAACTTTTAAAATTGGATATACACAATAGCATAACATGACAACTTTAATACGTTTTAGTGAAATAAACCCTGTATAAATTGATGCCTTAAGCTGTAACAAATTTCGTTTAGTTGGATTGGTAGGCATATTAGTCTCTAGACAATTGGTCAAGCTTTCAAACTATGTATAATGCAATTTGCTTTTTTTTTTCTTCCTTTTTGCCCTTTTTATGTCTACGATTGTAACTAAGTGGCTCCCTCTTTTGCTCTAAATTTTCTACTTCTTATTGCCACTATTTCTAAGTCATAACATATCATTTAAATTAATTATTATTTCATTTAAATAATTAATTAATTTTATATGATATTTGTTTTTCGCTTATAACTTCTAGCTAACACATAACGTCGGACGTAAATATAATTCTATATTTGCGTCCGTTTAATTTTTATTTACATTTCGATATTAGTTTTATTGTAATACAAAACTTAACTAAAAAAGTATCTTTACAAATCGTAATATTAAAAAAATAATTTCTTTGTATAAACATCATATGCTTTATAATTTATATCAAAATATAAATGAGAATGATTTGGGTATAAATATATATTTAATAAATCTTAAATAATTTTCGTATTTACAAAATCAACCTTTTATAGTTGGTGAACCTTGCAATCGGTCATTAAAGTTTTATTTTGAAATTTAATTTATTTATCTTCTTAGATGAAAAATTAGAATCTTTTTTGAAAAAAATAATCTTTGTCTTGACATATTTTATTAGGGTCTATTAAGAAAGCCTAAGCTAATGAGATCCACAAATTATTACCACCACCTCCATCTCTATAATTTCCCACCACCATCTCCTTCTCCATCTTCTTACACCATAGCCTCCTTCTCCATTTTCGTCCACTGTCACTTTTAAGAATACTGGCCATGCTAACTCAATCCTTAGTTCAATCAATCGTACGACTAACCCTAATCTCTTGATTTCAACAGATTAATATGACCATATCATTTTGTATCTTCAATAATCAAGGGCTTAACATCACAAAAATATATCAAATTAACAAGTTTTTTATTTTCTTTAATTAGACATTAGTTTTCTATAAAATGATTTGTTAAAGGTTAATGTTATCGAATAGCATCATACTTTTTCAAAAGAGTCAATACAGTTAATTTACATTGTCATTACCCAAATAGGTAATTTACTTTGTTGTAACCTATTAACACAAGTAAGGATTTGAATTTTTCTATTAGGATTTTGGCTTTAGCCGGAATTTTCACCGTTGGATCACCACCAAATCTTGGTGGCTTAAACAGAATTCCTTCTTGGTGGTGATGGTTAAGTCTGATTAGCCTCCTGTCGACAGTTGTTGCCGAATTTAAAAAAGAGCAACAACACAATCATCACCGCAACGATGGCTAACAGGACATCGTTCGGACTCCACCATCTACACCAGGAAGGAATTCTGGTCAAGTTATTGGTGGTGATCTAACAGTGAAAATTCTGGCTAAAGCCAAACCCTCTAAATTAAGCTCTTACCTATTTAAGTAATAAAAAAGTAAATTACCTACATTGACTTTTTTGAAAAAGCAAAATGTTATTCGATTGCCTTAGCCCTCCCCCCCCCCCCCCCTTTAACTAAAAGGTCGTGTAATGAAACCTAACATAATACTATCACTTATTAAATATTTGCAAATGAGTATCTGACGATACTAAATAAATTACACATGTGTAACCGAATATCAAGACCATGAATTTGTATACGATGGTGGTCAATTTTCTGGGTTTGTATTGAAAAGTTGCTAATGTTTAACACAAATCATGTTGTCTTTGAAGGCCGTCGTTACAGCAAGTTTGTGATCACCGGTGGTAGATACAACAATAGTTCTCGATTGTGGTGGTGTTGACAAAGTCGGTGGTGGTTGTTGAAGTGTTGGTATCATGGTGAAGAAGCGTATCCTAGAAAGAGAGGAGTTTGAAAATAAAACCGATTCAATCGAATTGAGCATACCATATGTTATTGTACGATATAAATATTTTATTTTAAAGTTTTAAATTAATAATATATATTAAATTCATATGCTTTATTTATTAATAAAGTTACCTCACCTTAGGTAACGAAAGGGTATAACACTGGTTAAAGTTCTCAATAAATCAAATATATATATATATATATATAAAGTATAATTAATTTCACATTTTAAATTCAATATTAAGAAGATTAGTAGCTCATCCTGAAGATTAACACATTACACACCTAATACAATAAAAAATTATGAAAGATCCTTTGACTCTTATTATTTTCATTTTTATATATTATTATAACTATTCAATTTTAATAACAACTTAGATGAACTTAGTGCACACGTCTTTGATAGACATGTTCCCCAGGAACACACCAGACTTTCTTTATGTTGCAATAATTTAAAGAATTAATTAAGTTATTATGATAATAAATGAATAACACGAAGATTCTACAGACGGATTTTTAGCAGCACCTAACAAAGGATACGTAGAGTTGGTCTCTCCTATTTACAGATCTTATAAAATCTACGAACATATCAAATACTTGAATTTAGTATGATGTATCAATTTCATGTAAGAATTTAAGAAAAAAGTGACCAATTTGATTGACAAATGTCATTTTCTGTTTATTGTGGTTGAGATTGATGTTGAGTATAGTATTACTTCTTCAAAAAAATAATTAAACATATATATTACAAAAATAGTTTGCTATTCAACTATGTAATTAACCATAATGTATTAAAGTTGACATTAAATACTTTTAATTGAAATCAAATAGTATAGGGTTGGTAGGAAATGTAATTTTACTCAATAGAAAGGTTAAACTTGTATATAAGATCCACATACTTTTACTTTTGTTTCACATGAATCACATGAAGCTTTCTATTCAATATGAAACTCTCATAATTGATTAATATGATGGTTTACAAAAAAAAATTATAAAAAAAGGATAAATAAACTCTATTTATTGATAAATTATTTTGTTTTTTTTAAATCTAAGTTATCTTGATTACTAAGTTACATTTAAACTCTTTAAAAACGTCCACAATAGAAGCTAACGGACAAGCATAGCAATTAATGGAGCTTGTGACCGCCATTGTGGCTGGTCGTTATACATCCAACTTCAATCCTCAAACACAACTCATTTTCTCTTTTTCAAATTCTCACAATTTCAATTCTCCTCAACTCCAATCTTTCTTTAAAAATCACACAACTCGTCAACTCCAATGGCTCATCCACTTAGTATCATCGTGAATTGCTATTACGGCGGGGAACTCGAATATTACCCAACCCTCATTATATAGGTTGCAGGATGTATAGGCTTAAGGATCTCGAGGTTACTAGCTAGAGCATTTCGGATTTATTCGAGTTCATGCATCGGATGTTTCATAAATTTGTTGATTTGTATTACTATTCCTCTTACGATTTTACCACAAGAAAATTCCTACTATTTGATGAGGGCTTTGAGTCAATGATTTGTCTTGCGTCTAAACTTGGCAGTCTCAATATTTATTTTTCACACTTAGATATAGACGTATTTCTCTTTCCATTTGGATAATCATATCTTTACGTTAGCGAAACCGAATCTATTTCGTTGAAGTTTTAGTTAATGTTATGATTATTTTTGTAAATTAGTATTGTAGTTTTTAGTTTTTTTTTTTGTAAATTTAGTTAATTATTGTATCATAGTATTTTAATTTTAATGAAAGTTTAACGATTTTAATGTAATTTAGTTCATTTATATTAAAATAATATTAATCTAGTTTTTATTTTTTAAATATTATGAGTTTTTATAGAAAACCGAAAATAAAAAATTGACGATGATCTGACGATTAGTGATGGTAGTAGCCAGTAGTGCATATTATGATTGTGGTCTGTTAGCGATAGATTAGTAATGTTGACGTGATAATAGTGATGATTGTAGATGTTGTAACTAGTAAGTGTTGCTAATACACATTACAATCTCCATTTTATTAGTAAAACACAAGAACTTAGCGAAACACTCGATATCTTCATACAATCCATGAACTTGATTCCGAGCACTATCTTTGTAAAGTAATCAACAACATTATCTTCCGTATCAACTTTCACTTCCTTAGATTCTATGATCTCTTTAATAAAGTGAATCTTAGGTTAATATGCTTCATTCTTTCATTATACATCTAATAATCCGAGAGTTAAATTGCTCATTGATTATCATAATCCATTGCTACGATTAATCTATTAGGATCATATTCATCCCCAACTACACTAGAAATACCTTCAGCCACATACTCTTCTTCATGGCCTCGGTAAGCACTACACGTTCTCACCTTTTGATGTAGATTAATTCATTACTGTAGTGTAGATCTTCAACTCACCAACATCTTTCACAAGTTGCCACATTTCAATCCAATAAGTAGAGACGGATTTCTTACCTAGTTCTAGTTAGCACAATTCTGGAACCCTTGATCATCTTAACTATAACACTTTGCATCTTCATGATATATCCACCCTTTTCAAAAGAACTTAAAGAAATTAGCTTTCTCATCAAGTTAGGAATATATCTTACATAATCTAGCACGTATATCGTCACATCATGTACATGTAGCTTCACTTTACCAATTCCCATGATAGCACAAGGCTTGTAATTGTAAGTTTGTGGGATTCAAATCAAAACCAATTGGCTATGAGTGTAGTAGCCTAAGGCCCTTATTAAGCATATTTCAAAGTCATTTTTCATCCGATGTGAGACATTACTCAACACACTCTCTCACATGTGACGTTTTTTCCGCGCCTAAAATGTGGATACTTATGGGTTACGCGAAGTCCTATGACCAACCATGAGTGAGCCTTGCTATGATACCATGTAAGTTTGTTGGGTTCCAACTTAAAACCAATTGGCAATAAGTGAAGTAATCTAGGGCCCTGTTAAGAACATTAAAAAGTCACTTCGCCCGATCCGAGACATTAGTCAACAATCAGACGAAAATTGACTTTGTGATGTGCTAAATAAGGGTCCTGGACTACTCCACTCATAGCCAATTGGTTTTGAGTTAGTACCTCACAAATTTACATGGTATCAAATCTAGATCCATCTGTGGTTGACCAAATGGCCATACACACTTAACACAACCCATCAGAATCCACGTGTTAAGCGCAAAGAATGCTGCATGTGAGGGGGCATGTTGACTATTGACCCACACTAGACGAGTATGACTTTATGATGTGTTTAATAAGGGTCCCGAGTTACTCCACCTATAGTCAGTTGGCTTTAAGTTGGACCTACAAACTTACAATAATCACCTAACATAACTACACTAACATTAATTTTTTCAAAGTCAAACATGTAGTCTCTCTTAGGTGTCATATGGTACAAACCACGTACCTCCATAATCCAACGGTACCACTTATAACTACCAGCAAGATGTCTACAAAGTCATAACCTCTAAATGGGAACCCCTACACTGATGAATGATCATTTTTCTTTGATACTCCATCTGACTTCTTCTTTTTCTCATAGGGACGTGTTTTCTTCAAGTGATTCTTTGAGTCACATATATAAAACTTCATGACAAACCCTCTTATTGACTTGAAGTATAAATTATACCTATATTCATCCCAATATTTGTGCTTACTCCTGCCTCATACAACTCATCCCTCACTACGTTCTTCCTTCGAGTCTGTCCTCCTCGACTTCCTTGAAATTTAGTGTGGAACATCCTCCATGGCTAATGTTTCTCTCCCAAATAGCAAGGTATCAATAAAATGATGTGAGTATGATAAGAGCCTAATGTTTCTTGTCAACCTTAATATTGATATTCTCCAAATCGAGTATCACTTTGTTAAACTCATTTATATGATCTTCGAGTTTCTTACCTGAATTCATATAGAACATGTACAATCTCTTTTTCAGATAGAGACAATTCACTAAGGACTTAGTCATGTACAAACTCTTTAACGTTGACCACACTACAGTAAGAGGTATCTATGTAAGCATGTATATATGTATGCATGTAAAAAACACATATAACAAAAAAGAAGTGGTTGTGGTGAAGGCACTTACTTTCTTCTCACTAATACAAATGCATCTCCAAAATCTTTAGATAAGAAAGTCTGTTTTTACTCAATTTTCTTTTGACTAGTTCATATTTTGTAACTGAAAGACATTAAAGGTGTGTTAATGTGAGTTAAGACAAATATTTAATTTTTTATATGGGTTAAAAACTAAACTATAAAAGGTCTATTGTTTCTATTCCATTGAATACTTGAAAATACTCTATTTTCTATTATTTTCTTAGATATAAATTCCAGGGATATTTTGACAGAAAGGCAAGTGGGTCTTTTTAATCTGTTTAAGAGAATCATGTGAAACACAAGCTTCACCCGACTTTCAGATTTTTCAGCTTTGTTCAGTTCAACAGCGCATTCCGGTTTTAGCAGCATTCAAAACCTAGGACTACAAACGAGTCGAGCTGCACTAAAATTCAACATGTATCAAGCTTGGCTTGTAACTCGACGAGCCTTAATGATGCGAGCAAAAACAATTCAACACTTCATTGCAATATATAATAATTACATATTTGTTTATTAAATTGAAACACAGGTTTAACATGTTCAAGCATGAGTAGCTTGATAAAATCTCGACTCGTTTACAAACGCTGCCTTTTAGCATTGTTGTATTTTCAGCGGCGTGCGTTTGAACACTATAGAGCTTTCATTAATCCATTATGTTTTCATCACCCATTTTTTAATAACATTTTTAGCAGAAAAAATCTTAACAATAGTACAAACGGTAATTTAGTTAACAAACATTTTATTATTTTATTATTTTATTATTTTTTGTCATGCATGATTTCACACCTTTGTGCTTCTTACTGTAGCTTCATACATATAAAATAATCGAAGCATATGAAGATTTAACATGAAACTTATTCTCGCTAGCAAGTACACACACTCTCTTTATCTCTCTCTCTTAACATGTGCATGATTGATGATTTAATTGTGTAATCTTTGTCAAAACGGTAAAATTGTTGTGAATTATGTAAGTACAAATAAAGAGAATGTAGAAAAAATGTGAATCATACATTAAGTAATTCTCTATATATAAGTGTAGGTGTATAATAGATAAGAGGATAAACCTTCAAGATTCAAATATCTTATCTATAATAATACATTTTTTTACTAAATATTATCTATCTAATATTATAGGACAAAGATTTCTACCAATAATTATCCATAACATTTCCCTTAAGATATCCACTTCAAGTATTATGTCTCGTTAAAACCTTACTAGGTAAACCCAATGGGAAAAAACCTAGTGAAGGAAAAAAATTACATAAATACTTCAATACGCTTGGGGATGTTGTCTCGTGAAAAACTTTGTCAGGAAAACCCAATGGGACAAAACCATGAAAAAAGAAAAGGAGTGCAACATGTATTTTCTCCTCTTGACGAACGCATCACTTGAGCTCTTTAAATCGGAGCGGCCCAATGACCAATATCTTGAACTCTCTTCTCAAATGTTGAAGTTGGAAGTTTCTTGGTGGTTAAATCAATTACGTCTTTGCTTGAATTAACTTCTTGACTGTGTTGTATTGCATTTCTCACACATACTTTGCTTATTTTAGATTACTAGATCTCCACAGGATTTGATGAGTGTGCACTTATTTGCCTTGTAGAATACCATTAACTTTTGGTATCACCAATTGTAATGATATATCTAGTTTGAGACCGGTCAATACGTATGGAGATTTGACATATAATCCTGCATTTATAAAACTTACAAAATCTGTTTTGATGAATTAGTAAAATATAAACTTGTGTCTTTGATATCTTGAAAGTAGAATATTTGTTTTATTCCATTTCAGTGTCCCTTTTTAGGACACAAACTTTATCTTGCTAATAAATTCAATAAAATTAACATCTGATGTCATCTACAACAAAAAATGTTGTGGAAACCATTATACTCTAGAATTTGTGAATATGAATAATAGATAGTAGGTTAATAAGGACATAAATGTCCTAATTATTGTGTAAGACAAAAAAGTATACATAAATTATCACATTTTACAAATGCCTAGCAAAAGTAATCAGTTGCATTATATGAACCGATTGAGTTTAAATAATATAAACATGGTTGACTTTTGGAAACTCAAACTTACGACTTTGATTAAAGTGAATTAATTTTAATACGAATTGCACATAATCTCTTTAAGTGTTATATGGAGTTATAAGTGGCAACCACTAGCATATCAAAATAATGGTATGAACTAGAAAAATTAATATTATAGGGCTGACTTTTATAAAGTCAAACAGTGACGATGATAATCATATTGGAAGGGGTTTTGGAATGATTTGAATCAAGGTATATGGATTCTTTTTACATGCTTTGTATAATAAAGAAGTTTATATATGAGATTGTGACATATTTTAATATTAAATCTAACTAAAGATATTTTATGCCTAGGTTGGTTAATTGGTCTTGATTTTAAATTTATGAGCGTACTATAAAGTTTGGAATATATCAAAATTATTTATGAACTATGGTTAAAAATTATGTAAATAGGGGTTGAACACATAAATGAGGAAGTTTAGGGAATGCGGAAATGGTCAAATATTGATTAATTATTAAAGTTTTACTTACTTTTCACTTTAATCATCAAAGTTTTATTTTTTAAATTGTGTAATATTAAAGTTATGTTTACCTACTACTTTAGCCATTATAACTTAATTACTTTTATAGGTTAATTTATCAAAAGATCCATATATCTCTTAATATCGATTCCAAACACTCTTTTCCCTAACCCTTGTTACCCCTAACAACTTTACCTATCCACTCTCTTTTTGCTCTACTAGTCAGCCCTTAACCCCCTCCTCTAGAGTATCCACCGCTAACGGCACCGCCATCACCGGTCATGACCACAACCATACTCTCCATCACGACCATAACGTCCTTCCCTCTCTTTGTGCCATTTTAACACCCCTTTCCAAATCAAAGGCGGTGAACCCTTTGAAGACTATCTTCCGCCACGGGAAGCAAACCACCACCCTTTGAAGGAAGTGAAATTTATTAAAGATGAAAGTTCATCAGCCATGCATATAACCAAACACTAAGAAGTATCACCCAAACACTCCCTTTCGTTCTCTCTCTACTTTGGTACCTCTCCTCCCTTTTTTCAAAAAGTAGGTCACTCTCCCTCTTAGGCTCTCTCTCTTCGATGGTGATGAAGAAGAAAGCGGGTGTGTTTGATTACGTTTATGCTTCAAATGAGAGTGTTTATGTTTCTGGAACAATTTCAAGATTTCGAATGTTGTAATAGATTTTTAGGGTTTTGGTTTGTATTTAATCTTCATCTTCATTTGTGCTTTTGTTCTTTTGTAAATGATTTCAAGATGTTCTTGTGTAAACGATTCTGTTTTTGTAAATGATTTCAAGATGTTCTTGTTTAATCTTCATCTTCATCTGCAATTTAGGTTTTGTTCTTGTGTAAACCATTTGGGTTATTGGGCAATTGTTTTTCATTTGTTTTTGTACACATGTTATCTCAATTTGCAGGTTACTCATGTTGCTTGATTTGGGCAATTGTTGATACGAAGAGTTGAAGACGGCTACCTCTACAAACCACCGCCACTGGTGCAAACCGCCACTTGTTCGATTTCCAGATGTGTTTTTATAAATTAATTTTTATGAGGTTCGATTTTCCAGATGAAGGTAGAGATAGGTTTCATTTGTTTATTTTATGAATAGATTTAGATTTCAAATGCGTGATTTATGAATTGATTTTGATTTCTTGATTGTTCAATGGCTTTGTGTGTTAAATCTAGATGAAGAATAAGAATAAAAAAATATGCATTTATACCTACTGAAAAGGTTAGAGTTAAATAAAGAGGGCGAAATCATTAAAAAGAAACTTAAAGTATCAAATGAAAACCAAACATGCCTTTACAGTTATTCCATTTAAAAACTTTGATGGTTAAATCAAAAAGTTTGTAAAACTTTGATGATTAAACCATATTGACCTTGCGGAAATGAAGAACTTGAAGGCATGTTTTTGAAAACCAGTTATCCATTTAAGAATTTAACATCTTTAATAACTTAAATTCGATCAATCAAAGATTAAATGTCATAAACAAAGTTGTAATCTAAACCAACTCATGATCAAAATATTCTTATGATTGTTCAAAGACATAAAATCAGTAGATACATCTATATACAAAGCCTTCATAGCCGAATAATTCAGACTACAAATACAGACACACGATTCGACTATACGTCTCATGAATGATAAAGATAAACAAACCTAGCATCGATAAACTAACCCTACGATAAGAGTCATTAGGAAAGATTACTGTACACCAAATTTTGCAGACTCTGGACTCGATTGCATATTACTGTTGTAATTAGGAATGTTTAACAGTTAAAACAACGATTTCTACTCTAATTAACTAAAGAAAATCCTATCGATTGGTAAGAACCCTAAAAACTACGAAGAAAGCCATAATATGTCTATCTATTGAAAAATAACAAAAACCCGTACTTATAAAATACACGCGGGCGCAACGTGCCCCTTATTATGGCATGAGGCGTTTTAGTCAAAGTTCTAAAAATAGCACATTGGGAAATATCAAAACTCTAGTTTCCATGAACTTTGGTATGTGGTGCACTTTGGGTAGAGGCGCAATGTAGTTCTTGCACTTCCTATTTTTTGAAAATCTTAATTCGTGACAAATAAAAAGTTAATTTATCTAACTTAAAATTTTGGTAGAGAACCTACATTAGTATAGTATAAGTATTGGATTGAACTCTCTAGAAAAGTTATAATTGTTTGCAAGAGGCGGGTATAGTTAGCCTTTTCTTTTTGCAATACGATATTTCAAATTTGAGAAAGTTTAAACTTGATAAAAGGGTAGTCCCACATTTCAAAATGATCTAAGTTTAATTAATATATATATATACTAGCATAGTACCCGTGTAATGCGGCGGCTAGAAATAATTTCTACTTGATAATATGTCCGTTTTTAATAATGTAAGACTATTATATCACGCATTAATTATAATGACATCGAACAATTTTCGTTCGTAATGTATCTATTTTCTTTCTCATGTTTTCATTTCTTTTATTTCTCTTTTCTTTATAACTCTTTTATTAATTTTAAAAAACAATAAATTGATAAACAAAAAGAATATTAAATATATTATAAATTAAACCTTTTGTTTTGATTACACGAATCATTTAAAAATCTGAAAATGTCTATAAATTTAGGTTACATGTTATTAGGTTTATAAGTTCTAGCTATACGTATTTTTTAATACTTAAATTAAAATATGTATTATATGATAAAATATTTAAACTATTATTTTATGAAGATCCTTTTTATTTAATTTTTAATTTGTATTTAATATCATATAGGTTGAAAATTAACTTGCATTGACTCGACTTTTTTAAACATTATTTATCATGAAAGGTTTAATTATAAAAATTGTATTTTAAGAATCTAATTAGCTCTATATAATAGTTTCCTTATAGGGTTAAATAAGGGATAACTAAGTAATTTCAAATTACTTAAAATTAAGAGATTTCAATGACCTAAATGCTTTATAATATAGTATATATATATATATATATATAATTAACACGAAAGATGAACATTATTTTTTGTTTTTTAAAGCTCAAGAGAGCGAATTTAGGAATAGCAACAGGGCGGGTTCGGGGCACCCCTTTGGGCGTCAGTCAAACCCAACCCCGAAACCCGGTGATAAAACCCAACCCGACCGACTAAAAATTATGTTAGCGAAGTAAGAAACTACACAAAAAACTTAATAAGAATCTGGGATAATCATTTTATAAATAAGAACGTAAGTATTATCATTAACTTGAATAAAAAAACTTAACTAAAGTAGAACTTAAAAGAAGTTAAAGGATCAAATTTAACAAAAAAACTTCATTACTTTAGAAACTTTTTCATTAAAAGATATACAGTCACTCTCTTTGTATATTTATACACATTATTATATACATAAATATAAAAAACAAAAAAATATATATAAACATATATCGGGACGAGACGGAGCGGAACGAGGCTATTGTGCCCCGGCCCCGAATCTAATCGGGTTCAGTTTTTCCCATCAGATTCGAATTGTTTTACCATCCCTAATCGAATCCCATGTTGTCCCCCGTCCCCCCCCCCCCCCCACCCCCCCACCCACACACACACACCCCCACCCCCACCACCACTAACCCCCAATACACACACATTTTTCCTCCCTAAAACTCTAGCGACACTTTCACGGTTATTATTTTTTTTGGATTTCTTTTGTATGTTTTTAAAATACTATTTTAATATATTTCATTTTTTTACTATTAAATATTTTATAAACCATTCTTTTCTGTTTTTCCATGGCAGGTGTCATTATACGTATTTGTTTATTTTATACTTTTTAACATACTGTAAAAAGATTCACACATTAACTCCATCAAGAATGCAATCTTTAAAATTTTGAAATCTTTTTATTGATTCTTTTCTGTTTTTTTTTTTCAATTTACTACTACTACTAACTATTATATGGAAAAAATCAAATATTCTCCCAGATATTTACAAATTTAAAATGCGTATATTTGGCGAAAATACTTAGAAGCGAGCTGGAAAATATATATTTTAATTATATATATGTTTGACAAATTACCTAGTAGCGGAAGTTTAATAGTGTAAAATGACAAATTATAAAAATAGAAGGAATTATAAAACAATTAATGAGGGTATTTAGATAATTTTGTATATAACAAGCTCCCAGCTAAGTTTTAAAAGCTATATCAAGAAGTTTTTGGTTTTAGAGCTTTTTTGTTAAAGAAAAAGCTTTCGGCTTTTTTATCCGAACATGACTTTTAGCTTTTTCTTTCAAAACAAAAAGCTACCGGCTCCAATAAACTTCAAAAAACTTCGTATCAAACATACGTAACAAAAGTAACATTTTTCCCTTTTCCTATTCAACAATAGTTTTTAGCATGATAGTTATATATATTAATATTATTTGTGATAGTTAAATTCTTGAGACGTTTTAAATTATTATATATAACAGTTTAGAGTCTTTCTAATAATGAAGTTTGAGTAAATAATATAAATTAAAATCAGCCTAGCCTAAATAATAATCTTATCCCATAGCGAAGACTCGAGTAACAAACAAATTTTAGGAGTGATTTAGTAGAATCTTTTTATTTAAAAAATGGCAAATTGTATGAAAATGTAATGAACTTTGTCTTAGTTACTATTGTATATAATTAACTTTAAATTTTTTAAAATAATACAAGTAACTTTCAAAACCTTCTCATTGTATGCAAACAACTTTTTTATGTGTCTGTTGTTTAGTTTTTATTATATACAATAAACTTTGTCATACCTTCCATAGTATACAACAAATTGCATACAATGTGAGGATTATGAAAGTTGGTTGTATTAATTAAAAAAAAATAAAGTTAATTGTATTTAATGATCACTAAGACAAAATTTATTGTGTTTTAATACAATTTGCTCTTTAAAAGAATGAAAGTTATTAGTCTTGTATAGATTTAAAATTGAAAGCTATTATATTAAAAGAAATGCTTAAAAACTTATTAATGTTATCAGATTTTTTTAAACTTTTTAATGTGCAAAATTACATGTATACCTTTTAACGAAATGTTTTGATAATTTTTTTTATTATTTTAAGTTTTTATTTATGTCTTCTTATATTTTATAATACACTTTTTAAATTCAACTACCATCTACCGTACCAAATACATGTAACAAATAAAAGCTTTAGCTACTTCTTTTAAAAGTTTTACGTCAGAAACTTTTGAAATAAAATGAACTTAAATCGAGAAGTTTAAAACTTATAAATGTTAACTAGAATGTTCAATATAGTCCATAATTATTTCATAGTCTTAAGAAACTAATTTAGCCTTTCGATCAATATCATCAATTTTCCAGATTAAATTTTAAAAATTTGGGCATAGTGGCATTTTCGTAATTCACATGTGATTGTATACTGAATCACATATAATTAAATATTAAAATTTCAAAACTATATTTTTTAAATAGACTTTATTGAACATAACTCTAGTTAACATAACCTAATAAAATTTTAATATTAATAAAAGATTAAACTTAATTAATTGACTTAATTTAAGAATTGTAACCTTTTATTTATTCAAATTTAAATCCTTACCGTTAGTAGTAATAAAATATTATATACATTTAAAATTTTTTTGTCATTATCTTATACTTCATAAAGTTGTCTTCCCATAATTCATCTAAATTCTTTTAGTTTTTCAATAAAGACTCAGATTTAATTATTCTTTTGTTCACAAAAAATAATAAAATATTTAGTTAAATAAATTCAAAAAAATATTTTCATATAATTATTTACTTCTATCCATTTGTTTAAATAAACTTTTAAACTAATAAAATAATAAAAGTTCTAACATCAGCTACAAGGTTTTACTACAGGAAAAAAAATTACTTCAAGTTACTATAATACCCATGAATATGTGAAGTTTATGCCGTCCACTACCGACGAATGGGTGAGGTGGCAGGCCTCACGGAGACACCACCGCTCCCTACTCCAACACAACGTTTTCTTCCCGCCTTAGCTCCCTTAACCCGTGTTTCTCTTGCTATCTCTCTCGTCTTCCTTCCTTCTCTCTCTCTCTCTTCTCTCGCTTATCTCATATTTGATTTTTAAAAATGGGAAATTTTAATATGATAAAAAGATAGGTATAACATGGTTAAAAAAATAAAATAGAATAATAATATGACGCTAATATAATAAAAATTATAGAGAGTTTAAAAGGAATGACAACATACACATTGAAATATTAAAAAGTGAAAAAATGTATGTGTATTAAAGCATCTTTAGAAAATTTATTAAAAAGTTGGGATGTACCTAAAAGAATCTTTGAAGAAAAACGGAGCCGACTGTGAATTATATATATCCCTAAGCTATGACCACTAAGCTTAATTAATTTCATAATTTGTCTTGTTAGTTTTATTTATTACAATTTGGCCACAATAAGTTTTCATAATTTACAATAAAGTCATATGCGTCACACTTTCATCAATACAAGTTAACTTTGGACGTGTAAAGTGAAAACGAAAAAACAATGAACAAATTTGAAACCATAAGGATTAAAAGACTTACATATTATAACGATAAAATGATGGATTAAAAAAACTAAACTGCTCTGTTAACTTTAATAGCTAAAGGAGCAAAATGCAATAAAATATGAACTATAATCACTATCTTTGTAATTTTATTTTAAAAAGTTAAACAAGCAGTTTATGTAAAAACATATGGACATTTTTTGTAAATTAGGCCAAAACACATGGACATTTTAGTCTAAAATAACCTTCATCCAGGGGATAGGTTCCTTGGAAACACATGAATTGTCCTAGACAACACATTTGTAAAGGATCTCGAGAGGATCACATACTTACTTTAATAGTTTGACACAATTTCTGTGAATCAGCCGTAATAAACTAGGAAGACTTGATGATGTATGCATACTTAATTAATCAGACTTTAAAATCATTCCGTGTTAAATCATTCTAGTTTAAGTACGTGATCTTGTCTATAGGCTTCGCCATGTGTTAGCCCTGTTTCCTATAAATAGGGAGGTTACCAACACTTTAGATGATCATTTCCTCGTTTATTATTCTCTAAGGAGACTTTCTCCCTTACTTGGAGATCCCTATCTCCACACCAACCAAAATCTAATCGATGCCAACATCACCTCTCCATGAATCCATGATCGTAGCTAGGAATGGAATTGGGGCGGGCTTTAGAATTGTAACACCGCTTCTGAAAACAGTTGCTTTAATAAAAACTCAGATTTAGCAGCGGAAATTTTTCTTTTTAATATTAACAAACAGTTAATTACATCGTCTTTGTTTCCAAAACATTCGTTGGTGTTACCTAACATACAGGAACCGACCATAGTTTTATACATTACAACATTCAATTATAAGTGTTCCACCCACAAGGGCAATACATCAAAAGTCACCCGCCTCGCAGGCCACCTAGTCTTTATCTGAAAAGGGGAATCATAGTACCATTAGCTACACTAGCTAGTGAGTACATACTTAGCATAAGCATCAATAAGGTAACTCATGCCTCATACACATCGTACATATCATATCATACATATCGTATCGTACACATCTTATCGTACATAAGAACACATTGCTAGCTTAACACATAGCGGTGTGTTGACAAGATCAGTAAGAGTCATGTCTTGCAGGAGAGACAGTCCTGCGCAACAACTCAGACTGGGGGATCAATCACAACCAATCTGCTGGTGGGGGAGCATAAAGCAGTCCACCAAGCATCTTATACAGAACACAAGGTTCCCGAGTAATCACGGCCAGGTCCTGGCTGATTACGATCTCACGTTAAGGCACGGCGGTTTTGCAGGAACCTCCATCCGGGATGCACCCCGAATCACCATGAAATCCCGAAGGATCCAGCTACAACCGGCTGACCTTAACCATGCATCACGTTGTCTGCAGACGTTCGCATACACATATACATACATTCGATCCCACAGGGATCCATCTTTTCATCACATAGTCATACATCATTCATAGGATCCCATCGGGATCCATCATTCATTCATTCATTCTTTCACATGCATTATCATACAATTCATCATTCATGCACATCATCAATATTAACTAAGCGGTTCCATTCTGGACCCGCTGGCATGCACCTACTATACATCTTACAAGCAATCATAACATCATTCAAAAACTTACACTCATCTTCTTAAGCGTACCTGCATAAACAGGTTAGTCATAAATACATACACATTCACACACTCACATAGTCATCTTTCAAGCAAGACTTACTCATACTGAGTCTCATGAAAGTAAGCACTCACCTGTTTCGCTTACAGCGTTCTTTCACTCTATTCTGGCTCAGCTGACACGTTCACCTAAAACATCGGCAATTGCGTTAAGCGTTTGCATGCGTTGGGTTCTATTTCTAGAACACTTACAACCTTCTTAATAGTTTTAAACCACTTATAAAACTTGCTTGGAATGCTACATAACTTAATCAACAAGAATATGTTAACTAAAACAATCCTTGCTGAAAAGGCTGTGTCGCGCCGCGACGACCAAAAAGTCGGATCAACGAGTAAGTTCTTATGCGAAAGTCAGACCACACAATTATTTATACTATCCGACAGTCGGACCCAAGGGTCGGATGGCCCATCCGACTGTCGGACCAAAGGTCGGACGAGTTCATGCGATAGTCGCTTCAAAAGTCGCATGGGTCATTTTCACGCGGCGTCGCGCCGCGGCCATCACTTGTCGCGCCGCGATCCTCAGTTTTCCAGATTATCATCTTTTTCATCAACTTTCATCCGACTTTAAACTTACATATTAAAAACCCAGATTTCCAAAACACATTGTTTTTACTTCTTAAACACTTCTAAGCTTCATATACAACCTATATGAGGCTTATAAACACTTTAATACCATTTAAAAACATCAAACATGCTAAACCCACTTATAAAGTGAGCTTCATATCCATCCATGGTGTTTTCCCATTTTATCACTATTTCCAGCCATAAAACATCCTTGTTTCTAGCATAATACATGCGTAATCTTACTTAAATTTCAATAGAAGGATCATGCTAACCTTCTTGTCAAGTCTAAAGCTTCAAATCTTCAAACCTTTCAATAACTTCTTCAAGAACTTCACGAGCAGAGAGAGAGAGAGAGAGTTGTGTTTGTGGGTTTGCTTTTCAACTTAGCTATATTTGACTTTGGGAGTCAAATATCACAATACACTTAATCATCCAAACAACACAAATATATTCCTAATTTGCAATAACATGAACTCAATCATCAAAAGGATACAATGGCTATAGCCGTGGGTTTGCAATGTGAATGAACTTATACTAACCCGAACCCACCTCAAAAAAGCCATCCCCAACCCGACCGGAACACTATCAGGTGTAGTTTTCCTATTTGGGTTCAAGGTCTTTTTACCATCCCTAAGCATAGCCTAGTGTTAGCCACTGAAATTAAATCCAAATTATCCAACTTAATCCAATCTCTTCCCGTATGCAAGCGTCCAAAATGCTACCGACATGATCGATCACCTACTAAAATATCAGTTGCTTTTAACTTATTATCTATATCGTTCATTTTTCTAAGTTTATAAACCGATAAACACATACATCTTAGGTGAAGAAAGAATCTTCAAATAACAAAGTAGAATATCAAGAAGTAGTGTGGCCATATTGCTAAAACTTGAAACAATAGTGTGCCTACAATGAGTCTTTTTCTCTTAGTTGTGACTTTCTCCCTTTTGCATTACAAATTGCTTACCTATACATCATCCACACACCAACATTCGTTTTTTTTAAAATTTAATTTTCTTCCCTTCTTTATAGAAATGCACATAAACAAATCGAAACTCTATTATTTTATATATTTGGATCTTACATCAGCCATTTTTTCCTTTGATGGGGTTTATATTATATTTATTTTTTGTATTTCGTCATCAAACTCCATCTTGAAAATTGAATCTTTTATATCTATCACGCTAAAAGGATCTTCTCTTTCTCTCTCTAGAGAGCAAGGTTGACTAGCCTTCGGGATTTCTTAGGAAAGTTTCATGGTGGGGTTTCTGAGATTGTAAGAAGAATCTTGAAAAAACAACAAAGAAACAGGCTTTCATGGAGTTTCAAAAGCTTTAAAGAACCAAAAGAGATGATTATTACAAGGTAAGGTTTCAGATGATTCCTATGTGTTGTCTGTTTGATTCAGACCATAAACAGCAAATCCAACAGTTTTTTTCTTTCTTCTTTCTGGTCATGTACTTTTGTTAGTTGTGCTTCTGCATCTGAGGCACCCCCACATATTTCTTCAATATATATCTTTTTTCATTTTTCTTTTACATTTTATGGGTATTTTGGGAAATTTATTCTTGCCCAGATAAAAATTTGGTAAGCCTCTTGACTCTTACCTCTCTATATGGAATATTCAAGAATCTTGTCTCATAAACAGTTCCTATTCAGCTATACTTCTATTTTTCTTTTTTCTTTTTTTTCTTTTACTGATGGTAGAGTTTGCAAATTGCAAGTGGATGTATAGTACAATCTTAAAAATCTTTAATAATTTTTTTTTTTTTTTTTGTAATTTGGAATCTTAAATCCACTTGGAAATAGTTCTGAAATGGGTCTGTTCATTGATTGATCTTTTTTTTTTTTGGGTAGCCGACTTTTGTCTTCTTTGACTGGTATTGATGATTCTTGATTGTCATGTTGATGGAATCTTTTGATTTGCCAAGCATATAATCTTTATGGTAGATGCACATAGCTTTTTTCAGTGTTGTGTTCATTAGGGTTTCCTTTCGTTCTTATTCTTTCTGTTCTATCAATTTTGGCAGATTGGATTGAAATATGAAAAAGGAAGTTCTGATTTGGATAAAATTTGTGGGATTTAAGTTCAAGAATGCCTTTTGGATATGGGTTTTCTGGTTTTGATGTTTAACTGTTTGGTTTTTCCCCAAATTTTATAGATTTATTTGGATTTGATTACTTTGCTTATAATTCTCTGATTTTGAGTACAAATTAGACCTTTGTAACATGTTTGTATATGGCTTTCAATGTTTTCCTTCTTTTCCCCCCAATTTTTGCAGATTTTGATTGAGGCATGAACATAAAAGTTTGGATTTTTAGATAAAATTTTGTGTGATTGTAAGTACAAGATTTGAGCTGATGTGTGTTTCTTGGTGTTAATTTCTGTATTTTCTTAGTGTCAAATTCTTTTGATTCTCTCATCAGTAATGTTCTTGTTCTTCCCTTTTCCTCATCTTTGACAGATTTTGATCCACATATGAACCAAAAAGTTTGGATTTTTAGATAAATTTGTGGAGTATTTAGTTCAATGTTAGAGCCAGTGATGGAGCAACAGAGAGATTACCAGGTGCGTCTTATCGATAAAATTTGTAGATTCTCTACCTCTGCTATTGAATTTGTTACATTTGAGTTGTATTTCATTAGATTTATCATCAAGTAATGTTGTTTTTCTCTCAATTTGCTCAAATTTTGACAGATTCTTCTTGAGATATGAATGAAGAAGTGCGATTATTAGATTAGATTTGTGGATTTTGAGTTAACGATTATATCTATGGATGACGGCGTGTTTTCGCCTAATAACATGTTTGGTAATCCATCCGAATCCATGATGGACTTTGATTACATGGACGAGCTGTTGTTAGATGGATGTTGGTTACAAGCGGCAGATGGATCCGAATACATAAACAATAACAATAGTAATAATCCGATTTTCGACCCATCATATCTATGGCCGACCTTGGAGTTCAACAACATTGATCGTCTACCTGATGACAATCAAGAAGAGAGGGCAAAATCATCAATTCCCAATAATCTTTCAGTTAGTAAAAGTCAAACCGAAGATCGGATTTTGTCAAGAACACATTATAGTAATTCGGTTGGATTCTATAATCAGCCGGACACTTTTCTAGAAAGTTTCGACACAAGCCGAAGATTGTGGATACCACCAAGTTTGAATGGCGGGGTGAAAGAAAGATTGATCCGCGCGATCGAGTATATAAAAAATTCCGCACTACACAAAAACACGCTTATTCAAATATGGTTACCTGAACATCGCGAAGGAAAGAAAGTTCTGAGTACAAATGATCAACTTTTCTCACTTGGGTCTGATAGCCCTCAGCTTTCTAATTATAGAAGCATATCCAAAAATTATCATTTTGCAGCCGAAGGTGATTCAAAGGACATTGTTGGATTACCCGGAAGGGTATTTATGGGAAAAGTTCCTGAATGGACTCCTGATGTTCGGTTTTTCAAAAGCGAGGAGTACCCAAGAGTGGTTCATGCTAAGCAGTACGATGTTCGTGGGAGTGTTGCAGTCCCGATTTTCGATCACGATAGTCGAAGTTGTCTTGGTGTTATTGAGGTTGTCATGACTACTCAAAAGAGTAATTATACTCCCGAGATTGAAGGTGTTTGTAAAGCTCTCGAGGTATGATTACATTAGCCTTTTTTGTAATATTTTATGAGCTCGTTATTGTTCAATTATAGGATCTATGAACTTCCATGTCACGATTTTGAGACGATAAAAAATAGCTAAATCCTAACGGTCCATAGGTTCTAGCGAGTATAAAGATGGACTCCGTTTATATGAAAAAAACCATGAAAGTATATAAACAAGACGAGAGAATCGCCGAACTGTTGTCTGTTCTGTTACCAATTTTGTGAAAGTTGAACCCAAAAAATAATGCTTACTAAGGATAAACTAAGAATCACCTAAATATCCATAGTTCCATACTTATGATCTAAGTTCTGTTTAGGTAGTGTTTGGATGGATGTTTGCAAAGTGATATGGATTTTCGTTTAGTTAGTATTTTTTGAAACAATTAGTACGTAAATAGACGAAAAAGAACATTTTTTTACCCTTTGATACATAACTTTGTGGAGAGATGATAATCTTTTGAAGTTTTCGGTATTTAATAGGCGTTTGATCTCCGGAGTTCCGAGTCTTCAAACTCACAGAAATTCGAGGTGACGAATGGTTTGTATGAAGCCACAGTACCCGAAATTCAAGAGATCTTAAAATCTGCTTGCAAAACTCATAATTTGCCATTGGCTCAAACATGGGTTCCATGCGTTCAACAAGGGAAAGGCGGGTGTCGGCATTCAGATACAAACTTAATCCACTGTATATCGACCATCGACCGTGCTTGCTACGTACATGATTCCCGCTTTAATGATTTTCAAGAAGCGTGTTCGGAGCACCATTTGTTAAAAGGGCAAGGTGTTGTAGGTAAAGCTTTCAATACAAATCAACCGTGTTACTATCCAGATGTAACGTTGATGACAAAAACCGAGTACCCGCTTTCACACCACGCCCGGGTTTTCGGTTTGTGTGGGGTTGTGGCTATACGTCTTAGAAGCACTCTTACCGAAAATGTTGATTATGTTTTGGAGTTCTTTTTACCTGTTGACTGTAAAGATCAAGAACAGCAAAGGGGTTTGCTTAATTCGTTGTCGGTTATTATACAAAATGTTAACCGCAGCTTAAGGATTGTTACGGATAAGGAGTTGTTGGAAGAAGGTTCGGTTGTTTCTGATAGTGTAGAGAAAGTGTTGAAAGTTGAAGAAAACTTGATGGAAAAACCTGCAGATATGGTTAGAAAACAACCGCCAAATGACTCGGGATCTGGTGAAGGTGGTGTTAAGCGGGTGGAGAGACGGCGGGGAGGGGCCAAAACAGAGAAAACCATCACTTTGGAAATGCTTAGACAGTATTTTGCGGGCAGCCTCAAAGACGCTGCAAAGAACCTCGGTGGTAAGGGTTTGATACTTTGATCATATAACTTTCAACCTATTCACATTCGTGTGGAATTACGTTTTATCTCGAACGAGTTGGGATAAACAGTTAAACTTGTGCCAAATGAGTCACAGGGGTCGGGAGTCGCTCAAAGTCTACTTTCTAATGGTTGAGATCGTTTATTTGAAGTTTCGGATTATTTTTTTAATAATATTGTTTTTAATAAAAAAAATACACATGAATTGTTTATAATTTCTTTTGAAAAAGAAAAAGCACACAAAGGTGTTTGTAAGTCAACCCAACCCGATATGGTCCACTCTAACGGGTTCGAATAGGTACAAGTTTTGATTTGTTACCCAGCCCGCCTTCCACCCTCGTCTTGCCACATCTAAGATATCGGCTTACTGTAGATATTGATACGATTTGCTATTGCAGTTTGTCCAACAACTTTGAAAAGGATATGCCGACAACATGGTATACAACGTTGGCCTTCTCGGAAGATCAAAAAAGTCGGTCATTCCTTACAGAAGATCCAGCTTGTGATGGATTCAGTTCATGGGGCCTCGGGTTCGTTTCAAATCGAGTCCTTTTATTCCAACTTCCCGAATCTCGCTTCTTCGAATCCGAATACGACCTCGTTTTCACCTTCAGCGTTCCATACTGCTGATTCAAAGGTCAACGATGGTTTAACGAAGTCACTTTCCCCTTCATGTAGTCAAACTTCAAGTTCAGGTCAATCATCTTCAAGTGGGATCCACCCGTACCCGCATCCATGCACGAATATAGGTGAAGATACAGGTAACAATGTTTTGAAACGGGCCCGGAGTGATGTCGAGGTTAATGCCTCCCTTTATACTCAAGATCAAGAACATGAAAAAGTTTTTCAAAGATCACATAGCCATAAATCACTCCCCGAGCTCCCAACAACTCCAACACTTCCCCCAAAAGTAGGGAACACTCGAGATGAAAATGCTCCGAGAGTTAAAGTGACATATGGCGAAGAAAAGGTACGTTTTCGATTGCGAAAAGATTGGGGATACAATCAATTACTACAAGAAATCGCCAAGAGGTTTACTATAAACGATATCAGCGAGTTTCATCTCAAGTACTTTGATGATGATTCAGAATGGGTTCTTTTAACTTGTGATGCCGATTTAGAGGAATGTATTGATGTATATCGATCGTGTAAGAATGAGACGATTAAACTCGCTCTTTCCGAACCTCAACATGTGGGTGGTAGTTTAGGTAGTCATGTGGCCTTGTAAAAGTCTCCTTGGTTCAGTCCAACGAGCGTGGTTGACGAGTCAATATGGGTTTCTTGGGTAAAACCTAAATAGGATCGGTGTTAAAGATCCAGGTTATGGGTCAAGAAGTTATCCGACGGCCGTGCTCGATGTGTCGATACAAGATTATCTAGTGAACCCTTCAAGGGTTTGGCTCAAAGATTCAGAGTATGTGTGCTGATGCATTGTACTTTAAGGTCGTTGACTGGAAACCAGTTGGTCAAAATCAAGAATATGTAAGTTGAAAGTTGTAGAGGTAGTATCAAAAATTTGGTAATTTTGAATCTAAATGCTTGTGTTTTATACATACTTTGATGGTATAACCTCTTGTTGTACATATTAAGCTTGTAATAGGTACTTTTCTTTCTACTTTGATGTTGTAGTTGTACTATATGCATCAAAGATTGTACATTGTTGTAGTTTATTGTTTGGAAAGGAATAGGAATGAAGGCTTAGAGAATGGATAGATATTGTTTGAAGCTTCTTTGTCTAATTTCTCACCTTGTATATTGTTTATAGATAACAGTGATCATTCTCTTGAAATCTTATCATGCTGCTCCAAAATCACAGACCACTTGTTCAATGGATCTGTGTGATGCTTTGTGTAAATCGGCGGTGCTTGGGTTTTCCGGCGTTTATTGCCGAACATCGAGTGCTCGGAGTTGATACCGGACAAGTGTCGTGATGAGTTTGAAGGTCGTCTGAAGAGATGCGTTAAGTTTTTCCTAGTTGCCGGAAGCCGTTTTGTTTGATGTGCAAGGTTCCTTGGCATGCCACTGATAATTCTTGTAGGGATACAATGCATTTGTCCTAATTGCTGGGTGTGAGCATTGTATTGAGCATATTGGTGGTTGCACTAGAGTTAGATGCAGATTTGGTTACTTCTTAATTCAAACTTAAACGCGTAGACTTTTGTAACATTAGAATTATTTTCAAATTTTTCATGCTTAGAAGTGTGAAAATTTAAATTAATTTGTCCACACTAATAAATATGAGTTTTGGTTACAATTTTTACACTTTTAACTATAGAGATTTAATAGAAATTAGTAACAACCAATTATTCCATGTTTGATTGTAATTTTCTACATTTTAATCATGTTAAAATCGGTAAAAAAGTGTAGATAATCAACATTTTTTTAGTGATTTTTTCTTGATTGTAGACATGTTTTCCTTCGTAATAACCTTTTTCTTCTAACCGGATGAGATTTATCGACACGCAAACTTGTTGATTTAGTTTCACAAGTGCAATCTTTGTGTAGTATGTACCTAAATGCTTGGTTATTGAACGGTTTCTAAATCTATTCCAAAACAAAGATTATATTTAAAAATGTCTTGATTATATATATGTCTTATAAATAAAAGAGTAAATTACAGGGATGGTTCCTGTGGTTTAGTGTCGGTAACTAGTTCACTCCTTTAAGATAAAAAATTATGTCAATGGTTCATACTATTCGTTTTTTGTTTCTGATTCGGTCTTTTAAATAGACGGCCGTTAAATGTCACCGTTACTTTTAAATCAAGGGTAAAGTAATTTTGACAATACCTACTTTCTCTCCTACGTATTTGTTCTTTTCTCACATTTACATACTATCTTTGAGTGAAACCCGAATAAGATTGATCTTAAAGATCCTGGCTATGTGTCAAGAAGTTATCCTATGGCGGTGTTCGATGTGTCGAGACAAGCTTTTCTAGTGAACCCTTCAAGGGTTTCGCTCAAAGATTTAGAGTATGTGTGGCGATGTATTGACGGATTTAGAGTATTGAGGTGGTCAAAATCAAGAATATTTTGGTGAAAGTTATAGACTTAGGCCATGTGTACCGCATGACCCAAAGCATTTGGGAAAGTGCTCGGGTTCCTTGGGTATATTTAGGTTGAGCAGTACCACCCCTTCGGGTTCCCATCTTCTTTCCTCCTTCGGCTTCCTACACTTGAGCTCACTACAAGAAAAAGACCTTTAGCGGCAACATATGTCGTTACAAAAGGTCAAAATGTCGCCTCATAAAACCTATTGCGGCGACATGTCGCCGCAAAAAACTTGTGCCAAAAATCTATTTGCGACGACATACGTAACTATTAGCGGCGACACACAACGGACCAACAATTTGCCACGTGTCCAGTATTTACGGCGACATATATTATATTATTTATAAATAAAGAATAATATATTCAACACTTTTTGCGGCGACATTTGACCTATTTGCGGCGACATCTATTATTTAATTCTTTTAAAATTCATTATATATTTAATCCTTTTGTGGCGACATGTTACCCTTTTGCGGCGACATATACGATATTTTTTTAAATAATAATTAAAATGGAATTTCTCAGAGTCGCCGCTAAAGGTCTTTTGCGGCGACATGTCGCCGCAAAAAGTCCTATTTTTTTACAGCAGCTTCCCGGCGGTGGCTCTCAGCGGCAGCGGCGGAGGAGGAGGCCGGCGGAGGAGAAGAGAGGAGGCGACGTCGAGAGCTCGTGAGGTTGACGGCGAGAACTCGTGGGAGGCAGGGGCGGCTGATCGAGAGAGAGAGAGAGAGAGCACATAATGAGAAAAAAAAGAAACCTGTAACCTAATAACACGTAAACCTTTTTGCGGCGACATTATTTGCGGCGACATAATGATATTTGCAGCGACAATTAATTAATTAGTATTAAAAAAAGGAAAATTCATTTGCGACGACAATGCCCTATTTGCGGCGACATGTAATATTTTAGGTGGGAAAATATCCCGCCATTATTTTCGCGAAAATAAAAAAATAAATATGAAATCATTAGAGTATTTGCGGCGACATATGTCGTCGCAAATAGTCTTCATTGAAAGTCAAACATCCTTGACTGGAATTTTGTCTTTTAGTGGACCTTTTGAGGCGACATATGTCGCCTCAAAAAAGTGTCGCCCGCAAAAAAGTGTCGTCGCAAAAACTTGTTTTTCTTGTAGTGTCACCCATTGATTTTTTTTTTGTGTGTATAAGAAAAATAAGAGAAAATATTTGAGTTGTTTAAGTTAAGTTATACTTAGGTTTCGGATAAAATAGAGAAAAAGAATAAAAAGATGATAAAAGCTAATGTACTATTTGAGTTAGAAAAATGTTTGGGATGAATATTACAAAATACTACTCATGCTCTTATATATCAAAGATTTGGTAATTTTGAATCTAAATGTTTGCATTTATATGTACTTTTGATGGTATAATTCTTGTTGTACTATTAAATTTGTAATAGGTACTTTTCTTTCTATTTTGGTGTTGTAGTCAATTGTATTATATGCATTAAAAAATGTACATTGTTGTAGTTGATTGTTTGAAAAAGAATACAAATGAAGACTCTTAGAGGATGATGTTGTTTCAAGATCCTTTTTCTTATTTATCTAGCATTCTTGTAGTAGTAGTTATCTAATTTATTTAGAAATAAAAATTAAGGATTACTAGTATAAAAACTAACTTGAACTAAAGCAGATAAACTATTAGGTTCTGTTTGTTTAGCATAATTCAAAGGAATGAAATTGATTTTGATTTCATCTGGCCTATCTATGGAATTGATTTTCTATTACTTGAGTAAATGTAAATATTTCAATAAATTAATGAGATTCTATTAAAAAATAAGTTTATCAAACGTAATATACCACATAATTTGATTTCAATTCCATTTCATTTTTTAAATTCTACGAAATAAACGGGACCTTAGTATTAGACATATGGTGAAACTTTATTTTGAATATTCCGGTAAGCATTCACATCATTTGGATCAAATTCAAAAGGATAAATGTTTAATTTTTCATATTACAATGGATGACAAAAGAGATTCACAATAAGAAGAAAAACACTTTCATAAAAGCATTCTAATTTTTCTACTTAAACACTTTCATAAAGTTTAACATGTATGTATGTATGTATGTATGTATGTATGGTTATTATACCATATATTAGCTTGAATTAATGAGGTTGATACCCATATAATTGGGTTGTCTGCATGCCAAAAGATTATATTAAAGAAAGCCATAATGTTATATGAAGGTAACTAATTTAGAAGATATTAAAAAATGCCATAATGTATATTAAGAAAAGTAGGATATAATATATTCTAGGTGAAGGAAAAGTAGTGACATAAACCAAGGAAAACTATTAGTTTATGTTTGTTTTGTAGAATTCGAAGGAATGAAATTGATTTTGATTTTATCCCCCCACCTATGGAATGGACTTTTCATTACTTTAGGGAATGTAAATATTCTAACAAATGAGATTCAATTATAAAACAAGTTTACAAAACGTAATAGACCACATAATTTGATTTCAATTCAATTCTATTCTTTCGAATTCTACGAAATAAACGGGACCTTAGTATTAGACATATGGTGAAACATTACTTTGAATATTCCGTTAAGCATTCACATCATTTGGATCAAATTCAAAAGGATAAATGTTTAATTTTTCATATTAAGATCGATGACAAAAGAGAGTTTCACAAAAAGAAGAAAAACACTTTCATAGAAGCATTCTAAGGCCAAGAGTATAGCAATCCCTCAACTCAAATGTCAAATCACTACCACATCAGTTTTTTTTACTTTTTCCTTCTCAACCCAAATATTTTTTTCTCTCATATTCTCTCTACAAAAAAAAGAAGAAAGCACGGGTTGCTCGGGTGCGCGAAAAGGAAAAAGAAGGCGGAACCCGATTGTGACCGTAGCGGTGCTCTCAAAGAAGCCGGCCTTACCCAAATGAACCCGAAGGGGCTCCGCCGCTCAGGTAAGGCTTTACGTCTGGACTAATATTGTTTATGAAGTAAAGTTGAAGTTGTTTATTACTTTTATTTTCTTTTTTTGGGTATTTTCATTTTAATCCTAACATCTACTTTAAAGTAATAATGCTTATGAATTACAGAATAACAACATTTATAAATTGTATATAGTGTGGACAAACTTACCTAAAAATTGTTATTAACACATTAAAATAGAGCTTATAATCTTCATGTACGTGTTTGGTTTCTGTTTTTAAGCTTTTGAGTAAATTACTGAAATGGTCCATGTGATTTATCAAAAGTTACTGGTTTATTTCTTAAAATAAAAAATTATACTACATGTTCCTATGGTTGTTTTTTGATTACTAATCCGGTCCTTTAGTTGTTTAAACTAACAGCCCAAGTGTGTTTTTCAGTTTTTTTTCTTTTTATGGGTGGTGCATTCGATTCTTTTTTTAAGGTTGTGCCTTGGTGAGTTGGTGGAGAGGTGAATTTGTTGTCTATTTGGGTTGTCTTGTCTTTTTCTTTAGTGAGCTTAGTGTTTGTTTGTGATTTTTCTTACTTTATGTCACTTACAGAGTTTTTGGGTTATCTTTTTTGCTTGATACCTTCACTATCTAGTTGTAAAAAGGGTTTTATTTCATTGTGAGTTCTCAAGTTCGAGCCTTATTGTGGGGGTCTTAAGGAAATAATGGAGGAGGGTTTACTCCCTCATTACGGGTGACTTAGGACTCGCACACTACCCTATATAGATGTCTAAGTAACAATGGAGGAGGGTTTACTCTCTCATAATATGTGGCTTGAAACTCGCATACTGTCCTATATAAATATCACTGCGGACTCAACCCATTAACGAAACTTTGCTGTTAAAAAAAAACTTGAAACCTTCTAACTATCAAGCTTTATCCGGATTCATTACCCTTTTCCTCAAATTTTCTTTATTTTTATTTGGAGAATTGTTAAAAATATAAAAGGTAACTAGATATGTGATTCGTATATTACATGGACGAGTACAAATAACGGGTGTAAAATATATAAATAACTGATGCAAAATAGGAAGAAACGTAATTAAAATATATTGTTTATATTAGAAAGGAAAATCATGTAATATGCATAGAATAATGAGAGAAATTGGTGCAAAAAAGTAACAAACGTAATCACAAATAGTATTTATAGTATATATCAAATCAATTTTTTTTGTAATACTTCTTTGTATGCCACATAAATCGTTTTTAAAGTAGGTATACGGTATACCATCATCGTCAAGTATAAGAACTTTCAATCCCTTCTTGGTGACATTGTAACACCCTGATTTTCAGTCCAAATTTAAACTTTTCAATCCTCAATTTGAAACAAAATTTTCAAATAATCGCGGAAGCATTTTCATTTTCTGTAAATATTTCAACAATAAACATTTTCAATAATTATAATCCAAAACCTTGGGTGTTATCACAGTCAATCTCACGACCATAAACATAAAGTAGGAAATCCAAGATTACCGGTAAAGTAACCAAAGCAAGACCTTGCCCAAGGCAGCTACCCACCTCACCAAGGCATCTAGACATCCTACGGATACAAAACATTTTCACACACTGGGTTAGCTATAAACATAGCTAGTGAGTACAACCAAAACATCTGTTTTATTAAAACCAAGTCATTCTTTTTCACTTTTGAAAACACAAGTTTGGCAATCAATATCCTTTTAAATTATACACAATAGCACATAAGGATTCGGGTCTGTCCATTGGGCCACAATGTATCCACGTGGTAGCTAGCCACGGTCAACACGTGCCTACATGGGGGATAACCACATCACCCCGTCAAGGTGGGGGATGCACGAAGCAGTCCACCATACAACGGTAATCTGGAGCGCATGCTCCGTTCACCAAATTCACACGTGTTGCCCCAGGTTCGGTGGCTCGTCAGCCTAGTGAACCCACACGGTCATGATGGCCTACTGACATACCCCTCCACTCTCTGCACCGATTCCTCAGCCACCCGTACTTCGCGGTTCCTCAATTGCCGAAGCTACATGAACCTCTGTGTACGTCTCAATGTCTAGGAACCCTATGGTATAGAGTTCATATCACACAGTGGTCCGGACCAAAACACATTCCCCGAAGGGTCACATAAGCACATACCCCGAAGGGTCACATAATCACTTACCCCGAAGGGTCATAAAATCACTTACCTCGAAGGGTCACATAAATCACATGCCAACAAGGCCAAATATCTCAAGCATACAAGCTTATCAATAAACACATAAGTGTCTCAATTATATCTCTTGAGCATAAATGCTCAACAATCAAATCCACATTTGACATCTCAATGCCCAAAACATTTTTAGTATAAACATATCTTTCAATAATCAAAAACAGGTTTGTTGTTTCCAAAATCAAGGTTCACTCCAACATGGAGTATAAGGTTTCAAAACCATTATGTAAAACACACCTTAACATAGACCATCTCCAAAATGGAGCAATGGTCCTATTTGAACACCATTTTCTCAAAACATTTCACAGTTGGCATCTCAATGCCCAAAAGACTCGCAAAGTGAAAACATAACTTTCTTTAACTCAAAACCATGTGTTTTGTTTAAAATCAAAGTCCACTCCATCACGGAGTATCGTGTTTCAAAACCATTAATGGAATCACAATTTAAACACAGGCCATCTCCAACACGGAGCAATGGTCTTATTTTGAAAACCATCCTTTAAAACACGTCACATGAGGGTTTCACAGTTTACATATACTTTGAACTCAAAAGCTTCACAAAACATTTGCAACTCATATGAATCACAATATGACACAATTCATATTCCACATCATTTGATTCATCAAGATTCATCAAACAATTGCCAAACAATCAAAACACATAAGTGGTGACTTGAAAACTTTAACAATTTTGGGTATCTGAAGGGTGTACTCACCTGAGGGTGTGATGAGGATCACAACCCCATCCAAACCAAAGCTTAACACTTGATCATAAACCTATGATCACCAAAACACAAGGTTAACTAAGTTAAGTTAACCATACATGGAAGTTACACACAAGTGTGGACTCAAAACACAACTTAATAGCTCATTTCGGGTCTTTCGGACTCCCTATGAACTCCCTAAAACCATTGGAACCAATCCCCAATCAATTACAAGGTCAAATGGGGTAAAAAACAACTTTTTGGAGGTTTCAGGGGGTCTCGCGCCGCGCAAAATTCTCTAGAAACTTGGCCCTCGCCAAAAAAGCTCCTCGCGCCGCGACACTTGAGGGTCGCGCCGCGACACACCCGTGAACAGTAACCCTTGGCCTTTTCTTTGCTGCAGGCCCCAAATTTCTTCCAAATTTCCAAAACACAAGTCATGTCTTCATTCAAAACTTAAGAACCATGTCAAAAACCACCTCATATCTCAATTATAATCATTATCCAACACATTTAACCAACAAATTAATCATCAAATACCCTCACTTCTTCCATTTTCAAGTTTTGACCCATTTAACCAAACAAACATAATTTTAACCATAGTTTCACCAAGATAACTTGTAAAATCACCATCAAGCTCATTTATCAACACCTTAAACACATTTGATCACTCAAAACCATAACTTTGACAATTACCCCCAAACTTGACACATTTAACATGATTTGTCAACATAAAAGTCAAAGATCATGCCAAACAACAACTCAAACTTAAAAATCAAACACCAATTCAAGATTACACTTACTTGATTTGCAACCTACTTGTTTTGTTGCTTCCTTGATCCAAATCAAACACAAAAGAACCAAGAGATGAAGTCCAAACACCCAAAACTTGAAGTTATACACTTGAATCACAAATTTCCTCTTTGATTTCTTCTTCCCCCAAGCTTTCTCTCTCTAGAACCCTCTCGCTTGGCTCTCACGTTCCTCTCTATCTATGGTTCCAGATTTTTTCTTCTTCTTTCTTCTTCTTTGACTCCAAATAAAAGAGTCAACATATATTTATACATATTTACACAAATGGCCCTCCAAGCCTAATACCTTTTTCATTTGCCACCCAATTTAGCTACATATACACACTTAATAGCCATAAAATATAAACCAAACACATAATTCACCAATTCTCACTAAAACTTACATTTACATATAATTTTATAATTTTATAAAATTTCGGATATTACAGACATGGAATATAATAATGTATAATTGGTCATTAGAAAAAATTAAATATATTATCATAACTTAACATTAAAAGTTCATAGATACGATTATCACATTTATCCAAATTGATACGGCATATTTATGATGCGTATTATCTCCAATCTCTAATATTAATATAATATAAAATTGAGTTACGATTTTTAAAAAAATAAATGGTTAAATAATAACAATTATCCAATTGAAGTAATGAATACATTAGTAAATATTCAATGTGTGTACACATTATTAAATATTAGTTTGACCCTAAGAAAGTCAAAATTGATTTTTAAAAGAATCAATAACTAAGATTAAATGTTTTGCTAAATGAAGAGTCTTATTGTTCAATAATTTTTTTCTAATTAGTCTTTTATATATATTAGAAGATTTTAGTTTTTAAAAATGTCAATCACAACTTATGTTTTTATAATTAACTTTTTATAATTTTCATAGTTATCTTTTAATTAACTTTTAAATTTTCATACATGATACTAAGTTTCTATTTTAAAAACTAAAAATAATATTTTTTATTCTTATTCATAACTTTTAAGACTATGGTTAGCATTTTCATTTTTATTTTTATATCAAGAATTTAAATTAGGGAAATTAACAAGAAATAAATTATAAACAAGAAAATGTCAAGTTTCCTAGAAAAGTATCTTACATGCACATATATCTTGAGGCCTTGAGGGGAAACTCTATCTTTAATATTGTTATCGTGACTTGTAATTTAAAACAAAGGGTATAAATGTCAAAAAACTATTTTTCAGCTAATAAATAAATAGTTGTGTTCAATAAAGTCTATATAAAAAATATAGTACTAAAATTTTAAGATTCAAACACATGTGATTCAGTATACAATCAAATGTGAATTACGGAAATGTTACTCCATCCAAAATTTTAAAATGCAATCTGGATCATCAAATGCCATTGATTCAAAGACTAAAATTAGTCCTTTAGGATTATGAATTAAGTATGGACCATATTTTTAAGGGTAAATTGCTTGAAAATACAATGAACTTTGTCTTAATTATCATTTTATATAACCAACTTTATTTTTTTAAAAACAATACAATCAACTTTTATAATCCTCCCATTGTATGCAAGTTGTTGTATACAATGAAAATTATGAAAAAGTTTATTGTATACAATGGTAGCTAAAGACTAGACACAGAAAAAAGTTGTTTGCATACAATGAATTTTTTTTGAAAGTTAGTTGTATTATTTTTATGAATTTAAAGTTAGTTGTATACAATGATAATTAAGATAAAGTTAATTGTATTTTCATGCATTTTGCTCTATTTTTAAAATACACCAAGTGCCTTTAAACTATATTGTAAATCAAATTTAAATAAATGAATATGATAACCATAGCTCTAAGAATAACAAAAGAATTGTGATTTTAGTTTTAAAAAATGGTACCCTTTTTTCATGTATATTAAGTTGAAACATAATTAAAAGATAAGTACGAAATTTATGAAAAATTGATTAAAAGAATATTAGTTGTAATTAGCATTTTTAAAAACTAAGATTTCTTGCTATGGTTATTATTCTTCTTAATTAAACTATAAAAATTTCAATTTCAAATTTAAATAAATATCATCGATAACTTATAAAGTTTACCATATAGAGTATAAAATCTATTTTAGAACAATATTATGTTTAAAAGTATCGATGTTCTATGTTTCTTAAATAAAATATATTACCAAAATACGCATCAAGCTTATTAAACAATCTTGATCCTTCAACTTTTAGGGGCGCTTGGTTAAATAGAGGGGAATGAGAATGACAAAGAGTAAGGGAATACAAAGGAATGCAATGAGCATTCTCTAGTGTTATCATTACCATTGATATTGTTTGGTTAGTATAGGTAATCACTGTTAATCGTTAGACGAAACGAATTATACCGGTGCGATCCTCGTGTTCCCCTCTTTTATTAGAAAGGTCACTTGATTACTTTCGACAAAATTTTTTGTTTTCATTTTATTAGGTTGGACATAAATTTTATTAATGTATAATCACATGTGATTCATAACAATATTACATGTGTTGTTATATTAATTTTTTTATCTTCTTGAATTGTATATCATTTAACGTTTATAAATTTTAAATGTTTGCTTAAAACCGTTTATACTTTATACACGCCTGTACATATTCGATTTCACCCAATTCAATTGCATTGTCTACCCATGAATCTGTACTAGCAACACCCTATCTCCTCTATCAAAGGTCCAGATGTGTTCTCTTTCGAATTCGATGTCTTTTATATTGGTTCTCGTAATAAGAATGGTTCTCGTTTGAACAATCCCTATGCAATCACATATAATTGAATACCAAATCTCATGTTTTTTAGTATTCAATCACATATGAATCTGTACAAACTCTCGTGCGAATCTGTACACAATCACATGTAGATTAAATTTATAATCATATGTGATTGAATACCGAATCTTATGTTTTTGGTATTCAATCACATGTGATTCTGTACAAAATCACATGTGATTGAATACGCAATCACATGTGATTGATTTTGTCAAATCCGTGACAAAAAATGCTACATTTAATCAAATCACACTTGATTATGTGCATGTATAAGAGATAGAAAATCACATGTGTTATGAAACAACTAATAACTTATAATCACTTTCAATTATTGATTTTTTGTTACTAAACCATAGAACTTCGCCGGATTATCAAACACCAAACTATAATTTTTATAAAGACTATATTAAGCACACCTCTATGAATCACATGTGATTATACTTTAATAAAATTTAAGTCCAACCTAATAAAAATTTAAGTCTAACCTAAAACTTTTATATTTAATACTTTTTATACATACTCTTTTAAAAAATATAAAATTATATTACACGTCTAGAATTTTTTAGTATAATATTAATGTGTTTCTTGTGATGGAACTTTATCCCAACACTGTAAAAATATATCCATAATATTATTATTGATGTTATAATATCAAGTGCTTAAAATACATTTTTATTAGTCAATTATATATTTAAAATCTTTGGAATTGTAAACTAAATTTGTTAAAAATTAAATAATGATGCTAAGTATACACAAATAGATCACATAAAAATAAGATCTTAACATAAAATAGATTATGTTTATATATGCGTAAATTTCTAGAGTATAATTTATTATTTAATTAAATATAATTGAAAACACAAAATAAAATTGAATTTAAATATCCATGTAAGAATAAACTTAATTTTATATACCAAGTTATTAGTTAAAAAGTAAGAAAACTCATATAATTAAAATTTTTATAGAACATTTCAAGTTGGGGTTTAGTTCACCAAAATGTTTTCAACTTGTCAAGTTTTGTTATTGTATGTATTGAACTTTAAAAGTTTATATTGTGTGTATCAAACTTTTAATTTGTTGTTATTGTATGTATTTTGATTGCATAAAAAAGAAAAAAATGTATAAGTTTAGTACATACAATAGAAAGTTTAATACACACAATATTGACAAATTTTATGTTCAATATACACAATAGAAAATTTTAAAGTACGATACGCACAATAGTAAAATGTAACAAGTTAGATACATTTTAAAAGTTTCTATTGTGTGTGTCAAACTTTTAATTTGTTGTTATTGTATGTATTTTGATTGCATAAAAAAGGAAAAAATTGTAAAAGTTTAGTACATACAATAGAAAGTTTAATACACACAATATCGACAAATTTTATGTTCGATATACACAATAGAAAATTTTAAAGTATGATACGCACAAAAGTAAAACGTGACAAGTTAGATACATTTTGGTGAACTAAACCCATTCAAGTTGTATGTGTAGTTACAAAACACACTAACATGAAATGGTTGTTTCATTACACAGTAATTATGTAGAGTTATAGTTTCTTACGATTATTTACTCAAACACTAATAATCAATTAACCTAAACTAAGTGGTTATCAAATTTGTAAACAGCTTTATGCCACAAACCAATGATTTTAAAAGACTCACTAAGTGGTTATCAAATATATAAATTTTATCGTAATATGACAAAATTTTAAAAATAGTATATTTTAAATTCTTTTTATCGAAAGACCAAGAAATAAGTGATTATATCGACTATATTATGTAGAGAGAATAAATATAAAAAAACGAATAAAATATCCAATAATTACCTACTCGTTGCTCTCTATGGATAAACCAATTGAAATATACTAATTAAAAAAAAACGTCATATTATGATAAAATTTATATCAAAACGTATAACTATTTTTTCTCTAAACAAAATATATCAAAAGTTATTAAACAAAATTTTCAAACAAGCAATAATTAATTATATTAATATACAATTTTCTTAAAACCACTGACATATTTCATACAACCCCCTCACAATTTACATCCAAACTCTTTTGAATTTAAATGTAATATATTTTACTCCTATTATCTACCAATCACAGCTTATTGTTTGTCCATGTCATAATAACACGTCATCAATGACGTCATCATATTTTTGCCACATCACACTTTCTCTCAGTTCCGTCAACCATATATATATATTAAATTTAAAAAAACATTCTTTTAATATTTCTCAACCTTATATACATTTAAGCAAGTTTAGGCTTAATTTAATTTCTTCTTCCGATAGGGGAGGGTTCATTTGAGAACTAGTTTTATTACGAGAACCGCGAGAACCAATGTGGACCAATTAATTTAGATAATGTTTTAGATAACCTTATTTATATCAGAAGGATAAAATTGTAAATTAAGAAAAAAAATCAGCGCAAAGCTGTACGTATCATATTACATTTTTAGAAAGCATATTATTTTTATTATATAGTGCGTTGCTGCATTATTAATTTTACTAGGACAATCTGGCCTTTTGTTTTATTTTTTAGCTGTACGTAGCATATTATTTTTTTTATTTTTTATAGGTTGCAAGAATTTATTTATTTATTTTGCTTTTTTTTCTATTATTTTTTTTCTCAATTTATTAATCACAATCATTTACAGTTTTATTGAATTTTAGTAATATATTAGGTATTTATACCCCACGATCCTTTTTGTTGGTATTTTTTGAGTTGAGAATGCGTTTGACTAAATCAACTTTGAGTTGCACGTGCACTAGAGTTGCAAATAAACCAAACGAACACGAACGGAGGATTGTTTGTGTTCATTCGTTTAATTTTAGCCGAACAAAAAAATGAACACAAACGGATAAACAAACAAATATTTGTGTTCGTGTTCATTCGTTTAACTTTAGCCGAACATAAACAAACACAAATGAATGAACACGTATGCAAATATAATACAAACCTAACATTATTAAATATAAACAGACATTAACTACGTGTATATATATGTGTGTGAGAGAGAGAGAGAGTGTGTGTGTATGTATATATATATATGTGTGTGTGTGTATATATATGTACACACACACACATATATATATATACATACATACATATAAACAAACGGATAAACGAATGTTTACGAACATAAATGAACGAACGAGGGTCTTTGTTCATTTTCGTTCATTTAACTAAACGAATAAATATTTGTGTTCGTGTTCATTTGTTTATAAAATAAACAAATTTCCCGCCAAACAGTTCACGAGCGGTTCAGTGAACGTTCGGTTCGTTTACAACCCTAATATTTTTTTAATCATTTTTTTGTTATGCGATTATTTTTATTTCTTCTTTTCTTTTATTTCTTTTACCTCCAACTCTATTTATTAATCATAATCATTAAACTTTTTGTTGGAGATCGACGAGTAGAATTGTTTTTACTTTGGCAAGTAGAAAAACCAAAATAATCTAAAAAAACGTTTTTTAATTGATTAACCTACTTATAGTTACAAGCACCAAAATTTAAAATTTATAGTAATATGTGAAAAAAACAAATGTAAATTTGTATAGTTATTTTCCCTTTATTTTATGTCCGTGTTCATTTTTTTTTGTTCGGCTTAAGTTAAACGAACGAACACGAACAACGATCTAGTCCGTTCGTTTATATTAAATATATATAATGTATATTTATATTATATGTGTGTGCGTATATGTAGTGTTTATTTGTGTTTAATATTGTTTGGATTTGTATTATAGTGTGTGTTCCTCCGTTTACGTTTGTTTATCATTTAAAAACAAACAAAAATGTACATGAACGAACCAATCTTTTAAACAATTGAATACAAATGCTCGTTCGTTTATCTTTCGTGTTCATTTATTTATTCAGCTAAAGTTAAACGAACGAACACGAACACAGAAATCCGTTCGTGTTCGTTTATTTGTTAAGCTAAAGTTAAACAAATGAGCACGAACAAGCCCCATTCATGTTCGTTTACAGCCCTAGCAATAAGCTTGACTAAGCCAACTTTAAGTTGCACGTGTACACATGCATCTAGATGTACATGTGCATGTGCATATATGCACGAGATGCACACACGAATGGAACATATATGCACCTAGACGCACCTGTGCAAAAATAAAACCTAGTAGTCTGAATAGGCTGTGCACATATGCACCATGCATATGTGACTTGATTGTATGTGTTGGAAAAAAAGACAGTGGTATATGCACATGCGCACCTATTGTAATATGCACATGTGCACATATGCACCTGTGCTTGAAGAAAGACAGTGGTATATGAACATGTCAAATATCTAATGTTGTGTTGAAAAAAAAAACCTGGCAAAAATGAAAAAAAAACTTTGAAAATGTATAGTAATATGGATGTCATATTAAAGAACATAATTTTCTCATTAATTTGGTACAATTTTTGTATTTTAATACCTTTGCGTTTGGTAGATATTTTAGTTTTAAAAAAATAGGGATGTGGTCCCCTCTTTAATTAACCAATTTGCCTAGAATAACCCTCCAGCTTTTTTGAAAACTAAAAATGACGGTTATGTTTTGAATTAATTACATGTTTGCCACAATTAATATTAACCCTTGATTAATTATGATCAATGGCTATAAATGGTTCTCGCGGTTCTCGCAATAAAACTGGTTCTCAAATGAACTCTCCCCGATATTTAATTGATTTTATTTAAATTTCATCAATTAATATATATTTAATTATCATTTACAAAAATTAATAAAATAACAAATCCCTTCTACAAATATTATTTTTCAAGAAGGTAAATGCTAATAACCAAAAAAATGGTGGTAGAGTCTGCATGAGGTTGCCATTGGGCCTGTGTAGTAGAAGGAGATCGATGTGTTTTTGCTTTTTTATCATGTTTGTTTATAGTTTCATTTGCTTTTGGTATAGTTAGCTAGCTTTTGTTTGGGCTTTTGGTATAGTACATGTGTGTGGAGATTGCAGACTATCTCTATAGACAACCATCAGCTTTTGCAGTTTTCAAAATCTTTTATAGATAGGTCGGGCGTACGGTGTACCACCATTCCCGAGCCCCTTCGGGTTTATTTGGGTTGGGTGGCAGCCTTCGGAAGCACTGCTACGGGTGCCTCGGGTTCCGCCTTCGTTTTTCGTGCTCGGTTTCACCAACCCGAGCAACCTGGTTTTTTTTGGTTTTGTAGAGAGAGCATGAGAGAGAAAATATTTGAGTTGATTTGGGAAGGGTGCTACTTGGTTTTGGGTTGATTTGGGTTGAAAAGGAAAAAGTAAAAAAAGCTGATGTCACTACAAGAATTATGTTCAATAGTGGCGATACCATTTGTGGCGACACAGGGCATTAATGGCGACATGTAGTTGGGCAGACTACGTGCTATTGCCCTATGTCGCCACAAATGGTGTCGCCACTATTGCAACTAAAAAAAGGCAGGAATAATTCCCTCCCAAAAATTTTAGATGTCGCCGCTATTGGCTGATGTCGCCACTATTGGCGTCGCCGCTATTGGTCGACGAAATAAATGCCCTTTTTGCAGAACTTTCTCACTTTACCTTCCCCATTTCTCCTCTCCCTCTGCTCCAGCAACCTCCGCCCCCTTCTCCGCCGCTCGCCGCCTCGATCCGCCGTCGCACATTTCACAAGCTAGATACGTACTCGATCTTGGTTCATTTTTTGTACGGGTGCGTGTGTATTTGGTGCATGTGTGAATGTGTTTAGTGTGTGTGTTTAATCTGTGTGTTTAGTGTGCGTGGGTGTGTTTTTTGTGTGTTTAGTGTGTGTGTTTCTTGTGTGTTTAGTGTATGTGGGTGTGTGTTTCTTGTGTGTTTAGTGTGTGTGGGTGTGTGTTTTTTGTATGTTTAGTGTGTGTGTGGGTGTGTGTTTTTTGTGTTTTTTTTGTGTGTGTGTGTACGTGTTTAGTGTGTGTGTGTGTGTGTTTAGTGTGTGTGGATGTGAATCAATGTGTGTGTGTGTGTTTTAGTGTGTATTGTGTATATTATTGTTAAATATTCTTAATTATTGTGTATATTAGTGTTAGTTGTAGTTAATTAGTGTTAATTAGTATTAATTGTTGTTAATTGGTGTTAATAATTGAAGTAGTGTTTAAAATTTAGCTAATTAGTGTAGATTTAGTTAAATAATGTTAATTTAGTTTAAAATAGTCTTAATTAGTATTAATTGTTGTTAATTGGTGTTAATAATTGAAGTAGAGTTTAAAATTTAGCTAATTAGTGTTAATTAGTTGTAGTTAATTAGTGTAAATTGGTAGTTAATTAGTGTAAATCTAGATATTAATTCGATTATTTATAAATTGTGATGTTTATAACAATTAAAATAGTGTTTAAAATTAATGTTTATTTAGTTGTTAAATTAGTAATAAATCAAACATTTAAATGGTAACATTTAAGAGTATATATAAACATGTACACAATCAAACACATTCGATTAAATATATATATATATATATGTAATATATATATAAATGTAATATATATATATATGTAATATATATATATATGTGTGTATATATATAAATGTGTATATATATATAAGTAATATATATATCACACCATATATATATGTATGTATGTGACAAACACACTAAATACATTCGTTATATCCACACCATATACTAAACACATTCGTTTATATATATATATATATATATATATATATAAACGAATGTGTTTAGTGTGTATATATTTATATACAAATGTGTGTGTGTTTGTGTGTGTCTATATATATATATATATATATTAATAGAATGTGTTTGTGTGTCTATACACATAAAATTATATAAACACACTTAAACGCGTTCATATATAACGTAAGGATATAGTATATACATGAATCTTGAGCTTAGAATGCCCGCTCGAAATTGATTTAGATATTAGTTTCAGGTTGTCCCCATTTTGGGACTGCTTTTTGAATACAATATCTCTTTTAGGATGTGATTGCGTATTACATGATTGTTTGTTTAATAAAGATTCGGCTGTCATTTTCTCTTTGCTTCTCGGGTATATATATTTCTATATATACTTGGGAGCTAAGGGGAGATGCTGTCGAATTTTTTTTAAACAAACTGTGTAATATGTATTCATATATGAGGTAAGGTATTCAAAACGTGAGTTTAGAAGCCTACCTTGAAAATGCACTACCCTTTTGGTAAACCCTAAACCCTAAAATATGTTTCAGTTGCATCATGCCTATTGATTAAACATGGACTACTATTGAATATTGTAATGATGACAAATTCCAACAAGGACTTGCTGATTTCGTCGAGAGATCCAGGGCACACGTTGATAGAAGAGGTCTAATCAGATGCCCGTGTCGAAAATGTGTAAACAATGAATTTCAAACAATTTCAATAATGAAAGTTCATATACATAGATTTGGTTTCAGTCGAGGTTATAATACATGGGTTTATCACGGTGAAACCAGAACTCCTCCGGTTGTAGATGACGTAAATCCAAGAAACAAGATGGCTGGCGTTATCGACGACATTATGGGGGAGGTTTGTGGAAACGATACCAACCATGACGAAGGGAACTCAGATACAGATGAGGGCGTTGTCGATGATGGATTTCTCAAGCTACTAGAGGAAGTCAATGCAGAATTATATCCTGGTTGTACTTGGTTTTCTTCTCTCAACTTTTTAGCAAAGTTGATGCATATTAAGGTGAACAACAAATGGACCGATCGTTCATTTGACCAACTTTTGGAGCTGTTGCAATCTGCTTTTCCGAAAGGAAATAGGATTCCCTCCTCACATTATATTGTCAAAAAGAAGCTAAGAAAGATTGGTTTGGGTTATGAGTCGATACACGTGTGCAAAAATGATTGCTTTCTCTTTTGGAAAGAACATGAGTCGTTGCAGCATTGTCCTATTTGTAATGAGAGTCGTTGGATCGATAAAAACACACTGGGTAACAAGGTAGCTCATAAGGTGTGACGATACTTTCCTTTGACCCCTAGATTACAACTTTTGTACTGTTCAAGGCATACAACAAAAAATATGATCTGGCATAGTACGGGACGATCAGAACAGGGTGTCATGCGTCATCCCGTTGATGGATCTTCATGGAAGGAATTTGATATAAAGTACCATAACTTCTCGAGGGAACCCCGAAATGTTTTCCTAGGGCTTGCAGCCGACGGTTTTAATCCATTTGGCAACATGAGTTTTGCTCACAGCACATGGCCTGTTGTAGTCACAACATACAATCTGCCACCATGGCTATGTATGAAAGAATCCTCGTTCATGTTGTCCTTGTTGTTTCCCGGCCCTAAATCACCTGGGAAAGACATGGATGTTTTCCTTAGGCCGTTGGTGGAAGAGCTTAAACATTTGTGGAACTCAGGTGTAGGTACTAAAGACGCGACGACAAACACATTCTTCAAAATGAAAGTAGTGCTTTTATGGACAATAAACGACTTTCCAGCTCGTAGTTGTCTATCGGGTTGGAGCGGACAAGGGTACAAAGCATGTACAACTTGCAATGAAGACACTCCTTCATGTCGTGTAACAAATAAAATCGCATACGTTGGTCATCGTCGATTCTTAGAACCAAACCATCTATGGAGAATGAGTTTAGAGTTTAACGGTCAGCTAGATACAAGAGCTGCTCCGAGACAATTTAGTAATGAAGAAATAAAAGCTCAACTAGATCGTCTACCGACTCTCATACCCGGTAAACATCCTAACTTTGGGGGTGTTAATAGAAAGCGGGAGGAGTTTGAGTTGAACTTGTCCAAACGGAGCATTTTCTTCGAACTCGAGTATTGGTCTTCTATGCAACTGAAACACAACTTAGATGTTATGCATATTGAGAAAAATGTGTGCGACAGTTTGTTGGGTACTCTTTTAATGAATGATAAATCCAAAGACACATCAAATGCACGAGTCGACTTGGAAAATCTAAAGATTCAGAAAAATTTATGGTTGCAAAAAAGGGGTAGCAAGTTCTTTAACGGGTCTTAATTGCTATTTATAGGTTATATTCACTTCTAACGGGTCATAGTTGCTATAATTGGGTTATATTCACTTCTAATGGGTCATAATTGCTATAAATGGGTTATATTCACTTCTAATGGGTCATAATTGCTATAAATGGTTTATATTCACTTCTAACGGGTTATAATTGCTATGAATGAGTCATATTTACTTCTAACGGGTCATAATTGCTATTTATGAGTTATATTCATTCCTAACGGGTCTTAATTGCTATTTATGAGTTATATTCACTTGTAACGGGTTAGAATTGCTATTTATGGGTTATATTCACTTCTAACGTGTTAGAATTGTTATAAATGGGTTATATTCACTTTTAACGGGTCATAATTGCTATAAATGGGTTATATTCATTTCTAACGGGTCATAATTGCTATTTATGGGTTATATTCACTTTTAACGAGTCATAATTGGTATGACCGAGTTATATTCACTCGAATTAATTTTTTACCTTTATTTTGTAGTCGGATGCTATTCAAGAGATGTTTAATAATCCGGAATTCAAAGAACAATTGATGGCGATGGTTCGATCCGCTACAACTCAAAATGCTACCGCAGAAAACGACGAGAACGAAAATGATAACGGTGATGATGATGATGATGATGATGTTCAGTAGTTTGTGTGTTTGTTAGTTAATTAGTAGGAGTATTTGTACATTTTAAACTAACAATAAATTGTAAATGTTTGTACAAACTTCGATTCAGTATGTATGGCCGGTTTGCGTGTACGTAAATAGTTTGTGGCTTCATTAAAAGTGCGTATTTTATATTTGATTGTAATATATATTAAATACACAGGTTAAAAAAAATTTAAAAACTAAATATTATTAGTGGCGACATTGGGCTTTAGCGGCGACATATATTAAGGAAAATAAATAAATAAAAATTAATTAAAAAATCAAGAGTGACGACGCTTTTAGTGGCGACTTTTAGCAATAGTGGCGACAGGTAATAGTGGCGACGACATTAGTGGCGACAAGTAGGCAATTGCGGCGAGGTATTAGCGGCGACATGTCGCCACTAAAGGCAATTGTGGCGACATTTTTAGGCATTTGTGGCGACATCTGTCGCCACTAATACTCTCTTTTCTTGTCATGTGGGAATGATGTGGTATTTGGGTTGATATTGGAAGGGGAAGGGTGTTACTCATGTGACATGTGTGAATAAAAGAACTATATTAAAAAGGGTGATTCTATTGATACCCATCACATTGTCTAAATAGCTCACTTGATGTGACATGTGTAAGTGAAAACGCTACATTGGAAATGTAGTCTCATTGATTTGACATATGAATATGTGAGAGACTAAATCTTCTATCTTTCTTCTAATATAAATAAAAGACTAATTTAATAAAACTTATTAGACTATCGAAACCGTTAATTTAAAAAAATATTTAATCTTGACAATTCATTCACTTAAAATCAAAAAATTAATTTCATATATGCCCTTATTAAATCATATGAAATCGTATTTGCCTACCTTAATTAACAAATATCATATTTACCTTTTATAATATTTCAAAATATCATAATTAACTAAATTATTAGTTTTATCATTCTAAATTATTTTATAATCATTTTAAATTCTTTTTTAATTATAACCAATAACGTTTAATTTTTTTACCCTTAATTGTAACAATAATGATTCATGACTTATATAAGAAATACAATCACCTCTCTTCACATCATGATACCATGTTTCTGCCGTTAAGTTTGCCCACCCACTCGCGTCGATGTTTCTACTGTTGGTTAATGTGTTGATACCGTACGTCGTTATTTTTTAAATTCTCATTTAATTCACCGTTTATTATTATTTAATACATTTTTATTAATATTTAATATTTATTATCTTTAAACCAACCCGTGTATCACACGGACATTTAGCCTAATTATATAACATAACAAGGCTGGTGAATATTAAAAAAATTGTTTAACAAGGCTGGTGGATATTAGATAATCTTTGGAGTAAATGTCGTCATTGTCCTTAATTATGTTTTACCTTAAATAGTATATTTAACAAGGATGGTAGTATTTGTGAGGCAGCGACGGTGGTGGTGGGATGCGTAAGGCGGCAACGGTAGCGGTAGGATTTGTGAGGCGGCAACGGTGGTGGTGGGAGCTGCGGTGTGGTAACGGTGGTGCTGGTAGTTGTGAGTTGTGGTGTAGAAGAAGATGATGAGATTGAAATGAGAAGGGAGGAGGATGAAGGCGATGATGATAGGGAATGGGCTAGAGAGAGAGAGACATGTGTGTGTGTCTAGGAGAAAGAGAGACCGAAAGGGAGAGAGTGAAGATGAAGATATGATTTTTTTATTTTTTAAAATGTTAAAATAGTATTTAAAACTGAAAATTAATTAAAAATTAATAAATAGCTAAAAGGACAGAAATGCACATGACAGAAATACCCTCATGTGCAGTGCACATGAGGGGACTTAACAGAGCAAACTAACGGATTCCGTTAGAAAGGACCGTGATTGCAACAAAATGGTAGTTAAAGGATGAAATTTGCAACTCTTTTAAAAAAAGGACTAAGCTTGTAATTCGTGGTTAGTTAAAGGACCATTTATCAAATTAACTCTTAAAATTATATAAACTTTTCTTAGTTTTAGAAAGTGTATGTCATCTTGTCTTTTATCTGGTTGTTTGTTTGATTGAGATGTTGGTCATTTAATTTGGTCTTTAATCTGAAATATTCATACTTCTTTGTTTCATTTAGCTTACTTATTATTTGTATTAAGTATTAATATTGAAAAAGTAGTTAGTCGGATTGTAAGGGTAAAAATATCATGATTGCTATATGTGTTAAAATAATATTATGTACAAATCATCTTTTCATTTTAAAATACTTTAGGAGTCCATAATCCTCTATAAAAATATTAGAATATTAAAAATAAATTCTAGAGGACCACATTTGTTGGTTAAAGGTACATGAAAAATACACAAAGTCACTCCTAAAAATTTCAGAAAAACAAAAAGAAAATTCAAAACTATAAAAAGGGTTATAAAATAAATATACACAAGGTTAAAAGAGATATGCCCAAACCCTAAAAGAATTTAAGATTTTGAAACATAAGAATCACGTGAAGAATGTTCAATATAGTCCATAATTAATTCATAGTCTTAAGGGACTGATTTTAGCCTTTAGATCAATGTCATCAATGACCCAGATTAAATTTTATAAATTTGGGTGGAGTGACATTTTTGTAATTTTTCGTAATTTACATATGATTGTATACTGAATCACTTGTGATTGAATATTAAAATTTCAGGACTATGTTTTTTAAATGGACTTTGTTGAACACAGCTCAGAATCATGTATGTAATGCACTAGGACACGATCATCTCATTACTCCATAACTTTGTGTTATACCAGAGTGATTTACACCTCAATTCTGAATAACTTATATACTTTACATAAATTCTAGATTGTCAGTTAACTTTTAGGAAATTTTGATTCTTCAAAACATTAAGTGAGTAATGGTGACCCCATTTCTTATAATTTTTCTTTGGGGAAAATGACACTCAAAACTATTTCTAATCTATTGTATTCCGTGATGACCTTATTACTTGCATGCTTATCTTGGACCAATTATGTGATGTGTATATGTTTATGGACCTATTGTGCGTCATGACTAAAAATGCCTATATGACTATTGTGCAAACTATTTAGCTCTAGCTGGTGGGCGATAGGTTGGAAAATTAAGTGTAAATGCCTAGTGATCTTTGTGGATCGGATACCAGTGTGTATTGCTAAACTGCTTGAAACACATATACGTGCATATTGGTCCTACTTAAAATTTGATCACGACAACTATGTTTTACTTTTAAACCTACGAGCTCACCAACATTATGTTGATGGTTTCGAGTGTCATTTTCAGGTAACGACAATAACAACGCTAGAGGAGTCTAGAGTCTTCTAGTCTGGCCTTAGCAATACTTTTGAAATAGGTTGCATGATCGATAATACTATTTCCTAAACTTTGGATTATTTTCTTTTTGGTACAATCACATTCCTTAATTACTTCGGACTTCTTGCCTCGTATACCTATCTCGGGTTGTGGGAATAACTTTTGTTCGTTTTATTTTACTGACTATGTTTGTCATGGGTTTGACTAACCACGACATAAGTCTCCACTTGTGTCGGTGAACGTTATGACATGCTGGTTTGAATACAATGTGTACGTTCACTATTCCTATATATATCAATGTATTATAACGATCCAGTCCATCATATCTCGTGTTTCCATCAAGACGGGATGTGACATTATCAACTTTGACCCTTATATGTGTTTGGTTGTTTCTTTATTTATATTTTGATTTTGGTTACTAAAACATGATATATTTTGAATTAGAAATTATATTACGTAATCTTATTCACAAAAATTGATTAATAATAAAAAATAAAGAAAACATCGCCTTGGTTAAAAATTATTTTTGGAATAAAAAGATAAAAAAATTATTATAAGAAATTTTAAACAATTAATAAATCGATTAAACCGTGTTAAAATTAAAATAACGACAATTATCTTCAATTTGTAGTTAGAGAACTTAGTATATCTTTCATACTTTCAATCATATGATTACACATATCATTGTTATAAAGGGCTAGGATCAATTTATCCGTATGTGTAAATACTCTTCTTGTGTGTTAAAGAAGAGTATCGACTTCGTAAGTTCAATAGTCATCGTGTGTTCGTATTGCTCACGTCCGTTCTTGAGTAATTTTGTAAGTTTGATTATTAATGTAAACAAACTTTGATATTTGTGTGTGTTCGTTTCAATTTACTTATTACGCACTTAGATACTTATTCATCTTTGTGAGTAAATCATCTCTTCGGGAAAAACAAGACATGACGGTAGAAACTTAAATTCATAATACAAAGAGATGTGATTTTATTTCTTGTATAACTCATCGATAATTATTATTATTACAATTAGGGGCAATAAAGTTAAGCGTTTATTGGTGATAATTAAAAAAGAATTTAAAATGATTATAAAATACTTTTGAATGATAAAAAATCAAGAACTTAGTTAAATATGATATTTTAAAATATTATAAATGGTAAATATGATATTTATAAATTAAGAGAGTAAATACCATAGTTTTTTATTTAAGAAGGATATATTTAAAATTATCTCTAACAATTTTAATTTAATTTAAAGTTAAAATTGAATTTAATTTTAACCAAGAAAAGTCAAAAATGAATTTTAGTTTTATCAAAATGAATTGTTAAGCTTTGATAATTAAAACTTATAACTAAATTTAACTGTTAAAATTATCTAAATTTTTTTATTAAAGTTAGTCTTTATTTATGTTAGAAGATTAAGTATTATTGATGTTTATGCGGTAAGTAACACTTTTTTCCTATACAAAGCAAAAGTGTAAATATAGACAACAATATCTTAAATATGTGATTGAGAAAAATAATTAGTCGGGTTATCAGGGTAAAAACACATGATTGATATGATAAAAAAATGCTGTCTACAAGTCATCTCTTTATTCTAAAATAGTTTTAACACAATTAGGATTAAAACTAATTTTCCATAAACATGGTTTTACAAATTTATCTAAACAATACAGTCTAGTTTAAATTCAAATTTATGGCATGTGGTTATTATATAACTTATGAACATAAACTCATATATGTGTTTGGTTGTTTCTTCAATTCATTTATATTTTGATTTTGGTTGCTAACACATAATATATTTTGAATTAAAATTAGATTACGTAATCTTTTATTAAAAAATAGATTAATAATAAAAAGATAAAGAAAACACATCGCCTTGCGTGGTTAAAAATTATTTTTGGAATGAAAAGATAATAAAAAATATTATTATAAGAAAGTTTTAAACAATTAATAATGGATTAAACCATGTTAAAAATAACTACATTTATCTTCAATTTGTAGTTAATTAGTTTGGAAAAAAAGATAAAGCCGTGGGTTTATGATCTTCATCACCAGTAGAATCTAAGTTGTATTATGATTCTTATTCGTTATTTGATTAGTATATATCTATACATACATACATATATACACACTCTCAAAATCTTTGTAAGTTATCGATTAAAAATTAGTCAATTGTTTTGATGGGGAATCAAAACAAGAAACCTCAGCAGCAAGAAGTCGACGATGAAGAAGACCAACAAGAAACCTTCACCTGCGAGATTTGCATTGAACCGGTGATCCTCCCCAACAGAAAGTTCAAAAACAGCAACAAATGTGTTCATCCATTCTGCACTCGTTGTATACAAGAATATATTAAACACAAATTAGAAGAGAACGTATCAGACATTAAATGTCCAGCTATCAACTGCAACCATTCTCTTGAAATCTTATCATGTCGCCACAAAATCACAAACCAAGTGTTCAACAAATGGTCTGATGCCTTGTGTGAATCGTTAGTGATCGAGTTTTCCAGGGTTTACTGCCTGAACATCCAGTGTTCGGTGTTGATACTGGACGAGTGTGGTGATGATTTTGACGGTCGTATGATGAGATGTGTGTGTCCTAATTGCAAGAAACACTTTTGTTTCCAATGCAAGGTTCCATGGCATGGTGCTGAAAGTTCTTGCAAGGAGACGATGGATGAAAACGAAGCAGCTTTCATTCGTGTTTTAAAGAGGAATAGATGGAAGAGGTGTCCCAAATGCAGGCATTGTATTGAGCATGTTGGTGGTTGCAATAGAGTTAAATGCAGGTTTGGTTTCTTCTCCTTTCTCCACCACAAGCACACACTAATTAATTTACGTACGTTGTCATTTAAAGTGTTTTAATTTATATTTGTACTCTTTGCAGATGTGGAATCGTATTTGACTACAACAGTGAAATAATAGAAGATCCAGCTGAGACGTTTATTACGCATCTTATTGGTTTTGGTCTATTGTTATCAGTTTTGTTATTATATATGTTCTTATTCATGTATACGAATCTCGGAAACTTGTATGTACAGACGAGTAGCTACCTGGCTTAGATAGACCTATATATTAAGGTTTTTTGAACCCATAGACTTTCAAACAACTAGAAAGGGCATCATCATTGGTGTGTGCTTTAAGGTATCTAATGTCTATATATATATATATCTATCTATCTATCTATCTATCTATCTATCTATCTATCTATCTATCTATCTACAATATAAGAATAAACTCATGTACGTCTCAATTTACGCACCAAATTTTTTTACCTTGCCAGTTGAACTTGTTAGATATGACTTGGTATATGTTAGTATTGTGGTTTTATAATTGCAAGTTAGAAAATAATATTGGACAATGGTGCTTGGCGTGGACATGCATTTATAGAGCATGTGTAGAAGACCGGAATGAATAAGGTTTTGCATTAATAAGTTTAATGTATGCATGGTGTGTGGTATGTGCAGATTGCAGACTATCTCTAACACACGATTGACGACAATACTCCATAGAGAAGCATCAGCTTTTGTAGTTTTTAATTATTTTCTTCAAATACAGCTATTTATCATAATGCAACTCATGCTGATCAAAGTCGCAGTTTTGAGTTTAGAAAGTCAACCATGTATATATTATCTAAGAAAGGTTTTTATATTCTCATATTTTATATTATACTTATTCTCCTACTTATATCATCAAGATAAGTGTTAAAGTCATGTACAAAAATATGAAAGAAGAATTAGCGTATTAAACATGTCGATTATATATTAAGAACATAGGAAGAGGAAGTCGCAAGCTTTAATAGAAGGAAACATAATTTTTTATTATTTAAATCCGATTAGTCTCTTCATTCTATGTTAACTAAATTTTATCTTCACTTTTTTTTAATTTAACTTATACTAAAGAATCTAAAGTAAATTATTATAAATAATTATAACAATTAAGTTAAAATGTGAAATAAGTTATAACAACTATATGCTGTTCAAAAAAATTGTTATAAATTATAGAGTAAATTACAATATACAAAGCTTCACCTTTCGTCCTTTAATTTTAAAAATTACACCGATTGTCATCGTGGTTTGCAATTTGTAACATGTTTGGTCCTTTATTCAAACAGACGTTTACTTCCAACGTTAAAAACCCTCATGTGACATGCACATGAGGGTATTTTGGTCCTTTTACGTTCCCTATCACCTATTCTGCTATAAAGCAAATAATCATATCTCCTACAACGTTCATATGTTTCATCTTCAACCTTGAAGTTCTAAGCTTAAGCTAAATGGCGATTTGTTGGTGTGGCCAAGTTGCAATCGTTCGAACTTCGTGGACTCACAATAATCCTGGTTGCCGTTTCTATGCTTGTCCAGTATTGGTAAGTATAGATTTGTTTGATTTTGTTTTGTGAGGAATTGATTATGTCCTGGTTGGGTTTTTTTTTTGTAGGAATCGAGATGCGGATTTGTTGGTTAGGTAGATCCCCCAATGCGTCAGCGTTCCATTGATATCATACCAGGTTTGTTGAGGTCAAAGAATGTACTTGAATCGAAAAAGAAAGAAGCAGAGGATCAAGCAAGAAGAATGAGGAATTTCTTGATTTTAAGTTGGATAAGGTTTGTGTTGTATTTATGGATGCTATGAATTGTAATCTAAATTAGTGTCTTTTGAGTTGTTTAGAGATGATGAAAGTCTTGTTTTGGGCATTATGAACCATTGCTCTGTTTTGGTGGATTTATTACAGCACAAAGTTATGAAATGGAAAAATTATATTGGGTATGTTTATGTCAACATGCTTGCTCATTTGGTATTTTTTTATGTCAAGAGAATGAATGTAATAAGTAAATACATGACAAGCACAACTACCATACATAGCAAAATAAAGATCCATACATAATTTCATACATAGCAAGCAGTATAAAGTTTGGATTCACACGATCCATTACAAGCTAACTACAAAAGGCAAAAACTAAATAAAGTAGATTGTAGCATGCATAAACAACTTCTGATCAAACCAAAAACAACCCCAAACATTAGAAACTGAATTCAAACCCTTTTCTTTTTGTTCTTTGTTGCAACAGATGCCCCCACTTGTCTTTTAGATGACCCTGCATGAGTCTTTCTTGATTCTTGAGTACCTGACTGCCCTTCTTGAGTACTTGAACCTCCTTGACCTCTACAACCCCTTGAATTGTGTCCTGAATGACCACATTTACCACATGTAACTGTCTTGAACCTTCTTGACAACTTTCCTCCTGTCACCATGTTTTCAAGTTCCTCTGCTGTTTTCCTTCTCTGTTTCTTGGGCCTTCCCACCGTTGTATGGTGATAAGGTGGTAATATGGTTGTGGGAATCCTACTCTTAGGCCACATGATTTTTCCATTAATTGGATCAATCTTGAAGCTATACATCTTCTTCCAAGTTTCCAACCTATAGACTGGATCAACAAAAGTTTCTGGTAAACCAACATCTTGACCATTCAATGCCATATTCCAGATTGTGGCAACAACATGTTTGCAAGGCATTCCTATAATTTCCCACCTCCTACAACTACAACACTTGTCTTGTATATCAACAACACATTGGTCTCCCCAAGGACCACTGACTTGGTACTTTGGCCCCCATTCCACAAAACATTGTATTTAGCAGCTTCTGTTTTGACTTTCTCAAACAACTGTGTAGCATGTCGTGTAAGGGGGCCATCACATTTGTTAATTACATGCAAAACATTCACAATTATTTTCATAAGGTATTCCCTACAATACTCTAAGCATGTAATGATGGCTTTGTCTCTAGCATCAACTAATTGCCTATTAAATACCTCACACAAATTATTTAATAAGACATCAGTCTTTGCCCTTCCTGGATAACATTATGAACAAGTAAAAAATGTAACTATTGATAGAATGAATAAAAAACATATAAGTGGTATATATTACCTGTAAAATGGGATCTTGATCAGTGTTGAGGAGGTATTTGTGCAAGCCATTTGTAAGCTGCTTCATTCAAAGTCTTGAATTCTTCCATTACACTGTTAAAATGTTGGACAGTTGTGGATGTGGCACACTTCCATAACAGATCCTTATAGGTTGTTCCCTTCCATTGAAGCTTCATGTTCTCATGAATGTGCCTAACACAGTATCTATGTTCTGCACATGGGTATACTTTTACAATGGCAGGTAGAATACCCTAAACAACACAATAAAGTGAAACATTAGTGATAAAAATGTTAAACATTAAGGATGAAATTTGAAAAATATAAAGAAGTAAAACCTTTTGTCTATCACTCAAAAAAGTGAAATTGGATTTTCTTTCCAAATCCAAATCATCTCCTAAGCATTGTAGAAACCATCTTCATGAACTAAATGTCTCTGCTTCCACTATGGCATATGCAACCGGATAAATACCATTATTTGAATCCAAACCCACTGCGGTTAGAAGAATCCCAAGGTATGGTCCCTTCATGAAAGCCCCATCAAGACCGAACAAATCCCTTCCAAGTGCCTTAAATCTTTCCTTTTAAAGTACTTAAACATATATAGATTCTTTTAAAAATCATTTGGTCACCATCTTCTATTCCACTTCTATTTTGACTGTAGTATCATTATTGTGAGACTGCAACTCCAAACAGTAGTCCCTTAATAGCAAATATTGAGATTGAAAATCACCCTTGACTTGCTTTGTAGCCTTTGCCTTTGCTCTAAAAGCCTTCATCCTTCACACTAATTTCTAATTTTCTTTGTAATTGCTCTTAGAGTGCTTTCACTGGAACAGTTGGATTAGAACTCACTCACTTGCTCCGCGATTTCAGAAGCCAAAAAAGAAGAAGTGCAAGCTTTGATTTTCCTAGATTGGAGGCATTTATGTTCCTCATTTAATGTTTTGACCATCCAAGTTTCACTATCAACTAATTTGGATACATGTATAACCCAAGGACACTGGTATAGACTCTTGTTTCCCTTTTTACCCCTACCCCCAACATTTTTTCCTAGAGATTCCTGACATTCACGTGATTTCCCTTTTGTGTCTTTGTTGGCAGGCCCACTTGCATCACTTTTACTAATTTGGTTTTGACTAACATTGTCAAAAGTTGGTATACTACCTTCACATACTACCCGAACCCTACCCAAATCATTTTTAACTATTTTCAACTGCCTTCTAGTCTCTATTGCATGCTTTTTAATGCAATCCTTCACTTCCTTCTACTACCAAAAGTCTGAGAAACAAAGAATAAACTTTTGTTCATTTCTTCTTTTTTGGATTTTCCAACAACGTGAACTTGCTTTAATTTCTTTCTCCTTAAATGCTCTAATCCTACACCATCACTATCACTCCCACTATCAAAGATGTCATTGTCTAAAACTTCCACTTCCATATCTGTTTCATCATCACCGTGATTTGCATCTTTCTTTGAACCCATGAACTCAACATCTTCATCTATGTTTAATTTAAAGTCTCTCATGTCCACAGCCACTTCATCCACATAGTTATCTTCATCTACTATATACTCATCATCATCATCCTGGTTATCATGAAACTCATTTTGCAGGTTTATAGTTTCATCTACATCAACTGATTTACCCTTAACTACAACATTTGTGGAATTCCCAACAACTGAGTTGAAAACTGGATCAAATTCTTCATCTAAAATATCACCAAGTTGATCATAAAAATATTTTTGATCACATACATTTTCTTCCACTGCACTAGGAAGCAAATTAACAGTAATGGTTTGATTTGGTTCCTCATTACCAGTGGTTTGCTCATTCAAATTTGCTTCATCTGTAGCATTAGTTTGATCATTCATATTAGCTTCCTCAGTAGCAGTGGTTTGATCATTAACACTGGTTTGATCATTAAACCATTCAAGCATTAATCTCTTCCCACTTTTAACCTTTACAATACTCTCATCTCTTATTTCTTCTATTATCACTTTGGAACAACTAGGGGAGGTGAAATAAATATCTAAAATTGTTTCCCCATGTTCAGTATAGATAGAGATTAACTTAGACTTAGAAATATGTTTAAATAAGTTCCTTACATCATCATCATTACCAAGGGGTTCAATCCATAATCTAAAGATAGTTCAGGAACTAGAAAATAGTAATACATTGGTTCATTACCCGTGTAACCTAGCTCTTGCACCATATACCCTAGCTCAATGCTTGAGAATGCATCCATATCTACCAAATCGATGTAACTTTTCTTCCCATTCACATACCTTCGACATGGGGATTTGGTAAACTTGCCTCCATGATGAATAACAAACGAACATAGATTATCATAGACACCTGCATTATTCGTAGAAATAGAAAATCATCCAACTTGATGACGTAAATAACATAGAAAAATTGAAACCAAATACAAAATTCATTTGGAAACATACTTTATAAACTTTCAAAATCACACCCTTTCTCGGCCTCTGTTCGTATCTGCCAAATCTTTATCACCATCGCTCGCTACTCAATTTAGGGTTTGAGGAACATAAGAAGATTACAGAGAGAGTTTATGAGTGTGTATAAAGAAGACGAAATGTCTGTGAATTTTTGGAGGTAAATCAAAACCGAATATTAGGACTAAAGGTGAAATGACTACTGAATTACAAGTTGGCAGGTGATGGGGAACGTAAAAGGACCAAAATACCCTCATGTGCATTTCACATGAGGGATTTTAACGTTGGAAGTAAACGTCCGTTTGAATAAAGGACCAAACATGTTACAAATTGCAAACCACGATGACAATCAATGTAATTTTTAAAATTAAAGGACGAAAGGTGAAGCTTTGTATAAACAACAGGGACGGAATTTGTAATTTACTCTAAATTATATAACGGTGAATATTAAATAATTTGTGGAGTAAATTTCATAAGTGTCCTTATGGTTTACCTTAAATAGCATAAGACTATTAAAATTATATAATCTTTTCTTAGTTTTAGAAAGTATATGTCGTATTGTCTTTTATTTGTTTGTTTGTAATTTGTTTGAGATGTTGGTTATTTGGTCTTTAAATTGCAATAGTCATATTTCTTTGTTTCATTTAGTTTTTTTTTGAAAGGCTGAAAATTAAATTTATAACAATTTTTTTTACAGAGATTGAAAGCCTCAAAGGTTGAGGTTATACAAAAGCCAACGCCAACAAAACATCCATATACAAAAAACCCCGAACCAAAGAAGACTAAAGAGTCAAGGGATTTAATCTTCTATTCTTGAACCAAAAAAATGTTAGCTATTAGACTTGTGCAAAAATATCCCCTTTCAATAATGTTTCCTTCGCCGAGTGCTCTGCATGAAGAACCTTATTTCACCAACTCCAAATTGCCCAAATCAGCATTATGCCGATAACTTGGAAGGTTTTTCTCTTTTTACAAGCGATTGGACCAAGAGATGATCCAAAGTTTAAGATTTCAGGGAAAGAAGCAAATTGGGTTGAGGGGATACCTAGCCATGCAAGAGTCTTTCTCCACAATGGCACCACCTTTGAGTAGTCAAAAAGAAGGTGAAATAACAATAACTCAATATTTTCACACATAACACACGAGCCATTTAAAATGTTGTCCCTCTATGTATTAGATTTTCTATGCAAGGAAGGGCATTGAGAAGGATTCTCCAATAGCATATATTTATCTTTGAAGGGACCCAATTATTCTATACAGAATTTGTGTTCATCAAAGATTTTGGGAGGACCTTGTTTCTTATTAGTGAAGCCAGCGTTTGAATCGAGAAACATCCATCAGGAGAGAGAGACCATGACCACTCATCATTTTTGAGAGGATTAAGTTTTGTTGAAGAGAGTGCTTCTGTAATGAAAGAAAAGTTCCTCCATGGCTCTTCCTCTTGGTGGCCTTTTCCAACACCAACACTGCCGCAAAGCACCATTTTCGCTTATCAAACGATCAACTATAGAACAATCTCTATCTACTTTTAGAGAATAGATCCTTGGAAAGAGGGTGCTTAAAGGAATATCATTTGTTAACCATGGGTCTAGCCAAAACTTCGTCCCTTTCCCATTGTGAATGGAAGACACAAATGAGTCTTTAAATTGAATCCCAACCTTATTGATTTTCTAACAAGCTTTCAGAATGTTGCACCAGGTAGAGGATTTGAACTTTTAGGGAATCGGTTAATGAAAACCCCCCAAATGACTGTACAACTGTGCAATTACTTTTCTCCCAAGGCCTTCCTTCTCCAATTGGAAGCGCGTTTTCCATTTTTCTAGGAGCGCCAAGTTTGATGATTTTAGACAGCCAATACCAAGCCCTCCAAACCTTTTATCATTCATCACTAATCCTCATTTTGCCCAAGCAATTTTTTTCTCATCTTGGTCAGCAGCACCCCAAGAAAACCATTTTCGATTTTTTCTAATTGGTTAATTATAGAAACGGGTGCTTTAAACATAGATAAATGAAAGAGGGGTAGGCTCCAAGGACTGCTTTTGTTAATACCGCTCTTCCTCCAATTGATAGAGTTTTCAATTTTCAAGAGCTAAGCCTCCTTTTTATAGCATCTATGATATGCTCCTAATGAGTTTCTTTTAACATGGATTTGCCTAGGGGAAGGCCTAGATAAGTAAAAGGTAATGATCCTGTTTTGCAACCAACCGCTATAGCCATATGGACCACTTCTTGCCTATCGACACCAATACCAAATATAGTGCATTTATTCAGGTTTAACTTAAGCCTTGAGGCAGCTTCAAAACCTTTAAGTATTTTTACTAGAATCTAAGTGTTTTTCCTAGACCAACTTCCAAAAAAAAATTGTATCATGCATCCACAAACTGAAGAAGAGATAAATTTTCAGCTCTGGAAGTTAGTGACAAACCATGGAAAAGGTTAGTCGTTGAAGCTTCTAATATCAGGTTTTGGTTATCATTGTTTTGCATCCTCTCATTATATGCAAACAACTTTTTTATGTGTCTCTTGTTTAGTTATCATTGTTTATAACTAACTTTGCCATAACTTTTATAGTATACAACAACTTGCATAAAATATGAGGATTATAAAAGTTGTTTGTATTATTTTTAAGAAAATAAAGTTGATTGTATATAGTGATAACTAAGACAAAGGTCATTGTGTTTTAATGCAATTTACCCTTTAAAATTCCCAAGTGGCTGACCCGTTTATGATAATGGATACCGAAGCCGAGGAGAGACAAGATTTGATCCATCGAATCCATTTTGCACCAAACTTCATTCGTCTTATTATGTCCAATAGGAAACCCCAATTAATTGAATCGAATGCTTTCTCAAAATCCGCCTTGAACACGAGCATTTTAAGTTTTTTTTTGCATAATTAATTATCTCAATTGCCATTAGACTTCCATCCATGATTTGTCTCCCTACTAAGAAAATTCAAAATTGGATTTTTAATTTTTATCAAATAGATAGTTAAAATTTGATAATTAAAACCTTTATCTAAATTTAATAGCTAAGATTATCTAATAAATTTTATTGAAATTACTCTTTTATTTATATTAGAAGATTAAGCATTAATATCGATATTTATGTGATAAGTAACACTTGTTTCCTATTCAATACAAAAGTTATATATTTGGACCATAATACCATTAAATATATGATTGAGAAAAATAGTTAGTCGGATATTTATAACTATTCTAAAAAGGCTTACCTTTTTTTCTTTTTTAACTATTAAATCAAACTCTATTAACCAATCAAAACCTCCAATTTCAAAATCATTTAATTTTACAAAACAATTTTAGAAAGATTAACATAGATCGAATTCAATATTAAACCAATTGGGAAGGGGTTGGATTGAAATTATGAGAGGGTTCACTACAAGAAAAAAGATCTTTAGCGGCGACATATGTCATCGCAAAAGGTCAAAATGTCGCCTCATAGAACCTATTGCGGCGACATGTCGCCGCAAAAAACTTACGCCAAAAACTTATTTGCGACGACATACGTAACTATTAGCGGCGACACACAACGGATCAACAATTTGCCACGTGTCCACTATTTGCGGCGACGATTTTCGTTTTTGCACCGACATATATTATATTATTTATAAATAAAGAATAATATATTCAACACTTTTTGCGGCGACATTTGACCTATTTGCGTCGACAACTATTATTTAATTCTTTTAAAATTCATTATATATTTAATCCTTTTGCGGCGACAAGTTACCCTTTTGCGGCGACATATACGATATTTTTTTAAATAATAATTAAAATGGAATTTCTCAGAGTCGCCGCAAAAAGTCCTATTTTTTTTACAGCAGCTTGCTGTAATTTGTGTTTTCACCCGGTATTTCCGAGTTAATAATCATAAACCTGCTATATTCACAGACATTCCCATACGATAAGCAACTAATGTTAGTTTACAAATTAGGGGGTAGGGGCGATGGTGTTCAAATGATGCCCGCATCAACCGGTTGGATGCGCACGGTCTAAGGATGTTCTTTCCGGAGTAAAGGTGATTGATTGATCATGGAACTTGTTTTGCTTTTCAAATTCATTATGGAATATTGCGTAATTAGAAGTTGTTTGGAGCCTTTGCTTTCATATTACTCTTAATTCAAGAAATGTAATTGTTAGAAATTTATATAATACTAGCATTGTACCCGTATAATGTGGCGGTGATGACAATAGTTTGTGCTTAACAACACGTTGAATTTCAAGAATGTAGAGTGTAACATGTTTGAATGCAGTGTCAATTCGACAATATATCCATTTTCTTTCTCTATTTTTGTTTTTCTTTATTTCTTTTTTTCAATCAACCCTTTTATTAGTTATTAAAATAGTTTTTGAAACACTCATTCCTCTCCCTTTTTCTTTTGAGAACCTGAATTAGTGAAATAGACTCAACAGCTTGAGCAGGCTCCTTAACGGCTTGGATAGCCCCTGAAGTAAGATCCTAACGAAAACAATAAAATAAGAAAAAGTATAAATAATTTTAAAAAAGATAATATCGCCTTAAAATTTGTATTGATTTAAGCGATTTAAAAAAAATAATAAGTTAATTAAATAGTTGTTGTCACAGTTGTCATAAAATAGTTAAGGTAATTAAGAAAATAATTGATTAGGTTATTATTCTAAGTATTTGTACCTTATGCATAAAAACATGTACTACTTAAAATTAAGTAATCTTAAAAAATTTTAAAAAGAGAAAACTATATGTTTTATAATGTAATATAAATATAAATGTAAACCAATTTTATTGTGAATTTACTTAAAAAATTTATAATTATTCATTAAAGACAATAACACTTATAATTGCCACATTACAAAATTACCATATTACAAATGAGTTTAACTTAGTAATTTCCCATCTTCCATTTTTTATAATAATTTTACCATATTTAATTACAAATTGAATTAGACTTACCTTAATTTTTTACGACACACGAATGGAATGTTTTTAAAAATTCCACCATAATTCACTCTTCATTTAAATTTTAATTATTTATTTGTAAGATGTGAGGGTTACTAAGGACATATTAACTAACTTCAAATTTAAGAGATTAAGTATTTGGTCAAAATGCTTTATAATATAGTATAGATATTTCTTTCTATATATATTTATTTTTCTAGAGAAAATAATAATAATGAGAGTTTTTATTCACATGATGCCGCGAAGTTTTCAAGTATAATTTTTAATGACGGAATAAAGTATTGTTAATACGATGATGATTATTACATTTGACATAAAATATAGTATCATGATACATAAATAAATATTTAAATTTACACCAAATGTTATATGTTAAAACTATGAAAAAAAGTAACTTACAAAATTTAAATAGTTTATGACAATAATAATTGAAATTAAATTTTAACAATCGTGCAAAACCATAAACTACTCTATGACTTCGTTTCAAGAAAAAAAGGAAACAAGAATACGATCTCTTAAATTAAAAATGCGCAATCAATGTGACTAAAAAGGTATAGATTTGGGTTTCATACCCAAAGTCTCCTTCGTCAAAATAAAGCTCACTTACTATTTCATCTACCTAGAAACCTTGTTTTCATATGGTGCTATTTCCACTATATATGTATAATTTGTTGGAGTAGATTTCAATCAAAGAAACGGGTCTTTTATCGGATTTAGTGAAATTAATATGTAGGATTGAGCTGTGCTTTGTGTTTGGGTCTTCTGGTCATGAGCTTTATGGATTTCAATTCAGGTCGGGTTCGTGTTGTTCGAGTTCAGGTTAGTTTCATGTCAACCACTTTTTGACTAATTTATTTTCGCGTCAGGTTCGGGTTGTGTACGTCATTTTTTTCCGAATATGTAATAAGTAATGTAATTGAACAATCGAATAATTTAAAATTATTCATCATTAAATAGAATTATGAATCGATTCACAATACTAAAGTATCATCTATCAAGTAATCAAATATAAAAGTACTAAAATCATATAGCTAGTCAAAATAACAAATACTAAAATAACGTATTATTGTTTTACTATAAATCTTTTATTGTTTATTTGAAGTTTTTAACATTTAAAAGTTTTGTACTTTTATTTAGCGGGTTTATTGCTTTAAGATATCTCCCTTATTTGAATAGACAATAATCTTTTCAAAACTAAAATTTAAGTATTAAAGAAAAGTTTATAATGTTATAGTTTTACACTTAAACCGGTCACTTTCGGATTGTCAATATTAGACGTGATATATATATATTGTAAATATCTTTGTTATTCTTGTAATTATCTTGTTGATTCTCTTCCCTTATTATAGGGATTTGTTTGTAGCCTATTTATAGTCTTGTTAATGCAATGAGGAAGGCAAGGATTGATACCATTTGACATGGTATCAGAGCCAAATTAGGCTCTCTCTTCTCTCCCTTCTTCTCCTATTGCTAGCCGGCCCTAAACCCTTCACCATCTCATCGTTTTCTTGTGCTTGCCGCCATGTCCGGCTCCGATACAACCTCCCAACCCACTAAAACTCCCTTTCATCCTGCTTTTGGTGTTAACAATATCAAAAACTCTATCCCGCTTGTTCTAAACCAAACAGACTCTCATTATGCTTCTTGGGTTGAATTGTTCCATATCCACACTTGCGCATATGATGTGATCGATCATATCGATCCCACTCTGTCCAAACCCGCCGGCATGGATCCGTCCACATGGAATCGATTGGATGCCATTGTCAAGCAATGGATTCTCGCCACTATCTCCACCGATCTTCTTCAAACCATTATGAAACCGGGAGCCACTGCTCAACAATTGTGCGAATGTTGGCCATCCTGTTTCTGAAGGTAAGATGGTTCTTCATCTTGTCTCCGGCCTTCCTAAGGGTGACTACGACACCATTGCTACATTCATTCAACAGTCGGACCCTCTTCCCAGCTTCAATAAGGCCCGATCTCAACTTATTCTTGAAGAAACTCGTCGACTGAAGCAAGACTCGCATGTTCCTCTAGCTTTGGTCACGCAGAAATCCGATACCCCTCTTGCCACCACCGACCCGCCGCCTACTCATTCCAGTTCTGATCGTGGTAGTGCTCGTGGCGGTTATCGTGGTGGCCGTGGTCGTGGCCGAGGTCGCGGTCGTGGAGGTGGCAGACAACAGTTCTCGTGGACTCCTCAACCGTGGTATGCCGGAAATTAGTGGACACCGCCGCCGTGCCCTTATCCCACTGCCCCGAATCAAATGGGCCTGCTAGGCTCGGGCCTACGTCCTCCACAGCAGCAACAGCATCAAGTTTTCTATTCGGGAACACCATACATGCCTGGCCCGTCAATGACCCCCACCGAGTTGGAGAGCGCCTTTAACACCATGCATCTTCAACAGCCGGATCATACATGGTACATGGATATGGGGTCTACTTCTCATGTTGCGAGCGGCTCGGGTAATTTTTCTCAATTATTTACTTTAAGTAATCCGCATTCTATTTTAGTAGGCAATGGCAAAAGCATTCCGGCTCTTGGTCTTGGATCTGCCATTCTCAACCACCCAAATAAATCTTACCATCTCAAAAATACCTACCACGTTCCGCAATTAATTAAAAATCTTATCTCTGTTCACAAATTCACTCGTGATAACAACGTTTCTATTGAATTTGACCCGTTCGGTTTTTGTGTGAAGGATCTTACAACGGGGAAACCACTAACGAGATGCAACAGTTCCGGTGATCTCTACCCTTTTACAAAAGACTCAAGTGATAAAAGTTTGTCCCTTGCTCTCCACACTGTCTCTCCACAAATTTGGCACAACTGTCTCGGTCATCCCGGCTCATCTGTCTTAAAATTACTCAAGAATAGTATTTTGTTTTCAAACAATAAATTCGATGATGTTAGTTCATGTAACGCTTGTTCTTTGGGCAAGCATTGTCGTTTAAGTTTCTCTAGCTCTCAAACTATTACGTATTATCCTTTTGATATTATTCATGCCGATTTATGGACCTCACCTATTGCATCTACTCTAGGTCACAAATATTATCTTGTTTTACTTGATGATTTCACGCATTTTGTGTGGACCTTTCCGTTACAATCAAAATCTCAAGTTTTCTCTATATTTCTCACCTTCTATACTTATATCCAAACTCAATTTGAGAAGAAAATAATAATATTCCAATGTGATAACGGCCGTGAATTTAATAATTCTCAATTCCACCAATTTTGTGATAAAAATGGCATGCACATCCGTTTCTCCTGTCCATACACCTCCCAATAAAACGGTAAGGCCGAACGAATCCTTCGCACCATCAACAACATCATTCGAACCAATCTTCTTCATGCTTCCATCCCTCCATCATATTGGCATTATGCTCTCCATTTTGCCACATATCTTCTTAATATACTACCATCCACCACCATTAAAAATCATCCACCAACCACTATTCTTTATCATCGTGTGCCCACCTACTCTCATCTCCGTACCTTTGGGTGTCTCTTCTACTCTAACATCTCTTCAACCACACCTCACAAACTTTCTCCCAAATCCACACCTTGTGTCTTCCTCGGCTACCCTTTACACCACCGTGGTTACTTATGTCACGATCTTCACACCAAACGATTCTTCATCTCATGGCATGTAACATTCAATGAACATGTCTTCCCCTTCTCAAACCTTTCCAAATATCAACCAACCTCCTATGACTTTCTTAACGACATTCCCTTGTCTCCTTACTTCCTTTTTCACTCCCGTAAAACGGTATCTCAAACCGACCCACCGAACCTACCACCACCTAACCCACCCTCCCCATCATAAAACCCGTCACCACCTAACCCACCCTCCCCATCACAAAACCCGTCACCTCCTTCTCATCATCCCATGCAAACCCGATCCAAAAGCGGTATTTTCAAACCTAATCCTCCCTTCTCTCTTCACACTCAACCTATCTCTCCCATCCCCTCCAATCCCAAACAGGCTCTCCTTGACCAGAATTGGAACTCTGCTATGTCTACTGAATTTAATGCATTACTTAAACAAAATACTTGGGACTTAGTTCCCTGTCCGCCGGATGCAAATATTATTCGTTGCAATTGGATTTTTCACCATAAATTTCATGCAGATGGTTCTTTGGAGCGATATAAAGCAAGGTTAGTGGTCAATGGCAAATATCAGGAGATCGGGGTTGACTGTGATGAGACTTTTAGTCCGGTTGTCAAACCGGCGACTATCCGCACTGTTCTTTCCCTGGCTTTGGGACGAAAATGGCCGATTCATCAGTTAGACGTCAAAAATTCATTCTTGCATGGTGATCTAAATGAGACAGTTTACATGCATCAACCACCGGGGTTCTCTCATCCCTCCTACCCGGGTCATGTTTGCAAACTACGCAAGTCTTTATATGGCCTGAAACAAGCACCACGGGCCTGGTATCAACGGTTTGCACAACATCTTCTACATCTCGGGTTTATGTGCAGCAAGAGTGACAACTCTTTGTTTATCCTTCAAAAACAGAATGATCTCGCTTACCTTCTTCTTTATGTGGATGACATCGTTCTCACAGCTTCATCCTCTAAGCTTCAAACTGAGATCATTACTGCCCTCAAACATGAATTTGAGATGACCGATCTTGGCGAACTCTCTTATTTCTTGGGCATCTCGGTTACTCGGTCAACCCAGGGTATGTTCTTATCTCAGCAAAAGTATGCGGAAACAATTTTGAAACGCGCAAACATGGATAAGTGCAAGCCCACTGCAACACCTGTCGACACCTGCTCTAAATTGAGTGCCACGGATGGCAATCCGCTACCTGACTCTACCACTTATCGTAGTCTCGCAGGTGCTCTCCAATACCTAACTTTTACCCGTCCGGACATCGCCTACGCTGTTCAGCAAATATGCTTATTCATGCATGCCCCACGCGAGCCACATTTCAATGCTTTGAAATGTATATTAAGGTATATTAAAGGGACCATCACCCTCAGCTTGCAATTGTATCCTTCATCCCCCAGTCGGTTTATTGCTTACACCGACGCTGACTGGGGTGGTTGTCCGGACACAAGACGTTCCACATCCAGCTACTGTGTTTTCTTGGGTGACAATCTGATTTCTTGTTCAGCCAAACATCAACCAACTTTATCTCGCTCCAGTGCTGAGGCAGAATATCGTGGTGTCGCCAACGCGGTTGTTGAAACTTGCTGGTTGCGTAACTTACTTCTTTAGCTTCGTGTATCTCTGCGTCAATCCACCCTTGTTTTTTGTAATAATTTTTCCGCAGTTTATCTTTCTGGTAATCCAGTTCAACATCAACGAACCAAACATATTGAAATGGACATTCACTTTGTTCGTGAAAAAGTTGCCATGGGTCATATACGGGTCTTACATATCCCATCTACTTATCAATATGCTGACATCTTCACCAAAGGTCTTCCTCGCCAGTTATTTCTCGACTTCCGAGATAGTTTGAGCATCCGTCCACCTCCTGCTCCAACTGAGGGGGGCTATTAGACGTGATATATATATTGTAAATATCTTTGTTATTCTTGTAATCATCTTGTTGATTCTCTTCCCTTATTATAGGGATTTGTTTGTAGCCTATTTATAGTCTTGTTAATGCAATGAGGAAGGCAAGGATTGACACCATTTGACAGTCAACACACTTTTGACTCGTTTCTTGTTCATGTCGGATTCGGGTCATGTTTCGTGTCATGTCAGGAATTGTCATCCTTAAACTTTTTCTTACTTTTTGTTTTGGGTTATGGCTTGCCTTTCTTACTTGTTGAAAGAGAGGTTGTATATCTTAATAGTTAATACTATATTATGTTATCTCTTATTAAAGTTGACGAGTGCTACCTCGTAAGAAATGTAATAAGACATCTAAGATCCACTTTCTTTTAATCGCATTTTTTGTTTTTTAATATTTTGAAGTTCAATATCCAAATCCCTACTATATTCACCACCAAAATTCCCATTTCTCATATTTCGTTGTTCTAATGTGATTAATAATTAAAAAAATCCAGATAAAAATTGCAAAAAAAGATAATTATTAAATCTCATTAACCTCTATCTTTCTTGTATTTTACATCCATGTAGAGCTAGAATGGGTGCCTGGAGGACCGTACACAGCATCTACAGAAATGGCAACTATAGTATATATATTTGTTTTTACTATTTAGACTTTTTTTACATACAAGATATAACATACACCCATGTACATTACACATAATTGGCTAAATTTCGATTAAAATAATACAAATAAAATCACCCTAGCTAGTATATTATGCTTAGCTCAATTACCACTAGCTAAAACACTAACAAATTTTTTTTGAAGAAAATGATATAATCTGCTACTATTTCTTCCTACTTCATTTTCCTACTCGTCACAAGCTAACATGTGTAATTTACTAATTATTTTTTCACATCTTCCCCACAAATTTTGAAAGTACGAGGATAAGTAAAAGATAATAGTAAAAATATATGTTACTTTTTTTTAATTTTGAACCATACAAAGCTGAAGATATCATGTACCTTATTTGTTTATTTTGTCTCTTTTGTTTTGTCTGCTAGTCTCTACTTACCCTAGCTATTAGGATATATATATATATATATATATATATATATATATATATATGTCAGCTCTCTTGTACATTGGTTCAGCCTCCATCATCAACCTTTACCATTTTCCTTAGCGTTACTTGCTCTATCATTTTTCATAACGTTACTTGCTGCTTAGCTAGCTCCTTTTTCATCATGTTGCAAGTAAAATGGTTGGCCCTAGTAGTTGGTATTTGCTTTCAAATTAGTATTAGTTTTTCAAATACTTTTGCTATTTACTCTGCTGATTTGCACAAGAGTCTTAACTTGAATAAGAAAAATCTCCTTAGTGTCAGCCTATTTATGGATGTAGGTGCTAGTCTAAGTATACTTGTTTCTTTGCTTCTTTACATATTTTCCAAGAAGACATCATTCGCATACTTGATTAGGATGATCGACAGGAGACAAACCTTTCATCATGTTTTTGGTAGATAGTAACTTTAACTCACCAAAGTTTAAGTGCCCATACCTCATGTGCCATAGCCACGAATGATCCTTCAAGCACGCCTTTAGGCATTTGACATCATCATGTACAACGTTTAGAATGAGCATTCGGTTTTTAGTCATTGGTACTTTGGCAATAAGCCTTCCTTTATGGTTTCTTAAGATAGCACTACGATCATTCAAATTAATATCGTAGTTTTTCTCCAAGAGTTGTCCCAAACTCAAAATATTATTTTTAAGGATAGGCACGTAATAAACTTCAGAGATAAATTGGTGACTTCCATCCTTAGCAAGGATTAGTATTTTACCTTTCCCTTTCACCGTTGCTTTTGAGTTGTCTCCAAACGTCACATTACCTTTAATTTGCTCCATCTCCACGAACAAGTTTTCTTCCCCTGTCATGTGATTACTTGCAGTGGAATCTAGGTACCATGTGGTTTGCATATCTACGTGTTCATCATGCTTTGCCATTAGAAAAGTAAGGTTGACTTCATCTTCCAGCTCCATAAGATTAGCCTTCTCTTCACTCGTCTTGAGCTTCTACACTCTAAAGCATAGTGCCCATATTTTTGACAATTATAGCATTGTATGTGGGACTTACCTCCTTTTTTAGATTGCGTACCTCTCCCACGACCCCTTTTAGATGGAGCATTTTGGTTCTCGTCTTCTTTGTTGACTTGCATGTAACCTTCCCTTCCTTTTCCTCTTCCTTGGCCATTAAAGGCAGCACGACCTCGAAAAGCTTCACGTCCTCGTCCTTGCTCCGTTCCATGTTTAAAGTTCGTTTCTCTTTCTTTGAAAGAGAGTTTTGAGTATAAAACTTGTCCAAGGGCTCTTTCTCCCTTCTCTTCTTTATTTTCTCTTCATGGGCTTGTAAAGATCCCATGAGTTGATCAATGGTGATAGAGTCTATGTCTTTTGACTCCTCTATGGCCACAACGATATAATCAAAGTTTGGTGTCAACGAGCGAAGAATTTTTTCTATCACTCATGTGTCACTCAAACTTTCACCATTTCTTTTCATCTCATTTGAGATAGTCAAGACACGAGTGAAATAATCTGAGATCGTTTCGGTCTCTTCCATTTGTAACTTTTCAAAGTCTCCTCTAAGAGTTTGAAGAAGTACCCTTTTCACCTTATCAATGCCTTTGAATGTATTTTGTAGAGTCTCCCATGCTTCTTTGGATGTGGTTTCATTTCCAACTTTCTCAAACATAGCATCGTCAAGGTATTGATAAATGAGTGTAAGAGCACTTTGATCCTTCTTTCTGGCTTTATGTAATTCCCCCCTTTGGGCGGCACTCAACGAACCTTCATCTTCAACTTCATAGCCTTTCTCGACTATCTCTCATGCATCATGTGAGCCGATCAATGCCTTCATCCGGATGCACCAACTCCCATAATTATCTTTGTTAAGACGAGGAAATTGAAACGAATTCATCAAATTCGCCATATTGATCTTCTAGCTCTGATAGTACTTTGTATTAGGATGGTGCCTTTTAGGCTTTTTTGTATGGGAGAGGTTTTAAGAGAATTTGGGTGAGAGGAAAATTTGAATGTTTAGAAGGGAAGTCAATTGTTTATGCTTTTCTTGATTTTTTTTTGCTTGATTACAATGAGTGAAACTTACACCTATTTATACTACTCCATGGATGAATCTAGATGATAGATATTTCCATGGATTTATCCGGATATTTCTATCTGGATATTTTCACTTATACATATCTAGATATTTCTTCATATATCTCTTGATATTTCTATATAGATATTTTCACTTATACATTTCTAGATATTTTGACATATATCTCTAGATACTTCTATCTAGATATTTTCACTCATACATATCTAGATATTTCTACACATTTCCTATCTAGATTTTTTCACATATCTTTAATACCTACTTCTAGAAACTTCCATGTATATGGATTGGGCCTAAACAATTATTGTTGGATCAAATCAAGTTTACGATCCAACACAGAGAACCAAGCTAAAAACACTCCGGTTGCAACTGCAGATCATCAAGAAGAAGTTTCCGGTGGCTGCTGTACATGTACTCAACAAGGAGTATTTAACTAGTTGATACCTGCCTGCAGAGATATTAACTTTTGGTTGATGTTTATTAGCTCGGCATGCACCATGGGTGCTGCTACAACGTTTATAAACAATCTAAACGAGCTTAGGGAATCTGAAGGATACAAGTCGTTAGTTATCAGGAACCTTGTTAGTCTTTGGAGCTTGTTTGCGTTTGCCGGGTGTCTTGTGGCAGGGTTTAGTAGCGATGTGTTTGATAGAAGAGAAATGAGACCGTGGTTCTTGGTGGTGGGGAAATTCTTTATGGTTGTTGGCTTTGTGATTTGCTATTGATGGTCACTACTTATTGGTTCAATGCTCATTGCTATGTGTTTTGGCTTAGGAAGTACTTAACTTCCTAATTTAACATATAAGTTGTTTGAAAGACAAGAAATGGTAAGCAACTATGCAAATATCCATTTGCAGTTTCACTAGGATCTTGTTAGTCCCAGATTGAGTACTCAATAACAAATGTTTGTAGAAGGGGGGGTTGAATACAAACTTTAGCTTTTAAAAATTAAAGACACAGTTATATACTTTTATATAATTCTTATTGATATGAATCAAGAATTACATGTACTAGAAGTGGAAATTCTAAGTACAATAAAAGGTGGCCATCAATTTGTCTAACACATAGACAAGCTAACTCTAAAACAGCTAATGTATATAGAGTGTTCAACACATGAACAAGTTTGAATCTACACAATGCTTATACTCTACGAAATTTCTCAACTGATGAGATTTTCTTTTAGTGTAGTAGAGACTTCACTTTGTTGTGTTGTGTAGTATTATCTGTTTGCATGTCCACCATGCATGAGTATATATAGAAGTCTTGGTGGATCCGGTTGCATGAAGGTAAGAGACAAAGAGGATGTGGAAATATAATATTTTAATTGTAAAGGTAGTGGGTGAAAAGTAAAATTACTTTAATCAAAAGTGTGATAAAAGTAATTGTACTTTTCTGCAAAAGTGCAACCCATTCACAATATAAAATATTAAAGACCACATCTACTGCCGTGTAGAAGTTTCTTTCCCTTTCCATGATTGTACTTTAATCAACACCATGCTTCTGATTGATTTGACTTTACCAAGTATGGGATTGCCAGCCATACTTAGTTGTTTAAACAAATCTTCAAGATCTTCGTCTGTTTAAGGTATCATTATCCTTTTCCAGAGGATAAGATCAAACCTTTTTGTCTCATACTTGATCCAAAAAGAGCATTATTACTTTTACAAACAAAGATCTAAGGCATAATAGAACAACACATGTTCTGCCTTTTACATATGACTTACAATCTGAAAAGATAGAGTAGATTTGATATTTTTCACGACTCAGCTAACAGATTGTACTAGGAACTCTGATATTCACTACTCAGTTGACAAAATATATCAGTTGATCACTTTTTGCTAGGACTAAGTTGATTCATATTGCTCAGCTGATCATATAGATGCTCAGCTGATCAATAGTAAACTTTAGGACATAAGCTTATGTATTTGTATGATCAGTTGATCAAGAATGCTCAGCTGATCAATCAAATACATCAGATTATAAGGGGAGATGACTTGTGTAAAGGAAGACTTACTTAGCTGATGCTTCTAGGCCTCAGCTGATCCATTTGTTCACTCAGCTGATAGAGTAGGCACTCAGCTGATCAATCTGTTCACTCAGCTGATAGAGTATTTTCATCAGCTGATCAACAATTTTGCTCAGCTGATAGACTGTTTTCCTTAGCTGATGGTCTTCTTTACTTGTTTTCTTCATCAGATGCTCCTTGGCTGATATCCTTTGGCTGATACTTTGAGTAGGATCTGATGCTCAGCTGATGGCTTATTTTATTCAGCTGATGGTTCCATACTTAGCATATTTTTACATAAACTGATTCAAACAACACATGTTTGAATTCTTTCTAAGTCATACTGAATGTAGGGTTTGGTCATCATCAAATCCTATGTTTTAGGATAGGCAGAGTTGATTATTAGGGTGAAGTGATTATCTCCCCAACAATCTCCCCCTATTTGATGATGACAAAACCTTTTTCTTTTTGAAGAATCAGTTTGACTTCGAATTACAAAAGATTTAAACTTTTAAGTACATATGGCTACCTAGCTATCTGTTTTTGGTAGCTCTTTTTATTTGAACCTTGTTCTGTTTTTGGTTTCTTTTCTAATGTTCCATTTTGTTCTGTTTTTGTGGAATCTTTTTCTGTGTTGTACCATTTTGTCCTGTTTTTGTGGTATCTTTTCATTTTTCCATTCTTATATGTTTTTGATTTTCTAATATACATAAACATCACTTGAAATAACAAAATAAAGAAAAGTACACAAGTGATTACAAAGATAGACTACTAATTAACTATTCTATAATTTACAATCAACTAAATAACAACAAAATCTTCAGAGATAGAATCATTCTTCAATCATCCCACCATGGCTCTTCTTTAACTTCAAAATCATTGGCATGGGGATCAGCTTCAACTAAGACTTCACATTGGGCTTGAACAAGGGCTTCAAAGTTTTCATTTCCAGTTCTGCCTCTTGTAGATATCCTTAGCCCAAATAGAAACTTCTTGCTAGCCTTAAGAATTTCAGACTGTCTAAAGAACCTCCATGTGCCAGCTCTGTCCAAAAAGAATATACCTCTCTTAGCTCAAATGGTTTGAAGGGCTTGGAGCCTTTCTTATGAAGATTATCGACTGTGTGCACATGCCTGTAATAGTCATCTGGAGTGAAGGCCCTTTGTGACATAGCTAGAGCTATCCAATTCTGAATTTTCTGAATGAATTGAACTTTGAGCTTTGATTTGATTTGAAGAGAAGGTACAGGATCTCAACTAACTCTGTGAACCCATATATGTGACACCTCTCATAGGATACAACTTCACAGCTGTTGAAGTTGTTCTGTCTTATTGCTTTGATGTAGGGTTCACCATCACCTTTATGGACAATGGCTCTTGTTATTGGAGTTGGTTCTGTTTTGTTTCTCAAAATATTTATTCTTTCTCTGAAGCTTTGAAGTCTTTGTTGACTTAGGTTGATGGGAGCAGATAAATCAAGGTTGAAGAGGGTTTTGATGGCATCAGCATGGGATCTAGCTTTGAGTAGTTCAGCCTGAGATTTTTCCCTTGCCAATTTGTGTTGAGCAGCAGCTTGATTTTGACTTTGTTCTTGCTCTTGCTGATATGCTAGCTCTTTGGCTTGGTAGATTTCTTCAACTGAAACACCCAATGCTTGAGCCATTTGAGCATTCTCCCTTTCTTCCTTTTCTCTAAGAGCAAGCTCCCTTTTTATTTGATCATCTGCTTCAACTTGCTCATCTGTCATCTTTTGTTTTCCTTTATCCTTAGGAGCAGATGTTGAAGCCTTTTGGACTGATGGGGTTGATTGGACTAGTGGAGCAGATGGCTTAGGACTTTGTCTTCTTCTTCTGAGGATGTCAGAAAGTGGAGTATCATCCTCATCATCAGAATCAGACTCAATGGTGATTGGTTGAGAGCAACCCTCAGCAAATTTTCTTTTAGGTTTTGGCCTGTTTGCCATCCTTTTCAACCTTTTTGGAAACCTTTGCTCCCCCTCAGAAGATGCTTTTCTTTTAATGGGTGAGGGAGCTGTTGCTTTGGGTGCTTCCTGCTGCATGATTTTTGAGGCAGTTTCAGCATAGGCAGCATCAATATCCTCTGAGTCAGGATCATTCTCCCTGGAAGAACTTGAGAATTTCTGCCCCTTTTTAGCATCATCAAAAGGAGGAGGGGAGTCACCTGCTGCAGGCTTATGGGATGGGGTAGGGGTAGGGGTAGGGGTATGGGTGGAGGAAGGGGTAGAGGTAATTTTAGAGAGCTGAAGGGAGAGGTCATCCTTGAGATCTTTAATGACTTTCCATAATGAGAGATGACTCATTCTGGATTGTTCTGTTAAGGTTTCTATGTCATCAAGGATGCCTTTGAGAAAAGAAGGCATAGGGAGGAGTTGTTCAGGAATGGGTACAAAAATGTTTGGGTTGATTGGGCGTAGGGTTTGGAGTTGGGATAGGAGGTTGGAGATGGTTTGGTTTAGGGTAGAGATAGTAGATTGAGGTAGGCTGGGAATTTGTGATTGAGAGGGAAGAAGGGTAGAAAGATGGTCTATTTTGGTAAGGATGGGGGTAAGGTTAAAGGGTCCAGGGGAGGGTTGGGGTGGGGTTTTGAGAGACTCAATGTCTTTGGTAAGTTTAGAGAATTGAGCAGAGGTTTGGGTTTGGAAGGTTTGGGCTAGTTGATCAAGGTTTTGGTTAATAGTCTGGATAAGGGTAAGGTTTGGGGTTTGGGCAGATACAGATGGGGTAGAGGTGGAAAGGGTGGATAAAGGTTCAAAGAATTTAGGTAAGGTTTGTGTTCCCTCATTTGAGCCTTGGTGTATAAGCTCAAATTCATTGGGAAAGAGAGTTGAGCCCTGTGCAAGTGGTTGGTTTGTACCACTAGCATCGGCAGGCTGTGCATATGTGAGAATAGAATCAATAATAGGTGCAAGGTAAGTGGACTGAGTGTGGGATGCACTCAATAATAGGGAATCCCTTATTGGATCCATATTCTGTTGGGAGAATGTAGATGGTATAGGCTGACTCAATTGAGGGATAGACACAGTGTGACCTTGGGTTGAGGTCTGTCTTTCAATGAGATCAACCTTTTGGGAGGTTGGCTCAGCTAGCTGTTTAAGTCCCATTTTTACAGATGTATCCTGTTGTGAGGATACATCCACTGGTTCAAAGGTTGCAACATCCAATTGCTCCCCCTCAACATGAGGAAGGGTAATTGGAGTTGAGGTCAGAGGTGTGGATTGCACTCCCTCAAAGTGCTCATGATGAGTCACTTGTGGCTTGTATATATGGGGCTGCGGATGGGAGTAGAACTAGTAACCACATGAGGTTCACTAGAGCTTAGCTGTTGGATTGGTGTATGGACTGGAGATGAGGATGGGCTATCAAAGGTTGGGACTACCATTTGAATATCCTCAGAGATGGAATCAGTACTATCCATACCTTGGGACATGATGTGCCTACTTCTGTCAATGAGCTCCAGAAGTTGCTCAGAGATCTCTTGTTCTTGGGCATCACCATCATCACCAAGAGGATTTAGCTCCATTGGACTGAGAGGAACAAAATCACCAACATCACCATCACCAGCATCATCATCATCATGCTTAGAGCCAGTGTGGCTTTCATTAGCATCATCATCACCATTATCATTATCATCATTCTCATCATCACTAGCATTTGCATTGTCATTGGCAGCATCTATGAGCTCCTGCATTTGGGCAGTGATTGGAGGACCTCTGTTTGCCTTCAAGAAATGGAATATCTTCTCACCCATGGCAGGGACAGGAATATGTTCAAGATGTTCGATTAAGCCTACATAATCATCCTCTCCAATCTCCCTCATGGCTACCAGGCTCAAAAATCGAATGTAGGGCACCTGTGACCTTGATGATTTCTTGGTTGTGCTCTGGGTGATTTTGTCAATAAGATCCGAAAATATGACTTGAGCAAAGTCGATATTTACCCCAAAGACTAGGGCATAGAGCACAAGAAGCTCGGTTTGGTTGATGAGATGATGGCTTCCAGATTTAGGACCGAAGCAACGAATGACCACGTTGGCCAGATACTTCCATGGATGAGCAAGAGCAGAAACCTTGACTTGACCATGCACTATAGGTTCATTGTAGCCAATAGTGTCTAGAACTGTTTGAACTTCGGCTCTGGATGGAGAAGCTGTGTAAGGTTGGAAGTGGGGAATACCAGTGGCTTCACGAAGTGTGTCAATAGTGATTTGGAGATTATAGTTTCCTTGGGCTAGGGTGCAGTTAATGGTGTTGTTGTTTAGGTTATAGGTTGCGGAGTACCATAGCTCACCAATAATGGTAGGGAATATGTAGTGAGGATCAGCGGTGAGACTATCAAACAGTGGATGAGCTTGAAGGAACTGGACCATTGGTTCATATCCTTGGTTTTCTCGCGAGGCAGGGATGGTGGTGCAAAGCAGAATGTTGTTGGGAGTTATATTCATTGGTTGATTGGGTGCAACATTCTCACCGGGGTTAACAACTGGGTCTGGAATATAGGTGGCCATTTGATAGGGATGATAAACAGTGAGTATCAAGAGAGAAGGTAGGGTAATTCTTTTTAGAGAGAGAGAGAGGGAATTTAGAAAGTTTGAACAGGTAAAGGTGAATGAGAGAAAAATGTGGATATTTATGAAGTTTAGTTAACAGAGAACGTTAGATACTGATAAAAGATCTAACGGAAAACAAATTAAATAGCTATTAAATGAAAACTGACAAACGGAGTAAATAACTAGGGTTAAAAAGCATTAAATGAGAGTAAAAAGTGAAAATTTACCAAGTGTATAATCATTAGCTGATCAAGGAGAGTATCAGCTGAGGTGTATCAGCTGATGAAAAACTATTAGCTGATAGTGAGAATTTGGGTATCAGCTGAGTAAAGTACTTAGCTGAGCATGTCTCCCTTATCTTAAAGTGATCAGCTGAGTAAATTTGATCAGCTGATAGGCATCAGCCGAAAATAGTTACTCAGTTTACACAAATCAAGTAAGACTAAGATATGCTTAGATAAGTATCTTTTAATTTCAACGCTTACAAATTAACACAAACTAAATTACCATTATTCTAAACTAAAAAATTTAGCATACCTAGTTTGGATATTAGGAAGTTGAACCTTGCTTCATCTAATGGCTTTGTGAATAAGTCTGCAAGTTGTAAATCAGTGTTGATGTAGTACAAAGTTACCTTCTTCTTTTGCACATTATCTCTGAGAAAATGATGTCTGATTTCAATATGCTTTGTTTTTTAATGCATGACTGGATTATTTGAGATGGAGATTGCACTTGTATTGTCACAAAGAATTGGGGTGTCTTCAAACTTCATATCATAATCAAGTAGTTGATTTTGTAACCACAAAATTTGAGCACAACAGCTTCCTGCAGCAATGTATTCTGCTTCTGCAGTAGATGTTGACACTGAATTCTGTTTCTTATTAGACCAACTAATCAATCTTCCTCCTAGAAGTTGACAACCACCTGAAGTACTTTTTCTGTTTAATGTGTATCCTGCAAAATCAGAATCAGAATATCCAACTAACTCAAAATCTGAGTCTTTGGGGTACCAAAGACCAAGATTAGGAGTTCCTTTGAGATATCTGAATATTCTCTTAACAGCAGCAAGATGTGATTCTTTAGGATCTGCTTGATATCTTGCACAGAGACATGTTGAAAATATTATATCTGGTCTACTTGCAGTGAGGTATAAAAGTGATCCAATCATTCCTCTATAAGTAGTAATGTTCACTGATTTGCCATCAGTGTCTTTTCCTAACTTAATAGAAGTAGACATAGGTTTTTTCATTGAAGAACAATTTTCAAAATCAAACTTCTTGAGTAAATCTTTGACATACTTTGTTTGTTGAATGAAAATACCATCAACCTCTTGTTTAATTTGCAAACCAAGAAAATAGTTTAACTCACCCATCATGCTCATTTGATAATTATCAGACATGAGTTTAGAAAACTTTTTGCATAGTTCCAAATTAGTAGAACCAAATATTATATCATCTACATATATCTGCACAAGTATCACATCACCTTTGTACTTCCTAATAAATAAGGTGCTATCAATGCATCCTCTTGTAAAACCTTTGTTAATGAGAAAAGAAGAGAGGGTATCATACCAGGCTCTTGGAGCTTGCTTAAGACCATATAATGCTTTGTTTAGAAAGTAAACGTGATTAGGTAAGCTTGACTCCTCAAAACCAAGAGGTTGTTTGACATACACCCCTTCTTTCAAATCTCCATTCAGAAATGCACTCTTCAAATCCATTTGGAACACTTTGAAGCTTTTGAAGGCAGCATAGGCTAGGAATAATTTGATAGCTTCCAATCTTGCAACAGGGGCAAAGGTTTCATCAAAATCAATACCTTCTTCTTGACAGTACCCCTGTGCCACTAGCCTTGCTTTGTTTCTGATGATTTGCCCATTTTCATCTAGCTTATTTCTGAACGTCCACTTTGTTCCAATGATGGATTTATCCTTTGGTTTGGGTACCAAGGTCCATACATTATTTCTTTTGAATTCTGCCAGTTCCTCTTGCATGGCAGACACCCAGTGAGGATCATTGAGAGCTTCATCAACCTTTTTTGGTTCAATCAATGAGACAAATCCAGAATACAAGCAGATGGTGCAAGCTTTTGATCTTGTTCTAACTGGATCATCTATGTTGCCTATCACCAAATTATGAGGATGGTGCTTGAGGTCTTTGAAGGCTTTTTGGATTTCTTAGGAATTGGGATTCATTTGGATTTGGGGAGAAGAAGTTATATGTTGGTTATTAGCAGTAGAGATGAGTTCATTTTGAGTGGCTGATATAACTTCATTATTACAATCTGTGGGTATCTTTACTGAAGAGAGAATGAGTGATATGGAATTGGAATCCAATGATGTTGAGTCATTTTCCACATGATTCAGTAGAGGTATAGGATTGGATGAGGATGGTTGTACATGGTTAAAAATTTGGATAGGAATAGGTTCATCTAAATAATGAGCAGTTGGTGGAGAGGGATCTACTTGCTCTGAAGGAACTTCTCCAGTTTGCATAAGATCATTAAATTCTTCACCTGAAACATGATTAGAAGAACAGGAAGCAACAAAGTCATTTTCATTAAAACTTACATTGATAGATTCTTCTATGACTTTGGTTCTGAGGTTGTATACTCTGTATGCTTTTGAAATCACAGAGTAACCTACAAACACTCCTTCATCAGCTTTAGGAGCAAACTTCTGCAATTGATCTTTTTGATTAAGTATGAAACATTGACAACCAAAGATATGCAGAAAGCTGATGCTTGGCCTCCTTCCCTTGAGCACTTCATATGGAGTTTTGTTATGCCTCTTGATAATAAGGGACCTGTTCTGTGTGAAACATGCACAACTTACAGCCTCAGCCCAGAAATTAAATGTTAACCCACTTTCACACAACATGGTTCTGGCAGCTTCAATTAATGTTCTGTTTCTTCTTTCAGCTACACCATTTTGTTGTGGGGTTCTTGGAGCAGAAAAGTTTTGAGATATCCCTTTCTCATCACAGAAAGATTCCAGAGTTTGATTTCTGAATTCAGTTCCATGATCACTTCTAAGACTCCTCACCAGATTGCCATTCAACACTTCCATCTTCTTGATAAAATAGATAATTTCTTCAGCAGCCTCACTCTTTGCTTTAAGAAAGAAAACCCAAGTATATCTTGAGAATTCATCAACCAATACAAGAGCATACTTACTTCCACCAATACTAGCAGTTGCAACAGGACCAAAGAGAACCATGTGCAACATATAGAAAGGTTCTGTAATTGAGAAGGCCTGCTTGGATGGAAATGATGCCTTATGCTGCTTTCCCTTCTCACAATCAGTGCAAGGTTTAGGCTTAAGATAAGTCAGTGAAGGTAGTCCTGACACTAGTTCACCCTTGCTCAACTTGTTGATGTTTTTAAAATTAAGGTGGGAAAGCCTCTTGTGCCACAGCCAGTTTGTATCCTCATTATTCTTGGAGTACAAACATGTTTCCTTTGAAGGGTCACCAGAGGACATGTCAAGTGTATACATATCCTTGGTTCTCTTGGCACTGAATACTGTATTACCTTCTTTATTTATGATGGAGCCTCCTGTCTTTGTGAAGTGGACTTCATTATCTCCATCACACAATTGACTTATGCTTATGAGATTATATTTCAGCCCTTTGACATATGAAACTTTTGACAGCTTGAGGTTTCCATTATGAAGCTCACCATAGCCTTTTGTTTTCCCATGGTTGTTGTCACCAAAAGTCACCCTTGGACCTTTCTCTTTCTTGAAGTTGCTGAGCAAAGCCTTGTTACCTGTCATGGTTCTTGAACATCCACTGTCAAGAAACCGAGAACCAACACCCTGCATAGATTTGAATGAAAGAAGAGTTTGTGACACAAGTAGGAATCCACTACTCAATGGATCCCTGTGGAATGCACCTAGCTTTCCACTTCATCTCAGGTTTCTTATGAATGAGAGGAGTGACTATGTCATCATTACAGGTCCGCTGTCTTGAATTCCCTTCTAAACATTCAAATGCCTTATGCTCTTTGCTTCCACATTTATAACATTTTTGAGATTTTGTGGACTTGGAGAATTGAGCAACATGGTTTGAATGCCTATGAGCTTTCTTATCAGTCATCATTTGACTAACTTGACCATTCAGCTTATGAAGCTTATCCTGTAAATTTCTTAGGTCTTTATTCACAAGCACCTTAGATTGATCTTTGTTTTTGGAAAGCTTTTGACCAATCTTTGGAGTGGCTGAAATGGGAACAATGTGAACATCATTCTTTTTACTCATAGTTTCTTCTATTAAAAGAGAGTTGATTACTTCTAGATCAACTGATTGTTTAAAAGATGAGCTATGATCAGCTGACAGGTTATCAGCTGAGCATTTATCATCTACTAACCTATCAGTTGATGGAGTAGTATTAGCTAATGATTCTTCAGTTTGTGAAATGCTAAGAATTAAGTCATCTGTTTTCAAGGTTTGACAACATAATGTGTCTGAGGTCTCAACTAATGATTCCTTTCCTTTAATCACATCCTTTGACTTTGTGTTATTAGTATTTTTACATTCTGAAATCTTACTAGAGGATGATTCAACAGAAGGAATAATTGATTCTTTTAAGTGGGAACTTTTGCTTCTAACAAACTTATTTGTGAATACACTTTTGCCTTTAACAGTCTTGTGAAAGGTCTGTGGCAAAATGTCAGCCTTGTCTAAGATATTAAGGTTCTTAGTAGAATCAACATAGTTAGCAGGCTTAGAGTAATTTCCACCAATAATAGCTTGAACTTGTTTGGGTATCTGGTCCTTGACACACTGAGTGGTCTTTTCTGCAGATACACACCAAGACTTTACTACTTTTTGGAGGTCATTAAACTTTTTGGTTGCTTCACTAGTTTCTTTTACTAAGATCTCATTAAGTATCTTTTGATTAGCTAGTTCATCATTTAAGATTGTTATCTGCTTAAGTTCCTCATCCTTAAGAATTAACTTTTCCTTTAGTGATTCTACTTCTAGTTTTAGCTTCTTCTCTCTTTGAATAGCAGACTGGAAATCAATACACAAGTAATCAAACATAGCATTCTTCTCATTATCATCATAGTTAATAAATTTTCCAACCTGATACATAGAAGAAGGATCCTAGTTGGTAGTTGAACAAGCTTTAGCAGCCTTTTTCATATCTTCATCAAAGGAACTACCATCATTGTTGTTGCCCATCATGCAGAACTGAGCAGAGATCACCTCATCTTCAGCTGAGGAGAGATCTTCTTCTGCCTAATCTTCTTCTTCAGCAACAAGAACTTGGCCCTGGGCTTTCTTCTTCTTCTTGTCAAGGACAGCAGCAAGGAGTTTCTTATACTTGGCTTCATAATCAATCTTGCCCTCCTGCTTTTGCACAGATGAAGAACCAGTGTTATATTTGGACTTACAGTCACTGGCTATGTGGCCAATCTTGCCACACTTATAACACTCTACTGAGGAGGCATCAAAAGTGGATTTGGGCTTGACAAACTTTGATGACCTCTTGCTGAACCTCTTGACACACTTTCCCTTCTTGAAAGGTTTGAACTTCTTAACCAGCATAGTTACACCTTCAACCAACTCCTCCAGATTACTTTCCTCACAAACTTCCTCATCACTTTCTCCAACACTCTCCTCTCTATCTCCTTCTTCATCAGGACCAGAATCAATAGCTGCAAAGCTTCTCATCTTTGTATCTCTTGATACAAGGGCAGTTGGTGCAGCTTTTACTACCTCCTTCATCTCCTTGGATGATAACTTCCTTTGCTTGACTGATTGCTCATGGTTGAGTAAGTTACCATAGAGAGCAACCAGAGACATTCTCTTAATCTTCTCACTAAAAAAGTAACAAAGTGATCCCATGTTTTAGGGAGGGAGTCTAGAAACTTGTTCACCAAGACAAAGTTGCTCTTGGTTATGTCTGCCCTTTTCAAGTCATTAACAAGGCAGTTGAACCTGGTGTATGTCTGAGTAAGACTCTCACCTTTCTGAGCATAGAAGAATTCATACTCTCTGTTGATAAGGAGCTTCTTGTTCTCCTTCACCTCTTCAGTCCCTTCATATGCAACTGTGAGTGTATCTAACATCTCTTTTGCAGAAGAACAGTTAAGCACTTGATGATAGATTACATTGGGCAGTGCAGAGACAAGAGCTGATCTAGCCTTAATATCTAGGATAACTAACCTCTTATCCTCATCTGTCCACAAATGCATGGGTTTGGTTATGATTCTTTCAGTTGTAGAGGTTTGACCTTCAGATTCTGATGGGATAGATAACACTGATGTTGGAACATAAGGGCCATCAGTAACTATTTCAAGCATTTGGATATCAAGGGTGGATAGGAAAAGATGTGCTCTACTTTTCCACATGGAGAAATTTTCAGCATCAAACATGGGACATCTTGTTAAGGATCCGGTGTTTAAGATATTCATATTGATTGCGGATGAGGCCATATTGAGATGGGTAGAAGCATTTGTAGAGTAAGCAAAACAGATCTAGATATTGATTATCTAACCTGCTCTGATACCAGTTGTTAGTCCCAGATTGAGTACGCAACAACAAATGTTTGTAGAAGGGGGGGTTGAATACAAACTTTAGCTTTTAAAAATTAAAGACACTTATATACTTTTATATAATTCTTATTGATATGAATCAAGAATTTACATGTACTAGAAGCGGAAATTCTAAGTATAATAAAAGGTGGCCATCAATTTGTCTAACACATAGACAAGCTAACTCTAAAACAACTAATGTATATAGAGTGTTCAACACATGAACAAGTTTGAATCTAAACAATACTTATACTCTACGAAATTTCTCAACTGATGAGATTTTCTTTTAGTGTAGTAGAGACTTCACTTTGTTGTGTTGTGTAGTATTATCTGTTTGCATGTCCACCATGCATGAGTATATATAGAAGTCTTGGTGGATCCGGTTGCATGAAGGTAAGAGACAAAGAGGATGTGGAAATATAATATTTTAATTGTAAGGGTAGTGGGTGAAAAGTAAAATTACTTTAATCAAAAGTATGATAAAAGTAATTGTACTTTTCTGCAAAAGTGCAACCCATTCACAATATAAAATATTAAAGACCACATCTACTGCCGTGTAGAAGTTTCTTTCCCTTTCCATGATTGTACTTTAATCAACACCATGCTTTTGATTGATTTGACTTTACCAAGTATGGGATTTCCAGCCATACTTAGTTATTTGAACAAATCTTCAAGATCTTTGTCTGTTTGAGGTATCATTATCCTTTTCCAGAGGATAAGATCAAACCTTTTTGTCTCATACTTGATCCAAAAAGTGCATTCTTACTTTTACAAACAAAGATCTAAGGCATAATAGAACAACACATGTTCTGCCTTTTACATATGACTTACAATCTGAAAAGATAGAGTAGATTTGACATTTTTCACGACTCAGCTAACAGATTGTACTAGGAACTCTGATATTCACTACTCAGTTGACAAAATATATCAGTTGATCACTTTTTGCTAGGACTCAGTTGATTCATATTGCTCAGCTGATCATATAGATGCTCAGCTGATCAATAGTAAACTTTAGGACATAAGCTTATGTATTTGTATGATCAGTTGATCAAGAATGCTCAGCTGATCAATCAAATACATCAGCTTATAAGGGGAGATGACTTGTGTAAAGGAAGACTTACTTAGCTGATGCTTCTAGGCCTCAGCTGATCCATTTGTTCACTCAGCTGATAGAGTAGGCACTCAGCTGATCAATCTGTTCACTCAGCTGATAGAGTATTTTCATCAGCTGATCAACAATTTTGCTCAGCTGATAGACTGTTTTCCTCAGCTGATGGTCTTCTTTACTTGTTTTCTTCATCTGATGCTCCTTGGCTGATATCCTTTGGCTGAGTCTTTGAGTAGGATCTGATGCTCAGTTGATGGCTTATTTTCCTCAGCTGATGGTTCCATACTTAGCATATTTTTACATAAACTGATTCAAAAAACACATGTTTGAATTCTTTCTAAGTCATACTGAATGTAGGGTTTGGTTATCATCAAATCCTATGTTTTAGGATAGGCAGACTTGATTATTAGGGTGAAGTGACTATCTCCCCAACAGATCTGCAACATTGACTTTTGCCTTCAATGAATCAAGAACTCATAAGCTGGTCAACCATCTTTGCAGTAACAATTGTTGTTCTAACGTGATTAATAATTAAAAAAATCCACATAAAAATTGCAAAAAAATATGATTAATAAATCTCATTAACCTCTACCTTTCTTGTAATTTACATCCACGTAGAGCTAGAATGGGTGCCTGGAGGACCGTACACGGCATCTACCGAAATGACAACTATAGTATATATATATATATATTTGTTTTTTACTATTTACACTTTTTTTACATACAAGATATAACATACACCCATGTACATTACACATAATACGTTAAATTTTGATTAAAATAATACAAATAAAATCACCCTAGCTAGTATATTATGCTTAGCTCAATTACCAACTAGCTAAAACACTAACAAACTTTTTTTTGAAGAAAATGATATAATCTCCTACTATTTCTTCCTACTTCAATTTCCTACTCGTCACAAACTAACATGTGTAATTTACTAATTATTTTTTCACATCTTCCCCACTAATTTTGAGAGTACGAGGATAAGTAAAAGAAAATATTAAAAATATATATTAATTTTTTTTTTAATTTTGAACCATACAAAGCTGAAGATACCATGTACCTTGTTTGTTTATTTTGTCTCTTTTGTTTTTTCTGCTAGTCTCTACATACCCTAGCTATTAAGATATATATATATATATATATATATATATATATAAATATATATAAATATATATATGCCAGCTCTCTTGTACATTGATTCAGCCTCCATCATCAACCTTTATCATTTTCCTTAGCGTTACTTGCTCTATCATTTTCCATAACATTACTTGTTGCTTAGCTAGCTCCTTTTTCATCATGTTGCAAGGAAAATGGATGGCCCTGGTGGTTGGTATTTGCTTGCAAATTAGTATTAGTTTTTCAAATACTTTTGCTATTCTGATTTGCACAAGAGTCTTAACCTAAATAAGAAAAATCTTCTTAGTGTCAGCTTCTTTAAGGATGTAGGTGCTAGTCTAAGTATACTTGTTGCTTTGCTTCTTTACATGTTTTCCAAGAAGACATCATTCGCATACTTGATTAGGATGATCGATAGGAGACAAACCTTTCACCATGTTTTTTATAGATAGTAACTTTAAGTCACCAAAGTTTAAGTGCCCATACCTCATGTGTCATAGCCACGAATGATCATTCAAGCACGCTTTTAGGCATTTGACGTCGTCATGTTGAACGTTTAGAAGGAACATTAGGTTTTTAGTCATTGGTACTTTGGCAATAAGCCTTCCTTCATGGTTTCTTAAGATAGCACTACGATCTTTCAAATTAATATCGTAGTTTTTCTCCAAGAGTTGTCCCAAACTCAAAATATTATTTTTAAGGTTAGGTAAGTAATAAACTTTAGAGATAAATTGGTGACTTCCATCCTTAGTAAGGATTAGTATTTTACATTTCCCTTTCGCCGTTGCTTTTGAGTTGTCTCCAAACGTCACATTACCTTTAATTTGCTACATCTCCACGAACAAGTTTTCTTCCCCTGTCATGTGATTACTTGCAGCGGAATCTAGGTACCATGTGGTTTGCATATCTTCGTGTTCATCATGCTTTCCCATTAGCAAAGTAAGGTTAACTTCATCTTCCAGCTCCATAAGATTAGCCTTCTCTTCTACTCGTCTTGAGCTTCTACACTCTAAAGCATAGTGCCCATACTTTTGACAATTATAGCATTGTATGTGGGACTTACCTCCTTTTTGAGATTACGTACCTCTCCCACGACCCCTTTTAGAAGAAGCATTGTGGTTCTCGTCTTCTTTGTTGACTTGCATGTAACCTTCCCTTCCTTTTCCTATTCCTTGGCCATGGAAGGCAGCACGACCTCGGAAAGCTCCACGTCCTCGTCCTTGCTCCGTTCCATGTTTAAAGTTCGTTTTTCTTTCTTTGAAAGAGAGTTTTGAGTATAAAGCTTGTTCCAAGGGCTCTTTCTCCCTTCTCTTCTTTATTTTCTCTTCATGGGCTTGTAAAGATTCCATGAGTTGATCAATGGTCATAGAGTCTATGTCTTTTGACTCCTCTATGGTCACAACGATATAATCAAAGTTTGGTGTCAACGAGCGAAGAATTTTTTCTATCATCCGTGTGTCACTCAAACTTTCACCATTTCTGTTCATCTCATTTGAGATAGTCAAGACACGAGTGAAATAATCTGAGATCGTTTCGGTCTCTTCTATTTGTAACTTTTCAATGTCTCCTCTAAGAGTTTGAAGAAGTACCTTTTTCACCTTATCAATGCCTTTGAATGCATTTTGTAGAATCTCCCATGCTTCTTTGGATGTGGCTGCATTTGCAACTTTCTCAAACATAGCATCGTCAAGGCATTGATATATGAGTGTAAGAGCACTTTGATCCTTCTTTCTTGCTTTAAGTAATTCCCCCCTTTGGGCGACACTCAACGAACCTGTAATACCCACGTCTTAAAATGTACAAGAATATTTTAATGAATATTATTGGCAATTTATGCACAATATGATTGGGAATTATTTAAGTGATGGACTTGTGTCTTAAATATATATATATATATATATATATGTGTGTGTGTGTGTGTGTGTTTGTTGTGGATGGAATTTATTGAATAGATTGGGCTATTGTACATTAATCCAAAGAAAGTTAGTGGATTTTGGACTAGAGGTTAGGATGGGCCTAGGCCCACAAGTGTGGGTTGAGAGTATATATAGAAGTCTAGGGCACAGCCTCCCACACATTCCTTTCTCTTCACTGTTCCATTCATTTGATTGTGTGTGTGAGGAGTGTGTGTAAGTGCCATCTTGGAGCTACGAGAGGAAGAAGAGGGTGCATCCATTTGTGGAGAACTGGACTTTTAAGCAAAGAAAATCATCAAGTAATGGTTCTCCATCATTTAAGATCAAGTAGACATCATTTCTTGCTATGTTTGAATGTTGGTTGAAGATTTTAGAATTTGGGTTTTTGGGTTGAGGGTTTAAGAAAAAAAACGCAGAAGGATATTTAGTCAAGAACACCCTATAAAGTTGATAAAATATGGTTTTAAGTTTAAAGGAAGGTTTAATATAAGTGGAGAAATGTTTTGCAACAAGTTTGAGTTGAATTGATTGAGTTTTTAGAAAGCTTGATTATGGCTATGGAGTCTGGGTTTTTCAAAAAGATGAACTTACAGTGAAGAAGGTGTGCTATGCGACAGTTGCATGGCACATGGACACCTGGGGGTGCCATGCGACAGTCGCATGAGCCCAGGATGTGCCATGTGACTTTCAGTTGGAGTGTATGTGGTTCCATGCGACTTTTATGTATCCATTATTAGTTCATGCGACTTTTATACGATGAATAGTGTTTCATGTGACTTTCATGTGTTGTATGTGAGTTCATGCGACTTTCAGGCTTTGTATGTTATGCCATGCGACTTTCATGTGATAAGTGTTAGTTCATGCGACCTTGAATATGCTCCATGTGACTTTTGTGTGTTAAGTATGATTCCATGCGACTTTCATGAGGTGAGTAGTAGTCCATGCGATTTTCAGTTGGCCTGTGTATGTGCCATGCGACTTTCAGTCCTAGTTTGTGAATTCATGCGACTTTCAGTTGGCCTGTGTATGTGCCATGTGACTTTCAGTATCATGTAGCAGTTCATGCGACTTTTAGGTGATGTACAGTAGTCCATGCGACTTTCATTGTAGTCCATGCGACTTTCGTGTAGCAAGCATAAGTCCATGCGACTTCAGTAAGTAACAGTTAAACCCAGTATTAACCAACGCTTAGACTTGGTCAGGTAGCAGTCAGTGAAAGTATAAACAAGGAGAGTCTTGCTGTAAGAATCAAGTAGCTAAGACAGCTGTCAGGTGAGTATTCTCACTTATAACCTGAATAGATCCCAGATGCTATGTATGTATGTGAAAAACAGATGTGAATGAATATACGAGTTATAGTTGATTCTACTCAGACCGTTTACTTTGGTAACGGGTATGCTTAGACCGTACATTTCGGTGTCGGGTATGATTAGACCGTTCACTCCAGTGACGGGTATGTTTAGACCGTTCACTCCGGTGACGAGAATGTTTAGACCGTTCACTCCGGTGACGGGTATGTTAGACCGTACACTTCGGTGTCGGGTATGTTAGACCGTACACACGGTGTCGGGTATGAGACCAGCACTTCGGTGCCTGGTATGTTAGACCGTTGTGACGACAACGGGTGAGACGAGACCGTCCTAGTGATGGGTATGATGAGACCACTACTGCGGTAGTGGGTATGAGTTGAGTAGTATGTGAACTATTTTTGGTTGTAAGTAGTATACTCGCTAAGCCTTGGGCTTACAGATGTTGTTTCATATCTTTTCAGGTAAGGACCATGGTGTAACGTCCCAAATTTTTTTTTTTACAATTAAACACATAGTATGTTAAATGATTCATCACAAATAAAACATTGTATGAGTTAGTTACAGGCCCGGGTGATAACCCGTTGAATTCAAATGTAATTGTTTTGAATACATCCTTAAAACAAAATAGTTAAAAACATTGCGGAAGCTTGTGGAGATATGAGCTATCAACCGCGTGCTGGAGCCCCGCCATGGCCATCACCTGAAAAGAAGGTTAAACAACAACCGTAAGCACGAAGCTTAGCGAGTACACTTACTTACAATCAACCATCTGGTATCACATCAATTGCTTTACATTCATGTTACATCTTCCATTCCCGCTACCGAAGTAGTCGGTCCCACATTCCCGCTACCGTAGTAGTCGGTCCCACATTCCCGCTACCGTAGTAGTCGGTCCCACATTCCCGCTACCGCAGTAGTCGGTCCCATCATACCCGTCACCGTAGTGAACGGTCTAGTCATTCCCGTCACCGAAGTGAACGGTCCAATCATTCCCGCCACCGAAGTGCACGGTCCCACGTTCCCGCTACCGTAGTAGTCGGTCTAGTCATTCCCGTCACCAAAGTGAACAGTCCAACATTCCCGTCACCGAAGTGAACGGTCTAAACAATAGCATATCATGATACAAACATCAGTTCATCGATCCATCATTCATCAATTCATCATTCATTAATCATATAGCATATAGCACAGTTAACACACACATCATGGGGTTTTAGATAGTAAGTAAGAATACTCACCTGTCTTGCAGTCTCAGTTTCTCAATCTTAGCTTACTAGTACACTTGTGATTACTTGTTAGTCAACCGTCACCTACAATAGGTCTAATAAATCAATACCGTGCACGAATCCCTTGTTCGTTTATTCATATAATACATTCGAGCCTCACAAGGCAAGTAACAATAGAAATTCACTAAGGTCCATAAAGTCGGGGACGCGTCGCGTCCAACAAACTGACTCGTCACGTCGAGTATAAAGTGTCGGATTCTCAACTCTCGGATTTCCTAACATCCGGATTTCAGCTCATTTGAAACTATCGGATTTATAAGTCGCATGGGATGGGTCTCAATACAAAAGTCGCATGGGGTAGTGAACAAGAAAGTCGCATGGAAACTTCATGCGACAGTCGCATGGGGTTCAAGGGTTGCAAAGGTCGCATGAAGGTGTTTCAAGTTGAAAGTCGCATGAGTTGTTTGAAGTATGAGAGTCACATGGGATTCAAACAATAAGTCGAGTGGGTTTAAGGTTCAAGTGGAAAATCGCATGGAAGGTGACAACCATGCGAAAGTCGCATGAGGGTGAAATGAAAGTCGCATGGTTAAAACAATAAGTCGCATGGAACAATAGGAAAGTCGTATGGAGTTCAAAGGTTGCCATGCGAAAGTCGCATCGCTGAGTTTCAAGTGTCGCACGACACAAACTCAAAAGTCACATGACTCATTTCATCCCTGTCAGTTCATCTTTTTCAACTTTCAGGCTCCAAGGCCAAAATCATGTTCTTTCAAAACTCATCCAAATCATATCATTTTTGTTCAAAAACATTTCTCCATTCATTTGAACACTTCCTTCAAGATTTAAACACATTTCATGAAGTTTTCAAACTCATATCTACATTTTTCTTTCTCTGGTTCTTCTTAAACCCAGAACCCAAAAACCCAGATTCTAAAAGCATGCTATCATCATCTAAACAAGATAAAATTGATACCTACAGTATCCTAGTGAGGTAAGAAACATTACCTGATGATTCTTGTAGCAATTCTTTGAGTTTCCCAGATGATTCTTGCACTTCTTTCCTTGTTTCTCGTGGGTTTAAATACACACATAAACACACACTAAACTTTCTCTCAATGTAACAGTGTTTGAAAGAATGTTGGGGGCTGTGCCCTACTCTTTATATACACCTTTTAAAAGGCTTAGCCCAAGTTCACAAATGGAAGAAGCCCAATAACCTTACCCAGTTCCTTAATTTTCTCAACCCATTAAACAACTATTTTTATATATATAGATATATATACTCGTGTATCCAAGCCCAATTAAATGTACAATTTCAACACAATGTTATTTCTCAGTAATATATCCTTTCATTTATTTATTTATTTTCCAAAGTTTGGGTATTACACATGGCGGGGCTCCAGCTCAGTGAATGATAGCTCAAACTCAAGCTTCCGCAACCTTTTAACACAGTTTTCATCAGTAATGGTTTAAATTATAGACAATGGGAATGATTGTAACTTAATGAAGTATGGATGTTTATTCCGCGAACAATTTGTTGTGTAATTACGTTATTAACGATTTTGAATATCCTTTGAATGAATCATGTTAAAAAAAATTTGGGACGTTACAGAACCTTCATCTTCAACTTCATAGCCTTTCTCCACTATCTCTCATGCATCATGTGAGCCGAGCAATGCCTTCATCCGGATGCACCAACTCCCATAATTATCTTTGGTAAGACGAGGAAATTGAAACGAATTCATCAAATTTGCTATATTGATCTTCTAGTTCTGATAGTACTTTGTTGAAAATTAGGATGGTGCCTTTTAAGCTTTTTTGTAAGGGAGAGGTTTTAAGAGAATTTGGATGAGAGTAAGATTTGAATGTTTAGAAAGGAAGTCAATTGCTTATGTTTTTCTTGATTGCTTTTTTTTTGCTTGATTAGAATGAGTGAAACTTACACCTATTTATACTACTCCATGGATGAATCTAGATGATAGATATTTCCATGGATTTATCTGGATATTTCTATCTAGATATTTTCACTTATACATATCTAGATATTTCTACATATATCTCTAGATATTTCTATCTAGATATTTTCACTTATACATTTCTAGATATTTCTACATATATCACTAGATACTTCTATCTAGATATTTTCACTTATACATATCTAGATATTTCTACACATTTCTTATCTAGATATTTTCACATATCTTTAATAAATACTTCTAGAAACTTCCATGTATATGGATTCGGCCTAAACAATTATTGTGTGATCAAATCAAGTTTACGATCCAACACAGAGAACCAAGCTAAAAACTCTCCGGTTGCAACTGCAACATCTGATCATCAAGAAGAAGTTTCCGGTGGGTGCTGTACATGTACTCTGCAAGGAGTATTTAATTGGTTGATACCTACCTGCAGAGATATTAACTTTTGGTTGATGTTTATGAGCTCAGCATGCACCTTGGGTGCTACTACAGCATTTATAACCAATCTAAACGAGCTTGGGGAATCTGCGGGATACAAGTCGTTAGTTTTCAGGAACCTTGTTAGTCTTTGGAGCTTGTTTGCGTTTGCCGGATGTCTTGTAGCAGGGTTTGGTAGCGATGTGTTTGATAGAAGAGAAATGAGACCGTGGTTCTTGGTGGTGGGGCAATTCTTTATGGTTGTTGGCTTTGTGATTAGCTATTATTGGTCACTACTTATTGGTTCAATGCTCATTGCTCTGTGCTTTGGCTTAGGAAGTACTACACTTCCTATTTTAACATATGAGTTGTTTGAAAGACAAGAAATGGTAAGCAATTATGCAAATGTCCATTTTGCAGTTTCACTAGGATGTGCAACATTGACTTTTGCCCTCAATGAATCAAGAACTCATAAGCTGGTCAACCATCTTTGCAATAAGAAATGTTGTTATAACGTGATTAATAATTAAAAAAAATCCCCATAAAAATTGCAACAAAATATGATTAATAAATCTCATTAACCTCTACTTTTCTTGTAATTTACATCCACATAGAGCTAGAATAGGTGCCTGGAGGACCGTACACAACATCTACAGAAATGGCAACTATAGTATATATATTTGTTTTTACTATTTAGACTTTTTTTTACATACAAGATGTAACATACACCCATGTGAATTACACATAATAGGTTAATTTTCTATTAAAATAATACAAATAAAATCACCATAGCTAGTATATTATGCTTAGCTCAATTACCAACTAGCTAAAACACTAACAAACTTTTTTTTGAAGAAAATGATATAATCTCCTACTATTTCTTCCTACTTCATTTTCCTACTCGTCACAAACTAACATGTGTAATTTACTAATTATTTTTTCACATCTTCACCACTAATTTTGAAAGTACGAGGATAAGTAAAAGAAAATAGTAAAAATATATATTACTTTTTTTTTTAATTTTGAACCATACAAAACTGAAGATACCATGTACCTTGTTTGTTTATTTTGTCTGCTAGTCTCTACATACCCTAGCTATTAGGATATATATATATATATATATATATATATATATATATATATATATATATATATATGCCAGCTCTCTTGTACATTGATTCAGCCTCCATCATCAACCTTTATCATTTTCCTTAGCGTTACTTGCTCTATCATTTTCCATAACGTTACTTGTTGCTTAGCTAGCTCATTTTTCATCATGTTGCAAGGAAAATGGATAAATTAGTATTAGTTTTTCAAATACTTTTGCTATTTTGATTTGCACAAGAGTCTTAACCTGAATAAGAAAAATCTTCTTAGTGTCAGCTTCTTTAAGGATGTAGGTGCTAGTCTAAGTATAATTGTTGCTTTGCTTCTTTACATGTTTTCAAATAAGACATCATTCGCATACTTGATTAGGATGATCGATAGGAGACAAACCTTTCACCATGTTTTTTTATAGATAGTAACTTTAAGTCACCAAAGTTTAAGTGCCCATACCTCATGTGTCATAGCCACGAATGATCATTCAAGCACGCTTTTAGGCATTTGACGTCGTCATGTTGAACGTTTAGAAGGAACATTCGGTTTTTAGTCATTGGTACTTTGGCAATAAGCCTTCCTTCATGGTTTCTTAAGATAGCACTACGATCTTTCAAATTAATATCGTAGTTTTTCTCCAAGAGTTGTCCCAAACTCAAAATATTATTTTTAAGCTTAGGTAAGTAATAAACTTTAGAGATAAATTGGTGACTTCCATCCTTAGCAAGGATTAGTATTTTACATTTCCCTTTCGCCATTGCTTTTGAGTTGTCTCCAAACGTCACATTACCTTTAATTTGCTACATCTCCACGAACAAGTTTTCTTCCTCTGTCATGTGATTACTTGCAGTGGAATCTAGGTACCATGTGGTTTGCATATCTCCGTGTTCATCATGCTTTGCCATTAGAAAAGTAAGGTTAACTTCATCTTCCAGCTCCATAAGATTAGCCTTCTCTTCTACTCGTCTTGAGCTTCTACACTCTATAGCATAGTGCCCATACTTTTGACAATTATAGCATTGTATGTGGGACTTACCTCCTTTTTGAGATTGCGTATCTCTCCCACGACCCCTTTTAGAAGAAGCATTTTGGTTCTCGTCTTCTTTGTTGACTTGCATGTAACCTTCCCTTCCTTTTCCTATTCCTTGGCCATGAAAGGCAGCACGACCTCGGAAAGCTCCACGTCCTCGTCCTTGCTCCGTTCCATGTTTAAAGTTCGTTTTTCTATCTTTGAAAGAGAGTTTTGAGTATAAAGCTTGTTCCAAGGGCTCTTTCTCCCTTCTCTTCTTTATTTTCTCTTCATGGGCTTGTAAAGATCCCATGAGTTGATCAATGGTCATAGAGTCTATGTCTTTTGACTCCTCTATGGTCACAACGATATAATCAAAGTTTGGTGTCAACGAGCGAAGAATTTTTTCTATCATCCGTGTGTCACTCAAACTTTCACCATTTCTATTCATCTCATTTGAGATAGTCAAGACACGAGTGAAATAATCTGAGATCGTTTCGGTCTCTTCTATTTGTAACTTTTCAATGTCTCCTCTAAGAGTTTGAAGAAGTACCTTTTTCACCTTATCAATGCCTTTGAATGTATTTTTTAGAATCGCCCATGCTTCTTTGGATGTGGCTGCATTTGCAACTTTCTCAAACATAGCATCGTCAAGGCATTGATAAATGAGTGTAAGAGCACTTTGATCCTTCTTTTTGGGTTTATGTAATTCCCCCCTTTGAGCAGCACTCAACGAACCTTCATATTCAACTTCATAGCCTTTCTCGACTATCTCTCATGCATCATGTGAGCCGAGCAATGCTTTCATCCGGATGCACCAACTCCCATAACACTAAATGAACCATAAATTTAAGGAACCCCCCTCATATTTGTTTCAACAAATGATTCCTGCTCCTCAATATCTGCAAAATACAACTCAAATGATTTACCAAACACAAAGTCAAAACAAAAGGATTTATAGTTTAAAATAGCGTACCATCCGTTTAATCGTTCTTTTTCCTTTTTTCAAGAACCCCAATTACAGTTTTGAGTTTAAAGAAAAGAAAAGGGCAATGATTCTCATGAAAGAAAGAAAGAAAGAAAGAAAGCAGTGGCTCTGTGGGATTCCAGGTTTCAGGTTTTTTTACACTTCTGAACAGACATTATTATTTTACACATAATCACACGCCAAGCAAGCAGGGAGCAGTGATGGTCTTGTACTCTTTTTCCACACTAAAAAAAGCGAGACCTGAAGCAAAGGTCTGTCTTCTGATTTTAGACACATAAAGGTCCTGCTATGCACACTGGCAGTGTAGATAGAAATTCAGAAAAGTAAGTGGCAACCTACTCATGCCATTTTTGTCTGTCACTACTACTTTCCTATCTCTCTCATCTCCAAATAATTCTCTTACCTACCAAGTATCTCTCCGACACCGGAAAAGCATGTCATCGGTGAAAAAGAAGTAAATCTTGTCGTCTCCGGCGGTGGTACTTTTTCTCAGGTCCGGCAAAGACGGCAACATGGAGGCGGTTGTCTTGTCGTTTTTGGAGAAGGCGGCAATGAAAGAGGTGGAGGAAGGTTGTCTTCTCCGGCGATGGAGGCAGTGTTAAGCAGAGGTGGAGAAAAAGGAACAAGATGATAAGCGGTTGTCATGTCGTTGGTGGCAACAATGGAGGCGGTTGTCTTGTCGTTTCCGGAGAAGGCTGCCACAATAGAAGCGATGGTAAGCAGAGAAGGAGAAAGGATGTCATTAATTTGGTTGTTTTCTCCATCTTCGTGCGATTGGTTGGTCCAAATGCAACTTCATGAGAAAAGTATGTGGCAAATACCTTTTCTGACAACTTCGTACGGGGCAAATAGGACTTGAGTAAAAAAAAGTGTTAAGTCGCATCTAGCAAGTATGACTTATCCGTGTGATAAGAAATTTTAAGGTGCTACTATATAGTACCCTTTCTCCTCAAAAACCCACGTGTCAAATAAAAAATGTTATATTTTTAATATTTTTTTCACTCACATATGTTAAATCAAAGTAACTTTATAGACAATGAAGTAGGATATAGAATTATCCAAATTTTAACCGTGTGAATAGCAACACACCACATAAAAACACTGTGGATGAACAGTGAAAATTTGATCTGAGCAATAAATTTTTTTATATAATGGAATATGCAAAATATGAAAATATTGAAAACAACATTTTTTTAAACTTAAATAGTTTCAACACATGTAGCTTCCAAAATGCAAGTGAGTTATTGTTTTAAACTTTTAATTACATATTACTGCAAATTAAAGGCTCAAATTTAAATATATGTGAAAGACAGAAAGAGATACATAACCTTTGGCTAAATTAACTAATGTAGTTAATATAAGGAAAAATTACCGATAAAGGTAACTTAAATATTGAAAATTACTAATAAAGGTAACATTTTTCAAATTTTTTTACCGAGAAAAGATTATAAATTTCAATTTGTAACAAAGAAAAAGATATAATGACTTATTAGAACTAAAAAGAAAGGATTATAAATTTCAATTTGTAACAAAAAAATGTATAAATTTCACGCATTATACACCTTTTTTGTTTCAAATTGAATTTTATAATCTTTTCTCGGCCAAAAAAATTGAATGTTACCTTTATTGACAAATTTTGATATTTATATTACCTTTCTCGACAAACAATGGCGGTAGTGCCACATAAAAATCTAGAACAAAAATTAGTTCTATATTGTTATTTAAGTATAGACTATATAGAGTATAAAATTGAAAATTTGTCAAAAAGCTTGGTATTAATTTAAGTGTGGGCACACTACCAATTTGAGCAAAGGAAGTCCTAGTCTTGAACAGTACCCACTTACACACACCACACCATGACTAATCTGTGGATCCACAAACCCTCTGCAGTAGACTCTTGACCAGGTTTACATCAAACTTATGACCATTTGCATAAAATAAGGATGAAAAACATGTAGCAACAGTAACACAACAACATAGTGTCATGGACTTGTTACCTTAACAAGCTCACGTGCGGCCTTAGCTCCTTTCTGCCCCTCGCAATAGCTAAGTCAGCCTTGACAACGCCTTAGTGTGGTATGTGCTAAGTGCTTAGCTAGAAGGAAATGTGGTAAAGGCAAGTGAGCACTTGAAGAAAGCTTAATAGCTTTTATTGAATACCTAGAAACTTGGGTGAATACAACTGAACCACCTTGAGGGGTATTTATACTTGCCTCCTCCTCAATGGATGGTCTAGATCTATTTGATCTAACAGCTATGATTTAAGTTCTAGAGTATTCCATACAACCCTATTATATTCTAGAGTATTTTATACAATTCTATCATATTCTACTATACTCTATACAAGTATACATATATCTACATGGATCTAGAATATTCCTTGAGCTTCTGAAACTGTGAAATTTGGGAGACTCGTGACAATAGGCCCCAAAAACAAAACATCAACATGTAAGATCCAGAGCTAACCTAAACCTACATTTTATCCCACAATTATATAAACAATACCAGCTGCATAAATGAATTCATATTAAAAAATATAAATGAAAATTTTGTAAAGATCTCATAAGATGATGAAGGTGTCTAGAATTTATGGAGTGTGATTCTCATCCATCTATTATAAATTTAGACCTTTTCTATTTCAATCTATAACTATTATAAAATGCTTACTTTTTTGTTCCTTTCTTAACTATTAAATTAAACTCTATTAATCAATTACAACCTCCAATTTCAAAATCAATTAAATTTACAAAACAATTTTAAAAACCAATCCCGTAAAATTAATTCAATTTTAAATTAATTAGGAGGGCTAGATGAAATTTGTGATGTGGTTTTATAAAATATGCGAGGGGCTTTTAAGAAAATGTAGGGGGTTTTATAAAAATTGTATATTAATAAAATTAATTATAGGTTTATAAATTATGTTTAGTAACTTGTGATATGTTTTGTTTAGAGAAAAATAATTATATATTTACGACCGTCTCATTTTTATCTACGTTTTGGTATAAATTTTATTGTAATATGACACTTTTTAAAAATAAGTATATTTTTAATTTTTTGTTATCAATTAATAGTAGTGGTAGGTAATTTTTTGTTTGGCTAAGTGGATTTTTTTGAGATTATGGTGATGAGCTGAGTGATCAACTTGAGTATGCTATTCATAGTGTTTAGTTATTGATTTTAAAACATTTCAATCTTATTAGAAAGATGTATGAAACCTTTTATAAAATATGGTTTAAAATAAAATATATCATTAAAAGATGATATATTATATATTTAAAAATCTAAATTCAGATATGTAAAGATATTTGTACAAGAGACTTTTGGAGCTCTGATATAAAATATGAAAATTAGACAATAAAAAAAAAGGACATGACTTTAGTAGTTTTAAACACCATATTCCTGCTGGATCATATAAAGAAGTACTACAAAATACAAGTTTTGTTATGTATGTACATTAAACAATTTGTTTATGTTCACTTTTTATTATTTTTCTATAAATAAATGAATAGATTAGAGTCATTCAATTATTAAATATTCTTCAATTATTTCAATTTGATACACATGTTATCGAGACAAAGATCATCTCTGACAATAATGTTTGTACTATTATATATAATTCTAGAATGAAAATTATTCAAACATTTCAGTTAAGTTCCACCAAAGATATTTTAAAGTTATGGAAAATGACATTTTCATCATGCATGATAATTTAAAAATTAGAGATGAATATGAACCAACAGAAAAGAAAATAAAAACAATCATATCTCTTTATTCTATTCTAGCTTTAAGATCATCATTTGATTATAGAGTTGAAATCTATTGAAACCTGGTCTCTTTGCTTTGTTCGAAGACTACAAGGAAGCGTTTGGTTTCTTAGGTACATATTTGAAAGTTTTTGTGTATGTCTACTTCTAAAAATTTTTTATTTGATTTTGATATATCTCAAGTTTTCTTCTTTCTATTTTTACCTATTAAATCATTCTCTATCAACCAATCAAAACCTCTAATTTCAGAATCCTTCAATTTTACAAAATAATTTTAGAAAGATGCTATTAAACATGGACCCTCCTAAATTGAATTGAATTCAATTATCAAATATTTCTTCAATTATTTCAATTTGATACACATGTGCTATTAAGTATATTTCTAGAATGAAAATGATTCAAACATTTCAGTTAAGTTTCAATAAAAACATTTTAAAGTTATGAAAAATGCCCTTTCCAATATGCATAATAATTTAAAAATCAGAGATGAAGATGAACCAATGGAAAGAAAATAAAAACAGTCATATCTCTTTATATTCTAGCTTTAACATCATCATTTGATTATTGAGTTGAAATCTTTTGAAACCTGGTCTCTTTGCTTTATTTGAAGACAACAAGGAAGCGTTTGGTTTCTTAGGTACGCATCTGAAAGTTTTTGTGTATGTATACTTCTAATATTTTTTATTTAATTTTGATATATCTCAAGTTTACTTCTGTAATACCCATGTGTACATGGGTCAATAAACTAGTACATGTCATACACTAACATACCACATGTCAATGGGTTAATTTAGTTTTTTAAAGAGTACAAATATAATCACCCTAATATATTGTGCTCAACTACCCACTACCTAAAAGTCTAACAATTCTTTTAAGCGTATGAAGAAATTCAGGTTGCTATGTTCATTTTTGTCTTGTCTACTAGTGAGTACATACCCTAGCTATCTAAGATATATAAGTCTCTCTTGTATATATATTTAGCCTCCATCATTTGCCATAATCTACTTAGCTAGCTTTCTTAATAGTGTGTCCTTCATGTTGCATGGAAAATGAATGGCCCTAATAGCCGGAATTTACTTACAAATCAATATAAGTTTTTCAAACACATTTGCCGTTTACACTTTATCTTGCAAAAGAGCCTTTACTTGAGCAAAAAAAAACCCTTCATAATATCACCTTCTTCAAAGACCCTGTCCTAGTGTTAGCATTCTTGTTGCTTTGGTGTACTCGGGTTGGGTGGATGCAAGAAACTCTAGACCTGAATCCCGTATAGCTAAATGGGGTATTTATTTTATCTATCTCTTCAGAGTTGGGTTAGCTGGCTTGAGATACTTATTGTGTGTAATTGGCAAAACTCACTCCAAATTTATGATGCATCTTTTTTTTTGTTTGCTAGACATTCAATGGTTCATGTAAACATCTCCAACCTAATGGTTTGGAATTATAGAAGTAATTTATTAATAATTGCATGCTCATTTTATGATGGAGAAAGGAACCTAGAGATTGAAGTGATGGTGTTCGGTTAAAGCCTTAACATAAATTTGAAATATTTCATAGAGTTTTATAAATTTACATCGATTAATTACCTGTTAGCTCAAGTTATTGTGTGTTATATTAAATCAATTGACACGAATAAATTTTTGTTTACTGTTCAAAACATAGGAACTTTTCACATTCACATCAAAAAGTTAATCACTACTTTTTTTCTCGCTAGTGTTGAAGATGGCCAAAGTGTTGCATTTATTATATATCAATCTAGAGATGACATGTTCAAAAACTTACATGTTGTCGATGGAAAACAATTGTCACCGTCATACCACTGTAAAAAGAAATCTCAACTATTTATTCACTCATTATTACTACAAACCACCACAAAAACTCATCTCTCTCTCTTGCCCTCCGCCACAAAAACTCGCCACCAAAAAAACGCACAACCATCCCTCTTTATTTATTGCCGCTGTATTGTGTGAATACCACAATGGTAAATAAAAATAAATATATACGTAAAAGCATCAAAGCATATATAATTTAGCCTGTATTGATCTAATACGTACATGGTGTTTTGTTAGTCCTTATCTATAATTATAGTATGAGTTGATTATTGGATTACAATTGTGTATAGATTCACGTGGAGGTCCAATTTAGGACTCCATTGCCGGCACCATCTAAACTCCTATTCCCATGTCATGCAAACTTGAAACTACTACAAGTGTACTTCATTTTTTATGGAATTTTTTAAAATTAAGATACAAATAATAATACACACACACACACATATATATATATATATATATATGAGAGGGTTCAAACGAGAACTGGTTTTCGTACGAGAACTGTGAGAACCAATCTTAGCCGTTCATTTTGGATAATGGAGTTGATGGATGAAAAGCGTGGGGAGATTGGGTGTGCATGGTGCATCTAAGGAATTCATGGGTGGGCAATCCAATTGAAGGAGGGGGAATTTGACGGCTAAGATTGGTTCTCGCGGTTCTCGTACGAAAAACAGTTCTCGTTTGAACTTTTGCCTATATATATATATATATATATATATATATATATATATATATATATATACTAGCATCATACCCGCGCAATGCTGCGACGGTAAATAGATTTTGGTTTATAATATGTCGCTTTCAAAAATGTAATGATATGTTATTCACGCGATTCAATGTCACGGAAAAGTTTTCTACAGCAACATTTCCGGTTTTTTTTTTTCAAATTTTCTTTTATTTACATTTAACTATATTATTAATTTTATAAATAAATTCTAAAAGACAATAAAATAAGAAAAAGATTTATATTGATGAAATAAAGAGAAGAGTTAATAAGATTTTAAAAATTATGTTGATGTGGGTGGATAATTGTGTTAGTATGAGAGAATATATTTTGAATAAAAAGTTAAAGTAAATTAGGAGAGAACAAAATAGTTAAAGATTGAGTGGATGAGATTAATTTAGATTAAATGAAGGGTCAAGATTATATATTGATTTAATTTTAAGAAGTCTTAAAATTTAAGAGGAGAGAGAATGTTAAATGTTTTATATAATAGTATATATATATAGTAAAATTCAATATGTACACAATAATTAGTATATAACCATAAGACATGAAACAAACAATATATATATATATATATATATATATATATATACACACATATAGAGAGAGAGAGAGAGCCGGGGGGAGGGTGTTGATTCATGCGAGAAGCTTTGATCTTGCGAGAAATATCAGAAGCGTTTCTAGCTCTCGAATGATATAATGAAAGGCTGAAATGGAAATTGGCTTTTGTATTTTCTTTAAATGAGAGATATATCATTTATATATATAAGTACATAACTCCCTGTTAGAGGGAGGACAAAAGACACCAAGGTGGAGTCTTTACAAAATTATGTTTACATCAAAAATGGTTTTGCACCCATCCAATATACCAAAAACTATGACTAACAACGCCCTAACGGGTTAGAGGTCCAACATGACCAATTTATGCTTTTTGATCTATTTTGGAAGTATAATCTACACTAGTGCTGGAGCTGCGAGAAGAGATCTTGTAACACCTTTGCCTTTGCCGAATGCTCCGCATGAAGAACTTTATTTCTCCATTTCCAAACCCCCAACAAAACCTAGGCCTAAAAAGGCTTTTTTTGCAATGTTTGCCTCTTGCACCCAGCGAACAATTTCGTGCAAGCTAGAAAATCTTTGAATGAGAGAATGTACAAATGGAAGATTATCCGAGCTAAATAGCTTCCTCCATTACGGAATGACCTTGTCGCAATAAAAAAACATGAGAAGTACTTTCTTCTTTATCCTCGCATAGTGAGCACATAAGCTAAGAAATTTGAACACCCCTTGTGGACAGAGCAAGACGAGAAGATAGAGCATTATAGAAAGCTCTAAAACAGAAAATGTTAACTTTGGAGGTGACCAAAGAGTTCCGGAATTCTTTTGTATTCATCCCTGTGGATGGAAGAGATTTTGCCTGAATTAACGCCACTAGAATCTTAACCGAGAAGGATCCGTCACTCAAAAGAGACCAAAACCAATGATCCTTCTTTGAATCCTTAAGCTTAAATTTTGCCAATGCATTTGTGACATATGCAAGTTCATCAAGTGCTCTTCCCCTTAGCTTTCTAATCCAATTCCACCTTCCCTTCCAAATATCGAGTTCTTTAATCCTAGATGTTATTAGGTAGCGTCCTTTGCCAGCCAAATATCCAACCAAAACCTTCTCTTTTCTGTCTTCAACTATTCTTTGGACTGAGTTGGAGAAAAGGACTACTATTTTGTTGATTTTGTTGCATGCTAACACGATCTTACTCCAGGTGGTAGATGCCCATTTGTTGCGGATTTTTGTTTTGAAACCACCACACTCTCCTTAGAGGTGTTTAATTAGTGTTTGCCAAGGAGAACCTTTTTCTTTTAAGAACCTCATCTTCCACTTCCAAGTGCTCAACCTTTTATTTACCAAGTCAATGATTGGGTTCCAATTTGCATTTCTTGACATAGAATTACCTAATGAGTAATAAGTTAATAACATTTAACTATCTAAACATAAAAAGAGATAAAAACATTTAAAAATTTATTTAAAAAACCTTAATAGTTGCGTGTGTTAAGTGTAAGAATCAATGCTTCAATATCTTCTCCAATTTCTTCTTCAATTTCGTCCTCATCTAGATGCGTTAAAAAAGTTAAAGACATGTAACACCAGAGCTAACCTAAACCTACATTTTACCCACAATTATACAAACAATACCATCTGCATAAATGAATTCATATTAGAAAATAGAAATGAAAAATTTGTAAAGATCTCTTAAGATGATGAAGGTGTCTAGAATTTATAGAGTGTGATTTTCATCCATCTATTATAAATTTGGACCTTTTCCATTTCACATACTAGATTATATATATCAATCTATTATAGTTTCTAATACATGTCATACACTCACATACCACATGTCAATGGGTTAATTTAATTTTTTAAAGAATACAAATAGAATCACCCTAATATATTGTGCTCAACTACCCACTACCTAAAAGTCTAACAATTCTTTTAAGCGTATGAAGAAATTTAGGTTGCTATGTTCTATTGTCTTGTCTACTAGTGAGTGCATACCCTAGCTATCTAGGATATATAAGTCTCTCTTGTATATTTATTTAGCCTCCATCATTTGTCATAATCTACTTAACCAGCTTACTTAATATTGTGTACTTCATGTCGCATGGAAAATGGATGGCCCTAATAGCTGAAATTTACTTACAAATCAGTACAAGTTTTTCAAACACATTTGTCGTTTGTCTTCATTATTGTATGGGCCTAGAGATGATATTTTGTTTAAATGTGGTACTATGATAAAAATTAATATCCGAACATAAATAAAAATAAGAATATCACAAATAAATAATTATTTTTACTCCAATCAAAATATATATCAAATTATTAAACAAAATTTAAAAAAGAACATAAAATTAATCAAACTTATATAATAAAAATCCTTTTTTCATAAAATCCTCTTCAAGTTTTGGCAATTGATTCTTTATTAGTTTTCTTTTGCCCACATGCTTGTGTTAATGGAGGAACATGTTCTCTTTTTGGGACACTTGGCAAGTAAGGATAATTTGAATATGATTTTTTTAAAAGGCTTTGAACATGAAAAATATTAAAGATGATGCCATAAATCAAGTTGTTAACAGAAATTTGAAATATTTCAAATCGATTTCACACTCACACTCTAACTTACAAGAACACGAACACAAAGTTTTTTTTTCTCAATTGTAAAACTCTTTATTAACAAGTTCACAATTGATCAAGGAATACAATGATTTCTCTTATGTCTAAAACAAAGAACTAACAAGCCCTATTTATAGATAAAGGTATCCTTGTTCTTCAAGAAACTTTGTTGAACAAGTAAACTAATCCTTATCAAAGTTCTAACTTATCCTTAATTACTAAGTTACATTTAAACCCTTAAACTAATAAGTATTGCTAATATATATATATATAACAATCTCCACCTTATTAGCAAAACACAGCAACTTAGCCAATCTCGATACTTAACATCTTCATACAATGCGTGAACTTGGATCCGGACACTATCTTTGTCAAGTAATCAGCAGCATTATCTTCGGTATCAACTTTCACCACTTCCACTTCCTTAGACTCTATGATCTCTCTAATAAAGTGAAGTCTCACGTTGATATGCTTCGTTCTCTCATGAAACATCTGATTCTTTGATAGTTGAATTGCTCCTTGATTATCACAATTCACTGCTACTGATCTCAGCTTGATCCCCAACTCTGTTAAAAGTCCCTTCTGTAACATCCTGATTTTCAATCCAAATTTAAATTTTTCAAAAATCAATTGAAAACCATATTCATACAAAATACTTAAAATTTAATGCAAAAGCATTTTTCATTTTCTGTAAATATCTCAACATTAAACATTTACAACATTTGTAATCCAAAGCCTTGGGTGTTACCACAGTCAATCTCACGACCATATACATAGAGTAGGAAATCCAGAATTACCGGAAATTGCAATAATCCAAAACTATGCCCAAGGCATCTACCCGCCTCACATAGGCCTCTATACAACCTGCGGATACAAAACATTTTTATACACCAGTTAGCTATAAATATAGCTAGTGAGTACAACCAAAAATATTTGTTTTATCAAAACCAAGTCATCATTTTCACTTTGAAAACATCAGTTTGGCAATCAATATCTGATATCGTCTAAAATATGCATATTATTTATGTACAATATCTAATTCTTTGATTGAATTATTATGATGAAATAAGATAACTATTTGTCTAATCTATTGTAATATGTACTTTAGGGCTCTTGGGAGAAGAAATTGAGAATTTGATAAAGAATTGATGAAGAAAAGAGAAAGAGAGAAAAACTAACAGCTTTGATGCCTCTTCAATGCTTTGGTCGTATCTCATTAATACGAACTCGAAACAAGGTGAATCAAAAAAATACGGAAACTAGACAAAAGGGGCTATTATAATATTATGTTTGTACTTCTCATATGGGCCGTGAGTATTCTGCAAAAGGGCCGTGAATCTGCTGTACTTGGGCTGAATTTATGTCGAAAAGATATAATTGTGGGCTTGAAATTAGGAGTCCATTATAATTGTGGGCTTGAATCTGCTGTACTTGGGCAATTTGATCGGGTATTTGCTGGGCCAGCGAACGAAAACAAAAGAGAACAAAAAAGGGTTTGGGGGGAATATATAAAAACGGCGGCTAATAAAAGGAGGAAACAATTGAATATCGAAGCGGCAGTCGACGAATATTTTGAAGAAACACAATTAATTTCATTCGAAGGGCAGCAGTCGACGATAATTTTCTTGGAGCGGCAGTCCGGATAAAAAAGGGGCACATCGAAGTACTCGATTTCTTCATTATTGAGATTTATTTATTTTTAAGTTTTTAACAATGTTTATATTTAATTTGTTTCTTGATTTATGTTTGATATCTAGTATATTTATGGGCTAAGTTTTTATTGTATTTACCATGATAAACAACCCCTATGTTTGATATGTAATCCTATGATTTTATGATTTATGATTGGTTTTGTTTATGCTTAATCGTGATCCTTGAGTTTTTGATCTTAACCTTTGTTGAGTAATCTGTTAGATACAGTTTATGCATGATTTGAGATAATGATTTGCATGTGTATTTTCTTCTGGATTATTGTTTGCTTGATCTAAGACAATGATGTTTGCATGCAATAGGATAGATAACTTTTCTCAGATAATGAGGGTTAAGATTATTCAGTAATACCTTAGATAAAAGTTTGAGTCTAATTCACCATACAATGAGATTTAAGTGTGTTTTAGAAAGATTAAGTCATAATCGGATTAGTAGGACTGATGGTTGTTGGTTCGAATGCCCTTAGAAACTATCATATTAACTGTGCTTATAACAAATTGAACCTAGGGGGAGTGATTCATTGGTAAATACATATTTATCATCTGATTTAAACTCTTTGAAAATTGTTTCTTTAGTTTATTGCTTTAAACCAATCTTCAATACCTTGGTAGCGGTTAGCTGCTAGTTTTAAAAACCCCGTTTTACTTTCAAAGCATTTCAGTTTAGCTAGTTAATTTCTTGATAGTACATTCAATTCCTGTTCCCTGAGGATACGATCCTTGTCTTGCCATGTTTACTGCTATACGATCGGATGCGCTTGCCCGTTAGTGTGTCAGTCAAATTAGGTTAGATTAGTGTTAAAATTTAAGACTGATATTCGCGTATCAATATCCTTTTAAAAATTCCACATAATAGCACATAAGGATGCGGGTCTGTACATTGGGCCACAATGTATCCACGTGGTAGCTAGCCACGGTCAACACATGCCCACATGGGGGATAGCCACATCACCCCGTCAAGGTGGGGGATGCACAAAGCAGTCCACCATACAACGGTTATCTGGAGTGTAAGCCCTGTTCACCAAATCCACTCGTGTTGCCACGGGTTCGGTGGCTCGTCAGCCCAGTGAACCCACACGGTCATGATGGCTACTGACATACCCCTCCACTCTCTGCACCGATCCCTCAGCCACCCATACCTCGGGGTCCCCCCAATTGCCGAAGCCACAGGAACCGATGTGTACGTCTCAATGACTAGGAACCCTATGGTACAGAGTTATATCACACAGTGGTCCGGACCGAAGCACATATACCCCGAAGGGTCACATAAGCACATACCCCGAAGGGTCACATAATCACTTACCCCGAAGGGTCACATAGGCACATACCCCGAAGGGTCATAAAATCTCTTGCCATAAAAGCCACAAACATCTTGCCATAAAGGCCAATTAATCTAAACATATTAGCTTGTCGATAAAACGAGTAAGTTTCACAATTTAAATCACTTGAACATAAATGCTCAACAATTAAAACCCTATTTGGCATCTCAATGCCTAAAAACATCTTTAGTGAAAACATGAATTTCATTATTTCAAAATCAAAGCTTACTCCATCATGGAGTGTCATGTTTCAAAACCATTAATTAATCACAATTTAAACATAGACCATCTCCAACATGGAGCAATGGTCTTATTTTGAAAACCATCATTTAAAACACATTTTAAATCAATACACAATTTCCTCATTCTTAAACCCAAAGGTTTCATAAAACATTTATAGCTCACATGAATCATAGTGTAAAACAATACATGGTTCACACCTTCTTTAAGTTCCAAAAGCCTCATAAACATATGCAAATCGTATAACCTGCATTTATAATCAATTGCATAATCCACATCCTTTGATTCATCAAGAATCGTGAAAATTTGCCAAACAATCAAAACACATAGATGACTTGAAAACTTTAACAATTTTGGGTATCCGCAGGGTGTACTCACCTGAGGGTGTGATGTGGATCACAACCCCATCCAAACCATAGCTCAAACACTTGATCATAAACCTATGATCACCAAAACACAAGGTTAACTTAGTTAAGTTAACCATACATGGAAGTTACACATAAGCGTGAACTCCAAAACACAACTTAACAGCTCATTTTGGGTCTTTCGGACTCCCTAAAACCATTAGAAACAACACCCAACCAATTACAAGGTCAAATGGGGTCAAAAACAAGTTTTTGGACCTTCCAGAGGTCCTCGCGTCGCGAGACAGGGTGCCTCGCGCCGGGAGAAAATCTCTGGAAAAATGACCTTGGCCAAACAGTACCCTCGCGCCGCGACACCCCTTGGTCGCGCCGCGACGCAGTGTGAACAGTAATTCTGGGCCTGTTTTTGTTTGCTGCAGCCCCGATTTTTCCATAATTTCCCAATCTAAAACACAATCTTCAAGCTTTCCATTTCCAACTTTATTTGCAGCATTTCTAACTATTAAATATACTTCAAAACATACTAACAACAACATTTAACATAAATTGTATCATCAAACTCTATCCACACTTAGTTTTCCCATTTTTGACCCATTAAACAATTTTTCAACATAATTAACCAACAATCACCACAATCAATCACCAAAACCACATGTATAATCACCATCAAACCCAATTACCAACCCTTTTTGCACTTTTGATCATTTGAAACCCTAACTTTGGCAATAACCCAACTTTTGACCCAATAAACACAATAAACCCAAAATCAAACCAAGAATCACTAACTATAACATGTATAACTCAAATCAAACACAAATTTCAAGTTAAAACTTACTTGATTCTCTAACCCACTTGTTGTGTTGCCTTCTTGCCCAAATCCAAGCTTAAAATGAAGAGATTCAAGCCCAAAACACTTGTTTTCTTGAATCTAACTCAACACCAACACTTTACCTCTTGATTTCTCCTTGATTTCTTGTTTCTCTCTCTAGCTTCTCTCTCTAAAACCCTCTCACGATGGAAATCTCCAGATTTTTCTTTCTTTCTTCTTTCATTGACTCCATTTAATGAGTCAATTACATATTTACATACACATTTACAATTTAGGTCCCCCATCTTTCAACCCTCTTACATTCTATTATCCAACTAAAGTATAGGCAAATATCTACTTAATATATAACATTTAAATAACATGTTGAACACATAACATACACCCAATTCACCGATTTCTCATTTAATATTGCATATCTGTATTTTTATAATTTTACAAAAATTACGGGTTTTACATTTCCTTCCTCCTTACAAAGATTCCGTCCTCGGAATCGAATCAATCCATAAGCTTAGATATTCCACTTGTCTGCACTAAGATCCTAACTAGGATCATTCCATTCAACTAATAGAATCAACTCTCTCATAATCACTTAATCTTTCTCTCTATGAGAGAAATCATCAACATAGCTTTCACAAGTCAAAGCTCAAGATCAATTTCTTTAACTAGACCTTTAAAATAGACTAGTATCTCACCACTACGGGTACATGAATATTTCCCAATGGGACTATCAGAGATCCACATCATCATCCCAAGCTTTACAACTCTTAAGCCATATGGTCTTACGGCCAGTCTTAGATTACGCTAAATAGTGAACTATCATTCACTTTTTAAATTCTCAAATACTAAGGTAGTTACCAGCCAACTTGGGCAAACGACCCATTCATGAACATATACGTTACTCATAAATAACTCTCCAATTTTCGAGTAACGCACGAGTGCCTATTCATAACTGAGTATCATGATCCCATGTCAACACAATCATATTCATTAAATACTTTGTCCATAACTTGGACAGATAAACACATAAGAATCACTAAAATGAAATCATTATTTCAGCAATAGGTCAACGAAGACCCAAATCATATAATCTTCTCTCATGGTTCATTACAATCTTGGCACATCACATAACTTATCCGTTTCAAGGATCACATCCTAATCTACTGGCTATACTTGCCACTATCAATCAACAACTAATGCATGATCTCAGATCTCTGCATAATACTGACACAATACCAGAAGAGGTTTCACTAGAACCAGTATTCATTAAACACAATTGACTCATAATTCGTATCGAACCTTAAGGCCCAAATTGACCCATTGGTCAAAATATCCCAATATCGCCCCTAAGACGATCATATCTACAAGCACAATTTTACTTAGAGATCTTTATCCCGCAAGGCCTCTCGTTGAGCACCTCTAAGTCGCCTCATTAATTTCTTAACAACTTTTGGTCAAAAGACCCACAATATCCCTATTAGGACTATAGTCTATCGACTCCATACTTAGGTCACAACTTTGCCATGCCAGGCCAAAACAGATCTCAAGGTCAAAGCTCTCGACCAACTCGAGCTACCGGCATCGCCGCATGCTCCTAATGGTCATATACTCAGTCAACTCTTGTGGTCCCAAGGCACCACACTATGCTTAACACATGTAGGCTAGCTACTTGTCACAAGGACATCTATTATCAAAATAGAAGGACCTTAACTCTATCTCATAGCCTGAGGACCTGCTCACAATACTGACTGGTCTAGTGCATACCATCAAGTACATCAAGCTTCCTACAGCATTCGCGTATGGTACCTTACTCATCTTTTCCACATCATTTTCATTAACTGGGCAATCTCGCAATGATAGCTTGAAATGTGAACCTAAAGGTGTCATAACCGGCTTTCCATAAGCAATTCTAAAGTTATTTAAAACTTTATTTACATATCCTTGTTGTGACAACTTTAAGGTTCTATTGCCTCTATCTCTGACGATTTCCATACCCAAGATTTTCTTTGCATCTCCAAGTTCTTTCATATCAAACTCTGCCTTTAGTAACCTCTTGGTGTTCTTAATCTCAGACTTGTCTCTACAAGCAACCAACATATCATCTACATACAGTAGTAGATATATGAACTCCCCTGGATTGTATTCTCTATAGTATACACAATTATCATAATTGCTTCTACAGAAACCATTTCTTACCACATACTCATCAAATCTTTTGTACCACTGCCTCGGAGATTTTTTCAGACCATACAAGGATTTCTTTAGCAAACATACTTTATCCGCTCCTTGTTCAAAACCTGGAGGTTGCCTCGTATAAATGGTCTCATCAACATTACCATGTAAAAACGCTGTCTTCACATCCAGCTGCTCTAACTCATAATCTCTACAAGCAGTTAGTGAGAGTATTACCCTGATAGAACAATGTCATTACCCTCATTACCAACCTCGCCTTATATCTTGTTTTCTGCACACCTTCAATCCCCTCTTTGATCTTATACAACCATTTACACCCAACTAGTTTCTCCCCGGGTGGTTTCTCTACTAGCTCCCAAGTTTGATTCTTCATAAGAGAATTCATCTCTTCTTCCATAGCTTTTATCCACTTGTCTTGCTCTACTGAAGTGATAGCATCATGGAATGATAGTGGCTCATGAGTATCCAGTTCTTCTGCGGTCGCAAAAGCATAAGCAGCAATATTACTCTGGTCTCGAAACCTTATAGGTTGAACAATTTGTCTCCTTGGTTTATCCCTAGCAAGGCAATAATCACCATTACTAGATTGACTTGGTTATAATGTTTCATGGTTTTCTGAAATTTCGACATTGTTGTCATTACCCTTATGAGTTTCTTCCTCATTCTCAGCAACCTTATGATTGTCATTATTCAGCTCCACCTCAATCTGAACCCTATCTCGAGTATCATGGGCATCTTTTCCATTTAAAGTATCTTTATACACCATATCTTCATTAAAGACCACGTTCCTACGGATTACAACCTTAGGCTTCACATCTTCACACCTCTAAAGACGATAACCCTTGACACCTTCAGGGTATCCTAGAAAAATACACTTTTCTGCCCTAGGTTCAAGTTTTCCTTGATCAATGTGTGAGTAAGCAACACAGCCAAACACTTTTAATACACTATAGTCTGCTGCAAAGCCTGACTCCAATCTCAGATTGATATTGAAGCCCTCGATGACTCAAAATATCAGATAATCAGATTGATATCTTGATTGATACACAGTTGATGATGATAGTGAACTTATAATCAATATGAATAACTTGATGGATGTCGGGTTGTCCTTAAGGTATTTAAACATTGCACTAGGATACAATGAAAACAGTATTTTCTCATCCTTAAGTTCACACATTTATGTGGACTTTTGTTTTGTTTTTGGGTTTGCTTAAATTTGGAGCTAATTGGCACTTCAAGCGCCGAGGCATTGTTATGTATGCGTGATGTTTGTTTGACTTAGAACGTATTATATTCGTTCTTTTTTGTAATACACGCACACACACACACACATATAAGGGTCTTCAACTTTTTTAAAATGTTGTAGACGAGGACGAAGTTGAGGAAGAAATTGGAGAAGATATTGAAGCGTTGATTCCGACACTTAATAGCGGCAATTATTAAGGTTTTTTAAATTAATTCAAATTTTTTTTATTCCTTTTACGTTTATAAAATATTAATAGATAGGTTTTTGTTAGTCCTTTTACATATTTAGGTGAGGACAGAATGGAGAAAGAAGTGAAAAGAATGGGTTTGTATTTGATAAATTTGTGGTATTTGATATATATGGGTTATTAGTCTTGAACTTTTGGTTGTTCTTACAATTTTGGTATTTTGGAGTATGAGATTGATGTGCAAATGTTGGGATTTATGATTAAGTTGACAATGATTGAGTTTTAGTATATTTGTAATTGTCAATTTATGGATTTATGATAATATCTTCTTAATTGTAGTGAAAGTCAAGATATTGTTAGCATTTTTTCTTAAAACAGCCCGTTTTGACCCGAAACCGTTTGATACTTTTTTTCAAAAGTACCCGTTTGGGCCCGAACTCGTTACCCAAACTGACCCGACCCGCCCATTTAGCCACCTCTAGTTTTTACGACACTCACAATAAAAACGGTTCTCAAATGAACTTTCCCTTATATGTATATACACATATATATGTACTAGCAAGGTATCCACGCAGTGCTGCGACGGCAAATAATTTCTATTTTATATCATGTTGCTTTTAAAAATGTAATAATATGTTATTTGCGTATTTCAATGTCACAAAAAAGTATCGTACAATGTCAGTTTTTTATTTTTTTATTTGTATCAACTATTTTATTAATTTTATAAATAAATTCTAAAAGACATTAAAATAAGAAAAAAGATTTATATTTATGAAATAAGGAGGGAGAAGTTAATAAGATTTTGAAAATTATGTTGATGTGGGTGGATAATTGTGTTTGTGGGAAAGAGTGTTTTAATGTTAGAGAGATATTTTAAATAAATAAAAAGTTAAAGCAAATTAGGAGAGATAATGAAAAGGTTAAAAGAGATATTTTAAAAGTTAAAGTAAATTAACAGAGAGAATGAAATGGTTAAAAAGAGGTATTTTAGTACATTGAAGTTACTTAAAATTAAGAGTTTTCAAGGTTGTAAATGTATTATATAAGAGTAAGATATATGTATATACACATATACATGTATACGTATATACATGTATATATGTATACGTATATACATGTATATGTATATACATAGAAGTATATATATAATGTTTTTAAATTAAAAATAAATGGAATGAAAATATAATGTTAAAAAAATAAAATCTTGGTTGATAAAAGACAACAAAAATAACCAATTCCGTCTAAGTAGGGTATCACAGAGGGACAATGTACACAATCATATATCTACATGTAGGTAGAGAGATTGCTTTCGGAGAAACCTACAACAAAAGCGACAGAAAATATACACACATGCACACACACACATATATATATATATATATAAGGTTTTGAACCACAAAATTCAAAAGGTATTAAATGTCCAAAACCTTTTATGGTAAAACCGAAAGAAAACAAATGAAAATTACGTGCGATAACTTTCTTAAAACCCAAGCACTATATCAAAACTAAAAGAACCTCGATTCATAGAAAATTAACATAGTACATAGACCGATAAAAAAAGATCCACATACGTGATTCAAACTTATAAATTGAATACCCAGATTACAAATTTGAAAAATTAACATAGCAGCCTCAAAATTAATAGTGGACGTTAGCCATATGCGTACCACACATTACATGTAGCATTGTATGAACACTAGCATTTTATGGTACCGGTACCGGTTTTATCGAATTCCGAATTTGGTTTAAAGACGGTACCGAATACCGTACCGAGTATTCATACTACAGTACCGGTACCGGTACCTATTTTACCTAGTTTTTTCGGTACTAGTCCCGAATACCGAATCCCGAATATCGATTTAGCACCATTTCAAGTACCGAGTACCGGACCGAAAGCTCTAACTCGGTACCGGCACCGGTTCCGGTACAGTGCCGGTATGGTTCGGTATTTTCGATACTCATGCTCACCCCTAGTAGTACCCGGGTAAAATTGCTAAGGGTAATTCTATATAGCCCCCCTTGATTATCTATATAGCCCCTCTTGATTTGACATATGTGAGTGAAAAAACTACATTGAAAATGTAACATTCTTGATTTGAAATGTGGGTTTGTGAGGGGAGGGGGGCTAAAAGTGATAAAAAAAATTTATCACTTTTTTATAAAATTTACCAAAATGACTTCTTTATCACAATCAAACAAATTCTAAACTTGTTGAAAAGAAACAAATTATATACAACAAACTCTAACAATTCAAACATAAAAACCACAATTAAACATAAAATGTTATGAGGTACAAAACCAGCTTCTTGTTACAAAACAATAGTTATACTTAAAGTGTTTAACTAGTAACACAATCAAACATACAATCTCAAATATCATGATTAACTTAAATTCTTTAACTAGTAATCAATCTCAACCTGCAAAAAAAAGAGGAAAAAGAGAAGGAAAAATGCATTAAAATACAATGAACTTTGTCTTAGTTACCATTATATACAATCAACTTTATTTTCTTAAAAATAATACAACCAACTTTCATAATTTTCGCATTGTATACAACTTGTTGTATACTATGATAGTTATGATAAAGTTCATTGTATACAATGGTAACTAAACAACACACATAAAAATGCTGTTTGCATACAATGAGAATTATGAAAGTTAATTGTATTATTTTAAAAAATTTAAAGTTGTTTGTATACAATGGTAACTAAAACAAAGTCCATTATATTTTCATACAATTTACCCAAAAAGAAAATAAGAGTGTCATACAAATGAAGCATAAAAGTAATATTTTACATGTGTTCTTATTTACCTTGGTTTACAAGGACATTGTTTTCGATTATAACCTTTTGCCTTCAAGTTTTCCCACCCCGGTAACAAACCAATATAACACCGTTCAACTATCAAAAAGTCCAAAATTTTGATCATAAACAATCATAATCTACCAAAAATTGCCAAAAAATTGATTATAGACAACCATTACTTACCAATACCAAACAAATATAACACCATTCATCTACGAAATAGTCTAATTTATCATACACACTAATTCTCTAAAAGACATTGAAAATGGTTCTGTAAAAAATGGAGAAAGAAACCAAACTTTATCCATTATTATGAATCAGAAGCAACTTAAATGAAAAATCAAGAATCAATTTGCATTTAGTGAATCACAAAGGTTCAAATTAGCAACTTCAACTTACAAAAAAGAAGAATAATACGGAAAAAACAGATTCAAGAAACCGAATGCAAAAACACAGAATCAAGAAGCAATGGTGATGTCTAATTTGTGCATCTGAAATGCTAAAAAAAGAAGTGGTCGTGACTTACTTCAGTCGATCGACGGCAACGTGCTCCTGGAAATACTCGACGGAGAAACAACGGTCACTGCAATCGCCCTTGCCATCGCAGGGGGTGGGTAGGGTAGGATAGAGGGTGAGGGTAGGGATGAGGTATGGTGGATGGGGTAGGGTAGGGTAGGGTAGGGTAGGGTGAGGGTGGGGTAGGGTAGGGTAGGGTGGGGGTTAGCGTGGGTGGGTAGGGTAGGGGTGCTCAAATAAACTGAAAAACAGAAGAACCGACCTGCCCCGCATGAACCGAAACCGAAAAAACCGATACCCGTAAAACTCGTAACCCGAAAACTATGGTACCCATTGAACACGGGGCGGGTTCGAATTTTAAAATTCGATATCCGCGGGTACCCGCGCCCACATGCTTTTAACTTATATATATATATATATTAATATGAAATAACAAAAGCTAATAGAAAACTTAAATTACTCAAAATTACCTAACTTACCTCTAATAGCCCCCCTACCGTCTCCCACAATTCTATTTTTGAACTTCGACATCGAGAGTTTGCAAGCTTGCAATGATCGAGAGTTCAACATGGAAACACTAAAATTGAACAAAAGTGTCAACTTCAATTCTATCGGTTTTTTGCTTCTACAAGACTCTGATTGAAGATTTGTTCGATTTCTGCCAGTAATTTATTCATAATTGTTAACTTCTTTCTATCATTATTTGTTGTTTTATAAGGAGAATCGCGAGCCAACTGTAGCAAGGAGGGTTTTCTTGATTTTGAAATGCCGCTCAAAAAGGTCTAAAGCCTAAAAGGGCTGATTTCAAAATTAAAAAGAAAACTATACTATTTTGATAAAGAGTTTTAGGAAAATACCACTTTGATAAATAAGTTTTTCATAAATACCATTTTGATCAAAAACTTATTTCTAGGAAGCATGACTTTTGTCGCTTTATCCACTACACTATTTTCTTTCTTTCAACTTATTTTCGGATTTTAGTTTTCATGGGTCCGGATTATTTTATTCTTATAACACATAATAAGCTTAAAAGTCAGAAAATAAGACGGAAAAAACTAGCTTATAAAAAATAACTTATAAGGGGTGTTTGTTTTAGCTTATTAGGGGCTTATAATCGGGCTTAATTTTTATAAGCTAGTTTTTTTTTCTTTTCTTTTTTTGCTTATTTTTCTAACTTTTAAGCCTATTATATGTTATAAAAAGAAAATAAGTCGGAAAAAACGATCTTATGAAAAATAAGCCCGAAAATAAACCGCTAATAAGCCGAAACAAACACCCCCTAAATAGGCTAAAACAAACACCCCTATAATATTAAACTATTGTTCATCCATAGTAATTTTGTCTTACAAAATGTTAGGATTAAAATTAAATATGTTAAAGGGTAGGTTCCAAACCATCAATAAAAAACCATTGAGTTTGGTACTTATAACTGCACAAGATCCACAAACATACTACTTCGTTAGTATATTAGTGTGTTTATTATAAGACATTTATTAAATTAGTGGATTATTTTCATCTCTTACTGAAAAAAGGTTATGATGGTTATACATTTGCAATCAAAACTTCATCAATTTTGTATAATTCTCGAGGATTCGCAAAAGTAAAAAATAAAAAAAGGCAAACACTAATGCATCCGCACAATTTCAACAAACAATTGATGATATAAAACAGATATTGTAAATGGTATTATATGTATTATAATCAAAACAAAAAATCAAAAATTGAAAGCCAAAGAAGTTAGACTCGGAACCCTAAAATATTTCAAAGACCATATCCAAATCCAAAGTTTAACCCCTAAGAATTTGAAGTCAAGATAACCACATGTATTCAACTAGTTTCAAGCAGAGAGAGACAAAGCCATGCACAAATCTAACTAAGACGAGAAATATAACTCGATTCAATATTGAAAGAGAGACGGCGTTTGATGTGGTCTCAGTATACGATGGTGATGATGACAATCGTAGGTGATGGTGGAGGTAGTTTATAGGGTTACGATTAAAAAACCCTAGAAGTTTGAGGTATGAACAGAGATGGCAGGGACAGTGGTGTCCGTGGAAGAGATAAATTACGTTGGTGGCGATGGTGGTTTTAGAGGGAAATGAATTCTTTTTGGGTGGGAATCAATTTCAAGTCATGGGTTTTGGCGGGGATAAATTTTTTACAACCAATTTTGAAGATAGAAAGTTAAGTTTATGTTAATAATTGGACTCGTTTTTTTTTAATGAAAAATAAGGCTTAAATGTTTTAAATTTTTAGACCAGGTTTTTTTTTTATTTAAAACAAGGCTAGAATGTTATAAGATTTTTGGGGGTGAATTAACACATGTGATTTGGACCTGTTTTCTTCGTAAATATTGGGTATGAATATTTCAAACGCGTTAGACCTGGTTGTTTATTAATAAACCAGGCTTAAAACTTCAAAACGTGAAAATGAACTTTCTAGCCCTTTTTGGTATTCTTTTTTAAACCGGTCTGAAAGTGTTTTTTGTAGTAGTGTTAGTCATTTTTTGGTAAATAAAAAAAGAACATGATAGAGAACATGTAATGGGTTATTTTATTACACCCAACAGCTCATTGCGTCAAAATCCATAATCAATCAGACCGATTGCTTAGGATGTTCTCGAGGGATCTCTAGTCTTAAATTCGCAATTGGGTTCGTATGTTGCTTCCATCGACATATCAATAGGTGAAGATTTTTGCCCGTATAGTTGCACTAGTGATATTATACATTCTGGGAGCGATAGACTTGTACCCAAAACGAAGTCCGTTAAACAAGTTCAAGAGAGAGAGAGCCCAACCCCACCTAAGAAATTCTGCTCATAATGAAGAGCCAAATATCGTGAGGCTCGAGTACAATTCTCCTTGTGCAAACCGATCCACTTCACATGACCTAAGCCGAGAAGACAAGATGCTCCTCAAAGGAAGTCCAGAACCAAATTCGGGTCGGGGGACAATTCCTTGTATGTTTTGTCATGAATCTTTCTAGTGGTAACAATCAGAATTCTCAGTTCAGTAATCACCTCACTATTACTCCTAAATCACCACTAGATCCCCACATTAGAAACCATTCATATAAAATAATGCACCAGAAGTATTAAATGGTGAGAATTTACTCAAAAGTGTTTGGTTTTCTGTGATGTACACCAACTACTTGATAAAAGTCACTACACTAAATTGGATAAACCAATGATTTTTCACTTTATTTTTATTTATAAAGGGTTTAGTATCCAAAAGTGTACCGAACTTGTCACTTTTTGCTATTGTGTATACCCATCTTTCAAAACTATCATTTAGTGTACCGAAGTCTCTACAACTACCATTTAGTACCTTAACTTTTTGGTTATTATTAATTAGTTTGAAACAAACGGAAATTTATTGGTTTAGTCCATTAAATGTTTCTTATAGTGATTAATTAGGGTATGTTTGGCTGAAGCTTTTCAAATCTTTTAAAAGCTGGAGCTTTTAGTTTTTAGAAAATAAGTTTCATTAGCTCTGTTTGGTTGCAGGAGCTTGAGCTTTTATTTTTTAAATAAGCTCCAAAATGAAAAGCTACTTCAAGTAGCTTTTAGGAGCTGTTGAGAGCTTTTAAAACGCAAATTACATAAATAACCTTTGATTAAGTTTGTTTCATATTTAAATGTTTATTTTTGTGTCCTTTTCTGTCTTTTTACATTTTTAATCTATAGCTACAGCTACTTTGCCAAACACTTTCGTATAATCTTACGAAATGTTCTTATTAACGTAATTATATTATTTAGTCTTTGGGGTTTATTTAGTCTCCGGGCGTTATTAGGGTTTTGTATTGTTTAGCTATAAATAGGATTGTTCTAGTCTTATTTTGTAATGTATTACATTAGTTCTCTTTGATAATAAACCCTAGTCGTTTGTGAGTATTTGTCCATACCGATTGATTGATTGATTAGCTCGATCTTGATGACAAACACTGTTTCGTGATCATCTTTGGTGCCCTTGGCGTCTTTTCTGCTTCATTTGTTCAGCCGTAAGTTTTTTTTTATTTCAAATCGTTTCATCTATTCCGTGGAATTGCATTCGGCGGAATTCTTATCATAAGAAAAGGTATATTGAAGTTTGTGTCAATTTTTCATTACTTAAGACTAGTGGTGGATGAATTTTATTGCTTATTGGAATTTTATATATATATATATATATACACACACATCAGTATATAATTCTTTAGTGGTGGTATTGAAAAATTGGTATTAATATTATTTGTGCTAGAATTGTCTTCTACAACATTCGTTATTGGCTTTTATTTTTCTTGGTTGCAATCGGAAAAGATGATTCTCTTCGGTCAATTAGTGTTCAAAAAAATTATGAAAACTCAATTGATGTTTGGGAGACAAATAAATCGAAGATAATCAAATGGATAAATAATTCTGTTGTTCAACGGAAAGAGCCGAGTATTCAAGAGCTTTATTCTGCCATGTTTGATGTATGGCAATTGGCTCTTATAGAATCTGAGTTAAAATCATTTCAGCCTTATCGGGATAGGAGGGAAGAGCAACAATTGGTACAGTTTTTTATGGCACTACGGCCTGATTTTGAAGGGTTACGTGGGACAATCCTTCATCGTTCTCCTCTTCCAAATGTTGACTCGGTTGTGCATGAATTAATCAGGGTGATGATAAGGGGTCTGAAACATCTACAACACCTGCTATTTTTGTTGTTCCTCAACGTCCTCACCAACAGATTCGAATCTTCCCACCGCCACCACAGTGTTCTTACACGTTCTGTTGATTATTCTGGTTCTAATGTCACTAACCCACCGCCATCTGCCTTGGATCTCATGTGATTGAACAGTTTCGACAGTTCCTCCTCCACATCTACTGCCATGTCATTCTCTTCTCATACAGGTTTTTCTTCCTCACATAGCTCAGGTATTCCTTCATCTTTAAGGATCTTGGATTTCGGTGCATCTCACCATATGACACCTTGTTTGTCTTCTTTTGTTTCTTTATCTCCTGGCCTATCTATGTTTGTTATGTCTACTAGTGGAACGTCTATGTCATTGGAAGGTATTGGTCCTGTTATCACACCTCATGTGTCACTTCTTGATGTGTATTATATCCCGAAACTTGCTTTAAACCTTATCTGGGTTGGTCAATTGTGTAAATCTGATTATTGGGTGTTCTTTTATGATACCCTTTGTTGTGTGCAAGACCCACGTTCTCAGATGGTAATTGGGACACGCCACGTTAACACAACTTTACAAATACCGCTCATATTTTAACATTTTCAAACAAATGCTCCCAATTGTTTTAATTTCTTAGGCCAGTTAATTAACTATTAGGCAAGTTTTTAAAACTTGTGAAGAGTTAAAAGATTGGGTGCAAATGGTTGGCTGGCGCAAAGGTTATGTTATCGTTACAAAAAAGTAACGCTACACGTAAAATAGACCGTAAATTTTTAGTGGAAGAAAAATATAGAACTTCAAATGATACGTGGGTGTTTAGGGTGATAAATCTTCAACATAACCATGATCCTTCGAAATACTTAGAAGGTCATGCGTATGTTAGAAGATTTAATGACAATGAGTTTGATACGGTTAAAGAATTGTCATCGAAAAGTCTGAAACCACGTGATATTCTATCAACAATAAAAAAGGAAAATGCTGAAAATGTTTCTATTGTAAAAATTGTAGACAACGCCCGCCAAAAAAATTATGTTGATGAATACCGATGGAAAAACAAAGAAGCAGGTGCTTGAATCTTATCTTTAGTGTGAGGGTTATTTTTATTTAACAAATGCTACTTAAACTAGAATATATGTTTTTTGCTCATCTGACGTCTTTAGAAAAGTGGCAAACCTTCCCGCATGTGATGTTAATTGATACAACTTATAAAACAAATAAGTACGGGTTAGCTTTACTAGAGATTGTTCGTTGCACTTCAACCAATATAACATTTGCTCTAGCATTTGTTCTCATGAAAAAAAGAAAAAGAGGATGTATATATCCATGTATTATTGTCACGAACCTAGAATTGGCTCTAATAAATGCATGCTTTAAAGTTTCAAGACGCTAAATGAATACTTCGTAGATGGCATATAGGTCAAAATATCTTCAAACAATTAAGGCTATCGATAGCCAACCTTTCAATATGGCAACGCTTCAAAAATATAAAAATGGGGCAGAGTTGTGAAATCCTAGACAGAAGATGAATACAGTAATAACCTTAAACAACTTAAAAGATTTTTTTGGGCGAAGAATAACACAAGTAAATATATTAAATTTAAAATATATCTTAAATGTGTTATTTCTTTTTTTTTAATTTAATATTTTACTATATTATTTTACGTAGCAATTATTAATATATAGTTACGTATTATTTCTTTTTAATTTATTGTTTTAATTTATTAATATATAGTTATGTATCAATTTACTAGGGAAATTACCGCTTTTAAGCTGTATTTCATGATTTACTTGATATGAGAATATTAAAAAGGATTACTCAAATAGCAAAAATATAATAATATTATTAAATAATTTATTATTAATATATAGTTACGTATCATTTCTTTTTATTTTATTATTTTACTATATATTTTTAATATTGTCACTACTGTTATTATTGAAATATGAAGTAATATTTTTTTTAGAATAACTAAACTTCGCATTAATCTGCAGGTGTGATGAACTATTTAATTAACAACTGGCTAACACCTTAAAAACATTTGTTCGTGGATGTGTGGATTGATAAATTTTTTAACTGTGTCAATCACATTACAAATAAAGCACAAAGTCATCACTAATGGTCATCAATGTATCATTAATGAGTTGTTATTTTTATTAGCCATTTATTTATTTTAATCAAAGGTCAAGATTGGTTCTCGCGGCACTTGTAATAAAACGGTTCTCAAATAAACTATCCCCTATATGCCTATACACACACACACACACATATATATATATATATATGTATATGTATGTACATATATAAGTATATAATAATGTTTTTAAATTAAAAATAAATGGAATGAAAATATAATGTTAAAAAAATAAAATCTTGTTGATAAAAGACAACAAAAATACCCAATCCCGTGTAAGTAGGGTATCACAGAGGTACAATGTACACAATCATATCTCTACACGTAGGTAAAGAGACTGCTTCCCGATAAACCCCTATCAACAAAAGCGACATAAAATATACATACACACATATATAAGGTTTTGAACCACAAAATTCAAAAGGTATTGAATGTCCAAAAACTTTCATGGTAAAACCGGAAGAAAACAAATGAAAATTAGGTGTGATAACTTTCTTAAAACCTAAGGACTATATCAAACCTAACAAAACCCCGATTCATAGAAAATTAACATAGTACATAAACCGATAAAAAAAGATGCACATACGTGATTCAAACTTATAAATTGAATACCCAGATTACAAACTTGAAAAATGAACATAGCAGCTTCCAAATTAATAGAGGACGTTAGCCATAGGCATTACCACACATTACATGTAGTATTGTATGAACATACTATAAACAAGTCAATACCAATCAACACCTACAAAAGTAAATAACTACATATTTAAAATAATAGAAAGAAAAAGTGTTATGCTATTTAGCCCACAAACTTGAGACCATAACGAGTCTATTCAATAAACCAATTCATGACTCCCAACTTCTTCATGACGCTTCATGCTTTACCTTATTTTAAGTATTTATGTAAGCTCTTGTTCTTGTGTTGTCACTGCATTTTGTTGCTGGTATATGACCCGGGAACGTATGGGCCGTATGGCCGGTACAATTGTCGTGATAAAACCATGGAAAGCTTCTCCCAATCACTTTGCAAGATGAAAAGGTAGAAGGAAACGGTTCTTACCGCAATCATCGTTGCCCGGATTACAAATTCTCAATTTAGTTAAGGCAAAACTCAATATCGCGGATCATAAGGAAATCGCAAAATGAACATTTGCATAATTGTTCACCATTTCATGTATTTGAAATAGCTCATATTTTACAAGAGGAATTATAGTACTTCCTAAGCCAAAGTAGAAGGCTATGAACATTGAACCATTTATCAGTGACCAATAATAGCAAACGACAAATCCGACAATCATAAAAAACTGCCCAACTACCAAAAACCATGGCTTCATTTCTTTTCTATTAAAGAAATCGCTACCAAAACCTACCCCAAACAAGCTCTAGAGAGTCACGAGGTTTTGGATAACTAACAACTTGTATTCAGCATATTCCTCTAGTGGTTTATATTGATTATAATTGTTGTTGCAACACTAACGAATTGTATTTGGTAGATTCCCCTAGCTGGTTATATTGTTTAAACACCGTAGTAGCACCAATGGTGCACGCCGTGCTCATATACACCTATCGGAGGTTAATCTCGCTTCAACCAGTCAAATACTCCGGGTAGAGTACAGATATAGCAGCCACCGGCAACCTTTTGAGAGTTATTAGCTTGGTTCGGTGCATATAAAGTGTTAGTCCTATGTTCAGAAAAGTTAGATTTGATGAGACAAACCATAGATATGTATAGATGATAGGTTAAATATTAGGAATTATGTAAGTCTGTTGTAGACTGACTAGTCAGCTTGGGCTGAGTAGTCAGCGTACAAACAGATATAGAGTTTTCTATGTATGTACTAGATAGCTTAGTGACTTCTAAGCTGAGATAGGTTTCAAGAGTGAAGACTTGAAGAATTGAAGACTTGAAGATTCAAAGATTCAAGAACTCAGCTTGACGATGTCAAGACTGAGTAAGTCAGCTCAGCGCCAGAAGTCAGTTTAAAGAATTTAAGTAAGTTTTAAATTCTGCTATAAACTCTCAATATCTACGGCATTTAAATTAGAGTATCTAAACCTAATTTAAACTATCCATTAGTTGGATAGAAATCCCAAACGGAATTAGTTAGATAAGTTCTAATTAAGGAGTTTGTTACGGTTTTAAAGAAAATATAAGTTCTATCTTTAAACTGCGATTTATTCGCAGATACATCAAGTATAAGTATAAACCTTTTATGGGTTTACAGAGAGTACGTGATACACAGAGCAAAAACAGCATAAGTTGCGAAGCCTGTGTTCATCATACTTGATACGGGTGTGTTGCGATAACTTTGTGAGTTCAAAGTTAAAGAGAGTTTTCCAGAATTCTTGTTAATCAGTTTTAACAAGAAGTTCGATCATCAATTAGTTTGTGATCCAAGAGTGTTTCGAGAGAAGTTGAGTTTATAATCAGTGTAATATCAAATCATTCTGTTGATTTGATTAGAGAGTGAAAATTGTAATCAGTTCATTTGATTAGTAAATATACATTTGATTAAATTTGATTGATTGTTTAAAGTGTATTCAACCCCCCCTTCTACACTGTATCGGTTGCTTGTTTACCCTCTTTGGGACCAATAACTGGTATCAGAGCTGGTTTCTTCGTAAGTTGAAGATCAAGATCGGCTGACAAGAAGTTAAAATGTCGACTAACAAGCAATCAAGTCATATCCCAACAATGGTGGCAAAACGGTGTCCTATTTTTGATGGCACTGACTATCCTATGTGGAAGTTCAGAGCTATGTTATCCGTGGATCACAGGATGAGTACCGTGATTCAAGATGGCCCAATAATACCCATGATCCATATCACTGCCCCTTACAAATCTGTTCACTCTGGAGAAACTCCCAAGCTTGAAGCATCTTAGACTAAAGAAGATCACAAACTATTCAACCTTGATGACAAGGCACAGAGCAATATAGCAAATGCTTTGACAAACCCTCTTCTGCATACTGTGGCTGGGTGCCAAACTGCAAAAGAGATGCGGGATACTCTCAGTGTTACGTATGAAGGCACTGACTTGGTCAAGCAACATAAGAAGACAAATTTGAGTCGTTCTTATGAGACTTTCTTTGCCAAAAAGAATGAGACTCTAGCTGATCTGTTTACCATATTTCAATGCTTGATTAATGATCTGCTCTTGGTAGGTGTCAATAAAGATGAGAATGAGTTGGTACTCAAGTTCTTGGATGTGTTACCAGAACAATTCAATGAGATCACCATTGCACTTCATGCTGGAGCAACCTTAGGAAAATATGATCTCAGATCTATCTATGGTTTCCTTCTAAATCATCAACAGATCATAGAAAAGAAGAAAGTGGCCCAGCAACAACTAAAAGAATCTATCAATAATGCTGGATCTGCATTAGTTGTAGAAAAGAAGAAGAAAGGATAAAGTCTCAAGCTAAGACTGACTCTGAATCTGAATCTGAAGAAGTAAGTCCTAACTCAGATTTAGATGATGAAGAGATGGATGCTCTTACTGAACAAATGACAATGTTAGCAAGGAATTTTAGAAAGTTCAGAAGAGGAAGGGGTCATTCTGACAGAAGCAAAGGTGGTAAGTCTACTTTTGATCCTAAGAAAGCTAAGTGCTACAACTGTCAGAGGATAGGATACATAGCTGCTGAGTGCAAAGTTAAGAAGAGAGAATCAGCTTCAGTGGCTGACAAGAATGCCTACAGAGCTGATAAATATAAAAAGAAATATCAAAGACTCAAAGCCAAGCCAGATGAAAACACCAAAGCTCTTCTTGCTGAGACTTGGGATACTAAATCATCTACCTCAGATGATGATGAGCCAAATAGGTGTTTGATGGCCATTGAGGATGAAGAGGAACAAGTTGAATATGAGTTAGAAGATAGTTCCTTTGATGAGGATCTAGCAGAAGCGGCTAAGCTGAGTAAGCAAACCAATAACTGGGATTCTGCCTCAATGTATAAGGTAAATAACTTCAGCTCTTACACTGATGAACAAAAATGTTTAATGTTCAATTATTTGTTGAATGACTTCAAAACCTCTCTCAATGTTCAATCTGATTTGAAAATTGAAATATCAAAATTAAAAGATGAACTTAAACACTCTGAAACTCTCATAAATGCTGGTAAAAAGACTCAAAGTGATTATGAGTGTCAGCTTCATATTAACAAACTTCTAAGTGAAGAATTACAAGAATCAAAAGAACAAGCTGACAATTTAAGAAAGGTTTGTGAATCTTGGTGTAAGTCATCAAGGGAAGAAGAAAAATGTATCAACCAGCAGATACCAAATCAAGTAAAAGCAGTGCTAGGGGGAGACTATAGTGCTGTTGCTGATGAGATTAATCGAATCAGTTTAGAAGACAAAGATGTGAAATCCAATGGTATTCTACCAAACACATTTTTGATAAACAAAGATGGTAAGCAGGTCAAAACCAATAAGTTTGTGAGACCAACCCAAAGCCCCCAGGTTATAAATGCAAACCATCAAGCTGAGTGCTCTAAATCCAACAGAAATTGTAAGTCAGTTTTTAAAAGATTGGATTACCGTCCTGTTAGAACAACTGTCTTTGACAGAATAACTCCAAATAAGTCAAAAAGGAATAACTCTCTGGTCAGTTCTGAAAGAAGTTATAAAACAGGAAGTTGTCTGTAAGTCAGACTTCACCAAATAAGGGTAACCATAAAGCTAACAAAGGTAAGTTCAAAGTCAGAGAAAATTAAGTAGACAATCTGTCTAAAAGGATTGAAAGGTTATCCACATCTTATGACCCTAAAACTGAATCCAAATTTAATGTTGGAAAACTTAAGGAAGTCACCCAAACACCTATCTTTAGAAGAAAATGCTATAAATGTGGTGACAGAGGTCATGAAGCCAAAGATTGTGTAAGTACCAGTCTTAGGCCTGAAAAAGTAAAGGATGATCAGTCTAAAACAGACTCAGAATCTGTTCAAGCTGATCAGTCAGCTTCCAATGGTTTAGCTAAGTGCTCATCCTCAGAACCCACCAAACAGTGGGTTCCTAAAAGTAACTAATATGTTTAGTTGATCATGTGTAGGGCTCCAATAAGTGGTACCTAGACAGTGGATGCTCAAGGCACATGACAGGAAGCAAGGAGATTCTAAGTGAATTCCAAAATAATGAGGGACCCAAGGTGACATTTGGGGATAATTCTCAAGGAAGGACTAAAGGTTATGGAAAGATAATTGCTGGAACAGTCACTTTCAAAAAGATAGCATATGTTGAAGGCCTTAAACACAATCTGATAAGTATTAGTCAATTGTGTGATGAGGATTATGAAGTCACCTTCAGAAAGCATGCATGAACAATTTATGATAAGAAGGGAAAGCCAATACTAATGGCACAAAGAGAGAGAGATATCTATTTGTTAGATCTCAGCTGTGCAGATCCTTCAACTGAAACCTGTTTGTATTGTTACTCATCCCCCAAGCTGAGTTGGTTGTGGCACAAAAGACTGTCACTACTAAATTTCAAATATATTAACAAATTGTCTAGCAAAGAGTTAGTCTCTAGTCTGCCAAAGATCACATTTACTAAAGACAAACTTTGCTCAGCTTGTGAAATGGGAAAACATCATAAGGGATCATTTAAGTCCAAGCAGAATTTTTCAATTACAGAACCATTGCATATATTGCATTTGGACCTATTTGGACCTATAAGCACCCCAAGCCTAAGTGGCAAAAAGTATACCCTAGTGATTGTTGATGAGTTCACAAGATTTACTTGAATAATCTTCTTAAAATCCAAAAGTGAAACTGCATATGAGTTAATCAGCTTCATAAGACAAGAAGAGTAGCAGAAGGGTAAGTCTCTTAAGTAGCTCAGGAGTGATCATAGTACTGAGTTTAGAAACTCAGTCCCGGAAGGCTTTTGTGAAGAAAAGGGTATCATCCAGAATTTCTCATCTGTAAGAACTCCACAACAAAATGGAGTTGCTGAAAGGAGGAATAGAACTTTAATTGAAGTTGCCAGAACTATGTTATGTGGAGCAAAGCTTAAGCTGAGCTTCTGGGCAGAAGCTATAAGTACAACCTGTTATACCTAGAATAGATCTATAATAGTTAAAAGACATGGTAAAAACATCCTATGAGATGTATCATGGCAGAAAACCTAATATTAGATATTTCCATATTTTTGGTTCAACATGCTATGTGCTAAACCAAAGAGATCAGCTCCATAAGTTGGAACCCAAAGCTGATGAAGGCATATTTGTTGGATATTCTTCAATCTCCAAAGCTTACAAAGTCTATAATTTTAAAAGAAAGGTCATTGAAGAGTCGGTACATGTTACGTTTGATGAGACAAGTATTGATAGATCTGACAAAGCTCAAGCTGACCCAGTTAGTCTGAGTGAGCTTGAAAGAAGCAAAGAAGATCTCACATCAAATCTCATGTATGTTATGGATGATTCTGATGATGAGGATGGTGGCAAATCTGAAAAGGTAATATCAACTAAAGAAGCCAAAAATATTGAAGATGATCACATCAATAATTCTGTTGAAATTGATCATCAGCCTGAGAATCTAGGTGAATCATCAGGTACAAGTCAGATTGAAAATCTAAGTGATCTCTCAATCCCTACTCAGACTGAAAAAGTAAGTCCTATTCAGCCTGAGAGACACTGCTCAGATTCAGACCCAGAATCACAGTCTCCTACTACAACTTTCAAAGTATTAAAAGATCATCCACTTGATGACATTATCGGTAACATTGAAGATGGTGTGTTAACTAGATCTAAGGCAAATGCAAACTATGTTGCCTACTCTAGTTTTCTATCTCAAATGGAACCAAAGAAGACTGAAAAGGCTCTAAAAGATGAAGATTGGATTGAAGCTATGCAAGAGGAGCTGACAGAATTTCAAAGAAATAAGGTCTGGACCCTTGTCCCTGCCCCCAAAGGAAAAACAATTATAGGCACTAAGTGGGTCTATAGAAACAAAATGGACAAGGATGGAGTAGTGATCAGAAATAAGGCAAGGCTAGTAGCTCAAGGGTATAGACAAGAAGAAGGTATTGATTATGATGAGACCTTTGCCCCTGTTGCAAGGATTGAAGCTATAAGATTGTTTCTAGCCTATGCAGCCTTCAAAAATTTTAAAGTGTATCAAATAGATGTTAAAAGTGCTCTTCTAATTGGAGCATTACAGGAGGAAGTCTATGTGAAACAACCTCCTAGGTTTGTTGATCCTAAACATCCAGATTATGTCTATAAGTTAGACAAGGCTCTGTATGGACTCAAACAAGCTCCAAGAGAATGGTATGATACACTGTCCACCTATCTGCTTTCAAATAATTTTATTAGAGGAAGCATTGATAAAACTTTATTTATAAGAAAACGCAGAGGACATGTCATTCTGGTTTAAATCTATGTGGATGACATTATCTTTGGTTCAACAAAACAAGGTCTATGTGATTGGTTTTCAAAGATAATGTCTAATCAATACAGAATGAGCATGATGGGTGAGATGACTTACTTTTTGGGACTTCAAATTAACCAGAAAGAAGATGGTATATTCATTAATCAGAGCAAGTATGTTTTTGATATGATTAAGAAATATGGATTAGACTCAAGCCATCCTGCAAAGTCTCCAATGTTACACAATGTCAAGTTGCACAAGGACATTGATGGGAAATCTGTATGTCAGACTACATATAGAGGAATGATAGGTTCATTACTCTACTTGACAGCAAGCAGACCTGATATAATGTTTGCTACATGTGTTTGTGCACGATATCAGGCTGATCCAAAGAAATCACACTTGCTAGGTGTTAAACGAATTCTCAAATATCTGAAGGGAACACCTAATTTAGGTTTGTGGTATCCCAAAGGATCAGGATTTGAGTTGATAGGGTACTCGGATTCAGACTTTGCAGGTTGTGGTCTAGACAGAAAGAGTACTACTGGAGGATGTCAACTGTTGGGTGGTAAGTTAGTCAGCTGGACAAGTAAGAAACAAAACTCAGTGGCAATCTCCACAGCTGAAGCTGAGTATGTTGCAGCAGGGAGCTGTTGTGCTCAAATACTGTGGATGCAACATCAGCTAAGGGACTTTAATTTGCATTATTCAAAAACTCCCATATTCTGTGATAATCGAAGTGCTATTGCCATTACACACAATCCAGTTTTCCACTCAAGAAAAAAGCACATTGAGATAAGACATCACTTCATCAGAGACATAGTTGAAAAGGGAAATATAGAGTTAGTCTTCACTAAACCAATTGAAGGCACAAGATTCACAACTCTACTTGGCAAGCTTGGCATGCTCAACCCTTAATTTGCTATGTTACATTAATTCTCTATCTCTATTTAATATATGCTAAGTGCTAACTTTGACTAAGTGTCAAAGTCTGAGCTGAGTGCTCAATCTGAACTGAGTAATCAGTTCTAAATGTGGTCAGTTCCACATGTCTAGGTTAGTCCTAACAAATGGTCAGTCCAACCCTATGGTAAGTCTAAAATATTTACGGTATGTTCTATTTTAAAATAAACGAAAGTCGTTTATATTTTTTTAAAAACAGATATGTTCTTAAAACTAATTCCATTGATCTTGATAAAATTCGGATCAATTTAACAGTGTATGTTAAGGTAACTTACATCAAAAGAGCCGTTATAACCGAATTGGTAATCGTTTTTCACTTTAACGGCTATATTTATTACCATCCGATAACGGTAACTTTTCTCTCACATTGAAAACGTATAAATAAGAGAGTATTCTCATCATATTTCGTTTACTCTTACAAATCTTATACATCCTTCTCTATTCTCTTAAACCCTAATCTTGCTGTGTGTAGTGCCCATTGCTCAATGCTAAACCCTAATTCTGCTAAGTGCAATCCAAAATGATCAGTACAACACCAATGGAGGGATTCGTTCTCAAGCTGAGCTTTGCTTGATTATTGGCTACACATTGTCCTTGAAAGGTATTGGACTTAACAGAAGTAGACACAGAAAGAACAAGCTCAGATAGACTTTCCAAAGAGGAAGCAATGTCTATTGGAGGCTCAAAGGTTTGAGAATGTACAGACTTGGGAGATTGAAGAAAATCAAAAGCATCACTATCATCAAAAGGATTGACAGTTGTATCAGGAGAAGGAATATCAAACAGGGTGTGTAGGAGAGATGGGGAGGCCAGAGCAGCAGGAGGAGTGACTGATGCATCAGAGGCCTAAGGCGCATTTGCTTCAGTTACAGTCGGGTTTAAGACTGTGTCTTCATTAGCAATAGGAATCTATACTGAAGGAGGTTGAGCTTCAGTTTCATTGATTTGGGAAGGTTGGTCATCACTCTCAGTTTGGTTTGAAACTGATAAATCATTTGCCCCGGTAGAATCCATAGTGTCAATGGGGATGGGTGACACATCAAGGGATTTGGTTGCAGTCTCATCTTCAGGGTGAACTGAAGATTCATTGAGTGGTTGGACCTCCGAAACTAGGGGTATTGTAGTTTCATCATTGGTGATAGGCTGAGCATCAGTGTCAGCTGTTTTGTGTGCTGACTCATCATGTGCTTGGTCAATATCCATAGTGTCAGTTGGGTTTTCTGATACATTGAGGGATAGAAGGGTAATATCAGCAGAAACAGGAATGGTTGTTCCCTGTTCTGGTGGTACCTGAGTTGCAGAGGGTTTGCTGGCAGACTCAATGATGGGTAAAGAAGAAGTCTCGGCTGACTGGTGTTTGTTAGTGTCCTGAACTTGTGGGAGGTAGAGGAGGGACTTCAGGGACAGCTTGGTTTTGAGTTGTCTCTTCATCAGTCAAACCAGGTTTAGAGACTTTGATTAAAGCAGAACTTACCTGAGCAACGGCTGTTGATGTGGAGGAGTGAAGCTGAGTCTTGCGAAGAATCAGCGGGGTTTCATTTGGCGAATCCTCACTGGAAGCATAGTGAGATATGATGGGACTGGCGGGCATAGCTTGATTTTTATTTGCAGAAGATGAAAAAGGAAAGAAAATCTTGGGCTGAAATAGCTAGATTGTGGAAGGATTTAGCATTCCTATTTCTGCAATCAGCTGATTTAACCGGTGTTCATCTAAGGCTTTTGTGAAGATGTCAGCCAGCTGATGTTCAGTGGAGATGAACCGAAGCTCAATTTCGTTTTTGGCTATGTGATCGCGAATAAAGTGATGACGAACATCAATGTGCTTTGTGCGAGAATGAAGTACAGGATTATTGGAGATGGCAATAGCACTTGTGCTATCACAATAGATGGGAGTTCGCTGAAAGGAGATGCCATAGTCAGCAAGCTGATGTTGCATCCATAAAACTTGTGCACAACAACTCCCAGCTGAATTGTATTCAGCTTCAGCAGTGGATAGAGAAATGGAGTTCTGCTTCTTGCTTTGCCAACTCACTAGTTTTCCACCCAGTAACTGACATCCACCTGTAGTACTCTTCCGATCAATCTGACATCCGTCATAATTTGAATCTGAAAATCCAATTAATTCGAAGCCGGAGTCTCTGGAGTACCATAGCCCAAGTTCAGGAGTACCTTTCAGGTATCTGAAAGTACGTCTGACAGCCGTTAGATGTGATTCTTTTAGGTTCGCCTCAAATCTTGCACATAGACATGTGGAGAACAGTATATCAGGGCGACAGGCTCTCAAATATAGTAAGGATCCTATCATTCCTCTGAAAGTAGGAAGATCAACTGATTTCCCGTTCGGATCAGCCGTAAGCTTGCTCTTTGGAACAATGGGAGTCTTCATTGGGGAAGAGTCTGAAAAGTTGAATTTCTTGAGTAAGTCCATCTGAAAGACTTTGAATCCCTTGAAGGCAGCAAAGGCTAAAAACATACGTATTGCCTCCAAACGAGCAACAGGAGCAAACGTTTCATCATAATCTTCCTTCCTCTTGACAGTAGCCTTTTGCAACTAGTCTAGCCTTATTTCTCACAACTGACCCGGTTTCATCACATTTGTTTCTGAAGACCCATTTTGTGCCAATGATAGACTTGTCTTCAGGTGGGTCAATCAAAGTCCACACTTTGTTCCTTTCAAACTCATTAAGCTCGTCTTGCATAGCAACTACCCAGTTAGGATCCTTTAGAGCTTCATCGACTTTCTTTGGCTCGACTTGTGATATAAATTCAGAGAACATGCAGAAAGCAGATGTGGTTGCATTTTGGTTTTAATGTGTCCTATGCCCATTCTTTCTCTTTGAATAACCATCTGATGATTGATACTCTCAAATGCTAGTTTATTTGGACTCAACCAAAGATCAATGATCGACTGACGATCTTTCACTTTGTCATTAGAGTCTTGCAAATCTATTTTCACATTTTTGAGTTCATTTGTTAAAAATTCGAGATGATTCTTTAAGGCATAAGACTCTTGAAGAAAATTGCTCATTTTCTTTCTCGATGACATTTATATCAGATGTGAGCTTGGTGATAGTTTGTTTAGATTTGTTTTGATTGTTATGTGCAATTGTCAGATCAGAACATAAATAAGCAAACATATCATCCTTCTCATTCATTGAATAATCTTTGAAATTTGATCCCTTATACATCATCGTGGGGTTCCATCCTTCAGCTGAGCTGAGTTTTTCAGCTTCAGCCAGATCTTTGCTGAACTTGCTTTCGGTGGCCATCAAACACATTTCAGGGTGTGCAGTTCCACAGATTTCTTCAGCCACCAGACATTTACCCCTGACTTCATTTTCTTCTTCTTCATCTGATGAAGTCTCAGAATCAGTCCAGCCCAGGTCATCAGCTATCATGGCCTTTTCCTTCTTCCTTTCATTTGAGGCTTTGAGGGCTTTATATTTAGCTTTATATTTATCAGCCTTAGAAGGAAACCCTTTCTTAAGATTTGAAGAATTCTCCTTTACATAGCACTCAGCTGCATAATGACCAGGCTTCCCACACTTGAAGCACTCATTCTTGGACCCCTCAGATGAGCCCTTTTTCTCTGAAGAGAACTTCTTATCGAATCTTTTCTTCCCTTCAGATTTGAACTTCTGAAATTTTTTGTAATTTTTCATGATGAAGGTTCTTTCGGTACCTTCATCATCAGACCTTTCCTCCTCAACTTCATTAACCTGAGACTCGTCATCAGAATCTGAGTCCTCAGCTTGTTTGTACTTAGCTCTTTGAGGATTTTCAGCAAAAAGAGCCAGAGTCTTCTTGAAGGCCTTCTTCAGATCAGTTTTCTGAATGCGAGTCTATTCATCATTTAGCAAGATTCCATATAACTTGCGCATGTTCATGTCCTTGAGCATATTATTGGTTCTCAGGATCATGCACATGGTGTCCCATTCAGATGGGAGGGAATCCAGAAATCTGTTGAGTATTTGGAATTGCTCTCTGACAACTCCAATTTCAGTCATGTCGTTCAGTAGACATGTGAACCTTGTGTAGACCTCAGTGAGAGACTCTGAGTCTTTAGCACAGAAACTTTCATACTTGCGTATGATGTTTGTCTTCTTGTTCTCACGAACTTCAATAGTTCCTTCGAACAATATGCAAATGCTTTCCTACATATCTTTTGCTGTTTTCATATTACAAACAGTATGAAATATTTCGTTAGGTAATGCAATGACAATACTGTTTCGTATTTTAGCATCTAAACCCACAAGTTTCTTCTTATCCTCTGTCCATTGAGATCTTGGTTTAGGACGAGAGGGAATGGAAGTTTCAGCAGAACAAGTCTCCATGGAGATGGTTTGAGGAACATAAGGTCCTTCCTCCAAAACAACAAGTGAGTTGCAGTCAAGATTTTCTAAATATAAAAGCATTCTGTTTTTCCAACTGGAAAAATGTTCGATTGAAAACTTTGGTGGTTTGGCAGAGGAGCCATTGTCGATGTAATCAAACTTCGACATGTTGAACAGATCACTAATTTATAGATAAAATTAGAACCTATCCTGATACCAATTGTTTTTCCCGAAAGTGAATAAAACTAATTATGAACAAATTCAAAGTGCGGAAATAGTTTTAAAGGAACGAACACACGAAAGTTTTCAAAGTAAGATTATATTAATAACCAAACTTCAATTAGTGCACAAGAACAAACTTGAGCACCGAGTACAAACTAAACAAGAACAAACTTGAACACAAATTAGCGAACAAACGCTTAACCTTTACTCGTTAATAGAGCAGGTATTTATAGGCTAAGTAAACTAATCCTGACCATCAAATTTATTTACACGTGTACCGTTCTACACTTAATTAGGAACAGAAAACAAGATTGTTGTTTCATGCTCCTTCAGAATGCGCAGATCGTGCACTTTACATAACAGGAAGATCCTGGTTATCAGATGCATCTTCAGTTCAGAAGACCCTTTGATGACTGAAGACAAACTTCAGCTGACGTTCACTTCAGAACTAATCTTCAGATGAACTATGGGCTTCTTTCTTCAGATGTCGTCAGAACAGTTTGCAAAATAATGATATATTACACCTTCAGTCACTTTCTTCGAAAACTTCTTCAGGAATGAAATATATACAAATAAAAGGACTAACAAATACACTTCTTGACATTTCACTTGAAACCATGGCCACATATTGATTGTGAACAGGAAGATGTAGTATTCGTCGTAGACAATTTGCGTCTATATCGATTGCCATTTGTCCACTTAGGACTGTTCCCCTTATTACATTTTGAGTTGCATCCAGTCTGCACGTGTACCAAAACTCTGTAAGGAGTTGTGGAATAATCACGGCAAGACCACTAAGAAAAGCGTGAGCCAGGGGTCCCTTTCGAATGTAGGAGATCCACTCCTCATATCCCCTACCAATCTTCAATTTTGGAATGTCGATACATGCCACGGCATTGTTTTGTTTGTATATGGGAAGCGCATTGTTCTTGAAGTTACCACCGCGGATCATCTGATTAGTCAGATTGAGAACGAATCCCTCCATTGGTGTTGTACTGATCGTTTTGGATTGCACTTAGCAGAATTAGGGTTAAGCACTGAGCAATGGGCACTACACACAGCAAGATTAGGGTTTAAGAGAATAGAGAAGGATGTATAAGATTTGTAAGAGTAAACGAAATATGATGAGAATACTCTCTTATTTATACGTTTTCAATGTGAGAGAAAAGTTACCGTTATCGGATGGTAATAAATATAGTTGTTACAGTGAAAAACGATTACCAATTCGGTTATAACGGCTCTTTTGATGTAAGTTACCTTAACATACACTGTTACATTGATCCGAATTTTATCAAGATCAATGGAATTAGTTTTAAGAACATATCTGTTTTTAAAAAATTATAAACGACTTTCGTTTATTTTAAAATAGGACATAACGTAAATATTTTAGACTTACCATAGGGTTGGACTGACCATTTGTTACGTCTAACCTAGACATGTGGAACTGACCACACTTTAGAACTGATTACTCAGTTCAGATTGAGCACTCAGCTCAGACTTTGACACTTAGTCAAAGTTAGCACTTAGCATATATTAAACAGAGATAGAGAATTAATTGAACATACCAAATTAAGGGTTGAGCATGCCAAGCTTGCCAAGTAGAGTGGTCACTAAGACTATGAGAGATAACCTTGTACCCTTTATCAGATTTTTGTCTATGGTCATCGAGGACAGGATAGGTGACAGATACATTGTACAATATGAGTCAACTCCTACTCCTGTTCTCAGCTCCAGAATGTTTGCCCATGATATTTTCCCTGAGCACCCTACAATGAGTGCTTAGATGAGGGTGTATGCACAGCTTCTGACTCTAGAATCAAGTGAAGCTGAGGAGGGTGCAAATGATGAGGAGGAAGCTGCTGGCATAAATAATTCTGAGGTTGAGTCCTCTAAAGTGGTACCTCGACGGATTTCTTCCACCTCAAACTCTGAGCAAGAGAGTATGTTCCCTAGCTCGGAGTCCCCACTTATTGCCGCAGGTATAACTTCTCTTCCTTCGTCTCCTTCTTTCTCTCATATTTCTCCACCTCCTAAATTGGGAGATAAGACTGAGTCAAGCCCATCTCAGTCTAACCCCTCTCCCCCACCACAAACTTCTCCATCTATCTTACACTCTATAGCCCACCTTGGTCAGCCCACTGCTACCAAGGTTATATCTTACACCTATACCAGAAAAACTGCCAAAGGTGTTCCTTCACCTCAAAAGGACCTTGGAGCTGATGTCACATTGACACGTCTACTAGCAAGAGCTGAGGGGGAGACACCTTCTCTTAAGGTGCCAACCTCGAAGCTCAGTTCAACCAGTCAGCCTAAGCCGGGTATGGTGTCTACTCAGCCCATACCTATCCTAGCCATGGGAGAACCCACTACTGTGCCTTCATAGACCCATGAAGGTTACATTGAACAATTGATCTCTCCCCAGGATCAAATAACCCCCTCCTCACCACTCAGACTAGCCTAACCTATCACCCAAACACACAAAATTGGTCATTCTACTTCATTTCTCTTCTCACACCCTATTGCACGACCTGTCAATGAACCTTTCATATACCAGGAAGGTTTACAGGTTCCCCAGTCTGGCCCCCTTGATTCCTTAGGTCAGCACCAACCTATGGATATGGGGTCCACATTCTCACCTATTGAGGAACACTCAACAACCACTCTTATAGTGGAAATTCATTCATCCACTGGTCAGGAGGACTTTGAGGTCAAGAAGCGACCAGAGGAGCCCAAGCTGATGGCCACTGATGCCTAAGCCATTATGGAGTACCTACAAACTTAGTTTGAGCTCCTGCACAAGAAGCGAAAAAGTGACAAAGCCAAGTTGATGCGCAAGATTAATGATTTGTCAAACTCTGTAGCCAACTTGGAAATTGCCGTGCTTAGATCAAGACCCTCCCCTATTGATGATGACAAAAAGGGGGGAGGAAGAATCAAAGAAGGATGATGATATAGTTGAGGGGGAGCACACTGAGGAGATACATATTGAAGAAGAAACTCATGATTAGTTTATGAGTACTATAGATCAGCCCTCTCAACAAAAGCAACAAGCTCAAGCAGTCCAAATACTCATAGCTCCGGTGGTCCAATCAACTCCACAACAAATTCTTTCACGTGTTAAAACCTCTCAAGCTGAGCCTGCTGCAATCCCTCAAGCTGAATTGCCAAAGTTTGTTGAAGCTGAGTCTGCTCCAACTTCACAATTGGATAAAGGGAAAAGCAAAGTGTTTGACACAGTGAAAAGAAAGAAAAGAAGTGCTATGCCTCTAGCAAAAAGAAGAAAGGTCATCATTACTGAGCCTGAGCCAGTGCATCAACTAGTTGCATATGAATCTGACTCAAGTGATGAAACTGATGCAGCACAGAAAGCCAGTGACATGCTTGCAGAGCAAATGTTACAAGAAATGGCTAAAGAGTTGGGCATGACAGTGCAGGAAATGAAAGAGCAGCAACTAGTGAAATGGCTAAAGAGTTGGGCTGAGCCAGAGCATCAACTAGTTGCATATGAATCTGACTCAAGTGATGAAGCTGATGCAGCACAGAAAGCCAGTGACATGTTTGCGGAGCAAATGTTACAAGAAATGGCTAAAGAGTTTGGCATGACAGTGTAGGAAATGAAAGAGCAGCAACGACAAGCTGAGCTACAAAGAGAGCAGACCAAAGCTGATGCTGCACTAGCTGAAGCTGAGGCTGACTATTTTGGACCTAGAGCTAAGCCAATTACATACACTGACGATGATCTCAGATACTGCTACAAGAGAAAATATTTTGGTCATAAGATTAAAACGCTAACTTTGAGCAGAAAAGGTGAGTTGGTGCTACTCAACTTTGTATTAGAAAACAAAGCTGAAGTAGGATTGGATCTGAGAAGATTATATAAGTTGGGATTCTCTAAGTTGAAAATAGTGGCCTCCATTGTACGAAAGATGAATAAAAGTCAGATCAAACAGGAGGTCATTGATGAGCTGAAGAAAATATTTATTAAAATTGATCAGCTTGGAGAAGTTCCCTCTGCTGAGTTTGATGTCTTCTTTAACATAAACAAAGCTGCAAGAGAAAGAGCAGCAAGGCAAAGAAAAGACAGAACTCTCAGCTTAAAAATTCCCAAGGGTGTTGAATTCAAGGAGAATACATATATTGATCAACCCCTTGCAGGCTTCATGTACTTGGATGTCGAAGGAAATAAATGTTTCTTGGAGGAAGCCAGTATACATTTGGCCAACTTGGAGCAAATTCTATATCTGAGGATTCTGTGTGATGACTCAGTTCAGAACTCACCATTCAGATATCAGCTTAACAGGGCTATCAGGTCCAGAAGGGATGAGATGAAAGAATATCAAGATGGTGAAGAAACTCTTATCAGTGCTATCAAAGAAGCAGCCATCTCGGAGCTTAAGTGTTATGATATGTGGTTAGAAGTTGGAGATCCTATTGATTAAATAGATTAGTTCTATGATTTTCAAAGCGCTAAGTGTGCATAAGATGATCAATATGATCAAGCTAAAATGTAAATGATATGTTCATTAATGAAAATTCAAGTTTGATATGTTCAACTATTTGATGTGTTCAAATAAACAGCTTAGTAAGTTTAAGCTGACTATTGATATGTTCAAGTATAAACTGATAAGTTCAGTAATACAAGTGTTGTAAGTTCAGAACTTAAATCAATTCTGATAAGTTCAGTGTCTAAGTAATTGTATGTTCAAATACTTAGAATACAAGTCTTAGAGTAGATTTGTAACCTAAAATCTTGTAAGTTCAAGAAATGATGAATAGGTATAGATCGGTTCAATACTTATTTCAAGAACTAACTTTGGTCAGTTCCAGAGTTGTTCAACATAATTCTTTAACCTATACTTACTTTGATTCAATATTTTGTCATCATCAAATAGGAGGAGATTGTTAGTCCTATGTTCAGAAAAGTTAGATTTGATGAGACAAACCATAGATATGTATAGATGATAGGTTAAATATTAGAAATTATGTAAGTCTGTTATAGACTGACTAGTCAGCTTAGGCTGAGTAGTCAGCATACAAACAGATATAGAGTTTTCTATGTATGTACTAGATAGCTCAGTGACTTCTAAACTGAGATAGGTTTCAAGAGTGAAGACTTGAAGAATTGAAGACTTGAAGATTCAAGGATTCAAGAACTCAGCTTGACGATGTCAAGACTGAGTAAGTCAGCTCAGCGCCAGAAGTCAGTTTAAAGAATTTAAGTAAGTTTTAAATTCTACTATAAACTCTCAATATCTACGACATTTAAATTAGAGTATCTGAACCTAATTTAAACTATCCATTAGTTGGATAGAAATCCCAAACGGAATTAGTTAGATAAGTTCTAATTAAGGAGTTTGTTACGGTTTTAAAGAAAAGATAAGTTCTATCTTTAAACTGCGATTTATTCGTAGATACATCAAGTATAAGTATAAACCTTTTATGGGTTTACAGAGAGTACGTGATACACAGAGCAAAAACAGCATAAGTTGCGAAGCCGTTGTTCGTCATACTTGATACGCGTGTGTTGCGATAACTTTGTGAGTTCAAAGTTAAAGAGAGTTTTCAAGAATTCTTGTTAATCAGTTTTAACAAGAAGTTCGATCATCAATTAGTTTGTGATCCAAGAGTGTTTAGAGAGAAAATATCTTGCACCAACATATATAGTTTTAAAACCTAGATCGTATAGATAACAAAAATTTGTGTAAAATGGGAAAGACGACCAGGGTTATGATTGGTGCATTAATTACATGATATTATATATATATAACTTGGATAAATGTGATATTTATAAAGTTTAGTAAGGTATAAGTGAAATTTTATAAATAGATTTAAAAGAGGGGTATAATTTAATTATATGTTATAATTATAATTAAGTTAAAATGATTAAACATTGATTAAAATGGTGATTTCGGAAAATACGATATTATGACATCTTAAAATGGTATATAGAATATTTATATAAGTTAAGCTGCGCAAATAAGATATTTTGATGTTTAATAAAAGTATATATATGAAATTAACCTTTTTTTACCCACTTTATTCATTTATATGTTTCTTTACAAACACCTAACTTCAAACATCATCCATTTAATCATTCTTGCACACTGAAATAGGGCACACACAGTTAACACGCACTCAAATCGGAAGTGATGACCGGTCGGAAAAAAACAACACACATTACCACGCACCCAGGTCTAGAAATTGAAAGCAAGAAGAAAAAAGACTTGATGAAAGAGAAGGTTACACGGTAAAGATGGCCGCTGCGTGTGGTTGGCGGAGGTGGTGGCCGGTATAGGTCACCGGAGACCCACACACTTGGATCCATATGCACACATAATTAGTCTATGCCTGGGAGATCGACCCTCAGTCAACTACTAACACACGCAAGCTAACAACCGTTAATGACATTTAAGCAAGTTTCTCTTACACATTTCATCGAACACATTATGGGCACAACCAAAATGAGAAATATCTTCATCAAGAACACACATCTAAGCCGTAAATAGAGAAAAAATAAGTAAAGTGAGAGATAAAAAAACATAACCTCAGCTGGTGGTGCTTTTGGCCGGATCAAGCAATATAATTCTTACTCCTCCAATTTGCATATTTTTTTAGTAAAGTACTCCTTCCATTCGTGGTCCAACCCATCAAAAAGACCAACTGCATTTTTTTTATCTGAAAAGCAACTCAACTGCATTTGGTCACCAATATAAGTAAAATACCACTTAGAGCATTCACAGTCAATATAGCTCTACAGGAGTTTAATGGATTGTCATATCAGTATTCTACTATCTATACAACTTTATTTTTTAACCTACACACTCCATTAAACTCTATATAATTTAATTTATTTCCACATCAGCATTATATATATATATATACACATATATATAATTTCATTAAAAATTACTTAACTTAAAAATATATAAATTAAATTCTATAAAAATTAAAATAAGTAAACAAAATAAAATAAAATTGTAATAGATAAATTAAATTGAAAAATAATTAAATTATAAAAAAATTGTGGGATCCACATCATCAATTAAAAAAAGATTCTTTAACTCATTTTCTTCCCTTCCACCCTCCATTTTAATACAACCCATCCTACAATCCATACTCCTCCTATCAAACTCCTATATAGCCTTCATGCCACTACCATTGTGGATGCTCTTAGAAGTTGAAACTGCATTAAATAAAACACCACAGTTCAACCGGCCCAACCTAGACCGAGCTGGTTACAGTTTGCCGAAGAGGGTAACATGAGTTGATCTCTAAATTAATCACAGAATGAAAAAGAACCACCATTAAATTGTCAGCTTTTTCTGAGTTCAAATGGAGACACACGAAACTTTATAATACGAAAGTTAATTTAAGAAAAAGCTTTAAAATTTATTGTGACATTTTAACGAACAGTTGGCATGCATGAATGGAAGTTGAAGTGAACTCATGTAAACAACTACAAATAAAAACATGGTAAACCACAAGTCCCACGTGATAAACAAAGAAATCGTGTTTATAAATATGATTGCAAGGTTAAACCGTATGTATTTGTAGCATATTAACTGTACAAAAGTAACCAAGATTCATAGAAATTGATCGAAAAGCTTTGGTAGAAGCCATACCTCGATGAAGATGACTGCTTTCCCCACTGGCAACCTCTCAAATTACAGGATGGTGGTGACGGAGGTTTGCAGTCATTAACTGATGTTCTATGGTGGTTGTTTTCTCAGATGAAATCTTGTTGAAATCGCCATTAATTTAGGTCGAGAATGGAGAGGACATAAAGAAAGATCGAATTACTTAATGGAGAGGAGATGAGAGAGACTGAAAAGGAGATTCCTTTACCAAAACCACACAGCAAAAGCTCTGAACTTTGATCTATGCTAATCAATGTACGCTGAAAATGGGAAATGCAAGTCAAAGGGTTGTTTCTGGGTATAGCATGTGTAGCTTTTTGAGGCCCTTTTTGTCTTTCATGTAAAGAGAAGGTGAGAAGGTACAATGTGTGTTGCATTGTTTACTAGTTAATATAGCATGGCAGGTAGCTTACTGTCATGGACTTGTTCTCTACAAGATCACGGGCGGCTCTTAGTCTTGATCAAGATCAGCCTTTCACCCGGTAAGCATAAAGATTCAAGAAACTCAACAAAGGAACGTGAGATATGGAACAAGAACGCTTTTATTAAGAGAGCTTTACAAGTGAACTTTTACAACTCACTTTGAAGGTAGTTTGCAACAAATGACACCATCACCTAATAATAGGCACTTCCACCTCCTCTTATGAACTTTCTAGAAATCTCTACAATATACAAGTATATATATGTATCTAGATCCTTCTATCAAACAATCCAAGTGTATGTATGTATCTAGATCCTTCTATGGAACAATTCCATATCATTCTAGAACTTTAGAACAAGGAGGATATTTCTAGATCTCTCCATGTGTTCCTGAGTCTTCATGAATTGTGTGCAACGTTCCGGAATCTCGAGCATAATATAGTGAACTAGGAGGGTCGTTACATTACGCCTGTATTATTTAAAGGTTCGTGTATTTCAATTATACCCGAACTTTTTTTAGCTACTTTCCTGTTTTCGAGGGTAATTCTTTTCACTATAAAGCCGGGCGTATAGCTCTCGGGTTCATGTGGCTTTTTCGGGAGCACCCCTACGCCCCATTCGGGTTCATTTCTTCCTCCCCCATTTTGGGTTTGGCAACCAGAGGCTTCCGAAGCTTTCTTCCTTTTTTTTGTTTTGTAGAGAGAGTAAGTAGAGAGAAAATATTTGAGTTGTTTAGGTTGATTTAAGATGAGTGCTACTTAGGTTTCGTGTTAATTTGTGTTAGAAAGAGAAAAGGAATAAAAACTGATATAACATTTGGGTTAATTTAGGTTGAGTATTGCTGCACTCATAGTCAAGACTTTTGGATCTTGTTTTGTTCCCTGTGTAGCTTTGACCATTTGAATTGCTAAGTTGCATTAGATACGACGGCAGCAATAGCTTTCGATCAACATGTTCATCCAACATGTAAGTTTTTGAACAACATGTGATCTTTGGAGTGATATATAATAAATGGAACACTTCGGCCATCTTCGGCACTAGCGAGAAAAATGTAGTGTTTAACCCTTCGATGTGAATGTGAAAGTTCCTAAGTTTCGAACAATTTTTTAAGGATATAAAATAAAATTTATTCGGGTCAATAAATTTAAAATAACAGACACAATAACCTACAAGGTTAATTGATATAACATATAAAAATCTATTTGTGGCAATCACCATTCTGAGGTGGCCAATAAATTTATTTGCGCGCTTTCATTTTTAAAATCTAGCCCTTAAGTCACTTTAAAATCTATTTAAGAAATGTTTTAGATGGTTAGTAAGATATAAAAACGGTGTTGGTAAAAATAAATTGCATCATTTTGATTTATTATGTTAACAATTTTTTTAAGGCGGAAAGATCAATTATATATATATATATGGGAGGGTTCAAACAAGAACTGTTTTTCGTACGATAACTGTGAGAACTAATTTTAGCCGTTCATTTTAGATAATGGAATACGTGGATGAAAAACGTGGGGGGATTGAGTGTGGCAGGGTGCATGTAAGGAATTCATGGGTGGGCAATCCAATTGAATTAGGAGGAATTGGACGGCTAAGATTGGTTCTCGCGGTTCTCGTACGAAAAACAGTTCTCATTTGAACTTTTATCTATATACATACATACATACACACACACACACACACACATATATATATATATATATAGGAGGGTTCAAACGAAAACTGTTTTTCATACGAGAACTGCAAGAACTAATCTTAGTCATTCAAATGGTAAGTGGAATTCATTGATAAATAGCGTGGGGGATTGAGTGTAACAGTGTGTATTGGTTCTTCCACTTCCAAGCACCTCAAATGAGGACAAAACCACCGCCTTCAAGTGTTTTCCTACTAGAAGAAGACAACGGTCGAAGCAATTTTGAGTAGTTCAAAAACTCGGAGAAGGAAGCGAAAGGCGTGAAGGCTAACTTCAACAAAATGTAAAAATGTTATTGTGTATATTAAAATTTTAATTTATTGTTATTATACATCTTTTGATCACATAAAAAGCAAAAAAGGGTATAAGTTTAGTACATATGATAGGAAGTTTAATACACACAATAACACATTTTTTAAAGTATGATACACACAATAACATTTTTGAAAGATGAATACACGCATTAATATTTATTATATAGTTTATTACATTTTAAAGAAGTAAACCCTTATTTTTTCTCAACCGGATTAATGTTTGTTTTAGTGTATAATACCATTTTGTTTACGTATTTTAAATCTGTTGGTCAGGGATTACTTATTTTCTTTTGGTGCTCTCATTTTGTATAGTCTCCACTTAGTCTCCACTTAGAGCATTAGTTGTAGACACAAATCATCTTTTGGTTCATCATTAAACATGTAGATATACTAACCATTAAATTTCAGTATACATATTAATATATAGAAGACCATGAGTGAAACAATTAAAACATTACAAATTTTACATTTACATTTGACAATATACAAAGGGTAAATTGCCGAGAAAGGTAACATAAATATTGAAATTTGTCAATAAAGATAATGTCAAATTTTTTGGGCCAACAAAGAATTCTAAATTTTAATTTCTAGCAAAAAAGGGGTATGGTGACCTAAATGACCTGCTGAGCGTTTAGTCAGGAAGTTAAGATTGTCCAAATTTGCCAATAAAGGTAATGTCTAATTTTTTAAGTCAAAAAAGGATAATAAATTTCAATCTGTAGTAAAAAGGGTATGCTAACTAATACTGACAATTTGCGACGAGTTCTTGTTACTGTGTCCGTATCAATTACATGTCAACCCATTTTGACCATTTATATTATCGGTCATGTTCTGGGTCGACCCATTTTGGCCAAATGTATTCGAAGAGTATTTTTTTGATTTTCCAATGCTGGTATTATTTCTTTGTTTTGATACGAACTTCAAATATGATATATCTCAATTCAAACTTTAGCAATACTCATTTTGATTTGATTCGAACTTCAAATTTGGTGTTTGTTTCAATTTGAATCGAATTTTGAACTTCAAATTTTGTTTACGCTAATTTAATACAATTATAAAACCAATATAAGATATTAAAGAATCAAAATACCAATTGCAAGTAGTTAAATGTCAAAGTACCAACATAATATATTCCAAATATCATATACGAAAATGATGTAATATTATTTTAATTTTAAATATTTTATTATTATATAAAGGAAAGAGAAAACACATACAAGAACACGAACACAAACCTAGATCCAAACATGATGTTTTGTTTCAAATTGGAGTTCATCATACTTTATTGGTCTAGAAAAAATAAACATTACCTTTATTAACAAATTTTAATATTTATGTTACCTTTTTTGTCAATTTGTATAATATAAAAATTAGCCACGTCATCAATTTAACCTGTTACCTGCTACGACGGTAACCAGTTACCTTTAATGTTAGAAATTGAAATTTAGAATCCTTTATTGGCTCAAAAAAATTGACATTACCTTTATTGGCATATTTCAATATTTATATTACCTTTCTCGGCAATTTGCCCATATACAAATATCTTAATATTTACATCCACATAACTCTTAAAATAAAGTCAATATTTACATTAGGGGTGTTCAAGGAGGGCTGATCGTAGAGTTTACGAGTCGCTTTCATATGTAATTGAAGGCAAAGAAGGAAGAGTTACGAGACTCTGCTTGCTAAACGGGTTGATTATTCAAGGCGGTGAGTGACTGTCTTAGTAACCCAAGCGCGGGAATTTTCAAATGGAAAACTAAAGGCTTGTTATTAAGATAATAGGAAGTAGTAGGATAGTTTAGTATGAGAAGATAGAAATTTCCTAAACGAAATTTGTTCATCTTTCAAAAGAAATGTTTTAAATTTTGGTTATTATTACAAATTTATTAAAAAATGTTTTTTAATAAATATCTTTACCATGTAATTTATAAGCAGGGAAATTTCTTTTACTTATTAAATTAATTTATATAATAAAATATGCGTTTTATTAACTTATAATATAGCTTTGAGTGTTATATATTCTATGAATTAATTTTATATGTAAAAGAATAACCACCAAACGAAAGTGTTATAGAGTATTTCAAACAAATTACGCATATACTTTTTTGTTGGAAACGCATTAAATTTCTTCTCACGCAAATTTTTAAGTAAACAACTATAATGGTTATCTAGCTACCTTTATATGCATTCTATATATATCCCGTGTCACCACTGGCTTTGTCTTAGATCCGTCTCTGCTAGTAAGTGAAAAAAGGTAATGAAGAATTATATGCATTCTATGTCATATAAACTAAGCATTAGACTTGGTTAGTATGTATAAATGTATAATGCTTGCATGTAAACCCGAAGGGTGTTAATATTAATCTTAAGAAAAGATCAACATGTAATATAAATTAGGTCAAATGATTTTCTTGTGATTTACTTTTTACTCTCATCTTGTCTTAAGCTTTTTTTTTTGTTAAGAATTTGATGAACAAAATTTATGAACCTGCTGGTATATAATGTAACCAAAAATTTTAATTTGTCTTAAGCTTTTTTTAAGAATTTTTTTTTAAAAAAATTCTATTATGTGCATCGAACTTTTAATTTGTCTTTATTGTGTATATTAAACTTTATATTGTATATATTAAACTTGTACGTTTTTTCCTATTTTATGTAACCAAAATACATACAATAACAACAAATTGAAAATTTGATACACATAGTAGAAATTTTAAAGTCCAATACACATAATAGTAAAACGTGATAACTTTAGTACATTTTAGTGAACTAAACCATAAATTTTATAAGTATATAAATTTATCTATTACATCTAAATTTTTTAACTATATTAATTTTTTCCTAAATCAATTTCTTAAAACTTCATACTATTTTAAATATATATAAATTTGTCTATCATCTTTAACTTGATTTTTAAAAACTTTATAATTATATAAATATATTAATTTCTCTATGACATCGAAATAGGTTTTTAAAAACTTTATAGTTTTATAACTATATTAAGTTTTTTATCACATCTAAATAGATTTTTAAAAACTTTATAGTATTATAAATATATTAATTTCTTTATGAGATCAAAATAGATTTTTAAAAACTTTATACTATTATAAATATATTAATTTCTCTATGTAATCTAAATAGATTTTTAAAAACTTATATACACATTGGATGTCTTGTTACTATTTTGACCATTTTCTTCAATGATTAGGCACTTTAATCTCTTTATACTTTTAAGTCTAGAAAAAACAACATATGTTACCATGTGTAAAACCAATCCTTTGATGCTAAAAGAAATTGACAGCAATATATTACATGGACAACTTTATGTGTAGGGATGTAAACGAGCCGAGCCAGACACTTATCAAGCCAGGCTCGTTTAGGACTTTTTAAGCTCGAGCTCGAGCTTGAGCTCGGCTCGTTTAATGTTTATGAAACTCGGGCTCGGCTCGTTTATGTTTCAGTTTGATGTGTTTATTTGTTAAAATACATGATCATATGAGAATTCACCATGGTTGAGTTTCAAGCTCAAAGTAGGAAATGGGTTTTTTTATATTTTGTTGTTTGATTGATTAAAAGATGTTTAGAATGCACGAAAACAAGTTTAAAGATGTTTATATATGTTTTAGTGAGTTTTAGTAAGTTTGTGAAGTTCTGGAAATTTGCCATGGAAGTTCTGGTCGATTTAACGTGAAGAAGAAGAAGATAGAATCTGGAAAACGAAGATCGCGGCGCGACACCCCTTTGGGTCGCGGCGCAACGTGCAGACTTCGCATTCGAAGACTTTATTCGAAGTAGTAGGCTTCGCATTCGAAAGTTGTACCGCTCGAAGAAATGTCGCGACGCGACGCGTCCAGGATCAAGATGCGACGCGTTTGATTTCGAATTCAAAGGCGCGCTCGAAGTTGGCTTCGCATTCGAAGGGTTCTGTTCGAAGGCTTGTCGTGGCGCGACACTAGAGTTGGTCGCGGCGCGACCTTGATTTTTCAGAATTATGGAATTTATTGATTGTTTAAATGCATTATCTCTTCGGTACATTTATTGTGTGAAAGTAAAATGCTATTTATGAGGTTTATGTGATATAAATATATGAATAAATATATATGTATGATAGAAAAGACTAATTCTGGTGTTGTTGTGTTTTCAGGAAACACAAAAACTCAGTAATATAAGATATCTGAGTTTCCCGTTTGAGAACAAAAGGTGAGTGGACGTTAATCGCGGATGGTAAAGATTGCAGTTAATGTTATTGATGTAATGTATGATTGTGATTGAGATTGGATCGATTGATTGAACTGTTGATTGTGATTATTGATCGTTGATATATGCTGCATGACTATTTTGTCGATACGCGCTCTTAGGATGATTTTAAGCGCGTTGGGAAGTCAGCTATACGTAGACTTGGGCTGGGCTCGTTTACTGGTTGGTTGAACAGTAGTAGCCCTTCTGTTGCATATGTTGCTTCAGAGGTGGAGTTTAATGTGACAATTCAGTGGAGGGCTATCGATAAACCTTTGCTTTGGCCGGCATTGGTTGTAGGTCTGCGCCGAACCGCCGGTCTTCTCGGATATGTGTTTACATGCTTTGATATTAATTATGAATGTTTGCTTTTGGTGTTTATCCTCTACTCACTTATCTTTATGCAAATTCCCCTCGGTTGTTGCTTTTGCAGGTTCGTGTTTGTGAGGTTTGTTGAAGGAGAAGTTGACCCCACTCTGATATTTTGTTTAAAATGAAACGAGCCGGTTGTTTTTGTAACACCAAAACGATACTGTTGTTTGTGAACAATGATGTATGTTTGTAAATGATGGTTTGTATATAGTGTGTTTGTTTAATTAAAGCTTCCGTAGCGTTTTAAAAAAATGACTTGAGTTTTCCGGTGTTACAAAACCCCCACATCCAACCCTATTCAACCCCACATCAAATATTAATAAAATATATATATATATATATATATATTAAATGAGAGAGAAAGAGAGAAAAAGAGAAAAAACCCGCAACGGGTTCCACAACTAGACGGGTGTCGGACCCATCCGAACCCCACTAAGGGCGATGGTGTTCCCGGTTTACCCGATGCAACCCCACATCGGGTTGGCTCTCCGATGCGGAGGGTCTTATCATGTGGTGCTAGGTCCAACATTATTACCTCCTTATCAACAGCTTCTTGCAGTTGAGCATTCGAGTAGCTTGATACTTTGGATTTGTCTTCACAAAAGCACAAGAAAAATCTTAAGAAATTTGAAGGCAAACAGGTTTGATAATCGTCTAGATTTTGAAAACAATACAAACGCTATACATAAATAGTAATAATTGTCTTAGATTATTTGTTGTAGATATCTCAAGATCAAAGAAACATTGATTTTATATACACAATTAGATTTCAATTTTCACTTGAGCATTTCATCGAATACTTTATGTGCATAACATACATACAAGTCAGTTTTTTTATTTGGTTTGAAACTGTGTGGCCCTGAAAGCTTGACACAGTGAATTTTTTTGAAGTGCTTAATTTCTCTTATGCATCTTTGCATATAAATTCTCAATCAATTCTAAAAACCGAAGTTAGAACCAAAATCTCAACATCTTACGAAAGTCATGCCTACCACAAAAGCAGAGACAAGAAACCTTACTTCGTTGATGACCGGTATTTTTCGTCTACAAGGAGACCTGAAACCCTAGTTTGGTAAATTGGGCCTGTCGTGCTAAAACCCATTATCTTGTTCATCTTCAACTTCACATTGATTAAACCCTAGAAGATGTGAATAGAGGGGATGTAATAGGAATATGGAAGATTGGAAGGTTGAAGATATTTGGAGAGAAAGAGACACGTGTCGACCGGTAGGAAGGAGATATTGAGCGCAAATTTAAGTAATTAGGCCTTGTATTATACATTACCTTTTCCTTTCCCTTACCCAATACCACATCAACGCCACATCATTCCCCCTTTCATTTCCTTTTCCTTACCCAAATCAAGTGTTATACCTTCTCTTTTTTTACTCAAACATTTCCCACATTTTTTAAATTTTTTTATACGTTGAGAGGGGTTGGGTGGGGTGGGGTTGGGAGATAGTCGATCGAGCTCCGGAACTCGTTGCCAGTACTCGATGCCAGTACCCGAATGAAGAGTTTTGGTGTTCCCGCCCCTACTTGAGGCTACCCAAAGCCATCGAGTTGGGTGTAACGCTTGGTCTTAGAAGTCTAGAAACGTGCCACGTGGACGATATTTACTTGTTTATAAGAATAAGAAGATATCAAGGATGGTTAACATAACTTTTAAACAAAAAAAAAGGTAAATGTATAGTTATTTAAACAACTTATATATTTGTGTAGTACATTGATGGTTTCAAAAATAATTGTCTTAAAAATAGAAACTCAACGTAAAACTAATAAAGATTCTTTTTTCCTACAATTTGTGTTCGCATCTTTTTAAACTCTAATTACTAATTTTAATGTTTTTAGATGAAATGAAAATTAGGATAATTCTATTAAGGTTTTTTTCCATGCTAAAAATCTTTTTTCGGTATTAAAGATCAATACTGTTAAGTATTATGTTAGATGTAATATTGAATATATAAGGGTTTAGTATTTAAATGTGTGCTGAAGTTGTCACTTTTTGCTATTGTATATACCCAACTTTAAAAACTACCATTTAATATATCCATGTTTGAAAAACTAACATTTAGTGTATGGTAATCTGTGATAACAGGTTGTAGCAGGTCATTTCTTAAAAAATAATTAAAAACAAAATTAATATTAGTTTTAGTTATTAATTTATTATTATTATTATTATATATTAATAAAATAAGAATGGATGGGTGTTTGATGGAGATAAACATCGCAAGATTGATTTCATCGCATATTTGAGTTCTCATCGCAGATTTGAGTTAAGATTTTGAGTTCACCGCATATTTGAGTTCCGACTTTTAGTTCATCCAAAATTTATGGGGTTGAATCGGGAAGCAGATATGTGATTTCTGATTTTGAGTTCATCGCATATTGAGTTCCGATTTGAGTTCATCGCAAATTTATGGGGTTTAATAGGAAGCAGATCACAAGATTATCGAACACCACCAATTTTGAGCCGTCATAGATTTTTAGGGTTTGCGTTTCTGTTCTTCGATTGTTGATGTTCAAGCAAGTTCGAACAAGGGTCGATGATTTCCAGATCTACAATGGATCGATGCGTTCTTCTTCATCATCATCATAATCATCACCGATTTATGGTAATCGGGTTTGTTTCATACCATTCTTTGTTTCCAAATTTGATTTATGGTAATCCTGTCTATTTCCAGATCTGCAATCAACCGAAGCTTGTTTCATACCGTTTTTTGTGTAGATCTGATTGATTCATGAAATGTTTAGGGTTTTAATCGAGTTTATGTGTTAGGGTTTCAATTTTGTTTACCAATTTGGGGTTTCAGTTTTGTATTGGTTTAGATTATTGGTTTTTCAACAAGTTTCTGATGTTAGGATTTGTATTTTGCTCAGACATTGAATGTTCATCTTCACCATCTTCATCCTAAGATCATCTTCATGTTTATCTTCTTAGAATGAAATAAAAAAACAAAATTACAGGCTACCTGCTAAGCAGGTAAATCAGTATACTAAATGTTGATTTTTTCAAACATGGATACATTAAATGGTAGTTTTTAAAGTTAGGTATACACCTCAGTATACATTTAAATACTAAACCCAATATATAAAACCTGAATCATTTGAATCTTAACTAAACAACATGAACATATAGAAAATTAGTTTTTATATTTTGTTCATTCTTATATTTTATTATGGTTTTTTGTTTTCCTTTTATAACTTTTAGCATATAATGCCTATTGCAAATATAAATATATATTTGTGACGATCTCATTTTTATCTAGACATAGATATAAATTTTATTGTGATAAAATGTCTATCTAAATATGTATTCTTTCGATCAATGTTACGATCTCTGTAGTACGAAAAAGTTAACCTATATATTTAATTCAAACCAAATGATATAAGTGCACTACGGGTGTTATTAAAAATACGATACAAAATATGAATCATGTTTACTATACATAACGCAAGAGTTAATTTTTTTAATAGCAGAATATATGCTATGTTTCAAACCCCTTTGCAACGGGCGGGGTACTAAATGCCTCGTTGATACTAGAAGTGTGGAACCTACCTTTCAAAAAAATTAGAAGTGTGGAACCGGTTAAAAAATGTTTTACATGTATATTTGGTGGTAGTTCATTAGTGAATAAGAATATCATTTTTAGTTAATTTGTTGTTCTTTAATGAACACCTCTAAAAGTTTCTTACCTTATTAAAAATATTAAAATTTTAAATATTATTTTTTTATTTGGGTATTTCACGACTGAGGATTTAGAAAGGGAGGAAAGAGATACTATTAGTTTTTTAAATATTAAAAGGAGAAAACGCAAAAGGAGAGCTTCTCTCTTTCTCTAGTCCCTTTTTAAATTAAATGGAATGAAAATATAATGGCAAATAAAATAAAATCTTAGTTAATAAAAGACCCAACAAAAAAATACCCTATCCCGACTAAGCGGTGTATGAGACAGTTATAAATCTATACGTGGGTAGATAAATTGCTTCACGAGAAACCTCTAGCAACAAAAACGACCAAAAAAATATAAATATAAATAAATATATACAAATAAAAGGTTTTGAACAACAAAATTCAAAAGGTATTGAAAGTCAAAAACCTTTAACAGTAAAACTGAAAAAAAAAATACAAATGAAAATCAATTGTGTCAAGTTTCTAAAAATCTAATAACTATATCAAAACTAACATAACCTCGATTCATAGAAAATTAACATAGTACATAGATGGATAACAAAAGATGCACGTATATGATTAAAAACCCAGATTACAAACTTGAAAAATAAACATAGCAGCCTCGAAATTAACACAAGACATTAGCCATAGGCATTACCACACATTACATGTAGCATTGTAGCAACATGATTATAAACAAGTCAATAACATATAGCAAATAGACAAAGTAAATAACTAAATAGTTAAAATAATAGAAAGAAAAACTGCTCCACTATTTAGCCCACAAACTTGAGACCTTAACCAAACTACTCCCCACTTACTGGAGTAGATAAACCAATCCATGACTGCCACTTCAGGATTTATCCTATTTATGTAAGCACTTGTTCTCGTGTTGTCACTGCATTTTGTTACTGGTATATGGCCGGTACAATTCTCGTGATCAAACCAAGAAGACATGCACCTCCCTAGATGATAAAGGGTAGAAATAAACAGTTCTTACCACTAACATCGTTGATGAGCTTGCAAATCCTCAATTCCATGAGCGCAACACTCAACGTCTCGGATCGTAGCGAAACCGCAAAATGAATGTTTGCATAACTGCTCACCATTTCATGTATTTGAAACAGCTCATATGTTACGAGAGAAGTATAGTACTTCCTAAGCTAAAGCAGAAGGCTATGAGCATTAAAGCAATATTCAGTTGCCAATAATAGAAAACGACAAAGTCGAACATTATAAAAAATTGCCCCACCATGGCTTCATTTCTTTTCTATCAAGGAAATCACTACAAAATCCTGCCGCAATCAAGCTCTAGAGAGTGACAAGGTTTTGGGTATCTAACAATTTGTATTCGGCAGATTCGCCTAGCTGATTTATACCGTTTATAAAATGTTGTTGCAGCACTAACGACTTATATTCGAGAGATTCCCCTAGCATGTTTATATTGTTTAAACACCGTAGCAGCACCGATGGTGCACGTTGTGCTAATAAACAACAACAAGAAATTAACTCTCTCCGAGCAAGTATCAACCAGTAAAATACTCCGTCCGGAGTTCAAGTACAACAGCCACCGACAACATCTAGGTAGCTATTAGCTTGGTTCTGTTCATATATGTTAATTCCAAATAGTACGATTATCAAGATGAGATAGATAATGGTAGTTTCAATTCTGACCCACGACATTAGATCGTCGATCTCGTTGTCAAAGATTTTTACTATCGTCATGAAAAAGACAGTCAAAAATACGCACAACCCGAAATATTTTAGCACTCGCTTATCAGGTGGACCAAATTTATAAACCACAAAAAGATCACACAATGTGCTTTATGGAAAAACTAAATCGGATGGGAAAATAAACAACAACCAACGGTTTAAGATTCGTTTTCTACATAACATTGTGCTTGCTTGAAACTTCAATTTATCGGATTTTTCATTAGATCTAAGTTGAACATGAAAATATTTTTTGAAAAAACAATACTGTTATTGATAAAATTCATAGATAAACTAGAGGTATAAGAAGATCAAAATACCTCACCCAACTACAATGAGATGAAAAAATAGAAAATCATCTCTAAACCCATACAATAATGAAGGCAAATAGCCTTTTAACAAAAAGACCACCATTTTCAATCTTTAGGTTTCTTTATCTAGCATAAAATGAACATGAAATTAATAATTAATTATTTCTATAATTTCAAGGCAGTTGCGTATCGATCCCAGAAGTTATGAATTGCAACCATAAGCTTGTAGATGTTTACATGCATCTCTAAATGGTGAGCAATTATGCAAGCATTCATTTTGCGGTTTCGCTAGGATCCTCGACATTGAGTTTTGCCATCACTAAATTGAGTATTCGTAAGCTCATCAACGATGTTTATGGTAAGAACTGTTTCCTTCTACCGTTTATCATCCAGGTAGGTGTTTGCCTTGTTAGTTATATCATGATAATTGTACTAGCCATACGTTCACGGGCCATATACCAGCAACAAAATGCAGTGATAACACAAGAACAAGAGCTTACATAAATAGGATAAAGCCTGAAGCGGAATGCAGGAGTTGAGAGTTATGAAATGGTTATCTAGTCAAGTACGTGGGGTGGCTTGGTTATGGTCCCAAGTTTGTGTGCTAAATAGCAAAGTAGTTTTCTTCTTTCTATTATTTTTAAAGGACTTAATTATTTATTTTGTCTAGTTGCTAATTGTTATTGACTTGTTTATAAATCATGTTGCTACAATGTTGCGTGTAATGTGTCGTAATGTTTATGGCTATTGTCTTGTGATAATTTTTAGCTATTACTATTTTAATTTTTCAAGTTTGTAATCTAGGTTTTCAATTTATGAGTCTAAATCGTGTATGTGCATCTTCTGTAATCATCTTCTCTACAATGTTAATTTTCTATGAACAGAGGTTATATTAGTTTTGATATAGTCCTTAGCTTCTAAGAAAGTCATCACACCTAAATTTCACTTGTTTTCTTTCCGTTTTACCGTAAAAAGTTTTGAACTTTCAATACCTTTTAAACTTTGTAGTTCAATACCGTTTATATATATATATGTGTGTGTGTGTATATATATATATATATATATTTATGTACATTTCTCCCGGAGGTTTCTAGGAAGCAATCTTCCAACCTACATGTTTTTTATCTCTTGTGATGCTTTCAATACCTTTTGAACTTTGTAGTTGAATAAATTTTATTTATATATATTTATTTTTATATACATTTCTTTTGTTGCTTTTATTGTCTGATATTTTTAAGATAGCAGTCTGTCACAGACTTGTTACCTTAACAAGCTCATGTGCGGCCTTAGCTCCTTTCTACCCCTCGTAGTAGCTAAGTCAACCGTTACAACGCCTTTAGTGTGGTATGTGCTAAGTGCTTGGCTAGAAGGAAATGTGGTAAAGGCAAGTGAGCACTTGAAGAAAGCTTAAGAGCTTTTATTGAATACTTAGAAACTTGGGTGAATACAAATGAACCACCTTGGGGGTATTTATACTTACCCTCCTCCTCAATGGATGGTCTAGATCTATTTGATCTAACGACTATGATTTAAGTTCTAGATTATTCCATACAACCCTATTATATTATAGAGTATTTTATGCAACTTTATCATATTCTAGAGTATTCTACTATACTCTATACAAGTATACATATATCTACATGGATCTAGAATATTCCTTGAGCTTCTAGAACTGTGAAATTTGGGAGACTCGTGACAAGTCTCTCTACCTTTTGAACTGATATGTTTTTTTTTTTACATCTTACCTCTCTTCATTTCCTTGTTGATTATTTGGAAACCACCGATGGAAACCCACACGCACGCACACCGAAACACGGCACACGTTAACATGCACTCAAATCAAAGGTGATGACCAGTAGAAAAAAACAACACACATACGCACTCAACCAGGTCTAGAAATTGAAAGAAAAAAGAAAAAAGAGTTGATGAAAGAAAAAGTTACACGGTGCAGATCGGAGAAGCTCGTGTCGCCGCTGCGTGTGGCTAGCGGAGGTGGTGGTTGGTATAGGTCTCCGGAGGCACACACTTAGATCCATATGCACACATAATTAGTCTATGCCTGGGAGATCGACCCTCAGTCAACTACTAACACACGCAAGCTAACAACTGTTAATGTCATTTAAGCAAGTTTCTCTTACACATTTCATCGAACACATTATGGGCACAACCAAAATAAGAAATATCTGTATAAAAAACACACAAACAAGCTGTAAATAGAAAAGAAAAACAGAGAAAAAAATAAGTACAGTGAGAGATAAAAAACATAACCTGGGCTGTTGGTACTTTTGGCCGGATCAAGCAATATAGTTCTTACTCCTCCCATTTGCATATTTTTGAATAAAATACTCCTTCCATTAAGATACATATGAAGCGAGTCAACAAATCCACAACCATGAAGAGGAAAGAACAAATGGACTGTACTGGTTTTAAGATAATAAAATAAGAGATGAACAGAACTCAAGGGTTGTAGCTCAACGGACAGCAAGGAGAGCAAGTAGGTGTTAGGAATATGAGGAAAGAGTGATACGAACCTAGTGATTCCCGGCCCAAAGTAAAAGGAAGAGACATGCTGAAGAAGGAGATGTGTTGAAGGAGTTCAATCTACAACAGCAAAACCGATGCAAACAGGTGCTCAATCGGCCCCTATGGTAGCTTAATCAATGTAGTAAAAAGAAGCAGATGTACGTGTTGAAGGAGAGATGAGAGAGTTTGCAAGGTTTGGGGAGGAGGGGATGCCGGCCGTGGATGTGGCAGGTAAGGGAAAAGTGAGACAGGACTTAGAAGAATGGGGAAATTTCATTAGGCCTTCCGTATAGCATGGCCTGAAGGGCTCGGGTTACCTTCGGGTTGCTCGGGTGCCTTCGGGAACACCCCTACGGGTGGGTGTTCGGGTGAAGCGACCGGGTCCGTGAAAACGAGTCGGGTACTTTTTTTTTTATTTCTTCGATGGTGAACGACTAGTTTTTAAAAAAAAAATTCACCCCCTCCAACTGGTAATATATACGTTAGATATATATATATATATATATATATATATATATCTATACTACTATATAAAGCATTTAACACTCTCTCTCCTCCTTAATTTTAATACTTCTTAAAATTCAATCGAAACAACATCTTGACCTTTCATTCTATTTAACTTAATCTCATCCACTCAATTTTTAACCAATCCAATCTCTTTCCTAATTTACTTTAACTTTTTATTCAATTAAAATATACTCTCACACAAACATAAGTATACACCCATAATAACATAATTTCTAATATCTTATTAACTTCTCTATCCTTATTTCACAAATATGATTTTTTTTCTTTATTTTAATGTCTTTTAGATTTTATTTTAAAATTAATAAAATAGTTTATGCAAATAAAAGAAAAATTGAAAAAAAATGGGACATGTTGCTAAAGAAATTTTTTTGTGACATTGAATTTTACGAATAACATATCATTACATTTTTGAAAGCGGCATATTATAAAACAAAAACTATTCGACTCCGCAGCATTGCGCGGGTACGCTGCTAGTATATATATATATATATATATATATATATAATATTTTTTAATTCTCCTATAAATAACCAAACCAACCATTTAACATTTCATCCAAACTTTCAAATTCTAAACTTCCAACTTCTCTTCCAACTTTAAACTTTCAACTCCAATCTCCAAACTCCAAACTTCCAACATTTCATCCAAATAAACCACCATGGATCCTAGGCGCAACCGTGGTCAAAACCCGGATCCTAGACGAAGACGACGATATCCAAATCGAGGAGCCTCAACGGCCCGTCGGGAGAAACAAGGGAAATAAGCCATCAACGAGCACGACAAATACCACCGTACTGCCGGGAGACAAATATCATTCGTTGGTGGACCGATTATCTACTTTCGACAAGCGGTTTGAACAAAACATAGAATATAGAATGAAAAAACTTGAATTCGATCGAGTAGAGTTGTCGCTTAAAAAAGACGAGATCGAAGTACAAAAACAACTTATACTTGAAAGAGACTTCGAGTTTTATATTGCCTCGCATGATCACCTTACGGGCGGTATTTTAAAGGCAACTTTAGCGAGAAAAAAAGCAATTAGTGAAAAATACGGTTGGGGTTAATGTATTATTATTATTAGTATTAATGAAATTTTTATTTATATTATTTTGTTATTTTTTATTTTTTATAGAATTGTTTAAATATGTGATTTTGTTTAATATATAAATGTGTAATTAAATAAATTTAATAAGTGGGAAAAAGTTTGGGTTGAAGAAGAAAAGACTATACTTGATTTTGTGGTTGGTTTGAGTTGGAAAAAAAAGTAAAAAAAACTGATATGATGCTGATATGATATTAGGGTTGAAAAAAGTATTTAAGTTGCCCTACGGATGGACTTATGGAGCCTGTAAACATAAACATAATGATTTGAAGGGATGCATGGAACAAGTAATGTAAAAATATAGGCAAGGGTGATTCCATTGATATTTGTGAGTAAAAAACTTATATTTAAACACTAAGGCATTTAGTGAAGCCAATGGTTAAATTTAGCTGCATTGAGAGTGGACCTAGGAAGTAGAGACTCACAGACGATCTAAGTAACATCTTCGTATTATCTTTCAACTATAGAAGCCGAAAAATATCTGAATACGTTCAACTTTATTTTAACATATTTAATCCATTTTTTTTCTTCATTTCATATCTTAATTTTAACACTTGTCTTCACGAGTATGAGTATATAAAATTTCATTAAAAAAACAAGTTTTCCCGATAAAAATAATACGTATAATTTTTACATTTACATGTAAATAATCGGGTAGAGATCTATTGTGAACACCTAAAGTATGCGAACGATGCGAACACATATAAATGGAAATTTTTGGCTTGCCTGTGGCGCATGAAATTGCAGATTGTCGTAGATTATGATCAAATTTAATGAATTAATAGTTTAATAATAAAAAAAAAACACTTGTTTATTATTCCTTTTAATTACATGCGAACAGCTTATAAGCTTATTGTATATTTCACTTGAATGAATAGAGCACTTGATATATAAATAAATAACTAAATACAAACGCTACAAAAAATACATCTTGTCTACAAATCATTACATCTAGCATAAAATTACTACATCTCGTCCAAAAAACATAGTTTCCTCTTAATACTATCACATCTTCGTTGAATAATTCAATGGTTTCTCATTTAAATAAGCACTGCATCTAATCTAAAATTACTACAAACAATTCATCATTTTACAAAATCATTGCATCTAACTTAAAAACCCTGCATCTCGTCTAAAATACATAATTATCCCTTAAAACTATAACATCTTCATTATAAAATTCATTACATTTAACTTAAAATCATTACATTTTTTCTCAAACACATAGAATCACCTTAAAATAAAGGGTTTAGTTCATCAAAATGTATCCAACTTGTCACGTTTTGCTATTGTGTGTATTGAACTTTAAAAGTTTCTATTGTGTATATCAAACTTTTAATTTATTGTTATTGTATGTATTTTGGATACATAAAAAAAGAAAAATAATATAAGTTTAGTACACACAATAGCGGCAAATTAAATTTTCAATACATACAATAGAAATTTTTAAAGTTCGATATATACAATACCAAAACGTGACAAGTTAAATACATTTTGGTAAACTAAACCATAAATAAATGTATCTTGATTGAACAAGTCAATAATTTATTATTTTAAAAATTACTACTATCTTATAAAAAAATTATATATAGTTAAAATGAGTGATCTCAAAGCTAACACATTTTAGTATTTTACTGCAATTTCAAGATAAATCCATCCTAAATTTTAAAAAAAAATCAATTTTGATTTTAGAAACGTGAGCCGCAAAGTTTGACCATAATATTAAAAAAAGACTAATGTGCCGACCAATGTTTTAAAATCCGGGTTTTTAGTTGACCCGGGCTCCTCACCGGGTCACGGTTCAACCGGTTTGACCAGCGGGTCAACCCGGTTTCTAGATTTTTAAATTTTTTAAAATATATATGCATATGTGTGTATATATATGTATGTATATAAACTTAGAAACAATTACTAATCTGTTAAGAAACTAAATAATCTATCAAACATAAAATGAAATTCTATTGTGAGGGTTACATGAACTCAATGAAGGTTTATGCTTGAACAACAGTCACATGTCGGAGATGACAGAGGGCAGGAGTTGTCGTCGACTGCCGAGAGGGGTTCACAACTCATTTTTAGGGTTTCTGTAGAGAAAGGGTTTCAAAGTATCAATTGTCGAAATGACTAATCGCTAAACTTTTATATTTTTTAAAAAAATATTAAAATGAAAAAACTAAAAACCGGGTCAAACCGGGTCGACCGGTTCAACCATAAACCCGGGCAGGTCAATGCGGGCTAGAAATGAGCAAAAACCCGATGTACCACCCGGTCTCCTCACCGGGTCACGAGTCAACCGGTCGGACCGGCCGGGTCAACCCGGGTTTTAAAACATTTGTGCCAACATTAAAAAGTTACGTTCGCTCGAACGCGGTTTGCAAATCGCAATTGATCTCTTTACGTAAATAATCTAACTTGGAGCCTTTTTTTCCCACCCGGATTCATGTTTGTTTTAGTGTATAATGCCATTTTGTTTAGGCATTTTAAATCTGCTGGTCAGGGAGTATTTATTTTCTTTTGGTGCTCTCATTTTATATAGTCTCCTTATATTACAAGGAGACGGTGAGTGGTCACATAAAATCATAACGTTATATTAACTTTTTTTTTGGTCCACTTACTTAATCAACCACTTAGACTTGTAGTGGTCACTTCCCACCACATTAAATTATGGGACTCGCATATTACTTAACTAACTAATTAAAATTTAATAATAGCAAAAGTAAAAGGCTAAATGGCACACATCTCTTGACCCACAACTCACCTCCCCTCCCATCACACCTTAACAGAGTGGTAACACACCCACCTTCAATTGGTCACCCCACCACACCTTAACACCCTCCACTCCATAAGTCTCTTACGTGGATTTTATAAGTAGACATGTCAAGAAGAACACCTAAAAAGTATCAAGAAATAATTAACAACGAGTTCTATTCTTACTCACGTGATGCGTTGGATAGATTAAATTTGATACAATAATTTAAATGTTTGTCAAACTTGTTTCTTGAAAACAAATATATAACTTTATAGTTAATAGTAACCAGATTCTTGCAAAGAGTTTCAAGAAATGAAATATAAAGGAAAGGTCAAATGGGCAGGAAGAAGTTCAGGTTGCAAAGAGTTTCAAGAAAAAAAGAATGTGTTGTATGGGGAAGTGTTGTAGATAAAGGATGTGCAGAAAGTAGGCTGGCAGTACTGCAACGGTGCAAGTCAAGTCAAGTCAATTTCTCTCGTATCAATATTAAGCTACTATTTGATCCCTCTCCTCTCACATACTCGTATATTTAATCATTGAAATTACGGTTTTTAATACAGCTTTTTTTCTTACAAATGTCACATCAAAATAGTTATTTAAATATATAAGCACCCTGTCAGGCCAGCTAAGGAGTCCAATTACCAATGATCTCTTGACCTAGTGGTTAAGAGGGAAGTGGAAGGCAAAGCCTTCCTTGGAGGTTCTGGATTCAAACCCAGGCAAAGGCGTTTAAATACTAACTTGGTGCGTGGCTTAGGGCTCACATACTGTCCTATATGGATGTCACTGCGGACCCAGCCCACTAACATACTAACATAACTTCGCTGTTAAAAAAAAACTAAGGAGTCCAATTACACATGAATTTAAGCCAAATTAATGTAAAGTATGAGTGTTTTGCTAGGCTGGAGATTTTTTTTTTTTTTTGAAAAGCAAATGGAATTCATTTCTCATTAAGTCAAAATTTTACAAATGCAGAATACAAGGAAGAGGCTCAAGTCTTCAAGTTTGAGATGAAACAAAAGAATCATCCAAATATGAGAACCCCACTTAACATAATCTACGTCTTTTTACAACACTTTATCGGGTTAGAGGACCAACGTTCGGTAAAATTATTTGGGATGGAATCAAATTCTTTGAAATTTTAATATTCCTTTAGGTAACGGATTTCAATTCCTTTAATAGGTTATATGTAATTGAATTCATTTTCCTACTTGGTTAATCCTTCCATTAAAACAGATTCCCACCCTACCCCATCCCACTCCACGGTACACTTACCCAACCCTACCCCACCCTAACTCTACCCTACCCCATCATACCCTTACCCTACCCTCACCCTACTCTACCCCACATTACCCTACCTCACCCCACCCACCTCCACCCCCACCCCTACTCCTACCCACCCTACCCCTACCCTTACTTTACCTCACCCACCCTCCCCTACCCCACCCACCCCACCCCTACCCCTCCCCTAGCCACCCTACCCTTATCCTACCCCCACCCACTCCACCCTTACCTTTACCCCACCCACCCTTACCCCTGCACCAACTACCCCATCCAACCCCTCCCCTCCCCTCCCCTTACCCTACCCTACCCACCTCACCTCACCCCGCCTTTACTTACCCTATCCACCCTACCCCACCCCTACACCTACCCCCACCCCCACCCCACCCTCACCCTACCGTAGGTAGTGGCGGCTGTTAGTAGGGGGAGCGGCTGGTAGTGCTCGGCGGTGGCGATGACGGGGGTGGCTGTGGCGACAGCGATTAGTGGTGGGAGTGGCAACGATAGTGGCAACCGCGGACGTGGTGGCGGCAGGTAGTGGTCGGCAGTGACGATAATGGTGACGTGGTGGCGGTGGAGGCGGTGGTTGGTGGTGGGAGCGGCGACGACGAACTTGGCAGCGGCAGGTGGTGGTTGGCAGTGGCGGTGATGGTGGTAGCAGCAGTGACGGTGGTGGTGGCGGCATATATTTTCTTTTATTCTTGAAAAAAAGATTGTGTTGTGTGTGTGTGTGTTGGGAGAGGGGTTGGCCGGGGTGTGGGTGGCCTGGGGATTGGGTGTGAGTGTGAGTGTGTTTTACAAACATAATTATATAAAGTTTTAATACAAAAATGAATCGAGGGTATTTTAGTCTTTTGATATGATTCCATTGCAATAATTTACAAACAAACACAAAATAGGATTGGAAAGGAATTCAATTTCATTTACTTTTCAGCGAAACAAACATGAATAGGAATCTCATTCCTTAGGAATTCTATTCCTATAGGAATTCAATTTTTAAGGAATTCAATTCAATTCCTTTGAATTCCGTGAAACAAACGCAGTCTTAGTCTTCAACGCATCAATCGCATGTATTAATTTATTCCTCCATTTTCACACTCCCCAAATTAGAACAAAACCGATGCCAAGGAAATCTTTCTTAAAATAAGAGCCCTTTGTAGCTAGAGAATTATCAAAGAGTAGCAAATCGGTCATTGAGTCAAATCGTTTGAAAGGAATGCCAATCCACCCAAAAAAAATTCTCCAAATAGGCTGGACCTTCTCTCTTTCAAAGAATAAATGTGAGAGGCTTTCTTCTTTGCTAGGCTGGAGATTGGTCGAATGAATAAAGAAAAGGTGCAGGGAATGCCCATGGGGTGGAGACCAAAAATAATTCTGACAAAAGTGAAGATCCAGAACATAATTTAAACTACGAACGTGGGCATGGGATAGGATTCCATCAATCTCTCCTAAAGTTCATAATTTAAACTACGAACGTGGAACAACGTTTGATTCAAGGTACATAACTTGAAACTTTTATACTACTTATTTGTTGGATTTTTTTATATCAAATATTTAATGCTGTTTATTTACTTATTGTTGAATGGTGCTAGGTGGAACCATGCTCGTTCATTTACGGACTCTCCCTCCCATGTGCTAAAAGCACACTGTTCCTCGTTGTCATCGTTAAGAGACCAAGATGTAATACTTATATAAAGACTACTATAAATACAGTTTGTTTTTACGAAATAAGGTTATTAAAAAGAATCTAACGTACATTCTTATAAATACAGTTTGTTTGGACGCCATACGAGGCCGATTTTAACAATCTACCCGAAGAGAGTACTAATGGCCAAGGTAGTTGGAGGTCTGATGCGTTTATTATTTTCTGGGGTATTGTTGAACAACATATGTCAAGTCGAGTAATGAGACAATTTCATATGTTTCAACAAATATCCCTGAACCTCCGGCTTCAGAAGATCGATCGCGATAAACTACAAAATGCTTCTCGTAAGGGAAGTAGAGATTTTAATTGGCAAGCTAAGTGGCGCGCGTACATAGATGTATGGAATTCGCGTCACAGCTTGCAATCTATTACAGATTATGCACCTTGCTTGGTGGCCACTAATGAGTACAAGACTTTGTATGCGGAGCATACTGTGATTTATATCACAGTACCAACCAGACAAGAAATCTCTGGTTATCAAGATCAATGGGGCAATACAGAGGTTATGGTATGTGTCATTTTAATATTATATTTAAAATATTAGTTAATATATATAATCAATGTATAATTTAATTGTTTGTGTAAAAATACAGAGGGAGACAATTTCGCAAATATATAACAACCCTCAAAGAGATCCACAAACGTATATCCAAGATTATATGGGATACATTAATGAAACCGATTATCTGCACAGACAAAGTCGGCATTTCTTGGATGAGGGTGCTCAAATCCCTAGACCTCAGCCCGTTCGACGAAAAAGGACTACACAACGTCGTCGTCAAGGTGGTGAGTTTGCACACGAAGGCGGTGATGAAGAAGCTACTCATAGTACTTCCTATGTTTCTTCCTTCAACAATGAATATGTTGGGCCCTCAAACTGAGGAGAATCTTCAAGTACATAGTATCATTCATAATATAATTATGACTTTGGTATCATGTCAAATGTCCGCAGTTTGATCAAATACATATCCGAAGTTCTGCAAACCAGTTCTTTACACCACCTACATTCAATTCAACATCATTCTTACATTAACCAAACTTGTACGAGACGAATGTTTCTTCTCAACAAACGTATGAGATGGGTTTGGAATGTTTGTTTGTGATTACATACCATTTCAAACTCAAGATTCCAATATATTAATCTCTCAAGTAAACCTAGCTCTTAATTTTGCTACAGATGATTTTTGAAATGATGTAATTTTTAAATGAACAAACGACGAAAGTGATAACAATATGTATTTGTTGAAATCAAGTTATTATGAGACAATGCATTTACACTTTAATCTATATATAGTTTATAACTACTCTTGAAATCAAGAATTGCAACATGTGAAATCGAAATGTAAGTCACTTAAATAACCTTAAGTGAAGGAAAATGATTTTGTGCTCGTCCAGATGTTAACAATATTAATGGTAAACCGCTTAGTCCAGATGTTTTTCTATTCACTCCATACTCTTTCACTTTTCCTTTATTTACAATATACCCCCTTATGTATTTTTATTTTTAAAATTTTCTTTAATATTTATTCTAACTATTTAATTATATGCGAAAGTAATTAAGGAAACTCTATTTGTATATTTTTAACATGGGAAAAAGATATATACAGTTAGAAACACATATGATTGATGCTTCTACACTCTCAAAGACTCAAACACTTAAATGAATAAAATAGTAAATGATTAAATGACTAACTTACCGTTCATTTAAAGTATTTATGAGTGTAAAAACACTTAAGTTAAGTATTGACAGAAACATATATCTTATTTTCTTTTAACATTTATCCTAAATAGTTTACAAGACTTTGAGATGTTACACTATACGACTATTTATACTTTAAAATTACTATTATAAAAAGTTTTCATTTGCATAAAGAGCAGTTATAAAATATATAACTCAATTCTTGACGGTAAATATATACTAATCGTAGTCTTCTATGTTACTATCCAAATGTTTTACATAAGGCCACTCGAAGGTGGCCGGGTGATCTTCAGGTTCGTCGGCTTCGATTAGGAACACCGGTACACCCCCTGTGGGTTAGGCACTCGGTTTCCCCAACCCGACTCACTCGAAAACCTTTTTTTCTATCTTATCATTGCATAACATTAAATTTTTTTCTCCCTTTTTTTCTTCTCTCTCCTCTAAATACATCATTACACACTTTAAAATTTACATCTTAAATCTTATATTTCTCTCTATCTTTCTTCTTCTCTTTTACTACAAAAAAGTATTTAGTTTTACATAATATGGATTCATCACAATCCGCATCATCGTCATTCGTATGAACCAAAGAGCCCGTCCTACAAGAAGACGAATTTTTTATAGGCTTGGTTCGACAAGTTAAAAACCGAGAGACTCATAATAACATACGGTTGGATTATGATCGAACATATTTTGCATATTTAACTTTCCGTTAACGAAGACGACTACATGTTTTTATTATTTATTATTTCTGATTTAGAGTTTTTTTTAATTTTTTATATTTTCTAAGTTTTACTAATGTTATGAATTTTTTTATTATTTATTATATTTTTATTTTTATACAATTTATAAACTTTTTATTTTATTTAATAGATTAATATAATATAAAAAATATTATGTTAACCTATACTTAAGTTTTGATAAAATCAGAGAAAAAAGAAAAAATATAATTGTATCATTAATGTGACAAACTGACTTCACACTCATGGCCATTCTTCAGGTCTTTACCCATTGGATCGCGATAAGGTACTGCAGGCTTAGTCAGATGTTAAAGCTGATAGTAAAAGGCTTGTATATCTACTACACAAATAATTAATTAAACACAATAATATTCATAGAGTTGGATTTACATTAATTAATTTAGTTGGCTGAATTTATAGTAATATTCATATAAGGCAGTATGTGAGCTTTAAGTCATGCATTATGAGGAGGTAATACCCTCTATCATTTTTTTTAAAAAACCGTCACTGCTCAGACTCGAACCAAGACCCGAGCTATGGGGTAAAATCCCTATACCACTAGGCTGCGCCACAATAGTTAATTAAACCCCTTAAAATTACAAAAAAGATTATTAATAAATCTCATTATCATTTATTCATATTTCTTGTTTTAACAACTTACCATACATACTTTTTAATCTACTTTTAAAGTTACACCTTGTTTTATATATAACGGTACTCGAATTAATTACCAAAGTCATAACACCCTTACATCTTACCACTGCGCTGGAAGAATTGGTTGTCTTGAGGACTATTGGACTACTACAAAAGGTAACCACGTTAAAAAAAAGGGAGTTGATTAGTATATAATAGATTTTTGTCTACACACAACATATAGAAGCTACATATAATGCATGGTATAAGTTAATAAAACATATAATTGTTTATATGCATATGGATAATTTTATTGTTTACAAATCGTCACTGTAATGTTAAGGGATGCGAGTTGTATACAACGATTCTTTACCATACACAATAATTATAACAATTATACCCTTAGAATCTCATTATCAATTATTTTTATCCACATGTTCAAGTGTGTAGTTGTCCAATTAAATACTTTTTATTGTGTATGGTAAAATATTATTATGTACAAATCAGCTACCTAATATTAATATTTGGTGCCTACTATCTAGCTTTTTTTAACGGTTCATAATCTACCCCAAATTTATCCACGATAGAACTTGAACCCATGATCTTAATACATTATCCACATCAAACTCAGGTCCGGCCCAAAGGCAGGGCAACCAAGACGGTGGCCCAGGGCCCATAAATTTTAGGGACCCGTTTCAAAAATATATTCTATATATGTATATATATATATGTGTAAGCTTTGTAATTTTGAAGATATGTAGCCCAAAAGACCAAAAGAAAGGGGGAAGCCCAAGGCCCGCTTGTGCAAGATGAAACGGCACTTGAGACCCTCGATTACCCAAGGGAAACAGCAAGTCAGCAGTCTTCTTGAAGGGCAAACGCTTGTAGGTTTCGATGGTGATTGGTGAAGATGAAACGGCCGTCTACCTCACTTAGTCTCCATTGGACCAGTGTCGACCTCTCACACGGTCCATTCGTCTCCTGAGTCTCGAAGTTCCATGTCTCGATTTTGGTGTACCTCTTCATTATTCGGACAACTCGATTTTGGTATGCCTCTTCAATCTTCATTCCTCTCGATTTCAGTCTCGGTCGCTCCTTTTGGCGATTGTCCTTCATTCTTCAACCCTAGTTCTCACTGGAAATCATGAAAATCTGAAATTAATCGTAGTTCTCTTGTTCTGATCGAACTAAAATTCTTAAAATCTGATTATATGAAACCAAGTTCAAATCGCAGTTATAGATTGCATTGCACTAGCAATTCTCGCTCGAAATCCCAACTGAAAATCTAAATTCTGAAATCGTGAAATCACAAATTGGGGTCGGGCAGAAGCAGTTCCCAAATTTGTAAGTAATTTTAACATTTCAATTTGTTGTTTTAATGTTCTTGTTTTTATTGTTTAGTTGTTTTTCGGTTCTAATTTCTCAATGCTAATGTTATTAGTTCTTTGGATTATTGGGTGAGTTTTCTTGTTGCTCACTAGCTTGGATTGCTGATTTGCTGTTTTAATCCGACCAGATATAAAATAAAGGACAAAATCAGGTGTATAAGTTTCAATCATTTATCTTTAAATATTGATTATGAGTTCTTGTTTTAATTAGTTAACATTGATTCATTGATCATTGAATATTAGGTATTTGATGATTATATGAATAATATCTTAGTTCTAATTTCTGAAATATGAGATTTTGAGTTTTGATTATTGATTCTTGAATATTGATTATAACTTCTAAGTTTTAGGTAATTAACATTGATTCTTGAATATTGGACATTCGATTATTTGAATAATATCTTAGTTCTGAAATTCGAGTTATGATACATGATTCTTGAATATTGATTATTTGACTTCTAAGTTTTAGTTTATTAACATTCATAATCTTCATTTAAGAGTACATATGTTTTACATGAATTTTACTTACATTAAAAAAAATTACTTTAGGAGGACCATGTTTGATTCTGTCTAGAGCCCAAAAATAATTTAAACCGGCCCTAACCAAACTTAAACTATCTATACCATTATGCTAGAAGGCTTTGGTTGCCTACTATCTAGCTAAAAGACAATAATATAAATAGAAAACTAAGAGAAAAAGAAATTGAGAATATTAATAATACCTGTACAAAAGCTTCCCTTTTCTATTGAGTTAGAATCATGATTGCACAGTATTTGCACTTCCGCTGCCATTTATATCGAGTAGTTAATCTATTAATATAATATTTGTATACGAAAGAATAAGATGACGTTTGGTTCGTAAAATATTTCTGAGGGAATTGGAATCTGTTAAGGAATTAGAATCTGTTAGAAATTGGAATTTAAATCTGTGATCTGTTTGGTTGGTAAGAAATGGAATTGAAATTTAGTTTCAGTAATGTAAAATAACATAATTGTACTTTTTGTTTTTTTACTTATTTTTAGTTTGTTTTATAACTTTTATGTAAAATATATTATATAAATTATAAAAATATTAAAATTTTATTTTATTGATTGAGGATTTATAGCAATAAATTATAAAAATCACGCTTATAAACGTTATAAGTTAATACCATTACAATACACATATGCATAAATTCAAGTATCATCAGTCTCAAATCACCGACTTCTCAAATCATCAGTTTCACACTGTAAGTCGGACAGATTCAACATTGTGGAGTAAAGCAGATAGAGAGAGAAGGGAGACTCATCTAAGACTAAGGCGGAAGGCGGCGACGGAACAACGAAATCTAGCGACTATGACTGATGAAGAAGATGTTGCGACGGAGGATCTAGAGGCGACAACGGAGGGTCTAAAGGCAGCAACGGATGAAAGGTCTAGAGGAGGCGGCGGAGGAAGGCTGCGACGGAGGGTCTGGAGGCGGCGGTGGAGGAGGGGTGCGGCGGATGGTCTAGTGGAGGAAGGCTACAACGAAGGGTTTGTAGACGGCAGCGAAAGAAGGCTGCTACGGAGGTCTGGAGGTGGCGGCAGAGGAATGTTGCGGCGGAGGGTCTGGCGGGGGAAGGCTGCGGTGGAGGGTCTGGCGGAGGAAGGCTACGGTAGAGGGTCTGGAGGCAATGACGGAGGAAGGCTGCGGTGGAGGGTCTGGAGATGACGGTGGAGGAAGGCTGCAGCTGAGGGTCTGGCGGAGGAAGGCCGCAACCGCGGGTTTGGAGACAGCGACAAATGAAGGCTGCGGCGGAGGATCTAGAGGTGGCGACGGAGGAAGAAGTTGTCGGTGTTTGGAGGGTAGAGTCGGCTCACGTATTATGTCGATGGAACGAGATAGATATATTAGGGCTATAGATATGTTTAAGGATAACAAGGTAATATTTCACATTCCCTCATTCAAAGGATTTTAAAATCCCTCCATCTAGTGATGGAATTCACTTTCCCTCATTTGATGGATTCCAATTCCTTCAAATTCCCTCGTTAAAGTGAACCAAACACATGAATCATTAGGAATTAGATTCCAATTCCTTAAGAATCTCAAGGATTCTTGCGAACCAAACGCTACCTAAGGGTACACTTAGTCAGGATGTCTAAAATAATCGAAATCAAAAAATTAAATTTAAAAAACAGATAAATCGTATCAAAATCTAAGTTAATCAAATTAAATATTTTAGTTTTTTCAGTTTTTTAATTGAACCTAAAATTTTTTCAGTTATTCAGTTTAGTTACGCTTCATGATCTTAGAGACAGACAGTTAATCAAAAAACCAAAAATTTAAAAAGTTCAAATTTCATTTTTCAAATTTATGAATAATAACAAATTAATTAATATTTACGTACGATAGTTATCAACTCATAACAAATTTTTACTAAGAGACAATATTTATATTTCATATTTTAATATAAATATTAGTAGATATATGTCTTATTTAAGTTTACAAGTTAACTAAATTTATAAATCTTATCATGTACTATTTATTTACTTAGTTTCATTTTAACTTAGTTACATTTTTATTCAAAACATTTTCTTATATTATAATTAGTTGATACATAAATAACACAGTTCGTAATGTCTTATAAATTTCTCATTTAAGCCTTGTTCGAGTTAAGATATGAATGTTAAATTTTGAAACCTTTTATTTTAGAAATATATCTAGCACTTAAAAATGGTTAATTGATTAACCGGGGAAAACCCAACATGTACTTTTGATAGTTTATGTAAACCTAACCTTACTTGTAATAATTTAATTTTCATATTTAAGGTGATAAAGTTTATGTAAAAATTTTAACGCAAAGTTTTTTATTGTTGAGTTTTTATGTAGCAAGTAGTTGTTGCTAATAAATTAATATGGTTTGTAAAATGTTCTATATGATTATTTTATTTTTAAAATGACTCGTTTCGACCCAAACAAATTCTAACCCGAACCTGTTTTAACCCACTGCCCAACTCAACCCAACCTGTACATTTTGTCACCTCTACTTTCAACCTTATATAGAAGAGAACGACTTAGTACGCTTTTGTTATAGTTTTTTTATTTTATAAATTGTTTTGATCATTATTTTTATTCTTTTATCTTTCATACATGATATAATTTTTCTTAATTTCAAGTAGTTTTACATTTGTGTTTATTTAAATATTAAACACGTCATCTACTCTGTCT